>OY856411.1:1043135510-1045945510 GCA_963693085.1 Alisma plantago-aquatica | reverse complement strand
AGAGAGACAGGAGGACAATCGTATGGCTCTGGTGCGTACGAAGCTGACGGACACCGACATCCTCGAGGCGGCTGCAAACCTAGTCTTGTTGAGCGAGAGCAGCGGAGAGGTACAAGGGCGTGGGCCGCCATCTCTTCAAAGCGGAACCTGCTCCTCCGCCTCTTCATCGTCGCTTTCCGTTCCTTCTGTCAACACCGCGGCGGCGGCCAGGCAGGTGGGCGCGAAGATGGACGACTTAATCGACGAAGAGACCACGGGGCCGTGGGCGCGTAGGCAGCGGTACCGGTTGCTGTCGGAGCTGTACACCGCGTCGGCGAGGATCCACACAGCTGCTGCACCTACTCAGTGGAGGAAGAGGCCCCGGATGAACAAGTAAGCCATGGGGCGCGACTGCGCGCCGTACCTCTAGCAGCTGACTTATATTATCGTTGTTGCTGTGATTTTATGTTGTTAGGGAGTTGTTATCGATTGCTTGTGGCATGGATCGAAAATTTTGAACCCTTTGAGCTTGTATATACATGTGTTCGTAACAAAAGAATGCTTTGTAACACCCTTGTTTAGCTTCCTTCGACTCTTAACATCCATGGATTTCGTCTATTGCAATGACGTATAAGATGTTGCGACCTTCCCTTGACTCTTAAGATCCATGGATTTCGTTTATGGCGATGATGTATAAGATGTTGCGGTTCCTTAGAAGCATTATTGCTTGTGAACTCCTTAGTGAATCGTGGTCTCTCTTTTGCTAATTGCGAAGTTGTACGCAATATTTGTTCACGTTCCATGTGATCCGGCCAATTGTATCCAACAGTAAGGTCCTCAAGTTCGTCAAAGAAAGTTTCCATGTAGGTCGCGACACAAATCTTGTTAATCTGCGTGATGTCCTTGCGAAAACATATATGAAACAAACATTTATATTTTTTTTTATCTAGTTCGCATGGACTATGTATGTTGGCTTTTGAATTTGTACAAGAACGGATGTCACTTAAAGAAATCAGCATTACGCTATGTGTCCGATGTGTATTGTTCTTCCAAACTTGATCTAGTCACAAACAAGGTGTGGTCTCGCTCGCGTGTATACGATAATAAGTAACATTGACAGTGCAGCTCAACGGCCATTAGGTGCCACCACACAACAGATCTTGTCTTGAGGAAGAGAGGGGATGGAGTAGCTTTCTCTCGCACATGAGATGAACTCTATAAGAGAAGAGATGAAGAGATCTACGACTGCAGAAGGAAATGGCCTCGCGTTAAGAATAAATGTAAATTTATTTATTTTGTTAGTTCAAATATGAGATGATGATATAACATAATAGATGTCTAAAAAATGATATTACTCGATCACATATGATTTCGGTTGAGGTCTTCAACATGAGATGATATGCTTGATCAGAGTATATATATTATTGTCATTTCCTTGGTTGAATATTATTGTCGAAACTATAAAGACATCAATAACACTTAAGACTAGAATGTGTATTGACTGAAAACTAAATCTCACTAGTCATGATACTAGATGACAAGTCAAACATATAAGTACTTGTTAGAGAACAATTGTACCGAACAGACGCACCTTGAGAATGGCACATTTAAACAATTGGATGGTGATCAGGATCGTTTCTCAATGTGATAGTGGTGATTGTGATTCTTAGACCTAAAGTCAATACTATAATCACATAACGTTCAATGGACTTACCAGTCAATGCGACCTTGAATAAGGGTTCCTATACAAATGGTGCTTGGGTACATTGTAATACATGGGTTTGTTGTGAGTGATGTAGATGGGATTTGTCCCTCCTGTCAATGTGATATCCTCATCACTTGATAAGTGAAACTGTGAAGCGTATGGCCATGCTCATGGGAGTCAATATGTGATATTGAGCTCACATGTATCTCAACAATCTACTCTAGCTCAAGAAATGTAAATTGAATATTAAGAGTATGATGATTCCATACCTCGAGTTCAATTGGGATATCTGTATGAAGGGACTATACGACCACTTTAACACTTAGGCTGAAGTTGTCCTCCATTGATTAGTAGTTATGTATTTCTATATGTCGCTCATTGTTTGTGAAGTCATAATATGATCATAGACATCACTGCCAATGTAATATGGAGACTATAAGTCACACACATAGGATGCATTGGGAAAATAAGTTTAATCATGGCCACAATTTAATTTGGTTACTAAAATATTTAGGTAATCAAACTAAATAATATTGGTAGTGCCAGTCGACCGACTAGAGAGTCCATTTGACCGACTACACAATATCTTTTGGAGTTGATAGTACCTACCAGTTGACTGATTGAAGGGTTTAGTTAACTGACTAGATAGCATCACCCAATGGTTGATTGCATCATCCAGACGACTGACCAAAAAGATTTGGTGGACCGATTCAAACGGGTCAACTAGTTGGATTGGGTTGAACGATACATGGTGTTGGAAATGACAACAATTTAATCGGAGCTAAAATGTTGGTTGGCCACTTAATCATTGCATGCAATAATGTCATGCAGACAAAGTTATTGGACCATGTCCAATAGGCCGGTGGACTCATTGGACAGTCAAGACGACAGATTTGTTGAGCCCATCAATTGTCCAATCAAAATATTTTGACCTTTCATTTCCTGGATTTTGGAAACCATAGCTCTACCACTCTTATATAAAGGTGTGATGACTAAGGCTTTCCACACAACGCGTCTCACATTCATACAATGTGTTAGTCTAGCTATCATACTCATTAACGGGAGAGATAAGAAGGGAGAGGAAGTTGATTACAACATGTCAATGAACGAAAGAGTTGTTGCATCCCGTCAACAAAAGAAGCATGATGTGGAGTTCCTGATGGTCCGTGTCGACTATGTAGAGGCACAAAAGCTTTGTTGTTGTTCTAGGAGAACATCATCGTCTGTCTTCCCTGTGTTTCTCAACTACGAGGCACATCCGTGTGCAAGGACAATCCTTGGACTTGCTCTAAGACAAGATATGTCTTGCACTTATTTCCTAGTTAGGGAATAAGGAATAAGGAATACACTTTTTTGCTTCCTTTATATTTTACCACTCCATATTTCCCGACCATTACAAGAGCCATGCCAATTTATAGTGTAATATGATATAATCGATGCAATCATGTACTTTATTATATACGATGCGAAATATTTTTGTAATTAATTTGCATATTCGATTAAATACTATGCTAGTAAATGTGTCCTAGATCCTTTATATATATATATATATATATAAAGAGGTGTGGGATATTCTTAATGGTTTAAGATCATGGATGGTGGGGGAGCTTCTTGTGTATTTTCTTGTATATTCTTAATGGTTTAAGGTCATGGACACTTGGAAAGATACTAGAACTTCAACATTTTCTTTTTCTTTATCTTAAAGTTTCATATACTTATCCCTAAGCACCAAAACGAGCCATTTCCTCTTCAACACTTCCCTCCCTCTCCCAACCTCGTTCTCCCTTTGTGCTTCTGCGAATTTTCATGTCCAACGAAGAAGAAAGTGGAGACCTTCTTGGAAAAAGGATCTAGGGTCGCAATTGACTTCCTTTTTGGGTTTAAAAAGCTTCCTTCTAGTGATCTTGACCTAAAAGAGTAAGAATCCCCTTCTTTCCTCCGTTTATTTCTTTTTTATCCTTTCTCCTACCTTTCTCCAGGTCGGAACCTTGATGTTCCATGGTAGAAATTGATCTAAATCTCTAAAACCCTACCTTTCTTGTTTCTTATGCTTACGGTTTGCTCATTTGATGAAGAAAGGTGCTAGATGGATGAGTTTACAACTTATGATTGGATTTCCTACCCTACATGCTCGAGTTTTCTTCTGTTTGGGATTTCATCTTCTCATTAGAGGCAAGTTTTATAACTTGCTCTACGTTTATTGTTTATCATAAGCTTGCTAGCACATGTTCTTGCTTGAAAATAATGATTCATGCACTAAAAATCTATGCTTGACTTGGATTTCAATTTTTATAATGTTCCCTATTCTGATTTCAGTATTAGATGAACCTGTGATCATGTGTATGTTATTACTAATGTATAATATGACTTGGATTAGGTTGGTTTGACAACTTATGGTTCTAAGCACCTATCAATCAATGGTCAATTTTAGGGTTTAAAGTTGATTTCTTCTATAAACCTAGGACCTGATGATGGTACCCTTGCAACAACCCTATGGTGTTGTCTCCATGATAACAGATGGTTGAGATCAAATATGTCAGATGATGGTGACAACCTATGGTCACCCCCTTATGTCAGGTTTTGGATCAATTAGAAGTTTAATGATCAACCATTAGGTACCCTACTGATGTTATCAATCAATGTTGACATTGGCTTAATATTTGATGTTGATTAATGAATATAGTGTTGATCTAACAACCTATGGTGATTTAATGGTCACTAATGATGGTGGATCATGTCTCAACAACCTATGTTGAGTTAAGCATTGTAGTTGTAGTATCAATTAAGCCTTATACCAATGGTTTCTTGGGTCACTTGATGCAATGGCCAAAACCTATAATGTAATTCATAGTTTTAACATATGAACTTGACCCAATGGGTAAGATCTAATGCTTATTACTTCAATAAAGTGAAATTATGGCTAATGTAATATGTTGGTCCTAATAATGTGATTTATATGGTTTCCTTTATATGATCAACTTAAGGAGCTTACTTGTTGACTTGGATGGCTTGTTTTAAATGAACAGTCGATTGTGGGTTTTACCCTACTCTCAACAGAACCTTTATTGTTGTTAACCAAAGTATGTCTAGGTTTAAATGGTGACTTTTATATATCACAACTCAATAACATCATATATGATTCATTCAAGGTATTTACCTATGTAAATAACCAACGGTCTTACCTTTTAAAACATCCAATGATTCTGGGTGACATTGTGGTATGGCGATATGGGTTGAATGATGATGGAACCAATGGAGGGTTACCCTTAATAAGATAGTCTTACCTATTCACTCATATGAATAGAAGGGATGATAACCATATTGTGTTGATATGTAACCCTAATGAGGTATAGCTTGTTATACCTAGCTTTAATATAACTAAATGATGGTAATTGGGTATGAATAGTCCTTGAATGACTAATACAACCATGGAGTACTCTGTTACTATTGTTGAAACCTGAGTATGCTATAACCAGATTGTTACATCATGATTTATGTGTGGGTTCGTACTTGAGAATGGTATGGAATGTGATGGTGATGCTTCACCTTATGCATATATGATCCAATGGGGATGCCGTGAGTTAGGGTTTGGGTATGAGTGTTGATTAGTAACATTGATATAATTCATCTTGTGAAACTAACTCTAATGAAAATAGATAAAGATGAGTATTCATGTTTAACATTCTTATATGATGGAATGATGGTGGAATAACCTTCTTAATATGATCATAACCTTGATATGTTAGTTGGTGGTTATCATAGCCACATGGTTGATACTTTCTTAATGTAAACATGTGCATTATGAATATGATGAGAGTTAATCATATGTAGATTCCTTACATGTTGATGTAATAAAGTAATGTTGTAAATGTTAATATAACCCTAATATGATTTTTTATGAATATCTCCTAGCTCATTAATGCAATATTGTGTTGATCTGGTGTATTATACGTAAGTGATGTTGTTGAGCCTTGTAATAAGGCATGCAAAGATAATGATGATCTTGTAGGGAATAGTAGGATGGTCTTAATGACCTTTGGGCATGGTTGAGCCCTAAATGAGGTGTCATCCTCTTGTGTTGATAAGGGTTGATACCTTGTGATATTGTGAAAAGAATTTTATATCATGTGATAGTATGATGGTCTTAATGACCTTTGGGCATGGTTGAGCCCTAAATGAGGTGTAATCCTCTTATGTTGATAAGGGTTGATACCCTGCAATATTGTGAAAAGGATTTATATCTTGTGATAGTATGATAACTAGTGTGGTCTCATGAATGGCAAGTAAATAGTACCATGTGATGATGAGATGAGAAATTATGTTTCACATGTTTTATATCTTTTCAAAGTTGTGATATTTATATGTTTTCTAGAAGTGAATTAGGGTTTGCATGTCCACTTGTTTGATGTAGTCTTAATTCATCCAATTTCCATAAGTAATCAAGTGCAACTCTAATCATGTAGTTCCCTATGCCATAGAGCCATCTTCAGTGACAGAACTTGCTGGATGGTGAAACGAATATTCCTAAGGGAAACTCGGAGGGCATATTGTTGAGTATGTGGGGGTGGTAGGTTGAGGATATATCCTTATCATCCACAATGTAGATTGTGGAGGTTGGCTATGGTCATGCCTCATACATTTGGTGTGATTGAAAACGGATGCAGTCGTGTCTCAATGATTATAACATGATGTGATTGAGGACAATTGTGGTTGTACCTCGGATTATAAGGTTTTGTATACCCTGATTTCTAGTGTCGTGACCTATACCAAGGGCAGACTAGTGGTTATCAGCTTGACTATATGTCTCTGTGGTGGCAACTTTGACTAATTTGTCAATGCCTTTTTATTTGTAATGACCGAGGGGAAGACATCTTAGGATATCAGCACTCCTAGATCTTGTACGGAACTGAATAGCCCTTCGCCGGGGTTAGTTGGACTTTGAATGGTATGATTCAAATTCCCCAGGGCATAATAAAAGATGTAATACATCCATGTATCATATTTGTTTAGGGTTATACACAATGTTTCACATTGGATGATAACCCTTATTTGTTGTCTTCACATAAAGATGATGCTTAGTGCAATTAAGAGATAGTACATATACTTATATTGTAGATATGCTTAAGATTGTAGATGTGTACATACAATATCCATGATTATGTTGATAACTATACTGCTACTGCTGATTATAATCATGATGCTAGCTATCTCATGTTGTTAGTTAGGTTTAGCATGCTAGCCTTGCCTTTGTAACTAGAGATGCATATACTGCTAATCATGCTTATCCAGATAGTTGTTCTTATGTTGTTAGCTCTTCTTATGATGTTGATATGTTCAACCAATTAGACATGCTCATGTTGTTAGCTATGCTATGTTATTAGACTTGCTCATGATGCTAAATATGCATATCCTACTGAATTGCTTATATTGTCAACAAGATAAAGGATGATAGTCTGGATAATGATGATAGTTATTATCTACTCCTTTAAGTATTTTGTTAATCATCGATACTATTCATCTTATTTGTTATATCTGATTAAACTGCTAAACTATATAATTACTTAAAAATGTTGTAATCAATAAACGTTGTTGGAGGTTATGTCTCTTGTTGGGACATGGGTCTCACCCTTGTGGTTCACCACTTTTTTTAGGTAATCGGAAGTGATGAAAACAAATGTGTGGCAAAAAAGAGGAGCTATAGTAATGAATCTTTGAGAAAGTTGATTAGATGTCTAGTGTGTCCTAGATTCGTCCCTACACTCTCAGGTATGGGCAAGAAAAAGTTTGTATATGGTGTTTCAAACGAATCAGACTTTTGTTAGCATATTAATGCTTGTTTGTGTGGCATATACAAATATTGTTATCCTGTGTATATATGTGGTGGCTAAGACAATAGAACAATTTGTATCAAATTCTTGGCATAGTATGGATATAATAAAGATGTTGGGCTCTTATGCAAATGTTTCTGAGTAGGTGCTGACATTGAAATCAGTTTTAATTTACTAATATTTTTGGGTATGTGATTAATTAGTGATTGATTGTATTTTATGTTTTGAGTAATCTCATTTAGTGTAATGGGTTCTCACACAGTATGTGTCAAACGTGTGTCATTCTTCCAAACTTGATCTAGTCACAAACATGTAGCATGGTGTCATCTCACTTGCACGTACATGACAATTAGTAACATTTCCAGTGCAGCTCAACGGACATTAGGTGCCACCGCACAATAGATCATGTCTTAAAGAAGAAAGGGGATAGAGTATCTTTCTCTCACACATGAGATGAACTCCATAAGAGAAGAGCTGAAGAGATTTGCGATTGCAGACGGAAATGGCTTCAGATTAATAATAAATTAAATTTCATTAATTATGTTTGTTCAAATATGAGATGATGATATAACAGAATAGGTGTCTAAAGAATGATATGACTCAATGAAATATAAAAGAGGATGAGCTCCTGAACATGAGATGATATTTATGATCAAAGTAAATATATTCTTGTCATGTCCTTGGATGGATATTATTATGAAAACTATATAGACAACAATAACACTTAAGACTAGAATGTGTGATGACTAATAACTAAATCTCACTAGTCATCATACTAGATATCTACTCAAACATATAGGTACTTTTTAGAGAACAAGTGTACCGAACATGCTCACCTTGAGAATGTACGTCGAAACCATTGAATGGTGGTCACGATCATGTCTCAGTGTGATAGTGGTGATTGTGATTCTTGGACCTAAAGTCTATAAATCACATGATGTTCAATGGACTTACTATTCAGCGTGACCTTGAATAAGGCTTCCTATAAAAATGATGCTTGGGTACATTGTAACACATGGGGATTGTTTTGAGTGATGTAGATGTGATTTGTCCCTACTGTCAAAGTGATATCCTAACAAATTGATAAGTGTAACTGTAAAGCATATGGATATGCTCATGGGAGTCAAAATGTGATATGGATCTTGCATGCATCTCAACAATCTACTCTAGTTCAAGAAAATAAATTAAATATTAAGAGTGATGATTCCATACCTCAAGTTCAATTGGGATATCTATGACGAAAGGACTATACGATTACTATAACACTAGTCACAAGTTTAGGCTGAAGTTTTCCTCAATTGATTAGTAATTATGCATTTCTAGATGTTGCAAATTTCCTATGAAGTCATAATATGATCATAGACATCACTGCCAACGTAATATGGACCCTATAGGTCACACACATAGGATGTAGTAGGAAAATGAGTTTAATCATGACCAAGATTTGATTTGGTTTCTAAAATATTTAGGTAATCAAACTAAATAATACTGAAAGTACCAATCGACTGACTAGATAATATCTGTTGGAGGTGATAGTACCTACCAGTAGATTGATTGCACGGTTTAGTTGACTGACTGGATAGTATCATCCAATGGTTGATTGCATCATTCAAACGACTGAACAAAAGGATTCAGTGGACCAATTCGGTTGGGTTGACCAGTTGGACTGGGTTGAACGATTCATGGCATTGGAAATGACAACAGTTTAATGGGAGATGAAATGTTGGCTGGCCACTTAATCATTGCATGCAATAATGTCATGCAGACAAAGTTTTTGCACCAAATCTGATAGGTCAGTGGACCCATTGGACAGCCAAGATGACTGATTGGTTGAGCCCAACAATTGTCCAATCAAAATATTTTGACCTTTCAGCTCTTGGATTTTAGAAACCGTAGTTCTACCACTCCTATATAAAGGGGTGATGACTAAAGCTTTCCACACAACTCTTATCACATTCTTGCAATGTGTTAGTCTATCCATCATACTCATTAAAGGGAGAGAAAGTTGATGATAGCACGTCAGCGAATGAAAGGGTTGTTCCATCCTACCAGCTAAAGAAGCACAACATGAAGTTCTTGATGGTTCGTGTAGACTACGTACATGCACAAAAGATTTTTTGTTATTCTTGGAGGACATCATCGACTGCCTTCCCCGTGGTTCTCTAGTAGGAGGAAGATCCTTGTGCAAGTATAGTCCCTAGACTCGCTCTAGGACAATATATATCTTGCACATGTTTCCTATACATTGTTGTTAGTGCAATCTATTAGTTAAGGAATAAGGAATAAACATTTTTTTATTATTTACATTTTACCGCTCCATATTTTCCAACATCGTTATCAGAGCCACGTCAATTTAAAGTGTAGTATGATAAAATCAGTGAAATCATGTATTTTGTTGCATACAATGCGAATATTTTTGTGGTTAATTTGCATATTTGATTAAATACTACGCTAGTAAATGTGTCATAGATCCTTTATATATATATATATATATATATATATATATATATGCAAGTCATATGTGTCTCTAGACAAATATTTTGTTGGTGGATGTGTGTATAGTTACGGCCAAAAATGCCCCCTTGATGTTTGTGGGTTTGAATTATGAATACTTTAATTCTTGTATTAAGTATATAGTTTGCATTTTGAGCCTCCTCCTCCTTTCATCTCCAATTTTTATTAATGCTTAACCCCCTTACTCTCCTCAAATGTTACTTGAGGTATTCACTTTACATCATGTAACAAGTAGATAGGAATAGATTTAGTTTAGACATCTTATTAAAAGGAGGTGATTTTAAAGTTCAATTTATACCATTTGATATATCAAGGAGCTAAGTTGATCGGCCATAGGATTCAATTAACCATTTGATATATCAAGGAGCTAAGTTGACTGATCGGAGGATTCAATTGACCATTTGAAATTTTTACCCAACTGACTAAACAAGATCCAGTTCACTTGGAAGAGCACCTGACTGATTGGAAGGACCAGCTGACTGAATGGAGGCCCGACTAATTAAACAAAAGAGTCTAGTCAACTGATCAAGCTGCTTCCAACACCAAGGAGTTCATTTATAGGTTCATACATATGATGTTTGACCTAAGTAAACAACAAACCCTTGTGGCTCCAAAGCTTTGCATTGGTATGGCCATCACCATTGCTCGTATAATTTTGATTGCATGTTTCATTTGTAGAGATTAGTATATATATTATATATATTATAAGTATGTTGTGATTGGAGATATATATATATATATATATATATATCAATCAAATATTAAGCCTTAGATACTTTATAATAGAAACACAGATGAAAACTAGATTGACTATGTGTGGGCTCACCAAATTCTGGTACACTATTTATCATGTGGAAGTGTGACAATAGATATGTAGGTCTTCCAAAGAAGGGTGCATATTCTATTTTGTTGATTTTTGGATCAGGCTTAACATGTGATCTTAATAAGATTTATTACCTAAAATCATAGGGATGGAATATGGTTAAGAGTTTTGCATGTATTCTATCAAGGGTTGGATTAGTTGCAATTGGAAAATGTTGCTTACCTAAATAATCAATTTATAGGTGATCAGCCAAACCTGACTTGTGTTTTGATAAAATAGGGATCTTGACCCACTAAAAAAATTGTACAATGCAATCTTCATGAACTAATAGTGAGAGTTATTAATTTGATGTAAAATAGTGGGAGAAATAATTAAATCAAGGTGTAATTCATATCATATATTTTAAAATAAAAAATGTTTTTCCTTATGAAAATTTTCCTTTATAGAAACAAATGGGAAGCAACAACATCTTTTTGTTCTGATCGATCCTTGAGAAGGACAAAGTGAATGGAAACAACTTCCATGATTGGTTTATGACTTTGAGAATTTCTCTCACGCATGAACCTAAGCTTTATGTCCTAGATACATCGATACCAGAGTACCCACTTTGAATGCGTCTAGGGTTGAAAGGGATGCTTATCATAAGCATTTTAATAGAGTGTTAGACATCAAATGCCTCATGCTATGATCCACAAACTATGATATTATGAAGGAACACAAGAACGTGGGTATTCTTGAGATGGAAACACATCTTAGTTGCATGTACAAAGAAAAAGCAAGACAAGAGAGCTATAATGTCTACAAGACCCTGTTTAAATGCAATATGGCTGAGGGAGATCTACTAGGGTCACATGTGCTAAAATTAATGAGGTACATGAAAACCTAGAGAGATTGGGATTTCTTTTAGGCCAAGATTTGGGCATAGATGTGACTCTACAATTGTTGCCTAAATTGTTTAGTCAATTTGTCATGAATTATAACATGAACAATTTTGCAAAACCGCTATCTAAATTGCTTCACATGTTGAGAACTACTGAAGTAAATGAAGAAGGTCAAATCAATCCATGTTGATGTTGAACAAAGGAAAGGACAAGTCTAACGAAAAAGCCAAAGACAAGAAAGGTACAAAGGCTAGCCAAGAAAGGTACAAAGGCTATCCAAAAACCCAAGTCTTCTACACTTAAGATGAAGGTGACAGTGAGTAAGGAATACAATTATTACCACTAGCTCTAGACCAGACACTGGAAAAGGAATTCCCCTCTTTACTTAGAGGAATGCAAGAAGAAGAAGAAGAAGAAGGGTATAGTGATCTCCACTTTAGGTACATATGTTATTGAGATAAATTTGTCTACTTTTGTTGGACCAAAGCA
Source organism: Alisma plantago-aquatica (assembly GCA_963693085.1). NCBI lineage: Eukaryota > Viridiplantae > Streptophyta > Magnoliopsida > Alismatales > Alismataceae > Alisma > Alisma plantago-aquatica. The sequence goes on along the minus strand of OY856411.1, from coordinate 1,045,933,291 downwards.
CTCTGGAGGGGGGTGAATATAGATAAAAAGCACTTGCACAAAATTAATTAGTCCGTCAAATTACTTAAAGATATGGGATTGCAAGTATTGAATTTGAAGTGCAACTAAGCATACATAGAAAGGATGAGAGAGATTAAACAAACATAAGAACAAGCTATGTAAGACTGGTTCCAATCCCCAAACTAGGAGAAAGTAAGTCCACTACCTATAGAGGTCATACTCTAATATTTTGCAACTAATGTACACTTATATTCCATTATAAAACATAAAAGATGACTTTCCTTTTCTGGGCCAAGGATACCAGACTTCCCTTTGAGGATAAGGGATCCAATAACCAACCAAGGACTTACCTATCCATTGAGATAGGGTCTTCTACCTCCACAAGGTCTTACGCACTCTTGCAAGTAGTTAGACACCTTCACCAAGGAGATCCCCTTCTTGCACTGAGTCTTTTGCCTTGAATAATTTACCACTCTACTCTCGGATCTTCAAACCTTGATCTTCTACATCACCTTCTTTTCCTTGAAGAATCTTGCACCTTCTCCTTCACTAGGAGAAGCTTTCACCAACTCGATCTTGAAGAAAGGGGTTAGGAAAGGGAAGCTTTGAGAGCTTTACAAGACTACAATGGAGTATCACTCTCACACATATCCTATCTCACTCATATGGACTTTTTGATTGGCAAACAAGAGAGAAAGGAGATTTAGTGGACCAAATGGACTCAACTATAGCTAGGAGCTTGAATACAATGAAGGAGAAAACTTGGGATGAATCCCAAGGGGTCCTATTTATAGTTGCAGATATCCACTAGTGTCTAGGATGAAATTGTTTTTAGTCATTTGGGGTGTTGTAAAGGATATATTTTGATGTTTACAACACTCCAGTGGTTAGAATCACTTTTTCTTCACACTCCCCATATTGCAATCTATCTTCAATAAAGGTAACTCAACCGATTGCACTATATGACAAAGCAAATTTGAAGAACCAATCGAGTTTATCCTGGATGAAATCTGGCTGATCACTTTAATCAACTTTTCTAGTGCAAGTATTCGACTGTGTTTGTCCTGAATAAATGCAGTCGATCTTGGGCATTTTCTAAGATTAATCGTAGGCATCGGTCGAGTTTCTAGGAAGGAAACTTAGTTGATAAAATAACATGTGATCAATGTTGGGAAATGTCATTACAATGATTGAATGATCTAACTAAGAGCTCTTGGTTTTTTTTCATCCTATTTACAAGTCATAGTGTCAATACAAATGGTTACAAAAATTGTCCTAATGGTTTAGGGTGTTTTCCAAGAAAGTGCATTTGCATAGCTTTTGACTTGAACTAGATAAATCTAGGACTTGATGGAGTTGATCCTTTTCTTATACCTAATGCTTGAAATCAATCTCAAATAGACACACTGGATACATATGAATGGAATGGTTAATTCATCATCAAAATATGGACAATGTATAACACTTAGGTCACCAACATCATCACCATCATCTATGCCATCATCAGAACCATCATCAACCACATTGTAATATCCCCAATTTTGGTAAAATGTAATTGTATAAATATAAGCCATAAATTCATTTGCAAATTCCCCAATGATATTATTGGTAGAATAATAATATTAATCACCTTTATGGGATGGGTTCTTGTGGCAAAAGGCAAATAAAAAAAATGAATTCATAAATAAATGAATAATAATGGTTTTTTTCCATGAAGTAGGATAATTGTCAAGTTTCTAAAGAAAAATAAAATGCATGATGTTTTAGATAAATAAAGGAACAATTATAGACAAGAGTGGCAACACAATAGTTAAAGCATCAAACATGGATATTTTGATACACTTTTTGTATACTTGAAAATAATAATGAAAAGGAAGAAAATTTTGGAATTTGGGATTAAAGGACATTCCATAACATAATGGTAATTTTTTTAAGTAATGTTCAAAAGGAGTAAGTTGTGTATGGAAAAGAAATCCAAATAAATTCCAATTAGTAATTATACTTTTGGAAAAAAAGTATTTGGGAGTTTCCTTGAAATAAGAATAATTAATTTGAGAGGAATATATCACCTAGAGAGAAAAGAACATTTAAGATTTTGAGTCATAAATTCCTTCCTAATGGTTGAAGTATTGAATTGCCCAAAGAATACCATGTGAAAATATGCTTTCCTTGATGGCTTTTGTTTGCCAAATCGAAGGCCTAATAAGAATATAATAAATTTCAAGAGTTGAATGTAAAAGAGATGTCTTTTAATACTTTTAGAAAGTGGTAATATGAATTTATAGAATACCATATGTACCTTATCTTTTGGGGCATCTTCCTTGTACTATTAGAGAGAAAGAATGAAAAGAACGAGAATGGAAGTTATAAAGGGGTAGTGATGGTGTTTAATAGAAACATCTACCCATGTGAATAGATCATGAACCATGAGTTTTATGAGGATGGGACACATACCTCCTATTCCAGGTCATTGGTTCTCCCACTCCCTCCTCATGAAAACCATTAAGGATCGTCTTAAGATGCCTATATAAGAAAACATGGAGGGACGTAGTTCACATCCATCTTGATCAAAGAAAACTTTGCCTTGTTGTTATATTGACCTATAATATGATGAGGGAGCAAACTCTTTCTTTGGTTCCTAGAATAGACCCGCAGGTCCTCCCTGATCTCGGTAGATAATACCATGTCTAGGTGGTTGTTAGAGGTCTCTTGGCCATAAAAAACCTGAGGGTGGCCGTCATGGCAGCACCATCCCATGAGTAGGTTTGCACGCATGAAGGGACAGAGGGTCAAAGTTACCTAAAGGGTCTAATGACCTCCACGATTCTCCGTCGGGCGCCAACAGTGAGTTGTCATCGGCGACCAAGGTATCTGGGCCTATGTAGATCTACACTCTAGGAGGGGTTGAGGTCTTAAATCCCTAGGATGCATCATCGATGAGGAGGTGATCATCCGTCAAATGTGGGAGCTCCTACGATGTGAGCATGATAGAGACTGACGATCTCATGTGGACAACTCAAAAATAAAGGAGGAGACAGACGGGCTTAGCCCTGAACTGGCCCCTCCCCTTCTTTCATCAGATGATTAGTTCAAGAAATAAACTAACAACTTTGGCAGGTCTAGGAGAGAATCACTGAGTGAACCATGCCCCTGACTTAACCAGGTGACGCTAGTGAAAGCAGGTGGTGCTGGTGATGACCAATAGCATGATGCCACATGGCATCCTTTTAAGGTATAAATACTGGTCTTATTTAATTATAGAAAATTCTAGGGTTGTCAAAATATAGGAAGATTATATATCATTTTGATTAGAAAAATGAGAGGAACACAAATAAAGTAATTTGAGAGTCTAATTATGCTTCCTTTTCAAAAAGTAGGGCTAATGATCTTATAAGTGGTGATTAACATATGAGAACTCTAGAATTGTTAATTGTGAGTATTGAATAAATCAAATACCTTCTGTTTTGTTATGATTGTGATGAGACTGTTTAATTAGGGTTTAAAGATCATAACTTTTTGTATCATTAATGAACTTAATTGGATATAAGTGATCATAAAGAAGGGGATATGTTGGATATAGTGATTAGATTTACACATGATGTCTAATGTGGATTAAATAAAGTAATATGTGATGGATATAGGGTTTATTCCCTTACGTGGTGAATCATGGTGATAGGGAATGATGGTGAAACACAAGTGTTGTTCGCTTGTCATGGTGATAGGGAATCATGGTGAATTCGTGGTGAATTTTGTTCTATTTTTGTCCCCATGAAAAAGCATGGTGAATCATGGTGAAAGAAGTTTCTTTCAGGACTCCACTACTTATTTAGCCAAATGTGCAAAAAACATTCTAATAAATATGATTCTTACTTGTGTAGGGTGTTTTTTATAATAAAAAATCCCCTCCGCATCACTATAAAAAAGCAATAAATAATTTTTTTAAGTTTTTCACCATCACCATCCCTATCACCATGCACGTTACCAAACAACACATTTTAATAATTTTCCTATCACCATCACAGCCCCTATCACCATCACCCCCATCACCATCAATTTTATCATTATGTACCAAAAACAACATTAATCCTAATCGGACTCCAAACATAACCCTGATGATAACTTGATAACAAGAAAAGCTAAACCCTAGAATAGGATTAAGTAGGGTTTAATCTATTCAACATGATGGTGACAATTGAGGATTTATATTCATGCAAACTAAAATGTGGATTGTTTGATTTGCTTGTTGATTGGATAATATTCTTAAAGTGTATTCTACATGTTAATCTACATGGCTCACCATCAAGGTACGTGGTTACGATTATGACTACTCGAAATATAGTTTATCGACATTTTCTGAATGATTTTCAAGGACTGATTCAATGAATAAATTTTTGGTTGTTTATTTAGTTCATGTTCAACTATAATGCCAATGTGTATCACATAAGTAAATAATAATATTCTAAACTATAGGCTGACGTATATCAAGGGGTGATGCACATGAGCCCTAGAGGGGATAGTGATCATGCCCAAGATAGTATATCCAGTAAGGGTTAGAATATGGAAAGAATGTGTCAGTTCTTATGTGGAATACTTAATGCTTTTATGTGATTATCTTAGTTGCACACATTGTGTTTGCACCCCACATACACAGTATAGTAATATTTTTGTCGATGTTTTAAGTCTATGTTTCACATTATAAAAGACATGAAGAATAAGATTAAAGATATCAAAGGTATTAAATATATACCAAGGAGAATTATATAGATGATACTTCTTCTCAATAGGTATTAGTTCCATGAGGTATATAATTTTACAATTTATAAACAATATATGAAATTTAATTGAAATTGTTTGTGATTATTTGTTATTTGAATAATCTAGATTCTTGGGAAGATAGGTAATGGCTCTCAACTTGAAGGTCTTTCCTTAATTGGGGAATGTTGAAAGTAAGGTTGTTACATTTGGTATCAGAGCCTCAGATTTTTTAGATAATATTTAATAGTTTATAATTTTAAGCAATTTGTATAAATATGAGGGAAATATTATGGCATTTTTTAAAGAATTAGGTGTCTAGAAGGGACCATGACTGGCGGCTAGCAAAATTTTCCTCTACACCACTAGTCAGCTTACGAAGACTCCCGGACCCGTACATCCTGCCTGGCCAAACTTGGAAGTCTTTTCTTGAAAAAAAAATACATGTAGGGTTCCTTCTCATCTTGATTCATCCACTTATCATCCTCTTACTTAATAAACCCTAAAAGGAACTTCCCTCCTCATCTCAAGTTAGGGCTTTTGAGAAGAAGTAGGATTAAGGCATCCTCTGCCAATTCATGTACATATAATATAAAATGATAATGTACACATAATGTGGAAATTATAATGTACATGTAATTTGGACATAACAACGTGAAAATAATGATACGTTAAGGAAAAGTGGTTGTATGGGTTTCAAAGGTAAAATCTATATGGAACTAGGGTTAGTCTAGATAAACTCTAGAGGGTCAAGTGACATGGAAACTCTCAGAAGTAGGGCATAGTCCCTAACCCTAACCCTAAAACCATAATCATAAGAGATGATAATAGGGTGGTGATATGAACCTTTAAGAAAAAGGAATAAGAAAGATAAATATGAATTAAGTGACCCAGCCTCCCATGCATGTGTGCATGTGGAACAAGGTATTAATGAGAAAAGTTTTAAGAAACTTATGAATAACATGTGGTATAATATAACTTGCTCAACTAACTCTAATGGATGTATGTCATACATATGGGATGTATGATTGGGCCTATGTAATCACCTCGGGCCTAGAGGGCCTATGTATGATTGGTCACTATGGTTCATAGTGATCTGGCCTAGAAAAGATAATCACCTTAGGCAAAGGCATATGTATGATTACCACAGATAGGTGATTGGTGTCCGCTACATGTACTTACCCTAGAGAGAGGGTTCCCGAAATGAACCACTTTAGAAATGGAGTTCTCATAGAGAATAAGTTGAGAAATTAGAAAGAAAATGCATGAGCATATACATGAGAAACATAACTAATCAATTGTTATATATATGAAATAAAAAATTCTAGATATAACTTGCTCGAACCCCTCATGCTATCTCTGGATGTTTGGATGACTATGATCAAGCCCCTGGAGGGGAAGGTCAGAAAAGATCAAGCCCTTGGAGGGGAAGATTGCATAAGTTCATGCCCCTGGAGGGGAAGGCCGACATAGTACCAAGCCCTAGAGGGGAAAGTCAAGAAAGGTCAAGCCCCTGGAGGGGAAGACCGACATAGGAACCAAGCCCTGTAGGGGAAGGTGGACAAATTCTACTACATGGACAAACCCCATAAGAGGGTATCCCAGAGATTGAGTAAACTAGGGTTGAGAAGTTATAATAATAAAAACAATGCACAAAAATGAAATATGAAACGTTTAGGGCTAGTGTGCCAACCCGGGGTGGGTCGACCCAAGAGTGGGAAGATGACCTATGGTTGAGGTAGACCCTTAGACCTTGGGGTCAGGTTGTGGCTAGAGAGTCTAACCTCCTCCTCTGAGCCAAGAAGTCACCCTAGGTTAGGACCTTTCCTAGAAAGGTAGTTGACTGAATCAATTTAAGAATTGAGGTAACCATGAATGTCACCTACATAAAATATGAAAGCACATGTATAAAGTATGATTCTTTGAACCCAAGTATGCCATCTCGAAGGAACATGATAAAAATTCACTATGGATGTGACTGACGGTATAAGACTGAGCTTGGATGAGAAAGTTTCCATGAGTCCAATGAGGGGACATAATATGAACATTAGGCATTGTAAAAGATGGACAAAATCCAGTTTGAAGAATTGCATATGAAAAATAATGTGCTTGAAAATGGTTAAAGTGTAACATCTCAAAGAAACCCTCGGGGAAGGGTAGTGTCCTAGGTCAATCCTAAGGTCAGGCAGGGTGTATAAAAGGTACATAGGACTGATGGGATTAGGAGTTGACTGTGCCCTGAATGCATAAGACCCTTTGGTCGGGAGGTAACAACTAGGTTTGCCCAAGGTCCATGACTCAGGAGATTATCTACCTTCATAATGATCATGTGGCGTAATGGGTGAATGTGAGAGGCACTCCCTAGATGCATAAGGATGAGAGCACTCCAAAAAGTACCTATACCCCTAAATCCCTCAAGGAAGTGGCTAAGACTCTTAATACATGAGATGTAAATATAAAGGCTATAAGAAGTCACATACTAATGAAATATTAAAGGACGTTGTTCACAAAATGATAGTGAAAAAGGCACTTGACTTCATTAAATATAAAAATATTGTAGAAATAAAGAGTTGTATGGCTTAGAGTCATATTGAGAATGATATAACTTAAATATGAAATTTTAAGATAATGTGTGGGAATACCATCTCTACTTTTAGAATGGGATGAACTTTATTTTTGGGGTGCATCCAAATGCTTATTTTATCGCATTATGAGTGAGAGAGATTAGGTAGACACATGTTATGCTTAAAGATGACATATGAGAATTTATACATTAAGTTTAGACTAATGACAAGACTAGGGGTTTGAGGTGCTACCTCACCCTTATATGAAGAAAAAAATGAATTATAGGATGGAAACCTATGTGAAAAGATAGTCACCAAGTGAAATTGTAATCAAAAATTAAAATGCAATCATAAGAGTGATATCATATGTATACTAATGATGTGAATATGCCTTGAATTGAATTCAAGTAACAATGTGAGGAATTTACATTTCAATAATAGATGTTAAAGAGGGTTGTTAACCCTAAAGTTTGAGACTAAGTTGAGTTATCATTCACCTTAAGCTTACCAACTTTGAATTTTGGAGACAAAATTCCTTTTAAGGAGGGGTGAATGTAATACCCTCAATTTTGGTATAATGGAATTATATAAATATAAACCATAAATTGATTTGTAAATTCCCTAATGGTATTATTAGTAGAATAATAGTGTTAATCACCTTTGTGGAATTGGTGTTTGTGGAACAATACAAATAAAAAGAATGAATTCATACATAAATGAATAATAATGGATTTTGACATGATGTAAGATAATTTTCAAGTTTCCAAAGAAAAATAAAATGCAAGGTGTTTTAGATAATTAAAGGAATGATTATAGCCAAGAGTGGAAACACAATAGTTAAAGCATCAAACATGGATATTTTGATACAACTTTTTGTTTACTTGAAAATAATAATGAAAAGGAAGAAAATTTTGGAATTTGGGATTAGAGGACATTCCATAACATAATGCTAATTGTTTTAAGTAAAGTATGTTTTGTATGGAAAATAAATCCCAATTAGTAATTATAGTTTTTGGAAAAAAAATATTTGGGAGTTTCCTTGAAGTAAGAATAATTAATTTGAGAGGAATATATCAAAGAGAGAGAAAAGAACAACCTAGATTTTGAGTCATGTATTCCTTCCTAAAGGTTTAAGGATTGAATGGCCCAAAGAGTACCATATGAGAATATTCTTTCCTTTATGGCTTTCATTTGCCAAATCCAAGGCCTAATAAAAATATAGTAAATGTCAAGAGTTGCATCTAAAGGATATGTCTTTTAATACTTTTAGAAAGTGGTAATATGAAGTTATAGAATACCATATTTACCTTGTCTTTTGGGACACCTTCCTTGTACTATTAGAGAGAAAGGATGAAAAGAACGAGAATGGAAGTTATAAAGGGGTAGTGATGGTTTTTAATAGAAACATCTTCCCATGTGAATAGATCGTGAACCATGAGTTTTATGAGGAAGGGACACATGCCTCCTCTTCCAGGTTGTTGGTTCTCCCACTCCTTCCTTATGAAAACCACTAGGTATCGTCCTAAGATGCCTATATAAGAAACCATGGAGGGACGTAGTTCCCATCCATCTTGATCAAAGAAATCCCTTCCTTCTTCTTCTATTGACCTATAGTATGCTGAGGAGTAGACCCTTTCTCCGATTCCTAGAATAGACCTGCAGGTCCTCCCTGATCTCGATAGACAACACCATGGCTAGATGGTTGTCGGAGGTCTCTTGGCTATAGAAAAATCGAGGGTGGCCGTTGTGGAAGTTCCAGCCCATGAGTAGGCTTGCAAGAATGAAGGGACAAAGGGTCGGGGTTACTTGAAGGGTCTGCTGACCTCCACAATTCTCCTTCGAGCACCAACAATAAGCGGAGGAGAACCATCTATCATCGACGGCCAAGGTTTCTACGCCTATGTAGATTTGTGGTCTAGGAGGGACAAAGACGTCGGATCTTCTATGGTGTGAGTGTGACAAAGACTGACCATCTCACACAGATGACTTGCATAACGAAGGAGGAGACAGATTGGCTTAACCCTAAACCAGCCCCTCCCGTTCTTACATCACATGATTGATTTGAGAAACAAACCAACAATTGTGGCCGGTGTATGAGAGAACCGTCGAGTGAACTATGACCCTGACTTAAGTAGGTGGTGCTGGTGAAGACCAATGGCATGGCGCCACGTGGCTTCCTTTTAAGGTATTAATATTGATTTTATTTTACTTATAGAAAATGCTACGGTTGTCGAAATATGGGAAAATTATATATCATTTTGATTAGAAAAATGACATGAACACAAATAAAATAATTTGAGAGTCTAATTATGATTCCTTTTCTAAAAGTTGGGATAATGACAGTTTAAGTGGTGATTAACATATGAGAACCCTAGAATAGTAAATTGTGAGTATTATATATCTCAAATACCTTCCCTTGTGTTATAATCTGATGTAATTGACTAAGATGATAGTCTAAGAAGAACATGATAATGATGATGATAATGTGTAATTAGGGTTTAAAGATCATAACTCAGTGTATCATTAATGAACTTAATTGGATATAAGTGATCATAAATAAGGGGATATGTTGGATATAGTGATTCAATTTACTAAAGATGTCTAACGTGGATTAAATAAAGTAATATGTGATGGATATAGGGTTCATTCCATTAATCCTAATCCAACTCCCAACATAACCTTGATGATAACTCGATAACAAGAAAAGCTAAACCCTAAAATAGGACTGAGTGGGGTGTAGTCTATTTATCATGATGGTGACAATTGAGGATTTATATTCATGTAGACTAAAATTTGGATTTCTTGATTTTCTTGTTGATTGGATAATATGCTTGAAGTGTATTCTACATGATAATATGTATGGCTCACCATCAAGGTACGTGGTTATGATTATGACTACCTAGAATATAGTTTTTCAATGTTTTCTGAATGATTTTGGAGGACCAAATTGATGATTAAACTGTTGGTTGTTTATTTAATTCATGTTCAATTATAATGCAAATATGAGTATCACATCAGTAAATAATAATATTCTAAGCCATAGGCTGATGTATATCAAGGGGTGATGCTCGTGAGCCCTCGATGGGATAGTGATCATGCCCAAGACAGTCTATCTAGTAAGGGTTAGAATATGTAAATAATATGTCAGTTCTTATGTGCAATACTTGATGCTTGTAAGAGATTATCTTAGTTGCACACATTTTGGTTGCACCTCACATACACAGTATAGTAATATGCTTATCATGTTTTGTTTGTTGGTGTTTTAGGTATATGTTTCACATAATAAAAGACATGAAGAGTAAGATGAAAGATATCAAAGGTATTAAATCTATACCAAGGAGGATTAGATAGATGATACTTCTAATCAATAAGTATTAGTTCCATGAGGTATATCATTTTACAATTTGTAAACAATATTTGAAATTTAATTAAAATTATTTTCTATTATTTGTTATATGAATAATCTAGATCCTTGGGAATATAAGTAATGACTCTAAACTTGAAGGTCTTTCCTTAATTGGGGGACACTGAAAGTGAGGTCATTACACACACCATCACTAGCATGATCATCAACCTCCTCATTAGTCGTCTCAGTGACCTCATCAAGCACAAAGGAGCAAGGATCGGGCCATATGCGATTATGCTTTGCCTAGGAGACTCCACACCTGAGTAGACCCTTTTCTTGCTCATAATTGGGTATAAACACCCAATTGTAGCTAGCAAGGAAAAAGGTAGCAGGACCAACTGGAAGAGCCAGATGTTGAGGGCAGCAAGCTGAGAGGAAATGGGGGTGGGTCCACCATCAGAAGCAAGAGATGGAACAGAAGAAGTAGGTGGAGGGGTTGGGTAGAACTGATTATATGCATAAGAAGCATAGTCAGTCCCTGGGTAGGGTAGGTAGGTGGGGTAGGGATGGTTGTAGGACAAGTTCATGTGTGACATGATCTGAACTAAGTGCTGAACTAGAAGGTTATACGCTCGTTAGTGTATCATATAACCCATGAGGACTTCATTTGTCACTGAAAACAAAGTGTGATTAGGTCTAGGAGGTGGTGGAGGGGCCTGGGAGAAGGTGTAATTACATGGTGTCATACAGGAAGTAGGATGACAAGACTTCTTAATTGTGGTATCACTGATGCAAACCCAATTCTGGCTTGGTTTGTATCCAAGATCATGGAAAAGAGATTTTTCAACATTGTGAGAAACCATACCACATATCAGGTTGGGATAAGGGGGATGGGTGCCATTAGTGTTCTTCCCTGAGTCAAATTAGGTCATATGATGAAAAATATAACGAGCTCACTTGGCTTCGACGTCATTGAGTAGATAGTAATAATCACAGTGGTATTCTCTACAATGTCTGTTTGATTCTTCTTGTGATGGATATTGCAATTTACTATTAATGTGGTCGTACATGTCTTGATGTTGAGGGAAGAGGTAGGTAGGATGGATTTCTTCTGGTATGGGACATCGAGTTTCTTAAAAAACTTATGGATATCAAGAAGGATAAGTATAGGGTCAAATCTTTTGTAGAATCTCTTAGGGTCCAGCTGGTCATGGTATTAAGGATAGGAAGCCAACCATGAAGCTGTAATGTCAGTACCAGAGAAATAGGTATTTGATGAATCCTCAAAGATTGTTATCTTGGCACCAACTATCATGGAAGTCAACATGACTTGGGTGTTAGGTGGTGGCACGTTGGTAGTGTAGTCCCACATGAGATTGGCATAAAATTTGTGGATTGTCTTGTGTTGGACATGGAATTAGAAAAGCACTAGTTATCCACATACAAAGCACTAAGATGGTGTGCTTTGAACACCTTAGCGACCTCTTTGATCACCTCACTTGTTGCAAAACAAGGTTCAAACAAGGCACATAATGGAAAGGAATTCCTAGGAAGGAGTTTCTTATACCTATTCACAACTTGTCTGGAGATGAAAGAGGTACCATCAAAGGATATGTTCCTAGGAGCAGTGGAGGAGGATGTAACTCCAGATGGTTCGGTGTGTTTCCTATGGTTGAAGGCCATTTAGGTTGGATTGAGAAGAGATGACCACTAAACAAAGAGAAAAATGCAAGCAACAAGCAACCTAACCACCTAGATCAAAGATGGGAGAGGCAAGGAGGTATATCCGAGTATAGGAAAGGTGTAGGAGAGGTTGGGTTAGACCTAGGGTTGGAGGATGAATGTTGGAGAGTGGCTATTGGTCAACTTTCTCTAGTTGAGAGGGAGAAAATTCGACCGGCCCCCTTTATAAAATTTTCCCAGTGCCATTCTCAGTCAAGTTCTACATTTTGGAAACTCACTCGATACAACATTTTAGTTCAGTCCTCAGCTAGGGATCGGTCAAGTTCTACTAGGTTAAACTCAACCAATTGGTTAGTTTGTCCAAAAGATTAGAAATTTAATTATAGTCTACTAGAGTGCTATATAAATTTATTTTTCTATCTTTTCATGCATTTTGGACATATTTAGGTACATTCCACTCACAATTGGCTACTATTTGTCATAAAACATGTGTTTGTTAAACAAAGCCAAAAGAAGCAAAAAGGGCATTCAAACTAGGCAAAAATAGCACTTAGAGAGCATAAGGTGAGAAAGAACTGAGCAAGAACAACTAGCTAGAAGGCATATCAATTTTCAAGACCAGTAATAAGCATTTTTGATCTAATAAAGGTAAATTTCTCTCTATCTAGAGGTTCTATGAAAATGTTCACAAGATAGTTCTCTGTGTCCACATGCATGATATAAATATCCTTTTTGGCAATGTGGTCATGAAGGAAGTGATGGTGCACCTCTATATATTTCACTCTACTATGCAATATAGGATTATAACAAAGATGAATTGCACTAGTATTCTCACAATAGATAGGAGAAGCATCATAATGAGTGTTAAAGTCTTGAAGCATTTTCTTCATCCATAGGACTTGGGTACAACAACTCCCAATTACAATGTATTCATCTTTGGTAGTTAAAATATCCATTGTGGCTTGTTTCTTAGAAAACTAGGAAACCAAGTAAGGTCCTAGGAATAAGCAAGTGCCACTTGTACACTTTCTATCAATCAAGCACCCTACATAATTAACATCACTATAGACAGTAATAGTGAAGTCCCTTGAATTGGGATACCAAAGTCTAAAATTTTGAGTTTTGGCTAGATAACCTCAAAATCCTCTTAATGGATATAAGATGAGATTTTCTAGGGCTTTATTTAAATCTAGCACACATGACAACACTAAACGTTATATCAGGTCCATAGGAATTTAAGTATAATAAACTTCCAATCATACCTCTATTGAGCTTCTCATCCACTTTCACACCTTTTTCATCTTTGTCAAGATTGGTGGGGTTGACATGGGGGTGTCAATTAGCTTGGTTCTCTCCATCCTAAAGTGCTTAAGAAGTTCGCTTGTGTACTTGTCTTGCTTGATGAAGTTACTTCCTGGGTTTCCTTCATTTGAAAGATGGGGAAGAAAGTAAGCTCCCCCATCATGTTCATCTCAAACTCACTCTGCATAAAAGAGCTAAACTCCTTGCAAAGATCAAGACCAGTTCTGCCAAAGTAATATAATCAACATAAATTTGAATGATCAAAAAGTTGCTAGAAGTGTGTTTTAAAAATGGAGTAGAATTTATTATGGCCATGATATAGCCTTTGTGTACAATAAAGTTCTTTAGTTTCTCATACCAAGCTCTAGGGGCTTGTTTGATTCTATAGAGAGCTTTTTGAAATAAGTAAACATGCTTATCAATTTATCATGTTCAAATTCGGGAGGTTGAGCCACATAAACTTCATCCTCATTTGTACCATTCAAAAACACACTTTTAACATCTGTTTGATAAAGTAAGAAATTATTATAGATAGAAAAGGAAAATAACATTCTAATAGACTCAAATCTAGCAGCATGTGCATAAGTTTCATCAAAATCAATACCTTCTTATTGGTTGTATTCTTGAGCAAGTAGAATTTCTTTATTCCTTACCAATGTGCCACTTTCATAGAGCTTGTTGTAATAGACCCACTTGGTGTCAATCATCTTCCTGACATTTGGTTTTGGAACTAGGGTCCAGACCTTGCTCTTTTCAAACTTCTATAACTCTTCTTGAATGGCTAGGATCCATTCATCATCCCCACGAGATTCTTTTACATTCTTTGGCGTGAGTTAAGAGATGAAGGCATTGTCGGCTTGTTCCTTGTTGTATACAGCCTGCGTCTTCACCCTTTCAAAATTATTACCCATGATGAGCTCTTTTGGATGATGCTTTGCAAAGCGGGAAGTTGGATCCTTCTTTTCTTCTTCATCAACTATCACCTATTTTCCTTTTTCAACAATGTTGAGATCTTTCAAGTGAAGGATCACCTCATCTAAAACATCATCATTAACACTATTCTTGGAATAGAGGGGTTAGTTTTAACAATTTTAACATTAATGTATTCTTCTACTTTAGACAATTCAATCTTAAATTCTCTACAAGCTATACTTGTAGTACTATAGCCAATAAAGAAAGCCTTGTAAGATTTCACATCAAAATTATCGAGGGAATCCTTAGTGTTCAAAAAAAAACAAGGCTCGAAAACATGAAAGTAATTGATGTAAGGATTTCTACCACGCCATAACTTATAGGGGGTTTTCTTTAAATATGGGTGAGTAAAAACCCAGTTTTGCACAAAAAATGAAGTGCTAATGGCTTTGGCCCAAAACTTCTTTGGAGTATCATAGTCTAGAAGAATAGTCCTAGCCATTTCCGATAGAAACATATTCTTTCTCTCTACAACCCCATTTTGTTAAGGTGTTCGAGGTGAAGAAAAGTAATGTGCATACTTGGATTCCTCAAAAAACTGTTCAAACATTTTATTTACAAATTGTCCTGCATGGTCACTACGGATAGAGATGATTCGACAAGAAGCTTCATTTTCAACTCATTTACAAAAAGTCAAGAAAACATTGAGAGTATCAATCTTTGAAACAAGAAAGAAGGTCCAAGTATAGAGAGAAAAGTCATTGACAATCGCGAGCCAATACTTGCTACCACAAAGCGATCGAGTTCTCAATGCTCCAAATAGATCAATATGAAGAAGTTTAAGAGATCTGTTGGTGTTAAGGACCCCTTTGGATTTAGATGAGGGTTTGGTTTTCTTTCCTTGGTTATAAGGTTGGCAATCCTCATCCTTCTCAAAATCCAATTTAGGAAGTCCCTTAACCAATTCCTTTTTGCTCAGCTTCTTTAATGGATGCATATTTACATGACCAAGCATGATGACACAAAGAGATGTCATTCAAATTACCAACAAGGCATGTACCAACAATAGGCTTAATAGAGTCAAGATCAATAACATAAAGACTACCATTTGTATTTATGTTATATATATCATTGTAGGAGAGGGAATCGAGGAGGAAGCATTCAAGTGAGGTAAAAAGAACAAGATAGACATTATCACATAATTGACTAACACTAATTAAATTGTGATGTAGGCCATCCACAAGAAGAACATTCTTGATGCATAAAGAGTCACCTACATCACCCTCACCTAACACTTTACCATTGGTGTTGTCACCAGATGTCACTAATCATCATTTCTTTTTAGTGAACTTGTTGAAGTGGCTGATTTCACCTGTCATATGTTTTGAGCAACCACTATCAACAATCAATTTTCCTTTTTAACTACAAGAAAGGAATATGTAGGTTCCAAATATAAATATTGGGATCTAGAGTTAGCTTGGGGACCCATTTCATCTTTATGTTGGCCCCCTTCTTTCTATAAGGAGAACAAATAGAGTAACAGTCATCTCTCTTGCAATGCACACAAACCATAGGGTTCTTAGTGTCATATGACTCTCCATGGAATAAAGAAGTTTCCTTGCTCTTTTTCTTACACTTACCCTTGATCTTGCTCTTTTGGAGCTCCCCCTAGAAATCCCAAACCACTAGTACAACTTGTTGGCAGAGTGATCTAGAACTTCATGGAGAGACTTTTTCCTTTAAAGGAATTTTTGCAAGGAAGCTCTAAGTTTTTTATTATCATCATTAAGAGTAATAACGATATAAGATAAGCTAGCAAGATAATCTTGTGCATGAAGTAATACGGCCTCCAAATAGAGGGTTTTAGTATGATATGAATCTCTCTCAAGAGTAATGCTAGCTACCTCATTACTAAGCAACAAAGTTCTAGAAGAAAGATCATTGATTTGAAAAAGCAATCTAACACTTTCAGTTCTAAGCAAGATAAGCTCATCAATATATGTCCTATTTTCATATTAAATAGCATCACAAGCATGTCTAAGATCATTTTTAGTTCTAAGTAAGACAATCTCATCAAGGCGGGTTTGTTTTTCCTCCTTAAGACTATTGATGTTCATAAGGTAGACACCATTCTCTACTTCAATTCCATTGCATTGGAGCTCAAGATCAAGAAATGGGCCTTGCAAAGAATCAATACTATTAAGATGCAATTTCTCATTTTGATCAATGATATCAATCTTCACATACAAATCATCTATGATCTTTTGTAACCTCTTCTTCTTATATTTGCAATCAGAATAAGAATAGCAGATAACATTAAGCATATCAATGAGGGTTTACATAGATAGCTCATGTAAGCTTACCTCACTTACCTAACCAATTTCTTCACTTGTAGGGGCCATGATAGAAAGATAGCATTCTCCCTCATTAGAGCAGCAATCACTAGAAGAAAATTCTTCCAATGTTGCATGGGCTGCATTCTTGCTTCTTCTTTCCTTCTTGTTCTTCTTCTTGTACTTGTCATCCTTCTTCTAGTCCTCCCTTTTCTTGGAGATGCTTTTGTGGTAGGATTTCTTGGCCTTGGGGCACTCATTCTTGTAGTGCTCATTTTGTCCACATTCATGGAACCTTGGAGTAGAGGAGGAGTATGGATTTCCTTTGAAGTGTTTCCCCTTGGAGTAGTTAGCTTAATTCTCACTAGCAGCTTCATCTTCACTTGAGGAAGGAGGATAGGAGCAGAAAGCAAGTTGTTGTTGGAGAATAAGAGCCTCCACTTGAGCTTTAAATGAACTATCTTGGATCTTATTTACTTTCTTATCTTCTTGCTTCTCATCTTCCTCTTTCTTACCAAGTCTTGGCTCATGGGCTTGAAGATTGCCATTGAGCTCTTTGGTAGCAATGTCACCAAGGCTTCTAACTTCTACACTAGAGGTCACCTTCAATTACCATCTCTTGGGGAGAGACCTTAGAACCTTGGAGTTGATGGTCCCTCTATCCATGGTCTATCCCAAAGAAGTAAGTCCATTGATGATTGTGTTAAGCCTTGTATATATCCTGGTCGCTCTCTCCTTCTTTCCCATCTTGAAGTTTTTAAGGAGACCCTTGAGCATGTAGATCTTAGACCCCTTGACTTGCTTTATGCCTTCATTGGTGATGAAAAACTTGTTCCATGTCTCATGTGTTTTTTCCCAAGAGGAAATCTAGTTGAAATAAGAGGGAGTGAGGGCAACATAGATGATTCTTATAGCCTTTGCATTGAGGCACACCTTCTTGATCGTTGCTTCATTCCAAGTAGCTACATCACCTATCGGCTCCTTGTAGGAATTGATGACTACTTTCCACATGTCATAGCTCATTCCTTGAAGGTATAACAACATCAACATCTTCAAATAAAGGAAGTTTGTGCCATCAAAGATTGGGGGTCTCATGGAGAAACCACCTTCCAAGTTGAGAGACCCAAGTAGATTGTCGCCCATCTTGTCATCTCATAGGAGATCTTGTCGGATAAGATCGTGGATATAATGTCACTTGTTGGATCAAAGGGTGCTAGAGGGGGGTGAATAGAGCCAAAATCATTTGCACAAAATCAATTAGACCTTCAAATTACTTAAAGATATGGGATTCCAAGTATTGAATTTGAAGTGCAACTAAGCATTATATAGTAAGGATGAGAGAGATTGAACAAATAGAAGAACAAGGTATGTAGAGTGTTTCCAATATCCAACCTAGGACAAAGTTAGTCCAATACCTAGAGAGGTCAAGATCTAAGATTTTTCAACCAATGTAAACTTATATTCCATTATAAGACATACAAGATGACCTTCCTTTTCCAGGGCCAAGGATACCCAACCTTCCCTTTGAGGACAAGGGAGCCAATAACCAACCAAGGTCTTACCTATCCATTGATCTAAAGTCTACCTTTACAAGGTCTTACCCACTCTTGCAAGCAACTAGACACCTTCATCAAGGATATCCCCTTATTGCACCGAGTCTTTTTTCTTGAAGGATTTACCCACTCTACTCCTAGATCTTCATCCTTGACCTTCTCCTTCATGTTGGAGAAGCTTTTGCACTTTCTTCTTCACCTCCAAGAAGCTTGCACCTTCTCCTTCACTTAGAGAATATTTCACCAACTTGATCCTGAAGAAAGGGGTTGGGAAAGAGAAGCTTTGAGAGCTTTACAAGACTACAATGAAGTAGAATTGTCACACGTATCCTATCTCACTCATATGGATGTTTTGATTTGAAAACAAGAGATAAAGGGGATCTAGTGGACTGAATGCATTCAACTATTGTTAGGAGCTTGAATAGCACGAAGGAGCAAACTTGGGATGAAGCCCAAGGGGTCCTATTTATAGTTGGGAATGCCAACTAGTGTCTAGGAGCAGTAAGGAACAATTTTTAGTCATTTGGGGTATTACAACAGATCTATTTTAGATGTTTGGAAAACCCCAACAGCTAGAATCACTTTTTCTATACACTCGGTACTGTGCAGTAGGTCGAGTTTCAATAAATGTAACTAGACCGATTGCACTATATGATAAAGAAAATGTGAAAAATCAATTGAGTTTGTCTTGGATAAAACTCAGACGATCACTTATATTAGTTTTTTAAGTGTGGGGATTTGATCAAGTTTGTCATGGGTGAACTCGAATGATCCTGGGCATTTGCCAAGATTAATCCTAGGCATCAGTCGAGTTTCTAGCAAGGAAACTTGGCCAATCAAACAACTTGTGATCAAATTTGGAAAATGGAATTAGAGTGATTAAACATTCAAATTAAGCCCTCCTGATTTTTTTCATCTTAGTTACAAGTCATAAGATCGATACAAATGGTTACAAAACTTGAGTTAAGGATTTTAGGGTGTTTTCCAAGAAACTACATTTGCATAGTCTTTGACTTGAACTAGATCAAGATAGGACTTGATATAACTGATCATTTTGTTGTACCTAATGCCTAAAGTCAATCTCAAGTAGACATATTATATACATATGAATGAAATGGTTAAATCATCATCAAAATATGGACAATGTATTACACTTAGGTCAACAACTTCTTCATCATGGGTATTTGATACCAGATGTGGATCTCACATATTCTCAAATATGTATGATCTGAAAAGAAGTAAATCCTTAAATAAGGGGGAGGTGGAACTACACCTTGTAGAGTTTCTACCAATGCTATAGTCACATATCATTTTTCTCTGCCTAGAAGGCTTGTAATAGAGTTAGAAAACTACTATTATATATCTTCCACTCATAGGAACATTATTTCTTTTCTTGTTTGGACAAGGGTGGATTTAAATTTCATATAAAGAATGGTCAATGTTTTATTTTTAAAGATAAGATCTTTTAAGGAATCATCCCTAAGTCTCATGGTCTTTAGGTATTAGATCACGAGACAAGATAAATACCAAAAGGTTAAAACTTGATGACTCAAATAAAAGATATAGTTGGGATTGTCATGTAGTACACATAAATGAGAAATGCACTTCCAAACTCTAAAAAAATGGTTATCTAGATTATTTTGAGTTGGAATCAATAGAGACACATGAGTCTTGTTTATTGGACAAGGTGACCAAGGAACCTTTGATTGGTAATAATGAAAAAGCTAGTGACCTATTGGGACTCATACCTACTTATGTATGTGAACCTTTTAGCACAATTGCTAGTGGTGGTTATCAATACTTCATCACATTTCACTAGTACATAACTGGCCTTTAGTGCCGGTTATTTAAGGCCTTTAGTGTCAGTTTTTAAGCGACACCTATGTGGGCGCCGCTAAAAGCCCAACTGTTATGCGTCGATTCTCAAACTGACACCACAACCCTTCATGCGCCACTGAAAACGCACCAAAAATGCGCCAGCAGGGGGTATAGGCGTCAGTTATTAGCTTAGAAACCGACGCCATATGCCTTCGCGCCATACAAAGGGCACCATCTGGGGCACTATCGACATCAATTTATTAGTGATAAACGATTCCATTTCACCTGCTGCCACGGCCGTGCTGACCAGCATGACCGTGGTGTCTGGCCTCTAGGGAAATTGACGTCGATTACTAGTAGGGCAACCGATACTATTACCATATGTCGTCAGTTTTATACATATATCCGACGCCTATTTTATGTCTGGTCTGCTGCCATGGCTATGCTGGCTAGCACGGCCATAGTGTCTGGCCTCATTAGGGAAATCGACGTCAGTTACTAGTATGATAACCGACACTGTAACCATATGTCGTCAGTTTTATACAAATAACCGACGCCTATTTTATGTTTTTTTTCTGTCAGTCTGTAGACCTGCTGCGGTTGGTCACAGGATGATAAACCTGCAGTTTGGTTATGAATTGTAGGTTTTACAACATCCATTGATATCAGCCAACAATAGGCCACAAACCTACAAAATTAGCATGATGGACAATATTATATATATGTGATTCACACTCATGTATAAGAACATTTAATTCATATTATTTTTTCATCACACGCATGTAGAAACCAGTAGAAACCTTTAGTTCCATTTATTTCATCTCTTTTCACATTTAGACACATGTAGAAACATTCATGTATTGATGATTTTCACACACATATGGCAATTCATAAAAATTCATTCGCATTCACACAAAATTAATTATGAGAACAAAGTTATTCTTTATTCATCATTGTCAGCAAAATCATATTGAAAAATTCCCACTCTTTGCAGGGCTTTTCCCCAATCTTCTCTTACAACATCTAATTCATCTCCCGTATAGGGAGCATGTACATAGAAACGCTTTGCACCTGTGTTGAAGTCCTCAGTTTTAAAGACCTACAAAGAGAATGGCGTACATACATAATTATAATAATATATAATAAGATTCATATATTTCATATTATCTAACGAGACTATGTATAATACATGTTGTATGTTATCGATTTCCAATACGACATGTTTGATGATTAGGTCCATAAATCACATCACATAGTAGGCACATGCCCAGCCATTGTCTTGTGTAGCACACTATAAATTGAAACATACAAAATATTTAAAAATACAAATAAGCATAGTTCACACAAATAATATATACATTGGAGTTAGGAAATTACTTTCACATTCTCCCAAATGAGTGTCAGATTTTTTTTCCTGGGGACCTTTCCTCCAACTTTTTTATACTCTTGTACATCCCTATATATGTGAATGTAACACATTAAATTGCATAATTAAATAGTAATGCAGTAACCGATGTTAACAAATATAAAAACATAAAATATTTCTCATGAGAATAATGGCCTTTTAATTGCATGTCCATATAATACATCCAACTCACTCCCCGCAGGATCTAGATAATAGACAGTGAATGTCTTGGGGACAATAACTAATAACTCCCAATGCTTAGCACTACAAGTAAGAAAGTAGAAACATGCACCGTTTAAGGGGTGGGGAAGCCGATGCATCTGTAACGATATATCCTTCACTTTGTAGTCGGCATGGCTTCAACCCCTACAAATTTATGTAAAGAATGTTATATGCATATATACACAAACATATGATCATCTTTAACAGACTAGCTATTACATATGCCATAAAAATACTTACAGAGGACGTGCTAGGTTGTGGGTCTATAGGATTACTCCCAACCTTTGCAGTACGAGCATTAGGAGAAGAGAGGTTCGCCACAGGTACTGTCTGAGTGGCAGTCTGAGACGCCTGCCACTTGTTAAATGCTTCCTGGAGTCTTTTATCAACTACTTCCTCGACTCTCCTATCAATTAAGGAATCTACCTATACATGGATAAAAGAAATGCTAGTTTCTGATTATTGAATTCCCTTTCGCAATAACATTCTAAAATAAGAATAAGTTACCTCAGCTTGTGAAAATCCCGCTTTTGGGACAGGTTTGTGCTGGGATGGCCCAAAGAACGCTTTGATGCCCACACCAGCGCCTGCACCCCTTACACGTCTAGGATGCTCTAGGTTACCCAGAGCAATTTTCAGTTCATCCCTTGTGCCCTGAGGGATGAACTTACCTTCCTTCCTCTGCTCGTGCAGCTCCCGCTAATCACCATCAACAAAAATTTGTAAGTAAACATAACAATAATCAATATCGATAGATTGCTCTAATAGTTGATTTTTACCATTTTTGTAGCCGCCTCAGCGGTTGCGGGCTTTGGTATATCTCCCTTCTTATTTTGCCTCCCAGCTATCCACATAACATGACGAGGCAGAGGTGCGGGAGCAGCAGTAGAGGACTCTGTAGTCTCCTAAGTAGCAGTAGGCTGAGTAGACTCAGCCTGTAGTCTTTGGCGAACGCCTGCATATCCTCTTGGACCCATTGTATTGTCATGCACATTCAGTGCACGCCTTGCTCGTTGAGCATCGTTGATAGCCTAGTTAGTTAGTACATTTATTTGGTTAGTAACACTAAAGGTTAATCTTGAATAGGTGAATACATAAAAATGTATATTAATTAAATTGGGAGTGGCGCTTAATACCTTGAATTCATCTATTTTTCTTTGGGTAACAAACTCCTCCCATTCTTTGGGGTCCAAGTAGTTCCATTGTTTTGTGGCTTCCTTCTTCCTATATTTATTTTTCGAAGAGAATACAAACAAAAATTATTAGTGTAGAGTTAGTGAAATACTGATCAATGTCTAGAATTGGAATCAATCAAGAACCTATTCTCAGCATCGCGTATGTTATCTCAGGTGAGATTGATCCTATAGTTCCTTAGGACCCTCCCAAAATGTTGCATCACACATTTACGATGCAACTTTTCATCCAGATCAAATATGCTCTGCAAATTAAATAAAATTTCTATTAATAGGTATCCTAAAAATTAGTAATCTACACAAATAGAATTACAAATAATAATAACTCACACATAGTTCCTTCCATATGTGGTCTTTCTTCCCCTTAGGAACTCTATGCCATGATTCTAGGATAGGACTGCAATGGCTACGAGTAAGAACCCCAAGATATGAAACAAATGAGTTGCGGTTCACTCCATATGGATTTCCTGCCTGATCGAAATCCACAGCCAATTTGGGTCCATTTCCCCTTTGCTGTATTAACTTGTTCATCATTGTGATACCCCTCACTTTCTCAATTTTCTTTTGCTGCTCATCAAGTGCTATAATTTCTTCTGGGGGTACATCACCAACTTAAAATTTGATAAAAAAACACACTTACATAATATAATTATAAATGAACATATAGATAGAAACCTCAGGGATATATTCTTAAAACTTACATTGTCAGGCGGTGCAAGCACATCCTCACCCTCACAGTGATCATCAACACGGTCCTGATCAACCATCTGAAAGTTCACATTCAAATTATAAATTTCACATTGTAAGGTAACACTAATTGTAAAGTTCACATTGTAAAGTACACAATCACATAGTAAAGAAATTCACATTGTAAAGTTCACATTGGACAGTAGAACCTATCTCCAGATTGTTTCCTATGTTCCTCGACAAATCTAATAAATTGGTCAAGACCAGATATAAACTCTGGGGTGCAGCGATTGCGAATGGACATCCATGATCTATCCATTCTATGATCAAAGAGAAAACAAGCTATATGTTACAATTAGATTAGGGTCTAGGGTTAACAGATTATAGTTTATGCATGGTTAAAACTTTAGGCCAACAAATACATGTGTTGTCATTCTTATATATAATAAATGTGTACCACCTATCCCATTCTTGAACACCTAATCTCACTAGTAAGTGTATAATGTGTATTGGGTTTTCAAGAAAATTTCGACAGCATTTCCCCGCTATTCTCTAAGTACATATGTACTTAGAGAACAAACGGGAAATGCTGTCGAAATTTTCTTGAAAACCCAATACACATTATACACTTACATCCTAAGTGAGATTAGGTGTTGAAGAACAGTCCCAAACTGGGAACTATCCAAGATTTACTCATAATGAGTAAATCTTGGATGGGTTTCTAGGCCAACAAATTCATGTGTTGTCATTCTTATATATAATAAATGTGTATAAACTACATGCAACATGGTTAATCCTAATCTATAGAGCATTAATAAATAATAAATCAATAAATCAATAGTTTCAAACATCCAATAATTCACAATGCAATGTTATAAACTATAGGCAACATGGTTAATCCCCACACTCTAGTAGACAGACTAACCTTAAATATAGTGATGTATAAGAGATTAAGAAAAAAAATTCTTCGGTAAGATTAAGATGAAACTCAACATATATGCATAATTAGCATCAAATATAGGACAAAAGGGTAGATTAGAACCCTAATTCACTCAAACATGTATAAAAATTACCCTAATGACAAAAAGTCTCTAGGAATCTTTACTAGACATTATATATATAGCCCTAATCATCATATTTAACATACTACGTTATTAATAACCCTATTTCTGCATGTACATGATTATCAACTTTAAAACCCTATAATTCATTGAAATCATTCTAATTCAACTTAAGATGTTGGGATCGCATAATTATATACTGACATCAGAACAAATAAAAGAATCATAATTAACATAATTAACAACATGCTCATCAAACTAGGGTTTTCTTGAATATCATCTAATATTTGTGTACTAACAATACCTTTGTAACAAGAAGAATAATAGAGCTTTAAGTATATTTTATTCACAATCTACGTATTTTTCTGATCAAAACCATATACAACATGGTAATATTAATGTGAATCATAGCATTTTTTATTCACAATCTACACATTTCCTACATTATTTGAGCAGGAGCAGGGTACCTGCTTGAGGACGGAGGAAAAAGAGGAGGAAGAAGAGCAGGAGCAGGGTACCTTTGTGGCGGCGTTGGGCACGCAGGAGCTGTGGTTGTAGCGGAGCAGTGACCTAGAGAGTAGGGAGCAGTGCCCTAGGAGCCACGGTCGTCCTGGAGAGCAGCGGCCGGAGAACTGGCAGCGGCTGGCGGAAGTAAAGGCGGCGGAGGCAGAAGCTAGCAGAGGTGTGGAGGCAGAGGAGCGGCGGAGAGTGGCGGCAATGTCAGCGACCAAAGTGCGCACCAACAAACGGCGGAGGAGGTGAAGGCAGAGGCAGAGCAGCAGCGAGCGGCGGTGGAGTAGAGGAATCGCCGGACCAACAAACGCTCAGCGGAAATGAATGAAACAGAAGGGGAAGAGTCTGCCTCACGCGGGTGCGTTGTTAAGTTAAAAATAGGTGTCAGTTATTAACAACAACCGACAATAAAAACTATCGGTGTTGGTTACCAACAAAAAACCGACACTATTGTTCAATTATAGGTGTCGGTTCCAAACATAAAAACTGACGTCTATATTTATATGCTGACAAAAATAAATGTTCTCGAATTAAGACCATAGTCGTTGGTTTCCTTATAAAAATCGACACTAAAGGGAGGTGAAAATTTTTGCAGTTATGCACGTGAAAACACAATGGTGTCAGTTATTGTAACACAACCGACGATAAAAATTGGTCAAATTTCTATCTCGCAGAAAACCTTCAGTCGTCGGTTTCTTTTTTAAAAACCGACGATGTATGTTAATTTTTGGAGGTAATTTTTTTCACTGGAAATTTTGGATTTGACGGTTACTTATAGGCGTCGGTTTGTTATTAAGGAACTAACACTGAATAAAAGCGATACCCATGTCTGGTCGCCCTTCACAGATTGATGTCGGTTTATTTTATAAACCGACGACGTATTGTTTAGGTGTCGGTGTATTATTACAATTGACACCTTTAAAAGTGACATTATAAGCCATTTTTGTAGTAGTGTTTACTTATGACTTTGATAGATATGGCCATGTGTATTTGATGAAATATAAGTCAAAATCCATTGAAAGGTTCAAGGATTTTATAAATTAAGTACAAAACCAACTTGGTAAAAGTATTGAAGCACTTGATCTGATCACGGTCGAGAATACCTAAGATAAGAGTTTGAGGACATTTTGTGAGACCTTGGCATTGTGTTACAATGGAATCTAGTTGTAACATCAAAACATAATGGTGTATCCAAAAAATGGAATCTCACCGTGTTGGATATGGTACGTTCAATGATGGGTTTTGTTTCATATTTTGACTTCCTTCTGGGGATATGCTTTAAAAACTATAGTTTTTAAATTGAACCATGTACTGTCTAAATCAGTTTAAAAGAGACCATATTAGATATTGACTGGGAAATATCCCATTGTGTATTTTATGAATATTTGAGAATGCCAAGCTTATGTTAGGAAATTTATTCCCAAAAATCTTGAACCCAAATTAGATAAATATCATTTTTTTGGATATCCGAAGGAAACCAAAGGATAGTACTTCTATATTCCATATGGAAAAAAAATGTTTGTTGTAATAACTGATATATTCCTTGAGAAGGAATTCATTTCCAAAGGTACTAGTTAGAGGAATGTAGATCTCAAAGAAGTAGAGATCAATTTGAAAACATTGAACCTACACAGGTAGAAAAGGAATAAGTGAATTACAAGTAGTATTCTAGAATCTCAAGTTCCTCTTGTAGCTCATGAATGTCAAAGATCTAGCAGGACACTCCTTGAGCAAGAGAAATTTGGATATCTCATGACTCAAAGAGGCGATGAGTTGGTCATAGATGATGAGGAGACAATGATCTATTTATAAGATATGAAGGGGCCAAATTTTGAGAAATGGCTTGAAGCCATGAAATTAAGATGGACTCTGCGTACACCAACATGTATGGACATTGGTGGATCCACTTGAAGGGGTGAAACCCATAGGGTGAAAATGAGTCTTGAAGAAGAAGACTGACATGGATGGCAATGTATAAGCCTATAGAGATCAATTGGTCACAAAATGTTTTAAACAAGTTCAAGGCATTGGTAATGATGAAGCCTTTTCACCAGTTACCATGGTTAAATTCATCAAGATCATGCTTGCCATTGCAGCTTATTGTGACTATGAGATTCAGAAAATGGAAGTTAAAACTTCTTTCCTTAATGGTAATCTTCTTGAGGATGGTACATTACATGACCTAGAGATCATATACATCCATATGAAGCCAATACAGTCGGTAAGCTACAAAGCTCAAATTATTGATTGAAGCAAGCATCTCAGAGCTAGAATATTTGATATGGTGAGGCACTCAAAGATTTTCCTTTAGTTAAAATGAATATGAACCCTATGTCTATAAGAAGGTTAGTGGGAGCATAATTGTATTTCTCATATTGTATGTATTGACATACTATTGATTGTGAATGACAACCCGACCTTAAAAATGGTAAAAAATCAGTTGGGAAGTACCTTATCTATAAAGAACCTAGGCAAAGCATCCTAATTTTAAGAATCAAGATCAATAGAAATAGATCTAGAAGTCTATTTGGCCTACACCAGAGTACTTACATTGACAAATTGTTAAAAATATCAACATGTAGGACTCAAAGAGAAGAATGTAACCCATGTCTGATGGAGTTAGTCTCAATAGGGCCCAAAGTCCTAGTTCATCTGAAGAAAGGGGATGCATGAGTACTGTTCCATAAGCATACATAGTTGAGTCTCTCATGTATGTAATACTATGTACTCATCTTGATGTCTCGTATGATTTGAGAATGACAAGAAGGTATTTGTAGGATCTTGATGAAGGTCACTAGATTGTCTTAGAGAACATCCTTAAGTACTAAAGAAGAACTAAGGATCAATTCCTTATTTATGGTGGTGAGAAAGTGTTGGTTGTAAAGGGTTATCCAAAGTAAGCTTTCAAACTAACAAAGATAATTATAGATCACAATCCAGATTTGTCTTTTGCCTCCATAGTGCAACTATAAGCTGGAAAAGTTTTATGCAAGAGACAATTCATGATTCTACATTAGAAGTCAAGTAAATTACTACTTCTAATGCAACCAGAGAAGTTATATGGATTAAGAAAATCATTAATAGGATTCAGGTGGTTACCGCCATTGACAGAGTAGTGGAGTTATAATATGAAAACAACAGAGTTATTATACAAGCTAAGGAACCCATATCACACATGTGTTACAAGAACATACTTTGGCATCTCCATCTCATACGAGAGATCATATAGTGAGGAGATGTGAAGATTTGTAGAGTACCAAGTGAGAGAAATGTTGTTGAACTACTAAGAAAAGCACTTTAAAAATTATAAGCATGATCGTCATATTAGATCACTTGGGATTAAATTCATGAGTGATTGGCTCTAAGTGAAAGTGGGAGTATGTTGGTATGTAGCCCCTAAGAGGTAGTCATATGACGATTGTATTGGGATATTATTTAAATGATAATGAAGGCATTTTTGTTTATTGTGTTTGTTCAAGTATGAGATGTTGATATAGAATAGTAGATGTCTAAAGACTAATATTACTTGATGACTTACTCGATGACATATTGTTTGGGTTGAGGACCTGAACATGGGATCATATGTATGATTAGACTATACCTATTCTTATCATGTCCCTAGTCATATATTATTCTAGAAGCTATATAGACAAGAATAATACTAATGACTAGAATATGTATTGACTGATGACTAAATATCATTAGTCATGATATTGGATATCAAGTCAAACACATAGGTACTTGTTAGAGAACAACTATATCAGACAAACCCACTTTGAGAATGATACATGGAAACCATTAAATGGTAGTCAGAATTATTTCTCAATCTGATAATGGTGATTTTGGTTCTTAGACCTAAAGTCATTAGAATGATCACACGATGTCCAATGAACTTTAGAATCATATAATGTGACCTTAAATAAGGGTTTCTATAGAATCAGTGCTTCGGTATATTGTGACACATGGGGATAGTTGTGAATGATTTAGATAGAATTTGTCCCTCCTATTAGAGTGATATAATGGCCACTTGATAAGTCATACTATGAAGAACATGGCCACACTCATGTGAGTAAATATGTGATAATAAGCTCACATCCATATCAACATTCTACTCTAGTTCAGGAAACATATATTGAATATTAGGAGGATGAAGATTACATGCCTCAAGTCCAATCTAGATATTTATGACAATGGTACTATACAATCATAGTACAATGGTCACAAGTTTAGATTGATGTTGTCCTCCAACATTTCTAATTACTTGGTTAGCAATTATCTGTTGCTAGATATATACCACTCATTACCTATAAAGTCATAATATGATTATAGACATTACTACCAAAGTAATGTGGATCCTATAGGGTCACACACATAGGATGCACTAGGAAAATGATCTTTTCATGGACAATATTTAAATTGAATACTAAAATGTTTAGGTAATTAAACTAAATAATACCAACAATGTCAGTCAACCAACTAGAAAATATCATTTGAAGCTGATAGTACCTTTTTTTTAGAGAGAGGACAGAGGGTCCTATGATTGAGCCCCCCGCCAACTATACTAATTAGGCTAAATCAGCCAAATCAAGGTTTACCAAACGTGAAGGAAAAGACTAGAAATGAGTAAACCTATCTACTTGTTCCCTTCGTGCCATGGTGGCAACTTCATGGGCAAGTTTGTTCCAAGAACGACTAACATAAGAAATGTTGCAAAATGAGAAGAGATGTTTCAAGTTCCTAATATCATCCACAAGGATCCCCACATAGTCCCTCCTTGTAGAGGAGTCGCTACAAGCTTGGACAACTTCAAGTGCGTCTGTCTCCATCTCCACCTATCTGGCACCATGGCTGTGCGCCCACTGGAGTGTTGCCCTCATGGCTGTGGCTTCTGTCGTTGCTATCCCTGTGTGCCTGCTAATCTTCTCGCCTTCTACCCCGATCAACACCCCTTCACTGTCACACATCAGCATCCCTATGAATGTCTCTCTATCCTCCCCAAATGAAGCGTCAACATTGATCTTCATTCGCCCATGTGTTGCCTTGACCCATCATGGTGTTCCTTCACTACCCCGTTGTGCATTGCTATTTCTCCTAAGTTTCTTTTCTCCCCCATCATGCTTGGCCCATGTCAGTGTTGAACGATATAGGTATCCACTGTGTACTTTGCCGACTTGGAATACACGCATGTTGCGCCCCCTCCAAACAGCCCACATGGCTGCAACGACCACCTCCTTGTTTGCCCTCTCCAAAGCTACCCCCCATGGTGATGATAATATCTTCATCCTTGTAGTCTTCCACCCACTCTTCGATCCCTCTTTCCCATTGTTCCCAAACCTCAGTAGCGTTCGGGCACGGGAATAGCATATGTGAAATCGATTCCTTTTCTGACATGCATAACTGACATGTACTATCCTCAATGCAATGTTTGTCGAACAGCCTCCCCTTGGTTGCTAGCCCCCCAGTGGACACTCCCCATATGAAGTGTGCCATCTTGGGTGCCCACCCCCTCTCCAAGCATGCCTAGACAGTATGCTAATTGCACCGTGAATATACCTTTCTTTTCCGACCACCACGACCATATATCGTCCTGTTCATGTAGGTTGAGCGGGATAGCTTTTATCCTTTCTATGTAAGACGATGGGAAACAAGCCTCAAGTCTTTCAGTATTCCAGTCAAGTCCATACGGTATCATAAGCTCACACACCTTCCTATAGGATATGTCATCTGAGATCTTGAAGCATGCAAGAGTGTCCTCCTCTCCCGGTAGCCATGAGTCTTCCCAAATGTCAACATCTTTCCCATTTCCTAACCGCCATAATTGTTTGACTAGCAGTTCTTGGTTGAAGATATGGAAATTATTGAAGCCGAGTCCTCCTGCCTTTTTTGGTTTAGACATGTTTTCCCAACTTGTCAATGCTAGCTTTCTTTCATTTCCTTTTGTGCCCCACCAAAACCTTGCTATGATACTTTGAATTTCATCAAGTGTGCCCACTAGTATCTAGAAAATACTCATCACATATGTCTGGATAGCTTATACCACTGCCTTGATAAGGACCTCCTTACCGGGCTTGGATAGCAACTTCTCAGACCAACCTTGCAATTTTTTTTCCAAATCCTCTCCTTCACAAAACTGAATATATGTTTCTTTGATCTTCCTATCGCTGTTGGAAGACATAGGTACTTTGCATGCCTATCTACCTCCTTTACTTGTAGCAAACCTTTTGAGATTTTCCCACTTTGTGGTCATCACCCCTTTGCTAAAAACTACCTCCATCTTTGATAGATTAATTTGTTGATCGGATGCCTATTCATATCGGCTGATAATTTCAGCTATCTTCAAGCATTCTGACGAGGTTGCTCTAGTGAAAAGGATGCTGTCATCTACAAAGAAAAGGTGAGATATGCGTGGAACCCCTCTACATGGAGTGATACCCTATATAAGATTGTCACGAACAACAATACTTAACATGGTAGAAAAAACTTCTGCACATATGATGAAACGATAGGGAGATTGAGGGTCACCCTGGTGAAGTCCCCGTGAAGGTTTTGTTCTCCTAGTCTGATCCCCGTTGATGGCAAACATATGTTGGACATTTGTGGTGCAATCTTGGATATTCTCCCTCCATAACACCTCAAACCCCATTTTCTCCATCACAAAATTTAGGAAACTCCATTCAACCCTATCATATGCTTTGGACATGTCTAAATTTAGAGCAAGGCTGCCTTTTTTCTTTCCTTTGTCCCTTTTCATAGCATGGAAGAGTTCATAGGCGATGAGAGAATTATCGGTAATCATGCAACCCGGGATAAAAGCACTTGGATTCTCCATTATAATACTATTCATGAGCGGCTTTAATCTATTAGTCATCACTTTAGAGGCAAGCTTGTATAGGACATTGCAAAGACTAATCGGGCAAAACTTGATTTTCTGATCAACTGACCAAAAAGTTGATAGTACCTAGAAATTGAGAGATTGAAGAATTTAGTTGACTGATTGGATAGCATCACCTAATGGTTGACTTGATTTTCCAATCAACTGACCAAAACGATTGAGTCGACCGACTCCTTTGGGTCGATCGACTTTGTCAGGTCGATTGGTGTGACTGGATCAAACATTTCATGGTGTTGGAAATGTCAACAGTCAACTGGTAGCTAAAATGCTAGTTTGTTAATTATTGCATCTAATAGGGTGGTCGACCGATTAGACAGTCCAATCAACCAAGTGGTTGTGCGTAACAATTTTCCAGCCCAAATGTTTTGTCCTTTCATCTTGTTGATTTTGGAAATTGTATCTTTAAAACTTCTACATAAAGGGGTAATGCCCAAGGTTTTCCACACAACTCTTCTTACATTCATGTAATGTGTTAGCCTAGCCCTCTTACCCATTAAAGGGAGAGATAGCAAGGGAGAGAAAGTTGATGCTACAATGTCAATGAATGAAAGATTTTCTTCTTTCGGCCAGCTCAAGAAGCACGGCATGGAGTTCTCGTGGTCCACTTACACTACAAAGAGAACATTGATTGTTGAGATAGAAGGACGTCATCAACCACCTTCCATGCATTGCTCAAGTAGGAGGCACATCCATGTGCAAGGATAGTCATTGTACTTGCTTCAACACAAGGTATATCCTGCATCCTATTCTTTATACATTGTTGTTGGTGCATTCTACTAGTTAGATAATATGGTATAATTTTTTTTGTTCTTCTACAGTTTACCATTCCATATTTTTTAATACGGTTGTCACTAAGAACTAAAATGTTCAGTATTGGACTCTTTACAATAGGTAAATTGAACATAAGTCCATATAGCCATTCACCTTCCAATCCAGTTTCATCTAAATCACACAACTTATCCTGAAAGGGAGATGAAGAAAATCTAGTTTCTTTATTAGACCTTCAGGAAACAATATCTCCACCCACTTATATACATATCCTAAGACACCTTTTCTCTCACAGTTCATGGAAATCAAGATTGAATCACTATATCCTTCAACTACATAAGGATACTTTCCATAAAGCATCTCAAGGGAACTAGTTCCCTTGATATATGCCATCACTCTATCAAGAGTTTCTCAATGGGTCTTGTCAGGACAACTAGCATATGTAACTTATCTTTCTCATTAAAAATAGAATGTCTTGTCATGCATAGTTCATTATATACATAAAACTTATGATTATATGATAGTATTGTAATTGAGACATAGAAACACCAATATCATTCTTGAATAAGGACTTGGATAAATCATTTAGAGATTTAACATGATTACTTGGTGTGTATTCAAACCTATCTAGTATGTTCTCAACTTAGTGAAACTGTGATAGTCTAATATCATTGTAGACCTAGTGAAATAATCCCTAATTCAATGGCACCCATATCTTTCATCTCAAACTTGATATACAAGAATGGTTTTGTCTCATGTACTACTTTTATAGTCTACATATAAGCATAGTAAGATGAATCTATTATTAATGATCTGACAGTAAATAACACACTCATCAAAATCAT
This sequence comes from Alisma plantago-aquatica, assembly GCA_963693085.1. NCBI lineage: Eukaryota > Viridiplantae > Streptophyta > Magnoliopsida > Alismatales > Alismataceae > Alisma > Alisma plantago-aquatica. The sequence goes on along the minus strand of OY856411.1, from coordinate 1,045,899,442 downwards.
AAGAAATGTAGCCAAAAGATGATATCATAGAATCAAAATTTTCATGACATTACTTGGTGTCTTGTTTTAAGACATACAAAGGCTTAACAAGTCTACACACTTTGGACTCATTCGTGCATCCCACAAAACCCTTAGGTTGTTCCATATATATCTCCCTTTGAAGATCACCATGTAATAATGTAGTCTTTACATCCATATGATAGATAGGGAGGTCATGCATGGAAGCTATTTCTACGAGCACATGAATTTTGGCCATCCAATAAACAAAGAATAGGCATGAAAATAGTCTATTTCCACTAGTTATGTGTACTCCTTATCAACGAATCTAGCCTTATATTTATTGGTTATCCCATCTTCATTGAGTGTCTTCCTAAACTGGAGGAAAATCAACTAATTCCCAAGTTCCATTTGAGAGAACTGATTGGATTTCATCATTAATGGCTTCCATTGACAACTTAGCCTCTGAAGAAGCCATAGCTTGTTTTAAGGATACAAGATCATCCTCAATATTGGAAGTGAGGAACTCACTCCTAAAGTCTTGGGATGTCTTAGGACATTTACTTCACTTTATTCAAGTATTTTCTTGGAATCTTAAGATTCAAAAAAATTATGTTCCAAGTCATCACCTAGATTTGTCATACTTTCTACATGCTCACGAATGGAACATGTGGTAATTGGATACTATTGAGAAAATTCCATGAGAAAAACATCTTCAAATTGTCAGATCACGAAGTTCCACTATAGTATTGATATCAATACCGAGATTTGAGATTTGACAATCAACAATCTTTAGGAATAACGTGTCTCTACATTATCCAAGAAAATGACATCTACAATTTTCAGTCCCAATTTTTTCCTTTTGTGTTTAGGGACAAGTATCTTTTTGAGGAAACCCCTCAATTAAAGATATTTGAGTATTGAATTTTAGACTCTCCATAACTTGAATGGAATACTCTCTTTATGTTTATGTGGAACTCTATTCAGAATATGGTAAGAATTTTTCAAAGTCCCCCCCACACATTATGTTGGGAAGGTTTGAAATACATATTATTTACCATATTGAGCAAGGTTTGGTTCCTACATTATGTAGTCCCATTAGATTGTGGTGAATGATGAGTGGTGGCCTCATGAACTATATCACGGATTGATACAATTCTAAGATCAAGTTGGAGGTATACTCTCCTCCCCTATCAGACATTAATCCTTTGAGTATCATACTAGATTCTATTTATACTTATTTCTTAATTATTTTGAATTTTTCTAATGTCTCATCTTTACTTTTAAGCAAGTAGATGTAACTGTATTTCCTATAATCATCAATTAAAATTAAAAAATAGTGTTTATTATCCCTAGTTGCATCCATTAAACTTGGAGATACCAATATGTACTATATCGATTATTTCAAAAAATTTGTGCACAAAATGGAAAGATTTTATAGGTAATCTATCTTACACAGAAATTCAACATGTACTACTTTTATTGTTTGATTTAGGAATTAAATCTAAATTCATCATTCATTTGATCGAGCAAACATTTACGTGACCCAAACTAAAATTTCATACATAAGATGAAACAAGATTGAAGTGAACCAAATTTTCATTCAAATTTAGAACATATTTTGAAATAGTAGGTTCTGTGTGATTTTTAAACAAGTTCTTTAACTCACTTAATTAACCCTTGGAAAAGACTAAATCATCTCAAATATGAGTAATGATTGCTTTCTTACATTTGTAATCTATTCTTAAACAATTGTTGACTAAAATTGCACCACAAATTATGTTGCACACAATATATGGAACACTTCTAACTCTATAACGTTTCGGAACCTTTCCCTATAGAAACTACAAATCCACTCAACCTTGTCATGTCCTGCTATAGGGCTTGCATTGTTGTTAGTCACAAATTGGCATGAAGACTCCAGGTAAGACATAAATAGAGACTTATTAGCACAAACACGTACACTAGCCTCATTATTTGTAATCAAGTAATGTGGTTCAAATTTTGTAATGGTTTTGGATTTAATAGAAACATACCCATCATTGTGGTTCAAATAAGTAATGATCATGTTGACTACCACCTCTTCAACAATGTATGTAGTAGCTTCCTTTGCCTTCTTTGTACGAAAATCCTTGTTCTAATGGCCAACCTATCAATATGTATGTAGTAGCTTTCTTTGCCTTCTTTGTATGAAAATCCTTGTTCTAATGGCCAACCTATCAAGTAGTCCAACACAATTTGTTCTTTTGTTTCTTCGAATTCTGATCCTTAGGTGTATGTATTATCTTCATTTTCTTATTTTTTTTTTCTTTTCAATTGTAAGCTTTATAGTAGACTTGATATCAACATGAACCTTGACCTCCTCCACTTTGAAGTGTTCCTCTCTTATTTAAATATTTGACATAGTTCATTTAGGATATGTCACCGTTCTTGAGGACACCAAGAATTTGTCATTGTTCTTGTTCTTGAGATTTAGGCCAAAGGCCTCCAAAGATTAGGGGACCTTTCAATGATAAACATAAAATACATTTTCAAGTAATTTTGTAACCACTTCTTTGAGTTCATGACACATGATTTCAAAATTGTGTGCCTGATAAGAAACATAATTACCTTCTACCATCCAAATTGTAAGATACTTAGAGAAATATTAAGTTCCAACACCTTGATTCTCATTCTCATATTTTTTTATATAACCTATCATGTAGAACTTTGGTTGTCAGGAATAGAGGTTTGGAATTTACATCATACAACTTGTTTTCCATTCCAAGAGAATACATCCTCTATACAACTTATCACACTCATTGAGTCAATCATTTTTTAGCATTCTTAGGATCATGTTATTCAATCTACCTTCATTCATTTTAAGAATGTCAACAAACCCTATCAAGCCAGATCACCCACTTTCTTGAAGAGGGATTCTACTGAAAGAAAATTAAAACCCCAATATGCTTCAGATGCATGTTGTTCTTTCAGACTTGATTTGGTCACAAATATGTAAAAAGTTTACATCTATCTCACATGTTGAGGACAATTAGAAACACCTGTGGTGTATCTCATTGGATGTTAAATAGTATCACCCTAAAGATCATCTCTTGAGGAAGATTTAGTTGACTGACTCACTACTTAGACCAGAGCACATCAAATTTTAATGTTGTTATGTCTACTTTAATGTATATGAAAGCCCACTAAATGTATGTGTCATATGTTTTAGGTCTTCTTCACCATTCATATTTTCCATATTAATATGTATATTGAGCCTATGCTTTATTTGTTCCTTTTTTCTATAATTTGATTTTCTGTCTTCTATTCTAATTTTTCATACAATTAATAACTTATTTATTATTTGTTCTACATGTTTTCTATTTGTATATTTTAATATTTGCACATTCATATTGTCTTCTTGGGTTAATAGCATATAGTTTTATTCTCATTAAATAATTAATAAACGTTAGTGGATCCCAATAACACATACCAACCACTGTACCAAGACACAACAAGATTTGTGAAGATGAGCTACACTCGAGACCAACCAAATCCTATTCATCTAATGCATGTGACAAGAATATCAATATAGGACAAATTCACTTAAGAATAATTGATGATCTACTTGATGCTAAGAACATTAACAATATTTGATCAAAATTCATAATGCACAACAACCTTAACAAAACCATGTAATTCTAAATATTGTGAGTCTAAGATTGATATGAGTAAGACATTCTTATTCTTATTCTTGTTAATCAGCAATATAAAAAAAGGCATATTACATTTTTTTCTTTATTCTCTTATACTTTTAATAAAAATGTGGTCTTTAAACCATCATGGTTTTGAGGCTTCCCTCTAGTCAGTCCTCCCACTACATGCATGGCAATACATACATGAAAAAGTAGTTAGAGTTTCACATATTTTTGTAGGTTCAGAGATGGCTAGAAGTTGATGGGTTTGGTGAGTTATGTCAGGTGTGCTTGTTGTAGATCCCTAGTATCCATGAGAAGATTGGTAAAATTGTACTCTTGAGCATGTAATTGAAAGCTTGTAATAATTTAGCTACAAACTATAATAAAATAAGAAAAAGTACAATTGTTTGACACTTTACTATACAACACTTTCTTTCCAACATCAAATTTACTATATTACATAGGGGATAAGGATGACTAACTTTACACTAGATAATCTTTTAGCAATTTTGTGCGACACGACTCTCCTAATGAGTTTTTTCCTCCATAACAGTAGGTCCACCTTAAAATCTATTTTGCAAAGTGTGAGCTACTAACTAAGTGGATAAAAATTCACCAAGTAGCCATGATAATTTATATATGATTTACTAAATGGATTACAACACCATAAATAATTAGCATCAAAATTAAATGTTGATTTGAATAGGAAAATATTGTATATCATACAACATGTCAAGATACTAAAAAAATGCAAGTAGTAAATTCCTGGGTATGAAATCTTCACCAATTATTTATTTTATTGATGCCTTATACTCACGTGAAGCGTGCCAATGAATGTGAAAGTGTCACTACAAGATACAATCTCACATTGTAAGACTTAGACCTGACCTGTGACTCTAAGTCTCTTAAACTAGCTCTGCGAACTACAATGAGACTCCCCACATATGACCTTGGTGGCTATATCAGTTGGTCAAATAAATTGGACTCCTCTCTAGAACCAGGGTACACATATGCAAACTCAAAGCATGATGTTTTAAATGTGTACATTAGTAGTTCTTCAAAGACAATATCATTATTTAGTAACCAAATTTAGTACCACTAGAATCTCTAGTTTGTGTGGGGTATAACTATATCCAAACTAAAACATGATACTATCTGGATTTGTGGTTATTATTGGGTACCACTAGGTATCACGAGGCTCTCCAATTTGTGTTGGATATCAAGAGGTTGTCCCCAATGAGGTTAACCCCTTTTGATCTGATGGCACACTACAACTACCGAAATATGTCCTTCACATGTGGGTAAATAGATTCCTCTATTATTTTTATGGACCTTTGCATGGACTCTATTAATGTTCAGGATAACTAATGACTAATAGATTCTTCAATTTCATTTTATAATGTTCTCCCAACATTTTCTTTACTCGAGCCTACAATTAAATAATTACATACTCTTTATGTATTTTGTACCACATCTATCTTACCAAATTTTTTTTCTTTACTAGTTGTAATCAACTATTTCAACATCCAACATAATATGTATTATATCTAAGATGATGACATTTGCACTGCAAATTATTTAGACTAATATATTGTTAATATTTTTGAAATATAGGAAACACATGACTTGTGTATGAATATTGATATAATCTATACATTATTATTAAAAATGACTTATAATGAAACTTCTCACATTCACACTATTAAAAAAGAATCTATGACTGTAGAAATTTGTACAAGTCTGGGTATAATAGTGCCTCAAGAATTTATTGTCTCCTATCACTATGTAAATTGTATGAAATCATTATCGGTCCAGATTATGCAAGATTCATCACAAATTGACCATTTAATCCAATCAAATAGCTAGAAATCAAAATTTAAGTTTTCTAGTTGAGTAAAATAATATAGGAAAACATGGCACATTTCATTTCTCCAAAATTGAAATTTCTATAAAATTTTGAGTAGTTGGTTATTTTCCTCTTACTTTTGGTTTCCTTTTTGGTACCGTGCTTGAATCCAACCTAACATGGCCCAAATTTAGACGTAAAAGCCCTATTTCTCCCTATTCTAGACAACCATCAAACTTTCTAAATTTAGGCTTCATTGGTAAAAATAAGGAGGAAGTGTTGGTATGTATGCCCTGAGAGCCAATCATGGGATGATTGGTGGGATACATTAAAATTGATTTGATAAAGATCAAAAGCAAGCTTCCAATTCTTTCTAGTTTAGTCATATGAAATAATGATAGAACAAATTGAATGTCTAGAGAATGATAGTACTCAATGATGTATGCTTTCAGGTTAAGGACCTGAACGATGAGATCATACGGATGCTAAGAGTTTGTACATTCTTATTGTCCCTAGTCAGATGTCATTGGGGAAGGTAGATAGACAACAATGACACACAAGACTAGATTATGGTGTTGGTTGATGACAGAATCTCATTCGTCATGATATGGAGATATCAAACCAAACACATAGGTACTTGTTAGAGAACAAGTGTACTGGACAGACCTACTGTGAGTTTGACACATGGAACCATGACATGGTAGTCACAGTCAATTCTCACAGTGATGGTGGTGAGTGTGATTCTTTGACCTAAAATCACTACACTCAACATATGTCATTGGGTACACTTTGACATCATCAAACACAGTCCTGAAACATGGGTTGTTATAACGGTGATGATTGGGTGGCTTTGACACATGGGCCTTTTGAGGGGTGAGTGATAGATATGGGATTTTTCCCTCCTGAGGGAGTTTGATATCTATGTCCACTTCATGAGTAGGATTGAGATAGGCATTCGCATGCATGTGTGAATCAGTATGTGATATTGATGTCATACATATCTCCTCCAATCTACTCTGAGATCAAGAAAGTGAATGAACGTTGAAAGGATGACTGTTCCATGCCTTGAGTTCATTCGGGATATCAAAGACAAAGGAATTATACATGTACTGTAACACCATTCACAGATTGTAGGATTGAAAGTTGTTCTCCAACTTTCTATTTCACTTGGGTAGCACTAATGTGTGACTAGGCACCGCTCCTTACTTGTGAAGTTATAAGTGTTATGGATTTTCACTACCAACGTGAAATGGGGCTGCAGGGTCACACACATAGGATTTAACCTGGAAGAGGTGTTTATCCACAAATAATGTTTAGATTGATTACTAAAGGAGTTTAGTAGTTAAATTAAACACTCAATCAATTGATAGCTCAATATCATAGTGTTCAAGATGTTGGACCGATTGATTAGAGTATCAGATTGATTAAAACTGCAATTGACTGATTTTGCACAGTCTGCACTTCCAACCGATCGGCTCATGTGATGAACCAATCGGCTCAGGTTGGTGAACCGATCAGCTCAATTGGTGAAACGATTGGCTCATGTATCAATGAGATGATAAGCTCAATTGTTGAATAGGTTGATTCATGTGACCAACCAAGATTGTTTGGAAATTCATAAGATTATTTTGCAAATATAATTTATTTCACTTGTACAAATTCGATTTGGACAAGGATTAATATTTGATTAATCGGAAACAAATATGGAAGTCAATTTGAGTTGGACCAGGACTATGAACTGATCGGCTCATGCTTGAATCGATTGGCTCAGGAGTCCCAACCGATCGGTTTAGGTGTGAAACGATCGGCTCAGGTCCCCAACCGACCATTTCATGCTTGAAACGATCAGTTCAGGTGGGGAAGTTGGTTGTTTTCTGGAAAATCTCGAACCCTTCTACTCCTGCTTTAATCCCGCATTGCCCGGGGTAGAGAACCCCATCACATGACCCTCCTATATATATAGGGGTAGTGGGGGCTTCTCTGGAATAACAACTCAGAACACCAGTTGCTCTACAACGTTGTCATTCTCTCTGGTTGTGGTAACCAGGAGAGCCCGAGCAACTGCTACCCGATAAGGGAGGCACAATGAGGGAAAGACAACTATGGAATGGCAACTAATTGCAGGAGAGTGTGTCGGTGACTAGTATGCCGACAGAAGGGTGTGAATCCTTCTGATTCCTTGTGGGACAACGAGATCAGAGTTCCAGGTGGTCTGTGTGGACTACTTCAAAGACGGGAGACTTTTGCCGCTCGGAGGATAGCTTTCAATCCTGATAGTCCCGGTGATACCAGGAGATGCACAAACACCGTCCAAGACTGGAGGTGAAGACTGTGCATGCCGCGAGGTAACGTCGTCGAGCAAGCCTCAGGACAAGGTACGCCTCTGCAAACCATCCTTCCTATTGTATAGATTTTGATGCGATTCCTTTATTCTGGGTTTGGGAGAAGAAAAATTTTGTTTCCGCTACCTTCTATGTCTCCCCTAAATCCCAACAGTGGTACCAGAGCCACGTCAACTGCTCTATACTTTAGGATTATCGATGTGATCGATTTTGGTTTGTTGCCTTTATTTATTGCATACGATGCGAATAAAATTTTCTCTATGCATGTCCAATCCTAATCCACAAATCCCAATATACATATATGATATGTAATATAAATGCATTTGATACGCGTTGCCCATAAATGAGTTTTTTGGTGGATTTATAGCGTGCTTATGGCCAATAAACCCTATATATGTGTGCTTGGTTGAATGTTGTTGCTTGCATCTCAGTCTGCGCATTGATTCCCTACCTCCTTATTCCTGATGTAACTCAAGTTAACTCGAGATTTCTTTCCTACCTTTTCTCCCCCCGAATGTAACTCGGGGTTTCCCAATTCAAATATAAAATAGGATAGATCTTTTATTTCCTGTTATGTCAAAGAATGGAAGACAATCTGACGATGACTGAGACGATCAGTTCAAGGCGTGAACCGATGGGTTGGCATTTCAAATGATCGGTTCAAGGACTGAACTGATTGGTTGTTGACCGGTTCATGGAGCGATACGATCGTGTGGCGACCATGAGGATATGCATGTTGACCAAGAAAACCGATTGGTTGGAGGAGCCAACCGATCGGCTAGTGGCACCCAAACGACCGGCCATGGTGAGCTGGTCATTCATATGATGAGTTGATCAACTCAGACGGCTATATCACTTCATCTTGTACATGTTGCATGTGATGTAGACCTAGATGACCATGATTCATCTTAGCTCGAGGAATCACATTAGGATGGATATAATCATTGCTTTTATCGTTTCACATGTTTTCTGTGGGATATAGCATGTATATGATACATACTATATATTGTGGTGATTGGATATCTATATGTACTTATAAAACCAAATCCCTCATCTAAATATTAAGTCTTTTACACCTTCCATTAGCGGCACACATGAAAAACTTGATCGACTAAGCATAGGTTACGCCAAAGTGTGGTGCGTCGTCTATCTCGTGGAAGTGTGAAGGGTGAACATGTAGGTTCTGCCAAAGTAGGGTGCATGTTTACCGTGTCGGCTTTTGGGTTAGACTTAACTGGTGATTCTTAGAGCATCTAAGCCCAGAGGCACGGAATGTTCATGGCAAGGTGTTGTGCATGTTCATTCATCAAGAGTTGCATATGATGCAATTGGCATGATGGCCTACCTAAATAGTCAAGATTGTGGGCGATCAGCCAAAGCTGACTCATGACTTGATGAAATATGGATCTTGACCCACTAGAAGATTGTACGTTGCAATCTTCCGAATTGATGGTGAGGGCTATCAATTCGAACAAAAATAGTGGGAGCGATAATTAATTAAAGTCCTAATTATATCGTCAACCTTTCAAATCAATAAAAAATGAGTCAAAATTGAGTTTTGGACTAAATTGCATATATTTCCTTTTGTAGTGCAAATGACAACAAACAACAATCACTTTTCGTTGTGATCAGTCCTTGAAAAGGACAAGCTGAATGGGACTAACTTCCAGGACTGGTTTAGGACATTGAGAATTGTTCTCACTCAAGAGTGAAAGCTCTATGTCCTAGATACTCCAGTTCTAGAGGAACATGCTCCTACCGCACCAAAGGCAGAAAGGGATGCTTATAAGAAGCATTCTGAAGATGCCATTGATGAAAAGTGCTTGATGTTGTGCTCCATGAACCACGAGTTGCAGAGAAAACATGAGAACATGGGTGTCATTGAGATGATTCAACATCTCAAGAACATGTATGAAGATCAAGCACGACAAGAGAGATATGATGTCTCTAGGGCGTTGTTCAAGTGTGTCATGATAGAAGGAGATCCAGTTGGTCCTCACACACTCAAGATGATTGGGTATATGGAGAACCTGGCGAGACTGGGATTTCCTATGAGCCAAGAGTTGGCTACTGACGTGATACTACAATCGTTGCCAGAATCATACAGTCAGTTTGTGATGAATTACAACATGAACAACTTTGACAAGCCATTGACAAAGTTGTTGGGCATGTTGAGGACAGCCGAGGCACAGATGAAGAAGGACAAGCCTAAGTCTGTGATGATGATCAGTAGCAAGAAAGACAAGTCCAAGCGTAAGGGCAAGGGCAAAGCTAAGAAGGGTTCTGATGCTAACCAGCAGCCCAAGGCATCTTCATCTCTCAAGGCCAAAGGAGGCGTGACCAAGAGAGGTAATTGCCACCATTGTCAAAAATCAGGGCATTGGAAAAGGAATTGTCCACTCTATATGGAAGAACTAAAGAAGAAGGAGGTGACAAACGTCTCCACCTGAAGGTGTCATGAAATAAACTTGTAACATTTTTGAGGTATATGATGCCAGGATATAAAATGTAAAGCACTCAATAAATGGGGCAAGTGTTGCCGCCATAGATAAGAGTACTTTAGTTTATTTTCAGCCTTGAAGGCATGTGATACAGCTATGAACTGCTATTTCATATTTGGCAATGGATAGAAACACATTATTTTTGCATATTGTATGACAATGATAGCAATTAATAAAGTTGATGTTTCAATCTTTGTGGCAATGCCTTGTTTATCTTGTGATACTTGGTATGCATAAGATAAAATGATACCTAAAAGTTATTGATAACTCAAACAATCAAATTAGCATAAATTATGAGAAATTCATTTCTAGTTTCCATGTGATGGATAAATCTAGACTCTTTTGGTTAGAGAACTAGTAAGAGACATGCATCTCTTAGACATGATTAATCAATCTTCACTAATGGTAGTGGGAGAATGATTATCCTATTATGTATAATACATGTGATGTATTTACATACCCATTGGACTTAATGCTAGTACTTCAAATGGTGTTTAGAGAAATACCAAATATGAATATCTTGAAGTGTTCAAGAATATCATAGATGAAGTATGAATTTGGTAAAGTGTTAGTTCTTGATGACGTCAATGAATGAAGTACTTGGACCAAATAATTGAGAACCTTATGAGTGATTATGATAGTGTATCATAGTGAACTCATGATTAAGGCATGGTGATGTCTAAATGGGAGTCATACTCTAAGGAGTTAGAGGATGATTATCAAATAACTAATTTCTTGTTAAATAAAGAACACCCCACACTAATAAAGGACATTAAGAATCACAAGGAGGTGTGAGTTCTTATATCCTTGACAGATACACCTCAATTATCTATGTGATGAATTGGTCATATGATGAGTCAACTGTCTAAATGAATACGAGGAACTGGATTTTGAGTTACGGTTTATGACCATTACATCCTAAATGACTTCCATGTGAACCATAAGGCATGACCTTGATGGTAGAACCCATTGGGATAAAATCCATAAGTGTGAATGAGTCTTAAATGTTAAGACACATGGATAACATTTTGAGAATGATGATGCTTGTTGATTGCAACTTAATGACTAAGAGATTTGGCATACAGATACTAAAATTGCATTCCTATGAGGAATAAAACAAGGAAGCGTATGTGAAACAACCTATAAGGTTTATGAATCCATCAATGCAAATGAAATCTATAAGTTACAATGGACTAATCAACGTGATTGATTGAGTACAAGCAACTCAGAGTTAGATCTTCACTTTGATAATATAGTCAAAGGGTTTGACTGATATATTTTCATCATTTTTATTTACATCTTTTAGATATCTTTTTAGGATTGTTTTGCTATTTATTTTCTTAGTTTTATAATTAATTACATTACATTATATTTTTTTGCTTTAAGCAGAATTTTAATTATATTTTCTTGGATTTGTGTAGGAAATGGTATAAATATTCTTGGAGTATAATTGCATAATTTGCACCAGTCCTGTAATTATTGTATACCCGTCACCAAAAGTGGCATAACGCTTGCATCCAAAGTCCAAATTGAGTGTAAAAGTATTCATTAGAAAGGAAATTTTATTTCCTAAATGAATATCATATTATTTGAACAGCTTTTATTCTTTTTACGGGAACTAAATACATTCGAAATCACTGCTCTGGGAATCTGAATTGAAGAGAGTTACATGGTCAAGACAATTAAAGACTATCAAATTTCTATTGACCAGATCTAGAAAATTCAAAAGGATTTCTCCCTCTCCTTTTCCCCCCCTCTTTTTTGAGTATCCTACCACCTCCTTCTCCTATAAAAGGAGGGGCACTTCCTCCTCCCAAGAACATCTTTTGTATCATCTTTGTACGAGATTTCTGAGCAATCTTCTTGTGTTCTTATGTTATTGTTCTTTCCATCAATAAAGAATAGTTTTTTGCAAACTAAGTGTTTCCTTCAATTGTTGTTCTTTTACTTTAATTGTTTAGATCTAATTTCTTCTTCCTATTATTCTTCTATGGACTGGAGTAAGGGATTAAGCGTTGGCCATTTCATTGACTCTAGCGGAAGGAACTATCCTTTAGTAAGACTAGACTATGGCTAGAACTCTTCTTCCCTCTATCTCCCTTTTCTCCACAAGCATGAGTGAGAAGTTCTCTATTGAGGCAAGGGGAATAACCCCTTATCCATGGCTTTATTGACTTTTCCTTAAAATAGATTCTAGATGGCTTTTAGATTTGATAACTAATTGATCTATCAAAGTAATTAATTGATTTGATCAAAAGTTAATATGGATGGATATGACCGTGGAATTTCAGATTTAGAACAACAAACCCAATCACATAGGAGTTTTGAAATGACCATGGATCTTCTTCTTTTAGGATGATGAACTAAGAAGCATGAACACCAGGACCAATGGGCTCATGTCGAGTCCATCTTTAGTGGATTTTTATTAATTCACTTGCCTACATCGAATCCGTCATTTTTAAGGATTAGTTTATTTTTTCCTAGGATAAGGTGGTGAAAACCCCTAAAGTCTTGATTCTCATCTCGTGATTTAATCATTGTTTACTTTTTCTTTCTTTAATCTATAGTCTTTTCATTCATAATAGTTTTTCTTGTGCTAACAACAATCTTAATTTTCCTTGTGACAGGGCAAGTTTACATTCTTGTTAAGTGCATTTTCATTCTTGCATTTCTTTCCTTAGTGTTAATCACAAACCCCCAACCTGACTTTTACTTTCCGTTCTAAATCTGAAAAATAACAAAAACAAATAACAAGTTCTTCAAACAATTGGGATTAGATATAACAATCTTAATAAGTTGTCATGTGGGATCGTCCCTTTCTATACTAGCCTTAATTGGAAGTAGAAAAAGAATTAACTCTAGGATAATTATCTTAGTGATTGTAAGTGCTAAGCGACGTATTAACAATTTGGCGTCGTTGCCGGGGACAATGGATTGTATTCTCAAACCCCCAAAAATCTTTTGAAAAACTTTTTTTTTATTTTATTAGGCCTTCTGAGTAACATTCTGGAAGTGCTACTCCTCCTTCTGTCGAGTTTTCATTCCGGTAGTATGTTTTTTTCTGGAAATACGCTAGTTTGTAAAAAAATGTTAGTTTTGTAATTTTTAACCTTGTGTCATAATCCCTTAGATTTTCCTTTTAATTTATAGTCTTGTACAAATCTTTAGTTCTTTTTTGATTTGTAAAAAAAACTTTTTGAAATAGAGTGGTCATTGCAATATCCCCCACAATGTTATTATTGTGGTCATTGCCACCATGCATCTCTTGCCTGTCCAACTTTATCCCATAGCACCCCTCCCTATGAGCCCTTTCATCCTAGTGGGTACAATGTAAATCCTTATTTTTCTGAGAACCAATATGGGGAACCTTGCTATCCATATTCTGAGAAAGGGTACAACCAATAAAACTTTGGGGGAAGTGGACCTATATATGATACTCAATATAATCCTCAACAAGAAGAGAAAATTAAGTCCCTGGAGAAGATGGCAGTGAAACTCATAACTAGCCAAACCTTATTGGCCACGTTGCTGAAAGCCCAATCCCAAAACCCAGATGTTCCAAATATGTTCCCCCATGACTCGGTGACACCTTGTAATATTGTATCTTCCCACCACGATGAGAGCAATGGAAATTACAATCCACCATCTTCTGAAGATTATTATGAGGAGCAACACCACAACCAACATACTAGGTACCATGACCAAGATCCTTATGGGGGGAATGGTGAGGATGGTAAAATTTTTGGGTTTTATGAATCTACTAATGAAAATCAACTAAAAGAGAAACTTGGGGCTTTAGAAAAAATGGTAGTAGAAGGACAGAAAAAACTAGAAACCATCCAAGCCCTTTTAGCTACCTTACTAGAGGCCCAAGCAAAAAAATCTGTGGAGGACTTAGAGCAACCTAAGATGGTTCTTCCTAAAGATGATGATGATGATCTAATTTTTATGTCATATACGTCGGATTCTAAAGAAACAATACATACCATGGGGTCATATTTCTTGTACGATGAGGATGTTGGCATTCCTACCCTTCCCTTGGAGACTTTATTACTCGAGTATGAAAAGTCAATCTCAGAGAGTCGTCCTAAAGACCCAACAACCTTTCTCATCATTTGTAAAATTCCAATTGTTATCGATGACCAATCCCCTCTGGTAGGATCTATTCTGGATAATGAGCATCCAACCTCCATTGATGAAACGATTCCTCCCATTTTGCCAAAACCAATTCCCATTCTACATAAGGATGATATAGAAGGGGAGAACTTGTTAGAAGAAATCTATATACCCCCTTCTGCTGGCTGCAAGGAATATATCCCCATTTTTATCCTTCAAGAACCCTTGGGAAATCCTTGCATAGAGGAACTACAGTTACCAGCAATATCAACCATGAAATCCAACTATCCCAAGGTTGATTGAATAAATTTTTAGGAGAGCCAAAATATGTATGATACTGATTTAAATTCGTGTGTCCCTTTCATATTAACACAAATTTTACTATATGTAGATCAATATGACAGAGGGAAACCAAAGCCTGATCCCCCACCTGATGTTGCAGAGTCGGCACCATATGTGCCACCCGCTAAACACCCGCCAATCCCCCTCAAGCCACTCACATTTATGACATTGACTTTACTACTAAAAGAAGATGTGTGGATTCTTTTGGAAGGAGTGTGAGGCAAAAGACATTATGAAATCCTCTTTCAGCCTCTACAATCACCCATCAATTGGGTGTACCATGAAGCTCCTTTGTTCAAAGCTACAACCATCATCAACATCCCCTTTAGTTGGACATTTTTTGAGCTACCTAGACCTCCCGGTGATCCCAGTGATTTTCTCCCCTCCATCCTGGATTTGTATTTTGCTCGAGATGAGAAAAATTTAAAGCCCGGGGTGGAGGTGGGTGATATGTACTCCTTCCACCTACACTATCTTATTTTTCTGAAATTTTTCATTATGTTATATAATTTAGTTTTAATTTCCTTAAAAAAATCACACATTTTCAAAAAATTTAGTTTGGTCCTTATCTAGTCAGCCATGTTTTATTTCGTTTGTTACAAAATGGCCTTTATCTAGTCGGCCATTGAGTAGATATTTATCATTGCACCCCAAATTAAATTTATTAATTTTTTTACAAAATCTATTACAAATTACCATGACTATAACCACCATGTCGCCTAAGACCCCTAATAACATCACTCCTCGGAATAGTTGGCAAGTCATAAGGAATCGAGCAGAACCAAGCATAATTTTCTCTATATTTAAGCAATGGATTATCTTGTTATAAAATTTGTATGATGTGATTTATAGGAATACTCTAACTAGAGCAATGACACACTCTGATGAAAATATATGAAAAAAAAAATTAAAAGTTATAAGCACAAGAATATCTCTTCCTTCCCTCTATTTTTCTTCTAAAAAAGAGAAGCAAAGAATCACCACCAGACAAAAATCAAGTCTAGGGTGACATGCTTCACAAAATGAAAACTCCATACCCCACAAAGGGGTGTACCATCAAAAGATGCCAAAAGCGCACATGAAAAAAAATTTGTGACCAATGTAGTCGCAACTCCATAAATTCATATCCCGAGTCGAATAGAGGAGGGATCAATATATTTTCATCACTTCTTTCTTTGTTTTCATACCCCCAAATTCATCCTATTCTTGTGTAACAACTAAAATAAAGTAATAAAAATTTTAGAGTGTCAAAGTGAAAGTAAGACGATGCCTATCTTTCTACAAATTCTTATTTTTAGAAGCTAGATTTGACAATTGTTTTGATAGGGAATATAGAAATTTATGTTATGTGGTTCTAAGAGATTGGGTCACTTGGCCAAAATTTGGAGGTGAGGGATATAGTGATGTTATTAAGGTTAGGATGACATTATGAAAGTATAAATTAGAATTTATTTGTAATCTAATTTGCTTGAGGACAAGTAAACATTCAAGTCCGAGGTATTTTGATAAATGTATTTTCATCATTTTTATTTACATCTTGTAGATATCTTTTTAGGATTGTTTTATTGTTTATTTTCTTAGTTTTATAATTAATTGCATTATATTATATTTTTTATTTAAGTAGAATTTTAATTATATTTTCTTGGATTTTTGTAGGAAATGGGATAAATATTCTTGGAGTATAATTGCATAATTTGCAGCAGTCCTGTAATTATTGTATACCCATCACCAAAAGTGGCATAACTCTTGCATTCAAAGTCCAAATTGAGTGTAAAAGTATTCATTGGAAAGGAAATTTTATTTCCTAAAAGAATATATTATTATTTGTACCGCTTCTATTCTTTTTACTGGAGCGAAATACATTCAAAATCGCTGTTGTGGGAATCTCCATTGAAGAGAGTTACATGGTCAAGACAATTAAAGACTATCAAATTTCTATTGACCAGATCTAGAAAATTCAAAAGGATTGCTCCCTCTCCTTTTTTCCCCCTCTTTTGTTGAGTAACCTATCCCCTCCTTCTCCTATAAAAGGTGGGGCACTTCCTCCTCCCAAGAGCTTCTTTTGTATCATCTTGTATGGGATTTCTGAGCAATCTTCTTGTGTTCTTATGTTATTGTTCTTTCCATCAATAAAGAATAGTTTTTGCATGCTAAGTGTTTCCTTCAATTGTTGTTCTTTTACTTTTCTCGTTTAGATCTAATTTCTTCTTCCTATTATTCATCTGTGGACTAGAGCAAGGAATTAAATGTTGGCCATTTCATTGACTCTAGCTGAAGGAACTATCCTTTAGTAAGACTAGACTATGGCTAGAACCATTCTTCCCTCCGTCTCCCTTTTCTCCACAAGCATGAGTGAGTAGTTCTCTATCGAGTTAAGGGGAATAATCCCTTATCCATGACTTTATCGACTTTTCCTTAAAAACGATTCTAGATGGCTTTTGGGTTTGATAACTAATTGATCTATCAAAGTAATTAATTGATTTGATCAAAAGTTAATCTGGATGGATATGAACGTGGAAGTTTAGATTTAGAACAAAAAACCCAATCACATAGGAGTTTTTAAATGATCACGGATCTTCTTCTTTTAGGATGATGAACTAAGAAGCATGATCACCAGGACCAATGGGCTCATGTGGAGTCCATCGTTAGTAGATTTTTATTAATTCACTTGCCTTCATCGAATCTGTCATTTTTAAGGATTAGTTTATTTTTGCCTAGGCTAAGGTGGTGAAAACCCCTAAAGCCTCGATTCTCATCTTTTGATTTAATCACCACTTGCTTTTGCTTTCTTTAATCTATAGTCTTTTCATTCATAATAGTTTTTCTTGTGCTAACAACAATCTTAATTTTCCTTGTGACAGGGCAAGTTTACATTCTTGTTAAGTGCATTTTCATTCTTGCATTTCTTTCCTTAGTGTTAATCTAAAACCCCCAACCCAACTTTTACTTTCCGTTCTAAATCTGAAAAATACCAAAAACAAATAACAAGTTCTTCAAACAATTGGGATTAGAGATAACAATCTTAATAAGTTGTCATGTGGGATCGACCCTTTCTATACTAGCCTTAGTCAGAAATAGAAAAAGGATTAAACTCTAGGATAATTATCTTAGTGATTGTAAGTGCTAAGCGACACATTAACACTGTTATGTCAAAGATAAAAGAGAGACATATGATTTAGTGGGAGCATATTCACATTCCACATGTTGATGTGAAATAAATGTTCTATAATGGAAATCCAAAGTGGAATTTATCTTTAAGGAAGATAGAGACGTTTTCTATGTGATAGGAATAGATATCTATAGAGATAGTTCTTGAAAACCTATTGACCTGAAAAGAGAGAGCATACATTGGCAATCTATACTGAAGGGTTCAGTATGCACATATTTAGTGGGAGAAAACGTATCCATGTTACATGGAGTTAGTATCCCAAGGCCAAGTGTTCAATTTTTATGAAGAATGGGAACACTAAGAATAGATATGGATCTATCATGTATGTAATCATCCCATTATCTTGCATGTATGGACATAGCAAAATAATGTGCATTCATCATCTTGTATGTAGTACATGACAACATGATGTGCTCATCCTGATAACTCATATGTGGGACATGATGAGTGGATGTATGTCTAGTTCTAATAAGGGTTACTGGAATACCATAAGAACTTGATAAGTACTTGAGAAGTACTAGTTCTATGGAAATAAGGGTTCACTGTAAAGAGTTACACTGATGTGAACTTCCGAAAAGGACATAAAATTAATCACAAAATATATATGGGATATATAAAAGTGAATGTTTGTTGATAAATGGAAACGTTCCAATAAACCTGTTTAAAAGGAAAATCTGAGTATCCGTGTGTTAGAGAACATTAAAGGATACTATATGGATCTGGAAGTTCATAGAGATGAACTTAAAGATATTCCGGTCATTGATGACAAGTTAGGAGTACTTGGTCATGCAATGTGGCTAAAGGTTAGCAAAGGAATACTAGATATCATATTATGGAAACTCCATCTCATATGTGTGACGTACAACGAAGAGATGAGAGACATGCAGTTAACTGACTTTGGCAAGGCATTGTCTTAACTCACTGTGTAAGCACTAGAGCATAGTAACATGTGGGACATGTTTGAAGATCACTCAGAATATGATTCAAGGGTGATTGGCTTGCAGTGCAAGTGGGAGTTTGTTGGTATGTATGCCCTGAGAGCCAATTAGGGGATGATTTGTAACGACCCCGCCACCCGGTAACCCCCAATTAAAGGAGACCAGAGGGTCCGTGCCATTATCTAATAAACATGATCAAATGTTCGACAAATAATCAATAATAATTAATAAACTTTACCAACTAAACTGAAAACTAGTATAAAATAAAACTTTGCTTACCTTTTAAAAACTGGGATTTCTAAACTTCTAACCATGAAGATATTGATCTAACTAATCCTTTCATGCATGTTAATTCTCATTTAATTCCACATATGTCACTTTACTATTTGTTCTTTTCATTGTACCTAAAACGTCGACAAACAAAACGTCGCTCAACAAGAAGCTGGTATGTGGGGGAAACAATAATCGTGCAACTATAATAACAAGTAATCAGCCAATTATCATTTAACAGCCAAGATTACGTTTTAAATCATACTACTCAATCCTTTCATATCCCCTATCTCTATGTTATCCCTGCAGTGGACTGAGATACTACCTCTCTCTAGGTAGATCCTTATTAAACCCCGCATGATCCTACCTAATAGGTACATCAATATCTAGGGTTGAGTCACATGGCACTACCCATAGGTAGTCCAATCTCTGACTCAAAGTGACTTGCTGGACCTACCCCATTGGTAGCCATATACTAAGTCATCCAATGACCTCATGGGCCTACCCCATTGGTAGCCATGTACTAGGTCAACCCATTAAGCCATACAGGAGACCAGGATCTGCACTAGTACGCTCATATCTTATGTGATAGTCATATCCACATTATAGTTTGCATGAACTAAATTCATCCAACAGTTTATTTCAAGTCATCGATGAAAACTTCGGAAAACCTCAGAAAACTATCTCGAGATATTCATAAGTGTAACCACATACCTGTCAAGCTGATGTGAGATAGAAATAATCCAATCAATCAATACGCAAGCAAGCATTCAATAAGATCCTGAAACAATTATACAATTTCCTTTTATTACTCATGTCATTAACATCTATTAAATCTAGCTCGCTTCCTAGGGTTTCTAGTCCACTTTTAAGGTTTGCATTGCAATTAGGTTTTTCCTTCATCTTTTACTATTTTAAACCCTAATTTAACGCAATTGATCACAAACCCTAATCATTTCAACATCTAATCCTCACTTTCGAACTAAAGGCATAATTAACCATTAAATAAGTCCATTAAGCCTCTTTTCATTAAAGCTACCATTTTTATCCTCTTTAACCCATGACAAAGTCATTATGCTCATTTATCATCAATTCGTAGTTCATTATGCTCTAATACTCATATGAACGTTATTTATCATTAATTCTACCTTTTGTCCACTAGGAAACCCTAATTTCCACATTAAGGGTATTTATCCACAAATTAGGAACTTTAACGCTCGAAATAGCTTATAACCATTAAAACTCAGTTCTATACATGAAATCGAATAATTAAAGCCACTAGTAATCCTAATTACCAACATTAGGGTTTCAAAGCCCATTAAAGCCTATTTATGCACATAAACTCTAAATTAACCGAATTACGTGCAAAGTTCATCTTTTCAATCTTAATGTTCCTTTTTATCATTAATAGGCTAATATCAACTTTAATCATCCATTAAACCCTATCAAATATATTAATCAACTCAAAATAGGGTTCTTTAAACATTAAAGTATTAAAGTTGCTATCTTCCATTACTTTTCGAATTACAAGAGGAATTAGTTTCTAACTATATTTTTATTAGATTCCCCTCATTATTCTGAGCAAGATTCATGTATTATATGTTCCCAACAGACTACCATTAAAAAGTTACGATTTTTGTAAGATTTCACTTACCCGGACCAATGGCAGACCACCACGTCGCCAAACCCATGCAACATTGCTTGACTCCTTGGAAAACATTTCGAATTGACCGAAATGCCCTTGGTTAAGTTGGAAAGCTCTTTAGCCCGCAGAGGGCAAGACCATCAAATGCCTCTCAACCCATCTCTTTCCTCGCGCTCGCTGCGAGCAACCGCCCTAGCCGTCGACCTACAGCATATCACAACTCCTACCTCCCAAAACTGGACCCTTCAGCCACCATGGCTCCTCCCACCTCCTCCGTCGTGCCCTCACACAGGTGATGGTGCTCCTGGTACGCAGCTTGGTCAGCTGGAAACGAGCCCAGTAGGTCTGCCGCTATGGCTGACCTACAGCTAACCTACGACGCCACGCAAGTGCTAGGCCTAAGGGACGATGGTCGAGCTTCTTTCCCAAGGACCTGGGATCATCGTGCCCCCATCAAGATCCTGTCCAAATCTCTACATCGCTCTGGGTTGCACTATCTCCCATGGTTAGGGTTTTGCATGCAAGAAACAAGAAGAAGGGAGAGAGAAGTCTGTGGGATCCTTCCTGGACTCCCTCTTATATAAGGGTGAGCAACAAAGTCCTAACGTGTGCCTCTACGAGGACTCAAATTCTTTTCCCAAAAGGAAACTTATATTCCTTAGTTAAGAAGCAACCTTTTCTCTCATTATTATCCTTTAATATAACTATATTATTTGGGTATTCAGAAATTTCAAAACCTTTTTCGTTATACTCTTTATTCTTGGCTTTTAATCCATTATCCACGAAACTTATATTTCCTTTTTGTAGAAAATACCACTTCTTTAATAAAACCATGAAATTCATTAATATAGTATCACTTTATCCTCTTATTTTGCAATATTGGTATTTTCTCTTTCCTGCCTCTTTATTGGGGTTGCTTGGACCCCAAGAAACTCTAATATTTCGAAATACTTATATTGGATACTCATTATCCTTCTAGATGCATCTAAATGCATTATTCTTCATTATTTCTCATTATCTTGTTTATTTCTTATTAAAATATCACTTTTTGAGGATTTCTCTTTATTTGTCTTTTAATTTCCTCATTGGTATTCCTTTTATCATTAGGAATCCTTGGGATACGAAATTCCACTAAGGATTACTCAATTATATCTCTTTTCACTTATTTTCCACATTTCATCACTATTTTCAATTTATTTCTTAATAAAGAAATACTTAATTAATCTTTTCTTTTCTTAATGCCTTTTCTTTACAACTTTGGACTCCTTGAAACCCAAGGAACCCAAGAGGCACGAAATCCATCCTTGGATTACATTCTTTTGCCTTCCAGAGGTTTCCACATCTCTCTTTTCTCAAAAATTCAATTATTCATTTATCAATTGAATTTCCTTGCTATTGGGCCCAATAGCCAATAAAGCCCACAACACAATCATCAAGGCTAATGTAAAAAAAATCCATTTATTCAAAACAAATTATATCATTATTTGTTCCAATATCTTTAATGCAATAAATTACATTCCTCACCAAAGGAACCCAAAAATTGGGGTTGTAACATCCTCCCTCTCTTATAAGAATTTTTCCCTCAAAATTCCATCAAGCAAGCAATCAGACAGGATAAGCCTTTCATATGTCCATCATGGCTCCCATGTAGCTTCACCCTTTCCATAGTGCTTCCCAAGAACCTTCATCATCTCATATTCCTCCATCTGAGTTCTTTCTTACCTTGGTATATCGTACCCTCATAGGTGACTCAGGACATTTCAGCCTCTCAAAAGTTGAATAGGTTCAAGGCTCAGCACATGGCTTGGGTACCTCACATAGTACTCTAGATTGGACTCATGGAACACATTTATTCATCACGTTATCCTGAGGGCAAGGCTAAACACAACCATCTCCACCAATCCATCTGAATGGACCCATATATCAGGGACTCAGCTTTCTCAACTGTAGCTTAGAGGGGGTGCATTTTCACATCACATATTCTCCCATAGTGAACTGCATGTTAGTCTGCTTTGCATCAGATCGTGACTCATGTCACCACTGGGCCCTCTCTCAGCCATTGCACGATCAAAGCAACTTCATCTGCACACACGGTGGTTCT
Organism: Alisma plantago-aquatica; assembly: GCA_963693085.1. Lineage (NCBI taxonomy): Eukaryota > Viridiplantae > Streptophyta > Magnoliopsida > Alismatales > Alismataceae > Alisma > Alisma plantago-aquatica. The sequence continues at coordinate 1,045,876,498 of OY856411.1, read as the reverse complement.
TTTCTGACCTTCGTGAGACCTCCTTCACCAACATCATCTTAATGAAGCGGTGACCGACACAACCTCTCTATAAAAATTCTTGCATCCCGATAAGGCTATGGTGGCTAACGTCACTTCACAAGAACTGTCTCTTTGTATCACCCTGAATGAGAACACATGCTCTCATCAGACCCTCTAGTCTGGATCATACGAACCATTAGTATGGGGTGCTAAACTGTTCTAACATCGTGTTCTTCAGGTATCTACTTCCACCTCACAGAAGTGAACCTTTAGGTTATTCTCAAAAACTTTGCACTCACATCATGGTGTAGTTGAACCATCGATCTCTTATAAGAAGTTCAACCGGATCTATCCCGTGATAGTACTCTTTCTTTCTCATGTCATTTCGGTAAGGCGATCTACCATAACCCATATTGCATCTTGACCTTCCTTGGTCTAGGGGAGACTCACGACATCCATAGTGATGAATTCCCATTCCCCCTCGGGAACTCTTTATACTTTATATCCATGAACAGGGTTACTGGTGTTCGTCCTTCATCTCCTGGTTTGCATGCTACATGCAACATCATATCAAGCAGCCAAAGTGCTATTATCACTTACTATCTTTGTAGTATCACAGTGTTTGGTGATCTTAAAATCACGATTTCTTATATGTCATGATTCCTCAAGATTGATTCCTCATAAACCCTAAACCACTTTAGTCAGGGTCTCATCACCTTCTTTTCCAAAGAAGTGTATTTGAGGTTCTACAACCATACTTTTATCGCATCAAGTCCTAGGCCGGCTAATCAAACAACCACTAATCTTGTTCAAAAGATCTTGTTATATCTGAGTGTTATCCAAACTTATATCTTTTTCTCAACTTAAGGTTAGACTAACAACCTCAACTTCTTCTAGCTTTCATCTAAACTAGGCAGATATATCTCAACTAGAGCATTCATTACCACTTCTTATCCTTAGGTGTAAGGTATTGTTGAGGACATACACCTCCATGTATTATACTTATCATCTCATCTCAAAGTCTAAGTTTTTTTTCATCAAGAAACCCTAAGCTCATCCTCATGGTGATCAAACTCGACCTTTTATAACTTGCGATTTCCACATAGCTCATGATAAAATATCCTCATAATATGACTACTCTATTCCTCTTAGTGTTTGTAAACCATTCATGTATCATTCACTCCACCAAGGTATGTTATCATCTCTATCCTCATACCTTGTAGCAACGTTCCAACTCGCATCATCTTTTATCCTTAGTGTATGGCATGCGTACTGTCCCATCTCTCCCTCTCATAACAAGAGGAAATAAGCATTTGGTGGCCGTCCAAACACAAAGTTCTTCCTGTTCCAAGAGTAGAGATGATACATCCCACATCTCCAGTACACCTTCAATTCTAAGTTGAAATGTACAACTTATGTCTCTACATCACAAACATCATGATATCAAAGTTACTTCCATGGAAAACTAGTCTCGAACCTACTTGGGTCACCACACAATCCTTAGTCATCTCCTCTAGGTCTATAGGGTGTCGACACTTTTGGGGTCATCCCTTTTCCCTTATGCATCCAGAGAGCGCCCTACTCATCTGCCCTTTGGGTCCCATGAGTTCATGAAGGTGATCAATCTCCTAACCCATGGTCCTTAGACAATGATAGTTGTTACCTCCTGACCCTATGGTCATGTGCAACTAGGGAATTAGGAAACTCCTACTTCCATCGGTCTTATCCCTTCTTGACCCTAGGATAGACTTAGGATTCTATTATAGTACATGTCCAACTTGAACCTTACCCAAGCCTTCATCATCTCTTTCTCTGCCTTCATGGATTGACTTCCATCCTTTCACAGGGGTCATGGCGACCTGCCTACCTAGGTCAGGCCCCATACCGGTTACCTCCCTGGTAACACACCCGCATGCACATAGAGATGGTTATCTATGGGTTTACAGGTTCATGTACTTCTTCACTTAGCTTCTTAAGATCCTATGAGACCTATTTAGGTTACCTCAAAACCAACAAAACTGGTATACACCCTACAAAAGGGTCCCTCTCCCAGGATGGGAGGAAACTACACCTTGATAACAAAGGTCACAAACGTCCTTATGTTTAGGGTCTACATCTACATGAGCATGCTTAACCCTAGCAAGCTACTAAGGCATAAGTAGACCATCTACAACACAATGTTAGGTCATACTTGTTCTCATCCTCAACATTGGGTCAAGAACAAACCTTCTCATGTCACCACCTTAGGGGTTCATCAAGCATACCTTAAACTTAAGGGTTTTCCTTTACTCTAATCATGAAGGGTTCCATTCTCGATTCCCAAAGTTTCATCATGAGCACTAGGTACACTACTTCCCCTCTTAGGTCTAGGAACCCTAGGTTCACCTTTGGGTGTCCAACTGCATGCTCAATCTCTTAACCACAAATCAAGCATGTCCAAGGTATGTCATGTACTCCCATGAACCTTTTATATGAGCAACACCTCAGAGTTGAGTCCTCCTCAAGGACAACCAACTAGGTATAAAGCCTCACAACTGGTTACTTACACCTCCTCAGGGTCTAAGGCACTCTTTGACTCATCTTAGCAGGTAAACTCCTATACCATAGGCACATAGGTTCCAAAAGCATCACTCTCTCTTTAGGGTTTGGTTCTCCTAAAGGACATCAAGATATCATCCATTTCTAGAGATCAAGAACGAGGCAACCACTATCGTCCACTTAGGTCGCATCATCCTCAAGTCCCCACTATTCCTCATGTCTCATAATCTAAGCTTCCAACCTTCTTGCTTGAGTCCTACTTTCTCTCTCTAGAGCTAACTCCATATCCAACCTTACTACTAGAGGTCCTCTCTCCATGAAGGATCAAGATCACAAGCATACCTCTACATGGGTGAAGCCTATGCTTGAACTTATGTTTGCTCAAGATCATCCATAGCCCTTTATGCTTACTTCATAGGCCGTCCATCATGATCTCTTGACCATGGTTTCATCCTACTGTCAGCACTAGTGACGCACTCTGGGTGCAAGCTATACCAAGCCCATACGGTTTTATAGGTTCTTCTCTAACTTTATCCATGAAGGAGCTATCCTTTGCTCAAACATGCACGACCCTTCCCAGGGTTGGGTCGCCAAAGATAGTCATCAAATTCTCATGGCTCATATGGCATCCAAGGCATGTCTGTCCAAACATTTGGTCTCATCATGTCAACTCTCTCTCTAACCACCACTTAGGGTTAGGGTTAACATCATCCTCAGAGGATGTGCTAGGTCTCCACTTTTAATGGAGGTCTCTACCTCCAAGACTAACTCTCTCTACTCATCCTCCTGCCAAGGAGGTCTATCCTCAGGTCTCTCCTGAGGGCAATGACAACTCGTGTCATACGACCTAAGCATGTATCTATTCCTTTACGCTTACCCTATTAAGATTATGTCCATGACATCTTATTTACCTACTTTTTATTAATTTGGTGGAGGATTCCTTAATCCTTATCAACCTTACCCTATCTCAAAAGAGTGAGGAGAAGAGAGGAAATCCTAATCCTGAAGGGCCTTAACAAAATTTGAGTTGAGAAGGGATGAACAAGATGAGAGAGTCCTAAAGGTATCTTATTTCGAATCATACCCTAAGACTTTGGCCAAGCAGTCACACAAATCCGAGAGTCCTTGTTTTCTGACTAGCGGTCTGGAGGAAAATATTGCCAACCCCCGGTCGTGATCCTTTTCTAGACACCCCTGTCTTTTGGATAATCCTCTAATCACTCCCTTGGGTTCTACAAAATTTATAAAATTTAATAATTATTAAGGATTAAGTGAGGAACCTTCGCTCTGATACCAATTGTAATGACCCCGCCTCCCGTTAACCCTCAATTAAAGGAGACCAGAGGGTCAGAGCCATTATCCAATAAACAGGATCAAAGGTTCAACAAATAATCAATAATAATGAATAAAATTTACCAACTATACTGAAAACTGGTATAAAATAAAGCTTTTCTTACCTATTAAAAACTGGGATTTCTAAACTTCTAACCATGAAGATATTGATCTAACTAATCCTCCCGTACACGTTAATTCTCATTTAATTCCACATATGTCACTTTACTGTTTATTCTTTTCATTGTACCTAAAACGCTGACAAACAAAACGTCGGTCAGCAAGAAGCTTGTATGTGGGGGGAACAATAATCGTGCAACTATAATAACAAGTAATCAACCAATTATCATTTAACAACCAAGATTACATTTTAAACCATACTACTCAATCCTTTCATATCCTCTACCTTTGTGTTGTCCCTGCAGTGGACTGAGATACTACCTCTCTCTAGGTAGATCTTAATTAAACCCCGCATGATCCTACCTAACAGGTAGATCAATATCTAGGGTTGAGTCACATGGCACTACCCATAGGTAGTCCAATCTCTGACTCAAAGTGACTTGTTGTACCTACCCCATTGGTAGCCATATACTAAGTCATCCAATGACCTGATGGGTCTACCCCATTGGTATCCATGTACTAGGTCAACCCATTAAGCCACAGAGGGGACCAAGATCTGAGCTAGTAGGCACATACCTTATGTGATAGTCATATCCACATTATAGTTTGCATGAACTAAATTCACCCAACAGTTTATTTCAAGTCATCGATGAAAACTTCAGAAAACCTCAGAAAACTATCTCGAGATATTCATAAGCGTAACCACATACTTGTCAAGCTGATGTGAGATAGAAATAATCCAATCAATCAATAGGTAAGTAAGCATTCAATAAGATCCTAAAACAATTGTACAATTTCCTTTTATTACTCATGTCATTAAGATCTATTAAATCTAGCTCTCTTCCTAGGGTTTCTAGTCCAATTTTAAGGTTTCCATTGCAATTAGGGTTTTCCTTCAACTTTTACAATTTTAAACCCTAATTTAACACAATTGATCACAAAGCCTAATTATTTCAACATATAATCCTCAGTTTCGGACTAAAGGCATAATTAACCATTAAATAAATCCATTAAGCCTCTTTTCATTAAAGCTACCATTTTTATCCTCTTTAACCCATGACAAAGTCATTATGCTTGTTTATCATCAATTCGTAGTTCATTATGCTCTAATAACCATATGAACGTTATTTATCACTAATTCTACCTTTTGTCCACTAGGAAACCCTAATTTCCACATTAAGGGTATTTATCCACAAATTAGGAACTTTAACGCTCGAAATAGCTTATAACCACGAAAACTCAGTTCTATACATGAAATCGAATAATTAAAGTCATTAGTAATCCTAATTACCAACATTAGGGTTTCAAGGCCCATTAAAGCCTATTTATGCACATAAACTCTTAATGAACTAAATTACGTGCAAAATTCATCTTTTCGATCTTAATGTTCCTTTTTATCATTAATAGGCTAATATCAACTTTAATCATCCATTAAACCCTATCAAATATATTAATCAACTCAAAATAGGGTTCTTTAAACATTAAAGTATTAAATTTTCTATCTTCCATTACTTTTCAAATTACAAAAGGAATTAGTTACTAACTATATTTTTATTAGATTCCCCTCATTATTCTGAGCAAGATTCATGATTATATGTCCCAAACCGAGCTACCATTAAAAAGTTACGATTTTTGTAAGATTTCACTTACCCGGACCAATGGCAGGCCGCCACGTCGCCAAACCCATGCAACGTTGCTTGACTCCTTGGAAAACATTTCGAATTGACCGAAATGCCCTTGGTTAAGTTGGGCAGCTCTTTAGCCCGGGGAGGGCAAGACCGTCAAATGCCTCTCCATCCATCTCCTTCCTCGCGCTGGTTGCGAGCGGCCGCCCTAGCCATCGACCTATCTACAGGAAACTATAACAATAACGATGGAAAATGTTTGTCGTAATTGGGAAAAAATTGGTCATTATATCTATTAAGGATGGAAAAAATTAGTCGTCACGTGTTGTCGTTATTGGTCTTGCCGTTATTACATATGATGACAAAAAAATTCATTCCATCGTTAATATAAACAATGACAGAAAATTGATGTTATCGCTAATGGATATAACGTCAACTTAAACTGGTTGTCATAGTTGGTAATCACGACAACATATTTCTATCGTAAATACCAATAATGACAAATTTATAAGTACTCTCATCAAGGTTTATTGGGACAAAAAACTCTGTCATAAATAGTTATAACGATACATAATATGTTTATATAATTTAGAAAATTGATGTATGATATATTATTTAACATTATTTCTTAACAATATCCATCCAATGTACACAATTGAACAAATCATGGAAAATTCACAAACTCTTTCCTTTATTGTATTGAACAAAATTTTGATGTACATATTGGAGGGCGTGAGCCTTTACCACCTTGAACAAATTACCAAATACAATATAAACATGAACTTCATTTGTTACTATACAACTTATACAATTATAGATCATGTCCATATCTAAACTCTCATGCCTAGGTTGCACCCTATGCGCAAGTCACTAAAATAAACCATCGATCTCGACCTCATCTCAAAGAAACTCCAAGTAACACACCATCTACCAAATACTTTTCAGTAGACTTCTTGGCAGCAGCTCCAAGACACCATCCATTTGCTGACATGGAGCGTTGGTTCGTTTCTGATCCTGAAACACCATCCAAGTGACCCAATTAAAACTCAAATGAACAAAAAATGTAAGAGTCACTATAGTTGTGCATGTGTAACTGGACCACGGAATCTTTTACTCATCATGGTGATTGATATGAATGAAGTTATACTGAAATAGAGAGCAGCACAAGCAAAACTATTATCATCATGGTAGGAATATATATAACCATACGACAGAATGAAGGGATCAGAAGACAACAACAGCTAACACGCTAGCAGGTCGGCCCAAAAGCAAACAGCAAACAAAGCATAGATAATTAAGCTAACACGCCAGCAGGTCGGCCCAAAAGCAAACAGCAAACACTAGCTCCAATAACAGACATCATCAGACAAAAAATGCAGATCGTCCCAGAAGCAAGCAAGCTATCAACTTCTTCATAGAAGATGGAAAAAGGCGAGCAACCACCAAATAAACCACCTTTCAAAAAACCTTGCTGCCATAACGACCAGGAGCAGGATAGGACAGACCAAAAGCATATAACCAACCCACCAAACTCCAAAGAAAATAGCCATCAGCAATGCACCAGCAACGAAACAGTTGGGAGAGGGGAGCCTCACAATCCAGAGGATGGATACTCAACCTTCACCAATAAGATCATCTCAAACAGTAGCTAGAACACAGCAGCCAGAAAACAACCACCTCTCCAGGCTATAGACAACCAAACGGATAAAGCCAAAGAGACTCTATGGCAGGTGGATCGCCACCTTCACCCCCCGAGTCATCAAGAGAAGAACAACATAACTGAACCACCTAATAGCAGCACTTGAAAGCAGCAGCCTGCATCAGCTATACTCATCCCCAACTATTGCCTGCATCATTGAGAGTGAAATCATTAAATAAAGGGGTAATCATTGTGACAAATAGGAGAGAAATAAACTAATCAATAGATTTATAAATCAAAAACATTTAGATAAATCCACATTGAGAACAACAATATTCATGAAACAGCCAAAAATAAGACCAATCAGACAATGTAGTAACTTTAAGACACAGCAGCCACAAAGCAAAGTCAGGATAACATTTTAGCAACAAAACCAAATAGGGTGACTAGGATTCAAATCAATGGTAATACCAAGAAACTCAACCTGTTGATAGAAAAAGTTCAACCTATATATTCAGAAATACTACTGAAATTCATCACGAAAATTCTCAATCTGCTGCCACAAAATCACACATTGAATCACAAGAATTCATAGTTCTCAGTCTGGACTTCAAATGAAATAGCAACAATTTATCATAAGACAAAAGAGAGACATACATGGATTTAATTACCCCATCTTAGACGGACAAAGAAGGAAAATACCAAGCCCCACCATATGAGTAACATGGTAGATAAGAACAGTAATATAACAAATAAGCAACCAAACTGAAAAACAATATCTACATTCTATCTAAATTTTCTTAAACAAAATTACCAATAAAAGAAGTTTAGAGAGCAATTTTTGAACAATCAATAATATGGCAAAAATTTAGAGCATTAATAGTTGTCACTCCGCAAAGATTTAAGTGTTTTTAATTTGATGTCTACAACTCTTTTCTAACACCTTGTATCAACATGACAGACCACACACATCAGTAGAATACAAGAGAAATAGATAAAATTCTCTACGGAATCAGCCTACAAACTACTGAAGGAGGATGGGCATGGAAGAAGGGCGGGCTGCTGGGAGAGGTTGTGGCAGGGCAGATGCCCGAAAAAAGTCAAGTTGTTCTTCTGGCTAGCGCATATCCTTACGAACTCGAGAAGACAACACCACCACCTCACTACTGATGCCTTATGCCCCAGATGTTTGAAGGAGGAGGAGTCATCCTTACATGCGCTTCGTGACTGCCCAGCGGCTAAGGAAGTGTGGCATAACAACACAATAGAAGAGGACATACCAAATTTCTTCACAGGGAATCTGGAGACCTGAATGAGACGGTGTTTGAAGACAGATTAATGAGAGGATATCTTAGGGGAGGAACTCCATTGATCACCTGTTGCACCATGATTCTGAATCTTAAAAGATCAAGAGATGTTGAATTTGCACAACAACCCTATTATATATACACTTCCACATCATCTATCATGACATACACATTTCTTGAGGAAATTAAGATTCCCAATCCTGATCACCAGTGGAAAGCAAAGTTCTGCAGTCTGAGCATGGGATGTTGCAAGTCACATGATGGGTTTATGCCTTCAATAAATGTAACTGTACAAGAGACAAGAAGACTCCAAAATGAAGATCTATAAGTTTGTATAATAGGATTTGACTCTCAAATCTAGATTCCAAGTCCAAATTTTAAATTCTTAGAATGTCACAAAACCAAACCGTGTTGAAATTACACTAATACATAATTTTCTTGAAGAAATGAAGCTACAACATGTAGATATAAATGAGCATAAAAATTTGAACATGTCTACTTCTTTAGCATCTTCTTCAACCATCATGACGAATGCTTGGCAAAATCCCAATGATCAGAAGAAGAAGATCATGAGGATTGAAACTTTGCTCACATCAAGATGAATGATGTTGGTAGACCATATGTGGCATGAAGAGAAGTTGTTAGACTACACCTCCATGCCAAAAGCAGCATCCTAGTGACCAGTTGAATACACCCTAACAGTAGTAGATGGATCCACTGTAACCACCTACCCTTGCGGTTCTAGAGTGAATACTAGATCCTCCATGGAAAAATCACTCATGCCTACATTAGGATTACACTAGGCTCCCTAGAAATCCTAACTCTATCCATATATTGGTGGTATACTTGAGCAAAGGAGTCTCTGACACTGCTCATATTAGCATAATGATCTTGAAAGGACAAGGTCCAACCATGATCCATCTAGACAAACCTCCAATTTCTAAGTCACAATAAGATTGCAATCATGAAAAGTCATAAAAACCCTAGGCAACCATAGGCGAAGAGGGAGGAGTCTCAGGATGAAGATCTTACATAGGAGGAGGTGGACATAACAACTCATATCCATATTTGGTTTTCTCCTTAGAGGAACCATAATCAATCACTTGTGAAGAACATATGCCAAACTATTATGGTCAAGCAAACACATCAGAATAGAAGATAAAACCTTACCAGAGGAGCGCATGCCAGATGATAATATGCCTCTTGTGAGAATGACAATGGCTTACCATTTCAATAACACCACTGAAGATACACAGAATATTCTACTTTTCATCCTATTATCTCATGTGCATATTGATTGATCTCGATGCCTAAAGAAACCAATCTATAACAGGGTCAAAAGGAAGGTATTAACCATCATTCAGGTGATGAGTAGCACACTTGACCATGTGCAAGACATCCCCATAGGGTGGCTCAAACTGGACCCTACATGCATGCAAAGACAAAGTAGAAAATTTGGCAACACATGATGTACTCACCTCTTTGAGTTAAAACCTAGAGAAAATCTTGAATCTAATCTAGAAAGCACCAAACAAACATGGAGAAAGCTAAAGCGCATCCATATGAATTAGATAGTACCATAGAAAAGTTCTATGCATACCTATCAAGACATCATCCTCTATATCTTGCCTCTCCATTGCTTGTAAGATACCATGTTGTCGTGTCTAGATCAATGATTATAGGTGAGTAGATTAGCATATAGATAACCTCATGTGCCACTCAATGTGACAACTCTATTGAGATAGGAATTCTCATATCCCCAAATATACAAGGAGAATATTAGTTAAATAGGTCACAATAAATATTCTAATATAAGCAACAAAATAAAGAAAAATGCATACCTCAATCAAGCCCACAAAGCCACTACAATTCTTGGTATCCCTGAAAATTCTGTTCATGGAGAAATCATCAAAAAGGCATCTCCTCAGATGCATCAATGGGTGGGTGTATACATCTCCATACCAATTAAGAGAAGGAACTACCTCCAAGTCAAGTAGATCGATGAACCAACCAATCTCTTCTACATTCCCAGCATTCCTACCAAAAAGGCAACTAGTAACTAGCACAAAAAGAAATCACCTAACTCACAAGGCAAATAGAAAAGGATGACTACCACCTCATAGTTTCCTATTCATACGAATAATTTCTGTGTAGATTGAAATTGAAGAGTGATAATATGTTTCACTTGGTAAACATGTTTTAGGGTCTCATAGTTCTCCAAATAAAGGATGCACCACAACATCCAACTGGACATAGGAAAATGGATGGAAAGGTTTTCATTAGATCAGTCTTAAAACCAATCAGGACTAGCCATTAAAAATATTAACAATTTTAATAAGCATATTCAAGTATCTATTTGTTCTTTAAAATTATGACAAATAAAATTTAATCTAGACATATACTCACGGGCGTACAACAGACACTTTGGAAGCATTGAAGAAGTCAGGAACAGATCCACAACTTAAAGGGGGCATGAACTTGTGGAAGACCTGAAAATGAATGATAACATGCATGTGAGATGAAATTGTGAAGGATGATGAAACATCAGATTGTCGAGGTAGGGTATTATCACCTTAGGTTATATATTTCTCTCTACTCTGAGAAAATTCTCCATGAAATTTCAGTTCACGCACTTGATCTTTTCTGTTGTTGGTCTTCCACTCAACCACTCACATACCAAGCAATATAACCTAATTTTAGAGTTGTAACTTTTCTTTTAGCATGACCTCTGCTTTGAACTCCTATAATCCCAACACAAAGGTCTTGGATAGCTTGTTTGTCAGGTGCAATGGGAACCTAGTGCACACGAAAATGCATAGAAGTTATATTATAATGCAAACCTTGTCAAACACATTGGTCATTGGGAACATAACTTGCATTTCTATTTTTGTAGTCCAACAGCCTGCACACACTGGCAGGTCCAACAACACAATGTTTCAGTAACTTGATTTTGTGCAGTAACTTTACTGTCAATATGACCTTTGGCTTGAACTCCTATAATCCCTGCATAAAGGTCTTGGATAGCTTGTTTGATAGGTACCAATGGGAATGTAATGCATATAACAATGCATAAAAGCTACATTGTAACACAAACCTTGTCAAACATATTGGACTTCACAGCTTGTATCTGAGTTGTTGAGCCAAGGAAGCTGACATGTGGTGGGTTGTTGTCGTGGCCTGTATCATTACACAAAATAGAAGTTATGAATACAAGAATGATCAATTAAGACTAGAGTTATAAAATATTTAATATAAATAGACAAAATATAAATCCTGGGGTGATTTGTCTACCCTCTAGGAATAGCCAAAAGGACAAGTTGGGCTATTGATTTTAGATAGGGGAAAGATGGGTCATGCAAAATGATTTCTTAATAACATCTCTATATGCAATTCTCAATTGCAAATGTTGACATTGTCTTGGGAAGTAGCATAATGATTTATGGATTCTTAGTAACTTATATACGTGTATGTTGCATACCTCTTTCAGTTTATGTCCATCCTCTTTCTCCATTCTTCTTTGTCCCTTATTCATTAAGAAAATACAAAAGAAAGCAGAGTTGAAAAATACTAGTAATTGTTTTCTAAGAAGGTAATAATATATAGAGATGGAACCCATCCTCTTATAATTTAATATAACACTCTGCTTGACTTTTCACTTAAGTCATTGATCCACTCTCAATATTGCTTTTTGTTCCATTTCATGTGGATCCATGGAACATTGTTAACACATTATTACATATGATTGAAAAGAATGACAAATGCTAAATGATAACAACCCCTCATGGGTTACATACAACCAATTTGTAATCAAAGTGACACAACCACATTCATACTATGACATTAGCTTAACCACAATCTAAACATCACTATCATTGGCCACCTCCCACGGGACCAAGTGTGGGGCCTACAAACCAACATATACAGAAAATAAGCCAGTGTTATACTTATAAAAAGATATAATTGATTTTCTCAATAAAACTTCACCAAACTAGTCTAGTAAATTAGCTACATCACAGCTGAGCAACACGAAATATAAGAAAAGGTGGAGAATGTCTAGAGCAATAACATATAAACAACAACGAAATATAAATATTAACAAGCTCTTCCTTCATAGCCTAATATGTTCCAGCTTAACCATATGATGGGATCCAAATGGTTAATAGAAGTGGAGACTCCAATTCCTACAAGATAAAACAATAAAGCAGTTAGTTTCATTTCACCAATAGATATGTGTAATAGAAAACTATGATATGCAAATATATATACTATAAATAATACAATGGCAACAAGAAACATCATCAATTGGTGAACTGACCTCATAACTAATTTGAGGTATCATCATCTGAAATAGCCGGAGAAAAGGCACAACCATCATCATCCTCACTAAAATCCAAAAGTTCCTGAAATTTTTGATTGCTGATTATCCTATATAGTGCATTTTCCACATTTTCCAAAAGTTTTTGTGTGGCACGCTTTCCATCTTCAACTATTTTAAGAGCTTTCTCTTGTACTTTCAAAGCTTCCTCCTTGTCTTTCAATGCTTGTTCTTTTTCTTTGAGTTCATCAAGTAAGGCATTCTTTGTTTTGTATGGTCCTCTAACATATCTTGGCTTTACACCTCCACCATAACATGATATGTATTTCTTTGTCTTTGATTCTCCATACACTTTTTCGGCGACCTCAACAGGGCGAAGGGATGGCTCTGCTTGTTGGATGGTTATGATTTTTTCCTGAATCAACAATTTATGTTAGTAACTAATGGACCGAAAATAGATATTTGTTTCTTACTTACATGAACTTGAGATGACTCCATAGTAGCTAAGGTATCACCCTTCTTGTTTCTTTCAAAGTACATTGTTCCCAAGTCAGGTGGGTTCCCATCTTTTCCTCCCTATAGTACAACAAAAAAGTTATATGCATACCTAGAGACAAAGTATAGCATAAAGAGAAAATTAAACAACCTTCTGCCATGATATTTCTCTAAGAGGCATTCTACCAGTGCAATGATGTAACTTATTGTTCAGCCCTTCTCTGTTTATGGAGTTTCTCTTACTCGATGCCTGCATTTAGTATAATGTGCATATCGATAGAAGAAAAAAAAGAAATATAAGAACAAATAATTTGAATTGATGTAAAGTTTTATAATAAAAAGGTCACCATAAACTTTTCACTGTGAAAAATCTCTTTCACAAGCCATTCCCAATCACTATCAACTTCAATTGCCATATGTTTCTTTGATAGTTTTTGTTGCATGTCCAACCCCTTGACAGTTTGATGCATTGATGCCCTCCACTTTATCCATAATTCTTTCAAGTGTTTTAAAGTGTGAGCTTTGTGTTCCTCCATGTGGTCATTTGAGAATTTATCCTAATACATGTTTAATTACACAAGAACATCAATGCATCATGGATGTTTGTCAAATGATTATAACAATAAAGTGTAGAAGATATTACCATAACTGCAGCCCACATGTGATTTTTTTGTCTGTCTGTAACTTCATTCCAAGAATGCACTTTGATTGGACAAATATTCCGATCACGAACAATCCTTCCCAAATGTCTACTCCACACCTTATGATTTTTTCCAACAGGGTGACCTTGATAGAATGTGGCATCTATCTTGGCACCTCCTCTTAGTATAGCCACTTTTTTACATTTGTTACGTCCTCGACGTCTGACTGCCTTTTCAGTGGCACTGGCTATATTCAGTAATAAAAAATAAATAAAACAAGTTAAGGAATGTCTGACTCAAGCCCTTTAATCTGCTTATTATGAATAAAGGAAAGCGAACCTACACATTGAAATATCATTGACGACATTAGTGGACATCAGTTCGGTCTCCACGTTATGTTCTGGTTCAATAGGAACTTCTTCAAGAGGTGTAGGATCAGCTTCAGTTCGTGGGGAAGGAACATTTTCAGTTGGAGGAGCATCACAGTCTTGTGGTGGAGAAACATTTTTAGTTGGTGGAGGAGTAATTCTTTTTGACATGGGAGCCATTCTAGATTGATCATGAATATTGCTTTGTTTGGAAGTCAAGTTGTTCAAAAAGGATAAATGATTATCACATGACTCCATGTAACCACGACTTTTGCTACCTCCTATATGATTCAACAAGCGATTCTTAATTTGTAATCCATGATTACGTCCTTTCCCAATTACTACTAATTGTTGTGGTGAGATGAACTTCTTAGCATTGGACTTAGCCATTGGATCTTTCCCATTTCTTGATGTGCTAGCAGCCAACTTCCTACAAAACCGTCAAGCTAGTTGTCAATATAATTGCTTGCATAAATCAGTATAAATGAAATTATAATTGCATAGAATGTAACAAGGAATAATAGAAGGGAGGTCCAGGAAGTATGGGATACTGCTCTCTATGATTCAGAGAGCATGTATAGATAGTTGTTTTGTTCTGTACAACTCTCTTTTTTTGTTTTTTTCTTTTCTGTTTTGTACATATTTTTACATAGTTTCAATAAAGAGGAGCAAGCTGGTTACCACAAAAAAAACATTGTAATGAGATACGAAAAAAATAAGTTTGACTATTATAATTGTTACACGTTTAGAAGTACTTAAAGAAGAATAGTAATCTAGTTAACATTATGAAATAAGCATTGGATCATCATGTGCATCATTTGTATCATCAACTATCTCCAACTTGTCCCCTGGATCTATCTTTGTCACAATATGCCACCCCTTATTAATCTGATCATTCGCATAAGAAACTTGAGATGCTTGAGTTGCTAATATAAATGGCTCAATAGTTTTCCAAATACGCTTGCAATCAACACTCGTGAATCCATACGCATCAGTCTGTACTCCTTTAGCAACATCAAACCAATCACATAGAAATAATACCACTCTCTTACTGCCCAAATATTGCAATTCTATAATCTCAGTCAGTTGTGCGTAGTAATCTCTGCTAATTCCACTACCATCATCACCAACCACGGTTACCCCACTGCATTGTGACCTTGATCTTTCATCATGAGACTTAGTGTGGAACCGATAACCATTCACTATATAGCCATAAAAACATTTCACGCATTTGAGTGGACCACGTGATAATGAAAGCAACTCATCTGTCTTCTTGCTTTTATCATTCACATGTTGATCTCCTATCTAAAAAAAGATAGTTAGTATAAAAACTAAATCAAATTAGTGTGTATACAAAACCATATTGAACAAATCAGACCAACTTACTTTCATCTTAAACCATTCTATGAAATCCTCATTTAAATCCTTAATAGATATTTGATCTGGATCAACTCCTTGAGCTTGATAATATTCTCTAGAATAAATTGAAAATGCATGTGATGAAGTTAGTAAACAAAATATAAAATCTATCAGCAAATGGCTCAGCTACACAATTCAAGAATCACGTACTCAATGGACGGCTTAACTTCCTCACAATTGTTTAAGATGTATATGTGAGCTTTCTCCCACTCAACTGCATCAAGGTCCCTTGTTGTTCCATATCCTAATCCTCTTCCCTTGTATGAAAATACAGATAATGTTGCACATTCATTGACATAATCATCATAGTTTCTATCAAGATGATTGAACCTTGTCTCTACAGTATGCAAATATCTGGAACAAAGATTCATGCATTCTTCTATTATAAAGCCTTTTGCTATGGAACCCTCTGGACAACTTCTGTTGCGAATATAGGACTTCAATGTGTACAAATATCTCTCTATCGGATACATCCAATGATCATGAACGGGCCCACACAACATAGCCTCATGTGATAAATGAATAGGCAAATGTAGCATCACATCAAAAAATGATGGTGGGAAAATTTGCTCCAACTTACAAAGTGTAATTGCAATTTGAGCTTCAATTTGCTTCAGATCCCCCATATCTAAACATTTGTTTCCCAAAACCTTGAAGAAACGCGACAACTCAAGAAGTGGTTCGTAAGCATCCTTAGGAACAAGGCCACGCAATGCAAGAGGGAGTATGTGGTGTAACAAAATATGATGATCATGACTCTTCAATCCTAAAAGTTTGTTTTATTTAAGATTCACACACTGGGAAATGTTTGAAGAAAAACCATCTGGTACCTTTAGATCCTTCAAAAATCTTAAAAACCTACATTTTCCGTCTACAGATAATGTGAATGATGCATCAGGCAGCACTGTTTTCCTTCCAATTATCATTGGGTGCAACTCTTGCCTAATATTCATTGCTTGCAAATCTAGACGAGAGTTATAGTTGTCCTTTGTCTTATTCTTCACATTCATAAGAGTTCCAAGAATACTATCACATATGTTTTTCTCAATGTGCATCACATCTAAAGTATGTCGTATCAATAGATCTTTCCAGTATGGAAGCTTAAAGAAAATGCTTTTCTTGTTCCAATTATCCCCTCTGCTATTGTGAGATACCTTTTTTGAACATTTGCTAAGAATATTCCCTTCCAAACTTTGCACTTGAATGAGGACATCATCACCACTTAGTGGTGTAGAGGGTGTGCCCTTCTCGATCGTGCCATCAAATGCAGATTTATTCTTTCTCCACTGATGATCCAAAGGCAAATAACGCCTATGACCCATAAAGCATTCCTTTCTACCATTAGTTAGCCTAATCGAATGAGTACCCTTATGGCAACATGGGCAAGCAAGTTTTCCCTTGGTACTCCATCCAGATAAAATCCCATATGCAGGAAAATCATTGATGGTCCACAACACAACAGCACGAAGATTAAAATTTTGATGTGTAGTTACATCAAATGTTTGTATGCCGTTATTCAAAAGCTCCAATAATTCATCTATTAATGGTTGCAAATAAACATCAATACAATTACTTGGACCATCAAGACTTGGAATCAGCATGGACAAAATGAGATTTGTTTGCTTCATGCACATCCAAGGAGGCAAGTTGTACGGAATAAGAATAACGGGCCAAGTGCTATATGATGACCTACAATTGTTGAATGGTTGAAAACCATCACTAGCAAGGCCTAGTCTGACATTCCTGGCCTCTGCAGAAAAAGTACCATTAAGCTCATTCAACTTTTTCCATGCCAAGGAATTAGCTGGATGATGTAAATTCCCATCATCTTCTCTATCGTGATGCCACCTCATTAGTGAAGATGTTTTTGAGGACATAAACAACTTTTGAAGGCGGGGCTTTAGTGGGAAGTAACGCAAGATCTTTGCTGGTACTTTCTTGCCATTTGCTTTTAATTTCTCTTCCCCATTGTGCTTGTCATACTTCCATCTTGAAGTATTGCAAATTTTGCATTTATCAAGGCCACGATCTTCCTTCCTGAACAACATACAATCATTCACACATGCATCTATCTTGTCATATGAGCAACCAAGATCTTTAATTGTCTTCTTTGCTTCATAATAAGAGGTAGGTAAGGTTGAATCACCTGGGAATAGTTCATCTTTCAATAATTCAAGTAGCAATGTGAAAGAATGATTACTCCATTTTCCAAGGCTCTTGAGATGAAGCAATTTTACCAAGGCAGATAATTTTGACCCCTTTGATCCCTTATAGAGAGGTTGATTGAGGTCGTCCAGCAACCTAAAAAACCTTTTAGCCTCAGTATTAGGTTCCTCTTCATGATCATCGTGGTTGGAATTTCCCATTCCATCATCATTCCTATCAAAATTATGTGAACTAGGGTGCATTTCTTCAAGAAGATCTAGCATGTCATCATCATCTACATCATTATCCCCTTCATCGTTATTGACTAAAGTATCTGAATCAGACTCACTTTCATTTCCCGTCTCACCATGATGATACCAAAGAGTATAACTGCTCAAAATACCATAAACCATCAAGTGTGTTTTCACCACATCACGTGGGATAGAGGAAGTATTAACACAACGAACACACGGACATCTGATTTTATCTGCACCAATTTTTTGACATGCATAGGTAAGAAACTCTTCAACACCGATTTCATATGATGGATCATCAAGCCTATCATCAACAAGTCTGATCCATTCCTTATCCGGTGCCATTTTCTACAAAGAAGAATTCATGTTATTGTTTACAAGCCACATAATACAATTATTTCTTGTTGGTGATAAATATAAGATTTCTTTCTCTTATTGGTTACCTTTATAAAAAAAGATCAAGATGTATAGCATGCAGCTCTATGCCCGAGTCCTTTGGGCATCTATACATTCAATGTTTAGCACTTGGGTTATGCAACACCTTGAAAAGTAATAAGGAAGTTAAGATAGGGTATACACATTTATATCATGCGACCATGATGCAGGAAGTAAAAATAGTTTTCCAATTTCGTTGTTGCAGACCATGATGCATGAAGTAAAAAGTCATATCATTCACTATTGCATAGAGGAGTGTGATTGGTTTTATATCCACTCGCATCATGTTTTTTGTGAGGTATGACGGAGGATTTATCAGGGGAAAGGGTTGAACATAAACAAAGTTAGAGGACAAAGTGCAAGAAGACACCACCAATGCAATCCCTTCTTAGTCCCCCCCTCCGGCGTCTTCCCTACCCCCTTCTATGCACTCTCTGCCTAGAAAGAGACAGGTGGCCCAACTTGACACACCATGATAGCTCTTAGAGGATGAAGAGCAAGAAGACACCACCAATAAAATCCTTCCTCCCTTTCTCTCTTTTCCTGCCCATGTTATATAATACATCAATATCACCTTGGTAACTATTATTTTCCTTAAGTTGTATGACCCTTTCATGTAGCAAACTCCTAGATTCATTTCTCAGGGATAGTCTCACAAAGTTTGCAGACTACATAGAGTTGTCTAGCTATGGTCTCAAACAAAGTGCTCGTGCTTAGTTTGACAAACTGATATCCTTTTTAAGACATGATTCTGACGCTCCCACTCTAATCACATGCTCTTTGATAAAACTAGTGAATCTGTTATTGTTGTTCTACTTTTAAACATTGATGACCATCTCGTATCGGAGTGATGTCGGCATTCAAACAAGTATTCATGCAAGCATTTTGTTACAAAATGCCTAGGAATATTATGATATTTTTCTAGGCATTAGAGTCACCTGTAGTGCATCTATATTCGGCCTATCCAATGTTCTTATTCTTCTCAATGGTACTAGTATACTTGTGATCATACGGACAAAAACACCTTTTAGCACCAATATTCCCTAGGACGGTGATTCCTCTCTGGCCTTCCCGAATAGGCAAAGATTATGCATGACACTAGGTAAACTTTTCTATCTCATTGTGACTCGTTCTGATGTCATTAGGGTTGTGGTGTTGTTACCTTGATAGATCAAGTTTGTGTCATTGGAATGTTTTATACCACATTCTTCTGTATCTTAAAGCCGCCCTAGGAAACGATTGTACTATCCAAAGGATGGTCACTATAAAATCGCATGCTTCTATGTTGGAAGTAAGATAGACAGAAAACTAACATCTGGATTATGTACCTTTGTTGGAGGCAATCTAGTCACATGGCGCAACAAAAAGTAGGCAATTTTTTCTAGGTCCAGTGCAAAGACTAAATATAGGGCAACGACACATTTTGCACATGAAACAACCTTGGTTTGAAGTCATGTTTGAACTTCCTAAAATCTATATGCTCCTGCGCCTATGTATTGTGACAATGCTGCAACTATATTCATCTTCCAATCGAAGATTCCATGAAGAACCAAACATATTGAATTCAACTGTCACTTCGTGCGAGAAGCCATGGATGCTAAGACGATCAACACCCTTTTCAAGAGATCAAAGTTGCAGATAGCAGATTGGCTTATCAAACCTGTGAGTAAATGGGTATTTTCTACTGTAGTTGACAATCTAGGCTTTCTTGATATCTATGCCCAGCTTGAGGGGAGGGGGTGTTAGAGTGTTGATGGGTCCTCTGTTTAGTCCCACATTGGGGAGTACGAGAGCGCTACTCTGTCTACACTCCTATCTATACACTTCTTGTAAGCACCAGTTAATATACTAAATATAATCCCAGTTAGCATTGTCCAAAATTCTACATATATCTATTTTAGTAGGGGCCAAAAGGATAATGACTTGAAAGGAAATGGAGACCACAGAATAACCAAAATAGAGGGTCCATTACTTGAACGATGCTTACTGGTTAAGTATTAACAGATGCAATTGAGTAGGGGGGAAGAGGCGATGAAGTCAAATAATTGAAGATATATAGGTGGATGTCACAAGACTCACACCTACCCTATCGTGCTAGTGAGGAGTTTCAATCATCAAGATTGAGAAAGGGATATGTATTGTTAATAAAGACAAATAGAGGAAGTCGACACATTCAGAGATCATTATTGATGCTGATGTCAATCAGTAGATACCTTTTTATATGTCTGCATGCTTTCCTTCATTTTAGGGGATTCGTTTGATCCTGTGGAGTATTTTGTTTGACAGCAAGAGATAGTTTCAAATACTTCAATTTGCTTCCTGAATTGCATTGCATGCATGCTCAACGATAACTGTGAATATGTGAACTTTACGTTCTTCACTTTCAATGAGTTTGTGTTTTCTATGACCAGGAAAGCATGGGCGAGTTGAAACAAGTTCTTTCTGATAGTAGCAGTATTGTTAGCCTCAAGCCTCTGGCCAAGTCAATTAAAGATCTTAGCAGGGCTGCAAAGAAAATAAATCTACAGAAGAAGGTATGGGTTATGCTAAAAAAACCACACACGATGAGTGAAGTTAAGAAACAAGAGTTAGTTATGACATTGTATTACATATTTTGGTTATTTTTTAAAAAATTGAGTTGTTGAAACTTCTGTACTTTTACTTGAATAGCCTATTAGCAAATTGAACTCATTGAACTTATATGTTGACTGCAAAACTGACGTAGTATTTTTTTTTTAACAAAGCATCATTTTTTAGCCTTCACGTCTATGATGCGTCTGTATCAAAACTACCTAAAAATGTGTATATAGGCTAATCATACTGTAACGACACTCGCCATCGTTAAGATAACAAGTGCCATTAACAATAATAAAACATGCGGAAGCAAATCATTTACAGCGGAATTATTGAAAATCACTAAAAATTTAAAACTTTTTTCAAAGAGATCCATTCACAGGAAAACTCTTTAACCAAGAACCAAAGTGTTTCCATTTCATCCTGGTTCACAAGTACACAGCATGTACAATTCCTTTTTAAGGATTACAACATTGACTGCCCTGTTACAAATATACACAGGCGGTATAAAAACTTTGAGGCACTATGCTAAAACTCCGATTGAATCATTGAAAACTCCGAGGACCTGAGAGTACAGAGACGACACATAGGACTACTATCTATATGACTCGACTGACAATATTTCCACCTGAGATCTCACTGCTGTCTCTGCTACTGTTGTTGCTATCCTTCACCTACTGAAGGTTTTATGTCTTCTCGTCCGCATCCACCTAAAAATGTGGTTCCCACGGGGGTGAGACAATTATAAAAATTGCCCCAGCGAGAGATATAACTCTCTTCCAGTAACATTATTATTGCAACTTAAGAAGATAAATATGAACAGAGGAATCATATTTATTTGACAGCAGATATTTTAATGTCTAACAGATTAGAACATTATTCTATATCAGAAGCAGTGCAACTATAACTTGATAGGATCAACATGTCACTTGTTCTTTATTGAATATAAAGAACATGTATAACATCTATTCAAACTATAGAATCATTACCACTGCATTAACTTTCTTCAGGCTTAGATCATATATCTAAATCCTAGCATTATCATTGTGGAGTCATGGCCCGTAGCCATACTCTTATCACAAATGTTGGGATCTTAATCCCTCATTTCAACACTGGGAATTCTCCTCCTTTCACAATTTCAATACCATAACCATGAAATCATGGATATTCAAACCCTTAGCTCATCACCTGAGCATTGTTACCTCTTTCTTAGGTAACTAACACCTTTAGGTCATCTGACCAAGGTAAGTATGATGCTTGCTACACAAGCATCCATCATGGCACTTGAGGCCCATTAACTCTCTTGCCACCTCTTACCAGGCACAAGGTATATTATGGCACACAAGGCTCAATAAACAAATTTAAATTAATAACACATCATAGCTCATACCTGGCTATGCCCATCATCTCATGATACCTACATGGTTAGAACATATGATAGAAGCACATCAATTATCTATCAACACCATGCAAAAACAATATATTAATAATTCAAGGGTATTATCCTTAATCCTTTACCAGGATTTGGATTTCCATCACACATAGCTCATCAGAACACTGTACATCTTGTCACCTTCCACTAGGCAACAACTTTATTCACATGGCTCACAAAACCATTCACATCTTGTCACCTCTCACTAGGCAACAACTTATTTCACATGGCTCACAAGGCCATTCACATCTTGTCACCTCTCACTAGGCAACAACTTTATTCACATGGCTCACAAGGCCATTCACATCTTGTCACCTCCCACTAGGCAACAACTTTATTCACATGGCTCACAAGGACATTCACATCTTGTCACCTCTCACTAGGCAACAACTTTATTCACATGGCTCACAAGGCCATTAAGCATTATACTTGTTATACAAGTATTTGACATGCCTTACAAGGCTTATGTAATAAGAGAAATACAACCTTCCCATCATTAGGGTTAGGATTTTCCTGTCTTATCGATTAGGTTTCTCTCACATATCATTACCCTTTTAGGTTTTCAAGATCATATTATCAATGATCAAACCCTAATTCATTGCTCCCCACATCTAGGAGCCAACATTCATACCATAAGTATTCAATCATACTTATTTATTCTCATCATTTATCATTAAATGATTATTATCACAAGGTATGAGTTTCTCTCTCATCCTTATGTTGGGAATTAACAAAACGACCATGTTAGATCACTTTCAATTCAGCTCTAAGTCAAGCATAGAGCACCACGGCCGTGTAACCAAGAACGGTCATGCAAAGAGAAGCCACCACGGTCGTGCTACCTTGCACGGTCGTGCAAAGGGAAGATACCACGGTCGTGCTACCTTACACGGTCGTGCTACAGGAGTTTACCTCAAGAATCATATTCAAGTATGAATTCTATTCTTTCATTTAGGAATTAGGGTTTCACATACCATCTCCCTTCCTTAGAATAGAGATTGCATATAGCATCACCCTTCATTAGGGTTTCATATCACATTGCCCATAATTAGGGTTTACTATTCATTCCCAATTAGGGTTTCTCATAAAATCACCCTCAATTAGGGTTTCACATGGATACACCCTCAGTTAGGGTTTCACATGGATACACCCTCAACTAGGGTTTACTATTCATCCTAATTAGTGATTTCACATGTAGACAACCTCTTATTAGGGTTATACATGGAATCAACCTCAATTAGGGTTTTCATCATGTATTGGATCCATGCATTTGTTATGCATTCTTAATTAGTACCATTAAGGTATCTCTCACCTAATTACATTAGGTTTCCAAAAAGGTTTGATCAATTGGACCTTCAATAACATGAGGTATCCAATTGAATTAGGGTTTCCAATGTTGACTCCTTCAATCATTGAATTCATGGAACCAATCATCAATTGGACCTATATTCATACTTCAATTGAGTTTGATAAGTCAACCTTCAACTAATTTGACCCTCAATTGACCCTCAATTGATCATCAATTAGGGTTTGATTCAATTGAATTAGGGTTTGGAATCGATGATTCAACAACACTAATCAATGTAAGACTAGTTGCTTTGAAACCATTGAGCCATCATCCAAATTGGGTATGACCTGACCCCAAACGGTCTTGAGGTCGTTTGGATGACCTCCAAACGGTCTTGAGACCGTTTGCCCATCATATCACTCAAATCTAAGCAATCCAATTGGGGTTTGGTTCATTGGATTGATCACCAAATCAACATTGCATTGTATATCACCTTAGTACCTTTAGACCTTCAAACACCTAACCATACTCAACCCTAGACCTCCAAACGGTCTTGGGTGACCACCAAACGGTCTTGAGACCGTTTGGATGAGCTCCAAACGGTCTTGAGACCGTTTGGCTCATCCAACCTTTGGACTTTAGTGAAAAATCATCATGGACTGGTCTATCGAGTTGATCAACAAATCAGCATTGAGTTGTAGTATGATTTGGTACCTTTGGACCTTCAATTGGTCAACTATACTTGACCCCAGACCTCCAAACGGTCTTGGAGTGATCCCCAAACGGTCTTGAACCCGTTTGGATGATCCCCAAACGGTCTTGAACCCGTTTGGGCTAATCAACCCAAAATCTCAACTTAACTCATTGGAATTTCAGCACTGTTTTCAATTAGGGTTTTCCTAATTGAATAGCCTTCAACTCACGATTCCTTGGTAGTTAACCCTCAAATTTGGAGAGTCATTAACCAACATAATTATGAACAGGAATCCCAAACGGTAAACGCTTGGTCAACTCACTCAAACGGTCTTGAACCCGTTTTCCCAAGCAGGTCAAGTTAATCAGGTTGAAAATCAGCACTTAATCCAATTAGGTTTTCCTAATTGATTAGCCTTCAACCTATGATTACTTTGGATTTAACCCCTCAAATTTGGAGGTTCATTAAACAACATCATTATGAACAGTAATCCCAAACGGTCAACGCTTGGTCAACCATCTCAAACGGTCTTGAACCCGTTTTCCCAAGCAGGTCAAGTTAATCAGGTTGAAAATCAGCACTTAATTCAATTCGATTTGTCTAATTGATTGGCCTTTAACCTATGATTTCTTTGGAGTTAACCCCTAAAATTGGGAGGGTCATTAACCAACATCATTATGAACAGGAATCCCAAACGGTCAACGCTTGGTCAACCATCTCAAACGGTCTTGAACCCGTTTTCCCAAGAAGGTCAAGTTAATCAGGTTGAAAATCAGCACTTATTTCAATTCGATTTGTCTAATTGATTGGACTTCAACCTATGATTACTTTGGAGTTAACCCCTCAAATTTGGAGGGTCATTAGCCTACATAATTAGGAACGAGATTCCAAAACGGTCATTGCTTGTTCACTCCTTCAAACCGGTTTGAACCCGTTTTCCACCAAACGGTTTGCAACCCGTTTGGTCACCAAACGGTTTTGGTGAAACCGTTTGGTCCCAACTTTTGAGATTGTTTGCTCCCAAGATATTTGGTGAGGTGCTTTCTTATGATGATTTCATCATCATCTTCCTTCGTGCACCCAAGAACAGAAACCGTTCTTGATGGAATTTGCAGCAAAGAAACAAAAGTGTATAAAATTGAAGAAATCAATCAACAAAGCATAGAAGATTGATGCAATAGCAATGTTTGAGGGTTTAAGTTATAAGACCCGCCTCCAATTGAGCTCCAAAGCTCCAAGATCACGCCATCAATGGTGGATGAAGCTCTAGAAACTCCCCCTAGGCTAGTCCTCAAGCTTTTGATTGCAAAAGTTGGCTAGGGTTGAAGAGGAGATCGAAATAAGAAGGAATCCATATTTTATTTTCGATTTCCACCATGAAATCATGAAGAACAAGGGTCAAGAAGCTTACCAACAGGTTTTGGCTCGTCCTCCTGTTGCTCCTAACACCATTCACGGATTGTAGGATGAAAGGTGTTCTCTAACTTTCTACTTTCACTTGGGTAGCAATGATGTGTGACTAGGCACCGCTCTTTGCTTGTGAAGTCATAAGTGTTATGGACTTTCACTGCCAACGTGAAATGGACCTGCAGGGTCACACACATAGGATTTAACCTGGAAGAGGAGTTTTGTCCACAAGCAATGTTTAGATTGAATACTAAAGGAGTTTATTAGTTCAATTAAACACTCAATTAATCGATAGCTCAATATCATAATGTTCAAGGTGTTGGACGCATTGATTGGAGTATCGGATTGATTGAAATCGCATTTGACTGATTCTGCACAATCTGCATTCCCAACCGATCGGTTCATGTGATGAACCGGTCGGCTGAGGTTGCTGAACCGTTCGGCTAAATTGTTGAACCGATCGGCTCATGCACAGAGTGAAACGACCGGTTCAAGTGTTGAACTGATCGGTTCAACTGGTGCAATCGAGCAACTTGGGAAAGTAGTATTAGTGAGAATTTTCCTTTCGTTTCAATTGCCCAATTTGATTGGGAATAATATTGGTATTCGATACCAATTGGGAAAGAAACAAGGAAAGTCAACCGGGAACCAACCTGGAACCCCAACCGACCGGTTCATGAGTGAACCGATCGGTTCAAGGGTCCCAAACGATCGGTTCAGTGGTGAACCGATCGGTTCAGGTCCCCAACCGACCGGTTCACTTGTGAACTGATCGGTTCAGGTTGCGAGATGGTTGCTTTTTTTGTGGAAAATCCCGAACCCTTCTACTCCTGCTTTAGTCCCGTATTGCCGGGCACAGAGAACCCTGTCCCATGACCCGCCTATATATATAGGGGTATTGGGGGCTTCTCAGAGTACAACTCAGTGCATATTGATTGCTCTGCAAAGTTGTCGTTCTCTCTGGTTTTGGTAACCGAGAGAGAGCCCGAGCAAGTGCTTCCCGCAAAGGGAGGTGCAGCAAGGGAAGGACAACTGCAGTTGCAGTCGACAGTAGGAGAGTGTGTTGGCGACTAGTACGTCAATAGGAGGGTGCGACTCCTTCCACTTCCTTGTGGGACAAGGAGAGTGGAGTTCCGGGTGGTCCGTGTGGACTACTTCAGAGGCGGGAGGTCACTGCCGCTCAGGAGGACAACTGTCATCTGACAGTCCGGTAGGAGGAGGATTCTTCAGTCCCGATGCGACCAGGAGCTGCACAGACACCGTCCAAGACCGGAGGTGAAGACCGTGCAAGGCGCGTGGTATTGTCGCCGAGCAAGCCTCGGGACAAGCTATGATTCACAAACCATCTTTCCTATTATATAGATGTTGACGCGATTCCTTTTGTTCCGGGTTTGGGGAGAAAAAATTTTTTGTTTCCGCTGCTTCTCTGCCTCCTCCAAAACCCAATAGTGGTATCAGAGCCACGTCAACCTCTCTATATTTTAGGATTATCGATATGATCGATTTTGGTTTGTCGCCTTTATTTATTGCATGCGATGCGAATAATATCGGCTTTATACATGTCCAATCCACAAATCCCTAATATACATATATGATATGTAATATTAATCCACTCGATACGCGTCGCCCTTAAACGAGTTTTGTGGTGGATGTGTAGCATGATTATGGCCTATAAACCCCTATATCTGTGTGTGGTTGTTTGTGTGGTTGCTTGCATCTCGGTCTGCGCACCGATTCCCTTTCTCATATTCCTGATGTAACTCGAAATAATTCGAGAATTCTTTTCCTACCTTTGCTCCCCCCGAATGTAACTCGGGGTTTCACAATTAAATTGTAAAATAGGATAGATTTTATTTCCTGTTATGTCAAAGAACGGCGGACAACCTGAAGACGATTGGTTCAAGGAGTGAACCGATCGGTTGGTGATCCAGACGGCCGGTTCGAGGAACGAGATGAGAATGTGGCGACATGAGGAGATGCATGATGACCGGTGAACCGATCGGCTGGAGGCGCCAGTCGATCGGCTGGTGGCACCCGAACAACCAACCTGATGGCGAGCCGATCAGTCATGGAGATGAGTTGATCAAACCCAGAAAGGCAGGCACATATTTCATCTTGTACAGGTTGCATATGATGTAGACCTAGATGACCGTGATTCCTCTTGGCTCGAGTAATCACAAATAGGATGGGCATAATCATTGCTTTTTATCGTTTATGCATGTTTTCTGTGGGATATAGCATGTATATGATACGTACTATATATTGTGGTGATTGGATATGTATATGTATATAAAAACCAAATCCCTCATTAAATATTAAGTTTTAGATGCCTTCCAAATGCGACACACGTGAAAAGCTTGATCGACCAAGTGTGGGCACGCCCAAGCGTGGTGCACCGTCTATCTCGTGGAAGCGTGAAGGATGAATGTGTGGGTCTGCCCAAGCAGGGTGCATGTTCATCGTGTTGGCTTTGGGTCGGACTTAACAAGGTGACCTAGATAGGATCTAGCGCCTTGAGGCATGGGGATGTTCATTGCAAGGAGTTGCAGATGACATCTTTCAAGAGTTGCATATGATGCAATTGGCAAGAGTTGCCTACTTGGAAGATCTGAGTTGTGGGTGACAGCCCAAGCTGGTCCATGGTTCAGAGGATTTCAGGATCTTGACCCACTAGAAGATTGTACGCTGCAATCTTCCGAATTGATGGTGAGGGCTATCAATTTGAGTCAAAATAGTGGGAGTGGTAATTAATTAAAGGCCTAATCAACTATCGTCAAATTTTATTCAAATCAAATCAAAAAGGTTTTGACAAATGCAAATTTTCTCTTGTAGAATGGCAAAAGAATCATCTTTTAAAATGGGCAAATTAATTGAGAATAAATTCCATAACTGGTTGAGGACTGTGGGAAGTGTTCTGCACAATCGAGATATACCAGGAGCCTTAGAATCCACTCTGTGTACGCTTAATGCGTTGGTGAAGAAGAAAGTAGGTAAGGGAGAGAAGTGTTCTCTCGCCAAACCAATTTCTTCTAAATGAAGAGGATGGAAGGAACAATGGAAGAAGAAGTCAGAGATAGAGATCTCTACTTCTGGTGTATACGTGATAGAGATTAACTTTACTACTTCTTCGTCATGGGTACTTGATACCGGATGCGGATCTCACATTTGTTCAAATGTGAAGGATCTTAAGAGAAGTAGGCCTTTGGGGAAAGGCGAGGTTGAACTACGTGTTGCTAATGGGGCAAGAGTTTCCGCCAGTGCAGTAGGAACCTATGAGTTAACTCTACCTAGTGGGCTAATGATAGAGTTGAAGAACTGCTATTATGTACCTGCCATAAATAGGAATATCATTTCCGTCTCTTGTTTGGACAAAGATGGATTTGAATTTCTTATTAAGAATGGAAAATGTTCCATTTCTAAAGATGGGATCTTTTATGGCAGTGCCCCTATGTCTTATGGTCTATACTTGATAGACTTGGAGACAAGTGTATACAACGTGAACACCAAAAGCAAAAACTCAATGACTCAAACGAAACTTATCTCTGGCATTGTCGTCTAGGGCACATAAATGAGAAGCGCATTTCTAGACTCCATAAAGATGGTTATCTAGACTCTTTTGATTATGAATCAATAGAGACATGTGAATCTTGTTTGTTGGGCAAGATGACCAAGACTCCCTTTTCAGGTAAAGGTGAGAGAGCTAGTGATCTATTAGGACTCATACATACTGATGTATGTGGGCCTTTTAGAACTAATGCCAGAAATGGGTATCAGTACTTCATTACCTTTACTGATGATTTCAGTAGGTATGGCTATGTGTACCTGATGAAACATAAGTCAGAAACCCTTGAAAGGTTCAAGGATTTCATGAATGAAGTACAGAACCAGCATGGTAAAAGTATTAAGGCACTTCGTTCTGATCGAGGTGGAGAATACTTGAGCCAGGAGTTTGAGGACCTTCTGTGAGCCCGTGGTATTGTATCACAATGGACTCCGCCTGGAACACCACAGCATAATGGTGTGTCTGAAAGAAGGAATCGCACATTGTTAGATATGGTGCGATCAATGATGAGTTTTGCTGATCTTCCGATTTCTTTCTGGGGTCATGCTCTTGAAACCTCCGCGTTTACTCTTAACCGTGTGCCATCTAAATCGGTTCAAAATACACCATATGAGATATGGACTGGGAAGCGTCCCGATATGTCTTTTCTGAAGATTTGGGGTTGTGAGGCTTACGTTAGGAAAATGTTTCCTGATAAGCTTGGACCCAAATCCGATAAATGTTATTTTGTTGGATACCCCAAGGAAACGAGGGGATACTATTTATACCACCCTACTGACAACAAAGTGTTTGTTGCCAGGACAGCTGTGTTCCTGGAGAAGGAATTTATTTCCAAAGGAAACAGTGGGAGGAAAGTAGAGCTTGAAGAGGTTCAAGCCCAACAAGAAAACATTGAACCGGTAGATGTACCAGAGGAAAATGGAGATTCACAAGGTGTTGTGGAATCTCAGTCTCCTCAGGTAACACAAGGACTTCGTAGATCTAGTAGGACTCGCCTTGAACCTGAGAGGTTTGGATACCTTGTAACTCAGGAAGGTGGAGAGTTGATCATAGATGATGCTCCAACTACCTACGTAGAGGCTATGGAAGGACCAGATTCTGAGAAATGGCTTGAAGCCATGAGATCCGAGATGGAATCCATGTACTCCAACAAAGTATGGACTTTGGTGGAACCACCCGAAAGGGTAAAACCCATTGGGTGCAAGTGGGTCTTCAAGAAGAAGACCGACATGGATGGCAATGTGCAAACTTATAAAGGCAGATTGGTTGCAAAGGGTTTTCGACAAATTCAAGGTGTTGACTATGACAAAACCTTTTCTCCAGTTGCCATGATTAAGTCCATCAGGATCATGCTTGCTATTGCAGCTTACCATGACTATGAGATTTGGCAGATGGATGTTAAAACCGCATTCCTTAACGGGAATATACATGAGGATGTGTACATGACACAGCCTGAAGGTTTTGTAGATCCAAAGAATGCCAATAAAGTCTGTAAACTACAAAGGTCAATCTATGGATTGAAGCAAGCATCTCGGAGTTGGAATCTTCGATTTGATGAAGAAGTCAAAGTGTTTGGCTTTATTCAAAATGAAGATGAACCTTGTGTGTACAAGAAGGTTAGTGGGATCTCGACCACATTCCTCATATTGTATGTGGATGACATACTTTTGATGGGGAATGATGTCTTAGCCTTAGAGAAGGTAAGGACTTGGCTTGGGAAAACTTTCTCAATGAAGGACTTAGGAGAAGCATCCTACATTCTAGGAATTAAGATCTATAGAGATAGATCTAGAAGGCTTCTCGGACTAAGTCAGAGCACGTACATTGACAAGGTGCTGAAGCGGTTCAGCATATAGAACTCAAAGAGAGGAAACGTCCCTATGCTACATGGAGTTACCGTCTCTAGAGCTCAATGTCCCCAATCTTGTGAAGAGAGGGAGCGTATGAATGGGATCCCATATGCATCAGCCATCAGATCCATCATGTACGCTATGTTGTGCACACGCCCAGATGTCTCGTATGCTCTCAGCATGACGAGCAGGTACCAGTCAGATCCCGGGGATGCTCACTGGACAGCCGTGAAGAACATCCTCAAGTACTTGCGAAGGACTAAGGATCAGTTTCTTGTGTACGGCGGTGTGGAAGAGCTGGTTGTAAAGGGTTACAGATCGCAGTCAGGATTTGTGTTTTGCCTTAATAAAGGAGTTGTGAGCTAGAAGAGTTCCAAGCAAGAAACAGTTGCCGATTCTACTACAGAGGCCGAGTATATTGCTGCTTCGCATGCAGCAAAGGAGGCTGTGTGGATCAGGAAGTTCATTTCTGAACTTGGTGTAGTTCCCAGTAGTTGTGATGCAATTGAGCTTTATTGTGACAATAATGGAGCTATTGCACAAGCTAAGGAGCCCAGATCACATCAGCGGTCCAAGCACATATTGCGGCGCTTCCATCTCATACGAGAGATCGTACAGTGAGGAGATGTGAAGATTTGCAAAGTACCAACTGAAGACAACATAGCTGATCCACTGACTAAGGCCCTTTCTCAGCAGAAGCATGATGGTCATGCTAGGTCACAAGGACTGCGTTTCCTTGGTGACTGGCTCTAAGTGCAAGTGGGAGTCTGTTGGTATGTATGCCCATAGAGCAAGTCATATGATGATTGTAATGGGATACTTTGTAAATGATTTGAATAATAATAAAGGAAATTTCCAATCTATATGTTTAAACTATTTCTGAGATGATGGTGTAACATGATAGATGTCTAAAGATTGTTTTACTCAATGACGTATGCTTTTAGGTTAAGGACCTAAACGATGAGATCATACGGATGTTAAGAGTATACATTCTTGTTTAGTCCCTAGTCGGTTGTTATTTTGGAAATAACCATAGACATCAATAACACTAAAGACTAGATTGTGTGTTGGTTGATGACAGAATCTCATTAGTCATGATATGGTGATATCAAACCAAGCACATAGGTACTTGTTAGAGAACAAGGTACCGGATAGACCCACCGTGAGAGTGACACATGGAACCATGACTTGGTAGTCACAGTCAGCTCTCACAGTGATGGTGGTGAGTGTGATTCTTAGACCTGAAATCACTGCACTCAACACATGTCGTTGGGTACACTTTGACATCATCAAATGCAGTCCTGAAACATGGGTTGTTATAAAGGTGATGATTGGGTGGCTTTGACACATGGGGCTTTTGAGGGGTGAGTGATAGATATGGGATTTGTCCCTCCTGAGGGAGTTTGATATCCTTAGCCACTTGATGAGTAGGATTGAGAAAGGCATGAGCATGCACGTGTGAATCAATATGTGATATTGATGTCATACACATCTCACTCGGTCTACTCTGAGATCAAGGAAATGAATGAACATTGACAGGATGACTGTTCCATGCCTCGAGTTCATTCTGGATATCAGTGACAAAGGAATTATACATTCACTGTAACACCATTCACGGATTGTAGGATGAAAGTTGTTCTCTAACTTTCTACTTTCACTTGGGTAGCAATGATGTGTGACTAGGCACCGCTCTTTTCTTGTGAAGTCATAAGTGTTATGGACTTTCACTGCCAACGTGAAATGGACCTGCAGGGTCACACACATAGGATTTAACCTGGAAGAGGAGTTTTGTCCACAAGCAATGTTTAGATTGAATACTAAAGGAGTTTAGTAGTTCAATTAAACACTCAATTAATCGATAGCTCAATATCATAATGTTCAAGGTGTTGGATGCATTGATTGGAGTATCGGATTGATTGAAATCGCATTTGAATGATTCTGCACAATCTGCATTCCCAACTGATCGGTTCATGTGATGAACCGGTCGGCTGAGGTTGCTGAACCGGTCGGCTCAATTGTTGAACCGATCGGCTCATGCACAGAGTGAAACGACCGGTTCAAGTGTTGAACCGATCGGTTCAACTGGTGCAATCGAGCAACTTGGGAAAGTAGTATTAGTGAGAATTTTCCTTTCGTTTCAATTGCCCAATTTGATTGGGAATAATATTGGTATTCGATACCAATTGGGAAAGAAACAAGGAAAGTCAATCGGGAACCAACCTGGAACCCCAACCGACCGGTTCATGAGTGAACTGGTCGGTTCAAGGGTCCCAAACGATCGGTTCAGTGGTGAACCGATCAGTTCAGGTCCCCAACCGACCGGTTCACTTGTGAACCGATCGGTTCAGGTTGCGAGATGGTTGCTTTTTTTGTGGAAAATCCCGAACCCTTCTACTCCTGCTTTAGTCCCGTATTGCCGGGCACAGAGAACCCTGTCCCATGACCCGCCTATATATATAGGGGTATTGGGGGCTTCTCAGAGTACAACTCAGTGCATGTTGATTGCTCTGCAAAGTTGTCGTTCTCTCTGGTTTTGGTAACCGAGAGAGAGCCCGAGCAAGTGCTTCCCGCAAAGGGAGGTGCAGTAAGGGAAGGACAACTGCAGTTGCAGTAGACAGCAGGGGAGTGTGTTGGCGACTAGTACGTCAACAGGAGGGTGCGACTCCTTCCACTTCCTTGTGGGACAAGGAGAGTGGAGTTCCGGGTGGTCTGTGTGGACTACTTCAGAGGCGGGAGGTCACTGCCGCTCAGGAGGACAACTGTCATCCGACAGTCCGATAGGAGGAGGAGTCTTCAGTCCCGGTGCGACCAGGAGCTGCACAGACACCGTCCAAGACCGGAGGTGAAGACCGTGCAAGGCGCGTGGTATTGTCGCCGAGCAAGCCTCGAGACAAGGTATGATTCACAAACCATCTTTCCTATTATATAGATGTTGACGCGATTCCTTTTGTTCCGGGTTTGGGGAGAAATTTTTTTTGTTTCTGCTGCTTTTCTGCCTCCTCGAAAACCCAACATAATACTGTGAAAGATGACCTAAATATAACTTGGCAACATTTTAAGCATTCATGTTTCACTAGTTTGACTGGGACAGATATCACATTGTATGAAACTTGTTTCATTTTTTGACATATCAGCAAGTTGAATAGCTGAGTGTGGGTATGCCTCATTGTCTTTTTGTTTTTGTTTAAATACTCAGCAGCTGTCAAAGTTAGGTCGAGGTCTCACAGCTGGGTATTGGTTTTATGATAAGGTTTTGGGTCTGTGTCCTACACATGCATGCCTCATGGTGCTGGATCTGCAGACCTTTTATTGCAGACTTCAAGATTATCTTTTGCTTGATTTATTGCAGGATCACCAAAGAGAGAACTGCCTGCAAGCATGTCATTTTTTTGCTTCCGGTTGGGAATGAATATCATGCAACATGCCCATCCTTGCCAACTAAATCCATGGAAACAATATACTAGGAGCAACTGGACTCATGCTCCAATTCCCGTATTTTTGGGTTTCCTACCTGGGCCCACACATTAATGAAACCCACTAACAACAGCTCATCTTGAAGAGAGAAACATGTAGTGTTAAAAGTATATGTCTAATTTACCATCTTGCAAATGAAGACGCCAGCAATGATGGATGTGTATGGAAGCAATGAATCAGCAAGCAGAAATGTCTCTATGCTTAACTAGAAATGTCTCTAAGCTTAATGAATAGTCAAATTAGTTGAAACCCCAAAGTCTATCCATATCAGGTTGTAATGTATGGGATTATCAATGAGAGTGTCAATTCATTTTAATCTCACTCATAGGCTAGTGTGACGAAATGTCAATTAAATTCTATACTAAAATTCAACACGTCCATAATAATATTCTAGTAAGGTAGATAAATTTGTTGGATCCATGTTGTAAACATCTAAAATACCAACATCTAAAGTAGAGTCCAAGATCCCTAAGGTTACACTATCATCAGTTGTCAAACTATATATATCAATATGAGATTTCAATGACAATGGTAGTTGATGAGAGGGTTACCTCACATGTTTTTTAATGTGTTGGAGGCTAGTGTTTGAAATGTTCATTGCATGCTCATGTGGAATTCAAAACAACTCTAATAACATTTTAAGAAGTAAAATTTAGTTAGATACCTATTATGAACAATTCAAACACATACTTTTGAAGAAGACTCCAATGAACAAGCCCTTTGAATTCTCATATTTATCAATATCATATATGTAAAGATAGTGATTATTAATGAGAGGGTAAGCTCTTAGAATATAGATAACCTTTAGAGGCCAGTGTTATGAAATGGCCATTACCTATTCCAATTGAATTCAAAATAACCATCATAACATTCTTTGAAGGTAGTGAATGCAGTTGGAGCCCTAGTATGAATATCTCATAAACCAACATTTGAAGCAAAGTCCAAGATCCCTATGGTTACCTTTTCACCACAACCTCATTCTTAGTAATCTAAAACTTATTTCTATGAAATTTAAAACATGATGATTGTTGAACAGAGGGTAAGCTCATAGAAATTAATTCTATTTCAGAGGCTAATGTGATGAAATGTACATTACAAGTTATAGTTGGATTAAACAAAACCTTGATTAAATTCTTGGAAGGTATTCATTTATGTTGGAACCCTACTATGAACATATTAAACACCAACCATTAAAGTAGATTCCAAGGTCCTTGAGGTTACCCTACATCAACAATCAAATTCTTAGCAAAACCATAATTATTAAATTGAGATCACAAAAATAATGACTATTTAAGAGTGGGTAACTCATGGAATTGAATCTATTTCAGATGCTGGTCTGACAAAAGGGCCGTTGCATGTTTTCAAGTAAGTTCAAACAACCCAAAAAAGACAAATGGTTGTCTGGAACCAGAAAGATATGAATGAATGTCCACAATTACTCATCACAAGTAACTCATTATAGGAAGCATTTGGATAGATGATTGTTCTCTGTTACTTATTATGATTCACAAGATATATGAACAAATAGTTGTTCATATAGGGTAGTGGAAATATGTGAACATTAGGGGTAGTGAGCATGTATTACAACCCAAAATTTCAATTTTAGGGGCAAGCACATGAATCAGAACAACATGACCATCATATGATATTGAAAATTTGATATTAGATAGTTGAATGCTATTATAGACCTCACATTTATCGAGCTTTGGGAAATGCACATCATTGTGTAGTAAATCTAGTTATTCTCGAATATTAAAAGGAAACCAATCTTATCAAAACTAGTTATTCTCAAAATGTTAAAAGAAAACCAATCTTACATGGAATAAAAACAATCACAAGAGATGGGATAGAAACAAATAAATAGAACCATTTCATAAACAATATCACAATCATAGGTCGTTGATCTTGAACTCAAGCCCAAAATTAGGATTTTTAGGGGTCACATATGAATGTCAATGCATGATCAACAAAACAAATGAGATTAGATGTGTGAATGTCTATTTTCAAATCAAATGATTAGATAAATGAATCTCACATGTGAAAACTAAATCAACCATAGTGAATCATGTAAAAGAAAATAGAAGAAATTTTCAACTTTGATCACTCTTCATGTACCCAACCTCAAAATTAAGGTGTTTGGGGTAATAACAAGCGTGAATGCAAAAACACAAAATCTTACCAAATAAATCGGAATTTATTGGTATCTCTTATGATGGACCTCATATATATGTGTAGAGGCCTCTCATTTGCATAAATATCAACCATTACATAAACTAGCACTAGTATCCCCATATATGGAAAACAATCTCACATGTGTATCATAAATAAACCATAGTATATAAGATGATATCTATTCCAAGTAGTTCTCCCTCCCTAGACGGTTGTGGAGGGATGGTACAAGGCAAATGTGGTTCTATGAAAGCCATAAATAAAGCGACTATGTGTGCACAGATTCAAAGGAAGGTGATCTTCATATCTAATTACGGGCTTCTCAGCTCCTGATTTGCTGAGTGGTAGGACAAGCTCAAATTGAACATGGTACCCTAGCTCATGGAGCTAGAGGAGACATTCTGAAGCTATAGGTAACCCACATAGAAAAAAAGAAAATCGCATACCCTCCTGCAGCATTTGAAGCAAACATTAGTTCGATCGTCTTGGGTCCGTAGAGATCACCTCGCCTCTTGCCTTTGGGTCCACAGTCCTTTATCCTACCTTGGTTCGCCTAGGGCCATAGGATGTTACTGCACGGAGCAGAGAGAAATAGAGGGCCACAGGATGTTACTGCACAGAGCAGAGAGAAATAGAATAAGTAGGGAATAGATGAGTTCGGAAGACATGACTGTGGGAGTGGAGTAGAATGATGGCCGCATACCTTGTTGTTCCTCCTACAGATCAATCACCAGCTCCTATCTAGGTTGACCTCGCCTCTGGTTCTAGATCGGGGTTCTGGCGTCGCTGTGATGCCTGGCGTTGCTGTGATGCCTGGCGTCGCTGTGATGCCTGGCGCACTGCTCTAGGTCACCCTTGATCGGCCGCCGGAAGTACTAGATTGCCCTGATCATCATCGCCGAAGAGGAGAGCTTGGGAGTTAGCTAGCTTGCAGGCAAACCTAGTGTGAAATCAGTTGGATTGTCTGCGTAGAGAGCCAAGGATCTCTCTTCTTGTGGGTTGGCAAGTGTGGGAATTATCGGTGGAGTGGGAGAATGTGGGAGTCGAGCGGTCTTTGCCGCCATAGGGATCGGGCGTCAGTTCCCGGGTCACGCGGGGGGGTGGGGTGGGGGTGGCGTTGGCGGGGGTGGGACTGGAGGGAGAATTTTTTTAGCGACAGAATATACATCATATTTATGACAACTACTGTATTTGGCCGTTATTAACCATACTAATATCGACCATAAAAATGTGTGGTCACGATTAGGGTAACAATTATGACAAACTAATTATGTTGTCGCTACTTTGGTCGTTAATGTCTTGGTTTCTTGTAGTGTACAACATATCGCCGCTCCTCCCGAAACTGGACCCTTCAGCCACCATGGCTCCTCCCACCTCCTCCTCCGTGCCCTCACGTAGGTGATGGTGCTCCTGGTACGCGGATTGGTCAGCCGGAAACGAGCCCAGCAGGTCTACCGCCATGGCTGACCTGCAGCCAACCTACAACGTCGTGTAGGTGCTAGGCCTAAGGGACGATGGTCGAGCTTCTTTCCCAAGGACCTAGGATCATCATGCCCCCATCAAGCTCCTGTCCAAAGCTCTACATCACTCTAGGTTGCACTATCTCCCATGGTTAGGGTTTTGTGTGTAAGAAACAATAAGAAGGGAGAGAGAAGTGTGTGGGATCCTTCCTGGTCTCCCTCTAATATAAGGGTGAGCAACGAAGTCCTAACATGTTCCTCTACGAGGACTCAAATTCTTTTCCCAAAAGGAAACTTAAATTCCTTAGTTAAGAAGCAACCTTTTCTCTCATTATTATCCTTTAATATAACTATAATATTTGGGTATTTAGAAATTCAAAAACCTTTTCCCTTATACTCTTTATTCTTGGCTTTTAATCCATTAGCCATGAAATTTATATTTCCTTTTTGTAGAAAATACCACTTCTTTAATAAAACCATGAAATTCATTAATATAGTATCACTTTATCCTCTTATTTTGCAATCTTGGTATTTTCTCTTTATTGGGGTTCCTTGGACCCCAAGAAACTCTAATATTTCGAAATCCTTTTATTGGATACTCATTATCCTTCTAGATGCATCTAAATGCATTATTCTTCATTATTTCTCATTATCTTGTTTATTTCTTATTAAAATATCACTTTTTGAGGATTTCTCTTTATTTTTCTTTTAATTTCCTCATTGGTATTCCTTTTATCATTAGGAATCCTTGGGATACGAAATTCCACTAAGGATTACTCAATTATACCTCTTTTCACTTATTTTCCACATTTCATCACTGTTTTCAATTTATTTCTTAATAAAGAAATACTTAATTAATCTTTTCTTTTCTTATTGCCTTTTCTTTGCAACTTTGGACTCCTTGGAACCCAAGGAACCCAATAGGCACGAAATCCATCCTTGGATTACATTCTTTTGCCTTCCAGAGGTTTCCACATCTCTCTTTTCTCAAAAACTCAATTATTCATTTATCAATTGAATTTCCTTATTATTGGGCCCAATAGACAATAAAGCCCACAACACAATCTTCAAGGCTATTGTAAACAAAATCCATTTATTCAAAACAAACTATATCATTATCTGTTCCAATATCTTTAATGTGAGAAATTACATTCCTCACCAAAGGAACCTAAAAATTGGGGTTGTAACATGATTGGTGGGATACATTAAGATTGATTTGATAAAGATCAAAGGCAAGCTTCCAATTCTTTCTGGTTCAGTCATATGAGATAATGATA
Source organism: Alisma plantago-aquatica (assembly GCA_963693085.1). NCBI lineage: Eukaryota > Viridiplantae > Streptophyta > Magnoliopsida > Alismatales > Alismataceae > Alisma > Alisma plantago-aquatica. Next base: position 1,045,836,678 of record OY856411.1, on the reverse strand, counting down.
GAACATATTGAATGTCTAGAGAATGACAATACTCAATGACGTATGCTTTCAGGTTAAGGACCTGAACGATGAGATCATACAGATGCTAAGAGTTTGTACATTCTTATTATGTCCCTAGTCAGATGTCATTGTGGAAGGTAGATAGACAACAATGACACACACGACTAGATTGTGGTGTTGGTTGATGATAAAACCTCATTAGTCATGATATGGAGATATCAAACCAAACACATAGGTACTTGTTAGAGAACAAGTGTACTGGACAGACCCACCGTGAGTTTGACACATGGAACCATGACATGGTAGTCACAGTTAGTTCTCACAGTGATGGTGGTGAGTGTGATTCTTTGACCTGAAATCACTGCACTCAACACATGTCCTTGGGTACACTTTGACATCATCAAACGCAGTCCTGAAACATGGGTTGTTATAAAGGTGATGATTGGGTGGCTTTGACACATGGCGCTTTTGAGGGGTGAGTGATAGATATGGGATTTGTCCCTCCTGAGGGAGTTTGATATCCATGGCCACTTGATGAGTAGGATTGAGATAGGCGTGTGCACGCATGTGTGAATCAGTATGTGATATTGATGTCATAAATATCTCCTCCAATCTACTCTGAGATCAAGAAAGTGTTGAACGTTGATAGGATGATTGTTCCATGCCTTGAGTTCATTTGGATACCAGTGACAAAGGAATTATACATTCACTGTAACACCATTTACGGATTATAGGATTGAAAGTTGTTCTCTTACTTTCTATTTCACTTGGGTAGCATTGATGTGCGACTAGGCACCGATCTTTGCTTGTGAAGTCATAAGTGTTATGGATTTCCACTGCCAACGTGTAATGGGCCTGTAGGGTCACACACATAGGATTTAACCTGGAAGAGGAGTTTATCCACAAATAATGTTTAGATTGATTACTAAAGGAGTTTAGCAGTTCAATTAAACACTCAATCAATTGATAGCTCAATATCATAGTGTTCAAGATATTGGATTGATTGATTAGAGTATTGGATTGATTGAAATTGCAATTGACTGATTTTGCATAGTCTGCACTTCCAACCGATTGGCTCATGTGATGAACCGATCGACTCAGGTTGGTGAACCGATCGGTTCAACTGGTGAGACGATCGACTCATGTATCAATGAGATGATCGGCTCAATTGTTAAACCGGTCGATTCATGTGACCAACCGAGATCGTTTGGAAAGTCAGAAGACTATTTTACAAATACAATTTGTTTCACTTGTACAAATTTGATTTGGACAAGGATTAATATTTGATTAATCAGAAACAAATATGGAAGTCAATTTGAGTTGGACTAGGACCATGAACTGATCGGCATAGGAGTCCCAACCGATCGGTTCAGGTGTGAAACGATCGGCTCAGGTCCCCAACCGACCGTTTCATGCTTGAAACGATTGGTTCAGGTGGCGCAGTTGGTTTTTTTGTGGAAAATCTCGAACCCTTCTAGTCCTACTTTAATCCCACATTGCCCGGGGTAGAGAACCCTATCCCATGACCCTCCTATATATATAGGGGTAGTGGGGGCTTGTCAGGAACACCAACTCAGAACACCAGTTGCTCTGCAAAGTTGTCGTACTCTCTGGTTGTGGTAACCGGGAGAGCCCGAGCAAGTGCTACCCGATAAGGGAGGCATATCGAGGGAAAGACAATTGCAGAAAGGCAACTGGTTTTCGGAGAGTGTGTCGGTGACTAGTACGCTGACAGGAGGGTGCGACTCCTTTCAATTCCTTATGGGACAAGGAGATCAGAGTTCCAGGTGGTCTGTGTGGACTACTTCAGAGGCGGGAGACTTCTACCGCTCGGAGGACAACTATCAATCCTGACAGTCCTAGTGAGACCAAGAGCTGCACAGACACCATCCAAGACCGAAGGTGATGACCACACAAGCCACGAGGTAACATTGCTGAGTAAGCCTCGGGACAAGGTACGCCTATGCAAACCATCCTTCCTATTGTATAGACGTTGAGGTGATTCCTTAATTCTGGGTTTGGAAGAAGAAAAATTTTGTTTCTACTTCCTTCTTTGTCTCCCCTAAATCCCAACAGGAAGAAGGGGAATAAAAGAGAATAACTACATTTTGTGAATGATGTTGCCTATACAAAATGTAAAAGTATTTACCTTAAAGGATTTAGCTAGATCTTTTAGATCATGGTATGCTCTTCCCTGATTCCTCCTTTTTCCCCTCAATATACCCTTTAATCATGAGAAAAGTTGTGAATCAAATATCATCCAGTTTACTTAGGTGAATTTTGAGATATTGATATTTTCAGGAGTGATTGTACTAGTGGCACTACTACAGGTGTTGGAAGAGTTGTGTAGAAGCATCACATCCATGCACCCAAATCACAACCTAATAACTTAATTTATTCAAAGTAGTGGTTGAAGCAGCTCTACAACACTCAATGAAACTGGTGAAGGTGACTAATTAAAGTGACTGGTCAAACTATATATCAATAGTATGCTCATTTGACCTTAGATTGTACCCATGCTAAATTTTCTAACAATCCTCACTAAAATATTCATAATAAAATTAATATCACTTTGTGGCTTTTTAATTATTTTCTTAAATTTGGAAAGCTTTTTGAACATACATGTGTAAACTATATCTATATCATTCTTACCTCCATTAAATTTTAATTTTAATGTATAAAAACAAATTTTGAAATATAAACATTGGAATTCAAGATCAAATAAATGGTTAACTAAACATATTATGAAAAACAACTACAAAAGCTAGAAACCAAGGATAGGAATTCTAAAACCCTAGAATCACCAATTATGTTGAACTAGATTATAACATTAGTTGACTTCAACAATGCCTTTATCATGGTGTAGATATATACTATTTTTATAACGTCCATATTTATTGCCCTAGCATTACATGGTAAGTTGAATTGTGTTACTACATACCAACTTCTATCTACATGGATTAGGGTGTGCCTCTTCTCAATATTGTAGGTATATAACAAGGTGGAGTGTTACTTAGGATAGCTTAATATTTGACATTGGTGATGACCCCATCATTAGAAATAAAGAAGAGGTTGTTATGACACTATCTATTATCCAAATCCTAGGTATAGATATTTTCTTCAACTTGAATATAAATAAGATTAAATTTATTTTCTAATGATACATCTAAAAATTTCCTAGAGTCATGCACGCATGTCCCTGATGTAATTTATCATGGGTGAAGGTTCTTAGTGTCCCTATATTCAATAACCAAGGTTTTCCATGGAACTTCTTCATAGTCTTGTTGTCAGAATCCTTACAATTGTGGATCCATTGCTCTTATTTGTGACCCCCACTCTCTAGTGTGTACGTATTCTTCAATCTAACATTGGAGTTTCCAAGATGTTTTTTTGCTACGAGCAACTTCTTATATTATGATTCCTCTTGCTTGGGTGATATTGATCGTGAACTTCGTCAGTGTCAAGAGCGCATTGTTGTTGGTGAAGGTCTAGGATTGGGTTGTTTTTGATGTTGCCTAGCCACATTTCATCCACATGTAGGAGTGTTGGGCAATAAATTTTCCTATGATGTTAGTACCTACACTCATACCCCACTCAAGAGCTCGAAGATAATATACATGAATTCATTACAATTGACTTGAACTGCAACTCTTGAGTCATCCTCTCTTCTCTGTAAGCTAATCATGGACAAGATATCTTGCTATTCTTCTCTATCAAAGGCCTTGCATGCTCATAGCAAGTGTTGAACAACAATCCATCCTATAATACCGACTTATACCACCACAATGACTAACATTGTGCACTTTGGAATGTCTAGATCTTCATTCCTTTGATAATCATGTTGTGCACTTTCTAGCACGCCCTAACTACACGTTCCAAGAAATCGTTCTTGTTTATGTCTTTGGCCAAGCCTCTTGTGTTAGAATAAAGTCCCAAAGCCTTCCGTTGGCGCTCATCATGATGATCTCCGCTCCGAACGACATAATGATAAGATACTAATGATTTGACGAATGATAAACACACCATTGTTAGTCAACTTCATTACTATCTCTCCCTTAGAATCTTCCAAAGAACTTCAGGGATAGCCAATCGACCTCTACCGTTTTTACATACAAGATCCAAAAACAGAAAAGAAAACAGATTGATATGCCAATCGCCGGCTTCCTTCTTTTTTTTTCTGGATGTTTTTGGGGTGCTCACCCCTCATGTACTTCTCTTACTGGTGTCTATAACGCATATCCATTATCTACCTGAAAAGATGTATATTTGAATTCATAAAGTTTGTTTTATATTTGAATACATGAGGTTTTTTTTTCAAAATCTTGGAGCAAAATTCGTTTCTCGGGCTTCCGATATATAAAAGCTTTAATAAAACCGGTAAAGTATTGTAGTTTAGTTTTTATCATAATATTTGGAACAGATATACGAGGACTTTTCCTAAATATCTAACAAGATTGGGGATCATTTATATTAAGGAAACTCTTTTGAAAAATCCATTCCACTGCTACCTTGTATGGACCGGAAGGGTGATCCCAAACTAAGAACCCAACACGTGGGGGTAGAGACTTGTTGGAAAGTGGATGGGGATTAGGACGGTTTATCGGTAGCCACCGGAAGCTAGATAGTGCGCAAGCAGTTTAATTGTATTTCCGCGGCGCAGCGCACTGATTTGACAGAGTCAGTTGCGGGCTCCACGCCTTGCGCCAGACGGCCAGAAGACGGTATGCACTAAGGTCTTTGGGAGAAAACGAGGGGAGAAAACGAAAAAAGAGACGGGAACGGCAGGGCAGCAGCAAAAAAACTGATGAAAGGGTGGAAAAGGAGACGGGGAGAGTGCGGGGGAAATAGGAAAGAATAGGACGACGGCTAAAAGCCTATAGGGTACGTAACAGGGTTGAGCCAACGGGCATGGTGTTGGTCTCTGCGAAGCTGACGGACAAGGCCATCTTGGAAGCGGCTGCCAACTTGGTGTGGCTTAGCGAGAGCAGCGGCAGCAGCGAAGGGGAAGGATGGCTCCGGCAGCCGTCTGTGGGAAGCCCGACCTACTGCCGCTCCTCTTCCTCGTTGCTCTCTGTTTCTTCTGTCAACACCGCCGCGGCGGCCAGGCAGATAGACAGGGAAGTCGACGACTTGATCGTCGAGGAAACCACGGGCCTCTGGGCGCGGAGGCAGAGGTACCGGCCGCTGTCGGAACTGTACGCCGTCACAGCAAGAACTGAAGCAGCTGTTGCAGTTACGGTTGCTGAGGGGATCGAAAGGCCACGGATATGTGAGTAAGCCAAAGGCGCCATACATATGCTATATTCCATTCTCTTGTTTCATGTTAATTATTAATTAGATAAATGTTATCAACAGTCTGTCATATGTATGGCTGCGGGATTTGATCTTAATGACGTTTGTACATCTGTATATATGCGGAGCGGCAGCACACAATAACAGCTTTGTTTTTCCCATCCTTAATCGCGAAAATCTTTCGGGTTGCGTTTGCCGTGATCATGTATGATATGCCAATGTCACGACCTTGTTGAATGCTTTAAAAAAAGGTGGTCTCTCTGTCGCTAAATATAAATGATACCCAATTGCTTGTCAAGTTCGCGGGGCTAGGGTCCTGGAAACAGCCACGATGTTTCCATGTAGGTGTTATAACATAGTCATTAAAGTACACCTGATTGATGCCCTTGTGAAACACGATTGCAAATTAAGCGTCTACGGCTTCTTTTCCTGCCCTTATATGGGTTTTGTTTCGCAATGTTTGTCGTCTAGGAATCCTGCAAATTAACAAGATGAAACTACTCACCAGCCGTTATATCACTTTTGGCAATCAGGTTGTGTAGCATTAGGCCGTTTTAAACACAGCTTTTATAGGGATGCAGCCGTTATATCACTGTTGTCGTTAAACGACTTTATCTCTTCATGTGTGTTACTGTATGCTGGATCTACTTCTTAAAAATAAGTCTAACAGGTAAAAGGGGCTTTTTAGTACACATCACCGGATGCACAGTTGGGACGAGTCCTTATATATGGAAAGATTTTCAAGCACGTGTTTACCAGGAATAGCCAAATAGAGGATTGAATGGTGGGTCAGACACACGCCGGGTTTGGCCGCGTTCGAGCCTTGGAGAATGGTCTTCGGGTTTTCTTAACACTGCAAACCATTTTTGCTATAATTAGGATTATATGCTAATCATGTATTTGACCTGTTGAAATTGTATTCGACATTTAACTAGTTGGATTACTGTATTGGAGCGATCGAGAAAAACGGGTGATATATATGATCAAATACAAGGTATATCTAGTCAGATATAGACCCGATAAACTTCACAATTAATTCATTGATGTTTCTAATCCTGAAACATGTGATTGTGTTAGAAAAAAACGATCTACAAAACACTTAAATACGTCTCTGCTGTAATTAGGTTATACAAATACCTTTTGGGAATCTTTTCACCGGCGTGGTAGGGACGGCTAGAGTCTGATCTGCCTTGTTCCTTCTCATACTATTTTAGTCAACTACTGGTCATGCTCATCAATTCTCTCTAAACGGCTGTGTTGTTGTCAAGATTCTTCTAAGGCAAATTGCATTTCTCATAAGTGAGAACATTTTATTTAGTGGGAGAAAGCACATGGACCTATTTGTATCATTGATAGGGTGCTATTTTATCTAAGACAAGTCCTTTGTGGAAGGCTCATTCGGAGATAAGTTACTATTCTCTATTTCTTCTTCTTTATATTTTGCTTCGTATACTTTGATTTGTGAATTATCATCATTGTAATATTTCAAATCTTGTAGGCTAATATGGTGGAATCTTCCTTTTTCTACACTAAGATGCACATATTTTCCAGGCACATCCCAACTATGATGTATTAGATATCAAAGTTACAATAATATAGTAGATTTTAGGAGAGGATTCACTCTGCCGATTTTGTATGTGATCGTCTTTGTTGAATGTTTTCTTCTATATAGAGCTCTACTCCCTCCAAAACAGTTCAAAAAAGATGAAATTTTTTCGGATTAGAAGTATCACACCAAGGACCTTGGCCTTGAAAAATGCTACATTGTTAAATTTATAAAATTCCAATGATTGAAGGAATAGTCATTTATAATAAGCCATGAGCTTTTACTCTTTATTTATGGTCTTTGTGAGACTGACATGCAAGTACTCAAAATAAAGTTCGTTGTTATGTTTATCGTTAGAAATCTCCCCAAATCTTTGAAGGTCCTTGATTGATATATCAAAATGAGAAGGGATACATTTCAATATGATTTAACAACAAAAAAGGAATACAAGAATATCATTGTAAGGACCCTGACCTCCGTTTAGGGCTTATCCTGTTTGCTTTGCTTAACCCTGATGCTTAGTTGCTTGCTAATCACCTTTAGTGGTGATTAGGGTTGGTTGGTGCTTTGTTGAGAGCTGGAGGTGCTACTTGCAATTAACCTAAGTCTAGGGTTTGTGGGCAAGTTTGTCATCTTGTGAGGTGTTCCTCCCTCTCCTTGCTTCCTCTTGTGTTGAGAGGAAGGGTTGGGCTTGTTGCTTGTGTTCCTTTGGGCTTGGATGAGCTTGTTGGGCCTTGTGGTGCGTTAACATTGTCTCTTTGGACCTTGTGTTGGGCAAGTGCGCCTTGTGTCGGCCTAGTTGTGTCGCCCATGGGAGTGTGTCGGGCATAGTGTGGAGGTGTGTCGCCCATGGACCCTTTGACCATCTTTGACCTCGTTTGTGTCACCACTAGTGGACACTTGGTGCTTGATGCTTGCATGTGGAAATGGCCTTGGACATGTGTTTAGGGCATGTTACAGTGGTGGCATTGCTCATGGACAAGTGTCCCTAGGTGGGGGACACCTTGCCTTGTCTTACCTTGGTTTCTCCTTCATCCTCTCCTATATATGTGTCCCCTTTCTCTTGCTAAGGATCCCTTTAGTTCCTTAGTTTTCCCTCTCCCTTGGTGCACGACACCCCCTTCCTTTGCAAGCTTGGTGGCCGATCCTTGTCTAGGAGTCTCCTTCTTCCTCTAGTGGTGGTCGAACCCTAGAGTGCCTTGCTCTATTCTTGTGGTGGAGCTTGGAGCTTGGAGCTTGGAGTTGTTTAAGGCGGGTTACATAACTCCTAACCCTAGCTATACTACCATCTTTTATGTTTCTTATGATCATAATCGGCTATGTATGTTGCTAGTTTGGTTTCTTACTTAGTTGCACCTTGTTGACCGAACCATGTTCTAGGGTTTCTTGTTGAGAAACACCCCTCTCCTTCCTTGGTCTAGAGAAGTGAGCTTGGACACTAGTGATATGGGCAATACTCCTCTCTCATTTAAGTTGAGAGGTGAGCTTGTGTTCTAGTTGTTTTGAGCAACACCCTTCTCTCACCATGGATTCGAGAGGTGAGCTTTATGGTGGTTATAGACCTTTGTTAGGGTTGTTCTTTGTGTTTCCCGATTGGTGATAAGAAGGTGTGCAAGACCCCTCTCTCTTGGTTGTTGAGAGGTGAGCCATCTTCTTGATCCATTAAGGTTTTGGTGCCCTTGTGCTTGAGGTTGATGACGACCTTGTTGTTAGTTGCATCTTGGCCGATATGGCTTGGGGTTGATGTTTCCCGATACCCCTCTTGATCTAGAGCCTTGGTTGACATGTTGTGTCTGTGTTGGGATATACACCCTGGTCCTTGACCTTTTGTGTGTTGGGCGTCACACGATGCTGAATGTCCTGCCCGATACACCTTGTTCAGGTGGTTACTTGGTGCTTTCATACCTTGGACGATGGGGCGTTGCCATCTGGACCTGCATTGCCTTGTGTGTTGGCCGATAGGATGAGGGTAGGCTGGTTGGACAACAGGTTTCCTTGTGGCCATTGAGTTGTATCTTTGGGCGTCATACCTTGTGAGTGATGTTGGCCGATACACTTAATCCGAGATGGTAACCTAGTGCATAACGCACCGTTGCATGATATAGGCTGAGCTGCACATTGCATATGTATGTCTGATTACCATGGTGTACGACACTGAGGTGCACGATACAGAGGTGTCTGATACACCTACTGCACGATATGCTTGTGCACGTTATGACTTGGGTCTTGTTGCAGGATACATCTTGTATCCTTGCTGGTTTGCTTGGCCGTTATGAGGCTTGAGTGGTTGGGTGATATGGGAGAGTACCCTGCCCGATGCTATCTTCTAGTGAGGGTCTTGTTCCTCCTAGAAAACCTATATGCTAGTTCTTGCTTATGCAAACACGTTTGGCTTATGATGATGACCCTTGATATGCTTGATAGTATTTGAGGTAGTAGATTACATTTATATACCTTGACATGACTTTACATGTGATTATGATCATATGGAATGATATGTATAATGCTGAGTAAATGATAAGCATATAAGATGCTTTACATGATGAGATGACCTACGTCTATGATCACAGGTTGAGGCATGATTGATAAAGCATATAATCATCTATGTTGGATAATATGATTCTTTTGTCAATCCATGATAATTGTGCATACTAACCATGTAGGTACTTCATACAGATGCATGGCCAGGTAAAGGGCTATGAGGTATATATATGTTTGAGTAACACTGCTCTGATGGTTACTCTTGATGATAAGATGATATATGTATTTTGGTATGAGGACCTGAGTTTGGCTAAAGTGCCAGTTGAGGTGTTATCCTCTGATGATGATCTGGGATTGATATCCCAAGTGATGAGAATGTTGGTTGAGGCAGTGGTTTCTTGTGATGAGGGATTGAGATCCCGGAATAGCATGATGGTGGCAATAATAATGTAGTTTTATGTTATGCATATGTTACAACTTGGTTGCCTCAACAATCCACTTAAAATGTACTAACTAATCATAGTGGAACATATCATGTAGTTTGCCCTGGCCATAGATCCATCATCGTCAGGAGTTGGTGATGGTGAAATGGGTTCTCTTGCGGGTTAACCCAGAGCGCATATTGATGAGTATGTGAGGTTTCTCCTAGCCTAAAGTGAGGAGGTAAGAGTGCAACTTCGGTTGTAGACTCCAGGGTGCGGATTCAGGCCCGTAGCCCAAATATGTTAGAGCATGGTGAACAGGCCCATGGCTCAGGATATGTGATAAAGGAGCATGAATGCGTTCATGGCTCAGAGCACAGTGAACAGACATGTGGCTCAGTTTCACTAGCATCAATACCTGTACCGAGGCGGGCTAGGAAGAGGGTAGCCTGACCCTGTGGCTGAGGCCACTTAAGCACGAGACGACGGTCCTGCTTGTGTTGTACTCGTGCACTGACCACGAGGTGGGAGGTCATGGAGTCTACATCTTCCATTGACCTTGTATGGCACCGGCTTGGGTTTTGCAACTGAAGGTTGGATTTGAGCGGTACGACTCACTTCCTTAGGGCATAATAATAATATGTAATCCAGTCGAATAGTATTTATTACTTAAGGCAAAACACAAAACATTGATTGAGGCCTTGCTTGTGTAGTTGATCTTGTCATACTAGCAGTTACTTATACGCCCCTTATGTTATGAGGTAAGATCTTATAAATCTTATTTTGTCAATCATGTTCCATAAAGAAATGCTTGATTATATGCCTTCCGTACATCTGGTAAGCTTGATGGTATGAATAGCTTTTCTATATAGACTGCTCTTGTTATATCTTCGATCAGTTATCTGCTGCTTTTGCTTTAATCCTTCTATGATTTTATGGTTTTGGCAGGGAGTTATGTTTATCGCTGGGACTGTGTGTCTCACCCCGCTAGTTTATAACCTTTTTAGGTGTTCGAGCTAGACGTGGTGGTGGTCGCGGGGTTGCGGCCGAGTAGCAAGAAGAGAAGTAGAAGGCAAGAGATGGACATGCTGTTGTTTTGGTCGTTTTGTAGTAGAGTCTTAGAGTCATCCCTATACTCTCAGTTCCTTGGAGGCATTTTGACGTTGTTTCATGATGTATAGCTGCTGATGTTTTGTATATCCTGTTGTTGGCCGGATGTGGGCCGTTATGTACATATAAATAGGTGATGAACTCTTGTGATGACTAGACAGCTGATCTCCTAAGCTGTGGACACGTATCAAGGCTTGTAAATATTTATATAACCTGTTTCTTGCAGAAGAAGGAGCTGAATGTAATAATTTCTTAGTTTATCCATTTTCCGAAATTGGTTTTAATTAACCCATGTTTTTGGTAATTTGTGGTTTATGGTATTTTCTGCACGTTTTCACGTAATACCTCACTGTCTGTGTGATAGTGGGATGTGTTGCCACAAGTTTTGGTATCAGAGCTCTAGGTTCGCTGAGTCTATATGGATTTAGGACTAGGTTGTGTCTGTTCTTGTGAGTCTTCTAGATTTTCTTACAATCACCTTCTGCCCATAGCGGAAGAAGAGCCAAGATATCTGGAAACCATGAAGAACATGCTGTCGAGAACAACGATGTTGCATCAGTTGATGGAGCTATAGGACAAGTACATGAAGATCGGGTGCCTGAGGTCCCCCAATCTGACCCAGCCATTCTTGAACACCCTGCCTATCAACAGCTTATGGAGCAGATGATGGCTACGATGAATCTCATGGTAGAGAGATTGCCAGTGCTCTGCTAAGAGCATAGGCTCCCCACGGTGAAACATCGGGTATTGGGAAGACCTTTGAGCGGCTTCACCGAGTCAGAGCTTTAGACTATGCTGGAACGGCTGATCTAGCGGATGCAGATATGTGGCTGACAAGTCTTGAGAAGGCTTTCAGGATCCTCGACATCCCCAAAGCAGACAAAGTAAAGCACGTTGTCTACCTTCTGAAGGGTAGTGTTGTTCACTGGTGGACCATTGAGGAGGAGAAGCGACCTGGTGAGGTGATCGGTTGGGAGGTTTTTCGGCGCAAGTTCGTCAGCAAATACTTTCCGAAGATGTATCTGGATGAGAAGATCATCCAGTTTGAATGCCTGCGCCAAGATACGATAAACATCACCGAGTATGAAGCCAAGTTCATGGACTTGTTGAGATTTTGTCCTCACATGGCCACGACTGATGACGAGCGGATCAGACATTTTGAGAAGGGCATGAGTGCTGAGCTGACAACACCTACTTCTGCATTGGAGAACCGAGAGCGGTTTGCTATGTTTGTGGAATATGTTTGTCGGATCGAACGGTCAGTTAGGGAGAAAATAGAATCCATGTCTAAGAAGAGGCTTGCTCAGTTCCAGGTACAGAGGTTTAGTGGCTTTAAGAAGGCAAGGTTTTCAACACCTTCCATGATGAGAGGTTCCAGTACACCATCGCAGTGGTCTCCGAGTAAGGGAAGAGGATATGTTTCTTCACCATCAAAGGCACATAGTACAGCTTCAGTGGCAGTGATAGGGCCATCTAGGCCACAGTTTGAAGATAGGTCATGCCATCTTTGTGGTCAGATCGGGCATTGGAGGTCAAATTGCCCAAGTAGAGATGTTGAAGTGACGCAGTAGCTGAGGCATAATCAACAAGGGTCTGATAGACAGCAGCCCAGTAGTAGCAGAGGGAGAGGACGCGGTCAAGCGTCGCAAGTGGGATCGTCTGCTCAAGGAAGCAGAGGACGTGGATAGCAAGCAATGGCTCAATTCTATGCTATGAGTCAGTCGGAGGCGATAGTCAACCCGTGAGTGGTGGCACGTCTGATGGAGTTATTTCATTCTGATATGCCTTCTTCTTGCTTTATATCTGTTTTGGTTGACCCGGGTGCTACACACTCTTTTATCGCCTATAGTATGCTTGAAAACTGTCGTTTAGCTGTTAGTTGTAAGAAAGATAGCTTGTTGTTAGAAACCCCTCTTGATGGTTCCATGATGCTTCGAGAAGAGTGCCCATCTTGTGTCTTATCTTTTTCGGGACACAATATAGGAGTGGATCTTATATCACTTGATATACATGGTTTCAATGTGATCCTTGGGATGGATACCTTAGAGAAGTATAAGGTTGTTTTGGGCTGTGGTTCCAAGCAAGCTGTGTTTGATGATGGCGGTAAGAAGTGGATCTTCCAAGGATATAGGAAGATTCTTATGACGTGTCTAGTATCATCTATGGTGGCAGAAAAGTTGCTACGACAAGGATGTAAGGCACTCGTAGCTCACGTTGTGGATACCAAGATGAAAGGTCCTAGCCTTGAGGAGGTGTCGGTTGTCTGAGAGTTTGTGGATGCCTTTCCTGATGAGTTCCTCGGTGTTCCTCCACCCTGAGAGATTGATTTCGAGATCAATCTAGTTCCAGGAACATAGCTAGTTGCGCAAACACCGTATATGATGGCTCCAGTAGAGATGGCAGAACTTAAGAAGCAGTTGCAAGAGTTGTTGGAGAAAGATTTCATCCGACCGAGTACGTCGCCTTGGGGTGCTCCAGTGTTGTTCGTTAAGAAGAAGGATGGGTCGATGCGGTTATGTATAGATTACCGGCAGTTAAACAAGGTCACAATCAAGAACAAGTACCCGTTGCCGAGAATAGATGATCTGTTCGATCAATTGCGTGGTGCTACAGTGTTTTCAAAGATTGATCTACGGTCTGGATATCATCAGTTGAGGATTAAGGAGGATAACATACCAAAGTCAGCTTTTAGAATGAGGTATGGTCACTTCATGTTTGTTGTTATGCCGTTTGGGCTAACCAATGCGCCTACTGCTTTCGTGGATTTGATGAATCGAGTGTTCCGTCCGTTCCAAGATCAGTTTGTGGTAGTCTTTATAGATGACATCTTGATCTATTGTCAAGACAGGAAAGAGCATGAGCAACATCTTCGACTAGCATTGACTCTTCTTCGCCAACATCAGTTGTATGCCAAGTTCAGTAAGTGTGAGTTCTGGTTGGATGAAATAACTTTCTTGGGTCATGTGATATCTGTAGAAGGAGTTAAAGTGGACCCGAAGAAGGTGGAGTCCATTGCAGAATGGGAACAGCCGAAGACGCTGACAGAAGTTCATAGTTTCTTGGGTTTAGCAGGATACTACCGGAGGTTTATCAAGGACTTCAGTGCGATTGTGTTGCCACTAACAAAGTTGACTAGAATGGATGTACCTTTCATATGGGATGATCGTTGTCAGCAAGCTTTCCATAGTTTGAAGGAGAAGCTGACTAGTGGTCCAGTGCTAGTGTTTCCAGAGCCTGGAAAGGGCTATGTTGTTTTCTGTGATGCTTCCAAGAAAGGTTTAGGTTGTGTGCTGATGCAGGAAGATCATGTGGTTTCTTTTGCTTTGCGACAACTTAAGAAACACGAGGAGAACTATCCGACTCATGATTTGGAGTTGGTAGCGGTGGTTCATGCGTTAAAGATATGGAGACACTATCTTTACGGGAAGTATGCCAGATCTTCACAAATCATAAGAACCTGAAGTACATCTTTTCACAGAATGAGCTAAACATGCGACAGCATCATTGGATGGAGCTGATCAATGATTACGACTGCACCATCGAGTATTACCCTGGTAAGGAGAATGTGGTAGCTGATGTGCTTAGCCGAAAGTCTTCTTCTCCCTCTACAAAGAAGGCACAATTGAGTTCCTTGGTATGCCATAGACGGGATATGTTTGTTTCCTTGCGGCAGATGAATGTGCAGATGGATGTTTCCTTGTTAGCAGGACTTTTAGCACATATGCAAGTCAAACCTACGCTGAGATAACAGATCACAGATGCACAACAAATAGATGATACAGTGCATATGATCAAGTCAGAGTTCGGCAGTGAAAGGCGTGATGGGTTCCATTAGTCCGAGGATGGACTAGTTTGCTATCATGATAGGATGGTAGTCCCCGATGCTGATGATCTAAGGAAGCTAGTGCTCGAGGAAGCACACACATCAATGTATGCTATGCATCTAGGAGTCACCAAGATGTATCATAATCTAAAGGACTTGTATTGGTGGCCTGACTTGAAGAAAGATGTAGCTGAGTTTGTGGCTAGGTGTGCGGTATGCCAGCAAGTCAAGGCTGAGCATCAGAAGCCACCAGGTACGTTAAAACCCCTGTCGACACCGCAGTGGAAATGGGATCATATAACCATGGATTTCATAGTTGGTCTACCCAGGAAAACTAGGAATCATGATTCCATTTGGGTAATAGTGGACATATTGACGAAGTCTGCCCATTTCATACCTGTAACGATAATGTATACAGCCGAGAAGCTCGCTTGGGTATATGTAGATGAGATAGTACATTTGCATAGTGTACCAGCAATAATAGTTTCCGACAGAGGTCCTCAGTTCACGAGTCATTTTTGGGAATAGTTGCACAAAGCGTTGGGAATGCAGTTAAGGTTCAGCACCACTTTCCATCCACAGACAGATGGACAGTCTGAGAAGACTATTCAGACTTTGGAAGATCTCCTTCGGGCTTGTGTTTTGCAGTTTCTAGGCAGTTGGGATGTACATCTCAATCTAATAGAGTTCGCCTATAACAATAGTTATCAGCAGAGCATCGACATGGCTCCTTATGAGGCCTTATATGGCAGGAAATGCAGATCTCTGTTATGTTGGTACGAGTCTGGTGAATATCAGCTTTTGGATCGTGAGTTAGTACAGCAGACAACAGAAAAGATCAAGGTGATACAACAACAGTTGAAAGCGGCACAGGATAAGCAGAAGTCTTATGCAGACAATCACCGATGACCTTTGGAGTTCCAGGTAGGAGACAAAGTGTATCTTAAAGTCTCGCCATGGAAAGGTGTGCTATGGTTTGGATGGAAGGGTAAGCTAGCACCCAGATATATGGGGCCATACCCAGTCATAGCACGTATGGCAAGGTAGCCTACGAGTTAGAGCTTCCGCCAGAGTTGCACAGGTTACACTCAGTGTTCCATGTCAGTATGTTGAAGAAAAGTCATCCAGATACAGGAACAATGATACAGCCAGTCGAAGTTGAGCTTGATGAAGATGTGACCTACGAGGAAGGTCCTGTGATGATCCTTGACAGAAGAGTTAAGAAGCTGAAGAGGAAGGACCAAGTTCTTGTGAAGGTTCTTTGGCATCATCGTGGCGTTGAGGAAGACATGTGGGATCTTGAGGAAGAGATAAGAAGGAAGTATCCCTCGCTTTTCTCTTTGGATTTTGAGGATGAAATCCCTTTGTAGAGGGTTATAGCTTGTAAGGACCCTGACCTCCATTTAGGGCTTATCCTATTTGCTTTGCTTAACCCTGATGCTTAGTTGCTTGATAATCACCTTTAGTGGTGATTATGGTTGGTTGGTGCTTTGTTGAGAGCTGGAGGTGCTACTTGCAATTAACCCAAGTCTAGGGTTTGTGGGCAAGTTTGTCATCTTGTGACGTGTTCCTCCCTCTCCTTTCTTCCTCTTGTGTTGAGAGGAAGGGTTGGGCTTGTTGCTTGTGTTCCTTTGGGCTTGGATGAGCTTGTTGGGCCTGGTGATGCATTTCCTTTGCCTCTTTGGACCTTGTCTCGGGCAAGTGAGCCTTGTGTCGGCCTAGTTGTGTCGCCCATGGGAGTGTGTCGGGCATGGTGTGGAGGTGTGTCGCCCATGGACCCATTGACCCTCTATGACCTCGTTTGTGTCACCACTAGTGGACACTTGGTGCTTGATGCTTGCATGTGGCAATGGCCTTGGACATGTGTTTAGGGCATGTTAGAGTGGTGGCATTGCTCATGGACAAGTGTCCCTAGGTGGGGGACACCTTGCCTTGTCTTACCTTGGTTTCTCCTTCATCCTCTCCTATATATGTGTCCCCTTTCTCTTGCTAAGGATCCCTTTAGTTCCTTAGTTTTCCCTCTCCCTTGGTGCACGACACCCCCTTCCTTTGCAAGCTTGGTGGCCGATCCTTGTCTAGGAGTCTCCTTCTTCCTCTAGTGGTGGTCGAACCCTGGAGTGCCTTGCTCTATTCTTGTGGTGGAGCTTGGAGCTTGGAGCTTGGAGTTTCTTAAGGCGGGTTACATAACTCCTAACCCTAGATATACTACCATATTTTATGTTTCTTATGATCATAATCGGCTATGTATGTTGCTAGTTTGGTTTCTTGCTTAGTTGCACCTTGTTGACCGAACCATGTTCTAGGGTTTCTTGTAGAGCAACACCCCTCTCCTTCCTTGGTCTAGAGAAGTGAGCTTGGACACTAGTGATATGGGCAATACCCCTCTCTCGTTTAAGTTGAGAGGTGAACTTGTGTTCTAGTTGTTTTGAGAAACACCCTTCTCTCACCATGGATTCGAGAGGTGAGCTTTGTGGTGGTTGTAGACCTTTGTTAGGGTTGTTCTTTGTGTTGCCCGATTGGTGATAAGAAGGTGTGCAAGACCCCTCTCTCTTGGTTGTTGAGAGGTGATCCATCTTCTTGATCCATTAGGGTTTTGGTGCCCTTGTGCGTGAGGTTGATGATGACCTTGTTATGGGTTGCATCTTGGCCGATATGGCTTGGGGTTGATGTTGCCCGATACCCCTCTTGATCTAGAGCCTTGGTTGACATGTTGTGGATGTGTTGGGCGATACACCCTGGTCCTTGACTGTTTGTGTGTCGGGCTTCACACCATGATGAATGTCCTGCCCGATACACCTTGTCCAGGTGGTTGCTTGGTGCTTTCATACCTTGGACGATGGGGTGTTGCGATCTAGACCTGCGTTGCCTTGTACGTCGGTCGATAGGATGAGGGTAGGCTGGTTGGATGACAGGTTTCCTTGTGGCCGTTGAGTTGTATCTTTGGGCTTCATACCTTGTGAGTGATGATGGCCGATACACTTAATCCGAGATGGTAACCTAGTGCATAACGCACCGTTGCACGATATAGGATGAGTTGCATGTTGCATATGTATGCCCGATATCCATGGTGCACGACACTGAGGTGCACGATACAGAGGTGCTTGATACACCTGTTTCACGATATGCTTGTGCACATTATGCCTTGGGTCTTGTTGCAGGATACATCTTGTATCCTTGCTGGTTTGCTTGGCTGTTATGAGGCTTGAGTGGTTGGGTGATATGGGAGAGTACGCTGCCCGATGCTATTTTCTACTGAGGGTCTTGTTCCTCCTAGAAAACCTATATGCTAGTTCTTGCTTATGCAAACACGTTTGGCTTATGATGATCACCCTTGATGTGCTTGATAGTATTTGAGGTAGTAGATTACATTTATATAACTTGACATGAATTTACATGTGCTTATGATCATCTGGAATGATATGTATAATGTTGAGTAAATGATAAGCATATAAGATGCTTTGCATGATGAGATGACCAATGTCTATGATCACAGGTTGAGGCATGATTGATAAAGCATATAATCATCTATGTTGCATAATATGATTCTTCTATCAATTCATGATAATTGTGCATACTAACCATGCAGGTACTTCATACAGATGCATAGCCATGTAAAGGGCTATGAGGTATATATATGTTTGAGTAACGCTACTCTGATGGTTACTCTTGATGATGAGATGATATATGTATTTTGGTATGAGGACCTGAGTTTGGCTAAAGTGCCAGTTGAGGTGTTATTCTCTGATGATGATCTGGGATTGATATCCCAAGTGATGAGAATGTTGGTTGAGGTAGTGGTTTCTTGTGATGAGGGATTGAGATCCCAGAATAGAATGATGGTGGAAATAATAATGTAGTTTTATGTTATGCATATGTTACAACTTGGTTGCCTCAACAATCCACTTAAAATGTACTAACTAATCACAGTGGAACATATCATGTAGTTTTCCCTGGCCATAGATCCATCATCGTCGGGAGCTGGTGATGGTGAAACGGGTTCTCTTGCGGGTTAACTCAGAGTGCATATTGATAAGTATGCGAGGTTTCTCCTAGCCTAAAGTGAGGAGGTAAGAGTGCAACTTCGGTTATAGACTCTAGGGTGCGGATTCAGGACCATATCCCAAATATGTTAGAACATGGTGAACATGCCCATGGCTCATGATATGTGATAAAGGAGCATGAATGCGTTCATGGCTCAGAGCACGGTGAATAGGCCCGTGGCTCAGTTTCACTAGTGTTGATACCTGTACCGAGGCGGGCTAGGCAGAGGGTAGCCTAGCCCTGTGGCTGAGGCCACTTAAGTATGAGACTGCGGTCCTGCTTGTGTTGTACTCGTGCACTAACCACGAGGTGGGAGGTCATGGAGTCTGGCTCTTCCATTAACCTTGTATGGCACCGGCTTGGGTTTCGCAACCAAAGGTTGGATTTGAGCGGTATGGTTCACTTCCTTAGGGAATAATAATAATACGTAATCCAACCGAATAGTATTTATTGCTTAAGGCAAAACACAAAACATTGATTGAGGCCTTGCTTGTGTAGTTGATCTTGTCATACTTGCAGTTACTTATACGTCCCTTATGTTATGAGGTAAGATCTTATAAATCTTATTTTGTCAATCATGTTCCATAAAGAAATGCTTGGTTATATGCCTTCCGTACATCTGGTAAGCTTGATGGTATGAATAGCTTTGCTATATAGACTGCTCTTATTATATCTTCTATCAGTTATCTGCTGCTTTCGCTTTAATCCTTCTATGTTTTTATTGTTTCAGCGGGGAGTTATGTTTCTCGCTGGGACTGTGTGTCTCACCCCGCTGGTTTATAACCTTTTTAGGTGTTCGATCTAGACGTGGTGGTGGTCGTGGGGTTGCGGCCGAGCAACAAGAAGAGCAGTAGAAGGCAAGAGATGGACATGTTGCTGTTTTGGTCGTTTTGTAGTAGAGTCTTAGAGTCATCCCTGTACTCTCAGGTCCTTGGAGGCGTTTTGACATTGTTTCACGATGTATAGCTGCTGATGTTTTGTATATCATGCTGCTGGCCGGATGTGGGCCGTTATGTACATATAAACAGGTGATGAACTCATGTGATGACTAGATAGCTGATCTCCTAAGCTTTGGACACGTATCAAGGCTTGTAAATATTTATATAACCTGTTTCTTATAGGAGAAGGAGCTGAATGTAATAGTTTCTTAGTTTATCTATTTTCCAAAATTGGTTTTAATTAACCCATTTTTTTGATAATTTGTGGTTTATGGTGTTTTCTGCACATTTTCGCATAACACATCGTTGTCTGTGTGATAGCGGGATGTGTTGCCACAATCATAGGATGTATAAGAAAATTGTGTTACTCAAAATTTCCCCTAATCTCAATCTTATATTAGATAAGAAGGAATGTCTTTCAGGAAAAATAACATGTTAACCAAAAATTAAGAGGAAAAATTGACAAGAAAACCAAGAGAAAATTGATGGAGCAATGGTCAACCTAATGGCCAACACTTCTACCAACAATGATGCGTACATATATTTTCAACTTGAAATTATTGATGTATTTTAATAACTATTCATCATTGTTGATATAGGAGAAAACGTGCATATTTGTGCTAATGTGTTCATATTGTACTTATCACTACATGAATGATAGGTCAATGTCCTTTGGAGGTAACCTATATTTTAATCAAATGAAAATATTGTGCCCTTCTGAAGTTTAATAAATATTCTTTCTTACTAAAGAGTTAGACATGTATCAATGATCTAATGCAATACTCTTTGTGGTCTACTATTGATTAGGAATGAATTGAGAGAAGAGCTCACATGTAACAAAGTGGTATTGACTTTTGTTAGTGCTGGTTTGTTTTATGGACAAGGATTTTTGTGTGATATAGATGATCTTATTAAGGTTCATGAGAAACCTAATTTTATTTTCTACTTGAATTACTACAAAATTTCTATTAATTCTGATATTGAAACATGAAAACTGTTTCAAGAGAGATGCACGCATAATAATTATTATTCTATGAAAAGGATTATGAATTAATCCTATATTTAATACAATCACTGATAGAAACATAAATTGAATATTCTTGTGTAAGTAAACTACTTAGAAAACATTTCCATTAGGTCAATAGAAAATGTGACATAATAGATTTGGTACATACAATCACTTTTTAGTAACATTGTGCAACCACAATGGATAATAAAAGATACCTTATGACCTTCATTGATGACTAGTGATTTCATATTCATCCTTGTTTTAGTAACAATTTTAGCTTATTCTATCATTTAGATCTCTCATTTTTTTTTAGTTAGCTTCATCTAGTTTCCTTAATTTGATGCTGATTTGATGGGATTTTGACATAATTCATTGACTTTCATGGCAAGGCTTGAATTCAATTTCTACACACATGCTTACGATGGTATTCCTATTGATGTCTCTCACCATGTGACTACTCCATACCACCCATAGACGAGGGGTCAAATAGATGTTTCTAATTGCAAATCAAATGCATTTTGAAGAACATAGTCAAAAAAAAGGAAGGATTGAACTCACATGCTGAGACACATTTTGGGCCTACCAAACTTCTTACGAGACTCCCCTCGACACTACACCTTTCCTTATGACTTATGAAAAATCTTTTCTACTACTAGTAGAGCTTAAACACAGGACCCGTTGGGCCATCAAATATCTCAACTTTGATCTCCAAGAAGCAAAAGAAAACCAAAAACTCTAGCTATAAGAGCTAGACTAGATGTCATTAACGGTGTGTGAGAATGCAAGCATTCACCAAGAGTGCACAAAGATGTGACATGATGGACAGTTGAAGAGGAAATATCTACATGTCTAAGATAAAGTGTTACCACATGACTATCATTTCTAACTCTTTCTAGGAATGCTCAAGGACCTGATGGTTGGGACCTTTTATTATCAAGGACATCATTCTGCATGTAGCTGTCGTGATCGGGGCTAACAAAATAGGAGAATACAATGTCAATAGCCAGTTTCTCAAATGACTATATTATGATGTCTGTCATGCATCCTTACTATATGCTCATGGTCTATAAACCCAAAGAAGAATTCAACAAGACAAATCGAGCTATTGACGTCAAATAAAGGTGCTTCCCAGGAGTTACATCGAGCGTTATTTTCATTGATCATATAAAAAAAAATCATTTAAGCATCATCTTTGTATTACTTAGTAAGTGCATATCAGGATAATATCATAACCTCTAACAATTTGGATTGTATGTGGATCTACGTTTTTGAATGGATAGCAACCATGGCTCATGGTCTAGCCAGATGAGGTTTTTCACTCCAACTCAGATTTTATATTTTTTAAATGACAACCAAATATATAAGTTCGAGGTTGAGGGTGGATGGTATGTATTCTACTTTCTTCCAACACCTATATATTTTTTATTTAAGATCTCATAATTACATTTTGTAAAAAATATCTAATATCTTCCATTGTTTAGAGTAAACAAAGCCATTAATCAATGACATATATTCAAATTCTTCAAAACATTTGTCATTCCTTTTATTAAAAGAAACACCTCACAATGATCGTGTTTTGAAATAAACAAATGGATACCAATCAACATATGTTTCCTAGGAACACTAATATCACATTTCCCTTGAAAAGAAGACAAGTATTTGAGGTACTGAGAGGGATAAAACACATCATTCTTCCTACTGACTAGTGAAACAAATTTATGAAATCATCACTTCTTCCCCTACCTTCTCACTAATGATCATAACGTGACTAGATCAAGTTGCATGTTGATATGAACCCTAGTACTTCTTCCATCTTCTTACCTTCCATCTACCAAAAGAAAAAATAAGAAGATATGCAAAAAAAGTGTCAGACCCTATGTTTGGAGTGACATACTGTCTTTCTTACTCTATCTTCTTCTACCATACCTCTCTCTATGAAATAGGGACGTACCACCAAAAAAGAAATGAAAATATGTCAATTTGCACAAGAAGAAAATCTTGTACATCAATCAAGGCTAAAAGAAAAAAATGAAATCTCAAGACAAATATGTGAGGCTCAAATATTCCTTCTACACCCTATTATTTCTAATTTTCACCTAGGGAGACAAATTAATGTCTCATCTTGACATTTTTTTGCTTGATTTGATTATTTACATGAGGAATTACACTAATTATGTTTCTTTAGATAAAGAATAAACTTAATAATGTCCTAAGAATGCCTTGTCTCAATGACATACTTTTTGGGTTGAGGACCTAAACATAAGATCATATGTATAATAAGAATACTCGTTCTTGTTACATTCTAGTCAGTTATTATTGTGGATAATGTATGACAATAATAATACACAATACTAGCATGCATTGTAAGTGATGACTATCTCGCTTTAGTCATATATTGGATATGGACTTAGATACATGAGTATTGTTTAGAGAACCAATTGTACTAGATAGGACCATTTTGAGATTTACACATGGAAGTCATGTAATGACATTTTAGAGTCATATCTTAATGTGACAATGATGATTGTGATCCTTGGACCTAAAGTCACTACAATAACACATTTTTTCTGTGTACTTCAATACTAGTTCAAAGTGCTTTGCATAAGAGTTGTGGGAAAGGTAGTGATTGGGTACAATATGACACATGGGGAATATTGTGAGTTATGTAGAAGGAAATTTTCCTTCCTTTGGAGTGATATCCTCGGGCACTTGATAAGAAAACTATCAAATGTGTAGTCATGCTCATGTGAGTCAATATATAATATTGAGTTGACAATATTGCAAATAGTTTGCTCTAATTCAACAAACATAGATTGAATGATAAGAAGATGATATTCGATACCTCAATTTCAATTTGGATATCTTTGAGAAGGGCATTGTATGGTCATGGCAACATTGGTCACTTTATAGGTTGTAGTTGCTCTCCAACTCATTTCTATTACTTTGGTGGAAATGATGTGTGGCTAGACACCTATCCTTGCTTGTGTTTTTAGAACATCACCACCTCTTTCTCCTATGATGTACCTTCAGGTTTGGCTGGTCTGGAATAACTATATTAGAAGTAGACATCTCAAGAGAAGGAAAATTGAAATATGATAGGGCAATGATGGTGTGGTGGTGGACTGTAAAGCACTAGGATAAAGATCAAAAGGAGTTTCCTCAAAGAAGGTCACATCTGCACTGACTCTTGTATCCAACATCTCCTAGGTGAATATACTCAATCAAGGAAAAGAGGTTAGGGTAGACGATGGAAGGTCAGTATGAAAGGGGGATTTCATGAAATGATGCGGTATTGGTTAGATCTTCGGGGGCCATGTCTGGGGGTCATTTCCATCCCTTATAGATGGCATTGAGTCAAGTAAAGATGTTCTAAACTTCATATCTGATCTCTAAAACTAGATGCATTTCTCAACTATCTTGCATCAATCGAGAACAAAGTCTTTCCTCACTCGATTTGACACTTTGTATCTGACATTACAAATGAAGGGACTCGTCCAAACTCAACCTGAGGGAATATGGGTGCATTCTCCTGAAAGGTGATCTAGTTTGCTTCACCCCAGTGATTTCAAGCAACATCATCCTACTTGATGTAGCATCCATTTAGACATGTTTACACCACCTCACCGAGGGGGCTACTATTTGCTCACCATGACACCTACTACAAATGGAACAAAATTGTAGTATCGACATTCATTTCTTATAAGCAAGGGATCCAATGTTATGAGAAATGTGTTTGAAACTTTATAATGACATCTGAGAGTTTAGTTGGTGCATTTACAAAATACAAGCACTAGACACAAAGTACAGTGATGGAAATTTTGACCCTATTATCTCTATAACAATGCAATTAGGAACCTACTAGGTGACACACATAAGGATTCATGAGGTTGTTGAAGTTCACAATAAAAACATGATTTGAATGGTTATGAATCATACATTATTTGACTTCCGATCTCATTGAGTAATCACAATGTTGGCCGTACAACAAATTTTTTTTGGTCTATGTATCGATTAATTGTCATTTAGTTGAATGAGTTTCGTATTAGACTTTCCCAGTCAATTTATCAGGTAATGTATTAGCTGATTGGTATTCAATAAGAAATGTCTCAAATTGGAAAACATTATAGATATGGGTATGAACTAACATGATCATTTGACTAGGTAACATAGTCATCCAATCAGAGTGCCTTTCAGTCCCAACAGGACCCCGATAGGATGATTAGGTAACTTGATTGGCCAATCAAAATTCCAATCTCGTTTTTTTACCATTAGATTAATTTTTGGGATTACAATTAATCAAGGGTTTGGAATTAGGATTTGTCAAGCCCATGACTCTCCTATATAAAAGGGGCACATCTGTAAGGGTTGGATACATATTTTAAGGCAACTTGTGAGATAAGTTGGTCATTAAACTTCTCTCTTGGATATAGGAAGAAACTAAAATGAATTTTGTGTTGAGTTTTTGGGTAGGGGGCACAACTGTAATAACAAAAAAATTCCCTTTATACCTATTCATCAGATATGTAGCTATAAAACGTTGGTGAACCAAAGACATAAGAAGGTACACATGTTATACCTTTATTAACACTAGTTGTCCTACAACTAGACATGTCTTATGCTTGTGAAGAGCACGATCTTCTGCATCTAAATCCAGAACAACCACTAAGAAATCTACATATATGAGAAGAAGAAGATCTGGATTGGCATCCAAGTTGTTACACGATTGTCTTCTTGTAGAACAGTTTTTTGAAACCTCTATATGTATGGCGCTGCCTCTACTTCATCTACAGGGATGAGGGACAACATGGTGCATACCTTGCCCACCAATTAAAATAGGAACAAGAGTTTCGACATGCTAGTCTCCCCATAATTCCCTTTCTTCTCCTATATTAGGCATTAACCCTTAGGGTGGTTTCTCTCTCCAAGAGAGAAGTTTGACAACCAAGTTGTCACATAAGTTGTTAGAAAACATATATCTCACCCTTTGGTATGTGTCCCCTTTATATACGAGAGTTATTGACTTGAAAAAATGTAATTCCAAAACCTCTTCCAAATGAAATCTCGAAAATTGTTTCCTGCATATAAAATCAGATTGGATTGGGATTGCCAAATCATATTTCTTGATTGGACAATCACAACCCCTGGTTTCCCAATATCAATATAGTTAAATTCTAGATGTAAATTGCTTTTCAATTTTAAACTTTCCCATTAACATTATCCTTTTTCGATCAGTTTGTCTAATACCAATCAGGTTGATCATGATTATTACTGGAAAAAGTCAGTCAACCAATTGACAATTAATGGTTCCATTGATATAATAAATATGATCTTCTGATTAGACATTTTGGACACCCAATTCGAGGGTTAATCAACTTGCTCATGATTTGAAACTATTCTAATCATGTGTTTGGTTAAAAACTTCATTTCCCTTATCCATCCTCATGAGTGTGACCTGATAGGTTCCTAATTATGTTAGTACTGATGTTCTAAACAACACAAGACAAGGTTGGCTTCTAGACACACATCATTTCCATCTAAGTAACATGAATGAAATTGAGAACAACTACAACATGTGAAGTGAACAAAGTTACCATGATTCTGTAATCCCATTGTCATAGATATCTAGATTGAACCTAAGGTATGGAATGTCAACCTCTAAACATTCAATATTGTCCTTTGAACTAGAGCACACTACTCAAGATATTATGAGTTCAATATCATATATTGAATCACATGAGTATGGTCATGCATTTCATAGTCTCACATATCAAGTGGCTAGTGATATCACTCCAAAGGAGGGAAAATTCTTTCCGGATACCTCATAGTAGTCCCCATATGTCATAGTTTACCTATTCACTAGATTTTTGGCAACTCATATTTTAGAGCATGTTGATAGAGTGTCAAAGTACATAGAACAATGTGTGTTACTATAGTGACTTCAAGTCTAAGGATCATAGTCACAATTACACATTAAGATATGACTCTGACATGTCATTACCTGACTTCCATGTCTCAGACTTAAGGTGGGTCTATCAAGTACAACTTATTCTCTAACAAGTACTCATGTATCTGAGTTGATATTCAATATCATGACTAAAGATGCATAGTCATCACTCAAAACACAACCTTGTCTTGTGTATCACTTTTGTCGTATACTATCCACAATAATAACTGGCCAGGGATATACTAAAAATAAATACTCTTATTATACATATGATCTCAAGTTTAACTCCTTATCCTAAATATATGTCATCGAATCAAAATTTTCGTAGGCTATTATTAGGTGTATTCATTATCACAAAACTAAAACAAACATAATAGTGAAATTTCCTTTTATTAATAATCAAACTAAGTACCGAAATACTTTTTACTATCATCACGTGACGGCTACCAGGGCACATAAACAATAGTCTCCCACTTGAACTAGAGAAAATCACTCACGAACCTAAGTCTATATAATCTAACATGACCATAGTGTTTCTTATATGAAAGTGTTTAGTCAGAGGATCAACATTGAGGCAACACATCCCACTATCACACAGACAGCGAGGTGTTACGTGAAAATGTGCGAAAATCACCATAACCACAGATTACCAAAACACAGGTTAATTAAAACCGATTACGGAAAACTGATAGAACTGAGAAACTATTACATTCAAGTCCACATCCTGCAAGAAAACAAGTTATATACATATATTCAAGCCTTGATACGTGTTCACAACTTAGAGCAACAACTGTCTTATCACCACATGAGTTCATCACCTGTTTATACATACATGAAGACCCACATCCGGCCAATAGCAGTGTCACACCCCGATCTCACACTAACCACTAATCACAAGATTAGGGCGCGACGGAGGGATTATCACATAAACAAATCACTGAGAACTTTTTCTTCGAAGGTCCGTTTTGAATGATTTCTTTTGCGAAACTTCAAGAATGAGGCCCACTACAAACCCAAATCATGAAAACATGCTAATCATATTGTCTTACTGATAGATGTCACACCCCAATCTCACACTAACCACAACCCACGAGATTAGGGCGCAACGGAGGGATTATCACATAAACAAACCACTGAGAACTTTTTCTTTTTAAAACCTCGTAATGCTATCCGGATTATTGCTGTAAACTAAAACATAATAAACTATTGCGGAAGCATTTCAATTAAACTGGCTAGAGAACATAAATAGAGTTTACAACATGTAACATTGTTTAACAGAAAGTAAAACATAACAGTTAATTTACATCTTTTACTCATTTGCCATACATACTCTCTCCCACCCACACCATGTCCCAAGGACCGAGGGGAAAGGATTAAGAGACCTCTAACTAAACTAACTACATATACCTTCTACTGCCAAAAACTAGGATGGAAAGATCCTTCAGATTTCTGGAACTGTTGCTGACCTGAAAATGTTTGAGTAGAGGAGTGAGCCTACTCGCTCAGTGAATAGTTTTTCATTTAACTATCACTAAACAACTTGTCAAGTTTATTATATTGAAATAAAGCATAAGAACAATACTATACAGAGCATTTCTAATGACATAGCAGATTTTACAGATAATAATCACATTTCTATACAACAACAAATATCGCATAACTGTAAAGCATAAAATATCAGAAACTGCATATCTTGAATAATAAAGCAATTATTGAGAACTAGCACAGAAGTTCTAAACTCTTAACATATTAAATTTACTGTGATCCTATATGATTACATTTTAGTTATTATGCCCTAATCATATGCAGTGTACTCTGCATACAAAGATCTGTAGCGAACTACGATCTCACCGTACAAGACTTAGCGACACACCCGGGAAATGCTAAGTCTAACTTCTCGTCCTGGTCTGCTACAGGACCCACAGGCTCTCTGGCCTCCTCTACACTCACCATGAGTGCTCTGGACTCCTCCTCTAACCTGAGCACACAAGCGCAGGGAGTCAACACTGGGTTACCACCAGAATTACTCAACCGGTTGGTGTTGGATAACCCTTTACTTTATTTATTATTTTTCCCCAGTGCCACCGAAATTACTCAATCGGTTGGTGTTGGACACTGTCTAACAACCCTCGTGCCACCAGAATTACTCAACCGGTTGATGTTGGACACGAGTTTCACCCCTAAGGTGCAGACCTCTCAAAGGGGTTCAACGGTGTTAGGGCACCTAAGTCTATTATAACACAATTATATCTTTCATTACTTTAGAACATACCACTGGATTGATACACTTGTTTATGAACTGTACTAATTTCAACCGCTACTCTGTATATACAGGAGTATTCATAAAGCAAGCTAATTATCTGTATTGTTCAAACATACACAACAACAATATTTCAGTTAATTAAATCTATTTCAACAATTGCATTAAGCACTTTTGGTTTCCGTTGAACCAAATAAAATCATTGAACTGTTCTACACTGATCAGAAGCTGTTCTAGATCATGTATAATCATACCAAAGCAATTTATAAAATAAAATTCAAGTTTCATCAAATACTGATAAAACACCTGATAACCACTGATATCAGTGCAAAAATGCTCAGTTTACCAAAAAATTCCAACGAAGGAGTTAAATAATGATAACTAAATGAACTCCTACTCACAGCGTTTCGAATTGTCCGGGTTCGTTCGGAATTGCGTCTAGAGGCCTAATTTTCGGCAAAGGAAAGTCTTTATCAAATAGAGTTGCTGTGTAATACTTATTGTATACTTAACTCTTTTCTTCTATTTTCTCTTTTCTTTGAAGTACATAAAAGTATTTTACTCCATTCCATGATCCATTCCAAAATTGATTCTTACTATCTTAACCCTTACATATTTTTCTCATATCTTTTCCATATTCTCATATTTAGGGTTCACATAATACAAATCATTAAATTTCATCTGAACCTTATATCGTGTTTCTTTATTTCTATATACTTATTAGTTAACTTTTGTGTGGGTCATAACAAGCAGGATATACAAAACATCATTGATAGTGCATCGTGCAACAATGTCAAACATTTCCAAGGACCTGAGAGGACAGGGATGACTCTAGACTCTACTACAAACATCCAAAACAACAGCATGTCCAACGCTTGCCTCTACTGTTCTTCTTGCTGCTCGGCCGCAACTCCGCGACCACCACCACGTCTAGCTCAACTACCTAAAAAGGGTGTAAACCAGCGGAGTGAGACAATCGAACATTGTCCCAGTGAGAAACATAACTCCCCGCCGAAACTACAAAACCTCAGAGGTATATATATATATATATATATATATATATATATATATATATATATATATATATATATATATATATATATATATATATATATATATAGCAGCTAACTGATAAAAGGTATAAAAGAGCAGTTATGAAATAAAGTTGTCTATGCCTAGCAACATATCATTGTAATTACTTGTGAAACATGATTAACAAGACAAGGTATATAAGTTCTACTACATATGAAGAACATATTAGCAACTTCAAGATATAACAAAGTTGGCTACCCAAACAAGGCCTCAACCAATGTTTCGTGTTTGTCTTAAGAAGTAATACTATTTGGCTGAATTACATATTACTATACCCTGAGGAAGTGAGCCGTACCGCTCAAATCCAACCTTCGGTTGCGAAACCCAAGTCGGAGCCATACAAGGTCAATGGAAGAGCCAGACTCCACGACCTCGCCCCTCGTGGTGAGTGCACGAGTACAACACAAGCATGACCGCAGTCTCATGTTGAAGTGGTCTTAGCCACAGGGTCAGGCTACCATCTGCCTAGCCCGCCTCGGTATAGGTCTCGGTGCTAGTGAAACTGAGCCACATGCCTATTCACCGTGCTCTGAGCCATGAACGCATTCATGCTCCTCATATCACATATCCTGAGCCATGGGCCTGTTCACCATGCTCTTCATCAGAATTGGGCTACGGGCCTGAATCTGCACCCTAGAGTCTACAACCAGAGTTGCACTCTTACCTCCTCACTTTAGGCTAGGAGCAACCTCGCATATTCAACAATATGCACTCTGGGTTAACCCATAGGAGAACCCATTTCACCATCACCAAACTCCTGACGATGATGGATCTATGGCCAGGGAAACTACATGATGTATTTCACTTTAATTATTTAGTATCTTTTAGATGGATTGAAAGATTCAACCAAGTTATATAACATGCAAGTTATAATAGATAGTAAACAACATAAACTCAACATTATGTTATTATTGTAATCACATCAACCTGATCCATCTCAAGGATCCAACATCACATGTTATCACTTGGCCTCTTGCCAACCATGCAGATCCATCTAAAGGATCATCACATACCATCGAATCTCAATCCCTCATCATGTATTACCACTGCCTCTCAAGGCTTTCATCATCATCATGGGACAAACACATCATACATGCAACCTCTTCAACAAGAGTAATTATCAAAGTGATGTTACTCATCACATTTTTCCCATAGTCTTTTCATGGCTAGTCATCACCTGCATGGTCAGTCTACACAATAATCATAGTTTCAACATAAGGACTATGCTTACCATCATGAAATGACATTCAAGATGCTATACTTATCAATCTTACATTATCTGGTGATCAAGTGCATAAAGCACATCATTAAGCAAACCACTAGTGTAACTACCACTATTCTCCTTATCATTAACAGATAAACATGATGATCACTTCATGCATATCATCATGTTACTTCCATTACCATTCTTAGAATTAACAGATAATCATTTTCATATGTGTAGCCAGGCTAAGATAAATTAACAAGCTTATGATAACGTGCATCATCATCTATATAAGGAGTTATTATCGTTTGAGCAAGGACATATATAACTGCCTACTTTTGTGAAACGTGATACCCTCACCATATGCGCTACAACCCTCACTAGAGGTACCAAAGGTCCTCACAAAAAGAGGTATATCGGCCACCTTCCCTCACCAAAGAACAAAAACCAAACGGTCAGTATACAAACAAGCAGCAACGCTGTGTTGGCACATAAAGCAACCAAGCGTGCAACGCACAACGCGCAACATGGGAGATGTGTCACGCGTCAAGGAGGTATGTCGGTCATCCATCATTATTGGGAAATGCCCGTCACAGCATGGGGTGTCGGCTGATACCAGGGCATGTGACGCCCATCACGACTTGCCCAGCAACGCCCATTGTAGAGCCTATCTTGGCCAGGTCACCACCAAACACTAACAACTAAGAGAGAGAAAACTTATCCCACATCTCATGCAACAACCTGGTCGGGGCCTAACGGCCGACACAAGCCAAGAAAAAGGGCATGACGCCCGTCACAGGAACAAGTATATCGCCCGACACAAGGGCAGAGCATAACGCCCGTCACAACAGCCTGTCGCCCGACATCCACCCAAGGCCTATCGCCCAACACCCACTCAGGGTCGTCTTCCTCCTCAAGCACAAGGTACTCAAAACCCTAGAGGGTCAAGGAGATGGATCACCTTAATCAACTAAGAAAGAGGGGTCATGCACACCACCTATCACCCATCGGGCAACACAAAAACCAACCAAGCTCACCCTTCTAGTCCATGGTGAGAGGAGAGTGTTGCTCAAGAAACTAGAACACAAGCTCACCTCAATCGACTAAGAAAGAGGGGTGTTTCTCATGGTACTAGAAGCTTAAACTCACTTCTCTAGACCAAAGAGAGAAAGGAGTATTGCTCACCAAGAAACACTAAACCACAAAGGTGATCAACCAACAAGGAACTAATGCAAGATGTAAAACTCACAACAACATATAAGCAAGATCATAGAAAAGGAGATAATGTAGTTAGGGTTAGAAGTTATGCAACCCGCCTTAAGCTCCAAGCTCCAAAGAAGAAGAACTCCAAGGGATGTCGACCAACACTTGCTCCTCCAAAGGGGGGTGTGTCAGTCGACACAAGCAAGGAAGAAGGGAGTGTCGTTCACAAGGTGGTGAGGAACCAAAGGAACTCCTAGCTAAGGAAAGGAACCGCCTATATAGAAGGAAAGGGAGGAGAAAACAAGGTTGGTCCAAGCAAGGTGTCACTTGCCTAGGGACACTTGTCCTAGTGCACAAGCCATCACTCTAGCAAGCTCCATACACATGTCCAAGATATGTTCCAAGTGTCCACTAAACAAGGTCAAGGCCAAGTCAAGCATCATGGGCAACACAACAACTTGCACCATGGGCGACACAAAAAGGCACCATGGGCGACACACATCCATGTTGGCCGACACAAACATATCTTGGACGACACAAAGCTCAACCAAGCCAAAACAAGGCACCTCAAGGCCCAAACAAGCTCAACCACGCCCAAACAAACTCAAGCAACGAGCCCAAGCCTTCCTCTCAACACAAGAGGAAGCAAAGAGAGGGAGGAACACCTCACAAGGTGGGGAACTTGCCAGTAAAACCTTAGACTTGGTTTATTTGCAAGCAGCACCTCCTACTCTCAAAAAAGCACAACCAAACCCTAATCACCACTAAAGGCGATTAGCAAACACCAAAGCACCAGGGTTAAGCAAAGCAAATAGGGTAAACCCTAAACAAAGGTCAGGGTCCTTACAAGCTACCCCCCTTAAGGGATTTCATCCCTGAAATCCGAAGAGAAAAGTGAGGGATACTTCCTCCTCATCTCTTCCTCAAGATCCCACGTGGCTTCCTCAACGCCAAAACGATGCCAAAGAACCTTCACAAGAACCAGGTCCTTCCTCTTCAGTTTCTTAACCCTTCTGTCAAGGATCACCACAGGACCTTCCTCGTAGGTCACATCTTCATCAAGCTCAACTTCAACTGGCTGTATCACTGTTCCTGAATCTGGATGACTTTTCTTCAGCATACTGACATGGAACACTAGATGTAACCTATTCAACTCTGGAGGCAACTCTATCTCATAGGCTACCTTACCAACTCGTGCTGTGACTGGGTAAGGCCCCATATACCTGGGTGCCAACTTACCCTTCTAACCAAACCTTAGCACTCCCTTCCACAGAGAGACTTTAATATATACTTTGTCTCCTACTTGGAACTCCAAAGGTCGTCGGCGATTGTCTGCATAAGACTTCTGCCTATCCTGTGCCACTTTCAACTGTTGTTGTATCACCTTGATCTTTTCTATTCTCTGCTGTACTAACTCAGGACCCAAAAGTTGATACTCACCAGACTCGTACCAGCACAAAGGAGATCTGCACTTCCTTCCATAAAAAGCCTCATAGGGAGCCATATCAATGCTCTATTGATTACTGTTGTTGTAGGCAAACTCTATCAAACTAATATGTACATCCCAGTTGCCTAGAAACTGCAAAGCACAAGCACAGAGAAGATCCTCCAAGATCTGAATAGTCCTCTCAGACTGTCCGTCTATCTACGGGTGGAAAGTGGTACTAAACCTCAACTGTGTTCCCAACGCATTGTGCAACTGTTCCCAGAAATGACTCGTAAACTGAGGACCACTTTGAGAAACTATCGTCGCCGGCACACCATGCAAACGTACTATCTCATCCAAATAAACTCTAGTGAGCTTCTCAGATGTATACGTCGTCTTTACAGGTAGGAAATGGGCAGACTTCGTTAATCTATCCACTATCACCCAAATGCAATTATGATTCCTAGTTGTCCTGGGTAGACCAACTACAAAATCCATGGTTATATGATCCCATTTCCACTGCGGTATCGGCAACGGTTGCAACGTACCTTCCGGCTTCTGGTGTTCAGCCTTGACTTGCTGACAAACCGCACATCTAGCCACAAACTCAGCTACATCTTTCTTCAAATTGGGCCACCAATACAAGTCCTTCAGACTATGATACATCTTTGTGACACCTAGATGCATAGCATACATCAATGTGTGTGCTTCCTCGAGCACTAACTTCCTCAGATCATCAACACCTGGAACCACCATCCTATCATGAAAGCAGACTAGTCCATCCTCGGACTCATGGAACCCATCACGCTTTTTGCTACCGAACACTGATCTGATCAACTGTACCGCATCATCTGCATGTTGTGCATCTTTGATTTGCTGTCTCAGCGTAGGCTTGACTTGCATCTGTGCTAAAAGTCTTGCCAATGAGGAAACTTCCATCTGCACATTCATCTGTCATAGAGAAACAAACATATCCTACCTCCGGCATACCAGAGAACTCAATTGTGCCTTCTTTGAAGAAAGAGAAGAAGACTTTTGGCTAAGCGCATCAGCTACCACATTCGCCTTACCAGGATGATACTCGATAGTGCAGTCATAATCATTGATCAACTCCATCCATCGGCGTTGTCACATGTTCAACTCGTGCTGTGAAAAGATGTACTTCAGGTTCTTATGGTCCGTAAAGATCTGACACACTTCCCCATAAAGATAGTGTCTCCAAATCTTTAACGCATGACCCACAGCCGCCAGCTCCAAGTCATGAGTTGGATAGTTCTCCTCATGTTTCTTGAGCTGTCACGAAGCAAAAGAAACCACATGATCTTCCTGCATCAGCACACATCCTAAGCCTTTCTTGGAAGCATCACAGAAAACCACATAGCCCTTCCCAGGTTCTGGCAGGATTAACACTGGAGCACTAGTCAGCTTCTCCTTCAAACTCTGGAAAGCATGATGGCATCGATCATCCCAGACAAAAGGCACATCCTTTCTTGTCAACTTTGTCATCGGCAAAGCAATCGTACTGAAGTCCTTGATAAACCTCTAGTAGTATCATGCTAAACCCAGAAAACTGCAAACTTCTATCGGCGTCTTCGGCTGCTCCCAATCTGCAACGGATTCCACCTTCTTCGGATCTACTTTGACTCCTTCAGCAGATATTACATGACCCAAGAAAGTCACTTCTTCCAACCAGAACTCATACTTACTGAACTTGGCATACAACTGATGTTGGTGAAGAAGAGTCAACGCTCGACGAAGATGTTGCTCATGCTATTGCCTGTCCCGACTATAGATCAAGATGTCATCTATAAAGATTGCAACAAACTGATCTAGGAATGGTCGGAACACTCTGTTCATCAAGTCCATGAAAGCAGCAGGTGCATTGGTTAGCCCGAACGGCATAACCACGAACTCGAAATGACCATACCTCGTCTGAAAAGCTGACTTTGGTATGTCATCCGCCTTAATCCTCAACTGATGATATCCAGACCTTAGATCGATCTTTGAAAACACTGTAGCACCATGCAACTGATCAAACAGATCATCTATCCTTGGTAACGGGTACTTGTTCTTGATCGTGACCTTATTCAGCTGTCGGTAGTCTATACACAACCGCATCAAACTGTCCTTCTTCTTGACAAACAACACGGGAGCACCCCAAGGTGACATGCTTGGTTGGATGAAACCTTTGTCCAGCAACTCTTGTAACTACTTCTTCAACTTTGCCATCTCAATTGGAGCCATCCTTTACGGTGTCTGTGCAAATGGTTGCGTCCCTGGGACTAGATTGATCTCAAAATCAATCTCTCGGGGTGGGGGAACACCAAGAAACTCTTTAGGAAACACATCTGCAAACTCCCGGACAACTGGCACCTCTTCAAGGCTGGGACCTTTCACCTTTGTAGCCACGACGGTATCCACCACATGAGCTAAGAATGCCTCACATCCTTCTCGTAACAACTTATCTTCCACCATAGCTGATACCAGACATGTTAGAAGAATCTTCCTATCTCCTTGGAAGATCCACTTCTCTCCAGCATCATCAAACTCCACCTACTTGGATCCATAGTCCAAAACAACCTTATACCTCTCTAAGGTATCCGTCCCAAGGATAACGTCAAACCCGTGCATATCAAGTGGTATAAGATCCACTTGAATGCGGTGTTCAGAGAAAGACAAGACACAAGATGGACACTCTTCTCGAAGCAACGAGGAACCATCAAGAGGGGTTTCTAACAACAAGCTATCCTTCTTCCGAATAACAGGTAAACGACAGTTCTCAAGCATACTATAGGCGATAAAAGAGTGCGTAGCACCCGGGTCAACCAGAACAAATATAAAGCAAGAAGAAGACATATCAGAATGAAATAACTCCATCTGACCTGTCACCACTCGCTGGTTGACTATCGCCTCTGGCTGATTCATAGCATAGAATCGAGTTGTTGCTTGCTGTCCACGACCTCAGCTTCCTTGAGCAGACGAACCTGCTTGAGATGCTTGACCGCATCCTCGCCCTCTGTTACCACTGAGTTGCAGCCTCTCTGACCCTTGATGATTCTACCTCAGCTGTTGCGTCACTTCGACATCTCTATTCGGGTAGTTGAACCTCCAATGCCCGATCTGACCACACAAATGGCATGCTCTATCGTCAACCCATGACCTAGATGGCCCTGTCACTGCCACGAAAGCTGTACTTTGTGCCTTAGGTGGTGAAGAAACATAACCTCTTCTTTTACTCGGAGACCACTGAGACGGTCCACTAGAACCTCTCATCACTGACGGTGCTACAAACCTTGGCTTCTTGAAGCCACCAAACCTATGACCCTGGAACTGAGAAGGTCTCTTCTTAGCCATAGACTCTCTTTTCTCCCTTACAGATCGTTCGATTCTGCAGACAGATTCCACAAACGTCGCAAATCTCTCTCGATTCTCCAATGCAGACATCGGGGTTGTCAGTTCAGAACTCATACCCTTCTCGAAACGTCTGATCCGTTCGTCATCTGTTGCTGCCATGTGAGGACAAAACCTCAACAGATCCATGAACTTGGCTTCGTACTCAGTGATGTTCATCGTTCCTTGTTGCAGGCTCTCAAACTGACTGATCTTCTCATCCAGATACATCTTCAGGAAGTATCTGCTGACGAACTCTCGCCGGAACACTTCCCAACAGATCACCTCACGAGGCCGCTTCTCCTCCTCGATGGTCCACCAGTGACCAGCACTACCCTTCAGAAGGTAGACATCATGCTTTACTTTGTCTGCTTTGGGGATGTCGAGGATCCAGAAAGCCATCTCAAGACTTGTCAGCCACAGATCTGCATCCGCTGGATCAACCGTTCCAGCATAATCCGAAGCTCCGACTCGGCGAAGCCGCTCGAAGGTCTTCCCAATACCCGATGCTTCTCCGTGGGGAGCCTGTGCTCGCAGAGGAGGCACTGGCAATCGCTCAACCATGAGATTCATTGTAGCCATCATCTGCCCTAAAAGCTGTTGGTAGGTAGGGTGTTCAAGAATAGCTGGGTTAGGTTGGGGGACCTCAAGCACCCGATCTCCATGTTCCTGCTCAAAAGCTCCATCGACTGATGCAGCATCGCTGTGCTCAGGAGCATGTTCTTCATGGTTTCCAAACATTTTGGCTTTTCTTTCGCTGAGGGCAGAAGATGATTATGAGAAAATCTGGAAAACTCATAAGAACAGACTCAACCTAGTCCTAAATCCCTGTAGACTCAGCAAACCTAGAGCTCTGATACCAAACTTTGAGGCAACCCATCTCACTATCACATAGATAGCGAGGTGTTACGCGAAAACGTGCGGAAATCACCATAACCACAGATTACCAAAACACGGGTTAATTAAAACCGATTGCGGAAAACTGATAGAACTGAGAAACTATTACATTCAAGTCCACATCCTGCAAGAAAACAAGTTATATACATATATGCAAGCCTTGATACATGTTCACAGCTTAGAGCAACAATTGTCTTATCACCACATGAGTTCATCACCTATTTATACATACATGAAGGCCCACATCCGGCCAACAGTAGGATATACAAAACATCATCGATAGTGCATCGTGCAACAACGTCAAACACTTCCAAGGACCTGAGAGGATAGGGATGACTCTAGACTCTACTACAAACATCCAAAATAGCAGCATGTCCAACGCTTGCCTCTACTGTTCTTCTTGCTGCTCAGTCGCAACTCTGCGACCACCACCACGTCTAGCTCGACTACCTAAAAAGGGTGTAAGCCAGCAGAGTGAGACAATCGAACATTGTCCCAGTGAGAAACATAACTCCCCTTCGAAACTACAAAACCTCAGAGGTATATATATATATAAATATATATATATATATATATATATATATATATATATATATATATATATATATATATATATATATATATATATATATATATATATATATATATATATATATATATATATATATATATATATATATATATATAGCAGCTAACTAATTAAAGGTATAAAAGAGCAGTTATGAAATAAAGTTGTCTATGCCTAGCAACATATCATATGTAATTACTTGTGAAACATGATTAACAAGACAAGGTATATAAGTTCTACTACATATGAAGAACATATAAGCAACTGCAAGATATAACAGAGTTGGCTACCCAAACAAGGCCTCAACCAATGTTTTGTGTTTGTCTTAAGCAGTAATACTATTCGGCTGAATTACGTATTATTATGCCCTAAGGAAGTGAGTCGTATCGCTCAAATCTAACCTTCAGTTGCGAAACCCAAGTCGGTGCCATACAAGGTCAATGGAAGAGCCGAACTCCACGACCTCGCCCCTCGTGGCTAGTGCATGAGTACAACACAAGCAGGACTGCAATCTCATGTTGAAGTGGTCTTAGCCAAAGGGTCAGACTACCCTCTGCCTAGCCCGCCTCGATACAGGTCTCGGTGCTAGTGAAACTGAGCCACGGGCCTATTCACCGTGCTCTGAGCCATGAACGCATGCATGCTCCTCATATCACATATCCTGAGCCATGGGCCTGTTCACCATGCTCTTCATCACAATTGGGCTACGGGCCTGAATCTGCACCCTGGAGTCTACAACCGGAGTTGCACTCTTACCTTCTCACTTTAGGCTAGGAGCAACCTCGCATATTCAACAATATGCGCTCTGGGTTAACCCGTAGGAGAACCCGTTTCACCATCACCAAACTCCTGACGGTGATGGATCTATGGCCAGGGCAACTACATGATGTATTTCACTGTAATTATTTAGTATCTTTTAGATGGATTGCAAGATTCAACCAAGTTATATAACATGTGAGTTATAACAGAAAGTAAAAAACATAAACTCAACATTATGTTATTATTGTAATCACATCAACCTGATCCATCTCAAGGATCCAACATCACATGTTATCACTTGGCCTCTTGCCAACCATCCAGATCCATCTCAAGGATCATCACATACCATGGAATCTCAATCCCTCATCATGTATTGTCACTGCCTCTCAACGATTTCATCATCATCATGGGACAAACACATCATACATGCAACCTCTTCAACAAGAGTAATTATCAAAGTGATGTTACTCATCACATTTTCCCCATAGTCTTTTCATGGCTAGTCATCACCGACATGGTCAGTGTACCCAATAATCATAGTTTCAACATAAGGACTATGCTTACCATCATGAAATGACATTCAAGATGCTATACTTATCAATCTTACATTATCTGGTGATCAAGTGCATAAAGCACATCATTAAGCAAACCACTAGTGTAACTACCACTATTTTCTTTATCATTAACAGATAAACATGATGATCACTTCATGCATATCGTCATGTTACTACCATTACCATTCTTAGCATTAGTAGATAATCATTTTCATATGTGTATCCAGGCTAAGATAAATGAACAAGCTTATGATAACGTACATCATCATGTATATAAGGAGTTACTATCATTTGAGCAAGGACATATATAACAACCTACTTCTATGAAACATGATACCCTCACCATATGCGCTACAACCCTCACTAGAGGTACCAAAGGTCCTCACAAAAAGAGGTGTATCGGCCACCTTCCCTCACCAAAGAACAACAACCAAACGGTCAGTATACAAACAAGCAGCAATGCTGCGTTGCCACATAAAGCAACCAAGCGTGCAACGCACAACGCACGACAGGGGAGGTGTGTCGTGCGTCAAGGAGGTATGTTGGGCATCCAGCATTATCGGGCAACGCCCATCACAACATGGGGTGTCGGCCGATACCAGGGCATGTGATGCCCATCACGACTTGCCCAACAACGCCCATTGCAGAGCCCATCTCGGCCAGGTCACCACCAAACACTAACAACCAAGAGAGAGAAAACGTATCCCACATCTCATGCAACAACCTGGTCGGGGCCTAACGGCCGACACAAGCCAAGAAAAAGGGTGTGACGCCCATCACAGGAACAAGTATATCGCCCAACACAAGGGCATGGCATAATGCCCGTCACAACAGCCTGTCGCCCGAAATCCACCCAAGGCCTATCGCCCAACACCCACTCAGGGTCGTCTTCCTCCTCAAGCACAAGGTACTCAAAACCCTAGAGGGTCAAGGATATGGCTCACCTCAATCAACTAAGAAAGAGGGGTCATGCACACAACCTATCACCCATCGGGCAACACAAAAACCAACTGAGCTCGTCCTTCTAGTCCATGGTGAGAGGAGAGTGTTGCTCAAGCAACTAGAACACAAGCTCACCTCAATCGACCAAGAAAGAGGGGTCTTGCTCATGGTACTAGAAGCTTAAACTCACTCCTCTAGACCAAAGAGAGAAAGGAGTATTGCTCACCAAGAAACACTAAACCACAAAGGTGATCGACCAACAAGGAACTAAAGCAACATGTAAAACTAACAACAACACATAAGCAAGATCATAGAAAAGGAGATAATGTAGTTAGGGTTAGAAGTTATGCAACCTGCCTTAAGCTCCAAGCTCCAAAGAAGAAGAACTCCAAGGGATGTCGACCAACACTTGCTCCTTCAAAGGGAGGTGTGTCGGCCGACACAAGCAAGGAAGAAGGGAGTGTCGTGCACAAGGTGGTGAGGAACCAAAGTAACTTCTAGCTAAGGAAAGGAACCACCTATATAGAAGGTAAGGGAGGAGAAAACAAGGTTGGTCCAAGCAAGGTGTCACTTGCCTAGGGACACTTGTCCTAGTGCACGAGCCATCACTCTAGCAAGCTCCATACACATGTCCAAGATATGTTCCAAGTGTCCACTAAACAAGGTCAAGGCTAGGTCAAGCATCATGGGAGACACAACTACTTGCACCATGGGCGAGACAACAAGGTGCCATGGGCGACACACATCCATGTTGGCTGACACAAACATCTCTTGGGCGACACAAAGCTCAACCAAGCCAAAGCAAGGCACCTCAAGGTCCAAATAAGCTCAACCAGGCCCAAAAGAACTCAAGCAAAGAGCCCAAGCCTTCCTCTCAACACAAGAGGAAGCAAAGAGAGGGAGGAACACCTCACAAGGTGTCAAACTTGCCAGCAAAACCCTAGACTTGGTTTATTTGCAAGATGCACCTCCAACTCTCAACAAAGCACAACCAAACCCTAATCACCACTAAAGATGATTAGCAAGCACCAAAGCACCTGAGTTAAGCAAAGCAAATAGGGTAAACCCTAAACGAAGGTCAGGGTCCTTACAAACATTGTTGCTTTCTTATAGTACTCTACAAACATTTGTATCCCCTCATTGTACAATCTCATGTATAAGATGGTAACACATGAGTATGAGTTTGGAATGCTTATGAAATATGGGTTCTTTAGCTTTTATAATAACTCCATTATTGTTGCAATAAATCTCTTCGACAACTTCAATGGTGGGAACCACCCCAAGTTCACTAATGAACTTCTTGGTCCATATTGTTGCCTTTGTTGTACTAGAGACATCAATGTACTTGGCCTCTATTGTAGAATCATCCATTGTTTCTTGCTTTAAACTTTTCTAGCTTACAGCTTCACGATTTAGTCAAAATACAAATCTAGATTGTGTTTGGTAATCATCCTTGTCAGTTTGGAAGCTCGCATAATTGTAATCATTTACAAATGTCTCTTCCTCACCACCATAAATTAAAAATTTATCATTACTTCTTCTCAAGTACTTAAGGATGTTCTTGACATCTATCCAGTGACCATCACCCAGATCCAACGAATACCTACTCATCATGGTCAAAGCATACAAGACATCTAGGTGCGTACATATCATTGCGTACATGGTAGATTCATTTGGAAAGGTATATGAAAGATTAATCATGTATGTACTCTCTTCCAAAGAGAAAGGACATTCAATTCTAAAGAGACTTATTCCATGAGACATGGGCAAGTTTCCTCTTTTAGAATTGTGCATGTAAAACCTCTTTAGCACTTTATCAATGCATGTATTTTGGCTTACACCAATAAACCTTCGAGATATATCTGAATAGATCTTGATTCCTATAATATAAAATGCTTTTTCTAAGTACTTAATGGAGAAGGTATTGCCCAACCATGTTTTAACCAATTGTAGACTATGTATGTCATTTCCCATCAATAGTATGTCATCTACATATAATATCAAAAACACAATCATACTCCCACCACCCTTCTTGTAGACACATGGTTCATCTTCATTTTGGATAAAGACAAACTATTTAGTTGTCTCATCAAAATAAAGAATCTAATTCTAAGATGCATGCTTCAATCCATAGATTGACCATTGTATCTTACAAACTTTTTGGATTCATTTGGACTGTTAAAACCTTCAGATTTTTTATGTACACATCCTCTAGAAGATTCTCATTAAGGAAAGAAGTTTAACATACATTTTCCAAATCTCATACTCATGATATTTGCAATGGTAAGCATAATATTGAAGGATTTAACCATGGAAACTAATGAAAAAAGCATCATCATAGTCAAAACCTTGAACTTGTTTGAAGCCTTTTTCAACCAATATTTCTTTGTTGGTTTGTGCATTACATCGATATCATTCTTCATCTTGAAAACCCAATTCATGAAATGTGTTTTACCCTATCAGATGGATCCACCAAGGTCCATACCTTGTTGGTATACATGGATTCCATCTCAGATCTCCAAGCCTCAAGCAATTTCTTGAATTTTGGTCCATTAATAGCATTGTACATAGTTTTCTCACCATCTTTAATGACCAACACATCACCTTCTTGAGTCATGAGAAATCCATATCTCTCTAGCTCAATATGTTCCCTACTAGACCTATGAGGTCCCCATGCTACATTAGGAACCCGAGGTTCCACAATAGTTTGTGGTTCCTATTGTTCCTTATATACCTCCATAGGTTCAATGTGATCTTGTTAGACTTGAACTTCTCCAAGTTTTGATTTCCTCCCACCGATTCCTCTAAAAATAAAGTCCTTTTTGAGGAATACAACATATTTGGCAACAAACACATTACTATCAGATGGATATAGAAGTAGTAACCCTTAGTTTCCTTAGGATAACCAACAAAGATATATTTATCTGGTTTGGTTCCAAGCTTTTCATAGAACTACTTCTGGACATAAGCTTCACATCCCCAAACTTTCATAAAAGACATATTGGGATGAATCCCATTCTATATCTCATATGGTATCTTTGTAATGGATTCAGAAGGTACTCAACTAATTGTAAATGTGGCAGTTTCAAGAGCATGTCCCTTAAAGGAAATACAAAGATCAACTAAACTCATCATTAATTATACGAATTTCAACAAGGTGATATTCCTTCTTTCTAACACACCATTATGTTGTGGTGTTCTATGTGGAATCCATTGTGATACAATATCAAAATCCTTCAGAAGGACCTCAAACTCTTGGGTAAGATATTTTCCACTTCAATATGACCAAAGTGCTTTAATTCTTATTCCATGATGGTTTTATAATTCATTCATGAATTCCTTGAAACTTTTCAAAGGATTTTGATTTGTGTTTTAAGAGATATACATATTCAAATCTACTTAAGTCATTAGTAGAACCGATGAAGTACTTATACCCATTTTTAGAAGTTGTTCTAAAAGGTCTACACACGTCGATATGTATGAGTCCAAATCACTCACTAGATCGATCACTCTTATTATTGGAAAGGTGATTTTTTCATTTTGCTAATAAGAAATATTCATATGTCTCTGTTTCTTCAAAACAAAAATAGTCTAGATAACTATTTTTATGGAGTCTATAAATGTGCTTCTCATTTATGTGCCCAAGTCACTAGTTCCAAAGATATGTTTTATTTGAGTATTTCAGTTTCAACATTTTGGTACTTATGTTATATGCACATGTCTCAAGATCTAATAAATAAATACCATAAGACATAGGATCACTGCCATAAAAGTTTTTATCTTTGGAAATGGAAATACAACCATTCTTTATTAGATATTCAAAACCATTTTTGTCCAAACGGATACCAAAATATTTTTTTTATA
Source organism: Alisma plantago-aquatica (assembly GCA_963693085.1). Lineage (NCBI taxonomy): Eukaryota > Viridiplantae > Streptophyta > Magnoliopsida > Alismatales > Alismataceae > Alisma > Alisma plantago-aquatica. The sequence continues at coordinate 1,045,791,913 of OY856411.1, read as the reverse complement.
TATGGAAGCTATATACTAGTACTTCTCTAACTCTACTACAACCCACTAGGCTGAGATAAACAATAGATTTCTACTACAGTGCTAGAAACCTCTTCCCCACTTACAATGTGTAGTTCTACCTCCCTTTTGTTCAAGGGTCTAATTCTCTTAAGATCATGTATATCTAAACATATGCAATGTTCACATCCAGTATCCAATACCCATGATGAATAAGTAGATAAGTTTATTTCAATAGATTATATACCTGAAGTGAATATATTTATCCACTACTTTTTGTTCTTTAGTTCCTCAAGGTACTGAGGACAATTTCTCTTCTGATGTCCAGTCTGGTGGCAATGGTGACATTTGCCTCCCTTAGCCACTCCTTATGTTTTAAGTGCATACGACTTTTGGCAAGCTTTAGAACCTTTCATAACTTCGCCTTTTCCATTTCTTTTCCCTTTGCTAACCATCAACATGGAATCAAACTTGTCTTTCATTTTCCTCTCAAGAGTTCTCAACATGCCAAGTAGCTCACTCAATCTCTTATCAAAATTGTTCATGTTGTCATTCCTAAGAAATTTCTTGTATGAATCTTGAAACAATTGTAAGATTACATCTATGGAAAAATATTGACCTAAAGGAAATATCTATCTTGCAATACTTTCTACATAGCCAATTAACTTGAGTACATGGGGTCCAACTTGATCATATTTTGCCATTATACACTTAAATAAGGCCTTGAAAACATCACACTCTCTTGTCTTGCTTGTTCTTGATGCATGTTCTTGAAATGTGTTATCATCTCAGTAACATCCATGTTCTATGTTGCTTCTAAAACTCATGATTTATGGAGAAAAGAATTAGGCAATTGAGATTTGTAGCATTATTTGAATGCTTCTTGTAAACATTCATTTCTGCTAAATGTGCATTTAGGGTTGGTTCATTAGGTATTGGTGTGTCTAGGACACAGAGCTTATACTAATTAGTGAGAAAAACTCTTGACATCCTGAACCAGTTGTTAAAGTTACTCCCATTAAGTTTCTCTTTCTTAAGGACTGATCCTAGTGAAAATATAGATTGGGGTGTAATCACCATTCCTCTACACAAAAGATATATTGCAAGAGTGAATACATTTATTTGAAAATTAATTTATTTGAAATTATGATTTGATGAGATTAAATTGAACTTTAATTAATTAGAATCCCATGATTTTATTCAAATTAATATCCCTCCATATTAGTTTGGAAGTTTACAACAAGGAATATTCTAGTAATCCAAGATACAAAATATTAAGTGATTTCTCAACCAATGGTGAAGCCCATAGTTTGATTATTAAGGTAGGTAACAATTACCAATTGCATCATATAGAATTGTTGGATAGATGGTTGCACAACTCTGTGAAAATAATTCATCATTTGAATGATATACTATCTTTAAGCCTCTATGTGCTTAATCTCATTAAGATTACCTAGTCAAGTCCAACCTACAACTACGATAAGATATGCACCCTTCTTGGAAGGCCCAAGTACTTATTATCACACTTCTTTGAGGTAGATAGTGCACCAAACATGCCCACACTTATTCAAACAAGGTTTTCACGTGTATCACACTTGGAATGCATCTTCAACATTAGTGTTACATTGAAGAGCTTATATATATATATAGAGAGAGAGAGTCAAGCTAGAATACACTCGAGTGTATAGATTTCACGAATACACTCAAGTGTGTTTGCATATCAAGACTATTTTTTGCAAAATGTAAACCGTTGATCTTCACCGTCATACTATAACTAGGCTACATACAAATTTTGAGCCCATTTGGATGAGTGTAAGTCACTCATCCAAGGGCAACAAAATCAACGCGTGAAACTAATTTGAAATGCATAGTTTTTGCGGTCTTTATAACATGACCTATAAATGTCCAAATGTGCTAAAATTTTGCATATGAGCTATTCACAAGATGTTTAAGAAGATCAATAGATTATATTTTTGAAAAAAAATATGGCACATGAAAAACTACTTGAGTGTATTTTGCTCCGAATACACTCAAGTGTATTCTAGCCTGACTCTATATCAGGCTAGAATACACTCGAGTGTACACATCACACGAATACACTCAAGTGTGTTTGCATATCAAGACTGTCTTTTGCAAAATGTAAACCATTGATCTTCACCGTCATACTATAACTAGGCTACATACAAATTTTTTGCCCATTTGGATGAGTGTAAGTCACTCATCCAAGAGCAACAAAATCGACGTGCGAAACTAATTTGAAATGGATAATTCTTTTGGTCTTTATAGCATGGCCTATATGAAAAACCACTAGAGGGGGGGGTGAATAGGGTTTTAAGGTTATTTTAATAGTTATTTAACTCAAACAACCAAAAATGAAAAAGTAAGAAGGAGACAAGGGATTTAGAGTGGTTCCTACCTTAGCAAATACTAACACAGTCAGTCCACTACCCGGTTGCTTACCCAACCGGGATTTGAAAGTATTAATTTTATTACCTTCACAAGGAATTACACAAAATACAATACTTTCTTACACCCCTTTGAATAGCCTTCACTTTGAAGTAGATGCACCAACTCGAGGTAGCCTTCTTGAAGTAACTCCAAGCTCCCCCTTGAAGTAGCCTTCCTCTTAGAAGTAACCTCACGTTGCACCAGCCTTCTTGAAGTAGTCCAAAGTCTCCTTCTTCACCAAGAAGATCACAACCCTCTCCAATCTGCAGCCTCCAACCTAGGAGTAGCAAGGAGAGTACAAACAATGAAAGTGAACAAGAACGGAAAACAGAAATTACAACTTATCCTTTGAAGCACAAGGCTTGATTTGCCTATATCAAGCGTGTAGATCTCCTAACCAAAGTATATGGAAGTGTGATAGCTGTGGATAGGAGATACTAGCCTATAGGACACGAATTTAGAGCAAGGTGAAGAGTAGCCAATTTCAAGTATTGCTCAATTGCTCAAAATAGGTTGCTAATGCAAGTGTATGCTCAAAGATTGCTCAAGTATGGAATCAAGTGTCTTTAGGTGTCCTAAGGCATGTCCTATTTATAGGAATGTCCTACAAGTGCTTAAGGACGTTCTAGACACTTTCTAGGGGTTTCTAAGTGATTAACTAGCCGTTAGATATAAGTTAGTTGCTTTAACAACGGCTAGTTAATTAATTCTGCAGTTGCTGTCACAGTCCATCTCGGTCGAAAAATGGTCAACCGAGACACTTACTCGGTCGAAGTTTTGTCGACTGACAGGCTCTCTGGATCAAGTGTTTTGCAACATTTATCTCCAACTGCCAACTACCTTGTCAGTTGTGTCTAACGGCTACCTGGGTCTTTCTCGGTCGAGAAGCTTGTCGACCGAGAGTGTCTCGGTCGAGGAGTTTGTCGACCGGGATTGCCCCTGTTTCAATGTTTCAATTTAAGGCATTAAGTGTGTGTATGAGTGTGCATATGTGACATTATTGAAGGGGATGACCTATCTAAGTGTAGTGATTGACTAGAGTAGATCTAACGCTTGATTTACATGAAGTCTAAGTACTTGTACATTATATATTTGTACAAGTTTACAATTGATTACATTTCATGACATTTACAATCATTCAAGCACATATATATTCCCTAGTGCTTTGTCATCCACCTTATTCCTGCAACACTCAAGTAGCATATTAGATGAACAAGAATGAAATGTTTGTCATTATCAAAACAAAGGGATTTACAGATGGCCATTTAGCCAACAATCTCCCCCTTTTTAAAGATGACAAACATTTCCTAAATATAAATAAGAAAATATAAAACTTGTGAGTTTCATACCTGAAGATTACCTTTGTAAATTTCTTCTCTTGTTTATAAAATGTGTGCTTATTATTCCCCATGAATTATGGAACGTGAAATCCAATTCTTTAGGGAATATAGCAACTTTCAATGTAAAGCCAAGAGTTTATAAAACTCATTGATTGAGTTTTGCACAATTACTAAGTTTTCTATTTATTTCTCCCCCTTTGTCATTTTAAAAAGATATCCGTTAAAAACAAATATTTGTGAGTTTTTAGTAAGTACTCAATCACTTGTAAAGGATATTAAATCTTGAAGGTGATAAAGAAAACATTGTAAGCTTTAGAGTATATGAAAAGTATTGCTCCCCCTTAAATAGATATCCCTCTTCAATAGATGGTCAATTTAGCCACAATTTTAAATTTCAGGTATTTGCAAAGATTTCATCCTTTTTGATCTATGACATATTTATTACTCCCCTTACTTTGTATGCTCTACTAGAATAGTCTTATAAGACATGTTCAAATGATGCCATAGAGGAATATCCATTATAATCAGTAAAGATAACCAATTCATTAGAATCATGGAATTATTACAATCATGCAAAGATAACCAAATCATGTAAAATAACCATTTCATTACAGCTATTACAACGGACACTCATGATCTCATTGAAAAGACTTAAGTATTACATCGATATCTGGGTCTTTTCCAAGAAATGACTCAGCTCCATAATACTGGACTAAAGTTTGCCACTCCAAAGCACCTGTCTTGGTTAAAGCATATGCTTCCAAGAAGGTGGGAACACGAACAAAGCGGAAATGAGCAACAATGTCTTGTAGTTGTAGGTGAGAAAACTGAGTGCGTGTGAGATCAGGAGATGGTGGAGGTGGAGTTTGGTAGTAGTTGTAGGAAGGGTTATATGGGTTGATCATGCCAGGATTTAAAGAGTAAGGATATTCATCTGGTTGATTTGGAGAGAGGACTTGCATCCTTTGGTTTAAGTAGGTCATGGCATGGTTACTATAATCTAATTGCTTACTTAGATGATATTGTGATCCAACAATGTAGGTTAGGGTGTTTTGGATGGGATCATGGGGTAGGTTGGTAGGAGGAGGTGGTGTTGGTATGTCCTGAGTAGATGTCTCACCTTCCGTCCTAGCTCTCTTGTGACCAAAATCAATTCCCATCTTTTCTAATGTGTTTTTTCTTATCTTTTATGGTTTTCTCTCCCATGTGTATCCTAGATCCTCAAGTTGTTTCTTAAGAAAGTGTTGAGTGATTTGGCATACAAAATCAGCATAAGGGGGATTGCCAGAAAACTCAAGCATATTCTTAATGATGATGCGGATAAAGTTTATGGGAATGCGTTTGATGATGGCATAGATTAGATACATGCGAAAGGTAGGGACTTCAAACTTGTTTGCTCTAGGATGTATATTTGTGGAAACAATAAGGTTGATAATCCTAGCTGCAGGTTTGAGGTTAATGTCATAGTAGGTACCCCTATCTTCGTGACAAGTTGTATTAGATTGAAAAATGGTTCGTTTAATCTCACTAAGATTGACGGTATTGTCATCTTGGGAAAGAGTATTGAGTGGATTTCCAGTGGTAAGGTCAAGAGTGTCTTGGTATTCTTCTAAGTCTATGTTGAGCATGTCAAGAATATCCTCCTCAGTAAATCGAAAGCTATGCCCATTGACCATAGAGTAGAAGGAGTCATTATCATTTTCGGAATGAGAGATTAAGTTTACATAGAACTCATTTACCACTTTGGAAGAGTCGGAGGGGAAGGAAGGGTTCAGAAAATCTTTCAAGTTTTGCACCTCGAAGAGATCCTCCAGGTCGACAATGTTGTAGAAGTCCATGACATCAACCGACCGTCGTGGAAGAGGAGTTTTGGAGGAGAGCCTGAGGTAGCGATCACCGGCAGCAGCATCGATGAAGGAGATGTCGTTGATGACCGTCAATGGTGGAGTAGCCTCCCTTTCTTTCCTGCTAGCAACTTTCTTCTTTCCACGTGTTGATGATGAAGCCATTTCTTGGCTTTAAGGTGGAGAAGAAGCAAGAAAGTCTTGGAGATGGAGAGGCCAAAGAGATGCACACAAATGCACTAGAAGGAAGCCAAGGAAGTAAGAATGTGAAGGTGTAATACAATGACCCGTTTTTGGTCCTTTTTATAGCAATCCAGTAACCTGGTCGGTCGACAAATTGTCGACTGACGACCGACAACGGTCATATCCTAGGCGCGCCACTCGGTCGCCCAACGGTCGACCGGAAACGGTTATATTCAAACGGTCAGATTCCAACGGTCATATCCCAATGGTCAATTCTCAGTCGAGCAATTGTCGACCGACATTGGCTCGGTTGAATAATTGTCGACCGAAAGTGTGTCTGAGTTTTGCCGATGTAATTTTTATTTGAAGTCTGTCGGTCGAAAGAGATAGGTTGACCGAGATGTTTTTGGTCGAGGAATTCGTCGACCGACATACTTACTGTGGATGAATTTATAAGCTTATTCTTAATGTAAATGATAGACTGAATTTGTAGAGCATATATATGTTTTCTAAGGGAGTAATATTTATTATTACCAATCTTTGAACAATTTTGTGGTCATAATTTTAATTGGTCTTTTGATCACAATTTTTATATAGAGAATGATATTCAAATAAGTATTGTGCCAAACTTATTTTAGGTCGACTTTTGACTACGACCATAGCGCCCCTTGGTCAAGCTTGATTTTAACCAAGAGGCAATTTTGTAGATTTCCAATTTGATCATTTATATGTGAAGTATGATGTCTGCATGTAACTTGATTAATTTGAGGCATTTTGAGTGATACTCAATATGAAGATTTATGTTCGTAATTCTCCTAGAATATTTATATAAGCTTTGTTGTAGGTACATAAATATCAAATTCTATTTCTTCTTGTACCCTTGTTTTCATGTAAGATTCTCCAAGAAAATATATATCCTTGAAAGCAACATCTCACGTTCTTAATTGAGAAATTTTTATCTTATGTGTTGCAAGCCTTAAAGTTCTTTTTCATATCACAAATGAATCATTTTGCTTGCCTATGTGTCATCAAGGATCCGTGCATACAATAATCATTTTCTATCATCTTTATGAGCTGAATAGTGAAAGCATGTCCATGATGTAATGATAGAACAACATATAATAATAATTTCATAAAATACAGTGATCATTTATACTAGATGTCATAACACATGATGGTCTTCAACTTGTAAGATCAGTCATTAACAATAAATCGATAGCAATTTGATCAATTTGAAAACACATTCAGCAGATTTATCAGAGACTGGATCGGTCGACCATGTCTTCGACCGACTGTCTTTCTCGGTCGACAGATTCTCGACTGAGAAAGGTTCTGTACTATTTCAGGGCTGTTTTCAGTAAGTAAATCAGAATTGTTTTTGTAGATTTAAAAGAATTATATATTCAAGTTAGATGTTTAAATACTTGAATTAATTTGTTAAGTTGAGATAGACATATAAATATGCAATTTGGGTCCTTGGTCATATCTCAACTTATTTTTGCTCATTTAGTTTGGGGTTTTTGGAACCCAAACTAACTCGACATCCTTTTTCTTGTAAGGACATGAAAAGGAATAGTGACCAAGACGCAAGCAGTAATGACAACATATAGAATCAACTTCATATATCTTTCTATGATTTTGTTCTGGGTTGTTCTTGGGTACGTATGTATTTGTACCTTTAGGTACATACATAAATTGATTCTTTGGCGCTTGTGTTCTTCCCTTACTAGGTTGTTGATAAGATTTTCCTTTAGGCTTGTAACCTAGTCCTCTCCTTCCAATTTGACGGTAAGGATCATTTAGGATTTTATCAAGAATGCCATTGTTACTTAGACTACAAACTTCTTGTTGTAGCTTAGCAATTTCCTCCATTCTTTTCTTGATATCTAGCTTTGCTTGTTCTAGATTAGATGATAATGAATTTCTTTCTTTCACGATAGTATCATAATCTAGATGTGAGCACAAGATGGGTTGTTTTTGAAGATCATTCACTTGAGTTTGCAAATTAATTTTTTCTAAAGAGAGAAGTTTGCAATCTGCCTATATAGATTTTATCTTAATATCATGATCTTCAATGATCTTTTTAAGATCTTCATTTTCAGATGTAATAGCAAGAAGCTTAGCATGTAATTCATCATTTGCTTTATTAGATTTCTTTAATTTCTTCTTGCACTCAATATATTTATTATGTGTCTCTTCAAGACTAGCAACTAGCTCATCTTTAGATAAATCAAAAAGACTTACCTCTTCTTCTTCTTCACTTGTTGTAGCAATAAGACAATCTTTTTGCTCATCTTCCTTCTTTGATCTCCATGGGCAGCTAGATGTTGTGTGGCTTGTTCCTAAGAACCAATTGCAACATGTTGTAGATTGGTCCAGGTTGCTCCTTTTATTGCGGTTGTAATCACCATCACCCTCCATTCTTCAAGACTCGATTAGAGCTCCTTGAAGCCTGCTCTGATACCAATTGAAAAACCACTAGAGGGGGGGTGAATAGGGTTTTAAGGTTATTTTAACAGTTATTTAACTCAAACAATCACAAATGAAAAAGTAAGAAGGAGACAAGGGATTTAGAGTGGTTCCTACCTTAACAAATACTAAGGCAGTCATTCCACTACCCGGTTGCTTACCCAACCGGGATTTGAAAGTATTAATTTTATTACCTTCACAAGGAATTACACAAAATACAATACTTTCTTACACCCCTTGGAACAGCCTTCACTTTGAAGTAGATGCACCAACTCGAGGTAGCGTTCTTGAAGTAACTCCAAGCTCCCCCTTGAAGTAGCCTTCCTCTTAGAAGTAACCTCACGTTGCACCAGCCTTCTTGAAGTAGTCCAAAGTCTCCTTCTTCACCAAGAAGATCACAACCCTCTCCAATCCGCAGCCTCCAACCTAGGAGTAGCAAGGAGAGTACAAACAATGAAAGTGAACAAGAACGGAAAACAGAAATTACAACTTATCCTTTGAAGCACAAGGCTTGATTTGCCTATATCAAGCGTTTAGATCTCCTAACCAAAGTATATGGAAGTGTGATAGCTGTGGATAGGAGATACTAGCCTATAGGACACAAATTTAGAGCAAGGTGAAGAGTAGCCAATTTCAGGTATTACTCAATTGCTCAAAATAGGTTGCTAATGCAAGTGTATGCTCAAAGATTGCTCAAGTATGGAATCAAGTGTCTTTAGGTGTCCTAAGGCATGTCCTATTTATAGGAATGTCCTACAAGTGCTTAAGGACGTTCTAGACACTTTCTAGGGGTTTCTAAGTGCTTAACTAGCCGTTAGATATAAGTTAGTTGCTTTAACAACGACTAGTTAATTAATTCTGCAGTTGCTGTCAGAGTCCATCTCGGTCGAGAAATGGTCGACCGAGACACTTACTGGGTCAAAGTTTTGTCGAATGACAGGCTCTCTGGATCAAGTGTTTTGCAACGTTTATCTCCAACTGCCAACTACCTTGTCAGATGTGTCTAACGGCTACCTGGGTCTTTCTCGGTCGAGAAGCTTGTCGACCGAGAGTGTCTAGGTCGAGGAGTTTGTCGACCGAGATTGCCCCTGTTTCAATGTTTCAATTTAAGGCATTAAGTGTGTGTATGAGTGTGCATATGTGACATTATTGAAGGGGATGACCTATCTAAGTGTAGTGATTGACTAGAGTAGATCTAACGCTCGATTTACATGAAGTCTAAGTACTTATACATTATATATTTGTACAAGTTTACAATTGATTACATTTCATGACATTTACAATCATTCAAGCATATAGATTCCCTAGTGCTTTGTCATCCACCTTATTCCTGCAACACTCAAGTAGCATATTAGATCAACAAGAATGAAATGTTTGTCATTATCAAAACAAAGGAATTTACAGATGTCCATTTAGCCAACACTATAAATGTCCAAATGTGCTCAAATTTGGCGTATGAGCTATGCACAAGATGTTTAAGAAGATCAATGAGTTAGATTTTTGAAAAAACTATTGCATCATGAAAAACTACTTGAGTGTATTCTGCTCTGAATACACTCAAGTCAGGCTAGAATACACTTGAGTGTATTCTAGCCTGACTCTATATGAGTCAGGCTAGAATATATATATATATATATATATATATATATATATATATAGAGAGAGAGAGAGAGAGAGAGAGAGAGTCAGGGTAGAATACACTTGAGTGTATTCGGACCAGAATACACTCAAGTAGTTTTTAATGATGTAATATTTTTTTTCAAAAATCTAATCCATTGATCTTCTTAAACTTGTTGTGAATAGCTCATACACAAAATTTGAGCACATTTGGACATTTATAGGTCAAGTTATAAAGACCGCAAAAAATATGCATTTCAAATTAGTTTTGCGCGTCAATTTTTTTGCCCTTGGATGAGTGACTTACACTCATCCAAATGGGCTAAAAATTTGTATGTCGCTTATTTTTAGTATGACGGTGAAGATCAATGGTTTACATTTTGTAAAAAATAGTCTTGGTATGCAAACACACTTGAGTGTATTCATACGATCTGTACACTCGAGTGTATTCTAGCCTGACTCTCTCTCTCTCTCTCTATATATATATATATATATATACATATATATATATAACATATATATATGGATATGTATACTATCAATATTATATATACATCATTATATCTATCATATATATTAAAAATCACCAAATGTAATAAAATGAGATAAGGCAACTAGTGCAACATCTTCATCCAACAAGTGATGTAGAAAATAGCAACTAAGAGATCCACATCTAAATGCAATCCTAAAAACTTCCTTTTTAGGGTTCCTAGTCGGACAATTAGACAAGATGGTTGGATGATCATAAGTCCCTGATTTAGTAGAGCCTGTCTTATTTTGGTCCATCATCTCATGTTAATCACAATCCCTCCAAGGACCATCCTTTTTGTTGTGGGATTTTGATTTTCCCCTCCTCTCCACCATGGGCCACCGATTATGTTTTTGCATAATCCTATTCTAATTGTATAATTAAAGTTTACATGAGAATGAATAGAGAGACCATAACATGAAGTCATATATATGTTACATTATGTTTGATCAAACTTAAAATTCCCAGTTTAGAAATTTCAAATCATACCACAATGATCTAATTATCATATCCACCTCCACCAAAAAAATGATCTTTAAAGTGTCACATAGGTATATCTATCACGTTTGATATTAGGTGATTACCACAGATAAAAGTTTGCACATAATTTGTCTAACAAATCATATATGGTTCAAAATACAAATAGTGTTAGAAGTAGAAGACATCAACTCTGATACCACTATTGGGTTTTTAGGAAGGGGGCATAGAGATATAATATAAAACAATATCTTTATGCCCAACAATTGAATCCATTATATCTATAAAACATAAATGAATAAAAGAGATAATGGTGATACCCTTGCACACTCTAGTTATCCAATAGCTAGACACATCTTAATTCGATGAATAACACAACTTTCATATCTAAATCTGGGATGACCACCAAAAAATCTAGATATAAAAAAAATATCTAGATTGACCACAAAGATACTGCATGGATCATCTTGTAGAATAGTTTCTCCATGCCCCCATCACTTGTGCTTCAGCCTCTACTTCATAGATGCAGATGAGGGAGAACGAGATGTTCCACCTTGGTCACTAAGTTGAAGAGGAACATGAGTTGTCAGCGTACTAGTCACCTTAAAACTCTCTTTCTTTCTACTATCTCAAGAAACAATCCTTAGGGGACTTCCTCTCTCAACATCTTGTCCCACAAGTTGTCTTAAATGATAAGTTGTCTTAAATGATATATTTCTCCCATTTGGACGTGCCCTCATTATGAGGAGAGTCATTGGCTTGGAGAAATTTTATGCCATACCCTTACCTAATTTCAATAAAAAAATAGTATTGAAACTGAGACATGGAATGTATCCTCTTACCATTCAATCTTGTTCCTTGAGCTAGAGCATACTATTTGAGATATTATGATCATAATATCATATATTTATTCACATGAGCATGGACATGCATTTCATAGTCTTTCTTATCAAGTGGTTGAGGATATCACTCCCAAGTAGGAACAAATTTCATATAGATCACTAAGACTATGTCCCATGTATCAAAGTGTACCAAATCGCCAACTTTTTAGCTACTCATATCTCAGAGCATGTTGGGCTAGTGACAAAGTACACAAAACAACATGTATTACAGTAGTGACTTCAAGTCTAAGAATCACAATCACCACTTCCATATTAATAAATGACTCTAACATGTCATTACATGACTTCTATGTGTATCTCAAGGTGTATATGTGAAGTACAATTTATTCTCTAACAAGTACCCATGAATTAAGTTAATGTCCGATATCATGACTAAGAGACATAGTCATAACTCACCATGCATGCTAGTCTTGTGTATTATTATTTTTCCATACTATCTATAATAATAAATGTATAAGGACGTAACAAAAATGAATAATCTTATTATACATATGATCCCATGTTTAGGTCTTCAATATAAACCATACTTCATCGAGTCAAATCATTCTTTAGACATTCTTACGTTTATTCATTGCTTCAATATTTGAACAAGTACAATAAGTGGAATTGCCTTTTGCTAATAATCAATATCCCTTTTATGATCATCACATGATGGCTTCCAGGACATATAACCAACATGATGTTTGGGATAGGAGAATAAAAGGAGTTTTGGGACAACTGGTACATCAACAAATCATGTTCCTCTTCGACTTGGTAGCCAAGGTGGTCCACCATGTTCTCCCTCGTTTTCCTAGATGAAGTTGAGGTTGAGGCACACATGTGGAGGCTTAGAGAAGTTGTTCCAAAAGATGAAAACAAGGTGCTACGAAGAAGATAACCATGCAACAAATCAGTTTCTAATCTAGATCTCTTACCGATCTTTCCATATTTCTTAGTGGCTGATTTGGATCTAGATCTAGAATATTGAGTTCTTCACCTAAAATCACACATCTAGTTGTTGGTGAATTAGTTTGTGCAAAGGTATAAACTTTATCCCTTCTTATGTATTTTGTTCAATGACATATTTTAGCTATGATAGATCTAGCTGCTAAGGTATACAAAATCTTTTCTTTGTTATTTCACTGCATCCCCTTCCTAGAAACCCTATGATTGGATCATATTCATACTTGTTGTTCAAAATAATTCTCTAACCTTTCATAAACTTTTAAGGATACTCATTATTATAGATCATGGTGACGAAATGTATTTGGGAAGTGAGATTAGGAATGAAGACATATCCATATGTGTTCTCTGATCTCAGAAAGTGGGTAGCTTGGCTATATCATGCATTACGAAAATCAAAAAGATGTCAAGGTCAGGCGATCACATGGGTTGAAGTTATTCGTTTGGTGACTATTTCAGAGTTTTGTTACTCAGGGATCAATAGAATTGTAAGTTCAGGGTTATTGATGAATGCCTATTCATCCTAGGTTTAGCCACATTTTCAATTTAATTTTTCATTTTAACTTCCCATTTTTCTATAGAATTACCTTCCATTTAATTTTTTTGGATTTTGTTATAATTCATTAATTTTCAAGGTACAACATGAATTTGATCTCTACACGCCAAATTAGGATGGTAGACCCATTGATGTCTATTTATGTGTGGCTACTCTATACCACCCCAGATGAATGAGGGGAGGTTTCCAACCACCAAATCAAAGCCATTTTAGAGAGCATAGTTGACAGAATAAGGATTGGGATTACAAGAGGAATGATCCACTTTTATCCTATGACAAATTGACTAATTAAGACAACCAACTGGATGAGGAACATACGCTCCATCAACTGGTCCTCCATCATCAAATATTCCAATTAACTATTTGGGGCCTCATCCCATCAACACACACTAACACGTCCATCATAATCTATTTAGAAAAATTAATGTAAATACAAACTAGGATTTATAATCCAAGAAAAAATCTTCAATTGGTTCTAAAACCAAATTTTACTGCAAGTTTATTATACAAGCCTAAAACCCTAGGATTTAGGTGTAAGTACTTTGTATTGATAAATATTATTGGTAAGCATAACTGCTAGATGGTTTCCATCAATCTCTAGAGACTTGTTGGGAATAATACTCTCATCATTAAGTATGGGTAATGGTTTTTATATTGTGTAAATGTTTAATCTATCTAAAGTATCTACTTTTCATTTGATTAAGTGAAAGATTTTGAATTGAAACAGAACACATTTTCAATTTATTTCTACTATATCTACAAGAATAAGAAATAATACATTTTCCATGAATTTAAGACTAAAGTTATTCAATTTCAAGTGTATGATCAAGGACATGAAGATTGTTGATTCTTAATTCAAATTATTTATTAAAAGATCAATGCTATGTGAAAGTTGACAGCATAATTTTCTTAGGCAAAGTTGTTAGCCTTTTGGAAAATGAGCTCTTGGGGGGAACTTTAATGAGCACTTGAGTGCATATGAGCTCTTAGTGCAATTTTGTGAGCACTTGGGTGTATATGAGATCTTAGAAATATGCAACATTCATGGTACATTATCTCTTGGGAGATATTATAGATGGAGAACAATATTTATAACCCTAGTAATGAATATATTTAGTAGATATTAAGTTGAAGACAAAGATGAATATTGAAACACCCCAACTCAAACAAAACATGATTTCATACTAACCAGCGGATTACCAAAAATCACGAGAAATTAAAATCAACTTACAACAAGCACCATAAGATGAGACGTGTTGCATTTGAGCCAACACTTTCATTTCATAACATATTTTCAAGGTGCTGCAACATAATTTCCCATCATCTCATTACATGAAATAACTATCCCACATGCTGATTTATTACATCAAGGTACATAAGCCGAAAACCATACATTGATCATCATATGAGAAACATCAAAAACTCTCCCGAAGACCTGAGAGTACAGGGATGACAAATATGACTCTACTACTAGACACTATCTATTCCACCAGGTACGATACCTCTGCATATCATCTCAGCCACATGATCTTCATCTCACCAGGCACGTCCACCTAAAAAGGGTTATTAACCAGCAGGGTGAGACACACAGTCCTAGTGATAAACATAACCCTCTACCAACTTTATTATTATCACAGATAACTGAGCAGATAGATCAATTTAAATAATAGGTAATAACTAACCGGTTATACAAGAAGGAACATGAAGAACATGTATATAGAGTACATATGAGAAATCTTACATCATCCAAGGCCTCAACCAATTTTTCATATTTGCTCTAAGTAAAGATACTATATAGCTTGATTACTAATTATTATACCCTGAGGAAGTGAGTCGTACCGCTCAAATCCAACCTTCGATCGTGAAGCCCATAACCGGTTCCATACAAGCTCAATGGGAGATCCAGACTCCATGACCTCACCTCCTCATGGTTAGTGCATGATATTCAAAGTAGGACCGCAATCTCATGCTTAAGTGGCCTCAGCCATGGGGTCAACTCCACAGGATACCCTTTCCTCTAGCCCACCTTGGTACAGGTCACAACGCTAGAATATCTTGAGCCATGAGCTTATTCACTGTGCTCTTGATACATGAACACATTCATGCTCTACCACACTAAGACATGGGCCGGTTCACCATGCTCTTACACATATATGAGTCTACAATTGAAGTTTCACTCTATCACTCCTATTTTCATCTGGAGAAACCCCACATATTCAACAATATGCACTCTAGGTAATCATGCAGGAAATACCTATTTCACCTTCACCAGCTACTGACAATGATGAATCCAAGGCCTGGGAAAACTATATGAAAGTTCATATGTATTTAATTAATGCATTTTTAGTTGATTGTTGTGGCAATCAAGTTGTATTAAACAACCATATATATAAAACATAAACAACATTAAATTCCATTATCTTGTGTCACACTGTTACTAGTTATTCTCAATGCCCTCAACAATCATCATATTGCCATGGGATATCAATTCCTCAGTTCACCACATAATGCTACTGCCTCTCAAGGCTTCATCATCATACATCATCATGGGATAGTGATCCCTCATATCACAACTAGAGGATAACACCTCAAACAGGCACTTCAGCCTTTATCAGGTCACCAGACCTTTCTCATCATATGGTGATACATGTTATCTCATCAACATGGCACATCATCATTACTTAGATATTGCACATATACCAAGTGTTACACCAAGCACATAATCATATAATCACCATAGATCTTACCTAGATATGAATTCAATTGATAATACCTGCATGGTTAGAGAGCATAGCAAAAGAGATAACTGGATCACCACATACAAATCCTTACAGAACATATCATGTCATTAAGATTAAGGTTTCTAGGTTTGGAACAATCATCCATTATTATGAAAACATGAAGTATAATGTCATATATGGTCTATTAAACAAAACACATTTATGTTACCATACTATGGGTATCCCACCATACCCTACACCTCATACCAGTAGGCACACCATCCCTAAGGATTCATCTTTAATGACCATACAACCATGATCTATCATCATGATTTATCAAAGGTTCACCTACCATCAACCATGCATAGGTAATCCACCATACTATTGTTCACAACCGATTTGTCATACCTTTTCATCATAGTCAAAGATATGGGTCCAAGGTAACAACATATCATACTAATATCTAGGGCTCAAGGTAACACCTAGGGTTATCAGGTTAGGGTACAACCCTCACTGAAGGTGTCACCTAGCCTCACCAAAACTAGGCAGCGACCAATGAACCCTCACTAAAAGTCGGTATCATCTTACAAAGCTTCAACACCACAAACCAAGGTGATATCAGAAAAGACACATATCAGGTAAGACCCACAACCTCCTCGTATGCCTGATGTGGGGCAAAGCATGTCATGCAAAGAGGCCACCAAGGCCATATCATCCAAACACACCTCTGCCCATCCTAGTCAAGGGACCATCTTCTGGGATATCGGGCAACTCATATCTCATTTCATAACGGGTTAGGCAACCTTGTAACCATGTCGGCCAAGATCCACATAACCTTATCGCCCAAAGCTCTCAATGTGTGTCACTCTAAACACTATATCGCCCAAGATCAGAAGCCTACCAACATATAACTCTCGATGTGTCGGGTAGCCAACCAAGAGAAGGCATGTATCGGGTAAAGGCATATACATGTATCGGGCAAGGGCATATACATGTATCGAGAAAGGGCATATCGGTCAAAGTATCATCTCTTCTAATAGGGTATCGGCCAAGTACTTAACCCTGGTGTCACCCAAGCCATCATATACATACACACTTATATCGGGTTAGGGTTGATGATATTGGACATCATATCAAAGGTCCACCTATAACTCCCATCTTCACATCTTTGTCATCCATGAAGCACTATCTTGGGCACCACACCATGACACCCAAGAGATCATCAAAACAAGGGCATCCCTATCGATCAACTAGGGTTAGGGTGACCATATCAGCCAAAGCATCCTATTGCCCAAGACAACATATCAGAAAACTAGGTTTAGAGCAACCTTATCGACCAAGGCAACCATATCGCCCAAGCTAGGGTTAGGGTGACCATATCGGCCAACTATCATATCGCCCAAGGTACTAACCAAGGGTTCAACCCCAAGAGCATGTCATGTAACTAGGGTAGATCATCATCTTAACACTAAGGTCATCACTTCTATCGACCAAGCTAACATGTCGCCCAACCATCTAGAGTATAGGCTCACCTCTCAACAACTAAGTGAGAGAGGGGTTTTAACCAAGGAATCACTATCATACATCTTTGGATCAAGGGATCCTAATATAACCTCTCAACAACAAAGTGAGAGAGGGGTATTTCTCACAATCCATCAACCAAGGCATAACCTATCAGGAAAGGTACTATATCGGGGAAAGCATACTATCGGGTAAAGCCCTATATCGGGTAACCAGTACATATCAGGTTAGTCATCCTCAACCTCAAGACACCCTTAACCATATTACACAAGGAGAACAAGATAAAGGCTGTAGTAAAATGTAACCTTTCCATTAGATCAGATCTCAAGTTCCACATATACAGATATCATAGTGAAGAGTATTGGTCTAAAGACAAGAATCAATGTAAGCACATATGAAGAGTGAGCATAATAGAGATGGATATGAGTTATGTAACCTGGCTTAAGAGGATATCCATGAAAAACATCAAGCTTCCTAATCCAAGCAGCAAACCCACGTTCCTCACCATGAAGATCATCCATCCCAGGCTCCAAACTTGCCTTTGGCTCCATCATCATCACCTCAAGAAATAAAAGATGATGAAGAAGAAGAAGAAGCCATGGTTATCCTTAGCTCAAGAAGAAGTAAAGAGGGAGAGAACCACGGCCTTGCCTACTCTCATCAGGGGTCCATCCATGGCTGATAGGGGAAGAAGGAGGTGAAGAAGAAAGTGCAAGGAAAATCTAGTAACGAAGCATGACTCACCAAGGTTAGATCTTGAGTAAGAAGTCTCCATGGGCAAGGAGCTCGACATTCCAAGCTCCATGGGGGTTTTCCTTTAGTCCCAAAGCTCCCAAGCTCATCCCATACAGGAAGGGGAAAGAGGTGGATGAAAAGGATCACTTGGGTAAGGAGGAAGGGAGTTATATACACCAAGGAAGAAAGAGGTAGCAAAGGAAATGTGTCATAACCACATAAACTTAGGTGCCACTTGCTCACGATATAAGGCCACTTGTAACCATGGTTCAGGAAAGCGGTATGCGGTGTACGGGCGGAGAGGGTACTGCATAGAGTATATGCGGTATGCGGGAGTCTATACGGGAGTATATGCAGTTTTGGATTTTTTATATTTCAATAAACTAATTATATATAAAATAATATAGCAAGATCATAAATTAAAATATATAGAGTAGGCATGTACATCTATTTACTTATAAACATATTAATATGCATGTATGATGTATGATATGCTTATATATTTATATATGTCTATATATAGAATGTGTTTGTAATATATGTACAAATACTAAAATGTAGGTAAATGAATCTACAAATATATGTATAGTGTGTATAGATGTGAATAAATCAAAATGTATATATACATTCACAAATAAGTGATTGTATATTTAGGTATATTGTATATGTATCTATACATGTTAATATATAAAAAGGTATTTGAATAAATATACAAATGCATGTGGAAAATTTTTATATGTATTATAATGTATTCATTTAATTCAATGACTATATAACTCAATTTATATATATAATGAAATGTGTGCATATATATGCATGTATGTACGAAATGCATGAACCTTAGTTGTGGGCTTTGAGAAAAGTGGAGTTTAATCGGCCGCTTAATCGACCAAGTGGGAGTTTATGAGGCCCATGACCGGCTAGCGGACCGATTAGTAATATGCGGAGCAGTAGGGTGACTGAATAGGTATATACGGGAGTATATGCGGCCGTGCAGACCGATTTCCCGAACAGTGCTTGTAACCACTCCATTCTCTACATGCACAGACTGGTGATAGACTCTAGGCTATGTATCATGCAGCTGGTCATGTCCCGTGGATGATGCACCTTCTTGGCTGATACACACACCAAGCTTCTACCCGATACACTAAAGGACAAGATAACACATATAACATATATGGTATAAAGACCTTATAGAGATGTCACTCCTCAACTATCATCCAAAAAAGGTGCCCCAACCTCCATCCACGTCCTAGATGATGCCAAACAGAAGGGAGGAGACTCTAGAGCTGATAAATTTCATATTTCCCCTCCACTTTGGGTAATTTGCAAGTTACACCAAAACTAGCACGTAGAGCACAAGCATCATCCAACCAAGCTCAAACATGGAACTTAGGCACTCCTCAAGGTGCCCCATAGCATCATTCTCTTTCCAATGATGCAATAGAACTAAAGGAATGCTCTACATGTGACATATTGCAATATGACCCCTTACTTTGGGTAAATTGCACTTTGGTCCAAAACAAGCAAACATTGCTCAAACAACATCCAAACGGGACCAAACTGTAAACATAAGCTCGTCACATGATATAAAAATTTCTTAAAGGATTATATTAAGGTTCTAAGAACCTTACTTAAGAAAAGAAATTAGGGTTAGCCCAAAACATGGGTCAGGGTCCTTACAAGTCATAAACCCCTAACAAGGATTTCGTCCCCGAAATCCCGGGTGGAAAGAGGACGGGTGTTACTCACGCATCGCATCATACAACTCCACAAAGATCCTGGGTGTCATTGATCTTAGACCAACATACTTGCTCTTCTTCTAGAGCCAACACATGGTTTCCTATATTGGTTACAGGATCAACCCTCTGTCTCAACATCCTTTGTCTGGTAACACTCTTTATATACTGGAACATCACATGTGACTTGTATTACTTAGGTATCAGTTCCTTTACTGATATATCACCTTCCTTGTTACACTTCCAGTGTGCTACTCTGATCTTACAAGCTCAACTCTTAAGCTTCACATAACTTGTATCACTATCCTTCTACTATATACATTCCAATTGTTCCTTCTTCTTCCACAAAGGATGTCTCTAATCCAAGGGAGATCTATCTCAGAAGGGATTATCACAAGGTACACCACATCATCTTGGATGCAAGGCTTCTACAACTTTTTATCAGTTTCCAAAGGCCAAACAAGCACCAATTCAGGTGGTAACAGATATGCACTATCTCAACTGATTTGGATAGGAATCACAAACCTTGTTCATCTGTCTCTAACCGATGCACATCCTGCCTGGACCTTCTTTTACACGAGACTTAGCTAGGAGTATTCCAAGGAATCAGGCTTAACTTGATGAGCTTTTCCCAAGACGATCTTAAATTAGTTCTTTTCCTTGGGTGCATACCTTTGTTCATCATGTTTATGCAGAGCATAAACCCCTAACAGGTGATAGCCATACTTTGAGAACTTAGCCAAGTCGAACCAAAGCCGACTTCTCCATCTGAGACCACTTCACACCTTTCCAAGGATATCCATTCCTAGGGTTATCTCGATCCTCAATATGTCAAGTGGAAAGAGATTCGCTTGATTGTCATGTCTAGGAAAAGAAAGGATACGAGAAGGATATACTTCATCCAACCCAACCAAATCATCAAGCAAGGTGCTCGACAACAGGCTATCTCTCTCCTGACTAAACTAGAAGGAAACATCTACCAAACATACTACAAGCATTCAAAGGAGGGTACATCCTAAACTGGATCAATTGAGGCAGATAAGAGGCAAGAAGAAGACAAAGCAGAATGGAGTGACTCCATTCGACTTGCCATCTCACACTAGTATTAATATATGCAACAAATTTTGTTGCATCCTCATACACGATATAACAATATACATACTTGCATTTGTTGATGTTTTGGCCTATATCATGATTCATAAATGAAGCTAGGGATGATTCTACTCAAGAAAAGAGGAATGAAGATACAATACAAACTTGGGGGATTTGATATTAGTTCTCCCTCTTTGAGATATTGAAATTTAGGTTTAATGTTCCAATCATTTATTTTCCTAGTTATATACCTCAACTAGGAGCACGATCTTATATAATATCATGTTATATATTTTGAATATAATTATCAATTACTATTGTTTATTTTGCAAATATTATCATGGAAATGTTGATCAACTATCCTTGTCTATATGGCCATCATATGTGGGGATAATGGGAGGAGGCGGTCATTCTAAGTGGTATGATAGCCATATTTACTTTAGTATCTTTTAATTAAATTAATTCAAAACTCAATTGAACCATAAGGGAATTATTAGAATTATTCAATAGGAAATGGTGTCTGGGATTGGATCACAATCTTGGTGATGGAGAAACATTCCTATAAAACACTAGTTTGTTTATGTGGACTCACAGATCACTATGTATCCTATTTGGAAAAATCCAAGAAATTTTCCTAACCTGAGAAGCCTTTGAGATCTTCTCATCTAAAATTCATCTCCATCTCAAATATAGTCTTTTAATGGTTAAATTTCCTCTTTATATACCCTATAAATTCATTTTCCGCTCATCTAAGTTTAAGATTCCCGAAAAATTGTAATAGGGCATCCTCCTCCAAAGAAAGAAGATGAAACACTAGCTTGATACATACATACATGCATATATATGCACATTATATACATACATATATATACATATATATAATATGTGTATTTATAGATGAAACATGTTTATGTAATGTATGATTCTCCAATAAGAAGAAACTCTAGAAACTTCTTCAAATATAGAATGAGTTGACACAATGTAGGTATATGCAATACTTGACGAGGATGGAGAAAAGAGAAAAAAATTATGGGAGATTGTTAATCCATGATCAAAACTATGATCTTGATTATACACAGTTAATGAAGGAAAATGGTACTCATATAGGTGCGGACCCTAGAACTAGTTTGAAAAGTAAAAATAGAAAGTCTAATGAAAAAAGTGGACACTTGAAACCAGGCCAAATATGATGAGAATGGGTAAACAAAAAGATAACAAAAGGTATTACAAAAGTATGTAAAAATTCTACAAATGAGTGAAGATAGCTTTAATATTTATAGGTATACCACTATGAGTGCAAGGAAGAAACCCAAGATCCTTTAATTTGATACAACCTAGAATAATATCTTACATCCTATCCCTAGGAATTCCCTTGTTATCCCCATGATGGGATTAAGAGAGGCATTCTTACCCCCTCTACCATTGTTGTGATGGACACCACTTGTGATCCCCATCATATATGAACAGAAGTATGTGAACTTTGCCACCTACAAGCTGCATGGAATAGTTAGACTATGGTGAGAAAATTATCATGTTGACAAAAGCATCTATCTTAACTATATTATTAGACAAGTCGAGGGCATAAGTATGTATACATATAACCCTACTCACATGATAAGAAATATTAGGAAGTTAATTAAAGCTAGCCATAGGGATAAATACATGGCATCCTAGTTATATAAATGCTGCCTTTTAGAGGTTTTTGAAACCTTAGTGACATGTTTCGTTTGTTGTAAAGAATTTAAATGGTATAAATCAAAGTCCTAGGATTTTCCTCTCCCATATTTGGATGTGCACCAGAAATTATAGCTCTAACTTATACTCTTCATCCTCATTTTCCCTGCCCTTAAATTTGATTGAACATTGTAAATAGTCTTGTCATTGATCCACAATTGTCATTATTTCACAAATTGATTGGTTTGCAGATCTTGGATCTTTTACAAAATTGAAAGTGGTTAATGTATAACATCATGAGTAATGGGTATATAACTAAACAATACACCAATCAAATCTCAAGTTGCCACAAATCTTATTGTGCTCTGTATCAGGAGCAACATGTGTTGTACTTCAATGACAAAAGTAGATGAATTCTTATTTTAGGAGGAGAAAGAATACCATATGGGAAATAACTATCTACGATTGTGCAAAGGTTGGAGGAAGGAGACACATGCCGCCGCTGATGAGAGCAGTTCCTGAATATCTAGAACAAAAAAGATAAAAAGGTAAGGTATGAAGTCGGGCTTACCTAGAAGTTGTGTGAAGAAGGGGGATTTAACGTGATGCATATGTGACTATGGGGTAGCATAGGGTGTCAAGAGTCTTGAGAATTTTGGGGAGTCATGGTTCTGTGTATCCCGATTAATACCTAGGGGGGCCTAGTATGCAAAAGTCACAATTAACCAGGATTGGGTTGTCATTGATTTTGGAATCATGTTCCAAAAACATGCAACCAAACATGTATTTAGAGAAAAGAGTAGGATTTAAATCCAATCACACATCTAATGTTGCATAGCAATCGTGATGTAAAGGAAGAGAGTGAAATTACTTGGACCGGCTTTCTATGACCCTTGATCCCTATTTCTTACTACTAAGCCTCACAGATTTTATAAAGCATTTAGCTTGGCATGGTAGTAGATCACGTGTCTTTGGGTTACTGTTGAAAATGAAATGAACTAACAAAGGGATTTTATGTGTTGAAGGATTCCAACTATACTTGTGGTCAAAGAGAGTTAAGAAAACATTAGTAAAGGAAGGTAAGAAAAAAAGAAATAATAGAGAATACTAGATTTCTTAGAATATAGATGAGACCTCATTAGTGTGGTAACACCCCTCTAAGTTTACACATGCCAACAAAAGCATTACCCATGTTTTTCATAACATTGGGGCACTTGGATTTGGAATCATGTCACAAACACGTTAATATTTACAAATAAATAAATAAACACCATGCATTAACTTGGAAAAAATCATACATTATTCATGGATAGAGATGACAGCTTATTCTTCTTCAAGTCTGAGTTCTATTAAGACACACTTGCCCAAACATAACTAGAACATAACATTGAAGGGTATCTAATTGATTCGATCATTTAGGTAGATCGACTAGGTTGAACTTTAAGCTTTCCAGGCCTTGCTATGTCTTCTACTCTTCACTTGCTCTAAAATCTAGGAACATCTCAACCCATCCATACAAAGGAAAAAATCATATCATTAAACAATACTATAACATTAAAAAACAAGTAAAATAACTACAATTGACATTAACAAAAACTTAGACTTCATCATTAACTTAAGCATTCTTGAAGTATTTCCTTAACATAAATAGTTGATTGAGAATTATATGCATCTGTATATAATTTCCCACTATGGGTGCATACTGCTAGGAAAGACTATGATTTCTAGGAATCCCATAATGAACTCTTGACTTCCATAGTTACAAGAGTAAATAAAACTAAAAAATTTCTCATTACTTAACATGAATCTTAATATTCATCTTTACATCAACTTGAATATAATATTGGATCTTGAACATAATGTGCTCTCTCCCTCTTACGCGTGATGGGATTGCTTCGTATAAATAATGCACATGACTCCTTTACCTTTTCCTGCATGATCACAATCATAATTCATTGTGAATATGACAATCATAAACTCTATGATGTAGCAGTCATCAACCATAAATAATATGAAGAATAATTTAAACATATAAACTTTGTTAAATGTGATTATGTTCTAAACATATAAATAAACAAACAAATCATCCAAAATATGAGTGCACAATAGCATGACCCTTTTTAGATGGATAAAAATACCTAAATCAACTCTCCTAGACTTGATTGAGGTTTGAACACCTATAATGTAGTTAACTGTAAGATGTGTGCATTAGTCCATGATTTTTAACCCTATTCTTCAAAATTTAATTATTGAAGTGTTTAAGTTTGGAAAACCATGGTGGGGCGAATTCAAAGACTACATAAGTATTTCCATGGTCATGGAGTCATAGGAAATCTATGGTGATAAATGTCCCTGGTGACTGGGAGGAAGCTTGAGGGTGGAGTGTTTGGGAAAAATAGGTGGAAACACTAGTACATAACATGCCTTTAGTGTCAGTTTTTTAAGGCCTTTAGTGTCAGTTCTTAAGTGACACCTATGTGGGCGCCGCTAAAAGCCCAACCGTTACACGTCGGTTCTCAAACCAATGCCAAAACCCTTCACGCGCCACTGAAAATGCACCAGCAGGGGGTATAGGTGTCTGTTATTAGGCTCGAAACGGACGCCACATACCTTTGCACCACAGAAAGGGCGCCATCTGGGGCATGATAACCTCCCATTTTGTGACGTTATCTTATTAGTTATCCTTAATTTTCCATAATCTTTCTTAGATAAATTAGATAAAATCATTAACTTTTTACTTTATTTCGGATTTACCAATAAACTAACTTTTCTTCTTTATCATTATAGAAAACACAAAAAAAAATTACAAAGACTCCACATGGTCTCAAGACCGTATGAAGACCACACGGTCCCAAGACCGTGTGAAGGTCACTCAGTCTCAAGACCGTATGAAGACCACACGGTCCCAAGACCGCGTGAAGGTCACTCGGTCCCAAGATCGTATGAAGACCATACGATCCCAAGACCGTGTGAAGGTCACTCGGTCCCAAGACCGTATGAAGACCACACGGTCCCAAGACCGTATGAAGGTCACTCGGTCCCAAGACCGTATGAAGACCACACGGTCCCAAGACCGTGTGAAGGTCACTCGGTCCCAAGACCGTATGAAGACCACACGGTCCCAAGACCGTATGAAGGCCACACGGTCCCAAGACCGTGTGAAGGCCATACGATCTCACAGACCGCATAAAGGCAAACGGTTTGAGATCCCCAAATGGTCTCAAGACTGTTTGGGCTCAACTTGAGCCTATAAATAAGACCCCAAGGGTCACTTCAAAGGGGAGATCTCTCGGACGCCCAAAGGATGCCTCTCCAGTTCCAGAGCACTCTTGTCTTCCATCCATTTCCCCAAGGCTGCCAGTTTGAGATCCACATTCCATCATCAAGCTACCTTCTCTCTCTCTCAACAGCAAAGAAGGTGGGAAGAGAAGATCCATCATCAAGGCAACCACGAAGTGCGAAGATCGTTGCTCTCTTCACCAAGGGCTCAACCTTCCCTCCTCCGTGGAGATGATGTTCTTTCTTTCTCTTCTCGCCTCCTTCTTTGCCCTTGACATGAGCGAGTAGTCTCATTCACTAGGGTGCGGGGAGTAGCCCCGCTACCCATGTTTTCATTTCATGCAATGTAATTCAATTATTTGCAATAGAGATACTCTCCTTTTCAGTTCAACATCAATCGTTTAATGAATTCTAGTTTCTTGATCATCAACTTGTGTTACTTATTATCTTTCGGTATGAATTGTCTATGTTTGTACCCTTAGATCTGAATATCGATTGAATGTTGGTTTTAGATGTATGTAGTCACCATATGTCTGTTTCGGTATTTAGGAGTGCTTTCATGAGTGGAGTAAACTCACCCCCATCGTTGCACTTCCATACTATGAAATGGAATCAGTTGACGTATGGAAGTGCAACCTTGGTAAGGTCGAGGAACACATTT
The DNA here is from genome assembly GCA_963693085.1 of Alisma plantago-aquatica. Classification (NCBI taxonomy): domain Eukaryota; kingdom Viridiplantae; phylum Streptophyta; class Magnoliopsida; order Alismatales; family Alismataceae; genus Alisma; species Alisma plantago-aquatica. The sequence continues at coordinate 1,045,765,188 of OY856411.1, read as the reverse complement.
CATGAAGGAGTAATGCAAAGCAAGTGACTATTCATTATGGAATGGCTGGCGTTGCAATACTCCTCACTTCTCGTAGCTAGTTATCCGAAAGGAAGCTAGGACTACAAGATACTAACTGATTTGACTCTCTTTGCAGGTTGTTTTATTATGTTGCATGTCTTGATCCATGTGTAGTGGTGTGAAACCCGATAACATCCTAGTGGTTTTTAATCATTGTTTACAACCTTAATCTCTACTTTCTTGCTTTACTTTCCTCGCACTTAGCTTAAAACCAAATCAAACTTTCGATCTAAATATCAACTGTTAAGTAGTTAAGTATGACTAAAACGTTTTCCATCTTGATTACATCAAGACCGTTGTCCCGAGGATTCGACCCTTAACTATACTACGATAAGACTTCTGCGTGTCTTAGAATACGTGGGTGGAGATCTTACCATAGTACTAGCAAGGCTAAACTTAGGGATTCATAATCTCTAGGATTTTTAGTGGCGTTGCAAAACTCCATCAAAAATTGGCGCCGTTGCCGGGGAAAACGGAACGTTTTAGCTTTTACTTAACAACTTCTTGGTTTATTAGGATTTTACACATTTTCTTGATAACTACTCCAAATCTTCTTGATTTCTTCGTTTCCTTCCATTATCTTAACGTGTGATTTTCTTTCTACTCAGGTAGAAAACGTGTATGCAAACCCCGCATAGCATCAGATTCTCCCCTAAACCAGAGTACGACTCTGAGGTAGAAAGAAGTTTCCACCGAAGGATTAGACTCAATCGCCAAAGAGCCAGACAAATGGCTGACGAGCAACGCCTCGTTGCGGAGAGAGTTAACGCCGCCATAGCGGCACAAAGATCACAACTCATCGCCGACACTCGTGCTCAAGTGCAAGCCGAGATTCGAGCTGAGGAACAAGCTCGCATCCAAGCCGAGAATGCTGCTGCTCAACTTGCACTAAGAAACAAGAAACTTCGGGACTACGCAGTCCTGAAGAATTATGAAGATGAACACCCAGTCCGACCACCGATTATTAACATACCAAACTTTGAAATCTGGACGCAATGGATCCAGATCATGCAAGGCATCTCTTTCTCTGGAGCACCCGGAGACGATTGCATGGATCACCTTAAGAGATTCAAGTCACTCTGCCGACTTGTACCTCAAGCAGGAATCGCCCTGGAAGCAATAATGTTACACCTTTTCCACTTCACCTTATCTGGAAGAGCGCTAAGCTGGTACAATGCTTTAGATAGACACCCCATCATCACTACTTGGACTCCTTAAGAAGAAAAGTTTCTTGAGAAATTCTTTCCACCTTCACTAACCTATGAGATTAGGGGACAGATTAATCACTTCGCCCAACTACCTGGAGAAACACTTGCGGAAGCTTGGGAAAGATTCAAGGAACTCCTGAGAAAGTGTCCTCACCATGGCATATCTCAAAATCAACTAATAGAAACATTCTACAGAGGAGTAAGTGATGATATCAAGCAATTTCTAGATTCCTCATCTGGAGGAAATTTTATGAGAAAGAACTATGAAGATGCTTGGAATATAGTTACGCTAGGGGCCGAGAACCAATCCAATTGGGGAAGGTCGACTAACCAACCCAAGGGAGTTCTTAAAGTCTAGAAAGTTGAAGAATCTATGGAACTCAAGGCCATTGCAGAGGCCCTGAAGACTATTGCTAGCAAGCTACAAGCCCTCGAAACTTCTTTCGGGGAATATGAAAAGAAGAAAAGCTCTCAAGTTCAACAAGTAAAAGCAGCTACTGGAGCTTGTGAAGCGTGTCATGCATCTGATCATCCCACATTATCATGTGGTCTGTTGTACAATGTCATGATGGATTTACAACCACCCGTGCCGCAATATGAGCCCATTATTGAGCATCCTGAGGACCAAATGCCAGAGCAAGTCAACTCCATCCATTCAATACCTGGACAGGTGTATTACAATCCAGATAAACCAAGAAATCATCCTGGTTTTCAATACGGGAATCCTACAGGTACCGCCAACCCACAACAACAGACACAAGGTGGGTCTTTCAATAGACAACCACCAGGATTTCAGAATAACTTCAATCAGGGGAATTATAGACATGGTTTCCAAAGATCTAACTATCCTAGGAACCCTTCTTACCAATATACCCATCCAGGACTGCACCCGCAGCTGCAACAACCTCAGTTGCAGCAGCCACAACAACCTCAGTTGCAGCAGCCACAACAACCACAGTTAACTGCACCCCTACAACAACCACAAGGACAGCAAGTCACTCAATATCAACAGAGGGGTGCTCCTCCCCAATCATCTGATGAAATATCTTTGATTAGATAGATGCTTCAATCTCAACAGACTATGCTCGCAAACCAGCAAGCTCAACAAAAGGCAGTGGAGGCCCAACTAGCACAGATTGCCGCCCAATTGAAACCACAAGTCGGCACCTTTGCTGGACAACCAGAGGCAAACCCACGACACAACCAAAATAGACCAGAACAACTGAATGCCGTCACCACACGGTCTAGTCGTGTCCTGCCTGATGTCACCAGAATAGTCCATGATGATGATGATGTAGCTATTCTTTCCCCAACAGGAAACTCAAGCAAAGAAACAAAAAATTCTACTGAGAAAGAAAAAGAAAAGGAACCAATGCCAGAAGTCCCACCCAAAATTCCTTATCCGGACAGGCTGAAAGGGACCAAAATGGACACTAGGTTCCAGAAATTCAAAGAAGCTATGAAAAAACTATACATTGATATTCCTTTCCTCGATGCTCTTTCCGAAGTGCCCGCTTGGGCCAAATACCTGAAAACCCTGTTGTCGAGAAAATATACGTCAGAAGAGCACGAAACGGTGAAACTAGCTCAGACCACTTCAGACATTCTGCTTAACAAAATGCCAAAGAAAAAGAAAGACCCTGGTTCCTTTGGTATTCAGTGTTCTATTGGAAATGGCTCCAGCAAGAAAGGATTGGCAGACTTAGGAGCAAGTATATCTATTATGCCCTATTCTATGTGTAAAAGATTAGGATTCACTTATTTGTTACCTACGACAATGACAATTCAGTTAGCCGACTCTACCATAACTGCCCCTCTTGGAATTATCGAGGATATTCCTGTCAGAATAGGAACGAATTCTTATGTCCCGTGCGATTTTGTTATTATGGACATACAAGAAGACCTAAGATACCCGATAATCTTCGGCAGACCTTTCCTAGCTACTGCCCGAGCACTTATCGATGTAGAAGCATGAACTATTATCTTGAGACTTGGGAAGGAAGCTTTCCAGTTCAGAGTTCTTAATAGCATGAAAGGTCCAATCATTCAAGAGGAAGTTTTCTCCTGGATGCTATATATCAAATGTCCCAATTAGAAATGTTTGAACCCTCCGATGAATTGGAAATTACCCTTACAAATCTGGAAGTAGAATTCTCGGCAAGTGAACTAGTGCAACAATGCCTTCAATACTTAGAAAAAGCTGAAGAAGCCCCAACAGCCACCTTTGAAGAACTTAAGGCCGTCACCATTATAGAAGCTACCGAGCCACCTAAGGCTCCTGAAATGAAAGCCCTACCCAAGGGGATCAAACATGTTTTTCTTGATAACGAGAAGCTCTGTCCAGTAATTATCAGCTCCACTCTGGAGGAAGACCAAGAAAACAGACTTCTCGATGAACTAAAGCGGCATAAGAAAGCCATTGGATATAAAATGACTGACTTGACGGGTATAAATCCCGCTTTATGTATGCACAAATTGCCCATGGTTGAAGAATTTAAACCATCAAGAGAACACCAAAGAAAGTTGAACCCTAACCTCAAGGAGGTGGTTCGCCTCGAGGTCCACAAACTTCTAAAAGCAGGTATCATCTACCCCATTTCGGTTTCTCAATGGGTAAGCCCAGTGCAGGTGGTCCCAAAAAAAGGGGGGACCACTATTGTTCTTAATGATAAAAATGAACTGGTGCCCACTAGAACCGTGACTGGGTGGCGAATGTGCATTGATTATAGAAAACTTAATAAATCAACGCGAAAAGATCACTACCCCCTGCCCTTCCTAGATGAGGTCCTCGAGCGTTTAGCTCATCAGAAGTTCTTCTGTTACCTAGATGGTTATTCCGGGTTTTACCAAATCCCTATACACCCAGAAGATCAAGAGAAAACTACTTTTACCTGTCCTTTTGGGACATATGCTTTCAAAAGAATGCCATTCGGGCTTTGTAACGCACCAGCCACCTTCCAAAGATGCATGTCTGCTATCTTTGCTGGATTAACAGAATCTATAATGGAGGTATTCATGGATGATTTCTCAGTTTATGGAGACTCTTTCGACAACTGTCTGCTCAACCTGGTTCAAGTTTTACAAAGATGCGAGGAAACAAACCTCATCTTAAATTGGGAAAAATGCCATTTTATGGTAACTGAAGGTATCGTTCTCGGACACAGAGTGAGCGACAGAGGGATCAAGGTGGATCAAGCAAAAGTTGACGTTATCTCGAAATTGTTGCCACCAAAAGACGTAAAAGGGGTACGTGCTTTCTTAGGTCATGCTGGGTTTTACAGAAGATTTATTAAAGACTTCTCTAAAATAGCAAAACCCATGACACAACTACTGACCAAGGACACAAAGTTTAACTTTAACCAAGAATGTTTGCAAAGTTTCACAACTCTGCAAAATGCCTTGATTTCCGCACCCATACTAAGAGCTCCAGATTGGTCACAACCTTTTGAAATCATGTGTGACGCGAGCGATTATGCCATAGGGGCCGTATTAGGGCAAAGAATTGACAAGAAAACCTATGTTATATACTACGCATCCAAAACGCTTGATGAAGCACAGAAAAATTACACCACTACAGAAAAGGAATTCTTAGCTGTCATCTACGCGTTCGAGAAATTCCGCTCATACCTGATTGGAGCTAAGGTCATTGTCTACACTGACCACTCCGCTATACGGTATCTAATTCAGAAGCAAGATGCAAAACCTAGACTTATCCGCTGGGTATTGATGCTTCAAGAATTCGATTTGGAAATCAAAGACAAAAGCGGAGTGGAAAACGTCGTCGCTGATCATCTCAGCCGTATTGAAGTCGAGGATGAAGACAAAGTACCTTTCTGAGACTCCCTCCCGGATGACCAACTAATGAAAGTCACTAATGGATTCCCTTGGTATGCCGACATTGTTAATTATTTGGCAACAAGAATCATTCATATGTCTGCATCTTATCACGACAAAAAGAAGTTCATTCATGATGCTAAGCAGTATTTCTGGGACGAGCCCTATCTATTCTGCTTATGCGCTGATGGACTCTTTCTCCGATGCATTCCAGAAACAGAAATCATCCCAGTTTTAGAGCACTGTCACTCAGGCCCCACTGGGGGCCACATGAGTTCTAAGAAGACAACCCTCAAAGTCCTGCAATCTAGTTTTTACTGGCCAACCATCGCAAAAGATGCACATGAATACGTGCGATCATGCGACAAGTGCCAACTATCCGGTGGAATAACCAAAAGATATGAAATGCCATTGAATATATGGCAAGAAATCGAACTCTTCGATGTATGGGGAATAGATTACATGGGTCCTTTCCCCCCATCTTACGGATTCATGTACATCTTGGTTGCTGTGGATTACGTTTCGAAATGGGTAGAAGCTCTACCAACCATTTCTTGTGATTCAAAACCGGTAATCAAGATGTTTAAAGAGATAATATTCCCCAGATTCAGCGTTCCAAGAACGATAATATCCGACGGTGGATCACATTTCTTGGAACGGAGCTTTGAAGCCTTATTAAGAAAATATGGAGTCAACCATAAAGTTTCTACACCGTATCATCCACAGACATGTGGACAGGTTGAAGTCTCCAATAGGCAAATTAAAGCTATCCTGGAAAAAACTTTCAATCGGCACCGCACCGATTGGTCCACCAAACTATCTGACGCTCTATGGGCCTACCGCACAGCTTTCAAAACACCAATCGGAACAACACCGTTTCGATTAGTGTATGGGAAGTCTTGCCATTTTCCAGTTGAATTAGAGAATAAGGCCTGGTGGGCCATTAAGCAACTAAACTTCGATCTCAAAGGCACTGGTGAATTCAGACAACTTCAACTCCAAGAACTAGAAGAATTACGAATGACAGCCTACCACAATGCAAGAATCTACAAAGAACAAACCAAGATGTGGCACGATGGCCACATAAAAAGAAAGGATATAATCGTCGGAGACAAAGTCCTCCTATTCAATTCTAGACTAAAAATGTTTCCTGGAAAACTGTGTACTAAATGGTCGGGGCCTTTCACAATCAAACATATATACCCGACAGGAGCTGTCATTATTCTCGATGATAATGGAGGAGAAAGGACCATTAATGGTCACAGATTAAAGAAATACCACACTACGGAAGACAAATTATCAAGACAAACTATAGAGATCCATGATCCTATAACAACAGCATAGCTGGAGCAAAATTTTGTCGAGCCAGCGACGTTAAACCAAAGCGCTTCTTGGGAGGCAACCCAAGACCTGAGTATCACCTTTTCTAAGTCCTAGCCTTTTATTTTGTTTTAAACCTTTTTTTGTTTTCTTTAAGTTCTTTCATCAGTAATCCAAAAATACATAAAAATTCACATAATTATGGGGCCAAACGGTCTCAAGACCGTTTGCGACCAAACGGTCTCAAGACCGTTTGCGACCAAACGGTCTCAAGACCGTTTGAGGCCAAACGGTCTCAAGACCGTTTGCGACCATTCGGTCTCAAGACCGTTTGGTAAGGGGCGCCCCCCCCCCCCTAAAACCTATAAATATATCCCCCCTCGCCTACGTTCTCTCTTCTAGAAGCCTGAATTCTCGAACTTCCCTATTTCATTCCAGAAATTCGTCTTTACGCTCGTCTCCCTCTCTGACGCCGCCATCGTCTCTACCGCCGTTTCATCACTTCGCCGTCGACTCAGCTTCTCCGCTGTCGTCTCCGGCTCCGTCGTCGCCCCCGTGCATTCCCACGCTCCTGCTCTGCCGCTTGCCGCACCCAGACTTCTCGCCGTCCCCACCGACAGGTAGACCACCCAGCAGTTCACCGATTTACACCACCGCCAGACAGTCGCAGGTTTTCAAACTCTATCTTTACCCATATCGCCGTCGTCGCCATCACAGTTCCCTGCCGACGAACGGCCGTGCGGTTTGTCTCCCACACGGTTCGCCTTCCTTTCGGTCTCCAGACCGTTTGGGACCATTCAGTCTCAAGACCGTTTGGGACCTTTCGGTCTCCAGACCGTTTGAGACCAAACGGTCTCCAGACCGTTTCAGACCAAACGGTCTCCAGACCGTTTCAGACCAAACGGTCTCCAGACCGTTTGAGCTATATAAAAAAAAACCCAAACCGTTTGGGACCATTCGGTCTCCAGACCGTTTGGGACCAAACGGTCTCAAGATCGTTTGAGACCAAACGGTCTCAAGACCGTTTGAGACCAAATGGTCTCAAGACCGTTTGAGACCAAACGGTCTCAGGACCGTTTGAACTCAACCAATCTGCTAAAACTCAAACTCCAATAATATTACTTTGTTATAATTTCAAATTTAAGAATTCTAACTTTTGTTTTCTTGTCAATTATTTTAGAATGACATCACCTTCCAAGCAACCTCAAGGAACAACTGATGCCCCTTTTTGGACAAGGGAACAGTTAGAAGTTGATCGGGCCAAACTACAACAAGTCATAGATAGCTATGAAACAACTGGACAGGTCCCGGCAAAGGTGAACCTGCTAAAAGTCATGCATGAGATCATATGCATCAACAGATGCTTAGCTGAAGAGCCCTCTGAAGAAGAGGTTGAGGAAATTTCATCCGACGAGGCCTCGGAATATCAGCCTTCCCCCGAGGAAGAATCACCCACTGCAAAGTCTAAGAGGAAGAGAATGGCCCAAGTAACCACAGCTGAACCAGCACCCAAGAAAAGGGCCAGGAAGCAAGTACACCCTGCCTCTGCAAGGGAACAAACCCTGGCATGGTACATCCCACCATCCACCACCACCACTACCACCCCTACCACAATAACCGTTCCTATTTTTCCCCACATCACCACCACCGCACCACCACCTGAAAATCTTCATCTCCATAACATCCCTTCCATCAGCCAAATTCTTAAACCAACAAAGTATGTCTGCCCAAGCATACTTGTGAAGATGGGGATCTATAATAGAATCCTCACTCTTCTTGACAATTCCAACCTCTCCCGGCTATGATTTGTATCCAAAATTCCCTACATTGAGCCAACAACAGAATTCTTCACCTATTTCCACAAAGAATCAATGGACATCATGGATAGAGCAAGGGATGGTGGTGACCGTAAAATAACCACCAGAATCTTTAACAACTAAGTGGTCATCACTTAAAATCTTCTAAATGAAATTTTCATCGCTAATCAAGACCAGCTGAAGAAAGCTAAGGCCGCTGGTACAGAACACCCCAAGTTCAACAAACATACCTTCTGGAAATCGCTAACGGGGTTACCAACTTTTGATGCAAAGACAAGCAAGGCCTCTAACATTCATTCTGGCCTAGTGCGCACTCTTCACAAAATCATCATTGGCGCACTATTCCCCAGATCAGAAGGAGGAGCTGTACTCATATCTGATCTCTATGTTCTCTGGTCCGTCCTAAATGGAATACCAGTTAACATTGGACGACTTATGATCCTCAAGCTATCAGCCTTCGCCTTCGGAAAAGAAATTTGCACGGGTGGTCATATCACATCTATCATCAAATATCTTAAGATGGATAGACTTCTACCCAAATGCAACCAAATAAAGGGCGACATCCTTACCAACGAACAGACATTAAAGAACTCCTATATCTTAAAAGAAAAGGATGCAAAGCTGCACTACGTGTTCTGCCCCACAACAAAATCCTCCAGAACCCTGCTTCCACTTCCAGAACATGCTGACTATGACAAGGACAAGCACCTATTCACAGACGACGAGATCGCCAAAATCATATCCTCAGTCAAAGCCAAAGAGAAGAAAGCAACGGCAGGGTAGGCAGAACTCAGCATAAATGCCCCGACAGCTAAAACAACAAAACTTCTAGTCAAACGACCTTCCAGAGGGCTTGTAAAGGCACATGAGCTGTCGGGGACACCAACATCAAAACCTCACCCCGAACCTGAGCCCCCCCTTCCAGAGGAGCATATTACAACCTCATCACTAGACTCTTTTATAATGAGTCTAAATGTTGAGCTCACTACCACCTCTCCACCTTCCACCACCCCAATATCTACTACCCCACCACCATCAACCACCCTTCAATCATCCTCCACACCACTTTTTACCACACCACCCTTCTCCACATCCATACCACCACCCCCACCCTTCTTCACTTCGACCACCCCATTCTCCACTACAACGCCCGAATTCACCTCCTTCACATCCACTGACTTTCCATCAACATTCCCGGATCCATTTCTCTCCATCCTTCGATCCCAGTCACCGATAAAGATGGCAATGTTCTGTACTCTCCTTGCCAACTCTATCGAGATCTACAAAAGCTCTAGGGGACAGCAACCAGTTCTCAACGCCTCACCCACACTGGGGTTGTGCTTACTGTACAAAGAACTACATCACAAATCCATTACGAGGTTGCACAGGGGGATCGCAAGAAAAGCTAGATACATAACCGTGCCTTTCCAAGTTTGTAACCACTGGTTGCTCATGATTGTGGACACTGTCGCCCGCGATGCCAAAGTGTACAATTTATGTGCCAGTGATTTAAAAGCCGGGATCATCAACTTCATTGGAATTGAAGCCGGGGAGGCAAGATGCATCCCTTTCCGGCTTCTAAAACTCATATGGGCCGCGTGCCCTTCTCTCCGCCAGGATTGGAGTTCTCCCTGGTTCAGAATAATCAACCCACCAGTCCAAGCCGCCGAAGGTTCCAGGGACAGCACTTTCTACGTTATAAGGCACATTTTAGCGCTAAACCAGCAAGTCCCATTCACCGAGCTCATTAACGAAGATTTCCACTCCTTGCGAGGACGTTACGCCATGGAGCTTATCTGCAATAGAAGGTTCTTCAACGACCCTACTATGGCGCCAGACGACGTCCCTCGTTATCTTTTTTCATCCATTCAACGTCCGCAGAGGAGACCATTCAGACAAACCCTAGCGGAGTTGACAAAAGAAAAACAACCAACCAAAGTCACCAAGCAAAGTCAATGGAACCCTTACATCTTCGACCTGGCTCCAGATAAAGGTGACGTTGATCCGATATCTGGGGTTACCATCAAAAGATCTTCACCACGTATGGAACCCCAATCTGCCATTGAACCTTCATTTCCCAATTTCGATCAGGAAGCTTGCAAAAGTCTTTCAGACAATGAGCTCCGACTAATAATGTCACGGTTGTATGCTGAAAAAGACGAGCTGGTATATATTGACAGGGATATATTGGTTATGGCAGATGCCCTCCGTGAAACCTTACAGTTCAAAGGTTCCATGTCTGTAAGTGTAATGACTGCTTATCAATACTTACTCACACGGAATCACCACACGGTCTATATGGTGTCCGCTTACGTGAAGGACGATCTTTTAGGGCTGAAGAACTTTGGAAGAAAGGAGACACTCATCTCTTATCTCCAACATACAACTCCGAAGTTCATCATGCTACCTTTCCTTCATCAAGAGCACTGGATGTTACTGGAAACCAATCTTCATGAAGGAATAACAATAATCTACAACAGTTCTGACAGCTAGTATGATCCAGACCGGAAAGCATACACTACAACTCCAAAGACACCAACGGAGGAGGTGGCGAAGGAGTGTGCTGACAAATTACATGATCTTTTGGGTCAGCACACGCGGGCATATGACAAAGATCACTTCAAACCACCAGCCTTCTACCACAGGTGCCCCCACCAAATCAGAGAATCCAACGAATGCGGCTTCCACGTCCTCTTCTGGATGTATACAATTCTGGCCCTTCACAAGCCTATAGAGGACATGACAGAAGTGGACTACCACGCACTACGTGGAAAGCTCGCAGCCACCTTACTCAGAACTCATGGGGCAAATAAAGGATTAACTGAAGCCTAATGCCCTTGTCCATGCATCTCTCAACCTATCACTTTGACACTCTGTGGACAGAGTGAGTGCTAAGTTAGGGGGGGAGTGCACTGGACAAGGGCGAGGTATCATTCTTCTTCAACCCTTCCTTTAACTCATACTTTTTCGCACATCATTTTCAAACTTTATGTTCATATTTAGACTTTTTCCAGTAATTTCTTCAATAAAATAACTCTTAAGTATAACCTTCATCTTGGAAAGAATCACCCCTAGCTAAGTTAGAGATAAAGTAGTCCTCAAAAATAAATAACAAGATTAGCATACAGGCATGAATGGCATTCACAATTGGCTTTTATGCTTTTACTTCAATTCTATCTCAGACTCTTCACAGGTCAACTTCAGGGCCAAAGCAAACCGAAAACTCTCAAAGTCAAGAGGGAAATTAGGGGGAAATCCAAAATCAAGAAATCTCGCGAGCGGACCACCAAATAAAAATAAGTGCATGTCAGGAACCCTAAGAACAGTTTTTTTCTTCCAATAAAAGAGGCTTGGCCGCCCAATCAAAAACCCTAACAGAAACCCACTTCCTAAGCCTGTGAGTTTCGAATAAAAGCCAGAGTGTTGAATAAAAACATGAGAGTTGTGCCACGCATAAGGACCTATATGAAGAGCCAACAAAGATCTCACCCGGCTGGTACATACAGCTGCCCTCACGAAGGCAGATGTGTCGTGCCCGGTAATGAGATCCTAAGATTTCCTAATATATGAAAAGGCTGATAAAAGAGCTCACCCGGCCGGTACATTCAGCTGCCCTCATGAAGGCAGATGTGTCGTGCCCGGTAGTGAGTCTCTAAAAAACATAGACAAACCCTTCCCCACTTGAAGGGGGATTTACACAATAAGCCTTTTAAGCCAGCCCTCATACCCACTCTAGTTGCCGGTAGGTTTCTCAAAAGAAGTATAAAACTGATTAGAGTCGATGACATGCACGTAATAAGAAAGGTGGTCCCAATGCGAGATTCACGATATGAAAGGAACCTGAAATCCATGCAGCTCTTGATACTCGAAAGAGTTAGTGTAAGCAGAAGCCCTAATAAGACCTCGGTAGATCTCTGATCTAGAATTGAAGCAAGAGTATGTAAACCCTAATTAATTAAAATCGCCTCGCCACTGCATGCCTTAGCTCTATCTAACTTGAGGACAAGCTAGACTCTAAGTTAGGGGGGTGATAACCTCCCATTTTGTGACATTATCTTATTAGTTATCCTTAATTTTCCATACTCTTTCTTAGATAAATTAGATAGAATGATTAACTTTTTACTTTATTTCGGATTTACCAATAAACTAACTTTTCTTCTTTATCATTACAGAAAACACAAAAAAAAAATTACAAAGACTCCACACGGTCTCAAGACCGTATGAAGACCACACGGTCCCAAGACCGTGTGAAGGTCACTCGGTCTCAAGACCGTATGAAGACCACACGGTCCCAAGACCGCGTGAAGGTCACTCGGTCCCAAGACCGTATGAAAACCACACGATCCCAAGACCGTGTGAAGGTCACTCGGTCCCAAGACCGTATGAAGACCACACGGTCCCAAGACCGTATGAAGGTCACTTGGTCCCAAGACTGTATGAAGACCACACGGTCCCAAGACCGTGTGAAGGTCACTCGGTCCCAAGACCGTATGAAGACCACACGGTCCCAAGACCGTATGAAGGTCACACGGTCCCAAGACCGTATGAAGGCCACACGGTCCCAAGACCATGTGAAGGCCATACGATCTCAGAGACGGCATAAAGGAAAACGGTTTGAGATCCCCAAACGGTCTCAAGACCGTTTGAGACCAAATGGTCTCAAGACCGTTTGGGCTCAACTTGAGCCTATAAATAAGACCCCAAGGGTCACTTCAAAGGGGAGATCTCTCGGACGCCCAAAGGTTGCCTCTCCAGTTCCAGAGCACTCTTGTCTTCCATCCATTGCCCCAAGGCTTCCAGTTTGAGATCCACATTCCATCATCAAGCTACCTTCTCTCTCTCTCAACAGCAAAGAAGGTGGGAAGAGAAGATCCATCATCAAGGCAACCACGAAGTGCGAAGATCGTTGCTCTCTTCACCAAGGGCTCAACCTTCCCTCCTCCGTGGATATGACGTTCTTTCTTTCTCTTCTTGCCTCCTTCTTTGCCCTTGACATGAGCGAGTAGTCTCATTCACTAGGGTGCGGGGAGTAGCCCCGCTACCCATGTTTTCATTTCATGCAATGTAATTCAATTGTTTGCAATAGAGATACTCTCCTTTTCAGTTCAACATCAATCGTTTAATGAATGCTAGTTGCTTGATCATCAACTTGTGTTACTTATTATATTTCGGTATGAATTGTCTATGTTTGTACCCTTAGATCTGAATATCGATTGAATGTTGGTTTTAGATGTATGTAGTCACCATATGTCTGTTTAGGTATTTAGGAGTGCTTTCATGAGTGGAGTAAACTCACCCCCATCGTTGCACTTCCATACTATGAAATGGAATCAGTTGACGTATGGAAGTGCAACCTTGGTAAGGTCGAGGAACACATTTCATGAAGGAGTAATGCAAAGCAAGTGACTATTCATTATGGAATGGCTGGCGTTGCAATACTCCTCACTTCTTGTAGCTAGTTATCCGAAAGAAAGCTAGGACTACAAGATACTAACTGATTTGACTCTCTTTGCAGGTTGTTTTATTATGTTGCATGTCTTGATCCATGTGTAGTGGTGTGAAACTCGATAACATCCTAGTGGTTTTTAATCATTGTTTACAACCTTAATCTCTACTTTCTTGCTTTACTTTCCTCGCACTTAGCTTAAAACCAAATCAAACTTTCGATCTAAATATCAACTGTTAAGTAGTTAAGTACGACTAAAACATTTTCCATCTTGATTACATCAAGACCGTTGTCCCGAGGATGTGACCCTTAACTATACTACGATAAGACTTCCGCGTGTCTTAGCATACGTGGGTGGAGATCTTACCATAGTACTAGCAAGGCTAAACTTAGGGATTCATCATCTCTAGGATTTTTAGTGGCGTTGCAAAACTCCATCAGGGCACTATCGGCGTCAGTTTCTTAGTGATAACTGACGCCATCTCACCCGCTGCCACGGTCGTGCTGACCAGCACGGCCGTGCTGACCAGCACGGCCGTGTTGTCTGGCCACTAGGGAAATCGACGTCGGTGACTAGTAGGGAAACTGACACTGTTATCCTATGTCGTCAGTTGTATATAAATATCTGACGCCTATTTTATGTCTGGTCTGCTGCCACGGCCGTGCTGGCCAGCACGGCCATGGTGTCTAGACTCATTAGGGAAATCGACGTCGTTTACTAGTATGGAAACCGACATTGTAACCATATATCATTGGTTTTGTTCAAATAACGACGCCGATGTTTTTTTTCTATCAGTCTGCAGACCTACTGTGGCTGGTCGCAGGATGAGAAACATGTAGTTCAGTTATGAACTGCAGGTTTTACGACATCCATTGATATCATCCAACAACATGCCACAAACCTGCAAACATTTTATCTCTTTTCACATTCATACACATGTAGAAACGTTCATGTATTGAAGATTTTCACACACAATTCATAAAAATTCATTCACATTGTCATCATTGTCAACAAAATCATATATTCAAAGAGCCATGAAATAGCAAAAGAAGCCACAATGAAGGGAAGCATGATACAGATACAATACATAAAGTGCACCACGAACAAGTGTTTCAGATTCATATAACAACATGACAGACTAACACATATATAGTGCATAATAACAACATTTCCAAATTTACATACAACACTATAGCTTAGTACATATATATAGTGGGACTAAGGTGACGATCCCATCTGCTAAAACAAGTTACTGACAACTACATGTTACGACAGGGAGGTCGTGACTCAGCAACCGTATGCATTAGCAGGAGGACAAACAGATTTCACCACGAGTTAACATTGAAGAAGGTCTACTAACTTACACTAAGCTAAACAAGTTTATCAGTACTAGCCTAAGGCACAAGTACCGTTCGTCGGGACAATGACGATCGTGGAAGCTTAGTTGCCACTGGCCAGTTGAACGTGTAGTGGCCACTAAGCTTCCACGACCGTCATTGTCTCGACGAACGATACTTGTGCCCTAGGCTAGTATTGATAAACATATTTAGCTCATTGTAGGTTACTAGACCTTCTTCAATGTTAACTCGTGGAGAAATCTATTTGTCCTCCTGCTAATGCATACGGTTGCTGAATCACGACCTCCCAGTCGTAACATGTAGTTGTCGGTAACCTATTTTAGCAGGTGGGATCGTCACCTTAGTCCCACTATATATATGTACTAAGCTATAGTGTGGGATGCTTGCTTTCTCTCCGACTGTTGCGCTTTGGATTTACAAAGCAATGTCGATGGCCTTCATAGCTATGTCATGGTCGTCCTGCATAGCCTGTAGTCTTTGGCGAACACCTGCAAATTAAATAGAATTGCTATTAACTAGTATCCAAAAAAATTGATAAAAAACACACTTACATAATATAATTATAAATGAATATATATATATAGAAACCTCAGGGATATATTCTTAAAACTTACATTGTCAGGCGGTGCAAGCACATCCTCACCCTCACGGTGATCATCAACATGGTCATCATGGGAACATAATAAAAATATAAACATCCATGCCTCTAATATTGTGATCTTTTATCAATTAACAATCCTTCATTATGATCCCCGCGAACATACAAGTCATTGTTATCCCCAGCTTCAATGTTTGGTGGTGTTGGCAACCCAAATGAGAATGGATTGGAGTCATCATACTTATCATAGTACTCTTCTTCATCTATAGGATCTTGAATGAACTGTCTTTTACCATGAAGAACAACCGACCATTTATCATTTGCAGTATCATCAATATAAAATACTTGTTTTTCCTGTGATGCCAATATGAATGGTTCACCCTTCTCGCCAATATTTTCAAAGTTCACTAACATGAAACCCAATTCATCCACTATAACTCCTTTGTTGTTGTCAACCCAATTACATTTAAAGAGCGGAATTCTGAAATCTACATAGTCAAACTCCCATATGTCTTCAATGACACCGTAATATGACATTTTAGCTTCACATGGACTTTTATCCTTTGCACTTGCAAAATACATAGTCGACGCTTGAAGGGTGACCCCGCTGTTTTGGACGAAACTCTTATCATCTTGACGCTTTGTGTAATATGAGAAACCATTTATGTCAAACCCTTCATAAAACATAACATTCAATTTTGGTTTAAAGGTGAGGCATTTGATGGTTTCAATAACATTATCTGGTGTTTGAGATAGTTGATGTAAGACTTTATCTTCAAACCACTTAATAAATGTCTTGTTATGCTCTCAAGCAAGCCACATTGAATTGGATCGAGGATATTGTCTGTTGATGAAATTGGTATGTTCATCGATATAAACACTCACTTCGTCGATGTTGTGTAAAATATACAAGTGACCTTGCTCCAACTGCTCACGACTGATTACTTTCACCCATACTCCCAAAACTCCTTTGCCAAAATACTCCTCAATATTCTTGTCATTCATGGGAGCGTCATTACCACTCAGAAAGTCATTGCAAAAATCCATAACCTCTCTCACCACATAACCCTCAATAATACTCCCTTCAGGCCGATAACGGTTTCGAACATCACCTTTAAAAATGCTCATGTATCGTTCAAAGGGATTCATCCAATGCAAGAAAACTGGTCCCAACATTTTCACTTCCCTAGTCAAGTGGACAACAAGATGTACCATAATATCAAAGAACGACGGAGGAAAATACATATCAAGCAGACATAGGGTAACAACCACTTCTCTTTGCAAATTATCGAGAGTATCAGGGTCAATAACTTTGCTGTACACACTGTTGAAAAAGAAATAAAGTCTGGTGATTGCAAACCTAACATGCTTCGACAATATAGATCTAATTGCCACATGCAATATTTGTTGCATTAGAATGTGACAATCATGAGATTTAAGACCTATCAACTTCAGATCTTTCATTGATACCAATGTACAAATGTTGGATGAGTAACCCTGTGTCACCTTAACATTTACCAAGCATTCACAAAATGCTTTCTTCTCCTTTCTAGACAATGTGTAACAAGCGGGAGGTAAGTATGTTCTTTTATTACTCATTTCACATAATTCTGTTAATTCTGACCTCATTCCCATTTCACGTAGGTCCATTCTGGATTTTATCCCATCTTTAGTCTTACCTAGTATATTCAACAGAGTACCGATGACGCTATCACATACATTTTTCTCAACGTGCATGACATCGATACAATGCCTGACTGTCAAAGAACTCAAATAAGGAAGATCCCAAAATATCGACTTCTTCTTGAATAAAGACTTGTCACTCCTTGTGGCCATCGTACATTGTGATCTCTTACCAAATTCATTGGTGGTGTCACTCTTTCATAAACATCCTCCCCTGATATAGGTTTAGGTGCACTACGTTCCTCATTCCGTCCATTGAATGCTTTGCGCAACCTACGATACAGATGAAATTTTGGAAGAAACCTTCGATGAGAAATATATACAGTCCTTCCTCCGTGTTTTAGTCGTATTGAATGAGTGTTCTCTTCACATATAGGACAAGCTTTAGATCCTTTGACACTATATCTAGACAAATTCCCATATGCTGGAAAGTCATTCACAGTGCAAAACAACATAACATGCAAACAAAATGTCTCTCTTCGTGAAGCATCATAGGTCATCACACCTTCACCCCAGAGTTTCTTTAAGTCATCAATCGGAGGTTCAAGATAAACATTGATATCATTTCCACGTTGTTTAGGGCCTGATATCAACAACGACAACATAACGTACTTATTTTTCATACACAACCAGGGAGGAAGATTGTATATAACAGGCATGACTGGCCAAGTGCTATGTTGGCTGCTCAATGTCCCGTACGGATTCATCCCATCTATACAAAGCCCAAGTCTTAGATTCCTATCCTCTTCACCGAATGCAGGGTACAATAGATCAATCTTCTTCCACTGTGGGGAATCATACGCATATCGTAGGATCCCATCATTAATTTTCTTAACATCTGCATGCCACCTCAGATTCTTTGCATCTATAGGATTGGCAAACAAGCATTGAAACCATGGTATTATAGGTAGATACCACATCACCTTGGCGGGAGAACTAGTTTTGGACTCCCCTGAAGTCGTCAATTTATACCTTGACGCACCACATTTCGGACAATCTTTCAAATTCACTAGTCCTTTTGAAATAATACACAATCATTCGGGCATGCGTGTATCTTCTTGGCCTCCATTCCCATTGGGCACAACAATTTATTTAACCGGTATGTTGAGATCGGCAGTTCATTTCCTTCAGGAAGAATTTCTTTCAACAAAGACAACAATGACGTGAAGCTTTTGTCGCTCCATCGATTGTTAGCTTTTAGTTTATACAATCTCAACACATCACTAAGCTTCGTAAACTTACAACCCGTGTATAATGGTATCTCATCATCATGCCTAATGTTTCTAAACATGGGAGGTGGATCAGTGTGCTCTACCCCACAACTATCCAGCATTGCATCAACGATGTCTACTAGAACTGGTTCATTCACATCTACATCATCACAGGCAATTTATTCTTCCACACAAGCACTGCTATTAACATCCACTGGTTTCAGGTTTGAAATCTCTCCATGCCAGTGCCATTCTGTATAGCCTTGTACAATCATGTTGCACATGACATGACTTCTGATTTCGTCACCAGTACTGACTTTCAAGTTGTTACCACAATGCCTACATGGACAGTAGAACCTATCTTCAGGTTGTTTCCTATGTTCCTCGGAAAATCTAACAAACTGATCAAGACCAGAAATAAACTCTGGGGTGCAGTGATTGCGAAAGGACATCAATGATCTATCCATTCTCTGATCAAAGAAAAAATAAGTATATATTACAACAAGATTAGGGTCTAGGGTAAACATATTAGAGTTTATGGTTAAAACTTTAGGGTTTAAACATGTGATGTCATTCTTAAATGTGTACCACCTATCCCATTCTTGAACACCTAATCTCACTAGTAAGTGTATAATGTGTATTGGGTTTTCAAGAAAATTTCGGCAGCATTTCCCCACTATTCTCCAAGTACATATGTACTTAGAGAACAAACGGGGAAATGCTACCGAAATTTTCTTGAAAACCCAATACACATTATACACTTACATCCTAAGTGAGATTAGGTTTTCAAGAATAGTCCCAAACTGGGGACTATCCAAGATTTACTCATTATGAGTAAATCTTGGACGGGTTTCTAGGCCAACAAATACAACACCAATTCCTTGTTCACAACCCCATTCAACACACAATTTCTTATAAAAACATTTGTGGACAGCCATAACAACATATCAATGCTTCCTAAATTAATCAACATTAATATCTTATGAATGTTTAGATGCATTTAAATATAAAGCCCTAAATTTAAATAATGTGATGAATAAAAATCAGTATTTAAGTAAATACAAATCAGAGGGCGAGACAGAGGGTTTTTGGGGATGTTTACCTCTGTTTGAGCTCAGTCAGGCGTCTTGCTCTGGAGCAGGGAGAGAGGCGAGACAGATGGGTGCACGTGGAAGCCGAATGGGCAGGCTTCCTAAACCGTAATGGAAGTGATCATTGAAAACATACTTATAATAAGGATAAAAGAACATTTATAATGAAATTTATCAGTAATTTGTAACATTCAATAACCAAGCCAATCATCAATTCAGTTAGAAGCATTCATGTAGCAACTTTCAGTTCCATTCATTAATCTCTTTTTACATCCACACACAGAGGTTGGTGTACCCTTAAATAGTAACTAAACAAAGGGGTTGGTGTACCCCTAAACATGCGTATAATTAAAATAACTATTAATACAGACAAGTCTAGATAGATAGACAACTAAATACTACACCAACATGGTCCCACATCAGTAACTTTGAGGACTTATCATTGTGATGATCTTCTCCTGAAGTTCAGAAAAGAAAGCAGCTATGAGTATTGATTACTTTCAGACAAAAAGTATAAACACAAATTTTTTGTCTTGACAATTATATTTGTTAATTGGACCTACCGTGGCCTTTTTGATGATGCTGTGTCGCGGAGCTCCTCACTGTATTTAGATGAATCTAAACTGACAGGGGCCTCATAATCAGATTCATCATAGATGATATCCTCTTCTGTGTGCTCATACCGTAGTAGATGATCGGGGGTCTCGCAGTTGATGTTGGTTATCCAAATGTCGATGGTATTATGGCCAACTGGACGGAGAAAAAGCTTGTCGCTACGGCCCACATGCATCTTTCCAATCCAATTATGCCAACCAGATTTTGATACAAGATTTCCTGCCAAATCATACTCAACCTCGATAACATGTGAATAATTGCCAAAATTTAGGGTCACTTCACCAGGCCTGTAGTGTCTTCCTTCTAGAAAATGCCAATGTTTGGGTATGACCAATTGGTTTAAGGAACAATCATCTAGGATGATGTCCAATTATTCTTCAATAGGGAATGTTAACATTGACATAGAGGCCCAGTTCATAGTGACTGTTTTGGGTGGACAGAGACTGCATAATATTAGTATTAACAAAGTGTACGTAAGTACATATAATGATGTTATATATTTTCAGAAAAAGTGTAAGTACATATAATGATGTTATAAATTTTCAGACTAGTATTTTCTATAATTTGATGTATCTTGGTATTTCATAAAATGAGGTGACACTTATTATCTATTTGTTTAATCAACACTCATATTTAGTTTTATGAGTACATGACACTATGTTTGAAATACTTTTTAAAAGGATAAAACAACATACTTATAATAAGGACCCATGCACATTCTAATCATTTTGAATTGAATCAGAAAATGAACAGGAGCCTGGCTCCTATCCGCTAGTAACATCAAAAAAGTCAAACCTAAAACTAGAAATGCACACTACAAATTTTAGCACAATCGTGTATGAATGCAAAACAATATTAAACTGAATTAAGATCAATCATAGGGATTGGTTAACTAAATTATCATTGACATCTACTTGTTTAAAAAATAGGTTAAGCCAAGGTCAACACACATCAACAACACACATTAGAAAATAGGTTAAGCCAAGGATGAATTGAGGATGCAAACCTAGTCAATTGGAGGCTTTACCTCTAGCAGTGGCAATGGTGACGATAATGGCAAGCTCTGGTTCCGGCTGCTACTGTTGGCACTGACTCTGGTTCCGGCTGCTGCTGTTGACGCTGGCTACTGCTAGCATCGACGAGAGGAGGACTGGCTAGAGGAGAGGACCAACGACGGTGGTGGCTCCATGAACAGAGAGCTCCACAGAGGCGGCGAGCTCCATGAACACCGACGAGCTCCACAAACAGCAAGTTCCATGGTAGTGCTTCACGGCGGCGGCAAGGAGATCGGCGCTTCATGACGATGCTTCACGGTGGCGGTGAGCAAGGAGATCGACGGCGGGGAGCAAGGAGAATGCTGGAATCTCCAGACCCTAATAGCCGATTGCAATCACAGAGAGAAAGGGGAAGAGTCGGGCTCACTCGCGCGATATTAAGTTAACATTCGGTGTCGGTTTCTAACAAAAACCGACAATAAAAACTTTAAGTGTCGGTTAGCAACAAACCACCGACACTAAATGGAGGTGAAAATTTTCACGGTTATTCGTGAGAAAACACAACGACGTCAGTTATTGTGACAAAACTGACGATAAAAAGTGAGCAAATTTCTATCTCGCAGAAAACCTTTAGTTGTCGGTTCCTCTCTTAAAAACTGACGATGAATGTCAATTTTTGGAGGCAATTTTTTTCGCTTGAAATTTTAGTTTTGGTGGTTACTTTTAGGTGTCTGTTTCTTATTAAGGAACTGACACTGAATAAAAGTGATACCCATGTCTGGTCACCCTTCACAGATTGATGTCGGCTTATTTTAAACACCGACGCTGTATGGTTTAGGTGTCGGTTTTTTATTACAACCAACACTAGAAAAAGTGACGTTATAAGCCATTTCTATAGTAGTGAAAATTGGCAAAAGAAAAGGATGAAGGGGCGCCATTGATGCGTACCCACACACCAATTGCACTAATACTAGTGGAGTGGGATGAGAAAAGGTAGTGGTGGACAGAGAGATAACTAAATAGACCATGATTTGGGAGCATGAGAGTAGAAATTGGAAGAGGAAGATGATTGATTTTCATCATAGGGTGGTGCTAGACCCTTTATATAGAGGTGTGATAGATATGGGTGTTGTCTACAAATTTGTGAACAAATAGGATAGTTTTCATCATTAGAAGGGGATAAAAAAATCTTGGGTTGTGGGATCCATATGAAAAAACTAAAGCGGTAACCAAGTGTGAGTGATAGGGAATAATAATCATAGTTTATGGTTAATCAAAGCATCGATTGAAATATTATATGGTAACTTTCCCTAAAAATTTTGACGGTTGAATAAAAGTCAAAATGACTTCAAGTTTTAAGAATGATTTAATTATATGGTCTACAATACCTCTATCCAATTAAATTTGAGTTTTTGATAACTTGTAATAATTTTTTTTTGCATAGGAATTTATTCATCATTTATGTATTTTTAAAGTTAGATGACTTGAAAAGACTTTCCATTGTTAATTAATTGATTCATGATTTTTAGTCAATGATGTTTATCCACTTAAAGGATTTTCTTATTTTGTTTTATACAACTCTGAGGATTTATCTCAAAGAGAGAGAAAAGTGAGTATGTTATGAGTAAATAAAGGAAAAATAAAGTAATATCAATGTGTCTTATTCAAGTGGGTATTTCTTTCCAAATATTTGAAAATGGTTGGATTTATTTGAAACATAACAATTTATTGTTTTTAGAAGTTTATCTTGACATTTCAAAAATTACAAACTCATACACAGTTTGTCAAATCTGTTAGAAAATGTATGATGGATACATACATTGTCAACTTGTCAACAGTAAGAATGAATATATATAAACACACACACAATGAAGAACTAAGAAATCATAAAATGGTTAATTAACAAAATGCAATATGATAATGTAAACATTTATATATCTCATATGATTTAGTCACACATATAATAAGATATTATGGTACATAGTTGATAACACCAATTTTTGTGATATTTTAGACTGTTTTTCTGTTATCAAAACTGCCATTTTTAGCTATTTTCCTCTCTTTTTGTATGCACTTTCGCAATAATTGGCCAAGCAATGCTCTTAATCCTATATTTCCATCTTTTGCAGAGTTTCTCCTCATTTTGGTGCAATAAGGCCGTCTTGGCCCACTAAATAAGTCCAAGTCTGCACCGGCCTTACACGCCCTGTCCGGTAGGGTAGAACGACACCACGATGCATGACAAAGGGGTGCCGCGCAAGGAGGAACTGACGGACGACACGCCTCTTACCCGAAAGGGAGTCATAGTCGCCACGACAACCCAAGTATGTCGGGTGACACAGCCACCCACCAGCAGGCACCGTTGCCCGTCACGTGACCAACGACCGACAACCCTGCGCCGAGTGATACGAGTATCGACCGTCCACCAACCCGCAAATAAGGAGGACACGTGGCGCTTCGAGCACCATAAGTTCCCCCACTCGCCGACTATAAATAAGAGCTACAGGAAGCCGAAAAGATAGTTCAGACAGTAGGGAACTTGAGCTATCTTCGAGGAGAATCGCAAGAGCAGACGTATCGTGCCCCAGTGCTCGTACCGGGCGACACTAGGTGAGCTCTTCCTCATCCCGAGAGGGAGGGTACTGGTTCACCTAGGACTGTACCGGGCGACACTGAGAGATGATATCGGCTGATGTAGATACGCGACACGAGTGCCCGACACCCATGCCGACAGTAGAACGCGTAGCTCCATGCCCGACACGATATCGAACTCGATACGCTTCGCTCGTCTTACGTGTCGCCCGAGAGGGTCCATCGCCCGACGTGAGCATATCGGACAGGATCCTTGAGTGATATAGTTGCCCGTCAGGCGTGCCGCCTGAGAGGGTGTGCCGCCCGACACGGCTGTATCAGGCTAGGCCCCTGACCGATATCGGGTTGGAGAGCCGTAGTAGTTTGTCGTCCTTCTACATCGAGAAGGTGACACCTATCTTTATTTTCTGTAATTTAATTCTTTACTTATGCACTGTAATTAAGACCCTTTATTGTCTATGGAAATAGAAGAGCTTAATTACTTGCTGCAATGTGCTTTGTACAATATGTTGGATGACTGTTATGTTTGATATCTGAACTCTAGCTTGCATGTTTGGATCGCGTTTTGCTTAGCTACCGAATCATGTTTTCCCGTCGCAACAACTTTGACAGTTGTGTTGTGGCTCTAGTGTTTGGTCCGATTCTGGAGTACGAGAGTGCCTGGAACGGAGTCATTTCAGTGACATTCCACTCAAACTTTTAGCCCAGCAACCTCGAGAGGGCGCCGAGGCTTGGTTAGAGGTATCCACTCTGAGAGGAGGGGTGCAGGATGTTACCGGTGCCGCTTGTTATGTTGTAGTCTTATCCTTCGTACCTTGCTCTAGCCATAGTTTTATCCTTCTGTTTCTGTTGCAAGAAAACCTCTAAAAACTGCTAAATGACTAAAACCTTAAATGTTTCTAGTAACTCCACTTGGAGATAGTTTTCTTGTTTTGTTTGTGACACCTTACTACTTCTCTTCTGGGGAATTTATCATCTCTTTATACCTGTCGGAGTGTAGCGTGTCGATTCTGGGTTCTCAACACTACCCCCCTTGTCCCTGTGTTTGACCCCGTATATCTACTTCGACCCCGTAAACAAAGTTGCGGGGGCATAGAAGGATTCGGGTTTATAAATGTAAAAGCTCGACTACCTCAAATCTGCCTCCACTTTTGGACGCGCGATTTAGGCCGGTCAACTTTTTGGCACCGTTGCCGGGGACAAGGCAAAATGGCACTGTTGACGAATCCGAATCCACTAACTACACTCTTATGCCTCAAGCTTAGCAATGAGTTTGACAACACTTTTTTTCTTTTTCTTTTTTTCTTTACTATTATTCTCTGCTTGAAATTAATAAATCTTTCTTCTAAACTTGATTCCTCGTTCCACTAATAGGTACTCAGTAGAACGGTGATCTGTTCCACTGAGCACCAAATCCAACCGTCATGCCACCTCGCATTGAGCCACCCCATTCTGGAGGCGAACGCCAAGGGAGGAGGCCTGATTCACCCCCACCTGAAGGCAACGACAGGTACGACGATGACCATCAACAAGAAGATCCAGACTCAGGAGAGTACGAGGAGGACCATCACCAACACAGATGTCGTCACCGTCAGAGGCAAAGAAGAAATCGGAATGACCAGGAACAACGTCGGGGAGAAAGCGACAGCAACGACTCCGAAGAGGAGGAGAAGACGTTGAGAGAGTTGGCGTCCATAAAAGCCAACAACTCCAGATGTCCCGTCATCACCCCGCGGTTCAACGTGGCAAATTTTGAGCTTAAGCCGTCCGTGATCTCTATGATCCAAAATAAAAGCTTCAAGGGGAGTTCGAAAAGCGACAATCCCTACCACCATCTCGATGCATTCAAAAACATATGTGATACGATAAAGATGTGGGGGTCCCTCAAGAGGTTATCTACTGTAAGTGCTTCATCTTCTCCCTAGAAGACAAGGCCATGTCCTGGTATCTTGGGTTACCCCACCAGTCTTTGAACGAATGGGGAGCTTTGGCCGATGCATTCGTAAACAAGTTCTACCCCACCAAAATAAGCGGTCAGAAATAGGCAGAAAATAACATCCTTCATGCAAAAGCCGAGTGAAAGCCTCCATGACGCCTAGGAGTAGTTCCAAGAGTATTAGAGGGATTGCCCCCATCATAATTACAAGAAAGGCTTCCTCGTCACCACCTTCTATAATGGCCTGACTCCCGATGAAAGGGTGTCACTAAATGCGGCAGCAGGCAGTGACTTCCTCGGGAAGAAACCAAGCAAGTCTGAAAAGATCATCAAGAATATGGCTGAGCTGATGGTCGGCGCTGACTTTGATTGATCTGACAGAGGACAGGTCAAGAAGGGCAGTGAAGGGTCTACCCTTGAGTCTAAGGCGCTAGAGTCCATCACCTCGCAGATATAGAGAATTGCCACTGATGTCAAACAACTGTGAGAAGCTGGTGGGAAAGGTAAGAAGCCAGTCGAGAAGGTGATGAAATGTGTCACATGCGGCGAAGGAGGACATGGGGTAGACAACTACATTTACACACGACCGGACGCAGACAGTGATTCTGACTCAGAAGATGAAGAGACCGAAAATGTCTCCTTCGTGAACTTCAAAAGGCTAGATCATCCCGGGTTTAACTACGGCAACAAAGATGCAGCTGAGAATTCTCACCAGCTGCATTCTACATCTAAGCCAATACAAGGTTTTGAGAAGAGAGGGGGGTCTGGTCAATATACCAAGAACAGTCAGTGAAAGGAAACTTTTAGGCACAAGGTAAATATCAAGGGCCGAACAAAGATCAGGACAAGGGCTCAAGCCAATCAGACGTAATTGGCCAGCTTTTCGACTTCGCAAAGAAGCAGGACACGATTAATAACCAGCTAGCGCAGAGTGTGCTATCAAATTCAGGTGTTTTGAACTCATTGCAGGTCCAGCTGGCGGATATGCAGACGCATCAATGCCAAATTGATCAACAATTAGCTCAAATGGCCGAATTAATGAAGAATCCTTCTGGCAGAATACCATCCAACACCGAGGCAACCAAAAAGGCGGGGATGTGATCAAGAGAAGAAGGGATTGAGTTGCAAAAGATGGACGATACTAAATGCTAGAGGATGAAAAATCTAGAATCGTCAAGCTGGAGACGAAAAACTACAACGCTTCTCGGGAGGCAACTCGAGCTGTTTTTAAATTCCTAGTATAGGGCGCATTTACTTTCAAGCAAAATGAACATTATGAACATTATGGCATGTAATAAGGCCAGAGTCAGCTCATGCGCCACATGCGCTGACCCGTATGGGTCACCGCCTTAGTTTTATAGACCGGGATGGGTAATACCATCATAGGCCGGGATCTCAGTCTTCGGCTAATGATGTTTTACTCATCAGCCGAAGTTTAAACCGCTTTGGTTACATGACGTAACGGAAGCAATCCAACCAGAGCTATGAATGCGCCCATATCGGGTAGTGGAATTTTAGGCATCGCAAGGGCCGTGACGGATTACATGCCTAGACGGCATGCACCTGTGACCGTCACGTCATAGGACTGATCACCCTTAGGCCAACAGATGGACTTGTCCGTCTTATGAGTTGCCCTAACGGCCGAAAACCGCCCCGGTTTTACCTGTTTCACCCCGGTTGAGTTTGCTATATAAGAGGGGGGCGAGTTTTTACCGTGTCGGGCTCCTTGCCTTACTGTTCTCACGCTGCCGTACTGTGCTAAGACCTTGTGTTTTTGCTCCCGCATCGCGCAAGTTTGCCCTACTCTCGTGTCGTGCGAATGTTCAGGAAAGTAACGCCCGACAGACCCTATCGCCCGACACATTCCTTTCTTTAAACATGAAGCTTATCGGTCTTACGGGTCCTTTGATGAGCATGCCTTGTATCGCCCGATATAGATGTCACGCAACGCACCTTTAGTTCACATTGCCCGATACGCCATATCGGGTGACATGTTTGTCTTTTGTGATGTCCTGACGGACAGTCGAACTTTGGCGGCCGTATCGCCCAGTACATCTGTGTCGGGCAATGTGTTGTGCCGTGCTGCTCTCCTCGTATTGCCCAATCTCGCATCAGCTCGAGTTTTCTTTTGGTGGGCGGTACCCACCTCTAGTACCGGGCACAAGGCTTCACCCCTGAAACAATTGTGTCGCTCGATACGGGGTGTGGATCATTTCTATATCAGGAAATGCCTTTTTGAGCATTCAAGTTTAACTTCTTCAAAACATCGAAATATCAAAATTTACCAAGGGTTTTGTTTGTTAATTATTAGAATGACACGCATCAAGCAAACTGTTGTCCGTGTCGACGAGCAAGGCATGAGGGTCTACCCCGAGACATCAGCTGGAGTACCCACTGTCGGGCAGAAATGCCCGAATCCGGAAGTAGCTGGACCGTCAATAGCGGAAAAGAGAACGAGGACAGATGAGGTGGTGGCACCACCCTCAACAACGACAAGGAATACACCCCAGGACCCCTTGGTATACACCCCAGGAAGGTTCCTGCCAAGGGATGACGAGCATGCACACCGTTACACTTAGCTGCCAACCAAGCTCTACAGGCCAAGCAGGTTCTGCCATCGGTCTTCTTTCATGGACCTAGGCATATTTGAAAGATTGAAGGGCGTCCTCACCGTGGCTGGATTGAAGAAGATCTGCCTCAGACGGTCTTCCTCCTACACCGAGCTCACAAAAGAGTTCATGTCGTCTCTCCGCCGAGTAAAGAATTCTGCAGCTGAAAAGAAAGAATACGGCGGAGCTGATAGACTCCAAGCCAGGCTGTACAACTTGGAGTACGCAATCTCTGAGAAGCTGCTGAACAAGATCTTCTCTTCCAGCGAGGAGGAGGAAGATTTGATGAATAATGGTGAGACAATCACTAAAGGAGATGGGTTCAACCCCGTGGAGCTCTGGAATAAGCTGACCGGTGAGTCATCCTTTAAGCCAGGAGTCAAAGTGGCGGCGATGCACTCATGTTTCTGGAGAATCATACCCAAGTTGGTGGCATGCCTACTGTTCAGCAAGAACGAGTCCAACAACATTTACACAGAAGAACTCCACGTCATATGGCACCGGATGGAGGGAAGAGTGATAAACCTTGGACGGTTCCTGCTAAACAGGCTACACCCGATAAGGGATGCCACCAAAGAGTATTGCATGGGGGGCATCGTTAACCTAATTGCAGCATGTCTCGGGTACCCTAAGGAGCCGCGATGTCTATCAAGGACTCAAGGTGATGAGGTGATTGACTTTAAATACCTAATGAGGACCAGCATCATAAGGAAGGAGGGGGAGGCTACTTCTATAAGTTCGCAAGAACGAACACACTCCTCCCGCTCCCTCGCTTTGCCACTTAAAACACAGACAAGCTGGCCTTCACTACCGTGGAAATTGAAGCCATGGCGGCAAATAAAGCCCACACTTCCACCGCAAGTGTCCGGGAAAGAACAGATCCAGAGCTTCAGACGACGGCTGCTAATAGGGCTGTCGTCACTCCTGCAATACCAGCCACAGCCACGACGACGACTGAAATGGCCGAAGAAGAACTGGTGATCATTGAGGTCACCGAGGCAATAACTACGGGAGCTGCCGTAGAGAAGACGGTCGCAGCTCCCGACATCCCTGTAATGCCAGTAGAGGCAGAGGAAGAACCGCAGCCGGACGACAGTAATGAGGTGTTCGTCGTGGTCCTTCAGATGAGACTCGAAGGCGTGCAGCTGACACCGACACCACCACCAGTGTCTCCAGGCAGAGTTGCTGAAAGGATCGCCGAGGACGTAGAGGTGGAGCAGCATCCTCCCACACCACGGACATCTTCACCCAGACATGAAGGCGAGGTGGAGACGGCCGCAAGAAGGCCGACACCTCACCTGAAGACAACTGCCTCGCGAACAATCGAGATAAACTCTGCCTCGTCTGGTAGACCAGAGCGCGAGCAGGGTGTCACAAGGACAGAAGGGAGGACCACATGAACCCCTCCATCACTCGGGATGATGCTATGACACGAGCTCGACTACTTGCGGGGGGTAACAAATAACAACTCAGCTACCTGTATTTCCCTAACCCACAAGTTTGCATCTTTCCAGGACAGGCTGAACAGTGAAGAGCAAGGGCTGCTGACTCTAGTTGGCCTTCCCGGCGGGCTAGAGACTCTGAATGTGACACTGCAACAAGTTCTCCAACACCTCGACAAGATCGAGAAGAGGTTGGATATAGGGGACGATCATCCGCACCGAAGGCAGCCGAGAAGGTCGCCATCACCCCCTAGTCGTAGCTCTCCTTCTTCTTCGTCAACATCCGCCTCCACGGCAGGGTCCGCCTCTGCCTCCAGCGAGCGATCCACAATGCCCGAGGAGGGGACGCAGCCAAAGTCAACCGACGGAGCTCCAGCAGGACATGAGAGCTCCTTGGGTCTAGAGGAAGAAAATCCCTCAGTCTCCCTGGATGAAGTTGAAGATGACAACGAAGCCATCAGCATCGGGGGAGACTCTTCTGACGAATCAGAGGGAGAAAAGGGGGACGTGTATGCAGCTAATGAAAGACACCTCCCCCGAGGAAGACGCTCGATGGTAGATAGGTTCTGTGAGCCATCTGAGATACCTTCCTTTGAGATGGCCGACTTCGACAGAAGGGCCATCGGCTGCCTGACGATCAGAGACCAGAGGCTGCTGGACAAGGTCCTAAGATAGCAGGCAGATGAAAAAGACGTCGTCTGGAGTGACGGCTACTTCTCCATACGACGGGGAACACTCCGCGGCATGTTCCGCTCGCCGGCCGTCGTCGGAAAAAGACCGTTTAGGGTCCTCGAAAATGCGATAATAGAAAATATCGATAGCAGGACAGGTCGTAAGAAAATATACGCCGCCACCCCGACCTTGGCAAGAAGGATAATGAAGGGGGAACAAGACTCCACTGCGGTGACAAACATGTTGCGACACATTGACGAGCATAGCCCTAACCTCGTGTTGGCTCCGTACAAGCACCGCGACTTTTGGTTCCTCTGCATAGCAGACTTAAAGAACCACGACGTCCTGCTACTGAACTACAATTACAACGAGGTGCCGCACTCCAGAATTGCTTTCAGCCGCCCGGAGGACCAAAAGCTGAGGCTTCTACCGCTGCGTCTTCTATGAGCTATCAAGCAAGGAGCCAAACATCACGGAGGCATTTGGAACTTCTATTCTATTCACAACTTCCCCGTCCAGGATGAAGAGGGAAGCGGAAACAGCGCCTTAGTTGTCTTAAGTGCCATTGAGGTGCTCAGTACTTTTGGCAACTTGAGGGCCCTTAGGGGCATGTGTTTCTATCACCGCAGGGGCACATACGCCATTCTACTAATCAAAGATGGGCGCTATTTTCGAGACACAGGGGTACCTGATAAGCTGCTGAACGATGACAAAGAGGACGAATCTTCACAATCCAGCAGCTCCGCAGAGAAAGAAGCGGAACTAGAAACTGACACCCACGGGGCAGGCAAGCAGTTAGAGACCCTGCGGAAAGTGCACGGGATGGAAGACACTGCTTTGCCTATAGGTACAGAAGGGATGATCAAAAACTTCGACCGCTTCTCGTGCGCTACACTCACACAGGAGCAGTTAGATGAAATCCTTCTGAAGTTAGCAGATGCTACCCCAGGAGATGTCATTTACAAGGCAGGCAATGTGGTAGTCCCAGTAGATGATTTGAGGGACGTGGTTAAAGAAGGAGGATGCCTGGCGATATCTGTATTTACCGCTTGCATCCATATATTATAGTCAAAGTTAGAACACGCATACATAGCCCATCCGATGTTGTTCAACGACGTCTGCCTAGACGATGAAATAGGAGCAAAGAAGTTTTTTCTGGAAGAGTTGGAAAGCGGGGTCCCTAGCCAAATTTTTTTGCCAATATTGCATTATAACCATTTGACGCTCCTGACAGTGTACACTCGGTAATGAGAAGGAATCTTTTACAACAACTCAGATAGCAACAAGAACCATCCAGTGCCGTGTACATCAGAACTGTTGTCATCCGTCGAACGCTTAACTCGAAAATACTACGATGAGGTGGCAAAGATGATACAACCATTCCTGGACACGCAAGCAAGCAAATGGCACGAACTCTAGTTCTGCCACCGCATCCCGCAACAGTTTCCCCTATCTAACGGCTGCGGCATCTTTTCCCTGGAATGGATAGCAAATAAAGCAGCGCCTGACTAGCTCCAACACATCGATTATCACAGCAAGAGAGGAGAGTACGTGTGGGAGCTTCTATTTGACGCATGCGCGCTCATTGGCTAACCCTCACTGGATCAACATTACCCTACCTTATCTACTTCACAACTCTGGGATAGAGTGTGGACCAAGTTTGGGGGGGTACCATGTACCACTGAGGGAGGTACAAAATTTTGTCTCGAATTCTTTATTCTTTTGTTCTTTCCTGTATCATATGGACATATATATGCTCATATAATTCCCCTACATATGTACAAAGTCTATATTAGTATAAACCTGATGCAACTGCTTGCAATGTTAGTTTTCTTTGTGCTTAACGAGATACAAGTTATGTTATATCTTTCTGATAATGCTGCTTCAAACGAACAGAAGATTACGTTTTTCCATGCCAAAAATTTCGAAAAATATAATAATCTCACACACAGCTAAGAGAAGAGTATGGAGAAGGAAAAAGCTGCCCAAACAGCAGAAATCTCTTTGTTTCCCCTTTACCCAACGAAAATCCCAAAAAGAGAGAGAAGCCTTATGAGTGTGAATAAAAACATGAGAGTTGAGCCCAATAAAAGAAAAGAAATATATATATATATATACCCGCTTGCTTTTCAAAAGTACCCATATTTAGGCATGGTAGATCCGGGGCAGTGGTACGTAGGATGTGAAATCACTGCTCTAAAGCCAACTGGCTTGGACTGCAGGGACCACTTGCCCGCTAACGGACCCTTACCTGGATGGACTGATGGAAAACAAAGATGAAAAACCCAAAAAGCCTTAGCCTACCCTTTACACAATTTTCTAGCCCCGAAAATAAAGTTGTTTGGTGTGTAAGCTAACTTCGGAATCATACACTAAAGTCTCGCTGAAGCTATAAGAAAAAAATTCTACTGAAATAATAAGGCAGGAAACGCAAGGTCTTTTGTTCATAATGAGACAGCATTATCTCTAAAGGCATTACTATACTTGCTTTACCTCTTGGCCTGAAAGTTGTACCAAACAAGAAGAAGCACCACAAAATAAAGTTTAAATATTGATTGAGGACAATCAAAACGCTAAGTTTGGGGGAGTTGATAACACCAATTTTTGTGATATTTTAGACTATTTTTTTGTTATCAAAACTACCATTTTTAGCTATTTTCCTCTCTTTTTGTATGCACTTTCGCAATAATTGGCCAAGCAATGCTTTTAATCCTATATTTCCATCTTTTGCAGAGTTTCTCCTTATTTTGGTGCAAAAAGGCCGTCTCGGCCCACTAAATAAGTCCAAGTCTGCACCGGCCTTCCTGACGCCCGATACATGCCCTGCCCGGTAGGGTAGAACGACACCACGACACACGACAAAGGGGTGTCGCGCAAGGAGGAACTGACAGATGACATGTCTCTTACTCGACAGGGAGTCATAGTCGCCACGACAACCCAAGTATGTCGGGTGACACAGCCACCCACCGGCAGGCGCCGTTGCCTGTCACGTGACCAACATCCGACAACCCTGCGCCGAGCGATACGAGTATCGGTCGTCCATCGACCCACAAATAAGGTGGACATGTGGCGCTTCGAGCACCATAAACTCCCCCACTCGCCGACTATAAATAAGAGCTACAGGAAGCTGAAAATACAGTTCGGACAGTAGGGAACTTGAGCGATCTTCGAGGAGAATCGCGAGAGCAGACATATCGTGCCATAGTGCTCGTACCGGGTGACACTAGGTGCGCTCTTCCTCATCCCGCGAGGGAGGGGACTGGTTCAACTAGGACTGTACCGGGCGACACTGAGGGCCGATATCGGCCGATGTAGATATGCGACACGAGTGCCCGACACCCATGCCCGACAGTAGAACGTGTAGCTCCATGCCCGACACGATATCGAACCTGATACGCTTCGCCCATCTTACGTGCCGCCCGAGAGGGTCCATCGCCCGACGTGAGCGTATCAGCCAGGATCCTTGAGCGATATAGTTGCCCGTCAGGCGTGCCGCCCGAGAGGGTGTGCCGCCCGACACGGCTGTATCGGGCTAGGCTCCTGACCGATATCGGGCTGGAGAGCCGTAGTAGTTGTCGTCCTTCTACATCAAGAAGGCAACACCTATCTTTATTTTCTGTCATTTAATTCTTTACTTATGCATTGTAATTAAGACCCTTTATTGTCTATGGAAATGGAAGAGCTTAATTACTTGCTGCTATGTGCTTGATACAATATGTTGGATGACTGCTATGTTTGATATCTGAACTCTAGCTTGCATGTTTGGATCGCATTTTGCTTAGCTACCGAATCGTGTTTTCCCTTCACAACAACTTCGAGAGTTGTGTTGTGGCTCTAGTGTTTGGTCCAATTCTGGAGTACGAGAGTGCCTGGAACGGAGTCGTTTCAGTGACATTCCACTCTAACTTTGAGCCCATCAACCTCAAGAGGGGCGTCGAGGCTTGGTTAGAGGTATCCGCTCTGAGAAGAGGGGTGCAGGATGTTACCGGTGCCGCTTGTTATGTTGTAGTCTTATCCTTCGTACCTTGCTCTAGCCATAGTTTTATCCTTCTGTTTCTATTGCAAGAAAACCTCTAAAAACTGCTAAATGACTAAAACCTTAAATGTTTCTAGTAACACCACTTGGAGATAGTTTTCTTGTTTTGTTCGTGACACCTTACTGCTTCCCTTGTGGGGAATTTATCATCTCTTTATACCTGTCTGAGTGTAGTGTGTCGATTCTGGGTTCTCAACACTACCCCCCTTGTCCCTGTGTTCGACCCCGTATATCTACTTCGACCCCATAAACAAAGTTGCGGGGGCCTAGAAGGATTCAGGTTTATAAATGTAAAAGCTTGATTACCTCAAATCCGCCTCCACTTTTGGACGCGCGATTTAGGCCGGTCAATAGTTCCATATATGTATATATATTTTTCTTGCACAATGGATGTAGATCAATAAATTTCTCTGATGCATGTTTAATGCATGCTAAAAGGGGATATAAAATCATTCAATAATGCTATCTTCTTAAGATTTAATAGTGTCAAGATATATTTCTTAAACTGATCAAGTGTAATGTTTTGATATGAAACTATCCACATTTGAAAATAAGAACTTTTTTATTTAGTAATCCCAAAAGGATGGAGAGAGAGTAAAAGAAAGTGAATTCATATATTATCATTTATTCAATGTATAGAAAGGAAAAAAGAAAGTGTTTTCTATGTGTCTTCAGTTTTTACTTTCCCATATAATCAACAATTAATGAATTTACTTTTTTGTAAACCAAAAAGGAAGAGAGATAAATACTAAAGGTAAATTAGATTTTTCACATATTTTGAGATAAAGGGACACTCATTAATGCATAAAAGGTAAAGAAAAAATATATTTCAATCCTTTTATCATTAATCTCATTATTATTTAGAATAATTATTTTTATAGCATAATACATGAATCAATAGATTGAGGTGACTTACCATCTATAGTCATATTTCATGGCCAAAGATATGTATTTATTTAATTGGTTTTCTCATTATGTTTATATATATGGATGAGCTATACAAAGGAGACAGAAAGAGTGAGAGTTCATTCATTCCTTTTTTGTACATATATTTCAAGAGTCAAACATGCTCATAATGACCTCAAATCATGATAAAAAATTATTCATACCATCTAGTTAACTACTCTAGCATCATTTTCCAAATTTGAAATTCCAAGTCATTAATAATTAAGTTTTTTCTTTTACAACATCATATAAATTAAATGTATAGAACGTTATATTTTTGTCTTGTTCAGTCATCTATTATCTTTTCATTTATTCAAAATTAAAGAACTAAATGGATTATTATTTAGATTCTAAGCCGAAGACATAGAAGTAATGAAAGTAAATTAAATTTTTTATATGATGAGATAAAGAGAAACTATTTATGCATAATGGGAAAAGAGAAAGGATACATTATTTCTTTATCATTAATTAATAAAACTCAAAAGTTTGTTACTTGGATTTTTTACGTTAGGTCCAAAACTTTAGTTATACTTACAAAACTTCATAATGGTTTGAAAATCATATACTGAACTTCTATGTATTACAAACACTTGGTATGATAACACGCCAGTGTGCTTTAGCTTTAGATGGAGAACAAATCATGGTATTTACCCTAAGTTCTCAAACAAACCCTAAGTGACGGTCCGCTAAAAGAAAAATCATATTTCTTCTTCTAAATTGGGGTTCTTCTATGTAGGGTGTATGCATGGAAGTCTTTGGAATGGCCTCACGATCGTTGATGGTGATGGATTAATATGTGCTTGGGTTAGGTGATACCTAGATAATTAAATACTAGAACTAGAACAAACATCAAGCCATTAAATGACCTAGAAAGACCAACCTGAAATTTAAGTCTATGTATAATCACCCATCCAATCTAAACAAATCCATGATATCATATTTCAAACTCGTATATAAGTGGAATGCATGAAATTTTTTATCATAATGACAACCTAAATAAGTTTGTAAAACCAGTAGATTGAGAAACTTTATGTACCCATATATATATACATGCAAGTACATGAGGTACAAGTATGTATTCATAAAATTATTGAAGGTACAAGTGAGAAATCATGCCAATACATGAAGTATACATAATATGTTATTAAAGTATGTGAAACACAAGATATTAGTATAGAGAAATAAGTGAGACTCAAACTCTCATTTAATAGTGATTTTAACAATTTTATGGGTCATCCCGTGTAAAAGGGAAAGACCTTTAAAGAGGAAAAAGAATATGAAACATGTGGGCCATGATACATATCTCATGAGCTCAACCTCCTCGTACTTATGAGAAATAAAGAGAACACTCTAGACTAGATTACTCTAAAAAAGAAGAGTTGAATCACATTATTTTCAATTTTAAAACTTTTAGATAACTTTGGATGTTCTAGAATGACCAAAATCCAACTAGTGATATGCATTATGATGTGATGGTATAGAGTTAGTATATGAGGCATAAAAAGATCTTATGATTACCTAGTTAAAACAAGTGTTAAAGATGTGTTTATTTTTTATGTGAGAACCTTAGAAGAATGAATTTTGTGAATAAATATTCAATTTTAAAACAAAAGAAGACATGAAACAATACACATAAGCCTACAATTTTTTTGGTTCAAGATGATTCACTAAGAGTTAGAATCCCAAAAAATTTAGTGACCCCTAATTTTGAAATAAACTATAAATGATAATATAGACAAAATAAATTTTATGACTTCTCTAGTAACCCCATGTAAGGTAGAGCTCTAAGTCAACCCTATAGTCAAATAAGGAATCTGTAGATGTATAGGAGACCCAAGGGGCTAGGAGAAACTTTCTCCATAAGTACCTATACCCCTAAAACCCTAGGAGGATTGCTACACATAGTTATACTCAAGAAATGTATGAAAAATGGAAACATTTATGTAATTATGGTTTGTATAAGTAAAGAAAATGAGGAACTCATAAAGTTGAGTGACTGCAATCAAACTGAAAGAAGATAGCCCCTGGACTCATATATGAACTAGCTAGAGTGAGTAGAGATAGCCCCTGGACTCATATAAGAAAAGCACTTCTGGATGGGTTAATAACATTTAAGAGATCATTTGGAGTTATAATATGGTTCTTGTATGAGGAGTCACCTATATTATATGGCTCAACCCCATTTTAGGACTATAAGATGATGTTGATTCACCATCTCTACACAAAAAATTGGGTGAATCTTGTATTTGGATTATAAACAAATATTTTTTTCATCTTAGTATAGGTCTAAGAGATAGGGCATCCACCTTTATTACATACAATTTGTAAATGACAAAAATATAAAGCATGCATTTATAATATGATTATTATATGTAGCTATTAATCACCTCACCATCTTATGGATATAGTTATAGGATAGTTCCCTTTCATGAGTAATACATGGGTGAAAATGTGATCACGAGGTGGTAAAAGAAATTCAATGAATCATGATGTGAGACAATAATTAAAATAGCATGTGTTCAAACCTGAGTTGTTATATATAACCACCATGATAAAGGTTGACAATAGTATATATAACACCCTTTTAAGTAGGTTGTTATCCCAAAAATAAATGTGAGTTCCTTTGATATTTTTGTAAAATAATACAGACAATAAACATGAGTTCATTATCATCTTGAGGTAATAGCCTCAATGGTAATATAGATTTTTCCATTCCAAACATGAGTAATTGAACATATATCAATGCATGTAAGCTAAGTGAGGTAGCTGATGTGATGTAAGGACCAACTTCTACTACATCCTCCCTAAGAAGAAGGAGAACTAGGTTATGGACAACTATTATTTTCTCTAATTAAATCCTAGAAAAGGAGAATCCAAAGAATTAGAAGTCAGCGCGTGAGACACACTAGTGTCTTCGTGTTCTCCGGATTGGGGTCATGTGGAGTGATTTACCACTGATCTCAATTTGCAATGAGGGCACCAACTTGCTGACAAAAACTTTTCTCTGGTTATGTTTGGCTTATTGCACGTGCGGGTATAGGGAAAGAGTTGACTTCTCTATCCCCGTTGAGAGTTTTCTTAATCCTCTGGCCGTGTGTTTTAGATAGGATCAAAACTATTATCATAGTTTCATAAAGATGATATTCTATTATGGTGTTATGACCTCATCCACCAGCCTCAGAAAAGGAGATACATGAATTGGACTAAATCATCCCTTCAATATATACATATATATATGCACACACACACCCATATACATATCTATCTCTCTCTCTCTCTCTCTCTCTATATATATATATATATATATATATATATATATATATATATATATATATGACGTTAGGAAGTGTGTACCATCTAGTACATGTAACTTATGTGTACCGGCCACAAAAATAGCACATGTGGAGTATGTTGATAAAATTCAACCATATGGATTGATTCAGCACTATATGGATTAGAAGTATTTAAAACATCATAACCATATCTCATATAGATCATGAGATATAGCAAGATATCATTCAATGGTTTATACAAATTCTACAACTTACCATTGATTAGAAAATGCATATTTTCTTTTTTTGGGTGGTCTATGAATATTAGGTTTTGGTGTTTTTTTGTACACATCTTATCTAAGGGGTATACTTTACATCCATAAGGTTTGATTATTTAGTAGAATTTTGTAATCATCATAAATGAAGGTGGGTACATGTAAGCTACATGTACTCAGGTACACAATTCTTTTAGCCTATATATATATATATATATATGTATATATATATATATATATATATATATATATATTTGTATATATTTGTATGTATAGGTGTATATATATACCATTATCTACTACTAAGTTTGATAGGTGAGCCCTTTTAAGGAGTAAGTTCATGATGCTGAAATGAACCTCAAATAAAAAATGATGCACAAATGCATAGTAGTATGACCTTTGTATCCAGGGGTGAGATGAGCCCAACACCATGGAAAGGATGAATGAAATTTAGTCACTAGAACAACTTCTTAATTAATACCTTGTCCTATATCCTAAATAAAGAAACTTGCAATCAGAAATCTCATAATCCTAGGGATAGGACGTCATGTGTGTTGATGAGTATAGACTTCACGTTGTATGATTGATGCAAATGAGCTCATCCTCGATATCTCATGAGGTAACTATGATTTTTAGAGGTATGATGAGAATGGGACATTTTGATGCACAATTGATGCACTCCTCGCACTCTAAAGGTAGGTATATGTTGAAGACATTATTTCTGATAGCCTTCTTGTGCATAATATTCACTAAGTGGTTTTGTCTTGAACTAGATTGGAAGTCATCGAATGTCTGGAATCATGTAGACTTGATTACTTGTGGTGCTGGTAAAAATTTAACACCAACCTTGATAATTCATTGAACTAAATTTTGAGAGGGAGTCATTTAAGGAGTGAAAGGTGTGAGGATATGGAATTTCCCTCCTCTTTGTTTAATTTTTAATAGAAAAATATTATTAAATATACTATTTTAGAAAATAATGTTGGTTTTTTTTATGCTTCTAATTCTTTTTGAACAATAACTTAAGAAGTTAATTTTTAATGGTTTATTTGTCAATTATTTGTGATTTTTGTTTATAACATTCCCTTTAGAAGTTATACATGAATCTGGAGAATTTTATTTTACAATAATAAAAGAGTGACTCGAAGGCCATAGAAAAGATATTCAAATCACTTATTTTTTGTCCTATTTTTGTATAGTAACATGAGTAAAATAGGGAGGATATCCCAAAATTTGAAACCATTTGACTTTCCTAGTGGCCTTCTAAATTTTTAAATATTTTTAATCTTTGTTTAAAAAAATCCTATATTTAGTAAGTATATTATGATTTGATCAAATTATATGTTATGTCGGACTTTAGGAAACCCCAAACTTGGCCCTCTTGATGTGTCACACACTGGTGTGACCCTTAGATAGAGTTCATTTTTGGTTATATTCCCTACTAGACACCATGTGATGATTGTAGAAGGGATATTTAGTACTTGATTTGATTATTTATAAATTCCAGTTATAATGTTTGTTTCAGTATTGAGACATTGAATCAACCTAATAATGTCCTAAGAATGTTAATATTCAATGACATATGGTTTAGGTTAAGGATCATACCAAGAGATCAGATGTATAATGAGAGTATTCATTCTTGTTGTGTCCCTAGTCGGTTATTATTGTGGATATTTAGGATTACAATAATATGCAAGACTAGCATATATGGTGAGTGATGACTAAGTCTCTTTAGTCATGATATTGGATATAAACACGGATACATGGGTACTTATTAAAGAAGAAGTTGTACTAGACTAACTGAAAGTACCATCTATGTCCTAGTGATCTTCTAGTGCAAAATTCATGGGATTATGCACGATAATAGGAAATTTCAAGAATTTCATATCATTGTTTACATTGTTAATTTTTGACATAAAACAAGATATTGTGATGTGAATTTGTAATGAAGCTAGAGGAAATTGTGTTGCTTGGTTATGTTCAGTGGCATGATTAACAATAATGTTTAAAAAGAGAGGATGACATGTTGGTAGTATTAATTGGCACTCTAGTTCTTTTTGTTTAACTCAAAGAGCAACATTCAATTTTGGGGTTATTTGATGAATATGTATTCATTCCATTATAATTGCACATTTTTAAGTAGATGTATGCATTTTACTATTCTTATCATCTTAATTCAAAATAGTTAATCTTGATGCCCCCCTTTTGAGTATTTAACAATATTTTCTCATTATGTTGCATGGATAAAATCAAGAGATACTTCAAGATCATCCTCACCATGTCTCAGTTCAATTTTATCCACATCCAACCAACTGAGAAGCGATTTGCAATCAACTAGCAACAACTCTACCACTCTAGAATTCCCAAACAAGCAACTAGCACTTCCAATCCTCCAATTTGTCTAAATCCAAAGAAGGAAAATTGTGCTCCAAGTGAGTAGATTGAATAGATCTATCAGTTGATTTATTTGCAATTGAGCGAAATGGAGCAGAGAAAAATAGAAGCCCAGACACTATGTGAACTACTAAAATCATGCATGAGTCTCCTAACTGACCAATCGATAGTTCCCCTAAGCTACATGTCCATTGACCGGTTCTCAATTGGGTTGGTTGAGCAACATCTCTTCAAATAATTTTCGTAGATAACAAGTCACCTAGTTTGCTCCATGTCTTGGTTGACTGGAATTGGACCCTCTCACAATAGATGAATCCGACCTTGGCTAATTGGTCGACTCACTTCCCAATCAATTGTTTGGGGATTTAGGATAGCCATGACTAAGTGGCCAATCGATCATGTGGGCACTAAGGCAATCGAGTGAAATGTTTCCAACAGACAAATTGAGATAATTGTTGGTGAACTATTGATTTATTTTTTGGCACACTCATATAAAAGCAAACTTGACCTAAAGGAGAGGGTTTCATCCCCTATCATTTTATGACATATTTTAAAATAGAAGAATGGAAAATAACAAAGTAATGACACCCTTCTCCTAGAGTCTCTCATGTCTGCTTTCGTCGTTGGAGGTGTTGATTGCTCATCGTAAATCATATCTACACCATTTACACTTCTTGTAACATGGATTTTTCTTCACACTTTCTCTATTGCTAGTTCCATTGATATGAGAGAGTACTTATATTAGTTGAGCATGGGGATTAGCCCTATTTCCTGTATGTTAGACTACACATTATTAAATTCCATTATTTTGAATATGTGATTGTTTTCATTTGTTTCATGTGTGCTTTGTGGATTGATCACCTTAATTGTATGTTTACTTTAATCCTAGACATAGAGACCACAAAATCTAGGGTTAGGATATCGAATAAAAATCATTGAATGCCATATGCGATCAAGAAAGGGTATTCAATGGGAAGACTATTTGGTGATATACAAGTAATGAGAACTTGAGCTTATAGGGAAATATATCCTTATGAAGTTCAATCATAGAAAGGAATAAATTCTCCTTCACCCAAATATGATTAGACAAATGATAAAAATATTAATGCGAAGAATAGAGTACACATGTGACAATGGTGAAACCCATTCTACACCAATGCTTTTAATATATGATTAAATCAATCTTTTACTTATTTTTGAAGTTTATTTGAAATTTCAATATAACAATAAATGAAAGAATTGTTATAAACACTAATATTGTTAAAATAAAAAAATTTAGGCATCTTTTTACAAATGTTGTCTCTTGGATTTTATCTTAAAAGTATACTATAGTAAGATCCATCCTAGAGAAGGTGGTGACTATTAAGGCACATATTAGGTAAAAACCTAGGAAATCTTTCCTAGGTAAATTTTTTGTGCTATAATTCATCACATCATCAAACTTTTCTCAAGAATTTATAATTTTATCATGTCCTTTTGATTCCTTAAAATCATGATTTGAAACTAGAAATTTACCATATGGGTTGTCTATGATGGATTTGAATACAGATTTTGCTTCACATTATATGTCTTGATTATCTTCAATTAATTCTAAACAAAAGAAACCACACATAAGCACACACATGCACATGCATATAAACAAGATTCCAAACTACCCAAAAATCTCAAGAATAAATGAAAAATCCCCAAGCATCATTAAAACTCTACCTTGAATTTTTACTTGGCAACTAAATAAAAGAAATGGCAAAGATCTTTATAGAAGATAAATTCATGATATCTTTTCTAAATAGATGTATCTATGATGGTCCTGAGATGGTAAACCAATTATAAAGTTCTCATTGTATGATGTGTCTAATAGTGATCTCTAAAGATATTAAAATTGTTAGTCTATGAACTAGTTTTGAAAGCTAGAGTAGTGTCTCTACATGTGCATGACTATTGAAATGACATGGATATGGTAAACCCAAAAGATGTATTTGGTTCTCATTATAATATGTTGCATCTTGACCCTAGTTTTCTATAGCATATTAAATGAGGTTAGATTAAATACAAATTTGGTTCTAATGCAAGTTTAGGTAAGATTCCTTGCTCCAAAACAATGGTTACATAAATAAACAATAACCAACGTTTATTATCTATATTGATTGGAGAAATAATGTGATTATGATACTTTAAAATGGGTAGTATTTCTTTGGATCCTAAACACCCATGTCAAAAAATATACATTGAGGTTTGTTGGGTTCATATTAATTATCGTCAATATACTTTTCCAATATATATTACTTTAGTAGATTGATGGTGTGAATAGAGTTTATTGTGGACAAGAAATTTAAATTTTTTAGTGTTTGATAACCACAATCTTATTTATATCTTTACATGCATTCATACATATCATCATTTTTTCATGTTTTTCCCTAATTTAAAACTCAAACTTGTCCACTCATTTTGTGTTTAATGTTGGTCAAGTTGAAAAAAACATTGTGCAATAGACATTTTATGGGAACATTAAGGTGACCTCCAAATGTCCATTAACATCTACTTTGCTTATTCAAACTTCATCATCCATGGAATGATATTTCTACCCAAAAACCAATACCATATAATGTCTATGTTGGAAAAACAAAGGAAAGACATTCTAGAGAGTATAATGATAATTCAACGACATAGTGCATGTTCTACC
This sequence comes from Alisma plantago-aquatica, assembly GCA_963693085.1. Taxonomy (NCBI): domain Eukaryota; kingdom Viridiplantae; phylum Streptophyta; class Magnoliopsida; order Alismatales; family Alismataceae; genus Alisma; species Alisma plantago-aquatica. The sequence goes on along the minus strand of OY856411.1, from coordinate 1,045,721,098 downwards.
AAGATTGACTATTTCAAATAGGAATGATATTTATTCATCCAATGGTAACCTATGTTGAAACATTATCAAGAATTCCTATTTTATTGTGAATCTTTAAGCCCCTCAAAGACAAAAAAAGCACAATCTATCGCAAAATGGTCATGAATGACCATTCAAAGCTAGAATAAATGTTAACCAAAAAATAAGTTTGAATGCTTATTTTCCAAGAAAGTGTCTATAGAATGTTCTTATAACACTTATTTGTCACTAGTCTAATAGTGTAAACTGACCTTTTTGGACCAATAACCTTTTTTTTGGTCTACACATCCAATATTGCACCTTATAATTTTTACCTAATCCCTCTTGGATACCCATTCCATCAACATTAATGTAAGCTGAAGTAACCCAAAATACATACCACATATAGTACTCTAAAATGCACTCAAATATGATCTATTCACTTCCATTCACCTTCATGATTTGCATTCGAACTGTCACATTCTCAATTATGAGATTATTAAATCACCACCAACATCCATTTAAAGCCATAATTTTCATTATTTCCAAACCATTTCCACCATCTATCCATCATCTCATCACCAATTGGACTCTACATCAAGTGGAGGATTTCATCAAAAACTAAAGAGGAATGAAAAGGTATGACTTAGTATTTATTTGGCTTGAAAATATCTTATCATCCTTATTTTTTATTGGCTTTGTATCCATTGTAATGTTTGCATTATTAAACAACATGTTTATTTCATCCATTAAGAGCATATACAACTTCATTATACAGAATGGGAAGCATCTACACATCCATCCATGTGTAATCAACAACTATTCTAAATGCATTCTAGTTCTTCTTGTATTTTGTGATGTCTAAGTAGAGTAACTATTCTTATCTTTGTTTTTCTACCTAGTTTGGTAACTGAAGTGGTTTTTCTTCTTTCAAAAATGTAGATGCAAACATCGTACATGGGATTAAGATTCCTTATACTTAGCTATGATAGTGGGATGGTGTAATGACCCACACTTTTGAGTGTCTAAAAGACCTTAAAGTCGCAGATCATTAATCATAACTTCCAGGATCAGATTCATGAAATAATACAAAATAGTAAACAATTTCCATTAATGAACAAATATTTACATGTTTAGATAAAAATCTCCTCTTGGGAGTTACATAACTTTTACAGAATTAACTTTTACATGTGTGAAGATAAACCATTAAGACTAAACCTTCATGATTAAATGGTAGTGTCTTCAGCATCTTTATCTGTACCCTCATGTCCACGAATCAAGTATATCTGATACCTAAAACGCCGACAAATAAATACGCGATCAATATATTTCTATACTGGAATGTGGGTTCAAACAATAATCACAAGTAAGAATATAAGAAAACATCTTTATCCTGAATATAAACTCTTTTTCATATTCTAACCTATATCTGGTCAACTACCTCAGGTGTAATCACTGTCCCTCTAGGGCTCGTGTGCATTACCCTTAAGATCAGTCTAACCCAGGGTTCAGAATACTATTATTTACTTTACATGATACTCATATGCTATTTATATTCTGCAAGAACTAAATAAACAAGCAAGTAGTTTATTTATCGTTCAATCTCATCGAGAAACATCGGCAATCTCGGAATTCGATATGCATATTCATAAGCGTAACCACGTACCTTATGTCATGTAGAAACCATGTAGAATATATCACATGTACTTTAAGAATGCATCCAAACATCCAAGCAACAAAGCATGTAATCAACAAGTATCTGAAACAAAGAATACTACGTATGTGTCACCATGTATTCACATTACATTATTTACATCTAGATTCACTCCTAAACTAGGGTTTAGGGCTATCTCGTGTTTGGAACTGATATTAGGGATACCAACCCTAATTCTATCATATCATGGTTTCTCATATTACAAATCTAGTTATGCATATTAAGTGAAACCCTAATCTTCAACTTAAGCATATTAAACTATTCATGACATCTAGGTTACATTATCAGCATTAGATCATAGCAAGATGTTGACAATGATTTTAACACTCTAAATAGCATGAATACGATTACTAATCTAGAATCATCAATTATTCATCATTATCAAGTATTTCTTCATTATACATGTCTAGATCAGGCATTATCTTAACATTAATGAATATGCCCAATTACGCATCATATTAACCAAAACTAGGCTTTCTTTTACATTAAACACATCTAAATATGTATTGCACATACTTTTAAAACAGGAAGCATAATCAGGTTCTGCTATTATTTTAGTTAGATCCCTCTCATTTTTCCGATCAAAATGATATATAATTTTGCTATATTTGGAGTTACCATTAATTAACTAGATTAATTACCAGATATGCATATACGGACCAATCATCAACTACCACGTCAGCATAAGTAAATCATACCGTGTTTTGGCTGGGTTAATAATGGAAAGACGTTCATGCCCTTATGGTCTATGTGCATCCTCAGGGGTCTTCATGCCCCTGGGTCATCTCCTTTCTCGCGAAGGAGTCATGCTCCGTGTGCATACGCCGTGGGAGTGTAGTCCCGATCCGGACTCAAGCCGCACGGACGCGGTCGTCCCCACCTCTGCTCCGCATGAAGGTGATGCTCATCCTTGCATGCCTCCGCCTACCCCATGCAGCAAACCACCATGGCCATCCCGACCGCCCTCTAGCCCTCGCTCTTCCTCCACCGTGGTCTGTGGTGGCCATAAGCTGATAGAGAAACATCGCCGCCTCCGACTAGCCCACTCTGCAAGGAGCAGCCTCGACCAGAACGACTTCTTTCATTCTCCCTTCTCTGACCTCGCCTACCTGCATGGCTCGATGGCCAATGTTTCTAGCCAGCCTCCGCAGACACTGTCGCAGCCCACAACGGCCGTCCCAGGGGAAGACTGGTGAAATCCACACATCCTACAACTGCCTGCCCGCTCACATTGCATAACCCCGTGAGGGTTCCGTGCTGTGAGGGCACTGCCTGGAACAGGTTGTTGGCATTCCATCCTTAACCATCGACCCTCCCTTCTTCAGTGTCGGGGTCCCAAGGATGGCCTCTCTGCATCCCAACAGTGTCGCTCCAGCGAGATGCCTAGTGCCCGCCATGATCTTCTCCTCTCCAGAAGGCCACATCGTAGTGATGGATAGTGAGGATCCATGGGATGGATTCCTTCCCCACGGTGGTCCGTTCTGGTCGCCAATGCTACCAGGAGGCTCCTCCTTTCAACACAGGATGTAGACACCAACTGCCATGATGGCAGAGTTCTGCTGCGGGAAGAACTGGGCTTCAGGCCACTTGAAATCCTGGTGGGTTTCTCCTATGTCCTTAGGGTTTGGTACCCCCATCTCTAAGGCAAAGGTACCCCCCTTATATGGGTGGAGGACTCGGGTTTCATGTACCCATAGCAGGGACAAAAGGAAGTATGCCATTATGAATTTCCTTCTTTGAGTACAAGACAACGATATGCATGTACCCTGTAAACTCTTGATGCTTTAGGAAACTACCACCCCTTTCCCATTGAATTTGACAAAACTCACAATATTCATTGTCTTTCCGAAAGTACCTCAAAATTATCTTCTTTATTTGATAATTGACGCCATCTAATATTATGGAAACACAAAGAATAATCCTAAGAAAGAATGTATTCATTCTTTTTCTTTAAAACAAGCTTCCTATTTCCTTTAGGGAACTCACATATTGTTCCTTTATTTGGCTTCCAAGCAATAAGTGGATAATCCTTTAATTAAATATATAAGCCACATATTATCTTGGATTATCTTAGAAATCTTCTCATTATCTTAACTTGTAATTATCCTTCAACATACCAAAAAGGAAACCCAAGGTAACACTATTTGGTGTCCCAACCATTGTGTTTCGAATAATGGAAAGATAAGGATTCTTTTAATTATCTAACACATTATTAACTTTATTCTCCTTTGGAAAACATTTATAAATATCAAAAGTCATTACTATTTATTAGTGCATGAATTCCATTTATCTATTTGTCTTGTGCTAAAAGCACTGGTGCGACAAAGGCAATTCACATTACTATTCCACCAATAAAATCATTGAGGAATTATCAAATTAATTCATGCATCATATTTTATAGTTCAATTTTTACCAAAATTTGAGGATATTACATTCACCCCTCCTTAAAAGGAATTTTGTCCTCAAAATTCACACCCAAAAGAACAAGTGAATTATAACTCATCTTAGTTTCAAGTCTTAGGGTTAGCACCCTACTTAGACATCTTTAAATATGTTATTATGCAAATTCCACACATTATGACTAAGATTGGTACTTGAATTCAATTCAATGTATATCTACATCTTTAGTATACACATCTTATCATCACTTGATGGTTTCATTCTTATTTTTTGATTTCATTACTACTTGGTGATTTCTCTTTTCACCTAGGTTTCCAACCTATTACACATTATTTTCACATAAGGGTGAGGTAACACCTCTAACCCTAGTTCATGTCATTACACATTTATCTGAAGACATTTATTCTCAATTTTAAGCATAACGTGTGTCTACCCCATCTCCCTCACTCATAATGAGATGAAACAAGCATTTGACTACAGCCCAAACACAAGGTTCATTTCATTCCAAGAGTGGAGATGGTACATCCACACATTACCTTTCAATTTCACATATTAAGTTGAATCAAACTCTATATGACTCTAAACTTTCTTTCTTAATTTTATAGCATTCTTCTATCTCATGGAGTCAAGTATCCCTTTTCTTACTCTTAAGTTAGGACACAACTTCTCTAAGTTTTACATGACTTCTTTTATATTTACATCTCTTGTATCATTATGAGCCTTAGCCAAATCCTCAAGGTCTCTAGGGGTATAGGTACTTTTGGAGTGATCTCATCCTTATGCATCAAGAGAGTGCCTTTCATATTCACCCATTAGGCTACATGATCCGCATAGAGGTAGCTAATCTCCTGAGTCATGTACCTTGGATAAACCTAGTTGTTACCTCCCGACCACATGGTCTTGTGCATTCAGGGAACAATCAACTCCTAACCCATCGGTCCAATGTACCTCTAATCACCCTACTTGACCCTAGAATTGCATTAGGACTCTACCCTCCCTAAGGGTTTCTTTTGAGATGTCAAATCTTTTAAGCACATTATTCTCTTATTTAATTCTTTAACCTGGATTGCCTTCATCTCTCTCTTTTGAGTACACATAATGCAGTGTCGTCCCATCATTGGGCTCGGGCCACCTTCCCTCCAGGGCTTGGTGCCATGTCGGTCTTCCCTCCTGGGCTTGACCTCTGTGATCTTCCCCTCCAGGGGCTTGATCCTAAACAATTGCATTGTGGACTTAGGCCACCTTCCCTCCTAGGCTTGGTGCCTGCTTGGTCTTCCCTCCTGGGCTTGACCTTTTCATGACCTTCCCTCCTGGGCTTGGTCGTCCACTTAGGCCACCTTCCCTCCTGGGCTTGGTGCCTTACTGGTCTTCCCTCCTGGGCTTGACCAGTTGTGTCACTCAGAGTTGGCATCCTTGTGTTCAAAGAATTTAAGTGCTTTCATTTTTTTTAAATCTTTAACTCTTCACTCTTCTAGGTGAGGATTAATGTTATCTCAGTATTTAACTATGTTTATTCACTTATCTTTTAAGGGAAATTCCTAGCCTAGGGTGCCTTCTTGGCTCATAGGAGGGGGTTAGGCTCTCTAGCCACAACCTGATCCCAAGATCTAAGGTTTTTCCTCCCTCATAGGTCATCTTCCCACTCTTTGGGTTGACCCACCCCAGGTTGTCTCACTAACCCTAAATGTTTCATAGGTATCTTTTTGTTTTCATCGAGTATAACTTTATCATTATGACATATCAACCCATGTTTGCTCAATCTCTGGAATACCCCTTTCATGGTCTCTGTTCATTCAATGAACTTGGGTCACCTTCCCTCCAGGGCTTGGTGCTACCTCGGACTTCCCCTCCAGGGGCTTGGCCACCATCACTAAACTTCTAGAGACAACATGAGGAGTTTGAGAAAGTTATATTCCAACTTTTCATTTTCTGGTATATTCAACTATTGGTTTTTCTTTTATATCTCTTAAGACTTATCACATAAGTGTTATGCTCCTCATGCACACATGCATGGGAGACTGGGTTACCTAGACCATCCCTTATCTTTCTTATTCATGATTTCAAGTTTCACATGGGTAGTGTCCCATACCACCACACCATGTTGATTATCGATTTTAAGTTTCACATGGGTAGTGTCCCATACCACCACACCATGTTGATTACTGATTGTTTCACATGGGTAGTGTCCCATACCACCACACCATGTTGATTACAAATTTTAAGTTTCACATTTTACTTCTGTTATTAATATTTTTTTTCAAAGATTTTTAAGAAAGAGATGAGAAGTAGTTGAAAATGTGAGATGAGGAACTTAATTTTTCTCTTAAAATTTCTAAGGATAATTTGAAATTATAAACTATTAAGTATTAGTTGATGAATCTATGCTCTGATACCAAATGTAACGACCCGCACTTTTGAGTGTCTAAAAGAACTTAAAGTCACAGATCGTTAATCATAACTTCCAGGATCAGATTCATGAAATAATACAAAATAGTAAACAATTTCCATTAATGAACAAATATTTACATGCTTAGATAAAAAGCTCCTCTTGGGAGTTACATAACTTTTACAGAATTAACTTTTACATGTGTGAAGATAAACCATTAAGACTAAACCTTCATGATTAAACTGTAGTGTCTTCAGCATCTTTATCTGTACCCTTATGTCCACGAATCAAGTATATCTGATACCTAAAATACCGACAAACAAATACACGATCAATATATTTCTATACTGGTAGATGGGTTCAAACAATAATCACAAGTACGGATATAAGCAAACATCTTTATCTTGAATATAAACTCTTTTTCATATTCTAACCCATATCTGGTCAACTACCTCAGGTGTAATCACTGTCCCTCTAGGGCTCGTGTGCATTACCCTTAAGATCAGTCTAACCCAGGGTTCAGAATACTATTATTTACTTTACATGATACTCATATGCAATTTATATTTTGCAAGAACTAAATAAACAAGCAAGCAGTTTATTTATCGTTCAATCTCATCGAGAAACATCGGCAATCTCAGAATTCGATATGCATATTCATAAGCGTAACCACATACCTTATGTCATGCAGAAACCATGTAGAATATATCACATGTACTTTAAGAATGCATCCAAAAATCCAAGAAACAAAGCATGTAATCAACAAGTATCTGAAACAAAGAATACTAAGTATGTGTCACCATGTATTCACATTACATTATTTACATCTAGATTCGTTCCTAAACTAGGGTTTAGGGCTATCTCGTGTTTGGAACTGATATTAGGGATACCAACCCTAATTCTATCATATCATGGTTTCTCATATTACAAATCTAGTTATGCATATTAGGTGAAACCCTAATCTTCAACTTAAGCATATTAAACTATCCATGACATCTAGGTTACATTATCAGCATTAGATCATAGCAAGATGTTGACAATGATTTTAACACCCTAAATAGCATGAATACGATTACTAATCTAGAATCATCAATTATTCATCATTATCAAGTATTTCTTCATTATACATGTCTAGATCAGGCATTATCTTAACATTAACGATATGCCCAATTACGCATCATATTAACCAAAACTAGGCTTTCTTTTACATTAAACACATCTAAATATGTATTGCACATACTTTTAGAACAGGAAGCATAATCAGGTTCTGCTATTATTTTATTTAGATCCCTCTCATGTTTCCGATCAAAATGATATATAATTTTGCTATATTTGGAGTTACCATTAATTAACTAGATTAATTGCAAGATATGCATATACGAACCAATCAGCAAATACCACGTCAGCATAAGTAAATCATACCGTGTTTTGGCTGGGTTTATAATGGAAATACATTCATGCCCTTGTGGTCTATGTGCATCCTCAGGGGTCTTCATGTCTTTTGAACCCCTGGGTCATCTCCTTTCTCGCGAAGGAGTCATACTCCGTGTGCGTACGCCGCGGCAGCGTAGTCCCGATCCGGACTCAAGCCGCACGGACGCGGTCGTCCCCACCTCTGCTCCGCATGAAGGTGATGCTCATCCTTGCATGCCTCCGCCTGCCCCCTGCAGCAAACCACCATGGCCATCCCGACCGCCCGCTAGCCCTCGCTCTTCCTCCACCGTGGTCTGCGGTGGCCATAAGCTAATAGAGAAACAGCGCCGCCTCCGACTAGCCCACTCCGCGAGGAGCAGCCTCGACCGGAACGACTTCTTTCGTTCTCCCTTCTCTGACCTCGCCTGCCTGCATGGCTCGATGGCCAGTGTTTCTAGCCAGCCTCCGCAGACCCTACCGCAGCCCGCAACGGCCGTCCCAGGGGAAGACTGGTGAAATCCACACATCCTACAACTGCCTGCCCGCTCACATTGCATAACCTCGTGAGGGTTTCGTGCTGTGAGGGCTCTGCCTGGAACAGGTTGTTGGCATTCCATCCTTAACCATTGACCGTCCCTTCTTTAGCATCGGGGTCCCAAGTATGGCCTCTCTTCATCCCAACAGTGTCGCTCCAGCGAGATGCCTAGTGCCCGCCATGATCTTCTCCTCTCCAGAAGGCCACATCGTAGTGATGGATAGTGAGGATCCATGGGATGGATTCGTTCCCCACGGTGGTCTGTTCTGGTCGCCAATTCTGCCAGGAGGCTCCTCCTTTCAACACAGGATGCAGACACCAACTGCCATGACGGCAGAGTTCTGCTACAGGAAGAACTGGGCTTCAGGCCACTTGAAATCCTGGTGGGTTTCTCCTAAGTCCTTAGGGTTTGGTACCCCCGTCTCTAAGGAAAAGATACCCCCTTATATAGGTGGAGGACTCGGGGTTCATGTACCCATAGCAGGGACAAAAGGAAGTATGCCATTATGAATTTCCTTCTTTGAGTACAAGACAACGATATGCATGTACAATGTAAACTCTTGATGCTTTAGGAAACTACCACCCCTTTCCCATCGAATTTGACAAAACTCACAATATTCATTGTCCTTTCGAAAGTACCTCAAAATTATCTTCTTTATTTGATAATTGATGCCATCTAATATTATGGAAACACAAAGAATAATCCTAAGAAAGAATGTATTCCTTCTTTTTCTTTAAAACAAGCTTCCTATTTCCTTTAGGGAACTAATGTATTGTTCCTTTATTTGGCTTCCAAGCAATAAGTGGATAATCCTTTAATGAAATATATAAGCTACATAATATCTTGGATTATCTTAGAAATCTTCTCATTATCTTAACTTGTAATTATCCTTCAACATACCAAAAAGGCAACCCAAGGTAACACTATTTGGTGTCCCAACCATTGTGTTTCGAATAATGGAAAGATAAGGATTCTTTTAATTATCTAACACATTATTAACTTTATTCTCCTTTGGAAAACATTTATAAATATCAAACGTCAATACTATTTATTAGTGCATGAATTCAGTTTAACTATTTGTCATGTGCTAAAAGCACTGGTGCGACAAAGGCAATTCACATTATTATTCCACCAATAAAATCATTGAGGAATTATCAAATTAATTCATGCATCATATTTTATAGTTAGTTTTTACCAAAATTTGAGGATATTACAGATGGGTATGAGGAGAGGTATTATCTCCATAAAAATCAATTTAGATGAGGTGCTTCAATTTATAATGGGGGAACAAGAAGTTCAATTAACATAAATTACAATGAAGAATGGGGCTTGGGTACCTTGAGACATCTCCCACACCACGAGAAAGAAAAATAGGTGCATAACAAAAGTTTTCATAAAAGGAAAAGCTATTGCAAGTGAAGATAATACGCTAAATTCGCATCCACATAATAGCCTATCAATCACCCTATATCACTAATTCAGTTGTTACTTATTTAATTCTTTCGTGTTTCAAAATCTTTTTTGAATGTAATGTACTCATTTCAATGTAATGGTTTCCCATCAATTTTTATATGTTTTTATAGAAGTCAAATATACCTTCATTGTGCCTTACTTTCTTGTATTTGAATATGCACATCATTATAACAAAAATTTTGGTTTAACTCTATGCATCCATGTCTATTAGAGATTTCCACTTATAAATATTGATGTATTAATATCCCCCATACAATTTATCTATTCAACCCTTTATGTGAGTATTTTGCATCCCAATTATCAATTTGCAAATTGGGATGATTGGAAAGTCCCAAATATTTTATCAGCCCAACTAAATGAAACTTACGTATAATTTAATACTAGGTCATTTACGGGGTGGTACTATATACTTCACTCAAACATTATCTCAAATGCATATATGGGGATCTAGTTTTGAATTCATATACACCAAATCCCACACACATATAGGTATTTGTTGCCTTATGATCAGACAAAATACCATGCACCCCTATTTTACTATTGTGACACCTCCATAGATATTGAACTTCCAAATCTTTGTTACAACAACTTAATTGCATGTTTGCCTAACCATGATTACAATATACCTTAGCAAAATCCAAAAAGATAATAATATGACACCGATTTTTGGGAGATTTGGTGAGGTTTTACTTGTATCTCTATAATAAAATATCATGGATTAATACATGAAGACACAACATAATGCCTTATCAACATGCATACTTCAATGGAGTTTCTTTGGATCTAGCGTTCACTTCATTATAACAAGTTTATAAATCATATGAAGGTAATGGAACTATTAGCATTATGACCTACTTTCAAATTAGCCATATAATTAGGGTTTACTTGGATGATTACACACTTACCCAAAGTGCTCATTGTTTAAGATTGATTAATAATGATTTTATAATTACAATGTATTAAACCAATACGAGAAACTCTAATCATTCTCTTAGTTTGAATATTTTTGTTTTGAAAAGTGAGAACCATATTTGCACAATATTAGGATTTTGATAGTATATGAATACAATTTGATAAATATTGGGTGTAGTAAATGAGTTTTCATATTTTCTTTCTAACACTGATTTCTTTGAAATTTTTATATACTCTATATAACTCAAATATAAGAGTTTTTTCAATATCTTAATTTTTTAGTGTCCTTATATATGTTGGTCGACCGAATTTTAGCCAGGAAAAACTCAGCCGACCAAGCATTTTAGTTGAAATATAGCAGGATGATGTTTTACTTGTAGTTAATTATTGTTGTTTACTTTTTAGATGAAATTTTTACTATGTCTTGGATGCTCCATTTCCGCAACAAGTTGAATTTTCATAATTTTTGAAGTATAATTTAATAACCACATACCTATTTGTTGGTGGAGTTTCATGATAGGAACAACACTTTTGATGACAAATTGTCCTGAAAAATACAATTAAGGAATTATTTGTAATTCTTACAAGAACCTTAATTGATATATATCACTAACCCTAGTAGCTCACATAATCCATGATTCAATCCATAGATACACCATTCTCGATAGAAAAATATAGGAGAGTTGGGATTTGAAGGAGAAATTGTCATAAATAGTTTGTTGGGGTTTTAGCTTCCAAAATCTTACAAATTCATGTATGTTCATCATACCAAGATAGGTTTTCATCATAAATCATTGCTTGTAAGCCTAAATTTTATCATCTCTCTTATTTGAATAAATAAGATATCAAAGCACCCTATTTTCTCCTACTTTCTCTTCAATTATCCTAATTTAGGGGTTTCAAGTTGAAAAGAGAAAGAATTGAACTGAATCCTTCAGATTTGGTTAGATTTCTAAAATTTAGAACATGGGAAACACTTCAATGTGCTTGGTGATGAGGTGACACTTTAGGATTCTTGATCTCTACAATAAGTTTTAAAGCCTAATTCTATCCAATTCTTACAAAAAAAATAACCTTGCTTGCATTTTTATGAGATTAGGTAATCAATTGATAAGATTTTAAGGAACTAAATGCTACAAATTCAGATTCAATTAGATTGACTTATTCTTGCCTAAGTTTATGATTTATTGATTCAAGTTATATGAAAAATCCAATGGATAGGGAACTAAATCATTTTATTCAAGTTTGCAAAAAAAATAGCCTAATGAATGAGATGCCCAAAAATGATCTGACATATAGAATTGTATTTGAAATGAAAAATAAGAGTTCCTTGACTATAATATTGAATACTTTTTGACATAGATATTTTATGTACAAAAGGATATGTATGAAGGATTGAAATAGAATTATTCCCTATCTTGGGCTAGTGTTGAGATATTGACTAAAATGAGCCAAGAATTGATGCATACTTATAGATAATGGATGAATCTCGTGTAAATGGAAACTTGGGTTTTAATGCATCATAGATAGCCTTGATTACCCTCTGTATGTCGTGATGTGGTTAGTGAATTATAGGGTTCTTATGATCTATTGAACTAATCAGACTTCTTATAAATCCTAGAAATTCAATATTAAGATGAGCATGATGATTAATGCCTAGACATGTATATAATGAGTAAACTCTACATGAATGCAAGCCTTTATACAAGTCACATAATAATTAATTGAAAAGATGACTAAATATTAATACATAAGAAGAAAACCATAGTTCATTATATTTCCTTAATGTGTGATCTTATAAGGAATGAAATGACAATTTCTACTTACCAAAATGCCACTAGAAGTCGAATAAATGGCACATATATCTAAATTCAATAAATGAAACAATCAAGGTGAACCAAATTGTGATCGTATGTTATGGATGAAATGCTACTAAAGTGAGTATGATGAAATCTTGAATTCATTCATATTAATTACATTTGGGTTGAGCTAAGTTGAAAGAAAGACACCAAAATTGGACTATGATGGATACTAATGAAAGAAAAGCATTACTTTTAAGTGAACTAAGACTGAATGATTCCGATGATTTAATGAACATGAAATGAACAAGTTAATATAAATGAATTAAAAATAAATAGAGAACCAAGTAGATATAATAGTGATATGAGAATGTATCTCTAATCCCAATATGATGAGATTTGTGATATAAATGAATAATTCTTTCAAATGAGGGATTAACAATTGTAGATAAAATAGTTTTATTCAACTACAAGATGAAGTTCAAGAATGTGGATTAATTCATTAGAATGCTTTCTAGGATTGGACTTTTCTACTAGAATACATATATTCTGAGAATAATCTATTATGATGGATTTCAAATGAGATATAATATGTGTTGAATAGTAACCCCCTAATGAAGAATGATAAAAAGTAAAAGAGGAGTAATCAGTGTGTTATCCATGTTCATGCATTGATATTTATTTATATCTATTGAAATCCATTAGAATGAGTATATGTTGAATAAAAACCTTGATAAGAGCATGATGACTGAGAAAAGATGTTTATATGCTGATGTTGATGTGGATCCTAATGCCTCTCTGAGTATTTACTGAAATATATGGGATGCATGAAATTATTAGAGATGTGTTGGGAATGAAATAACTATATTGTTTAGAAATTAAGAAATTTTGATTAGGGAAATGCTTGGGAATGAGATTATATATGAGGCTGATAACCCATTGATGATGAATCATATGTAATGATGCAATAATGTGAAAGAAACATGTATCTTGTAAATTGTGGATCATTGTGTTATTTTCTATAATGATTAATGATTATCATTCTTTTTAACCCTAATATGCATTATGTCATTCTGGTTGTGCAACAAAACACACATGATAATTTTTAAAATTCTCTTAAGATGAATAGTAGGATTTCATAACAAGTTAAATAATGCCACATATAGTTAGTTTTCCAAAACACTGTGAGTTCCCCTTGGTCCATACTAGGGAAATGAAATAGATCTCCTTATATAATCAAAGAATTATGGGAAATATTTCCAAAGTGTGGATTGAGACCTTGAAGGTTAGACCACCAAAATTTATCAATGAGTTACATTGTGTGATTCTAGCTATATATTCTCTTCTTTGAAAGTCTATGTCCATGAAGAATAGACTATGATGAAATGTAAATTATTAACTATGACAACTTTATTTATATGTGATATTTTGTTATGTTTGTGTCTATATTGTATATATGAGATGAGCACTTGAGCCTCTTTAAAAAAACCTATGGTGGACCTGGGTCTATTGTTGATAACATAGAGTGGTCTTTAAACATGAAGATAACGACATTGAGTCATTGACACAAGAATCAGGTGGGTTGACTTCTACTTGGTGAGTTACGAGCCAAGTACTTTATGGAAAAATAAACAAGATATGAATAGCCATATAGAATATGGGTCAAATGTTTGTTATATTCCTTTTTCTTCTAGTTTGATAAAGTTAATAGTGTTTAAAATGCTTCTTGTTGTGAAAATTAATCCTCTTATAAAGACAAACAGATGCATTATTCTTATGTTTCTAGTATGGAATATGATCTTAATCATTGACACGTGGTTTATGCTAGGATCTAATATCCAACCCTATTACGATTTGGATTATAGTTGTCATTTGAATAGTCATATTTGGTATACATCTCTTATTTGGACTTCATCTTCAGGACTACGAGAAATGTTCCTGCTCAAGTTGGTGGGGTGTCATAAAGATGATGTTATTGTTATGTCATGTTTCTAAATGTATAGATCTTGAATTTCAACTCACCTATAGGATTGAATATGTAAAATTATTAGTATTTTCTAGTCTTTTCACAGACATCTTGTCATTAGTTGTTTAAAAGGTTGGATTTTACTAACACAATGCTTCTATAATTAATTAGATTACTATCAAAGATGGGAATTGTGAAATGCTAGAATCATATATTAGACTTAGTAATATTTACAACTTTCTTTTGAGTTTGGTACACTTAATCTAATGTTGATGCATGTACTTAGCTCAAGTGGGATGCACCCACTCACTTGGGCTCTTTACGAGTCTCATGAGGTTGTTTAAAATGTTTTTAGGTATAATGTTGTTCAATGGAGAGTTCATGATGAAGATGTGAATAAAATATCTAGGTTAGCATGATCCTATACACTCTATTTCTTGGGATTTGTAATTCAAATTTGTTTCTTTCATATACTTGTATTTTCCTGTATATCAAAGTATATGTGAGAAAAGAAGATATGATTTGGATTTAACAACATTGAACAATATGATGATAAAGAGCTTGTGGATGTTCTGATGTAAAAATTGTTTTCTCAAGTTCTATGAAGAAAAAGGAAAAAGATACATGTGTTTCTTATATATTGTATTAATTGTGTTTTTCAAGAATGAGGTGTTTTTTTAATATGCAATTAGATTTAGGTTTTCTATCTAATGGTTAGCACTTATGCTAAGAGATCCCAATAAGCTAGTATTAGAGCTTAGGGTAGAAGAGTCTACAGGGGCAATAGGATCTAGGGATAAATGATAATATGGATATTGAACATAATTTTAATGATATGCATACTGACTGAGTAGTATTCACCTACACTAGTAAAGTATTCGAGTATTAGGATAAACTAGTATGTAACTACTGATTGTACTTATTTTAGCAGCCCTAACCAACCATCCAAATGTAGATAGTTTAGAATTAATATGAAAATACAAAGTATGAAAAATGGACAAATACAGAGGATTGTATAATTATCTATGGAATCTAGGACATGATGTAAATTTCATATGAAAAATATATATGAAGCTAAAGGATTATGAATATAATTCTTGATGTTTGTATTTGACCATGAATATAAATTGACAAGACAAGTTGTGAATTGATAATGATGATGGTTAAAATGATCTTTGAGAGAGAAGAATAGAATGGTGTAGATTAAAATGAAGAATGAATTACAACTTTGATCCATGAGATACATAACTAAATTTAACAAATATATGAAAGAAGATACAAACCACACCGTAAAAATTATGAATTAATACCATTAGTGATGTAAAGTGGTGTGGCATTCTATAAGTTATATGACGATGATAGTGGATAGGATGTGCATCTAATATGAGTAAATTTAGAATTTCTATGTGATGTATCCAAGAAGTAAGAATACGGTATACTAAGAAGAAGATAACTTGGAAATCTTGCTAAGAATATACTAAACAATATGCATGATTAGATGTTATGATATTATTCCATACCACTTCTGGGATTTTGGGATGAAATTTAAAAAGGATAGAAGAATATGTAATGATGTGATTTCAACTTAGCCATCTAATTAGGGTTTACTTGGATGATTACATGCTTAACTAGGGTGTTCATTGTTAAAACTTGATTAATGGGCATAGACTAATTATGATGTTATAACCCTAATGAGAAACTCTAAGCAAGGCCATATATTTCATAATATGGCATCAATAAATGAAAACAATAGTTGGCTAAACTTAGCACTTTGATATATGAATGCAAAATTTCATACATATAGTAGTGTAGTAAATGATTTTTAGTATTTTATCTATAATTTGTATTCTTTTGAAATTTGGATATATTTTAGACAACTCCAATATAAGTACTTGTTAAAATACCAAAATTTTTATTGCCCTTTGGCTTTATGGGTTGGCCAAGTCATACTCAAGATCAACTCAACTAACCATGCCTTCTGGATAAAAATGTGATGTTTGTTTTTTAGTTATTTATTGGTTTGTCCTTTTGATATGAGATTTTAATTCTATCTGGGACACTTCATTTCAGTAATATTTTAATATTAACAATTTTTGGAGCAAGTTTGATGGACCAGAAACCCTTCATCAGTCAATTTTCATGATAGAAAAAAATGATGATGAAAGGTTCTGCTGAAATAAAAATTTCAAATAAGGACTTGTTTGTTACAAGATCTTCAATTGATCTATATTACGAACCCAACACCCTATTGTTTCCCTAATCCATGATTCCATCCATAGATACAAAATTCTAGAGAGAGAGGAGACATAGGGTTTTGAAGGATATTTTTTTCCAAAAATGGTTATTTGGGGTTTTATCTTCCAAAAAGCTCATGAATTTATGTAAATTGATGAATACTAGATAGATTGTCATGTTGATTATTCTCTATTATATCTAATTTTTTCCTCACTCTAATTATAAAAAAGATATCAAATCACCCTATTTTGTCTTTCTTTATCTCCAGTTCTCCTTTCAAGGGTTTCTGAATTGAAAGAGAACGTATGAACTGATTTTTTGGTACTTGGTTGGATTTCTAAAAATTCAAAAGATGGGCAACATAATTATGGTTCTTGGTTACTTACTGAGTTTTTATGTCCCTATTTATCTCTAGGATTGTCCTAAAAGACTAATTCTATCCCATTTTAATTAATAATAACCTTCCTTGTATTTTTATGTGATCGGGTAAGCAATTGGAAAGATTTTAGGAAATTTAATGCTACTGATTTAGATTTATTCTCATTGACTTTTATTTGTCTAAGTTCCTAAACTATTGGCCCAAGTTATAGGAATGTCATATGGATAGAGAGCTATATATTTTTATACTAATTTTGCATAAAAATCAACCACTACAGACTGAGATTTGGAAATTGAAAGGTCGGTCATAACTAAGTCTTTTCTATGTTGAAAAAAGTCCTCAAGAAAGAGAAAGAAAAGAATTGATGAGGTCAGTGAATAGTGAGATTCTTATGATGTATTGAATATAATTTGACTTCTTGAAAATCCTAGAAATTCAGTACTAAGATGAGTGTGAGAGACAAAGCCCAAACTTACGTATGATCTTGTAAATGTTAAAAAAATGCTCAATTGTAGGTGTTACTAATTCAAATAAGGGCGGTAAGTAGGGGTGTCAAAAAATCTGGTTTAGATCGATTCCAAGTCAATAAATATGTCTAGATTGTTTGATTCTCAAATCCAAACCCGAACCCAGACTCAGACTTTACTCATACCTCTCAACCCGAAACCGACCTGGATCTAAAAATCTAAACCTAGAACCAAATTCGAACCCAGATTTGAAGATGCTTTTTTAGAGAAAAAAATAACCTTTTAGATAAAATAACCTACACAGTTATAAATAATTTTATTATCTAAAATAAACTAAAAAATATGTCATTGATCATACAATATCAAACAATTGCAATATTATTTTTATTTTTCTTTTATTAGAGAAAATAATATCGATAGTAAAGCATTAATATCTCCTAAATACAAAAAACATTCAACACAAGTGCAACATCACATATATCATACTAAAACAACACATATATCACATCAAAATTGTTGCAAAATCACATATAGTATACCAATATAACACATATTTACATCAAAATATTGCCCATCAGATCAATCTAGATGACTATCGTATATGCTAAAACAACTATACCATATCCCAACAGCATTTGTATGAAATAAGACAACATTGGTGTTACCTAACACTTTAGTAAATTCTAACACATTATGAATATCAGAATACTATAAAAAGCAACACATATATTACATCAAATAACTAAAATATGTTGCAATATCACAAATATTATACCAAAACAACACATGTATCACTTCAAAAAATAGCATGCATCTTATAAATATAGGTATATAAGTATTTAGAACCCAGTTTTGTCTGGTTTTTAAAGTCAGAACCGACCTAGTTTAGATTCGGACAAGTAATCTTAAATCTGACACCGACCTAAAATGTCATAGTTCATACCCAAATTTAGTTTTTTTGGGGTCAAACACAACCAGGTTCACAAGTTCGGACAAATTTTGACAGCCCTAGAGGTAAGTCTTATTTAGAATATCTTAGCCTAATGCATCGATTCTAGTATTTATTATGGAGTGCAAGTCTTTTATACAAGTCACATAATAATGAATTTAAAAGATTACTACAAACTAAGGAGTAAGAAAAAGATACACTAGTCCATTATGTTTCCTAAAGTGAGTATTCTTAAAAGGAATGGAAGGATTGTTTTCAATTACTAAAATACCACTAGGAGTTAAATAACATAGCACATGTATCTAAATGCAAGAAAGGAAATGGATAAGGGTGAATTAAATTGTAATGATAACCTATGGATAAAATGTTACTAATGAAATCATTAATCTGTCTATAATAATTACATTTTGGTAGATCTAATTTGAAAGAAATAAACAAAAATTTGACTACAATGGATGCCAATGAAAGAGAAGTATTGTATAATAAGTGAATCAAGAATGATCGATTGTAATGATGTAATGAACATGGAATGAACAAGTTAACATAAATGAATCTCGCATGAAGAGAAAACCAAGTAGATATCATGGTGGATTTAAGAACCTAACTCTCACCCTAATATGATGAGATATGTGATAATAATGAATAATGATCCCAAACAAAGGATTAACAAATGCTGATAAGTATAGCTAATTCAATTACAAGATGAAGTTTAAGAACGTGGATTGATTCATAAGAATGTTTTCTTGGATTGTAATTGTGCGTAGAATACTTGTATTTTTAGAATAGTCCACTAAGATAGATTTCACATGAGACTTAAAGTGTTGAATAGTAACCCTAAATCAAGAATGATAATTAGTAAAAAAGAAGTAATAAGGGTGATGTGCACATTTATGTATTGAGATTGATTTATTTATATATATTGAAATTAGTTGGAATAAATATAAGTTGTATAAAAAACCTAAGATGAGAATACTGAGTACTAGAAGATGTGTATATGATGATATTTATGTTGGTCCTAATGCCACTTTGAATATTTATTTAAGCATACAATATGAAGATAAATGGTGAGAATTGTGTTGGGAGTGAAATAATTGTATTGATTTGCAATGAGAAATCCTAATTAGGTTAAACACTTGAGAATGACAATAGATATAATGTTGATATCCCATGATGATGAATCATATATAATGATGAAAGAATGCAAAAGAAACATGTATGTTGTAACTTGTGGATTGGTTTCTTATTTTCTAAGATGATTAATGAATGTTCTTATTGTTAACCCTAATCTAATTTTTTTCATTCCAATTGTGCGGGTATACCGACACATGATAAATTATGATTTGAATTATCTTAAAGAAGAATAAGAGGGTTAAATAACAAGTAAAATGATGATACATCTGGTTAGGTTCTATGAACATCACGAGTTTCCCCTATTCTCCATATTGGGGAGATGAAATGGATCTCCTTGTAGTAATTAGAGAATTATGAGAAGGATTTATAGAATGTGGATCAATACCTTGAAGGTCAGACCACTATGATTTAGAAATGAGTCATGCGGTGTGATTCTAGCCCTAAATTCTCTAATGTGAAAGTTTATGTTCATGAGGAATAGATTCTGACAAAATGCAAACTACAAAATATGAGAAATGTTTTGATATGTGATATTATGTTCTGTTTGCTCCAATATCATGTACCCGAGATGAGACTTGAGCCTCTTTAGCTAATCATGTGGTGGACCATGGTCTATTTTTGATATCTTATCTTAGTTAGGAAAACTCTAAGATAATCACAATGAGTAATTTAAATAAGAATGAACCATGATGACTTCTATTTGGTGAGGTATGAGGTAAGTAGTTTCAACTTAATTGAATTAATGATAACAAGTTGTGTAGAATATGACTTGATTTTTGTTAAATTATTACTACTAGTTGATAAATTTACAAGTGTTGAATATGTTTCTTATTGTGGAAATTTATCATCTTTCTATAAAGATAATATGTTGTATTTTTCTTATAAGTCTTGTATAAAATTTGTTCTTAAATGATGACAACTAATTTATTTTAGGATATCATTTCCACTCTTATTATGATTTGGATTTAATTGTCATTTTAATAGTCATGTTTGGTAGACATGTTTTAGTGGGCTTTAGCTAAGGGACTACATGATATGTTCTTGGTCTGACTGATGGGAGGTCACAAATAAGATGATATTATTATGTCCTAATTCTAAATGTATACATCTTGATTTATTACCTGTATAATAAGATTGAAACTCTAAAATTATTAGTCGTTTCAATACTATTCATAGATATGTTCTCATTGTTGGTTAAAAATGTTGATTTGACCAAATGAATGCTTGTATGATTTGATAGATTTTATCATAAACTAGAATTATAAAACTAATTGGACTTAATAAAATCTACCAGTTTCTTGTAAGTTTTATACCTAATATGATGATGATGCTTGCATATAGCTTGAGTGGGATTATCCACTCATTGGGGATCTTTACAAGTCACATTAGGTTGTTTTGAATGTTTTTATGTACAATACTATCCAGTGAAGAGTTCGTGAAAAAGATGTAAATCAAAAATCCATATTAGAATGTTCTTGTACATTTTCTTTCTCAAAATGGGTTGTATTCAAATTTGTTTCTTTCACATACATATAATTTGTTGTATGACATGGCACATTAAAGTAAAGAAGACTTGATTTGGGTTTAGTAGAATTGAACAAGATTTGTGAAAATTAAGATTGTAGATGTTCTGGTGTGGAACTTATTTTCTCAAGTTTTATGAAGAAAAGAGAAAAAATATTATTGTGATTCTTGTATATTTTGTTAATCATGTTTTTCAAGAATGATGTATTTTATTTCTTTATTTGGGAGGGGGATTAGGATTTATCTCTAGTAGTTTGCATTTATACTAATCAAAAGAGAGGTCCTAGTAGTTTGGCTTATAACTTTCCTAGTATATGGATACAAGCCCATGAACACCTATCCATATAAATAATAATTCAATTTATTTACCCATAATGTTTCTCGATGTGATGACTCTTCACAAATAGAATGTTTAGTGTCGAGCATGCTCAAATCACCTGTACCATGTGTGTTTGAAGTATATCAAAAATTTCATGATACATTCCACGATAATTTTATCAAGCATATTGTAACTACAATTATATCCTTACATGAAGGGCTCCCAATGATGCACGTTCAGACCTTGTTCACAATATTTTCCTTCTTGGCCAAGATGGACCTGAGACGATGTTTTTTGGACAAGCCTACCAACTGGGATGAGTGTTGAGAAGTCTTGTGCAGACATTGCTCTTGATGAAGATAGTTTTCTATGAATATTATTAAAGGCCTATTAACTTTCTTCAAGACCAATATGTTGTGTAGATTTTCTCTAATTACTTTTTGAGTTGGACATATTCCATGGCTTATTGTACAATTTCCTTGGCACAATTTCCATGTCTTCATTATCCTATGCTAATGAGACAACTAAACATCCTTACAAAATGGCAAGACATGACTGTCTAGGAGGTTGATGGATAGGGGACATGAGATTGATCTTATTCTTCTTTCATAGTGAAATTATTCTACATAAGATTAAAAGGCATGGACCATAAGAAGATTGTGCCAAATTGAATAGATAAGCTTTTATGGACATGATAAAAATAACGAGTAAACGGCAAAAAATTACTTCATATAGATATTTTCCTAGAGAACATTGGCATTGCCTCAGGTTTTGTTCATTATTGTTATTAAGTTTTGTTGTATTATTGTTTGTTAGCATGGAACGTACAAAAAACATTATTAACATACATGCATTGCCTACATATCATGTGTTAGGCAATTTATTCTAGTTGCAATATCATTGGTATATGGAAGACATAGCACATTGGTATATGGAAGAGTGTGCATAATGATATTGGGGACTTTCAACATCACCTCCATTATGCAACACCTCCGACACACCCTAGCTATGTCGATCATCTCCAACTACATTGGAGAACTCACCTCCACCTACTAGAGAAATGCCTTTCCGCTACTCATCCGGCAAGCCTAAAGTGGAATAACCACCTCTTGCATCTACAAAGATCACACCACATCTTGCAGTACTACACCATCCCACCTAGAGCATCCATAGTTCCACCCCAATATCTCTTCCTACAGAAGCGACGACAATTTTATCCCAAGATAGGAAACAACATTTACTACTCGACTCTACACCAACAGCATAGAGAGATATACCTGCATTCACTATTTGTACAAAAAAATCGCCAAACTGACATTTAATATGGTGGCACACCATCTAACCACTAACAGGACACCTTTGTGTGCTACCATTATAACACACATGCGGAGCCACTTGAGCCTCTTCATTTCCACCCCTAGCGGGCATTTTGTCTCCCACCATGAGAATAGGAGGCCACATCAGTGCCACCTTGAGAAGAAAACTATCTCACTAGAACAACACACCATTACATATCAATCACGCCTATAAGAACAAGAATGGCACAACCAAAAAACTCACACAGAAGACCACCAACCATACTACAACAAACCTTAACATGACTACAAGATTCCCCTTCATGAACTACCCACTTGATGAGCCAGATAACCACACCACTATCAAGCTTTCTAGAGATTGGAAATATCAACGGTTCGATCTACTGTCAGGTAAGAATAAGGTGTAGCTGGGGAATAAGGAATTCAAGATCATCATCATCTACAACAACAAATCCAACATATACACCGTTCATGGGTGGGCGGAGATGATCACAACACTCAAACTCAATGACATGGATGACTGATTTCTATAACAAAACTCATACAGACTTCTACTCACTCTTCAAGACATCTGGAGACTCAGACTCCATGAATACTAACTCATCATATCAACTCTTTGTCTTGAAGAAACATCAAATTAAACTACAGACAACAATCAATCCAATAGAGATCACCTCAACACTTGCATTTCCAACACTTACTAAAGAGGAGGATACATCAACATCAGAGTTGTGTCAAATTCTATAGAAGAAAGGTATGATTATACAAACTCATCTATTTCATTACTAATATCACCACACCAGCTTTCAATTAACCATTCTAAACAACAACATCATTTCCAAAGCCACTACCCACATCCTAGTTAAGATACAAACTCCCCCTCGCTATAGAACCTCTCAGAACCTGAACTTGCTATAGAAACTTTTAAAAGTGATCAAAACCCTACTGCCTGGAACCATGTCACTCACAGGAGTAAACCACATTTCTAGGAATTGTGATGCAACAAATGTAATTGCCGAGGGAACTCTAAGTCCTGATGCACATCACGTCCTTGTTGTTTCATCAGCAACCAATTTGGGCATCTTTCATACATATTCCCTCAAAAAATGTGTACTTCTCTAGGTCTGCACAACACACTTTACCATAGAAAGAGAACTTTTCATGAACAACATCTGATTATCGATAAATCACATCCCTCCGTTAGATTTATCAAATCAAAAAAGTATCCTAAACCCAATGAGCTCTCGACTGTAGATGCTAACCCATTCTCTTATCTCTACAAATCTGATCAAGAAATATCAAAACGATCTCCTTCTTTCAAACATGTTAACCAGGTGAACGTCGAACTCCCAACACATCTATCCACACCTTCTATAAATACTACACCCAATCTTGCACAACCTTTATCACATACCACACATGCCTTTGCACCCAAACACAAATCACCTTTCTCCATAGCTCATGTTATTCAGCTAGAATGGCACTAGTACATAAATGGGTTATAACGTCACTACATGTAGGGTCGGTTTTTGCAAATAACCGACTTTATATGTCTAAAAAATGCGGGAACCACTTAAGACCTCTTGGGTCGGTTTTCTTAAAAAAACCAACCTTGTAGTGTAACTCTATAGGGTCAGTTTTCCAAATAACTGACCTTATATGTCTATAAAAAATGTGGACACCACTTAAGACCCCTTGGGTCGCTTTTCTTAAAATAACCAACCTTGTAGTGTATCTCTATAGGGCTAGTTTTCCAAATAACTGGCCTTATATGTCTATAAAAAATGCGGGCACCACTTAAGACCTCTTGGATCTTCGCACGGAAAAAATTTGCTTGATTTTGGCTTCGCGCGTCGATCTATAGGGTCGGTTTTTCCAAATAACTGACCTTATATGTCTACAAAAAATGCGGGTTAGACATCTTGAATCCAGTTTGCCTTCACACATGTATAAGCACCTCTAGGGTCAATTTTTTCCAAATAACCGACCCTGAAGGGCTCCTCGGTCCACAAATTCGTCGACCGAGATTAATTTTGGATCCAGTTAAGTTCACACATGTATAAGCACCTCTAGTGTTGGTTTTTACATTTAACCGACCCTAGAGATCTTCTCGGTCAATGAATTTGTCGACCGATACCTCTCGGTCGACAAATTCATCGATCGAGAAGGAGCCAGATTTCACGTGTATAAGAACCTCTAAGGTCGGTTTTTTCTTATAACCGACCTTAGAGAGCTCCCTCGGTCGACGAATTTGTCGACCGATAACCTCTCAGTCGACAAATTCGTCGACAGAGAAGGAGCCAGATTTCACATGTATAAGCACCTCTAAGGTCGGTTTTTCCTTATAACCGACCTTAGAGCTCCCTCAGTCGACGAATTTGTCGACCGATAACCTTTTGGTCGACAAATTAATCGACCGAAAACGAGCCAAATTTCACGTGTATAAGCACCTCTAAGGTCAGTTTTTCCTTATAACCGACCTTAGAGCTCCCTCGGTCGATGAATTTGTCGACCGATAACCTCTCGGTCGACAAATTAGTCGACCGAAAAGGAGCCAGATTTCACCTCTAGGGTCAATTTTTTCTTATAACTGACCCTAAAGGGCTCCTCGATCGACAATATTGTCGACCAACATGAATTTTGGATCCAGTTTAGTACTTTTCAAAACTTTATAAAGCATTGCGATCTCAATCCCTTGTCTCATTGTTGGGAATTCACATCCCTCAATACCACCATCATCACATTGTGGGTTATTTGTTAATCCACAAGCTCATCAAGGTGTATACATCCAAAGAGGGGGACATCAAGATTGGAGGGATGACTTTTCAAAACATTATAAAGCATTGGGATCTCAATCCCTTGTCTCATTGATGGTGAGTTTCCCTCACACTTTTCAATACAGACAACATCAAACATGTTTTGGACCTGAAATCACAAGTGAAGACAAGCACAATGCATCTTGTATTGAGCATTCCACCTTCATGACCCCATCGTGTAGTACACTTATTGCCTCATTAGTATTGTCTTATATTAGAAGAAAACAAACATCAAGGGGGTTGGAGGTCTAAGTGAACAATTCTTTAATAGACTATGTTGAATGATTATAGGGTAAATGTGGGTTATTTGTTAATCCACAAGCTCATCAAGGGGTATGCATCCAAAAAGGGGGACATCAAGATTGGAGGGATGACTTTTCAAAACTTTATAAAGCATTGGGATCTCAATCCCTTGTCTCATTGTTGGGAATTCAAACCACCATCATCACGTTTGCTGGATCTGGGTATTCAAACCCTTAGTTCATCACTAAACATGGTTATCACTTATCAGGTAACTATTACCTTCAGGTCATCTGACCAAGGTATTCAGGATACTTGTTACACAAGCATCTCACATAACTCACTAGTCATATTCAACTTCTTATTGTCACCTCATGCAATACAAAAATAACATCACATACAAAAATAACATCTCACATAACATTATCCCATATTAGGGTTTTACACCACATCACCCTACATTAGGGTTTCACCTCTAATATATGGGAAGCATGTATAAGCACCTCTAGCGTCGGTTTTGTACTTTTAACCGACCCTAGAGCTCCCCTCGGTCGACTAATTTGTCAACCGATAACCTCTCGATCGACAAATTTGTCGATCGAAAATGTGTTTGAGTATTTTTAAATAACCAAACACGGGCACCGCTTATCGTTAGCGTCGGTTTTTTTATTTTAATCGACGCTACAGGTCGAGTCTCTCCTTTAAAATGGCCGAAACCTAGTCTTTCTCCCCCGCGAAACAAAATTTTAGTTCTTTTTTTCTCTCCCGTGGCCCGGATACCTTTTCCGCCGCAGATATCTTCTCTACTTCTCTCCCGTAAAGCTCTTGCCACCTCTCCGCACCGCCAAAGCCTTGCCTCCTCTCCACGAAAAGATCTCATCGTTGCCGCCTCTCCACACTTCCACGAAGGTCGCCGCCTCTCCGTGAAGGTCGTCTCATCCTCCACGAAGGTTGCCACCGTTTCCAAGTAAGGTAGCCGCCATTTCCAAGTAAGGTCGTCGCCGTTTCCAAGTAAGGTTCCCGAGTTCGTTTCCGGGTTCGGATCCACCTTTCTTAGTCTTGGTAAGTGAGATTTGTCTCTTTTTCTTTGTTTTTCTTGTTGTTCTATCTTCCCCTCTCTTCTTCTTGGTTGAATCCATGATGTTCCATGGTGGAGCTTGAGATAATGGTTGAAAACATCTTCCACTCTCTTCTTCTTACCTTTTCAACATAGGGTTTGCTTCCTTTTTGGAGAAGGAACCAGCTTGGTGAAGAGGAGTGCCCAAGCTAGGGTTTCTTCCCCATTTTTCTTCAATCTACCTTGCTGTTTGGAGTTTCTACATCATCTCTAAGGTGAGTTATATAACTTTATCCATGATTATTGTTGACTCTTACGTTACATGTACATGATTTTGCCTTAAAAATATTAATCAAGGTATAAAGATGTACCTTTACCTAGGGTGTGAGCTTGTATGATAGTTTTTGTATCACCTTAGATGAACCCTACATCTTGTGCATGATTTTTTTGATGGAAGGGGTAATCATAGACTTTGTTTGCATATGGATAGCTTTTAATCTCTTAAAAGATGTATATTTCTAGGATTTCAAACTAATTTTTCCTCCTTATATTTCAAGCAATCTATCATTTTGTAAATTATGATGTGATTATGAATCATATTTGTCATGAATGTGTGGTTTTGAATGGTGACGGTTGAGCATCAATGCTCCCCTCTCCCAGAATATATGAATATTCATTTATCTTTCAGTTTGAACGTTTCAGTGTACCCTTCGGTCGAACATTTTGTCGACTGAGGGGTAAACTGAAATGTTTATTTAAATTTTTAGCGTCGGTAATTCCAAAAAACCGACCCTGTAAACTCTCTCGGTCGAAGAATTTGTTGACCGATAACCTTTCGGTCGACAAATTCGTCGACCGAGAAGGAGCCAGATTTCACGTGTATAAGCACCTTTAAGGTCGGTTTTTCCTTATAACTGACCTTAGAGCTCCCTCGGTCGATGAATTTGTCGACCGATAACCTCTCGGTCGACAAATTCGTCGATCGAGAAGGAGCACTGAAGTGTTTATTCAATATTTAGCGTTGGTTATTCTAAAAAAACCGACGCTATTGTGGGCTCTGATCTCCAAACCACGATATAAACATGATTTAAACTTAGCGGAAGCGAATCGATTAACAGCGGAAGACAAAAATCACGAGAAATTAAAACTTTTTGAGACAAGAGCTTGAATCCATAAAGCTTCATTCATAAAAGGAGATAAATTGTTTACATCTCATGATAATTACTTCTTGAGTAATTATATACAACAGGATACAAAATCTCAAGAACTCATTACCAAAAGACTCCAAGACCTGAGAGTACAGAGGACACATAGGACAGACTCTAACTACACCACATGGCAGGCTAAATCTCCACCTGAGATTTACTGCTGCTCCTGGTACTACTACTGCTGGGACTGGTCACTTGTAGACCTGTTCCTCCGTCCTCGACGTCCACCTAAAAAGTTGAAGTCTATGGGATGAGACAATTGTACATAATTGTCCCAGCGAGAGTTATAACTCTCCGCCAGAAGCTTTATTATAACATTAGAGAATAACTTAAGCAGTAAAAGCTTACAAAGTATTCAATAGCAGATACAGTTGTATACAAGAGCTCAACATATATCAAGCATGAAGAACATATGCACTATACAGTGTAACATCAATCAATTAGCTCATAGTTACCTTTAACAGGTATACTATGTTGTAGATTATGTTTTTCAAACATTCTTATTATTATGCCCTGTGGAGATGAGGTTTACCACTCATACCCCAACCAATCACTGTTAAGTGCCTTAGTATCATATTAGGTCATCGAAAGAGCCGGATTCTCATGACCTTCACCTTCCTCAGTCAGTAAGAGGATCACTTGTAGGACATATTGTGTCTCTACTATTATAGCTCACCAGGGTAATCTGGTCCTTCGCTATTTTAGAGTTACAGTGGCGTTCTATACTCTCTTCATCATCAGGAGATTTCATATTTATCTTCACTGATACATATATCTATGTTTTCCTCGTCATCAGGAGGTTTCATGTTTACCATCCACTGATATGGTATGAGTTTTGTAGTGAAGAATTGACGGATTATACATCTACATCAAATTCCTACACTAGGATGTAAGGTTCTATACATCCATATACCCCACATACTCAACAGTATGTGATCCAGGAGTTCCCATAGGAAAACATGTTTCACCATCATTTGATCTCTGACAATGATGGATCTATGATCAGGGCTCTACATTTCACTTGATTAGTTAGGTACATTCAGTATTCTTTTACATCATACATTGTTCTTCAAACAATAACAGTAGCATAACAGCTATGAAAGTAGAATACTAAATGCAACAAACCTAACTCACATCAATCATCATTTCTCAGTATACTCATCACAAGTCATCTCTAAAGCATGACCTTGATGGTATTCATGTCTCTTACAGCCCATTAAAACATAGGATGCCACTGTCAAGGCATCAAGATATTTTACTATTCATAAAGCTAACAACATGCTTTCAATGAATATAGTATCATCATTCATACCTGGATATGATCACCTTCATATCAGAACCTGCATGGTTAATTCAACTGATAAAGGTAATTCAAAACAAGAATATACTTTCCACTCTTGTCATAAGAGCTAAGTTCTCTGATTCTCATCAATTAGAGTTTGCTACTCATATTTCATGTCATCACCCTTGAATTAGGGTTTACTATTCACATTATGGTGAATTGAACTCATAACATCATCATGTATGAGGAAAATCATCATTGATGCTCTCAGATTAGTTTAAGATTCATCATTTATCATAATTAGGGTTCCATGATCTTACATAGGTGGATCATACCCTAATCATGCACATTAATGTGTATTGAAGGTACTTTACTTGAATTTCCATCATAAAAGGGTACTTTCTCTTTCTTAAGATACTTTCTCTCTCCTCATACTTGTAGATAGTGATAACACCAATCTAGATCAGGTTGGGTTAAGTCCACTTTGATTAACATAGACCAAATCACCACTATTGAGTGATTAGGGTTTGATTAGAATAAGGTTTCACTCAATTGAACCTTTCAAGGGTATTATGGTAAATTACACATTGATCATCATCATGGTTTAATTTACTAACCACTTGACCCTCAATGTCTTTTGGTATCATTAGGGTTTAGGTTGAACAACTATTAAACCATTTAAGCCTTCAAGCCATTAGGCAGACTTAACTTCAAAAGTCTCCAATAGGTTTCACACCTTCAACCTTCATACGATCTTGAGGTCGTATGCCCTCATTCGATCTTGAGGTCGTATACCCTCATTCGATCTTGAGGTCGAATGCCCTCATACAGTTTGAGGTCGAATTCCCTCATACGGTTTGAGGTCGAATGCCCTCATACGGTTTGAGGTCGAATGCCCTCATACGGTTTGAGGTCGAATGACCTTATACGGTTTGAGATCGAATGACCTTATACGGTTTGAGATCGAATGACCTTATACGGTCTTGAGGTCAAATGACCTTATACGGTCTTGAGGTCGAATGACCTTATACGGTCTTGAGGTCGAATGACCTTATAAGGTCTTGAGGTCGAATGACCTTATACGGTCTTGAGGTCGAATGCCCTCAAAAGCTCAAGATCGTATGGACCTCCAAGGTGGTTCAAAGGGTAAACTCGATTAGGGTTTCCTATGTTTAAGCCTTCAATTGGTCTCAAGCTTGCTAACCACTTATCAATTGAGACAATTAGGGTTAGCATTAACCAATTGGTCACTCAATTGACCCTCAATTGATATCCAATTAGGGTTGGAGTTGGTTTAATTAAGGTCTATAAACGTTCAACCATCAACACTCAACAATGTGAATCAAATCGAAGTTGAACCCATCAATTGTCCTCCAATTGGGCTCAAACTTGGCCCAAACGGTCTTGGGATCGTTTGGATATACTCCAAACGGTCTTGAGACCGTTTGCCTAAGAATGCATCAAAATCTAGATTGATTTGATAGGGGTTGAACCTTAATTAAGTCACAAATCAGCAATTTGATTATTTCAATAACCCATTGTAATTGGACCCTCAATTGATCAAATTACCTTAACCCTAGACCTCCAAACGGTCTTGGGTTGTCACCAAACGGTCTTGAGACCGTTTGGATGAGTTCCAAACGGTCTTGAGACCGTTTTCCCATCCATCCTTTGGACTCTATTGACAATTCATCAAGGTTTAATTTATTGAGTTGATCATTACATCAATGCTTAATGGCAATGTAATTTAGTATCTTTGTACCTTCAATTGGTCAACTATACTTGACCCCAGACCTCCATATGGTCTTGGGTGATCCCCAAACGGTCTTGAGACCGTTTGGGCTAATCAACCCAAAATCTCAAATTAGCTCATTGTGATTTCAGCGCTGATTTCAATTAGGGTTTGCCCTAGTAATCAACCTTCAACTCTTAACTCGTTTGGAATTAGTCCATCAAATTTGGTGAGTCATTAATTAACATCATTATGAACAGTAATCTCATACGGTCAACGCTTAGTCAACCATCTTATACGGTCTTGAGACCGTTTGCCCAAAAAGGGCAAATTAAGCAGATTGAAAATCAGAACTAAATTCAATTGAATTTGCTAATTGTTTTGCCTATATCTCACGATTCCTTTGGAGTTAACCTCGCAAATTTTGTGGGTGATTAACCTACATAATTTTGAACAGGATTCCCATACGGTCCATGCTTGGTCAATGCGGCCATACGGTCTTGAGACCGTATGCCTTCATACGACCTTGAAACCGTTTGCCCATCAAACGGTTTTGCAAACCGTATGAGCAATTGGTTGAGGTCGTATGGTAAAGTAGAAAACCGTGGATAAGCATAGGAAATAACGCCCGCATCTTCTTCCTCAAGAACAGCAACAGTTCCTCACGGATTTGCTTGCAAGGAAGCAAGGGAAGATAGGGAAGAAGAAGAACTAGCAACTAAAAGCATAGAAAAGATGTATTTAACAAAGCATAGGTTTAGAGTTATAAAACCCGCCTAATGCTTACTCCTTGAGCTCCAAGCTTTCGAGCTCCAAGCCTTTAATGGCGTCCTAGAAGCTCCACAGGTCGGCCAAGGTGAATCCTCCAAGGAAAGTTGAGAAGAGATGGCTAGAAAGATAGAGCTAAGTGAGCTAGCCATGAATTTGACCTTGAATTCGAGTTTCATCCAAGAATTTAAGCAAAAGGAAGGATCCAAACCTACCTTGCACTCCCCTGGTCGTCCTCCTGAGCTCCAGAGCTCTCCTTAGTTAGTTGAGCAAGGGGGGACAGTGAAGGAAACGAAAGAAACATTCCTTTGCTAAGTGAGGAAAAGAGCTTATATACTTGGGTGGAATTTCAACATAAGTACATAGGTTTTCCTCATTTTCTCATCTAAGTCCTCCCTTTCTTCTTTGCTCGCCCCTACCTCTTATTTCTAAGGACAACCTTCTTCTAAGGTCAAGAAATGAAGGCAAAGAAGATCAACCTATTACTAAAGCACACACATAAAAGGGCTATAGTACTTACACCTTGATTATTCAATCATAAAGGTGTTTTTCATTATATGATTATTCAATTGAAGTGACTTCTTCATCATTTCTTCTTCAAATGATGACAAGAGTCTTACAAGATATTTTAGATGGTGTATTTTACAAGTTGCACCCCTCAAATTGGGTATATTGCACTTTACTCCAATTTAGGGTTTCAAGCACAGGGATTGCTTCCACAGCTGCACCTTGGTGCTCAAGCTTGGGAAATCCCTCAAACTTTACCATAATCATTCTTATGATGTCTCAACATCAGAGGAACATCTCAACATGTGCAAATTGCAAGTTAACCCTTCTAACTGGGTAAATTGCACATAGGTCCCTGTATTACAAAACAATCAATTCAACATTGTTTAAAAGGGACAGAAAAGGAAAAGTATGTTCCTCAGGAACTTAATTACATGCAAAAAGATAATCACCAGTATCTTAATTACATAATTAGGCAAAACACCTAGGGTTAACTCATAACCTAGGTCAGGGATGTTACAAATTATCCACCCCTTACAAGGATTTCGTCCCCGAAATCGATAAAACATATTAAGAGAAAAGGGTAGTATACTTCTTTCTCATCTCATCCTCTAGTTCCCAAGTGGCTTCTTCAACACCACGGTGGTTCCAGAGGACTTTCACAAGTCTTATATCTTTCTTCTTTAACTTTTTAATTCTATTATCAAGGATTGACATTGGTCCTTCCTCATAAGATATATCATCATTCAATTCTACCTCCATAGGTTGTAGAATTGACTCAGTATCAGGGTGACATTTCTTTAGCATAGAAATGTGAAACACAGGATGTAACCTCTGTAACTCTGGTGGCAGCTCTAGTTTATAGGCTACTTGTCCAATCTGTTCAATGATTGGATAAGGCCCCATCAATCTAGGAGCTAACTTCCCTTTCCTTCCAAAACGAAGGACTCCTTTCCAAGGCGAGACCTTGAGATACACTCTGTCTCCAACCTGGAACTCTTAGGGTCTACGACGTTTGTCAGCATAAGATTTCTGCCTATCCTGTGCAGTCTTAATCTGTTGTTGTATTACTTTAATCTTCTCTGTGGTCTGCTGCACAAGATCAGGACCTAACAACTGATGCTCACCAGTCTCAAACCAACACAAAGGTGATCTACAACGTCTACCATAAAAGGCTTCATAAGGTGCCACATCAATACTATGTTGATAGCTATTGTTATAGGCAAACTCTATCAAGCTTAGGTGTAGATCCCAACTTCCGGTAAACTGGAGAACACATGCTCTCAACAGGTCTTCTAAGGTTTGTATAGTTCTTTCCGACTGTCCATCAGTCTGCGGATGAAAGGCCGTACTAAACCTTAGCTTGGTGCCTAAGGCTCTGTGTAACTGTTCCCAAAAACGACTTGTAAACTGAGGACCTCTGTCAGAAACTATTGTGACAGGAACACCGTGCAAACGCACTATCTCTTGTACATACAACTGTGATAACCTTTCAGCAGAATAGGTTGTTTTGACAGGTAAGAAATGCGCTGTCTTTGTCAAACTATCTACAACTACCCAAATGGAATCATGTCCTTTGTTTGTCCTGGGTAGGCCAACAACAAAGTCCATGGTAACATGATCCCACTTCCACTGTGGTATGGGTAAAGGTTGCATTCTCTGAGATCCTTGTTGAT
This sequence comes from Alisma plantago-aquatica, assembly GCA_963693085.1. Lineage (NCBI taxonomy): Eukaryota > Viridiplantae > Streptophyta > Magnoliopsida > Alismatales > Alismataceae > Alisma > Alisma plantago-aquatica. The sequence continues at coordinate 1,045,686,896 of OY856411.1, read as the reverse complement.
TCTGTCTCGGAGGCTGTGTCATACTGACAAGCCTAGAACGGAAATCCTTCATCAAGTGTCCCACCTTACGACAGTTGTATCATCTTCTCTCCTGTTGTTGTGGTCGGGGTGGTCCAGTAACTGACATTGATGCAGAACTGTGAGTCCCTTGAAGCGGTTGACTCCGTCCTCTACCTCTGCTTGGTGACCATTGAGTTTGAGAACTTGATCTGGGTGGTGGAGGGTTAGGTGCAGAGAATCTAGGTTTCTTGAAATTCCTAGATGAAGAACCCTGGAACTGTGGATATCTTTTCTGGGTTTGCCTCTTCTCAACCACAGATCTCTCTATCCTTCGGACTGACTCAACTAAGGTAGAGAATCTCTCTCAGATTTCTAAGGCAGACACATGGGTTGACATATCAGCATTCAAACCCTTCTCGAATCTCCTGATTCTTTCCTCATCTGTGGCAGCCATGTGCGGACAGAACCGCAGCAATTCCATGAACTTAGCTTCATACTCGCTAATGTTCATCATGCCCTGCCTCAATCTCTCAAACTGAGAGATCTTCTCATCTAGGAAGGTTTTTGGAAAATATCTATTGATAAATTCCCGACAAAACTCTTCCCACGAGAACTCTATTCCAGGTCTCTTCTGCTCTTCCATGTTCCACCAGTGACCAGCACTGCCTTTGAGAAGATAGACAACATGTCTAACCTTCTCAGCCTCCGGGATAATAAGAATCTTGAAAGCCTTTTCCAACTCTGTTAACCACAGTTCCGCATCTGCGGGGTCAGCAGTCCCAAAGTACTTGGTAGCTCCGACACGATGAAGTCGCTCGAACGTCTTACCGATACCTTGTCCTTCGGGCTGGGCAGGTGCCCTAGGTGCAGTCATGGGCATCCTGTCGGTGATGTGTGTCATGGCAGTCATAAACTGCCCAAACATCGTCTGAACTGTTGGGTTACCCATATCAGCTGGGTCAAACTGGGGTGGCTCAGGTGCAGGTTGTTCTATTTCTGGAACCCTTGCACCGCCTCGGGGTGCACTAGCACTACTCTCTGCCACGTACTCATCATGTGGCTCTGCCATCCTTATGTATCTTCTTCTCCTGAGGAGCAGAAGATTATATTAGATAAGGAAGAGATACTAAGGATAGACTCGACATCCTAAGTCCTATGCCTCTATAGACTCAACGGACCTAGAGCTCTGATACCACTAATTGTGGGCTCTGATCTCCAAACCACGATATAAACACGATTTAAACTTAGCGGAAGCGAATCGATTAACAGTGGAAGACAAAAATCACGGGAAATTAAAACTTTTCGAGACAAGAGCTTGAATCCATAAAGCTTCATTCATAAAAGGAGATAAACTGTTTACATCTCATGATAATTACTTCTTGAGTAATTATATACAACAGGATACAAAATCTCAAGAACTCATAACCAAAAGACTCCAAGACCTGAGAGTACAGAGGACACATAGGACTGACTCTAACTACACCACATGGCAGGCTAAATCTCCACCTGAGATTTACTGTTGCTCCTGGTACTGCTGCTGCTGGGACTGGTCACCTGTAGACCTGTTCCTCCGTCCTTGACGTCCACCTAAAAAGTTGAAGTCTACGGGGTGAGACAATTGTACATAATTGTCCCAGCGAGAGTTATAACTCTCCGCCAGAAGCTTTATTATAACATCAGAGAATAACTTAAGCAGTAAAAGCTTACAAAGTATTCAATAGCAGATACAGTTGTATACAAGAGCTCAACATATATCAAGCATGAAGAACATATGCACTATACAGTGTAACATCAATCAATTAGCTCATAGTTACCTTTAACAGGTATACTACGCTGTAGATTATGTTTTTCAAACATTCTTATTATTATGCCCTGTGGAGATGAGGTTTACCACTCATACCCCAACCAATCACTGTTAAGTGCCTTAGTATCATATTAGGTCATCGAAAGAGCCGGATTCTCATGACCTTCACCTTCCTCAGTCAGTAAGAGGATCACTTGTAGGACATCTTGTGTCTCTACTATTATAGCTCACCAGGGTAATCTAGTCCTTTGCTATTTTAGAGTTATAGTGGCGTTTTGTACTCTCTTCGTCATCAGGAGATTTCATGTTTATCTTCACTGATACGGATATCTATGTTTTCCTCGTCATCAGGAGGTTTCATGTTTACCATCCACTGATACGGTATGAGTTTTGTAGTGAAGGATTGACGGATTATACATCTACATCAAATTCCTACACTAGGATGTAAGGTTCTACACATCCATATACCCCACATACTCAACAGTATGTGATCCAGGAGTTCCCGTAGGAAAACCTGTTTCACCATCATTTGATCTCTGACAATGATGGATCTATGATCAGGGCTCTACATTTCACTTGATTAGTTAGGTACATTCAGTATTCTTTTACATCATACATTGTTATTCAAACAATAACAGTAGCATAACAGCTATGAAAGTAGAATACTAAATGCAACAAACCTAACTCACATCAATCATCATTTCTCAGTATACTCATCACAAGTCATCTCTAAAGCATGACCTTGATGGTATTCATGGCTCTTACAGCCCATTAAAACATAGGATGCCACTGTCAAGGCATCAAGATATTTTACTATTAATAAAGCTAACAACATTCTTTCAATGAATATAGTATCATCATTCATACCTGGATATGATCACCTTCATATCAAAACTTGCATGGTTAATTCAACTGATAAAGGTAATTCAAAACAAGAATATACTTTCCACTCTTATCATAAGAGCTAAGTTCTCTGATTCTCATCAATTAGAGTTTGCTACTCATATTGCATGTCATCACCCTTGAATTAGGGTTTACTATTCACATTATGGTGAATTGAACTCATAACATCATCATGTATGAGGAAAATCATCATTGATGCTCTCAGATTAGTTTAAGATTCATCATTTATCATAATTAGGGTTCCATGATCTCACATAGGTGGATCATACCCTAATCATGCACATTCATGTGTATTGAAGGTACTTTACTTGAATTTCCATCATAAAAGGGTACTTTCTCTTTCTTAAGATACTTTCTCTCTCCTCATACTTGTAGATGGTGATAACACCAATCTAGATCAGGTTGGGTTAAGTCCACTTTGATTAACATAGACCAAATCACCACTATTGAGTGATTAGGGTTTGATTAGAATAAGGTTTCACTCAATTGAACCTTTCAAGGGTATTATGGTAAATTACACATTGATCATCATCATGGTTTAATTTACTAACCACTTGACCCTCAATGTCTTTTGGTATCATTAGGGTTTAGGTTGAACAACTATTAAACCATTTAAGCCTTCAAGGCATTAGGCAGACTTAACTTCAAAAGTCTCCAATAGGTTTCACACCTTCAACCTTCATACGATCTTGAGGTCGTATGCCCTCATTCGATCTTGAGGTCGTATACCCTCATCCGATCTTGAGGTCGAATGCCCTCATACGGTTTGAGGTCAAATGCCCTCATACGGTTTGAGGTCGAATGCCCTCATACGGTTTGAGGTCGAATGCCATCATACGGTTTGAGGTCGAATGACCTTATACGGTTTGAGATCGAATGACCTTATACGGTTTGAGATCGAATGACCTTATACGGTCTTGAGGTCGAATGACCTTATACGGTCTTGAGGTCGAATGACCTTATACGGTCTTGAGGTCGAATGACCTTATACGGTTTTGAGGTCGAATGACCTTATACGGTCTTGAGGTCGAATGCCCTCAAAAGCTCAAGATCGTATGGACCTCCAAGGTGGTTCAAAGGGTAAACTCGATTAGGGTTTTCTATGTTGAAGCCTTCAATTGGTCTCAAGCTTGCGAACCACTTATCAATTGAGACAATTAGGGTTAGCCTTAACCAATTGGTCACTCAATTGACCCTCAATTGATATCCAATTAGGGTTGGAGTTGGTTTAATTAAGGTCTATAAACGTTCAACCATCAACACTCAACAATGTGAATCAAATCGAAGTTGAACCCATCAATTGACCTCCAATTGGGCTCAAACTTGGCCCAAACGGTCTTGGGATCGTTTGGATATACTCAAAACGGTCTTGAGACCGTTTGCCTAAGAATTCATCAAAATCTAGATTGATTTGATAGGGGTTGAACCTTAATTAAGTCACAAATCAGCAATTTGATTATTTCAATAACCCATTGTAATTGGACCCTCAATTGATCAAATTACCTTAACGCTAGACCTCCAAACGGTCTTGGGTTGTCTCCAAACGGTCTTGAGACCGTTTGCCTATCCATCCTTTGGAATCTAGTGAAAAGTCATCAAGGTTTAATTTATTGAGTTGATCATTACATCAATGCTTAATGGCAATGTAATTTAGTATCTTTGTACCTTCAATTGGTCAACTATACTTGACCCCAGACCTCCATACGGTCTTGGGTGATCCCCAAACGGTCTTGAGACCGTTTTTATGATTCCCCAAATGGTCTTGAGACCATTTGGGCTAATCAACCCAAAATCTCAAATTAGCTCATTGTGATTTCAGCACTGATTTCAATTAGAGTTTGCCCTAGTAATCAACCTTCAACTCTTAACTCGTTTGGAATTAGTCCATAAAATTTGGTGAGTCATTAATTAACATCATTATTAACAGTAATATCATACGGTCAACCCTTAGTCAACCATCATATACGGTCTTGAGACCGTTTTCCCAAAAAGGGCAAATTAAGCAGATTGAAAATCAGAACTACATTCAATTGAATTTGCTAATTGTTTTGCCTATATCTCACGATTCCTTTGGAGTTAACATCTCAAATTTTGTGGGTGATTAACCTACATAATTTTGAACAGGATTCACATACGGTCCATGCTTGGTCAATGCGGCCATACGGTCTTGAGACCGTATGCCTTCATACGACCTTGAAACCGTTTGCCCATCAAACGGTTTTGCAAACCGTATGAGCAATTGGTTGAGGTCGTATGGTAAAGTAGAAAACTGTGGATAAGCATAGGAAATAACGCCCTCATCTTCTTCCTCAAGAACAGCAACAGTTCCTCACGGATTTGCTTGCAAGGAAGTAAGGGAAGATAGGGAAGAAGAAGAACTAGCAACTAAAAGCATAGAAAAGATGTATATAACAAAGCATAGGTTTAGAGTTATAAAACCCACCTAAAGCTTGCTCCTTGAGCTCCAAGCTTTCGAGCTCCAAGCCTTTAATGGCGTCCTAGAAGCTCCACAGGTCGGCCAAGGTGAATCCTCCAAGGAAAGTTGAGAAGAGATGGCTAGAAAGATAGAGCTAAGTGAGCTAGCCATGAATTTGACCTTGAATTCGAGTTTCATCCAAGAATTTAAGCAAAAGGAAGGATCCAAACCTACCTTGCACTCCCCTGGTCGTCCTCCTGAGCTCCATAGATCTCCTTAGTCGGTTGAGCAAGGGGGAACAGTGAAGGAAACGAAAGAAACATTCCTTTGCTAAGTGAGGAAAAGAGCTTATATACTTGGGTGGAATTTCAACATAAGTACATAGGTTTTCCTCATTTTCTCATCTAAGTCCTCCCTTTCTTCTTTGATCGCCCCTACCTATTATTTATAAGGACAACCTTCTTCTAAGGTCAAGAAATGAAGGCAAAGAAGATCAACCTATTACTAAAGCACACACATAAAAGGGCTATAGTACTTACACCTTGATTATTCAATCACAAAGGTGTTTTTCATTATATGATTATTCAATTGAAGTGACTTCTTCATCATTTCTTCTCTAAATGATGACAAGAGTCTTACAAGATATTTTAGATGGTGTATTTTACAAGTTGCACCCCTCAAATTGGGTATATTGCACTTTACTCCAATTTAGGGTTTCAAGCACAGGGATTGCTTCCACAGCTGCACCTTGGTGCTCAAGCTTGGGAAATCCCTCAAACTTTACCATAATCATTCTTGTGATGTCTCAACATCATAAGAACATCTCAACATGTGCAAATTGCAAGTTAACCCTTCTAACTGGGTAAATTGCACATAGGTCCCTGTATTACAAAACAATCAATTCAACATTGTTTAAAAGGGACAGAAAAGGAAAAGTATGTTCCTCAGGAACTTAATTACATGCAAAAAGATAATCACCGGTATCTTAATTACATAATTAGGAAAAACACCTAGGGTTAACTCATAACCTAGGTCAGGGATGTTACAGCTATAAACTCTCTCGGTCGAGAAAATTGTCGACTGAATATGTGTTCAGTCGAGAATATTCTCGACCGAGATCGTTTACAGGGTTGGTTTTTTTGGAATAACCGACCTTACAGGCTCCTTTTTTCTCACCTGGGTCAGATTTTTTACAACCTTTTGCATCGGTGTTTACTCTGTAAGGTCGGTTTTTTCTGGTCAAATAAACTGATGCTGTAGAGCAAAGTCTATAGTGACAGCCACTTAGTCGTCGGTTAAAAAGTGACGCTGCAGGCTTAAAAAAACCGACGCTATAGACCATTCCTGTACTAGTGTGGGAATTTCCCATTGACCTACCTGCTAACTACATGTGACTCATGGAAGTGTTCACTAGTCGCATTATTCTTGGCTCCATCACCAACAACATTGATAACAACACTGTCAACATCCTCAATGTTACCCTAGCCATAATTATCCTACTCCCAGGACACACTGTCCTCAAACCTAAGATCATTTTTCCATCTCAACTTCTCTACTCTATACCTGAAGGAACCAAACTTGAGCACCTGTTCAGGAAATTCATGACCATCCCTTGTGGCACTAACTTTGTGCAAGCTAATATCACCAAGTGGACTCTAGAATAAGAGTCATCTCTTACTGGACCTGGTGGATCAGGATTGGTAGCCATTTCTGATCTTCCACCTTACTTATGGGAAGTGGAGGTTTTTAGATCCGTTACACACTCCATTTGAGCCACTCTCTGATTTTTTATTCATGACACTCTCCATCCTACCCAATACATCAAGGCATTTTGCGTCTTCTCTACTAAACAAGACATCACCTTACCTGCCTCCATCAAAATCAGTCTTGGAGAAAAGATCTATAAGATCAAACTCACTTTGGAGAAACCAACTACTGTCTCCACCACCTTCTTTGATATTGGTAACCACCCTCTGTCATGGTTCTTCCCGGCTAACTCCAAAAAAACCTCGACTTCCATTAGAAAGCCTAATGAGAGGAACATGGTCTGGGAAAGGAAAAATTCTACTCCCCTTTCACATAGTAACACAGATGCATCCACCCAAAATAAGAGACCACATATTTCCTACCCATTATTGGATAGAAGTAACCAAGCACTTCATTAGAATTTCAAACTATTTCCATTTCACAACAACAACACAAATAACACAACCAGCTTAGACTCAGAAACTGTTTTGAAACTAAAAACAGCCATAATTAGTGACATTTGATCTTCTCATAGTCCTAAGCAGAAGAGCAAAGGGAAGGCGCACGTAATAGTCTCAGCCGCCAACTCCTTGTCAACGACACCAGAGGGTTTAACAAGAGGAAGTACTTTGCCACCGAGGAACCAGTTATATCCTTTTCACCACTTAACAACACATCACATACTACTTTCCCATCATTATCTAAATCATCTCTACATCTGATTCTGATAACCAAATCGACAACATAAAAGATATTGCTTCATGGTTAAACATTCAATCCTTCATGATTTTTGTTGATTAACTAGGTATCATATTCAATAATGAAACAGTTGTTAATAATGCCCTAGATGACATAGAAAATTCATGCACTAGAGAAACCATAGGAAGATTCACAACACATACACCACATTAGAAAACCGTCATATTAATTGATCATTGGATCTATTTGCATTAGCCCTTCTTACACTCATACTATGAAGATATCATCTAGGAATATCTGTGGTGCATCTAGCCTTTATAGGAGAAAACAAATTATAAGACATATTTATAAGAATAATATTAACATTGTTACCATCCAGGAAACAAAAACATCACTCATACATTTTCCTTAAAAATAATAGGCGGTAAACACATTAACTCTTAACACCATATTCCATCAGTAGGTTTCAAAGGGGGTATAGAGATAGGAATAAATAAAAATTTATTCACCATCACACATGTCGAGATTATACATTTCTCCATCACTCTTCACATCACATACACTATTGATGCACATGAATGGTACTTCATGGGGGTCTATGGGGAATCTTTGTCAAACAAAACCACTTACATAGAAGAGCTTAAAAACATCATGAGAAGGTTCTCTTGCAAACCATGGCTCTTGGGAGGAGACTTTAACCTAATCACACTATCTCCTAATAGAATTAACCTTTCCCACCAAACTGGCTATAGGCACTCATCTGATAGACTTTCAACCAACTTCTTTCTCCACACAACCTGATTAATATTCCCCATCGAATGCACCTTACACATGGTATCGTAACCAGTCTTATGCCAGGATAGACCACTTCATTTTCTCTACCTTATGGGAAGACCTTTACCCCCAGTCTTATGTCTCCATTGTGCACTGATCTATATTTGACCACTTTCTCATCGTCATTGATATAAAACCAATATCATGGGTCCAAAAACCCATTCGATTTTGAAAATTGTTGGCTTCTCGGCCTTCATTATTTGGATTTATGTAAACAAACATGGTCTATGTAAGAGGTGGGATCACCCCCTTACTAAAATAAATTTGAAGAACAAAACTTCCAATTGAAACACACTCAAACGTATGCTGGAATAGGTGTAAAATTTTCAAAATTCAATAAATGGTATTTAAAACAACAAAAGTATAGCAGCAGAATAAAAATATTGACTATATTCAATTTATCACAAGGTTACAAAAGAACATCATAATCTCCCATAAGGGTTTACATGTATGATACAATGCAAGGATCTAAGTAGAGGGAAATCTAAACCATAACAACTTTGTCTCCAAGCTTTAACTCCTTAATCTAGTCTAAAACTTTATGCCTTATCATCCAAGTCCTTCACCTAGGGTTGGAAGCATACCCCAGCAAGAAGAGAAAATAGATGACATCAATAAAGGCTGGTATGTGCATACTAAATAGGAAATTGATAAATATATGAAATAAAGGACATCAAATATAAAAGGCTTCCCATAGAAAGGATAAGGACCACCCAAATGGGTATCAAGAGAAAATGAATTGAAATCATATGATAACAAAATATTACTTGCCATTAATAAAACATAAAGATTGTGCCACACAAGAACATGTAAAAAATTAGAGCACACACCCCATATCAGAAACCTGCATGCATGTGAGATAAACATAGCCCTAAAAAAATATACACACAAAGGCGGCCAATTCTCATAAAGTTGAAACCTGATAGAGAAATGAATACTTCCAATCTCCCAAATATATAAAACATGGGCCAAGAATCACACATCTTGCCCTGGGTATGAGGTTCCTTTCCATCCAAAAAGAGTAGGAAATATCACATCTGCTCGGTAGGAAATAAAACATCTGCCATATAAACCAATGCAATTACAGTACTCTAGTGCTATTGAATCACACAACATGTTAAATGTAGAGGCAAGTAGAAAGTATAGTCAGAATATATAAACTAGTCACCAGATAAGAGAACAACATATACATCCACCTCATAAGTGGGAAAAAGACATCACATGTCATCTTTTTTAGTTCCATCATGAACAAATCATAAGACAAGAGTTCAAAAGAATATCCATGATCACATGATCAATATCAAACAAGGTAATTCACATGAACCATAGAAAAGACATTGTGTATAGGTTAATCTCCATAGGACAAAGGGAATGAATAAGCATAGGTGAATTTCTCAACATATAAGAACATGAGATACATCATATAGCAAGAGAAAGAAATTGTTCCATATGAATAATTGGGTCTGCAAACATACAATTAGAGAGAGAAATTTCTCCATATGAATATTTGGGGATGCATCATACCTCAACTTCAGAGTCTAAATAGTCCAAGTCAATCCTAGGCCTCCAAAGAACCTCAAGGGAAGGTGGATAGGTCCAATAAGTAAGGTTCCCAAACTTAGAGAGGCTGGTTTCTCCAACAAAGCTTCTATCTCGAGCAAGAAGCACCTTCTCCACTTTAGAGGTGAAAAACCCTAACAAAAGAACATGGAGATGAGGTGTTTATGGGTTCTAGGTGGGGTTTCACCATGGAAGAACATGGTTCCGACTTGGATGAAGGTGTAAGGAAGACTAACAACATGAAAATATGGAAGGAAAGGATAGAACTTACTAGTTTTGGTCGAAATGACCAAGGAGGAGCTTTAGAAACCCTAAATAGAGAAAACTTGGAACCCTGGGAGCCTTCTTCACCAAGGTAGGAATCTCCTTTTACCTTAGGACAGTGCCTTTGTGGAAAAACAGAGTAGAAATGATTCTCTAAGCTATAGGAAATAAAGGAGAGCAAGAGTTTTTTAATTGGGAGTTGGGAAGGAATATATATGGCTATATAAAGAAAGAGGTCAAGTATGAGGTGTCTATGAGACTTCCTTGTGTCATGTATAAAGGTGTCCATGGACATGCAAGCCTTTATGGATAAGGAAGAAGTCAAGCATGAGGTTTCAAGTTACTTTCCATGTGTCCAATGCTAAGGGTGCCTATGGACATGCAAACCTTTATGGATGAGGAAGAAGTCAAGAATGAGGTGTCCATGGAGCTTTCCATGTGTCCTTAGCCTAGGGATTTCATGGCCATGCAAGAGGACAAATCATAGAGGCTTCTTGAATATCAAATGTCAGTTTTTGGACACTTATAGGCCATCCTAACCGACCTCCAATGAAAGAAATAACCCCATTGGTTGATAGTTTCTAAAGATAAGCTCATTTATAAAGAGAGTAATCCCTAAAATTCCCTTGGAAAGAAACACCTTCAAACCAAGGTGCAAATACGTGCCCCATGGTTCAAACACTGAAGAATGGTACATGAATATATAACGATTATAATTCATGTGATAATTTGCAAAGGAAACCTCCCAATTGGGTAAATTGTAGAAAACTCCAGAATGTACCTCAAATTGCATAACTTGCACAAACAACATCCAAATTCGACCAAACTTCATCCAAAGTTATCTTTGATGTGTTGAATATAAATTTGCCATTATTTCCATATTTTGAAGTTATATAATCACATTATTCATTACTTATGCCTTTTACTCATTTTCTCTCTCCTAAACTTATCCTAATATTTCAAGGTTGTCCAAATTAGATGAAATTTGACATATAGGCTAATTTTGATATGTATATTTCGAATTTGAAGTTTGTTTCCACTTTTGAGACTTTTTTTATGAGATATGTCATATGGCCCATTAACGACCCATTATCTAAATTATTCATCCAATTAAGTTCCTTATCTTCATATTACCACCAAAATGAGTTATGTGGCATATTTTATGTATCCATTATAAACCTAAGATTAATGTTAGAACATTAGGTTAAATTAAGGTGATCTATACATGCATTAGCAGATTGGGGTTATACTAAACATCTATTTAGGTCTAACCTTCAACCTAATTTGGCTAAGTCCAAAATGTCAACTTCTAGGGTAGGGTCCGAGATCTAGTATGTTATAGTCTACATCCAATTCTTCCACTTTGGAACCAATTTACCACATTCACAAAAATACCAAAAGAATCACAGTTGAACTTAAATCCTAGCAAAAATAGTAGTATGGGAACATCAAACACAAATTGGCTGACCTGGAACAACAACATATCTTTGTAGATAGTGACCCTACTACAGATCATGCGCTCACTCTTACCATCAAAGAAGAAATTTAATACATCAAAAATTATATAGATACTATCTGGAAACAATGAGCCAAGATCAGATGGGCTACAGAAGGAGATAAAAATACTAAATTCTTCCACAAAACCTACAATAACAATGCTCGCAAAAACATCATTCCCAAACTCAACATTAATGGCACTATCACCTCCAATAAACATGTGATTATACAACATATTGTCCAACATTTTGAGCATATTTTTTAATCCATCATCTGGAAGTACATTTGTAATAAAACCATCCCATCCCCCCTCAACACCATCAAAGAGTTTGACTTAGAGGAACTGAATGATGCCATCACTTCCCTAGGTAGAAACAAATTACCAGGACCTGACGGTCTAAACACTCAATTCTACCTAGAAAATTGGAATCATATCAACGGTGACTTCATGGAACTACTTCGGTCATTCCGAGAAAACACAAATGTCCACAAACACATCAAAACACTCAACCATATCAACAACAAGATTGCATACGTGATTTGCCTCCCCTTAACAAAATTAGATTTGCATCTTGGTCACTTTGACTTTTTTGTTATGTCCATGATAACAGAATAGGTGGCTGCATTAAGATAAAGAGAAAAGCAAAGCTTGAGTTGTAATGGAATTAGCCCTTATAAAAAGTGAACCACCTTGATATGATCACACAATTTTGAACTATCAGTCTCATCAACACATCTTGTAAAATCATTGTTGAAATCCTTAGTAATTGCATCAAACCGCATCTTAAAGCAGTGATTACACATAACCAAAATATTTTCCTAAACATCACAACATCCACGATTCCTTCATTAATGTTAATGTGACCCTTCACCTGTATTACAAAAATAAGATATCGATTATAGCGATCAAACCTGATTTCGAAAAAGCTTTTGACTTTGTTTACTGAAACTGTCTTATCCACACTATGAATGGATATGATTTCCCAAACAAATGGATAATTTTAATTCATTCTTGCATATACACCAATAATTTCTCCACCATCATCAATGGTACACCATTTGGACATTTTCACAATACCAACGGTCTCAGACAAGGGGACCCACTCTCCCCATATCTCTTTATCCTGATCACATCCATACTCACCAACATGATCAAGATTGGAATCATTCATCGTCTCATTACATCACACGTTGAATGTTTTGAGAACATTATCCAATTTGTTGAGAACACCATGATCCTAATTAAATTGGAAGACGACGCTATCATCAACACCATATGTATCATTGGTCTCTTTTCTTACACCTCTGGTCTTAGAATTAACCTAAAAAAATCTTCCATTATAGGTATCAACAAGCCCACTAATATCATTAACAGATATATAACTCGTCTCCTATGCAAGATTGAAAATTTTCCGATTATGTATCTTGGCCTGCCCATTTCCCCTCACCCCTCAACACATAGTTTATGCGTCCCTATCATTGAAAATATCAAAAGAAAACTTCATTCTTGGACCAATAACTTCCTCAACCTTGCTGGTCAACTCACCCTCCTTAATAGTGTCATTATGCCCATCACCACACACGACCTTAGCAGTATCCCCTTACCTACTAAATCTTTGAAACTGGTTGAATCCTTTAGGAAAAAGATTCTATGCAATCATTATAATGAAGATCATGCAAAGAAAAGGATGCATTTGGTGTTATGGGATACCATACAGGCACCCATTGAATATGGAGGATGGGGTATCATAAACATCAAGGTCTACACCTTATGTCTAATCACTAAGATCATATATACCCTCACGTCCAACACAGACAAAGTCTAGAAACCACTCATTCTTCAAAAATACTACAAGCACTCCACCCCATGGCATAAAACTAGCAGAAGCATTTCATCACCACTCTAGAGATACATCAACAAAAATATAGATATCATCATAAATCTGATAAACTCTCCTCCCCATGTCTACATGAACATAAACTTTTAGAGCAACCCATGACATCATAATAACACAAATTAAAACCTTATATGCCATTTCCACATACCGCCTTCCATGAGGAGCAATAACGCAGCCAAAGTACTGCAACTTCTAACCAGTAATCGACAAAACTTACTCAAAATACACCTCGCAAACATCCTCAAACCTGGCTATATTTTGGGCATAATCCAAGACCTTGAATACAATACAACCAACATGATCTCTTGGAAACAGGGCCAATTTATACACCAAAAAAAGCATATCTGCATCTAACTTACAAAGGACACATTTCATATATGACTACAATTTGGAAGATGAAATGGCCACAAAAATATAAAATTTTCTTCTGGCTTATTTCAAAAAATAAGATCCCCACATACCATTTTCTCAATATTAGAGGATTTCTGGGGCCCACTAGATGCTATATGTGTCATACTACTGAAGAAACTACACAACACCTCTTCACCTCATGCCCATATACTTTGCTCTTCCTACACAAATACTTCTTGCCACACTCACTAACAGATTTCATACACTCACCAAAACAGATGCTACACATTCATCCATACAGCACAAACCATCCACCTGTTGACTTAATTATAACCATCCTTTTGAATATCTGGATAGAGAGAAATCGTAGAAAATATCAATGTTATCCCTACACAACAACAGATTCATATTGAGATTGAGTAATCGTTATATATTAACTTACATTGCAGGACTGACATCCACATCAACACAAGTGATGGAAGATGAAGAGGACCGGGTGCTTGTCTTTGGAAACCACAATGGCTAAGATTGCTACTCCTTGGAGGAAATCATAGTTGATGACACTAGCTTTTGATTCAGATATTGGCACTCTTATCAGGACTGGGACCACTTTTATCTTGTCTTTTATATGTTGAGGCTCATTGTTAAGGGGTGCCTCCCCCGGAACATTACATCCTAGGTCTTTTCCTTTCTGTCATCATGTTTGCTTTCATCATCTAACCATGGAGCACATTCTCAGGATGTTTTATCCATGATTGTACATCTTGTATTTTCATATTTAGAGACGTTCTGTTTGTAAACATTTCTATTAATGCATGAACTACTTTATATAAAAAAAAATGGAAGACATTTATGATTATGGATGCTTCCAATAACTTTGTATTGTTTTCATAGACTCCATTTAGTCATCCCTTGACACTTAACATAGAATTAGGAACTTACTGGTGAGCAGAATCGAGGTTCAGCACAAAAGAGGTACCTGGAAGCCTCTTGATTTAAGCATTTTCACTATTTCTTTAGTTCATCTAATCATTGTCCAAAGTATGCATTTGATCGCTTCGTTTGATAAACAAGATTAGCTACCTATGGCACCAGCTGAAAGTTTGGAGCGTTCTTCCAAGTGGCCGCGCCGTAAATGGCATTGACTGCACTCTTTATCGTGCACTGAATCCTATCAATTGCATAAGCTAAGTCCAAAACTATAGACATCGGCTGACGCGTACTATGCATAGTTGAAGAAAGATCCTGACGATTTGTCTTATATCCACGGATTTCGACAAGCTTAATGGACGAATCCAAAAGAAGAACATGTAATTAAGAATGGAAATGTTTTGACCATGCTCATTCTTGATCACCAGTTACACACAGACTGAACACGGTGGTTTTGAAAAAGTTGAGAAATTTTGTCTCTTTTTTTTATGATGGCATTGGCAGCGTGGTGGCAGGTGCTGAGGTGTTGACGGTGACATTTCAACGTAATTTCAGAGTAACGTGGAGGAGCATTTATTATGTGAGAAAAACTTATTTTGTTTCCTTATAAAAAATATGTTTTGCTTATAACCTTTGAAACGTGATGAAATTTTTGACAAAATAAAAACCATTGGATTTCTTTAAAAAATACATTGCAACAAGACTAATATTGATACTTTTTGACAAAAATATACAAAAGTGGTATGTACATGTCATTTGATGAGAGAGAAAATTGTGTTTTCTTAAATTTCTAAACTGTGATGAATTTTTGAACGAAATAAAATTATTAAATTTGTGAAAAAAATACATTCAAGCAAGAGTAATGTTGATATATTTTTTAGGATAGAGGTAAAAGAAAGAGGATGGAAATGATGATGAAGATTAGAGCAGCAAGGAGAAAAGTGGTGGGGGAGATGAGGAAAGTGAGAGAAGTAATGAGAGATGGGAAGTGAGAGAAGTAAACATAATACATGAGAAAGTAGGTACATATTCATGATAATCAAGCATGTATTTATCGTTAAAAGAGTCCAAAAATTGATAAATATGTGTCCAAAAATTAATTGTTTGAAAATAGTGAATATGTGCCTAAAATAGCTAAAGGCGCAAAGATGACTATATAGCACACAAAAATAAGTACAAGCTCCAAAAAATGGTGATATGCCCACAAATGGGTGAAAACGCCTAAATATAACTAAATAGCGCCTAAAAAGGGCTAAATAGTGCCAAAATTTTGTTAAAATTTATAGGTGTCAAACAAAACTATTTGGACACCGTTGCTTTGTTTTTTGTTGTCAATTACCTAATATGTGATTTAGCACATACACCATTTATTTTGGCTCCCCTTTAATACTTTTGGGTGTCAATAAACTACTTTTGGGCCTCAAATAACCATCTTTGGGTGTCAATTAGTCATTTCTGGGCGCCATCAAGTTGTTGTGGGTGTGAAGTATTCTTACACCCTATTTAATACGTACAACCATATTTAGGACGCCATTAAGTTGTTCTTAGTTGTCAAACAAACCTATTTGGGCATCGGTACGTTGTTTTCGGTTATCAATTACCTTATATTTGATTTAGTGCATACAATATTTACGTGAGTGTCATTTTTATACATATGGTTTTTAATGAACAATTGTGGACATCAATTAACCATCTTTGGATGTCAATTAGTCATTTCTGGATGCTATCAAGTTACTCTTACACCTTATTTAATGTGCACAACCATATTTATGTGTTATTCAGTTATTTTTGGGTGTCAAAGAAATCTATTTGGGTACTGTTATGTTGTTGTTGGTTGTGAGCTACCTTAGATGTGTTTAGCACGTATAATATTTAGTTGAGCACCAATGTTATACTTCTGGGTGTCAATGAACCATTTTTGGGTGTCGATCAACCATATTTAAGTGTCAATTAGCCATTTTTGGGCGTCGTCAAGTTACCCTTACACCCTAACTTAAAAAAAAAAGTTACCTTTACACCATATTTAATGTGTATAACCATATTTAACCGCCATTAATTTATTTTTTGGTGTAAAATAAACCTATTTGGGTGAAGTTACGTTGTTTTTTGTTGTCCATTACCTTAGATGTGATTTATCGCATATATTAATATTTACTTGTATGGGGCATTTTTATACTTCTGGGTGTCAACGAACCATTTCTGGACATCAATTAATAATCTTTAGATGTCAATTAGTCATTTCTGAGCGTCATTAAGTTGTTCTTTGGTGTCAAATAAATTTATTTGGGTGTCATTATCTTGATTTTGGTTGTCAATTACCACAACTGTGATCTAGAACGTACAATACTTACTTGGACGTCATTTTTATACTTCTGGATGTCAATAAATCATTTCTGGATGCCAATGGACCATCTCTGGCTGTCAATTAACCATTGGTCACTAATTCATCTGTTGATTGTTAACTATTTGATAGTCACACAATCATTTTTATTTCATTCAAAAATTAATAACGGTTTAAAATTCATAAACAAAACAATCTTTCTTTCATCACATAGCCTCTACTTATCATTTTTGTATTTTTCTCTCAAAAATATATCAAAATTAGTTTTATTAGAATGTATTTTTTTAACAAATCTAATATTTTTTGTTTCATTTAAAAATTCATCATGATTCAAAACTTTGAAGCGAAGCAAATTTAATTGTTTATTACATAATCTCCAGCAACTATCCAATTAGTGTTTACCACGTCATCTTCTCAAGACTAGCATTGATATAGTGGGGGCCAGTGATGGCAGGCAAGGCAGTTGGAAAGGCAGTATTTCCATCCGATTTGGGCACGCGTCTACACGTGACGGGGTGAGCGTGCCCAAATTATAATTCAATGAGGTAAGGCGTCCTAAGAGTTAGTCCATGTACAATCGTCGACAACTTGTAGAGTTAGTGAGGCCGGAAGCCGACATATAGTAACATGAAATCAGAGGCAGCACACAGGTCATGACATGTATACCTACAGCCTCGCTGGCGCCATTCTACGATTTGCTATCCCTGGTCCACTTTCAACCAGCATTAATGGGTAGCACAACCGTCGTCCCTTCTGGTGGCGGCGTACAACTTGGAGAGTGGCCGGTACCGCTGCCTGTGCGCCCATGGGCCCGTAGCCTCCTCGTCAAGCGGACGGAACCTCTGCCCCCATCGTCGGGTGGACGACTGTGGATGCGTTCACCGAGAGCTGAATTCGAAGACGAGGCGGAGGGGTAGCACATGTCTACCTCAAAGACGGGAAGTGGCAGCCTTCCCCGACTGCTGGCGATCCCGCTGCTTCTCTCTTTCAGTAGCACCACCAGCGGCGTAGTCAGAAACTTCTTGTTGCAGGGGACAATTAATATGATTGAAACAATACGTCATATACATAATATCTACATATCGAATTGCAGTTATAATAATTTGTTTTTATACTTTGAATTCTTGTACAGGTAAAACACTCCAATTATTCAAGTTTGCAGTAGTTTTCTCTTAACAAACATGACCTTGCGGTCAACGAATCATCATCAATATCACATTTATTATTTGAAATACAGTTTAAGATATACAAAACAGAATAATTTTTCATAACGCATGCTAAATCTAAACTACTGATATCTTCAGTTTGAGAATAATTCAGAACGGTCAATTCAGGTGAAGTTCCAAGTGCATCATGGTAGACGTCAATATACTTCAAATACAAATATATTGGATCAGTTTATACACATAAGTACAAAAACGATATTGATACAATATGGTAGTTTGTAAGACAATATTTTACCTCGTTTTCTTTTAATAGAAGCGAGCGTATGTGGAAAGATCACGGAAAGCATCATAGTCTTCTGATTGGCAATTACCAAAATGGAATGTCACTCTATTTTGATAAATACACCTAATGCGGAAAATGAAATATTTGTAAGCGCAAACAATCATTAGAACAAGATGTAAACATAGTAATTTGTGTTTCACAAAAGACGTAAAAACAACGCAGAAATGAGAAATCAAACATCTACTAATGAAAGAACAACCTTGGTCAATATATTCCTTCTGCAAGTTATATGCACATCCCATCATCCACACGGCACAGTACTGGGATAAATACCAGCGGCCAAGAATTCTGCACATGTTTGATGCGTAGATCTGAAAAACCTACAAGCAGCCTCTGATTCCCGTATCTTCCTCTGATGATGTATCATGCGCGTGTGAGATGTAGTAAAAGGTTTGTCACACTTCGAGTCGGCCTTGGGACGGTGCCTAGGCGGTCTGCTAAACTGAGATCTATCGCTTAGATTTTTTTTTGCCACTGCATCCGGCTGTTTTGGCCACCCAAAGATAAGGAATGGAGAATATAGTCAAAACTAACTTGTTTGTGCCCGTAAATTGTGGGCAGCATGAATCGTGGACAGCGAGACGTACGCTTCCTTTGGTGTAACTGAATAGGAAAAATATTAAAGTAGTTTGACTCGAGGGGGGGGGGGGGTGGGGGCTATCTGCTTGCCCCCCTTCCCTCCGCCACTGAGCACCAGGTTCGTCGCCGCCTCGAGGACGTGAAGCTTGTCCTCCTCTACCCGCTGCCTTAGCAATGGCCCCTCTCATCCCCGACAGAGTCTCAAGTACTGTCTGTTGTCATCGCTGCTCGCGTGTCCCAGCTGGGATTTTTATGCAGCCGCTGCCTGGCTTCTATGATATTTCATTTTCCTCCTTAAAGGAATTATGTCTAGAAAGAAGGAAGACAGCCAATAAACTACGTCTCTAATTCTTTCTAAATAAAATGTACTTTTGATTTTTTTTTTCCTTCTCGCTTCTAAGATTTTTTTATTTTCCTCTTCTAATACACATGTAGACCTGTAAATGGAATAATGTTATATCCGATATTTAAATCCGAAAAAAATTCGATGTGACATCCAATTCGATATCCTACAGATATCATATAATAATATCTAAATTCAGTCTGAACAAATAATATTTGAATCCAGATAAATATCCAATCTAAACCAAAAATTATAAATTTATTGTAAATAAATGCATTATATATAAATAAATTGATATTATCATATATGATAAAATATTTATATTTTAAGAATTTATATGTGGATAATATATATTAAATAATATATGTAATTCATTTTTTTTCGGAGTAGATATCGTCATATCCGATATCTTATTCGAAATTTTCAGATATGAATTTTGATATCTTAAATCTAATCAGAATTTCCAATTTTTTCTCAAAATTTCGAACTTAAATCAAAATCGAATATGTGGATTCTGAAGGTTCTAAATTAACACATGCACACACATACCCACTTGCGCTTAGGTGTGCAGCTGAGCACGCTATCACGTGCGGGTCGGTGGATTTTACAGTCATGTCGTGCAGAAAGAGACCAAAAGGAGGGTAGACGGAAGCCATTTGCTCGTTGCCACTCGTACCTGAGGATACCGCGATGGAGATGCTTTGAATAAGACGCGTCCCCCCCGGACCGGACCGGCCACCCACGAAATAGATTAAATGACTGTAGTTGTGGTTAAGATAAGAAGTTCTTTTTATAATTGATTGCTTCGTCGACCCGTGCTAATGACAGGAAGACACGTGGGACGGGGTTGAGCAGTTTGTTGGGTTTCGATTTGGTAGATTGCTCCGTCGACCCATGGTAGCGACATGAAGCCCACAAGGTTGAGTAGTTTGCCGGAATTGAGATTTGGTTGTGACTGATGATCACCTGTACAAGTTATCTATTTTGGTAAAAACGGATAATCTTGGGATTTTGGTACATAATGTAAAGCATAAAAGTTTTGTCAGTCTCCATGTAGATAGTGTTGAGATTTTGGCCATGCAAAGCATAAGTGTTTGATTAAATTCTCCATGAAAATAGTGTTCCACGGTGATGCAAGCATGAGGATGAAAAATTTGTTCCATGATGATTAATGATTACAAAGCAAATCATAAACTATTATATCATAGCCCTCTTTTACATGCAATAGTTTATCTATACTCACCAAGCTAGATCATACTTTTTGTTGTAGTACAAATTACATGTTTGTTTCTATACGAAGTTTGCATTTTGGTATACGGACACATGGGAAAAAAGACAACCGTGCAATTCCAAACATAATATAAAGCATAAACGTGTGATTGAATTCTTTATGGAAATATTGTTGAACGCTCGCAATGCAGGAAAACTTGAAGCATAGGGACTTCAAATTCATAAGCATGGCCTGAGAATGAGAAACCTACTCTATTTGGGACTGGATGGTTCCTCATAAGGAATGTCAATCACATCCTTCGACTCAAAATTTATCAGGCCCACTAGAGTAGATATGTCTTCATCCATTGAGATGGAGAAATCTCTTGAAGAAGTATTCATCATGAGTGTGGAGGATGCCTCACCTAAGAAGATATATTTTCCAGAAAGAAATATTGTTATAGATACTTGCTATATTAGAAAAATGGGGAATTTTGATGCCCTCAAAGAATTTAAGATTATGGGACAATCATTTTTCTTTAAAATATACAAGCCACTAATAAACAAGCGTTAGACTTGAAGTTTTCCTAAATGCAAGGCTCATCGTTGAAGAGAGTATCTAAAATGTGATCGTAGTTGTTATTTTTTTCATCATTCAAGTAAAAATAATGATTCCATACATTTTATAAACCAAAAATAAAAGAAGACATGATTTCTATATTCTATATGATTGTGATAGAAGTGACAAATATAAAGCCCACAAAAATAATTGTGACTACTATGAATAGATACTTGTAGGGTTTTCAAACAATGTAAGACATTCTCCATGGCCATGATATATGTGCATTGTTGTTAGATCAACTTGGGGGAAGCTTCAAAATAATGTCTTAGGTGATCTAGTCCTAATTCATATTAGGATTTATAACATCATAAATTTTGACTAAAATGACTTTAGGATTTTTAATGAAATTTCTCACTATTTTTATTCATATATATATATATATATATATATATATATATATATATATATATATATATATATATATATATATATATATATATATATCTGTGTGTGTGTGTGTGTATCATCTAAGCCTCAATCCCAACTATGTTGGGGTCGGCTACATGGATCCTTCGTTTCCATTCAGCTCTATCATGGGTCATATTCTGATTGAGATGTAGAGATTCAAAATCTCTCTTTATAAGTTCATCCCATGTTAATTTAGGCCTTCCTCTTCTTCTATTTATAGTGTTTGGCTCAATAGCATTGCTTCATATAGGCACACTAGTAGGTCTGCATTGCACATGTTCGTACCATCTGAGTCGGCCCTCGCACAACTTGTCCTCAATGCTCGCCACCCCCACTTTATTCCTGATATAGTCATTTCTCAAGCGATCTTTTCTTGTCTTCCCACACATCCATCTCAGCATACGCATTTCAGCCACGTTCATCTAATTGAGACCTTATTTCTTCACCGCCCAAAACTCACTCCCATAGAGCATGGCTGGTTGTATAGTTGTTCTATAAAACTTACTTTTTAACCTGAGAGGGATCTTCTAATCACATAATACTCCAGTTGCACTCCTCCATGTCAACCATCCTGTAGTGATCCGGTGACAAACATCATTTTGGACATCCCCATCTATTTGAATAATAGAACCCAAGTAATAGAATTTATCACATTTTGGTATATCTACTCTGTCCAACTTGGCTCCAACATTCACACAGTGAGATTGGCTGAAATTGCAATGCGTATACTCAGTTTTGCTCCTGCTAATCATAAATCCATTTGATTCCAATGCCTTTCTCCAACATTTAACTTTATCATTCAATCCATCTTTAGTTTCATCAATCAAAACAATATCATCAGCAAATAACATACACCAAGGAATATCATCCTGAACATTCTTTATCAACTCATCCATAACAAGAATGAATAGATATGGGCTCAGTGTGGATCCTTGGTGTACTTCAACTATGATAGGAAAAGTTGGTGTCTCTCCTCCAGGAGTCTTGACACTTGCAGTAGAGCTATCATACATGTCTTTGATCAAGTCAATGTATTGGATAGGCACACCCTTTTTCTTCAAAACCATCCATAACACTTCTCTGGGTACTCGATCATAAGCCTTCTCTAGATTGATAAACACCATATGAAGATCTCTTTTGCTTTGTCTATACTTCACCATAAGCCTCCTTATCAGAAAAATAGCATCTGTTGTTGATCTTCCAGGCATGAAACCAAATTGGTTGTTTGATACCTGCATTATAGATCTTAACCTCTGCTCAATAATCCTCTCCTAAAGCTTCATCGTGTGACTCATCATCTTGATGCCTCTACAGTTTGTATAGCTCTAAATGTCACCTTTGTTCTTGTAGATTGGGACTATAGTAATATTTCTCCACGCATCCAGCATCTTCTTGGTCTTCATGATCTTGTTAAAAATTTTTTTTAACCATGTAACTCCCTCATCCCCCATACTCTTCCATACATCAATGAGAATATTGTTTGGTCTGCATGCCTTTCTCATTTTCATCTTTTTGAAAGCATTCTTGACCTCAAATGGTGAAACTCATTGAGACATCCCATCTTGAACAAAACACGATTACATACTAACCAGCGGATTACCAAAAATCATGGGAAATTAAAACCTATTTACAATAAGCACTATAAGATGAGACATGTTACATCTAAGCCAACACTTTCTTTTCATAACATATTTTCAAGGTGCTACAACATAATTTCCCATCATTCTTTACATGAAATAACTGGTCCACATGCTGATTTGTTACATCAAGGTACATAAGTTGAAAACCATATATCGATCATCATATGAGAAACATCATCCATTATCATGAACACATGGAGCATAATATCTTAAATGGTATATTAAACAATACATATTACTATCACCATACCAAGGGTATCCCACCATACCCTACTTCCCACATCACCATGAGTATCATCCCTAAGGATTCATCTTTTAAGGATTATACAACCATAATCTATCATCAAAGGTTCACCTATCATCAACCATAGGTAACCACCATACTAAGGTTTACCACCAATTCATCATACCTCATCATCATGACCAAAGATATGGCCCAAGGTAACAAGATAAGCATACTAACATATAGGGCTTAATATAACACTTAGGGTTATCGAGCTATGGTACAACTTTCACTAAAGGTGTCACCTACCCTCACCAAAGGCAGGCAGCGACCAAACAAACCCTCAGTAAAAGCCAGTGTTAGCTTCAAAGCTTCAACACCACAACCCAAGGTGATATCAGACAAGATTCATATCGGGTAAGACCCGCAAGCTCCACTTATGCCTGGTATGGGGTAAAGCATCTCATACAAAGAAGCCACCAAGGTCATATCGTTCAAACACACCTCAGCCCATCATGGTCAAGGGACCATCTTTTAGGTTATCGAGCAACTCATGTATCTAACATGTCTCACTTCATATCGGGTTAGGCAAACTTGCAACCATGTTGGCCAAGAACCACATAACCTTATAGTAACTAAGGTATCCTCTAGGTCAACCCCAGCATGGTCAACTCCCTTTTACCTCGTCCATGATTATTGTTATTATGCATACTATCTAAGCCAATAAACATCAAACCCTAGGCTGCATATTTACATAAGGATGAGTATATGGATCTCATATTTAATGCCATACCATCAAAGTTCTCAACATGAGTCATCCTATAAACCATATCGTCCAAGCTCAGAGATATAACAACCTATACCTCTCTATGTGTCGAGCAACCAAACATGTACCGGGCAAAGGCATCATAACTTCATATAGGATATCATCCAAACACTCAACCCTTGTGTCACCCAAGCAATCATGTACACAACAGGCTGATACCGGGTTAGCATCATATCATAATGTGCAACACTGTGTCGGGCGATGCCTCACAGTAGGCAACGTGTCACAGCAGGTGACGTCTCATGCTGGGCAATGCTGTGACGGGCAACACTCTATCAGGAAACACCATGGCGGGCATCACACGTACATGGGGTAACGAGAAACACTACCCAAGTAGGTATCATGCAAAGCAATAGCAATGCCAGGCAGCACGTCACAACAGAGTGTCGGGTAGCACCATCTAGGAGGATGTCGTGTTAGGCACCAACAACCCTATCTCCCAACACAACCCCATATCACTCAAGGGGATAACAAGGCAACCACATACTGTATCGCCCAACCCTAGCTCAAAGGGAGGAGAGGGATATCTAGCAACAACCCATCCAAGATTTAGTTCTAACGTCAAAGGTAGATAGTGGTCAAGACACCCATCAAAGCACCATATCAGCCAACGCCCTCAAGGGATATCAGACAGCACTACCCATCCATGGTGTCATGCAAGGCAAATCCATGACGCCCAAACAAAGGATCAACCTATCGGGTTCCTTATACCTAACCAAGGATTCAACCCCAAGAACATTTTGTGCATCTAGGGTAGATCATCATCTCAACACAAAGGTCAACACTTCTATTGACCAAGGGACCAAGTAGGTGTCAACCAACCACAACGTCCAAACCCTAACCCTAGGGTAGGAAAAAGGATATCGTTTACCACACCATATTTCCCAAGGATACCAAGAGTGTTGAATCGCCTCTCAACAACCAAGTGATAGGGGTTTTGCACAACCTCTAGCATATCAGGCAACAAGGGTAGAGCAACACCCTATCATCCAACCCACTCAAAATATCGGCCAAACATCTAGGCCATAGGCTCACCTTTCAACAACCAAGGAGAGAGAGGAGTTTTTCCCAAGCTACTAGGGTATAGGCTCACCTCTCAAGTCCAAGGAGAGAAAGGGGTATTTCTAATGATCCATCAACCAAGGCATATCCTATCGAGCAAGGTACTATATCGGGCAAAGCTCCATATCGAGTAAGGCACCATATCGGGTTAGTCATAGTCAACCTCAAGACACCCATTACCATTTTGCACAATTAAAACGAGATAAGGACAGTAATAAAATGTGACCATTTCCATTAGAATAGATCTCAAGTTCCACATACACAACTATCATAGAGAGGGGTATCAACTTAAAGACAAGAATCAATGTATGCACATATGAAGAGGGAACATAATAGAGATGGTTAAGAGTTATGTAACCCGCCTTAAGAGGATCTTAATGAAATACATCAAGATTCTTGTTCCAAGCAGCAAACCCACGCTCCTCACCATGAAGATCACCCATTGAAAGCTCCAAACTTGCCTTCAACACCATCATCATATCCTTAAGAAACAAAAGATAAAAAAAGCCATGGTTATGCTTAACTCAAGAAGAAGTAAAGAGGGAGCGGACCACGGCCTTGCCTACTCTTATCAAGGGTCCATCCATGCCCGAGAGGGGAAGAAGGGGATGGAGAAGAAAGCATAAGGAAAAGCTAGCAAAGAAGCATGACTCACCCAGGTCGGATCTGGAATAAGAAATCTTCACGGGCAAGGAGCTTGGCCTCCCAAGCTCCATGGTGGTTTCCTTTAGCTCCCAAGCTTGTCCCATATAGGAAGGGGAAAGTGGTGGCCGAAAAGGATCACTTGGGCAAGGAGGAAGGGAGTTATATACACCAAGGAAGAAAGAAGTAGCAAAGGAAAGGTGTCATAACCACATAAACTTAGATGCCACTTGCTCATGCTCTTAACGCCACTTGTAACCACTCCAAACTCCACATGCACAGCCTGGTGATATACTCTAGGCTGTGTATCGTGCAGCTGGTCATGTCTCATGGACGATACATAAGACGACCCGATACCAAATCAGACCGTCATAGTAATTAATTGCGGAATTAAAACATAAGAAGCAGAATTACTAAAATTCACTAAAAATTAAAACCATTTTCAAAGAGATCCGAACACAGAAAAACTCTTTTATCAAGAACCAATGTACTTTATTTACATCTTGGTTCATAAGTACATATTTTGTACCGTGTCTTCTCGAGGGTTACAAGCATTGACTACCTTGTTAAAACTATACATAGACAACATAAGAACCTCGAGGCATCAAGACAAAAACTCAGATTGATTCATTAAAAAAATTGACTACTAACTCTGAGGACCTGAGTGTACATAGACGACACATAGGACTCTCTATACAAAACATGACAGTCAGTGTCTCCAACTAGAATATCACTGATGTCCCTATTGTTGTTGTTGCTGCTCTTCCCCTGCAGTAGGGTTTCTGCCTCTTCTTCTTCATCTACCTAAAAAGTTGGATCCCACAGGGGTGAGACAATTGAAAATTCCCCAGCGAGAGATATAACTCTCCACCAGAAATATTATTATTATAGTTTAGTAGAATAAAACTGAGCAGAAGATTCATAATTATTCAACAATAAATAATTCAATTATCTAAGCATATAAGAGCAATGTTCTTCTTCAAAGCATTTCAACTTGTAACTTGATAAAGAAGTATGTCATTTATCCAATAAGAAATATGAAGAACATGTATAACATTTATCCAATAAGGAATATGAAGAACATGTATAACATTTATCCAATAAGGATATACTAAGCATGATATCATCAAATAATGATTCTCGTGTTTCAACCTTAAGCAAATAAGCTACACAACTGATTACAATTTACAATCATATTTAAGCCCTCAAGAGATGAGGTATACCGCTCATTCTCCAACTGACCATTGTGAAATTGAAATTGGTTTGCAAGTAACAATCTTTTATATATTCAACCCAAAATAAGATTCCTCACTCGGTGGTCCACTACAGACTCCATATACTGGGTGTTAGTGGAAACAATTTCAATTTCATTCTATTTTTCAATAATCCTTGTAAGGTTTACTTCTCAAAAATTTGGGAGTGAATTTTTTCTTGAAGCATTCTTATGGGATTTAGTTATTGAGTTTTATTGTTGTTTAGATTTAATGAAACTCATAGGATCATATCATTTTCCAAAATTTAAAGCAACCAACTTGTCGATAGAATTAAGAAAATCTTCCAAAAAAATGTCAAAATCATTGCACGACTAAGGCGGTTATGCATGTATATCCCACAAACCTATTTTGGTTGAAGGATCATGACATCAAAGAATCAATCAACTAATTTAATATGCATAGTGAATCATAACAAGAAAGTACTGCTAACACTATACAAAACCAAATCTAGGATCTCTTAGGATTAAGTATCTGTATATTTCTAATACGGGATAGGTGCCCTCATTCTCAGCCGCTTTCAGTTAGTTAAATAGATCAGGGTTGAACTCATTTTAATTCCATGGGTTTTAATAATGAAAGTCCCATCTATAGGGGAAACCCAACTGATCCATACATTTAAACTCTCCTGTCTTCATTTAACCACCAATCCCAAACTAAGCATCAAGCTTTGGAAAATTAGATTTCATTAAATAAAGTGTCATATTTATTTTCCCAAAAATTTCCATGTAGTTCGATATTCCTAACAACCTAGGCAGTTTTGTAAGGTTGAAAGATCTATTAAAATAAAATTCTATATTTGGTAACTATTTAACGATCAATCTATATATCACTTTAAACTTTAGGGAAGCCCAATGTCAGACCCCTTAATATGTCACATGGTTGTATGATACTTATATCTTCCATTCGTGGCATAATGGTCATCTCTAACCTTCATCCATATCAGTAAAACTGGGGAATAGTAATAACCATGAGTTCCTTACTCTCTTTTCCTCATGGCACACCATGTATCCTTTCTTCTCTTTCATTCTGTACTTTTCAACACTATGATTAGGAACTTGTATGAAATTATCTTCTTTGATATCATAATAGTAGAGTCAAAATCTTTGGATATTTATTTCCCTTACAATGGGGAGCATGCCCAAAAATTAAACTTAACATTAATCCCTATAGAACCTCATTCATTGACCCCATCTCACTCCATGATGTAATCATGCCCATATGGATACAAAATGAGGCTCCCATCCCCATTTTGATTCTCATCATCTCCCTATACCACAATAAGACTACTGTATGAGGGTTCCTTCCCTCTTTCTCTCAGCCAAAGCTAAGATCTCACTCACCTTCATGAGGCCACAATGAGCTCCAGAGGCTACCTCATGATGCATCCCAAGACCTCATGCCCCTTTCCTTTGTGGGCCAACATGGAGTGTCATCGAGCATTTCCTACACCCTTTCTAGAAAGAGTGGGTGGGAGAGATGGCTCCCAACCATTGGATCTAGTCATTTTTCCACTAGAACTTCAATCTGATGACCACATGGCCTCCTACTGATTCCCCCTCACAAGCACATTTTAAGTGGAGATTGTTCATGATGACCATCAAGTATTTGTGATCTATCATAGACCCACCATGCAACAACCAAGGATTATTGTGAATAGATGTAACAATCCTCCTCTTAGTTAATAATTTAGTTTAATGCACAAGTATTGTAAAAAATATAAAAAATCATGCCCATATCCAAAAACAACATTAAAGTATGGAATTATATAAAAATGATGGATCCAATTAAGTTAGTTGTAGAGTCTAATTCCTATTTTAGATCCCTGATTATCTCAAAAATATCTATTAGTTGTTTTTTGAATTCATTAATACCCATTCTTGTTTAATATGTCTCTCACACTCTATTTATGATCATACCAGTAGTTTTTATTTCATGTCACAAAACCCTTGATCATTTGGGAATAATATCTTAACAGTTTTTGAAAACCCATAATCATATATCATTGTCAATAAATAGGAAATTTGTTCATGATCTAGAATTTGATTTGATATCCAACCATAATCAAACTTAACGATTTGTAACCCTCCAATGTAAAACTTTATCTATATTTTATTTGGATTTTTTCTTGGAATAATTTATCAATTTTAATAGGGATGATCCCATGGGAGGATGATGTCTGGCCTGCTTCTCAAAATATTCTCTTTTCTAATAATGATCAATCTTATTGATATCTAATCTACTTATGGGACTATGTTAGTAACAAAAGAAAACGTTTATAATAAAGATGGAATTTTGATTAATGAAATCTAATTTGCCACAACTTTATTCTTAGTTTAGAATTTGTGGTTGAATGAGAACATAGATGTTTTAATGTAAGAATAAATTGGGTTTTCACCAAAGATATGACTTTGAATATAAAAAATCTATGAATTGAAGTCTTAAAAATCTACCCAAAACCTATACCTAAGAGACTCTATCTTAGAATTTCTATATTGTAGGTGGTAACTTCTAGTGACGATTCATTGTGCATATTAAAGTAGTTGAGTGATTATGTCATTGGATGATCCTTTTACCAAACTAGGTAGGTAGGATATATATGAATAACTGCCTTATTTAACGCATTGATTCACATTATTTTTCTAAAAGTTTTTCTTACTCATACAAACATATTTGCTTCTTAAATTCTAAAAAATGGGAGATATCCTATGAGTACCATAACATATAAATGATAATCAAACCCCTAAGAAAATTATCATAAGGATTCTTTACAAAGACATTCATTCTAAATTTCTTGAAGTAATCCTTAAAAGGGTTACCAAAAAATAAAAATAAAATGAAGTTGTGTACAAGATGGTACACCAGTAATGAGAAAAGTCCTCGAGGGAACATACATTACACCACCATGTGAGGAATCATATTTACGGTTGAATATGTTTTAGTTGCACCCACATATATAATAGTTCAATATGTTGCCCCATTCTTTTAGGTGTATTAGGATAAGCTTGAGATTCAAAAATAAATCTAAGGCTAATTCAACTTAAAAAAGAGGAATAAAGCTTTAATGTAACCTTGGGAGATCAGGTAGTAGTTATCCCTCTTCTAGTAATTATTGAAATTTAGGATTCAAATTCAAGTGATTCAATTTCCTAGTTATGTATCACCATTTGGAGAACAATCTTGTAGAGCATCATTTTATACACATTGAATGGAATTATTAATTATCATTTCTTACTTTGAAAATATGGTCTTGCACATGTTAGTCACTACAAAAAATTTGGCATTTATTGAAGAACATTTGTGAGGAACCATAGATTGTGAATAATGATGTCTATTTGTGAGGGCTCATCCTTCAAATATGGGACCAAATCCCTCAACCGTGTTTTTAACATCCTTAGAACTTTTATGTGAACACTAATCCCTCACAAATACATTACTCAATAATCATCCTGTGAAAAATACCATGCCAAATGTTTCCCTCCATCTCATATCCCTTCCCTCCATTCTAAAATACAACATTTGGAAATGAAAATTAAAAAGGAAAAGAAAAACCCTCCCCGTTGTTCCGTGAGAATTGTTTCTTAGCATTTCATCCCTGCGTTCTTTCTCCTCTCACGCCGTGCACATCCCCCTCTCGCGCCTTGCGTGTCCGGCTGGTTCTCTCCTCTCCACGGTGATCCTCCCCTCTCTGCCCTCCGTTGCTCCGCGTGGAAGCCCTCGGCCAGCTGATGCCCTCGCAAGCCCGATGCCCAAGGACGGAACTCCGACGCAAGCCCTCAGTCGACACTCCAATATCGTCTCAAGCAAGCCTCGAGCACAAACGCCGCTGTGGTTGCTCTCCGGAAAATTGAAGGTACTCGTTGGAAATTTACTACTTAGCTGTATTTCTGATCTTCATAATAATGATTATCGACTTAGGTCACATAGGGACTTGCTTCTACTGGTTCTTGCGAACGAAAATAGAAGAAGAGTTAAATAGGCAGTCATGTGAATCCTGCTGGTACCGCTCTTCCTTTATCGTCGGCGTATTTGGAATTGGTTGCAAAGCATGCTTAGGCAGATCAGATGGGATGTTCGGCGTATTTGCTGGTAGGTTGATCGTGGTGTCATTGCCCCTTATGGGTTTTTCTGATATTTTGGATCGTCGGTTTAGTTTTCTATGGGCGGGCCGCCAACTTATTATTTTAGGTTTGCAGGGAGCGAATAGATCTGTTGCGATCAGGCGAAACAGGAAGTCATCCGGTAGAAAGGACCACCGCACATTGATTCTCAACAGACATTACCTTCTGTACATTCATATAATCTTGAAAACAAGCATCCTATACGGAATTCTAATGAGTCCTATTCTGATACTTATGCCCAGGAGAATAAGAATTCCAAGAGAGGATGGCTTGACTGCTCACGGAAGTACCACTCACGAGTTGATTTCTTCTCATTTTCTCATCATCCAATGACATGTTCTTGTTGGTGACACTCGAGCAGTCCCCACAGCGAGAAATAAGACATAGAAGACCATTGGTATTAGAACTAGAATGGATTACACATGTCCAATTAATTGCTTTTGATACAGATCTATTAGAAGTTGTTGTTAAGTTTTTGATGCAGTTATGTATTCTTCTAATACCAACTAATGCCAAACCTTTTCCTGCCACCCCATCTTCTGAGCTTATCCATACAGAGAACACCGTCGTGCCAACCGCAATTGGGAAGTGCAACTATTGCATTCAAAGTCTCCTTTGTATACTTACAAATTTTCTTTACCTTGATAGAAAATGTGTCAGCATCCTACCATTATGGCAATGCCTAGCATGTAGCTGTCATATATCCCTTCATCATACTGTATTGATATCAGAAATCTGGATACGTGCTGCTTGATCAGGTTCTCCAGTCAAGTCTGAAAAATATCTTTTAATCATAAGTTGGCATCATTTTTTACTTCCATTAGGAAGTTATTATTTTAACCTCAGCACGTCATGAGCAGAAGAATAGCTGGTTGAGGCACTCGGTCAACCTTTTACAGAGTGTACTTTCCGGTCCTATTTCTTTATTGTTTCTGTTGGTCTTCAAGAATACAGATTTCTTATCTGAGATTTAAAGCTATCATATAGTATAAGACATCTACGAAGGAGATATAATAAAATGAAATATCCTTGGTTGATGGAAACAATTCATGCTAAACATGTATCTGCTACCAAGCCTACAACCCGAAGACGAGCCTTGCAAATTATCATCATGATTGCTTTGAAGACAACTTCTCCCACCGTGCTTTTTAGGTAATAACTTGATCCCTTGATGATATATTTGATCCCTGCTTATAATAAAAAAATTACCCACAGTCATCTTTCCACACTTATCTTGATTATATTGAAATCAAAATTATTCATAATAAGTTAACCGAACATTTTTTGTATGCTTCCCTTGTTTTTCTTTGAGATAGAACAAGTATCATTACTTCATTTTTCCCCCTTATTAGTGATCTTTTCGATTATCTCTAATTAAAAGGATTCTCTTATTGCTTTACATCTATATTAGGATGTAGAAAATGCAGTTTATTATGAGAGATATCTTAGAACGCCCAAACTATTTATAATGGATTATGCTAAGGTTAAGTGAAACATTCTCTACTAATTCAAGTAACTCAGATTCATAAAATGAAAAAAAGGATGACTAATTAATTCCTTCAAGATTTGAATAACAAGCATACTTACCTCATCAACCATCATATCATATAATGGGAAATGATAATATTATTGAATAAGACAATTACCTTAACTTGTGATAATGGTTGTGACTAAGAGCCATAGAAGATATTTATTTTAAAGTTTTGAAAACACATTCAATTCCTGTGACAGAGTGAAGATGTAGCCAATATTTTGGTACCAAGTCCATAATTCAATCAATGAAGCTATACTTAATCGCAATCCAACATTCTTCAATAATTTAGTGTTGATTGATAAAATTGTACATAAAGTAACTTGTTCTATGGTATAATATGTGTGTACTACCCTAACTACGATAACAATCAATATGTAAAGACTTTCCCACCTCACCCTGCGTCTCCCTCCTGCCCTCCCAACCCTGCCGCTCTCCCCGTCCTGCTCCCTCCTTCTGCTTGTCTCCCTCACCCCCTGTCTCTCCCCCTACATTACTCCCTTCCTCCTCACCCTCCGTTCTACTCGCCGCCTCTGACGACTCCTTCTTGAACATCAGTTTCCTCCGTGTCCCACCCCTGCCTTCCTCCCTGTCATGATTTGCTTGATGTTGCTTCCACGGCGACGCTTGCAGCCATCTGCCCCAGCGCTACTGCTATTCGCCTCCCTCCGCATAGCTGTTGCAATCCTTATCAACATGGCCTAGCATGCCGTAGTTGAAACAAAACATTGCAAGCCTTTCGTATTTGACTTCCACATCAACGATGCGTCCGCTCTTCACCTTGAGCTTTAGGGTTCTTCTTAAAGGACGAGTGACATCTATCAACACGCAGACGCGGACTGAGGAGTCCCATCCCGATCCGTCTCTGTCCGTTGCCACCACGTTTCCGATGTGTCCCGCAACTTCCCGCACCGTCGTCTCCCCTCTGTACCCCAAGGGTAGGCTGTAGAGGCGCACCCAAAAAGGCGAGTGGTTGATTTGTAGGTGCCCCGGCTGCTCCTCCTTATCAATCTCTTTGAACAACAGAAGATGCTTGTCGAAATTCCATGGAGCGTCGTCCATTACTCGTTGCTTATCTCGCCAATGGGAGAACTGCATAACGAAGGCGTCACCCTCCAGCTTCTTGAACACCACTGTCTCGCGTAGACTCCTCACCTGTGTCAGTGTCCTTTCCATTGCCTGTGGACCTCACATATATAAATGCATGCATCCCGCAAGGTTGTACTGCAGCAGTGAAAAGACCATCTAGCTCTTAGCATCAATTCCTCTAAAATGAAACAACATCATGTGCATAGCTTGGAACTAGCTTGTGTTTCCATTGTGACTACTTTGAGTTAGCCCACTTCACATGCATTGTGCCTCCATAGTTTGTGGGGTCCTAGGGTAGAATTCTTGTAGTGGACTTTAACCAAGGCCGCATACAAGAATCCGACCGGAGCATATGCCATATAGAGGAATTGGACCATGGCCTCGTACTGGAGTCCTATTTTAGAGCTATGTACACATGAACTATGTCTATGTAAATGTCAATCTTGCATCCAGCTAATATGCATACGACCTCCATGGTTTGTAGATATCTCAATTGGCGTACAAGTTATAAACCACAGATGAAAGTATGGCACATGGATGGACACTTCTCATTAAGAAAAGGTTTTTCTAAGAAGTAAAGTCCAACGGTGGATTTATTTTTAATGATCCTAAGTTTCTTGACTACCATAGATACATTCCTAATGTTATAGACACAGACATAAAAAGTTACCTGATATTTATCCATATTTCATAGGATAGATATCAGTACTACAGTGTTATTAGATCTATAATGTTGTGTCTGTCATGACCTAATGAATCAGTTCCTGATCTTGAGATGGATAGACCCAAGAGTTGCACATGGATGTGGAAGATGTTTCTCATACAGTCGTGGGGTCCATAGATTCAAGCTCCAAGCTCCAATTTTGGGATTCTGCATTTTCAGTCTACAATTTTGTATCTCTTCTCGTGCCACTGTCAATGCTCCTTCTCGTCCGCACTGTCAATAGTCTTGCCCCTCACTCAGTCCCCATCATGCCTCCGAACATTCTATTAGACCCCACCTCTTCCTTTGCAAATGCCTACTTTTTCAACACCACAATTACATTAATTGCTCCACTGTGCGTCTTCTACTACTTACCATCACTCGCTTCCTCCTCCATCTAATTCCTTGTCCCATATATCTAATTAATTGCCTTGAGAACGATGTAGGTGGGATGGCTCGATTGTTTGCTAGATTGTTGTCTCTGACTCCTGTTCGTTGAACATAAAGTCAAAAAAGGAGAAGCACACTATGATATATTTAAGTGTACACATGACTTAGTGAGGGGGTGAAATAGATGGAATAGTGTTGGCCCGTAGTAGATCTCAGTTCCCATAATTTCTCGCTATTGGGGAGCGCTTTCTCTCAAGTCTCCTCCCCTATCCCATTTGCCCCCTCACCTAGTACTCTCCCCCTCCCCCTTTTTCTTATCTCTGTTGAGACACTCTCTCTACTATCTACTCACTTGTCATGTGGTTTGTACCTCTTGATATGTTGTGTGGGTTGTGGCCTCCCCTTTGACTATGTATACCCTTGTTGGTTATCTCAGTGCTCCTCCCCCACCTGCTATAGGGTGTCGTAGTTGGCGAATGATAATGATGGGAGTATCCTTTATTGTCCTTTTGGTTAGATCTCCAGGATCTGGCTTGGTGAACATTTTGGGGTATATGGGTATTATTTCGTGTTGTCATTTTCTTTGTAGTCTCCTCTAAGCTAGGCGTAGCAAAACCTTCGACCTCGGAGCTCCTCCTTGGGAATCTTTGTTGGTTCCTTGTGGATCTAGATAGTGGTTGTCGCCCTTGTTCTCATTTTTTCCTGATCCCATCTCTACTTCCCCAAGGGACTACATATGAGTGGACTATCAATAAAGTATTTCAAGATGTGAAGGAGACTGATCTATTTCAATAATAACTATATACCAAGTGTGATGAAAAAACAAAAAAGAGTAACTTATGAATGTTCTATAAGAACAATCTATGAACACAAGCATTTATTCAGCTGAATTTGGGTCTTATCATCAGACTTTGGATGCTTGCTTGCTTCTTTCTAAGACCAACGCTTTGCATGCTTATAATTTGATAACATGTGATGCTGAAGCGTTGACTCATAGGACTTCTTGTTTATTCATATTCTGAATTGACCACTGGTCATGAGGATTTATGAAGGTTTATCATGGTCTTTTGGTATGTCCACTATCTTTATGTGTTTACTTCCACCAGACTGAAATCCTACTAGTTCATGGAGGGATTGATGATAGTAACTAATCTGTGGACTTACATTATTTGCATTGATGGCTGACTAGTAGTTTATGTAGTTGCAAGCTTATCTCTTCCTCATTTCCTGCTAGACTCTACACTGCTGAATGTCTACTGGTTCATGGAGCAGCAGGCTAGTATCTCATTCCCTCCCTATTGGGGACCTGTTGTTTCTCAACTTGTGATCTATGGGCGTTTGATATATAACTCTAAGTATTGCAAAGACATTATTTTCGTATCAAATACTCTAATGTGCAATGTTCTTCTTTGTCAGTAAACTATCGTATAGGTAATACACTTGTATAGTCACATTTCAAAAATAAAAAATAGTAAGGTGTCAGAGATTCTTATCTCATTTGATGTGTTTTCTTGCAATGTATTAACAACCGTAACAACTCAGTTGCAGTTTCCCAAATTAAAGATTTCAGATTCATTTAATCCTTTTTTGAGTTCTAGTTCAAACATATTTTTTTGGTACATCAAGCACAAGCTTATATTTTGGTTCTTTAAATTGTAGATTCCACATCATTATTTAATTCAACTTCTAATTTTCTAAAGATGACTGTGGTACATTGTTACGACCCATATCAGAGTTAGTCAATAAATACCTTGAATTACGTAAAACACCTCAGTTAGTGCTAAGTTTTTGTTTAACATCATGAATAATCAAGATAAGACAACATGTGAATCAATAGTCGAGGTTTAATCATCTGAGGCAATTAGTGTTGAATATCAAATTAAATATCATGGTTAATCAAATAAGTTAATATGTGAATCAATAGTTGAGTTTGAATCACCCGAGGCAATTAATAATATCAATGTTGATTAATTAGTTAATTAGGTTGAGTTGAATACTCAATGTTGCAATTAGTGTTTTGACCTGATGTGACAAGCTAGTTAACATGATTTTATGCCCTGGGATGATAGAGAATTCCGTGCTTAATCCGTTGCAAGAAAAATCACTCGAAACCGACTTCCGAGTTAAAAGATACGGGCATTTGAGTGTTCAGGGACCTAGTTGTAATTACCAAAAAACGATTGGGCATTTTGCATTCCGGCCCCTCCGCGAACCGACCCTTCTCTTCTTCTTCTTTCGCCCGATAGAACAGGGAAACGGCAGTGGCCGACAGAGCAACGGAGAGAAAGGGGGAGCAGGGGCGATTGAGGGGCGATTTTCGCGGTCCTTCACCTCCGACCAGCAGCGCCTTGCTCCACCCTTCTTCTTCCTCTACCTTCCTTCCTCAACCTCGCCCATCCAAGCAGCCCGAGCTGCTAGGGCGCCGGCCAGCAGCAGCCGGCCAGCTGCAGGGCACCGGCCAGGAGCCGCCTTAGGCACGGCCAGCAGTACAAAAACGCCGCCCCTGAGCTCGGCTTGAAGTTCAGATCACGAATCTGCAACCACCTAGCTTCGATTCAGCCTGTAGCCAAGATTTCCGGTTGTGCGTGAAGCTGCTGTTGCAGCAGGTTCGTAAACTGGAAAAGACCAGAGGTAGAAGACGATCCGAAATCGTCTAGAATCCGGCCCTGGACGCATGAGACACCAAAGAAAGGTAGCTTTGGGCTTTTGATTGAAATTCCAAATCTAGAATCTGTAGCTTATAGCCTTAATTAGGTGCTAAATCGAGTTCATCTACAATTAGATTTCCGTATCTGCGCAGGTGCACGGCGTGCAACTCAGTTTGCACGGCGTGCAAAGTTACAGATATGCAGAACGAGTTTCTGCCCAGGTGCGCGGCGTGCAGCCCAGGTGCACGGCGTGCACTCTGCTGAAAAGGGAAGAATTAGGCGTGGTTGTGGACGTCTTTCGGTGTATACGAACACACCGAAGTGGGTGAGTAATAGTTCATTTAGAAATCATTATTTAACTCATTTTAAATACTTATTTGCTTCAGTATCAGTTAATATGATTCCTGAACAGTGTAGCATGTACTTCAGTATGATAAGTTCAGTGGAACTTGAATTGCGTGATGTAAATGATGAAAAAGAGGAAATTCTATGTCTTACAGTTGCTATATGATATTTCTGTTTAAATGTTTATTTGTTAATCAGGTATAGACATAGGTGCCCTAACACCGTAGAGCCCCTCGTGAGGTCTGCACCTTGGGGTGAAACGACCTACCTAGCGTGTGTCTAGATGGTCGGTGACTCGTGTTCAACAATAATCCGTGCGTGTGTCGCAGTGGCACGAGGGCAGAAAAGCAGTGTTCAACAATAATCCGTGCGTGTGTCACGGTGGCACTGGGAAAAGAAAGAAAACTTGGTTATCTAACACCATTCGTGCGTGTGTCGCGAAGGTAACCCTGTGAGACTCTCCGCCTGTGTGCTCAGGTTAAAGGAGGAGTCTAGAGTACACTCTTTTGAGAGTGCAGTGAGGCCGTGTGAGCCTGAGAGTCCTGTAGCAGACCAGGATAACAGTCAGACTTAGCATTTCCCGGGTGTGTCGCTAAGTCTTGTACGGTGGGACCGTAGCATGAACTTGTTGCGGATCTTTATATGCAGGGTACACTGCATATATTTAGGGCATAATAATAAAATGAATAAATAATCATGTAGGTTCACAGTAAATTTATATAACTGTTCATTTACCTGAATTACCTGTTGATGATTTAGAATGTGGTTATTATCTGTATATTTGTTATGTATTTAGAACTGCCTTGCTTAGTTCTGCATTTATGTTTAATTTCAATATTATAAACCTGATGAGTTGTTTAGTGATAGCTAAGTGAAATACTATTCACTGAGCGAGTAGGCTCATACCTCTACTCAAAACATTTTCAGGTTATCATCAGCAGCAGGAAATCAGAAGGATCGATTTATCCTTACGCCTAGTCGATAGAAGGTTCGTAGTTGGTAGTTAGATGTCTCTTAGTCCATTCCCCTCGATCCTCGGGACAAGGTGTGAGTGAGAGAGAGAATGTCTTTAAAGATGTAAATATTCTGTTATGCTTTATTTATGTCAAACAATGTAATATGTTGTATATTCTGCGTATATTGTTATTCAGTTAATAAAGATGCTTCCGCAAATTTGTTTAGTTTCATTTTACAGCATAAATCGGATTATCCTATTAATCTCTTTAAAAGGTTTTAAAAAGTAAAGAGTGGTTGGCTTATGTGTAAATCCCATCCTGTCGCGTCTTAATCTCGTGGTTTGTGGTTAATGTGAGATTGGGGCATGACAACTCTTGGTATCAGAGCTTTGGTTTGAGTACTTAGTTACTCAAGTTCAGGGGACGATAAGAGACCAATAGGATTAAGGTTTAGGTGTCTTTCTTCTATCTGTAATTTTCTAACAGGAAGTGTTCTGTAATACTATTGCAGATAGTAGGAAGAGGATCTGGTCACGAGAATCAAGTAATGAGCTTAAGATGAGTCGTTAAGAATCATTAAGATCAAAAGATAAAGTTATAAGTAAGGTAAACAATAGTTGATGTGTTTTAGCTCTGGAAAGTCTGAGTGTTTAGATACCCTGGCCAGGTGTCTGAATACTTAGATTGACCAGTATCAAGCTACTCTGTCTGTTCTTCTCTGGATGCCCTGGCCAGGTATACAGAGGAAGGATAGGCTAGAGAGAAAACACTACAAATCTTAGGGTTATGAGATAAGAAATTAATATAGGAACAAGAGATTACATATAGGATGCGATATAACTCTTACTTGATTTTGCTTATTTGATTTAAAGATCACTAGAAATGCTTTTATATGCATGAAATGAAATTTCCAGTTTGTAAAGTAAACATAATTCTTTTATATTGTTGCGTCATGAAGTGAATTGTTTAATGTTTGTTTCCTTTGTATTAATGTAGACCCGAAACTGTGTTTAAAGGAGGTTGCCCTGAGTGGATATTCTTTCCACATGTTTAAATATTAATAGGGGTTGATTAATCTCGAGTAGCTCTTGGCTTCAGGACTACAGGTTCGGCCTGGTCCGGCTGGCAGGATGCGTTACTGGGATCTAATGACTCCTATTAACAAGTAAAATAAGAATAGAAGTATAAATGTTCTTTTGTCTTGGGAATTAGGGTTTGAGAAGCATAGACCCTAATTGGCCCAAATTAGGATTTTAATGATATATGAATACAGAATTTGATAAATAGAATGTCTCACTAGATGATTTTTAGTATTTTATGTGTGACTCTGATTTAGCCTAATTTTGGATATGATTTGGATGTATGAAATATAAACAACATTAGAGAATATCAAAATTTTTGAAGAATGTTCTGACCTGTTCATCGGCTGAGTTTCAAAACTCGACCGATCACATTTTCAGATTTATATAGCAGTGTGGTAATTGAATTTTATCTTTTTATTGGTATATCCAATTGATCTCAAATTTTAACTATGTTTGAAAATCACAAATTTTAGACACTTAATTAATTTGGCGTAATTTTTGGATGACTTTTGATCTCTACAGTAAGGTGTCGGTCGAATTGCAACTCGACCGAATCTGCTGCAGACTGCTATATAGCAGCGCACTGTTTGATTTTTAATTAATTAATGGTACCTTGAAATGACCTGAAATTTTTACTGTAGGTCTAAAACTTTATTAGGCACAACATATAAAATTTTCAAAATTTTTGGAATTTCTGTTTACAGTTTAATAAACGAATTACAGAAACTATTATAAAACTGAATTTTCAGCCTTTTAATTAAAGTTGAGTGCTGGGTTAATATGTTATTGACCCAAGCAACTCAATTTGATTTATATAATCAACCACACACACACAATAATTCTATGCTATTAATAAAGGATCAAACCCTAGAATGATTAAAGTTGTAGTAGTTTAAGGGATATCATTAGTGATGTAACCTTGAATACTAGTAATTTTGTAAAATAAGATCTTGAGATATGTTCTATGAAAAGTAAACTGGTTTTGATAGTGATCTAGGGTTTTGAAGTAGATAATCTGATTGGTACATGAACAACATGAAATGATTTAGAGGAATGAGTAAGACATAAACCTAAAATGTAATAATAAGTAAGTAACATAGAAAGCGGAGTATTATCCGATTATGATCTAAAGATAGTTGATGTAGTTCATGTTTTAAAGACATGGCGTCACTATCTTTATGATGTGACAATAGATTATCAACCTGGTCAAGAGAATGTGGTGACTGATGCTTTCAGCAGAAAGTCAAGTTCAACAGTTAATGCATTTTCTACGGCAGGTTTCAATCGAGACCTAGTAGAAATGTGGGAGTTGAACCTAGATTTAGGGGTGACAGCACAGAGTGATTTGATTATACAGATGTAAGTTAAGCTTACTTCTTATGATCAGATCAAAGAACTATAATAGGGTGATAGTGAGTTAAACCAGACTATGCATGACATAATAGGAGGAAAAGAGACTACAGTTTAAGTTTTTATGATGATAAGGTGTTATATTAACATGACATGTTATGTGTATCTCAAGATAGAGTAAAATTCTTTTAAGGGGAAAAGCTGAAAGAAAATAATTTTTATGGAAGTGTATGTTTTGATGTATGTTATGCTTTCAGGAAAAACTAAGATGTATATGAATTCCAAGAAGTTGAAATG
Source organism: Alisma plantago-aquatica (assembly GCA_963693085.1). NCBI lineage: Eukaryota > Viridiplantae > Streptophyta > Magnoliopsida > Alismatales > Alismataceae > Alisma > Alisma plantago-aquatica. The sequence goes on along the minus strand of OY856411.1, from coordinate 1,045,644,807 downwards.
GATGGTCAGATATGCAGAAGGATGTAGCTGGGTATGTGGTTAAAAGTAGTGTGTATCAGTAGGTTAGGGCTGAACCCTAAAAATCTATAGCTACCTTGTAATCTTTTTCTATGCCCGAATGGGAATGGGAATTTATCACAATGGATTTTGTGGTAAGATTACCCAGGACACCTAGAGGTTGTGATTTGATATGAATAATTGTGGATAGACTAATTTAGTCTGCTCACTTTCTTCATATTAAGTCAACCTTTGATGTCTTGATATATGACCAAGATATACATGGATGAAATAGTTAGATTGCCTGGTAATCCAGTTTCAATCATATCTTATTGAGATCCTAAGTTAACATCTAGGTTGTGGAAATAGTTGCATCGTGCTTCGGGCACAAAGATAAGATTCAGTACAACCTTTTTACCCGCATACGGATGGTTAGTCTGAGAGAACCATTCAGACTCTTAAGGAAATGCTGAGAGCATATGTTATGGGTCTCAGTGAAAGTTGGGAAGAACATTTAAGTCTCATAGAGTTTGCTTAATGTGAATGTTGAGTTTAGAAATACACAACTGATAATGGTACGGTTAGAGAATGAACCCAGGAAACACAGTTTTGGTAAATCATTAGATATATGATTCCAAGATAGTAAGACAGTATTAAAATATATAAATAAACCTAAATACCTGCTTCCTGTTATGTTAATGTGTGTGATCTGACATTTTACATGATTTGGCACTTTTCATTGAGATATCATTAGAAATTCTCAAGTACTATTAAATACTTGTGTGATGATACGTAAATAACTCTTAATTGAGTTATGTGATGCATAAACCAGGAATTTGGTTAATATGCACGTTCTTTGAGAAAATTTAAGTAATTGAACAATAGTACAGATGGTTTGTTATATGTGAAGTAAATAGATTTTATTGATGTAATAAGATGTTCAATTACATGAATCCGGTATGTATGTGCCAAAATTGATTGAGTTTGGAATATTTATGAATTTTTAATCTGTCTGCATGCATGATATAAACATTACTCGGTAATTACAATGATTTGAAATATACTGTTCTGCCAGTTGGAGAATGATACCGTATTGTGATTTGAATTGAAATCTAACAGATGAGATAATGGAAACCCTAAGAGTAGGGTGTTGCCATGTGATTACTGAATGAGATAACCCTAAGAGTAGGGTGTTGGCATGTGATGAATGAATAAGGCGAATGAAACCCTAAGGATAGGGTGTACGATGAATCAAGTATTTTAATACCAATTCTCAGTATGATATGTAGTGATACTTAACAATTGAATTGCATGATTTTAATTTAGTACCAGATTGACATGCATTTTGTTTTAGAATTTTAGATTGTTTGCATGAATAGTATAAAAATTTCTTGGTAATTACCATAAAGTGAGATACTGTTATAACGATTCAGGAAAGACAAAGTTTTGTGGGTTGGTCTGGGATCAGATCAGATGTGTTCTAGGTTAAGGGACTTATACAGATGATTGATCAGAGGATCAAAAGTTCAAGAATTTGCGAGATACCAGTAGTAAGGGTTTTATGAAGGAACCATAACATAGAGGAAGCTACGTAGGAATACGAGTCAGAGATGAGTAACACGTCTCCTTTCTCTTTTAGGAATTTCGGGACGAAATTCTTATAAGGGAGGGAGATTGTTACGACCCATATCAGAGTTAGTCAATAAATACCTTGAATTACGTAAAACACCTCAGTTAGTGCTAAGTTTTTGTTTAACATCATGAATAATCAAGATAAGACAACATGTGAATCAATAGTCGAGGTTTAATCATCTGAGGCAATTAGTGTTGAATATCAAATTAAATATCATGGTTAATCAAATAAGTTAATATGTGAATCAATAGTTGAGTTTGAATCACCCGAGGCAATTAATAATATCAATGTTGATTAATTAGTTAATTAGGTTGAGTTGAATACTCAATGTTGCAATTAGTGTTTTGACCTGATGTGACAAGCTAGTTAACATGATTTTATGCCCTGGGATGATAGAGAATTCCGTGCTTAATCCGTTGCAAGAAAAATCACTTGAAACCGACTTCCGAGTTAAACGATACGGGCATTTGAGTGTTCAGGGACCTAGTTGTAATTACCAAAAAACGATTGGGCATTTTGCATTCCGGCCCCTCCGCGAACCGACCCTTCTCTTCTTCTTCTTTCGCCCGATAGAACAGGGAAACGGCAGTGGCCGACAGAGCAACGGAGAGAAAGGGGGAGCAGGGGCGATTGAGGGGCGATTTTCGCGGTCCTTCACCTCCGACCAGCAGCGCCTTGCTCCACCCTTCTTCTTCCTCTACCTTCCTTCCTCAACCTCGCCCATCCAAGCAGCCCGAGCTGCTAGGGCGCCAGCCAGCAGCAGCCGGCCAGCTGCAGGGCACCGGCCAGGAGCCGCCTTAGGCACGGCCAGCAGTACAAAAACGCCGCCCCTGAGCTCGGCTTGAAGTTCAGATCACGAATCTGCAACCACCTAGCTTCGATTCAGCCTGTAGCCAAGATTTCCGGTTGTGCGTGAAGCTGCTGTTGCAGCAGGTTCGTAAACTGGAAAAGACCAGAGGTAGAAGACGATCCGAAATCGTCTAGAATCCGACCCTGGACGCATGAGACACCAAAGAAAGGTAGCTTTGGGCTTTTGATTGAGATTCCAAATCTAGAATCTGTAGCTTATAGCCTTAATTAGGTGCTAAATCGAGTTCCTCTACAATTAGATTTCCGTCTCTGCGCAGGTGTACGGCGTGCAACTCAGTTTGCACGGCGTGCAAAGTTACAGATATGCAGAACGAGTTTCTGCCCAGGTGCGCGGCGTGCAGCCCAGGTGCACGGCGTGCACTCTGCTGAAAAGGGAAGAATTAGGCGTGGTTGTGGACGTCTTTCGGTGTATACGAACACACCAAAGTGGGTGAGTAATAGTTCATTTAGAAATCATTATTTAACTCATTTTAAATACTTATTTGCTTCAGTATCAGTTAATATGATTCCTGAACAGTGTAGCATGTACTTCAGTATGATAAGTTCAGTGGAACTTGAATTGCGTGATGTAAATGATGAAAAAGAGGAAATTCTATGTCTTACAGTTGCTATATGATATTTCTGTTTAAATGTTTATTTGTTAATCAGGTATAGACATAGGTGCCCTAACACCGTAGAGCCCCTCGTGAGGTCTGCACCTTGGGGTGAAACGACCTACCTAGCGTGTGTCTAGATGGTCGGTGACTCGTGTTCAACAATAATCCGTGCGTGTGTCGCGGTGGCACGAGGGCAGAAAAGTAGTGTTCAACAATAATCCGTGTGTGTGTCACGGTGGCACTGGGAAAAGAAAGAAAACTTGGTTATCTAACACCATTCATGCGTGTGTCGCGAAGGTAACCCTGTGAGACTCTCCGCCTGTGTGCTCAGGTTAAAGGAGGAGTCTAGAGTACACTCTTTTGAGAGTGCAGTGAGGCCGTGTGAGCCTGAGAGTCCTGTAGCAGACCAGGACAGCAGTCAGACTTAGCATTTCCCGGGTGTGTCGCTAAGTCTTGTACGGTGGGACCGTAGCATGAACTTGTTGCGGATCTCTATATGCAGGGTACACTGCATATATTTAGGGCATAATAATAAAATGAATAAATAATCATGTAGATTCACAGTAAATTTATATAACTGTTCATTTACCTGAATTACCTGTTGATGATTTAGAATGTGGTTATTATCTGTATATTTGTTATGTATTTAGAACTGCCTTGCTTAGTTCTGCATTTATGTTTAATTTCAATATTATAAACCTGATGAGTTGTTTAGTGATAGCTAAGTGAAATACTATTCACTGAGCGAGTAGGCTCATACCTCTACTCAAAACATTTTCAGGTTATCATCAGCAGCAGGAAATCAGAAGGATCGATTTATCCTTACGCCTAGTCGATAGAAGGTTCGTAGTTGGTAGTTAGAGGTCTCTTAGTCCATTCCCCTCGATCCTCGGGACAAGGTGTGAGTGAGAGAGAGAATGTCTTTAAAGATGTAAATATTCTGTTATGCTTTATTTATGTCAAACAATGTAATATGTTGTATATTCTGCGTATATTGTTATTCAGTTAATAAAGATGCTTCCGCAAATTTGTTTAGTTTCATTTTACAGCATAAATCGGATTATCCTATTAATCTCTTTAAAAGGTTTTAAAAAGTAAAGAGTGGTTGGCTTATGTATAAATCCCATCCTGTCGCGTCTTAATCTCGTGGTTTGTGGTTAATGTGAGATTGGGGCGTGACATACATTTTGTGTATGTGACTTCCCATGTTTTTTATTTTTCATTTGACAGTAAGGCCATGTAAGTGAAGTACGTCCCAAGGAACAATGAGCATATAGAATATAATAGGAGAACTAGCCCAACATCTAGAGTCATTTGGACTTGGAGTTTGAGCTTTGCCCTTGGACAACATAAAAGGCAATGGCAGTGGCAGGTATATATGGCTATCCGTCATGTATAACTATTGTCATACTACCGAATGATGATGTCATTTGACATAAAAAAAATCACACAGTAAAACAATCCTTAGGCTTCTTTTTAAATTGTATGACCTCCTACAAGGCAACTCTCATAACTCTTTCTATAAATAATTATCTAAAAATCATAATAATCAATGTTATTGCTATTCTTTTTATAATGTTATTGTTATTAATCTATATTTGGTTAAGTGTACTGAGAAGAAAATGTCATGCAATTAGGTAAGGCAAATCCTTGTGTTCTCTTTTCTCAAATTAGCATGTGAGCGGACCCAAAGAAAACAGCCTTCTCTGCTAATAGAAACATTGTACTAATGGATTTCAGCTGGGATGATCATTGCATGTAGCATCACTGACTCCCACCTAGCTAGAAATATGTATGGTGATGCATTTATAGATAACCTCCGAGACAGGGAATAATGGTTAACATGTGATATGTATAGTAAGTGATGAACAAAATGGTTGAATAATACACTTGCATTAGGTGTAGGAGTTGAGATTGCAAGTTGGAACATGGGATGAGTAACTTAGACAAGCAGTTGATGTTCCTTCCACAGAGGCGAGAAGAAGTAGAAGAACACCCACTTGAACTATGTGTATAGTAGCCTAAAATAATCACATGGTTTCCAAATAAAATGTGTGTTTTGTTCTGTTAATAGCTTCTGTAATCTTCAGCTGCATATTATGATGAAGGGGTGCTGGGTTAACTGTAAGAACTTGTCATGGCTTTGTTTCAGGAATTAGAAGTCTCGTTGTAATGAGAAAATAAAGGTTGCAACATCCAGGTGGAGAAAGATAGAGGGAAATAATCGTTCTGTTTCCTTCCTTCTTGTTGTTTGTGCGCCTTTACAGTAAGAAAGAGGTCAACTCCTTATTCCATTTAAGGATCCCACAAAAAACCCTCCATTGAGCTTTGATTGTTTCAATTGCCACTTTAGGTCCTAACCTTCTTCCATAAATTTTCAAATTCCATGAATCAGTTGCATTCTTCAAATTTGGTCTTTGAAGTACTGCTTTTCTTATTGTCTTCTTTGCCATTTTCAACCTTCAATGAAGAAAAGAGAACGATTTATACCATGAAAATTATCTCAAATCTTGCCTCTTACCCTAGATCTGCCTTCTAACATTTCACCTAACTTTTTTTGACAACCTTGTGTTTATATTATATAGGACTCTCAACCATTACATCAGTAGGGTTGAAAAGGAAATTACAATTCCAAGTGGACCATAAAACATCACCAATACCATTCCTAGTAATCTTGTGAGCAATCACATTCCCTTCTCTAAAAATATGGGTGAAACATATATTATGAAAGTTATTCTTCACCATATCACTATCTTTATAAATCATCACTGTAGGACTTAAACCTATGCTATCTTTATTTAATAGCTCCTTCACATGTTTAGCATCCATTTCCATCACCACCTTGTCCATATTCAGGTTGTTGGTTGTCTGCAAACTGAAGAGAATGACAGTAAACTCAGCCGTGAAGGCATCCATGTTCACAAAGGTGGTCTTAGCAGCCATGAATCTAAATGTACATCTATGGTGTCTGAAGATGGCCCCCAAATTGATTATACCCCCTGATAGCTGGTGTCAAAACCTATTGTAGCTTGTAGTAAATTCAGTTGTTTCATGTAGTATTTGCTACAAATTTCACATGCCTTCTACTCATGATGAAACATCGGTGTCAAGAGCTTCTGCATCTTTCGTTAGGAAACTGGACTATATAGTTCTAGACAGAAGAAAGTTGAAGAACGAGAAAGGAGTAATTATTCTATATATGATCTTAGCAGATATATAGCCACATTGAATGTCACATACTGTTACATTTCTCTGTACGTGTGCTAAATACATTTGCAGAATTTGTATTTTATTTTATTGCAGAATCATTTAATGAAATGTCATGATGTAGCCAATAAGATGAAAGTTGTAAGAAATCTAATTCTGACTCAATATTCTATTTTTGTAGTTTGTTTAGGAACAAATGCTAGAAACTACTATGGTGTAGTTGATGGAGCCCCAAGGTCAAGTACTCATCGCATTTGAAGCTATTCTTTATAGACCTATTCCTTCCTTGAACACTGGATCTGAAGGCATGAAGCCCATTGATACTTCTTCACTGGGATAAGAAAGATTATGAAATGGGTAAGTTTCCAGTAAGAGAAACTATGTTTGCTTGTTCCTTTTGTGATTAGTTTTATTACATTTAAAGAGAAAATCTAAATTATAAAAAAACACCAGATCTTCGATTATCCCTTAACTCAAAATTTTTCTTACTGGAATGTGTAGAGAAAATATTCATCAGCCTAGTTTTGTTCACGCTCTAATAATTGATGGGCATCTACATCCCATTTAAAATAGTATTTTCAAGAATAGAGGAGGTAGTCCTAATACATTGCCTAATAAATGAAATCCATAAGAACATAGCTTTCACCATCATCCAAACCTTCTCCCATCTAAATGATGATACAATTTTGAAATGTCCATCATAGTGAAAAATTAAGCACGTGAAATTTTATTTTGGATGCCAAGTAGAAAATATGCAGTCACGAAATGCCTCATGGTCTCCAATTTAGATATATTTAGTTACGAACGGATTGGGAAACATATTTACAATGTTGCACCTATTGTCTTTTTAAATATAGACTATCCATCTCCCTATGAAGTGTTATGCCTCCTGAGTCTTACCAAAGAAAAGTGAAAGATTATTAGAAGGGATGTCCTAAGTTTTACCAAAGAAAAGTGATACTGGAGTCTTGTCAATTGGTTTACGTTGATTGGTGGGCTTTTTGTTTACAAGGATCTGCTATTTGTGCGGCTGGCAGCTGCTGCTGCTCGCAACTACTCTCCCATCTGTTTTTCACCCATTGATGCTCCAACACATTTTAGAGTAACAACTGCAGTAGGAAATCAGAGAGAACATACCTGCAAGTATAAATTTTGACTAAATAATGAAACAGGATACTCACCCTATTAGGTAATCCATTTGAATGTTGACATGGATACTTACCCCATAGAAAGTAGTGGGAGTGGGACAACAGATCTGGATCAGAGAGATGGTCCAGGATAATATCCAGTGTGCTGGATTCTCCTTGCTTTTCTTGAGTCTCAGCCTGGCATTGGAGTTAACAGAATGGCATATCAGGTCAGTTTAAGAAAAATGAACCAAATTACTCTTGCTTTGCCTAGTGTGTTTAGAAGTGAGTGGGAAACAGTCACAGGTTCAGAAACAGAAAACCAGGCGTTGTTTTAATCTATATCAGCTTATCAGATAAAATCTATACTTAAAAAAAGGATAGAATATTATGAGACATGGATTAAGGCATTGATCAGTAACATAAACAGAAAATCAGGGCTGTTTTGAACTGTATCAGCATATTGGATTGAATCTATAAATATTAAAAAAAAAGGATTGTATAAGGAATGGACTAAGGCATTGATCAACTAGTCTACTGTGCCCATCAGTTAGAACAAAATTAGACCCACCCAACCAATTACATAAGAATATGAAGTGACTAGAAGGAAAAGGAAACACTTTGTTGGAGAGTTTATTGTTTCTTCTAATGCGTAATTATTATTATTTGTTGGCGAGGAAATTGGAAATCTTGCATGTGAACATTTTTATGCAAGGCCAGTGCATCCTCTTAGAAACGTCTTACGCAGATTTAGCTTTCTTTTAGGAAAGAGCTTATGTTGGAGGAGAAAGCACATTTTTATGTAAGTTTACGACAAAAGCCCACAAGTTTTTTTTAATTAGTACTATTTACTAAGTTCAATCATAATTTTAGTTTACGGGTGCATGTTACTGCTATGTTGGTTCACTTACATTTATCTCTACTTCGCACCAACTCTGATTCCTTTTTGTATTTATATTGATAGGGTAGATTACTTTTAATGATGGATTTCGACGAACTATGCACCTTGGAGTAGACCAAAACCAAAATATAATGGTAAGTTGTTTGTTGTACTATGATTTATGTATAAACTTTAAATTCTATTAATATAATGATTTGTCATTTTTAGGAGAAGAATACTCAAGTACCTAACCGTATGAGGCCTGGAATTGATGAAGAGCACCACACCATTTGAAGGAATATGGAGACATTATAGATCTTAAGCGTTTCCAACATGATATGTTGATTGTCATCAATCTCAAATTTTAGAACCATATGTACTCTTTATTTATATCAATGTTGAGCACGCAATGTATGGATAATATTTTGCTTCAATAATAGAAATCGGTTTGAGGTGATTTAACATTTTTATGTGTCATTTTGGTGTTGAATCTTCTTATGATGTCATGTGAATTAGTATAAAAATATTGCTTGAGGTTATGTATACAAAGTTTTCATTTAAAATTTGATATTCACTATAGTAACAATTAATTAACATTTAATAAATCATTCAATAATCAATAACCAAATCATTTACAGTAGTCCCTCATAAATATATTGATGAAGGTCTTTAGTCCCTCAAAAATGTAGTGTTGAGATCCAGATTGACCATCAAAATTGCATTGATGACGACCACATAGCCCCTCAAAAATAATATTAATGAAGACATTATCCCTTCAAAAATATATTCTCCAGGACCATCAAGTCCCTCAAAAATGTATTTATGAGAACTAAACATGCCCTCAATAATGTTATTATGAAGGCTAAATAGTCCCTCAAAAATGTATTTATGAAGGCTAAATAGTCCCTCAAAATAACATTCTTGAGGGTCAGTTGGTCCGTGACAATTGTATTCGTGAGGGCCACTGGTATTTGTCACGTGAGTTCTCTTCACAGACCATTCGTGAGGGCCAGACTCACAACCGTCCCTATTTGTGAGGGCCTGTAGAGAGGGGTTTGTGACAGGACTCACTCGTGAATAATGGCCCAATTTTTACTAGTGAGTTAACTACCCTTGTCTCTTTGGTTCTCATTTATGGGGATGATAGGAAAAAGGGTGTCTTTAAACTAACACTCAATATCATAGTAACTCTATATCCATGTTATTGTTTATATTAATCGAGTAAAATCAATCAACATTAACCCTTGATGGCATTTTTCTAGGGATGAAGAATATGAAAAATGGGTGTGGAAAACCTCTTATTTTTTAAGTTTAATATTGTGTCTTAAAGTAAAGTCATTTGAAGGGGAGTCAGAAGAGGAATACAAACAATCATCACATCCTACTATGAGCATTAGAACCCACCTGGTTGACACTCATTATGACGTAGCAAGTAAGTCATGTCCAATATGCCCTATTTAGTATAGTTGTTAATTATTATTATTAGTAGTTGATTGTTGATGCAAAAAATTGAACTTAATTACCAATAATGATTGTGATTGATATTGATTGTAAGGTTAAAAAACATCAAGTTAATTATCATTCACTCTTCTTCCGATATTTAATTGTGTTAATTTTGACTTGTCTTCCTTTTTATAGAAGTTTCATGTAATAAGATAAGTTCTTGTTTTAGAAAAGAAGAAATTTTTTGAAAAACAAAAGGTTAGGTTGTTTGGTAATATATTCTTTGTATGTAAAAGATCCTTGGTTGCATCATTAGGATTTATACCAATATTGTTAAGAAACCATTCTACAAAATCCATAGTAACTATATTTTATTATAAGCTAGCTTAAGAAGACAAAATTTTCTAAAACTGGACAATATGGGACACATTTTATTATCATCATACAACTAAGATGATATATGTTACAACCCCAATTTTTGGGTTCATCTGGTGAGAAATGTAATTTCTCATATTAAAGATAATTGAACAAAGAATGGTATAATTTGTTTTGAATACATGGATTTTTCTTACAATAGCCTTGATGTCTTTGTTGTGGGCTTTATTGGATATTGGGCCCAAATAATAAAGAAGATTCAATTAGTAATTGAATAATTGAATATTTGAGAAAAGGAAGAGGTAGAAACCTCGAGAAGGCAAGGAGATGTAATCCAAGGATGGATTTCGTGCCTCTTAGGTTCCAAGGAGTCCAAAGTTGCAAAAAAAGGCAATAAGAAAAGAGAAGTTTAATTAAGTATTTCTTTAGTAAGAAAGAAATTGAAAATAATGTTAAAATGTTGGAAAAGAAGTGGGAAAAGGTATAATGAGGTGATCCTTTGTGGAATTTCGTATTCCAAGGATTTCTAATGATAAAAGGAATACCAATGAGGAAAGTGAAAGAGAAATAAAGAGAAATCCTCAAAAAGAGATATTTAAATAAGAAATAAACAAGATAATGAGGAATAATAAGGAATAATGCATTTAGATGCATCTAGAAGGCTAATAAGTATACTTGAAAATGAATTTCGAAATCATAGGGTTTCTTGGGATCTAAGGAGTCCCAATAAAGAGGAAAGAAAGAGAAAATACTAAAAAGGAAAAATAAGAGGATAATGTGTTGCATTATTAATGAATTATGAGGTATTGTTAAAAAGAAAGTAATTTAAATTAAAGGAAATAGAATTTCTTACTTAAGGATTGAAAAGTAAGAAATAAAGAGAATAATGGCAAGGAATTTCGAATTCCTAAATATCCATGCAACAAGGTATATCAAGGAAATAGAAGTTAAAGAAGAGAGAGAGAGGTGGTTGCTTCACAACCAAGGAAAGTGTATTTCCTTTCGAGTTGGGACTTGAGACCTCATGAGGCACGCCTTAGGGCTTCATGCTCCACCTTATATAAAAGGGTAAAACCCTGGTCGAGGTCCAGGGAGAAATCCCATGCAAAGCAACCTCTTCTCCTTCTTCCTTTCATGCCAACCCTAACCTAGATGTATCTCTTCCCTTGGAGCAACGAGGGAGTCTTAGTGTAGTCTTGATGGAAGTGGGACGCACCCACAACCTCAGAGAATGGAGCGGCTGTTGTCCCCGTGCTCCTACGCTCCCACACGACGCCTCAAGCCAGCTGCAGCACGGCCGCGGTTGCAGCTCTGCTAGGCACGATCTCGGCCGACCAGCTGTGTGCCAAGGGCCCCCTCACCTGTGAGAGGGAACAACAGAGGCATAGGAAGCTTCCCCGGTGGCCGTCGAGGTCCAAGGTGGAGAGGGGCAGCCGCAACTTGCTGCAGATCGGTGCCCAGGGTTAGGTATCACGAGGTTGAAGAAGGCCTTGGGCCATCAGACCGTTCTACCCTCCGGGGGCTGAAGAGGCGCACAACTTAAGTGAGGGCGTTTGCGTCTTTTTGAAATGTCCTCATCTAAAATGAGCAACGTTGCATGGGGAAGGACACATGGCGACTGCTGATTGGCCCGGGTAAGTGAAAGCTTGTTGAAATCGTAATTAAAGATTGGTAACTCGGATTGAGACAAATCTTATATGAAAATTGATCCTCAGAATGAGGGGAATTCAATAAAAATATGTTTAGAAGCTAATTCCTCTTTCGATGCGAAAAGTAGTGTAAATTATCATCTTTAATGAATTAGAGATTAAGGAACCCTATTTTGAAATGAATAAAGTATTTAATAGGGTTTAGTGGATCATTAGAGTTGATGTTAACTTGTTAAATGTAAAAAGGTAAATTATGTTAAAAAAAGGAAGAACTTTACACATGATTAGTCTAATTTAGAGTTTATGTGCATAAATGTGCTTGAAATTGAAAAGGGCATAAAGTTATCATCTTTAATGATTTAATTAAGGAAAAACCCTTAGATTTGATGATAGATGGACTTAATGACGTTATTTGGATAATTCAAGCTGATATTAACCTGTTGTTAATAAAAGTGAAAGTAGGATCTAAAAATATGATCTTTTTATATATAATTGGCTTAATTTAGGGTTTCGTGCATTAATGAGCTTGAAAACCCTAATTTAGGAGAATATGTATTTTAATTGGTTTAATTGTTCAAGTCCATGAATAAATAGGGATATGATGATCCTAAGTCAATTTGGGTAATAAAAGACTATTAAAATGGATAGTTGATCAATTAAGGTTCATATAAATGGAAAAGAGTATTTTAGGGTTTGTTAACCTAAAAGGGATAAAGTTTGAGAAATTGATCTAAGAAACCCTAATGAATATTAATGAAACCTTAATGCGGATTAGAAACCCTAGAAAGAGAATCTAAGTCAATAAAGTAACTTCACAGGGTGTCATGTCTATTCCCCTCTGATGGTTGTTGTATTAAGAACATCAATTAATCAGGTGGACATCCCCTAACTGTTGAGAATTGTAAGGAATATGCTTCTTAGAAGATTCTCCAACCATCTGAATGGTGTAGTAACCCCTTGTATGACATGTAAGGTTGTGTTGAACTTCCTCTGTATCCTTATTCTTACAGGCTTCAAATGTTTATTATTGACTTGTTGTCATATGTACATGTGACTATACATTTTCCATACCCTATTCCTTACTTGGATGCTACTGCATATTCTTCACTTTATGATACATCATATGTGTCAAAGACAGTTCTCCCCAGGTCCTATCTTACTCAATCATCAACACTTAGAAATATCATTGACACCAACTCTACCACCTATTATTCCATATCATAAGGAAACAACTTTCCCAGTCAGCCTTGTTAGGGGTAGAGGAACAACAATAACATTTTAAATAGACTTTCCTATAGTGTCCTACTAAGATTATGAAGCTTCAAATATCAGTCAGTATTTGGGGTTATTCCCACTCTAGCACTATTTCCACTCTTGTTTGGATTCACATACATACTTAGAAGATATATCATAACCCTAAGGAGACACTTTAGTCAACCCCAAACTCACTCTTATTGAACTCAAAATACATAAGGATTGTTTCTTCCATAATCCTAAGGCTTAGCAAAGATGTAGACCATGTAGTTGACCATCTAAGAAGTACATTGAGATGTCATCCATCAAAAATTTTCAAAAATCATGACCTGAGCACTCTACCCCTTCCATCCATAAATGATGTTGATACATTGGTTAGTCTAAACGGTAGAACCATAAAATCACCATGACCATGCAACTTATGTCATCCACTATGATTCTTATTCAATGATGTCCCGATCTCAGGTTTATCTAAAGGAACATTATAGAACATGTCCACTAATCCACAACCATCTCTCCTTAGCAACGATCTTATCTAGTTGTTAATAACCCATATACAACACCTTGGAATCACCCTTCTTATTTTTAAATAACAATTGAAGGATCAACATAAACTCTCTCTCTCTCACTCTCTATGGTGTAGGAACACATGGCAGATCACCTGGTAAACATCTTCAAGCTTATGTACTAGTGGTACACCCGAGACGCTAGGATTCTTCACCTTGGTACCCACTTCATGTGTCAAGAGGAACTCACACCCTTGTCTGGTCCACTTCCTCGACATCATAACTGACTAAGAACATATAGGAGGAGTCTTCCTTACTCTTGGAAGGATAAAAAACCATGCTCACACAAAACCTCAAGGTCTTAGAACTATAGTCCAAGGCAACCACACATCATATCAAGGTATCCGCCTTCAAGATTACAGTGAATCCACGTGTACCAATTGGCATAAGGTCCACTTGAAGGATGCAGCCATAAAAGAAAGAACACAAAGAGAAACACACTTCCCAAACCACAACATCACTATCCATAGGGTGATTAGCAAGCGGTAATGAAATTTATCTTCCTCATGAAGGTTACACATAATATGTGGAATTTTACCTTCTTCAACTTGGGTTCTTTTTCATCAACATAGGAATTATTAAGATCATCATATCTCATTACTCTTTTCTCATGAACTGTTCGTTATTATTTGTATGTCCTCTCATTTATGATGTATTTTGATCATTTATCAAGGGGTAACTCATTATATTTCACATTTTCCTCATTAAATAGATATCACCTCCCTTTAATTGTTTCACATGTCAAGATAGTTTTACTTTAACACTTTCTTACACTCATAGGTTGGTCTGAGATTAATGTAGGTTCCACTTTATTCTTCTATGAGTGTTCTTATTTATCTTCTAATATCACACTTATCTCAGGAGTTCTCTCTATTTTATGTGGATTTTATACCTTGAATCATTCCATTATCATGGATTTATCCTTCTTTTACTTCATTATCTCTTAGAATTATAGCTTTAATAAGTCCTATTTTCCTTATTTATATTTAGATTTAGGTTTCATGGTGTTGTATTTTCTCTTTAGTTACCAAACATTCATGTTTCGATAGGTTACAATGTAATTCACATCTTCTTTAGGGTAAGATTGAGATATTTTCACCATGGTATCTTATGCATTGTTCTCTTTAGATAGTTTCAAAATGACTACTTGATCAGAGTAATCAGAGAGATAACAATCTAAGAGTTCCATACTTACCTTTTATTCAATAATTGAATAACTGGCCAGGGCATCAAAGTACTGAGATTAGGCAGTATGCACCATGTTTTCATGCCATGTTCCTTACTTAGACATTGTCCTAGTCCTACGTCCTAGTGTCCCTATAGACTCAGAAAACCTAGAGCTCTAGTAACAACTTGTGAGAACCCGTCACACTAAACGAGATACTCAAAACACAAAACACGATCTACCACTAATTAATCACACAACCAGAAAAGTGGGTAAATTTAAACCTATATAAATTATACCACATGCTTAGAAACAGCAACATTAGAGCCTAAAATTTTACTTTATCTCATATAATGACAAGTATCATTTACAACTGATCTATGGCTTCAGCCACCACATGTACATATACAAAAACATTATCCACATATTCCATATGTACAAGCATTAACATGCTACCAAAAGCTCAATTTAATTGAAACATCATATATAAACTTTCTTTCCAGGACCTAAGAGAACAAGAATGACTCTAGGACACACTAAACACCCATATCTAGGGTCCATCACCTCAGTGCCTCCTTACTACTGCAGATCTGCTGCCACTGTTGCCGATCACCTAAAAGCATGTGGTGACCCATGAGGTCTGACCCATGTCCCAACGAGAGATATAATTCTCAACACTACTGATTGATTATAGTAGATTAGGTAATTAAGTAGTTTAATCTGATTAAGCAAGTTAAATAGGTAGGCATCACAAATGGAATGATTACAAAGATTCATAAAGAAATAGATAACAACTATCATCATTAGCCTGCTTATAATTAAGAACATTGCTAACAGTTTGAGCAGTCTTAGAAGTATAAGCATCTCTGACATCATCAATAAGTCTAGCATCATAAGAATAGCTAATAATATTAGTATGTCTCATAGGTTGAGCAGATCTACATCATAAGTAGGGCTAGCAACATAAGCACAACTATATGCTTAAGCATGATTAGTGGTATAGGAATGTCTGATTACAGTGGCATGGCTAGCAGTATATCTATCAACATAAGCATGGATACTTCTCTTATTTCACTATAAGCCATCTAGATGTGAAAACATCAATAAAGGGCTATCATACAAATGTGAAGAAATGTGTATAACCCTAAGAGATATACTACAAAACTGGATTACATCTTTTATTAATCCCTAGGGAGTTTGAGTCGTACCACTCAAACTCCAACAGAACACTACGAAGTGCTATTCAGTTATGTATAAGATCTAGGAATATCGATATCCTAAGATCTTTCCTTTGCCCGGTCATTACAGGTCAAACGACAGTGACATATCAGTCAAGCTACCACTACAACAACATATAGTCAAGCTTCTAACACCTAGTCTGCCCTTGGTATAGGTCGGTGCACTAACCACTAGGGTACACAAAGAAAAACCCTACCACCTGAGGTACAACTATAACATACTCAGTCACATTATATATAACACATATCCCAGGCATGACTGCTTCTATACTCCATAGCCTACAATTAAGGATGTCATGGATGACACTCACTTGCACCCCACATAGTCAACATGTTATGTATGCACTCTGCGTTTCCCATAGGAATACTTGCTTCCACCATCCAACAAATTCTGACACTGAAGATGGTTTTACGGCATAGGGCACTACATGATTAGGGTTTCACTTTGTTAGTTATTGCCAATTGGGTGAATTCAGGTTGCATAAAATAAGTGGACATACGAACCCTAATTCATTTCTAGAATGCATATAAGTATATCAACTTCAGAAGATATAAAATGTATGATATATTATGGTTTCACACAATACCACATGATACTATTCATTCCCATTTAGGACACTATACTTGTCATCACACCACCACATGATATAAATCCTTGTCACATTATTTCTAGGGTTCTAACTATTCTCACATTATGGAGAGGATTATACCTTATTCAGGGCTCAACCATGCCCAAATGTCATTAAGACCATTACATCATTCCCTATGAGATCATCATTATCTTTCCATTCCTTATAACAAGGCTTAATAAAACATCACCAAACATGTGCTACATAGGCTAAGCATGATATTCCATTAAGGAGCTTAAAAGATGTCCACATGATAACATAACAGGGTTATCTTAGCATTAATTTATTCCTTCAATTGCATCAATCATACAAAAAGACTAGATGTGTTTGATCACCTTTATACTTATAGTGCACATGTTTGTAAGAAATCATCAATTATAAAACTATGACATCCACTAGTTAATATATTAGGGTTTCAACAAACATTAGAGAGAGTATTCCTTCATCATATCGTACTAAGAATAATCCATGATCAACCATCCTCATCTATTTGCATCAGAAATATGTTCAACAAGATAAGTCATGCCGAAGCTACAAATCAACACTCATGCACAAACCCTAACACATGGCATCCCCATTGGATCATGGATGCATAGGGTAAAACATTATCTTCAAACCCCATACTATTGTCAAGTATAGTTCTATGCATAAGACAAGATTTAACCATAGCTTACTGCATTAACGTTAAGTGTAACAAGATATGCTACATTAGCTTTACACATTCACTCTTTTTATCCATTTCCTCCATAAGAGGGCAAAGGTAGTACTACATGATTAAGGGCAAATCTCCATGAGATTCAACATCATTTAAACCAAAACAACATACTACCAGTATTAACCCAAAACCATTGAATTAGAGGATGTAAAACCATTGGTTGTAACACAAGCGACCATCTTAAGCAAACCATATTAAGAAACCATCGAGTTGTGGAATTAGTTGAGTCACCATACTATATAATATTGCCATCATTTAATAACATAGAAAGCACCATCAGTTGTTGAAACACATCCCACCATCGATTGATCACATGAAGAAAACCATCGGTTTTGGTTTTGACAAGTACCATCAGTTGATCACTTAATGAAGACCATCAGTTGTAGGGTTCAGGAACACCATTAGTGGTGACACTCAATGTCACCATCGGTTGGACCATTAGATCATAAGCCCAAGAAACCATTGGTTGAGATCCAAAACAACCATTGATTTATGACCCAGGTTGGCCATTTGTTGTGGGGATAAGTGAGTCCATTGGTTGTCAACAACATGTGAAAAAACTGTTCCAAAAACAAGACCATCATTTGTTGAACCAAAAAGAACCATCTCTTAACCCTTCGCATATAAGCACTAAAATGACTTAACCATAGTACCCAAACCATCGATTTTTTAGGGGAAAGCTTGTCCATTTGTTGTGCTTAAGAAAAGAGCCCAAAATAGAATAAAAAAGACCACCATCGGTTGGCACACAAAATCCAAACAAAACAACAAGAGATCTAGACCATTGGGCCATGTTCTTAGGTGGAAAAATAGTATAAAAACTCTAAAAGAAGACCATCATTCAGAGGGGAAAACCATAGTTTGTAAGGGAAGACATGACCATTGGTTGCGTGCTCATGATAGAAGCAAAAAAAGCAACTAAGGCATGGCCATAGGTTGGAACATCATGGCCAAGAAAACCAAAAAATATACAAAGCCATCAGGTTGCAAGTGTAGAAGGGAAATCAACACAAAACCTAATTCCTTCCTGGTGCAGATTCCGCTAGAGGCGTACACACCATCCAACTAGGGTGGCTAGGTGCACTCCACAAGGTCGGAATGCATGAGAGGAAATTTTTTCTTTCGAAATTTATATTGTCCCTAACTGAGTCGATCACAAAGACTAAATAGGTCTCCCGCAAGCGTACGTGGTACTGTCGTAGTATAGGTGATAGGTAAAATGCAGGGTCGGTCCATAGGGATAGAAGGGGCACTAGAGTTAGGTAGTGTGGGCTATGTTCCTAGTGCAGAGATTAGAGTTTGAGGGTTTTAAAAGGTTTTGGTTGTTGATTACTCTAGATGAACAAGAAAGAAAGGCAGAATGGAAACTAGGTTATCAAAAAGCTAGATTATCTTAAGCAAGACAAAACTAAGCAACTAGGCTAAACAATTAACCAAACACGAGCAAGATGAACTATTCTACTCTAACAAGGCAAGGAGCAATTAAGAAATTAAACTAACCACTAGCAAGAGCAAGAGCCTAAGTTAACACTAAAGAGAAAAACTAAGAAATTAACTAGATTATGCAAAAGCAACTAAACTAAACTATCATGAACAAGAAAACAAAGCAGTTTGGATTTTAAGAAGTTGATTAGGGTAGGTGGTTCATTTGGGGGATGTAACTTTGATATTAGTTAGGGGAGATCATTAGACATGCAAGGTTCTCAAATTATATCTAGATTACCAAACCAAACAATAAGGTCAATGACAATAGAATATACCCTACACTACTAGTAGACGACTAGGGTTAGGTGTAATTCTAATGGGATTAGCCAAATGCAGATTTCTAGAGTAAGTGATAGTGAGAAATTGAGGGTTGAGGGTAGAGATGGGAGTAGAAATGAGGGTATTTGACCTCATGCCACTAGCCACTCTAGCCTTTAGAAGGCCCTAGGCAATTACATCAGTCTCACTTACACTAGCTACTTAAATCTCACACTTACTTGTAGAAGGAGGGATGTGTATGTAGGAACAAAGGGGGCTAGCTAGGGATCCACTAATTGGACCTAGGAGCCAATCCTCAGATTGCCACATACACTCCAATTCCTCCTAGAAGCCAAGTGTCATCAAACATCTCAAAGCAAGCAATCCATGTTATAAGCACAAACCACATGCAATAAAATATGAAATGAGATAGAAGCAAGAGGCAATCATCATAGATAGAAATTGAGTTCATTACAAGAAACTTTCCCCCAACATGGTATCAAAGTCACATTTTAACCCCAAACAACCCACCACTAGGGGCTTAGCTACTCATGATCAAAGAAACTATAGAAGAGAGGGGAAGAAGAGGTAGAAATGCCATGAAGCTTGATGAAGTGGCCTTCTTCTTCACCTCCAAGCTACTGTGGACGATCTCCCTCCTCCAAGGGTGCAGGGGAGCATGAAAATATGGGGGGTTATGGAGGAAAACCTAGAAAACTAGGTTTCCAAGGTGGGATGAGGGTGGAAATGGTGTATGATGAGCTAAAATGCAAAGGGATTGCACTAGGAGCTCAAGGAAGGAAGGTGGAAGCTTGGAGCAGCTATGGGAGAGGCTAACCTTCGTGCCCCAGCTACCACCTATGTATATATAGGTGGTGGGGAGGCACAAGGGTAAGTAGGGGCAGTTTAGGAAATACATTATAAAAGTAGGGTAGGGTTGGTGGATCACCATGGCCGTGTTGGTGTGCCACGGCCATGGTGAGGGTAATAGGGAACGGTTGTGGGGTGGTAGAATAGTCATGGTATGGATGGGAGTGGTGAAAAGCTAAGTATGGTGGTGGCCACGGTCGTGGTGGGTGAGAGGCATTACAGCCGTGTTGGATAACATGGCCGTTTTGGAGGAGAGCGATGTGGTCGTGGCACATCAACATCGGCGTTTTGTTCTTCAGCGGCCACGGTCATGATAGAGGGCCACGGTCGTGGCTATTTGGGGTGGGAACCTGTTGAATCTTTGCAATAAATGCACGACCGTGGTGGGTATCCATGGTCGTCTTCGACTCTTCTGGCCACGACTGTGTTTGATGGCCGCGGTTGTGGCCGTTGGGTGAAAATTCCCTGTTGTCACTGTTGATTCCTCACAATAAATGCACGACCGTGGGGGTATTCCCACAGCCGTGTTATGGTCTTCTTCAGTTGATTGTCTTTCAAACTTAATCATTTGTGGATGCCTTTGCTTGATGATGACCCTTGGCCATTGGAGGTAGGTTGAGGGAGATTTTGGGGCCTTCTTTGGGTCCCTCCATGATTGGGGGAACCCTAGAACTCCTTATTTCTCTCTCATCCATCTAAACATGGTCCAAGTGTCTAAAAATAGTACAAAGAACGTCCATAAGCATATTTGTAATGATAAGCACATTAGGGGCAAAAAGCTTGTAATCTACATGTTTAGATGTGATTTAAGTACAAAATGGCATAGGATGGAGCCCTAAAATAGGGCTACATCACCACCCCAAACTTAAAACATACTTGTCCTCAAGTATGCTCCAACTCAATCTCTCTACAAAACTTCCACAAAAGGAAATGACATATGCAATGTAAAAGATGATTATTGCTGAATGGGATCTAAGATGACTGAGTGCATGCATTTCACCTCTCGCCTCTCCTATATTCAGAATCCAATCATGAAAAGAGCACAAAGCACATGAACTTCAAATATAGCGCATAGAATATACAAGTTATCCATATTTCTTTCATTAAGTTTTGGGTAAACCGTTTCATGGTGGCATTAATCAAGAATGACTAGGAGTGTTGTTTCACACTCATGCATTCACTCTTATATTTCAAATCATACCAAAAGACCCACATGGCTGCAGAAAAGGGCAAAATGATCTAAGTTTGATGTTTCCTAGCTCAATGGGTATGAAAGTGGAAGAAAGGGTTGTGGTAAGATTTTTGGAATGTTTTTACACACTCGTCTTTTCTTTATTTGAATGCTCTTAAATAGAAGCATCCTTTTATTTTGTTTTTTCTTTTCTTTTTTTCTTCTTTTATTTCTTTCCCTTGGTGTAGATAGGGCATATGGTGGATAGAGTGAAGAGAGGAGGTAGAGATGTGGCCACCCCAAACTTTTGGAGGTGGCCAAGGCTGATTATATGCACTAGGGCATCTTTTTATGAGGTCGAGGGGTATGAAGATGGTGGAAGAAGAGTTGGGTCATCAAAGAGGGGTCATTGGTATGATTTTCCACATAAGACATCCTACATGAAAGTTAACAATAGTTCATCCTAGATATCACACCACATGAATGAACAAGATGAAATTGATATATCAAACAAGTGATTCCACAAGAACTAAGCGTTCAAAGCTTGCTCAAGTTCACAATTCAGCCAAATCAATCACAATCATAAGAGAGGTGATGCACATGTAAAAAGTCAAACATTGATACCACTTAGCAATAAAGCATGACATTTCACTTGCACTAGTCAAAGGTCGTCATTTTTACTCAAAATAGTAGAGATTGGGTCAAAACATACTTTTTAGACAAGAAATCTCGAATTTGGGCAAAATTGGCCAAAATGGTGCCAATTTGCACTAAATCACATCTAAACCTACTTTAGGGGAATTTCAAGACACAAAGCAACAAATCCTAATTAACATGCATAAGAAACTACAAAAACTACATGAAGATGCGATGCATGGTATGGAAAAGAATTTTTTTTTGAAAAATTACACAAAAACGCAAGAAGTTAAACTACATGTATGCATGAATGCAAGAACACACACGAGATCAGGGTAAACAAGTATGAAATGTCTGTCAAACTGTTTGATCATCTTGCAAAAATTTAGCACAAGGCACATGGAGAAAAGAAAAGTGCGGTGAGAGAAGGGTTTACCGCCCTACCACCCCAAACTTTTAAATCATGCTGCCCTCAGCATAAAATAGAAGTTTAGACTAGTAGTGTAAAAGGCGTGGGGTCACAAAACACAACCACAAAGAGCTAGAGTGGTCAATCTAACACTAGGTGAGCAGGATAGGGCCACCACGGCCGTGCTGAATAGCACGGCCGTTCTGTCCTTCTTCTTCTTGTAGCTCCTCTATTGATTTGCAATCTCTTCTTCCACTTTGACCTCCGCTTTGTCTAAACCCTTTTTGCATCATCTTTTCTTCCTTATACCTGTGCTAACATGATTCACAAATAGAAAAACAATAAAATATAGTGTGTGTGTGTGTTTCTTGGAAACCAAAAGAAAGTATGATAAAACAAGGTTTGAGAATCTCAAACCACATGGGTTGCCTCCTACTAGCGCTAAATTTATAGCCTTCAGCTGGGCTTGTTGCTCTTTTCACTATATATCGACACCCACGATGTCCTCCTTTTCCTCTACAGTGATCCTATCCAACATTATGACGACATGTGCTTCATCCCATGGAGTGTGCATCGAGCAGAAGTATGGACTTGATCTCCACAGCTCTAGAGGATCATATTAGCATAGACTCTCACCAAAGTCTTCGTTACCCAGCTTGACCCTCTCCTCTTCAGTAAATATAAAGAAATCAAATTTTCTCCTCTTATAGGTGACCGTCAGAGTGCCCGTACGAACATTGATTTCTGTACCCACAGTGGACTAGAAGGACCTCCCCAATATGAGGTATTCTTTCCCATAAATAGGTTCAAAATCCACTATCAGAAATTCGGTCACATATGCAATGTTTATCCTTTCATCCATTGATACTATTGCGTTTTGCAGTATTCCCAAGGGTTTCCTATTGGTTCCATCACCTAAGACAAGGACACAATCCACCGGTTCCATTTTATTTAGGCCCAGACATAGATACATGCTCCATGGCATGATGCTTGTCCCTACACCTAAGTCAAGGAGGGAGTGCTCGATGGGTTGTGTACCAATGTAGCAGGTGATGAGAGGCACTCTCGGATCATATCTCTTTTTGGGGAATCCAATGTCGTAGATGAAGTTCACAGACTTTGAAGAAACAATCTCCTTGGTTGGTAGTAGAACTAACTTTTTCTTCCCCATGCACACATACTTCAGTAATGAAAAGAATGATGTGATGCCCATCGTTTCTCGCTTCAAGTTTCCCAAGAGATTCATGATATTGCTGCCCTTTTCTTGGAGAGCCAGACCTTCATGGAATTGCTTCCCAACTTCATCAAATATCTCCACAACACTGGTTGGAACTTGAGGAGGGATGATGGTGACACTCATCTCATGAAAAGGTTTTGGCTCCCATAAAGGTATGGCTTCAAGAGCTGCCATGTCAATGGTATGTGAAGCAATAGACATGGCCTTGTCACAAATAGCCGGATGAGCCCTATCTATTGCTATTTCAATTTTCCCAAGAGATGGTGGGGCAAGTGAGGATGCTTCTACATTTGCTCATGGAGAAATAGAAATTTGGGTGCACTTAACATCCTTTGGTAGTGCTTGAGTGGCAAATTCACCGGATCTCTTGTGATCTTTTCTAGACCCTTATAGCATTGAGCTTTTGTCATCAACCTCAATCACTCTCCTTTCCCTTTTTTTCAAGATTTTGAGCATCTTTTTCTCTCCATATGATAGACACTATACTCACTTATTCATGGGGAGAAGGGGGGGCTTGTGAAGACGAAGGTGGTGGCGGTCTTTGATGGGTGGAGTTAGGACTTTGGAGTATGCAAGTTGGTTTTTGGGGAGGTAGTTGTGTAGGTGTTGGTTGATAGGTATGTGAAGGTGGTGGGGGATATTGGTAGTTAAGTGGGGGTTGGTGAGGTGGCAGAGCATATGGATGTGGTGGTCCTTGATATTGTAGGAGTGAGGGTGCTTTGCCTCGTGGTGGGACGTATGCGGCTTGAGTAGCATTCACATAACCACCATCGTTGTTTCGATTTATCATGGGTTGCGACGGAAGTCTCCCCTCTTCATGGCGAGCAAGTGAGATCGAAATTTGATCAAGTCTTTGTTCCAGGCAGCTAATATTCTTCCCTTGAGAGGACACTTCTCTCTTTACCTCATCCAAGTTCCGCAACCTCCCGAGTACCTCATCTTCAAATTTAGAGTTGTACCATGGCCTCAGCTGCCCTTGCCCTTGTCCATCCTCATTTTTTTGCTTCCAAGAAAAATTTGGATGGTTCTTCCACTCGAGAGTGTAGGAGTTGGACATGGGACCTCGGTTGTTGTGGCTACCAAAGGAGTGTAGAGCATTCACTTCCGCATCCACTGAATCGACTGCCATAGCGGGTTGGCTTGAAGAGCCACCAGCTTGATTTTTCATCATGTCGGCCATCATCTTCATCATGTCTGGGTCAGTAGCATTATGAGTCAGAGCTGTGGAGGAAGACAGAGGAACGTAGCTACGGCTGCAATGCCCCCTTTAGTAGAAGCATGGTGGCGAGAATTTTTAGCAAGGTGTTCAAACAATGGCCATGATTCTTCGGGCGGCTTTGCCATGAAAGTACCCCGACATGAAGTGTCCACATTGTTCTGGCTTTGCTCTTCAAGCCTGATGTAGAATGCTTGAACAAGCTGCCACAAAGGTACTTCATGGTGAGGACAGTCTCAGAGAAGCTTTTGGAAGCTCTCCCATGCCTCGTGGAAGGGTTCACTTTCCTTCTGAGCAAACGATGTGATGCACCTCCTCATGTAAGACAGCTTGGCAATGAGAAAGAACTTCTTGAGGAACTCATTTTTCACTTCATTCCATGTGATGAATTCCAGCTAGGACATGTACCACTCTTTAGCTTTCTCTTTGAGGGAGAAAGGAAAGAGTTTCCTTCTAATGGAATTGTCAGTGGCGGTGGGAGTGTAGAAGGTTGAACACGTCTCAAGGAATGTGTTAATGTGGTGGTAGGGATTTTCATTCTCCATCCCGAAGTAGGTAGGGAGGAGTCCCAGAAGTGAAGGCGGAATGGAGAATTGTTGACCAGGCATCTGGTCAACCAAGGTGGCGATGGGGGAGTTGTAGTTCCCCGGAGTGAAGTACTCGTAGAGCGGGCAATGTGGCGGTGGAGGTTGAGCATCCGATTGCGGGTTGTTTTCAGCCATCTCAGTTTCTCAGTGCTGATTGTGGTGAGCTTGGAGCCTCCTTCTACCAATCTCGGGGTCGTACACCACCAAGTCAGTGCAAGTAGAATGCGTGTTGTGCATGCACAGATATCACCTGCGCAAGACACAAACAAACAACAAGAAACCAAGTTATCAAACCAAGATGCAAAAGTAACACAAAGAATAAATAATAGCAATGGTGAGGGCAAAAGGAAGGGATAAGCTACACTATCTAACTAGGCCGAGCGCCTCTATCCCTGAAAACGGCGCTAGAAATCTTGGTGTGGATTCCGCTAGAGGCATACACACCAGCCGACTAGGGTGGCTAGGTGCACTCCACGAGGTCATAACGCACGGGAGGGGATTTTTTCTTTTGAAATTTATATTGTCCCTAACTGAGTCAATCAAAAAGATTAAATAGGTCGCCTGTAAGAATACGCGGTACTGTCGTAGTATAGGTGATTGGCAAGATACGGGGTCGGTCCACAAGGATAGAAGGGGCACTAGAGTTAGGTAGTGTGGGCTATGTTCCTAGTGCATAGATTAGAGTTTGAGGGTTTTAAAAGGTTTTGCTTATTGATTACTCTAGATGTACAAGAAAGAAAGGCAGAATGGAAACTAGGTTATCAAAAAGCTAGATTATCTTAAGCAAGACAAAACTAAGAAACTAGGTTAAACAATTAACCAAACACGAGCAAGATGAACTATACTACTCTAGCAAGGCAAGGAGCAATTAAGAAATTAAACTAACCACTAGAAAGAGCAAGAGCCTAAGTTAACACTAAAGAGAAAAACTAAGCAATTAACTAGATTAAGAAAAAGCAACTAAACTAAACTAGCATGAACAAGAAAACAGAGTAGTTTGGGTTTTAACAAGTTGATTAGGGTAGGTGGGCCGTTTGGGGGATGTAACTTTGATATTAGTTGGGGGAGATCATTAGACATACAAGGTTCTCAAATTATATCTAGATTACCAAACTAAACAATAAGGTCAATGCCATTAGAATATACACTACACTACTAGTAGAAGACTAGCGTTAGGTGTAATTCTAATGCGATTAGCCAAATCTAGGTATCTAGAGTAAGTGCTAGTGAGAAATTGAGGGTTGAGGGTAGAGATGGTAGTAGAGATGATGGTATTTGACCTCATGCCACTAGCCACTCTAGCCTTTCAAAGGCCCTAGGCAATTACATCACTCTCACTTACACTAGCTACTTAAATCTCACACTCACTTGTAGAAGGAGGGTTGTGTATGTAGGAACAAAGGGGGCTAGCTAGGGATCCACTAATTGGACCTAGGAGCCAATCCTAAGATTACCACATACACTCCAATTCCTCCTAGAAGCTAAGTGTCATCAAACATCTCAAAACAAGCAATCCATGTTATAAGTACAAACCACAAGCAATAAAATAGGAAATGAGATAGAAGAAAGAGGCAATCATCATAGATAGAAATTGAGTTCATTACAAGCAACTTTCCCCCAACATGGTATCAAAGTCACATTTTAACCCAAAATAGCCCACCACTAGGGGCTTAGCTACACATGATGAAAGAAACTACAAAAATGAGGGGAAGAAGAGGTAGAAATGCCATGAAGCTTGATGAAGTGGCCTTCTTCTTCACCTCTAAGATATTGTGGATGACCTCCCTCCTCCAAGGGTGCATGGGAGCATGAAAATATGGGGTGTTATGGATGAAAACCTAGAAAACTAGGTTTCCAAGATGGGATGAGGGTGGAAATGGTGGATTATGAGCTAAAATGCAAAGGGATTGCACTAGGAGCTCAAGGAAGGAAGGTGGAAGCTTGGAGAAGCTGTGGGAGAGGCTAACCTTCGTGCCCCAGCCACCACCTATGTATATATAGGTGGTGGCGAGGCACTAGGGTAAGTAGGGGCAGTTTAGGAAATACATTTTAAAAGTAGGGTAGGGTTGGTGGATCACCACAGCCGTGTTTGTGTGCCACGACTATGGTGAGGGTAGTAGGGAACGGTCGTGGGGTGGTAGAATGGTCGTGGTATGGATGGGAGTGGTGAAAAGCTAAGTATGATGGTGGCCACGACTGTGGTGGGTGAGAGGCACCATGGCCGTGTTGGATAACACGACCATTTTGGAGGATGGCGATGTGGTCGTGGTGCAGCAACATGGGCAATTTGTTCTTCAGTGGCCAAAGTCGTGGAAGAGGGCCAAGGTCGTGACTATTTGGGGTGGCAACCTATTGAATCTTCACAATAAACACACGACCGTGGTGGGTGGCCACGGTCGTCTTCGACTCTTCTAGCCACGACCGTGTTTGATGGCCACGATTGTGGCCGTTGGGTGCAAATTCCCTATTGTCACTGTTGATTCCTCACAATAAATGCACGACCATGGGGGTATTCCCACGGCCGTGTTGTGGTCTTCTTCAGTTGATTGTCTTTCAAACTTCATCATTTTTGGATGCCTTTGCTTGATGACGACCTTTGGCCATTGGAGATAGGTTGAGGGAGATTTTGGGGCCTTCTTTGGGTCCCTCCATGATTTGTGGAACCCTAGAACTCCTTCTTTATCTCTCATCCATCTAAACATGGTCCAAGTACCTGAACACAATGCAAAGAACATCCATAAGCATATTTGCAATGATAAGCACATTAGGGGCAAAAAGCTTGTAATCTACATATGTAGATGTGATTTAAGTACAAAATGGCACATGATGGAGCCCTAAAATAGGGCTACATTACTTCCCTCATTAGAGATATATCTAGTACCATCGTTTATTATTCCTCTACCTCAGGAAGGTCATGCACAAGGGTTCACATTCATTCACGGTTATAAACTACTAAAGGAACATCACTTAAGCATAACCCTAGGTAAAGATAGCTTATTGATGAATTGAACTTCATTTTAAAGAAAGGCCATGCGTAAGAAAGATAGTAGTAAGCAATTAATTAAAGGAAAGTTATCTAACTGACCTCTAGAAAGAAGAAAAAGATCAAAAACGAAAGGTACCTCTAGTAA
This sequence comes from Alisma plantago-aquatica, assembly GCA_963693085.1. Taxonomy (NCBI): domain Eukaryota; kingdom Viridiplantae; phylum Streptophyta; class Magnoliopsida; order Alismatales; family Alismataceae; genus Alisma; species Alisma plantago-aquatica. The sequence goes on along the minus strand of OY856411.1, from coordinate 1,045,616,463 downwards.
AGGGAATAGGAAACCCTATCATAAGCTTGGAACTACACCAAGCAAACCCTAGGTCAAGAAAGTAAGAACGTAGGTTCTTTGAGCTCTAGGGCAAGCTCTACCCTAAGAAACTGTGGTGTTGTCTAGGTAGAAGGAAGAAGGAGACATAATGGCATGAGAACTGAAGGAGAGAAGGAAGAACTTACTTTATTAGGTTAAGAGCAAGCAAAGGAAGCTCCACAAACCCTAGAGAAGAGCATATCTGAGATCTAACCACTTATTCAAGGAGATTTCCCACCTCCTTCTACCTTGGGGACCCTCTTTGCCACCAAATAGGGGAAGAAAAAGTTTTAGATAGAAAAGGAGAGATAAGGATCCGAACAGTTTGTTTGGGTGCAAAAGGAGGGGTATATAAAGCTCATGGATAAGAAGGAAGAGAAGCTTGAGGTGTCCTACTAAGTTGCTCTATGGCAAAGTACATTTTGAATGTAAGATAGTAGGTCCATCTATTGTTCTTATTACTAAACATCATTTGTTGGGGCTAGAAGGACCATCATCTTCTTACCTAGGCTAGCCAGCAACCTCCACCACTTACAAGAGCTATTAGGTCCCACACTTAGGCTCCAATTGGTTTGGTGTAAGTCATAAGTTATGTGGAACTCATTTTTTAGGAACTCTAGTTCGATTTCTGTAATTTATTTCCATTCAATTCCATGTGATTTGTTTTTTGTAAGTGTAAATAAGGAAATAAAATAAAAAATTGTTAATTATACTACTTATATATAAAAAAGTAAAAATTGAAAAGAAATAAATAAAAAAGCATATATGTGACTAATAATAATATTTTTAACCATAATAATTACAACAAGCAGTCATGACATGGATGTTGCTCCTTTAATAATATCTTAATTGATATAACTATAATATTTTTGTCCAAATTACATTATAATATTTTTATTTCAATTTTTATTTATGAACTATTAAAATGGCACATACACTTGATGTGTTTATAAATATAAGTTTTACTTCATCATTGTTTAACAATATGTGCAACATTAATTTTTAGTATATTCTTTGCATACAATTATAGTTCATTATCATTTTAACATTATAATTTTTTTAGACATGAAGTTAAAAATATGTTAGACAAATCATATTTTTTTCCACATGATGTCGTGTGCTTACTATTTCATAGTGTTTGCATATTTTCATTTTATAGACCATAGTGATAATGGTAGTTGTAGCGTAAAATATATTACATGGTGCTGCTTATAGTGTGCAGTGTTTTGTCATTAGTTATGATTTTGGTGATAAATCATATACACACACCTAACATTCATAGTCATAAATATTTTACATGTGTCATTTATGAAGAATGAAAAATATAATTGTACATAAAATGTTGTTAACTGTTCCAGAACTTTTTTTTGTTCTTTTTAGGAGGGAACTCAGAAACTCTATTTTTTATGTGACTTTGTAACTAATGGGAAGTCACAAAACTCAAGTTCTAGTACTTATTTTAAACCAATCATGAAAAATTTCTTTTGGAATTCTAGTTCATAAGTTTTCCTGATCAATTACAACAAGCCAATCAGAGGCTTAGCCATAAAGAGCCAAAAGGATAAATCTACCCCACCATCGGTTGAGGGCCTTTACAAACCTCAACCATAAGTTTTGCCACTTCTAAGGTGAACCATCAACCTCCATACATCCAAGGGAACCATAATATGTCACCCCTACAAAGCCAAACCATCAGATTCTATGTTAACACACCTAGCAAATCCATCATTCATGCATAGGGAGAAACCCCAGTTCTCACCTCTCCTCCAAAGGTACAACATGGTTTCCCATCAACGAAAAAGATTGAAAATGACAATAAAACATATAAAGAACACAAATAATGTGACAAATTGCAAATAAAACATCGGATATGGGTAAATTGAACAAAATCCCAAAATGTGCACAAAATTACATAACTTGCACAAATAGTGTCCAAACTAGACGAAACTTGAAACTTAAGCTTGTAAGATTATGTTAGAGCACCTCCTATTGTTTGATTAAGGTTTTAAGTATTTAATTATGATAATAAATAATGTTCAATTAAAAAAGCATGGTCTGAGGTCTGACAGAAGGCCACCATGAAGACCAAGCCCAGCCCAGGAGGGAAGGTCACCAAGAGGCCAAGCGTAGCAGGGAAGACCACCATGATGACCATGCCCAGGATGGAAGGTCCCTAGGAAGACCAAGAGGGAAGGTCACAATGAACCTAGTGTAGGGGCATAAAGAAAATAATGTGCAACCTAAGAGATGGAGAAAGTCTGGGTTAAAAAATTGTACAAAAAATAATGTGCTTGGACATTGTTTGAGAAACCTTAAAAAAAATGTGTATGACATCTCAATATAATATTAGGAAGGGTAGATGCCTAAGTCAATCCTAAGGTCTAAAGTAGGAACCTGAACCTTAACTTTGTAATGTTTGGACCTATGACGTTGATGTGCAATAATTGACTCTCAATATTGATTTATGTACTCTTGACTCATGACTATTGATCTTGTTTTGACTTGATCCTATGATCACCATATGACTAAAATTAGTCATGTTTCTGAATCTCAAAAACTTAAAATGATCATTTTGTTGATTTGATTGATTTATGACTTAGTAGGAGCCTCATGTGGACCAGGATGGGTCCTTCCATCAATTATGAGCATGAAATCATGATGATGAAATATGATGTTTTTCTAGAAGTCTTGAAATGAAAAGTCTCGATCATGGTTGAGAAACCCCATCTAGGACAAAGAAGAAGCCATAACCCTAAATGTTGGGATTGAAAGTCATGTTGTACTATTAATCCAAAGAGTTGCATTTTTTTACACCAAAAAGAGGTGATCTCCCCAAATTTGCTATCTATAGGATAATGTCTCAAACTTGTGACTCATGTGATGATCTTCTCAAATTGATGATCTATATGGCTATTCTATCACCTAGATTCTCAACTTCCAAATTCTAAAATAGTGTTGACGTTTAAGAATACCAAGTGATTATGATATGGAGTATGAAATCCAAATCTTGATTAGTGGATTGAACTAATTTTGGCGACAAAATTCCTTTTAAGGTGGCAAGGATGTGACAACCTGGAAATATTTCTCTCCCATTACATGTACTATGCACTTCATCCTTGATCAAGTTTCTCACTCTAGACTTTAATTTCATGATTGAATATGCTTTAATGATTAGTTGAATCATCTTATGCACATGTCTTTGGTGGTGACACTTAATTTAATTGTATATCTAAGTTTAAACTTCATAAAATGTCATTATATTTCAAATTTGTTTGAACTAAATTAATGTCCTTAACTTACTCACTAGTGTATGTCAAGCTATAAGGCTTCCCATAATATTTCCAATGGAACAAAAATCATCTTAACCACACCTATGTAGCTTGAGATAATTTATTTAGAAGATTTTCCTTTATAGTATTGTTTATATCTTGATTTGAGCCTTAATGGGACAATCTTAGGGGTGTGACCCAACACGGTGGGTGCTTCCCTTGCACCCCAAGTCAGCAATCCATGTCTCTTTTTTAACCAATCTTGTTGATCCTTGTTGGCTTAATCAAGGATGTTGGATAGGCATCTATGGATCAACCTCTTTGATCCAATGACCAAAATTTTATCTTATCCCTCCATAGAACCATCAGTACAAGGTCCATTGGCGCCCACCTACCACCTCCAATCTCCTTAAATTTCATCGCTCTAGCCCCCAATTTGACATATAACCCTTTTTTCCTATACAACTCCTTCCCCAACTTGTTTCTTATGTTTTATTCCTCCCTACACCTCCTAGCACCCTTTTTACCAACATCTTCAACCTCTAAAACCCTAGAAACCTCCATTGTGCCACCACCCATCCACCTCAATTTTGAGTTTCACTTTTCTCCCTTTGTCTTCCTGGAGTTAGATGATGATGATGATGTCTTCTTGGATGATGATGATGATGATGGCATCTTCCTGGAGTCAAGACTCGACCCCTATATGGTTGGGATTGAGACTTAGTTGATGATGATGTCTTCCTAGAGTTAAGTTGCTTGCGGCCAACTTCTTCTCATGTCCTACCATGGTCTGGGGTAGGAAGAACCCCACCAAAGTCCTTCCTGCCTCTGCTACAGTAGCTGTCTTTGCAAGAAGGACTGCAAAGCATGGTGTACCCAACAGGATCAACCAAAATGGGTCATGTGTGACTAAGCCCATCTGATCTAGGGATTGGGCTGATGGACTTGTCAGCCTGATTCAGTGAATTTCTCTCTGTAAGTGGGATGGCACCACTCTCCCTCTCCTCAACCTCCCCTTCCCTTAACTATGGACCAACACAACCTTGGAGGTTAATAAAAGCATTTCGTGTTTCCTTTGGTTATTTTTCGTCCCACTTTCCCTATCATTTTTTCATGAAAATTTCCATTCTTGTAAAAATACAATAAATCTTTCCATTGGTCAAATAGGACATGTAATATTTAGATTTTAATTGGAAAAATGATCCCTATCCGCCAAAAATAGTTTCATAACCTAAATCTATTTGTAGTTCTCATATTTATGCTAAAGTGGTACTTTTAGGCTTGTTCATTGGTTTTATTCCCTATTATGTTTTCAATGTGTTAATTATGATCTCATGTTAGACTAAACTTATAAATATATAACTTTACTATACTTGGGGTTTTCTCAATATTTTGGATCTTTTGGTAGGTCTTTAATAAATCTGTTGATCTAAAAATGCCCCATTATCTGTATGAATGATGTAACTTGATCAAGATGGAGACTTTAACCTAAAGTTTTATCTTATGATCACCTAGCTTTGAATTCAATAAACTTTTTGTTGTTTCATACTATGTTAGATGAAGATCTTGTGCCTTTTTCCTTGATGTAACTCATGTTACATAAAAGACTCACTATGGAACTTTGTTATGCGCTAAAATGTGATGTCTATGTAGGTACATAATTGGATCTTTATATCTTTATACAAATGTGATCCTAAAAGTTGATACCTCTATGATGATCTTCAGATCAAAGCTTCAGATGGTTTGTGACTTAAAATTCCATCCAACGCACTCATGTGCCCCGTTGACTACATGCAATACCTAGTGTGGTCTAAATGTATATAGTGAATGTTAGACTCTAATATTACAAGAATCATGCTCTAATTATGTCCATGATAATTCATGACTTCAAATAAGTAGATTAACATACTATATCTGAAAATCTTATTTTGATCTATCTTATGCTCTTGATGATCTTATGACTTGGAAATGTAACGGTGTTACGTGAATTGACCTAGTAGACTAGTTATGATCTTGCATGTTTAAACTTTGATGTTTATCTAAATATTACGCCTACCATACCTTCACAAATTAGAGAGTTGTCTTCATCTATAAACTATCCTAATGTGGATTGTTTACCTAGACCTAGCACTTAATGTTGATACTTGGACCATGTTTATTTGATGCATGCATGTTTAGAACTTGGAATCTATGATATATCTAATTAAATCCTAGGCCTAGGGAACATTCACATGACACCAATGATGTTTATTGTATCAAAATCTTACTAATTTAAGACCCACTATTATTAGTTTTTACATTTTAGGTTCCCTTAGGTTAGGCCTTCTTTAGAATCTTGCTCAAGAATCATAAGTTGTTCACTTCTCGCATTGTAAGGTTAATCTTGTGACCTAAATATAATACTGGCTTGCGCGTATGTATGCTCATATGAAAGCTTGCCCACATACATTCTTGGTAGAACTATTATTCTTATAAATACTACTTTCATGTTTGAATTTTCTATGTTAATATAATGGATAAAGAAACTTGATATATTATTTTTTTTTGGTTGGCGAAAAACTCTGTTGCTATTAAAATTCCAAAACTTTAGGTACAAGAAGACGCACCCCCTAACCCTTTGCAGGATTATAGAAAGAAAACAAAAGACCAGATTAAATCGGTCTTGAGCATAAGATCTCTAAACAAAAAAAAGACTACAAACCAGAAGAAAACGTCTCAGAAAATACATAAACAAGAGAATAACTATCCATCAATCTAAACATCTGAGGAGCTACACTGACAATAAAGACCACCCACAAATTGTGCAGGCACAAAAGGAAGATGAAGGACACCCAACCTCTATCTACGCACCAAGCAAGGCTGCACTTCAGAATTGGTGTTTATCTGTCTCAAACAGCTGCAAATCTACAAATCGCACTGTCTATCCTGTCATACCATCATCTCGTAGAAGACTCCAAATGCAGACTGATGACTGGAGCAATGATCAATCCAACCATCATATCTCTCCCTCGCACATAGCAATATGATCACCTCTGAAAATAGTGGTCGGAAAAGATACGAAGGTTAAGATAAGGCACCAAACAACACCAATTAGTGTCTAGTAACCTCAACGAACTAATAGTAGAAGAATCTCGGTCGCAGGGATAGACTGGAAGTAACCCTAGTCCATCGTATGGTCATCACTAGTTGATGTTTACATAGCAGAAAACCAACAAACACCTTGAAGGCGTTCATACACACATCAACCCGTGAACAACAGGTGGTCAAAAACCAATGCCGAGGAAGACAAAGGCTTGCACATTGATTTTGGGCTACCGCCAGACTTCCAGACACAACAACGAGATCCAGAACATATTCATAGTGATTTTCAAACATGTCCCACATGTTACTCTGCTATAGTACGATCATAGTGAGTAATGGCAACACCTTGCTAAAGTCAGTATAAATTGCATGTCTCACATCTCTTCACTGTACGTCACACGTATGAGATGGAGTTACTGTAATATGCGATCTAGTATTCCTTTTCTAACCTTTAGCCACATTGCATGATCAAGGATTCCATACTTGTCATCAATGAGTGGAATATTTATAAGTTCATCTCATGAACTTCCAGATCCATATAGTATCCACTGTTGTTCTCCAACACATAGATACTCGACATTTCCTTTTAAATGGTTTTATTGGAACACTTCCAATTATCAACAAACTTTCACTTTTATATATATCCTATATATATTTTGCGATTAATTTTCTATCCTTTCGGAAGTTCACATCAATGTAACTCTTTACTTTGAACTCTTCCTTATCTCCATAGAACTAGTACTTCCCAAGTACTTATCAAGTTCTCATGGTATTCCAGTAACCCTTACTGGAAGTAGACAGACATCCACTCGTCATGTCCCACATACGAGTTATCAGGATGAGCACATCATATTCCCATGTCCTACATACAAGATGATGAATGCATTTTGTTCTTACCATGCAAGATAATGGGATGATTACATACATGATAGATCCACATCTATTCTTAGTGTTCCCATTCTTCATAAGAATTGGACACTTGGCCTTGGGATACTAACTCCATGTAACATGGATAAGTTTTCTCCCACTAAATCTGTGCATACTGAACCCTTCAGTTCAGATTGCCAATGTATGCTTTCTCTTTTTAGGTCAAGAGGTTTTCAAGAACTATTTCTATAGATCTCTATTCCTATTACATAGGAAACATCTCTATCTTCCTTTAAGATAATTTCCACTTTTGGATTTCCATTCTAGAACATTTCCATTTCACATCAACATGTGGAATGTGAACACGCTCCCACTAAATCACATATCCCTTCTTTATCTTTGACATATCAGTCAAACCCTTTGACTATATCATCAAAGTAAAGATCCAATTCTGAGTTGCTTGTACTCAATCAATCACATTGATTAATCCATTGTAACTTATACACTTCATTTGCATTATTGGATTCATAAACCTTATAGGTTGTGTCACATACACATCCTTGTTTTATTCCTCATAGGAATGCAGTTTTAGTATCCATATGCCAAATGTCTTAGTCAAGCATCATCCTTCTCAAAATGTTATCCATGTGTCTTAACACTTCAGATTCATTTGCACTTATGTATTTCATCCAATGGGTGCTACCATCAAGGTCATACCTTATGGTTCACATGGATGCCATTCAGGATGAAATGGTCATAAACCATAACTCAAAATTTGGTTCCTCATATTCATCTAGATAGTTGACTCATCACATGAACAACTCATCACATAGATAATTGAGGTGTAAGGATATAAGAATTCACAACCCTTGTGATTTTTAATTTCTTTTATTAGTGAGGGGTATTCTTTTATTAAGAAGAATTCAGTTATTTTATAATCTTTCTCTAACTCCTTAGAGTATGATTCCTTCTTGATTTAGACATCACCATTCCTTAATCATGAGTTCATTATGATACACTATCATAATCACTCATAAGGATCTCAAACATTTGGTCCAAGTATTTCATTCATTGATCTCATCAAGAATTATCACTTTACCAAATTGCACTTCATCTATGATAATCTTGAACACTTCAAGATATTCATATTGGTATTTCTCTAAACACCATTTGAAGTATTAGCATTTGTTCCAATAGGTATGTAAATACATCACATGTATCAGACCTAATAGGATAATCCTTCTCCCACTATCTTTAGTGGATATTGATTAATCATGTCCAAGATATTTATGTCTCTTACTGGTTCTCTAACCAAAAGAGTCTAGATTTATCCATCACATGGAAACTAGAAATGAATTTCTCATGATTGATGCTAATTTGATTGTTCAAGTTATCTATAACTTTTAGGTATCATTTTATCTTATGCATATCAAATATCACAAGATAAACAAGGCATTGCCACAAAGATCATATCTTTAGAAATTGAAACATCTCTTTATTGATTGCCATCATTGTCATACAATATGCAAAAATAAAGTGTCTCATCTATTGGCAAATATGAAACAGCAGTTCATAACTGTATTACATGCCTTTTAGGCTGAAAATAAACTAAAGTACTCCTATCTATGGTGGCAACACTTGCCCCATTTATAGAGTGCTTTACACTTTACATCTTGGTATCATATACCTCAAAAGTGTTACAAGTTTACTATCATGACACCTTTAAGTAGAGATGTTTGTCGCCTCCTTCTTCTTTTGTTCTTCCAGATAGAGAGGACAATTCCTTTTCCAATGTCCTGGCTTTTGACAATGGTGGCAATTGCCTTTCTTGGTCATGCCTCCCTTGGCCTTGAGAGCTGAAGACGACTTGGGCTCCTGGCTAGCATCAGAACCTTTCTTAGCTTTACCCTTGTCCTTGCGCTTGGACTTGCCTTTATTGCTCATGATCACCATTACAGACTTAGGCTTGTCCTTCTTCATATGTGTCTCGGTTGTCCGCAACATGCCCAACAACTCTGCTAGTGGCCTATCAAAGTTGTTCATATTGTAGTTCATCACAAACTGACTGTAGGATTCTGGCAACGATTGCAGTATCACGTCAGTAGCCAACTCTTGGCTTAGTGGAAATCCCAGTTTTGTCAGGTTCTCCACATACCCAATCATCTTGAGTGTGTGAGGACCAACTGGATCTCCTTCTGTCATAACACACTTAAACAATGCCCTTGAGACATCATATCTCTCTTTCCATGCTTGATCTTCATAGATATTCCTGATCGAGATGCTGAATCATCTCAATGACACCCATGTTCTCATGTTGTCTCTACAACTTGTGGTTCATAGATCACAACATCAAGCACTTTGCATCAATGGCATCATCATAATGTTTCTTGTAAGCATCCCTTTCTTCCTTTGGTGCATTAGGAGCAGGTTCCTTTGGAATTGGAGCATCCAGGACATAGAGCTTTCACTCTTGAGTGAGAACAATTCTCAATGTCCTATACCAGTCGTGGAAGTTTGTCCCATTCAGATTGTCCTTTTCAAGGAAGGATCGCAAAGAAAAGTGATTGTTGTTTGTCGCCATTTGTACTACAAAAGGAAAATATGCAATTTTAGTCCAAAACTCATTTTTGACTTATTTGATTGATTTGAAAAGTTGACGATATAATTAGGCCTTTAATTAATTATCGCTCCCACTATTTTAGTTCAAATTGATAGCCCTCACCATCAATTCGGAAGATTGCAGCGTACAACCTTCTAGTGGGCAAGATCCTAAAATCCTCTAAGTCATGGACCAACTTGGATTGTCACCCACAACTTAGATCTCTCAGGTAGGAAACTCTTGCCAATTGCATCATATGGAACTCTTGATAAGATGTCATATGCAACTCCTTGCCATGATCATCTCCATGACTCAAGGTGCTAGATCCTATCTAGGTCACCTTGTTAAGTCTGACCCAAAGCCAACACGATGAATATGCACCCTGCTTGGGTAGACACACATATCCATCCTTCACGCTTCTACGAGATAGACGATGCACCACGCTTGGGCGTGCCCACACTTGGTCGTTCAAGCTTTTCACATGTTTCGCATTTGGAAGGCATCTAAAACTTAATATTTAAATGAGGGATTTGGTTTTTATATACATATACATATCTAATCACCACAATATATAGTACGTATCATATACATGATATATCCCACAGAAAACATGTGAAACGATAAAAGAGATAATTATGGCCATCCTAATGTGATTCCTCAAGCCAAGAGTAATCACGGTCATCTAGGTCTACATCACATGCAACCTGTATAAGATGAACTCTGCGCTTTGCCTTTCTGGGTTTGATCAACTCATCACATGACTGATCGGCTCGCCATCAGGCCGGTCGGTTGGGTTCCACCAGCCGATCGGTTGGCTCCTCCAACCGATTGGTTCACCTGGTCATCGTGCAGCTCATCATGGCCGCCACCCGCTCGTCTTTCTCCTCGAACCGGTCATCAATCGATCGTCTCACTCCTTGAACTGATCGTCTCGAACGTCAACCGACCGGTTCACGCCTTGAACCGATCGTCTCAGCTATTGTCAGGATGTCCTCCGTTCTTTGACATAATAGGAAATAAAATTCTATCCTATTTTACATTGTAAAAAGAGAAACCTCGAGTTACATTTGAGGGGAACAAAGGTAGGAAAGAAATCTCGAATTATTTTGAGTTACATCAGGAATAGGAGAAGGAAGATCGGTGCGCAGACTGAGATGCAAGAAACCACATACAACCATACACAGATAGGGTTTATTGGCCATAACCACACTATACATCCATCACAAAACTCGTTTAAGGGCAACGCGTATCGAGTGCATTCATAATACATATCATATATGTAAATTGGGATTTGTGGATTTAGGATTAGACATGCATAAAGCCAATTTTATTCGCATTGTAAGCAATAAATAAAGGCGACAAACCAAAATCGATCATATCGATAATCCTAAAGTATAGAGCAGTTGATGTGGCTCTGATACCACTGTTGGGTTTTAGGGGAGGCAGAGAAGGCAGCGGAAACAAAAATTTTCTCCTCCCCAAACCCAGAACAAGGAAACGCATCAACGTCTATACAATAGGAAAGGATGGTTTGTGGAATCATACCTTGTCCCGAGGCTTGCTCGACGACAATACCTCGCGGCTTACACAGTCTTCACCTCCGGTCTTAGACGGTGTCTGTGCAGCTCCTGGTTACACCGGGACTAACCACTCCTGGTCTCACTGGGACTGTCGGGATTGACAACTGTCCTCCGAGCGGCAGAAATCTCCTGCCTCTAAAGTAGTCCACACGGACCACCTGGAACTCCGATCTCCTTGTCCCACAAGGAATTGGAAGGAGTTGCGCCCTCCTTTCAGCGTACTAGTTAGTGACACACTCTCCTACCACCAGTCACTTTCTTTAATTGTCTTTCCCTTGCTGTGCCTCCCTTATCGGGTAGCACTTGCTCGGGCTCTCTCGGTTACCAAAACCAGAGAGAACGAAAACTTTACAGAGCAACTGGTTGCACTGTGTTGTTCTTTCATAAGCCCTCAATACCCCTATATATAGGAGGGTAATGGGATAGGGTTCTCTATCTCGGGCAATGCGGGACTAAAGAAGGAGTAGAAGGGTTCGAGATTTTCCACAAAAACAACCAACTGCGTAACTTGAACCGATCGTTTCATTTCTAAAACGGTCGGTTGGGGACCTGAACCGGTCGGTTGACTACTCAACCGATCGGTTGGGACCCATGAAATGGTTGGTTCACTTCTGAACCGGTCGGTTCGTGGTACTGGTCAGTTCCTGATTGACTTTTCATCTTTTATTTCTAATTGGTATCAAATACCAATCCTTGTTCCAATCAAATTGGGCAAGTGAAACGAAAGGAAATTTCTCACCAATACTACTTTCCCAACTTGCTCGGTTGCATCAGTTGAACCGATCATTTCAACACTTGAAGCAATCGTTTCACCCTGTCCATCAGCAGTTTGACTCACCACCTGAGCCAATCGGTTCACCAAGCTCAGCCGATTGGTTCATCACATGAGCCGATCGTTTGGGAGTGCAGATTGTGCAGAATTAGTCAATTGCAGTTTCAATCAATCTGATACTCTAATCAATCAGTCCAACACCTTGAACATTATGATACTAAGCTATCAATTGATTGAGTGTTTAATTGAACTACTAAACTCCGTTAGTAATCAATCTAAACATTGTTTGTGGACAAAACTCCTCTTCCAGGTTAAATCCTATGTGTGTGACCCTGCAGGTCCATTTCACGTTGATAGTGAAAGTCCATAACACTTATGACTTCACAAGCAAAGAGTGGTGCCTAGTCACACATCAGTTCTACCCAAGTGAAATAGAAAGTTGGAGAACAACTTTCAATCCTACAATCTGTGAATGGTGTTACAGTGAATGTATAATTCCTTTTTCACTGATATCCTGAATGAACTCGAGGCATGGAACAGTCATCCTATCAACGTTCATTCACTTTCTTGATCTCAGAGTAGATTGGAAGAGATATGTATGACATCTATATCACATACTGATTCACACATGCGTGCACACCTTTCTCAATCCTACTCATCAAGTGGCCATGGATGTCAAACTCCCTCAGGAGGGACACATCCCATATCTATCACCCACCCCTCAAAAGACCCCTGTGTCAAAGCCACCCAATCATCACCTTTATAACAACCCTTGTTTTAGGACTGTGTTTTATGATGTCAAAGTGTGCCCAACGACATGTGTTGAGTGTAGTGATTTTAGGTCAAAGAATCACACTCACCACCATCATTGTGAGTACCGACTCTGACTACCATGTCACGGTTCCATGTGTCAAACTCATGGTGGGTCTGTTTGGTACACTTGTTCTCTAACAAGTACCTATGTGTTTGGTTTGATATCTCTATATCATGACTAATGAGATTCTGTCATCAACCAACACCACAATCTAGTCTTGTGTGTCATTGCTGTCTATCTACCTTCCACAATGACATCTGACTAGGGACTTAACAAGAATGCACAAACTCTTAGCATCCGTATGATCTCATCGTTCAGGTCCTTAACCTGAAAGCATACATCATTGAGAACTGTCATTTTCTAGACATTCAATCTATTCTATCACTATCTCAAATGACTGAACTAGAAAGAATTGGAATCTTGCCTTTGATGTTTATCAAATCAATCTTAATGTATCCCACCAATCATCCCATGATTGGCTCTCAGGGCATACATACCAACACCAACTTCATCCTCATTTCATGTGTCATACATTTCAAAATAAATTCTTTATTTAGGCCCCCCTTACCATTATGAATTGGTGGAGATTCATTTTCCCTTTCTTCATTTTTTTATGGGGGATAAGTAAGATTTGGAGTCCTTATAGATAATTTGGCTATCTTTCGGAGTCACTTGTCACTCTAGAAATGCCTAAAACTAAAGCCACATTGGCCATAAGAGAGGGTAATCTAGCATGATGGTTCCCATTCGAAAATGGTTCCATCAAGCACAATGATGGACACATGTTCATGAAGCATAGATGAATGGTGGTTATTTGGATATTTGAGAAGTTTGGTCGGGGGAAATTGGCTTTGGAAGGGTGTTGTGGCAAGGGTATGGCAGTGTAAATTTTAGATGGTAGAGGGGGTGAAGTCACTGATGGATGGAAAGAGAGAATAGATGACAGGGGAAGAGAAGAAGTCAACCCCTCCTTTTTGAGAGAATTAAAAAATAAAAAGAGGATTCAAGTAAAGATGGGAGATGAGGGAAGTGATAATTTTCTGACGAGGGAAGTATAAGGGGTATAGAGAGGACATGAGGAGGTAAGTAAATGGGATGATGAGGGCAGTAATGAGGATAACAATAGAAAGTTAGGATGGAAGTAATGGGAAAAGAATATTGAAATGAGGAAAAGCATGAGAAGAGAGAAGATAATGAGGGATACAATTGGAATAGTGGAGGGGAGTTATGAGGAACGTGAGAGAAGTAGTGGGAAAAATCATTAAAAGTGAGGAGGGAAATGACGACGAAGGTGAAGGAAGTAATAGGAAGAGAGAAGATAAGTGAGGAAGTATGTAATGATAATAAGGAGGAAAGTAATGAAAAAACCAAATATTGGGCACACAATTATAAAATGTAGGATCTAAAAGAACAAAAGTGGGAGCAAATTCACCAAATAAAATGGGCACAAAGTTGTCTAAAACAAAGACCAGGTGCTAAAATATCAAAAGTGGGTGTCAAAAAACCAAAAGTGGGCGTCGAAAGACCATGAATGGGTATAAATTGATCTTAAGTGGGTGTTAAGTGATAAAAATAAATATTATGAATAAGGTGAAAAATAGTGGGCATTGAAAGATTTCAAATGGGCAAAAATCAATCAAAAGAGGGTGTAAATTTAATACTAATGGTGTAAATACACATAAAGTAGGTGCCTAAGGAGCTAAAATAGGTGCTTACAGTTAAAACAAACTATTACTTATTAATTATGAGGCACATGTGTTCACCGTTAATAGGCACAAATTCACCAGTAATTAGTGCATATTCACCACTACTGGGGATGAATTCAACATCAATGAACCCCATATACATAAAATAGTCACATATTCACCATTATTAGGCACTTTATTCACCATTAATAGGTTCATTCATCATTAATATGTGTTAAATATTAATGGGAGGAAATGCACATAAAATAAGAGTGAATTCACAATTGATAGGTGTGTATTCACCATTTATAGGTATATATTCCATATTAGTAGGCACATATTTACCATTATGAGGTGTCTTTACTATTAGTAGGCACATATTCACTATTAATAGGTGCTTATCCTGCATTGATAAATACATATCCACATGTGCCCAGAAATGACAAAAGCATGCAAAAAACGGTGAATATGCACCCAGAAATGTTGAAATATGTTGACTTTTTAAATGCCATTAGCAAACACATATTCATCATTAGCAGGCATGTATTCACTATTAATAAGTATTTATTCATCATTTGTAGGTGCATATTCATTATTTATAGGCTCATATTTTTCATAATAAGCGGATATTCACCACTAGTAGGATTATTCATTGCTACTCTTTTACGTAATTACTTTCCTCCCTCATGACTTCCGTCCTCTTTCCTTATTTCTAGGTACTTATTCCACATTAATAGGTTCATATTAACTACTAGTGGCGTATTTATTACTGTCTTATTTCCTCATTGCTTCCCTCCTCTTTGGATATGGGCATATCCACATGCATTTAAAAATGGCTAACACGTGCCCAAAAATGAAGGATACACGACCAAAAATGTTGACATACACCTACTTATTGAACGTCATTAGTAGGCACATAATCACCATTTATAGATATGTGTATTCATAGGCACAAGTTCACCATTATAAGTGTGTATTATGTGTAAATAGGTATGTATTCAACACTAGTTGGCATATTCATTGTCTCCCTCTTTCCTCATTACTTTCCTCTGATTCCCTCATTTATAAGTGCATATTCACCATTATTATGTGTGTATTTTGTATGAATAGGCATGTATTCACCATTAATAGGAATATTCATTACTTTCCTCCTTCATAATTTAATCTCTTCTAATTCCTCACTAATTATCTCCTCTTTATCCATTACTTCCCTTCTATCTCTCTCCCCCTATTACTCCCATCATCTTCCCTCTTTACTTCTCTATAATAATATGTTCCCTCATCTATCCTCATTACTTCCCTCCTCTCTCCCTATTACTTTGCTCTTATCTCCCATCACTTTCCTCACTTCCCTCCTTTACCAGTATCACTTCACTCCTCTTTTATTTTATTTGTCTCAAGCTAGGGTATTCATTCTCCTCCCTCTTTAATTCCTCTTTTACCATTCCCTCCTTATGATAATGGAGAGGTAAGTGTAGGTGGCAGGTTGATAGGGTGGTAGGTTGTAAGGTAAGCTAGCGATGACTATGGTGGAAGGGGTGGTTTTGGACATGCATAACATGATTGTGAGGGGGTGTGAGTTTCATCAAAATTTTATCACCAAAATTAATCCATTCCCGATCTTCGACACATCCCTCCATCATTTCATCCTCACCGACATGACAACTATATATTTTAAATATGTATATTTTCTTTGTTTTATTTTTAAAAATAATCTTTTACTTGTATTTTATATCTATAGAAATCATCTTATTTCTTTATATAATTAGATGTTACTTTATAACATTTTTTTGCAATGTCTATAGTCATGCATTTTGTGTGGGATATATATGTTTAATGTGCTCCATTTTTATAATATATAATTAGTTTTGGGTTCACATATTAGAATATATTTTGTCACACATTAATGTGTTATGTCGTCTCGACCTCCCTCGTAGATCTCTTATTTTTTATCTCTTTCTACTATGTTCCACCTCCCTCCTATTTTTTCTCTCTTCCTACTACTTCCATCATCCCCTCCTCTTGTTATCCACTTTCTATCTCTCTTCCCACTTATTATATCCTTTATTCCTACCACTATTTGGGAAATCGGTCCGCACGGCCGCATATACTCCCGCTTATGCCTATTCGATCACCCTACCGCACCGCATATTGTTAATCAGTCTATTAAGCGGTTATGGGCCGCATATTCCCCCGCTTGGCGATTAAGCGACTGATTAAACTCTACTTTTTAAAAATCCCACAACTTATATTCACACATTTCATACATACATGCATACATATACACACACATTTCATTACATGTTAAAATTTAAATATATAGTCATTTATTTATATGTATACATTATAATGCATACAACAATTTCTCACACATTTGTACATTTATATGAATACATTTTGACATTTTCATATGTATACATACATATATGCTATACCTATATATACAAACACATGTTTGGACATGTATGTATACATTTTGATTTATTCAAATTTACAAACATTCATACATTGATATACATACATTTTATTATTTGTACATGTATTACAAACACATTCCATATATAGACATATATAAGCATATCATACATGTATATTTGTATGTTTATATGTAAATATATATTAGTTCCTAATGTATATATTTATACTTTTACTTATGATCTCGCTATATCATTTTATATATTTATTTATGATATCGCTATATCATTTTATATATAATTAATTTGTTGAAAGGAAAAAAATCCAAAACTGCATATACTTCCGTATATACTCCCGCATACCACATATACTCTATGCAGTACCCCCTCCGCTCGTACACCGCATACCGCTTTCATGAACAATGATTCCTACTATTTTTATCTTCCCTCATCTCTCACTCCTTTTCTCTCTCTACACATTATGTTTCCATCCCTCTGTTCTTTTCTTTCCATCCATTATTCTGCCTCCCTCTTATCATAATCACTCTTTCTCCTTCCACTATATCCCTCATATGTCTCTTTGTTGTTTTTCTTTCTCTCCTTTTCAACTACTTCTCTCATCCCTTTGTCGTTTCCTCTCATATCTCACTACTTTCCTCCTCCTTCTTATATATCTGTTTCTCTCACCCCATTATTTTCCTCCTTCCTTCCACGTATTTGTTTCTCTTTTCCTTGTTTCCAACTTTCATCCCTCATACTTTTCTAATTGTCTCTCCTCTTCCGCCTCCCACCATCCTATTTATTTATCTCCCCCGACTACCTCACTTTCCCTCCATATTTCTCTTTCCTAGCAACTAACCCTCATAACACTTCTTTGATTTGTAGGATACTTTTTACACGGTGTTTACATTTAGATAAACAACAGGCTGACCACATATTTTACTATATTTTATAACTAACGCTGGTCATCATGTCCTTCCCCGGAGGCCGTAGTTTGTGTTTGTCACAATCCGAATGATTCCACATATTATAGTGTATGTCACTTGATATATAATCATCGTTATACAATTTTCTGACATTAATATTTCCATTTGGCATATATGAAGGAAAATAAAATTAATATATCACTTTATTTAGAAATCATTTATGTCCTCAAATAAATGTCTTTACAGATGTCTGATATTCAAATTGTGATGTCAATCCTTTTTTATGGAAAATTCCAATTATCTAAAGACAAAATTTGAAAAAATAGATGATGTCATCATCCTATTTTAATTTATAATGTGTTGTGAAAGACATAAGAGGGAACTCAAGTCAATAATAAGCACACTAACAATATCCAAGGCAAATCAAAAGAAGTGATGATGGCTTGTTTCACACGCAATCTCATTCTTACGAACTTCATATGCGGCCGCATTAGAAGTTGTCTTATCTACATCAAAGTTATATAAACTATTCCGAGCCTATAAAGACATACCCATAAGATCAATACAAGTGTGTTTCCCATCGGTCCACTCAAATAACAAAAGGTCACCAGATCTCTGGGTGTGGAGGCCATCATGACGTATCCTTCAAAAAGAGATTAGAACTTCTTTCAAGGCAGTTATCCTAGCATGAGAGAGATAATGTCAAAGAGGACATCTAAAATGACATAATGACGGAACTTGAATCCTGAGCGGATGCAAAAATGTATTACATGGTCACCTGACACAATTTTACCGTGTGTATAACGCAAGTGCACACGTCAATGTAATATATGTCTTGTGAGACCCAAGTCAAACTCAGAGAAACGGAATTCTCGGTAGACTACTACTAACTACTCACGATCAGCTAAACTGGTTTTAAAAGTTTGAGAATTGTTGTGACAAAGAAAAATAAAATAAAATAAAATAAAATAGAACGATAGATTAAATGGTTGGTTTCATCAATTTCAATGGAATCTTTAGGATTGTGGTTTCATCGCAGGTTCTTGTTGCACTAAGTTTTATACAATTACCATGAATGCCTCCTAATTCGGGTCGTGGTCCGGAATTAGAATTGCTCGCTTCCGCGATACAATTCACTACCTTAACCTAAGTTGGTTCCACGTCAGTAGTAACCTATGCCTTAGATAAGGTGCATGAAATTTAGGTCTAAAGGTTCTCACCATTAATCGTACTTCACCTTTTCTAAGGAATTTATTGATTAATGTGATTATCGTTTCTTTATAATCGTTAATTCTTCGTCAAAAGCAATTAAAGGTATTGGATTATCACTATGGTGATCAAGCATAGTGATATAATAGAGAAAATGATAGCATACCACGAATTGTAGAGACAAATTATGATAAACTATGTTGAAATTGTCATACAACGATCACCCGGGCTACTCTCGTTCTAAAAGATAAAGGGGATTAGCCCCGCATGTTCATCTCAGTAGAAAACATGGTGAAGGAAAGAGAAAACATGGAGAAAATGTGGATAGATATGAAGTAACCACTGAATGGAGAAGATCCGGGCATTCCTTGGCGTGGGATGAGCGTTCTACAACCTTCTGGTGGTGGAAAACTCCTTCTACGGCCAACCGGAACAATCAGTGCATAGATCTGGCTCTGTTCTTCCTCCTCTCTTCTCCTCGAGACTTGTGCAGTGGCTAATGATGTGATAGATGGCTTAGAGCCACCATTTTTGGGTATAAGAACCACTTTAGGCCGCCAAAACATCACCATCACACGATTAGACTCGAGCTGTAGTTTAACCTGATCTGACGGTGTCGATACCATCGATGCGGGTCGATGGTATCGACCCACCCAGATACCGACGGTCCTCTGCTTTTCTGGATTTGCTCTGACATGATTTCGATACCATCGACTTCTGGGTCGATGGTATCGACACCTTAGGCGTCACTTTTCTGTGGAATCCAACACTTAAGTTGATTCTGATGAAACATAGTCGATAGTATCGACTATTTGGTCGATTGTATCGACTTGTAGAAATCTGACTCGCTGAAGCTATCTCGCTACCATCGACTTCTAGGTCGATGATATTGACTCATTCTTCTCTTTTGCGACTACCTCTCTGTGGCCCTATCGATACGATCAACATCCGTCGATGGTATCGATAGTTGTATATATATGTTTTGCGTGAAAATCAAAGATAAACTCGAATCAACTTTGATAACTTTGATAAATATGATCATTCATACCAAATGAGATAAAACAAGGTAAATTTGATGCGTAATGAGATTATAGGCTGAAGGAAATAAATCATGCAATATTAACCATGAAAATGACCAATAATCGCATAAAACACATATGAAACTAGCCTATAAAATGACTCAAAATCCTCACATCAAACTCCCCTAAGCTAGATCTTTGCTCGTCCTTGAGCACAAAACTGTAGAATAGAATTGCGAGGGTCAACTAAAGAACATACTAGCATAAACGACATCACTGTATGATTCCCACCTGACATGCACATGCTGGCCCTCACTGACAACAGAACGATAACTACCCTAAAGATGACAATGATCGTCCATAAGAGATATCCACCCCATGATCAACGAACACCATCAAATAAGGCAGTTAATATAATAAAATCCTCCGATTCAGGCTTAGTGCATCTCATGATCTCCTATCTACGTTGCTCATATCCTGACTACTATCTACATGGAAGTAGATCTTCTGATATACAAGAATGAGGAGATAATCATGGGTGTCCTACCATTTTGATAAACGGATGGATGGAATGGGTGGTTGTGGAAGAAAAAGAAGCACATAAAAATCAATCATGCAATACAAAAATTAATGACCTATCATAATACAAAATGCAAATGAAAATGTCATAATGCTACATTTTTGGTGGAATGATGCATGTATTATCATTCCGTCTCAAGGTGAGATGGAATATCTAAGAAAACTACACCATGTACTTTTTTTCTTGTTTCTCAGGTGAGAACATGTTCCTTTCTCCCTCTTCTTCTTTAATATTTCTCAAATCCTTTTTTCTTTTTTTTCAAAAATATTTTTTTAATCCCTCATTTTCATAAATGTCAATGAGTTATTTGTTGGGCATTATTCCTTTTACATATCTTGTACATTTGATGCATTCTTTTTGGAGGGTATGGAACAAGTTCAACACCTTTAATATTTTTAGAAAAACATAAGACACATGATGTATTGTATGCTCAAAAGATACAAATGCAATTACATAATGTCAATTACGCAACTACTATGACATACATATAAAGATAATGTGTATGTATAACTATTCTCTACTTTTTTTTAAAGGAATATGCAAAAATGACTGTAATGCTAGACCTACCTACATGGAATGCAGCCAAAGAGTGAAAGATAGTAATGTGCTCCCAGTTCTTATGGTGGAGTGTGAATGACATTGCGGTGGATAGATCACAAGACTGATTGACAGAACCATCACAAGATATTATATGTCCCTCCTTACCGACTTGTGTACCACTAAATCAAGGGGTTTCTCTCTCTCACTTATGATTAAGGTCTCGTTACCATTTGTCCAGTTTAGGCTCAACATCCAAAACCGACCACATTTCTTGAATCATCTAGATGTACAATTATGATCATATGTTTTAAAGTTGACCTACCCAATTGTTTTCATAAATTAAGTGTTCAATTTCAAACAAAGCAAGATTACAATTACTTGAATTTTTTTTAAAATTAATGCTCAAATTTCAACTTTCCCCATATGAAAATAAGAAATGACACACATTTAAAATTAGACATCCACGGATTACACTAGATAGATGTGGATCCTAGAAAGCTATAAATAATAAAAACTAGAAAATACTAAAACAAAAGAAGATAAAAATAAAGACTAAGATAGAAATTGTTCCATCTCCCCCCTAAGCTTGAATTCAACTATGGCCTCATAGTCAAAAACAACCTTAGAAGGTGGAACAGTGATACCCTCTATTGTGGTGGCGGCGGAAATGGCGTTATTGCTGGGCATGGGGGTTCCAATGCGAATATTGCCCCTAAAAACTCGGATCATAGGGTGGCATGGGCGGTGGCTGTGGATATCCCCTGAAGTAGCCTTGGCTCCAGTAATGATCATACAAAGGCTACTATTTTTGTTCTATCCTCTCCAACCAGCCGTAGATCTACTGCTGGTTGGCGAATAGCTGGCATTCATTCTCAAATATTGTCTACTGATTTTCATACAGCCTATTCTGTGTATCCTGGATCCCTACAAAAGCTGTCTGGTGGGACTGTTGGGACTCCTGGATAGACTGGATCATAGTATACATCCCTTGCATAGAATATGGGTCATCTCCGTCGTGGGAGGATTGTGGTGTCGATGGCTGGGAAGATGATGAAGCTCCCAGGTAGTATCATGGATGCTTCCTCAGAGTTACTCATGACTAAAGAGGTGTAAAAGCATCCTCTTCCTCTGCATCGTCATTGTTCGCATCATCATCGTCTGCCGCATCCTCTTCCTCCTCATAATCCTTAATGGCAATGATAGGCCACCGGAAGTGCTGGCCCGGGTGGAGGTTGAAGACGGGGTCTGGCAATACGTGCTCCTGATTCTCCTTGTTAATGTGACAATGAGCATATACCACACCATCACAGAGTGTAAGAAGATTCGAGCAGTGGAAATGGGCCAGGTTGACGGGGTTCTGGCTGACCAGTGGAGGGAGCATGGACAGGTCTAGCCTAAGGTAGAGGGCTGGTGGCGTGATAAGCCCCTCGAAGTGAATAGGGGATCGTCTGGTGCTCCTCTTCACGGCCATCACGCGCGTCAAGAAAAACATGTCCCAGTTAAGTTTTTCTCTCTTGAGTAGCTTGTAGAGGAAAAACAAGTTCGTCTCCTAGAACTTGCTTAGCGACAATTTGCTATGAGCGAAGAAGGTAATATACAACATACAGTGAAGAATTCATACAAATGGGTGCTCAAAGTCGGCAATGGCTTCATTGTGGTAGCTAAGCGTCTTGCCTGCCAACGCGGTCACCAACTGTGAGAACATCTCGTCATAGTCGACCCGATTGTCCGACCGTCTATATTGCTTAGGCGAATGCCACCAGTTATAGATTAAGTTGAACTAGTCATGCGTGATGGTGTAGTTGTGGTTGAACAGCCGAAAGGAGACTCGACCCTTGATCCATTCATGGTCTGTGGCAATGAGTTCGTTGCGTACGACACAGATGTCGAGAGACACCATGAACTCCACCATGAGTTCCTTGTATGTTGGCCACTCGCCAAAGAAAGGGTGGCCCTCAACATGATAGGGGATTTGTTCCTCACTCGGCAAAAACCTCCCAACTTGGCCACGGATGACATATGTGAGGTTGTCCTCAAAGCCAAGGTCTCGGATCAGGGCCTCATCAACGTAACGAGTGGGCTCGATTGAGCGCTTCATCAACTCATCGTAGATTTTCTTCACGTTTGCTGAAGGATATACAATTCTCCAATGGGGAATGGAGCCCGGCGGTGGTGGTACGAACGTCTCGATCTATATTGGAGCAGTGTGTGAGGAAGATGATGCTCCATGCCTCACCATGATGACAGAGAAAAGATAGAGAAAAGGAGATTGATGGAGGTCGGAGAAGATGATCTCTGCATTTGATGACAAACCTGAGGACGATGTTTAGCTCACCAGATGCTCGGTAAAGATCTTCGTCTGCTCGTCAATGTGCAATGTTGAAGTTGAGGAAGAATACTCTGAAGGTGTGAAGAGAAATGAAAACAACCCTTCCTTTTATAGCTGAAGTTGATGCCCCTGGTACCCCGTCGATACCATTAATGGGGTGTCGATGGTATCGACACCTATAGAACAATCTATTCCTTCGTTGGCATTGACGGTCTTCGATTGTTGGATATGGGGGCCCAGATCAATGAAACGTCGATACTATCGATAAGGGTCGATGGTATCGACCCGTCCCACGGATCGACCTCCAAATTTGGCGCAATTCGTTGATGGCGTCTCGCGAATTGCTAACGTTTCACGTCGATACCATCGACATAGGAGTCGATGGCATCGACTTATATTACCAATCCTTGTCCTCACGAGGCCTTGGTGGTGGAATCCTCTAAAGCTATGTCGATACCATCGACATGGCCATCGATGGTATCGATATCTCTGCTACCAATTTTTCTAAAACTCTTCAAGGATCTCGTGAGCATCGACCATGGGGTCTATGCTATCGACTTGCTCCAAAAAATTTTGTTGATTAGCCTGATGGGTGGTCGATACTATCAAAGAGGCCGTCGATAGTATCGACAGAGCAAATTTTCTACAGCTGCCGCTCTGCACCCTGGTTACTACCATCGAAACAAGTGTCGATGGTATCGACACCCACGCAGTCCTACACACTAAACACACACATCAGGGTATCATTTTTACACTAAAAATGAAGTTAACCAAAACTACTGAAGTAAATGGAAATGAAATCTACCAATGGTTGGGTTGCCTCCCAACAAGCACCCTACTTTAATGTCTTAGGCTAGACAAAATAATGCTCATCAAATTGGTGTATCGGGGAGTGTCCCTAGGGAATCACTCGGAAATTTGAACTCAACTCTTTCTTTGTTGATCCCTAATGTCAAGGTACCTCTCTCTATAGCAGTGATGACATCAGTTGTACCTTGAAACAACCTCCCTAGTAGTATCTCACAACCATTAAGATGTGGCATGTCCTTGACTATGAAATCTGCAGGGAAGATAAATCGGTCAACTTTGACAAGAACATCCTCACACACTCCGTGTGGCTTCACTATAGATCCATCCGCTAACTCAATAGACATGGTAGATTTCTTTGGTGACTTCAATCCCATCTTTTGTAACATGGTTAATGACATAAGGTTTATGCTAGCGCCCGCATCACACTGTGCGTGCGGGAAATGACGACCACCAATTGAGCACTATATGTAGAAGCTCCTAGGATCTTTCTTCTTCTTTGGTAGACTCCCATAGATTATTGAGCTCACCGTCTCATTCGTAAAACAAATTTCAGTGTCTTTTATCTGCCTTTTCTTGTTGATGATATCCTTGATAAATCTTCTATATGCAGGAATCTGTTC
This sequence comes from Alisma plantago-aquatica, assembly GCA_963693085.1. Lineage (NCBI taxonomy): Eukaryota > Viridiplantae > Streptophyta > Magnoliopsida > Alismatales > Alismataceae > Alisma > Alisma plantago-aquatica. The sequence goes on along the minus strand of OY856411.1, from coordinate 1,045,591,310 downwards.
TATCACCTCCACTAGCAGAATGTTAATGTGAAGCTTCCTAAACATCTGCAAGAACTTCTCGTAGTGCCTATGCTCTTTTTTCGGCCTCAGACTATCCAGGCAAATCACATTTGGCTCCTTCACTCGCTTGTATGGTGGCACATATGGGCTATTTGGGGTCTCCTCCCTTAAGCTCACTTCAATGTCACCCTTTTGCGTAGGCTTTGACACGTCATTCTCAGTTTGTGAGGCTCGTGGCCGCCCATCCCTCTCGGTGGTAGTGGCTTCACTATACAATATGGCTTTCACCTGCTCCTCTTGCCTAGATTTGGACACTGTTGTGATGGTGGCTTGGTAGGATTTTCTTGACTGACAACATCTTCCTGGTAGTCCATATAAGTTGTAGGGGTATGGCCACTTGGCTGAGCAATTCAGTGCTTTTGTCCTCCACAGTGGGATGTGGCTTAGCATCTGAGTCTTGTAGGAAGATATTGGCATCCTTCCATGAGAATTTTCTATCCTTTCTAGAAGAGTAATCATTGCTCCTATAGCCCTGTTGTTGAATGAATTTAATTTGGGCCCCCTCATCGGACTCTTCCTCTTTCTCTACAAGTTTCTTGGCTATGAGATCCATTTTATCTTTCAATTCTTTAATTGTCTTTGATTCCCCTACAGCTCTGGCTTGTTCCGGTGCATCTCTATCACCCCATGATTGTTTCTTAGTCATGTTCTTCAAAATCTCCCAAAACCTTGTGTCTATGTTGTTCAAGAAGAAACTCGAGCCTGCTGAATCGAGGTTGCTTCTGTCATGCTCATTGAGAGCAAAGTAGAAATTTTTTACTTGTTTTTCCTTATCCAGCCCTTGATGTGGAAACCTCGTCAGCATTATCTGGAAATGTTCCCACATCTCATAATATGTTTCTCCCACCTTTTGGCTGAAATTGTGAATTTTCCTCACTATGTCATTGGTCTTCTCAGGTGGGAAAAATTGTAAAGACCTCAATCCTTTGATCCCAAGTCTCCACGATTTCCTCATCAAGGTTGTGCAACCGTTCTCATGCATTTCTTGTAAGAGAGCTGGGAAATAACTTCAAGTAAAGTGCCTCCTATGAAAACCAGTCAATTTTTATCATATCACAGTTCTCTATGAAAGTGCTTATGTGGGCCACTGGATCTTCATTCTTCAACCCATGAAATGCTTGAGATTTGACCAAATTAATCAGTGTCAGATCAATTTTATATGTAGTAATGTTTATTGCATACCTTTTAATAGGCCCCTTTGACGCAGAAGAGGAAGAAGCCTTGATCTTCTCCCATATTGTTTTTTCTTCAGCCATTGCTTCTAGTTCAGGATCTGAATCCACGTCCTCAAGCTGATTTTGGATGTTGTTTTCCTCGTCGTCTGATCCTGAAGACGGGACATGTGATGATGACCATACGTAGTCTGTGCTACGTGTGCTCACCATGCACTAGTACCTACAAAAGATGGATTTAATTAAGCACAGTCCTAGATGAAAGTAGAATGTGAAAGATAGATGATTAATTTCAAAAATTAAAATTGCAAATGAAAAGAAAAAGTAGCCTAGAGTGGCCTCTTGTAACACTCATAGTGCCGACAATTGTCGTTTCCCCAACAACCACCAAAAACTTGACATAATTTTACCGTGCGTATAATGCAAGTGCATGTCTCAATGTAATATAGGCCTTGTGAGGCCCGAGTCAAACTCAAGAAAACGGAATTCTTGGTAGACTACTACTAACTACTCACGATCAGCTAAACTAGTTTTAAAAGTTTGAGAGTTGTTTTGAAAAAGAAAAATAAAAGAAAAGAAAATAGAACGATCGATGAAATGGTTGGTTTAATTAATTTCAATGGAATATTTAGGATTGCGGTTTCACCGCGGGTTCTCGTTGCTCTAAGTTTTACACAATTACCATGAAATGTCTCCTAATTCGAGTAGTGGCCTGGAATTAGAATTGTTCGCTTCCACGATACAATTCACTACCTTAACCTAAGTTGGTTCCATGTCACTAGTAACCTATGCCTTAGATAAGGTGTATAAAATTTAGGTCTAAAGGTTCCCACCATTAATCGTACATCACCTTTTCCAAGGAATTTATTGATTAATGTGATTATCATTTCTTTTCAACAGTTAATTCATCGTCAAAAGGAATTAAAGATATTGAATTATCACTATGGTGATCAAGCACCGTGATATAATAGAGAAAACGATAGCATACCATGAATTTTAGAGACAAATTATGATAGACTATGTTGAAATTGTCATACAACGATCTCCCGGGCTACTCCCGATCCTAAAGACAAAGGGGATTAGCCCCGCATGTTAATATCAGTAGAAAACATGGTGAAGGAAAGAGGAAACATGGAGAAAATGTGGATAGATGTCCTGAACGGAGAAGATTCGAGCGTTCCTCGGCGTGGGATGAGCGTTCTACAACCTTCCGGTGGTCGAAAACTCCTTCTACAGCCAGTCGGAACAATCAGTGCGTAGCTCTGACTCTGTTCTTCCTCCTCTCTTCTCCTCGAGACTTGTGCAGTGGCTAATGACGTGATAGATGACTTAGAGCTGCCATTTTTAGGTATAAGCACCACTTTAGGCCGCCAAAACATCACCATCATACGATTAGACTCGAGCTATAGATTAACTTGATATGACGGTGTCGATACCATCGACGTGGGTTGATGCTATTGACCCACCCAGATACCGGCGGTCCTTTGCTTCTCTGGGTTTGCTCTGACATGATTTCGATACCATCGACTTCTGGGTCGATGGTATCGACACCTTAGGCGTTGCTTTTCTGTGGAATCCGACGCTTCAGCTGATTCTACTGAGACGGAGTTGATAGTATCGACTATTTGGTCGATTGTATCGACTTGTAGAAATCTGACTCGCTGAAGCTATCTCGCTACCATTGACTTCTAGGTCGATGGTATCGACTCATTCTGCTCTTTTGTGGCTACCTCTCTGTGGCCTTGTCGATACTATCGACATCCGTCGTTGGTATCGACAGTTGTATATATCCATTTTGCCTAAAAATCAAAGATAAACTCGAATCAACTTTGATAACTTTGATAAATATGATCATTCATACCAAATGAGATAAAACAAGGTAAATTTGATGCATTATGAGATTATAGGCTGAAGGAACTGAATCATGCAATATTAACCATGAAAATGACCAATAATCGCATAAAACACATATGAAACTAGCCTATAAAAATGACTCAAAATCCTGACACCATCACCAACAAAATCAAAATCTACATAATGACAAAGGGGCAATGTTCATTTCCAGGATAGAAGAGTCATCGACATATAAGGATAGAATAGTTCGATAATCAACCAATTTCATAGATAATTCAAGACCATCAATAAAAATTGCAACAAGAAAGTCATGTACATAGTCAGCTAGAAGCAAGAACAACCCTTTATTTTTGAGACAACTCCAAGACTTTGAAGTGTTGGAAGACCATATTGTAGTAGACGTCTGCCAAAAGAAACTATATCTTTTTTTTTGATAACGAGGAACCCATCCCGGGATCGGCCACTATTGGACCCTATCCAGCCAAGGGTAAGAAACTATATCTTGAGAGTTACAAACTATTATTTTCACAAAAAGTTAACTTTGTGATTTATATTATCAAAAGAATTACATAAAAATGCTTTAAAACATAGAAACACCCCTAATGTTCCGCTCACGATGCACTGGTCAACTATTCGTTTATCATTCCTTAAATAGTCTATAAACAGTCATATAAATTGTGCATGGTACGTGTATTTTTTTTGTTTGAATCTTATATTGTGTTATTTTCATGTCAAATTTTGTACAATGTCTAGTAAGGATATTACGGTCACAAAAGTGTCAAATATTTTCTTAAATTTACTGTGACAATATTATTGTAATAGATATTTTTATGCATAATTATACTCATCTTTATATAATGTTATTGATTATTATTTATAGCGATACACATTGACGTAACCGTTATTCAACAGTTAGTTGTGTTTCATTTGCGGGTGTGAAAATGTATTTCTATATCAACATTCAATATAGAATGTGTCACCTTTTGTTGGACGTGTTACTATGTATAAAGAATTGAACAGTCCACGTAGTCAAGACATTGATTCTTAAGGTATTAAGCATGTCTTTTCGTGTATTGAGGATATCCTACATTTGTCTTGTGCAGCTATATATCCCTAATAAGTTAGATTTTCCACTCGCCCAATGGTGGGCCACCGAGAACTCTCTCAGTCGTGGGCCGCACTGTCCAATTTATACACACAAGACCACCAGGTCAAACATGGAGAACATGTATAAATGCGGGTGCTGGTAGTTGCACCTGTGATCAGGCATCTGCGACTAAATCTGTAGGACGATACTGGAGTCAATCTACATGGTGCTCAACAACCATCCCCCACCACGTCGAGCTTCACAATTCTGTTGGGATTTCGTTGAGAATCCAGGAGAGGAAATAGGGAAAACACTTACTGCTGAGCTTCACTATTCTGTTGGGATTCTTCTCTTGACTTCCCAGGAAACCGACCAACAAATATGGATACTTTAACTGTTTTTATATTTTAGAGAGGAAAAAAACATTTTGAAGTTTAAAAATGACGCAGTTCGCCTGTTCCAATTTTAAAAGAAGGTCAAGCACGCGCGCTATTGATTGTACGATTGTAAAGAAATTCAATATAAAGTTCCTGATAACACCGGTTGTCTTTTTCATATGCACATGGCACATGCGCAGATTATGAACATAGCCACGTCCTTTTCAATATTCAGTTACTGTCTTCTTTTCCAGAACCCCATGCGTTTATGAAGAAAAAGTGTTCAACTTGCTATTGTAAAACGGGAAGAAAGGACACGTCTGGTCTGGTTATAAACAGATTCATTGAGAAGAAAGAAAACGATTCTTTTGGACTGTGCAAAATTTCCCATTTTGTCGAATTTTTGTTTCTTCCTAGAAGTAAGTACTGTTATTACGATTTCAGATACTTTATTATGCAAGGCTCATCGAAATAAATAATAAATAATAGAGAACAGTTTCCTGTTTGGTTAAGGAATTTCAACCTATAACTATATTGATCACTTACAAACACGGCTGAATTTTTTTTTTTAAAACAATTATACCGATGGAATTACGTTGAGATAGAAGCTAGACAAGCAACAAGTTGTGCCGACAATTCTTTCTGAATAGCGGAATGAATCTTCTGCAATACTACATCCATAGGTTTGTGGGTCATGTCGTTACTAATTATAACATTTTAAACCTTCTTGAGAAGTTTCGTGGCTTACGGTGCTAAGAAATTTAAAGTGTTAAGTCTAAAAGGTATAAAAACGTGTTGATTGTCAATGCACGGTTTCTCATGTTTGACCACTTTGACTGCGGCAATTTTGAGAATAGCTTGTCCTACAATAAATGCCCCACCCCTCAGGCCTACACGTGGGGAAACACTTATCAGATTTACACATATGTGCTCCCTCTCACCCATCCAAAAATTAAGACATCAATCGCTCTAAGTGTGGTCTCCCCTCATGTGGATCAGTCAAAAGTTAAGAGATGTTTCATTCTAACAGCAAATCATGTATGTCTCGGTATGTTGTAGAGAATATATTGAACAAGATCTTGTCCGTAAATGAATCCAAATAGCTCTCTACAATGAACGACATACTCTCCATAAGTACCCAAACATGACTTACATCAAATTGGAGATATTTCATCAACTGGAAATAAGGGAATCATAAGACCGTAACTAAGGATAAGGATAATACGATACTCCACTGGTAACATACGCAAGCCCAATCCATCAATAGGAACAAAAAGGAGAAAAACTTCAGCATGATCAACTTGTAGACATTTTGATAGTTTTTTGTCGAACAGTCATCTCAAACTTAACATTCATGTCCTCAATAATTTTAATAAAAAAAGCACTCGTCAAAGAATGTTAGCCTTTAGGGAAACACAATTTTCTTGTTAGAGAATCTACAAAGGACGAAAGTTGAGATAGTGACATGAAAATAATATAAAGCACTATTAAAATAAGATTTTGTATTGTAAATCATGTTTTTTAGCAAATGTATTCAGAAAGCACCCAAGATTGAACCCTAGAGGCCACAAAGGTGTATGAGGAAGCTTATGTTGCCGAGTAAATCCAAAGGCCACCGAGACAAAGTGGGAGGAAAGCGATCATTGAAGGTCCACAAAGAAAGGACCTCTAGAAACCTCAATGTTTTCAATAGACCTCCGCAAACCCTTTTTGAACAATACTGCAACCTACTCCATGTATGCAAGTTGGCAATGTCTATAAGATGAACACAATTTGGCAATTCCCATACAAGAATGGAGCAAAAGGATTGTAGCATCTGAATCACTCAACATTGAAAGAACATGAATCATATAGACATCCTTTGTAGCCCTTCTCATGGTTAACTCGTCAATAAATTCTCTATCCCTACTCATCAATTCTCCAAGTAACTTCACTCCCAATAGTGGTCTCACGATGTCAACAAGGAACAACCCCTAGTGAAGCTTCCTACCATCACATGTAGGTCAAAAAACTTTAATTTTATGAATATTTAAAACAAGACTCAAACCTAGACATGTTCGTTAAATGATGTCAAGTAACTTGGCCACCTCCTATATGTCTCCAATAATGGTGCCATCATCAAGATACTATGTGATTTGATGATAATCTTACAATTCTCTCTAATTTCATGAATAAATGGGAATGTATGCTAAAGAGGGATTTTGACTAGTGACCTAGATGTAGGCTTCATCACATTGAGCCACTGATCTTCAAGCATCTATTTAAGGGTAGTCACTAAGGAGAATATTATTGCCAAAAAGGGACTCAAACTAGCTTACATGTTAAGGAATGGTATCTGTTTTATCAAAAAAGAAATTAGATTTTTGATAGTCACTAAGGCAATTATTATTTTCGACCATTAGTTTTTGTTGGTTGTGTATACACTAAATTCTAGACATCTAGGTTAGGTCCAATCAATGTTTATACTTGATCTTTTTGTGTTTCAAAAAATCTTAAAATTTTATTTTACTATAATTATGGCATATCTTATTACGAAATAATACATTAGGTTAACGTGTTTTACAAGTTTAGTTCATCTAGTTGAATTTTGAATTTTAAACTTGGATGAGTGCCCAAAGATACCATACAATTAGAGAAGATCTACCGAGCTTCGTGCATGTGATCGAGTTTAAAGAGGATCCTTCAGATATGCATTGAAAACAATCAACATATGTAGTAGAGAAGAGATGGAGTATCTATTTATATCAACAAATGAAAAAATTTCCCTATTGGTAGTTACAAAAATTTTCTTCGAAAATTTATTTTTATACAAGTAAAAGGGTCTAGAGATCATAGAGAAAGTGCTTGAAGGGTTTATTATAACAATCAAAGGTAAACATTAGACAAGTCAAAATATCAATGTATATTTTTTCAATATTATATTTTGTTTAGTACAAAGTAGTGTCAACTCTGGTAACCAATTTTCTAGATTCTATTATGGAATATCAAACACTCAAGAATGGAATGATACCACTTTAGTGTGCAAACTAAGTTAAAATATCCTTTGTGATAACAACATAAGATGAGAAAAGTATTTTCTCAAATTTTGGTAACTAGAATTTGTGGAATTGAAAAATGAGTAATTGGGCTCATTATGACATTTTGACAATCAAGTCATGAAGTAACTAAACATATATAAATCATTGTTGTATTGTATGATATAGATTAGCATAAGTCATTGTCTCAAGTTTTAAGAGGCTGAAGTTATCTAACCAACTAAAAAAGTATAAGGAGATAATGAATTAAAGAGAAACATTGGTCTAACATTCATAGACAAACACGATAAAATCCCTTTATTCTAAGATATTTATGTTGATCTTATTGATACTCATCATTTCACATTTATCCCCTTTTGAAATTCTTTGGGGGGGGTTGTTATCTTATTTTCTCCAATTCTTTTTTGTCTTTGATTTTTTGCTTATTCTTTTATGTGTGTGTGTGTGTTCTTCTAACATTAATGGGAAGGTACTACCAACTAGTTATCTTATACATTCACAATATATCAAATTTATTATTATTATGTAAACAAAACAAACCTTAACCAATATTAACACCTACCTCTAGTTAAATTCTTCCAATGGACACTCAGAGGAATTTGATGTTCTATAGGGGTGCCACATGGTGGAATCCCACATTAATTCAATAGAAAGGTGTTATAAATTGTCTCTTCCTCTCTCTATTAGTGCCTCACATCACCAAATTTGAGCTCAATGACATGGGTTGAGAGATATGATACTTAATCATAGTCACCTTGCTCTTATGTCTCAATGTGTGACATTAAAATCAATGTTTACATGTGTTACAATGCTTTCAGTGCATCACACCTTTTATTTTTAAAATTGAATCATCTCAATATAATCACCAAGATCTCTTGTGTATCTAATGTTGTGGAGTATTCAAGTGTCTTTACTATAGTGCAAAAATGGCCTCAATTAGCTTCAGTTATAACCATTTGCAATTGACTCAATTTTATCTAATTTAAATCATTTGTATCCTTTTTGATCCAATCGGGCCCTTATTAGAGGGTGCATCCCTTAGTTTTTCCAGTCATCCAACCCTTGTATTGTGCTGAAGTTAGGGGGTGATTTTGAGGCCTCTCCATGACTTGTTCCAGGTTGGCGCTCGGCCTCTGGTGAGCCATAGCCACAAGAATTTCGTCTTGTATGTGGAGGCTTCATCATGGTCAAGGACAAATCCCTAGATGTCAAATGAAGTGTGGACTAGGATGGACAATGAGTGGAGGTCCCTAATGGCCCCCTCTATCTCCTCTTTTCTTCACAAGGTGATGTTTGGCCAGATAGTAGTAGGCAATCGAGGAACCCACAGAGGGTGTTTGCGGGCAGAAGACCATGGACAACAACCACAGGTAGACATTCAGCACCAGATGATGAAGACTAAAAAACCATTGGCCCAGGAGAGTGATCTGGTCCATCGAGGTCCTTTATTGTGAGAATCTTTACACAAATCATGTAAAACAAGTTTTTCTTCCATAAATCATATCCTTCCACTCATGTATTCAAAGCCTTCAATGTTATATACCATTTTGATTGATAAAACACCATCTTTTCAATGATGCTAGTCCTTGTTGCTAATATTTCTTGTATCATCCAAATTTTACTAAAGAAGACACTTATATGATATTTGAAATGGTGATTGATATCCACCATGGTCCCCTTGTACTAATAAATGATCTAGTGATCTATAACCCTATATCCATTCAAATCAATAACTTTAGTCCACTTTTGATATGATTCAAGTCATGGAACATCTATTTGAGCCCTAGTGATCATCTTCATCTTTTGTGGCTACTTTGACCTAAAAATGGTTCTTTTATGTGCATAGATGATCAAGTTTAAGGATTTAGCTTAATTTGATAATATCTAATCTTGTAATATCGAAATTAGTGACATTTGTCACAATTTGTGGCATTATAATCTATGGTCTCATGCTAAGTGGCCCATGTTTTCCTCATGAGTCCCCAATAACCTATAATGTGCATTAAATGACTTATTTGACCTAGTTATTTTCCCTATGATGAAATGTGACTTTTATGAAATTCTATGTCTATATCTAGTTAAAATAAGTATATTTACCATACGTGTAGCTTCAAATACAAATTTAATCTATCTTATGCTATTAATGATCATATAACTTGTTAGTATGGCACTATGACTTGAAAGTGATCTAATATGACAAATTATGATCTTGTATGATTAGATCATGATAACAAAATACTCTCATTTTTCCTCAATTATAAACTTAGACTTTATGACTCTATCTAGAATTACTCATAATGTGGATGGTTCACCTAGATCTATGACTTAATGTTGATACTTGTGTTACGTTGAATCAATACTTACATGTTTGGAACTTCAGAAACTAGGTTTGATCAAATTGAAACCTCGGTCTAACTAACATCCAAAATACTCATATGGTGTTTAGATTATCATAACCCTACTGATCTAAGACCCACTATTATGTCTTTTACATCTTAGGTCCTCCTTTGAGTTGGGACTTCTCTAGAATCTTACACAAGAATCGTAACATGCCCGTTACTCAAAAGGTACGCTTAATCACCTGACCCTACTATGATATTGTCTTGCTTTTATATATGCTTGTATGCAAGCTTGCTAGTTAGTTACTTGATTTAGTTGTTGTTCCTATGGATATTACTTGCATGCTTGATTATATTGTGTTGAAAAACCTTGAACTTAATATTGAAAAATCCATTATATAACCTTGTATACCTACTTGAATTCTTAGGGCAAGGGCACAAGAAATGATTGAAATAGAGTTAGCTCATTGACTTTGGTCTTGAGGTCCGTCACATACAAATAGGGTGACATACATGCTTTGATACGTTAAATGCCCCTCACAGACCCTAGAAGTGGTCAAAAGGCCTAATCTTGATATAATGAATAAAGAAAATTAAGACATGCTTTGTGTAAATAATATTGTTGAGTGTTTTTTATTTGTTTCTACTTCTTATTTGTTATCATGTTTCTATCCAAGAAAATTTTGTATTACCCTTAAACTATGCTTAGTTTCCCTTTCATAGTGTACTTAATTATTCATCATTAATACATTATGTTTATTGAATTTTTAGTTGCCTAATGAAGATCCACTGCACTCAAGACTCATAAGCCTTGAAATGAAACACTAATGGGTTAACTTGAATATAGAAATGGGTACATGTGTCTATCTCCACATTTAGTATCTTGTCATCTCTTTAGTTTTGTTATTGCCTTTGCCATATATACTGATTGTGTAAGTAGTGGGACCTGAGAGGGGACCCACTCAACTTTCTCAAAGGGAATAATAGAAAACCATCGAATATCAAATTCGATAATATTTTTTCACAAATGATAGTATAATGTAATTCAAGTATGTAATGCATCAAATACCAAAAGTGTAGCAGTACAAGATAAAAATATAACAACATTCATGTCTAACATTGCTCTTCACCATACAGGGTGTACTTATAAGAAATTATAGGAAACGTATTCATGACATAGGATCAACAGAGGGTAAAACAACAACTTCAATATACCTCCCAAGAAAGATCGACTATTCTCGAGCACATGCCAACTCAGAGTCACATATGGAAGGAACTTATACACCTAAAGGGTTGGGAACACCCCCATAAGAAAAGACAAGATGGAATTATCAGAAAAAGTTGGTAGTGCACTTATAATAAAGATTGTACAATATATATGGAGAAAGCACATCAAAAGTAAAATAACATGGTTCCCAATGAAGAGGGAGGCATACGCATCCAAGTGGATATCAAAAGAGTTCTTCATATAGTAAGATAAACAAATTATATGAACAAATTAAAAGTAAAATAATATGATTTCTTGCATTTAAATCTAAAGAGGTGAGAGCACCCACAATCCTATATAATAGTATATATATCATGTGAGAGCACCTGAGACTTAGTTGAGAGAACCCAAAGTCTAAATATCATAAATTTGTACAATGGGGTTCGAAGCCATAATGTACCATCACTAGTAGATAATAATAGTCTCCACAATCAAACATGCATATAATAGAGAGGCAAGATAACTTTAGTCCAAGAAAATAAATCAATACGATGACATAAAGCAATAAGGGTTGCAAATAGAATAAGTATGAACAAGACTAAAAAAAAGAGATTCTATTTGCATTTTAAGCAACCGTAAGATAAAATTTAGATATTGGACCCAATCAGGTGAAATATATTAAGCCAAGTGACATACAAAGGAATATGACATAATAAAATTAGAGAGAGAGAAAGAAAATAGAGTTATTATCCAATATGACTCATAAAGAGAAGCAATGTACCTCAAATATGTGTATCCAAAGTCAGGGTCAAACCCTTGATCCAAACCAAGGTCCAAATCTACCTATTAAATATTCAAATGAATTAGGGTTTATGATCCTATAAACAAAACCATAAAAATAACCCCTTTTATCATTACTAATTTAGACAATAAAAAATATATATTAAGATAGTTAGATCTTCATTAAGACATTAGCTGTGTGGTAGGGCACACTGGTCAACATTCAATACTCAAATCTCACATGATTTATTGTTAACTAAAAACTCCAAAGACCATACTACCCATGATGAACGTGAAATGAGTGAAATCGAAGCTAGGGCATAACTATCAAACAAAGGTGAGTCATCTTTTTTGTTGCTCAACCATGCGATCTGAATTAAAACACAATGAACCAATGTATAGACTCAGTGGAGATGGACTCCTAAACACAGTCACTACACCATACAACTAGAGAGACTCATGGTTAGTCCACCATCTTCTTCTTATCAGTTCGAACTATAGAGGAAGCGATGAGATGTTTGGAATCTCTAAAAGAGCTTCCCTATCAGTATCATCCAGAAGTAGTGAACATGAAAACTATGCAAATAACTTCGTAGAAAGAACAAATAGGACACAATGACCTAAAGATTCCTAGGCAATATCAACATAGTAAACTCCAAGCCCGACAGGGGTTACAACACTAGAATCATATCAATTGTCGAGCCACAATAAAGAAAAGAAAAAGCGGCATATAAGGAAGGAATACCTCCATGCCTGAATTGAGTGTGCCAAGAGATTGTTGATGTCGATTGTAGGCGTGTGGTGTGACAACTCATGCACTCAAAGGCCAAGGAGCCTCCCAATGACCACGACATACTCTACACTACCGCTGATGTTGGAATATATACTCTAGGGAGAGTGAGGTGAACAACATGGTAAACATCCATTAATATACATTTCACAAAGGTTCTGGGATAGTTATTTATAGGATCATAGGGCTTGAGGAGACTAGATTCATCACTATAGTAGGAAACATGGCAACTAAGGTAACCTAGGTTAGGGGAAACACAAATGATCGTGAAAACTAAACAAACTTAAGGACTTTTAACATGGAGATACATGAGGAAGGGGAGGGGTTAACAAGCCTAGGTTGACGAGGAGATGAAAGAGAGAGAGAGAGAATGAGTATAGACACTATGTCTACTATATGGAGTCTTTGGGGTTTTAGACTTAAGGTTGCAGAAGGGTAGTCGGGTGCACGATGTTGATCTAGTGGCTCGAGTAGAGTCTGAGAATTGATACCAAATGCAACACAGGGAATCCATAAAATCAGAGGCATGACAAGTAAAATGAGGAAAATATCAAATAAATCAAGACTGGTTAAGATTGACATTGTATACTCAATATTATCTTCTCTGAGCAAACTAGGAGAGAAAATCTTATCCAATTAAGTTGGAAATTTGTAGCTAGACTATTTAGGACCCAATGAAAATGACTATGATCTTAGATTTGGGTTTTAAAATTATCTTGTATGGGTTTGAGTACTATAAGGGTTTAAACATAATATCTCATTATCTATTATTATATATTACTATTATCATCAATAATCCAGATTTTGACTTTATTATACCCATATTATCACCATATGAGGTTATATTAGATTATCGTACATGAAATAAATCATTTTATACAATTTATTTTTAGGTCCACTAATTTCAAAATTAACCCAAATAATGTCACATTAATTACTTGCACTTACATTAAATATGCATATATTGTCACATTACATTTATTACTCACATTAATGTCCTCATAGACCAGTTACTCATATTTACTCACTTCTTTTTACTAAATAAGCACATTAAACCCCAAAATAGACATTCATGCATATTCAAGTGAATCCAATTACTTGTTATCCATATTTGAGTCATTAGATGTATATTAGCAAATAAGGTGTACATATTACATATTTATGAATTGATTTACATACCAAGCCATGATTAGGTGATTAAATCATCTATGTGAACAAATATATGTTATCCGGTTATTGCACCTAATCTTAGTAATATATTATAATTAATACCAACGATACATGTAATAGGGTTAGTCAACCTAAACCTAGGGTACGTTTTGGTCGACATGATCATCATACATCACACACACCTCATCAACATGTATGATGCCCAGGTTAGGTTCCATATATCTCACTCACCATAAAATTAGGGTTTAATGGTCCATGACATGGTCATCATCTTATATATCGACAATTAGGTTAATATGTGAATTACTCATATTATGTACATGAAATATTCATTAGGGTACAAATAAGCATGTAACGGCATAATTATAACCTTGTTTGGTCCATTATAATGATCTAAGCATATAAACCTCCTATTCATGGAGTTAGGGTTTCTATAGTTAGGATAGAAAAATCTCGATATATTACAACATCTACCCCTTAGAAATAATTTCATCCTCAAAATTAGCATATCCATGATCAATCAAGGTACTACCCCTCCACCCCTTAAAATGGTTTGACCTACCAAGTCAAACAAAACCTAAACAGTGATTCAAATAGAACCATGTATATAATCACTCACCTCATCACTTACTCTTCAATATCACCATACATCAAAGCTTAAGATCCAAAGGTAGTATACCAATCCATGACATTATACTTTGAGTATATCAACTTATTTCATACGACCTCATTTTGTTCGCATAATTCTACTCATAAGTTAGATTTCTTAGCCTAATCAAAACATGGGTATCACACTAAATACCAAATGTAAAAGGCATATGGTATCCAAATTAATCACATACCTTTAACTCACTTAAGAACATCATAATACTTCCTGAGATTCTATATCATTCTATCATCCTGATGAAGGTAGATACTAATGTTGGTGTCTCATCTAGAGAGTTTTCACATAAGTTAGGGCTCCTATAAGGAACTAATGGAAGGGATAAAAAATTGAGGGTCATAGAGATTGAAATAGTCAGATAACTAACTACTTTTGATCTAATATGATATTTCTAAGGAGCGGGACCCAAGAGGGGAGCCACTTAAATTACTCAAAGAGAATATTAGAAAACCATCACATGCCAAATTCAATAATAATTTTTCAAAAATGATAGTATACTATATTTCAAGTATGTAATGTATCAAATACCAAAATTGTAGCAGTCGAAGATAAAAATCTACAATATTCATGAATATCATTGCTCTTCACCATGCTAGGTATACATAAAAGAAACAATAGAAAACTAATCTATAGCATAGGATCAATGTAGGGTAAACCAACCACTTCAATATACCTCACTAAAAAGATTAGCTACTCTATAACATAGTCCAACTTAGGGTCACTTGTAGCAGGATCTTCTCCACCTAAGGGGATGGGAAGACTCCCCACAAAAGAAAACAAGGTGGAAATTATCAACAAAAGTTGGTATGCACTTATAAGAGAGATTCAACAATTTAAATGGAAAATTTACATCAAAAGTAAAATAAAATGGTTCCCAAGGAAGAGGGAGGTAGAAGCATCCAAGTTGATATCAAAAGAGTTCTTCATATAGTAAGATGAACATATTATAGAAAGAAATAAAAAGTACAATAATACATTTTCTTGCCTTTAAATATAAAATAAGAGAATAAAAGAAACCATAAGATTTATGCATGCAAATTAAATATTAGACTAGAACCATCTAAAAATAGTAATGAAACACTTCCACATTCCATGTTGAATAAGAGGTGTGAGAACCCACAATACTATATAATAGGATATATACCAGGTGAGATAACTTCAGACTTAGGTGAGAGCACCCAAAAGTCCAAATATCAGCAAAGTTGTACAATGGGGTCAAAACCCATAATGTATCGCCACTCATAGATAATAATAGTCTCAATGATCAATCATGCATATAATAGAGAGGCAAGATAAGTTTAGTGCAACCAAATAAATCAATTTAGGGTTTCCATTATGAAATGGAAAAATAAGATGAAATAAACCAATGAAGGTTGCAAATTGAATAAATATGAACAAGATTAAATAAAAGAGATTCAATTTGCATTTCAAGCAGGCCATGAGATAAAATTTAAAGATTGCACCTGATCGAGTCAAATATATATAGCCAAGTGACATACAAAGAAATACACCACAATGAAATGAAAAAGAGAGAGAGAATAGAATTATTATCCAATATGACTGATAAAGAGGAGCAATACACCTCAAGAATGTATACCCAAAATCAGGGTCAAACTCTAAATTCAAAGCAAGGTCCAAAGCTAACTATATAATATTAAAATGGATTAGGGTTTATGCTACAATAAACAAAAACCCAAAAAATAACCCATTTTATCATTAATGATTGAGACTATGAAAATTATATATGTAGATAGATTACATCTTCACGTTTTCAAAACATATTTATTTGCTCATTTCTGACTTATAAACCATTAGATATGAATTTTACAAGATTAAAGGTAATTAGGAAAATCCACAAAATCATGTATTTAATAAATTGTGTTTAGGTTACTAAAACTATACCAAATGGTAGATCTCATTTTTGTGATTCGAAAACATGTCCTACTTTAATTTTCTGACTTATAGATTAAATTCTATGAATTTTAGAAGAAAAATGATTAAATGAGAAAAAACAAAATTATTGTCAAATCCAAGATATACCCCTGCATCACTGGATAAGACTTTATGTGTGACAAAGCATATAGATCACTATTTAATACTCAAATCTTGCACAATTTAGTGCTAAATAAAAGCTCCACATATTGTCCATGATGTATGTGACATGAGTAAAATTGAAGCTGGGGAAAAACTGTAAAACAAAGGCGAGACATCTTCTTTGTTCTCAACCATGTGATATGAATTGAAACATGATGAACCAATGTATCGAATTGGTGGAGATGGACTCCCAAAAATAAATACACTACATAATAAAAATAGAGAAGACTCGTGGTGAGTCCACCATCTTCTTCCGATCAGGTCGATCTATGGAACAAGCAGTGAGATGTCTAGAATCTCCAAAAGAGCTTCCCGCCAAGATAAACTAGAAGGAAACATAAAAAAGTATGAAACATCATTATATAAGGAATAAACATGACATAATGACCTGGAGAATCCTAGGTGGGTATCAGCCATAGAAAACTCCAAGCATGACAAGGGTCATATAGCTAGAATTCATATCAATTATAGAACCACAACAAAGAAAAGAAAAAGAGGGAAACAAGGAAGGAGTGCCTCCATGACAAAATTGTGTGTGTCAAGAGATTCTCAATGCTACGTGTAGGTGTGTGGGGTGAACTCACGCACTCAAAGGCCAATGACCCTCCTGACGATCGCCACAAACTCAATAGCATCATCGAAGTTGATGATAGATAGCCTAGGATGAGTGAGGTGAACAAGATGGCAAAGATCTATATAGAAGCATTGCAAGAAGGTTTTGGGATAGTTATTTATAGGTTCCTAGGCTTAAAAATACCATAATCATCACCAGAGTAGGAAACAAGCCAAGATGTTACCCATGTTAGGAGAAACACAAATGACAATGAAACCCAAAAAAACTTGGGGTCTTTTGATGTAGAAAGACATGAGGATGGTGAGAGGATAAGAAACCCAGACTAAGTAGGAGATGAGAGAGAAAATTAGGGCAAAGACTAGACTCAATTGTGGGGAATCTGTGGGGTTTTGGACTCAAGGTAGAACAAGGGTAGACGACCACACAAAGCTGATCTAGTGGCTCGAGTAGAGTCCCAAAATTGATACCATCATGATACATGAAACTTAGCGAATCTGGAAAATTAGAGGCGTGACAAATAAATCAAGGAAAATATCAAATAAAGAGTAGTCTGATTAAGATTGGCATTGCATATCAATACGATTTTGTCTAAGAAAACTAGGATAGAAAATCTTATCCAATTAAGTTGGAACTTTGCACCTAGAGTAATTAGGACCCAAATAACACTATTATGCACTTAGATTTGGGTTTTCAAATTATCATGTACGATTTTGAGTACAATGAGGGTTTAAGCCATATATCTCATTATCTATTATTTTATATTACCATTATCCTTAGTAATCCAAATTTTGACTTCATATCCCAATATCATCACCATATAGGGTTATATTAGATTATATTGCATAAATAAATAATTTTATCCAATTTTATTTTAGGTCTAATAATTTAAACATTAACCCAAAATGTGTAACATTAATTAGTTCCACTTAAATGAATCATGCATTTATTGACGCATTATCTTTATTACTCACATTAATATTCTCATAGATCGAGTATTCATATTTACTCACTTTTTTTACAAAATATGCACATTTAACCACACATTAGCCATTTATGGATATTTAGGTGAATCCAATTACTTGTTATCCATATTAGAGTGTTTATATGTATATTAGCAAACAAGGTGAAACATATTACATATTGATGAACTGATTTACCTGCCAAGCCATGATTAGGTAATTACGTACAGTCTATGTGTACTAATACATGTTATCTGTTTATGACACCAAATGTCTTTAATATATTACAATTAATAACAAGGATGTATACATTAGGGTTAGTCAACCTTAACCTAGGGTTTCAGTCAACATGTTCCTCATACATCACACACACCTCATAAACATGTATGATGTCCAAGTTAGGTTCCAAATATCTCACTCACCATAAAATTAGGGTTTAGTGGTTCATGTTATGGTGAGGATCATATGTATCTATAATAAGGATAAATATGTGAGTTACTCATTTTATGTACATGAAATATATATTAAGGTACAAACAAGAATATTATGGCATAACTCTAATCTTGTTTGGTCAACTCTAATGATCCGAGCACACTAACCTCCTATTCACAGAGATAGGGTTTCTAGAGTCAGGATAGCCAAATATTGGTATATTAAAACTTGTGTGAAACTATGTGCCATTATAGGGACAAACGCCAAAGTCTATTCACTGATGTCTTTGTAGCTGCTATGAGTCTGGATTTAGGGCAATAAATAGCTTTGTGACAAATGGTATTAGATCCATGCACACAATCTTCTATATAGGTCTAAGACATAACCTATCATATGAACTTAGTGTGAACTAAACCCATACAGGTGAAACTAAGGCCATGGTTATGGTGTTAAATGTGGATGTTCTGGCTAGTAACCACCTCCTACCCGACTAATGCAGTGGTGAGGTTCCTCTAAACACCTACCTACCTCAAGTGAATCTGAGATTTGATTAGGTTCCCCCTAAAACCTAGAGAGTCTTCTAGCATCTCACGATGTGACTCCTCATCACACTAAATGAGATTACTCAAACCATTAAACATGATCAACTACTAATTAATCACATAGTAAAAATGTGGAATAATTAAAAGCAATTTTCAACAATGTTCAACAATCTAAATAAACTCTGGAACATTTACATAAAGGTCCATCTTCCCATTCTCATATGTTGTAATAGGTAATTACATCTGTGTCTAATGGCCTTGGCCACGTCATGTATACAAAAGGTATTTCACATGTGCGTGCCATATTTACATACACTAGCATACTACCAAAATCTCATGTTGATACAAATATCTCATCTAGAAAAAATATCCCATACCTAGACCTGAGAGTATAGGGATGACACTAGGACTCTACTACAAACATCTATATCTGACCAACCTTCTGAATCTATTGATCACCAGGCTAGTTTTCTTCCACATAATGACCTCAACCTCATTTCCTGTGACCACCTAAATATATGTGGTGACCCACGGGTGAGACACAGTCCTAGCGGGAGATATAACTCTCTCTAATAGATATTGATTATAATAGATTAATTAACAATAAATAAATTGAACAAATAAGGTATTGAATAAACAACTTGAATAGATTGTACTATTAAGTATACTAATTAGTTAAGAAAAAAAGCTTTAGAAATAAGTAGAATTACTCAAATTTCTTAAGTCTAAATTATGTAAGAATTATGTAGTATAAAGATAAAAAATGGTTACTCAACCAATGCGAGATGTATTTAACCCTAACATATATATACTACACAACTTGGATTACATCTTTTATTATGCCCAGGGGAATTTGAACTCGATCCATATGAGTCTGCACTACAATGACATCTATGTAAAACTGCAAAATAGTGACATATAGTCCCGTAAATAACTAGACCACCTTGGTACAGGTCACAATGCTATAAATCAAGGTATCTAAACAAAAACCTTTAACACAAGATAATCACAGAGACATGACCATAGCCATTCTCTAAAAGAGGGCGAGGTATGACTACAATCAACCTCCCTAAACACTTGGAGTCAAGATAATAAGTACACCGCATATTCAAAAATATGTGCTCTGAGTTTCCCTTAGGAATACTCATTTCACCATCCAGCAAGTTCTGACACTCAAAATGGCTCTATGGCTCAGGGCACTACAAGATTAGGGCTACAGTTGATTAGTAATTTCCAATTGAGTGAATTAAGGCTTCATCATACAAATGGACATACATATCCTAATTCATTTCTATCAAGTGTAAAAGTATTGCAACTTCATAAGATATAAAATGTTTGAGGTATAAATATTAATCACATTACCACATACTATCACTCATTGCATTGTAATGAACCACATGTGTCATCATATTATTTCAAGATATCCATTTCTTATCACAAGTTCTAGGGTTTCGACCCTTATTGTAACATGAAAAGGAATTTACCTCGATAAGGGATCAAACATGCCCAAAGGTCATGAAGAACATCATATTAATCCATGCAGGATCATCAATATCATTCTAGGTCTTAAACCAAAGATTATCAACACATATGTATCTTGTAGGTTTCAACATGGAAAGACACTATGATATTCAGTTAACACTACATTGAGGTTTCAACACAACTAGAGTGTAATACAACGTCACATTAATCACTCTAGAGGTCCCATTATAACCAATCACCATCATTTAGTCATATTAGAGTTGGTGTCACAAGCCATGTTTCTTTAAGGATACACGTCCACTTATTATGGTGATTTATCAAATATATTTATACGAGGGAAAAGGTAAAACTATAGGTTCAATAGTGTTGTACCATCGAATTATCATTATTATAAACCACTTATAATACTGTGAGATTCATTATAATCCATTGATGTTTAAGAATCCAATCTCATGCATTGGATCGGGTTCATTATTCAAAATTATCAATTAGGGTATAGGTCCAACCATTAGATCAATTGAACCAAGTGATTATTGGTTTAGGGCTGAATTAAAAATATATTTAAGAGCTTGACTCACCATTGGTTGTAGTGTACTGATCCACCATTAGTTGTGACATCTTGGTCACCATTGGTTGGTAGGATCAACACTACTATCATTTTTCACCATCGGGTGATGACCTAATGTCACCATTGATTAATATCATCATTAGGGTACTTAGTGGTTGATCATTAAGCTTCTAATTAAGTCAAAAACTAATCTAATGGGTGACCATTGGTTGTCACCATAAATGTTTAAGAAGATAACACCATCAGTTGTTGTAAGGGTACTATCACCCATTGATGGATACAATGGAAAACAGCCTTACAACCTAGGTATAAGCCTTCGATTGTTAGGTGCTAAACACCATCCTAATACAAGTCATCTTATACCTTAGGAAGTTTGTGTACAAGATTGCAAGTTCATGTAGAACTAAAAATATAACATGAAACACCATAAAAATCAAAATCTCAAGCTACTTTCTTAAGGCTTAAATCACCACTTTTAGGCAAGTACATGAACTAACAATCTTATAGTAAGCAATATAAGTGAAAAGGGTTATAAAACTCACCTCTAATAAGAATATAAAACTTCTTGAAGCAATAAAATCGAGCGAAGAGGGCCATAAAACCCAAGTTTGAGATCGGAACTTGGCGAAGCAGGCACCCTTCTTCACAAGGAAGTAAAGCCCTAGAAGAAGAAGCAAGAAAGGTAGATTTTTGAGTTCTAGAGAAAATTATACTATGGAAAAACAAGGTTCCAACCTGGAGAAATATAGGATTAAGAAGAATAGAGAAAGAAATGAAGGGAAGGAGGGGATACTTACTCGTTTAGGTCAAGATCACCAAGAAGGAGCTTTAGAAACCCTAAAGGAAGCAAAATGAATTTCTAGATGCTTCCACCAAGAAGATCACCTTTTCCCTCTACCTTGGAAAGGTCCTCCATAGAAGAACAAATAGAGAACGAGAATATTAGTAGGAGATAAGTGATAGAGATAAAAACCTTCATTTGGGAGCTTAAGGATAAGTATATAAAGCTTGGACGATAAAGAATAGAAGCAGCATGAGGTGAACAAGTAGCTCTCCATCTGTCCATGGCTTAACGCTTCCAATGATGAGAAAGTAGTAGGTCCATGGATTTTGGGGACTTCTAGGCCATCCATCACCTGTTCGTCAGAGGTACCCATCATTTTTCACAGTTTTGGTCAATAGGTGGTTGAACCATCTGTTGATCATATCGATAAGTGAAGCATGGGTTCAAGTGAACCAAACTAGCATAAAACATCAAACTAGAGCCTATATAATGGCATGTGGTTGTTCCCTAGTGGTATTTGTGGGTGATGGACATTGGTTGTTGCCCAACCAGTGGAACCATCATTTGATAGACTTAAAGGTGGCTCATCCATGGGGGTTAAACCCTAATTCAACATAGAAAAGAATCTCCTCCAAATCAAGGTACAATTGAGAACTACATGGCTCAACAAGATAAATAATGATAAGATACCATCTAATGAACATAATTTGTTTGACAAATTCCAAAGAACTACTCTCAATTGGATAAATTGCATAAAAGTCCAAAATGTACATAAAATTGCATAACTTGCTCAAATAGTGTCCAAATTGGACCAATTCGAAACTTAAGATTGTCTTATGATTCCAAAGCACATTAGAAGGTGATTATAAGCATCCTATTATCATAATTCATCTTGTTCAACACTCTAAGCAAGGTTAGGGGCCTTACAGCTATAAACCCTTATTAAGGATTTCACCCTGAAATCATATGGAACGAGAGATGGGTACTTCCTATGCATCTCATATTCTAGCTCACAAGGGGCCTCCTCCACGCCATAATGATGCCATAAAACCTTTACTAACACTATATATTTCTTCTTCCTATGCATGTCATATTTTAGCTCCTAAGGGGCTTCCTCCATGACATGGTGATACCATAAAACCTTTAGTAACACTATATGTTTCTTCTTCAACTTTTTCACCCTTCTATCCATTAAGAGATGATAATATGAAAATAATAAGGATGTGTTTATGCCTTGTATTAAATTATGGTATCAATCTTAGTACTAATGTGAGGAATTTTCATATCAGTAATGGCTATCTAAATAGGGTTGCTAACCCTAAGGATTGAAACTAGATGCATTAAAATTCACCATTAAGTTTAAAAAGTTTGAATTTTGGGGAAAAATTCCTTTTAAGGAGGGGTGAATGTAATATCCTCAATTTTGGTAAAATGGAATTATATAAAATAAGGCATGAATTGATGCTTAAATTACCCAATAGTATTATTTATGGCATAATAATGTTCTTGTGGCAGGGGTGCTTGTGTCACAAGTTAAATAGAGGAATTTCTACACTAATTATGCATAGGAATGGTATGTGGTTATGACTAAGATTACTTGTCTTAGTTTCCCGATTTTTTTGAGATTTTACTGGTTGCTTGCAATTAACTACTTGTGTGAACTTTAATTCCTACAACTATAAAGTGACTATGGTTATCACTATAAACATATGTGCATGACTAGCTCAGATTCTAGTCCTCCTCTATAGCTTTGAGTATATGTAATGACTTAGGTATTGGTCTACCCTCATGGTAGGATAATCAGGTTATTGAGAGTCAATGTTTGGTCTACCTTTGGGTAGGATCATATGACTACACAACTCTATGTCTCGATCTACCTTTAGGGTAGGATAAAAGGGGGCTATTGAGGATCTACCATATGAGATAGGTAGTATACATGTCCACTACAGGGACATCATAGAGGCTTGGATATGTCAGGATTGAGTAGTTATGTTGAAGGTGTAAAGATTGATCTGCTAAACAATAATTTTGTGGCAATATGTTGTTACAACTAGATGCAAACTTTTTGTGTCCCCTACATACCAATATAACTTGTTGTATTGATCAACATTTTATTTTTTGGTATTTTAGGTACATGCTATGAAGATGTCAGTATGTGATAAACCAGATGAAAATCACCTAAAAGTATAAATGTAATTCAAGGAGGATTAGATATCCAAATATTTCTTCTCAACAGGTATTGTGAGAAATATCATTGCATAATTTGTCAATAATATTTGAAATTTAATTTAAAGTGTTTTCTATTATTTGTTATTTGACTAATCTAGATCCTTAGGAATATAGTTAATGAATCTCAACTTGAAGTTCTTTCCTTAATTGGGGGATGCGGAAAGTGAGGTTTTTACACTCAACATAGGGAATTTCATCATCTAACTCAACCTCTACTAGTTGGATTCCCTATTCTGTATCTAGATGGCATTTCCTCAGCATGGAGATGTGAAAACATTATTAAATCTTTGTAGCTCTGGTGGTAGCTCCAACTTGTATGCTACATTTCTGACATATGCTAGGATAGGGTATGGTCCTATAAATCTAGGACCCAACTTACCCTTCTTTCCAAACCTCATCACACCTTTCCAAGGAGAGACTTTGATATATACTATGTCTCCCACTTAGAACTCAAGTGGTCTACATCCGTTATCTGCATTAGACTTTTGTCTGTCTTAGGCTGCTTTCAACAACTATTGTATTACTTTAGTCTTCTCAGTAGTCTATTGTACCAACTCAAGACTCAAGAGTTGATATTCACCTTTCTCATACCAGCAAAATGGATACCGACAACGTCTCCCATATAGAGCCTCATAAGGAGCCATATCTATGGTTCTCTAATAGCTATTCTTATAAGAAAACTCTATTAGACTCATATGAATATCCCAACCACAAAGAAACTATAAGATACATGCTCTCAAGAGATCCTCCAAAGTTCGAATAGACCTTTTAGACTAGCCATTTGTCTCTGGATGGAAAGCTATGTTGGACCTCATTTGCATTCCCATTTTTTATTACAGATGTTCCCAAAAATGACTTGTGAACTGTGGAACTCTGTTAGAAACTATAGTCTATCGAATGCAATGCAAACGGATTATCTGATCAACATATATTTGTGCCAACTTCTCTATTATAAATGCCATCTTGACTGGAAGAAAGTGAGCTGACTTAGTGAATCTATCTACTATCTCCCATATGGAATGATGACCCTTGTTTGTGTTAGGAAGACTAACCACAAATTCCATGGTAATATGATCCCATTTCCACTATGGTATTGGTAAGGGTTGTACTTTCCTTGTAGGCTTCTGGTGCTCAACCTTAACCTACTGACAAATTATACATCTGGAAGCAAACTATACCACATCACATTTTAGACCTGCACCAATACAAGTCCTTCAAGTTTTGGTACATCTTGGTACTTATAGGATGCATTTCATACAAAGAGGAGTGAGCCTCCTCACATACCATCTTTCTCAATCCACCAACATCAGAACCGTTATCTTGTTATGGAAATAAACTCTACCATCATCTACCTCATTGAAACCATCATACTTTTCACTGCCAATCCCAAATCTAATATTCTGTTTCATAGTGTCATTTTATTGTGCCTCACAAATCTGCTATCTCAAGGTTGGTTTGACCTATATCTATGCTAAAAGATCTTCCAATAAAGAAACTTCTAGTTGTAAATTCATCTGACAAAGAGATACTAACATATCTCTCTTATGGCACACCAAGAAATATAACTGTGCATTGTCTACTGTTGATGATGAAGATGACTTCCTACTCAAAGCATTAGCTACCACATTCTCTTTGCCTATATGGTAATCAATTGTGCAATCATAGTCATTAATTAGCTCCATCCATCTACTCTGCCTCATATTCAACTCCTGGTTTGAAAAGATATATTGTAGATTTTTGTGGTCAGTGTAGATCTGACACTTTTTTTTCCATAATGGTAGTGCCTCTGAATCTATAAGACATGAACCATAGTTTCAAGTTCCAGATCATGTGTTGGGTAATCCTCCTCGTGTTTCTTATGTTGTCGCAAAGCAAAAGAAATCACATTTTTATCCAGTATCAACACACATCCCAACCCATTCTTTGAAGCATCACAAAAGACAATGTAGCCCTTTCCTTCCTCTGGCAGCACTAACATTGGTGCACTTGTCAACTTTTCTTTCATATTTTAGAAAGAATGTTGACACTTGTCATTCCAAGTAAAAGGAACATCCTTTTTGGTTAACCTAGTTAGGGGTAACGCTACAAAACTAAACTCCTTAATGAACCTCCTATAGTAACCTTCCAAACCTAGGAAACTACTAATCTCTATTGGTGTCTGAGGTTGTTCCCACTCTAGTATAGATTCAAACTTCTTAGGATCCACAAAAATGGCTTTAGCTGATACAACAAGTCCCAAAACAGACACCTCTGACAACCAGACTCGCACTTGCTAAACTTAGCATATAGCTTGTGATTCCTTAAGAAAGTCAATGCCTGGAGAAGGTGTCACTCATACTACTGACTATCCTTCGAATATATCAGGATGTCATCTATAAGCATGACCACAAACTAATTAAGATAAGGTCTAAACACCCTATTCATCAGGTCCGTAAAAGTTGCTGGTGTATTTTTTAGCCCAAACAGCATAACCACAAACTCATAATGACCATAGCTAGTCCTAAAAGATGACTTAGGTATGTCATCAACCTTAATGCTCAACTGATGATAGCCTAACCTGATGTCTATCTTTGAAAACACAATGTGACCTCTCAATTTATCAAAAAGATCATCAATTCTTGGAAACAAATACTTATTCTTTATTGTCACCTTGTTTAACTATTTGTAGTCTATACATAACCTCATTGAACTGTCCTTCTTTTTGACAAACAAGCTGGGAGGACTCCAAGGATAAGTACTTAGTGTGATGAAACCCTTCTCTAACAGTTCATGCAACTATTTCCATAACTCATGCATCTCTGTCGGTGCCATCTCGTATAGTGACTATGTTATGGGTTGCATTCCAGGAACCAGATTGATTTCAAAATCCATCTCTCTAGTAGGGGGAACTCTAAGAAACTTGTTAGGAAAAACATCTTCAACTCCAGTACCACTGGTACCTCCTGGATACTAGGACCTCTCGCTTTGGTATCCATAACATGAGATAAGAAAGCCTCACATCCTTGTCTCATCAACCACTCCACTGTCATAACTAACATCAAACGTGTAGGAAGAATCTTCTTGTCAACTTGAAAGGTCCATGAGACATCACCATCATGGAACACCATTACCTTAGAACTACATTCTATCATCACCTTGTACTTCTCGAAGGTATCCATTCCTAGTATCACATTAAAACCATGCATGTCAAGTGGCCAAATATCTGCTTGAATGTTCCTTACTGAGAACGAAAGATCACGAGAGGAACATACTTCCCGTAATTCTGTGGAATAAACCAAAGGAGTCTCCATTTGAAGACTACTAGATCTATGTTTAATAGGTAGATAACAACTATGTATCACCTCTCTATAGCTAAAGGAGTGTGTTGCACCTAGGCCTACTAGAATGTATATGAAATAAGAAGCAGACAAATCAGAATGAAATAACTCCATTCTACCTGTCACAACTTGTAGATTAACCACTACTTCTGGCTAGCTTATAGCATCGAACCTAGCTATCGCCTACTTCCATCAATGTCCTCTACTAGCCTATCTAGAGGAACCTATCTGTTACACCTATCCACATCCTCGGCCACCACTATTGTTGATCTGACGTTGTTGTCGCGAACCCTGTTGACTCTGCCTAGACTGGTGAGTCACCATCTCATCTTTTACATGGCAAGACCACTTTGTATGCCCCACCTATCCACACTTATGATAGGTCTTACTTCCAAACCATGGTCTAGGTGGCCCTATCACTAAAACTAATGATGTATTGTGGGCTTCTAGTGATGGAAAACTATGGCCTCTACTCTTACTCTAGGTTCACTATAATGGTGCATGTGATCTGGGTTCAGTGAAAGTTGACCTTGGCTGCGACTGCAGTGAGAAAAACCTCATATTCTCAAATGCTCCAGATGATTGTCCTTGGGATAGAGCTGGTCATTTATTAGCATTAGTTTCACGCTTTTCTATGGAAGACCTCTCAATCCTCCTTATAGATTCCATAAAGGTGGAAAACCTTTCCCTATTCTCCAAGGTTGATGTCGTAGTAGTCAACTCTGCACTTGAAACCTTCTTGACCTATAGATCCTTTCCTTATTTGTAGTTTCCATGTGCGTGAAGAACCTTAGAATCTCTATAAACTTTGAATCATACTCCTTAATAGTCATTGCCCCTTATCAAATCTTGTCAAACTGAGAGATTTTCTCATCTAGCTATCTCTCTAGGAAGTATTGGCTAACAAACTCTCATTAAAATTTCTCCCAACCTATCACCACTCTAGGCCTTTTCTCATATTCTATGGACTACTAGTGTCCAGCACTACCCTTTAACAGGTAGACAACATGCTTTACTTTATCTTCTTTAGGGATCTTTAGAATCTTGAATTCCTTCTCGCGCTCAGTTAGCCACATGTCGGCATTTGTTGGGTCAGAAATATTAGCATATTCGATCACCCCCACATGTCTAAGAGGTTCAAACATCTTCCCGACACCTTGGGACTCCACATTAGGGACAATTGACCTAGCATGAGGTGTTGGTGTTCTGTCCTCTATAATTGTAATCATGGCCATCATCTATCTAAACATAGACTGAAACTCTGGATTGGCCATCATTGTTGGGTCCATCTGAGGCATTGTGGGCTTCTCTGCCCTATTTTTGGCAATATCTGATTGTGAACCTACCTCATTGTACCTCCTCCTAGTGCAATATAGCTTCTCTTTGTGTGTTCTTCATGTCCTCCAGACATATCTTCATAAGCATAAGCATAAGCTATGATTAGATGTGTTGGATACATAATAACATACTCAACCCTAAGTCCTATGTCCATGCGGACTCAACAAATCTAGAGCTGTGATACCCACTTAATTGTGACACCTAGTCATGCTAAAAGAGATTACTCAAAACACAAAACATGATCAACTACTAATTAATCACATACTAAAAAATGAGTTGTAAATAAAACCAATTTTCAACAATGTAAACAAGCTTTGGAACATTTACATAAACGTCCATCTTCCCATTCTCATATGCTATAATAGGTAATTACATATGTGTCGAATGGCCTCGACCACATCCTATATACAAAAGATATTTCACATGGACATGCCATATTTACATACACTGGCATACTGCAAAAATCTCGTGTTGATACAAATATCTCATCTAGAAAACATCTTCCATGCCCACACCTAAGAGTACAAGGACGACACTAGGACTCTACTACTAACATTATACCTTACCAAACTTTTGAATCTATTGATCACCGGGATGGTTTTCTTCCACAGCACAACCTTGGCCTCGTTTCCCGTGACCACCTAAAAAGATGTAGTGACACACAAGTGAGACCCAGTCCCAATGAGAGATATAACTCTCTCCAACAGATATTGATTACAACATATTAATTAACAATAAATAAATTGTATAGATAATGTATTGTTCAAACAATTTAAACATATTGTACTATGTAAGCATACTAAGAAGTTAAGCAAATAAGCTTTATCAACAAGTATAATTACTCAAATTTCATAAGTCTACATTCTATAAGAACTATGTGGAATCAGCATAAGACAAGGGTTACTCAACCAATGTGAGACGTATTTAACCCTAGCAGATATATACTACACATATTTTATTACATCTTTTGTTATGCCCTAAGGAATTTGAGTCATACCACTCAAAGTCTAACTAACCACCGCTTGGCCGCAATCAATTCCATATAATATATATGAAGATTCAGACTCGAAGATCTTTTCCATACTAGATCATACGAGTCTGCATTGCAGTGACATCTTAGTCAAACTACAAAATAGTGATATATAGTCCTATAAACAACTAGCCCGCCTTGGTACAGGTCACAATGCTAGAAACTAAGGTATATGCAAATAAAAAATGTTAACATATGATAATGACTGAGACATGACCGTAGTCGTTCTCTAAAAGAGGGCTAGCTATGACCATAGTCAACCTCCCTAAACACTTGGAGTCAGTATAATAAGTACCCCACATATACAACAATATGTGCTTCAAGTTTCCCTTAGGAATAATCATTTCACCCAACAAGTTATGACACTAAAAATGGCTATATGGTTTAGGACTCTACATGATTAGGGTTACACTTGATTAGTTATTGACAATTGGGTGAATTAGGCTTCATCATACAAATGGTCATACAAACTTGAATTCCTTTCTATCAAGTGTATAAGCATTGCAACTTTAGAAGATATAAAATTATTGAGGTATAAATCTTAATCACATTACCACATGCTATCACTCATTGCATTGTAATGAATCACATGTGTCATCATATTATTTCAAGATATCCATTTCTTATCACAAATTATAGGGTTTTGACCCTTATTGGAACATGAAAAGCATTTCACCTCAGTCTAGGCTCAAACATGCACAAAGTTCATTAAGACCATCACATTAATCCCTACAAGATCATCACTATCATTCTAGGCCTTGAACAAGACTTAAAACATCATCAACACATTTGCATCCCATAGATTTTAACATGGCAAGTCACTATGATATTCAATTGACACTACATTGAGGTTGAAACACAAGGAGAGTGTAATACAATGTCACATTAATCATTCCATAGGTTGGTGTAACAAGCCATGCTTCATTAAGGGTACACATCCACTTGTTATGGTGATTTATCAAATATATTTATGTGAGGGAAAAGGAAGCACTATAGATTCGACGGTGTTATACCATCAAATTCTCATTATTAGAAACCACTTATAACAATATGGGATTTATTCTAATCCATTTAAAGTTGAAGAATCCAATCTCATTCATTGGATGGGGTTCATTATTCAAAATTGTGACGTCCGTTTCGGAAAAAAACAAGATCAACGAATGCGGAAGCGATTAACTAGCAGCGGAATTATTGAAAATCACTAAAAATTTAAACTTTTTGTAAAGAGATCTATAAATGGTAAAACTCTTTCATAAAGAAACATGATAAGTTGTTTACAAACTGATCCATCATTACATCTCTGTAAAATCACATCTCGAGAGTCACAAGCATCAACTGCCCTGTTGAACTATACATGAGCAGTGTACAAAATCTCGAGGCATTAAGCCAAAGATCTCAGATCTACTTTAAACATCTACTGACTCCTAGGATCTGAGAGTATAGAGACAACACATAGGACATTCTATCTAAGACTCGACAGACAATGTCTCCACCTGAGGATCACTGTTGTCCCTAATGTTGCTGCTGCTACTGCTGCTCAACCACTGATGGGTTCCTTCATCCTCGGCATCTACCTAAAAAGTTGAATCCCACGGGGGTGAGACAATTGAATAATTGTCCCAGTGAGAGTTATAACTCTCCACCAGAAGCGTTGTTATTGCAATACTGGAATAACATTAAG
The DNA here is from genome assembly GCA_963693085.1 of Alisma plantago-aquatica. Taxonomy (NCBI): domain Eukaryota; kingdom Viridiplantae; phylum Streptophyta; class Magnoliopsida; order Alismatales; family Alismataceae; genus Alisma; species Alisma plantago-aquatica. The sequence continues at coordinate 1,045,559,745 of OY856411.1, read as the reverse complement.
CAATAGAACTATAAACATTGAACAACAGGTGTAACATTGTGTAAACTAAGTGAAGCAACATTCTTTTAAGCAATCATTTCAATTATAACTTTAATTGAATGACAAGAAATATCACAATAAGGAATATGAAGAACATGTATACTAGTTATTCAACTAGAGCACTGTAAACAATGTATCATCAATCATTGTTTCTCGTAGTTCAACCTAAGCAATTATGCTATACGGCTGATTACATTTTTCAAACATATTTATGCCCTGAGGATATGAGTTACACCTCTCATATTCCAACCGACCATTATGAAATCGCAATCGGTACCATACATAGGTCATCAGAAGAGCCGAATTCCTATGACCTCATCCTCCTCAGTCAGTATGAGGAACAACATGCAAGACATCTTGTGTCTCTTCCATAATAGCTTTCCAGGGTATTCTGGCAACTTCTCTATTAGAGTTACAGTGGCATTTTGTACTCTCTTTGCCATCGAGGGATTTCTTGTTTATCCCTCATCGATGCGGCTATTAACAACATCATCGGGAGATTAGTGATACATCATCCTGACATAAACATATAATGAAGGATTGAGAGATTAATTGTACATCTCACATTAATTCCTACATTAGGACGTAAAGATATTCGCATCCATAACCCCCACATACTCAAAAGTATGCTCTCCATGAGTTCCCTTAGGAAAACATGTTTCACCATCATTAAACTTCTGACAATGATGGATCTATGGTCAGGGCTCTACATGATATCATTATACTTGATTATGTAAGTACATTATAACATTCTTTTAGCATCCGGCATGTTTTAAAGAACATGGGTATTCAAACCCTTAAGTCACAAAAACACTTTTTACCAAGTATCATACTATCCTCAAGTCATTTGATAGTATAAACAAAATAATAGCAATGCTGATATTTCATATGGCTCATATAGCCTGTCAATCTCTTATGTTTCCTTTCACTATGCAACATAGTAAATCATTACATTCAAAACTTATAATGTGATTTCAATGAATGTGACATCATAGCTCTTACCTGGCTATGTTCACCATTTCATAAAGACCTGCATAATTAATACATCTAATAATAAACGCACTATCTCTAAATCAGCACATTGCAAAGCAAAGATAACTTTACTATTCAAATGTTGTACCACTATGCCCTTATCAGGGTTAGGTTTTCCCTTTTTAATTCAATTAGGGTTAACCAACCCCTTTAACTAAATTAGGAATGTAATTCATCATTTCATAATTTAATCATGGACTTTCATGCTTAAAAGCATAACTCAGAATTAGAGATTATTGTTCACATCATCACATTACCCTAGATTAGGGTTTACTATTCACATTACATCACATTACCCTAGATTAGGGTTTACTATTCAAATTACAATGAATTAAGATTATACTATCATCATGTATGGGAATTACTTTTCTTAGTGTCCCACATTAGGGTTAAGATTCATTAACCATCATAATTAGGGTTTCCATGACCTCACTATGAAGGATCATACCCTAATTAGACACATTCAAACATATTGGAGATTTATTGCTTGATTCTCATTCATATAGGGAGTATTCTCTCTCCTCTTTCTATGAGATGATGATTACATCACCCTTGATTATACTAAGTCAAATCAACCTTGACAACATAAGTTATGTCATCACCATTATGGTCATTAGGGTTTACTTGATCAAGGGGTATTAGTCACACTATCCCATCAAGGGTACTTTTGTAATGTTCACCATTGGTCATAACATGCATTAATCCACTAATTACTTAGTCTCTTAATCACTTTAGGTATCTCTAAGGTTTAGGTTAATCAACCGCTAAACCATCTTGACCTCTAAGGCATCAAACGTTCTTGACCTTTTTAGACCCCAAACGGTCTTGCACTCCAAACCCCAAACGGTCTTGGATGGACCTTGAAACCATTTGGTGGTGTTGACCATTTGGTCCCTTTGACTTTTAAAACTGTTTGATAAAGTGCACACTCAAGACCTTTTGCCCAAGATGGGGTGAAGACCGTTTGGTCATGAAGACCGTTTGGCCAACTTTGACTTTTAAAACCGCATGGGCAAAATTGATCTTGAAACCGCATGAGCACCAAACGGTTTGGGATCGTTTGGTCCAAAACGGTCTTGAGACCATTTGGTACCAAATGATCTTGAGACAGTTTGGACTCAAACGGTCATGAGACCATTTGGATCCAAACGGTCTTGAGACCGTTTGGTCCAAACCACCTCAAAACCGCAAGGACCAAAAAGTGTCTCAACCACTTCAATTGCAATAGGGTTTCCAATGTTGAACCCCTCAATTGGTCATGCACTTGCTAGGCACTTATCAATTGAGCCAATTAGATAAACCCTCTACTGATTTGACACTCAATTGACCCTCAATTGATCACCAATTAGTGCTTGGATCAATTGAATTAGGGTTTGGAATCGATTACTCTTCAACATACATCAACATGAGTCTAATTGATTTGAAGCCATTGAACGATCATTCAATTTGGTCATGACCTGAACCCAAACGGTCTTGGGATCATTTGGATGACCTCCAAACGGTCTTGAGGCCGTTTGACCAAGTCAACAACAAAAATTAACTCAATCCCTTAGGGTTTGGCTCATTGATTTGATCATTAGGTCACTAATCAATTGCACTTCAACTTGTTATCTTTAGATCTCCAACCACTTGACCATAGTCAACCCTAGACCTCCAAACGGTCTTTGGTGACCCCCAAACGGTCTTGGGATCATTTGTATGACCTCAAAACAGTCTTGAGATCGTTTTCCCATTATGTCATCATAAACCAAGTCATTAACTTAAGGGTTGAACCCTAGGTTTGGTCACCAAATCAACACTTAATTGCTCATCAACATGATATCATTGGACCTTGAATTGGTCAACCCTACTTAACCCTAGACCTCCAAACGGTCTTGGGTGATCACCAAACGGTCTTGAGACCGTTTGGGTGATCCCCAAATGGTTTTGAAACCGTTTGGGTCACTCAACCCAAACTTCAAAATGATTGTATTATTGAAATCAGCAATAGACCCGATTAAGGTTTACGTGACTAATGTGCCTTCAATTGGTGATTGTCTTATAATTAATTGATGATTTTTGGTGGGTGATTAGTCCATATTGTTTACAAAAGAACTCCAAATAGTCAATGCCTGGTCAACACATCCAAACGGTCTTGGACCGTTTGCTTCCATGTGTTCTTGGTTGAAACTGTTTGCTTTCAAACGGTTTGAAACCGTTTGCCCCCAAACGGTTTGGGAAACCATTTGTGCAAGAGGTGGAAGAATGTTTGCTAAAGAAAGATTTAGGATAAACATAGATATTAATGTCATCATCTTCTACCTCAAGAACAGGGGTTGTTCTTCATGGAATTGCTAGCAAGAACACACAAAGGTGTCTAAAGAATAAGAACAAGCAACGATTCTAGGAGAAGAAGATGCATTAACAAAACTTAAGGGTTAGAGTTATAAAACCCGCCTTTAGGTCTGATCTAGAGCTCCAAGATGCGTAGCTTTAATGGTGGATGAAGCTCCATTGGTTTCCCAAGGTCCGTTCTTCAATATTTAGATGGAGAAGATAGCTAGAAAGAAGAGTCGTGTAAGGAAAACTACTAAACCAACCTTGTGTTAGGGTTTCTTCCAAGAATTCGAGCTAGGTGATGATCCATACTTACCAACTTAATTTGGTCAGCTTCCTCTATTCCAGAGATCCCTCTTGATCAGTCCAAATCAATAAGATGAGGAGAAAGAACGAAAGGAACGATCCTTTGCTTTGAGGAAAAAGGGTGCTTATATATTTTTGGGTATTATCAAGGCAAAGAAAAAAGATAGTTAATTCTTTTATTTCTTAAACCCATCCACTCATTCTTGATCCACCATTGGCCATGTTTCTTCCTCCTTTTCACATGCAAAACCTCTCTCTCATCCAAGGTTAAAGGAAAAGAAACCAAACACCTTACTAAGTTGCATATATAAAAGGGTCATTTTGCTTAAAACATGGTTATTTAAATATTAAGGTTATCTTTCTTACTTGATCATTCAAATGTGGCGCCCCTCCCATTTTCATTACTCTACTTGATGCCAAGATACATGAAAGATACTCTAGAGGGTATATTTTACATGTTGGACCCTAGGTTTTGGGTAAATAGCACTTTACACCAAAACTAGGTTTTAAAGCACAAGGATTGCTCTGCAAGCTACATCTTGGTGCTCAAGCTTGGAGAATCCATACCACTACATAATATTCATTCTTATGATGTCTCATTATCAAAGAAACATCTTAACATGTGAAATTTGCAAGTTTACCCCTTTATTTTGGTAATTTGCACATTAGTCCAAAATTAACAAAACAAAGTTGCAACATTATTAAAAAAGGACTGAAATGGAAATATAAGTTCCTCAAAAGATTTAATTACATTACACAAGATAACCACAAACATATAATCACATATTTAAGCAAAATACCTAGGGTTAGTTCATAACCCAGGTCAAGGATGTTACAAATTATCCACCCTTACAAGGATTTCGTCCCCAAAATCATTACAAAATATATTAAGAGAAAAGAGTAGGGTATTTCCTTCTCATCTCTTCCTCTAGTTCCCATGTGCCTTCTTCAACACCATGGTGATTCCAGAGCACTTTCATAAGACTTATGTCTTTCTTTTTCAGCTTCTTAATCCTTCTATCAAGGATCGATACAGGTCCTTCCTCATAAGATACATCATCATTCAATTCTACTTCCATAGGTTGCAGAACTGATTCTGTATCAGGGTGACATTTCCTAAGCATGGAAATGTGGAACATAGGGTGTAACCTCTGTAACTCTGGTGGTAACTCTAGCTTATAGGCTACTCTTCCAATTTGTTCAATAATTGGATAAGGCCCAATAAACCTAGGAGCTAACTTTCCTTTCCTTCCAAATCTAAGAACTCCCTTCCAAGGTGAGACTTTGAGATACACTTTGTCTCCAAGATGGAATTCTAAAGGTCTACGACGCTTATCAGCGTAAGATTTCTGCCTATCATGTGCAATATTTATCTATTGTTGTATCAGTTTAATCTTCTCGGTGGTCTGCTGCACAAGATCAGGACCTAAAAGTTGATATTCACCAGTTTCATACCAACATAGGGGTAATCTACAACGTCTGCCATACAAAGCTTCATAAGGTGCCATGTCAATGCTATGTTGATAGCTGTTATTATAGGCAATCTCTATCAAGCTTAGGTGCAGATCCCAACTCCCTATAAACTGAAGAACACATGCTCTGAGCAAGTCTTCTAAAGTCTGTATAGTCCTTTCTAACTGTCCATCAGTCTGAGGATGAAAAGTTGTACTAAACTTTAACTGTGTGCCTAAGGCTTTATGAATTTGCTCCCAAAAATGACTCGTAAACTGAGGACCTCTGTCAGAAACAATGGTAACTAGGACTCGATGCAGCCGCACTATCTCATCGACATATAACTGTGCTAGTTTCTCAGCAGAATAGGTTATTTTGACAGGAAAGAATTGTGTTGTCTTCGTCAACCTATCAACTATTACCCAAATGGAATCATGTCCTTTAATTGTCCTGGGTAGGCCAACAACAAAGTCCATGGTTACATGATCCCACTTCCACTGCGGTATGGGTAAAGTTGCATTGTTCCTGCAAGCTTCTGGTGTTTAGCTTTAACTTGCTGACACACAGTTCACCGCATAACGAACTTAGCAACATCCTTCTTCATTCCAGGCCACCAATACATATCTTTTAAGTTTTGATACATCTTGGTGCTTCCTAGATGCATAGCATACATCGAAGAATGAGCTTCTTCTAGGACTAACTTCTTCAAGTTATCCACATCTGACACTATCATCCTACCATGATAATAGGATACTTGATCATCTGAATCATGGAAAACATCTCGCTTCTCACTACCATACTCCGATCTAATCAGTTGAACTGCATCATCAACTTGTTGTGCTTCCTTGATCTGTTGTCTCAGAGTAGGTTTTATATGCATATCAACTAACAATCCGGCTAATAATGATACTTTTAACTATACATTGTCTTACCTTAAGGAGATAAGCATATCCCTCCTAGAGCATACCAAGGAATTCAGTTGTGCTCTATCTAAGGCTGGCGTTGCTGATTTCCTACTCAAAGCATCTGCAACCACATTGGCTTTCCCTAGATGATAATCAATCGTACAATCGTAGTCTTTGATTAACTCCATCCAGCGGTGTTGCCTCATATTAAGCTCATGCTGAGAAAAGATATACTTAAGGTTCTTATGATCTATGAAAATATGGAATGTCTCTCCATAAAGATAATGTCTCCAGATCTTCAAGGCATGAACCACATCCGCTAGTTCTAGATCATGTGTCGGATAATTCTCCTTGTGTTTCTTAAGATGTCGAGAAGCAAAAGAAATCACTTGTTTATCCTGCATCAACACACATCCTACTCCATTCTTAGAGGCATCACAAAAAACTATATATCCTTTCCCTTGTTCAGGTAACACAAGCACAGGTGCACTTGTCAACCTCTCCTTCAAGAACTGAAAATATTGTTGACACTTGTCACTCCAGGTAAAAGGAACATCCTTCCTGGTCAACTTAGTCAAGGGTAAAGCTATAGAACTGAAGTTCTTAATGAACCTCTGATAATAGCATGCCAACCCTAAGAAACTACAGATCTCTGTCGGTGTCTTCAGCTATTCCCAAAGAAAAACATATTCTACCTTTTTAGGGTCAACATGAATACTCAAGGCAGATATCATGTGTCCAAGGAAAGATACTTCCGGTAACTAGAACTCACACTTGCCAACTTAGCATATAACTTGTGTTTTCTTAGCAAAGTTAGAGTCTATCGAAGATGCTTTTTGTGCTGCCAAGAATCTCTACTATAGATCAGGATGTCATCTATAAAGACAACAACACACTGATTAAGAAAAGGTCGGAAGATTCTGTTCATGAGTTCCATAAATGCAGCTGGTGCATTAGTTAGTCCAAACGACATAACTGTGAACTCATAGTGACCATACCTTGTCCTAAAGGCAGACTTGGGTATGTCACTATCCTTAATACGCAACTGGTGATATCCTGACCTCATATCTATCTTTGAGAAGACGGTTGCACCACGCAACTGATCAAAGAGAACATCAATCCTCGGCAGAGGATACTTATTCTTTATTGTTACTTTATTTAACTGTCTGTAATCAATGCACAATCGCATTGACCTGACTTTCTTCTTAACAAAGAGGACCAGAGCACCCCAAGACGAAGTACTCAGTTGGATGAAACCCTTCTCAAGCAACTCTTGTAGTTGTTTCTTGAGTTCTACCATCTCAGCAGGCGCCATCCTATACGGTGTTTGTGCTATAGGTTGCGTGTCTGGGATTAGATTGACCTCAAAATCAATCTCCCGAGGTGGTGGTACACCTGGAAGTTCTTCAGGAAATACATCCACAAATTCCCTGACTATCAGAACTTCAACAGGGTTAGGACTATCCATGGTAGTATCTACCACATGGGCCAAGAATGCATAACATCCTTACCTCATCATCTTCTCAGCAACCATAGCTGACACAAGATAGGTGGGTAAAATCTTTCTCTCTCCTTGAAAGATCCATGTGTCACTATCATCAGCAAACACAGCTTGCTTGGATTCACAATCCAAGACAACCTTATACCTTTCTAATGTATCCATCCCAAGGATTACATCGAATACATGCATCTCGAGTGGTAGAAGATCCACTTGAATGTGATGATAAAAAAAGAAGAGAATGCAGGGAGAACATACCTCTCGCATCATGGCAGATCCTATCAACGGGGTTTCTAGCAACAAACTATCTGCTCTATGACTTATTGTCAAGTTGCAGTCAAGAATCACTCTTCGAGTGATAAAGGAGTGCATAGAACTTGGATCAATTAAAACAGATACAACACAAGATGTAGACATATCAGAGTATAACAATTCCATCTGACCTGCCACAACCCGAGGGTTGATTACTGCATCAGGTGGATTCATTGCGTAGAATCTCACCGTTGCCTGTGGTTGATTCGGTGCTCGATGACTAAATGTCGATGATCCAGCTTGGGACGCTTGTCCACATCATCTAGCACCTCCTGGAAACTGTCTCCTTTGGGATCCTTGCTGACTCTGCCTTTGAGGTTGAGTTACACTCACTTCTCTGGCTCAATCTTTCATCAGATGTTCCATCTTTCCACATATGTAACAGTTTCTGTTCAGTTGTTGTGGTTTGGGTGGTCCTGTGACTGACATAGATGTTGAGCTATGAGCTCCTTCTAACGATAAGCTTTGTCCTCTATCCCTATTTGACGTCCATTGTGTCTGGGTACTGGATCTAGGTGGTGGTGTAGGTGTAGAAAACCTAGGTTTCTTGAAATCTTTAGATGAGGATCCTTGGAACTGGGGATACATATTCTTGTTCTTGGTCTATCTCTTTTCTACCACAGACCTCTCTACCCTTCTGACAGACTCCACAAAGGTAGCAAACCTTTCTCAGTTATTTAGAGCAGACACAGGAGTAGTCAACTCAGCGTTTAATCCTTTCTTAAAATACCTAATCCTTTCTTCATTTGTGGCTGCCATGTGCGGACAGAACCGCAACAGCTCCATGAATTTAGCCTCGTATTCGCTAATGTTCATAGGTCCCTGTCTTAACTTCTCAAACTGAGAGATTTTCTCATCCAGAAATGTCTTAGGAAAATATTTGTTGATAAATTCCCATCGGAAAACTTCCCATGAAATATCCACACCTAGCCTTTTCTATTCTTCCATGGTCCACCAGTGACCAGCACTCCCCTTGAGAAGGTATACATCATGTCTAACCTTCTCAGTTCCTGGGATGTTTAGGATTCTAAAGGCCTTCTCTAGTTCAGTTAACCACAAGTCAACATCTGTTGGGTCATCTGTTCCAGCATACTCTGTGGCTCCAACTCGGCGAAGTCATTCAAACGTCTTGCCGACTCCTTGTCCTTCAGGATGGGTAGATGCCCTAGGTACATGTATATGCATCCTATCAGTCATATATGTCATGGCAGTCATAAACTGCCCAAACATGGCTTGGACGGCTAGGTTCCCCATGTCAGCTGGATTGAACTGGGGTGGTTTAGGTACAAGTTCTTCTATTTCTGGATCTCTTGCACCTTCTCGGGGTGCAGCAACACTACTCTCGGCAACGTGTTCCTCGTGTGGTCCAGACATTCTTAGTTTTATCTTCTCCTCCTGATGAGCAGAAGACACTATCAGATATACTGGAAGACACTAGAACAAACTCAACAACCTAAGTCCTATGTCTCTATAGACTCAGCAAACCTAGAGCTCTGATACCACTAAATTGTGACGTCCGTCTCGGAAAAAAATAAGATCAACGAATGCGGAAGCGATTAACTAGCAACAGAATTATTGAAAATCACTAAAAATTTAAACTTGTTTTTAAAGAGATCTATAAACGGTAAAAATCTTTCATAAAGAAACATGATAAGTTGTTTACAAACTGATCCATCATTACTTCTCTATAAAATCACATCTCGAGAGTCACAAGCATCAACTGACCTGTTAAACTGTACATGAGCAGTGTACAAAATCTCGAGGCATTAAGCCAAAGATCTCAGATCTACTTTAAACATCTAATGACTCCTAGGACCTGAGAGTATAGAGACGACACATAGGACATTCTATCTAAGACTTGACAGACAATGTCTCCACCTGAGGATCAATGTTGTCCCTGATGTTGTTGTTGCTGCTGCTCAACCACTGATGTGTTCCTTCGTCCTCGGCATTTACCTAAAAAGTCGAATCCCACAGGGGTGATATAATTGAATAATTGTCCCAGTGAGAGTTATAACTCTCCGCCAGAAGCGTTGTTATTGCAATACCTGGAATAACATTAAGTAATAAAACTATAAACATTCAACAGCAGGTGTAACATTGTGTAAACTAAGTGAAGCAACATTCTTTTAAGCAATCATTTCAATTATAACTTTAATTGAATGACAAGACATATCACAATAATGAATATGAAGAACATGTATACTAGTTATTCAACTAGAGCACTATAAACAATGTATCATCAATCATTGTTTCTTGTAGTTCAACCTAAGTAATTATGCTATACGGCTGATTACAATTTTCAAACATATTTATGCCCTGAGGAGATGATTTACACCTCTCATACTCCAACCGATCATTACGAAATCACAATCGGTACCATACATAGGTCATCAGAAGAGCCAGATTCCTATGACCTCATCCTCCTCAGTCAGTATGAGGAACAACATGCAGGACATCTTGTGTCTCTGCCATAATAGCTTTCAGGGTATTCTGGAAACTTCACTATTAGAGTTACAGTGGCATTCTATACTCTCTTTGCCATCGAGGGATTTCTTATTTATCTCTCATCGATGCGACATTAACAACATCATCGGGAGATTAGTGATACATCATCCCAACATAAACATATAATGAAGGATTGAGAGATTAATTGTACATCTCACATCAATTCCTACATTTGTACATAAGGATATTCATGTCCATAACTCCCACATACTCAAAAGTATGCTCTCTAGAAGTTCCCTTAGGAAACCCTGTTTCACCATCATTAAACTTCTGACAATGATGGATCTATGGTCAGGGCTATACATGATATCATTATACTTGATTATTTAAGTACATTATAACATTCTTTTTGCATCAGACATGTTTTCAAGAACATGGGTATTCAAACCCTTAAGTCACCAAAACACTTTTTACCAAGTATCATACTGTCCTCAAGTCATTTGACAGTATAAACAAAATAATAGCAATGCTGATATTTCATATGGCTCATATAGCCTGTCAATCTCTTATGTTTCCTTTCACTATGCAACATAGTAAATCATTACATTCAAAACTTATAATGTGCTTTCAATGAATGTGACATCATAGCTCTTACCTGGCTATGTTCACCATTTCATAAAGACCTGCATAATTAATACATCTGATAATAAACACATTATCTCTAAATCAGCACATTGCAAAGCACAGATAACTTTACTATTCAAATGTTGTACCACTATGCCCTTATCAGGGTTAGGTTTTCCCTTTTTAATTCAATTAGGGTTAACCAACCCCTTTAACTAAATTAGGAATAGTAATTCCTCATTTCATAATTTAATCATGGAGTTTCATGCTTAAAAGCATAACTCAGAATTAGGGTTTACTGTTCACATCATCACATTACCCTAGATTAGGGTTTACTATTCACATTACATCACATTACCCTAAATTAGGGTTTACTATTCAGATTACAATGAATTAATATTATACTATCATCATGTATGGGAATTACTTCTCTTAGTGCCCCAAATTAGGGTTAAGATTCATTAACCATCATAATTAGGGTTTCCATGATCTCACTATTAAGGATCATACCCTAATTAGACACATTCAAACATATTGGAGATTTATTGCTTGATTCTCATATAGGGAGTCTTCTCTCTCCTCTTTCTATGAGATGATGATTACATCACCCTTGATTAGACTTAGTTAAATCAACCTTGACAACATAAGTTATGTCATCACCATTATGGTCATTAGGGTTTACTTGATCAAGGGGTATTAGTCACACTATCCCATCAAGGGTACTTTCGTAATGTTCAACATTGGTCATAACATGCATTAATCCACTAATTACTTAGTCTCTTAATCACTTTAGGTATCTCTAAGGTTTAGGTTAATCAACCACTAAACCATCTTGACCACTAAGGCATCAAACGTTCTTGACCTTTTTAGACCCCAAACGGTCTTACACTCCAAACCCCCAAACGGTCTTGGATGGACCTTGAAATCGTTTGGTGGTGTTGACCGTTTGGTCCCTTTGACTTTTAAAACCATTTGATAAAGTGCACACTCAAGTCCGTTTTCCCAAGATGGGGTGAAGACCGTTTGGTCATGAAGACCGTTGTAACATACTAAAATTCAGGGTCTTCCCTGCAATTTACCCACTTTTGAGCTTTTCTTTGCTTTCTAGTCCATTTGGACCTTTTTCATAAATTTCCCTTATTTTATAATCTTTTTGGACTCCTAATGCAGTTTGAGCACAATTCAAAGTTTAAAATCACCTTTTTCGCTCATTTATGATAATAGAGGGGTGTTTGCACAAATAACACAATTTAGGAGATAAGTGAAGGTTATTAATGTAATTTGGTCATTAAGGATGGATATAAGTAGATAATATTAATTTGGAGTTTTTTTTGGATAAATATATTAATAATAATAAGAATTTGAATTAATTATGAGTATATTAACCTCTTTACTTTCTCTCTCCTCCAATTTAATGATAAATGTGTGAAAACATATTTAAAGGTTGATATTTTGCTCTTAATACTCATATATATCTATCACCTCGAATTTGACTCACTAATTGCATTAATATAGTCATTTCATAATAATTCACACCTTTTAATGTGTTAAAATACACTTTAATGAGAAATGTATTTATTAAGGGCCTTATTGGATATAAATATGAAATCTAATTATATAGCATCGTTCTAAATGCTAACATGAACCTGTGGTCCAAATTTGGTGTCATTTAGACTTCATTTGACCCTTCAAATCAATTTTAAGAGCTTTTAATAATGTATAACTATGGATTTTAATCGATTTCATTTATATCGATTTGTCACTCTATGGTTCCGGTTTATTTACCTTGTCACGTGCCCCTTTGGTCAGCGAGCCATCTTATGGCTCAGGATCAATCATCTACAGGATCGGACGGCTGAAAACTTGTCTTCTACCTCCAGCCATTACATGTGTAACGAGCTCGACTCCTCAGCTTCGTACTCTGTCGTTTCACGACCTTTTTACAAGCTTTCTTTTCCAAACGATCCGCCTTGATCCGATGCTTCAAATGATCTATCGATTGTCCCCTTTCGTGTGTTATAGCCAAAACTCTAGGAGGTGCCGACCAACGCCTCTCACGTCCAACGTCGTCTCGCATCCACAGCGAACCTCACCTATAAATAACTTTCCCTGCACCTCCGTCGGACCTTAGGAAATCTTTTTCTCGAGCTAATTTTCTCTAAACCACCATTGTTAGCCGCCACAACCTCTGGCTGTCCCTGACCTTGCGGCGCCTCTCCTCGGCTGTAGGAGGAACCAACGTCCAAATTTCTTAGAGAGGTGAGTTCGTCGTCCCTTACCCTTCATTTCGAGTACCTGCACGACCCTTTTGGCCTCGGATCGCAAAAACGCGCAAGTTGCAAGAGCTAACCTCGACGCAATGGCAAGGAGCAGAGGAAGAAGAAGCTCACCGACATTTTACGAATATACCCCCAACACCCCTTCTTGTTTTGTTTTCTTGCCAGGGACCTTTTGGTCTTTCTCTGTCATGCCCTTTTGCTTTGACCGGAGCCACGCGAGGCGCAGACCGGTCGACCTGGCCAAACTTGATTGGTCCAGGTTGGCGCGGGTCAGGCCACGTGACTCGTTTCTCGTTTGCAAACCAGCCCAAGAGGCATTTATCTAATTCCTGATTGGTCGGTTTGTTTAATTCGTAGAAAATCGCTCGGACATCAGAAAAATATAAATAAATAGTCATTGGAAAGGATTTTTCGAGTAGAATCCAATTTTATGGGTTTTGAAGCCTGATTCTAAATGCTTTTTCGAAGTTTGCCTTGAATGATTTTTAAGTATATAAAATGTTCTAAAATACATATATAATTCATTTTAACTCCAATTTATAAAATAAAATAGGTTTTCTTATTCAGGAGAATATGACCAATCTGATGGATTAGGTTTTGAACCTTAAATCTTGATTTTGTAGGTAAGTTCCAAAAGATAGGGTTTTTCATATACTTTATGCCTTAATACATTCTAATACATGATAATGTTTGCAACTAGGATAATGTGGAATTGGATGCAATCTGATTGGTGAATGTGATAGTAAATAAATAAAACAGGTATGTGGAACCTATTTCAGTATGTGGAACCTATTTCAGTATGTGAAACGTATTTTGTATGTGAGCCCTATTTCAACATGTGGACCATATTCATATATGTGATGATCTCTATGGATGAATGTGAATGTAATTGTGCAAACTACCTATCCTTCAGTTGGGTCTTTTCCAACCCTACAATCATTATTGTGCTAGCCTGATTATCTCTCTAATTGCATTTATTGGCTCTTTACTTATTTCATATTTCTAATGCCATTGTGGCTCATTAATTTGTATAATGTGAATACTTGCTATATGTTGCCTCCTTCACTTGGAAATGCTTAATCTTATTATTGTCTATGTGGCTCATCCTTTTGAATTATTTGGAACCATTGTTTAATGTTGTTGCTTTATTGGTTGGAGTTCTTGGATATTGTTGTTGCCTATGATGGCCATTTATTTATTTATTTGGGTTTTATTCCCAATGCTATGTTGAAATCTTGTTACTTTTCACTCTACTGCCAAGTGAATGTTATGCATGATATAGTTATTGGCCAATTGACAATGTAGTGTACATGAGTACAAACCACCCACAGGGCACTGGGGTTTTAGTCCCCCTGTCGGGCACTGGGGTTTTAGTCCCCCTGCCATTTTATATATTAGGCACTGGGGTTTTAGTCCCCCTGCCACTTTTTAGGAACTGGGGTTTTAGTCCCCCTGCCATTGGTGAGGTCCGGTAGGTGCCTCACCCTACATTGAGAGTATGTTGAGTCATAATTTATATTCATGCAATTGTGATATTTGTTGATATTGGAATGTGGCAGTTTTCTAGAATCCTATTCACTCATTTGCTCTCACTTCTTGAAATCCCTTAATGGATTACTATGCTTAGCTTTATGATTGCCTTTATCCTTTTATTAACACATACCTTTTATCTTTCTCTTGCTGGATGACCCCAACCATCCAGGTTAGGATCAGACTGCGCATGGAAGCTTGGTGAAACTAAGGCTAAGGATAGGACAAGAAGAAGAGCATATAGATTGCATGATCATAGTTGCTTTTATGTTTTATGTTGTTTTGTTTGGAGACAATCTTGGCTTAGTCTAAGTCTTCCTCTACCTAGATCCTTGTTTTTGTATAAAGTTGTACTTCCTTTATGGGAATTTTGTATTGTACTCTTTATACATTTTGAATAAAGTCAAGATTTTAAATTTCCGCTGCTACACAATTGGTGTTTTTGCTTATCATGTTTATAGTAGAGACTTGGTCTTTACAACATGGTATCAGAGCATCAAGGTAGTCAGATTCTTGGCTAATTAAAAATTGTCTCCTAGATATAATCCTTATCTTATATAGTTTCCCTTTAGTTAGTTTTTTACCTTAGAGTTGACCTAGCATGAAAGTTTGATTTAGTACCATAATAATAATTAATTAAAAATAAAATTTGTCAACTTTTTGGTGAATTGTCTATTGAGAAGCTACTAGAGCAAGAAGTTGAAAGTGATGGTGTCTAGAAAGGGTCAGAGCTTGGGGGCTGGCAATATTTTCCTCCGCCCCACTAGCTTGGTAACGAGAACTCCTGAGCTCATATGACCTGGCCTGGCCTGATCTGATACAGACAGCTCGACATAGTCTATCTTTGGGCATGTTGCCTAATTGTTGAATACCTTAGGAAAAGCTTAAGTGATGATTTGATCTCTTACACAAAAATCATCCTTAATACCTTATACTCCTATGTTTAGGGTTTAGTGTACCCTATGTTGCACCTTGAGGCTTGGTTAGTAAATCCTTATAGTGAGTTTTATGTACCCTTTTACCCTTAGCCTAGTTTGACTTAGTTGACCCTTTTAAGGGGTGGTGTGGGGGTAATAGTGTTAGTACCCCATTTGGTTTTGCAAATCTGATTTCGAGGACGAAATCCCTCTTTAGGGGGATGGAATCCCAACTAAAAGCAAAATCAAATACCTTTGAAGTTAGAAACCCGATCCATGTGGACATAAGTACATAATCACTCATGTGAACAAGAAATTTACCAAACACATTATACTTCTAATTCAACTTGTTTGTTGATACACACATGAATAATGTAATAAGTCATATAGATATAATTCATATGTTCGAACCTTCACATATAGGATTGATGCACATAATAAACAAGTTACTAATGGTGAATATACATAATGTTGACTATGCCACCCTAATGGTAAAATATGTAAGGACAATGCACCCTAAGGATGCTTTAATATGTAATGATCATGTTGACCTAAACCCTAATATGTAATCATATAGCCTTGACAACATATACATATATATATACCCTTAATGCCTTTCATGATACATTATTGACATTAGGTAACATCATCACATAATATACCTTAATGCATATAAATGGATTATAGTCACTAAGTTATCAATATATATAAGGTACACCTCATCATAATTTGATATATGAATTAATTCATTACTATTTAATGTGTTACATCATATTCACTAAAATGCATATAATGACTCAAACATGATAATGAATAATTGGACTCACATAAATATTCATAAATGCTTAAATATGAATTAAAATATGTATAAATATGAAGTGTAATGGACGAAAAAGATTAATGATGTCATTAATATGAGTATGAAAGATGATATGAAAATGTGCAATATGAATATTATTTGGAATTATTATAGGTTTAATAACTTGTTGGATAATATTAACCTTTTCTACAAAATAATTTGTTATAACTCTACATGATAGTTTTAAGAGGATAATGGAAAATGAATTCATGTTATTAAGGTTTTTGACCTAATATATTAATAAATGTTGAAATGGCTTAGAAAACCCTAATTGTGCTTAAAACTCTTGATGAGGGAAATACACATAATATAATGTTGAGATATAATTGTTTTGAATAAAATGTGGCACAAATGATAGTATAATAAATATGATACCTCTTCATGATGGAGATTATATTAATAAGGCAAAAATGTTAGTTTAAGTTTAATAAAAGGCTATAGGTTTTGTGGAAACCTTAGTAACACCTGACTTATGTAGATTTTGTGTTGTACCCTAGATTAAGGGTTATAACCTAGTATTTAAGGTTGGGATGTTACACACTTACCCTCTCTTTCCTCTTGTTGTGATTTCGGGGATGAAATCCTCTTTAAGGGGTGGTGTGTTGTAACATACTGAAATTCAGGGTCTTCCCTACAATTTACCCGCTTTTGAGCTTTTCTTTGCTTTCTAGTCCATTTGGACCTTTTTCATAAATTTCCCTTGTTTTATAATCTTTTTGGACTCCTTATGCAGTTTGAGCACAATTCAAAGTTTAAAATCACCTTTTTCCCTCATTTATGATAATAGAGGGGTGTTTGCACAAATAACCCAATTTAGGAGATAAGTGAAGGTTAATAATGTAATTTGGTCATTAAGGATGGATATAAGTAGATAATATTAATTTGGAGTTTTTTTGGATAAATATATTAATAATAATAAGAATTTGAATTAATTATGAGTATATTAACCTCTTTACTTTCTCTCTCCTCCAATTTAATGATAAATGTGTGAAAATATATTTAAAGGTTGATATTTTTCTCTTAATACTCATATATATCTATCACCTCGAATTTGACTCACTAATTGCATTAATATAGTCATTTCATAATAATTCACACCTTTTAATGTGTTAAAATACACTTTAATGAGAAATGTATTTATTAAGGGCCTTATTGGATATAAATACGAAATCTAATTATATAGCATCGTTCTAAATGCTAACATGAACCTGTGGTCCAAATTTGGTGTCATTTAGACTTCATTTGACCCTTCAAATCCATTTTAAGAGCTTTTAATAATGTATAACTATGGATTTTAATCGATTTCATTTATATCGATTTGTCACGCTATGGTTCTGGT
Source organism: Alisma plantago-aquatica (assembly GCA_963693085.1). Taxonomy (NCBI): domain Eukaryota; kingdom Viridiplantae; phylum Streptophyta; class Magnoliopsida; order Alismatales; family Alismataceae; genus Alisma; species Alisma plantago-aquatica. Next base: position 1,045,541,889 of record OY856411.1, on the reverse strand, counting down.
TTATTTACCTTGTCACGTGCCCCTTTGGTCTGTGAGCCATCCGATGGCTCAGAATCAATCATCCGTAGGATCGGATGGCTAAAAACTTGTCTTCTACCTCCAGCCGTTACATGTGTAACAAGCTCGACTCCTCAGCTCCGTTCTCTGTCATTTCACGACCTTTTTACAAGCTTTCTTTTCCAAATGATCTGCCTTGATCCGATGCTTCAAATGATCTATCGATCGTCCCCTTTTGTGCGTTATAGCCAATACTCCAGGAGGCGCCGGCCAACGCCTCTCACGTCCAACGTCGTCTCGCATCCACAACGAACCTCACCTATAAATAACTTGCCCTGCACCTCCGTCGGACCTTAGGCAATCTTTTTCTCGAGCTAATTTTCTCTAAACCACCACTGTTAGCTGCCGCAACCTCCAGTTGTCCCTGACCTTGCGGGGCCTCTCCTTGGTTGTAGGAGGAACCAACATCCAAATTTTTTAGAGAGGTGAGTTCGTCGTCCCTTACCCTTCATTTCGAGTACCTGCACGACCCTTTTGGCCTCGGATCACAAAAATGCCCATGTTGCAAGAGCTAACCTCGACGCAATGGCAAGGAGGAGAGGAATAAGAAGCTCACCGACATTTTACGAATATTCCCCGCACGCCCCTTCTTGTTTTGTTTTCTTGCCAGGGACCTTTTGGTCTTTCTCTGTCGTGCCCTTTTGCTTTGACCGGAGCCACGCGAGGTGCAGACCGGTCGACCTGGCCAAACTTGATTGGTCGAGGTTGGCGCGGGTCAGGCCATGTGACTCATTTCTCATTTGCAAACAAGCCCAAGAGGCATTTATCTAATTCCTGATTGGTCGGTTTGTTTAATTCGTAGAAAATCGCTCGGACATCAGAAAAATATAAATAAATAGTCGTTGGAAAGGATTTTTCGAGTAGAATCTAATTTTGTTGGTTTTGAAGCCTGATTCTAAATGATTTTTCGAAGTTTGCCTTGAATGCTTTTTAAGTATATAAAATGTTCTAAAATACATATTTAATTCATTTTAACTCCAATTTATAAAATAAAATAGGTTTTCTTATTCAGGAGAATATGACCAATCTGATGGATTAGGTTTTGAACCTTAAATCGTGATTTTGTAGGTAAGTTCCAAAAGTTAGGGTTTTTCATATACTTTATGCCTTAATACATTCTAATACATGATAATGTTTGCAACTAGGATAATGTGGAATTGGATGCAATCTGATTGGTGAATGTGATAGTAAATAAATAAAACAGGTATGTGGAACCTATTTCAGTATGTGGAACCTATTTCAGTATGTGAAACCTATTTTGTATGTGAGCCCTATTTCAGTATGTGGACCATATTCATATATGTGATGATCTCTATGGATGAATGTCAATGTAATTGTGCAAACTACCTATCCTTCAGTTGGGTCTTTTCCAACCCTACAATCATTATTGTGCTAGCCTGATTATCCCTCTAATTGCATTTATTGGCTCTTTACTTATTTCATGTTTCTAATGCCATTGTGGCTCATTAATTTGTATAATGTGAAGACTTGCTATATGTTGCCTCCTTCACTTGGAAATGCTTAATCTTGTTATTGCCTATGTGGCTCATCCTTTTGAATTATTTGGAACCATTGTTTAATGTTGTTGCTTTATTGGTTGAAGTTCTTGGATATTGTTGTTGCCTATGATGGCCATTTATTTATTTATTTGGGTTTTATTCCCAATGCTATGTTGAAATCTTGTTACTTTTCACTCTACTACCAAGTGAATGTTATGCATGATGTAGTTATTGGCCAATTGACAATGTAGTGTACATGAGTACAAACCAGCCATAGGGCACTGGGGTTTTACTCCCCCTGCCATTTTATATATTAGGCACTGGGGTTTTAGTCCCTCTGCCAATTTTTAGGCACTGGGGTTTTAGTCCCCCTGCCATTGGTGAGATCCGATAGGTGCCTCACCCTACATTGAGAGGATGTTGAGTCATAATTTATATTCATGCAATTGTGATATTTGTTGATATTGGAATGTGGCAGTTTTCTAGAATCCTATTCACTCATTTGCTCTCACTTCTTGAAATCCCTTAATGGATTACTATGCTTAACTTTATGATTGCCTTTATCCTTTTATTAACACATACCTTTTATCTTTCTCTTGCTGGATGACCCCAACCATCCAGGTTAGGATCAGACTGTGCATGGAAGCTTGGTGAACCTAAGGCTAAGGATAGGACAAGAAGAAGAGCATATAGATTGCATGATCGTAGTTGCTTTTATGTTTTATGTTGTTTTGTTTGGAGATAATCTTGGCTTAGTTTAAGTCTTCCTCTACCTAGATCCTTGTTTTTGTATAAAGTTGTACTTCCTTTATGGGAATTTTGTAATGTACTCTTTATACATTTTGAATAAAGTCAAGATTTTAAATTTCCGCTGCTACACAATTGGTGTTTTTGTTTATCATGTTTATAGTAGAGACTTGGTCTTTACAACCATTTGGCCAACTTTGACTTTTAAAATCATGTGGGCAAAATTGATCTGGAAACCGAATGAGCACCAAACGATTTGGGATCATTTGGACTCAAATGGTCTTGAGACAGTTTGGACCCAATCGGTCTTGAGACCGTTTGGTCCAAACCACCTCAAAACCGCAAGGACCAAAAAGTGTCTCAACCACTTCAATTGCAATAGTTTTACAACCCCATTTTCTTGAAAATATAATGTAAAGTGTATTTCCCTTTTTAATGAATAAATGATATCCTTTTCTTTGAATGGTGATAAATTTCGTGAGAAATGGCTTTGATTGATAGATTGTGGGCCTTGTTGGCCATTGAGCCCAAGTGAAAAGAAAAGGGAATTAATAAGGAAAAGAAATTTTTTTGTAAAAGGGGAAATATGAGAAATTGACAATTAAAAGAAGATAAAGGCAAACTAATATTCCCCAATATGGGAATCCATGTCTTTAGAATTTCTTGAGGTCCAAGGGGCCCAAAATCACAAGATAATCACAAAGGAAAAGGGAATATAATTTAATTTGGAGTAATTAATGAGAAAACCTGGAAGGGAATAAATCCTTCTCATCCATTGCTTTTTGTTTCCCAAATTTTGTACAACGCTAGGCAATAATAAAAGGAACGTTCCCTTAAAATTTGAGATAAAAAGCAATTACGGTTTGGGAGTTATGATTTTTCCAAGAAATCATTGAATTTGAAAAATAAATCGAATAAATAGGAAAATTCCTTTCCTTTAATCTAACGCGTGTAGCGAGGACCCTTGGATTATGATCCAACGATCATCGTCCATCGTCCACATCCTAGTGGGACAAGGACACCAGCCATGACAGGGGAAATTTCTCCCCTTGTTTTCGCCCAACCTGTTGCACGAGCACTCATGGGAAGAGTCCCATTGAGTTTGGCGAGAGGAGAGGAAGCTTCTCGACCCCGGTTTATTGGGGTTTCACCCTAACTTCATGAAACGCCCAATTGGGCTAGAAGTTGAATTGCATCTAGGGTTGGGAACCCTAACAGAGACCCTCTATAGCTTATAAAAAGGGAACCCCTCGATCCCTCACACCCTCACGATCACGAACGACTACTCCCTGACTGCTAGATCTCTCCCTCTCGCTACTTTCGACTTGCTCCGGCGAGGAGCCGCCGCGGCACCGCCACGTTGGAGGACAGAAGGAGGGAGGAGGATGACGACTAGGAACCGTGGGATCAGGGACCATGGTGATCACGCGCGGGATCCAACGCTTCTGAGACGGCGAGTTTGCTTAGTCGCGTGAGTGGGGGCGAGCGACGCGGTCCGTTGATCAAGAGACCACCGTGAGCCGAGGAGCATCCGACGGTCAGCCGAAGACTGGACGCGCGTGCCACCAAGCTAGTGGAGTCAATCGACACAGAGCGTTGGATCATTCAGTAGACCAGCGGCGCATCAATCCGACGATCCAGGAAATTCGGTAATTGCTCTCTCTGTCCAGAAAATAGGAAAAAGGGTTTTCTTTCGCAAAATTCGTAGAAATTGCTAGGGATGTCTAATGGAAAAACTTTATACATGAAAAATGATAAGAAAAATACAGGGAATATATTAAAAATGGTTTGGACATCTAAATCTGTATATCTTTGCAAACTTATATAATTTTATGGGAAAAATGTTAATTTGTAATTAGAAAACCCTATTTGTTAATTAAAGATGGTTTTAGTCTTGCAATTAGGTTAATTCTAATATGTTTAACTGATTAATGATTAAGATGGTTTTGAACCTATTTTGGTAATAGAATTGCAACGTTTAGGGTTTTTAACCTAGTATGTTGATTAATATGTTTAGAAACCCTAGAATAGAGAAAAGAAAATGAAAGGTGATTATAATCTAAAATTAGAGTTTCCTTTTTGGTAAAAGATAAAATTAGATCCTTTGATGTAAAGTTAGGTTTTGAAAATGATTTGGTGAAATTAGGGCTTAAATTAATAAAAATTAAATAAAACCCTAAAAAGAGTAAATAACCTAGGCAACAACTAGGATGAATGGATCAAGATGACAAATTTAATGATAAAGAAATTGGATGCCTTTTTCATGAATAATGGTGTGTGTGTTTGCTTGAATCCTGGTTGATTGGTTATTTCTACTTTCAAATTTGCTTAACAGGTATGTGGTTAATTATGAATAACCGCTTTAGTTTCCCGATGGATTCCCGGATGTTTAATCGCATTGAATGCAACTAAACTGTTTGGATGTTCATATTGCAATTATAAAGTGACTATGACTATCACCATTTAATATAAGTGTGTAAATCCTGCACCTACATGCCACCCTGATGGAAGATGCCATAAAGGTTGGGTCCAGGAGGGTAGACCAATGGGCACCATGAGAGGTGACCCTAGACACCAAGATCGGGAATGAGAAGGTGATTGATGAGGCAAGACTAAGGAGCACCATAAGAGGTGACTCCCAGGCACCAAGCTCATGATTGAGAAGGTGGCCTAAAGTCAAATCCAGGGTTAGGGCAAAAATGGTGGGGATTGTCACATGGAAAATGTAAATTGACTTGTTAATTACCTTGATTGCAATACTTAAATTGTTAGACCTAATTGTGAAATTTTGGTTGCCTCCACATACCAGCAATTGTTGATCGATGTTTTGTTTGTCTGCGTTTTACGTAATATCATGAAAATCACAAACAGTAAAGTGGCACATCATGAAATTAAGAAATAAAGTGCAAGGAGGATTAGATAGAGTATTTGAAGCTGTGGATAGTTAGATTTCCCAGTTTTATAAAGGTAAGTAAAAGTTTTAATTTTTGTACCCAATTCCAGTTTAGTTAGTAGAATTTTATAATTATTGTTGATTATATGTTGAAACTTTGATCCTGTAAATTGATTAATGATTCCAACCTTCGGGTCTCCCTTAATTGGGGGTTACCGGAAGGCGGGGTCGTTACAATTGGTATCAAGGTGTAGGTTCTCCATCTAATCATCAATAATTATTAAATTTTACAAATTCCATAGAACTGAGGGAGTTATTAGAGGAGTGTCCGAAGGACTGAGGTGTCTAGAAAAGGATCACTTCCGGGGGCTGGTAAGATTTTCCTTCACACCGATAGTCGGAATACGAGGACGTTCGGATTGTGTGACTGCTTGGCCGATGTCTTAGGATATGACTCGCAATAAGATACCTTTAGGACTCTCTCATCTTACTCATCCCTCCTCAACTCAATTTTCTCTTAAGGACTGTAAGGATTAGGGTTTTCTGTCTCTTCCTCACCCTCATGTGGTATGGGTTAAGGTTGATAAGGTCTAAGGGATCCTCCACCAAATTAATAAAAGATATGTAAGTAAGATGTCATTTGCACAACTATAATTAGTTTAAAGGAAAACTAAAAGTCAGTTTGTGTGCAGATGGCTTGTACCAAAGTTGTGGCTATTCCATTTTCCACCGGTGAGGGTGGACCACCCCGTAAGGAGAACGTGTCTTCTGAGAAGAGGAAGAGGAACCACGGGGGAGAGACCTCGAAGAAGAGAACGAGGCCTGAAGAGACTATACATGAGGGCCCCAACCCTGAAACGATGCCTGGTGCCAACCAAGAACAAGGAGGAGGACCGGAATATGAGGAATACCAGATACATGAAGAGGAAGCCCACATGGAGGAGGACCAGCCTGGTGGTTCAGAACCGACTATGGTGGTTCATACAACGGATGCAGTTTGGATGGAACAACAAAGGTAATTGACTGAAGCTATCCATGCCCTGGACCTTAGGGACATAGCTAGGACCGAGGATGGTGCGCCACTTCCTGTTCGTCCTTGACTTGGAGCCACCATCCTGGACTTCGTTAAGCTGAACGTCGAGAAGTTTTGGGGAGAAGACAAGTTGGAAGTAGTTGACAAGGCCGAAGCTTGGCTGCTTGCGATTGAGAATGGGTTCCGTATGCTCGAGGTGAAGCCGAATAAAAAGGTTCTGTTTGCTACTCACCTTCTGGAAGGTGCAGCCAAGATATGGTGGGAGAACCATATCATAGGAAGAGACCTAAGTGAAGAACCGATGGCATGGACTGACTTCAAGACCATCTTCACCGCCAGATTCCTCCCCATCTCAGCAAGGAAAGAGAAATAAAGAGAGTTCATGAGCATGACTCAAGGAAGTTCTTCAGTTGCGGATTTTGGTCGCAGGTTCCGCCTCCTAGAATGCTTCGGGCATATGTTGGATGAAGAGAGGAGGGTGGACCACTTCATGGAACGTCTACACCCTGCCATCAAGCCTCATGTGATGGCTAGTAAGCCGAAGACCTTTGCTGAAGCCTACAATACCACCTTAGATATGGAAAGGACAGTGATGCCTGCATAAAACCAATCCAAAGGATACTTGGGTTTCACTGAAGGAGTTCAAGGGCAGAGGAATGAACACCGAAAGGGGCAAGGATGCAACCACAACAAGAACAAGCATGGGCACAAGGGAAAGCCGCGTGGTCGCCTCCAGTAGTGTCGCACCTGTGGACGGGCACATCCTGGGAAGTGCCACTTTGAGAAGAAGGTGTGTTTCAGATGTCAGCAAGAGGGACACTTCATCGCAAACTGCCCTGAGCCTGACCCAAGGGGACCTTTGGGGTCACAACCTGTAGCAGCACAGCCAGTAGCTGCAACACCCCCGGTAGGAGTACCAGCCAGAGCACCTCCAGTTGGAGAGAGGATACAAGCTAGAGTGTTCGCCATCGACAACGAAGAAGCTCAGGTGAATGCTAATAAGTTGATCGAGGGTAATAACCCATAGAGTTTTTTCTTTTAGTTCAAGTAAACCATGTAATAGTTTTCTGATATGGAATAACTATGTAGGCTTGCTGGAAGTCATGGGACAAAATGTAAAAGCACTTTTTGATTCTGGTTCAACTAATACTTTTATTTCGAGAAACCTGGCAACTATGCTTGATTTGGATATCAGGGATTTGGGTTATATTTTGGATGTCACAACCCTGAGTGGTCGTATTTATACCTCTCTTTTGAAAACCCATGTGTTTCCAGTTAAGTACCTAGACCATGAGCTTCCCACTGACTTCATCCTTCTCGATATGAATGATTTTGACGTAATCATCGGGATGGACTGGCTTTCCACCTATAGGGCCCAGATTAACTGTAGAGAGAAGAAGATTCTCATTAGAAAGACCGGCTATCCACACTTCACCATTCGAGGAAGGAAAGATGCGACAACCAGTCTTTACATATCCACTTTGAAAGCTGAACGGATGCTATCCAAGGGTTGTCGAGCCTACCTAGCCATAGTTACCGTACCCAAGGTGAAAGGGCAATCCTTAGAGGACATAGAGGTGGTTCGGGAGTACACAGATGTGTTTCCATATGATCTACCAGGGATTCTCCCTGAGAGGGAGGTAGACTTCTCGATTGAGTTAGCTCCTGGGACTAACCCTATATCTAAGGCACCCTATAGAATGGCCCCTTCTGAGTTGCTTGAGTTGAAAACCCAGTTGCAAGAGTTGTTGGATAAGGGGTTTATCCGACCCAGTACCTCACCATGGGGAGCACCAGTCCTCTTTGTGAAAAAGAAGGATGGGTCGCTTCAGATGTGTATTGATTATCGGATGATCATCAGGCAACCATTAAGAATAAGTATCCTTTACCCAGAATAGATGACCTGTTTGACCAACTCAAATCAGCTCAAGTCTTTTCCAAAATCGATTTGAGATCAAGATATCACCAGGTGAGAGTGAGGAGTGAGGATATACCCAAAACGGCTTTCAGAACCCGTTATGGCCACTATGAGTTTGTGGTCATGCCGTTTGGATTATCCAATGCACCGAGTGTCTTTATGAACCTAATGAACAGTGTGTTCCAACCTTTCCTTGACTCTTTTGTGATAGTGTTCATAGATGAAATTTTGGTGTACTTAGATGACCTAGCCCAACACCGTGACCACCTGGGTATAATCCTTGATATCCTGAGAAAGTATAAGTTTTTTGGAAAGTTCTCGAAATGTGAGTTTTGGTTGGACCGAGTCATGTTTCTTGGACACATCATCTTAGGAGGAACCATCGCCGTAGATCCAGCCAAAGTATCGGCAGTTCGAGACTGACCAGCACCAAAGAACCCTTCTGAGATTCACAACTTCATGGGGTTGGCCGGATACTACCGTCGCTTCATCAAGGATTTCTCCAAGACTGCGCTACCGCTAACCATGTTGACCCGAAAGGATGTGAAGTTCATGTGGTCTAACGTATGTGAAGCTCGTTTCCAAGAATTGAAAGAGAAGCTGACCACTGCTCCTGTGTTGACTCTACCTTCTGGCAATGAGTTTTCATGATATTCACTGATGCATCCAAGATGGGACTTGGCTATGTGTTGGAACAGGATCGACATGTGGTTGCATATACTTCCCGACAGCTCAAGCCAGATGAGGTGAACTACCCGACACATGACCTGGAGTTAGCTGCTATAATCCATGCCTTGAAGATATGGCTGCACTATCTGTATGGTGCTACCTTTGAGATCTTCACCGACCATAAGAGTTTAAAATATCTGCTGACACAAAGAGACCTGAATCGGCGACAATGAAGATGGATGGAGTACATGAAGGATTACGACTTCACCATCACCTACCATCCTGGTAAGGCGAACGTCGTAGCTGATGCGTTGAGTCGAAAACAGCTTAAGTGTGCAGCTGTTTTGTCCATTCAGTGGAAGAGTTTGGAGGAGCTTGTGGAATGGACACCACATCCGTTAGAGGACCGAGTTCGATTGGCTAATGTCCAGATTCAATCTGAGTTGTTGAGTGAGATCATAGCTGCACAGCTGACCAGTGGAGAGCTAGACAAGATGAAAAGTTTAATGATGAAGCCACAGACTCATCTATCCGTGGGAGTAGACAGAGGAATCAGGTTTGAGAATCGCATATGGATTCCAGCAGATTCATCAATAAAGGGATGCATCTTGCAAGAGGCTCATGGATCCAAGTACACAGTGCACCTAGGAACTATTAAGATGTACAAGGACCTACAGCGGTTTTTCTGGTGGCCATGAATGAAAAGAGACATTGCGTCATGGGTGGCCAGTTGTCTTATGTTCCAGATGGTGAAGGCTGAACACCAACGACCTGGCAGAGTTTTACAGTCAATAGATATTCCAAAGTGGAAATGGGAACAGATCACCATGGATTTTGTGGTGGGTCTACCCCGGACCAAGAAGGGTCATGATGCGATATGGGTCGTGGTAGATCGTCTTACCAAGTCAGCACACTTCCTTGCCTTAAAGACCACTGCTAAGGTGACAGACCTAGCTGAGTTGTACATCAGGGAGATAGTGAGGTTACATGGTGTACCTGGATCGATCATTTCAGATAGAGACCCGAAGTTCACTTCCAATTTGTGGAAGCAAGTTCAAGAGGAACTTGGTACAAGGTTAAAGTTTAGTACCGCTTATCACCCCCAGACAGATGGTCAGTCAGAGAGGATGATCCAGACATTAGAAGATATGTTGAGAGCGTGTGTGCTCGATTGGGGTGGCTCATGGGAGCAATACTTACCATTGGTAGAGTTCGCCTACAACAATAGTTACCAAGCCAGTATCGGGATGCCTCCGTATGAAGCTTTGTACGGGAGACCGTGTTAGTCACCACTTCACTGGGATGATGTGGGTGAGAGGACCTTGTTGAGGTCAGAAGAGCTCCAAGTGTATGCTGATAAAGTGGCTTTGATCAAGCAAAGTCTAAAGAGAGCCCAGGATCGACAGAAGTCGTATGCTGATGCAAAGCGGACTGATGTGCATTTCACTGTGGGAGATCATGTGTTTTTGAAAATCCGACCGCTCCGGGCTATAGCTAAGAACAGAGGAAAGTTGAGTCCCCGATACGTGGGTCCGTTTGAGGTGTTAGAATGGATTGGTGAAACTTCATACCGTTTGGTGTTACCCCCTCATTATAGCATGATGCATGATGTGTTTCACGTGTCTAACCTAAAGCGATATGTGCAAGATCTGAGCCACGTGCTGAGCATTGAACCTATTGAGCTTTAAGGGAACCTGACTTATCCCGAGACACCTTTGCGGATTCTAGATACCATGGTGAAAGAACTTAGATGCAAGAATATAGAGATGGTAAATGTTCTCAGGAAGCACCATGGAGAGGATGAGGCCACATGGGAGCTGAAGGCAGACATGGAGAAAACATATCCTGAATTGTTTGTTTGATTGTTTGAATTTTGAGGGCAAAATTCCTATAAGGAGGGGAGGATGTTACAACCCCATTTTCTTGAAAATATAATGTAAAGTGTATTTCCCCTTTTAATGAATAAATGATATGCTTTTCTTTGAATGGTGATAAATTTCGTGAGAAATGGCTTTGATTGATTGATTGTGGGCCTTGTTGGCCATTGAGCCCAAGTGAAAAGAAAAGGGAATTAATAAGGAAAAACAATTGTTTTGTAAAAGGGGAAATATGAGAAATTGACAATTAAAAGAAGATAAAGGCAAACTAATATTCCCCAATATGGGAATCCATGCCTTTAGAATTTCTTGAGGTCCAAGGGACCCAAAATCACAAGATAATCACAAAGGAAAAGGGAATATAATTTAATTTGGAGTAATTAATGAGAAACCATGGAAAGGAATAAAGCCTTCTCATCCATTGCTTTTTGTTTCCCAAATTTTGTACAAAGCTAGGCAATAATAAAAGGAACGTTCCCTTAAAATTTGAGATAAAAAGGAAATATATTTTGGGAGTTATGATTTTTCCAAGAAATCATTGCATTTGAAAAATAAATCAAATAAATAGGAAAATTCCTTTCCTTTGATCTAACGCGTGTAGCGAGGACCCTTGGATTCTAATCCAATGGGCACCATCCATCATCCACATCCCAGTGGGACAAGGACTCCAGCCGTGACAAGGGAAATTTCTCCCCTTGTTTTCGCCCAACCTGTTGCACGAGCACTCATGGGAAGAGTCCTATTGAGTTCGGTGAGAGGAGAGGAAGCTTCTCGACCCCGGTTTATTGGTGTTTCACCCTAACTTCATGAAACACCCAATTGGGCTAGAAGTCGAGTTGCGGCTAGGGTTGGGAACCCTAACAGGGACCCTCTATAGCTTATAAAAAGGGAACCCCTTGATCCCTCGCACCCACACGATAACGAACGACTACTCCGTGACTGCTAGATCTCTCCCTCTCGCTACTTTCGCTTGCTCCGGCGAGGAGCCGCCGCGGCACCGCCGCATTGAAGGATAGAATGAGGGAGGAGGACGACGACTGGGAACCATGGGATCAGGGACCACGGTGATCACGCGCGGGATCCAACGCTTCTGAGCCGGCGAGTTTGCTTAGTCGCGTGAGTGGGGGCGAGCGACGCGGTCCGTTGATCAAGAGACCACCGTGAGCCGAGGAGCATCCGACGGTCGGACGAAGACTGGACGCGCGCGCCACCAAGCTAGTGGAGTCGATCGACATGGAGCGTCGGATCGTTCAGTAGACCAGCGGCTCATCAATCCGACGATCGAGGAAATTTGGTAATTGCTCTCTCTGTCCAGAAAATAGGAAAAGGGTTTTCTTTTGCAAAATTCATAGAAATTGCTAGGGATGTCTAATGAAAAAACTTTATACATGAAAAATGATCATAAAAATACAAGGAATACATTAAAAATGGTTTGGACATCTAAATCTGTATATCTTTGCAAAAGTATATAATTTGATGGGAAAAATGTTAATTTGTAATTAGAAAACCCTATTTGTTAATTAAAGATGGTTTTAGTCTTGCAATTAGGTTAATTCGAATATGTTTAACCTGATTAATGATTAAGATGGTTTTGAACCTGTTTTGGTAATAGAATTGTAAGGGTTAGGGTTTTTAACCTAGTATGTTGATTAATATGTTTAGAAACCCTAGAATAGAGAAAAGAAAATGAAAGGTGATTATAATCTAAAATTAGAGTTTCCTTTTTGGTAAAAGATAAAATTAGATCCTTTGATGAAAAGTTAGGGTTTGCAAATGATTTGGTGAAAGTAGGGTTTAAAGTAATAAAAAGGAAATAAAACCCTAATTATTATTAAAACCCTAAAAAGAGTAAATAACCTAGGCAACAACTAGGATGAATGGATCAAGATGACAAATTTAATGATAAAGAAATTGGATGCCTTTTTCAGGAATAATTGTGTGTGTGTTTGCTTGAATCCTGGTTGATTGGTTATTTCTGCTTTCAAATTTGCTTAACAGGTATGTGGTTAATTATGAATAACCGCTTTAGTTTCCCGATGGATTCCCAGATGTTTAATCGCATTGGATGCAACTAAACTATTTGGATGTTCATATTGCAATTATAAAGTGACTATGACTATCACCATTTAATATAAGTGTGTAAATCCTGCACCTACATGCCACCCTGATGGAAGATGCCATAAAGGTCAGGCCCAGGAGGGTAGACACTTGGGCACCATGAGAGGTGACCCTAGACACCAAGCTCGGGAATGAGAAGGTGATTGATGAGGCAAGACTAAGGAGCACCATGAGAGGTGACTCCCAGGCACCAAGCTCGAGATTGAGAAGGTGGCCTTAAGGTAAATCCAAGGTTAGGGCAAAAACGGTGGGGATTGTCACATGGAAAATGTAAATTGGCTTGTTAATTACCTTGATTGCAATACTTAAATTGAAAAACCTAATTGTGAAATTTTGGTTGCCTCCACATACCATAAATTGCTGATCGATGTTTTGTTTGTCGACGTTTTAGGTAATATCCTAAAAATCACAAACAGTAAAGTGGCATATCATGAAATTAAGAAATAAAGTGCAAGGAGGATTAGATAGAGTATTTCAAGCTGTGGATAGTTAGATTTCCCAGTTTTATAAAGGTAAGTAAAAGTTTTAATTTTTGTACCCAATTCCAGTTTAGTTAGTACAATTTTATAATTATTGTTGATTATATGTTGAACCTTTGATCCTGTAAATTGATTTAACGATTCCGACCTTCAGGTCTCCCTTAATTGGGGGTTACCGGGAGGCGGGGTCGTTACAAATAGGGTTTCCAATGTTGAACCCCTCAATTGGTCATGCACTTGCTAGACACTTATCAATTGAGCCAATTAGATGAACCCTCTAATGATTTGACACTCAATTGACCCTCAATTGATCACCAATTAGGGCTTGGATCAATTGAATTAGAGTTTGGAATCGATTACTCTTCAACATACATCAACATGAGTCTAATTGATTTGAAACCATTGAACCATCATTCAATTTGGTCATGACCTGACCCCAAATGGTCTTGGGATCATTTGGATGACCTCCAAACGGTCTTGAGATCGTTTTACCAAGTAAACACCAAAAACTAACTCAACCCCTTACGGTTTGGCTCATTTATTTGATCATTAGGTCACTAATCAATTGCACTTCAACTTGTTATCTTTAGATCTCCAACCACTTGACCATAGTCAACCCTAGACCTCCAAACGGTCTTGGGTGACCCCCAAATGGTCTTGGGATCGTTTGCATGACCTCCAAATGATCTTGAGACCATTTTCCCATTATTTCATCATAAACCAAGTCATTAACTTAAGGGTTGAACCCTAGGTTTGGTCACCAAATCAACACTTAATTGCTCATCAACATGATATCATTCGACATTCAATTGGTCAACCTTACTTAACCATAGACCTCCAAACGGTGTTGAGTGATCACCAAACGGTCTTAAGACCGTTTGGGTGATCCCCAAATGGTTTTGAAACCGTTTGGGTCACTCAACCCAAACTTCAACATGATTGTATTATTGAAATCAGCAATAGATCCGATTAGGGTTTAGGTGACTAATGTGCCTTCAATTGGTGATTCTGTTGGAATTACTTCATGATTTTTGGTGGGTGATTAGTCCATATTGTTTACAACATACCTTTAAATGGTCAACGCCTGGTCAACGCATCCAAACGGTCTTGGACCGTTTGCTTCCATGTGTTCTTGGTTGAAACTGTTTGCTCTCAAACAGTTTGGGAAACCGTTTTATGCAAGAGGTGGAAGACCATTTTATAAAGCAAGATTTAGGATAAACATAGATATTAATGTCATCATCTTCTACCTCAAGAATAGGGGATGTTCTTCATGGAATTTCTAGCAAGAACACACAAAGGTGTCTAAAGAATAAGAACAAGCAACGATTCTAGGAGAAGAAGATGCATTAACAAAACTTAAGGGTTAGAGTTATAAAACCGGCCTTTAGGTCTGATCTAGAGCTCCAAGCTTGATAGCTTTAATGGTGGATGAAGCTCCAGTGGTTGCCCAAGGTCCGTTCCTCAAGATTTAGATGGAGAAGATAGCTAGAAAGAAGAGTTGTGTAAGGAAAACTACTAAACCAACCTTGTGTTAGTGTTTCTTCCAAGAATTCGAGCTAGGTGATGATCCATACTTACCAACTTAACTTGGTCGTCTTCCTATATTCCAGAGCTCCCTCTTGGTAGGTCCAAATCAAGAAGATGAGGAGAAAGAACTAAAGGAACGATCCTTTGCTTTGAGGAAAAAGGGTGCTTATATATTTTTGGGTATTATCAAGGCAAAGAAAAAAGATAGTTATTTCTTTTATTTCTTAAACCCATACACTCATGCTTGCTCCACCCTTGTCCACGTTTCTTCCTCCTTTTCACATGCAAAACCTCTCTCTCATCCAAGGTTAAAGGAAAAGAAACCAAACACCTTACTATGTTGCATATATAAAAGTGTCATTTTGCTTAAAACTTGGTTATTTAAATATTAAGGTTATCTTTCTTACTTGATCATTCAAATGAGGCGCCCCTCCCATTTTCCTTACTATACTTGATGCCAAGAGACATGAAAGAAACTCTAGAGGGTATATTTTACATGTTGGACCCTAGGTTTTGGGTAAATTGCACTTTACACCAAAACTAGGTTTTAAAGCAGAAGGATTGCTCTGCAAGCTACAACTTGGTGCTCAAGCTTGGAGAATCCATACCACTACATCATATTCATTCTTATGATGTCTCATTATCAAAGGAACATCTTAACATGTGTAATTTGCAAGTTAACCCCTTTATTTGGGTAATTTACACATTAGTCCAAAATTAACAAAACAAAGTTGCAACATTGTTCAAAAAGGACTGAAATTGAAATATAAGTTCCTCAAAAGCTTTAATTACATTACAAAAGATAACCAAAAGCATCTAATCACATATTTAAGCAAAACACCTAGGGTTAATTCATAACCTAGGTCAGGGATGTTACAAAAACAATCAATTAGGGTATCGGTCCAACAATTAGATCCATTGAATCAAAAAATCATTGGTTTAGGTCTAAATTGAAGCCATATTTAAGAGATTGACTCACCATCAGTTGTAGTGGCCTGATCCACCCTCAGTTGTGTCATCTTGGGTCACCATTCCTTGGTAGGATCAACACTACTATCATTTTTCACAATCAGGTGATTGCCTAATGTCACCATTGATTGATATCATCGTTAGGGTACTTAGTGGTTGATCATTATGCTTCTAATTAAGTCAAAACCTAACCTAAGGAGTGACCATAGGTTGTCACCATCAGTTGTCAAGAAGGTAACACCATCGGTTGTTGCAAGGGCACTACCATCGGTTGATGTACAAAATGGAAATCATCCTTAAAACCTAGGTATAACCCATCGATTGTTAGGTGCTAAGTACCATCAGTTGTCAAGCCAACCTGATACAAGTCATCTTCTACCTTAGACAGTATGTGTACAATATTATAAGTTCATATAGAACTGAAAAAAGAATAGGAAATACCATAAAAATAAAAATCACAAGCAAGCTTAGCTTCTTAAGGCTTAAATCACCATTTTTAGGCAAGTACATGAGCTAATAATCTTATAATAAGCAATACAAGTAAAGAGGGGTATAAAACTCACTTATATTGAGAAGAACAGACTTGTATAAGCAAGAAACCCAAGAAAAGAAGGCCATAAAGCCCATGTTTGAGATCTGAACTCGGCCAAGTAGGCACCCTTCTTCACAAGGAAGCAAAACCCTTAAAGAAGAAGCAACAAATGTAGATTCTTGAGTTCTAGAGCAACTTCTACCATGGAACAATAAGGTTTCAGCCTGGAGAATGGTAGGAAGAAGAAGAACAGTGAAAGAAATAGAGGTAAGGAGGGGATACTTACTCATTTAGGTCAAGATCACCAATAAGGAGCTTTAGAAACCCTAAAGGAAGCAAAGCAAAACCCTAGATGCTTCCACCAAGAAGATTTCCTTCTTCTTCTACCTTAGATAGTTCCTCCATAGAAGAATAGATAGAGAATGAGGTTCTTATAAGGAGGGAAATTATAGATATCGAAACCTTTGTTTGGGAGCTTAAGGATAAGTATATAAAGATTGGAGTATAAGGTAGAGAAGAAGCATGAGGTGTACAAGAAGCTCTCCATGTGTCCATGGCTTAAAGCTTCCATGGATGAGCAAGCAACAAGTCCACCATATGTTGGGGACTTCCAGGCCATCCATTGATGGTCTCCTAGGACATCCACTGCCTATTGGTCAAAGGTACCCATCGTTTGTTCATGGTTTAGGTCAATAGGTGGTTGAACCATCGTTTGATCATGTCTATAAGTGAACCATGTGTTCAAGTGAACCAAACTAGCATGAACCATTGACCTAGAGCCTATAGAATGACCTGTGGCTGTTCCCCAATGGTCCTTATGGATGATGTCCATCGGTTGTTGCCCAACCAATGGAACCATCATTTGATACCCTTGATGGTGGCTCATCCATGAGGGGTAAACCTGAATTCAACATAGAAATGAATCTCCTCCAAACCAAGGTACAGTTGAGCGCCCCATGGCTCAAAAAGATAAATAATTATAAGATATCATATAAGGAAAATAACTGATGTGAAAAATGGCAAAGAAAACCTCTCAATTGGGTAAATTGTAGAAAAGTCCAAAATGTACATAAAATTGCATGACTTGCTCGAACAGAGTCCAAATTGGACCAAATTTGAAACTTAATCTTTTTTTATGATTCCAAAGCATACCAAAAGTTTGTAGTAAGGTTTTAAGAATCCAATTATGATAATTAATGTTTTTCAACACCCTAAGCAAGGTCAGGGTCCTTACACACCTATTCTTTAAGGACTATCCAAGCCACCAATTAGATCATGATTAGTTAGTTCTCTCATCTACTCATGTGATTCTTCTCTCATGAATATTAATCACATAATACCTAAATTATGGGTAGCTTATCAAAGGGAAAACTACAATTCATTTGAAATAATAAAAGTTTATTAAGATGATAATGTCATGATCATACCTTAATTCTAAAACACTATTTGATGTATGAAAGTGCTCTTGCTAGTGATGTGCTCATGTGTAACATTTATGAAAACTCAATGTTACCATATCAAATTGAAGTGTTTTTTATGTTTCGGATAAATTCTTTTTTTGGTGAAATAAGGTGTAACTCATGTGTCACACCTCATGGTTGATGAGGTCCATATGGATCATACATATGTTGCCCCTATTTTTATCAAACATCAAACATAAATAAGAAAATATCTCCTAGTTGACATGCACCATGCCCCATACTTCGATGTGACTATGTCCTTGGACCTACAGATCATGATGTCAAGAATTTATAAAATATTAAAATCCCCTATTGAATTTTATTCCTCTTTATAAGACTCAAGTTGAACAATGTGAATCATACAAAGTCTAGGTCATGCACTATTATGGTTAAACATTTGAGTTCCCAATTTGACTGCTCAAATTTTAAATTTCATCCCTCTCCTTGATCTATGAAAGGAAGAAGCTCTATTAATGAACACAAGATCACAAAATCTTAAAATATGGGTTTCTCTATGATGATATTGATCAACGATCACATGACCCTATTAAATGTTATTTGATATTTGATACTCCCCCTATTTTTCTATGATCAATATTCAATTACTAATGTTGACTAAAGTTCTATATTAGGGTGGTATTTGACATATAACCCCCTAAACATATATTACATCCCTATTATGAATATCTCTAAATTTTGTTCTTGTTTATTATTTAGAGTTTGGAAAGGTAACCCCTTCCACCAAATGTTGACTTCTTGACTGAAATCTCTATTGATACTGGATCTTAAACCTAAAATTGAAGATGATCTAAAAATATGATGAAGTTGTCTATAGCTTGTAGTTGAGCTCCTATAAAGACCTTTGTCTAGATCATTCATCAACCTTGACTCCATGATGATAAAATTGATTATTGATGTCATGAGAAGTTACTCGATAGTTTCTCGATTGTTGTATATGCATGAATGATCATCTCTACAGTCTAAATAGGAATATAAACATTAGCTTCAAAATGTCTCGACCAATGACTTTTGATGTGAAAATTTGATCTCAATATTTAATAATGAAATATTGACTCTTGATTAATGATATTGATATTTATTTCCTCTTACAATCACCCTATTTGGATCTAGAGATCACCCAAGATATATGATTAATGACTTTGAGTGATCCCAAATCTCTAAATATTAAAGTGATGAATTTGTTGAATCCCTCAATTTATAAATTAGGGTTTAACTCTCTTATCGACTAGGGTAATACCTTCAATTGAATTTGAACATGGAATCACAGTAGAAATATTATGTGGTTTCAAATTGTTGAAATATGAAATATCAATAATGGAAGCATAATATCACCAAGGATAGAGAAGAATCTATTACCCTTAATGTTGGGATTGAAAGTCATGTTTTACTCTTGATTCAAGAGATCTTTTTGTTTGACCTAAAATGCAATATTTATAAATCAAGATCTATATGATAACCACTCCAAATTTGTGATTTAAGCAATGATCTCCCGAATTTGATGATCCATGTGAATATGTGTTCACTTTGATGGTCAATTTATAAATTTTATATATGGTGATAATGATACTCATTCGATATACCAAGATGTGTATGATATCAAGAGTGAAATTCAAATTCAGATATGTAGAGTGATTTAATTTTGGGGATTAAATTACTTTAATGTGGATAGCTTGTGATAACCTGGCTTTTCCTCTCTCTATTAGTGTCTTACATCACCCAATTTGAGTTCAATGGCATGGGTTAAGCGATTTGATACCTAGTCATAGTCACCTTACTCTTATGTCTCAATGTGTGATACTAAAATCAATTCTGACCTATGTTCTAATGATTTTGGTGCATCAATGAACCCCTTAATTGTATTCACCATTCTCTATTACGTATATAATATTGTGGATCTTTCAAGTACCTTTATCTTTCCAATAGTACAAAAACTGACTCAATTGGACCATCATAGCTTGAGTCATGGTCATTTGAAATTGATTCAATTTTATTTGATTTCAATAGTTTTTATCCTTTTTAATTCAATTAGGCCCTTATTGGGTGGTGTAATCCTATTAAGAGCCCCCTTCATTTTTGCAGCCATCCATCCCTTGGATTTTTGACCAATCACTGCACACCTTTTTGTCTTGACCAACCTAGACAGTTGGATCACCATCCACATGGATGGCACCCCATATTAATGACCAAGAGGTCATACTCCTCCTCCATAGGTACCAACTACCCCCTTTTTCCACCACCAATCATATTCCATATCACTTCTTTGCACCAAATTGACGCTTCCTTTGACTCCATTTTCCCTTCCCATTTCATTTTTCTCATTTTTATTGCCCTATTGGTTTTCCATGAAACCTCCCACTCTGACCCTTTCTCCACCCTTGGTTCATGTAAGTGCTACCAAGATATCTTTGGGTGTATTCCATATAGCACTCATCAACCACGAGAAGCTTCTCCTTGAACTTTGTGGTGTTATGGTAAAGTTGGGTGTGTGGTTTTGAGGCCTCTCCATAGATTCGTCTAGGCCAACGCTCATCCTCTAGTTAGTCATAACCATGAGAATGCCTCCCTATACACGAGGGCTTCTTCCAGGTTAGGGACAAGTCCCTAGATGTTATATGAAGTGTGGACAGGGGTGGACCATCAGCCGAGGTACCTATTAGCTCGCTCACTCTCCTATCTTCTTCATAAGGTGACATTTCTCCAGAAGGTGGCTGGCAATCGAGGAATCAACTGAAGGAGTTTGCAGGTGGCATACCGTAGACAGTAAATGTAGGTGGCTTAGATACACATAAGATGATGCTCACCCACAAGCCATAGGCCCAGGAGAGTGAACCAGTCCAACAAGACCCTCTATGGTTAAAATCTTATAAAGAAATCATGTAAAACATGATTTTCTCACATAAATCTGTTGGATCTAAGGGCTCTAGGGGGTGGGGTGAATAGAGCTACACAAATTCTCACAAAGAAGATTAGACCTTCAAATTATATCAAGTTTGAGAAATAGCTTAAAGGCAATTTGAAGTCCAATCTAAACAAGCATAGCATGGATGAGAGAGATTAATAGCAAGCACTTGACAAAAGGATGTAGAGTGGTTCAACACTTCAAACTAGAAGTGAGTCAGTCCACTACCTAGAGAGGTCAACCTCTAGGACCTTCCAAGTGATTTTCTCTATTATATCACCACAGAGATTTACAACAATAGACCACCAAAGGACTTACCTATCCAACCATAAGGAGATCTCCACCTAAACAAGGAACTTACCCACTTAGATTGAGTCTTCAACCTTCACCTAGGTCTTACCCACTCGAGCTCAAGTCTTATGCCATAAAGGACTTTGCTTTTCCTGTTGGATCTTCAACCTTTGCCTTCTCCTTCACTTGGAGAAAATCATCACCTCTTAAACATCCTTGAAGAGGACCAGCTACATCTCCTTCACTCAATGGAGCTTGCTTCAACTTTTCTTCATGAGAGAAGGGGATAGGGAAGTAGCGGAAGATTTGAGAGCTTTACATGCACAAAGGTGGATCTCTGATACAGTAATCCTAACTCACTCACAAACCATGAAATGAAGTGTAAACTAGACAAAGAAAGGTGCTCAAGGAGTAGTATCACACTCAACTATAGCAAGGACCTTGAATGTAGTGAATGAGCAAACTTGGAATGAATTCCAAGGGGTGCTATTTATAGTTGGGGGTGCTCCCTTGAGTTGGGGAACAATTAGAGCTGAAATATAGCCATTTTTACTCAAGGGAACATATATATTTTCATCAAAACAAGTCATCAACAGTTTGAATTACTTTTTGTGTGTTTTCCATACAGTACATTTGGCCGAGTTTCAATAAAGATAAATCAACCGGTCGGCTAAAAGACAAACCCAATTTTCAAACTATCGGTTGAGTTTGTCCTGCGAAACTTGTCCGATTAGCCAAAATCACATTTGGTCAGTAAGCCATTCGGTCAAGTTCTATGAATGCACAACTCGATCGATTCATATCATCAGAAAATCAATCCATGGGATTGGTCAAGATCGAAACTCAACCGATCAACAGTCTGTGATCAATTTTCTAATTTTGCTAAAAAGTGATTAAAACTTGGTACTAAGTGTCCCACATTTTTTTCTCATCATAGTTACATGTCATATCATCAATACAAGTGATTACAAAACTCTTCAAAGGTAGTTTGTAGGGATTTCCTTATTAGCACACTTGCATTGCATTTGACATTAACTTTGAAAAGCTAGGGCTTGTGTAAATTGATCCTTTTAATATACCAAAAACCTAAGATTCATCTTGAATAAACAAATTAGATACATATGATTGGAATGGTTGAGTCATTATCAAAATATGGACAATGTATAACCTCTAGGTCAACATTCTCCCCCTTTTCTGACAATGACAAACCATTCCTCAAACATATTGAAAAGGATATTGAAATTATACCTTTGCCTTCTAAATTAGGGGGATTCAAGATTTGAACAATATGAAATGCTCCCACTCAATCTATGCTTACTTTAACCTACATAGTTAGTCTTTCTACACAAAGCAATATAACATGCATGTACTATATGGTCCTTTAGAAAGTCACATGATACATCGTATAATGAATAAAAAAAAGGATCACATGAGCAATAAAAGCAATATGATTGAGTTTTCAGGACATTGAATTTCTCTCCCCCATTTAACATTATCAAAAAGTAAGGGGGTAGAAGAGCATATAAGCAGGTCTTCTCCAAACACAACTAAGTGAAATATGGCACCAACTCATAACATATATCAAGTAGAGACAAGAGAAACACACAAGCTAGGTCATAATCAAAATATAGTGAAATATGGCACCAACTCATCAGATATAACTGATGAAAGAGTAAGAGTTCATAGAAGATAGTTTACAACTCATGAAGCATGTTCTCATAAAAAACAACTACAAGCAAGAGTTGATGAAAGCTAAAGATATATTACTACACCTCAGATCATGTGCCCAGATGTTTTTAATATAAAATAGCATAGAAAGATATATATGATCAGCAAACTAGACTAAAAACTGAGAACAACTAGACATCTAAGCTATCTATATCCACATCATCATCATCATCATCCTCGACATCAGGCTCATAGTCATTGTCTTCGTCTGAAGGTGCAGCAACATCGTCTTCATCACCAGAGTCACCAGTGAAGCCATCAGAGCCATCACCATCACCAACATCCTCATCAACATCAACAGTCTCGTTATGAACCTGGTCAGGCATCTCCTCATCCACAGAAGGACCAAAGTGACGATTGGGCCAACGAGCATTCTGCTCATCCAAAGTTATACCAAGAGCATAAAGCTCATTAGCCTGATGGAAGGAAGGAGCAGAATCGCTCAGACTAGCAAGCAGAGTCTCCAAGGGGCTAGTAGGTAGCGACAAGATGATAGGAGCAAGTCCACCAGCATAAGAGGTTGTGGGAGCAGTAGAGGAAGGCTCAGGTGCATCGTGGAAGTGATTGTATGCATAGAATGCATAATAACTATCGGGGAATGGCTGGTAGGTGGGGTATGGGTGTACACATGATAAGTTTAGGTTAGACATGATTGAACATAAATCCTGGTGCAGATGCTCCTAGACCTGGAGGTTGTATGCCTATTGGTGTATTATGTAACCCATGAGGGCTTCATTGGACACACGGAATGAGGCATGACTAGGTCAGGTAGGCTGAGGAGATGGAGGAGTTGGTGTTGAGGTACAGGCAGGCACAACTAAGGTAGAGGCATAGGGTGAGGCACCAAGTGTGGTTGAGGAAAAGATAGACATGGATTTCTGAATAGTGGTCTCACTGATACACACTCCCTTCCTAATAGGTCTATAGTGGAAGTCAGAAAAGAGTGATTTCTTAGTGGAGAACTAGAAAAGACCACATATCAGGATAGGATAAGGAGGATGGGTGCCACGAGTGTTCTTTCCAGAGTCAAAGCAAGTCATGTGGTTGAGGATGTATCTAGACCACTTGACTATGACATTTTTTGAGAGGCAGTACATTATCACTGTAGTGTTTTCTGCAATATTCGTTTGATTTTTCTTTGGGTGGATATTGCAGTTGATCACTAGGGCTAATATACACTTCTTGAGATCTAAGGAGGAGGAGGGTAGGGTGCTCTTCTTCTTATTGGAAACATCATGTTTCTTCATTTAATGATGGATATCGGGAAGTATGATCTCATTTTTCTTATAGAAACCTTCGGGATCCAATAGGTTGAAATACTCACCATAATCCTTACGCCAAGTATCATTCTCATTGACTCCTGAAAATAAGATATTCAGGATATCTTCTGAGATTTGGAATTTGTTCTCGACAATCATAGAAGTAAGGATAACTTGAGTATTCAGAGGGGGTACAAGGGAGTCATAATTCCAACACAAATTTGCATAGAATTCATGAATGGCTTTCATGCTTGACATAGAATTTTGAAAGCACTTAGGCTCGACACCCAGGGTTGATAGGTAGTGAACTTGGAACAACCTCACCACTTGATCGATGATGGCTTGACGCCTTGGTCTAGGCCCAAAAAGGGCTCTAAAAAGAAAAGGACTCCTCAGAAAGAAGGTCCTTATACCAACTTACAGCCCCGATTGAGACAAAGAGGGTCTCATCAAAAGGAATCAAGTGGGAAGATGAGGAGGAGGATGGTGCATTGCTAGGAGCGGCTCTCTTTCTTCTATTTGAAGCCATGGAGTTGAAAAGGAGAAGAATAAGAGATCAAATGCACAAACCACTCCACCAAAAATGTTCACACACCTAGGTTAAGCTAGGGGGGAGGTCTAGGAAGGTCTCCCTAGGTCAGATAAGGGCTAGGTTAGGGAACGGGAGGTAAAGGGTTGAGAGCTTAGGGCTAGAAGGAGTGGAATTGGTTGACTATTCTCTAGTTGAGAGGGAGAATAGTCAGTCGAAGCCAACTTAAGTTGGCTTCATCCAGCTGATCGGTCAAGTTCTGTGAGGTGGAAACTCGACCGATTGATCCTTTTTTTTAAAGCCCTCGGCCATGGATCGGTCGAGTTTGTCTAGGGGAAACTTGACCGATGGTCAACCTGCCCTAAAACCATCAAACTTAATTTCTAGCCATTTGAATGCTAATTAAATTTATTTTTCAAGTCCAATATGTATATTGAACATACTTAGGCACATATCACTCATCATTGGGTACTATTTTATGATAAAACAAGTGTTTGAAAAAAACACCCAAAAACAAGAGAAAAATAAGGCAATATGAACATGAAAAATCAATTTTAAGCATATTAGCAAACAAAGATGATCAAGATAGATGCAAAACATATAGGATAGATGACTACTATCTAGAAGGCATATCAAATTCATTCAAAGTAGTTATAATAAATTTTGATCTAAGAAAATTAAATTTCTCTCTAGCTAGAGGTTTAGTGAAAATGTCCGCCAACTAATTTTCCATGTCCACCTGCATGATATAAATATCCTACTTGGCAATGTGATCACGAAGAAAGTTATGGACAACCTCTATATGTTTAGCTCTACTATGCAATATAGAATTGTAAGACAAGTTAATTTCACTAGTATTATCACAATATATAAGAGAAGCATTAAAATGAATGTTTAAGTCTTGGAGCAGTTGCTTCATCCATAGGACCTAGCCTCAACAACTCCCATATGCAATGTACTCAGCCTTGGTGGTTGATAATGCTATGGTGTTTTGATTCTTTGAGAACCAAGACACCAAGCATGGTCCTAGGAGGAAACAAGTGCCACCTATGCACTTTCTATCAATCAAGAAACATGCATAATCAACATCACTATAGGCAGTAAGAGTAAAGTCCCTTGACTTGGGATACCATAGTCCAAAATTTTGAGTTTTGGCTAAGTACCTTAGAATCCTCTTAATAGCTATAAGATGAGATTTCTTAGGATTTGATTGAAATCTAGCACACAAGCCAATACTAAATATTATGTTAGGTCTAGAGGCAGTTAACTAAAGTAAACTTCCAATCAAACCTCTATAGAGCATCTCATCTACCTTTTCACCTTTTTCATCTTTATCAAGTTTGGCGATGTTTGACATGGGTGTGTCCATCGACTTGGTATTCTCCATCCCAATGTGCTTAAGTAGTTCATTAGTGTACTTGCCTTAGTTGATGAAGTTCCCATATTTTGTTTGTTTGATTTGAAAGTCAAGGAAGAATGTGAGTTCACCCATCATACTCATCTCGAATTCACTTTGCATAAGATCACTAAATTCTTAACAAAGATTAAGGTTAGTTCCGCAAAAAATGATATCATCAACATATATTTGAATAATGAGAAAAATGTTAGAAGTGTGCTTTAGAAACAAGGTAGAATTCACTTTGCCCATGATATAACCATGATCTAACAAAAAGTTCTTTGATTTCTAATACCAAGCCCTTGGTGCTTATTTGAGTCCATAGAGAGCTTTTTGCAACAAATAAACATGGTTAGGCAAACTATCATGTTCAAAGATCATAGGTTGTGCAACATACACTTCCTCCTCAATTGTACCATTCAAAAATGCAGTTTTAACATCCGTTTGATATAGAAGAAAGTTTTTATGACTAGAAAAAGCAAGCAACATACGAATGCACTCAATTTGAGCTATATGTGCATATGTTTCATCAAAGTTAATACCTTCTTGTTGATTTTAGCCTTGAGCCACTAACCTTCTTTGTTTCTTACCACTTTGCTGCTTTCATCTAGCTTGTTGTGGTAGACCCATTTGGTGCCAATGATCTTTCTATCACTTGGTCTTGACACCAGGGTCCAAACTTTGTTCTTCTCAAATTGTTCCAGCTCCTCCTGCATAGCTAGGATCCATTCTTCATCCTCAAGAGCTTCCTTGACATCTTTAGGCTCTAGTTGTGAGATGAAGGCACTGTTGGCTTGTTCTTTGTTGAATGCAGCCTGCATCTTCACTCTCTCAAATGGATCACCTATGATCAGCCCCTTAGGATGATTCTATGCAAACTGGGGAGTTGGATCCTTCTTTTCATCATCTTTGTATTCTTCTTGAGCAGCCACCTCTTTTCCCTTTTAGGTGATGTTGAGTTCTTTAAGGATAGGAATCACTTCATATGCAACATCATCATTTGAAACAATATATTTGGGAATAGAGGGGTTAGTCTCTATAAAATTTACATAAATAGATTCTTCTACCTTAGTAAGATCAACATTATAAACTCTATATGCCTTGCTAGTAGTGCTATAGGCAAGAAAGAAAACCTTATACGATTTCAAATCAAACTTGTCAAGAGAATCTTTCATATTCAAAACAAAACAAGAACATCCGGAAAATGGAAATACTCGATAGAAGGTTTCCTACCATGCCATAGTACATAGGGGGTTTTCTTAAGTGAGGGATGAGTGAAAACACGATTTTGCAAAAAATAAGAGGTACTTACAGCTTCAGTCCAAAACTTCTTAGGAGTATCATACTCAAGAAGCATGATCCTAGCCATCTCCTATAGAGACATATTTTTCCTCTCTACAATCCCATTTTGTTGAGGTGTTTGAGGTGAAGAAAAGTTGTGTGTATAACCCGATTTTTGACAAAAATGCTCAAAAAGCTCATTTTCACATTCTCCCCCATTGTCACTACAGATGGAAACAATCCAGCAAGAAGCTTCATTCTCAAATCATTTGCAAAAACTAGAGAAAACATCAAGCATGTCACTCTTTGAAATGAGAAAGAAGGTACAAGTAAATTTAGAGAAATCATCAACAATAACAAGGCAATACTTGGAACCACGAAGCGATTACGTTCTCATTGGTCCAAATAGATCAATATGAAGAAGCTCAAGAGTTCTCTTAGTGCTAAGGACTCCTTTGGATTTGAAGGAGGACTTAGTTTGCTTTCCTTGTGTACAAAGTTGGCATTCTTCATCCTTTTCAAAATCCAATTTAGGAAGTCCCTTGACTAAGTCCTTTTTTCTCAACTTCTTTAATTGATGCATATTTACATGACCAAGCCAGTGGTGCCAAAGCGAAATATCATTTGAGTTGGCTACAAGGCATCTACCAACCACAAGCTTAATAGAATTAATAACAATAACATAAAGATTACCGCTTCTAGTTCCCTTATATATAACTTGGTAGGTGAGGGAATCTATAATCAAACATTTAAAAGTAGTAAATAGTACAAGGTAACCATTATCACAAAGTTGACTAAAACTTATTAAATTGTGATGTAGGCCATCCACAAAAAGAACATTCTTGATGCATAAGGATTCACCTACATCATCCTCACCTTTGACTTTACCTTTCTTGTTGTCCCCAAAGGTGACGGATCCTCCTTTCTTCTTTGTGAAATTGTTGAAATGGCTTATGTCTCTAGTCATGTTCTTTGTGCATCCACTATCAAAAAGCCATCTATCTTTTCCCTACAAGAAAGGATAATGTTGGTTCCCAACTCAAACTTTGGGATTCAGAGTTAGCTTGGGGACCCATTTCATCTTTGGGTTGGTCCCCTTAGGCTTGTAAGGACAATAAGTGGAATAATAATCATCACACTTGCAATAAGAACAAACCATAGGATTCTTAGTGCCCAAAGATTCTCCTACAAAGAAAGAGACCTCCTTGCTCTTTTTCTTACCTTTGTCCTTACTCTTGCCCTTTGAGGCTTCTCCTACAAATCCTAAACCACTAGTACCACTTTGTTTAGTAGAATGATCAAGGATTTCAATTAGGGAGCTCTTCCCTTTGAGGAATTTCTATAGGGATGCTCTCAATCTATGGTTATCATCATTCAAAGAAATAACACTAGTACATGAATGGTCTGTAGTATCGGTTTTTTTAAGCCTACAACGTCACTTTATAACTGACGCCTAAGTGGCCGTCGCTATAGAATTTGCTCTATAGCGTCAGTTTATTTGACCAAATAAAATCAACCTTACAGAGTAAACACCGATGCAAAACACCGACCCAGGCAAGAATTTGCTCTACAGAATTTGCTCTATAGCGTCCGTTATTCCAAAAAAGCTGACCCTGTAACGATCTCGGTCGACAATTTTCTCGACCTATATCAGTTACAGGGTCGGTTTTTTTGGAATAAACGACCCTAAAAATTGAATGACCACTTCAGTGTGATCCTCGGTCGAGAAAATTTTCGACCGAAATATTTTCGGTCGACAATTTTCTTGACCGAGAGAGTTTTACAAGGTCGGTTTTTTTAGAATAACCGACCCTAAAGATTGAATGAACACTTCAGTGTGATCCTCTGTCGAGAACATTTTCGACCGAAAATATTTCGGTCGACAATTTTCTCGACCGAGAGAGTTTACAGGGTCGGTTTTTTTGGAATAACTGACCCTAAAGATTGAATAAAGACTTCAGAGTAATCCTCGGTCGAGAAATTTGTCGACCGAAGATTACTCTGAAGTGTTTATTCAATCTTTAGGGTCGGTTATTCCAAAAAAAACCGACCCTATAAAACTCTCTCGGTCGAGAAAATGGTCGACCGAAAATATTTTGGTCGAAAATGTTCTCGACCGAGGATCACACTGAAGTGGTCATTCAATCTTTAGGGTCGGTTATTTAAAAAACCGATGCTAGAAGATACGATTTTTTTTTAAAATTTCTACAGAAAATGAAATAGAACAGAAGAACAAGAAGATTCATATATTCTGGGAGAGGGGAGCATTGATGCTCAACCGTCACCATTCAAAACCACATATTCATGACAAAAATGATTCATAATCACATAAAAATTTACAAAATGATAGATTGCAACTCTGAGATGATATTAATCAGATACAAAAGTAAATATGAAAGGGTACTCAAACCACATACATAAATGGAGCTGACATATTTAATCCAATGCTAAATTGACTTCATTTAGAAAAGAATTTGACCACTCTTCTCAGAATTCATTCAAGTCCACAAGGATGTAAGGCCGAGTTGTAAAGATATGTAACAGAAAATGCACATGTTAATATTTTATAAAATGACAACATTCACTTGTAAATTTATGATGTTATTCTTTATTACCTGACTTATAGTGTGAATGTCATGTGATGCTTGTTTGACAATAGCTTGCATATATTTCATTACATAGTAGCCACAAGCCCAGTCATTATTTTGCATAGGACACTACAAATAACGAATTATACTTAATGTTAGTAAACTACTATAAATAGCAGTTGAGATAACACTATAAGAGTTGACATATTAGAATTGAAAATTAATACATATAAGACTAAGCAGTTGTCAAAGTAGCTACCTTGACATTTTTCAAAGTCAATGTCTTTAATTTTGTTGGTATTTGTCCTCCAGCATCACGAAAATCATTTATACCCCTATCAATTAAATAATAGTTGGTAAAATAGAAATTTTAAATAGAAATATCATGTTGAAGCATTGACTAAATTTATACTTACTCCATAGCTGACAATTTCAATTTGTGACTCCTTGTTGTTTTACCCATTGGGTCAAGATAATAAAGAGTCATCAATTTAGGGGCAATCACCACTAATTCCCAATGTCTACCTCCGAGTAAGAATAAAACAAACATTAAAATAAATAATTTTATTCATTATTAATATTATATTGAATAATAATACTTACATCACGTTAAAAGGAATTAGGATAATTTTCTTCCCTTCACTAGCAAAATATTTGACTGCAGTAGAGAAGTACTCATTCACATCCTGAAAATTTATCTCCACTTGACTAGTGATTGAAGGAACTAAGAATCCAACATTCTTTATATCAAAGTTTGTGATCTCAGTATATAAATGGTTATAAAACATTTGTAATTATTTCCATATATAGAACTAATCTAAAATGTGTATTGGAATTTGATATATATATTGATTGATCATTACCTTATCCATACTTCTATTACCGAAGTATTTAGCCAATCATATTGGAACAACTCTATAATATAATCAAGAAAAATTAAATTCTCAAAATCCCTCCCAACTGTATCTTCTGTTAAATTGACCAACATTTGTAATTTTGAGCTTTGGTTGGCTAAGTATCGACACAAACATTTACATTTGCTTCCCAATTCGTCGAATGTAGCTTCAGGAATGAAAGATGGCTTGGGCATAGGAGGACGACTAGTAGAATTTTTACTTTTTGGTTTACAAACCTGTTAATTAAATTACATACTTATATTACACGAGTTCATATGTGCAGTCAAATATGAAAAATATGGTAGAAATAAGGTATACCTTGTCATTGATAACCAAGTGTCTAGGCCAACCCACCATAGCACCCTCATCTTCTTCAACTGTAGTATATTTAGGATTAGGTATGGGTAGTGGTTTGTCCCCCATTCCGTCATACACAAGATGGATGGACACACGGCAAATGTCATCAGTAATTTGTTGTTAATGCAATGTACCACCAAGGTTGTACACCTTACCCGCTGCCACAACATTATATTCTGGAACCTCCACTGCAAGTTTACAGTTCATACCAACCTAGATTGAAATAATATAAGTTATATAAGAAACAGTAGAACAGATACATGTTACAACTATATATATTATCATATATTTATCATACTAATAACACAACATATAGAACAAAAACTTACTGTAGATTGTTGTGGTGGGTCATCGGGAGTGCTCCCATGACCTTCTACAACTGGAGTATGGGCTTGTACCTCATCACTTGAGAGACGCGCAGTATGAATAGGTTTAGAAGGTTGAGTAGGCTAAAATGAAGACATTATTTCTTTTACTTTCTGCGCTACTAATGCTTCAAGATCCTCTTCTGTAAGACCTCCTACACGACCTCTTTTAGATTGTGAAGGGCCAAAATAAGACTTGAATCCTATGCCAGCTCCTAATCCCCTAACACGGCCAGGATGCTCCTTCGTACCAAGAGCAACTGCTAGTTCATCCATGTAGCCAGTTGGGATGAACTTTCCTTCCTTCCTTTGCTTGTGGAGATCAATCTATTCATAGTTAATAAAAATATTAAATCACAATATCAATTAGATATGAATACTTAGTTGGGATAAACCTACCATCTTTTGTGCCACCTCCTTAGTTGCAGGGTTGACAATTTCACCTTCTCGATTCTTTCTAGCATCAATCCATGTCATGTGTCGGGGTGGTCGCTCAACTTGAGTTGTACTAGATTCTTCTCCAGAAGAGGATTGCTTCTCTTGTAGTTGGCGGCGGAAGGCATAACCACCGGGCCCCAAGAGATGGTCCTGCACATTTTTAGCCCGTCTTTCCTTTTGAGCCTGGTGAATATCCTGATCATTTAAAATGAGGTATTGCAATTTATACTTGGAAAACATGTATAAAAAGATTCACCTCCTTAATTGTATAAAATTAAATATTCCTACAATACATCACAATATTTATTACCTGAAACTCTTCCGATCTCCTAGTTGCAACAAATCTTTCCCACACCTCAGGATCTATAAAAATATATACATATGTAGCTTTCTTCTTTTGTTTAGGATTATTTATAAATTACCTTACAAGATATGTCTTAAAACCCCTCCATTGTACACCACAACGTTGTAGCACTCTTTTCTTGTGATATTTTTCATTTAGATGAAAAACACCCTATACATACAAAAGAAGCAATTAATAATGTTGTTTTGAAAAGGAATTATTTCCAAGCAAACTAAATTAGAAACAATAGATAAAAAACATATTAAAATAATATCACTTCCACTCACAGATATATCTTTCCATATGAGGTCTTTTTTGGCATTAGGAACACCATGCCAATTTTCTATATCTATTGCCACCTTACTGCGTGCGGTCACCCCTACGTAATGCTTGAAAGAACTAGCATGTTCCCCAATAGGTGCTCCTGTCATATCAAACTGGACTGGCAATTTATCCCCTTTAGCCCTGAGCTCCTGCAGCCTACGCATCAATTTAGGACCTCTACTTTTCTTAGCATCACCACTACCATCCTCATGGTGCTCATGCTCAGAATGTTCATCTTCACTCGCCATTTTAGAACCTACAAGTATACATGATAAAAAAATAAGTGATAATAAAAGCACAGGTGATATGGTATACATGATAATAAAATAAACAATTCAAAGAATACATGCCTTTAGTATTGGTTGAGTTGTTAGTCAAGGAAAATTCCTTCAGCATGGTCTTGATGTTTATAATATACATCGGTGTTATCTTCAACATTTACACTTGGCAAACCAACTGAGAATGGACTGGAATCATCATACTTTTCATA
This sequence comes from Alisma plantago-aquatica, assembly GCA_963693085.1. NCBI lineage: Eukaryota > Viridiplantae > Streptophyta > Magnoliopsida > Alismatales > Alismataceae > Alisma > Alisma plantago-aquatica. The sequence continues at coordinate 1,045,508,903 of OY856411.1, read as the reverse complement.
GTATTCTTCTTCATTTATAGGATCTACATTAAACTATCTTTTTCCATTAAGAACGATAGACCAATTTTTATTTTCCGGGTCATCAATATAGAATACTTGTTTTGCTTGGTCTGCCATGATGAATGGCTCATCTTTGAAACCAATCTTTTCAAAATTCACCAATTTGAAACCCAACTCATCCACTAAAACTCCTTTGTTGTTGTCAACCCAATTACACCTAAATATAGGAACTTGAAAATTTGTATAGTCCATTTCCAATATGTCCTCAATGACGCCATAACATGACATCTCAGCTTCGCATGGTCTTTTATCTTTGGCACTAGAAAAATACAATGAACAAGCTTTAACAGTGACCCCACTATTTTGAACTACACTACTTTCATCTTGACGCTTTGTGTAGTATGAAAATCTATTAATGTCATAACCTTCATATGACATGACATCCATTTTTGGCTTAAAGGCGAGCCATTTTATGTTCTCAGCAACATTATTTGGTGATTCAGATAGTTGATTAAATACTTTCTCTTCAAACCACCTAATAAATGTTCGATTATGCTCTCTTGCAAGCCACATTGAACTGGATCGCGGATGATTTCTCTTGATAAGATCATTGTGTTCTGTGATGTAGCTACTAACTTCATCGATGTTGTGTAAAATATACAAATGTGCTTGTTCCCACAACTCACGACTGATTCCTTTCACTCGTCATCCCAGAGTTCCTTTGCCACAATAAGATCCAGTGTGATGGGAATTTTTTTGATCGCTACAAGTTTCATTGTAATTCAAAAAATCATTACAAAAGTCCATCACCTCCCTAGCCACGTAACTCTCAACAATACTCCCTTCAGGACGATAATGATTTTGAACATCACCTTTAAAAACACTCATGTAGCATTCAAATGGATACATCAAGTGTAAGAAAATTGGACCCAACATCTTCACCTCCCTTGTAATATGTACTACAAGATGAACCATGATATCAAAAAATGAAGGAGGAAAGTACATTTCAAGATGACACATGGTAACAATTACATCTTTCTGTAATTTATCGAGAGTATCAGGATGTATCACTTTGTTGCATATTTCATTGAAGAAGAAACAGAGTCTTGTGATTGCAAACCTTACATACTTCGGCAATATAGATCGAATAGCCACAGGTAAAATTTGTTGCATTAAGGTGTGACAATCGTGAGATTTGAGACCTATTAGTTTCAGATCCTTCATTTATACCAATCTACGAATATTAGAAGAGTATCCTTGTGGAACCTTAATATTATACAAGCACTCACAGAAAGTCTTTTTCTCTTTCTTTGACAAAGTGTAACAAGCCGGTGGCAAATATGTGCGGAGACCCCTGATCTCCACTGATAATTCTTTTCTAATACCCATTAATTCTAAATCTTTTCTAGATTCGATGCCATCTTTAGTCTTTCCTGGTATGTTCAATAGCGTACCGATGATGCTATCACAAATATTTTTTTCAACATGCATGACGTCAATGCAGTGTCTAATTGCCAACGATCTCCAATAAGGAAGATCCCAGAATATTGACCTCTTCTTGTATAGAGATTTGTCACATGCGAGTGTATGACTACTTGAACTCTTTCCAAATTCATTAACAATATATTGCACCCTATCATATACAACATTTCCTGGTATAGGTTTAGGAGCACTTCGTTCCTCAGTTGACCCATTAAAGGTTTTGTGTTGCCTTCGATAAGGATGCACTGGTGGGAGAAATCTCCGATGACCAAGATATACGATTTTACCACCATGTTTCAGTCTGATTGAATTAGTATTTTCCTCACAAACAAGACATGCTTTGTATCCTTTTATGCTATATCCAGACAAATTTCCATAAGCTGGAAAGTCATTAATCGTGCAAATTAGCATAGCACGCAAACTGAAGATCTCTTTACATGAAGCATCATATGTCATAATACCTTCTTCCCATAGTTTCATTAGGTCATCAATTAGAGGTTGAAGGTAAACATCAATATCATTTCCAGGTTGCTTGGGCCCTGATATCAATATTGACAACATCACATACTTATTTTTCATACACAACCAAGGAGGAAGATTGTATATAACAATCATAACAGGCCACGTGCTATGTTGGCTGCTTAATGTACCTCTTATTCGGTCGACCAATTCATCGACCGAGGAGCCCTTAAGGGTCAGTTATAAGTGAAAAACCGACCCTAGAGGTGCTTATACACGTTAAATTTGGCTCTTATTCGGTCGACGAATTTTTCGACCGAGGTGTCTTAGAGGTGCTTATAACCGACCCTAGAGGTGATCCTAAGTCCTCCTCGGTCGACAATATTGTCGACCGAGAGTGTCTCGGTCGACAATATTTTCGACCGAGATTAACCATGTTTCAATGTTTTAAATTAAGTACGAAGTGTGTGTATGAGTGTGCGGTTGTGACACTATTGTAGGGGATGACCTATCTAAGTGTTGTAAATGGCTAGGTAAGATCTAACGCTTGATTTACATGATATCTAAGTACTTGTACAAAATTTAAATGATATCCAATATAATCATTTTGTATGACTCTTTAGTTCTCCCTCTTAATTTTATGCTATGCTCTCCCTTAAAGAGAGATTTAATTTTAAAACCAAGTGATGCTTTGTCAAATTTAGCCATAATTTATTTTTCAATCATTTGAAATAACAATATTCTTATATAACATGTATATGTCCAAATGAAGCCATGGAAAACACTTTTATTCATAACAATTTAATGCCCATACACTTTATAAGATGAAGCATGACATACTTGCTTTATAAAAAGATATCCATTACAATCATTACAAAGATATCTCATAATCTCATTGAAAAGACCGAAGGATTACATCAATGTCTGGGTCTTTTCCAAGAAAGGGCTCAGCTCCATAATATTTGACCAGTGTCTGCCACTCCAAGGCACCTGTCTTGGTTAAGGCATAAGCCTCCAAGAAGGTGGGAACACGATCAAAGCGAAAGTGGGCAGCAATGTCTTGAAGTTGAATTGGGGAAAACTGAGTATGTGTGAGATCAGGAGATGGTGGAGGTGGAATTTGATAGTAGTTGTAGGAAGGATTGTATGGATTTATCATGCCAGGATTAAGGGAATAGGGATATTCATCAGATTGGTTAGGAGAGAGAGCTTGCATCCTCTCATTTAAATAAGTCATTCCATGGTGATTATAATCCAATTGCCTACTTAGGTGATATTGGGATCCAACAATGTATGTCAAGGTGTTTGTAATAGGATCATGGGGTAGGTTGGTAGGAGGAGGTGGTGGAGGTATGTCTTAGGTGGATGTCTCCCCTTCAGTCCTAGCCCTTTTGTGGCCAAAGTCGATTCCCATCTTTTCCACCGTATTTTTACTTATCTTTTGGGGGTTTTCTATCCCATGTGTAACCTAAGTCGTCCTCAATATTCTTCTTAAGAAAATGTTGAGTGATTTGGCATACAAAGTCAACATAAGGTGGATTGCCAGAAAACTCAAGCATATTCTTAAGGATGATACGAATAAAGTTTATGGGAATACCTTTGAGAATGGCATAGATAAGGCACATATGAAAGGTGGGTACATCAGATTTGTTTTCTCTAGGATGGATATTGGTGGCAACAATGAGATTTATGATCCTAGCTTCAGGTTTTAAATTTATGGCATAATAGTTACCCCTATCTTCATGGCAAGTCGTATTTGATTGAAAGATGTCTTTTTTGACATCACTAAGGCTAGTTGTAGTGTCATCTTGGGAGAGTTTGTTGAGTGGATTTCCTGTGGTGAGATCAACACAATCTTTATATTCTTGTATGTCTATGTCAAGCATATCAAGAATACCCTCCTCAATAAAATGGAATCCATACCCACCAACCATAGAGGAGAAGGAATCATGGTCAGGATGTGGGGTTAAATTGGCATAGAATTCATTAACTACTTTGGAGGAATAGGAATGGAAGGAGGGGACTGGCCGTTGTGGAAGAGGAGTTTTTGAAGAGAGCCTAAGGTAGCGGTCGCCTGCAGCTACGTCATTGAAGGGGACGTCGTTGAGGATCGACAACGCTGGAGAGACCGTCCTTCCTTTCCTGGCTGCAACTTGCTTCTTTCCACGCATTGATGAGGAAGCCATCTCGTTGCATTGAAATGGAGAAGTAGCAAGCAAGACTTGGATGTAGAGAAGCTAAAGATTTTCACAAGAATACACTAGAGAGGAGCTAGAGAAATGAGAATGTGAAGGTGTGAAGAAATGGATCGTTTTGGGTGCTATTTATAGCAAAACAAAGCCCATTTCGGTCGACAATTTGTCGACCGACGCTTGCAGCGGTCGTCTCTCGGTCGGCCAACGGTCAATCGAACTAGCCGTTACGATGGTCAATTTTCTAGACGTTATGACGGTCGATTTTCTAGCCATTTCGGTCGACAATTTGTCGACCGACGCCCGCAACGGTCGTCTCCCAGTCGGCCAACGGTCGATTGAACTTTCCGTTACGATGGTCGATTTTCTAGCCGTTACGATTTATATTTTAATCAGAATATTGCCTTTTTAATTCAAGAAAATGGAGGTTCACAGGGTTGGCCTCGGTCGAACAATTTGTCGACTGATGTTGTCTCGGTCGAATAATTCCTCGACCGAAAAAGAGCCAGATTTCCTTCGTATAAGTACCTCTAGGGTCGGTTTTTTCTTAAAACCGACCCTAGAGGTACTTATTCATGTGTGAAATACTAAATTGGATCCTAAGTTTATCTCGGTCGACAATATTGTCGACCGAAAATCCCTCTAGGGTTGGTTATAAAGAAAAACCGACACTACATGAGCTTATACGAACGAATCTGGCTCTATCTCAGTCGACAAATTCATCGATCGAGAAACAACCAGATTTCATTCGTATAAGTACCTTTAGGGTCAGTTTTTTGCTTATAACCGACCCTAAAGTCCAATTCGGTCGACAATATTGTCGACCGAATAGACTTCTAAGGTCAGTTATAAGCAAAAAACTGACCCTAAAAGTTTCTTATACACTTGAAATCTGACTCCTTATTAGTCGTCGAATTTGTCGACCGAGAAAAGCTCTAAGGTCGGTTATAAGTACAAATCCTACGCTAGAGGTGCTTATACATGCGTGAAGTAAATTGGATCCAGAATTGTTGTCGGTCGACGAATTTGTCAACTGAGCAGCCTTTAGGGTCAGTTTTAAAGGAAAAACTGACCTTAGAGGTGCTGAATCGAAGAGGACGTTAGGGTCAGTTATAAGGAAAAAACTGACCCTAAATGTGCTCGTATACGTGAAATCCGGCTCTTATTCGGTCGATGAATTTGTCGACCGAGGATCCCTTTAGGGTCAGTTATAACAAAAAATCGACCCTATAGATCGAGGCACGAAGCCAAAATCTAGCAAATTTTTTTCTGCAGGAAACTTGTAAATGAATTTCTAAACCATTTGTCTATAAGGTCACTTATTTTATAAAAACCAACCCTATAGAGATGCACTACAAGGTCAGTTATTTTAAGAAAAGCGACCCAAGAGGTCTTAAGTGGTGCCTGCATTTTTTATAGACATAGAAGGTCAGTTATTTGGAAAACTGACCCTATAAAGATACACTACAAGGTCGGTTATTTTAAGAAAAGTGACCCAAGAGGTCTTAAGTGGTGCCTGCATTTTTTATAGACATATAAGGTCGGTTATTTAGAAAACCGACCCTATAGAGATACACTACAAGGTCTGTTTTTTTAAGAAAACCGACCCAAGAGGTCTTAAGTGGTGCCTGCGTTTTTCTAGACATATAAGGTCGGTTATTTGGAAAAACTGACCCTACACGTAGGGACGTTATAACCCATTTCTGTACTAGTGTAATAGTAGAAGATAAACTAGATATGTCATCTCTAGCATGCACAAGATCAGCCTCAAGAAATAAAGCTTTAGTAAGATATGAATCCTTTTCAAGAGAGATAGAAGTAACATTAATACTTGGCAACAAAGGTCTAGAAGATAGATCATTTACTTGACTAAGCAACCTAGAATTTTCAAATTTTAGCATTTGAATGTCTTTGAGATAAACATCTCTCTCTTCTCTATGAGCATATCAATAAGCAACTTAAATTCAACATTTTTAGTTTTAACCAATTCAAGTTCTTTTAGCCAATTTTGGTTCTCTTCCTTAAGATTTTCAATGTTCTTAAGGTAGATACCATTCTTAACTTCAACCCCATTGTAGTGGAGTTCAAGATCAAGGTATTTCCCTTGCAAATTATCAATAATGTCAAGGTTGGTTTTCTCATTCAATTCTAAAATTTCAAGCTTAGCATAAAGATCATCAATAATTTTTCCTAATCATTTTCTTTTAGATTTACATTTAGCAAAAGAAGACCGGGTAGTAACAATCATGTCAATAATAGCTTCTTTAGGCAATTCATGCAAACTTACCTCACTTACCTCACCAATGTCTTCACTGAGCTACATGAGCTAAATTCGTGTATCTCTTCTCCTTATTGTCCTTCCTCTTGTGCTTGCTCTCCTTCTTGTAATCCTGTTCTTTGAGATGCTCTTGTGGTGATACTTTCTTGACTTTGGGCCTTCACTCTTGTAGTGCCCCTTTTTACCACACTTGTAGCATCTCAAAGTAGAGGAGGAGGAGGCTTTCTTTCCCTTGAAGTGCTTGCCCTTGATGTAGTTGGCTTCATTCTCACTAGAGCCTTCATCTTCACTAGAGGAGGAGGGAGAAGTCTAGTAAGCAAGTTGTTGTTGAAGGATGACAGCCTCCACTTGTTATTTGAAAGCACTTTATTTGATCTTCTTGGCTTCCTTCTCTTCTTGTTTAGCTTCTTCTTATTGCTTGTCAAGTCTAGGCTCATGAGCTTGAAGATTTCCAATGAGTTCTTCAGTTGGGATGTCACCAAGGCTCCTCACTTATTCAATGGAGGTGATCTTTGATTCCCATATCTTTGGAAGAGTTCTCAAGATCTTTGAGTTGATGACATATCTATCCAAAGTGTTACCCAATGCAGCCAGCCCATTGATGATGACATTTAGCCTTGAATACATCTCCGCAATGCCTTCTTTCTTTCCCATCTTGAAGTTCTCTAGGATGCTATTCAACATGTAAATATTTGCCTCCTTGACTTGCTTTGTGCCTTCATATGTGATGCACATTTCGTCCCAAATCTCATAGGCGGTGTCCCATGATGAGATCCGGTTGAACTTTGTGAGAGTGAGGGATGCATAGAGGATGCTAATGGCGTTTGCATTTAGTTGAGCCTCCTTGAGAGTAGCTTCACTCTATGTTGCAACAGCTCCAGTTGGCTCTTTGTAAGGTGTAACCATCACCTTCCACATATCAAAGTTCATCCCTTGAATGTAGAACTTCATCTGTCTCTTCCAATAGAGAAAGTTGGTGCCATCAAACACTGGAGGATCCATGGAAAAGCCTCCCTCTAGGTTGAGTGAACTAAGTAGGTTGTCACCCATATTCTCATCTCGTGGGAGATTGTTAGAGAAGATCATTTGCTCTAATACCACTTGTTAGATCTAAGGGCTCTAGAGGGGCGGTGAATATAGCTACACAAATTCTCACAAAGTAGATTAGACCTTCAAATTATATCAAGTTTGAGCAATAGCTTAAAGGCAATTTGAAGTCCTATCTAAACAAGCATAGCAAGGATGAGAGAGATTGATAACATGCACTTGACACAGGGATGTACAGTGGTTCCAGACCTCAAACTAGAAGTGAGTCAATCCACTACCTAGAGAGGTCAACCTATAGGACTTAGCAAGTGCTTTTCTCTATTATATCACCACATAGATTTCCAACAATAGACCACCAAAGGACTTACCCATCCAGATAGAAGGAGATCTCCACCTTAATAAGGAACTTATCCACTTAGCTTGAGTCGTCATCCTTCACCTAGGTCTTACCCACTCAAGCTCAAGTATTCTGCCTTGAAGGACTTTTCTTCTCCTCTTGGATATTCATCCTTTGCCTTCTCCTTCACTTGGAGAAAATCACCACCTCTTCAACATTCTTGAAGAGGACCAACTACATATTCTTTTTCACTCGATGGAGCTTGCTTTAGCTTTTCTTCATGAGAGAAGGGGATATGAAAGTAGTGGAATATTTCAGAGATTTACATGTACAAAGGTGGAGCTATCTTACAATAATCCTAAATCACTCACTAATCATGAAATGAAGTGTATATAAGAGAGATAAAGGGTCTCAAGGAGTAGTAGCACACTCAACTATAGAAAGGACCTTGAATGTAGTGAATGAGGAAACATGGAATGAACTCCAAGGGGTCCTATTTATAGATGGGGGTGCTCCCTTGAGTTGTGGAACACTTAGGTCTAAAATATAGCAATTTTTACTCAAGGCAACAGATCTATTTTCATCCAAACAAGTCACCAACGATTAGAATCACTTTTTCTGCATTTTTTGTAAAGTACATTCGGTTGAGTTTCAATAAAGGTAACTCAACCGATCGGCTAAAAGACAAACCCAATTTTTAAACTATCAGTCGAGTTTGTCCTGGGAAACTCGACTGATTAGCTAAAATCCCATTTGGTCAGTCAGTCGTTCGGTCGAGTTCTATGAATGCACAACTCGATCGATGCATATCATCAGAAAATCAATCCATGGGATCGGTCGAGATTGAAACTCGACCGATCAACAATTTGTGATTGATTTTCAAATTTGGCTAAAAAGTGATTAAAACATGGTACTAAGTGTCCCACATATTTTTCTCATCTTAGTTACAAGCCATATCATCAATACAAGTGATTACAAAATTCTTCTAAGGTCGTTTGAAGGGATTTCCTTATTAGCACACTTGCATTGCATTTGACTTGAACCTTGACAAGCTAGGGCTTGTGTAAATTGATCCTTTTCATGTACCTAAAACCTAAGATTAATCTTGAATACACATATTCGATACATATGAATGGAATGGTTGAATCATTATCAAAATATGGACAATGTATCACATCTAGGTTAACAAAATCATCTCTCCACCTCCTTATCTAAAACCAACAACGTTACATATCATTTTGGTCACAATAACACTATCTTTTCAATGACGTTAATCATATGGCTAGTTTTTTGCATATCATCCATGTTTTGATAAAGCCTCCACTTATATGATCGTTTAAATTGTGATTCATATCCACCATCTCCCCTTGTACTAATAAGAGTCTTATAACCCTATATCCATGCAGATCATTAAATTTAGTCCACCTTTACTATGACCTACGTCTTGGACCATCTATATGAATCCTATTGATCATATTTACCTTGTATTTATAGTTTTGACCTAAAAATGGTTCTTTTATCTGCATACATGATCACGTTTAGGGTTTTAGCTTAATTTGATATCATCTAATCTTGTAATCTCAAAATAGGTGACATTTGTCGTGCTTTTTGGCATAGTAATCTAAGATCTCATGCTAAGTGGACCATGTTTGACTCATGAGAACTAAGAACATATAATGTGCATTAAATGGCGTAGTTGACCGTGTTGTTTTCCCAATGATTAAATATGTCTTTTATACAAATCTCTAGCCCTATCTAGTTAAAATCAATAGATTTATCATACTTTTAGTACTAAATACCCACTTGATTTATCTTATGCTCTTAATGCTCCTATAACTTGGTAGTATGACACTATGACATGAAAGCGATATAATAAGAATAATTGCTATACTGTATGATTAGATCCTAATGATAACCTAACTCTCATGCTTCCTCAATTATCAAATAAAACTTTATCTCTATCTAGTGTTACTTAGAATGTGGATTGTTCACCTAGATCAAGGGCTTACTGTTGATACTTGTGCTACTTTGATTCAATACATGCATGTTTGGATCTTTGGAAACTATGTTTGATCTAATTGAGACCTAGATCTAAGGGAACATCCAAATGACTCATATGATTTTTACATTATGAAAACCCTACTAATATAAGACCCACTTTTATATCTTCTATGTCTTAGGTCCTCCTTTGAGTTGCCCCTTCTCTAGAATCTTACTGAAGAATCATAACATGATCATTATGCAAAAGGTAATCTCTTTAGCCTACTATGATATTGGCTTATTTTTATATATACTTGTATCAATTCATGGATAGCTAGTTACTTTATTGAGCATTGTTCTTATGAATAAGACTTTCATGTTTGATTAGGATACTTAAAAAACCTTGAACATAATACAGATAAATTTGTTATATAAACTTGTATACCTACCTAAATTCTCGGGGTAAGGGCACACAAAATCAATAAAATAAGGTTAGCTCATTGACTTTGTTCTTGAGGTCCCTCTCGTAGAAATAGGATGACATATAGGATTCAATGCCTCAAATTCCCCTCACGGACCCATCCATTGGAAGTAGTCAAAAGGTCTAATGTTGATATAATGGATAAAAAACCTAACATAATTTGTAGAAAAGAATGTTGTTGAGTGTCCTCTCCTTATTTCTACTTCTTGTTTATTATTATGATTCTATCCAAGAAACTTTAGTATTGCCCTTAAACTTTGTTTTCTTGAACTTTCATGGCATATTTAATGTTTTAGCATTAATATATTGTATTTATCACAACTTTAGTTTCCAAGTGAAGATACACTGCACTCAAGACTCTATGATTTGAAATCAAACATGAATGGGTTAAATTGAATATAGAAATGACTATGTCTCTCCATCTTCATGTTTAATGTATGACATCCCTTTAGTTTTTTGTTACCTTTTCCATATAGTTTTCTTGTGTAAAACTATGTGTCATTCTTGGAACGAACACCCAAGTCCACTCTCCTTTGGCCATTCCACCATTTGGAGTGTGGACTTAGGATAATAAATAGTTTGTGACAAAATTCCACACAAAACAATGTCCATTAGACTTTTTCCCAGGGCTCAAATCCCCACTTTTGGGTTTTTTTGAGATGGATTTATTCTCAAAACTTCTTTTCAGGATGCCAAGCATAGTAATCCTAATACACAACTATAAACACACCTTATATCCATTATTTAATGCTCTATTTTGACACCCTAGATTCGTCGATCGACAAATCCCTTTGTGTAAGACTTTATTTCCTAGTTCGTAGAAGATCTTTGACATAGCACATCAACTTGTTAACACCCAATAAATGCATGGATGGTAAGAAAGAAATCGGTTCATATTACTTAAGTGTTAGTTCTATATCTTGATATCAACTTATATATCTATTGTTCTACTTGAGAACTCATTAAAAGTTGGTCTTACTTCTTAATAAACAACTATGCTTAATTGAACTAGATGTGATTTTCTAGTCTAATCACTATCTATCGGCAAACTTCTTAAATATATTTGTTATCATGTATATTTGGTTCTCTTTTACGTTCGTTCATTTGACCTTATGTATAAAAGATAGATCTTTCTCACATTGAATCCATTTTTAATTGTCTTTTCTTTATCTTCCTACATATCATTTCAATTAACCAAAATTGATTTTTTCCATTGGAGTTCTTGAGTCATTGAGATCCCATTAAAAAAATTAGACTTTTGGGGATGGTGAAAAAATTCATAGTCATATTGAGTCCTCAAGCACTTGCACACTTTAATAATGTTTTCTCTCTTTTTTTCTTATTATATTTTCTTAAACCCTACTAGACCAACTGATTTTCATGAAGTTGATTTTGAGGTGATGAAGGGTTCCTATTAAATTTCCCAATCATAATGAGATTTTTGATCTCGATCATTTGGGCATACTTTTCACACATTATTCACACAAAGTGGAGTTACTTATTATCTTTTTCCCATTTTTGTACTAATTTAAACATTTTTATTTTTTCCATTTTCACTTAAAATGAGGTAGAAACTCCTATATTTATCTTTCTATGTTTTGTACAAGTATTAAAAGTGAGAATCGAGATTAGCCTTTCATAGAATTTTCTCCCATGTGTAAAAGACCAAACATTCAATCATGTGGGGCTCCATCATAAAGAATTTTCTCCCATGGTTAAAAGACCAAACATGCAATCATGTGGAGCTCCCTCACAGAGAATGTGGCATGTATGGAACAAAGCTAGGTGTGATTCATTTATGAAACCACATAGCTTGTAGGTGTACAATTAACAACCTTTTAGGTTGAGGTGAAAGGTTGGAAATCCAATTTTCAGAAAGTCAAGATTTCCAGAAAAGATTTTCTTGAGTTAGGTAGCCTTTTGAAATGTTTGATTGATGGTGAACTTTGAATTTCTTCCATGAAAGGGCTTCATAGATTTTTATCAAAATTTTACAACCTTTTGACAAGTAACAAGGGTTTAGTTTTGATTGCAACATATATGGTCTTAGTCATGTTTGTAGATCTTTGAAAAGGGTTTCCAAAGTATAATGTGTTTTGATATTTCATTAGAAAACTCTTTTCACACAAAATATCTCTAGGAAAAAGTTAATCAATGCCTAAAGTGATCACGCAGAGTAAGGCTAACTTCGAGCATCCTAATGATGTAGGATAAGAAGATAAAGTATTGCGAAGACTGCTTTTTGAGAGATTGTTGATAGTGGTTGCCTAGTTGTTTTGTAAACATGAATGTGTAGGAAAAAACAAAAATCCATGAAAGATTATTAACAAGAAACAATATCAAGGCATGTAGTAACCAACAATCTTAGAATGTAAAGAGAGAAACAATCATTTATAAAGATAGAGCTTCATCCTTTTAGCGAATGAGGTTAGATGTGGTTTATGTACTCATGTATGCATGAACCTAATGGAAATGTTGGTCCTTAACTTCTCCACTACGTGCTAGCACTCATGTGGGTGTAATCTTATTTCTTAATATTTAGAGTACCACTCATGATGCAGTCATTATCATGGATGTCATAATTAATCATTTGTGCTAATAGAGAGGGCATCCTCAAGGCCTTTGTATGTCCACATTACCCTCCATGGGTACCTTTAGTAACTACCCCAAACCTCATCTTGGGATCTGATGTTATTATTGACATTTGTCTTGTAGATGCATGGGTTTGTTGGATTGTAAGTTCTGAGTGCGAAATTTTTTTTCTTTCAAGTGTAGTCATATGCAAGAAAGATATACAAGTAGAGAGTGTAAGGAAAAAGTCAAGTGGATATAAAATGTTCCCCACCATCCCAAAATCGATATCTAAGCAAGTAATCATGGATGTAAAAGGAAAAAAGGATCTTAATCATTATGGAAGAGTTCTCTTTGTGCTATATTACTATTGTTTGTTCATAATTGTCTTTTGAAACAATCTAGAACATAAAGTAGGAAAAACAACGGAAACCCTAAATATAAACTGAATAACAAAGCAAAACTCAAGAAAAAAAATTATCCAGATTGTCCAAAAATCTCCAATAGTGTCGCCAAAATGTCTTACTTATAGATAAAAAAAATGAAAAGCTAATCTTAGTAGTCATTGTAAAAATAAAAGGCATGAAAGAGTAGGAAATCAAAGTTCACACCTATCTTGTGAGGAAAATAAGGATAACTATAAATGGATGCCTAAATCAACATGATAGTACAAAAAAGACCAAGAATTGACTTTATCCAATGGAGAATAAGACATTGAAAATGTGGCAAAAGATCGATAAAAGTGATCCCATTACAAATAGGGAAGGAGTTAGATACTTCTATATCGCTTGAAAATCGATTCTGCAATTGAATTCTCACGTTTGAGAAAAGAAAGTGGTTTATTTTGATTTAGAAAACAAATAATAAAACATGATTAAGGTGTGTGGATATTCAGGGACTTAAGATTATCATAGAACTTTATGTTGTCCACAATAAGAATGTAGTTTTTTAAGGGATCCCAATCTCCTCAATATTTCCTACTATAGGGATCCATATCCAGGGATTGAGATGAGATTTGGTAAATAATGACATGGATGATTAGAGAATAAATGGATAGTGTGATTGATGTACTTTCTTAAGAAATCGAGAAAAGTATGCAAAGTAGACAACAAGATTACCATGACAATGATGTAGTAATTGTATCGTAATTGAGAAGTGACTAGATGTCAAAGCAAGATATAGTTCGATTAAGCATGGAAACATTATTGTTGCATAACATAAGATAAGATAGATAGCCAATTCTTATGCAAGATATGTAGTTTTATATGAATAAATTGTTTTAGTAATCTACAATCAAATATTAGGATAAACAAGAAATTTTTTCATCTCCATTTAGTAGTTAGGATGAACATTAGAATAGTTCAACTAGATCTAGAGACTTGGTGCCTCCTTACCATTTTGACAACCTCCTAATGCATAAAAGATTGTCATCCTACAAGACAGATCGTTTAAGAAAATCATCAATCGAGTCTAAACAAGATGAGGTAGTTCACTCTCTATCTTTAGGAAAGTGGAATGGAACATTGATTTATGGTGGATAAGATGGATATTGATGCATGTTGGTAAGTGTAAGAATGTCTGTAAATGTTTATAAGAGAATTGCCTTCAGATAAGGAATATGAAATAAAAATTGGGATTTGCATCCAGAGAGTACCCAATAGAACACTAGTTTGTTCCTCTAGGGTGTCCCTCGGCAAGAAACATTAGTCATCCTTATCTAAATCTTGAAGTCTCTAGAATATTCTGATTGTATTCCAAATCAGAATTTCATTTTGATGGCGATACTTTGTCATTAGAGAACTAATGTTCAATTACAAAAAAGGATAAAAGAGAAATAGATGAAAATTTTGGAGACAAGTCTTCCATTTTCTATCTTTTCTCAAAAGTATATGATATTAAATTGAATATCTTCTCTGCTAAAATGATGACTTTGGTTTTTGAAGAGAAAGTAAAAACTCGATAGAATTTTGAACTAGGATCCGAAATGAAAATATTATTCATGGATGTTTGAACTAGATAATTAATGAAAAAAGCTTATAAAAAGCTCCATGAAATGATAAATTACACTTTACATCCAGAGGAAGGATTTTTCTATTCACAAACTCTCACAAGTGGTAATTAAAAGGATGAAGTGTATAGATAAAATTGGTGAATAGATGTGGGAAGATGTGAAATAAATTAGATGAATTCTATCATTCATCATAGAGTAATATTCATCTTGATCATTGATTGAATGACCAAAAATGGATTGTGAATAATATATCCTAACCAGATGCTCTTACTAAGGTATATTATATACATGGAGTCGACAAAGATGTGTCTCATTTTAGAAATAGAAATGTTACTTATGGATTTTATCCTATGGGTCAATGTTCGGAGTATAGGCCATGACAACTAGTTTGATGGATATCTATCATTCGGTACCCTCAGACTTATTATCAGTCATCTACACCCATCATGTGCCAGAAAAGATACTTTTGCAAATATTACTTTGAGATGATCTCATTATGAACATATTTATTTGTAATATTAATCACCAAAAATAAGAATCCATATTTTTATTAGGTGTTTGTTTTTAAAGTAGTTGAAAAAGGACTACAAAATAAATTCGTGTGAAAATTTCATGTTCATGAATTTTATCAATTATGTGATTCACATATATTTATGCATAATAAATTAATGAATCTGTTCAAAATTATTCTTATATAGAAAATAATTTGAGCTTGTTGGAGACTTATAGTCTTCATCAAAATTTATTTGTTTTGTATACTTTTATATAGATGAATTGTTAAATTATAGATGATATATATATATAAATAAATAATGAATATTTGTATTTTTGGTCTTGAGTTTACTATAACAAATGTATGACCCATATAAAAATCTGCGTCGATGTGCTAGGTTGACCCACTAATATATTAAGTAGTATGATAAATTTTGTGTCGAGCTATATAATTTGTGATATGAATCCAATCAGTCTGGCCAGAAACTCACCCTATAAGTATCGCCCACAACTCTCCATATTTAGTTAAACAACAAAGGGCCTATTCTAATTATAAAATAATATCATTAATTTTACCTTACCGATCTACGCTTTTTCATATATAATATAGAATGAAAAGGTATAAATATGTTATTATAAAAGTTACCATTCTGCATCCCACCCTCTACATAAAAAAATGAAACGTCATATCCGTAATTATAAAAAATAATAGTATATAAATCATACCCCACTCCTACCACTTTTCTGATAAAGTATAGATTCCAGATACCAAGCCCCATCTATTCAGGATGTGTTTGTTTCACCAATACAAAGATGGCACCGTAACCACACTTGACACGGCGTATTAATTTACAAGATAAATAGGCTGCCGCAAAGGTTAGTTCACTTGAAAATTCCAGATAATGTGTCGCACGAAATCATTATGGTGGTAGAGTACAAGTTGATCTGCCTTGAGTAAATCATTATCTAGACATTTATTATGTTATTCATTGTCTCGTTACTAAATATACAAAATAAATTGGAAGCTTGCCTTTATTAATAATCAAATCATTCACATTTTATGCCATTACAATCATCACATGATTGGCCCTCTGGGCATACATACCAACACTACAACCTTAGTGACTAGAAGATCCTCAAGAGAAGGCCACCATGGTGACACCATAGATTCACAACCAAGGAAGGAGAAGAAGATAGGGTAGAGAACCAAATGAAAATGTGATCAAGGGCTCAAAACTACTTTCCAAGGAAGAAGATCACCATAAGAAGGATGATAAAGCTCAAGAACACCACTTGCAAAGGGGATCGACCACCAAAGCACCCTCTAGCTCCACCAAACTCCAATGTTGGCCAAGCAAGAAAGGAGAATGATAGAGAGCTAAAAGAATTTCTTGTATGTAAAAGAGATAACATATATAGAAGTGGGTAGGAGGGAGGTAGAGGGTTATGATGTGTCAACACAATAGAGCACTAAAAAGGTCAGTTGTCCACCAAGAAAACATCCATGCAACCACTAAACACTTGCATGCTACATATGGTGATACAACCTAGGTGGGGTATCAACCACATAGGTCACCCCCACCCTTGTTGTAGTCGAAACATATCAAAGAACCATGTAGCAACTGCTACAAGAGATCACCAAACAAAACATGGTCAAAACACATCACTAGAAGACAAACCATGTCAATGAAACCATCTCTAGGTCACCAAGGATGAAACAAGAATCACCTAGGGAAAGTGCTACTGTGACATTCTGCCATCACAAAGATAGCGAAACACCATGCTTCAACGTGTGAAACCGTCATAAACATCGTATTACCAAAAACACGGGTTAATTAAAATTGATTGCGGAAAGCAGATAAGAAAGGAACTATTACAACCAGATCCACATCTTGCAAAGAAACATGTTATATAAATATACATAAAATTGATACATGTCCAAAACTCATAGGAACTATATGTCTCATAAGAATAAGAGTTCACCACATGTTTATGTACATAACAGACCTAGCCAGGTCAACAATAGGATAAGAAAGCCATATCAACTATACATCGTGAAACCTCGTCAAAACACCTCCAAGGACCAGAGAATACAGGGATAACTCTAGGACTCTAATACAAAACACCCAAAAATAGCATCATATCCATCTCTTACCTTCTATTGTTCTTCTTGATGTTCAGCTGCAACACCACGATCACCACCACATCTAGCACGTCCACCTAAAAAGGTTTAAACCAGTGGAGTGAGACACACAGTCCCAACGAGAAACATAACTCCCCGCCAAACTATAAAACCGAAGAGAAGCTAGAGCAGATAGAACATGTAATAAATATAGCAAGATCATATATGAAATATGAAGAATAGGATTATACATACATAATAGCTTACCATGTTACCTGAGAAGCATATAACTAGCTGCAAGGAATACTTAGTGCATGTATATAAGACAACATTGATTATGTAAGGCCTCAACCAATGTTTCATTTTTCCCTAAGTATATATACTATGAGGCTGGATTACCATTTATTAATCCCTGAGGAAATGAGCCATACCGCTCAAATCCAACCTTCAGTTGTGAAACCCAAAGCTGGTTCCATACAAGGTCAATGGAAGAGCCGGACTCCACGACCTCACCTCCTCGTGGTCAATGTATGAGAACCAAAGTAGGACCGCAGTCTCTTTCTTAACTGTCCTCAGTCACAGGGTCAGCTCCACAGGCTACCCATTACTATAGCCCACCTTGGTACATGTCTCGGCGCTAGTATATCTTGAGCCACATGCCTGTTCACCCTACTCCTAAGCCATGAACACATTCATGCTCTATCACGCTGAGCCATGGTCCTATTCACCGTGCTCCTCAGCCATGAACACATTCATGGTCTATCACGCTGAGCCATGGGCCTATTCACCATGCTCTTATACACATCGGGAGTCTACAGCCTTAGTTGCACTCTAATCCTCCTATTTTCAGTTAGGAGAAACCCCGCATATTCAACAATATGTGCTCTGGGCTAACCCGCAGGAGAACTCGTTTCACCATCACTAGCTACTAATGATGATGGATCTATGGTCAGGGCAAACTACATGAAGGATTCATCTGTTATTAATTAGTGCATTTTAAGTGGATTGTTGGGATCAACCAAGTTGTATTAGGCAACCATAAAAAAAAGTAACAACATAGATTCCAATAACTTGTGTCACACTGTTACTGCTATTCTCAATGCCATCAACATCATCATGATCCATCTCAAGGATCCAAAATCACAGGCATTCCATCCCATCATTGAATACATGTTACCAATCACATAGACAACACTCATCATGTACCATCATGGTTCTCATAACACGTAGTGTTCCTCATTATCTCAATATCAGGAGAATGTCACAAAGGCATCATTATAACTCATATGTGAGTACACATCTTAATTGATGAACCTGCATGGTTAGTATGCTCAAGAGTAGATAAACACTTCATCATCAAGATATATTTGTGCACATTAGGTGATGATGCATATATATATATATATATATATATATATATATATATATATATATATATATATATATATATATATATATATATATATATATATATATATATATATATATATATATATATATATATATATATATATATATATATATATATATATATATATATATATAACATCCACATATAAGTGTTCCAATCAACATTAGGGTTTTAAGCAAACATAGAACATAACCCTCACAAAATCTCATCAGGTAAGGAACAACCCTCACCAAAAGGCACAACGACCCTCACCACAAGTGCAACGGTCCTCACCAAAAAGGATACCACAACCCTCACTAAAGGTAACCGGTAATAACCAAACCTATGTAGTTGTGTCGGGCGACACTATTCCAGGCAACATGCAATGCCCCACGACGGGCAACACCATGTTGGGCAACGCCTCACAGCAACGCGTCACAGGAGGCAACACAACACACCATAACATGTAACACCTCAAGGCTGTGATGGGAAACACCACATAGCAGGCACCACATTGCCCAAAGATCAGCCCTACCATCCAAGGGAACAACACATCAACCACCTACTGTATCGTCCAAGGGATCACCAAGGCAGCCACCTATTGTATCGCCCAACCCTAGCTCAAGGGGAAGAGAGGGATATCAGGAAACACTACCCATCATGGGTATCGTGCAAGGCAAGGCCATGACGCCCAAGAGGTCAACAAAAAAGGGGATATCGCCCAAGAGCTCAACTCCTCCAAAACACATATCGGCCAAAGGACCAACTAGGTGTCAACGAACTATATCGACCAAACCCTAACCCTAGGGTAAGAAAGGGATATCGGTCACCACACCTACAAACCATATTAGGTTACTAGGGTTAGAAGGTCTCAACCTTGTCACAACCATCCACACCATATTGCCCAAGGATACCAAGAGTGTTGGCTCACCTCTCAACAACCAAGTGAGAGGGGTTTTGTACAACCTCAAGCATATCGGGCAATAAGGGTAGAAAAACACCCTATTCAACATGTTCACCTCTCAAGACCAAGGTGAGAGAGGGGTTTTGCCCAAGCATAGACTCATCTCTCAAGATAAAGGAGAGAAAGGGGGTTTTCCCAAGAAAACGCTACACACACCTTTGTGCTAAGGAACCCTAAGCTCACCTCTCAACTAAAGTGAGAGAGGGGTTTTGCTCAAGATCCCCGAATCCAAAGGGTAGGCTGACACAAAGGGAAACCAACTCACCACATAAAGTCCAACAAGATCTAGGGCAAAGGTAGGGAAGCAACATAACCAACTAAAGCAAGAAGCATTACAATAAATATATGTAAGGCCGATCAAGATAACAAAGCAAAGCAACATGTAAAGGAGATAGTATAGTTAGGGTTAGGAGTTATGTAACCCACCTTAGGCACAACTCCAAGCTCTTGGATTCAGCCACCAACTTGGACAAGAAAGCAAGAACAACAGCAAGATGTATCGGCTACCACCAAGGAAGAAGAAAGCAGCAGTAGCAGCTATATCGGCCACCTCCTTTCCTTCCTTCTTCTCGGCCACCAAGGGAGAGAAAATGGCTAAGGGGCAAAGAGATCCCAAGCTAGAGAAAAGAGAGAAATATATAGATGAGGGTAAGGGGGGGATAAAGCAAGGTGGTGCCCAACCTAGGTACACTTGTCCAAGGGCCATGCCACATGCTAACACCCCACATACCACTTGTCCAAGGTCTCGGCACTTGCTAGCAACAAGCACCATGTTTCCAAGAGAGGGTGACACAAACAATGCTAGGTGGAGGGGTGTGTGTCTCCCAACATGGCAACCCGTCACATCCACCATCACCCCCTGGACGATACACCTCCCTTGCCCGACACACTACGCTAGGAGGAAGGGCTTCAAGCCCAACAACAAGACCAAGCTTAAACAAGCTCAAACGAGGCCCAAACAACCCAACAAAGGTGCCCCAACCCATCCTCTCAACCCTAGAGGATGCAAAGAGACAAGGAGGCCTCTCAAGGTGACAAGCTTGCACAAAAACCCTAGAATTTGGGTTAATTGAAAGTTGCACCTCAACCCCACAACAAAACACAACAAACACTAATCACACCTCAGCAAATAGGGTAAGCCCAAAACGAAGGTCAGGGTCCTTACAGCTACAGTCATAACACTCATCCAAGAGTGGTGTTGCAATCACAACACATTCTTCATGTGATCACAGTCACTACACACTTCCAAGGTCAAAAGCCTAGAAACCATAGCATCATCTCATGATGTCACCTCGTCATTCAAGGTCTAAGAAAGTCACCCCATAGCATCATCTTATCTCTCATTGCTAAGACACAAGAAGCACACTCTACATGTGTATAATTACAAGATAACCCTCACTCATGGGTAAATTGCAACTTGGTATAAAATAAGTATACATTGCTCAAACAACAACCAAACATGATCAAATTCAAAATATAATATTGTCACATGTTATAAAATCATGTCAGGAGATTAGATTAAGGTTCAAGCATCTTACTAAGAAAAGTAATCAAACTTAATTACTAAGATAGGTCAGGGCCCTTGAAACCATAAACCCCTAACAAGGATTTCACCCTTGGAATCCTACACAAAAAGAGATGGGTACTTCCTACCCATGTCTTCCTCAAGCTCCAACATGGCTTCCTTAACACTATAGTGATGTCATAGAACCTTCACCAATACTATGACCTTCTTCTTCAACATCTTGATCCTCCTATATAGGATCAACATAGGACCTTCCACATAATATATATCCTCATCTAACTCAACCTCTACTAGCTACATCACTAACTAGGTACCTGGGTGGAACTTCCTCCACATCGACACATGGAACACTGGAAGCAACTTGTGCAACTCAAGTGGAAACTCTAACTTGTTAGCCACCTTCCCAAATTGTGCCACTACAGGGTAAGGTCCCATAAACCTGGGAGCCAACTTACCCTTCTTCCCGAATCTCAAAGCATCTTTCAGAGGAGATACTTTGAGATACACCTTGTCTCCTACTTGGATCTCCAAGGGCCTATAATAATTATCAGCATAAGACTTTTTTCTATCTTAGACTGCTTTCAACTGTTGTTGTATCACTTTGATTTTTTATATTGTTTTTTGCACAAGCTCAAGACCTAGAAGCTGATACTCACCAGTGTCATACCAACACAACAGAGACCTATAGCATCTCCCATACAAATCCTCATAAGGTGCCATACAATACTCCTTTGATAGATGTTATTCTAGGTAAACTCTATCAAACTGAGGTGCACATACGAAATACCCAAAAATTGTAGGACACAAGCTCTCAATAGATATTCTAGAGTCTAGATTATCCATTCTAATTGTCCATCTGTCTGTTGAGGGAACAATGTACTAAAATTCAACAATGTACCCATTAATGTTTGCAGACGTTCCCAAAAGCAACTGGTGAACTAATGACCTCTGTCAGACACAATGGTAGTTGGGATACCATGCAAGTGAACAATCTCATCAACATATATCTGATCAAGTTTCTCTATTGTGTATTCCATCTTTACTGGAAAAAAGTGCATTGTCTTTGTCAACCGGTCAACTATCACCCAAATAGAATCATGACCTTTGGCTATCCTAGGAAGACCAACCACAAAGTCCATCATGACATGATCCCACCTCCACTTTGGTATAGGCAATGATTGCAAAGTTCCTATAGGCTTCTGATGCTCTACCTTAACTTGGTGGCACACATGACATCTTGCCACAAACTCAGCCATGTCACACTTCAAGCCAGGCCACCAATACAAATATTTAAAATTATGGTACATCTTGGTGCTTCCTGGAGGCATAGCGTTCATCAAAGAGTGAGCCTCATCCATGACCATTTTCCTCAGATTATCAACTTCAGGAACCACAACTCTGATGTGGTAACACACTATCCCATCCACTATCTCATGAAACCCATCATGCTTCTCACTGCCAAACTCTGCTCGGATCTTTTGTATAACTGTATCACTCTTTTGTGCATCTCTGATTTGTTTCCTTAATGTAGTCTTCACCTACAACTATGCCAAAGGTCTTGCTAGCATGGAAACTTCTAAGTTCTCATTCATCTAACATAAGAAGACCAACATGTCTTTCTTATGGCACACCAAGGAACATAACTACGCCTTCTCAACATATGATGATGAAGAAGACTTCCTACTTAAAGCATCTTGCACCACATTCGCCTTCCCTGGATGGTGATCTATGGTGCAATCAATCTTTAATTAGCTTTATCCAGCGACTCTACCTCATATTCAACTCCTGCTACAATAAGATGTACTTGAGATTCCTGTGGTCGATGAAGATATGACACTTCTCACCATAAAGGTAGTATCTCCATATCGTCAAGGCATGAACCACCACTACAAGATCCAGATTGTGAGAGGGATAGTTCTCCTCATGCTTCATCAACTATCGCGATGAAAAAGAGATCACATTCTTGTCATGTTTCATCACACACCCAAACCATTATTCAAGGCATCACAAAAGACAATATAGCTTTTTCCCTACTTTGGTAGTGCTAGCACTGGTGCACTACTCATCTTCTCCTTCAACAATTGGAAAGCACATTGACACTTGTCATTCCAGATGAACAACACATCCTTCCTCGTCAGTTTACTTAGGATGTAATGCTAATGCATTGAAGTTCTTGATGAACCTCCTCTGGTATCTCGCTAAACCCAAAAAATGTGAGCTTCTATCAGTGTCTTCGGTTGTTCACACTCTATCATACACTCCACCTTCTTGAGGTTCACACAAACACAATAAACAAATATCATGTGTCCAAGAAAGGAACCTCCTTCATCCAAAACTCGCATTTGTTGAACTTTACATACAACTTATGATGTCACAATAAAGCCAACGCCTAACCCAGACGATGTTCATGTTGTTGTTTGTCTCATTTGTATATTAGGATATCATCGATGAACACCACCAAACATTGATCATGATATGGAGGAAACACTCTGTTCATCAAGTCCATGCATGTTGTTGGTTCATTGGTTATCCCAAATGACATAACCATGAACTCATATGCCATGCTATGAAACTAGTGGTATTATGATCTTAGGTCTATCTTTGAGAACACTGTGGAACCTCATAACTGTTCAAACAAATCATCAATCCATAGAAAAGGATACTTGTTTTTTATCGTCACCTTGTTCAATTGTATGTAATGAATGTGCAACATCATGGATCTATCTTTCTTCTTCACGAACAACATAGGAGCACCCTAAGGAGATGTTCTCCGATCGATAAAACCCTTCTCAAGAAGCTCTTGCAACTTTTTCTTCAACTTTGACATATCGACTAATGCCATCTTGTACAGTGTATGTTCTATCTACTGCATGTCGGGTACTAGATTGATCTCAAAATCAATTTCTCTGACTGAGGGAACACCTGGAAACTCATATGGAAAAACATCTTGTAACTCAAAGACAATTGCACCTCCTGGATACTCAGACTCCTCACCTTGGTATCGACCACATGTGCCAAGAATGCATCACGACCCTACCTCATCAACTTATCTGCCACCATCACTGACACCAAACACATCGAAAGAATCTTCCTAACTCCTTGACAGACCCACGACACATCACCATCAACAAACATCACCACTTTAGAACTAAAGTCAAAAACCACCAGATACTTCTTTAAAGTATCCATTCCAAGGATCACTTGAATCCATGCATGTCAAGTGGTATGATATCCACTTGAATGTTATGTCCTAAAAAAGAAAAGACACAGGAAGGACACACCTCCCACAACTCGGAGGAACCAACTAACAAGGTCTCTAAATGAAGGCTATCAACTCAATGACTAACAGGAAAATATCAACTAGCAATCACTTCTCGAGTGGTATAAGAGTGTGTTGCACCCATGTCAACCAAAATAGATATAAAGTAAGAAGAAGACAAATCATAATGAAGTAACTCCATCTGGCCTATCAGGACTCATGGGTTGACCACTCCTTCCAGCTGACTCATCGTTTAGAATTGAGCCATTGCCTATTGTCATCCCCTTCCTCTTCTAGCTTGCCCAAAAGAACCATTCTGTGATGCTTGACTGTGTCCTCTTCCAGTACTAAATTGATGTCACAACTGTGACACTTGTTGACTCTATCTTGGTTGCTGGGTAACTTCTTCATCCTTCATTGGAAAAACCCACATTGTATGCACAACCTATCCACACTTGTAGTAAGTTTTATCCTCATACCATGGCCTAGATGGCCCTTCCACTGACACTAATCCATCACTATGGGCTCATACCGATGGAAAACTACAACCTCTGTCTCTGCTCGGTGACCATTGAGACTTACTTTCTCACTTGTTCTGTGACGAAGGTGTTGAGAACCTAGACTTCTTAAAGCATACAGATGACTGTCCTTGATACTATGCAAGCCTCTTCTTACCCTTCATCTCACAATTCTCCACCACAAATTGATGTACCCTCCTGACTGACTTCACAAGCATGGCAAATTTCTCTCTGTTCTCCAAGGATGACACTGGGGTCATCAACTCTATACTTAAACCTTTCTCAAACCGTGTAATTCTCTCCTTGTCAGTAGTACCAATATGGGGACAAAACCTGAGAAGCTCCATGAACTTAGCTTCATACTCGTTGACCGTCATAGATCCCTATCAGATCTTGTCAAACTGAGAGATCTCATCGACCATGTATGTCTCCAGAAGTACAAACTCATGATCTCCCGTTAGAACTTTTCCCCTCTAATACTACACTAGGCTACTTCTTGTTCACAATGGCCCACTAATTTCCAACACTCCCCTTCGAAAGATAAACTACATGCTTCACCTTATCCTCTTCGGGGATGTTGCGGATCTTGAAGGCCTTCTCCATTTTGGTCAACCACCAATCTGCATCAACCAAATCCACAATATCAGCATACTCTACCGCTCCTACACACCTCAAGCTTTCAAAGGTCTTCCTAAAACCCAAAGATTACACATTGGGGATTGCCGCTTTCTCTTGGGGTGGGGACATTCTGTCCACCATATGTGTCATCATGGCCATAAACAATCCAAA
Source organism: Alisma plantago-aquatica (assembly GCA_963693085.1). NCBI lineage: Eukaryota > Viridiplantae > Streptophyta > Magnoliopsida > Alismatales > Alismataceae > Alisma > Alisma plantago-aquatica. Next base: position 1,045,483,006 of record OY856411.1, on the reverse strand, counting down.
CATGGACTAGAAAGTGGGATTGGCCACCACAACTGGAGCATCTTAGGCACAACAACCACCCTCTCCTACTCCTGGCACTACCACCTAGTGCAATGACACTACTCTCAATAGCATGTTCTTCATAATATCCAACCATCTTCTGTTCTCTTCTTCTTCTTCTTCTTTTGCATAAGAAAAAGTTACCATAAGATAGACTAGAGGACACTAGAATATACACAAGCCCTAGTAAGATGTCCTTGTAGAGTCAGTGAACCTAGAGCTCGGATACCAACCAACATGGATGCCCTGACGTGCCATAAAGCGAGATTAATAAAAAAAGTGTGGAAATATAATTAACAAACCACATTACCACAAAATAGGGTGAATTAAAACCTTTGTCTCATATCTAACTCAAGTGGAAGCATACTACATCTGATTCCACAAAAGCCACCTATCATATCTCATATCAAAAGATTATTATATAACATTATTCATTGGCTCACTGGCCACTACATGTACATATGATAACATGTTACATACACATGCCATATTGTACAACAAGATATATAGCCAAAATATTTTCTCGACATACAACATCTATAAAACCTCCCCAAGGACCTAAGAGTATGTGAACCATATATAGGACTCAACTACAAAATACTAGAAGCATGTCCAATCTTTCAACAACTACTACTCCTCTTGCTACTCGGCCTCAACTGCACAATCTCTACCTCGTCATGCACAACCATCTAAAAGGTGAGGAAACCCACGGGGTGAGACCAAACATCTGAGTGAGAGATATAACTCTCAGCCAACATCTATTATAAGCACATGTAAACTAAAGAATATAAATAACATTATTATCACGTTGAGAAGATTCAGCTAAATGATATGTATTAAACTAGTAATACAAGTTAAACAATTTAGGCAGTTACCACTAAGCAATACAACAATTTAAACTTTTAGAAGGAATATGTAGAACATGTATAATAGTTAATTTCTCTTACCGCATTATAATTCAAGAAATCAATACAAAGATAAGGCAAGGGGTCATCCAATGTGAGTCATATTTGACCCTAAATAATATGCTACAAAACTATATTACGTCTTTTATTATGCTCTAAGGATTTGAGTTGTGCCACCCAAATCCAAATGACCACTACGAAGTCAAAATTAGTGACATACAAGATAAATGGAAGAGTTGGAATCCATGATCTTCTCCTACACTACTCAGTCAGTTTGTGTCTACACTGCAGTGACATATAGTCATACTGCAAAGACCATAGCTTATAGTCATAGTTATAATCATGTAAAGACATCAACTCACAACCAAAGCTATGTCCGTGTAGAGACAACAACTCATAGTCATATCTATGGTCCTATAAAAAACCTAGCCCACCTTGATACATGCACGATGATAGAAACCAGGGGATATAACCCAATCACAGAGGTACAACCGCAGTTGTCCTCTATCACATCATATCACATGCTCATCATCGAGACCCGACCGCCTTTGGTCTCAAACACTTGGGATCAATATGTCAAGGACACGTAGTCACGAGCACCTCACATACTCAATAGTATGCCCTCTAGGTTTCCCTTAGGATTACCCGTTTCACCATCCAACAAAGTACTGACATTGAAGATGGATCTATGGCACATGGAAGCTACATGATTAGGGTTTTATTTGATTATTTAAGCCAATTCAGTATATTTTTGCATCAATCAAGTTACAATGTATAAGCCCTAAACAAACTTTACAAAGATAAGGGGATAATACAACTCCATAAGATAAAAAAATTTCAATGTATAACTTGTCCCATAATCACTTGATATCACTGTCATTCATAAGGCCATCACCAATATCACATCACTTTGGGATATCAATCCCTCAATTACATCTTAGGAGGATTTCATGTCAAATTTTCATAAAGAACTTATTAGGTCATTAGACCTAATCACATCATTCCCTCTAATTCAAGATATTAGCATGTTACACAATGCACATAATCACTACCATGTATTAGATAAGAGTCACCATAGATTTTGTGACAAAGTGCATTTTTGAATAATTATGAATTATTTACTCTTTTACCATCATTATGTTCACTCATGACCACAACTTATTTTTTTTGGACACTTGATCTTTATTGATTGTCAAATTTGAAATATGATGACCAATGTGAACTTTTTACACATGACACTACATATTAGGTTAAAGTACCACTTTATCCGAAGAAGTATATTTGTCCATATAAATTTATCTTTTGGTTCTTAAACTTTTTCTAAATTTTCTACACATTTTTTTTGAACCTATGGCCCAAATTTCATCTCAATTGGATGTTCCTACTATGTTATATGAATTCTTGAAGTTAATGTGTAGAAAACCCTTTGTTTTCCCATTTTCCAAGTCAGCGATCAATGGCATGAGTAGGGGGCGAGTAACTGCCCTTGGATCTACCTCTTGTGGATTCGGGCCTGATAATGGCTGTTGGGGCATCTCCTACCTCCCACAAATAGCACGACGGTGTTATTGTAGACGAAACATCTAATCTCTCACTCATGACCAAGATTCCAATTTTTGAACGAGTAGAAACACTCGTCTCATGATTCAGAACAAAAATATGCCCACTTTTACCACCATTAAGTCACTAATGTGCCATCAACACCCTTCCCTCTTTTCTCCTTTTCTGTCTGGTGACCTTGGGCTGCAACCAAGGACCAATATTGCCCTAAACCTCATCCTAACACTATAAAAAAACCCACAAAGGATCATCTTCATCATTTTGTAGGAGAACCCCTAATTTTCATGCTCTCTCACACCCTGATCATACCCGATTTCCTCCCTGACTTCCTTCTTGCTCAGACGGTGCCACCACCTGGCCCATTTTGGGCATTGCTTCTCCTTGACCTCTTGCCTCCAATAGCCACCTTCTATCACTCTGTGGGGTTACGAGGACCACGATCGATACCTCCTCTGTCGGTTCTGAATCCTCCTACTCCTAGCTCCTCTACCATGTGTTCTATATTTGTGTGAGGATTGGAGCAAGCGAGGAAGCCCCCGACTTCCCAGTCCAAGGAGTATCAGTTCGGGTTTTAGACCCATTGAACCACACATCCAAACCAGCCAATTTAAGGTTGAACCCCATGAACCAAGATCGAACTAAGCCTTTGATCTAGCAAGCTGCAATGCCTATGTGGCATAATCTCAACCGTCCGATCGTATAATCCAATGGTTGGCCTTTTTCCTTTTTAAGGTATTTTACCACCTTTCTACTCAAAATACTAATAAAATGGTCGAAGCTTATTAAAATCATAGAAAATACATCCTAGCTCCAAAAATTACAAATAAATAGTCAATTTTGATTATAAAAATCCAATGAATCGTTTAAAAATTCATTTGAAGCCTAATTCCTTATGGAGTTTACCAATGTACCTATTTTTTCATCTCTTGCTTATATAATTTATCTAATGATTCAATAATGGTGTTTAATCCTTGGAAACCCTAATTTTTTACTCTGATGATTATCTTGAGACACAAAAACAAGACTAGACTCATTAGTAATCTAGATCTAACCTTTTTGGTTTATCACTCTTGAATGTAAATCATATACAGAAATAATGATTAAACTTGATATTTGATCTAAATGTTGTGAAATCCATGATTTTTGACCTAACGCCTAATCTACGAATTTACTTTTATGTCAATCAAAACTTGTTATAATTTTGAATATGATTTCATGCCATAACATTATGACTAAGCTTGATTATGTATTCCAACCCTAGAATTGTCATATGGTGAATATAAGTGTACTAAATCTTGTGAAATACCTAATCTAGACCCTTAAACTTCTTCCTTGATGATGATCTAGAATATCTATAATGACTTGACTAATGATAATAAAATTAGGGTTAACACATATGTTCCTAAAAGTACCTAGGTAGGTGATTCACACTCAAAATTATACTTGACACTTGTATACTGTTGGACATCTTGAAATATTGTGGATCATGAGTGAATGACCTAACCCCAAGGCTAAATAGGAATGAGTAACCCTAATCTTGAACATTGAAATAAGGCCTTCTAAACATCATGATCTTCACCCTTGATCCAATAATTGTTGATTTAGGATCTAACTCAAAGGGTTGACCTATTACTTGTTGAGATATGTACTCTAAAAATCCTCAGTGAAAGGTATAGTTTTATATTAATTCCTCCTTACATACTAGTAGTATTGAATGATATTTGTATGCACCTCTTGAAAATCTTGGCTATGTATTTGTTTGATCAACTATTACCTACTGATTAGTCTTCCATTTTTCTATTATATAGTTTGCAACAAACTTGAAAACTTAAATGATATTGCCCATTATGACTGCCCAAATTATGATAATGTTGATATTTCATACAAGTGACGTCCTCATTCGGAGGGTGGAACTAGTACATGTGGAATGATCTCAAATATTGTACATGTAAATTGACCTCCTACCTCATATGAAGAGAAGTATCCTGGTGACCTCCCCCATCTCATTGGGGTGATGGAGTCACATAAAATATAAGCATGCTTCTCGATATCAACATAATGGGAAACTTGTGATAAAATTGAATTGTTTGAAATAAAAATCTTATGAGATAAAAGTTGGTCTGAAAATCACTTGTTGACTACATTTTGAATATAAGTCATGCCAAGTACTATATTTTTCTATAAATGCTTTCAATTGTTCAGTATATGTTCTTTTCAAAATGTAACAATGCATTTGCATTGATGGTGTCTCTATTTACCTAATTTTAGGCAAACTAGTTGGATCTTTATGAAGAATTGAATAGATATCTTCCTCTCATAACAAACTCTGATGACAAGGATAAATCTGCAAAATGTCCTAATTGGGTTGGTTAGTTCTTTAAATCTCTTAAATTATGAATTATTATTTCTTATTGTATATGCATGTGTGTGATAACCTTTTGGGCCACTTAGAGATAGGCACTTCAATCCATTTACCACTATCTAGGTAGTTGGATTGGGATTGGGGTAAGAATGGTTCTATGATAGTTGGTATAAGAGAAAACACACTATCATATACTTTAAGTAAATAACCTCTAAAGTCCCTTGAACCTAGGAAACCTAAAGTTCATAATGGTGAAAACTGAGGTGTGTAGGCTCGAGGTTCTGGCATAATTCATCCTATACGCCTTCACGGTGGTTGAGATTATGCACTCTACTTGGCTTTAATTGATCTAGAACTGAACCCAAAGGTTATCTATTGAAACCCTAGAGAGTCTTCCAATTATCGTATCTTCTCTCTAAGGATTACACAGAGACCACCTATTAGTTTGAAGTAGGGTGACTCCTCATCTCTTATTTTTCTAGGTATCATGATTGGATATGCACTCTCCCCATTTTTTGGGTAGTATGGGAATCAACAAAATTGTGGAGTAAATTTGGAACTACAAATGATGAATATCCTATAATCTGATATACTCTTAACTCAACCTATGTGATTAAAGGACTCATAAATGGTTGTACCTTGTAGATGGCCCAACAAACCCATAGTCAACGATCAAGACCCTCTTGAACAAAAAATGATAGAGAAGGGAAGATTGATAAAATAAGGACTAAGAAGAAAATACATGAAGAAGTTGAAAATGATGTAGATAAGGGAAAAGGACCCATGCTCAATAATGTTGACAGTAATGAGGATGAACCATGAAAGGCTTCCAAGGATGATGCTTGGGCGGTATAAACAAAATGTTGATGGATTCTATGACCAAATGGGCAAGATACACACCATCGATAATTCCTAAAGGAGTCCAAATCACCATGATTGCCTTTACGCCTACATCCAATCCCTTACTCATGGAGATAGAGACAAATATAGAGGTTGGAATTGCAATGGAGGACATGTTCAATCGCAAAATGTATCAATAAGAGGACCAATGGAATGAGTACTAGATCTTGATTATGATATGTTGATTATTTAACCTTTTATAGATTTTTTAAATGAACCTTGTACTCACCATATCTTTGAAAAATGAAATTTTATGCCCTATTTTTGACTACCTTTAAATTGTCATCATATTAATTATTTAGAGTTGGGAAGGTAACCCCTTCCTCCTGACTTCATTTTCTTGACCTAAGTCTCAAATAGGTTAGGTCTATGACAATTATAATACTCAATCTTAAAACCCAATTTTAAATACAATGCTGACTATATTATGTGGCTAATTTCCTAGAAATACCTAAGTCTAGATCATTCATTAAATCACGATACCATGGAAATAAAATTGTTGATTGATATCACAAATATTGCTCAAATGTTGCTTGAATATTTTTGCTCATAATTGAATATAGATGAGTGATCTCCTCTAAGGTCTAAATAGGAATCTAAACCCTAGCTTTGAAAAATTTTCAACTTATGATCTTGATGTTTAAACTTTGATTCTTGATGTTTATGTACAAAATCTTAAAACATGACTATGATCAACAATGTGGATCTTGAGATCACCCACGATATGAATAGCTACTTGCTTATTACCAAAAACATAGATCTTGAGGATGTTGACACAATAATGATTCTTGAGCATGATAGTTTTGAATATAAGAATTGGGTTGATTTCACAAAAATGACCTAGCTCTGAACCAGTCACCCACCTCAAATATACTTGATGAAGAAATTGATGTTAAAATTTTGAAATATATCTAGATTGTTGTTATGGGTGGAAAGCCATACCGGTGGTCTGGATAGGAATTAAAACCCAAGGCTTGCATGTTTGGAACCCAAAATTTGGATGCTTGAATCCTTATTCTAGAGTTATGATCTTGTTATTGCATGACCCAATTTAATTCATGATGTATAATATTGACTTGCGATCCCAATTCTCAATTAGTATGCGGACATGACTTGAATTCGATCAGTGAACTATGATCTCTTAACCTCTTGATCAATCAATGCAAGTTTATGTTAGCCTGTTGATGTGGTGGTAATTTTGAGGACATGATTTTGATTATATATTTGAGGATGTTCTAGTATTTTTTTTTTAAGAAAGTCAGGAGGCTATCTTATTCATCCCGCCCTCCTCTTGCGAGCTTCATTAAAACTAAAATTACAGTCACTAATCAATGCATTAACTGGAAACAAGGTAGTACTACTACCCTTACAAATATACCTAGCTAATTAGGGTTGTATTTCAATTGGGGGGATGGCGTACCATTCTTTCCCAACTCGGTTGCGATGGAGTTTAGAAAGTGTATCCGCCACCACATTGGCTTCCCTAGGAATGTATCTCACCTGCCAGCCTGCTCTCTTCAAACACTAAATCCATGTGATAGCCTTGGCATGTTTGGGAAAATCCTGAACAATATTGTTCACCACATTCACTGCAACCTTAGAGTCAGACTCAATGATCAGTTCCATTATGTCATTCATATCTGCGACTTCCATCGCAAGGGTGATCCCCGCTATCTCTGCCTATTCCACCTCCAACGGTTGTAGGTCGGTAGAGATTCCGCCCAACCACTTTCCTACATAATTTCTGATGCTTACTGCCCTGCTCGCATGAGGTTTCTTGACTGTAGAATTTTTTATGCTTTCTCCGGTATTTGAGCATATGACTAGGATTGGATAGTTCAGAATCGTGAGTATGTTTTTGAATTTTGAGGACACAATTCCTGCAAAGGAGGGAAGTATGTGAAAAAGTGCATTTTTGCATAATTATGAATTATTTACTCTTTCACCATCATCATGTTCTCTCATGACCACAACTTATTTTTCTTGGTGACTTGATCAATATTGATACTCAAATATGAAATACGATGACCAATGTGAATTTTTTACACATGATGACACTACAAATTAGGTTAAAATACCACTTTATCCAAAGAAGTATATTTGTCCATAAAAATTCATATTTTGGTTCTCAAATATTTCCTAAATGTTTTCCAAATTTTGGTGAACATGTGGTCGAAACTTCATCTTAATTGGACATTCCTACTATTTTCTATGAATTCTAGAAGTTAATGTGTGGAAAACCCTTTATTTGCTCTTTATTTGCCCCTTTTTCCAAGTCAGCGCTCCATGGCATGAGTATGGGGTGAGTCACCACCCTTGAATCTACCTCTCGTAGATCCTGGCCTGATCTGACAGCCTTTGGGTCATCTCCTACCTCCCGTAATTAGCAGGGAGGTGTTAATGCGGCCGAAACATCTAATCTCTAGCTCATGATAAAGATTCAAAATTCTGAGTAAGTAGAAACGCTCATCTCATGATTCCAAACAAATCTATACCCATTTTGACCACAATTAAGGCAATAATTTGCCATCAAAACCTTTCCCCCTTTTCTCCTTCTCACTCCAGAGACCTTGGGTTGTAACCAAGGACCAATCTTGCTCTAATCCTGATCCTAACACTATAAAACCCCTCGCAAAGGATCACCTCCATCATTCCGTAGGAGAACCTATCATTTTCATGCTCTCTCACACCCTATTCATACCCGAGTTCCTCCTTGACTTCCTTTCCTCTCATATAGGACCACTTCCTGGCCTATTTTGGGTGTCACTTCTCTTCGGCCTCTTACCTCCAATAGCCACCTTCTATCACTTTGCGGGGTTACAACGACCACGAAGAACACCTCCTCTGCCAATTCTGGATCCTCCTGCTTCCATCTTCACTAACACCAGTGAGCTCCTCCGCTATATGTTCTCTGTTTGTGTTAGGACTGGAGCAAACAAGGAAGCCCCCGACCCCCAAGTCCAAGGAGTATCACTTCCGGTTTTACACGCAGTGAACCACACATCCAAACCAAAAAATTTATGGTTGAACCCCAAGAACAAAGATCGAATTAGGTGTCTGAGCTAGAAAATCACAATGCCTGCATGGCACAATCTCAGTCATCTAATCATGTAATCAAACGATCAATCTTTTCCTTTTTAAGGTATTTTACCTCCTCTCTGCTCAGAAAATAAATAAAATGGTTGAATCTTATTTAAATCATATAAAATAAATCCTAGATCCAAAATTACAATAAATAGTCAATTTTGATCAGAAAAATCCACAAAATCATTTAAAAATGCTCAAGAAGCCTAATATAATATGTATTTCACCAATATCCCTAGTTTTTTTATCTCATGCTTATATAGATTATTTAATGATTCAACAATGGTGTTTAATCCTTGGAAACCCTAACTTTTGAATCTGATGATTATCTTAATACACACAAAAAAGACTGGACTCATTAGTATTCAAGATCTAACCTTTGCGGTTTATCCACTCTTGAATGTGAATCATGTACCCTGAAAATAATTAACCTTGGTATTTGATCTAAATCTTGTGAAATCCTTGATTTTCGACCTAACACCTGATCCATAAATTTAGTTTTACATCAATCAAAACTTGTTCTAATCTTGAATACGATTTCATGCCATAAAGTAATGACTAAGCTTGATGATGGATTCTAACCCTAGAATTGTCATATTGTGAATATAAGTGTACTAAATCTTGTGAAATACATGATCAGGACCCTTGAACTTTATCTTTGACGATGATCTAGAATCTATATAATGACTTGAATAATGATCATAAAATTAGGGTTAATGCACATGTTCCTAAAAGTACCTAGGTAGGTCATTCACACTGGAAAAGATACTTGATACTTGAATAATGTTGGACATCTTGAAATATTGCAGATCATAAGTGAATGACCTAACCCCAAGGCTAAAAAGGAATGAGTAACCCTAGTCTTGAACATTGTAACATGACATTATAAACATCATGATCTTAACCCTTCATCCAATACTTGTTGATTTAGGATCTGGCTCAAAGGGTAGAGCTATTACTTGTTGAGATATGTACTCTAGAAATCTTTGGTGAAGGGTACACTTTTATATTAATTCCTCCATAAACAAACTAATAGTATTGAATGATATTTGTATGTACCTCTTTAAAATCTTGGCTATCTACTTGTTTGAGATATTATTCCCCACTGATTAATCTTCCATTTTTTTATAATATAGTTTGCAACAAACTTGAAAACATAAATGATGTTGCCCAATATGACAGCCTAAATTATGATAATGTTGATATTGAGTACAAGTGTCCTCCTCATTTAGAGGGTGGAACTTGTACATGTCAAATGATGTTGAATCATGTACATGTGAATTGACCTCCTACCTCATATGAAGAGAAGGAGCCTGGTGACCTCTTCCATCACATTGGGGTGATGGATTCACATAAAATATAAGCATGCTTCTTGATATCAACATATTAGGAAACTTGTAATAAAATTGAATTGTTCAAAATGAAAATCTTATCAGATAAATGTTGTTTTGAAAATAGCTTGTTGACTACATTTTGAATATAAGTCCTACCAAGTACTATATTTAGATATAAATGTTTGCAATTATTCAATATCTATTCTTTTAAAAGTGTACGCATGCATTTGCATTGATTGCGTCTTGATTTACCTAATTTTAGGCAAACCAGCTAGATCTTTATGAAGAATTGACTAGATCTCTTCTGCTCATGACAAACTCTGATTAAAAGGATAAATCTACAAAATCTCTTAATTAGGTTGGTTAGTTATTTAAGTCTCTTGTTTTATGATTTATTATTTCTTATTGTATATGCCAGTGTGTGAGATCCTCTTGGGCCACTCAGAGATGTGTGCTTCAATCCCTTTACCACTATCTAGGCAGTGGGATTGGGATTGGGGTAAGAACGGTTCCATGACAACTTTCATATGGCTATGAAATTCATTCCACCTACAAGGTTAGGATTGTACAAGTAGGAGAGAAAATCATAACCAGATACTACTCATCCAAGCAAGCACATCAAGTATAACCTCCCCTATAATTATGGTTAGGGTTTTAGACACATAGATGATTTTGCTTTGTATAATCATTCAACTATAAACTCTAGATACATCATCTCCCATTTTCTTGGAACCTATTAGGATCAAAACATCATTGCTAACTTGTTTAATTAACCATCCAAACAACATTAGGTATCCACCAACATTTACATGTATGTGTGTAGTAACCTTTCTATGTTACACAGGTGTACCGACCATGTACTTATGCATGTTTGTCGACCGTCAAAACAACACCTTGTAGCAACCGACATACCTACCTAGGTGTAGCGACCACCATCATAGGTTAGGGTAAACTACTGTCAACATAGGCATCACTATGTGTAGAGACCGCTACACATCATCACCTATGCCATAACTAAACGAAACGATGTTCATCCAATGACTGAGACACAAGCATCCAAGAGTAACGACCATCAAACCAGTACATATGCATCGACACAAACACACACCAAAGGTGTATTGACCAACTAGAGATCAAGCATTGCGGCCAACATCAAAAATTCTATGTTGCAACCCAAAATAGAGTAATGACCAAACCCAAAAAAAATGGGTGCAGTACCCGTTACACGTCACTCATCTACATGTCTAGATCGCAAAAAAGACAACCATGGTGTCAGACGGCCAAAAATATGAACCACACAAGAGTGTATCGACCAAAAACACCAAGAGGAAAAACCTGCATGACTGAAATAGGTGCTAAACACCAAGGACACCAAGCGTCACCAAGATCAACTCTCATTAAAGCATGAAGGTCCAACCCTAAAAATGATCAACTTCATGAACACCCAAGAAATAGAACTAGGAGAGAGAAGACCAAGTTTCAACCTCAAGAAAACCAATTCAAAACTTCAAGTAAACATAAGGACCGAACCATAGCATGGAGATAGAACCAAGGATAATGGTGCACTTAAGAACATCAACTCCTCATCACTTAGAAATTGAGACATGAAATTAGGGTTTAAGAAAGAGAGAAATATACATAAGAACACTACAAAGTCTAAAGCCTTAGATCATGATAACATCATCTAGTACAATAGCATCATGTTTTAGAGATGAAAACAATATCATGCAAGCAATATTATGGTGCCAATAATAGAAGGTGGAAAAGAGTTATGTAGCCCATGTTATGGAGAGACCAAGATCTAAGGATCATGATCTCCAAGATAGAAGAAAGATCCAACCAAGAGAAACTCCACATCCAAAAGATCACCTCAATAGAGAAGAACACCATGGTCAAAGAAGAGCTTAGGAAAGAGGTGAAAAACTCTAGGCTGAACCATAGAAGAAGAAAGGAGAAAGAGGAAAGCTTCTTTTCTCATAGGTACCACAATGGTTGCACCATGGTCTCTGACCTTAGTGAGTAGAAGATCCTTAAGAGAAGTCAACCATGGTGTCACCATAGTATCATAGACAAGAAAGGAGAAGAAGATAGGGTAGAGAACCAAAATAAAATGTGATCAAGGGTTCAAAACTACTTAGCAAGGAAGAAGATCACCACAAGAAGGAAGATCAAGCTCAAGAACACAACATGCAAAGGAGATCTGCCACCAAAGCACCCTCTAGATCCACCAAAATACAAGGTCAGCCAAGCAAGAATGGAGAAGGAAAGAAAGATAAAAGAGTTGCTTGTATGTAAAAGAGAGAGCATATACACATGTGGATAGGAGGGATGAAGAAGGTTATTAGGTGTCAACACAAGAGAGCACCAAAAGGACACTTGTCCACCAAGGAAACATCCATGCAACCACTAAACACTTGCATGCAACATATGGTGATAAAACCTATGTGGGGTATCAACCACATGGGTCACCACCACCCTTGTTGCGGTCGAAACATATCAAAGAACCATGTCGCGAGCGCTACAAGAGATCACCAAACAAATCATGGTTGAAACACATCACTAGAAGACAAACCATGTCAACCAAACCACCTCTAGGTCACCAAGGTTGAAATAAGCATTTCCTAAGGCAAGTATTACATTCACAACACTCATCCAAGAGTGGTGTTGCAGTCGCAACACACCCTTCATGTACTCAAGGTCGCTACACAATTCCAAAGCCAAAACCCTAGAAACCCTAATATGATGCCACCTCATCATCCAAGGTCCAAGAAAGGCACCCCATAGCATAATGTTATCTCTCATGATGCTAAGGCACAAGAACCACACCCTACATGTGACAAATTGCAAAATAAGCCTCACTCATGGGTAAATTGCAACTTGGTCCAAAATAAGCATACATGGCTCAAACATCAGCCAAACAAGATCAAACAGAAAACATAAGATTCTCACATTTTATAAATGCATATCACAATATTAGATTAAGGTTCAACCATCTTACTAAGCAAAGAAAGAACACTTAAGCACTAAGCTAGGTTAGGGGCGTTACAGATTTGGTGTAAAATACTATCTATTCTTAGGTCTTTAGGTGCCTCCTACATTCCTAGAAATGTGGTTACCAGGAACATACCCAGACTTGTGGGATATTTTCATGCTACCTCTCACTAATCTACGAAGAAATACATAAACAGTCTCATTCTTATGACATCCCTCTTCAACTCTCGATTGGTTGGCCATGACCATTGAAAATGTAGAGGACATCTCATTGGTTAGGATTAGGTTAATACTTGAGATCTAAACTAGGTAAACATCTATATCTCACATCACTATATCTCTAAAGATGAAAACTATAGTCATTCTAGGCCATGGTATCTTTCCCTGATAATTCATTCTTAAACCCTAATTTCACATATTGATTCTAGGGTGACTAGGAGAATCATATTTGCCTAGTGTCCTTTACCAAATTTCTCTAACACCATAATGTAACATCCCACTTTTCAAAACACACACACACACAAATATATATATATATATATATATATATATATATAATCAATGAGAATAAGCATTTACTCAAGGGGGTTGCCACAATATGATAAACTTTGCAATTAAAGTTAGTAAAACCACCATGAATTAATTGGAAATAGATTCATACATAGATTTAGGTCATGGAAACTACAACCGGTTCATCTTGAAATCTAAATCTATTAAGCTAGTCTTGAAATAACATGAATAAGAATAATGTAAAGCATATGTAAGAGTCTAGATCAACTTACTAAATGGCATCCCACCTAGAAAAACTTGAAAAGCCCCTCTTATTTGATTGTCATTTTTACTCTTCACTTGCTCCAAGTCAGACAAACATTGTGTCCACAGCCATGCAAAAAAAACATTACATCAATAAGCAGTAATAGGCACTTTATAAGACATAAAATAATAATACTTGACATGAAGTGAAATTGACATGAACTGGTACATGAATTATCTTAAGCAATCATTGAATAACTTTAAACATGATGAATTCGAAAACAAAATGTATGCCACCTCTCTCAATGCCTCATAGGAGCCCATAATTTCTAGGAAATTCCATAACAACCCAAAGGTCCATGATCGAGGTACATATAATGACTTAATCAATTCTATGGTTTTCATTGTTTTTTAGATCTTGACTAAAACATAAAAAGATTTCTCCCTCTTAACATCATGATGGAATTTCTCCCTCATAAACCATAATAGGATTTCTCCTTCTTGAACATGATTCATTAATCATAAAATAATCATAGTTAGTGCTTTACCATAGACTCTACATAAGAAACGAACTAATCATATAATGATATTGATATATGATGTCTTTTGAAAAATAATTCATAATTCATTAAGCATACTAATGTGCATAATCATAAAATAAAACTGAATAAACCAAACTTTACTTTTTCTATATATGCATGGTCCTCTTACCTATTGAAAACCACCTTAGGTCAAGTCCTCTAACTTGATTGAGCCTTTAATCACTATAATTTGATTAAAATCAGAATATGTACATGAGTTCATAATCATTAAACCCCAATCTTGATCTTTGAATAATTTAAGAGATTAAAGGTGTAAAACAACGTTGAAAACAACATAAATAAATAGAGAAGCAAAATATCTTTTGAACACATATTTTCTATCAAATTATGAGGTTATATGAAAAAATTATTTATTTTGCATTATCAATCAATCAGAATTTAGGAAAACCTTAGCATGAAAAACATTTGAATCAACGATTAATCCTACGTAAATAAAAGCCCAAAATACTAAAACCAATAGGTGTCTTACATTTGAAAAAATTAGTGAGGGAAATTGTTTGATTTGGTCTTAAACCAACGCCATGCGTCCCAGAAGCAAAATGTGTGTCTAATCCCCAAAATACCCATGTGTGTCTAATATCTTGATCAACTCACAAAGGATATCTAAGTCGGAGTGGAACTTTGCTTCTTCTTCTTCTTTGATTCATGACAAACAGCTACAACATCGCCCAATAACTGTGACCCAAACTACAAAGAGAAAAATGATCCCTCAATGATGCAAATTCGTGTGTGTCCTACAAGAAAGAACGAAGTCCATGAGCCTCTATTTGGGTGCAAGCATGCAATGAAGAACTTGATCAATGCCATCATCATGGCTAAAGATAGGGAAGGTAGTTGATCCAAAAAACATACCTAGAGACCATATAAGAACTTGATAAAGGTCAAAAAAACATACATGAGGCACAAAAAATGCATATGATGCCTCACCATGGTCGAGTGACCATGGAACGGTTAAGGTGGTGGATGCCGGTGGGAAGCTCAAACCGTGTCTATAGGGTACATGAACCAGGGAAACTGTAGGGCGAACTAGAAAAAGGGAAATCACGAAGGGAGGTTAGAAGAAGGTAGAGGTGGGATGAGGCAAGATCATGGTCGTCGGAGAAGAAAAGCATATAGGCCACATAGGTTGGGATCACGTGGAACTCAACTGGAAGAGGACGCGCAAAAGGTGAGGTCAAAGGATCATTTAAGACCCCTTATATAGGCATGAGATGGGTTAGAGAACCCTCTACAGCTCGGGAGGTGCGAGAGATAGAAACCTAAAATTGGGTGTTTCATCAATAGAGAGAGAGGATGAGTGAGGGCTTGGTCAATTTAAGAAAGAGAGATATATTCAATGCCAAAAGAATCTTTGAAAACCATAATGAGATGAGTAAGAACAAGATCACTAAAGAAGGCACGCTGGAAAAAAATTCAGGCCACAAAATAACCGGAGGTAGAAAACATCTCCAGGACCGTTAGATCGTGAACAAACCATTGTTGATGTGTGTAAAAAAGGAAAGAAAAAGAGAAAGGGGGTGTCACAAAGAAAAATCCATATCTCAAGGTTGTATGTTTCATTAATGATATATCCCATTAAATCTAATTCAAAATCATATGGAAACTTACTTAATTAATTTGGAGGGTCAAATAAAGTCAAAACAAGTTCAAATTTGGATCATAGGATAATTTCATAGAATACATCCTTCATACACAATGAAATTTGAGTTCTATGTATGTTTTGTCCATGGCTTCCATATGGGAAACATACTTAATTCTTCAGTATTTAAGGGATGAAATAAATATAAACTACTTTCTTTGTGAGACTTTAGTCAAATTTTGAGATATACACTAATTATCCCTTCAACAAGTCTTGCCTTATGTATCTTTATGTGCATCATCCCCCAAGTGCAATCCATAAAACAACATTATGGAAGAATGGACCATAAGATCACACCTAGGGAACATCACAAACAATATATACAATTCATTGCAATAATAAAAATAACTTTTACACATGATATAAATACATTGATTCACATACATATTCTTTTCACAAAACTTACAAGAGAGAACATTAAACAAGTTAAACCTCCTTGAATCTTATAGATGGCGCCCCACCAAGTCTTGAACTCATACATATATCCTCTCACTAGTCCTTTTGTGTTAGATATCTTTATCCTTTAAGTTTGCTCCTACCTATGTGCATCCCACCCCTAGCCATGCATTCGATAAATCGATTGTAAGTGATTGGGTTTCAGTAAATATATGAGCATAACTTAACATAAAGCTTTATCAACTGATATGAACTTGCATAACATTAATTATGACTTAAGGATGCATTATGAACATACTTAAACACTATACCTGACTTGAAGATGCATTCTTAACTTGATTAAACATTCTTATTAGGGAACGTACTCAATGAATCATAAACATACCGAACACACTAAAAGTGAACAGTCATCTGAACACACTAAAAGTTTGGAACATAACATACCAAGCACACTGAAAGTGAACAGTCATCTGAACACATTGAAAGTGATCAGGAACATAACATACCGAACACACTAAAACTGAACAGTCATCTGAACACACAGAAAATGAACAGGAACATAACATACTAAACACACTGAAAGTGAATAGGATTGGGCTTGAACCCATAAATATAAGGGGGCTCATAAGGCACCAACCTTCTATAAAAATGTTCATGAGTAGGGCCTAAACATTTTTCTTATTCTTATCGTATCTTACATAGGGTTTTCACCATAATCACATTACTGATCTTAAACATGAAGAGGTAGGTTATTCAAACTGATCTAATCTTAACATGAATCCTAATGCAATAAATCTTATAAGATGTGCATAGCATAATACCTCTTAAAACATTAAAGTTCTTACATGTTAACATATATAATATGAACTTTAAATGTGATTAAGCGAGCAAACTTGTATGAATGCAGTATATTGAAACTAAAAGCATGGACCACTTACCTAATTTATTAGGAACGATTGCTCCTAGAATCCCAATGTAAAACCTTTAATTTTTCCTTGGTCAGATATTGTTGGATTAGTGGGTAATCTGCTTTATGTAGGATCTAATCGATCTGAGGACACTTGGACTTTGTGGCTCGCGGAGAGGGTTATGACCTCCTCAATTTTCCATGTTTAGCAGGGGTAACATAGTGGACACTTCGATGGAAAAATGGGCAGCCCTCTGACCACCCTTGTACCCTAGAAGGATCCCCTCCAACTACAACACCTCTCAAAATAAGATACAGAGGCATCCCTTCCTTTATCTCTGCTTTTCTTGAACCTGTGCCACCACCAACGAGGATAAATCCCAGGTGGCCTTCTATAGTCACCGCAACATCTCCTTAAGGGAAAGTTAGTGGCATCCAGGAAGCCACCACTTGGGTTTTATTGCAATTCGATTGTCCCTCTGTCCCCTATTCGTAATGTATCATCATCTACTCCATGGCCCCTCAGAGACCCTTCTCATTGTTAGGGGATTGAGGTAAGGGCACTGTAAAGGCCTGGTGTAGCCTAGTTTTCAGCCTAGAGTTTCCCAACCAAGATTAGGAAATCCCCTCCCTTCTACTCTCTATGATCTGTAGAGAACACATCACGACACAAACCATTGATTGGATTAAATCGTATAAGACCTGTGTACCACAAACCTTTCAAGTTGCCTCTGTATACGAAGTTAGGGATGTTGTCACCAGACAGATGCATCTCACACTATATATATGCATGGTGAATAGGGGAGATCCCTGGGATACTGAGAAAGCCACCCAAAATGTCCCATATTTACAGGGATCCATTGATTATATTCCCAGTAAGTTTAAAACTCATGTGCATGACGAGCTATACTTATAACAAACTCAACATATTTTACTAAATCTAATCGAGATGTGTCTTCAAAGTAACTGATAATCCTTTATTGTCTATAACTCTCTGAGGAATAAACCTAATATCATGAAGCATTGTCCAAACACTTACTCTCCTCAATTTAAAATAAACCCATACAAGATATATGTATATATATCATTCAACAATTATGATACAATTTCTATTAGGAGGCTCATTTCCCATGTTCAAATACTACAATGGAATATGTGTGATATGACCACTAGAACATATGACACACACACATAACCCATACATCCCTCATAAAAATTTATAGATTTTTCAAAAATTATTTGAGTATTATTAAACCTCAAAATCAATCAAATTAGTTAGAATACAATCTTCCTCATATCTTCTACCTTTATACCTAAATATTGTTAGAATTGATTAGAGACCTATTTGCAATATATAATTCAACCATAAAATTTATTATAACCAAATCAGAATTACAAGATGGCAAATTTTCATACTCACCTCTAGGATTCCTTTAATACTCAAAATCAACTCAATATTATGCGAAGGATATTGACTTGGACCCATAAGTCTCAATCACAACATCAAGATTTCATAAACATCACATAATTTGCTTATCTAGTATTCTAAAAGTTGGGGTATGACAATCCTCCCCTCTTTATAGAAGTTTCATCCTTGAAACTTAAAGCATTAAGAATCTCTAGACAATTATTACATAAAACCCATCATATAAGAATGTCAGATGTGCATTACATTATTTAGAGGATAAACTCTAGTGATAAACTCATGAAAGACCGATAATTAGTTCTTGTCACCCTATTTTTCCAAACTTCCACCTGCAAAAAAAAGAGCACACTAAGGAATCCACGATGTTCAGGTTTTACCATTTGTCTCATTAGATGACTCCATCGATCATATAATGTCACTTTATAGACATTTATAATTAATGTTATAGGTTAAAGATTAATTATTACGGTCCACCCATGATGCCATAATTATCATTTTAAATCATGAAAACCATTACTATCCATTAATAACTTTATCATTACATGTGATACCACAACATACATGCATTATTATTCCCTCATATAATATGCCACATCAATCACAAAAAACCAATATACTTATGCTATGCTTAGTTCGTGTATGAAAGCTACCCAAAACTAGGTTGCACTATACCATTTCCATGAATACAAATACCATCTCAATCCTTCACTCTCAAACTTAGTTTGAAAACCTACATGCAAGATAGATCATTTCATATTATTTTAAAAGGATCCAACTTAGTTTTATGATGTTGTATACTCTAAGTTCTTCCCACATTCTCATCTTGTAACCATATAATACATTGACTAAGGTCATAACTAATTTTGATGGGGTTAGTACCTCAAAGTATTGATTGTTTCATAGGTAGCAAGAATCATCGACCATCCTTCTATTGGTTTCTAAATCTCCAAAAACCATATTTTAGACCCTATAGTATCCTTCGTCTTAAGGAACTGAGCTAGGGTTCCACTAAAAAATGTAGGTTTATGGCATTAAGATTTATTGGTGATTATCTTGCCTTCTTGACTTAGTGTGACGTCCCCGAATTTTTTTAAACTTATTCTAATGTGTGATGTCCAAATTGAAACCTCACCTACGAGACTGCAATTTAAACACCACACACTAGGCTAAGAAAGAGAAAATCATAGGAAGTCAGAAGGAAATGATAGTAGCACATGTAGATAAAAAATAATAAAACCATACAACACATGTTCACCATTCAACATATAATTACATAATGAATTGTTACAACATTTGATATTACATATTGAACAACAAACTTTTACATATACATGTATTACCACTACAACAGGATCTTCTAGACAATAGGTCCACCTGTACACCTGCTCACCACACAACTCTCAACTATGTAGGTTCTTCAAGATCATATGTCCACATCACCTAGACAAAAGATTACATGTGGTACATGTCAACACAATATTCAAGAATATTGTACTGAGTACGCCTATGTGTCTTTTAATATACGTTTCACTACTAAGCTTGGAAATAAGATAAAACTAGAACTTGGCAGTAATAAAAAATATAAGAAAAAGCATATACTTGAACAAAGATATGTTTATTAACAAAAGAGAACATATATTTTAAGCATATTTGCATCATATATCTTATATATATTACACCAAAGTGATAGATGTTTTTAGGCCTTATGATCTCCTACCAAAGAGTTAGATCATATATACAATGTGATCTCCTACCAAAGAGTTAGATCACTCTAATGCACTATACTACCATAGAGTTTAGTACTATCATATGATGGATCAGATATCTTATGTTTCATTTATTCATAGCCATAAGTATGGAAAATGAAGCAAGATATCATACAAGAACCATTATTTCATCCAATATCATATGCCAAGTATTTTTACTACACATATAATACAAGCATATCATATAATAAGCCAAGTAAGAGGTATGGCGTACCTTGATCAAGACAAACCTAAATATCACATATTCCTCAGGTCAACTATATCATTGGTCAAACACAATTAAGATAAGATCATGTATTATCCTCAGATTCTCATCATCTCAACCCTAGTTATGATTTATTAGTGTTTTCCTTAGATCATTAGGACATTTCCATCATTACTTGCATTCTTGTCTTAGAATTATCTTACTAATGTCATTTTCCAGATTATGGTTCATTATCTAAACATTATGTTCCATATCCTTTTTTGCACATATTAACCCTAGTTTATATACATTAATCCAATTAGGGTTACAAACCATGTATTCAGAGTCATTTTCATATAGCATGAATTCTGGGCATCTAACTGATATGAAAGTTGTAAATTAGCTCATAGTTACTAAGATGAGGTTGTTATGTAATTTTCATCATTTATTGATCATAAATGTATTTTCTAAATTTTAAATACGGTTATTAGCCCTAGATAGACATATTAACAAAATTACATGATTGAATGTTATAACATGATAATATTTGACATAATATAGATTATCCATATTTTAGATTTACTGACATATTTTCATCATTTTAGGTCATCATTTGATATTTATTACACATAGAACAAGTGTATAATATCTTACATGTTATCATATAATTTTATACATGAAAGATGTGATGTTATGATTTCACTATGCTCTACTCATTTTTTTGATAATTTTGGTATATTACTTGTAATTTTCTTATAAAAGTACTAATTTCTATGAATTATACATGATCTGGATATTTTACCTTTTTCGGCCTATCACAATCTACCACGTGGCGGACAAGGTGGCAGTCTCTTTCAGTTGATTTCACTCATGGACTTGTCTGGTTCAGAGGTGGGTTGGATGGTATGATCACGGGATTGGACCCAGTTCAGCTCTCCTTTTCTCTTTGATTGCAACTCAACGAGTCTCAATCTTGCGTATGAGTCTTTGGAACTGGGTTCTCCCAGCCGCCGTCTTCTAGGTAATGCCACCACCATGGGACTCTCCTCCAATGTGAGGTTGAAGGGTCTCCGATTAGTTTGTCTACGTCTAACGTCGTATTCTGATGCAACACCCCTTCTTGGTTCCCCTCTACTTCTCCTTTCTCCTACCAGGGTTGTAGATTTCCTCTTTGATGAACTCGCTGGAACCAGATAGCATTGTTGCAGTCCACCCCCGACAAGCCATCTCACTGACCTCTCATTCCGTCAGAGATCCATGGTGCCATGAATCATGGTCTCGACGCCACTATGGATGAAAAAGGGGGGGAGATTGTTCTCAACACTCCTTTTACCAAGAAGACTTCTTGTGAAGATCTGATCAAAGGTATCTGGAGCTTGAGGTAACCCCTTCCCGATATATGTCTTGTCTCCAATGAAGATAGAGCTCATCACTATAGACACCACTAGAGCATGAAAACTAGCCCTTCGTCAACTTCTCTAGGCTCCAGATATCATTTTCATCTTCTCAGGTTTCTAGTATCTTTCTTCCTCCCACTCTGTAAAAGTCGATGGATAATAAGGAGAAATAGGGTATGAATATCCCTCCTTTCACCACGGAATGACCTAAGTGAATGGTCAAATAGTTTCTAGAGATGAGAGGGAACCATTTTCCCATATGATATTGTGTTCAGGCCCATGATTAGCCATGAAACTGGAAATGGGACGTTGCCACTCCAGGAACCTACGACGTCTCATCTAAGCGATCTTGATACAAGATTCCAACCATTAGATCAGGCCATTCTAGGGTCCTAGTTCATTATCTTGAAATCCTATATGTGGCTTCTCTACTTAATCCATATTTTGAAGTTGTGTAGCCCATGTACATCAGTAAGCTCATGATAGTTAATACCATGCCAACGTTGTCTAAATCAATATCTAACCTTGGTCATATGTCATCAAATGTGCACATTATTTCACAAATTCAATCTTAAATACCTTCCTCAAAGGTCCTCCAATCTTCATTAAATTTTAACCATAGTTCTAACATCACTAAAGCACCATTGCACCAAAGTTTTACTTTAAACTACCACTATTTAGTCAGTCCACAATTTAATACAAGAATTCACATACTTATGGGTGTTAATCATGATATCAGCACAAAGTTAATATCCATATCTTATCAAAACACTTGAAACTCTCAAATATCTCAAACACATGAATTCACTTATGTCATTAGGTATCAAAAGGTGCAAAAGTCCACCTCGTCACATCCTACACACCTTAAAGGGAATATTTTGTCCTCGAAATTAAGATAAAATCCAATCTTTCACATCATATACATATTAAAAGAAATTTCATCCTCGAAATTAGGCCATCCTCTTATTTAAAGAAGAGAAACCAAAAATTCTTCATTTGTATGTGAGGAACCATTCTAGATGCAACATATCCAAAAACAAAAGCTCAGAACTATATCTATATAATGTTAACTACACCATTCGTATAAGGGTCAAGCATATTTTCATACACTTAGGTTAGGTCAACCCATATTCATGCATTAGGATTTACATCCTTATTTTACCAAAGAATTAAGGATTCCATCAATAGATTTATCATGGTAAAAAGAGTTAATTAAAATCAACCCAAATTATCCATTCTCATTTCTCCTAAGAGCTCATTACACCAAAGTTCTCATTATCCTTCGATATTCACTAACCTTACTTTCTTAACATTACTCTTAATAACTTTATCATTCTTACCATGGTGCTCTAATCTAGATAAGCCCAGGGAAGTTGTAGTTAACGTCTTACTATAACACCATTATTAACCTTAAGAAAACTAAACAAAAAATTAAACATGTCACCTTTTCTAGGATTTATCTTTTATCAACATAATGAAGAACCTCATTAATTGTGATCCTGTATCACTGATCTATACTACATAATTTATACCATCACACGCTTAAAGAATTATCATGTATGGATACCTCTACAAATCATCATGATACTACCTTACCCGTTTAACCTTGTATCATAGCATCATTACTATTATTTTACACTATTTACCTTAGTAAACATCATGATTCACTTGTTTCATAAGTTCCACCATGGAACTTGGGTTTTAGGTATTCCTCATTCTCATAAAATGTATAGTTAGAAAAAACCATACCTACTTATAACCATTAAACTGGTAACCAACATGGATGATATCCTTCAAAGTATACCTTTAAATATCACATTACTAAGTGTATCCTCACTTATCATTCTTAATATAAAACATTCATTTACAACATTATCATAATGAAACATCTCCGACTATGATTCATTAAATAGATTGAAGGATATATGCTCTCATTACTTAATCATTACCTCAATTATATGTATGGACATCTACACTTGGAGATAATATGATCTGATACACAACATGGTGCACATAAACATAGGTTGGTCTCTATCCTATGATGTGAGCCACCTAAAACATAAGTTTCTATATCCCTACCACCTGATGTAGATGGCTACAAAGATTGAGTCCCACAACCTAGTTCTATACCTGAAATCCAGGGTAGAGTCCCATACACAATTTTCATCAATTACATAAAAATTTTAGATTTTCATCCACATAAGCATTTATGTTCATGAAACATGGTGTAGATGCATGGTACATTGTTCTGATCTTAAAATTTTAATATTTACAAGAACATATACATTGGTGAAAAGAATTTATATTCATTTACTTTGAAGATTTATTACCTTAATGTGTTCCATGATAATATGTACATCTACTTTGCATGAGTAAGAAACATAATCTTGTTTGAAATGAACTCAACCATGACATTGGGATTTTCATAACCCTTTCCACACCTTATAATACCTTTACACAAATATATTAGGGTATTCTTCAAAACAAAACATTATACCCTTTCTTCCAAGGTTAGGCTCCCAAGGTATTAACAATAAGTCCTCAATGTACTTATGGATTTCAAAGCCTATAATCTCATTTGATTAGAAACCTTTAGGGTCCGGCATCATTGATTACTATACTTATATATACTCCCTTACTTCTTAATATATATATATATATATATATATATATATATATATATTACTTTCCTTTTTATGAATGACTTAGTTCTCAACATTCATCAACTATTTCTAGATAACCTAGAGCATGCATTACTATATGAATGTATATACTAAGAAGCCTTACTACTACACTTTAGGGTATCCTGGGCCCTTAAGCTATTACTCTAATCTCGTTATTGTATACTTTATACCAGAGAATCTACTATCAACCATGATTTGTGAACTTCTACATAGTTCTAGTACCATCAGTTTCAAGTGACCACATGTATAGGTTCCTAACATTAACTCTTTATGTCATCTCTTGATACATACTCATGAATATATGTATCTAGAGATGCAAGATCATATTACATTCATCCCCAACGTCTCCTAGTACAAGTGTCCCATACCAAAAGTACCAAAAGGAAGGAGATTAGTATAATATGATTCTGTATCTCAGAATATATCCTCTATGGTTATCAATTTTTTGTGTCCCATATCACAAACTATTGAGAAATAAATAGGACATGCTATGAGTTATGAAGTCATCATTCAAAAACCATTATATATAGATACTTAACCCTAAAATTACTTATCCCTCTTTGGCTCATGCATTTTATATGTGACAACTTTGATTTGTAAAACATAAAATCCTGATACGGTACATCTTTCATTTCTTCTTTCAAAAGTGTTTGAGAATGAAAAACTTTGAGAAAACTCAAATTACTTTATGATATAATAATTATAAGGAAATCTATTCTTTGCTCATTCATAACAAAAGTGCTCAAGAGAAATGCTAAAACTGTCATAAAATGTGGATCCAAAATCATTATTCGAGAAAACATAAATCGATAGTTGTACATTAATGCTAGCCATGTATCAAAGGTGAGGGATCTACCTAAACAAATTGATCTATTTGTCATAAAATTATTCACTATTTCATCATCATCACATCTTACTTATTTGATATTTCATCCTACTTGATTTATATTGAATTATCTTCTTAGAAATCACTAGTACAGAAATGGGTTATAACGTCACTACCTGTAGGGTCGGTTTTTCCAAATAACCGACCTTATATGTCTAAAAAAATGCGGGAACCACTTAAGACCTCTTGGGTCAGTTTTCTTAAGAAAACCGACCTTGTAGTGTAACTCTATAGGGTCGGTTTTCCTAATAACCGACCTTATATGTCTATAAAAAATGCGGGCACCACTTAAGACCTCTTGGGTCGCTTTTCTTAAAAAAACCAACCTTATAGTGTAACTCTATAGGGTCGGTTTTCCAAATAACCGACCTTATATGTCTATAAACAACGCGGGCACCACTTAAGACCTCTTGGGTTGCTTTCCTTAAAATAACCGACCTTGTAGTGTATCTCTATAGGGTCGGTTTTCATAAAATAAGCGACCTTATAGAAAATTGAATTACAAAGCCAATTACAGTTTCCCGCGGAAAAAAATTGCTTAATTTTGGCTTCGCGCTTCGATCTATAGGGTCAGTTTTTCCAAATAACCGACCTTATATGTCTACAAAAAATGCGGGTAATTAGACATCTTGAATCCAGTTTGCCTTCACGCATGTATAAGCACCTCTAGCATCAGTTTTTTCCAAATAACCGACCCTAGAAGTCCCTTCGGTCCACAATATTGTCGACTGAGATAAATCTTGGATCCAGTTAAGTTCACGCATGTATAAGCACCTCTAGCGTCGGTTTTTTCCAAATAACCGACCCTAGAAGTCCCTTCGGTCGACAATATTGTCGACTGAGATAAATCTTGAATCGAATTTTCCTTCACGCATGTATAAGCACCTCGAGCGTCGGTTTTTTCCAAATAACTGACCCTAGAAGTCCCTTCAATCGACAATATTGTCGACCGAGATAAATCTTGAATCTAGTTTGCCTTCACGCATGTATAAGCACCTCTAGCGTCGAGTTTTTCCAAATAACTGACCCTAGAAGTCCCTTCGGTCGACAATATTGTCGACTGAGATAAATCTTGGATCCAGTTAAGTTCACGCATGTATAAGCACCTCTAGTGTCGGTTTTTTCCAAATAACCGACCCTAGAAGTCCCTTCAGTCAACAATATTGTCGGCCGAGATAAATCTTAAATCCAGTTTGCCTTCACGCATGTATAAGCACCTGTAGTGTCGGTTTTTTCCAAATAACTGACCCTAGAAGTCCCTTCGGTCGACAATATTATCGACCGAGATAAATGTTGGATCCAGTTAAGTTCACGCATGTATAAGCACCTCTAGCGTCGGTTTTTTCCAAATAACCGACCCAAGAAGTCCCTTCGATCGACAATATTGTTGACCGAGATAAATCTTGGATCCAGTTAAGTTCACGCATGTATAAGCACCTCTAGCGTCAGTTTTTTCCAAATAACTGACCCTAGAAGTCCCTCAGTCGATGAATTTTCCGATCGATAACCTCTCAGTCGACAAATTCGTTGACCAAGAATGAGCCAGATTTCACCTCTAGGGTCGGTTTTTTCTTATAACCGACCCTAAAGGGCTCCTCGGTCGACAATATTGTTGACCGACATGAATTTTGGATCCAGTTTAGTACTTTTCAAAACTTTATAAAGCATTGGGATCTCAATCCCTTATCTCATTGTTGGGAATTCACATCCCTCAATACCACCATCATCACATTTGCTGGATCTGGGTATTCAAACACTTAGTTCATCACTAAACATGGTTATCACTTATCAGGTAACTATTACCTTCAGGTCATATGACCAAGGTATTCAGGATATTTGTTACACAAGCATCTCACATGGTTAGTATACTTGATAACATCCATATCCATTTCATATCAACATCATGCAATACAAAGATAACATAACTATTCCCTCATTAGGGTTAGAGTTTCCCATCTTTATCAATTAGGGTTTCACATCACATCATCCCATATTAAGGTTACACATAACATTATCATATTATGGTTTTACTCAACATCACCCTATATTAGGGTTTCACATAACATTATCCCATATTAGGGTTTCACATAACATTATCCCATATTAGGGTTTCACACGACATCACCCTATATTAGGGTTTCACATAACATCATCCCATATTAGTGTTTTATAAGCACCTTAGAGCTCCCTCGGTCGACGAATTTGTCGACCGAAAAGAGCCAGATTTTACGTGTATAAGCACCTCTAGGGTCAGGTTTTTCCTTATAACCGACCCTAAAGTGCTCTTCGGTCGACAATATTGTCGACCGACGTGAATTTTAGATCCAATTTAGTTCACACATGTATAAGCACCTTTAGAGCTCTCCTCGGTCGAC
This sequence comes from Alisma plantago-aquatica, assembly GCA_963693085.1. Classification (NCBI taxonomy): domain Eukaryota; kingdom Viridiplantae; phylum Streptophyta; class Magnoliopsida; order Alismatales; family Alismataceae; genus Alisma; species Alisma plantago-aquatica. Next base: position 1,045,454,816 of record OY856411.1, on the reverse strand, counting down.
GAATTTGTCAACCATTAATCTCTTTGTCGACAAATTCATCGACCGAGAAGGAACCAGATTTCACATGTATAAGCATCTCTAGGGTCGGTTTTTTCTTATAACCGACCCTAAAGGACTTCTCGGTCGACGAATTTGTCGACCGACATGAATTTTGGATCCGGTTTAGTTCACACATGTATAAGCACCTCTAGCGTCGGTTTTTTACTTTTAACCGACCCTAGAGCTCCCCTCGGTCGACAAATTTGTCGACCGAAAATGTGTTTGAGTGTCAGGTCGAGTCTCTCCTTTAAAATGGCCGAAACCTAGTCTTTCTCCCCCGCAAAACAAAATTTTCATTCTCTTTTTCTCTCCCACGGCGCGGATACCTTTTCCGCCGTGAAGCCCTTGCCTCCTTTCGCGTCGCCAAAGCCCTTGCCTCCTCTCTGCGAAAAGAGCTCGTCATCGCTGCCTCTCCACACTTCCACGAAGGTCGCCGCCTCTCCGTGAAGGTTGTCTCATCCTCTACGATGGCCGCCGCTATTTCCAAGTAAGGTCACCACCGTTTCCAAGGAAGGTCGCCACCGTTTCCAAGTAAGGTTCCCGAGTTCATTTCCGGGTTCAGATCCACCTTTCTTAGTCTTGGTAAGTGAGATCTGTCTCTTTTTCTTTGTTTTTCTTGTTGTTCTATCTTCCCCTCTCTTCTTCTTGGATGAATCCATGACGTTCCATGGTGGAGCTTGAGATAATGGTTGAAAACATCTTCCACTCTCTTTTTCTTACCTTTTCAACATAGGGTTTGCTTCCTTTTTGGAGAAGGAACCAGCTTGGTGAAGAGGAGTGCCCAAGCTAGGGTTTCTTCTCCATTTTTCTTCAATCTACCTTGTTGTTTGGAGTTTCTACATCATCTCTAAGGTGAGTTATATAACTTTATCCATGATTATTGTTCACTCTTACGTTACATGCACATGATTTTGCCTTAAAAATATTGATCCAAGTATAAAGATGCACCTTTACCTAGGGTGTGAGCTTGTATGATAGTTATTTGTATCATCTTAGATGAACCCTACATCTTGTGCATGATTGTTTTGAAGGAAGTGGTAAACATAGACTTTGTTTGCATATGGATAGCTTTTAATATCTCAAAAGATGTATATTTCTAGGATTTCAAACTAATTTTTCCTCCTTATATTTCAAGCAATCTATCATTTTGTAAATTATGATGTGATTATGAATCATATTTGCCATGAATGTGTGGTTTTGAATGGTGACGGTTGAGCATCAATGCTCCCCTCTCCCAGAATATATGAATATTCATTTCTATTTCAGTTTGAACGTTTTAGTGTACCCCTCGGTCGAAAATTTTGTCGACCAAAATATTTTCGGTCGACAATTTTTCGACCGAGGGGTACACTGAAATGTTTATTTAAATTTTTAGCGTCGGTTATTCCAAAAAACTGACCCTGTAAACTCTCTCGGTCGACGAATTTGTCGACCGATATCCAGTTAAGTTCACACATGTAGAAGCACCTCTAGCGTCCGTTTTTTCCAAATAACCGACCCTAGAAGTCCCTTCGGTCGACAATATTGTCGACCGAGATAAATCTTCGATCCAGTTAAGTTCACGCATGTATAAGCACCTCTAGCATCGGTTTTTTCCAAATAACTGACCCTAGAAGTCCCTTCGGTCGACAATATTGTCGATCGAGATAAATCTTGGATCCATTTAAGTTCACGCATGTATAAGCACCTCTAGCGTCAGTTTTTTCCAAATAATCGACCCTAGAAGTCCCTCGGTCGACAAATTCGTCGACCGAGAAGGAGCACTGAAGTGGTTATTCAATATTTAGCGTCGGTTATTCTAAAAAAACCGACACTGTAAACTCTCTCGATCGAGAAAATTGTGGACCAAAAATGTGTTCGGTAGACAATATTCTCGACTGAGAGTGTTTACAGGGTCGGTTTTTTTGGAATAACCAACCTTACAGGCTCCTTTTTTCTCACCTGGGTCATATTTTTTACAACCTTTTGCGTCGGTATTTACTCTGTAAGGTCGATTTTTTCTGGTCAAATAAATTGACGCTATAGAGCAAAGTCTATAGCAACGGCCACTTAGGCGTCGGTTAAAAAATGACGCTGCAGGTTTAAAAAAACCGACGCTACAGACCATTCTTGTACTAGTGAAGGTAGACCATTTAATCTAGGGCATAACAACCCCACTAAATAGGATATTGTATATCCCCAAACTCCATAATTTGTTAAATGAAGGGATTATGATAGCACATACCTATATCTTTACGTGGGTCTTATTGCTAATACATGGGCTGACTTCACTAAGTCTTACACTTAAGACTCATCCAAGAGGTGAAGACTATAAGAATGTGAGAATCTTTCATTGGTGGCCATCTATATTATTTCTCTGATACCACTTTTGTAGCATCCCCCAAGTACAATCCATAAAACAACATTATGGATGAATGGACCATAAGAAGATACTTAGGGAACACCACAAATAGTATATACCATTCATTGAAATAATAAAAATAACTTTTACACATGATATAGATACATTGATTCTCATATATTCTTTTCACAAAACTTACAACAGAGAACATTCAACAAGTTAAACCTCCTTTGATCTTATAGATGGCACCCCACCAGGTCTTGAACTCATACATAGATCCTCTCACTATTCCTTTCGTGTCAGATAACTTTATCCTTTAAGCTTGCTCCTACCTGTAGGCATCCCATCCCCATCGATGCATTCAATAAACCGATTGTAAGTGGTTCGGTTTCAGTCAATATATGAACATAACTTAACATAAAGCTTTAACAACTGATTTGAACATGCATAACATGAATTATGACTTAAGGATGCATTATGAACATACTCAAACATTATGCGTGACTTGAATATGCATTCTTAACTTGATTAAACATTCTTATTAGGGCACCTACTCAATGAACCATAAACGTACCGAACACACTGAAAGTGAACAGTCATCTGAACATACTAAAAGTGAACAAGAACATAACATAATGAAGACACTAAAAGTGAACAGTCATCTGAACACACTGAAAGTGAACAAAAACATAACATTCTGAACACACTAAAAGTGAACAATCGTCTGAACACACTGAAAGTGAACATGAACATAACATATCGAACACGCTGAAAGTGTACATGCTGAAAGTAAACAGGATTGGACTTGAACCCATAAAGTAAATGGGGTTCATAAGGCACCAACCTTGTATAAAAAGGTTCATGAGTAGGGCCTAAACATTTGTTCTTAGTCTGATATTATCTTACATAGGATTTTTACCCATAATCACATTACTGATCTTAAACATGAAGAGGTAGGTTCTTCGAACTGATATGATCTTTACATGAATCTTAATGCAATAAATCTTATAAGATGTGCATAGCATAATATGTTTTAAAACATTAATGTGCTCACATGTTAACATATATAATATGAACATTAAACGTGATTAAGCGAGAAAAATTGTATGAATGTAGTATATTGAAACCCAAAGAATAAATAACTTACCTGATTTAGTAGGAACGGTTGCTCCTAGAATCCCAATATCAAACCTTTAATTTTTCCTTGGTCGAATATCATTGGATTAGCGGGTGATCTGCTTTACGCAAACGCTGCTCAACCCGTGGTCTCCTGGACTCAACGGCTCGTGGAGAGGGTCGCGGCCTCCTCTGTTCCCCTGTTAAGCAAGGGTCACGCACGGCTGCTCCGGTGGAAAAACAGGCAGCCCTCCGGCAACTCTTGGACCCCAGAAGGATCCCCTCCTGCTTCAACACCTCTCCAAAGCCATACGGAGGTATCCCTTCCTTTATCTCTGCTTGATTGAACCTGCGCCACCACCAGCGAGGATGGATCCCAGGCGGCCATCTCCAATCGCCGTAGCAGCTCCTCAAGGGCAAGTCGGTGGCAGCCATGAAGCCACCAGTTGGGTTCGATTGCAAGTCGATCGTCCCTCTCTCCCCTAGTCGTAATGTCTCATTATCTCCTCCATGGCCCCTCGGAGACCCTTCTCACTGTCAGGGGACGGAGGTAAGGGCGCCGTAAAGGCCTGGAGTAGCCTGGTTCGCGGCTGAGAGTTTCCCAACCAAGAGCAAGAACTCCCCTCCCTTCTGCTTTCTATTATCTGTAGAGAACACATCGCTGCACAACCCATTGATTGGATTGTAAGTCCTGTAAGACCTGCGCACCACAAACCTTTCAAGCCGCCTCCGTGTACATAGTTAGGGATGTTGTCATCACACAGATGCACCTCACACTATATATGCACGATGAATAGGGGAGATCCGTGGGATAACGAGAAAGCCACCCAAAAAGTCCCGTATGTACTGGGATCCTTTGATTATATTCCCAGAAAGTTTAAAACTCATGTGCATGACGCACTATACTTATAACAGACTTAACATATTTTACTAATCTAAAATCGAGATGTATATCTTCAAAGTAACTGATAATCATTGGAAAAAAAACCTAAATCACACATTTGCCATATTTTATTCCCTAAATTGTACGTTTTTGAATTTAATACCCAAAATGGTACATTTGCGGAGCAATGCGTCACCCTCTGGGCAATGCGTCCCGGTTCGGGACGCATTGGTCCCACAAGACGACAATGCGTCGCAGTTCGGGACGTATTGGTCCCACAGGAGGGCGATGCGTCCCGAACCAGGACGCATTGCCCTCTTGTGGGGCCAATGCGCCGCGCGTGGAGACACCCTAACGGCTAAATTTTGCCACGCGGGCAATGCGCCCAGGACGGGGACGCATTGCTCCCACCAAGTACCTGGACCGGCATAACCCAACGACTATTTTGTCGTTGGGCCGCGGTGCGGTGCCACGTGGGAGCAATGCGTCCCCAACTGGGACGCATTGCTCTCCTATAAATATTGGGCAAAATCAGCCCCCCAAACTCACACCATTCTTCATTTCCTTACTCTTGCTCTCTACTCCCATTGTTGAGGAGTTCTTGCTCAAATTTCTACTGCTTGGAGGCGATTTCTAGCTTAATTCAGGCGATCTTGGATCTGCTATCTTCTTCATTTCTTGTACTGCTTGGAGGCGATTCTACTGCTGCTCTTCTCTCTCTTCTCGTATTCATTGATTGACAAGGGAGAACTCTCCATTTGAGGTATTTTTTCTACCAAAATTTTAATTTCCAAAACTCGAACTTAACATTAGTATGCAATATTACAACTGATATAATTGTATTGCTACTCCTTAATTCCACATTACTAAAATAATAATGTCAAAAATGACAATTGAAGGTTAATTAATACCTGAAAAATTATTGTTCGGAATTACAAATTTGTTGTTCTGAAATGATAATGTTACTGAAAAAATAGCAAAATTGTTGTTCTGAAATGTTAATGTTACTGAAAAAAATAGCAAAATTGTTGTTGAAGAGAAATGTTAATGTTACTAAAAAATAGTAGAGTTTTTGTTCTAAAAAGTTAATGTTATAGAAAAAGTAGTAAAATAAATTTAATTCCAAATTCAAAATTATTGTTCTAAAATCTTAACTACTCTTTTAAAAATGATGTTACTGTTCTAAAATATTAATTCATGTTCATATAATGTTCTAAAATATGAATTCTTGTTTTACAATGATAGGAACATGGCATCTAGTTCAAATTCACGAACTGTCAAGATGCGATATGATGATCAATTTCTCTCTGATGGGTGTTATTCTAGTCGATCTGTTAGACCCATAAACATTTCACTTATTAATACCCTATCTGAACTAAAATCATATATCTATACAACACTTAACATCAACCCCAACCACTTCTCTATCAAAGTATCATATCTTTTCCCTAGAGAAAATCATATGCTCGTACAAGTTGATGATGATGATGCATACAGAACCTTGTTATCACTTTCAGCTGATGTCTATATTGATGTGTTTCTTGAAAAAACATCTATCCACCAACAACCTTGTTTCATGGGTCTATTGAATCAATTTCAATCTCAATTCCCTCACAATCATTTACGGAGTCAACCACCTCAATTCTCTCAAAGTTATTTAACTGCTGAATGGAGTCAACCACCTCAATTTTCTCAAAGCTATTTAACTGTTGAATGGAGTCAACCACCTCAATTCTCTCAAAATCCTACTATTGAGAGTGTTGGTGTTGAGGTTGTCAAGGGAGATAATGATAGTGATGATGAAGGTGATAATGATAGTGATCACGAAGGTGATAACAATAGTGATTTTGAAGGTGGTAATAATAGTGAACCACCTGAGGAGGAGTCATTGACTGAAACTGATGATGAGAACACACATCCATTCCCTGACTCTATTGCAACATTGAGTTTTATTCCATCCATATTTGACAACCAATGGCCCCAACATGAACACATTGATTCCAACTATGAAGTTTTTCAAGATGATGACTGGGTGGAAGATTTTCATCATGAATTCCGTCTCAATTACAATCCTTCCAGCACTGTTATATATGAGGGTGCTTTATTTGCGTCCAAAGTTGTATTGGTTGAGATGCTCCAAAAATGGTCGATACAAAAGAATGTCCAGTACCGTACATTACGCTCAAGTAATCGTCATCTTAAACTTGTTTGTATCCATGATCAACGATGTCCTTGGAGATTGACCGCTTGCTGGTCCAAAAGAGCAGGTGGGATGTGGAACATAAAATGTTGTAAAGCAGGCCACAATTGGGAATAACTGTTATGAATCATGATCATCACCAAGTCACAACATCTTATATTGCTCGAATGATAATGCCAATCCTAGTATCACGATTGGATATGTCGACACGAGAAATGCGTGACAAGGTGAACGCTGAACTAAGGCTCCATATATCTTACAAGAAGGCATATCTAGCGAGGAGGAAGGTTGTCTGTAAAATATTTAGAGATTGGGAATCATCATATCATAGTTTGTTTTCGTTCTTGATATCTCTGACACAATATATTCCAAGAACTATATATGCCCACCTTATTGATGATTATACCCTTCAAACTGAAGGCACTCATAGATTCAAGCGGGTGTTTTGGGCATTTGGGCCAGTTGTGAGCGGTTCAGCCTATGCACATTTTTAATAGGAAAATATATTGGCATACTTCTCATTGCATGTGGCATAGATGTTGATAATGATCTATTTCCACTTGCTTTTACTGTTGTCGAAAAAGAAAATAAGGACTCCTGGGAGTGGTTCTTTGGTTGTCTACAAACTTGTATTCCAATCATTCCACGACGTACAAACTTGTGTATTATTTCTGATTGAATGAGTGGGATTTTTTCATAACGTGACTCAAAATTTGATTGGGCTCAACATTGTTATTGTCTTCAACATCTTCAGGAGAACTTCCATAAGCAGTTCAAGTCCCAGGAGTTGAGGGAGCTTTTGTGGAAGATGGGATCCACAATTGATACACATGAATTTGATCATCATATGACTGTTATAGAAACCATAGAACCAGCAGCGAAGGCATATTTATTAGACCAAAATCCAGTACTTTGGTCTCTCACATATGACAGAGGTTGCAGGTATGGGTCATTGACTAGCAATCATGTTGACGGGTGTAATGGAGTCTTAAAAGGTGTTAGAGGTTTTCCAATACAGGCGTTAATTGTTGCCACATACTGTCGCTCCGTGACAATGTGACTAGAGAGGCATAATCTCGCAAATAAACGTGCACAAGATGGACTGAAATGGCCCTTAGGGGTTCATGATAAGCTTTATAATGTTCGAGAGGATGCAAAAAAACTGACAATACACATCCATGTGAACAATGATGAATGGCTTTTTGGTGACATGGATGGACATAGATTTCAAGTAATAGTGCATCCAAATGGTGGCAGTCAATGTAGTTGTGGTTTTCCACAACAATGGCATTATCCATGTTCTCATGTTTGGGTAGCTACAGACTCTGTCAATTGGGATCTTGATGCACTTGTGAGTGCATATTATACAAATGAGGCTTATCTAAACGCATACAGAACTTAATTTCATGGTATTCCCGACAAGAGGTATTGGCCTCAATTTGATGAAAGTAGAGGTATTTATCCCTTATTACCCCTAGAAATGAAGACAAGCTGGAAGACCAAAGAAAAAGAGAAGGGCTTCAACTATGGATGTTGATCCAAATCAATATACATATCACTATTATAAGTGTGGCAGAAGGGGCCATAATAGACACACTTGTCCTAATGTAATATGATGTCTGGTCATGTAATGTTTGCTATTTCAATTTACTCAAGGCATGTAATGTTTGGAATTTTAGTTTGTTCAAGTCATGTAATGTTTGCAATTTCAATTTAATCACGTAATGTAATGTTTGCAATTTCAATTTACTCAAGTTATGTAATGTTTACAATTTAATCACGACATGTAATGTTTGTAATTTCACTAAATGAATGAATTTATAATTGTTTTTTTATAGATGGCTCATCGAAGGGCATGTACATTTCACATGTCGGTAGAGTTAATCCAAATAATAGCTACAAAGTGCCTACAGAGAGAAATGGCTCATCAAACTCTATTGGATGATGACTGGAATGACGTACCAGGTTTGTTATACAACAAGTTAGGATTTATAATGACAAAAGAACAAGCAAAATTTCATTGGAAATTTTTAAAGAAAATGTTTTACATGTATGAAGAACTTCTTGAGCTACCTAGTTGGTATTGGGATCATACTAAATAGAAAGCAATGCCAATCAATGAACAAGTTAAAAACCAGTTAGTTGTATCACATCCAGAGATACATCGAGTTGTACATCAAATGTGGCCATTTTATGAGTCTCTAGATGAGATATTGAATCAAATTCAGTAACTAATTATTGTAATATTTCTCTTTTAGTAGTTCATGCTGTATTTTAATATTATTTAGTAGTTCATGTATTTGAATTAATTTCATCTTATGTAATGAAGAATCTTGACAAACTTATATGTTGTACAATATTTGCACTTTTCATTTAATGTAATATTTGCACTTTTCATAGATATGGCTCCTAGAAAAGCAACATTCCGACTCTCCCAACACCACATCATGTTGGCACAATGGCCTATTACTGACCCAGATGTTTTCGAAAATATTTCCATGGCTGGTTTTGGGCTTGTTCATAGGATACCCTCTATCCACCTTGACCCCACTTTAATCACTGCATTAGTTAACTAGTGAGACAATACTAGCAATACTTTTAGATTTCTCTCATTTGAGATGACTGTAACACTTCAGGACGTTGCAGTGCTTCTAGGTCTTAGGATTGATGGCCCACCTGTTATAGCTTCTTATCCTATAGGTGTAAATGAGGGGCAGTTTTCTTCATGGTCTCACCTTTGTGAGAATTTCTTAGGAGATGCACCACATGGGATGTCTATGGGGCATATCTCCTTGATTTGGCTATGTGAGAACTTCATGGATATGGATGTGACCGTGGGTGATGAAGAGCAACAACTAGAACTGAGGACAAGGTACACCAGGGCATATCTCCAATACTTCCTAGGTAGTTACCTAATCCCAGATAGTACTAGGGATAGAGTGCATGTTAGGTACCTCCCTCTTGTGTGTCATTTTGCACATTGTAGCACTCTATCTTGGGGTGCTACAACTCTATCTTACTTATATAGGGAGTTGTATAAGGCTACCACCCGATCCATGAGAACTGCCCATCTGTCAGGTTGTGTATGTCTATTGCAGCTGTGGTGTTGTAAGAGGTTGGGAATTGGATGCCCAGGTTCAATTGTTATGCACTGGGGGGAGTGGCCAGGAGATGTTCCCTTGGGTTATAGGTAAATATCTACACAATTAATTTTTATATTTGTCCATACATTATTTTGTGTTTATCTAAATATAGTTTGTCAATTTAATAGGTGGCCTACCTTTGTCCAAAGGAGTAACACTATCAGAGGAATAGTTTAGTTTTATGATTCATCATTTGACCATATTTTTCCCTCGCAGGTATAACTTACTTACCTCTACTAACATGTTGTATGGTATATGTTTTATTTATTTGCAATTTACTCCATTTTATATGATACATGTTGTCTATATGAATAACAGATAAATTTGACTCCTTACACTACTGATGTTCTTGAGAGATTGCCTACCATTTGTAGAGAGGGTAGTGATGTTTGGTTGGCACGAGTGCCTTTGTTGTGCTACACAATAGTGGAGTGTCACTTCCCCAACAGAGTACTTGGATAGTTCAGCGTTGTTCAAGTACAACCTACCCTTGAGCTTCCACGTCTTAGCCAGATTGATGGGAGGAGTCATGTGGCTAAGGATTGGCTTCTTCATTATAGGCGGGAGGTGTAGCTATGGAACAATAGGCGTGAGAGCTTAGTTCCCGCTCCATTAACTGATACAGTCTTCAGTCCTCGGGTTCACTACGCATGGTATCATCCCTGGTACATCGTGCCCCCTTCAGCTATGCCTCCGGCCACATACTACCCAAAAAGTTATCACCAACAAGAATTTGTGAGTATCATTATTATTTCTTTTACAAACTGTTATTTTTATCATTGTTATTTGTAATATATGTAATTCTTTATTATGTGTACATACTATGTTTTACAGGTGCAAACATAGGTGGCGATCCGAGCGGCTTTAGGGCACACCCCTACACAGATCAGAGACAACATCTATAACATTCAGGGGGCTTACTTTGATCGTCTTCTCGACTATGCTCAGCTGTGGGATCCCATACCCACTCATACCACAGCCCCTGAGCCCACTCCTACTCCTACTCCTACTCCTATACTTACTGCTCCCGAGCTCACTCCCACTTCTCAGTTCATGGGATGGGGACATACAAGCCCATACTTTGGAGGAGCTGGTTCTTATTCTTCATTAATCACCACACCTCAACCAACATCCTACAATAGAGCAGCTTCTTCTTCTGTTCCAATCACTCCATTCCAACCACAAGTTATTCATGAGAGCCGACCACCACCTTATGCCACATATTCACCTACTCTGTTTGATTTCTCAGGATGCACCCCACCTGATGCATCATATCCTAGTTTTTAGAGACCCCTCACCCCACCTCGACCTTTCCATTTCTACCCTGATGCTCGCCAGCATCCTCCTACACACTTGTCCCCAGTTCAGGCATCACCAGATGACATCGGTACAGAGGAGCCAGATATAGAGGTGGGCGAGGACGTCGTGGGCGAGGAGGACGTGCTTAGTCTTTTATATATTGTACTGTGTTGTATGTATGCCTTTGTGAAGACATGTATTGTATGTAGATCTATCATATTATGATATCACATTGGTTCATTTTGGATCTATCATATTGTTCTGTTGTGTGTTGTGTATTATTTTCTCGTCATGTTGGTTCATGTTTTAACCTTGTTTTTAATTGCTATCTCATTTTTTTGGATTAAGTTCTTATTATATAATCAATTAGGAAGCAACTGATGTTGGTTGCAATACCACTTATATATTCCATATCCATGTTATGAGATATTGAAATTGATAAATTTATAATAATTGGGTATATTATAGACATCCAAATAGAAGTGAACGATTTGTAAATGTACAAATATAATCAATATTGTTAATATACATATCAATAACCATGAAAGAATATCAGTGACTGCAAAAATATTTGAAAAAAAACAATGCATCATGCATGGGGACACATTGGTACATTTCATCCTACATGGGGACGTATTGCTGCAATGCATCCTCGACTTGGACTCATTGGTGCAATGCGTCCCAGCAGCAGAAGTATTGGTCCCACAAGAGGGCAACATGTCCCTAATTGGGACACATTGCCCTCTTGTGGGACCAATGCGTTTGCTGCTGGGACGCATTGGCTCGTGAGACAGTAATGCGTCTCAAAAAGGGACACATTGCTCTGCAAATGTGCCATTTTGGGCAATAAGTTCAAGAACGTGCCATTTAGGGAATAAAATATGGCAAATGTGCCATTTAGGTTTTTTGTCCATAATCATTTATTATCTATACTTCTTTGAGGAGAAAACCTAATATCATGAAGCATTGGCCAAACACACACTCTCCTCCATTTAAAATCAACCCATATCGAGATATATGTATATATATATCATTCGACCATTATGATACAATTTCCATAAGGAGGTACGTTTCCCATGTTCAAATATTATAATGGAATATGTGTGATATGATCACTAGAACATGACACACACACAACCCACACATCCCTCATAAACATTAGAGAATTTCCAAAATATATTTGAGTATAATTAAACCTCAAAATCAATAAAATTAGTTAGAATACAATCTTCCTCATATCTTCTATTTTTTTACCCAAAGATTATTAGAATTGATCAGAGACTTACTCACAATATATAATTCAACAATAAAATTTATTAGAACAAAATTAGAATTGCAAGATGGCAATTTTCATACTCTCCGCAAGGATTCCATAATACTCAAAATTGACTCAATCTTATGTGAAGGGTATGAATTTGGACCCATAAGTCTCAATGTCAACATCAAGATTTCATAAACATCATATAATTTGCTTATCTACTGTTCTAAAGATCGGGGTGTGACATTATGCCCTATTGTAAACTTTCTTGGGAAGAGAGAAAAAGAGAAGTTAATGCTATTTTCTTCTTATGTATACATACAAAAGAAAAGAGGGTCATTTATTGTTTGTTCAAGTGAGTAAAATGTCTCATATTTTTGAAATTAATGCATTGGGCCAGTTATCATTCTTTCTTTATAATCCATGGAGGAGGAGAGAGAAAGCAGATCATGATACTTTCTTTGCATGGTTAAATCATAAAAGGAAAAATATGAAAATTCTTTCCCAAGTTATTGTATTTCATTATTTTGAATTCTACTTCTTTTAGTTTTCTATTTTATTAATTTTATACATTTTCAAGGATAAGAGAGAGAAAAAGAAAAGGGAAATTAATATCCATCATTTTGAGCTAATTGCAACACATAATGTATATACAAAAGAGAAAAAGTTTTTGTGTCTCATTATCTTATAAAGAATATCATTTCATAGTCTTTTTGCTTTAAGTCCCTTAACTTTGTTTATTAGTGAAACCACATTATAAGTCTTAAATTAGTTGTGAAAATTGGGGTCTTATAGTTGCCCTACATTTTTTCATTTTCTTTTAGTATCTCTCCTTTGTCATCTGATGTTATCATCTTCTTATTCCTCCATGTCTTTGCAGCTCTAGTTGTACCATCATTTTTCACAGTATTGCCTGCTGATTCCTTCCCATATTTCACTCCGTCAAGTTGTTCTTCTTGGCCACCTAGGTTTGTAAATTTATTTTAAGTTTCAGTTGTGTCTGGTAGCTTGTCACATTGTTGTTTGTTCTGGACTTCGTGTTCCATAATTTCCCGTCTCTATGTTTTTCACAAGCTCTGACCTTCCTTTCCTAGATTGTCATTCACTTCCTCATCACACTTGCAAGAAGTCCATGCATTGGGTTTGCCTTCTCTTGGTAGAACCTTGGATGTTGTCCAAGCTTTCCACAATACGTGCAGGGTTTTAGGAACACTATGTATTCTACATGATATCCAATATCTATAATTAATATTTTAGAGATAAATTTGTTGGATGTATACACCTATACTACCAACCTCACAAATTTGCAACTTGTTCTTTCCATAGTATGTGAATGCACTTTCACCAAACACCTAAGATCCATGCCGATATAGTCAAAGATCATAGGCACATACAAGTCTAGGGGGAAATCCAAGACCCTTACCCAAGTGATTAGGTAGTGTGGGCGTTTCTTCGTCCTCTTGAATGTATGGTACCACTGCTATACAATAAGGCAACAACAAATATGCTTCCATGGGCCTCAAATAAGTGCTACATCAAAATCCTTCTTGCATGATAATGGTATGCATTAATGTCCAAAATCCACCTCGTACATATTGAAATGACCCATTAGGTTTCCATAATGATTTCATACAGTCCCTCATTATCATGTAAACCACATCAATCCCTATCAATCTTGCGATGACAGTATAACACCATGGCCCAGGTGAGGTCCTCCTTGGCTTCAAGGACAATCTCTAGCGTTGGATTCCCGTCTACTACTTTCATGGTGACATCAATGATTGACAACTTGCTTTCGTATATTCTTTCCAAGAAGAATGTATAAACTACTACTTTCCTTGAGAACTAGATTGACTTGCAGTGTTACTGAAAGTCTTAACTGCTCCAGACCCATAAAGACTTATCACCTTGTTGCCTTCCACTAGCGGGCTATAGTTTTCTACCTTTTTGACTTGATCCTCCACATCCATTGAGTTTAATCCTATAAGAGGTGGAAATAGGGTTTCAATTTTCTATTTAGGCAAACATATATCCTAACCTCTTCAACATACCTATCTGCATTCCTACCATAGACTTGTGAATCAAAATTGTATGCCCACACTTTGTAATGAAACCCTAAACCGTATTGTAGCATGCCCTCCCACTCTACCTACTTATCGAGATATTTCCTCCAATCTCCATTAGATGGGGGGTGTCTTCCACGGAGATACCCACTTCACCTTCCTCCTTTAAAACCTCAGCCTAATCAGTAACCACTGCTTCCCTCGCATCCCCCTCAAACTCCCATTGAGACCATTATAGACTTGTATATAAAGATCATAGTAATACTAATTGTAGAGCTTAAATCTAAATAAAAAAATTATAATACTTGGTTGCAAGCCAAATGTTAACCATATTGTACTATACTTTATAGATTTCTTATTTTGAAGCCATGCTATGAATGTGCAACCTTTGGAGTCTTGAATGGTTGAGGTACTAGATGATCAATTTGACTTTTTAGTTATTTTTATACCTCTTGAATTGCATTCATAAAATCTTGTCAAGTGGTGAATGCAATTTGTTTATTAGTTTTTTCTTTCCTCTTAAAGGTAATCTCAACTATTTTGAATTGTGAATGCTTTTTAATGTTGAATATTGGTAATTGAAATTGGCACTAGAATTAAACTATTGGAGTATTGACCCCTCATGGACATTGGTCCCTTTGGAATTTGGCCCCTTTTGGAGCTTTGGTTCACTTGTGTAACCCAAGTACCCACAACCTGAAATAGTGGATAGGGATTAATTGTCCTCATAGTTAACTAGTATTGGATAATAAGCATTAAGTCAGTTCTCTCCTAGAGTGTGAGAACACAAGGTGGTTACAACTATAGAAGATATGGTATGAAGGTTCCAAAATTAAAATGTGTGATACTTTGAAATCTCAATATCTAGAAGCTTGATATTCTTGAATAGAATAGCAAATCTTTGAATAGTTGATATCTTATGAAAAAAATTGAATATTGAACAATCTTGCATAGTTTACATATTGACCAATCTTGTGAATTGTTATTTTCAAACATGAATCTTTGATCGTCTTAATTCTATTAATTGTAAACATGACTACCTAAGTCCACCAAATAGCCCTAACCTAGTTTTTAAATGCATTCAGTCTTTTCTACTTGCTCAAAGAGCTCAATAATAAAGATTTAGTACCAACATTTGTTGACCTTACCATCTTAGGTACATGTCGTGGTTGAATTTATCCCTTTGGGATATACATGGACATGTGATAAATGGAAGACTTACAAGATACACACATGAGATGCCTTTTGTGGATTGATTAATAGATATAATCCATATATTTATTTCAATTTTTAGTACTTATGTCTAGGCTTCTATAAACATTGGTGTACAACATGAGCATACAAATAATAATTTTTTCATCTTGATATAATCTTTGCAAAAAAATGAAATGTAAAATTGGGTCTCTACTATTTTAGCTTAATAGTGAGATTTGATGGATGGTTAGATGATGGTGAAATTTAGACATAGAGGTAGATTCTAATAAGATAAATCTTAAAGTTTCTTGTGTTGGATAGGGCTTTCAAATTGCAAAGTTTCTATTCAATATAGGCCTAAATGACGAGTTTAAATGTTAAGTTCATATCTATCATAGGGTTTTATATGAAAATAAGGTACAAGGTTCCTACTTAGGGATATTGTTTGAATGAAATTGTTGTTAAACACAAAGTGGTTACTCATTGTAGGGCTCAAATGTAGAAATGAGAAGTATTGGTTATCCTTCTCATGGTATGTCTTGAATGCAAGTTTTAACAATCATGGTATGGAATTAAATGAAAATGTGTTAACTACATAGGGTAGTATTAAACAAGTTTATTATATAGGGTTGGTGCTTGTGTGCATGTAAAAAACATGATGTTTTACCTACTTAGGGTAGGGATTGAGTCCAAGCAAAAAAGACATGATGTTTTTCCTACTTAGGGTAGGGCTCGAATGATGATTTAATATGTAAGTTTTCTACTTAGGGTAGGGCTTGGGATATAGCTAGTCAAATATACATATTCATTGTAGGAGTTTAAAGTGCAAGGTTCCTATTTAGGATTGGAATTTTAGGTGCAAAGTTCCTATTATTGCTAGGGCTTGAAATACAAGATGCATATTTAGGGTATCGATTTTGAAATATAGGGTTCCTACTAAGGATAGGGCCTAAAATGTTGGTTTCCTACTTAATGAAGGGCTTAGATGCTGATATCAATACTCATAATAGTTCTAGTCATGGTAAGGCCTAAAAATGAATTCATCTTTTTATGTCAGACTTTGTAAGTTTAGATCAAGTCATAGTTTACGATCAAGATCCTATTATCTCTATATCAAAGTAGCTCAGAAAAAATTGATAGAAATTTACAATTTTTACTGAGTTCATGTGAACGACCCTACTCAACAACAACTAAAATTCATACATTTGAATGAATTAAACAATGTCCTACTCATTTATAAAATAAAAAATTCATGCCAACAATTGAGAGAAGCAACTCGTATTCAATAAGAGTGGAATCTCATATTCGACAAGATAAACACTATGTCCTCAGTGTAATGGTGCAAAACATAACAAAACATGATAATGAAACCCATTACTTCAGCCACTGTATACACATTGTTGGATCAAATGGCTCTAGAGGGGAGTGAATAGAGCTAAAAACACTCACAAAAAATTCATCAGTGAGGAACTATTGCAAATATGGAATTTGATGTGTAACTAAGCATACATAGCAAGGTTGAGAGATATTGAATGAGATGAAGAACAAATTATACATAGTGATTCCAATATCGAAACTAGGAGAAAATTAGTCCACTACCTAGAGAGGTCAAGCTCTAGAATTTTACAACCATTGCATACTTATATTCCATTATAAGACATACAATAAGGCCTTCCTTTTGCAGGGCAAGACTTCCTTTTTAAGGACCAAAAGGAGCCAATAAACCTTACAAGGACTTACCTATCCTTCGAGCAAGAATCTTCAACCTCTACAATGGCTTACCCAGTTTTACAAGGACCTAGACACCTTCAACAAGGAGCTTCCCTTCTTACATAAAGTCTTCCGCCTTGAAGGAGTTACCCACTCTTCTCAAGGATCCTCAACCTTCACCTTCTCCTTCAACTTGGAGAAGCTATCATCAACTTTGCTAGAAGAAAGGGGTTGGGGAAAGAAATATTTAGAGCTTCACAAGGTTACAATGAAGTAGCTCTCTCAAAAAAGCCGGGACAAGTTCAATCAATTATAGCTAGGAGCATGGATAGCATGAAGGAGCAATCTTGGAATGAAGTCCAAGGGGCCCTATTTATAGTTGCAGATGTCCACTAGCCATTAGAAGCACTTGCGAATGATTTCTAGTCATTTAGGGTGTTGCAATAGATCAATTAGTGATGTTTGCAAAACTCCAATGGCTAGAATCACTTTTTCTTCTCATTTTGTACAGTGCAATTGGTCGAGTTTCTATAAAGGTAACTCGGCCGATAGCACTATGGGTCAAGATAATTTTTAGTTGTCGGCCAAGATTATCCTAGATGAAACTTGGTCAATGCCTAAAACTTCTTTGCCTGTGTAAAGGGTCGGTCAAGTTTCTCCTGAGGTAAACTCAACCAAACATAGACATTGCCAAGACCCATACTAGGCGTCATTCGAGTTTATGAGAGGGAAATTCAACCAATCAAGTCTGTAATGCATTTTGAAAAATGTCATTATAGTTCTTAAATGTTTGAATTAACTACTCCTATTTTTTCATCTTAATTACAAGTCATAACATCAATATGAATGATTACATTGTCCTTGGTCATTTAGGGCATATTCCACAAAAGTGCATTTGCATTGACTTTGGCTATTATTGTGTCAAGTTGGAACTTGATTGAATTTATCATTCTCTTGTACCTAATACCTGAAATAAATTTAAAACAGACATATTAGATACATATGAATGGAATGGTTGTGTAAGGACCCTGGCCTGAGTTTTGGGGTAACCCTATTTTTTTTGGCTTGATCTTGTGCTTAAAACCTTGCTCTAATCTTTTGAGATGTGATTAAGGCTTGTGGAGAGGTTAAGTATACAGTTTGAGCTTGTTTGATTGATGTTTTTGCTTTTGGTGCTAGTTTTGGTACAAGTTGCAATTTACCCAATATAGGGGGTTGATGTGTAATTTGCTACCTCTAGAGTGTTCTCTCTCTATCCTGGCTTATTGAGGGAGATTGTGGTGCTTTGGGGTGATTTGTTTGGCTCTTGGTTGAGTAGTATCACGCTTAGTGGAGATTAGGGTTTTCTAGGGTTTGGGTGTCTTAGCCTTGTGGCCTTATTGTTTTCCCTTGACCTAGGTCATGACCTAGAGCCTATTGTGGGGTGTCGTGGTTGTGGAACTTCCTCCTTGGTGTAGTGGTCAAGATCAAGATTTTTGTGGGTCAATTTGGAGGTTGGTGAGGTGTGCTATGACCTAGACTTTTTGGGGTGATCTTGGTGTTGCGACCTTGGGACCCTAGGTGTGTCGCGGTCGTGACATAGGGTTGCTTCCTTGGATGGTTGAGATCCTACCTAGGGATTATCACCATCTCATGAATGTGGACCTTATGTGGTTGCATGTGGCTGTAGGTTGGTCCTTTTAGTGGACAAGTGTTCTTTTATAGCTCTATCTTGTTGACACCTCATCATTTTCCTTACCTCGCTCCTCCTTTGCTATATGAACCCTCTTCTCTCAATGCAAGTGGTTCTTTTCTCCATCTTCTTCCTCCCTTCTCTTGTGATCGCCCTTGGAGCTTGGTGGAGCAAGTAGATGTTCTCTTGGTGCCTTAGAGGTGGCTCATCCCTTGCATGCGGTGATAGTGGTGACCCTTGGCCATCTCTAGCTCTGCTAAGTGTTTTATCTTCTTTCTTTGATGTTCCTTCATATCTTCAACCTTATTCTCTTCCTTCTTCTCGGCCTTGGGCCATGTTTTTCAAAGGTGATGCTCATGTGGGTGAGAGAGAGTGAGAGAGTTTCTTTTCTCTTTTCTCCCTTCTTTCTTTACTTCAGTTTTGGGGTTTTGCTCTCTCTTTTTGAGATATCCTTTGACCTTGGTGTTTCTCTCTTCTCGAGGTGATCTTGTAGATGAGTGTAGAGCATTCAATGGAGATTATTCTACCCTTATATCATGTGCTTGGAGATTTGGTGGAACTATTCTTAATGTGGGTTATATATGTTAGGAAATATGGTACAAAGTAGTCAGCAAATTTTAAAATTTTATTACCATATTCCCCATGAATAGTAGATCACATCAATAACTATAATGCAAGAAGGATGGTTTATGGGATATACCTGGTCTTAGAGCAAGTCCAATGACAATCCTTGTCGTTGTATATGCACAACTTTGAATCTTAGTTGCACAGGGACTCGTTTGACTGTTGCACCTCCTGGTCTGCACCACAGACTACAACCACAAATGTCATCTTCTTCAGCAGCTCCTCTTGTCACGGACTGTTTTTGGACCTTATCCTCCAAGAGGAAAACAATAACTTCCCACCTCTATGGTAGTCCAACACGGACCACCTAGAACTCCTATCGTCTTATTGGACTGGACAAGAAGGAGTTGTCACTCACTGTTGGTGTACTAGTCACCAAATTTCTCTCCCACAATGATAACTCTCAGTTGTTCTCTCCCGTGGATATCCCAACCTTGTTGAGTAGGACTTGTCATGGCTCTTGCGGTTACCACAACCAGAGAGGACAACAATTGTCAGAGGAAGTGATTCTTAGCTGTATGTGTTGTAGTTGTACTTTGGGAAGCCCCTAGTACCCCTCTATATATAGGAGGAGCAAGGGTTAGGATTCTCAGTCCCCAACCAATGCGGGACTAAAGCGGGAGTCGAAAGGATAAGTAGATCTTAAATTTTCACAACTTTTCTAGAAGTATCACAACCAACGTGTGACAAAATGTTCGTCTCACCAAGTGAAAATTGTCATCTCACCAAGTGAGTCAATCGTCTCACTTAGCAAGACAACCGCTTTGTCACACACTGGTTATGAAACTTTTAGAAAAGTAGCAAAAATTCAGGATCTACATGTCCTTTCATCTCACACACGAGACCGTCATTTTGCTAAGTGAAACAGTAGTCTGGGGTGCGAGATGGTCATTTTGCACTTTCCGAGTCAGATATGAATTGGAAAATCATTTCCTAGTTAATGTCATACATTAATTTACTTGCACCCCAAGTATGTGATATTGAAACGAGTTTGGGAAAACTCCAAAACTATCATTTGTCCCAACTGGGTCATCTCACACAAGCCAAACACTTGTGTCACTCACTCTGAAGGCCATTTGGTGAGTTTGAGTTGAGTTGATCAGTTCAATAGCTTGAACCGGTTGGTTCATAGGGTAGAACTAAGACAATTCAATTTTTGATCTGCTTGACAATCCAAACAGTTGTCTCAACATTTGAGACACCCGTCTGGAAGCCCAAATGGCCATCTCACACAATGAGATGATCATTTGGTAGTTCAGTCTACCAATCTATTGATCTATTATGAATTGAGTACCTAAACACTTTAGTACTTAATTCAATTATCATTCAAGATCAAACTCCTCTTGTATGTGAGTTCCTATGTGTGTGACCCTATAGGTCTCATATCTGTTTGCAGTGAATGTCCATAACAACTTATGACATCACAATCAAAGAGCGATGCCTAGTCACGCATCATTTCTACCCAAGTAAATGGAGAAGTTAAGGAACAACTTCAACCTACAATCTGTGTATGGTGTTACAATGTTTGTATAGTTCCTTTGTTAGTGATGTCTAGATTGAACTAGAGGCATGGGGCAGTCACCCTCATTATTATTCAATCTTTTTCTTGAACCAAGAGTAGACTGTCTAAGATATATGTAAGCCTAATATCACATATTGACTCATGTACGCATGGCCATGCTTTTCTAAGTCTCACTAATCAAGAGGCCTAGGACATCACACTCCAGTATGTGGGACAAATCCCATATCTATAACTCATAGTCAATCTCCATGTGTCAAAGCCACCCAATCATCACCGTTATAACAACCCATATTTTAGGACTGTGTATGATGATGTCAAAGTGTACCCAACGTCATGTGTTTAGTGTAGTGATTTCAGGTTTAAGAACCACAACCACCACCATCACTGTGAGAGTTGACTATGACTTCCATGATGATGGCTTCCATATGTCACTCTCACAATGGGTCTGTCTGATACACCATTCTCTAACGTGAATCTGTGTGCTTGGTTTGATATAGCCATATCATGTCTCACAAAATGTGTCATCAACCAACCCAGACTCTGATCTTATGTATTATTATTTTCCATCAACCTTCCGCAATAATAAATGATCAGGGACATAATGAGGATATATATATATATATATTCTTAACATCTATATGATCTTTTTTTAACAAGGCTAATACTTGAAGACATACTTCATTGAGTAATATAATTCTCTAGACATTTATAATGTTACATCATTATCTCATAACTGAATTATACAGAACAAATTGGAAGCTTGCCTTTTATTAATAATCAAATCATTTCTACATGATATGACATTACAATCATCACATGATTGGCTCTCTGGAAATAGATAACCAACATACTCCCACTTGCACTTAGATCCAAATACCCACAAATCTTATTCCGAGTGACCTTACATGACCATCATGTTTCTGATATGAAAGTGCCTTTGTGAAGGGATCAACAACATTGCTCTCAGTTGGAACTTTGCAAATTTTAACATCTCCTCGTTGTATAATTTCTCGTATGAGATGATACCACCTTTGTATATGCTCTGAGCATTGATGCGATATGGGTTCCTTAGCTTGTGCAATAGCTCCATTTTTTTCATAATAAATCTCAATTGCATCGCTGATGCTTGGAACAACCCCAAGTTCTAAGATGAACTTTTTGATCCATACAGCCTCCTTTGCTGCACTTGATGCAGCAATATACTCGGCCTCTATTATATAATCGACAACTGTTTCATACTTGGAACTCTTCTAGCTCATATATAGCTCCATTGTTAAGGCATACAAAAATCCGGATTGAGACTTGTAATCATCATGATCAGTCTGGAAGCTTGCATCGGTGTAACCTTTTACCACCAACTCATCCTCTCTGCCTTAGACCAAGAACTGATCCTTAGTCCTTCTCAAGTACTTTAGGATGTTCTTTACAACTATCCGGTGCGCATCACCTGGATCTGACTGATATCTTCTCATCATGCTTAAAGCATACGACACGTCTGAATGGGTACATAACATTCTATACATTATTAATCCAATTTCCGAGGCATATGGGAACACACTCATCCGTTCCCTTTCTTCACAAGAACTGGGACATTGAACTCTAGAGATGGGGACACCATGGAGTGTAGGTAGGTTTCCCCTCTTTGAGTTCTCCATGTTGAACCGCTTCAACACTTTTTCAATGTATGTGCACTGACTTAGTCTGATAAGTCTTCTGGATCTATCTCTATAGATATTTATCCCCAAGATGTAGGATCTTATCGCAAGTATTTCATAGAGAATGTATTTCCAAGTCAAGCCTTTACCTTTTATAAAGTAGGGATGATATTCCCCATGAATAGTATGTCATCTACATACAATATGAGGAATGTCTTTATGCTCCCACTAACCTTCTTATACACACAAGGTTCATCATCTTTTTGAGCAAAGACAAACCCTTTGACTGTCTCATCAAAACAAAGATTCCAGCTCTGAGATGCTTTCTGAAATCCATAGATTGACCTTTGTAGCTTACAAAATTTATTGGCAAACTTTGGATCTATAAACCCCCCAGGTTGTGTCATGTACACATCCTCAACAAGATTCCTGTTAAGGAATTCAATTTTAACATCCATTTGCCAAATCTCATAGTCATTATAAGCTTTAATAGTAAGCATGATCCTAATGGATTTAACCATGGCCACTAGAGAAAAGGTTTCAACATAGTCAACACCATGAACTTGTTTGAAACCTATTGGAACCAATATGCCCTTATAAGTTTGAACTTTTCCAACCATTTCGGTCTTCTTCTTGAAGACCCACTTGCACCGTATGGATTTTACCCCTTCAGGTAGATACACCAAAGTCTGTACTTTGTTGGCATACATGGATTCCATCTCAGATCTCATGGCCTTATGCCATTGCTTAGACTCTAGTCTCTCTATAACATCTTTATATGTTATTGGTTCAACATCCATGACCAATTCATTGCCTTCCTGAGTCACAAGATATCCAAATCTTTTAGGCTCAAGTCATGTCCTATTAGATCTACAAGGTCCCTATGTTACTTGTGGAATTTGAGATTCCACAACACTTTGTGAATCTTTAGGTTCCTCCTATACTCTAACGGTTCAATGTTTTCTTGTTGGTCTCGAACCTCTTCGAGTTCTACTTGTCTCCCACTGACCCCTTTGCAAATAGAATCCATTTCAAGGAATACAACATGGCTGGCAACAAACACTTTGTTGTCATATGGATTATACAACTAGTATCACATGGTTTCCTTGGGATATCCAAAAAATTAATATCATATCTAGGGCCAAGCTTTTCAAGAAAAATTTTCTTGACATAAGCTGTGCATCCCCAAATCCTCATAAAAGACATTTTGGTACGTTTCCTAGTCCATATCTCATATGGTGTCTTTTCAACTAACTTAGATGGTACTTGGTTTAGTGTAAACATGGTATTTTTTAGAGCATGTCCCCAGAAGGTTATCGGAAGCTCAGCTAAACTCATTATTGATCACACCATATCTAGCAATGTGTGATTCCTTTTTTTAATATACCATTATATTGTGGTGTTCCAGGTGGAGTCCACTAGGATACAATCCCATGGGCTCTCAGAAGGTCCTCAAAATCTTGGCTTAAGTATTCTCCACCTCGATCAGAATGAAGTACCTTGATACTTTTTCCAAGTTGGTTATGTACTTCATTCATAAACTCTCTAAACATTTCAAGAGTTTCCAACTTGTATCTCATCAGGTAGACATAGCCATAACTACTGAAGTCGTCAGTAAAGGTAATGAAGTATTTGTAACCACCTCTAGTTGTTGTTCCAAAAGGTCCACACACATAAGTATGTATGAGTCCTAATAGATCATTATCCCTCTCATTATTTCTAGTGAAAGGGTCTTAGACATCTTTCCCAACAAAAAAGATTCACACGTCTTAAATGATTCAAAATCAAAAGAGTCTAGATAACCATCCTTATGAAGTCTAGATATACAGTTCTCATTTATGTGCAAAAGGTATGTTTTGTTTGAGTTGATGAGTTTTATCCTTTTGGTATTTACATTATATACATCTGTCTTAAGGTCTAACAGATAAAGAACATAAGACATAGGGGCACTTCCATAAAAGAACCCATCTTTTCAAATAGAACATCGACCACCTTTAATATGGAATTCAAATGTATCATTCTCTAAATAAGATATAGAATTGATGTTTCTATTTTTAGAAGGTAGATAATAGTAGTTCTTTAACTCTTTACAAGCCTCATGGGTAGAGATACACTATATCTTCCAACTGTGCTGGCTACAACTCTTGCGCCATTAGCAACTCACAGTTCCACCTCGCCTTTCCCCAAAGGACTACTTCCCTTCTGATCATGCATATGATAACATATGTGAGATCCACATCCGGTATCTAATATCCAAGATGATGAAGTAAATATATTTTTCTCCATAATTTATATATCTGAAGTGGAGATCACCATCCCGATCTTCTGTATCCTAAAATCCTTCTAGTACAAAGGATGATTTCCTCCTGCACTTTTCTTTCTCCTTATCTGGAGTGCTGAAAAATTGGAATTCAGCTTCACCACATAACTCTTCTCAGTCTTGCTTTGATTCTTGGATTCATCCATGCTGATCATCATCACGGACTTGTCCTTCTTCACTTTTTCTTCCGCATGAATCAACATGGAAAGCAGTTCTGACATCTATCTAGCCGAATTATGCACATGTTGGAATGCAATAAAATGGCTATATAATTCTGTCATAGACTTTTGAATCATATCAGTGGCCAACTCTTACTCAAGTTGAATCCCAACTCTTCAAGATGATACACATGTCCAATCATATTGAGCACATATTCTTCTATCGAGGTTCCCTCTGTCATCTTTGACTCTAGTAGCATCATTAAGATAGCATTCCTTTCTTGCCTATCAAGACCAAGTGTTACCTTCATAATATGTGACACCATTCAAGAACACTCATGTCCTCACAATCCTCATGCAACTCATAGTTCATGTAGCTTAGCATAAGGTACTTTATCTCTAAGGCATCATTGTCATGCTTCCAGTAAGCATCCACTTGTGCCCTAGGTGCATTAGGAGGAGGTTTTTCAGGCATTGGTTTTTCAAGGACGTAGAGCTTGAACTCTTCATTGAGAACCCTTCTCAAAGTCCAAAACCAGTCATGAAAATTTCTCCCATCAAGTTTTTCCTTCTTCAGGATCAATCACAAATCAAATTTGTTTATCATTGATTCTACAAGAGAAAAAATTTACATTTTTCAAAAACCATTATTGATTTGATTTGCTTTGAATTTTTTTGACAATATTAATTAGGTCTTTAATTATTATCACTCCCACTATTTTATTTGAATTCATAGCCCTCAATATCAATTCGGAATATTGCAGTGTACAATATTATAGTGGGCCAAGATCCAAAATAATTCAACCATTACTCGGTCAACACCAACGTCCATGGTCAATTATTAAGGTAGACAGTCATGCCAATTGCATCATATGTAACTCTTGAATAGATGATATGTGCAACCCCTTGCCATAATCACCTACATGCTTCTGGGCTTAGACTCTCTAAGAATCACCAGTTGAGCATGACCGAAAAGATGACAGGATAGAACATGCACCCTATTTTAGCAGAACCTATATATCTATCATCACACTTTCATGAGATGGACGACGCACCATGCTTTAGCGTAACCTACGCTTGGTCGATCAAGATTTTCATGTGTGCCTCTTATGGAAAGAATCTAAGATTTAATATTTTAATTGAGGGAGTTTGTATAAATACATATACTTTATCCAATAACCATATATATAGTACTTAACATATACATGTTGTATCCCACAACAAAAACATGCAATAAACAAAAGTGATGGTTATGGTCAGTCATAGCGTAATCCCTTGGAGACACAAGGAATTATAGTCTAGTTCTACAATACATGCAGAAACTTGTTGTCGATGAAGATCTGTTCTTGCCAATCTAGGTTGATCGGTTCAACCCCTAAACTGATCGGCTTGCCTCTTCACCGATTGTTAGGTCATCACACTGGTCATCTAATCCATTTCTCCACCATCGACTGGCTCCTCCAACTAATCGGTCAGGTCCACTAGGAGATTGGTCTGGATTGTCCACCATGTCCTCCAAGGTCCTTCATCTACGTCATAACAGGAAAGTAAATTACCCTACTTATACATGATTATAGGGAAACCTTGAGTTACATTCGATGGGAGAAAAGGTAGAAGAGAATTAGTATGCAGACAGAGATAAATGAATAAACTAACCACATAAAACCATGCACAAATAGGGGTTATTGGCCATAACCATGCTACACATCCACTATCAAAACCATTTTAGGGAAACACATGTAAATTATATATATATTTCATATATATTAGTTGAGGATTATCGTGGTTTTTGGATTTGATAATATATTATTCACATCGCATGTAATAATATAATGACAACCAAAATATGATCATATAGATTATCCCATAATATGGTAAATTGATGTTAGCTCTGATACCACTGTTTAGAAAATTTGTACAGAGTACTAAGAGAAATTTACAATTTTAGTACCAGATAAATAGTAGATCATGTCAATAACAATAATGCATGAAGGATTGTTTATGGGATATACCTCATCCTAGAGCAAGTCCAACGACAATCCTTGTCGTTGTAGATGCACAACTCTGAATACTAGTTGAACTAGGACTCATCTGAGTGTTGTACATCTTGGTCTGCACCACAAACTACAACCACAAATGTCATATTCTTCAATAACTCCTCTTGTCATGGACTTTTGGTTGACATTGTCCTTTAAGTGGCAAATAATGACTTCCCACCTCTATGGTAGTCCACACAGACCGCCTAAAACTCATGTCTTCCTACTGGACCAGACAAGGAGTTGTCCCTCTCCGTCTGTGTACTAGTCATTGACTTGCTCTCCCACATAAAAACTCTTAGTTGTTATCTCCCGTGGCTATCCCACCCTTACGGGGTAGGACTTGTCGGGGCTCTCATGGTTACCACAACCAGGGAGGACAACAATTGTCAGAGGAACAAATTCTTAGTTGTATGTGTTGTAGTTGTACTTTGGGAAGCCCCCAATACCCTTCTATATATAATAGGTGTTAGGTTTAGGAATCTTAGTCCCCAGCTAATGCGAGACTAAAGCAGGAGTGGAAAGGACAAGTAGATCATAAATTTTTGCACCTTTTCTAGAAGTTTCAGAACATGCGTGTGATGAAATGGTCATCTAGCCAAGTGAGACAGTTGTCTTGCACGTGAGATAGTCATTTCTCTAAAAGAAAATGTCATCTGGGATGCGAGACGGTCATTTAGAAAAGTGAGCTGGTCATTTTGCACTTTCCTAATCATATATAAATTGGCAAATCATTTCCTAATCAATATCATACATTAATTTACTTGCACCCTAAGTATGTGCATTTTGAAACGAGTTTGAGAAAATTCTAGAACTTTTATTCTTCCCAACGGGGCCATCTCACATAAGCGAGATGCCCATTTCACTCATGTAGACGGACGTCTGGTGAGTTCTAGTCAAGCCTATTGGTTCAATATCTTGAATCGTCTGTTCATAAGGCAATACTAAGCCAATTTAATTTCTGATTTTCCTAACAACCCAAATGAACGACTCAACACTTGAGATGCCTGTATGGCTGTCCAAATGGATGTCTCACCCAATGGGATGGTCGTTTGGTTGTTCATTCAACCAATTCATCAATCTATTGTGTGAATTGAGTACCTAAACAGTTTAGTACATAATTCAATTATCATTCAAGATCAAACTCCTCTTCTAGATGAGTTCCTATGTGTGTGACCCTATAGGTACCATATCACATTGGTAGTTGTGATGACCCCAGTTTCTATATACTTTCCTTAGTGACATTCACAGATATGCAGGCACTAATATCTATATATGTCAGAAGGGAAAATACAAGATATTGTAGTAGTCAACTAAAATCAGAGAAAGGAGCCATGTCATTGTTCACAACACCAATATATAGCCACACAAACAATCATTCATTGACAATAAATAAAGTCATTGCATATACTATTCTAGGATAGAAGATATGAATTGTTCTATAAAAGAAAATACATAGGATGTAGAATATCCTATACATCATCTAGGAGAAAAGCATCTATCTAATTAAAAATATATAAGAAAGGAAATGTAGCGAGTCTATCATCCATGTCCCTTTATTTGATGGGTTTAGGTACTTTGAGATGCTTTATTTGTTCCTGGTACCTAGAAAATATGAGAATAAAAAATCATCAATAAAAGTTGGTATGTGGTAAAAGATATGATAGTATGGTTGTATATATGGAAATACTTGAATAAAGAAGAAAGAAAAGAAAACCATTGCTTATGGCAGAAAATCAAGTAACACCTCTTTTATTCATTTCATTAGATGTAGTTGTACTGCAATTTTATAAGCAATTCTCATACATCTAGTATGGGCAAAATTATTTCATCATACATATAACATGGGCAATTCATCATACATCCATGTTAGGCAACATACATCCATATTGGGCCATGTGCACTAGTAGCTACAATTCACCACAATGTCCTTTTATGTTTCATTAACTTTTTGTGAAGCATATAATATAGTAGTTCAACCAACAAGGTATAAGCAAGTAGTTTCACACTCGATACACCATATCAAAAGCACCAAGGAAAACTAGTCTTAGAAGAACAATAACTAGATCAACCTGAAATGAAATCATGGATATACTTGTTACTATTGGTCCATATGACCCATGAATAAGGTTCATTTTTTAGATATGAGTACTTTTATCTTATCATGATTAGATCAGGGATAAATCATGAACTTCGTCTTATTTTTTTTGGACTCACAAGATCACATGTTAAAACTAAGGTCTCATACCTTTTAATTATACCTCTTATCATTCAAAAGGAAACATCTACAAATAGGGTTTCTATTAAGATTAATAAGATCATCAAGCGTTTCCTTTTAGGATTCACATTGTATATGATATCAGAGCTGGATAAAGAGTTTCAAGGTTGATCATGATCATATAGAGGACATTAAATATTTAGGATTTGACATATAGTTGCATGAAGTATACATATGTAGAGAGAGAAAACTAAAATTTAGGTCTTTCCATAATTATTGAGTTAACTATCCCTATCTAATTAGGGTTTCAAGCCATATGGGGATCAATGACTCAATTAGGGTTTAAGATGTCACAAGTCAGAAAATAATCATGCATGACTATTTTTACACAAAATGATAATGATGAAAAGATCTTTATGGCTTTAGGCTATTAGTTTTAAACAATGACTCGCATCTAGGTCATTATTGTATTTTATTTGGATAGATCACATTTTTCTGATGAAAATGGTATATAGGTTCACTATAATCTGACATTTCTAGCATTTTCTAGGATTTTTCTAAGATAATCATTTTTATATTGATTAAGATAAATAAGGAAAAAAAATTTACCTTGATCAACGGAAAGACCTGACAGGATCTATGGCTCAGGTTGATCCAAGGATTCACGAGATGACTCACAAATCATTGAGTTGGTGCGTTAGCCCGCGACGCCAATAGCTGATGTGGTGATTGGCTATTGGTCCGCCTGAGTCCAATGTGGAACCTCACTACCTCCTCTCTTCTGTGCTCATGGATTGGAGGAGCTGGTCACCTAGAGCAACTCCTATTATAGTTCAATGCACGAGTGGTCTGCCTTGGGGGTAGGAAGGAGGACTATCACCTTCAGGGTGATGATCCGAGCCGAACTGGGACCTTCCAGTGTTGCGGCTCCCCCTAGAACTCAGAGCTACTGCAGGGTAGGGCAAGGTCACTGGTGAGAGAGGGGTTAGGGGAGAACAGGGTGTTTGAGATGGTGGGGTTGACCACAAAGCACCCCTTGGTTGAGGTGGAGTTGATGACGAGGAGAAATTGGTGAGGCGAGGTTTGTGGAGGTGTCGCCGAGGTGGTGTATTGGTGGAGAGGAGGTGGAATTGGTGGCGGCGTTAGGAGGTCAGGTGCTTTGAATTGGGTTTTATGGAAGCATAAGGGAGGTCTGATGGAGCTATAGGAGACCTTATATAGGCATTTGAGGGTGAGATCAACAAAGCCCTAATACATGCCTCCTCCACCAGGAGAGGAGCAGAGAATGGGGAGTTCATTCTCCCTAATAGTAGGGCGAGGAGGCTCGAGATAGGGATGGTTGAGTTTAGTTTGATGAGGAGAGGAAGATTATCCTGCCGGTTTCGCTATAAGGTCGCTAGGGTTGGTGTGGCGGTGTTGGGGTCAGTCATTGATCTATTGGGGGAGAATCTCAGGTCTTGCGGGAGGTTAGGGATGACTTGTAAGTCATCAGATCCTTTCTGGATGGCAAGGATCCGAAGACGTATTAAAATCATGCACCCAAGGTCTAAATATGGGGGGGTGCATGACACATATTTGATAAATCAATGCAAAACTTAGTTCATAGGGTCCAATGTAAATGGAATATGTACATAAAATTCAATTGCCCATATCTCCTAATCCACTAATCCAATTGAATTCAAATTTTAAGGAGGGATTCATGACATTATCAGCTAGCTATGGTATAAATTTAGGGTTCAAATTCGATGGTTAAACAGGTTTATTAATATCATATAATACTAGGGTTTGAATTGTGTGACTCCTTTCTATTCAATTTAGTGAGGGAGGTATTTGAGGACAATTTGGTCAACAATTTGAGAAATAAAATTTTAAGAGAGAAGGATAATATGAATACTCACACTGTCACATTCTTCCTTCCTTTTTAAGAATTTTGTCCCCAAAATTCAAGCTGCCTGAAAGAGATGTGGATATTTCTGCTCGACCTCATACTTGAGCTCCCATGTGGCATCAG
The DNA here is from genome assembly GCA_963693085.1 of Alisma plantago-aquatica. Classification (NCBI taxonomy): domain Eukaryota; kingdom Viridiplantae; phylum Streptophyta; class Magnoliopsida; order Alismatales; family Alismataceae; genus Alisma; species Alisma plantago-aquatica. Next base: position 1,045,423,354 of record OY856411.1, on the reverse strand, counting down.
TTTGATGATGGTGGCTCCTTAGAACATTCACCATGTCTATACACTGATTATTGTGAAGCTCCTTTGACTTAAAATCAAAACTTTTGACTGGGGACTTAGCATAAGACATATCATCTTTCAACTCGAGGGGCTCATGATTTAGAATGTGACTGGGGTCTTTGACATAATGTTTCAGATTCGATACATGGAAGACATTATGCATGACACTATACTGAGGTGGCAAAGCAAGAAGATACTCACATTCACCAACCATTTCTAGAATCTCAATGGGTCCAACCTAACAAGGACTGAGCTTTTCTGAATTCTAGGGCAAATCTCGAATAGGTTGCATTTTTAGAAAGACGTGATCACCTTCCTTGAACTGATGTTCGTGTGAGTGAGAATCTATGTAAGATTTCTACCTATCTTGTGCCTGCATCATTCTCTGCCTGATCAGAGCAACTTTATCTATATATAGTTGCATCTTCTCAGATTTCACCAGGATATGTTCTCCGATGTCATCCTAGTGTAGCGGAGATCTACACGGTCGACCATAGAGAGCTTCATAGGGAGGCATCCCTATACTTTCCTTATAACTATTATTATAGGGAAACTCAACTAAATGTAACTAGTGTCCCATAAGCCTTCTCAATCAAGAACACAAGCTCACAGGAGATCCTCCAAAATATGTATTGTGCATTCTGACTGCCCGTCTGTCTACAGATGGTTGGCTGTACTAAAGTTCAACTTGGTGCCTAGTTCTTCTTAAACCTGCTTCCACAACTTTGAGGTGAACTTTGTTTCTTATCCAAGACAATGGATGTTGGAACTTAGAAACTTTTGTAGTAGTTTTCATAGGGAGAAAATGAGCTGACTTAGTGAGGTGATCCACTATGACACATGTAGTGTCATATCCCTTCCTAGTACTGGGTAGCCCCACCACGAAATCCATGGTGATGTGTTCCATTTCCATTCCAGAATTTTAAAGGGTTGTAGTAGACCACCTGGTCTCTAGTTCTCAGCATTGATTCTCTGGCATGTTAGGCATCTGGACACAAACTCGACAATATCACACTTCATGCCCCTCCACCAAAATTTACGTTGTAGGTCTTTGAACATCTTCGTCGTGCCTGGATGAACTCTGTACTTTGGCCCATGTGCCTCACTGAGAATCTTCATCTTCACAACTGACTATTCAAGAACCTACATCCAGTTTTTGTATCAAAGACCTCCATCAACACCCACAGACAGATGTGTTTGAGGCTTTCATAGGAGAGGGGAGAGCTCCACATGATCAAGACTAGCTTTTTGTGCTTTAAGAAGTTCATAATGTAAGTCAGACATGATAGAGATATTGTTGACATGTAAACGATCAGACCAGAACTGTGGCTTCCAACCTACTAGATCTTCAATATTCATCCATTCGGGAACAGATAAGGATGCATACATTGCCCTTTTCCTACTAAGGGCGTTAGTGACTACATTTGCCTTACTCGGATGATAGAAAATATTGAAATTGTAGTCCTTTAGAAAATCAATCCATCGCCATTGTCACAGATTCAGGTCCTTCTGTGTCAGAATGTACTTCAAGCTTTAGTGGTCGGTGAAGATGTCAAATGTTGCCTCGTACAAGTAGTGCCTTCAGATTTTGAGAGCATGACTGATTGCAGCTAATTCAAAATCATGTGTAGGATAATTCAATTAATTGGGTTTTAGTTGTCTGGATGCAAAGGCCACCACTTTTTCGTTCTACTACAGGACACATCCTAAACCATTCCTGGAAGCATCAGTGAATATCACAAACCCTTCATTGCCAGATGGTAGAACAAAAATAAGAGTCGGCGTCAACTTCAGCTTCAACTCTTAGAAACTGGACTCACAAGCAGCTGACTAGAGGAAATGCTCATCCTTTCGAGTAAGCTTAGTCAGAGGAAGTGCGACTTTGGAGAAATTCGGAATAAAGCGACAATAATATCCAGCTAAATCCAAAAAGCTCTAGATTTCAAAAGCATTTCAAGGAGGTTGCCAATCAGGTACAGTAGAGATTTTGGCGGGATCAACATATATATTACCTCCTAAAATGACATTTCCAAGAAACATGAATTTATCAATCCAAAATTCACATTTTGAAAGCTTGCCATAAAATTTCTAGGTTCAAAGAATGTCAAGAACTGATCGCAAGTGTTCCCAGTGTTTTTCCATAGAATCAAAATAGATTAAGATATCATCAATGAAGATGCCCATGAACTCAACAAGATACGGTTGGAAGAATGTATTCATTAGGTTCATAAATATGCCAGGTGCATTGGTAAACCGAAATGGCATCACTAGAAAATTGTAATGCCCATAACAAGTTCGAAAGGTAGTTTTAGAAATATCAAAATCTTTGACTTTAAGTTGATGGTAGCCAGAGCGAAGATCAATTTTTGAGAAGACTTTAGCAGTGTGAAGCTGATTAAAGAGGTCATCAGTGCGAGGGAGAGGGTACTTGTTTTTAATGGTGGCTTGGTTCAACATGTGATAGTCAATACACATTTGCATAGAACTGTCTTTCGTTTTGACAAAGAGAACGGGTGCACCCCAAGGGGAAACACTAGGATGGATAAAACCCTTGTCGAGAAGTTCTTGCAATTGTTTCTTCAACTCCATAAGCTCAACAAGTGCCATCCTATACGACACCCTAGAAATCAGAGTGGTTCCAGGAAGATAATCTATGGAGAACTCAATGTCTCTATTTGGAGGCAGCCCAGGAAGCTCATATGGAAATACATCCAGAAAGTCATGTACCACCTCCAGTCTTTCTACATGCCCACTACCAGGACTGCTCTCTGAGACTAATGCGAGAAAGACCTTCCATCCTTTTGAAAGGAGCTTTTTATCTTTAATAGAGGAAATTATAATGTTATTACATAATCTTCTTCCTCGAGGGATCACCATAGGAGAGGAATGAGGCTGAGAGAGAACTACCATCTTGTTTCTACAGTCAATGTGATCATGATATGTGTATAGGCAATCCATGCCAAGTATAACATCAAAGTCTTCCATAGTTAAGAGAATGAATTTGAAGGGCATACCATGATTTTTGAATTTTAGAGGGAGAACATCAGTCTTCTGTAGGGTAGTGAGTATTTTTCCACTGGGAGTAGACACATCTAAGGGTATATCCTATGTCTCATACATGTAGATGTAACATAGATGCCAGGTTTTGAGAAATAAATGTATTTTTGGATCCAGAGTCGAATAAAGCTTTAATAGGATAACCATTTAACAATATGGTGCCTACACAGGACAATTATATTGTGTATAATTTGAAGGCATTTGAATAGATATTAGATATATGAAAAGATTTTTGGTTACCTTCAACAAGATGGTTGGGATTTTCCTTTGATTCCTCTGTCATCACTGTGAATACTCTAATGTTGCGGTGTCCCTGAGGGTGGACCACCTGCTGGAGGTTTGCCAAGGATAGACAAAATAGGGCACTTGGCAAGGAAATGACCCTCCTTCTTACAGTGGTAGCAGACCGACATGGTATAGCAACTGGGTCCATCATGCCCTTGTCCATAAGTTTTACACTTGTTGTGGTATTCCATCATCTAGTTATAGGTGTTCTTTTGTTCTCTTTTTCTTGAACCTCCTCCTTTTCCTGATCCCTTCTTGTTATGGCTAGGGTGGAACTTTCTAGACTTGTCCTCCTCGGTGGTGGTTAACCCTAAGTATCCCATGCTGGAAGGCTTCTATAAATGTTGTTCCCTTTCCTACTTAAGGGCCATGTCTAGGGTTTCATCTATGCTTCTAGGATGGGAGGCTATAACTAGGGTTTTGAGATGGGCAACAAGGTAGTCAACATAATGTTCAGTGAGGCGTTCATAAGTCCTAATAGGTGCATAACACTCCAGATGCCTAAACTTTTGGGTGTAGTCAACTATTGAGAGACTGCCCTACTTAAGCTCCATGTACATCTTCTCCTTCCTCTTCCTCTCAGCAATGGGCATAAAATGATCAGTGAAGAGGGTTTTGAAGGTTTCCCACCCAATGTTATCTACTTCTTCTCCCCTATTCCCACCATAGTTTTACCCATCCCTTAAGCAAATGGGTGGCATATTTGACCTTCTTTTCAATGGGTACTTCTAGGGTACAGAAAGCATTCTCCATAGAGAGGATCCAGGCCTCAGCCTTATCCATGACTTTAGGCTGGTCTTCCCCCCCCAAAGGTGTCAGGGTTAAGTTTGATGAAATCTATCACTGTCACTTCTTTTTTCGTACATGAGCTGGGTTTAGGGGTTCCTTTTATGGAATGGGTTTACACAAAATCTAGTAATATTTTCTTTTGTTCCTCCCACCTTTCTTTAGCTACACTATTGGGATTAGGTACCTCAGAGGTTTCAAGTTTCTTCCTCTTCTTAGAGGATGACTTTTCGGAAGCCTTGGAGTTATGGGTCTTGGGAGACATCCTGAAATTAGGTTGAACATCACCATTCATCATTTTTTTCCAATTATATTTCATTATTATCATTTATTAATTATTAATGATCTTAATGTTATGACTTGTGGAGGATACCCTAAAATCCTTATCAAAGTCGGTCCACAGGACTTTCTAAATAGAGTGACTCTTTACTAACCTTATATCATAAGGTAAGAGGGAATTTTTTTAAATAAAGATGAGGGGGGAATTTTTCCTATAGAAGATATGAGAGGGAATATCTATGGATTAGAGGGGTTTAATTTAAGGTATGCCCAAAAAGTATGGGACATTTTAGGATATTGTCCAGGTAGACTTATACGCCATATAGGTAGCCTCGTGATTGCCAAGCTAAGTGGCTTTGAGACTTTAGCCAGACCCAGGGTAGATGCTATCATAGACACCTCCACCCTTCACCATCCCTAACTCAAGGACTACCCTAGGCTCACAATAGGTTGAATGAAGTTCATATGACCATGATGTGTAAACATTGGCTCTAATACCAACTGTGACGACCCCAATTTCTATATTCTTTCCTTAGTGACATTCACAGATATGCGTGCACTCATATCTACAAATGTCAGAAGGTAAAATACAAGAGATTGTAGTAGACAACTAAAATTAGAAAAAAGAGCTAGATCGTTGTTCACAACACCATTATATAGCCACACAAACAATCATTCATTGACAATAAATAAAGTCATTACATATACTATTTTGGGATATAAGAGATGAATAGTTCTATAAAAGAAAATACATAGGATGTAGAACATCCTATACATCATCTAGGAGAAAAGCATCTATCTAACTGAAATAAGATAAGGAAGGAAATATAGCTAATCTATCCTCCATGTCCCTTTATTTGATGGCTTTAGGTACTTTGAGATGCTTTTTTTGTTCCTAGTACCTAGACAATATGAGAAACAAAAATCATCAACAAAAGTTGGTACGTGGTAAAAGATACAATAGTATGGTTTCATATATGGAAATACTTGAAGAAAAAAAGAAAACCATTGCTTAAGGTATAAAATGAGGTAAACACCTCTTTTATACATTTCATTAGATGCAGTTGTACTACAATTTGATAAGCACTTCTCATACATCCGGTATGGGAAAAATTATTTCATCATACATCCATGTTAGGCAACATACATCCATACTGGGCCATGTGCACTAGTAGCTACAACTCATCACAATGTCCATTTATGTTTCATTAAGTTTTGACGAAGCATATAGTATAGTACTTCAACCAACAAGGTATAAGCAAGTAGTTTCACGCAAGATACAACATATGATAACAAACCAAGGAAAACTAGTCTTATACTTAATAAGACCACATACCTATTTTGATTAGATCTGGTATCCAAGAGTCTATAAGAACAATAACAAGATCACCCTAAAAGGAAATCAAGGGTATACTTGTTACTATCGATCCATATGACCCATGACTAAGGTTCATTCTTTAGATATGAATACTTTTATCTTATCATGATTAGATCTGGGATTAATCATGACCTTCATCTGATTAATATTTTTTTTGGAGTCAAAAGATCAGATGTTAAAACTTAGGTCTCATACCTTTTAATGATACCTCTTATCATTCAAAAGGAAACATCCACAAATAGGCTTTCTATTATGATTAATTAGATCATCAAGGGTTTCCTTTTAGGATTCACATGGTATAATAGATCAAAGTTGGATAAAGAGTTTCAAGGTTGGACATGATCATATAGGGTCATTAAATATTTAGCATTTGACATATATTTGCATGAAGTATACATATGTAGAGAGAGAAAACTAAAATTTTGGGTTGTTCATAATTATTGAGTCAACTATCCCTATTTGATAAGGGTTTTGAGCCATATGGGGATCATGGACTTAATTAGGGTTTAAGATGTCAACAAGTCAGGAATTAATCATGGATGACTATTTGTACACAAAATGATAATGATAAAAATATATTTAGATATTTAGGCTATTACTTTTGAAAAAGGACTCTCATCTAGGTCATGATTGTATTTTATTTGGATATATCACATTTTTATGATGAAAATGGTATATAGTCTCACTATAATCTGACATTCCTAGCATTTTCTAGGATTTTTCTAAGATAATAATTTTTCTATTGATTAAGATAAATAAGGAAAAGAAATGTACCTTGATCAACGGCCGGATTCGATTGGATCTACGACTCAGGTTGATCTAAGGATTCGTGAGATGGCTTGCAGATTGCTGAGTTGGTGCCCTGGCCCACGACTCCAATAGTTGATGTGGTGATTGGCTATTGGTCCCCCTGAGTCCATGGTGGCACCTCACCACCTCCTCTCTTCTGTGCTTGCGGATTGGAGGTGTTGGTCACCTGGAGCAACTCCTATGATAGTTCAATGCATGAGTGCTCCGCCTTGGGGGCAGGAAGGAGGCCTATCACCTTCGGGGTGATGATCTGAGCCTAACCAGGACCTTCTGCCATTGCGGCTCCCCCTGGAGCTCAGAGCTACCACAAAATAGGGTGAGGTTTCTGGTGAGAGAGGGTTTAGGGGAGAGGAGGGTGTTTGAGATGATAGGGTTGACCGCGAAGCACCCCTGGGTTGTGGTGGAGTTGATGGTGAGGAGAAATTGGTGAGGCAAGGTCTGTGGAGGTGCCATCGAGGTGGTGCAGTGGCGGAGAGGAGGTGGAATTGGTGGCGGTGCTAGGAGGTCAGGTGCTTCAAATTGGGTTTTGTGGGAGCATAAGGGAGGTCCGACAGAGCTATAGGAGACCTTATATAGTAATTAGAGGGTGAGGGAAACGAAGCCCTAATACTTACCTCTGCCGCCAGAAGAGGAGCAGAGAATGGGGAGTTTGTTCTCCCTGATAGTAGGGCAAGGAGGCTCAAGATAGGGATGGTTGAGTTCGGTTTGATGATGAGAGGAAGATTATCCTACTGTTTTCACGATAAGGTTGCTAGGGTAGGCGTGGGGGTGTTGGGGTCAGTCGTCGATCTATTGGGGGAGAATCCTATGTCTTACAGGAGGTTAGGGATGACTTGTAAATTGCCAGATCCTTTCTGGATGGCAACGATCAAAAGACCTATTAATGGCCCATGCCCAAGGGTTGAAGGTGGGGGGGCACATGACACATATTTGATCAATCAATGTGAAACTTAGTCATAGGGTCCAATGTAAATGGAATATGTACATACAATTCAATTGCCCATATCTCCTAATCAGCTAATACAATTAAATTGAAATTTTAAGGAGGGCTTCATGACATTATCAACTAGCTATGGTATAAATTTGGGGCTCAAATTCGATGGTTAAACATGGATGTTAATATCATATAATACTATGGTTTGAATTTTGTGACTCCTTTCTATACAATTTAGTGTGGGAGGTATTTGAGGATAGTTAGTCAACATTTAAGAAATAAAATTTTAAGAGAGAAGGATAATATGAATACTCACTCTATCACATTCTCCCCTTCTTTTTAAGAAATTTTCCCCCAAAATTCAAGCATCCTGAAAGAGGTGTGGATATTTTTGCTTGACCTCATACTTGAGCTCCCATGTGACATTGGTTTGATGATGGTGGCTCCAGAGAACCTTCACCATATCTATATGCCAAATATTGTGAAGGTCCTTTGATGTAAAATCAAGAATTTTGACTTGGGACTCAACATAAGATAGATCATCTTTTAATTCGAGAGGCTCATGATTCAGAATGTGACTGGGGTCTTTTACATAAGGCTTCAAATTCGATACATGGAAGACATTATGCATGACACTGTACTGAGGTGGCAAAGCAAGACGATACACATATTCACCAACCCTTTCTAGAATCTCAAAGGGTTCAACATAATGAGGACTGAGCTTTCCTTTATTCTTGACCGAAGATCGAATAGGTCAAATTTTTAGAAAGATGTGACCACCTTCCTTGAACTGACGCTCTTATCAGTGAGCATCTATGTAAGATTTCTACCTATCATATGCTCACTTCATTCTCTACCTGATTAGTGCAACTTTATCTATATATATCTGCATCTCCTCAGATTTCACCAGGGTATGTTTACCGATGTCGTCCCAGTGTAGCGGATATCTACATGGTTGGCCATAGAGAGCTTCATAAGGAGGCATCCCAGTACTTGCAAGATAGCTATTATTATAGGCAAACTCAACTAAAGGTAAACAGTGTCCCCATGAGCCTTCCCAATCAAGAACACAAGCTCGTAGGAGATCCTCCAAAATCTATACTATGTGTTCTGACATCCCATCTATCTACGGATGGTAGGCTATACAAAAGTTCATCTTGGTGCCTAGTTCTTCTTGAACCTGCTTCCACAGCTTTGAGGTGAACTTTGGGTCCCTGTCTGAGACAATGGATGCTGGAACTCCATGCAGACGTACTATCTCACATATATAGAGGTTGGCCAGCTCAAAAACTTTTGCAGTAGTTTTCACAGGGAGAAAATGAGTTGACTTGGTAAGACGATCCACTATGACCCATGCATCGTCGTATCCCTTCCTAGTCCTGGCTTGCCCCACCAAAAAATCCATGGTAATTTGTTCCCATTTCCATTTCGGAATTTCAAGGGGTCGTAGTAGACCACCTGGTCTCTGGTGCTCGACCTTGATTCTCTGGCATGTTAGGCATCTGGATACAAATTCAGCAATATCACGCTTCATGCCCCTCCACCAAAACTCACATTGTAGGTCTTTGTACATCTTCTTCGTGCCTAGATGAACTATGTACTTCAACCCATGTGCCTCACTTAGAATCTTTGTCTTCACAACATACTATTCAAGAACCCACATTTGGTTTTTGTATCGAATACCATCATCAAGACCCATAGAAAAATGTGTTTGAGGCTTTGACAGGAGAGAGGAGAGCTCCACAAGATCAGGACTAGCTTTTTGTGCTTCAAGTAGTTCATAATGTAAGTCAGACATGATAGAGATATTGTTGACATGTACACGATCAGATAAGAACTATGGCTTCCAACCTACTAGGTCTTCCATATTCCTCCATTCGGGAATAGTTAAGGATGCACACACTGCCCTTTTCCTACTAAGGGTGTCAACGACTACATTTGCCTTACCCGGATGATAGGAAATAGTGAAATCATTGTCCTTTAGATACTCAATTCATCATCGTTGTTGCAAATTCTGGTCCTTCTGTGTCAGAATGTAATTCATGCGTTTGTGGTCGGTGAAGATGTCGAATGTTGCCCCATACAAGTAGTGCCTTCAGATTTTGAGAGCATGACTGATTGTAGCTAATACCAAATCATGTGTAGGATAATTCAATTCATTGGGTCTTAGCTATCTAGATGCAAAGGTTGCCACTTTTCCATTTTGTTGCAGGATACATCCTAAACCATACCTCAAAGCATCATTAAATATTACAAACCCTTCATTGCCATATGGTAGAACAAGAATAGGAGTCGACGTCAACTTCAACTTCAAATCCTAGAAACTAGACTCACAAGCAGCTGACCATAGGAAATGCTCATCCTTCAGAGTACGCTTAATTAGAGGAAGTGCGAATTTGGAGAAATTCAGAATAAAGTGATGATAATATCCAGCTAAACCCAAAAAGCTTGAGATTTTAGAAGGATTTCGAGGAGGTCACCATTCAAGTACAATATAGACTTTAGAGGGATCAATAGATATATTACCTCCAGAAATGACATGTCCAACAAACATGACTGTCAATCCAGAATTCACATTTTGAAAGCTTGCCATACAATTTCTGGGTTCGAAGAATGTCAAGAACTGATCGCAAGTGTTTTTTTTTTGTCGGAAAAAAACTCTGTTACTATTAAATGATACCAAAACTTTAGGTACATGAATAAAACACACCCCCTAACCCTTAACAGGATTACACAAGAACAACTAAAAGACCTGACAACAACAAGACTTAAACAAAAGATCTACCAAACAAAGGTACATGCGTTCCAGGAGGAGGCAACCAAGAGAACCACACACAAAACATAAGATGATAGATCATCCGCCTACCCAACTAAGACACTGCAACATAACTGATCACCCACAAACATAGCAGGCTCAGCAGGCAAGTGTAGAAACACCATCTTCGCTCAGGGTCTCACTCTGGATAGCACTCCTGTTCGGATGCAACTCTATTTCTCACACATGCATATGTGCAGTGTCTATTCTGTCACCCAAAAAGCTCATAGAAGACTCCAAAAGCTACACATCAGGATAACAAGTTGCTGGTTCATCTCCTTTACTCTCCTTCACACATAGCAGTATGCTCATCCCCTGAATGTAGCGATCAGGAGAATAAGAGAAACGAAACATCCGCCCGTCAGCACTGATTAGAGCCATGGAGAACCATTAAGCAAGGAGCGTGACAGGAAGGGGGTAACCCTTTGCTAAAAAAACTCATGCTAGAGAAAACAACCACCTGTTATATCAAATGACTCGTCTAAGGATCTATGGCAAACCATATCAGCTGCCACGAATGTTGTAGAAGCTGGACCTTGAACCTCTTCACATAAGCATTAACCTCATTCACAAAAATTAGTGGAGAGACAACAAGAGAAAGCTTCCTAGCCATCAAGTAGTAACAGAAAGCCGCAGACACTTATACAACTCAGAAGGAGTACCAGGTACTCAGCAGGGAAAGGGGATGGTGAAATCAACCTCCATCCTTCTTTTTCTTTGGCGACTTTTTCCTCCTATTCGACCTAAACTTGTTGAAATCCAGAGAGTCGGCTTCCCAGGGGTCAAAATCCAGGATCGAGTTTGAATCCATATTAGATTCATCATCATCACCAAACAAGTTTTCTTTTTCTTGTTGGAAATCAGAATAACACTCACTGCTACTCCAAATCTTATTGACCTACCATGAGGTAGAGCTCGACGCTCCCTTGCTTACCCTTCTCAGCTCTAATTCCCCTTCCAAATTGAGACTTCCTTCATTGACGACCGGAGGAGACCCAAACATCTCAGGTACTGAGATGGGAGGATTGGGTTGGGGATGAAGCTCAGCATCAGTAGACAGGACAACATCTCTCACCTGATGTTCAATGGAGTCTTGAAAAACTTCATCAAATGCTTCAGAAGAATCCATATTCTTCTCCATCTGATTGGCGATTTTCTCTCCTTGAATCATCATAGATTGCTCCTTAGCAGTCATATTGACATTTCCTCGAACACCTACAGATTTCACCAGCCGGACCTGCAGGTCCTTTTCCGGCAGAGGTCGTCTTGACTTCAATGGACATGGAGTGGCCATGTGCCCAAATCTCGAGCAGCTGGAGCAGATCGATGGCTTGGAGATAACTTCAGTTTTCAGAGTCTTGAGCACAAATTCGACTTCTACCAACATTTCTTTAGGAATTTTCAGTTCGTGAGTCACCTCTATGCACACCCAGGCTGCTTCAAGGCATCCAGCAGAAGCCGAGTAATCATCGATGTCCACCGGCCGACCTAACGTACTGGTAACACAGGATATGTGCTTGTGAGTCCATGGAATCCCCGTGTTCTCAATTTTGAACCAAACGGGAACCTGCATGAAAGAGAGAGGTTGAAGGGGAGAGCCGGGCTACCATGCTTGGGCTACAATCAACAGTCCATCCATGAACCAGGGCGCCTGCTTTAGAACCCGATCTCTATCACCATGAGAGGGCAACTTGATGATATACCCTTCCCTTTCCTCAGACACAACCACAATAGGTCCGCTAGGTCTCCAGGTCCTTCGAATCCATCCAATTAGTTGGCCACCATACGGTTTCCGACCAACGAACCTGATGGATAAGTACTCATCCCAGTCAGGGATGGAGCTATCCTTACTCGAGATGGACGCACACCTCTTTCCATCCTTGATACTTGGCTCGATGAAGTCCATCAGCTCAACATCAACCTCTTCTTGGCCCATTCTGTAGGCTTGCAGCCAGTCAGCTAGCTGATTTGAGGAAGATGCCTCCTCAGACCTGTGGGGCAGAGACTTCAGGGAGTTAGCAGTGGATTCACCACCCTTGCATGGAGGGTTCTTTAAGGCCTCACGACTTTGAAGAATTTGGGGGTTCTCCTCTCCTTCAACCACACCTGAGTCCACCGGAGGGATCGACGGTGACGCCGACCCAAATGAACCACCCCTTTCTCCTACTTCATCGGAGACCCTAGCGAATCGCCCTCCGCCGCGCCCCCTCCCGCATCCTCTCCTTCCACGAGCCACCCCCTACTGATCGCAAGTGTTCCCAGTGTTTTTCCATAGAATCTGAATAGATTAAAATATCATCAATGAAGAAGACCACAAACTCATCCAGATAAAGTTGGAAGACTTTGTTCATCAAGTTCATAAATATGCTAGGTGCATTGGTCAACCTGAATGGTATAACTAGAAATTCATAATGCCCATAACGAGTTCGAAAAGCAGTTTTAGAAATATCAGAGTCTTTGACTTTAAGTTGATGGTAGCCATAGAAAAGATCAATTTTTGAGAAGACTTAGCAGTGTGAAGCTAATCAAAGATGTCATCAATGAGAGGGACAGGGTACTTGTTTTTAATGGTGGCTTGATTCAACATGCGATAGTCAATACACGTTTGCATAGAACTGTCTTTCTTTTTGAGAAAGAGAATGGGTGCACCCCAAGGGGAAACACTAGGACAGATAAAACCCTTGTCGAGAAGTTCTTACAATTGTTACTTCAACTCCATAAGCTCAGTAGGAGCCATCCTATACGGCACCCTAGAAATTAGAGTGGTTCCAGGAAGAAGATCTATGGAGAACTCAATGTCTCTATTTGGAGGCAACCTAGGAAGCTTCTCTGAAAATACGTCGAGAAAGTCATGTACCACCTCCCGTCTTTCTATAGGCCCGCTACTAGGACTGGTCTCTGAGACTAATGTGAGGAAGACCTTATATCCTTTAGAAATGAGATTTTTAGCTTTAAGAGATTAAATTATAATGTTATTACAAAATCTGCTTCCCCGAGGGATCACCATAGGAGAGGAATGAGGCTGAGAGAGAACTACCATCTTGTTTCTATAGTTGATGTGAGCATGATATGTGTATAGCCAATCCATGCCAGTTATAACATCAAAGTCTTCCATAGTTAAGAGAATGAATTCGAAGGGCATATCATGCTTTTCGAATTTTAGAGGTAGAACATCATTCTTTTGTTGGGTAGTGAGTATTTTTCCACTAGGAGTAGACACATCTAGGGTATATACCAAGTCTCCTATATGTAGATGTAACATAGATGCCAGGTTTTGAGAAATAAATGTATTTGTGGATCCAGATTTGAATAAAGCTTTAATATGAGTATCATTTAACAATACGGTGCCTACAAAGGAAAATTATATTTTGAATAATTCGAAGACATTTGAACAGATATTAGATATAAGAAAAGATTTTTGGTTACCTTCAATAAGCTGGTTGGGATTTGCCTTTGGTTCCTCTGTCGTCACTATGAATACTCTGGCATTTTAGTGTCCCTGAGGGGGTGGACCACTTTCTAGAGGTTTGCCAAGGATAGACAAATTAGGGCACTTGCAAGGAAATGACCCTCCTTCTTGCAGTTGTAACAGATCGACTTGGTATAGCGACAGGGTCCATCATGCCCTCGTCCACAAGTTTTACACTTGTTGCGGTATTCCATCAGTTGGTTATAGTTGTTCTTATGTCCTCTTTTTCTTGAACCTCATCCTTTTCCTGATTCGTTGTTGTTATGTCCAGGGTGGAACTTTCTAGACTTTTCCTCCTTTGTGGTGGTTAACCCTAAGTATCCCATTTTGGAAGGCTGTTGTAAACATTGTTCCCTTTCCTGCTTTAGGGACATGTCTAATGTTTCATCTATGCTTGTAGGATGGGAGGCTATAAATAGGGTTTTTAGATGGGTGGAAAGGTAGTCAACATAATGTTCGGTGGGGCGTTCATCAGTCCTAATAGGTGCATAATGCTCTAGAAGCCTAAACTTCCGGGTGTAGTCAACTACTGAGTGACTACCATGCTTAAGCTCCATGTACATCTTCTCCTTCCTCTTCCTCTCAACTATGGGCATAAAATGATCAGTGAAGGGGGTTTTGAAGGCTTCCCACCCTATGCTATCTACTTCTTCTCCCATATTCCTACCATAGTTTTCCCACTAGATTTTTGCCCCTCCCTTAAGAAGATGGGTGGCTAATTTGACCTTCTTTTCAATGGGTACTTCTATGGTACATAAAGCATTCTCCACAGAGAGGATCCAGGCCTCATCATTATCCATGACTTTAGGTTGGTCTTCCCCACAAAAGGTGTCAGGGTTAAGTTTGATGAAATTTGTCACCAACACTTCTTTTTTCCTAGAGGAGCTGGGTTCAGGGGTTCCTTTTGTGGCAAGGGATTCCATGAAATCTAGTAATATTTTCTATTGTTCCTCCCACCTTTCTTTGGCTGCACAATCGGGATCAGGTAATTTTAGAGGTTTTATATTCCTTCCTATTCTTAGAGGATGACTCTTCAGAAGCCTTGGAGTTATGGGTCTTGGGAGGCATCCTAAAATTAGGTTGAACACGTTAAATTTATCATCATTCATCATTTTTTTTCCAATGATATTTTATTATTCTCCTTTATTAATTATTAATTATCTTAATGTTATGATTTGTGGAGGATACCCTAAAATCCTTATCAAAGTTGGTCCTTAGGACTTTCTAAATAGAGTGACTCTTTTCTAACCTTATACCATAAGGTAAGAGGGATTTGTTTTCTTAAATGAAGATGAGGCGGAATTTTTTCCTATTAAAGATATGAGAGGGAATATCTATGGATGGGAGGGGTCTTAATTTAAGGTATGCCCAAGAATTAGGGGAAATTTTAGGATATCGACCAGGAAGACTTATACTTCCATATAGGTAGCCTTGTGATTGCCAAGCTATGTGGCTCTGAGACTTTAGCCACACCCATGGCAGATGCTATCCTAGACACCTCCACCCTTCATTATACCTAACTCAAGGACTACCCTAGACTCACAATAGGGTGACTGAAGTTCATGTGACCATGATGTGTTAACATTGGCTCTGATACCAACTGTGATGACCCCAATTTCTATATACTTTCCTTATGACATTCACATATATGCATGCACTTATATCTATAGATATCAGAAGGGAAAATACAAGAGATTGTAGTAGTCAACTAAAATCATAAAAAGGAGCTAGATCATTGTTCACAACACCATTATATAGCCACACAAACAATCATTCATTGACAATAAATAAAGTCATTACATATACTATTCTGGGATAGAAGAGATGAATAGTTCTATAAAAGAAAATACATAGGATGTAGAACATCCTATACATCATCTAGGAGAAAAGCATCTATCTAACTAAAATAAGATGAGAAAAGAAATGTAGCTAGTCTATTCTCCATGTCCCTTTATTTGATGGCTTCCGGTACATTGAGATGCTTTATTTGTTCCTGGTACCTAGAAAATATGAGAAACAAAAATCATCAAAAAAAGTCGGTATGTGGTAAAAGATACAGTAGTATGGTTGCATATATGGAAATACTTGCAGAAATAAGAAAGAAAAGATGCAGTTGTACTACAATTTTATAAGCACTTCTAATACATCCTGTATGGGCAAAATTATGTCATCATACATCTAACATGGAAATTCATCATACATCCATGTTAGGCAACATACATCTGTACTGGGCCATGTGCACTAGTAGCTACAACTCATCACAATGTCCTTTTATGTTTCATGAAGCTTTGGTGAAGCATAAAGTATAATAGTTCAACCAACAAGGTAGAAGCAAGTAGTTTCACACAAGATACACCATATCATAAACAACCAAGGAAAACTAGTCTTATACTTAATAAGACCACATACCTGTTTTGATTAGATCTGGCATCCAAGA
This sequence comes from Alisma plantago-aquatica, assembly GCA_963693085.1. Lineage (NCBI taxonomy): Eukaryota > Viridiplantae > Streptophyta > Magnoliopsida > Alismatales > Alismataceae > Alisma > Alisma plantago-aquatica. The sequence goes on along the minus strand of OY856411.1, from coordinate 1,045,407,065 downwards.
GTCTAGAAGAACAATAACTACATCACCTTGAAAGGAAATCAAGGGTATACTTGTTACTATTGGTCCATATGACCCATGACTAAGGTTCATTATTTAGATATGAGTATTTTTATCTTATCATGATTAGATCATGGATTAATCATGACCTTCGTCTTTTTTTTTTGGAGTCACAAGATCAGATGTTAAAAATAAGGTATCATACCTTTTAATGATACCTCTTATCATTCAAAAGGAAACATCCACAAATAGGGTTTCTATTATGATTAATTAGATCTTCAAGGGTTTCCTTTTAAGATTCACATGGTATAAGAGATCAGAGTTGGATAAAGAGTTTCAAGGTCAGCCATGTTCATATAGGGTCATTAAATATTTAGGATTTGACATATAGTTGAATGAAGTATACAAATGTAGAGAGAGAAAACAAAAATTTAGGGCTTTCCATAATTATTGAATCAACTATCCCTATTTGATTAGGGTTTCAATCCATATGTGGAAAGGGACTCAATTAGGGATTAAGATGTCCACAAGTCAGACATTAATCATGGATGACTATTTTTACACAAAAAGATAATGATAAAAAGATCTTTAGGGCTTTAGTCTATTACTTTTGAAAAAGGACTCGTATCTAGGTCATGATTGTATTTTATTTGGATAGATCACATTTTTCTGATGAAAATTGTATATAAGTTCACTATAATCTGACATTCTTAGCATTTTCTAGGATTTTTCTAAGATAATCATTTTTCTATTGATTAAGATAAATAAGGAAAAGAAATTTACCTTAATCGACGACCAAATCCGATTTGATCTACGACATAGTTTGATCAATGGTTTCACGAGATAGCACGCGGATCGCTGAGTAGGTGCGCTGTCCCGCAACTCCAATAGCTAATGTGGCGATTGGTTATTGGTTCACCTGAGTCCACAGTGGCACCTCGCTACCTCCTCTCTTTTGTGCTCGTGGATTGGAGGAGCTGGTCACCTGGAGCAATTTTGATGATACTTCAGTGCGCGAGTGGTCTGCCACGGGGCAGGAAGGAGGCCTATCACCTTTGGAGTGATGATTCGAGCCTAACTGGGACCTTTTGGCATTGTGGCTCCCCATAGAGCTCAGAGCTGCCATGGGGCAGGGCGAGATCGCCAAAAAGAGAGGGGTTAGGGGAGAGTAGGGTGTTTAAGATGGCGGGGTTGACCGCAAAGCACCCCTAGGTTGAGGTGAAGTTGATGGCAAGGAGAAATTGGTGAGGCGAGGTCTGTGGAGGTGCCGCCGAGGTGGTGCAGTAGTAGAGAGGAGGTGTAATTGGTGGCAGTGCTAGGAGGTCAGGTGTTTGGAATTGGGTTTCAAGGGAGCATAAGTGAGGTCCGGTGGAGCTATAGGAGACCTTATATAGGCATTTGAGGGTGAGGGAAACGAAGCCCTAATACCTGCCGCCGAATCCAGGAGAGGAGTAGCGAATGGGGAGTTAATTCTCCGTAATAGTAGGGTAGGGAGGCTCGAGATAGGGATGGTTGAGTTTGGTTTGATGAGGAGAGGAAGATTATCCCGCTAGTTTCGTGATAAGGTCGCTAGGGTAGGCAGAGGGGTGTTAGGGTCGGTCGTCAATCTGTTGGAGGAGAATCCCTGGTCTCGTAAGAGGTTAGGGATGACTTGTAAGTTTTCAGATCCTTTCTAGATGGCAATGATCAAAAGACCTATTAAAGGCCCATAACCAAGGTTTGAAGGTGGGGGGGGGCGCGTGACACATATTTGATCAATTAATTCTAAACTTAGGTCATATGGTCCAATGTAAATGGAATATGTACATAAAATTCAATTGCCCATATCTCCTAATCGGCTAATCCAATTGAATTGAAATTTTAAGGAGGGCTTCATGACATTATCAAGTAGCTATGGTATGAATTTGGGGTTAACATTTGATGGTTAAACATGGTTATTAATATCATATAATACTAGGGTTTGAATTTTGTGACTCCTTTCTATTCAATTTAGTGAGGGATGTATTTGAGGACATTTTGGTCAACAATTTGAGAAATAAAATTTTAGGAGAGAAGGATAATATGAAAACTCACTCTATCACAATAATGAATGTCCATAACAACTTATGACATCATAAGAAAAGAGTGGTGCCTAGTCGCACATTATTTCTACCCAAGTAAATTGAAAAGTTGGGGTACAACTTCAACCTACAATTTGTGTATGGTGTTACAGTGTTTGTATAGTTCCTTTGTCACTGATGTCTAGATTGAACTAGAGGCATGGATCAATCACCCTCATTATTATTCAATCCTTTTCTTGAAATAAGAGTAGAATGTCTGACATATATGTAAGCTCTATATTAAATATTGACTCACACGAGCATGGCCATGCTTTTCTCAATCTCGCTAATCAATAGGCCTAGGACATCACACTCCAGTAGGAGGGAAAAATCTTGTATCTATCACTCACAGTTAATCTTGTTGTGTCAAAGACACCCAATCATCACTATTTGTATAGTTTCTTTGATGATGTCAAAGTGTACCCAATGACATGTTTTGAGTGCAGTGATTTCATGTCTAAGAACCACAACCACCACCATCACTGTGGGAGTTGACAATGACACCCAAGATGGTGGCTTCCATGTGTCAGTCTCATGGTGGGTCTATCGAATACACTATTCTCTAACATGTATCTGTGTGCTTGGTTTGATATAGCCATATCATGACTCACAAGATTCTGTCATTAACCAACCCACACTCTGATCTTAAGTATTATTGTTGTCCATCAGCCTTCCATAATAATAACTGATTAGGGACATAATGAGAATATAAATATGTTCTCTTAACATACATATGATCTTGTTTTGATAAGGCCAATACTTGAAGACATACATCATTGAGTAATAAAATTCTTTACACATTTATAATGTTACATCATTATCTCATAACCGAATTAAACATAATAAATTGGAATCATGCCTTTTATTAATAATCAAATCATTTCTACGAGATATGCGATTACAATCATCACATGATTGGCTCTCTGGGCATACATAAACAACAATAAAACATGAAACCTTCTCTATTATTGCACCTTCTTGATATGTTGTGTTTCTATTTTCTCTATTTAAGATTTACTCTATCATGTTAGCATATGAAGCTTAACCTTAGAATTCCTTTGAGAAGAGTTATCATGCTTGGAAGCAACCCAAAACCCTAATCGTCTTGTATTAGTTTTGGGAAAAGATGATTGTTACAACCCCAATTTTGGGTTCATTTGATGAGAAAGGTAATTTCTCATATTAAAGATAAATGAACAAATAATGATTGAATGCATGAATTATGTTACAATATCCTTGCTGGTTGCTTTGTGGGCTTTATTGGCTATTGGGTCCAATAACAAGGAAAAGACAAAAGGAATTCCATTGTTAATATAAATGGAGAAAAGAAAGATGTAGAAACCTCTAGAAGGCAAATATATATAATCCAAAGTTGGATTTCGTGCCTCTTGGGTTCCTTGGGTTCCAAGGAGTCCAAAGTTGCAAAGAGAAAGCAATAAGAAAAGAAAACATCAATTAAGTATTTTTCTTAAAACAATGATAAAATATGAGAAATAAGTGGAAAGAGGTATGATTGAGTCATCATGGGTGGATTTTCATATCCATAAGATTTCTAATGGTAGAAGGAATTCAAATAAAGAAACTAAATGAGAATACTGAAAGTAGAAACGAAGTGATTATATTGTTAATGTTTCATGTGTATGTAAATACCTTTCTATTAATGACTCATGCCCAATCTTTCCCTCTCACCCGTGGCCATATGAGAAAGGAAAGTCACACTTTCCTGGGACACCATCCCCTTGCCTTATGATAAGTGAACATTGGCTTGACACCATCCCACTTGTTCTCTACGATCCTCTTCTACAAACCCTAGGGGTTCCACTAGGATCTATATAAGGAGCCATCAGAGTCTCCCCTTAGCTAGAACTGATGCTTAGCCATGCCTGTGAGAGGAGAGATCTATAGGGTTGTTCTTCAAACTATCAAACATGGTTGAATCATGCATGGGAATAGAGTCACCCGCAACATAGCATGCCACCACCCCCTGTGGTTGGCAACGAGCGGACGGGGAAGGAGAAAATCCTTCCATGAAGTGTACAAGGTTCTAAGGTCTGAGAAAGGAGGACAGCGGAGAAGAGTGTCCCTCCACCGCCGTCGTAAGTTGAGGGCAAAGGTGTTGTCCCTCTCTGTCTGTGACCAGGAGTCTTGGGTGTGGGGGGCGGCGGCTGGAAGGGCTTCCGCAGCCGCAGAGGTGGCCAGTGTTGCCGCACGGTACTAATGTGTAACCAGGGTTCAGCCGATGGTGGAGATAGGTTCAGATCCAGTGGGTTTGAGGAGGTTCCCATTGGGTTAAGATTGAGAAAGGTGGGTGCCACTCCACTGTGATTGCACCTGTGCGGGCGCCAACAGTTGATGGAGTGTGCAGCCGTGTAGGTAGGCAGAGGTTGATGGATGCAAGATCAGAAAAAGGAAGGAGAGTAGGACATAGATGAATCATGGAGGCGATCCATGGTGCGCCGAGAGAGACTCGTACCCTAGCAGTCGGCGTCGGTAGCCAAACCAGGGGTGCGCATAGGGTTGCGAAGATGGCATCTGCAATTTGCAAAAGAGGTGTAGGGGAATTGGAGGAGGAGTATGATCACAAAAGGTGATGCCAAGGGCCTGGTTGAGTAGTCTTTGGCTGAGCGGTGCCCTACCCTTCTAGAAGCGAGGACCACATCATCGGGTGTCGGCATTGGCTTGGGCGCAGCGTCGTGCGTCACACACATGGTGGGACTCATCGAGAAGGAAGAAGACGGCCCATGTTGCTTTGCTTAGGAGAACCAGATCATAATAGTGGTTCAGAAGAAAACCCAGCACCCAAACCACACACAGCGTCAACCAATCAGCATGCGCCATGTGGCCCCAGAACTAAGGTATTCTGGCATATCTTGCTTTAATTATAGAAATTGCTACGATGCTCAAAAAATAGCAAACTTATATATCATTTTCATCGGAAAAATGAGGGGAATACAAATAAAATATGTATGAAGTCTAATTATGCTCCTTGTTCTGAGAATACGGTAATACATAGTAAAAGCGAAGATTTATAAATGGAAACCCTAGATTGGATATTAAACATGTTAAATATGTTAAAAGCCCTTGTTTTATGCTTTTAACTGATATTGTTTAACAAGATTAGAAATAACGATGATCATGGTAATGATGTTGAAAAGTTAGGGTTTCCAATGTGTATAATCATGCTTATGAGAATTAGGTTTTGGAACTAAGATATGTTACTGAACATAAATTGGGTGTAAGTGAACATAACAAATTAATATGTGGATATATTAATTAAGGTTACACATGATGTCTAATTTGGAGTAACAACTTTAGTAAAGACTTGTGTGAGGGAATTAGGTGTGTACCCTTATTCCTTAACCAAACCCAAATTAACTTGATTATAACCAAATAGAGTGTTAATATGATTTATATGATTGGTGACACTTTAGGGTTGTATACAATTACAGATCATGTTGATTGATTGGATGTGTGCTTGCTTGTTGACTATGCTTGATGATTTGGATTGCATAAAGTACACTTGAAATATACCGCATGGCAAAGGTATGTGGTTAATTATGAATAACCGCCTTAGTTTCTCGAGGATTTTCCGGATGGTTAATCACATTAAATTCAAATTATCAGTTTGGATGTTCATATTTGCAAACTATAAAGTCACTATGATTATCACATTAATAATAGAAGTATGGATTCTCGAACTTACATGCCACCCTGATGGATGATGCCAAAGGTCAGGCCCAGATGGGTAGACCAATGGACACCTTGAGTGGTGACCCCATGTACCAAGCTCGGGAATGAGAAGGTGGCCTATGATATTGCATGACTAGTGGGAACCATGAGTGGTGACCCCCAAGCACCAAGATCGAGATCGAGAAGGTGGCCTTAAGTCATTGGAAAAGGAAACCCTAAGGTGGGTATGCCAGGGTTAGGGCAAAAGCAGTGGAGAATGTCATACTGAAAAAGTGTAAATTGGCTTGTTAATTAATTTGATTGTGATTATTAAATTGTTATCCATATTTGCAAGATTTTGGTTGTTCCCACATACCATTATATTTCTATATACTGACTGACACTTTGTTTGTCGGCGTTTTAGGAACAACAATTGAAAGAACAAATAGTAAAGTGACACATTGTGGAAATAAGAAATAAAGTGCAAGGAGGATTAGATATAATAATTCAAGCTCTGGATAGATAGATTTCCAAAGTTTTTAATTGTAAGTAAAGTTTAATTTTATACCAAATTCCAGTTTAGTTAGTAGATTTTGATCATTATTATTCATTATTTTTCGAACCTTTGATCATGTTAATTGAATAACGACTATGTCCTTCATGTCTCCCTTAATTGGGGGTTACCGGGAGGTGGGGTCGTTACAATTGGTATCAGAGCATAGGTTCCTCACTTAATCTTTATTAATTATTAAATTTTACAAATTCCATAGACCTGAGGGAGTTATTAGAGGATTGTCTGAAAGACTGAGGTGTCTAGAAAAGGATCACGTCCAGGGGCTGGCAATATTTTCCTCCGCACCGCTAGTCGGATTATAAGGACTCCTGGATTGTGTGATTGCCTGGCCGATGTCTTAGGATATGACTCAAACTAAGATACCTTTAGGACTCTCTCATCTTGTTCATCCCTTCTCAACTCAAAATCTATTAAGGACCTTAAGGATTATGATTTTCTCTCTTCTCCTCACCCTCTTGAGGTATGGGTAAGGTCTAAGGAATCCTCCACCAAATTAATGAAAAGCATGTAAATAAGATGTCATGGACATAAGACTAATAGATTAAGTGCAAACTAAAGAATAGATACATGCCTAGGTCATATGGCACGAGTTGTCATTGCCCTCAAGAGAGACCTGAGGATAAACCTCCTTATGAGGAGGATGTGTAGAGAGAGTTAGTCTTGGAGGTAGAGACCTCCATTGAAGGTAGAGACCTAGCACATCCTTTGAGGATGATGTTAACCCTAACCCTAAGTGAAGGTTAGAGAGAGAGAGATAACATGATGAGTTATATGTCATGGTAGACCAGGTGTTTGGATAGATGTGCCTTGGATGCCATACAAGCCATGAGAAGTTGATAACTGAGTACCTTGGGCAACCCAACCCTGAGAAGGGTCGTGCATGTTTGAGCGAAGGATAGCTCCTTCATTGATGAGGTTAGTGAAGAGCCTATAGAAACCCTATGGGCTTATGCAAGTAGGGGATAGCATGAACCTAAAATGCTTTAGTAGTATGCGAAGTAAGTTAAAAACGAGGCTAGAAGGATAGGATGGATGGCTCATAAGACAAGCATAAGGGGCTATGGATAATCATAAAACATAATCTTGATTATAGGCTTCACCCACGTAGAGTTATACGTATGAGTTTGATCCTTCATGGAGATATGACCTCTAGTTGTATGCATGGATGTGGAGTTAGCTTTAGAGAGAGAGTAAGAAGGAACCAAGTAAGAAGGTTGGAAACCTAAAACCTCGAGATGTGAGGAACAATGGGGAGTCAAGAATGATGCGACCTAAGTGGATGATAGTGGTTGCCTCATGCATGATCCCTGGAGGATGATGATATCTTAGTTTCGTTTAGAGGAACCAAACCCTAGAGAGAGGATGATGCTTCTGGTACCTATGTGTCTGTGGTATAGGAGTTTACCTTATGAGAAAGGAAGAAGAGTTCCTTAGACCTGGAGAGGTTTGGTAGCAGGTTGTGAGGCCTTATACCTTGTTGGTTGTCCTTGAGGAGGACTCTACCCTGATGTGTTGCTTGAGTAGAAGGACGAAAGGGAGTGCATGTCATGCCTTATACATGCTTGATTCATGGTTAAGAGATGGAGCATGCAGTTGGATACCCAAAGGAGAACCTAGGGTTCCTAGGCCTAAGAGGGGAAGCAGTGTACCCAATGCTCATGATGAGATTTGAGTCTCTATAGTTTCGAGCATGGTACTCCTCATGTGTAGAGGAATAGGAAACCCCTTAAGTTGAGGGTATGTTTGATGAACCCCTCCCAACTAAGTTGAACTAATGTTGAGGAAAGAGAACAAGTATGATCTAGCATGGTTTAATAGGTGGTCTTCTTGTGCCTTAGTAGATGTTGGGTTAAGCATGCTCATGTGGATGCAGACCCTAAACATAAGGATGGTTGTGACCTTATTTTCAAGAGTGGTAGTTTCCTCCCATCCTGGGAGAGGGACCTTTTGGTAGGGTGTATAACAGTTTTGTTGGTTTTGGGGTAACCTAAAGAAGTTTCATAGGATCTTGAGAAGCTAAGTGAAAAGTACATGGAATGAGAATGAACCTGTAGACCCACAGATAACCATATCTAAGTGCATGTGGATGTGTTACCATGGAGGTAACCAATATGGGGCCTGAACAAGGTAGGTAGGTTGCCATGACCCCTATGAAGGGATGAAAGTCAGTCGAGCATGCAGAGAGAGATGATGAAGGCTTGGGTAAGGTTCTAAGTTGGACATGTACTATAATAGAATCCTAAGTCTATCCTAGGGTCAGGTAGGGATATGAACGATGGAAGAAGGAGTTGCCTAATTCCCTAGTTGCACATGACCATAGGGTCGGGAGGTAACATCTATCATTGTCTGAGGGCCATGGGTTAGGAGATTGATCACCTTCATGAACTCATGGGACCAAAAGGAAAGATGAGTAGGGCACTCTCGGATGCATGAGGGAAGAGGGATGACCCCAAAAGTGTCGGCTCCCTATAGACCTGGAGGAGATGACCAAGGATTGTGTTTAGACCAATTAGGTTCGAGACTAGTTTTCCATGGAAGTAAGTGATATCGTGATGTTCATAGAGACATATGTGGCTTGTTTCAACTTATATGTAAAGGTGTACTGGCAAGGTGGGATGTACCATCTCTATTCTTGGAACAGGAAAAACTTTGTATTTGGACTGCAGCCAAATGCTTATTTCCTCTTGCTATGGGAGTGAGAGATAGGACAGTACGCATGCCATACACCAAGGATAAGGACGATGTGAGTTGGAACGTTGCTACAAGGTATGAGGATAGAGATAATAACATACCCTTGTGGAGCGAAGGATACATGAATGGTTTACAAACATTAAGAGTAGTAAGGAGATCATCTTGTGAGGATGTGATACCATGAGCTATCTGGAATTTGCAAGATATGCAATGCTGGGTTTGATCACCATGAAGAGGAGCTCAGAGTTTCTTGATGAAGACAAACTTAGAGATGAGATGATAAGTAGAATACATGGAGGTGTATGTCTTCAACATTACCTAACACCTAAGGATAAGAAGTGGTAATGAATGATCTAGTTGAGATATATCTGCCTAGTTTAGCTTGAAGCTAGAAGAAGTTGAAGTTGATAGGCTAACCTTAAGATGAGAAAAAGAGATAAGTTTGGCTAACACCCAGATGTATCAATAGCGCTTAACCAGGTAAATGATTGTTTGGTTAGCCAGCCTAGTCCGTGATGTAATGAAAGGATGGTGGTAGAACCTCAGATGCACTTCTTTAGAAAGGAGAGTGATGAAACCCTAATGAGAATGGTGTAGGGTTTCCGAGGTATCCAGCTTGAGGAATTATGACATATAGGATATCATGGTTTTAAGGTCACCATACATCGTGATACTACAAAGATAGTAAGTGATAATAGCACTTTGGATGCTTAAAATGAAGTTGCATGTAACCTGTGGCCATGCAAGCTAGGAATGAAGGATGAACACCAATAACCCAGTGCATGGATATAAAGTATAAAGAGTTCCTGAGAAGGAATGGGAGTTCATCACTATGGATGTTGTGAGTCTCCCTTAGACCAAGGGAGGTCAAGATGCAATATGGGTTATGGTGGATCTCCTTACCTAGATGACATAAGAAAGAAAGGAGTATTGTCAAAAGAAGATCTGGTTGAACTACACACGAGAGAGATGGTTCAACTACAACATGATGCGAGTTCAGAAGTTCTTGAGTATAACCTAAAAGTTCACTTCCATGAGGTAGAAGTGGATGCATGATGAACTCGAGGTCAATACAATTTATCACCCCTAACTAATGGTTGGTATGATCCAGACTAGATGGTATGATGAAAGAAAGTGTGCTTGTTCAGGGTGATACAAAGAGACAGTTCTTAAGATGTGATGATAACCACCATAGTCTTTATTGGGATGCAAGAAGTCTATAAGGAGGTTGTGTCGGTCACCACTTCATTATGATGATGTTGGTGAAGGAGGCCTCGCGAAGGGCAGGAAAGAACCACAGTGTGTGCAGATGAAGTCGCTTGATCGTGCAATGGCTGAGAGAGAGCCCAAGGGTGACATGAGTCACGAGATGATGCAAAGCAGAATGACATGTAGTTCACTGTGGGAGAATATAATGTGAAAAGTTGACCCCTTTGAGCTACAGCTGAGAAAGTTGAGTCCCCGATATATGGGTCCATTTGAGATGGATTGGTGGAGAAGGTTGTGTTTAGCCTTACCCCTCAAGATATCATGATGTATAAGGTGTTACATGAGTCCGATCTAGAGCACTATGTGAGGTACCTAAGCCATGTGTTGAGCCCTGAACCAAATCAGCTTTTGAGAGGCTGAAATGTCCTGAGTCACCTATGAGGGTATGATATACCAAGGTAAGAAAGAACTCGGCTGGAAGAATATGAGATGATAAAGGTTCTTGGGAAGCACCATGGAAAGGGTGAAGCCACATGGGAGCCCTGATGGACATAAGAAAGGATTATCCTGATTGTTTGCTTGCTTGATGGAATTTTGAGGACAAAATTCTTATAAGAGGGGAAGGATGTTACAAACCCAATTTTGGGTTCATTTGATGAGAAAAGTAATTTCTCATATTAAAGATAAATGAACAAATAATGATTGAATGCATGAATTTCGTTACAATAGCCTTGCTGGTAGCTTTGTGGGCTTTATTAGCTATTGGGCCCAATAATAAGGAAAAGACAAAAGGAATTCCATTGTTAATATAAAATGGAGAAAAGAAAGATGTAGAAACCTCTAGAAGGCAAATATATATAATCCAAAGTTGGATTTCGTGCCTCTTGGGTTCCTTGGGTTCCAAGGAGTCCAAAGTTGTAAAGAAAAAGAAATAAGAAAAGAAAAGATCAATTAAGTATTTCTTTTTGAAAACAATGATAAAATATGGGAAATAAGTGGAAAGAGGTATGATTGAGTCATCATGGGTAGATTTTCATATCCATAAGATTTCTAATGGTAGAAGGAATTCAAATAAATAAAATAAATGAGAATATTGAAAGTAGAAAGGAAGAGATTATATTGTTAATGTTTCATGTGTATGTAAATACCTTTCTATTAATGACTCATGCCCAATCTTTCCCTCTCACCCGTGGCCATATGAGAAAGGAAAGTCACACTTTCCTGGGACACCATCCCCTTGCCTTATGATAAGTGAACATTGGCTTGTTGCTATCCCACTTGTTCTCTATGATCCTCTTCTCCAAACCCTAGGGGTTCCACTAGGATCTATATAAGGAGCTATAAGTGTCTCCCCTTAGCTAGAACTGATTCTTAGCCATGCTTGTGAGATGAGAGATCTGTAGGGCTATTCTTCAAACTATCAAACACGGTTTAATCATGCACATGAATAGAGTCACCCACAGCATAGCATGCCACCCCCCCCCTGTGGTTGGTAACGAGCAGATAGGGAAGGAGGCAAATCCTCCCATGAAGTGTACAAGGTTCTAAGGTCTGAGAAAGGAGGACTGCAGAGAAGAGTGTCCCTCCACTGCAGTCGTAAGTTGAGGGCAAAGGTGTTGTCCCTCTCTGTCTGTGACTAGGAGTCTTGGGTGTGGGGGGCGGCAGCTGGAAGGGCTTTTGCAGCCGCCGAGGTGGCCAGCGCTGCCACACGGTACTACTGTGTAACTAGGGTTCAGTCGATGGTGGAGATAGGTTCAGATACAGTGGCTTTGAGGAGGTTCCCATTGGGTTAAGATTGAGAAAGGCGGGTGCCGCTCCACTGTGATCGCACCTGGGCGGGCACCAACAGTTGACGGAGTGTGCAACCGTGCAGGTAGGCAGAGGCTGATGGATGAGAGATCAGAAAAAGGAAGAAGAGTAGAACAGAGAAGAATCATGGAGGTGATCCATGGTGCGCCGAGGGAGACTCGTACCCTAGCAGTCGGCGCTGGTAGCCAAACTAGGGGTGCACATAGGGTTGTGGAGATGGCATCTGCAATATGCAAAAGAGGTGTAGGGGAACTGGAGAAGGAGTACGATCACAAAAGTTGATGCCAAGGGCCCGGTTGGAGTAGTCTTTGGTTGAGCAATGCCCTACCCTTCTGGAAGCGAGGACCACATCATCGGGTGTCGGCATTGGCTTAGGCGCAGCGTCGTGCGTCACACACAGGGTGGGACTTGTCGAGAAGGAAGAAGACGACCCATGTTGGTTCGCGTAGGATAACCCGAACATAATAGTGGTTCATAAGAAAACCCAGTACCCAAACCACACACAACATCAACTAATCAGCAGGCACCATGTGGCCCCAGAACTAAGGTATTATGGCATATCTTGCTTTAATTATAGAAATTGCTATGATGCACAAAAAATAGCAAACTTATATATCATTTTCATCAGAAAAATGAGGGGAATACAAATAAAATATGTATGAATTCTAATTATGCTCCTTGTTCTGAAAATAGGGTTATATATATATATATATATATATATATATATATATATATATATATATATATATATATATATTAAAAGTGAAGATTTATAAATGGAAACCCTAGATTGGATATTAAACATGTTAAATATGTTAAAAGCCCTTGTTTTATGCTTTTAACTAATATTGTTTAACAAGATTAGAAATAAAGGTGATCACGGTAATCATGTTGAAAAGTTAGGGTTTCCAATGTTTATAATCATGCTTATGAGAATTAGGTTTTGGAACTAAGATATGTTACTAAACATAAATTGGGTGTAAGTGAACATAACAAATTAATATGTGGATATATTAATTAAGGTTACACATGATGTCTAATTTGGAGTAATAACTTTAGTAAAGAATTGTGTGAGGGAATTAGGTGTGTACCCTTATTCCTTAACCAAACTCGAAATCACTTGATTATAACCAAATAGAGTGTTAATATGATTTATATGATTGGTGACACGTTAGGGTTGTATACAATTACAGATCATGTTGATTGATTGTATGTGTGCTTGCTTGTTGACTATACTTGATGATTTGGATTGCATAAAGTACACCTGAAATATACCACATGGCAAAGGTATGTGGTTAATTATGAATAACCACCTTAGTTTCTCAAGGATTTTCTGGATGGTTAATCACATTAAATGCAAATTATCAGTTTGGATGTTCATACTTGCAAACTATAAAGTCACTATGATTATCACATTAATAATAGAAGTATGGATTCTCACACTTACATGCCACCCTGATGGATGATGCCAAAGGTCAGGCCCAGATGGGTAGACCAATGGACACCTTGAGTGGTGACCCCAGGAACCAAGCTCGGGAATGAGAAGGTGGCCTATGTTATTGCATGACTAGTGGGCACCATGAGTGGTGACCCCCAGGCACCAAGCTCGGGATTGACAAGGTGGCCTTAATTCATTGGCAAAGAAAACCCTAAGGTGGGTATGCCAGGGTTAGGGCAAAAGCGGTGGACAATGTCATACTGAAAAGTGTAAATTGGCTTGTTAATTAATTTGATTGTGATTATTAAATTGTTAGCCATATTTGCAAGATTTTTTTTGTTCCCACAATCCAATATATTTCGATATACTGACCGACTTTTTGTTTGTCGGCGTTTTAGGAACAACAATTGAAAGAACAAATAGTAAAGTGACACATTGTGGAAATAAGAAATAAAGTGCAAGGAGGATTAGATAGAATAATTCAAGCTCTGGATAGATAGATTTCCAAAGTTTTCAAAGGTAAGTAAATTTTTAATTTTATACCAAATTCCAATTTAGTTAGTAGAATTTGATAATTATTATTGATTATTTGTCGAACCTTTGATCCTGTTAATTGAATAACAGCTATATCCTTCGTGTCTCCCTTAATTGGGGGTTACCAGGAGGCGGGGTCGTTACAACGATGATATGGAGTTTGTTCCTCATGTTTGACCCTTGATCTATCCCCCATTCTTGGTGTTTGTACACTTGGAAGTAAGTGAGAGGCTAGTTCCAATTTTGGTCATCTTGGCTATGGTTTCTCTTTCTTTAGTCATGCTTCTCTTGGACCCTTGCCTTAGGCCTTGTGGAGATTGGTTTGTTTTAGTATCCTTCCATAGTAATCATTATTCTTTCTTTTAGACCTATTTTGGTCACTTAGGTGTTTACCTCTTGGTGTAGTCACAACCTAGGAGGTTTTGTGGTCGAGTCATGGGTTTGGGCATTGCAGTCGCAACATATCCCATTGGGATGGTCGTGACCATGTTGGCTTTGGTTGATGTGTCCCTTCTTGTGGTGGTGTTTGATCTAGTGACGTTGGGTTGAAACCCTTAGTTTTTTCCTTAGCTTGGTGGAGTCAGCCCTTGGATAGGTGGTCATGACATGATTGGTGTTGAGGCGCCACGGTCATGACATAGAGGTGCTTGAGGAGCTTGGCAATGACACATGGTTGAAAGGTGAAGCGAAGCCCTAACCCTAATGTCACAGGTGTGACACGATGAAGGTGGTCACAACATGGTGAGGGAGTAGGTTGAGGTACCATGGTGTATGCCACAGTTGTGACATACTATGGATGGTGGTCGCGACCCATGTGCCTAAGTGGTTAACATGTGGTAATGGTAGGTGGTTGTGAAACATATATGAACATCTAACGTTGATCGTGTATACATATGTGTTGTGATATTTTGTATGATCTCCAATCTTCTCTAGCTATGATGCTTAATCCTGATACACTCCACGATGGTGAAGGGTGGTTGTTCTAGGGTTGTTGGTTGACCCTAACCTTGTGGACCCTAACTGGAAAAAGTGGAAACCCTAAATCGTAAAAGTGAATAAGTCTTGTTTATACCTTTATCATGGACGACCATGATGTTATGTGATTATCTCTCTTGATTGTGATCTTTTGACAATGCAGGTGTAGTGTGGAATTAATTATCATATTTAGTGGGTGGTATGATGGCTATGATGTGAGATAAGGATTGAATATGCCCTTGTGAAGAATGTTGATTATGTAGGTGATACAGGAATATGGCGGTTGAGCCTTAGCACCTATAGTGGTTATTATCCTTCCATGAGAGAATGTTTCCAATTGATAAAGTTGAGGGATTGATATCCCATGGCATGTCAATTTGTTGGTGATACTATGAATGGCAATGATACACACGTTAGATGGTGATAGAGTGACAAGTTGGCACCCTATACGTTCGAGGGAAGAATTATATGCCCTTATCTTGGTAGAATTTGTTAAGGTTTATACGTTGTAACTTGATTGATGCTAAATACAATTAAATGACCTAACTAATCAAGTTGAACCTAATCATGTACCTTGCCATGTGTCATAGATCCATTCAGTATCAAGCATTTATTGAGTGGTGAAACAAGTTTAACTCAGAGCACATATTTCTTAATATGTGGGAGTGAGGGAAAACATCCCCTTATGTCTAGGATAGGTGATAGAGGTTTGGATATGGGCCATACCCTGGGAGGAGTGTATTTTTGGGCCATAACTCAGTGAAATGTGATACAAGATTGGTTGTGGGACATACCCACGGAGGAGTGTTGTTGCAGACTATAGCTCAATTTCATTAGCACTGTGACGTGTACCATGGTGGCCTAGGGTTGTACAGCTAGACTATAAATTGTTGGGAGTAGATTGACTGGTGATGTCACTGTAGGTTCACTCGTACTGATTGAGGGGGTGGGGTCGTGGATTCTGGCTCTTCCACCAGACCTTGTATTGAAGAAATTTTGACTTAGCAGTGGTCGGTTGGATTTGAGTGGTACGACTCAAATCCTCACGGCATAATAAAATACATAAACAGCTGCGTAGTATACTAGTATAGGATCAAATACAGAAATATTAGATGAGGCCTTGCTTACATTTATTTAGTATAATTAGTAGTGAATGTAACTTTATGCTTGCTTTAGTCATCTTATTCGTGTTAATAATAGTGTTGCTGGAGAATTATATCTCCCAATGAGATTTGGAATATCACTTTGTGGGTTCCCCATATCTTTTTAGGTGGACGTGAACAAGGAGGTAGAGATCATGTAGTGGAGGTTGAGTAGCAGCTAGAAGGATAGTAGCTGACAAGGTTGGAATTGCTGCTGGTGGTTCTTTTGTTGTTAGAGCCCTAGAGTCATCCCTATACACTCAGGTCTTTGGGATGGTTGTTGGATGTGTTTTATGGACGAGTTTCGATACATGTTTGGCTTCTCTAATCTTTTTACTGATGGACATATGTGGATATGTGTGTATATATACTTAGAACATATTTTCTTATAACAGGATGATGGCATGTATTGGCAGTATCCTGTGACATGGAAGGACTCATATGTAAATGTTCTTCCCATTTGGATCTAAATGAAAATTGTTTAATATCTAGTGATTTCTGATAATCTTTTTGTTTAAGCTTGTTTCCACAATTAATTTTGGTTCGTCATGTAGCTTGTAAGGCGGGAGGTTCCATAGAATAGGTTGGTATTAGAGCGTTAGGTTCGCTGAGTCTACATGGATCTATGACTATGGTTTTTGTTTGTTCTTGTGTCCTCTATGTGTTTTATAGTAATTTCTATTTATACAGAAGAAGAAGAAAATCCTAAAGATGTCTAGAGAACATGAAGAACACACAACTGAGAGCAGTGTTGGTGTACTAGGTAGTGGTGCAAGGAACTAGGCATGAGAAGATCAGGTTCCTTATGGTCCCCAATTTGATCCAACCATGATTGAAAACCATGCTTTTCAGTGTCTTTTGGGGAAGTTTATGGCTACGATGACGCATATGGTTGATAGGATGCCTACACCTAAGCCTAGGGCACTGATTCCCAATGCAAAATCTTCAGGGAGTAGGAAGATCTTAGAGTGGCTTCGCCATGTTGGAGTAGTGGAGTATGCTGGGAAGGATGAACTAGAGGATTCTGATTTATGTCTTACTGAGCTTGAGGAGGCCTTCAAGGCCCTCAACGTCCCAATGGTGGATAAGGTTAAGCATGCAGTGTACATTCTGAAAGGGAGTGTTGGCCATTAGTGGGCCATAGAAGTTGAGAAGAGGCCATGAGTGGTTGTAGGTTGGGAGGAGTTCCAAAGTGAGTTTCTCAGTCAATACTTTCAACAAACCTATTTGGATGAGAAGATCAATTAGTTTGAGCGGATCTGGCAAGGATCCATGACGATCAACAACTATGAGGCTATGTTTGTGGAGCTTCTTCGGTTCTATCCTCAAATGGCTGCTATAGAAGATGAGTGGATTTATCATTTTGAGAAGGGGTTCAATGCTGAGTTGTCCACCCAAGTGACTACTTTTGATAATTGAGAAATGTTTGCCATGTTTATGGAGTTTGTTCAAAGGATAGAGTGATCCATAATGGAGAAACATGAGATGAGTTCTAGGAATAGGTCTGTACAGTTCCAGGAGCAATCGTCAGGAGGCTTTAAGAAGCTGAGGTTTTCTGCATAGCCAGTGTCATAAAAGTTCAGTGCTTCGATGCAGTGGTCACCGAGTAAAGGTAGAGGTTGTAACTTTCCACCTAACGGAGCTCACAACATAACATTAGTGTTAGTGATGGGACTAACTAGGCCATAGTTTGAGAACTGAGTTTGCTACAAGTGTGGGAAGACATGACATCTAAAGTGGGAGTGTCCAGTGAGGGATGATGAAGTGACCCAACAATTGAGGCAGAGTCAACAAGACTCTTAGGGATAGTAGAACAATAGTGCACGAGTACAAGGATGTGGCCAAGCGTCACAGGCTGGGTCATTTGGTTAGAGAAGTAGATAACGGGGGTGACAACATGCAACAACTAGATTCTACTCTATGATTCAGTCATAGGTGGTGGTCAACTCGTGAGTAGTGATAGGTTAGCTGGAGTTATTTCATTCTAATTTGTTCTTTTCTTGCTTTTTATATATTTTGGTTGACCAAGGTGGAACACATTATTTTGTCACTTGCAAAGTGCTTGATAGTTTTCTTTTGCCAATTAGTCATAAGAGGGATATCATTTTGTTAGAAACCCCATTAGTTGGTTCTGTAGTGTTGCAGGAGGTGTGTCCTTCCTGTGTCCTCTCCATTTTGGGGCACAACATTCATGTGGATCTCATACCACTTGACATGCATTGGTTCGATGTAATCCTGGGAATGGACACCTTGGAGAAGTATAGAGTGGTCTTGGATTGTATTTCCAAGCAAGCGACATTTAGAGATGGTAGTAAGACGTGGATCTTCCAAAGAGATAGGAAGATTCTTCCAACATGTCCGATATCGATGATGGTAGTAGGGAAGTTGTTGAGACAAGGTTGTGAGGCATTACTGGCACGTGTGATGGATACCGAGGTAAGGAGTCCTAGTATTCAGGAGGTATCAGTTGTTAGAGAGTTTGAGTATGTGCTTCCCAAGGAGTTTCTAAGTGCTCCCCCACCCTGAGAGATTGATTTTGAGATCAATCTAGTTCCCGACAAAAAACTGATTGCTCAAACACCGTACAAGATGGCTCCAACAAAGATGGAAGATTTGAAGAGATAGTTGAAAGAACTACATGAAAAAGGTTTCATTAGGTCAAGTACATCACCATGGGGTGCTCTAGTGCTATTTGTAAAGAAGAAGGATGGGTCTATACAGCTGCGCCTAGACTACAAATAGTTGAACAAGGTGATGATAAAGAACAAATACCCCTTGCCAAGGATAGATGACCTATTTGATCAGTTATGTGGCACGACAATGTTCTATAAGATAGACCTAAGGTTACGATACAACCAGTAGAGGATCAAGGAAGATGACATACCTAAGTCATCTTTTAGGATGAGGTATGGTCACTATGAGTTTGTGGTCATGCCGTTGGGGCTGACCAATGCACCGACAACGTTCATGGACTTGATGAACATAGTGTTCTAGCCATTTCTTGACCAGTTTGTTGATGTTTTTATAGATGACATCCTGATATACAGTCGTGATAATAAGCGACATGAACATCATCTTTGTTAGGCGTTCACCATGCCGAGGCAACATCAACTTTGTGTCAAGTTAAGCAAGTGTGAGTTCTTAATAAAGGAAGTAGCTTTCTTGGGGCATGTTATATCTTTTAAGGGAGTTCGTGTGGATCCTAAGATGTTTGAGTCAGTGTCACAGTGGGAGCAACCAAAGACATTGATAGAAGTGCATAGTTTTCAAGGTTTGACAAGCTATTAAAAGAGGTTCACAAAGGGCTTTAGTGTTATCGCTTTCCCCCTAACAAAGTTGACGAGGCAGGATGTACCGTTCTTCTAGGATGATAGATGCCAGTGTGCTTTTCAAATGTTGAAGGAAAAGTTGACAATTGTATCGATTCTGGTCTTACCTGAGTAAGGAAAGGGATACATAATCTTCTGTGATGCATCCAGACATGGTTTGGATTGAGTGCTGATGCAGGACAAGCCAGTGGTATTTTTTGCTTCTTGACAGCTTAAGAAACACATGGGGAATTACTTAACCTGTGATCTTGAGTTGGCTGTTGTGGTCCATGTTTTGAAGATTTGGAGACACTACCTTTATGGAAATAAGTGTTAGATATTCACAGATCACAAGAACTTGAAGTACATCTTTTCACAACCAGAGTTGAACATGAGGCAATGATGCGTAATGGAATTAATCAAGGATTAAGACTGCATGATTGATTACCATCCAGGTAAGGCTAATGTTGTGATAGACGTGTTGAGTAGGAAGTCTTCATCTTCACCTATGGATAGAGCCCAGTTGAGTTCTTTGGTGTGCCACAAATGAGACATGTTGATCTCCCTATATCACACAAATGCTAAGCTAGAAGTTTCTTTGCTAGCATGATTGATAGCATAGTTATAGGTGAAGCCCATGTTGAGACAATAGATTAGAGAAGCATAATAGGCTAATATCGTGATACAGTAGATTAGATAAGAGTTTGGCAGCGAGAAGAATGATGTCTTCCATGAGTCAAATGATGGGGCAGTCTGGTACCATGGTAGAGTTTTAGTACCTAATGCTAATGACCTAAGGAAGATGGTGATGGAAGAGGCTCACTCATCCATTTATGCTATTCACCCAACTAGTACCAAGATGTATAACAATCTAAGGTATATGTGTTGATGGCCTAGCTTGAAGAGGGATGTGGCTGAGTTCGTGGTGAGATGCGTTGTGTGTCAGTAGGTTAAAATGAGCATCAAAATCATGTAGGGACATTGCAACCATTACCTATACCTCAGTGGAAATGGGATCATGTGACTATGGACTTTGTGGTTGGTCTACCTAGGACAGCCAAAGGTCATGATTCCATCTTGGTGATCATTGAAAGGTTGATCAAGTCAGCACATTTTCTTCCTATGAAGACAATGTATGTAGTTAAGAAGCTTGCCCAGATATATGTTGATGAGATAGTGCATCTGTATGGTGTTCCTACAACGATCATGTCTAGTAGATGCCCTCAGTTCACAAGTTGCTTTTGGGATGGACTACACACAACTTTGGGTACGCAGTAGAGGTTCAACACTGCCTTTCACCCACAGACAGATGTCCAGTCTAAGAGGACCATTTAGACCTTGGAAGATCTGTTGAGAGCTTGTGTTCTTCAATTTTTTGGTAGTTGGGACACACATATCAGTTTGATAGAGTTTTCCTACAACAATAGTTATCACAGTAGCATCTACATGGCACCATATGAAGCGTTGTATGGGAGGCATTGTTGATCTTCATTGTGTTGGTATGAGTCAAAATAATATTGAATTCTTGGTCCAGAGCTTGTGCAGCAGACGATAGAAAAGATCAAAGTCCAGCAACAGTTGAAGGCAACACAAGACATGCAGAACTCGTATGTAGATAATCATCATAGACCCTTGGAGTTCCAAGTGGGAGATAGAGTGTACCTCAAGGTCTCTCCTTGGAAAGGTGTTATAAGGTTTGGGAAGAAGGCTAAGTTGGCTCCCAGGTTTATGTGACCTTACCCAGTGGTGGAACGTGTTGGGAAGGTGGCCTACAGGTTGGATTTGCCACCTAAGTTGCACAGGTTGCACCTAGTGTTTCATGTGAGTATGTTGAGAAGGTGTCATCCATATACAAAGTTGATGTTAGAACCTGTGGAAGTGGAGCTTGATGAGGACATGTCCATTGCTGAAGGTCCAATGCTGATCCTTGACTAAAGTGTGAAGAAGCTAAAGAAGAAGGACATCATGCTTGTTAAGGTTCTGTGGCATCATTGTGGTTTTGAGGAATCCATGTGGGAGCTCAAGGAAGAGATGAAGAGGAAGTACCCCTCTCTTTTCTATTAGGATTTCAGGGCAAAATCCTTGATAGGGGTTTATGTTTTTTAAGGACCCTGACCTGAGTTTCGGGGTAACCCTATTTGTTTTGTCTTGATCTTGTGCTTGCAACCTTGCTCTAAATTTTTGAGATGTGATTAGGGCTTGTGGAGAGGTTAAGTATCCAGTTTGATCTTGTTTCGTTGATGTTTGTGCTTCTTGTGCTAGTTTTGGTGCAAGTTGCAATTTACCTAATATAGGTTTTGATATGCAATTTTCCACCTCTAGAGTGTTCCCTCTCTCACCGCTTCTTGAGGGAGAGTGTGGTGATTTGGGTATCCTTTTTTTCCTCTTGGTTGAGTAGTGTCACCCTTAGTGGAGATACTACCTATGTTGTATCACCATCTCTTACATGTGGACCTTATGTGGTTGCCTGTGGCTGCATGTTGGTCCTTTTAGTGGACAAGTGTTCCTTTGGGGCTCTATCTTATTGACACCTCTTCCTTTGCCTTACCTCCCTCCTCCTTTTCTATGTGAACCCTCTTCTCTCCATGCAAGTGGTTCTTTTCGGCCATTTTCTTCCTCCCTTCTCTTGTACTCACCCTTGGATCTTGGTGGAGCAAGTAGATGTGCTCTTGGTGCCTTGGAGGTGGCTCATCCCTTGCATGCAGTGATAGTGGTGACCCATGGCCATCTCTAGCTCTGGTAAGTGTTTTATCTTCTTTCTTTGATGTTCCTTTAGATCTTCTACCTTATTTTCTTCCTTCTTCTCAGCCTTGGGCCATGTTTTTCCAAGGTGATGCTCTTGTGGGTGAGAGAGAGAGAGTTTCTTTTCTCTTTTATCCCTTCTTTCTTTGGTTTGATTTTGGGGTTTTTCTCTCTTCTTGATCTATCCTTTGACCTTTGTGTTTCTCTCTTCTAGAGGTGCTCTTATGGCCAAGAGTGGAGCTTTTGGTTGATCTTCTTCTACCCTTGGATCATGTGCTTGGATCTTTGGTGGCAATCTTCTTAAGGCGGGTTATATAACACGAAACCTTCTCTATTATTGCACCTTCTTGATATGTTGTGTTGCTATTTACTCTCTTTAAGATTTCTTCTATCATGTTAGCATATGAATCTTGACCCTAGAATCCATTTGAGAAGAGTTATCTTGCTTGGAAGAAACCTGAAACCCTAACTGTCTTGTATTAGTTTTGGGCAGAGATGATGATATGGAGTTTCTTCCTCATGTTTGACCCTTGATCTATCCCCCATGCTTGGTGTTTGTACACCTAGAAGTAAGTGAGAAGCTAGTTTAGGTTTTGGTCATCTTGGGTATGGTTTCTCTTCCTTTAGTCATGCTTCTCTTGGATTGTTGCATTAGACCTCATAGAGATTAGTTTGTTTGACTCTCGTTCCATAGTGATCATCATTCTTGGTTTTGGACCTATTTTGGTGACCTAGGTGTTTCCCCTTCCCGTAGTCGCAACCTAGGAGGTTTTGTGGTCAAGGCATGGGTTTGAGCATCGCGGTTGTGACATAGCCCATTGGGTTGGCTGTAACCTAGTTGGATTTGGTCGAGGTGTCCCTTCTTATGGTGGTGTGTGATCTAGTGATGTTAAGTTAAAACCCTTAGCTTGGTGGAGACATCCCTTGGAGTGGTGGTCATGACATGATTAGTGTTGAGGCATCGCAGTCACGACATAGAGGTCCTTGAGGAGCCTGGTCATGACACATTGTTGAAGAGTGAAGAGAAACCCTAACCCTAAGGTTGTGGGCACAACATGATAAAGGCGGTCATGACATTGTGAGGGAATAGGTCAAGGTACCATGGTGTATGTCGTGGCTGTAACTTACTATGCAGGGTGGTCACAACGCATGTGCCTAAGTGGTTAATATGTGGTGATGGTAGGTGGTTGTGAGACATATATGAACATCTAACAATGATCATGTATACATATGTGTTGTGTTGTTTTGTATGATCTCCAATCTTCTCTACTGATGATGCTTAATCCTGACAAACTTCACGATGGTGGAGGGTGGTGGTTCTAGGGTGGTTGTTTGACCCTAACCTTGTGGTCCCTACTCGGAATAAGTGGAAATGCTAAACCCTAAAAGTGAATCAGTCTTTCTTATACCTTTATCATGGAAAACTATGATGTTATGTGATTATATCTCCCTTGATTGTGATATCCTAACCATGCAGGTGTTGTGTGGAATTAATTTTCATAGCTAGTGTGTGCTATGACGGCTATGATGTGAGACAAGGATTGAATATGCCCTTGTGAGGCATGCTGATTATGTAGGTGTTACACAAATATGGAGGTTGAGCCATAGGACCTACAATGGTTATTGTCCTACCATGAGAGGATGTTTCCTAATAATAAAGTTGAGGGATTGATATCCCATGGCCTATGGATTTTTTGATGATGTTGTGAATGGAAATGATACATGTGTTAGGTGGTGATAGAGTGACAAGTTCACATCCTATATGCCTGCAAGAAGAATGATATTCCCTTATCTTGGTAGAATTCTTTATGGTTTTATTCATTGTAACTTGATTGATGCTAAAAGATGCTTAAATGACCTAGCTAATCAAGTGGAACCTAATCATGAAGCTTGACCTATTCCATTGATCCATTTAGTGTCAGCATTTGTTGAATGGTGAAACGAGTTTAACTTGGAGAGCATTTTGAATATGTGGGGGTGAGAATGAGCATCCCCTTACATCCAGGATATGTGGTATAGGATTGGCTGTGGGTCATACCCTGGGAGGAGTGAAACTTTGGGCCATAGCTCAGTGATATGTGATACATGATTGACTGTGGGCTAAACCATGGGATGAGTGCGGATGTGGGCCATAGCTCAGTTTCACTAGTGCCATGACCTGTACCAAGGCAGGCTACGGTTGTACAACTAGAATATATGTCACTGGTAGTAGTATGAATGATGATGTCATTGTAGGTTCACTCGTACTGACTGAAGGGGTAAGGTCATTGATTTTAGCTCTTCCACTAGACCTTGTATGGCACTGATTTCGATTTAGCAGTGGTTGGTTGGATTTGAGTGGGATGATTGAAATCCTTGGGGAATAATAAAATACGTAAATAGTTGTGTAGTACACTTGTATAGGATCAAATAAAGAAACATTGGATGAGTCATTGCTTACTTTTGTACAGTATAATTGGTAGTGAATATACATGTTCTTCATATTCCTTTTATGATGATAAGATGTTTCATAATCTAGTAGTAATTACTTATTCTGTGAATAATGATTACCTACTTATCATGGTTGTAGCTATACTTCTTTTGTTGTTAGAGTCCTAGAGTCGTCCATGTACAATCAGGTCTTTGGGATGGTTGTTGGATGTGTTTTATGGATGACTTTCGATACATGTTTGGCTTATGTAATATTTTTATGTATGGACATATGTAGATATGTATGTATATATGTTCAGAACAAGTTTTCTTGTAACAGGTTGATGTCATGCATGGGAAGTATCCTGTGACATGAAATGACTCATATGTGAATGTTATTGCCATTTGGTTCTGAATGAAAATGGTTTTAATTTCTAGTGCTTTCCCATAATCTATTTCTTTAAGCTTGTTTAGGTGATTAGTTTTGGGTCATCACGTGGATTGTGGAGCAGGAGGTGACATAGGTTGAGTCATCATCAAAATATAGACAATGTATAACTGTTAGGTCAACATTCTCCGCCTTTTTGATGATGACAAACCATTCCTCAACATATTGAAAAGGACTTGGAAATAAAACTTTTACCTTGTGGATTAGAAGGGGATACATGGATGAACAATTGCAGTTGCTCCTCCTCAATTCATAATTACCTTTGCCTATATGGTTAGTTTCGTGAAGAAACAACCATGTCACATATATACTATTGAGTCGTCTTACAAGTCATATGATACTTTAAAGAAAATACTTGAAAATGATCACTTACAATATGATTGAGCTCACATTTTCCCATTTTTCATCTAAAAAAGATAGAGGGGTTTGAAAAGCTAAAAACACATGTCTTATCCATAGGCACAAACTTCACAAGCATCCACCAAGAAAGAACTAAATATATATCTTAGAGAGAACAACCATACTAGAGTCATAATAAAAATATGGAATCACATACCCAAGAACTCATAACATAAAGCTAATCATAGAATTAAGGCACATAAGTGTAGATTGCAATAAAATACATGTCTTTTCCTAGATGAAAACTACCAAAAAAATTTATGGAAATAGTATGCCTCAGATATAGTGCCCAAATGTTTAGTATATAATAGTCTAAAAAAAGATATCTTTATGAGAACCTATAGAATAGGAGCTAAACATCTAGGGGATCTAGGTCAATGATCTGGTAATCCTCATTAGGCTGTTAGTCCTCATCTATGTCTAAAGATTTATTTGTGGTAGCAGGTGTAGCCTCACCATCATCTCCATCATAAGAGTCATCATCACCATCAACATCATCATTCTCTACATCACCATCAGCCATCTCATTATCCTTAGGAGGTTCAAAGGTGCAAGTAGTGGGCCACATGGCATGTTGCTCCATCTAAGACATGCCACATGAAGATAAAGTAGTTGCTTGCTTAAAGATGGGTGTAGAAACTCTATCAAAGCCAGGTAGTAGGGTAGAAACATATCATGGAGGTAGAGCAAACAACAAGGTGTCACTTGGCTTAGGAGCAGTAGGGGTTGGTTCACCATCAGAGGTAGGGGGTACAGTAAAAGCAGTAGGTGGAAGAGTCTAGTGGAACTGACCATATGCATTGGTGTTGGTATGTATGCCCTGAGAGACAATCATATGATTATTGGATTGGCATATGTCATGATTGATTTGATAAATATCAATGGCAAGCTTCTAATTTATTCTAGCATAATTGATTATGAAGTTAATGATGGATAAGAATGAATGTCTAAAGAATGACAATACTCAATGATGTATGTCTTCAAGTTAAGGACCTGAACAATGAGATCATACAAATGCTAAGAGTATGTACATTCTTGTTATGTCCCTATTCAGATGTCATTGTGAAAGGTTGATAGACAACAATGACACATGAAGACTAAAGTGTGTTTTGGTTGATGACAGTGTCTCATTAGTCATGATATATGATATCAAACCAAGCACACAGATACATGTTGGAGAACAGTGTATCAGACAGACCCACCATAAGAGTGATACATGGAACCATGACATGGTAGTCAGAATAATCGCTCATTGTGATGGTAGTGATTGTGATTCTTAGACTTGAAATCACTACACTCGTCAAATGTGATTGGGTACACTTTGACATCATCAAAAACATTCCTAAAACATGGGTTGTTATAATGGTGATGATTGGGTGCCTTTGACACATGATATAGATTGTGAGTGATAGATATGGGATTTGTCCCTCCTAAAGGAATATGATTTCCATGCCACTTGATAAGCGAGACTAAGACAAGCATGCACATGCACATGTGAATCAATATATGATATTAATATCACACATATCTCAGACAGTGTGCTCTAGTTCAAGAAACATGAATGAGCATTGAAAGGATGACAACTCCATGCCTTGAGTTCATTAAGGATATCAGAGACAAAGGAATTATACATTCACTAGAACACCAATCACATACTATAGGATTGAAAGTTGTTCTCCAACTTTCCATTTGACTTGGGTAGCATTCATGTGTGACTAGGTACCACTCTTTGCTTGTGATGTCATAAGGTAGTTATGGACATTCATTTCCAACATGAAATGCGACGTATGGGTCACACACAAAGGATTAACCTGGAAGAGGAGTTTATCCATGAATGATGTTTCGATTGATTGGTAAATTGTTTAGGTACTTAATCAAATATTCAATTAATACACTTGACTCAGAATCATCAAGTTCAAGTGGTGAACTAACTAATTAGAGTGTCAGATTGATTGAGAACTTAATTGACTGTCTTCTACACAATCTGGACCACCAACCGACTGGTTCACTGGGTGAACCAATTGGCTCATGGTCAATGAGATGACCAGTTCACTCTGGTGAACCGATTGGTTGAACTAGACCAAATGAGTAGTGTTGGGTTGTCCCAGTTTGTGAGAAAAGTTTTTTGTTTCACTTGTTCAATTCGATTTGGAAAAGGATTAATCTTTGCATTAATTAGAAATGAATAAGGAAAGTCAATTATAGGAATGTTTGGGAAGTGAAACGACCGGTTCATTGGGTAATCTGACCGGTTTACACTCACAACTAACCGGTTCACTAGTAAACTGATCGATCACCTTGAAAAATGATCGATTCAGTTATGAAACGACTGTTTCGCCTGTCGGGGTGTATATTGTTCATGGAAATTATGGACCCTTCTACTACTACATAGACTGGGAACCCTAACCTTGCCCTCTACTATAAATAGAGGGGTACATGGGGCTTCTATAGAGATACAACTCAGAACATCAATTGCTCTGCAAAGTTGTTGTCCTCTCTAGTTGTGGTAACTAAGAGAGCCCAAGTAAGTTCTACACATCCGTGGAAGAACATTGAGGGAAAGACAACTACAGAAAAGCAACTGATGGTGGGAGAGTGTGTTAGTGACTAGTATGCTGACAGAAGGAGATAACTCCTTCTACTCTATTCTTCAGGATGACTAGAGTTCCTAGTAGTCTGTGTGGACTATCTATAGAGACGGGAGACTTCTTCCGCTCAGGAGGACAACAATCAACTGCAGTCTGGGTCAAGACCAGGAGCTGTACAAATGCTATTGAAGATAGGTGGTTGAAGACCACACTTGCTGTGAGGTATAGTTGTTGAGCAGGCCTCATGACCAGGCATAAATCGCTAAAACCATCCTTCCCATTACATAAATATTGATGCGATCTATTCATTATGGATTTCTGGTCAAGAAATTTTTTTGTTTCTACTGCCAAATCTGACCACGTAAAACCCAATAGTGGTATAAGAGCCACGTCAATACTCTATGTTTTGGGATAATCGATAGGCTCAGATTTTGGTTTTACTGTCTTTTATTTATTGCATACGATGTGAATATTTAAATGACTAATGTGAATATCCGATTAATACCACACGATCCCAAACTAATATATACATATATGATATGGTATATATATATAATTGATATGCGTCACCCTAAAATGGTTTTGACAGTGGCTGTGTAGCATGGTTATGGCCTTTAAACCCTATGTCCATGTGTGTGTTTGGTTATAGTTGTTTGCATCTTGGTCTGCGCATTGAGCCCTCTTCTTCTATTCTGAATGTAACTCAAGATAACTTGAGATTCTCTTCTACCTTTGCTCCCCTCGAATGTAACTTGAGGTTTCACAAAGATTATGTAAAATAGGATTAGCTTTGTTTCTTGTTATGATGAAGACTGAAGATGACTGCTTGATAGACCGAGATGACCAACTGAGGAGCAGTTGGTGGACCAATGAGAAGCCTAGACGACCGGACGAGTTGACCATCTGGAGGAGACAGACGACCGGTTGGTAGAGACCAACCGACCGACCAAGAGGCGAGTTGACCGGTTCAATGGTTGAACCAGTCAACCCAGATTGGCAAGCACAAATCTTCGTCAATAACTGGTTGCATGTGATGTAGACCTTAGATGACCATAGTTCCTTGTGGCTCCAAGGAACTACAATAGTATGGCCATAATCATCACTTTATCATTATTTCATGTTTTCATTTGTGCGATATAGCATGTATATGATACATACTATTTATGTGGTGATTGGATACATATATGCATATATAAGCATATTAAAACCCCTCAACAAACATATTAAGTTGAAGATGCCTTCCAAAAGCACCACACATGAAAAGCTAGATCGACTAAGTGTGGGCATGCCTTTGTGTGGTGCACCATCTATCTCGTGGAAGTGTGATAGTGAATATGTGGGTATGAGTTCGTAGGGTGCAATACCATGGTGTTGGCTTTTGGGTTGGACCGTAACAAGGTGACCTTAATCGGATCAAGCACCTTGAGTCATAAAGATGAATATGGCAAGGAGGTGTGCATGACATCTATCCAAGCACTACTACAGAAACAGCCTTTGGCGTCGGTTGTTAAACCCCCTTTGGCGTCGGTTTCTGACCGAAACCTATGTGGGCGCCGCTAAAGGTCAAACACTTCGGCGTCGATTTTTTAACCGACGCCAATAGTCCATATAGGCGTCGGTCTTTTAGTAGATAACCGACACCAAAAGGGTTCGCACCATAGAAAACGGCGTCATCTAGCACACATTCTGCGTCGGTTATCTACTAAAAGACCGACGCCTATATGGACTATAGCGTCGGTGTTTACTTGGTAACCGACGCAGAAAGAGTCCTAGATGACGCTGTTTTCTGTGGCGCGAACCCTTTTGGCGTCGGTTTTCTATAAAAAACCGACACCATACTTCAAGACGACACGGCCGTGCTTCCCTGCACGGCCGTGTTTAGTACTATAGGCATCGGTTTTATATGAATAACCGACTCCTTTTCCACCACGTCCGTGCTATCCTGCACGGTCGGGTTGTTTGTACTATTAAGCGTCGGTTTTTGTCCAATAACTGACGTTGTAGGTCTTTGCTGACGGTTTTCTGTAAATAACCAACACCTATATCTATTTTTTTTTATATCAGTTTGCAGGCCTGCTGTGGCTGGTCAGCAGGATGAGAACCTGCAGTTCAGTTTTCTGAACTGCAGGTTTACGACATCCATTGATATCAGCCTACAAACAAGCCACAAACCTGCAAAAGTCCCAAGGAAAATTTCACACAAGTAGATACATTCAAACATCAATTCAATTCTCACATTCACACATATAGAAACATTCAAATACATGTATTAACATTCAGAAATATTCATTTACAAAGTATCATTCATTATCACTATCAACATCCCAATTATATCTTACAGTTGCCACTGCTTGCATGGCTTTTGCCCATTCTTCTCTTATTTCATCTAATGCTTCCATCGTATATGGAGCATGTATATTTTTTAAGCGTTTACCTATAGTGTGGTCAGTTTTAAACAGCTGCAAAGAGAATGATGTATATATATAAGTAATAATATAAAAATAAGATTGATATATTTCATACTAACTAATGAGACTATATATAATACCTCATGTATGTTATCGATGTCCAATGCGGCATGTCGGATAATCATCTGCATAAATCGCATCACATAGTATGCGCATGCCCAGTCGTTGTCTTGTGTAGCGCTCTATAAATTGAAACATACAAAATAATACAACTAAGCACAATTCACATCAATAATATATACATTGGAGTCGGGAACTTACTTGTATGTTCTGCCAATTTATTGGCTAGTTCTTTTTCCTTGGGACCGTTCCTCCAGCCTTTTTGAATGCATCTAAACCCCTACATGTTAATATAACACAGTAAATTGCATAAGTAAATAGTAATGTAATAACAGATGTTAACGGATACAAAAATGAAATATTTCTCACTAGAATAATGGCATTCTCATTACGTGTCCAATTTTAGTGTTTAATGTACTTCCCGCGGGATCTAGATAATAAACAGTGAACGTCCCGGGGACAATAACTAGTAACTCCCAATGTTTACCGCTAGAGGTAAAAAGTTAACAATTAATAACTCAAAATGCACAATAAAAATGGAATTTTCTTAAGTCCAAATTATAAATAAAGTAAACTTACTTGACATTGAATGGAGCTATTATTATCGTCTTCTTTTGCTGACCAAAAATTTTAAAAGCATCTATACAGTATTGTTGAACACTATCGGGGTCTTTAGCTACCATACTAATCAATGATGGAATCAAAAATCCCACATGATCAAATGCAAATTGTTTGCATTGATCTTCGACTAAGTAGCTGCAAAATATGTATTATGTATGCATTAATATATAAGAAACCAGATCACCGGATCTTACACAAGGTATATAGATGTATAAACAAGATCTCACCTTATCCATGTCTCTATCATTGATGTATTCAACCAAGCATACATAAACAGCTCAATAATATCTTGTATAAATAAAGAGCTATCGTATGATTGACCTGCATAATCTGCATCTAAAGAAACAATTATAGGGCAATGTATATTATGTGCCCGTAGCCAACATGCCATTCCCCTACAAGCAGGACCTAACGGGTATGTTAGGTCAGTTGGAGCCCAACTTGGTAATGTGGGAAGTGGAGGTGGAGGCCTAGGTGCTCCTGGTGTCTTCTTTTTAACCTGTATATATAATTTCAGATCAGTTGACCTCATATATACACATTAACAGTCTAAATCAATGTAAATTTTGTTGGTATGTATGCCCTGAGAGCCAATCATGGGATGATTGGTGGGATACATTAAGATTGATTTGATAAACATCAAAGGCAAGCTTCCAATTCATTCTGGTTCAGTCATATGAGATAGTGATAGAACAGATTGAATGTCTAAAGAATGACAGAACTCAATGATGTATGCTTTCAAGTTGAGGACCTGAACGATGAGATCATACGGATGCTAAGAGTTTGTACATTCTTGTTATGTCCCTAGTCGGATGTCATTGTGGAAGGTAGATAGACAGCTATGACACACAAGACTAGATTGTGGTGTTGGTTGATGACAGAATCTCATTAGTCATGATATAGAGATATCAAACCAAACACATAGGTACTTGTTAGAGAACAAGTGTACTGGACAGACCCACCGTGAATTTGACACATGGAACCATGAGATGGTAGTCATAGTCAATACTCACAATGATGGTGGTGAGTGTGATTCTTAGACCTGAAATCACTACACTCAACACATGTCGTTGGGCACACTTTGACATCATCAAACACAGTCCTGAAACATGGGTTGTTATAAAGGTGATGATTGGGTGGCTTTGACACATGGGGCTTTTGAGGGGTGAGTGATAGATATGGGATTTGTCCCTCCTGAGGGAGTATGATATCCATGGCCACTTGATGAGTAGGATTGAGAAAGGAGTGCACGCATGTGTGAATCAGTATGTGATGTTGATGTCATACATATCTCTTCCAGTCTACTCTGAGATCAAGGAAGTGAATGAACGTTGACAGGATGACTGTTCCATGCCTCGAGTTCATTTGGGATATCAGTGATAAAGGAATTATACACTCGCTGTAACACCATTCACGGATTGTAGGATGAAAGTTGTTCTCCAACTTTCTACTTTCACTTTGGTAGCACTGATGTGTGACTAGGCACCGCTCTTTGCTTGTGAAGTCATAAGTGTTATGAACTTTCACTGCCAACGTGAAATGGACCTGCAGGGTCACACACATAGGATTTAACCTGGAAGAGGAGTTTTGTCCACAAGCAATGTTTAGATTGATTACTAAAGGAGTTTAGTAGTTCAATTAAATACTCAATCAGTCGATGGCTCAATATCGTATGGTTCAAGGTGTTGGACGCATTGATTGGAGTATCGGATTGATTGAAATCACATTTGACTGATTCTGCACAACCTGCATTCCCAACCGATCGGTTCATGTGATGAACCGGTCGGCTGAGGTTGCTGAACCGGTCGGTTCAATTGTGGAACCGATCGGCTCATGCACAGAGTGAAACGACCAGTTCAAGTGTTGAACCGATCGGTTCAACTGGTGCAATCGAGCAACTTGGGAAAGTAGGATTGGTGAGAATTTTCCTTTCGTTTCAAATTGCCCAATTCGATTGGGAATAATATTGGTATTCGATACCAATTGGGAAAGAAACAAGGAAAGTCTTTTTGAGCCGGATTAGGACCATGAACCGATCGGTTCAGGGCACCAACCAATCGGTTGAAGTGCCCCAAACGGTCGGCTCAGGTCCAACCGATCGGCTCAATGGCCGAACCGATCGGTTCAGCAGTGAACCGATCGGTTCAGCAGTGAACCGATTAGTTCAGGTTGCAAGGTGGTTGCTTTTTGTGGAAACTCCCGAACCCTTCTACTCCTGCTTTTAGTCCCGCATTGCCCGGGATGGAGAACCCTGTCCCATGACTCTCCTATATATATAGGGGTATTGGGGGCTTCCCAAAGTACAGCTCAGTGCAACCAGTTGCTCTGCAAGTTGTCGTTCTCTCTGGTTTTGGTAACCGTGAGAGAGCCTGAGCAAGTGCTTCCCATAAAAGGGAGGTGCAGCAAGGGAAGGACAACTGCAGTTGCAATAGGAGGCAGGAGAGCATGTTGGCGACTAGTACGTCAATAGGAGGGTGTGACTCCTTCCACTTCCTTGTGGGACAAGGAGAGTGGAGTTCCAGGTGGTCCGTGTGGACTACTACAGAGGCGGGAGGACACTGCCGCTTAGGAGGACAACTTTCATCCGACAGTCCGGTTCGAGTAGGAGTTGTCAGTCCCGGTGCGACCAGGAGCTGCACAGACGCCGTCGAAGTCCGGAGTTGAAGACCGCGCATTGCGTGAGGTATTGTCGCTGAGCAAGCCTCGGGACAAGGTATGATTCCGCAAACCATCCTTTCCTATTATATAGATGTTGACGCGTTTCCTCGGTATGGGTTTGGGGAGAAAATTTTTGTTTCCGCTGCCTTCTCTATCTCCCCTAAAACCCAACAGTGGTATCAGAGCCACGTCAACTGCTCTATATTTTAGGAATATCGATATGATCGATTTTGGTTTGTCGCCTTTATTTATTGAATATGATGCGAATAATATTGGCTTTATGCATGCCCAATCCTAAATCCACAAATCCCTAATTACATATATGATATGTATTATTAATGCACTCGATACGCGTCACCCTTAAACGAGTTTTGTGGTGGATGTATGTAGCATGATTATGGCCTATAAACCCCTATCTGTGATTGGTTGTGTGTGGTTGCTTGCATCTCGGTCTACGCACCGATCTTCCCTCTCTTATTCCTGATGTAACTCAAAATAATTCGAGATTCTTTCCTACCTTTGCTCCCCCCGAATGTAACTCAGGGTTTCCTTTTTAAAGCAATGTAATAAATAGGATAGAACTTTATTTCCCATTATGTCAAAGACCGGCGGACATCAAGACGACTGCTCAAACGATCGGCTCAAGGCGTGAACCGATCGGTTGACCTTCCAGACAGTCGGTTCAAGGAATGAACTGATTAGTTGATGACCGGTTCGAGGAGCGAGACGAGTGGGTGGCAGACATGATGAGATGCACGACGACCAGGCAAACCGATCGGTTGGAGGAGCCAACCGATCGGCTGGTGGCACCCAGACGACCGGCTGGAGAGTACAGATCGTTCATGTGATGAGTTGATCTACTCGGATGGCAAGGCACAGAAGTTCACTTGTACAGGTTGCATGTGATGTAGACCTAGATGACCGTGATTCCTCTTGGCTCGAGGAATCACATTAGGATGGCCATAATCATCACTTTTTATCGTTTGTGCATGTTTTCTGTGGGATATAGCATGTATATGATACGTACTATGTATTATGGTGATTGGATATGTATATGTATATAAAACCAAATCCCTCATTAAAATATTAAGTTTTAGATGCCTTCCAAATGTGACACACGTGAAAAACTTGATCGACCAAGTGTGGGCACGCCAAAGCGTGGTGCACCGTCTATCTCGTGGAAGCGTGAAGGATGAATGTGTGGGTCTGCCAAAGCAGGGTGCATATTCATCGTGTTTGCTTTGGGTCGTACTTAACAAGATGATCTAGATGGGATCTAGTACCTTGAGGCATAGAGATGATCATTGCAAGGAGTTGTAGATGACATCTTATCAAGAGTTGCATATGATGCAATTAGCAAGAGTTTCCTACCTGAGAGATCTAAGTTGTGGGCGATCAGCCAAAGCTGACTCATGATTTAGAGGATTTCAGGATCTTGCCCACTAGAAGATTGTACGCTGCAATCCTCCGAATTGATGGTGAGGGCTATCAATTTGAAGTAAAATAGTGGGAGCGATAATTAATTAAAGGCCTAATTATATCGTCAAATTTTCAAATCAATCAATTAAGTCAAAAATGAGTTTTGGACTAAAATTGCATATTTTTCTTTTTTTGTAGTTCAAATGGCAACAAACAACAACAACTTTTCTTTGCGATCGGTCCTTGAAAAGGACAAGCTAAATGGGACGAACTTCCATGACCGGTATCAGACATTGAGAATTGTTCTCACTCAAGAGCGTAAGCTCTATGTCCTGGATACTCCAATTCCAGAGGAACTCGCTCCTAATGCACCAAAGGCAGAAAGGGATGCTTACAAGAAGCATTCGGATGATGCCATTGATGCAAAGTGCTTGATGCTATGTTCAATGAACCATGAGTTGTAGAGGCAACATGAGAACATGGGTGTCATTGAAGTGATTCTGCATCTCAGGAACATGTATGAAGATTAGGCACGGCAAGAGAGGTACAATGTTTCTAGGGCGCTGTTCAAGTGCGTCATGACAGAAGGAGATCCAGTTGGTCCTCACACACTCAAGATGATTGGGTATGTGGAGAACCTGCAGAGACTGGGATTTCCACTGAGCCAAGAGTTGGCTACTGACGTGATACTACAACCATTGCCAGAATATTACAGTCAGTTTGTGATGAACTACAACATGAACAACTTTGATAGGCCACTGTCAGAGTTGTTGGGCATGTTGAGGACAGCCGAGTTACAGATGAAGAAGGACAAGCCTAAAGCTGTGATGGTGATCACGAGCAAGAAAGGCAAGTCCAAGCGCAAGGGCAAGGGCAAAGCTAAGAAAGGTTCTGAAGCTAGCCAGGAGTCCAAGCCACCTTCAACTCTCAAGGTCAAGGGAGGCGTAACCAAGAAAGGAAATTGCCACCATTGTCAAAAGCCAGGACATTGGAAAAGGAATTGTCCTCTCTACCTGGAAGAACAAAAGAAGAAGGAGGCAACTGAAGCCTCTACTTGAAGGTGTCATGTAAATAAACTTGTAACACTTTTTGAGGTATATGATACCAAGATGTAAAGTGTAAAGCATTCTTACTTGGGGCAAGTGTTGCCTTTATAGATAGGAATACTTTAGTTTATTTTCAGCCAATAAGGCATGTAATACAGTTATGAACTGCTATTTCATACTTGCCAATAGATAGAAACACTTTATTTTTTCATATTGTATAAAAATGATGGCAATTAATAAAGTTGTGTTTTCAATCTTAAAGATATGATCTTTGTGGCAATGCCTTATTTATCTTGTGATATTTGATATGCATAAGATAAGACGATACCTAAAAGTTATAGATAACTCAAACAATTTAATTAACATTAATCATGAGAAATTCATTTCTAGTTTCCATGTGATGGATAAAACTAGACTCTTTTGGTTAGAGAACCAGTAAGGGACATGAATATCTTAGACATGATTGATCAATCTTCACTAATGTAGTGGGAGAGTGATTATCCTATTAGGTATAAAACATGTGATGTATTTACATACCTATTGGAATAAATGCTAATACTTCAAATGGTGTTTAGAGAAATACCAATATGAATGTCTTGTAGTGTTCAAGATTATCATAAATGAAGTACAAATTTGGTAAAGTATTAATTCTTGATGAGATCAATGAATGAAATACTTGGACCAAATGTTTGAGATCCTTTTGAGTAATTATGATAGTGTATCATAGTAAACTCATGATTAAGGCATGGTGATGTCTGAATCAAGAAGGAATCATACTCTAAGGAGTTAGAGAATGATTATCAAATAATTGAATTCTTCTTAATAAATGAATACCCCACACTAATAAAAGAAATTAAGAATCACAAGGGTTGTGAGTTCTTATATCTTTAACAGATACACCTCAATTATCTATGTGATCAGTTGTTCATGTGATGAGTCAACTATCAAGATGAATATGAGGAACTGAATCTTGAGTTATGGTTTATGACCATTACATCCTAAATGACATCCATGTGAACCATAAGGTATGACCTTGATGGTAGCACTCATTGGATCATATCCATAAGTGCAAATGAGTCTTAAGTGTTAAGACACATGGATACCATTTTGAGAAGGATGATGCTTGTTGATTGCAACTTAATGACTAAGACATTTGGCATATGGATACTAAAACCGCATTCCTATGAGGAATAAAACCAAGATGTGTACGTGACACAACCTATAAGGTTTATGGATCCACTAATGCAAATGAAGTCTATAAGTTACAATGGACTAATCAATGTGATTGATTGAGTATAAGAAACTCAAAATTGGATCTTTACTTTGATGATATAGTCAAAGGGTTTGACTGGTATGTCAAAGATAAAGAAGTGATTTGTGATTTAGTGGGAGTGTATTCACATTCCACATATTGATGTGAAATGAAATTGTTCTAAAATGGAAATCCAAAAGTGGAAATTATCTTTAAGGAAGATAGAGATGTTTCCTATGTGATAGGAATAGGGATCTATAGAGATAGTTCTCGAAATCTCTTGACCTGGAAAGAGAAAGCATACATTGGCAATCTGTACTGAAGTGTTCAGTATGCACAGATTCAGTGGGAGAAAACTTTTCCATGTTACATGGAGTTAGTATCCCAAGGCCAAGTGTCCAATTCTTATGAAGAATGGGAACACTAAGAATAGATATGGATCTATCATGTATGTAATCATCACATTATCTTGCATGTATGACATGGCAAGAATAATATGCATTCATCATCTTGTATGTAGGACATGACAATATGATGTGCTCATCCTGATAACTCGTATGT
Organism: Alisma plantago-aquatica; assembly: GCA_963693085.1. Classification (NCBI taxonomy): domain Eukaryota; kingdom Viridiplantae; phylum Streptophyta; class Magnoliopsida; order Alismatales; family Alismataceae; genus Alisma; species Alisma plantago-aquatica. The sequence continues at coordinate 1,045,368,949 of OY856411.1, read as the reverse complement.
AGGACATGACGAGTGGATGTCTGTCTACTTCCAGCAAGGGTTACTGCAATACCATGAGAACTTGATAAGTGCTTGTGAAGTACTAGTTCTATGGAGATAAGGAAGAGTTCGATGTAAAGAGTTACATTGATTCGAACTTCCGAAAGGACAGCAAATTAATCACAAAATATTCATAAGATGTATAAAAGTGGAATTTTGTTGATAATTGGAAGTGTTCCAATAAAGTCATTTAAAAGGGAAATGCCGAGTATCTATGTGTTAGTGAACAGCAATGGATACTATATGGATCTGAAAGTTCGAGAGATGAACTTATATTCCACTCATTGATGACAAGTCTGGAATCCTTGATCATGCAATGTGGCTAAAGGTTAGCAAAGGAATACTAGATCGCATATTATGGCAACTCCATCTCATACGTGTGACGTACAGCGAAGAGATGTGAGACACGCAATTTGTACAGACTTTGGCAAGGTGTTGCCATTTCTCACTATGTTGGCACTAGAGCGCAGTAACATGTGGGACATGTTTGAAGATCACTATGAATATGATTCATGGGTGATTGGCTCACAGTGCAAGTGGGAGTCTGTTGGTATGTATGCCCTGAGAGCCAATCATGGGATGATTGGTGGGATACATTAAGATTGATTTGATAAACATCAAAGGCAAGCTTCCAATTCATTCTGGTTCAGTCATATGAGATAGTGATAGAACAGATTGAATGTCTAAACAATGACAGAACTCAATGACGTATGCTTTCAGGTTGAGGACCTGAACGATGAGATCATACAGATGCTAAGAGTTTGTACATTCTTGTTATGTCCCTAGTCGGATGTCATTTTGGAAGGTAGATAGATAGAAATGACACACAAGACTAGATTGTGGTGTTGGTTGATGACAGAATCTCATTAGTCATGATATAGAGATATCAAACCAAACACATAGGTACTTGTTAGAGAACAAGTGTACCGGACAGACCCACCGTGAGTTTGACACATGGAACCATGAGATGGTAGTCACAGTCAGTACTCACAGTGATGGTGGTGAGTGTGATTCTTAGACCTGAAATCACTACACTCAACACATGTCGTTGGGCACACTTTGACATCATCAAACACAATCCTGAAACATGGGCTGTTATAAAGGTGATGATTGGGTGGCTTTGACACATGGGGCTTTTGAGGGGTGAGTGATAGATATGGGATTTGTCCCTCCTGAGGGAGTATGATATCCATGGCCACTTGATGAGTAGGATTGAGAAAGGCGTGCACGCATGTGTGAATCAGTATGTGATGCTGATGTCATACATATCTCTTCCAGTCTACTCTGAGATCAAGGAAGTGAATGAACGTTGACAGGATGACTGTTCCATGCCTCGAGTTCATTCGGGATATCAGTGATAAAGGAATTATACACTCGCTGTAACACCATTCACGGATTGTAGGATGAAAGTTGTTCTCCAACTTTCTACTTTCAATTGGGTAGCACTGATGTGTGACTAGGCACCGCTCTTTGCTTGTGAAGTCATAAGTATTATGAACTTTCACTGCCAACGTGAAATGGACCTGCAGGGTCGCACACATAGGATTTAACCTGGAAGAGGAGTTTTGTCCACAAGCAATGTTTAGATTGATTGCTAAAGGAGTTTAGTAGTTCAATTAAACACTCAATCAGTCGATGGCTCAATATCATATGGTTCAAGGTGTTGGACGCATTGATTGGAGTATCAGATTGATTGAAATTGCATTTGACTGATTCTGCACAACCTGCATTCCCAATCGATCGGTTCATGTGATGAACCGGTCGGCTGAGGTTGCTGAACTGGTCGGTTCAATTGTTGAACCGATCGGCTCATGCACAGAGTGAAACGACCGGTTCAAGTGTTGAACCGATCGGTTCAACTGGTGCAATCGAGCAACTTGGGAAAGTAGGATTGGTGAGAATTTTCCTTTCGTTTCAAATTGCCCAATTCGATTGGGAATAATATTGGTATTCGATACCAATTGGGAAAGAAACAAGGAAAGTCTTTTTGAGCCGGATTAGGACCATGAACCTATCGGTTCAGGGCACCAACCGATCGGTTGAAGTGCCCCAAACGGTTGGCTCAGGTCCAACCGATCGGCTCAATGGCCAAACCGATCGGTTCAGCAGTGAACCGATCAGTTCAGGTTGTGAGGTGGTTGCTTTTTGTGGAAAATCCCGAACCCTTCTACTCCTGCTTTTAGTCCCGCATTGCCCGGGATGGAGAACCCTGTACCATTACTCTCCTATATATATAGGGGTATTGGGGGCTTCTCAAAGTACATCTCAGTGCAACCAGTTGCTCTGCAAGTTGTCGTTCTCTCTGGTTTTGGTAACCGTGAGAGAGCCTGAGCAAGTGCTTCCCGCAAAAGGGAGGTGCATCAAGGGAAGGACAACTGCAGTTGCAATAGGAGGCAGGAGAGCGTGTTGGCGACTAGTACGTCAACAGGAGGGTGCGACTCATTCCAATTCCTTATGGGACAAGGAGAGTGGAGTTCTAGGTGGTCCGTGTGGACTACTACAGAGGCGGGAGGACACTGCCGCTTAGGAGGACAACTGTCATCCGACAGTCCGGTTCGAGTAGGATTTGTCAGTCCCGGTGCGACCAGGAGCTGCACAGATGCCGTCGAAGTCCGGAGTTGAAGACCGCGCATTGCGCGAGGTATTGTCGCTGAGCAAGCCTCGGGACAAGGTATGATTCCGCAAACCATCCTTTCCTATTATATAGACGTTGACGCGTTTCCTCGTAATGGGTTTGGGGAGAAAATTTTTGTTTCCGCTGCCTTCTCTATCTCCCCTAAAACCCAAAAAATTTATCTTACAATTTCAGTAGTGTAGACGACATCTGCTTTGGGCCACAATATGACCCCGCCTTCTGCCTCAGCAAGTGTATCAATATCCGGGTGGGGATATGGCAATGTAGCTTCCCTCCAATCGGGTAACACACGTAATGGGCCCACACGAACGTAGCCATGTGGCATTGGAGTCCCGTGAAACCTTTCCCCAGGAAGGGACGGGTAAGCCTGTGCCTCTGCAACAACATAGTCTTGTATTCTTAAGAGGCATGGCTTCAATGCCTACAAATTTACGTAAAGAATGTTATACATATATACATATCATCTTGAAAACATATCATCTTGAAAAGACTAGCTACAATGTCATAAAAAATACTTACAACAGATGTGTTAGGCGATGGGTCTCTAGGATTACTCACAGTCTGTGCATCAGGAGAATAGTGGGTCGCCATAGGCTGATTGGAAGCCTGAGATGCCTGCCACCGCAACAATTCTTCCTTGACCTTCTCAGCAACTACATCGTTGACCTTCTTAGCAACTATATCCTCGACACTCTTATTCTCCTATACATGGATAAAAGAAACATTAGCTTCTTATTATTGATTTTCCTTTTGAAGTAACATTCTAAGAAAAGAATAGGTTACCTCTTCTTGAGAAAGTCCCACTCTGGGTTTGCGCTGGGATGGCCCAAAGAATGCTTTGATGCCCACACCAGCGCCTGCACCCCTAACACATCCAGGATGCTCTGGGTTACCCAGAGCAACTGTCAATTCATCCCTTGTGCCCTGAGGGATGAACGTGCCTTGTTTCCGCTGCTCATGCAGCTCCCACTAATCACCATCAATAGAAATTGGTAAGTTAACACCACAAATAATCAATATTCAAATGATTGCTCTAAGAGTTGTATTTTACCATTTTCGCAGCCGCCTCAGCAGTTACAGGCTTCTTTATTTCACCCTTCTTGTTTTGCCTCCCAGCTATCCAAATATCATGGCGAGGCATGGGTGTGGCAGACTCCTGAGTAGGAGCAGACTCCTGAGTAGTCGCAGACTCTGCATGTAGTATTTAGCGAACACTTGCATAGCCTTTTGGACCCATAGTGTGGTCATGCACATTCAGTGCACCTTGCTTTTTGTGCGTCACTGAGGGCCTAGTTAGTATGCACATTAATGATTTGGTTAGTATCACTAAATGTTAATTTTGAATAGGTGAATACAATGTATATTAATTAAATTGGGAGTGACACCTAATACCTTGAATTCTTCAGATTTTCTTGAAGCAACAAAATTGTCCCAATCTTCTTTGTCCAAGAAGTTCCATTGTTCAAGGGCTGACTTCTTTTTCTTATCACCCTCTTTTATGTATTCTCTGTTCAAATTTGTCCTATAATTCCTAAGCATCTTTCCAGTGCGTTGCATCACACTTTTACGATGCAACTTCTCATCCAATGCAAACAGATTCTGTAAAATAGAAATGTTATTAACTAGTATCCAAAATAGAATTGCAAATAATAGAATTTGTAATCTACAAAATAGAATTGCAAATAATAATAACTCACGCATAAATCCTTCCATATCAAGTCTTTTTTCCCCTGAGGAACTTTATGCCAGTTATCATACTTAACACCACAATGGCTCCGAGTGGTACACCCAAGATAGTTTACAAAATTATTGTGGTTCACTCCAATTGCATTTCCTCCATTATCAAACTCCACAACCAATTTGGATCCACTGCCACTAAGCGCTATTAACTTCTTCAACAGAGTGATGCCCCTTTTCTTGTTAAGTGTTTGGTGTTGCGCATCAAGTTGCTCCAGTGCTTCAGTGGGTACATGTGCATCATCAACCTTAAATTTGACAAAAATAAACACACTGAATTAGCCCAATATAGAAATATAAGATATATGACATAACTAGAAGATAATGAATTTTATAGAAATATAGGATATGTTTTTAGAACTTACATTGGTATCCTCATCATGCTCGTCATGGACAGCATGCTCATCATGGACTTCATGCTCATCGTGGACATCATGCTCATCATGGTCAGCCATCTGAAAATGCCATTAAAAAGGCAAACATTTATCATTTGTATTAACTAGAAAAAGGAAAACATTTAGCATTTGTATTAACTAGAAAAGGCAAACATTTAGCATTTGTATAAACATACATGTCTCTAAAATTGTGATCTTTTATCAATTAACAATCCTTCATTGTGATCTCCGCGCACATATAAGTCATCATTAGCTTCAATATTTTGTGGAGTTGGCAACCCAACTGAGAATGGACTGGAGTCATCATACTTATCATAGTACTCTTCTTCATCTATAGGATCTTCAATGAACTGTCTTTTACCATGAAGAACAACCGACCATTTATCATTTGCATGATCATCGATATAGAATATTTGTTTCGCATGTGATGCCAATATGAATGGTTCACCAATCTCGCCAATCTTTTCAAAGTTCACCAAAGTGAAACCCAATTCATCCACTATAACTCCTTTGGTGTTATCAACCCAATTACATTTAAAGAGCGGAATTTTGAAATCTATGTAGTCAAACTCCCAAATGTCTTCAATGACACTGTAATATGACATTTTAGCTTCACATGGACTCTTATCCTTTGCACTTGCAAAGTACATAGTCGACGCTTGAAGAGTGACCCCACTATTTTGGACGACACTCTTATCATCTTGGCGCTTTGTGTAATATGTGAATCCATTAATGTCAAACCCTTCATAAGACATAACATTCGGTTTTGGTTTAAAGGCGAAGCATTTGATAGTTTCTATAATATCATTTGGTGTTTGAGATAGTTGATGTAAGACTTTATCTTCAAACCACTTAGTAAAAGTCTTATTATGCTCTCTAGCAAGCCACATTGAACTTGCTCGAGGATGTTGTCTCTTTATGAAATTGGTATGTTCCTCGATATAAACACTCACTTCGTCCATATTGTGTAAAATATACAAGTGAGCTTGTTCCAACTGCTCACGGCTGATTACTTTCCCCCGTGATCCCAAAATTCCTTTGCCCTCCTCAATATTCTTGTCATTATCAGGAGTGTCATTACCACTGAGAAAGTCATTGCAAAAATCCATAACCTCTCTCACCAGATAACCTTCAATAATACTCCCTTCAGGTCGATAATAGTTTCGAACATCACCTTTAAAAATGCTCATGTATCGTTTAAAGGGATACATCCAATGCAAGAAAACTGGTCCCAACATTTTCACTTCCCTAGTCAAGTGGACAACAAGATGTACCATGATATCAAAGAATGAAGGAGGGAAATACATCTCAAGCTGACATAGGGTAACAACCACTTCTCTTTGCAAATTATCGAGAGTATCAGGGTCAATAACTTTGCCGCATAGACTGTTGAAAAAGAAACAAAGTCTGGTAATTGCAAACCTTACATGCTTCGGCAATATAGATCAAATTGCCACGGGCAATATTTGTTGCATTAGAGTGTGACAATCATGAGATTTAAGACCTATCAACTTCAGATCTTTCATTGATACCAATCTACGGATGTTGGATGAGTAACCATGTGGCACCTTAACATTTACCAAGCATTCACAAAAAGTTTTCTTCTCCTTTCTAGACAACGTGTAACAAGCAGGAGGTAAGTATGTTCTTTTATTACCCATTTCACGTAATTCTGTTAATTCTGACCTTATTCCCATTTCACGTAGGTCCAGTCTAGATTTTATCCCATATTTAGTCTTACCTGGTATATTTAACAGAGTACCAATGATGCTATCACAGACATTTTTCTCAACGTGCATTACATCGATACAATGCCTGACTGTCAAAGAACTCCAATAAGGAAGATCCCAAAATATTGACTTCTTCTTGAATGAAGAATTGTCACTCCATGTGGCCATACTACATTGTGATTTCTTACCAAATTCATTGACAATGTCTTTTACTCTTGCATAAACAACATCCCATGGTATAGGTTTAGGTGCACTCTGTTCATCATTCCATCCATTGAATGCTTTGCGCTTCCTACGATACGGATGGAATTTTGAAAGAAACCTTCGATGACCAAGATGTACAGTCTTGCCTTTATGTTTTAGTCTTATTGAATCAGTGTTTTTTTCACATATAGGACACGCTTTAGCTCCTTTGACACTATATCCAGACAAATTCCCATATGCTGGAAAGTCATTAATAGTGCAAAATAACATAGCGTGCAAACGAAATGTCTCTCTTGCTGAAGCATCATAGGTCATCACACCTTCAGCCCAAAGTTTCTTTAAGTCATCAATCAAAGGTTCAAGATAAACATCGATATAATTTCCGGGTTGTTTAGGGCCCGATATCAACAACGACAACATAACGTACTTATTTTTCATACACATCCAGGGAGGAAGATTGTATATAACAAGCATGACTGGCCAAGTGCTATGTTGGCTGCTCAATGTCCCGTATGGATTCATCCCATTTGTACAAAGCCCAAGTCTTAGATTCCTATCTTCTTCACCAAATTTGGGGTACAATAGATCAATCTACTTCCACTGTGGGGAATCAGACGCATGTCGTAGGATCCCATCATTATTTTTCTTAACATCTGCATGCCACCTCAAATTCTTCGCATCTTTTGGATTTGCAAACAAGCGTTGAAACCGTGATATTATAGGTAGATACTACAACACCTTGGCAGGAGAACCAGTTTTAGACTCTCCCGAAGTCGTCAATTTATTCCTTGACGCACCACATTTTGGACAATCTTTCAAATCTACATAGTCCTTTTGAAATAATACACAATCATTCGGGCATGCGTGTATCTTCTTGGCCTCCATTCCCATTGGGCACAACATTTTCTTTACCTGGTATGTTGAGATTGGCAGCTCGTTTCCTTCAGGAAGCATTTCTTTCAACAAAGTCAACAATGAAGTGAAGCTTTTGTCGCTCCATCTATTGTTAGCTTTCAACTTATACAATCTCAACACAGCGCTAAGCTTCGTAAACTTAGCACAGCCTGTGTATAACGGTATCTCAGCATCATGCACAATGTTTCTAAAGATAGGAGGTGGATCGGTGTGCTCTACCCTACAACTATCCAGCATCGCATCAACGATGTCTGCTGGAATTGGTTTGTTCACATTTACGTCATCGGAGGTAATTTCTTCTTCCACCCAAGAACTGCTATCGACATCTACTGGTTTTGATTTTGAAATCTCTCCATGCCAGTGCCATTCTGTATAGCCTTGTACAATCCCGTTGCACATGACATGAGTTTTGATTTCCTCACCAGTGTTGACTTTCAAGTTGTTACTGCAATGCCTACATGGACAGTAGAACCTATCTGTAGGTTTTTTCCTATGTTCCTCGACAAATCTAATAAACTGATCAAGACCAGATATAAACTCTGGGGTGCAACGATTAAGAATGGACATCCATGATCTATCCATTCTATGATCAGAGAAAACAAGTATATATTAGGAAACAAGTATATATTAGGAAAAGATCAGGGTATACACTTACATCCTAAGTGTATAATGTGATGTCATTCTTATATATAATAAATGTGTACCACCTATCCCATCCTTGAACACCTAATCTCACTAGTAAGTGTATAATGTGTATTGGGTTTTCGAGAAAATTTCGGCAGCATTTCCCCGCTGTTCTCTAAGTACATATGTACTTAGAAAACAAATGGGGAAATGCTACCGAAATTTTCTCGAAAACCCAATACACATTATACACTTACATCCTAAGTGAGATTAGGTGTTCAAGAACAGTCCCAAACCAGGACTATCCAAGATTTACTCCTAATGAGTCAATCTTGGATGGGTTTCTAGGCCAACAAACACAATAATAGATATGTACAATGAATTCGGACTTCATACAAATAGTATATAATTTAGTGATTGTTCATTCTAATTTATACCAATGTACAAGTAATATAAAGAACTATGATTGTTCACTTTCTAGGCCAACAAACACATGTGATATCATTCTTATATATAATAAATGCGTACCACCTATCCCATCCTTGAACACCTAATCTCACTAGTAAGTGTATAATGTGTATTGGGTTTTCGAGAAAATTTCGGCAGCATTTCCCCGCTGTTCTCTAAGTACATACATACTTAGAGAACAAACGGGGAAATGCTACCGAAATTTTTTCGAAAACCCAATACACATTATACACTTACATCCTAAGTGAGATTAGGTGTTCAAGAACAGTCCCAAACTGGGGACTATCTAAGATTTACTCCTAATGAGTCAATCTTGGACGGGTTTCTAGGCCAACAAACACAATAATAGATATGTACAATGAAGCCGGACTTCATACAAATAGTATATAATTTAGTGATTGTTCATTCTAATTTATACCAATGTACAAGTAATATAAAGAACAATGATTGTTCACAATTGTTGTTAGAGTTTCATCAATGTTAGGGTTTAATCAAATCAAATTAGGATGCTAGAATGGATTTAAATCAAATTAGGGTTTAAATCAAATCAAACACGGCCGTGCTGGGCAGCACGACCGTGCTGTCCAGAACGGCCGTGCTGCCCAGCACGACCGTGGTAGGCCATTCTTCTCAGTTCTCAATGAAAGAAGTGGTGAAACTTATATTTAGATGCAATATTAGGCGAGCAACAACAACTGACCTCCCAGCAGTGGTGGCGGTGACCGGCAAGCTCCAGGCGGCAGGGAAGGTAGGTGCAGCGGTGGCCAGCGAGCTCCAGGCGGTAGGGCAGCGGTGGCCGGTGAGCTCCAGGCGGAGAAGGGGGTGCAGAGAAGGGGAAGAAGGCAGCAGCAGTGGCGGCGGAGAAGGGGGCGCGGCGGCGGCGCGGTGACGCTGTCGTGGAGGAAGACGGAGCTTTCATGGAGGAGAAATCGGCGGCGTGGTCGGGCGATAGCAGAGAAGAAAAGGGAAATTGGCTCGCAATGAAACATAAGAAAGGGGAAGAGTCAGGCGATCGCGCGATATTAAGTTCCCAAATAGCGTCGGTTGTTTCAAACAACCGACGCCTAAACCTCTATAGCGTCGGTTGTTTGAACCAACCGACGTCCAATTGGACGATATTTTCATGAAAATGTTTGGCGGGAACCACTTTCAGCGTCGGTTATAGAAGGTTAACCGACACTGAAAGTGACACTTTTCGTGCAAATTTTCATCGCGCATAGGCGTCAGTTTCTATCTACATAACCGACGCTGAAAGTGACACAATTTTTTTTTCTCGAAAATTGGATTTCGCGGGCGACTTTAGGCATCGGTTTGTTATTAACAACCGACACTGTATTCAAAGTGGTACCCGTGTCTGGCTGGTCTTCGAATATAGATGCCGGTTTGCCTAAATAACCGACGTCTAATATTTTAGGCGTCGGTTTTCCTAAAGAACCGACGCCCAGAAAAGCGACACTGAATGTTGTTTCTGTAGTAGTGAAGAATTGCATATGATGCAATTGGTAAATGTTACCAACCTTAATAATTGATTATGGATGCTAGCGTTGGCTGGGTAATAGATCAATTGTTTTGGATCTTGCCTCACTACAAGGTTGTGCACTACAATCTTCCAAATTGATGGTGAGGGCTATCAATTTGATCAAAATAGTGGGAGAAATAATTAATTAAAGACCTAATTAATATTGTCAATTTTCAAATCAAATCAAATCAAAAGAGTTTTGGATTAAATTGCAAATTTCCTTTTTGTAGAATAAATGGCTACCAACAACAATCACTTTTTGTTGATATCGATCCTTGAGAAGGACAAGCTAAATGGGAATAATTTCCATGACTAGTTTAGGATGTTGAGAATTGTTCTCACTCAAGAGTGAAGGCTCTATGTCCTAGATACACTAGAGCCAGAAGAACCCACTCCCACCGCACCAAAGGCTGAAAGGGATGCTTACAAGAAGCATACTGACGATGCCATTGATGTGAAGTGCTTGATGTTGTGCTCAATGAACAATGAGTTACAGAGACAACATGAGAACATGGACGTCATTGAGATGGTTCAACATCTCAAGAACATGTATCAAAACCAGGCACAACAAGAGAGATATGATGTCTCCAAGGCATTGTTCAAGTTGTCATGACAGAAGGAGATCCAGTAGGCCCTCAGACACTTAAGATGATTGGGTATGTGGAGAACCTAACTCGATTGGGATTCCCTGTGAGCCAAGAGTTAGCTAATGATGTGATATTGCAATCGTTGCCAGAATTCGACAGTCAGTTTGTGATGAACTACAACATGAGCAACTTTGACAGGCTACTGACAGAGTTGTTGGGCATGTTGAGGACAACCGAGGCACATATGAAGAAAGACAAACCGAAATCTGTGATGATGATCAACTAGAAAAAAAGGGAAACTCTAAGAATAAGGGCAAGGGAAAAGCAAAGAAAGGTTCTGATGCTTTCTAGTAGCCCATGTCATCTTCAACTCTGAAAGCCAAGGGAGGGGTGAACAAGGGAGGAAAATGTCACCATTATCATGAGCCAAGACATTGGAAGAGAAATTGTCCTCTCTACATAGATGAGCTAAAGAAGAAGAAGAAGGAGGGAATGGAAATCTCCACCTAAGGTACCATGAAATAAACTTAAAATGCTTCTTTATCTTAGGTATATGATACCAAGATATAGATCTAACATATATGATGTGCATGATCTAAAAAGAAGTGATGGCCTTTATGAAAGGACCAAAAAGGAACACTCATCAGCATTTGAGAAGGTGTTGCTACCATAGATAGAAGTATCTTTTAGTTTATTTCAGCCCAAAGGGTATGTAATAGAGTTATGAACTGGTATTTCATTTTGCCAATAAATAGAAACACTTTATTTCTGCATCTTGTAATGACAAGAATGTCTATCAATAAAGTTCGTGTTTCAATTTCAAAGATACGATCTTTTACACAAATGCCTTATTTATCTTGTGGTACTTGATATGCATGCGATAAAATAAATAATACCTAAAAGTTATTGATAACTCAAACAATTAATTAGCATTATCATCTAAACAAATGAATGAGAAATTCATCTCTAGCTTCCATTTTGATGGATAGAGCTAGACTCTCTTGGTTAATGAACCATTAAGAGATATGAATGTCTTGTTTATTTGGCATGATGACAAGTCAATCTTCACTAGATGTAGTGGGAGAATGACTATTCTATTAGGTATAATACATATTGATGTATATACATACCTATTGGATTAAATGCTAATACTTCAAATATGATATTTAATGAAATACCAATATGAATATCTTTAAACGTTCAAGAATATCATAAATGAAGAACAAACTTGGTAAAAGTATTAATTCTTTGATATGATCAATGGACGAGATGCTTAAACCAAATGTTTGAGGACCTTGTGAGTAACCATGATAGTGTATCATAGGTAACTCATGATTAAGTCATAATGATGTCTAAATCAAAGAAGGAATCATACTCTAAATAGTAAGAGCATGATCATCAAACAAATAACTAATCTTCTAGAAATCTTCTAAAGAACATACTTTACACTAAATAAAGGTACAAAAGGAGATTAAGAATCACAAGTGTTGTGGATTCTCAAATTCCTTATGTAACAGATACACTTCTTATATCTATTAGAAAACACCTTGAGCTTGATGGATAATGATATCCTACAAAATCAAAGGTGACAAATTGGTCATATGATGATGAGCCAATAATCTATCTAGATGATGTTGAGGAACCAGATTTTGAGTTATGACTTGAAGCCATAAGATCCAAAATGACTTCCATGTGAACCAAATAAGGTATGACCTTAATGGTAGAACTCATAGGCATAAAACCCATAAGTGAAATTGTGTCTTAAGAGTTAACATTGATGGATGACATTTGAAGAGCTGATTGGTTGAAATGAATACAAGTGAGTTCAAAGTGTTGAACCTGGTGATATTATTTAACCAATTGTAGTGGCTATCGGCCATAAATGATCATGCTTTCTATTGGAACTTAAAGACTATTAAATTTGTCATATGATATTAAAACAACATTCCTATTAGGAATAACATGAGGTTGTGTACGTGACACAACCTGAAGGGTTTTATAATTCCGTTGATGCAAATGCAGTCTATAAGTTACAAGAGTTTAATCAATATGATTGATTAAATATAAGCACCTCAGAACTGGAGTCTTTACTTTAATTATATAGTCAAAAGGTTTGACTGATATATTGATATAAAGAAGGGATCTATGATTACAAAGATTTAGTGGGAACATATTCATATTCCACATGATGATGAGGAATAAAATGAAACTGGTGTGGAAATACCTTCTTTCAAGGAATAAAGGGAATTATCCTATGTGATAGGAATAGAGATCTATAGAGATAGTTCTCAAAAGACTCTTGACCTAATAAAGAGAGCGCATACATTGGCAGTCTGTGCTGAAGGGTTCAGTATGCAAAGATTCAGTGGGAGAAAACTTGTCCATATTGCATGGAGTTAGTGTCTCAGGTGCCAAATGTCCCAAATTCTTATGAAGAATAGGAACACAAAGATATATGCCTTATGCATTCACAATTGGATCTATCATGTATCTAATAATCACATCATCTTTTATGTATCATACATGACAAGAAAATATATATATGCATTCATCATCTTATGTGTATTGGACATGACAATATGGTGTGCTCATCCAGTTATCTCGTATGTAATGGACATGACGAGTGGATGTCTTTCTACTTCCAGTGAGAGTCATTGGAATACCATAAAGAACTTATTTAAGTACTTATGAAGTATTAAAGGATCAGTTCTATTGTAATAATAGGAAGAGTTGAGTGTAAATTAGTTACACTGATGCAAGCTTCTAAAATGATAGAACAATGATCACAAAATGCAAAATATAAAAGTTATATTCAATTGTAAAGTGAACAAGAGTTGTTAAATGGAAATGATCCGAGTAAAATTAAAAGGTCATTTAATTATAAAAGGAATGTCGAGTATACTTATGTTATGAACACAAGAGGATACTATATGGATCTAGAAGTTCATACAGATGAATTTATAGATATTCCAACCATTGATGACACAGTAGAAATACTAAGTCAAACTATGGAGCTAAGTGCAAGTGGGAGTCTATTAGTATGTATGCCTTTAGAGCCAATCATATGATGATTTGATTGGCATACGTCATGATTAATTTGATAAATATCAAAGGCAAGATTCCAATTTATTCTAGCTCAATAGATTATGAGATAAATGATGGTGCAGAATGGATGTCTAATGAATGACAATACCACTACTACCGAAACGGCCTTTGGCGTCGATCGTTCAACCCCATTTGGCGTCGGTTTCCGACCGACGCCTATGTGGGCGCCGCTAAAGGTCGAACACTTCGGCGTCGGTTTTTTAACCGACGCCTATTTATTCTATAGGCGTCGGCCGTTTAGTATATAACGGACGCCAAAAGTGTTCACACACACAGAAAATGGCGTCATCTAGGGCACTTTCTGCGTCGGTTATTTACTAAACAACCGACGCCTATATAGAATATAGCGTCGGTCTTTTAGTAGATAACCGACACATAAAGTGCCCTAGATGACGCCATTTTCTGTGGCGCGAACACTTTTGGCGTCGGTTATATACTAAAACACCGACGCCTATATTTCAAGATGACACGGCCATGCTTCCCTGCACGGCCGTGTTTAGTACTATAGGCGTCGGTTTTATATGAATAACCGACGCCTTTTCCACCACGGCCGTGCTATCCTGCATGGTCGGGTTGTTTGTACTATTAGGCGTCGGTTTTTATCAAATAATCAACGTTGTATGTCTTTGCTGACGGTTTTCTATAAATAACCGACGCCTATTTCTATTTTTTTTTTCATATCAGTTTGCAGGCCTTCTGTGGCTGCTCAGCAGGATGAGAACCTGCAGTTCAGTTTTCTGAACTGTAGGTTTACGACATCCATTGATATCAGCCTACAAACAGGCCGCAAACCTGCAAAAGTCACAAGGAAAATTTCACACAAGTACATACATTCAGACATCAATTCAATTCTCACATTCACACATATAGAAACATTCAAATACATGTATTAACATTCAGAAATATTCATTTACAAAGTATCATTCATTATCGCTATCAACATCCCAATTATATCTTACAGTTGCCACTGCTTGTATGGCTTTTGCCCATTATTCTCTTACTTCATTTAATGCTTCCATCGTATATGGAGTATGTATATTTTTTAAGCGTTTACCTATAGTGTGGTCAGTTTTAAACACCTGCAAAGAGAATGATGTATATATATAAGTAATAATATAAAAATAAGATTGATATATTTCATACTAACTAATGAGACTATATATAATACCTCATGTATGCTATCGATGTCCAATGCGGCATGTTTGATAATCATCTGCATAAATCGCATCACATAGTATGTGCATGCCCAGCCATTGTCTTGTGTAGCACACTATAAATTGAAACATACAAAATAATACAACTAAGCACAATTCACATCAATAATATATATATTCGAGTTGGGAACTTACTTGTACGTTCTGCCAATTTATTGGCTGGTTCTTTTTCCTTGGGACCATTCGTCCAGCCTTTTTGAATGCATCTAAACCCCTACATGTTAATAAAACACAATAAATTGCATAAGTAAATAGTAATGTAATAAAAGATGTTAACGGATATAAAAATAAAATATTTCTCACCAGAATAATGGCATTATCATTACGTGTCCAATTTTAGTGTTCAATGTACTCCCCGCAGGATCTAGTTAATAAACAGTGAATGTCCCGGGGACAATAACTAGTAACTCCCAATGTCTACCACTAGAAGTAAGAAGTTAACAATTAATAACTCAAAATGCAAAATAAAAATGGAATTTTCTTAAGTCCAAATTATAAATAAAGTAAACTTACTTGACATTGAATGGAGCTATTATTATCGTCTTCTTTTGCTGACCAAAAATTGTAAAAGCATCTATACAGTATTGTTGAACATTATCAGGGTCTTTAGCTACCAAACTAATCAATGATGGAATAAAAAATCCCACATGATCAAATGCAAATTTTTTGCAATGATCTTCGACTAAGTAGCTGCAAAACATATAGGCGTATGCATTAATATATAAGAAACCAGATCACCGGATCTTACACAAGGTATATGGATGTATAAACAAGATCTCACCTTATCCATGTCTCTATCATTGATGTATTCAGCCAATCATACATAAACAACTCAATAATATCTTGTATAAATAAAGAGCTATCGTATGATTGACCTGCATAATCTGCATCTAAAGAAACTATTATAGGGCAATGTATATTATGTGCCCGTAGCCAACATGCCATTCCCCTACAAGCAGGACCTAACGGGTATGTTAGGTCAGTTGGAACCCAAGTTGGTAATGCGAGAAGTGGAGGTGGAGGCCTAGGTGCTCCTGGTGTCTTCTTTTTAACATGTATATATAATTTCAGATCAGTTGACATCATATATACACATTAACAGTCTAAATCAATGTAAATTTATCTTACAATTTTAGTCGTGTAGACGACATCTGCTTTGGGCCACAATATGACCCCGCCTTCTGCCTCACCAAGTGTATTAATATCTGGGTGGGCATATGGCAATTCAACTTCCCTCCAATCGGGTAATACATGTAGCGGGCTCACACGAATGTAGCCCTGCGGCATTGGAGTCCCATGAAACGTTGCCCCAGGAAGGGACTGGTAAGCCTGCGCCTCTGCAACAACATTGTCTTGCATTCTTAAGCGGCATGGCTTCAATGCCTACAAATTTACGTAAAGAATGTTATACATATATACATATAATCTTGAAAACATATCATCTTGAAAAGACTAGCTACAATGTCATAAACAATACTTACAACAGACGTGTTAGGCGATGGGTCTCCAGGATTACTCGTAGTCTGTGCATCAGGAGAAGAGTGGGTCGCCATAGGCTGATTGGAAGCCTGAGATGCCTGCCACCGCATCAATTCTTCCTTGACCTTCTCAGCAACTACATCGTTGACCTTCTTAGCAACTAAATCCTCAACTCTCTTATTCTCCTATACATGGATAAAAGAAACATTAGCTTCTTATTAATGAATTTCCTTTTGCAGTAACATTCTAAAAAAAGAATAGGTTACCTCTTCTTGAGAAAGTCCCGCTCTGGGTTTGCGCTGGGATGGCCCAAAGAATGCTTTGATGCCAACACCAGCGCCGGCACCTCTAACACGTCCAGGATGCTCTGGGTTACCCATAGCAACTGCCAATTCATCCCTTGTGCCCTGAGGGATGAATGTGCCTTGTTTCCTCTGCTCGTGCAGCTCCCGCTAATCACCATAAACAAAAATTGGTAAGTTAACACCACAAATAATCAATATTCAAACGATTTCTCTAAGAGTTGTATTTTACCATTTTTGCAGCCACCTCAGCAGTTACATGCTTCTTTATTTCACCCTTCTTGTTTTTCCTGCCAGCTATCCAGATATCATGGCGGGGCATGGGTGTGGCAGACTCCTGAGT
Organism: Alisma plantago-aquatica; assembly: GCA_963693085.1. NCBI lineage: Eukaryota > Viridiplantae > Streptophyta > Magnoliopsida > Alismatales > Alismataceae > Alisma > Alisma plantago-aquatica. Next base: position 1,045,351,653 of record OY856411.1, on the reverse strand, counting down.
AGGAGCAGACTCCTGAGTAGCAGTAGACTGCAGAGTAGCCGCAGACTCCGCCTGTAGTCTTTGGCGAACGCTTGCATAGCCTTTTGGACCCATAGTGTGGTCATGCACATTCAGTGCACGCCTTGCTTTTTGTGCGTCACTGAGGGCCTAGTTAGTATGCACATTAATGATTTGGTTAGTAGCACTAAATGTTAATCTTGAATAGGTGAATACAATGTATATTAATTAAATTGGGAGTGATGCCTAATACCTTGAATTCTTCAGATTTTCTTGAAGAAACAAAATTGTCCCAATCTTCTTTGTCCAAGAAGTTCCATTGTTCAAGGGCTAACTTCTTCTTCTTATCACCCTCTTTTATGTATTCTCTGTTCATATTTGTCCTATAATTCCTAAGCATCTTTCCAGCGCGTTGCATCACACTTTTACGATGCAACTTCTCATCCAATGCAAACAGATTCTATAAAATCGAAATGTTATTAACTAGTATCCAAAATAGAATTGCAAATAATAGAATTTGTAATCTACAAAATAGAATTGCAAATAATAATAACTCACGCATAAATCCTTCCATATCAAGTCTTTTTTCCCTTGAGGAACTTTATGCCAATTATCATACTTAACACCACAATGGCTTCGACTGGTACACCCAAGATAGTTTACAAAATTATTGCGGTTCACTCCAATTGCATTTCCTCCATTATCAAACTCCACCACCAATTTGGATCCACTACCACTTAGCGCTAATAACTTCTTCAACAGAGTGATGCCCCTTTTCTTGTTAAGTGTTTGGTGCTGCGCATCAAGTTGCTCCAGTGCTTCAGTGGGTACAGGTACATCATCAACCTAAAATTTGACAAAAATAAACACACTAAATTAGCCCAATATAGAAATATAGGATATATGACATAACTAGAAGATAATGAATTTTATAGAAATACAGGATATGTTTTTAGAACTTACATTGGTATCCTCGCCATGCTCGTCATGAACAGCATGCTCATCATGGACTTCATGCTCATCATGGACATCATGCTCATCATGGTCAGCCATCTGAAAATGTCATTAAAAAGGCAAACATTTAGCATTTGTATTAACTAGAAAAAGGCAAACATTTAGCATTTGTATTAACTAGAAAAAGGCAAACATTTAGCATTTGTATAAACATACATGTCTCTAAAATTGTGATCTTTTATCAATTAACAATCCTTCATTGTGATCTCCGCGCACATATAAGTCATCATTAGCTTCAATATTTTGTGGAGTTGGCAACCCAACTGAGAATGGACTGGAGTCATCATACTTATCATAGTACTCTTCTTCATCTATAGGATCTTCAATGAATTGTCTTTTACCATGAAGAACAACCGGCCATTTATCATTCGCTGGATCATCGATATAGAATATTTGTATCGCCTGTGATGCCAATATGAATGGTTCACCCTTCTCGCCAATCTTTTCAAAGTTCACCAAAGTGAAACCCAATTCATCCACTATAACTCCTTTGGTGTTATCAACCCAATTACATTTAAAGAGCGGAATTTTGAAATCTATGTAGTCAAACTCCCAAATGTCCTCAATGACACCGTAATATGACATTTTAGCTTCACGTGGACTCTTATCCTTTGCACTTGCAAAGTACATAGTCGACGCTTGAAGAGTGACCCCACTAATTTGGACGACACTCTTATCATCTTGGCGCTTTGTGTAATATGTGAATCCATTAATGTCAAACCCTTCATAAGACATAACATTCGGTTTTGGTTTAAAGGCGAGGCATTTGATAGTTTCTGTAATATCATTTTGTGTTTGAGATAGTTGATGTAAGACTTTATCTTCAAACCACTTAGTAAAAGTCTTATTATTCTCTCTAGAAAGCCACATTGAACTTGCTCGAGGATGTTGTCTCTTTATGAAATTGGTATGTTCCTCGATATAAACACTCACTTCGTCCATATTGTGTAAAATATACAAGTGAGCTTGTTCCAACTGCTCACAGCTGATTACTTTCACCCGTGATCCCAAAATTCCTTTGCCCTCCTCAATATTCTTGTCATTATCAGGAGTGTCATTACCACTGAGAAAGTCATTGCAAAAATCCATAACCACTCTCACCACATAACCTTCAATAATACTCCCTTCAGGCCGATAACGGTTTCGAACATCACCTTTAAAAACGCTCATGTATCGTTCAAAGGGATACATCCAATGCAAGAAAACTGGTCCCAACATTTTCACTTCCCTAGTCAAGTGGACAACAAGATGTATCATGATATCAAAGAACGAAGGAGGGAAATACATCTCAAGCTGAAATAGGGTAACAACCACTTCTCTTTGCAAATTATCGAGAGTATCAGGGTCAATAACTTTACTGCATAGACTGTTGAAAAAGAAACAAAGTCTGGTAATTGCAAACCTTACATGCTTCGGCAATATAGATCGAATTGCCACGGGTAATATTTGTTGCATTAGAGTGTGACAATCATGAGATTTAAGACCTATCAACTTCAGATCTTTCATTGATACCAATCTATGGATGTTGGATGAGTAACCATGTGGCACCTTAACATTTACCAAGCATTCACAAAAAGTTTTCTTCTCCTTTCTAGACAACGTGTAACAAGCGGGAGGTAAGTATGTTCTTTTACTACCCATTTCACGTAATTCTGTTAATTCTGACCTTATTCCCATTTCACATAGGTCCAGTCTGGATTTTATCCCATCTTTAGTCTTACCTGGTATATTTAACAGAGTACCAATGATGCTATCACAGACATTTTTCTCGACGTGCATTACATCAATACAATGCCTGACTGTCAAAGAACTCCAATAAGGAAGATCCCAAAATATTGACTTCTTCTTGAATGAAGAATTGTCACTCCGTGTGGCCATACTACATTGTGATTTCTTACCAAATTCATTGACAATGTCTTTTACTCTTTCATAAACAACATCCCCTGGTATAGGTTTAGGTGCACTCCGTTCATCATTCCATCCATTGAATGCTTTGCGCTTCCTAAGATATGGATGGAATTTTGAAAGAAACCTTCGATGACCAAGATATACAGTCTTGCCGCCATGTTTTAGTCTTATTGAATCAGTGTTTTCTTCACATATAGGACACGCTTTAGCTCCTTTGACACTATATCCAGACAAATTCCCATATGCTGGAAAGTCATTAATAGTGCAAAACAACATAGCGTGCAAATGAAATGTCTCTCTTGCTGAAGCATCATAGGTCATCACACCTTCAGCCCAAAGTTTCTTTAAGTCATCAATCAAAGGTTCAAGATAAACATCAATATCATTTCCGGGTTGTTTAGGGCCCGATATCAACAATGACAACATAACATACTTATTTTTCATACACATCCAGGGAGGAAGATTGTATATAATAAGCATGACTGGCCAAGTGCTATGTTGGCTGCTCAATGTCCCATACGGATTCATCCCATCTGTACAAAGCCCAAGTCTTAGATTCCTATCTTCTTCACCAAATTTGGGGTACAATAGATCAATCTTCTTCCACTGTGGGGAATCAGACGCATGTCGCAGGATCCCATCATTATTTTTCTTAACATCTGCATGCCACCTCAAATTCTTCGCATCTTTCGGATTTGCAAACAAGCGTTGAAACTGTGATATTATAGGTAGATACCACAACACCTTGGCAGGAGAACCAGTTTTGGACTCCCCCGAAGTCGTCAATATATACCGTGACGCATCACATTTTGGACAATCTTTCAAATCTACATAGTCCTTTTGAAATAATACACAATCATTCGGGCATGCGTGTATCTTCTTGGCCTCCATTCCCATTGGGCATAACATTTTCTTTACCTGGTATGTTGAGATTGGCAGCTCGTTTCCTTCAGGAAGCATTTCTTTCAACAAAGTCAACAATGAAGTGAAGCTTTTGTCGCTCCATCTATTGTTAGCTTTCAACTTATACAATCTCAACACAGCGCTAAGCTTCGTAAACTTAGCACAGCCTGTGTATAACGGTATCTCATCATCATGCACAATGTTTCTAAAGATAGGAGGTGGATCGGTGTGCTCTACCCTACAACTATCCAACATCACATCAACGATGTCTGTTGGAACTAGTTTGTTCACATTTACGTCATCGGAGGCAATTTCTTCTTCCACCCAAGCACTGCTATCGACATCTACTGGTTTCGATTTTGAAATCTCTCCATGCCAGTGCCATTCTGTATAGCCTTGTACAATCCCGTTGCACATGACATGACTTTTGATTTCCTCACCAGTGTTGACTTTCAAGTTGTTACCGCAATGCCTACATGGACAGTAGAACCTATCTGTAGGTTTTTTCCTATGTTCCTCGACAAATCTAATAAACTGATCAAGACCAGATATAAACTCTGGGGTGCAACGATTACGAATGGAAATCCATGATCTATCCATTCTATGATCAGAGAAAACAAGTATATATTAGGAAACAAGTATATATTAGGAAAAGATTAGGGTATACACTTACATCCTAAGTGTATAATGTGATGTCATTCTTATATATAATAAATGTGTACCACCTATCCCATCCTTGAACACCTAATCTCACTAGTAAGTGTATAATGTGTATTGGGTTTTCAAGAAAATTTCGGCAGCATTTCCCCGCTGTTCTCTAAGTACATATGTACTTAGAGAACAAACGGGGAAATGCTACCAAAATTTTCTCGAAAACCCAATACACATTATACACTTACATCCTAAGTGAGATTAGGTGTTCAAGAACAGTCCCAAACCGGGAACTATCCAAGATTTACTCCTAATGAGTCAATCTTGGACGGGTTTCTAGGCCAACAAACACATTTGATGTCATTCTTATATATAATAAATGTGTACCACCTATCCCATCCTTGAACACCTAATCTCACTAGTAAGTGTATAATGTGTATTGGGTTTTCAAGAAAATTTCGGCAGCAGTTCCCCGTTGTTCTCTAAGTACATATGTACTTAGAGAACAAACGGGGAAATGCTGCCGAAATTTTCTCGAAAACCCAATACACATTATACTCTTACATCCTAAGTGAGATTAGGTGTTCAAGAATAGTCCCAAACCGGGGACTATCCAAGATTTACTCCTAATGAGTCAATCTTGGACGGGTTTCTAGGCCAACAAACACAATAATAGATATCTACAATGAAGCCGGACTCCATACAAACAGTATATAATTTAGTGATCATTTTTCATTCTAATTTATACCAATGTACAAGTAATATAAAGAACAATGTGGATTATATGGGACATAAATTCATTGTTCATTGTCCAACATTAGGTTCAACACTTGAAACATACATTCATTTAAAACATAAAAAATTTGTATCATTAGGGTGCAACATGTGGATTATATGGGACATACACATCAAGGTGGTCATAAGGGAGGATATTTTCTTATTTATGAGTAAGCGATATAAGATTAAGATCCATATAAAAATTAGGGCAGAAGGAAGAAATAAATCTTCTTTAGGATACAATAGACCCTTATGGATGTATTTAGGGTCATAGGTACCATCATAGAACAAAAGGGGTACACTCTAGGATTTAAGATCACACTACATCATGTATTTTATACAAAATTACATGTATGTGTATATAAAAAATATATTTATAAGGAACTTCTATACATATCAGTATCTCTAATCATTAAAATCGGCAAGCAGATCAGTAATTGTAAATAACAAACTATGAATTGTTGAATTAAAGTAATCACTAAAGTAATACTAACCAGTAGTACCAATCATTAATCACTGAAAGCAGCAAGGAAATCAGTAAAACTAATCACGCATTACTAGTATAATAGAGCAATAGGATATTTACTTCGATGCATTACAGCAGTACCCAATTATTTCAGCTTACATACCTTTCGTTAGCGGTGCCAGACAAGTAGGCGAGCTCCCAGCAGTGGTGGTCGAAGCAGGAAGAAGGGGGCGGCGCTGGAAGTGAGCATGGAGGAAGGAGCTACGGCGGCGGGCAAGCTGGACGAAGTAGGAAGAAGCTAGGGCGGTGACGCTGGAAGAAGCTACATCGGCGGGCGACGCTGGAAGAAGCTAGGGCGGCGACGCACAACAACAACACCGGCAGCGTTGGCGAGGCGAGGAGCACAGGCGGAGGAGAAGGAGCGGCGACACGTCGGTGAGCAGCAGTACAGGAGAAGGGGGCGCGACGGAGAAGGGGGCGCGGTGAAGAAGAAGGCAGCAGCAGTAGTGGCGGCGCGGCGGCACTGTCGTGGAGAAGAAGGAGCAGAGAAAAAGGGAAATCGGCGGCGACAGCAGAGAAAAAGGGCAATCGGCTCGCAATGAAATAGAAGAAAGGGGAAGAGTCGGGCGATCGCGGGATATTAAGTTCCCAAATAGCGTCGGTTGTTTAAACAACCGACGCCTAAACATCTTTAGCGTCGGTTGTTTGAAACAACCGACGTCCAATTGGAAGATATTTTCACGAAATTATTTGGCGGGAAACACTTTCCGCATCGGTTATAAAAGGATAACCGACGCTGAAAGCACACTTTCGCGCAAATTTCCATCGCACATCGCAAATTTCCATCGCACATAAGCTAGTTAAGCACTTAGAAACCCCTAGAAGTTGTCTAGAACGTCCTTAAGCATACTTAGGCCATTCCTATAAATAGGACAAGCCATAGGACACTAGAATTCACTTGTTACACTTGAGAATACACTTGAGCATACTTGAGCAATCTTTTGCAAGCAATTTGAGCACTGTGATCATTGGCCTACATTCATCTTAGCTCAATCTCGTGTCCTATAGGCTAGATTCTTCTACCCACAGCAATCACAAGTTCACATACTTGGCTAGGAGATCTTACGCTTGATCTAGGCATATCAAGCCTCGGGCTTAAAGGATAAGTTGTAATTTCCTTTTTCTTTCTTGTTCCTGTTTATCTTTTGTACTCTCCTTGCTACTCCTAGGGTTGGAGGCTGCGGATTGGAGAGGGTTGACTTCTCAGGTGGAGAAGGGGACTTCAAGCTACTTCAAGAAGGCTATCGCAAGGGAAGCTACTTCAGAAGGCTGGTGCAACGGGAGTTGGTGCATCTACTTCAAGGGAAGGCTGCTTCAAGGTTGGCGATTACTTCTAGGTGAAGGCTGCTTGAAGGGTTTAGGAAAAGAGATTGTATTTTATGTAAATTCCTTGAAGAGGTAATAAAATAAATTTCTTTTCAAATCCCGGTTGGGTAAGCAACCGGGTAGTGGATTGACGGCTATAGTATTTGCTATAGTTGGAACCACTCTAAACCTTGTGTCTCCTTGTCAAATATTTTCATTGTGGTTGTTTGAGTTCAATAATTGTTAAATTGTCTATAAAACTCTATTCACCCCCCCCCCTCTAGTAGTTTTCAATTGGTATCAGAGCAGGCTTCAAGGAACCCTAACCAGGTCTTGAAGAATGAAGGGAAATGGTGAAAAGTGCTTGGACGAAACCACTACATGCTGCAATTGGTGTTTAGGAACAAACCACAAAACAACCGGATGCCTATGGAGATCAAAGGAAGAGGATAAGCACAAAGAATGCTTTATTGCTACAACTAGTGAAGAAGAAGAAGAAGAAGAGGTAAGTCTTTTTGATTTATCTAAAGAAGAACTAGTTGCTATTATTGAAGAAACACATAATAAATATGTTGAGTGCAAAAAGAAATTAAAGAAATCAAATAAGGAAAATGATGATCTAAATGTTAAACTTCTTGCTCTTGCATCTGAAAATGAGAATCTTAAAGAGGGAAATAAATTTTCTGATCTTAAGTTAAAATCTATGGAAGCCGATTGCAAGCTCCTTTCTGTTGAAAATTCAAACTTACAGACTCAAGTAAACGATCTTCAGAAACAACCATTATTGTGCACCCATATAGATTATGACACTATTGTTAAAGAAAGAAATTTATTGTCATCAAATCTAGACCAAGCAAAAATAGACATTAAGAAAAGAATGGATGAGATTGCCAAGCTACAATAACAAGTTCGTAGTTTGAATAACCATGGCATTCTTGATCAAATTCTAGATAATCCCTATCAACAAATTTGGAGAAGGGGACTAGGTTACAAGCCTAAAGGAAAATCTCATCAACAACCTAGTCAGAGAAAGTCACAAACCCAATCTATATATGTACCTAAAAGGACATCCTCACCCAATGACAACATAGGACACAACCATAGAAAAAGATATGAAGTTGACTCAATATGTTGTCATTACTGTTTGCGCCTTGGTCACTATTCATTTTCATGTCCTTATAAGAGAAAAGATGTAGAGTTAGTTTGGATTCCAAAACCTCCAAACTAAATGAAAAAAATCAAGTTGAGATATGACCAAAGACATTAGTTGCATATTTCTATGTCTATCTCAACTCTACATAATTACAAATGTAAATGAAATTAATATTAGTTTGTTCCCTAGATGATTTAAAGTCTAAGTCAAATGAAAAGAAAATTCCTATTTTCATATGATTTTTCGTAAAAGTATTTTCTGGTCTATACATATACTAATTATAAAATGGAATTATCATTGTATGCTTTATACCATGCTTTCATCATTGGGTGCGCATAGAAAATTGTTTGCAAGCCAGCAAAATAACTTATCAGTTATATGTTATTTCTTGCAACAAAATCTCTAACTCAGTATTTTTGAAATAATTATGTCTCCAATTAAGGAGTATGCTTCAACTTGATATTTAAATTTTATGCAGATATTAGACTCAATATATTCAAATCTGAAAAATATCTGCAAAATTTGCCTCTTGGTCAAAATAAAACTTGACTAAGGGGCGCTATGGTCGTAGTCAAGGGCGACCTAAAATAAGCTTCGAAAAAAATTGCTTATTTTGGAAATTCTCTCTTTGGACCTAATCTTAATATAAATTTTTCTTGAAAATTAAATCATTTGTTATCATTTAAAGCCTTAAATTATCCCAATATTACTCCCTTAGAATATCCATATATATGCTCTACAAAAATGATCTACCATTTGCATTTAAAAATCAGCTTCAAAAATTGTACTCAGTAAGTCTGTCGGTCGACGAATTCGTCGACCGAGAACCTCTCGGTCAGCCCATCTCTCTCGACCAACAAATACTAAACGGACTCAATATCGGACGAACTGTCGGTCGACAAATGCTCGACCGAGACAACGTCGATCGACAAGTGCTCGACTGAGAAATAGCCGTTGGATACGACCGTTGTAAACCGACCGTTATGACCGTTTTTGACCGTTGGGGAACCAAGTGGCGCGTCTGCAACTTGACCGTTGCGGACGCTTGGTCGACAAATCATCGACCGACCAGGTCGCTGGAATGCTATAAATAGGAGCAAAAATGAGTCACTTACTCACACTTGCATTTCCTTGCCTCCATAGTCCATCTCTAGTGCATTTTCGTGCAACCCTTCAGCACTCTTATCCTCCAATCTTCCTTGCTTCTTCTCCACACTCAAGAAACACAAATGGCCTCATCCTCAGCTGCCCGTGGGAAGAAGAAAGTCGCCGGAAGAAAAAGAAGAGAAGATCGGGAAGCCACTCCGCCACTGACGATCATCAACGACATCGCCTTCGTCGACGGAGATGCTGGAGATCGATATCTACGACTTTCCTCTAAAGCTCCTCTTCCCCGACGCCCGGTCGAAGCTATGGACTTCATCAACATAGTCGATCTGGAGAATCTCTTTGGAGTGCAAAAGCTGAAGGACTTCATCAATCCTTCTTTTCCTTCCTATTCCACTAAGGTAGTCAACGAATTCTATGCCAATCTCTTATCCCACACCGAAAATGAAACCACATTCTTCTACACCATGGTCAATGGGCGTAGTTTTAAATTTACCGAAGGGGATATTCTTGATATGCTATAAATTGATATAGATGAATACCAAGATTTCCTTGACCTTACCACCGGCAATCCACTAAATTTATTATCCCATGATGACCACTCCACTAGCCTTAGTGATATAAAAAGAGCCATATTTCAAACCAATACCACTTGTCATGAAGATAGGGGAACCTATTATGCAATAAACCTGAAACCTGCATGTAGGATAGTAAACCTCATTGTTTCCACAAACATACATCCTAGAGCCAATAAATCTGAGGTCCCTATTTTCCGCATGTGTCTAATTTATGCTATCATAAAAGAAATTCCTATAAACTTCATTCGCATAATACTTAAAAACATGCTTGAGTTTTCTGGCAATCCACCGTATGCCGATTTTGTATGCCAGATCACTCAACATTGTCTTAAGTTACAAATTGAAGATATGGGGTATACATGGGAGCGTAGACCACCAAAGATAAGTAAGAATACCGTAGAGAAGATGGGGATTGACTTTGGTCATAAAAGGGCAAGAGTAGAAGGAGAATCATCACATCAAGATATACCACCACCCCCTCCTCCTACTAATCTTTCTGTTGATCCCATCCAAAATACTCTCACTTATCTTGTCGGCTCCCAATATCATCTTAGTAACCAACTCAACTATACCCACCATGCCATGACATACTTAAATCAAAGAATGCAAAATCTTTCTCCGAGCCAAACCGATGAATATCCGCATTCCTTAAATCCTGGCATGCTCAACCCATTTAACCCTTCATACAACTACTATCAAACTCCACCTCCACCATCAATGGATCTTGCACATACTCAATTTTCCTCCATGCAATAGCAAGATATAGCTGCTCACTTCCGATTTGACCGAGTTCCCACATTTCTGGAAGCATATGCGCTAACTACGACAGGTGCTTTGGATTGGCAAACTCTGGTCAAATATTATGGAGCCGAGCCATTCCTTGGGAAAGATCCGGACATCGATGTAATTCTTAAATCTTTCCAGTGAAGTGTTGAAGTTGTACTAGTTGTAATGACAATGATTGTAATAAATTGGTCATTTCTATATGATTGTAATATTTTCCAAGCTATTGAATGAAGTTTGCCATCTTTGCTTGATTCAAATGGTTATTTTTTTAAGCATATGAGACATCTTCAAAAAATATGGATTATAAGTTCATTATTGTAGAGCATAACAAATAAGGGGAGTAATAATTAAAACAGGCAACTATTAAAATTGTGGCTAATTGAAAAATGACAAAACAGTTCTCCAGAAACATCCTCGGTCGAGCAACTAGTCGACCGAGAACACTGTCGGTCGAGCAATTGTCGACCGACCGGGTTTCTGTTTTCCAGACTGACATAAAATTGCATACATCTTTGTTAAATCATGGAGATCATCTACAACATTTTATATATTTACTTAGTACTCAAACTTTCATTTGAGATATCTATCTAAGGGGGAGCAAAGCATAAGACTAAGGGGGAGATCATAAAAACAACATTGACCATTTGATTGAAGAAGCTTACAAAAACATTGTAACCACCATGTGTAGCTGAAAATTTTCATTGATTATAAAGAAATTTATGAATTTATTGAAAATGGTATCTTGTACTTGAAGGAATTCTCTACCCAAAACAGGGCTTAACATCCCTTGCATTTGGATGGAGACATTTTTATGTACTCTAAGATTAGAGGATCTTAAGGGAATCTCATATCATTTCAAGGCTTAACATCCTTTGCAAATGATTGAGAAACAAAGTGTGGATAAATTTGACAAAAATCCATGGATATCTATTTAAGGGGGAGCATAATATTAAGGGGGAGAAGAAAAATAAAATATTCAACTTGGATATCTTTTTGAAATGACAAAGGGGGAGAAAGAATATAAAAATCAAAAATATAAATGAGTTTCATAACATGCTTTATATGGCTACAAAAGGTAATTTTCAGGTATGAAACTCACATGCTTTATATTTCCTTATTTCATATTTTGGAAATGTTTGTCATCTTCAAAAAGGGGGAGATTGTTGGCTAAATGGACATCTAAAAATCCCTTTGTTTCGATGATGACAAACATTTCATTCTTATTAATCTAACGAGCTACTTGAGTGTGCAGGATGACAAAGTAGCAAGGGAAAATCCAAGAGCTTACTTAGCTATATTTTCATGCAATGTAATAAATGTTGTAAAACTTGTACAAATATATAATGTACAAGTACTTAGAATTGCATGTAAATCAAGCGTTAGATTTTCCCTAGCCAAACACCATAGTTAGACATGTCATCCCATTTAATTAGGATCACCTTTTCACACTCACACATATAATTAGTGCTTAAATTGAAACCTTGAAACAAGATCATTCTCGGTCAACAAACTCCTCGACCGAGACACTCTCGGTCGACAATATTCTCGACCGAGAAAGATCCAAAGTAGCCGTTAGACACAACAAACAAGTTAGTTGGTAGTTGAAGAAAGACGTTGCAAATCACTTGTTCCAGAGAGCCTGTCGGTCGACAAAAGTTCGACCGAGTAGGTGTCTCGGTCGACCATTTGTCGACCGAGATGGTCTCTGACAGCAACTGCAGAATAAATTAATTAGCCGTTGTTAAAGCAACAACTTTGTACCTAACGGCTAGTTAAGCACTTAGAAACCCCTAGAAGTTGTCTAGAACGTCCTTAAGCATACTTAGGCCATTCCTATAAATAGGACAAGCCATAGGACACTAGAATTCACTTGTTACACTTGAGAATACACTTGAGCATACTTGAGCAATCTTTTGCAAGCAATTTGAGCACTGTGATCATTGGCCTACATTCATCTTAGCTCAATCTCGTGTCCTATAGGCTAGATTCTCCTACCCACAGCAATCACAAGTTCACATACTTGGCTAGGAGATCTTACGCTTGATCTAGGCATATCAAGCCTCGGGCTTAAAGGATAAGTTGTAATTTCCTTTTTCTTTCTTGTTCCTGTTTATCTTTTGTACTCTCCTTGCTACTCCTAGGGTTGGAGGCTGCGGATTGGAGAGGGTTGACTTCTCAGGTGGAGAAGGGGACTTCAAGCTACTTCAAGAAGGCTATCGCAAGGGAAGCTACTTCAGAAGGCTGGTGCAACGGGAGTTGGTGCATCTACTTCAAGGGAAGGCTGCTTCAAGGTTGGCGATTACTTCTAGGTGAAGGCTGCTTGAAGGGTTTAGGAAAAGAGATTGTATTTTATGTAAATTCCTTGAAGAGGTAATAAAATAAATTTCTTTTCAAATCCCGGTTGGGTAAGCAACCGGGTAGTGGATTGACGGCTATAGTATTTGCTATAGTTGGAACCACTCTAAACCTTGTGTCTCCTTGTCAAATATTTTCATTGTGGTTGTTTGAGTTCAATAATTGTTAAATTGTCTATAAAACTCTATTCACCCCCCCCTCTAGTAGTTTTCATAGGAAACTTGCCATGTTCAAAGCCATGAGGTTAGCCACATAGACTTCCTCCTCTATTCTACCATTTAGAAACACACTTTGACAATACATTTCATAAAGCAAGAAATTCATATAGATAGCAAAGGTAAGTAACATTCTAATAGATTCAAGTCTAGCAACAAGATCATAAGTTTCATCAAAATCAATGCCTTCCGATTGATAGTAGCCTTGAGAAACTAACCTTGATTTGTTCCTTACCACATTGCCAATTTCATCTAGATTGTTTGAGGAAGACACACTTGATGCCAATGATCTTCCTGTCATTTGGTCTTGGCACTAAGGTCCATAGTTTGTTCTTGTCAAACTACTCTAACTCTTCTTGCATAGCTAGGATCCATTCATCATCCTCCAGATCTTCTTTGACACTCTTTGTCTCAAGTTGTGATATGGGTGATGTCATCTTGTTCTTTGTTGAATGCATCCCACTTCTTCACATTTTCAAAAGTATTTCCTATTATGAGCTCCTTACAATCATCTTTAGCAAAATAGGGAGTTGGATCCTTCTTTTCATCTTCTTTCTCTTCTTCTTATACTACCACCTCTTTTCCTTTGTCATTGATGTTGAGATCTTTTAATCGAGGAATCACCTCATCTAGAACATCATCATATACAATATTCTTGGAAATAGAGGGTTAGTTTCAACAAATTTAACATTTATAGATTTTTTTACTTTAGATAATTCAATGTTAAACACTCTATTAGCTTTTCTAGTAGTGATATAGAAAAGAAAGAAAGCCTTGTAATTTTTCACATCAAACTTGTTGAGAGAACCCTTGGTGTTTGAAACAAAACAAGGCCAACTAAAAACATGAAATAAATAAAAAGAGGGCTTTATACCACACCATAACTCATAGGGGGTTTTCTTTAATGACAGATGAGTGAAAACCCAGTTTTGCACATAACATGAGGTGCTAACAGCTTAGGCCCGAAACTTCTTTGGATTATCATACTTTAAAAGTGCATACCTACCCATTTCTTGTAGTGACCTATTCTTTCACTCTACAAACCCATTTTCTTGAGGTGTGTGTGGGGAAGAGAGGTTGTGTGAATAGCCATATTTCTCAAAAACTTTCAAACAAATCATTTTCAAATTCTACCCCCTGGTCACTACAGATAGAAACAATTCGACAGGAAGCTTCACTTTCAACTCATTTGCAAAAAGTATAGAAAACATCGAAAGTATCACTTTTTCAAACTAAGAAGAAAGTCCATGTATAGAGAGAGAGAGTCCACAATCACGGTGTAATACTTACTACCAAAAAGTGATTTCATTCTCATAGGTCGAAATAGATCAATATGAAGAAGTTCAGGAGCTCTCTTGGTACTAAGGACTCCTTTGGATTTAAAGGAGGATTTAGTTTGATTTCCTTGTGTGCAAGGTTGGCACTCCTCATCCTTCTAAAAATCCTATTTAGGAAGTCCCTTGACCATTTATGTTTTACTCAACTTCTTCAATTGGTCAATATTTATATGACCAAACCTATAGTGGCACAAAGATATATCATTCTTATAAACAACAAGATATCTACCAACAATAAGCTTAAGAGAATCAAGAACACTAACATGAAGGTTTCCACTTCTAGTTCCCTTATATATAACATTGTAGGAGAGGGAACCTAGAAGCAAGAATTCAAGTGAGGTAAATAAAACAAGATAAACATTATCACAAAGTTGTCTAATACTAGTCAAATTGTGATGTTGGCCATCCACAAGAAGAACATTCTTGATGCATAGTAAATCACCCACCACCCTCACCGTCACTTTAGCTTTGTTTTTATCACAAAAAGTCACCAATCCTCCTTTCTTATTTAGAAGTCGTTGTAGTGGCTTATCACACTTGTCATATGCTTGGAGCAAGCACTATCAACAATCCATTTTCCTTTTACTTACAAGAAAGGAAGATGTTAGTGCCCAACTCAAACCTTGGGATCAAGAGTTAGCTTCGGGACCCATTTTATTTTTTGTTTGGTCCCCTTTTCCTTGTACATATAATAAGTAGAGTAATGGTCATGACTCTTGCAATGTACACAAACGGTAGGGTTCTTAGATCCAGATGACTCTCCATTTAAGATAGGAGGTTCCTTGCTATTTTTCTTACCCTTTCCCTTGCTCTTTCTCTTGGGACATCTCCCCCCCCCCACATATCCTAAACCACTTGTACCAACTTTTTTGGTAGAGTGATCTAGAACTTCATCGAGGGATTTCTTCCCTTTTAGGAACTTTTTCAAGGAATCTCTAAGATTGCTATTATCATCAATAAGAGTAATAATGATACAAGAAAGACTAGATAAAACATCTTGAGCATGAAGAAATTCAGCCTCCAAATAGAAGGCTTTAGTATGATAAGAACCCCTTTCAAGAGTAATGCTAGCTAACTCATTACTAGGAAATAAAGTTCTAGAAGAAAGATCATTTACTTGAGCAAGCAATCTATAATTTGTAATTCTAATAAATATAAGTTCATCAAGATAGATCCTATTTTCATCTTTATTATAATCACAAGCATGTCTAATATCATTAAACTTTGTAACAAGTCTATCAATTTCAGTTCTAATTATGACAAGCTCATCAATGTGAGTTTGGTTTTCATCTTTAAGACTCTATATGTTCTTAAGATAAATACCATTCTCTGCTTCAACTCAATCATATTGGATATCAAGATCAAGAAATTGGCCTTGTAAAGAATCAATACTATCATGATGCAATTTCTCATTTTGCTCAAGGAAATCAATCTTAGCATAGAAGTCATCAATGTTCTTCCCTAACCTCTTCTTCTTATGTTTGCAGTAAGAATAAAAAGAGAGGGAAGCATTAACCATATCAATGAGGATTTCTTTATAAAGTTCATTTAATCTTACCTCACTTACCTCACATCTATCATCATCAATTGAGGCCATGAGAACCAGGTGACATTCTCCCTCATTTGAGCTGGAATCACTAGAAGATGACTCCTCCTATGCATCATGAGCTACATCTTTGCTTTTTATTTCTTTTGTGTCCCTCATCTTGTACTTTCCATCCTTATTGTAGACCTCCTTCTTGGAGCTGCTCTTGTGGTAAGACTTCTTTTCCTTGGGGCAATCATTATTGCAATGTCATTTTTGGCCACATTTATAGCACCTTGTAGTAGAGGAGGAGGATGACTTTCCCTTAAAGTTTTTCCCCTAGGAGTAGTTAGCTTCATGATCACTAGGGGCTTCATCTTCACTTAAAGAAGGAGGGGTAGGTTGACAAGAAAGTTGTTGTTGGGGAACAATGGCCTCCACTTGAGCTTTGAATGCACTATCCTTGATCTTCTTTGAATCATTTTCTTCTTGGTTCTCATCTTCCTCTTGCTTGTCAAGTCTTGGCTCATAGGCTTGAAGTTTTCCAATGACCTATTTTGTGGCAATGTCACCAAGGCTTCTTATTTCTTTAATAGAAGTCACCTTGGATTCTCACCTTTTGGGAAAGACCTAAGGATCTTGGAGTTGATGGTACCTCTATTCATAGGATGGCCCAAAGAATAAAGTCCATTGTTGACAGTGTTGAGTCTTGTGTACATCTCAACCACTCTCTCCTTATCATCCATCTTAAAGTTATCAAGGATACCTTTGAGCATGTAGATCTTGGACTCCTTGACTTTCTTGGTCCCTTCATAAGTGATGAAAAACTTTTCCATATCTCATCGGCTATATCCCAAGAAGACATCTGGTTGAACTCAGAAAGAGTGAGGGATGCATCAATGATGCTTATAATGCCTTCTTCAATGAGGCGTCATCCCAAGTGGAAACATATCCATCTGGTTCCTTGTATGGAAGGATGACTACTTTCTACATATCATAACTCATTCCTTGTAGCTAGAACTTCATAATTCTCTTCCAATAGAGGAAGTTGGTGTAATCGAAGATTGGAGGTCTCATGGAGAACCCTCCCTCCAAGTTGAGAGAACCTAGAAGGTTGTCACCCATCTTCTCGTCTTGTGGGAGATCTTTTCGGAAAAGAGTGTGGCTTTGATACCACTTGTTGGGTCAAACGGCTCTAGAGGGGGTGAATAGAGCTAAAAATACTCACACAAAAGTCATTAGACCTAGAAGTTACTTCAAGAGGAACTATTGCAATTTTGGAATTTGATGTGAAACTAAGCATACTGAGCAAGGATGAGAGATATTAAATGAGATCAACAACAAACTATGTAGAGTGCATCCAATCTCCAAATTAGGAGAAAATCAGTGCACTACGGATAGAGGTCAAACTCTAGGATTTTGCAACCATTACATACTTATAATCCATTATAAGACATATAATAAGACCTTCCTTTTGTAGGTCAAAGATACATAGATTTCATTTATAAGGACCAAAAGGAGACGATAAACCATACAAGGACTAACCTATCCTTAGAGCAAGAGTCTTCAACCTCTACAAGGGCTTACCCACTTTTGCAAGGAGCTAAAAACCTTTATCAAGGAGTTCCCCTGCTTATAACAAGTCTTCCTCCTTGAAAGAATTACCCACTCTTCTCAAGGATCTTCATCCTTCACCTTCTCTCCTTCAATGTGGAGAAGCTTTCATCAACTTTGATTAAAGAAAGGGGTTGGGTAAAGAGATGATTGAGAGCTTCATAAGATTACAATGAAGTATCTCTCTCACAAAATTGTATCTCACTCATATGGATGTTTTTGATCAGTAAGAAAGAGAGATAAAGGGGCTCTATTTGGATAAATTCACTCAACTATAGCTAGGATCATGAATAGCCAGAAGGAGCAAACTTGGAATGAAGTCCAAGGGGCTCTATTTATAGTTGTAGATGTCTATTAGCTAGTAGAAGTACTTGGGAATGATTTTTAGTCATTTGGGGTGTTGCAATAGATCTATTTTTTATGCTTGCAACACTCCAAAAACTGGAATTACTTTTTTTGCACATTCTATATAGTGTAGTCGGTCGAGTTTCTACTAAGGTAACTCAGCGATAGCACTATGGGATAAGCTAACTGTTAATTGTCTCTCGGGCTTATCCTAGATGAAACTCGGATGATGTCTTACAATCAATTTTCCTATACAGAGGGTCAGTTGAGTTTATCCTAAGGTAAACTCAACCAAACTTGGACATTTCCAAGACCCATCCTAGGCATCGATCGAGTTTCTGAGAGGAAAACTTGGTCGATCAAACAACTTGAGATGCATTTTGGAAAATGTCATTAAAGTACTTAAATGTTTGAACTAAGTGATGATAATTTTTTCTCATTTTAATTACAAGTCATAACATCAATACTATAATTACAATAAATTCCCTAAGTCATTTAGGGCATATTCCACAAAAAATGGTTTGCATTGACTTTGGCTTGTACTGAGTCAAATTGGAACTTGATTAAATTGATCCTTTTCTTGTACCTAATACCTAAAATAAGTCACAAATAAACATATTAGTTACATATGAATGGAATGGTTCAATCATCATCAAAATATGGACAATATATAATTGTTAAGTCAAAACACATGCCTATTGAATCAAAACAACATCCATACTCTTAATATTTATTCTATTATTTTATCAATAATGATATATATAAAGACATATTATAAGGTGAACATTAACACATGTGAACGTGTAAAAGTAAACAAATACCATGCACTAATTAATATGTTTTTCCCATATTATAATATTTAAATGCTTAAATTATTCACACACAATATATATATCCCTCTCTCTCTCTATATATATATATATATATATCTGTGTGTGTGTGTGTGTGTGTGTTTACTATTGTGCTTGCACTCTTAACCAACAAATCAAAAGAAATTGAATATCATAAAAATGAATAAAATTTGAAAGTGATAACTATAAGTCAATTTTTTAGAACTAAAATATTTTTCTTAAGAAACAATTTTAAAATAATTATATACATCAAACTAGTTTAGAGGCTTGGTGAAATAGAAGAAAACTAGATGAAAATTGTAGAAGAGAGGATGTATAAAAGTAAAAAAACAAGGTTTTATATGTTTCTCTCATATCATTTTGGATAATGATTTAGGTCCCTTGTCCATAGTAGCATCATTCAGTTTTTGAACGATCAAATACAATGTATAGATAATGGAGAACTATCTAGATAGTGAACAAGTGGAAAACATGAAATCATGATAAAAGGAAGGTTGTACATGTAGTTAACCTATAAGAAAGACTAATCACTATATTGTCATTAATCTTTCCATTAATTAATAGTACTATTCAATTTGTGCATTTTTTAGAAGATTATTCATTCCACACCACTTCCACAAAAATCAACATACACATCTCAAAAAAATACATAGAGCACTATTAGCATAATGAGTCACAATTTCAAAATATTCCAAAATTATTTTGTTTATGAGAGAGATCAAGTATTATATATTAGTGAATGGACTGAGTAAGGAATAAAAAAGAAAGGGAGATAGTGAATTGAGAGAGAGGGTAAAATTATTAAAAAGGAGATATTGGATGAAGAGAGAGGCTCAATAAATACAAGGAAAGAGGTAAACATAGAGAGAAAAGGTGGCATATAATAGTTGAGACATTTTTTATGATCCAAGATCTAAAAGAAACATGCTTCTCCATGTGTCTGCTTATTTAAATCTTGACCTTTTGTTTGTAACTAACCCCAAAGATGAATGCAGATCGAGAAAGGACTTTCCTACTCCCTTCGAAGTGGGTCTAATTTTTTTGTACTAGACGTTGTTGTACCAAAGATGTCCCACCAATGTCTTTATGACATGTTGCAGTTAAGGTGGAAGCAAGGACATAATGTTTTTAAAAGCTTTACAATCCATATCGTTGAATCAAGTTAACGACCCAGCTCATTGAACCCAAAAAAGTGACTACATTGTGGAATCCATCTGCGCTAAAGCGGTGATGCTTCATGAATAACACATAATTCCAAATATTAATGTTTCTACAAATATAACACTAATAGAATCCGAACATGCCTTCAATTTTGTAGATGAACAACATTTGCAGCTAGAACTGAAAGGCTGCACTAACATAACCCAACGCAGCTGGAGAACAGTGATAACCACAAAGTCATTGACTCTTACACTATCCTCTTTCTAAAGCACATAAGGGATACACGTCAACTCCAAAAGTTTAGCCAAGAAATCTATAATCACTACTGCAACAGTAGCCAGCTTCCGCATGCATATGTAGCTCGTATTATCCAAGTGGGACAAAATAGTGGTAGATTGCTATTGTCTTCACCTGATAATCATGATGAATGGTTTGGTTACCAATGAATTCCAATATGATTTGGATTTATAGACACAATGACAGAATGTCATGCACCCTTCAATTCATGCATGAACATGTATAACATTGTGAACTGGTCAAAGTGTTTTTGTAAGTGTCAATGGTGCACAGTGATGAATGTTATTCTTATACAATGATGAATGTCGTTCAATGATATATATGTTCCTTATAGGTGTTCAAGGAAAATAATGAATACGAAAGGAAATAGTTTTTCATTACGCATTTTACAGTATACATGTAGTAGCGACTTCAGTCATCTATTTCTACAGTGATAATATTTATTCCTTTATTTCTATATGATGATGAAATTTAACCAAAGCTCTAGATTCACCAAGTTGCAACGTTGACACTAGTTTAGCTATAGAACTCATGTACAAAATATTGTCTCATCTTTATATGTCCATCACCAAATTAGAAGTCTGATGCAATATCTTCTTTGTAGTACCAGAACATCAAGGTCATGATGGATAAGGGCAAAAATAACATCACGACTGGGGGTGGATTGCCATGCTATAGTAGTTGATTGTCATATGCGGCTGCATGAACTATGATGTGAGGTGTAGCATAGGCATATTAGGTTCTTGAGGGCCGCTCATCCACCAGACAACTACACTTGACATGAAATTATGGTCGTTTACAAATCTTTTACATCAGGCTAGCACCAAGGATCTTGTGTCCTACGAAATCGTCAGTAATCTCCAGGCTTGTTTATCTATTCAGATCCAGTCAGTATTCAAATTTCCATAGCTTTCAGCTTCACCAATATGATGTAGAATGAGTTAATGTTGTTGTCTATGAAGTATCGTCAACCCATTCAAAGACACGTTCCACCGTCCCACCCTCCCCAAATCTTATAATATAGGGTTTGATTTTGTTTTTTTGTTCAATATCCCGAGGGGTTAATTTGATTTCACATTTCAGACTAGAAAGCTCGTTACTATCTTACTTCCACCTTGACAACGTGTTACAAGGACATTGGTGGGACATCGCCAGTACAACAATGTGCGATATAGAAAAATTGCCCCCCTTCTAAGTTGGTTGTATCAAATCCACTCCATTTTTAGCAACGTTCACGTGTAAATTAAGTATTATAATACCTAGTAATGCACTTTTTAAAAAATATATATATACATTGTATTGCAATACTTATTCATGGGAACTGTTAATTTTTTAAAAAATATAGTATATTAGGTATAAATATATAAGTATAAATATATAATATGTGGTATTATTTCATAAATATACATCTGCAATTTCTAGAAAAATGATGTATAAAATTTATACAAATTCAACACTTATATTGATAACTTATTTAATTTAGATGTTTTTAGATTTCAATATAAACTATTTCTTATTAAAATATGTGAAAGATGACATACAACTCCAACATGACTCAACAAACAACTCAGAACATACCATAGAAAAATCTAGTAGAAGTCGAAGAAACTATCTTTACCATCAACAACCTGCAACATAACTAACTACCACAAAACCATTTGTATTTCACTTGGTGGTGTAACTAGACCCTATATATTCTCCACCACGACATGTGGGCTTACAGAAATCATTACAAAGCTTATTATCTGGTGAATCTAGATTAGTTGACACCTCACAGGTACCATTTGGGCGATGATCCATGCAACACATTGCTTCAGTTGGAAAGACTTGACATGTCATTGTTGTTATGCTCATTGCGACACACATAAGAAGAAGAAGAAGGGTAACTCTAACCCTCGACATGATTTCTCAAAATGATAGATTATTGAGTATAGTTGCTAATAACATTGAGGAAAAATATTTTAAATTAAGAAATTTGAATTGCTATAAATTATCATTATTATTAATAATATATACATACATATTATTTCATTCTCTCTCATGCCTAGAAAACTTTTAGTATACAGAGGTGGAACGGGACCCCAAAATACACGACTCTTGTCATTTTATTTGTACGACCCACATGTTCACCTACCCATCCAACGTCACCTGTCCTTCATAGCTTCTACGTCCGTACGTTGCAATTGCTTTTGCAATGTGAGGAGAGGGAGAGAGAGAGAGTGAGAGGGGGAGTGGAGAGAATAAGTGGTTGTAGGAGACCGAAAAAAAAGATAACATTCTTTTGTTAATAATTTTTAAGCAGTAATATATTTTTTGACAAAATAAATATCGTTGCACTCCATACAAAAAAATGTTACAATAAGATCAAGTTCGACATGTTTTGAAAAAATAAAGTGTACAATCTAAAAAAATGAGAACTAGTGTATAGGTAAAAAGTAAAAATATAGGAGAGAGATATTAATTTTTCTTACAACTCTTGAATCGTAATGAATTTTTAAATAAAATATAAAAAGATGTGTTACTAACAAAAAATACTTTAAAATAAGACTAATGTTGACATACTTTGATAACTATTCTTTTAACAAAATAATTATAACATATGGGATAACATGTTATAATAGAATATTTTTTTTTTGAAAGCAACATGTTCTAATAGAATAACATATGTGTTATAATGTGATTTTGAAAGTCAAAAAAGAAGAGAGAGAAATTTGTTTTGTTTATAACACTCAAACTGTAATGAAATTTTAAATGAAACAATAATTGATGTGTTACTAACGCAAAATCCTTTAAAATAAGACTAATGTCGACATACTTTGATATGATTTTTTTTAACAAAACAAATACAACACATGAGATAACAACAAGATAAAGTTTGACATGTTTTGAAAAAATAAAGTGTGCAATCTTAGAATGAGAATTAATGTAAATGTAAAAAGTAAAAATAGAGAAAAGAGAAAATTATTTTGCTTATAACTCTCGAACCGTAATGAAATTTTAAATGACATAAAAATTGATGAGTTACTAACGTCAAATCTTTTAAAATAAGACTAATGTGGACAAACTTTGTTAATAATTTTTTTAACAAAATAAATACAACACATGAGATAACATGTTATAACATAAAAAAAATATTCTTTTGGTCCAACTGTACATTATGTCAGGTTCAATTTATTTCTTAAAGACAGATAAAATATAAAATAGGAGGAAAGTAGTATCATAGATTATCTTTGTCCAAATGTATGTTATATTTAGTCTGATTATATGCTATCTCATGTTCAATTTATTTTTTAAAGAGAGAGAAACTATGAAAAATAGGAGCGAACTAGTTTCGTTCGTTATCTCCGCTCAAGTTCAATTTATTTTTCAAAGAGAAGGAAAATATAAAAAAATAGAAGGGACGTAGTTCGTGCATTATCTCTGCTCCAGATTTATATGTTAAGGTCCAGATTTATATGTTATCTCTGCACATTAGTTCGCGTTTGATTTATTTTTTAAAAAGAGAGAAAATATAAAAAATAGGAAGGAAGTAGTGTCATATGTTATCACCTATCCAAATGTATATGCTATCATTGGTACATTTGTATGTTATCTTGCGTTTGATTTATTTTTTAAAGAGAAAGAAAATATCAAAAATAGGAGGGAAGTGGTATCATATGTTATCTTCGTTCCAAATATATACATTATCAATAGTCCAATTATAACATGGATAATATGAACAACATGTCATAACATGGATAACGTAGATAACATGTCATACAATGGATAACATGGATGCCATGACATAACATGACTAATACGACATAACATAGATAACATAGATAACATGACATACCATAGACAACATGGATGACATTGATAACATGGATAACATAGATAACATACCATACCATGGATAACATAGATAACATGCCATAATATGAATAACATGGATAACACTGATAACATAAATAACATTGATAACATTGTTATCTATTTTTTAACATATGTCCCACATGTTATAAATATTTCTTAAAAAAAACCATCATCAAAATATGTCGATATTAGTCTTATTTAAAAAAAAATTATTGGTAACAAACCAATTTTTATTTCATTTAAAAGTTCATTACGGTTTGATAGTTATAATCAAAATAAATTTCTCTCTCCTCCTTTTTGACCATTTACAATCACATTATCTCTTCTTTTTAGATTGTATAATTTATTTTTTCGAAATATGTCAAACTTGATCTTATTATATCATATTTTTTTAAAGAGTCTAACGATGTTTATTTCGTCAAAAAATATATTACAGTTTAAAAGTTATTAAGAAAAATAACTTTACCTTTTTCTCTCTCCGATAGTTACTCTCTCTACTCACTTCTTCCCTCCCCTCTCCCTCTCTAATATTCTTCTCACTCTTCTTCCCAGTCCCCCACATTTTTTTACATGCAATCATTTTTTGGACAATGTGTTGTACATTTCATTTTTTGGACAACGTGTTGTACGTTAGGAACCTTCGGTAGAAAACGACACTTTGGTCGTCCGGGTTCTCGTCCAACCTAGTCGTCCATATAGTTAATCTCAAATGACGCTTCATATTTGTGTGTGCATTGACTCGAGGTATGGGTGTAGGAGCAGGTGGAAAATGTGTTCTTTATATCATATATCAATTCTCTTTTTCCATGACTTGTACCTTACGTCAATGTAATTTAATAATTATAATATTTTTTTCATTCTTTTTTATATACAAATATCTCACCTCAATGCAAAACATACATGGAATCGATGCAACTTTTATGCATAATCCTAGAATTTGAAGTTGAAAAGGAAATAGTAATGGTTTTTTCTAATTCAACTTCAAGTGCACAAAATAAGATAACGGGAGACATATGGTCAAAAGTAGCAAGGATAGAGGGGAGAAGAGAGAAGGAGGAGAGACAAACAACCATATTAATTATAATAATTGAAGATTATTTCCTCTGAAAGATAGAGAAAATGAAATGCTAGTCGACTAACTTAAACACGTGATAGAAATAATAAAGAACAATAGAAATATTAAAATCAAACGATACACATGTTTTCATACAAATCTATATACGTATATCTTTATAATATTTTCGTATTTATTAGTAAAATTATTATTATATATAAGTTAACTTACATTCTTTTTAATGAGATATATATCGTCTGTTTTATACAATTTATCATAATATATATATATATATATATATTTCTACTATTATATTTGTAATTTGAATGAATATCTTCAAAAAAAGTTACTTGCAACATATTTTCACATAGTAGTAAAAGGAAATATTTTAGTGTGGAGCAATGCGTGTATTACACATTCATAACTCCAACATTATGTATTTAAGATCAAATACGAAACGTAGTTTGTTATCATATAAAGTAGGATGCATTATTCAAATCAAACAAGTTGCAAATATAATGTAAAAATAAACAATAAATGCAAGTAAAAATTGAGCGATCTACATGTACTATATATTTTTCACCCGTTATCTCTTATTTCCTTTTATTTCAATCTCACTTCATTCATTATCTACTTTTCCTATGTAATTTTTACCCTTCCGAATGAATATTTCCAAAATGAAAATATGCGTACTATAGATTCATGCATAGCAGTGATCATATTTTTTTCCAGAAAAGGTTGAACCTTTTATTAATTCTTCTCCCGTATTGGGAATAGAAATATTACAACAGTATCATCGGGAACATATAAATAAACCCATTACATAGAATTACATCGATAAGCTGTGATTAACATTAACCTATATAAATATGAATCAGCAGATGTTAATCAAATGCATTTCTAATTCCACATCTTATTGTCATTGATTTAAATATAATATACCCAAAGATGGCTTGACAACTGTCATTGTTGGTAAAGCATACTACTCCTCCTCGCATATGTTCTAGGCTCATAACTAGCTAGAACACCGACAAAAAAGTTTATAGTGATAAAGTGAGTCCGTTTGCGTGTGCAATGTGGACTACGACTCCCGCTCATTAAATGAGATATATAATGACAAAAAAATGTGTACAAATAGGGACTGAGTACAAATTTTGAGAACTATACAAAACCGTGCATAAATAACATTCTCAATTCATTGTATCTCTCCTTGACTTACTATCACGCTTTCAGATTTTTTCATTTTCTCTCCTTTTAATATTTTTTAATTAAATCTAACTCAATTCATTATCCCTTCTTTTTATTTCTTACATTCTCTTTGATTATTAAATTCATTTTTTTTTATTGCGGTGTCACTATTCAAAACTGTAATCAAAATTAAATATTTTTCACTAATAAATAACTTTTAGAAGAGGATGATACTTGAGGGAAGAGGATAAAGGCGGTTAAGATAAACAAGTTACCAAAACCAAATTGGAAGTTACAACGTGTACGGACTTCTCCACCAGTTAGGCGCAAGAGTTATAAGTTACAACATGAATTCCATCTTTGCCCCGCCACAATCCTGTTTATATACTTGGTGGTTGTCAACCTGGCTCGCCACAATCCTGTTTATATACTTGGTAGTTGTCATCTTGGCTCTCTAAACAATCAACGACACGCCCCTAAACGATGTCGATAGGTGACATGGAAGAAAGGGTTGGCAAGACGGTTCCGGCGAAGCTAGCCGACGCACCCAATGTTAAGGAAACTGTGAGCTCGGACCAGGTTAACGATTGCAGCCACTTCAACGTGAAGGAGCATGGGATCCGACGGCTGTCTGTGGGTGGGGTAGGTCGCGGTTCCACATCGGTGTCCATGATTCCTGTCCGCACAGCCGCCGATGTCACGCCGGTGACTGCCATGGTCGACGAGGAGACGACGGGCCCGTTGGTGCCCAAACCTCGATACCGGTCGCTCTCAGAGATCTACGTAGTGACGACTGGAGGAGCTGCTGCAGTTGCTAAGGAGAAGACTGACGAAGAAGCCACAGGTCCGTGGATCCCCAGGCAGCGGTTCAAGTCGTTTTCTGGGCTATATGTCATAAGAGGATCGAAGGAACTGTTGCATGCAGTTACGGAGGATGAGATCAGCCAGAGACCACGGGGCACCCGGGAACGTACACGCAGCGGTACCGGTCGCTATCGTCTATGTATGCCGTAACCTCCAGGATCGATGTAGTTGCTGAACCTGCTCGGTAAGGCATATGGCGCTGCGTCATTCTGTTTATAGATGCAGATGTTATGGTACTTTTGTACACTACAATGTTAAGCATAGTTAATATCTGATTTATACGCGGCTGTTTGTACCAATTGTCCTGCGCTATCGGATCAATGTTTGTGCATAAATCATGCTTTTTGGGCAGCGCTGGTTTCATTTGGTATGCCATGGGACGATTGGACGGTTCTGCGATGACCGTTTGGTATGACTAGCCGGGCAGTCGTTTGCTCGCGGAAAAGTAACGTCAGAGATCGCTGGTTACAGCTGTAGATAGCCAACTACATCCGACCACCATTTCAGGCGTGGTACAAACTCCAGGAATTCACCCCTAAAACTGGTCATTTTGTGAGTTGAAAAGTAATGTTTTTGTTTTCCCATTTACTAACCAAACAAAAATCATATCCTAATTCCTGGAGTTTAAAAGTAATGGTCTCATTCTACACCCTATCAAACAGGGCCTTAGTTGATAAGAAGTCGAGAGTACTCGTTAACTGCTTCGGTTTCCTCCTTTTGCATTCAGTGTTAATCATTTTTTCTGGCCCTGATGACTACTCCTAGTGTTAACAGATGCGTTATTTCTTCTCCACGCTCTTTCTGTCTTTTGCTGTCTCCGATTCCACGTTAATGTGGTCATACATGGGGTCGTAAGATCCTCAAATCAGCCAAAAGTTTTCCATGTAGCAAGGCGATACAACACACTGAAGCCTGTCGGCTTGAAAGCCTCCTGTTGAACAAGATGAACGACAAACCTCTATTTTTGCTCTATCTTATGCCTTTAGGTGTCTCCATGGATACTAATACAATGTTTTGGCAATTGTGCCATTTATCATATCGTGCATGTGCCTCTGACTTGCGTCTAGCGGATGATATGGTAATGATTTGGAGTTTCACGAACAGAATTATGCTAACAACAAGGTTTCGACTGAATTTTACCAGATCAAAACAAAAAAAAATTGTATAGCTTTGTTTGATCTGGTCTCAATCTAGTAGCATGGTAGATCGTTTTACCGGAGACCTTGGGTACTTTATCGTACAGAATTCTTTCAAGAGAAAACATTAAGAATTATTTGTTTTGTAATGATGCAAGGCTAGGACACTGTTCCTCGTCATTTTGAAATTCGTTCAGATTAATTCAAGAACTCCAATTACGATTAAATGTAGTGGTGAATATTATAAGCGATCAAAATTTATGTTCGTTGCATCATCGTGTACAATGTTGCTCACAACTAGTTGCTTGGTGAATTGTAGGGTTCACGGAAAACTAGTAGTATATGATGCCTCCTATAGGATCTCAAAATAATGAAACACTTGTTCCAAATTATTTTATCATGTCATACAACTGCCTCTTCATAGCTTAGCTGACTCCTTTAGTTTGCAGACAATTTATGGAGGGAAAGGGGATTTTAAATCATCCAGTCTAGCAAGGTTAAGAGACTAAAAAATATCGGATGATGTTCAAATGTTTGCGTGAATTGTAGAATGAGTTGTACAATTTTCTTGTAAAAAAGCTCTCAATGATAAGTATGTTCAAGTTCCCTCTTTTAGATGCAAGCTTCTCCATTTTCAGTGCAGGGTCAAGGATCTCACATTCCAAAAAGATATCCCACTATGTGATAAAGGGTAAACCTTTATTTGGTTGCAAACCAAGGAACAATCACAATTCGATGGCCACCTTGTCAATATCAACATCTTTTATCAAAAACTAAAATCGTGTAAAATTTCTCAGAAGAGACCAAACACTTAAGGAGTTGGTTAAAAACATCACAACACACTAGAGAGACTAAGTTCTTTAATGTATCATATCCTACAACTGAAATGCATGCCAATTGTAAATTAAGTGACTACATCAGATCATAACCAATGAATTTGGTGGCAATATGGCTTCCACATTAGCATAATTTGATATCTCAATTTATATGATTTTATCAATATTTAGACCATAAGTTAGATCAATTCTAAGTAAATTGATGACTTATTCAAAAAATAATGACCTAATAAATATATGGACCATTAGTTCCATTCATCAGTCAAACCGTCAAAAGGTCTGAGGCCACATGTTTCTTATTTGAACAGACCTGTAACCAAACTTGCTTTTGTAGAAAACTTCACCAACAACTATATTATTATTCAAGTGATCCAATGTGGATATCCAACCTCAGACATTGTAACTATAGATTAGTTACTATTAGGAGTTTATGAAGAATTTAAGGCCAATGATTTAGACTATAATTTCATATACAATACTCAAAGGTCAGGCTACTACATAATTACTAGAATTTGGCACAATTATCTTCAATGTTTTACTCAACTATGTATATTATGTAATCACCATCTCAAAAGCCCCAAGTTACATGTCTAATAATGGTGTGCATAAGTGACACTGAAGTTTATATAATCATTTTCCTTCCAGAGATTATATATGGCTGTATAGAGGTGGGAAGGAATTTTAGAGCTCACATTCTAATATTCAAATTGTTGCAGTCTAAAGTTCCCTTACTATGAGGATCCATTATTGTGTGTTGTTGGTTTCAAATTTATATAATCTAACAGGAACTAATATAAAGATTAATCACTTTAGATAACTGATGCAATTTAGTGCTACTACATGACTAAAAACATTACGAATGAACTACAGTAATGAAATTAAAAGCATAATATTAAACCTTATGGTTGATGTGAATTTTTAGGAAAGTGTGCATTAAAGTGTTTGAATATTGCAATTTTAATGAACATATAGATAATATACACCATGTGGGCCAATTCCATGTTTTAACAATCAATAGTTATGGAGTTTATCTTTATTATAGTATAAGGTTAAGGATATTAGAAAGTCTATAGTTTTGTGATAAATTTTAGTGTACAAGTAAATTATTTGATCTTTACTACCATGTTTGGACAACACATGTGAACTGATTATGGTTGACCTTTCAATTAAATAAAATACATGATAACAATATGTTCATAACGGTGATGCTAGTTATACTTGTAGATGGATGTTGTTATAGAATGAACATGTGTCATGTTCAAATATAGGATTCAATATGACCTAATTATGCTAGTGCAATTGTGTAACCTTAGTTGCATTGCAATGATGATTATACATGAGCATGCGAATCTTGTAGGATTAGGAGGTAATTTAACTTGTGAAAATAGTAAAATCACATCTAATTATATGACAAGATCAAAGAAGAAATTCACTTGAGCTTGCAAATAAAAAAAGGCTATCTTGCTACATATCGATTGGTAGACTATAAAAAGAATCATGGATTGTGATTACAAATGAATCAAGCATGTCATGTCAAAATCATAGTTAGTCTTAGGGAGGCTAGTGTGGCCTAAAAATATCAAATGGCTACAATAGTTCTATTAACAACCAAGATTTATAATCAATATGTCAAAAGTATATTGTGGCCTCCTTATTTATAAAAGCAAATAGTTACATTGTTGAGTGGGAATATAATAGTCAAACATTCTCTTAAACATGGAGTATTTATATTTTTAGACCCAACTTGATGCTCATATGCTTGAATGTTGTGACGTGAGTGATTTGGTGAATACATTTGCCAACTTTTTGTGTAAGCATACAAAAGGTGTAAAAGTTATTCAATACAATTCTAAGACATGAACAAAATGGTAATAAAATTCAATTTTTTTAGTTTTCTCATAAAGTAAAATAATTTCCTATTTGGTTGATAATTACATTGTTACATTTTATAAAAAATTGGTGTGGCAGATTGTATTTGGGCATGTACAATATATTTGATCTACTATAATCTATGACAATATGAAGTCTAGTATCTATGTTCAGATTCAGTATAGACCTTAAAATGATTTCTTGATTCTTTCTATCAACAAAAAAATATAACATGTCCATATATTCAGTCCCTATCCCACATCTCCAATGATAATAGGGTTGTAGTTATGAGATTTCGTGAGACTTTTAAATAATAGTCCATTTCCTAGTGCTCCTTTAGGTGTGTGATGATGTGTTTTATGACACAATAGTGATATCTATGCAAGATTATTTATTGACATACAAATAGAAATGTAGATGTGATCTTGGACCTAGTATACTCTTACATATTAGTTTCAAATATACTCATATTATTTTCTAAACAAACATTTTAAGCATCATCTAACATTTTTGTTCTAATAGTTTATGGGTATAGATATTGTATTATGAAAATTTCCAACTTTGAGGAAGATACTTTACATATTATATTTGAGGAAAACCAATACCCATTTTAGAGTAGAGAACTTCAATTCCAAGAAAATACCATAACTATTCAAGATCCTTCATATAAAAATGTCCTTGGAGATATTGTTTTATATTACATTTATGTGGAATGTCACTTAATATGATGATAATGTTGCGTACATATAATTTTGACCACCAAAAACTCATTTTTCACGATGGTAGAAGAAAGGGTGATCATGTAATGATTGTCAAAATTGAAATGTTGTCAACATTGTGGTGAGTTTTGTTGAATTACACATTGGCCACTTATTAAGAACATATACTTCTTTCTTCAAGTGAAACCTTTGTCCAAGACATTTCATGATTGGTAAATCCAAGTGGCACACTACAAAAAAACAATGATTTAACTACAATTTTTCTAACTACATACATCGTATTTGTAATCAAAAAGTACTTTTCCCTACAAATTATAAAAGTATAAATAAAAAAATGTAATCAACTGTATTAGCTATAAAATTAACTACATATTATAATTGACTACAAATCAGGCTCTTCCCAATTCACCTCCCTCCCTCTGCCACCCTCCAAATATCAAAATTTTTGAAATTTCCGCGCACTACTCCTCTGGGCCGGTTTCACGCACGGAAACATATATCCACCTCAACCCGACCTATCATGCACTTTCTATCCTCCCCTACAACCCCCAATTTGATCGCCCTCTCTGTGTCTCACCCCCTTCTCCCAATTGTGCTAAACCTCTGTTCTTGACCAAGTTCGATAAGTAGATGAAAGGGATGCTAGATATACCACGGTCGCTGTGGAGGGATTGGTCGACTACCACGTTTTCCCTAGGCTCCCCCGGTGCCACCTACGCAGGATCGTGTTGATGGCAGGGAGCTATGTAGGAAGCAAAGACTAAACTACAATGTGGCGTGGTTCTGGGAGGCGTGCAACCCAGGAACCTCATTTAGGAGGATGTCAACATGCACGGTTGAGAGTGCCGAGATGGTATGCAATAATTAGGGTGGTGGAGGGAAGGATTAGCATTTAGACTCTTTGTTGATCAGGTCAGCTAGGCAGTTGATTCACTTTCCCTAATTGCATCTATTGTTCCTTAGCTATCATTTTCAACATGAATCGGCATGATTATCACGACATTGCATATTTCTTTATTTGTTTATGACATAAGGCAAACAACTACTGGAAGCCTGTTTTCATCGCCCTTCTTGGCCTTCTTTTCTATTTACCACGATACGGAACTAAAGTTTTGCCTCAACATACATTACATTACATGTTCCTCTTCCCACGAGACGTTTCCTCTATGCATTTCATTCAGATTTTTTATGCTCAATTGGATTGAGTTTCTTAAATCCTTGAGACGACTCTGGTATCTCAGAGGCTTGCGTAATGTGGTGCTGGTAGCAAGCACCTATGTCTCTACGCAGGCATCTACCATTTCCGTCGTGGTCGTGTGATAATGGTTTCTGTTGGAAACAGATGTGTCGTTGCCACTGTGCTCACCGATTGCTGATCTTCACGCACCATTATTTGTAAAGCATCGTGCTAGGAACAAAATGAAAAGATTTTTCTCTCCTCTCTACACCTCTACCCCTATAAATATAATGCCTAATTATTTACATACGTTAACTATTTCTATGGTAGAAGCGACAGTTGAGTTATCATCTACTTGATGATTCTTGATGCTCGTCCTTATCACGGCATTGCATGCCTTTATGGGAATTGTCAAACCTATCACTTCCTTATCGATCAGATTGACTCCCTTTCATCATTTTTTTCTGATATCATCATTCCAAAAACAATGAGGTAGATCCATGGCAGATCACATGATCAAATTACTCAGAAAACACTGTCTGGTAGCGACTACATGTGACCCAAGCTCAGATAAACCTGTCACTTCTTTATTCTCATCAGTATCTTCCCTGCTCATACTAATCCCAACTTTTCCATCACATTTTTTCCTTATCTGCACAACCTCAATTCTATACTATCTTTCATCTACGAGCAGGTTTCATACCAAATATGCCTTTTATAATATTCTAATTCAGCAAGCCAATGATTGAGGACCTGGACTTGCAGTTAGGAGAGATCTACTGACAACTATGTAAAATCCATTTTTTCTTAATGTATTACGTTGTCAATGGCTTGTACAAGAATGGGTTAAGTAAAATGATAATGAAAACAAAGAAACTATCATGGAAACATTATTGTTGTGGATATCTAGAATTGGTTAAAAGAATGATGTTGAAGCCTGATATAGTGCAGTCTTCTTCCATTTCAGAAATCATCTTCTCCATATTAGTTTGTGTAAAAATAATTTTGATTACTAAATGCACATTACTCTCCAGGTTCCTTATGATTGGCTTAGCTATGTTGCTACCTATCTTATAATTTGTTTCTCTTAAATGGGGCCAGAACACGGCTGAAGAAACAGAAATACACATCACTTTACAATTCTAAGTGAAATTCTTGAGTAAGCATCGACTTAGCTTGGCAGCTTACCACAAAACATGTGATTTGGGTGTGGTTTTGGCCCTGTTCTCGATCTCGCATAAGATATGTTTTGGAATTTGTATTTTTACATGTGGGTTTGCATGTCAGTTGTTGCTTTGATTATATATTTTCTTATGGTAGCTATTCTTGCTCCTTATGCAGGGCCTCTCTTTGCCTGAAATTTGCATACTCTTATGTGTGTTGTTGTTTTGCGTTTTGAAGCCAAGGTGGTGTGAAACTCATTCCTACTACTAGGAAGGTGATGCATGCTCCAACTGACGGCCACGATATTCTGGAGCGCTTATCAAGGAAGCTTGATTCTCTCCAAGATCTATAAATCTGCAGTCGTTGTCACTGACAGGTTTTTCATTCCAATCCTCATCAGTGGTACTAGTCTCATCATTTTTCTCCTCATCCAACATAATAGTGGATTCTTCCTAAAATTCTTTGACTGAATTGAACTTAAATACTTGTATTCCAATGAGTGTATTCGTGAGCTACATTGTGATTTAGACTATACAACTTATATTAATATGATGCCTTTTGGAGTTGCCAATTAGAACTGCCAACATGCTAATGCTGATGAAGAAGCAGAGGTTAGAACTAATATGATGAAGAGATATCTAGGTATGGGTTAATACTTTACTGTATCTAACCCTTTGCAAACTTTTTCTTGAACATGAATCATATAGATTAAAGACTATAAGAGTTTTGTCTTGACCTTAACTTCAACCAGATTTAACTTGAACTTGACCATGCACAATAACCGTACAAAAAATAGGAAAAGACCTTCGTGACTCCTTCATTCACTAAGGAATGATTCTAGGAGGTCTGGAAACTATAAATAGGATTGTTTCACTCACTATGATATGATTCTAGGAGGACTGAAATAGTAAAACAATAGCTACAATGGCTCCGTGGCAGTGTTATCAACAAAAACAACAATAAGATCCCATAATAATTCAGTCCTATTAAAAAATAAATGAATAAGCACTATGTAGATAATGGGCTGAAGAAGCTTAGTGTTCACCCAAAGGTGCATGTCAAGAGAATGAATAAGCACCATGTAGATAATGGGATGAACAAGGCTGCTAACAGTTAGAAGGAACATGGTGGATCCTGATTTACTTAAGATTCCTATTTGACTATATCTCACTAATCTGTCTTACCAACGATTCTTCACATTTTTTGGCATGAGCAGCCTTCCTCTTCACATCATTTGCTTCTGCCTATAGAAGAGAGTCAAAGAGGTTCAACTCATATTTTTTTGAGCGGCTAGAGATTCCTTCTGTAGATTTCTAGCATTAATATGCAAATCTCCAACCGAGTCTTTTCCAACTGATGAAGGCTTCTTTGGTTGCTTTTAGTTTTGAGTAAAGGCAGTACGTTAGGATTTCCAATGCACTGTAGTGACCAGGCAGAGTTAACAATGTTGATACAATCATACTTTTACACCTATGTATTGACAAAGCAAAAAGGACTTTTGATTTTGCATGAAGATGAGAAGTTTATGACCAAGTAGTAGTGGCCACTAATGGTATTTGAGCATACTTCCATCCACGCATTATGGAATGTGTCCAGGGAGTCAGTGAAGTGAAGGGCTCAGTCAATTCTAGTTCTTCTATTGCCATAACCTTCCTTATGGTTATTCCAGGTGAACCAGAGCCCTTTTAAAGGGAATTCATAGAGATTACAACGGTTAATAACATCATTAAAGCTATGCATTGCTGATTTTGAGGGTTCAGTTCTTACCTTCCTTTCAGATGTGAGGCAAACCACACATTGGAATAGCCAATTATGATCCATTGGTTTGTGACAATAGTAGAGATACTGTCAAAATATTTTCACAGAGACCTTCTAAAGGAATCAACATTCATTCCATAAACACCTATAATACAAACTTTTTTTGTTGTACTCAACTAGGAAGTGACCAACCTGATCTCTTTCAGTTTTCTTACTAATAATAAGACTAGTAGGATCCCAAAGCATTAGAACCCTCGTTGGAGGTGTATTTCTTCCTCTCTTTTTCTATGAGCTGCAATGATGAATGGCTTATGGTCTCTAGAGCTGCATAGCACTGTTTTGTGTTGAGGACTTGGTTGAAATACTTCTCTTTGTACACCCTTTCTAACATGAACTTTTGTTTGGGTTGTTGGGTGTTAGTTTTCCTATTGATTTTGTGATATTGCTACTGCAGATTGCTTGTTGATATACACACATGGTTTCATTCATACACATGCAGTTTGAAGAGAATGAATTAATAAATTCAAATGTCCTGTTGAAGAGAATTGTTATATAGTATCTATTAGTTTTCTTTTGTTTAAGTCCAGAGCATTGATCTAGATTTTACCATCTACCAACTTACTACTCCAACTTCCAACATGTTCAAGTTATTTTCTATTAATAATAATGATGGCGATATTAGCTTTCTATACTGAGTCGGTTGTGTATTCAACTTTGTTTCTTTCTCATATGGTTGACCTAGTACGCATAAAGTCCATCTTTTATTTCACAAAAGTGAATATATACCATCGTTGGTGCTATCTTTTACCTAAAAGTTGCTTGAATTAAGTTAAGTAATCAGTATCCTTGTAGAAGAGGCACTACATTTATGACCTACTGACAACAACATTATCAATGCATTGAAGAGAAAAGGAGAAGAGCATGTGGTTTTTACTATTTTGTTTACACATCACACAGACAATACATTTCTATAAGGTCATAATCTGATTTAGTGCTTGTTGTACATGTACGTTTAGTTTATGTTCTTATTTAGAACTAGAACAAAAACTTGATCCCAAAAGCTAAACCAGCAAAACACCTTGAAATTGATACCCAACGTTTGGGGTCATCATGATATCAGCCCCATAACCCATAAAAATCATAGGCCATTGCAAACTGTGTCAGACACAATGTACAAACCAGCTTAAGGATAAGTTAATAACAACTTGTAGTCAGCAAAAGAATAGTTCTTATCGTATACACATAGGACAACAATCTACAAATCCAACACCAAAGTGACTCAACAACTGAGCAAAAAGACCCCACCTCAAATATCAGAGCCTCTAAATGGAAGGGCTATCCTGTTGATGCTTCACGAGCAAGGGCTGCAATCTTCATGAGTGGTTGCTCAGACAATCGACAACAAAAGTGACCAACAAGGTCTCTATTTTTGGATTTATATGCACTTCATTTCATTATCTTTTTCTGTTGAGTTTGTTAATTCTTTTTGCAATGTTCTTAGATGTTTTTTTAGTTTGGACCACTATTTTTCTATAGGCACTGTTCTTCTATATGTGCAAGCATATACAATTCTTACAAGTGTATTGGTGATATTGTTATATATCTCCAAGCACATAGGATGGAACAATATTCCTATATGCATATTTTGTTCTGGTAAGTAGCCAATATATGTATGCACTCCTGAAATAAATATGCAAGGTGAAACATCTAGAGGTTGGCTATGGCTCACATGCTGATTCAGAGCAGGCTTTCAGTTATTGTAAGATTATTTTTAGTTTGAATTGCTTTTATATGTCCATGTTACAAATGTTTTTACATTTTATCCAGTGTTCTAACCTATCATCGTATTCAAACCATCACATTTATAATATAGTTGGTTCTCCTAAGAAAAGTTTCAGTGCAATATAGCAATGTTATGTATGTCAGAATCCAGGTTATGTATATTCAATGTAGAAATCAACTATGCTACATTCAACGTAGAAATCAACTACATATGAAATTTTGTCTTGTAACTCCCATTTCATGTTTAGGCATAATTTAGATTTGTACGGCAGGTCATATTTGGTTTTCCTCTAGGCACATTATAGTGCTTTTGATTTAGATAGCATCTCACTAGCTTGAATATCGAAGCAGCCAACTGGTCTTTTAAGCTTCTAGGGCAAATGACACCTATTAGAAACATAAGTTTGTTGTAAGTAGAATTCAGAAAATTAAATGATGAGATTGGTACATGTTGTTGATTGTGGATAGCATTAAAAACTTCTAATGATAACGTATGGAAATATAGAAACATTATCTTACGTACATATATGGGTCGTATTTTACTTAGTGCATCTAGTTATGCAGAATTCTGCAACGAAACCCACTCTTAACAAACAATCTTTTCCCATGTTTTTTCTTTTCTGATTAATCAATGCAAGTCGTCCATCTGCTGAAGATGATATTAACCAGAGAAATTCAAATGTGATTGAAGTGAGAACTAGGATGTGAAATCCAAGTTGCAATTGACTTAGGTTTCCACATTCAAATTGTGTCACTATGCTCCAGATTTAACATGAATTTTCTACAACTAGTAAATG
The DNA here is from genome assembly GCA_963693085.1 of Alisma plantago-aquatica. Classification (NCBI taxonomy): domain Eukaryota; kingdom Viridiplantae; phylum Streptophyta; class Magnoliopsida; order Alismatales; family Alismataceae; genus Alisma; species Alisma plantago-aquatica. The sequence goes on along the minus strand of OY856411.1, from coordinate 1,045,313,049 downwards.
ATGTCTATATACAGAAAGCTTGAAAGGAAATTATTTTATAAGATGATCATTACAGCAGAAATAAAGATCAAAGAACTAGTATCTCATCCTTGATATTTGAGTAGGTAAGCTCAAACAAAAAGTAAGTACTGATATAAGAAACTATTATTACCAAAAACTTTACAAAGACCATTGACCTCACGCCTCTATATATTGCAAGTACAGTGGATCTAAATTCTATTCGACAGTATAAGAGAGACACCTGGTCGTCTTTGCATGGTTGCACAAAGGCAACGAAGTAAACATGCTAAGAGCAACAACCACTTTAGTTGGTTCTGGAAAAATATCGTTCAGTGGGACACATACGAGATTAGAGATAATATGCATTGCTTCTTTTCCAATTGCACATACATTACCATATCTCTATAATCTTATGGTTATATCTTCTACTGGAGAATTCTCCAAATTTTTTTCCCAATATATATGAATGCATATCTTTAATCCGTTGCAGATTGAGAAGCTAACGATTGAATTTAAAGAAGATCATTTGTATTTGATAGGACCAAGCCTATGTAAGTAGTGAAGCCTTAACGACTGGTCCCATTCTGAGTAGATTAACATTCTTTTCCAAAAGATCTAAACAAGGGAGTTTTACCAACAATAACCACCTCATGGAAGAGTGTAGAAGGGTTGGAATCTAGCAGAGCATGCTAAACAACTTCTGAAAGAAGACAAGACCTTTTGTAATTACAGATCTGAACTATGAATAAATGGATATACAATGCCACAATTCACTAAATACATGCACGAATATGTACTTTTTAAAAATCAAGTCAAACTGCACTAAGCAATAAGCATGGGAAGAAAGTAATTCTTCTTGTTAGATTATTCACTGAGCTTGTTCTTTTTCTCCATTGCCAACCCAAATGGATAAAATTGACATAATAAATCATACAGAGGATTCTTAAATTACAGAGCCTCAACAGATTAGGGGCAAGACAAGCCCATTTCGGGCAACTGTAGTGCCTCTCCAGCCTCTCCAATTGACATGTATAAGTCATTTGGTCTTCTATTCATTTTTTCATGTTTAAATAAGCTCGCATAAGTAAAAATCGATTATTATTCTGTGTTAGTCTAATAGGTTGTATCTCCAAATCAGATTTATCTATGCCATATGCTAGCCAGTCTGCATATGCGTCACGACTAGATTCTATGATTTACTTGTGCTATGATTGACTTCAGTTCATCTTGTAAGGAAGGACAAACAGTTCACTTCTTCACTTTTATGATGTTCATAAACTAACAGTACAAAGGACAAACAGTTCACCAGCTTTTCTAGCCATTTCAAATTTCTCCTCAAAGTACACCTTGGTGGAGATTACTAGAAGTGAAACTTCTTCTGCTACCATCAGTAGGCATAGCTGCAACCTTGCCATATCAGGAGGAAGGGGAGCAGAGAGCATGATCTGCCAAAATAACTCCACAGAAAAACCTAGTAGTAGTAAACATCAGAAGGCATGGAGAGTCTTGGTCTGGCATATGTTTCTCCCTATTGAATAACATCCATTTTTATTTCGATATTTATGTATCTTTAGTTGCATTGGACTGTGTAGCTACACTTCTTTAACATTGACCATATTTTCTTTTTTTCTTTTGTCATCTAGAAGACAAATCTGACTGGTCATTGGTTAATGGGCCTAGATTATATCCACCCAGTATATGAATTAGGCATATTAAGAGTTCATGATGTTGATTAATTCGTTCAAGGCCATTGCCTTTAAGACGTATTGGTTGTTAACTTTACTTGAATCGAGTGTGAAGAGAAGACAGTGTGCATAACTTTACTCAAAGCAGCGTTGAAGTTTGCATGTTATTATTATATCATATGTAATGTGAAGAAGATATAAGTTGATATATGTTGAACTGAAGAAACCAAACCTAGGAATCTTGTTTTGTTAATGTTTGGGATTGGTTTCCTGTTCCAAATACTTATGTAAATAAATTCCATAATATTTCTATATATGTTATCATAAACCTCAATTTACAATATTTTATTTGGATCTGGCATCAATTAGATTGCATCACTGAAGAGGTCTTGTATTCCATATTATATTCTGAATGATATTCAATTTTTTTTTTGAGAATTATATAATATGTTTTTCAAACTCTAATGATTTCTTAGCTTATATATCTCATTAAACTGACATCTTTCAAACACTGGGAATTTCTTAGCTTATTGTCTTGGTTACTGACTTCTGTATCTTGTGATGAAGGTGATGGTGCTAAAGTTTTTATCCATTCTTTAAACTCTCTCGTGTTTATATCTTCCTTCTCTGAATGGGCCTCTTAATATATTGAGGGAAGCTGATCTCAAGTAAGAGAGTGGTAAGCTTGCTAGCTACAATAGTTGCAACTACAAAGGCTCTAATTAAGTGTTTCTGGGATACACTTGGTGAGCTGAATATGCTTGTTGGGTTTACTGCTTAGATTGTTAGCAATTGGATGAAGTTGGCCACTATGAACCCCATGGATTCTAGCATCCCTTAGAAATATGTAAGATGCTCAAACAATAGATATCAATGTTATATACACCCACAAAAGTGAATATTTTTATTTGTATTGCTTTGCTAGCAATGTTTAGATTATCTTACAAATAGCTTGTTGAGCTACAATACCTGAATTGGTAGTGATCCATGCTCTTGTTTTATATGGTCAATGATATACTCCCTATGTCAATTTGTAGCTGCTTGCACGCCCTTGCAATTTGTCCTGTGATTCTTTTTCTAGGACGTTGTTGGCTTGTGCAGATTATAGTAATTCAGTTATGCGGCTTGGGTGGCTCATTAGTTGCTCTGATTTCTAATGACCAAGTACTTAGCTCTTGTTAATGTGTCTATTTTTTTAAAGTTCTCTTCTTAACTTTCTCCTCAGTTTAGGACATTTCAGCTTTAGTACAATATCAAGATCTCATTTTTATTATTTAATAACTAATGTGATATAGTGTAACTTTTGGGTTTTGAACTTGAACTATATTTTCTTTTTCTTTTTTTTCTAGAAACTTTGGATATGTACAACAAACTGATATATATCATCCTCAAGTATTGTACAAAGGTATTACATTCATACACACATAATTGACAAAGAGTTTTAGCACCCAAAACAATGAAAGATGTCTGACTTGATGTGGATATATTTAGTAGGTATATCCATGTAACCAATTTCTCTCAATAAAATGCAATGTAAACAAATCAAGAAACATCCAGAGTATGTGTTAACAATGAGTTGAACATATCCTCTAAACCAACCCGGTAAAATGGGTTACTTAATTATAAAAAAAAATAGCAATTTCTTGGGTATAAACTGACCTACAGCAAACTTGCATTTTATTTTTCTACTTAATGCTAGTTTTCCACATAGAAAATTGTAGTTTTCAGTCTATGGAATTTTTTTACATGTATCAATTATTCTTATCACATTATTGAATTATGAAACACTGATTTATCTATTGAGTCGTGGGATTTACTTTACTCTAGAGAGTTTGATGGACTATCTTGGTCAGTAGTTTTCAGATTTCTGAAAATTTTGATTACAAATAAGATTATTTTCTCATACTCTTGCTACTAAATGCCTATCTCTCTAACAGACTACCACTGCCTTGGATAATTCACTCACCAGTATCTTAATGATCTTGATTTTTACCCATTTCATTCTATAATTTTTAGAGATCTGCTAATGGAACTTCTGGAGGATCTACTACTGACCTTTTAGGTATGTCTTTTCACAAAAAGCATGCCACTCTTAAATTCCACTCCAGTTGATTACTCAAATTTTCTAGAAGATTACTCTCACCTTCTAAACCTTGATGATTGTGACAAAAGGGCTTCTGAATTTCAGCATTTAGTGAATGATCTTTGCTCTCAACAAGCCACCTCGGAGAGCCATGGCACTGCAATATATGCTTTACTTTTAGCTGTTGAATGCTACATCAACCCCATTTTCCTGAACACCTTCAGAAGTGATCTATTGCTTGTAAACCAAATAAACGAATCTACAATTATGGTACACCGTAAAGATGAGGTAACAGAGGGGGCAAAGAATCTTAAGAAAAGAGTCAATAATCTGGATATTGTTTCTAATTTTAAAAGTAAACACTACTACAGAAGTGCCTTTTAGTGTCGGTTGTTTAACCCCCTTTGGCGTCGGTTTCTGAACGACGCCTATGTGGGCGCCGCTAAAAGGTTGGACACTTCAGCGTCGGTTAAAAAATCGACGCCTATTTAACATCAAGGCGTCGGTTTATTATAAAACACTGACTCCAAAAGGGTTCGCGCCACAGAAAACAGCGTCATCTAGGACGCTTTCTGCGTCGGTTATATACTAAAGGACCGACGCAGAAAAGTGTCCTAGATGACTCCCATTTCCTGTAGCGCGAACACTTTTGGCGTCGGTGTTCAACAAAAAATCGACGCTGTAAGTCTGTGCTGACGGTTATCTGTAAATAACCGACGCCTATATCTATTTTTTTTTTATAAATCTGTTTGCAGGCCTGCTGTGGCTGGTAAGCAGGATGAGAACCTGCAGTTCAGTTTTTTGAACTGCAGGTTTACGACATCCATTGATATCAGCCTACAAACAGGCCACAAACCTGCAAAATTAACATAAAAAGATTCACACAAGTAGATACATTCAGACATCAATTCAATTGTCACGTTCACACATATAGAATCATTCAAATACATGTTTTAACATTCAGAAACATTCATTTACAAAGTATCATTCATCATCACTATCAACATCCCAATTATATCTTACAGTTGCCACTGTTTGTACAGCTATTGCCCATTCTTCTCTTACTTCATCTAATGCTTCCCTCGTATATGGAGCATGTACATTTTTTAAGCGTTTGCCTATAGTGTGGTCAGTTTTAAACACCTGCAAAGAGAATGATGTATATATATAAGTAATAATATAAAAATAAGATTGATATATTTCATACTAACTAATGTGACTATATATAATACCTCATGTATGGTATCGATGTCCAATGCGGCATGTTTGATAATCATCTGCATAAATCGCATCACATAGTATGCGCATGCCCAACCATTGTCTTCTGTAGCGCACTATAAATTGAAACATACAAAATAATACAACTAAGCACAATTCACATCAATAATATATACATTGGAGTCGGGGAGTCGGGAACTTACTTTTACGTTCTCCCAAGACAATGGCTGGTTCTTTTTCCTTGGAACCTTTCCTCCAGCATTTTTGAATGCATCTAAACCCCTACATGTTAATATAACACACTAAGTTGCATAAGTAAATAGTAATGTAATAAAAGATGTTAACGGATATAAAAAATGAAATATTTCTCACCAGAATAATGCCATTCTCATTACGTGTCCAATTTTAGTGTTTAATGTACTTCCTGCGGGATCTAGATAATAAACAGTGAACGTCCCGGGGACAATAACTAGTAACTCCCAATGTCTACCACTAGTGGTAAAAAGTTAACAATTAATAACTCAAAATGCAAAATAATAATGGAATTTTCTTAAGTCCAAATTATAAATAAAGCAAACTTACTTGACATTGAATGGAGCTATTATTATCGTCTTCATTTGATGACCAAAAATTGTAAAAGCATCTATACAGTATTGTTGAACACTATCAAGGTCTTTAGCTACCATACTAATCAATGATGGAATCAAAAATCCCACATGATCATATGCAAATTGTTTGCAATGATCTTCGATTAAGTAGCTGCAAAACATATAGACGTATGCATTAATATATAAGAAACTAGATCACCGGATCTTACACAAGGTATATGGATGTATAAACAAGATCTCACCTTATCCATGTCTCTATCATTGATGTATTCAACCAATCATACATAAACGGCTCAATAATATCTTGTATAAATAAAGAGCTGTCGTATGATTGACCTGCATAATCTGTATCTAAAGAAACAATTATAGGGCAAAGTATATTATGTGCCCGTAGCCAACATGCCATTCCCCTACAAGCAGGACCTAACGGGTATGGTAGGTCAGTTGGAACCCAAGTTGGTAATGCGGGAATTGGAGGTGGAGGCCTAGGTGCTACTGGTGTCTTCTTTTTAACCTTTATATATAATTTCAGATCAGTTGACATCATATATACACATTAACAGTCTAAATCAATGTAAATTTATCTTACAATTTCAGTCGTGTAGAGGACATCTGCTTTGGGCCACAATATGACCCCGCTTTCTGCCTCACCAAGTGTATCAATATATGGGTGGGCATATGGCAACTCAACTTCCCTCCAATCGGGTAATACATGTATCGGGCTCACACGAATGTAGCCCTGCGGCATTGGAGTCCCATGAAACGTTGCCCCAGGAAGGGACTGGTAAGCTTGCGCCTCTGCAACAACATAGTTTTCCATTCTTAAGCGGCATGGCTTCAATGCCTACAAATTTACGTAAAGAACGTTATACATATATACATATCATCTTGAAAACATATCATCTTGAAAAGACTAGCTACAATGTCATAAACAATACTTACAGCAGACGTGTTAGGCGATGGGTCTCCAGGATTACTTGCAGTCTGTGCACCAGGAGAAGAGTGGGTCGGCATAGGCTGATTGGAAGCCTGAGATGCCTGCCACCGCAGCAATTCTTCCTTGACCTTCTCAGCAACCACACCGTTGAGCTTCTTAGCAACTATATTCTCGACTCTCTTATTCTCCTATACATGGATAAAACAAATATTAGCTTTTTATTAATGAATTTCCTTTTGCAGTAACATTCTAAAAATAGAATATGTTACCTCTTTTTGAGAAAGTCCCGCTCTGGGTTTGCGCTGGGATGGCCCAAAGAATGCTTTGATGCCCACACCAGCGTTGGCACCTCTAACACGTCCAGGATGCTCTGGGTTACCCAGAGCAACTGTCAATTCATCCCTTGTGCCCTGAGGGATGAACGTGCCTTGTTTCCTCTGCTCGTGCAGCTCCCGCTAATCACCATAAACAAAAATTGGTAAGTTAACACCACAAATAATCAATATTCAAATGATTGCTCTAAGAGTTGTATTTTACCATTTTTGCAGCCGCCTCAGCAGTTTCGGGCTTCTTTATTTCACCCTTCTTGTTTTTCCTGCCAGCTATCCAGATATCATGGCGAGGCAAGGGTGTGGCCGCAGACTCCTGAGTAGCCACAGACTCCTGAGTAGCCGCAGACTCCGCCTGTAGTCTTTGGCGAACACTTGCATAGCCTTTTGGACCCATAGTATGGTCATGTACATTCAGTGCACGCCTTGCTTTTTGTGCGTCACTGAGGGCCTAGTTAGTATGCACATTTATAATTAGGTTAGTAGCAGTAAATGTTAATCTTGAATAGGTGAATACAATGTATATTAATTAAAATGGGAGTGACGCCTAATACCTTGAATTCTTCAGATTTTCTTGAAGCAACAAAATTGTCCCAATCTTCTTTGTCCAAGAAGTTCCATTGTTCAAGGGCTGACTTCTTCTTATCACCATGTCTTATGTATTCTCTGTTCAGATTTGTCCTGTAATTCCTAAGCATCTTTCCAGCGCGTTGCATCACACTTTTACGATGCAACATCTCATCCAATGCAAACAGATTCTGTAAAATAGAAATGTTATTAACTAGTACCAAAAATATAATTGCAAATAATAGAATTTGTAATCTACAAAATAGAATTGCAAATAATAATAACTCACGCATAAATCTTTCCATATCAAGTCTTTCTTCGCCTGAGGAACTTTATGCCAATTATCATACTTAACACCACAATGGCTTCGAGTGACAACCCCAAGATAGTTTATAAAATTATTGCGGTTCACTCCAATTGCATTCCCTCCATTATCAAAATCCACAACCAATTTGGATCCACTGCCACTCAGCGCAAGTAACTTTTTCAACAGAGTGATACCCCTTTTCTTGTTAAGTTTTTGTTGCTGCGCATCAAGTTGCTCAATTGCTTCAGTGGGTAGATGTGCATCATCAACCTAAAATTTGACAAAAATAAACACACCGAATTAAGCCAATATAGAAATACAGGATATATGACATAACTAGAAAATAATGAATTTTATAGAAATATGGGATATGTTTTTAGAACTTACGTTGGTATCCTCGCCATGCTCGTCATGGACAGCATGCTCATCATGGACTTCATGCTCATCATGGACATCATTCTCATCATGGTGAGCCATCTGAAAATTTCATTAAAAAGGAAAACATTTAGCATTTGTATCAACTAGAATAAGGAAAACATTTAGCATTTGTATAAACATACATGTCTCTAAAATTGTGATCTTTTATCAATTAGCAATCCTTCAATGTACAAGTAATATAAAAAACAATGATTGTTCACATTCTAGGCCAACAAACACATGTGATGTCATTCTTATATATAATAAATGTGTACCACCTATCCCATCCTTGAACACCTAATCTCACTAGTAAGTTTATAATGTGTATTGGGTTTTCAAGAAAATTTCGGCAGCATTTCCCCGCTGTTCTCTAAGTACATATGTACTTAGAGAACAAATGGGGAAATGCTACCAAAATTTTCTCGAAAACTCAATACACATTATACACTTACATCCTAAGTGAGATTAGGTGTTCAAGAACAGTCCCAAACCGGGGACTATCCAAGATTTACTCCTAATGAGTAAATCTTGGACGGGTTTCTAGGCCAACAAACACAATAATAGATATCTACAATGAAGCCGGACTCCATACAAACAATATATAATTTAGTGATTGTTCATTCTAATTTATATCAATGTACAAGTAATATAAAAAACAATGATTGTTCACATTCTAGGCCAACAAACACATGTGATGTCATTCTTATATATAATAAATGTGTACCACCTATCCCATCCTTGAACACCTAATCTCACTAGTAAGTGTATAATGTGTATTGGATTTTCAAGAAAATTTCGGCAGCATTTCCCCGCTGTTCTCTAAGTACATATGTACTTAGAGAACAAACGGGGAAATGCTACCAAAATTTTCTCGAAAACTCAATACACATTATACACTTACATCCTAAGTGAGATTAGGTGTTCAAGAATAGTCCCAAACCGGGGACTATCCAAGATTTACTCCTAATGAGTAAATCTTGGACGGGTTTCTAGGTCAACAAACACAATAATAGATATGTACATGTTAGGGTTTCATCACAATTGATGTTAGGGTTTAAACAATGTTAGGGTTTAATCAAATCAAATGATGCTAGAATGGACAAGTTTAAATCAAATTAGGATTTAAATTAGGGTTCCAATAGGATTCAATTTAATTAATTTTAATGTGAAAGATGTAATATTATAATACATACAATGGCAATGAAATGAAACCCTAATTGTATTGGAACTCATAAAAGGATGTCTTAAAGGTTGAATCTAATATATGCATCCTAAAAAAGGTATCACATCACAAATGTGCATTTCAATAATCATATTTTATTTCCTTCCAATTAGTGTGGGTGCCATGTTTGGAATTGTTTTCTAATCATGGGTCCCTTAATTTTATTTAGGATAGAAGATAAAATCAAGGATATCAAATAGTAGACAAAAGGGGTACACTCTAGGATTTAAGATCACACTACATCATGAATTTTATACAAAATTACATGTATGTGTATATAAAAAAATATATTTAAGGAACTTCTATACATATCTAATCAACAAAAGCAGTAAAACAGCAATCAGTAAAACTAACAGCAAGGAAATCAGTAAAACTAACCAGTGTTGTAGAAACAGGATGTCGGGTGTCAGCAGGAAGAAAGGAAGGAGCTAGGGCAGGCAGGTGGGCAAGCAGGAGGGCACCAGGCGTGGCGGCGGCGTCGGTTCTCAGGCGTGGCGGCGGCGCAGCAGATGGAGCAGCAGGGCGCGCGCGCGGGCAGCAGGTGGCTGGAGCAGTAGGGCGGCGGTGCAGGGCGGCGACGAGCGGACAGCAGCAGCAGCAGGGGCGGCGGAGAAGAATGGCACCGGAGAAGAAGGGCGCCGGAGAAGAAGGGCACCGGAGAAGAAGCTAGGGCGGCGGCTCTGTTGGAAGAAGCTAGGTGGGCGGCGCCGGCGACGAATAGCAGCAGCAGTAGCAAGGTCGGCGGCGACGCACAGCAGCAGCAACGTCGGCGGCGACGGCGAGGCAAGGAAGCACGGGCAGCGTCGGCGACGGCGAGAACCGACAGGCGGGCGATCGAGTAGCGCGGCAGCTAGCGATGAAGACAATGGAACAGGTAGGTGCCTAACGGGCGTCGCGCGGGTCTATTAGGTTGCTAAAGGCGTCGGTTGATAGTAATACACCGACGCCCAACAATGCAACCTTTACCCTAATTTTTCGCGCGAATTTTCATTTACATAGGAGTCAGTTAATAGTTACCAAACCGACGCTGTAGGAGACGAAAAAAGTTCGCTCGACAATTGATTTTCGCGGGCTACTTTTAGACGTCGGTCTGTTATAAATGGCCGACACTGAATACAAAGCGGTACCCGTGTCTGGCTGGTCTTCGAATATAGACGTCGGTGAGTATAAATAACCGACGCCTATTGAAAATAGGAGTCAGTTTTCCTAAATAACCGACGCCACTAAAAGCGCCACTGAATGATGTTTTTGTAGTAGTGAAAAGAGACAAATTGGCCATTGAGATATTGATTCAAGCAACTAAGTGAGAAAAGGAGCATCACAAAATTACCACTCTATGGTGTTCATAAGGTCGCCATGAAAGTGAGACCTGTGACTAGAGTGCCAGGATATCCACAGTAGATATGCAATCTACAAATGCAAGCACGGATCTGCCATTTCCTAATGAAATGACTACTTATGGGCCGTCAAAACTCAGTTGAAGTTCTGATGCAAAGTCTATTGTTCTATCTACAGTGGGAGATAGAGAAATTTTGTGCCCTCTAGATAATATAATTGATATTATTATAAGATTTTTTGAGAACCTCAATGAAACTATCAAGTCTCTTTGCCACAAACATAAAGAGCACATGCAAAATCTGACATGATTCATTTTATTGGAGATTTCTCACTGCATAAGCTACCAATTGCACATGGTTATGAGAACCCTTTCATCTTATTATTAATGCAACTCATTTTAATGACCTGAATACTTAATTCTATGTCATTTGGAAGATGCACCAAGATATTTCTTACATTGTTCGACCTGGCTACCTATCCACTATCTTAGTGTTAAATCACTTTACCACTGTAGGGTCTAAGTTGAAGGGATAAGAACTCCATCAGAATCTGGATAATGCAGTTACGATTACTGTGGGAATTTCTTTTGCATGTGGATCTAAAAGGTAGTCATATCATCTATAAGTTCAGATCACTCAAACAGGTAATGCATAGTTCTCTCTGGGGTATGACTTTGCATAGTTTATAGCTGAATTAATACATAATACCAAACTATTTGATTGTTGAATTGAAGCTTATTTTGTATCTTTCAGTGTGCTTTTCTCAAAGGACAATATGATGCCTTGTATGCTTTGAAGTTGTTGTTGATTCTTTGTGAATATCAAAGGCTTATAGAGAAACTTCTACAACAAAGGGAGGCGGCCAGAAAAGGATAATACAAGTGGTGGAATAAATATAAAATAAAAATCAAGATACAAGAAGATGTGCATGATCATGTGGCATATAGAGTCTACAGTGGATAGATGTAGTCAGAAGAACATATTGTATACATGTGTTTTTTCCCATGCATATTGTAAAATAGGGGCCAGGTTAATGTCCTCCCCATGTGTACTCATTGTTCAAATATAAATAAAAGTATCATTGTTGACATTGTAAGCATAACTCAATCTTGATTAACATTCATCTATTTTATAATTGAAAACCCCTCTATATTGGCAAGCAACTGAATGGATACATAATGTCTCTCACTACATATGTATGTATAGTACATGGTGTCTTTCACTATACACTAGTTATAATTACATGTGTAGCAAGTGCTAATTTTTTCTATACATGAACTACAAATACAATTGTAACCAATGCCATCTCTCCCTACATATTATAGGTACAAATTGAATTGTAGTCATACATTTGGCTACAATGGAAACTACATTTTTACCTACAATTAGGGTTACATATGAATTTGTAGCCAGAGGCATAACTAACTACAAGTTTGAAAAATGTAGCCTAAACAATTAGCTACACGGGTATTAGCTATAAATTATAAATGTAAGGATAATTGTAGCCAAAGCTTTTGGCTACAAATTTTGGGGTTTTCGCTACAATTTTTTTTTATAGTTAAAGACCATATTTTTCGTAGTGGCAATTGCATGTAAACTAAATGAAAAATATTTTCATGAAGGAAAATATCCTTGACCATCCAATTAGAATAATGGCAAGTCATAATATGTAGTGATAAAAATAATTGTATGGAATGATCATATCCTAATGGTAGAATGAAATGTATAGAACAAATCACATCAATGTTTTGCATAAATATTCCAACCACTAGATTCCCTCTTGGTCATTTAATTTGACCACTGGACTGCCATGTGATGAAACACTCAGTGGTTCCCAATAAGGATGTGTTGTAGATGTAATTGAATAACTAGATATCATGTATGACTCTATCATAGAGAAATCATTTATTCATACATGGCCTTCATATGCAAAAATGGTGAAAAAATCATCATAATGTCTCTGAAATCCTAGAGCTATCGAGTGTTGTTGAGAAATCTTAAGTTGGATGAGAAAAATGTGAAAGACAACAAACATTAAATATATTATGATGTATAGGACATCTATAACATCACACTTTTTCAAACACATATATTATTTCAATAAATCTTAAATTTCCATTTGGGATGTCAAACCTATGTGCATTCTTTCATGTAAACAAAATTTTCATTTAATAAACAAAGGACACAAATTCAGTATTGTCATGTCTCAAGTTCCACCACATCGACACGTTAACTTAGAAAAATGCTAAACTGGTTCATGGTCCTTATAACCGGAGAGAAGTTTAATATAATTTACATAATATAGTTGGTACACCATCGGGAAAAGGATCTGATATATTTCTTATAATATAGGTTCCTCATCTAACCTCCCTAATTCTCCTTTAATTTAGGCATCATGTCCTCAACCATGCAAGCAATAAAAACAATGCTAGATTATGTGGAATCTAATATCATTAAAAATTTATATTTGTATAATCAGGGAAATATGTTAAACAAAAAATAAATAATTATAAGTTTACACATTATTATCATAAGGGTGATTATATTTTACTATAATCTAAAGTTTGCACCAATTGTGCTTATAAAGCCCGCTCGACTGATTTTCCATTTTAGCTCACAATTCCACCTAAGTGTTAGTTCACTCCATTTGAGATCATGATTTCCACGTGTGTCACTATGCTACATTTGAACTTAGAAGGCCCAATATCTTCAAATAAATGAGGACAAAAAAGTAATATAAATGCTTACATGATTCTTTCCAAACTTGAAAATAATTACCTTTAAATGAATTAACATAATCATGATATGGATTCTGGAAAATAACACTTGAAAGAATAAGAATAATTTAGTTGGCTTGTAAGGGGAATTTATGGAAATATCACTAAAACTAGCGTACTTAATTATAAACACTATGATGTAACAAAATATAAGGAGATTGAAAAACCATTAATAAATATGTTAAAGTATAGGGAGTCACATAAAAAATATTGGTGGATATTGGCTATCCATACTAGTTTCTGAAACTTATTTCCTATTAGAAATATTTTTTTTAATTCAAATATTAATCAACACTAATATTGGTGGATATTGGCTATCCATACTAGTTTCTGAAACCCTAAAACTAGGTGTTTTAGGTAATCATGGTTTGAGATGAACAAATTAGGGTTTGAATATTAGAAAATTGGATACCTTATCAAAGTACCTTTTTTTTGGAAAATTTGGGTAAAAATATTCCAAAACCCCTAAAAGGGGACAAAGGTACAAACCACATCCTTACATGTAGTTACCAACTATCAACATTAGAGATGAAGATTTACATAGATTGAGCAATTAACAAAAATCCCAGTTTCTTGCTATAAGAGAAGATACATTTAGTAAATTCTTCTTATAGTTAGAAAAGATATGCTTGATCTCCAAGGAGAGTTGCTTGATATCCAAGGAGAGCCGCGTGAAGATAGCAGTATAATCCAATGAGCCTTCGTTATGAAGTCTTCTATTCCTTTCAACCCAAAGAAGATGCACTACACCAGTGATTGCCTAAAGTTCAATGATGCTATTATGTTTGGATCTACTACCAACAACTGATATACAAGTATACATGGAATAAGAGGATCAAATATTCATCTTTAATTGAGCTCTACCCCAAACATATTTCCAAAATTGCATCATTCAAAAAGACGAGAGATAGAGTCCATATCTTGATGGAAAAGGAGGCAAGGAGAGGATGGCGCACCCGACCATATGCTGATCTTTTCAAAGGTAGGAAAGATGTTTTTGAGTGCTCTATAAGTTGTGAGGCTCCATCTAGGATAATTCTTAGAAAGCCATAAGATCTCAAAATCTTTATCATTGGGAAGGTTTTGGCGATGGCCATTCCATAAGACCTGGTCATCCACATTGGTATATGAAGGCCAAACCAGCCGCATTCTTCTATAGCAAGTAGATCCCCCAAAGGATGAGTAGTGGTAGCTAGAATAGCACCATAACACCTAGTAATCAAAGAACTCTAGATTCTTGATCTATTGAGAAGTTTCTTTGTTCTTGTCAAGGTGTAGTAATCAGCAAGTTCATCCACTTTTTTGAGACCTAAACCGCCTTCATTAGGTGGAAAAACAATATTAGACCAACTAGACGGATGAGTAGAACTTCCCCATATGAAGTCAGACATGAGAAACTACATTCTTCTCAAGACTGAGCTGGGTATTTCCCCAATTCTCATCCAATAAGAAATCAATCCCATAGCACAATATTTGATTAGAATGAGCCGACCAACCATAGAAATCATGGAATCAGGACATCTTTGGATCATATCAGGTAACTTATCAAGGCATTCATGGAAATTTCATCTTCTTAGGTTCCCACCAGCTAAGGGGAAACCTAGATATTTGGTAGGCCAGGAGCCTCTTTGAATACCCATGCAATTGTATAAACCCTCCTTATTACGTCATGAAGGGGATAAGTAGAGATGCGTCTTGATAGGATTGCATTTCATGCCAGAGACATTCCTAAATGTTAGGAGAAGGTTTTTGATATGAATAAGACTACGAGGCCAACCTTCAGTGAAGATAAGAATGTCATCAATGAACAAGAGGTGACTTAGAACTTCCATTCTATTAATAGGATAGCTTTTGATCTATTTCTTGTCATGAGCATCATCAATGCATCTACTAAGACCTTCCATAGAAATAGTAAATAATAAAGGAGATAAAGGATCACCCTGTCATAGACCATTAGAGCTTTTAAAGAAACCAATCGAAGAGCCATTTAGAAGAAGAGAGAATGAAGGAGTTTCCACAAATTGTTTGATTAAAGGAATCCATCTCTCACTAAATCCAAGACCAAATAGACAGTCCCATATGTAAGACCATCTAATGAAATCAAAGGCCTTGGTAACATCTAGCTTCACACAGGCAGCCGGAGGACTAGCCTTAAGATTATATTTGATCATGAACTCAGTAGCCAATAAGGAACAATCCTCAATGCTCCTACCTTGAACAAAAGCACCTTGGTAAGGAGAAACAAGTTTGGGAAAGATGGTAGCTAACCTTCTAGAGATGACTTTGGTTATGATCTTGTAGAGCATAGAACATCAAGAAGTCAAACGGAAGTCAGCTGGAGATGAGACTATATCCTTCTTGGGTATAAGAGCTAGAAAAATGTGATTAACTTGTCTAACCATGCTTCCACCTTCGAAAAACCATTGAACAACCTTAAGCAGGTCATCACAGATAAGTTTCCAATTTTCCTTGTAAAAGAAACCATTGAATCCATCCGGACCAGGGCTCTTTTTGGGCCCATTATGCTCCAGACAACTTCTTTAATTTCCTTCATGTCTGGTATAGTGAACATCTTGGCATTGTCATCAGCAGTAAAAATAGGCAACCACTCAGGAATGCAAGAGGGATAATCTGATTGACACTGTTAATTTAGCTGCTCGAAAAAATTGACGGTACCATTAGCAATGGAATCAACATCTTGTGTAAGGTTACCTTGGGAATCAAATAGCTTTGTGATGGAATTGATAACATCTCTATGCTTAACAATAGTATGATAAACTTTAGTATTCCTGTCACCATTAGAAAGCCATTCCATTCGACTATGTTACCAGAAATAGTTCTCTTCAGCCTCAAGGACAGTATCAAGTTTATCAAGCGTAATTTTTCAGCTTCTATAAGATCAGTTTCCAGGGGATTCCTTCTGAGTACAGTAAAAATATCATTAAGTTCTAGCCTTTCTCTTGAGATAAGGTTGTTGAGGTTGACATACTTCTTAGACCACATTTTCAACTTGTCTTTGACATGCTTGAGTTTTTGACAAAAGTAGAAGAGAGGATTACCAGAAACATCATGGTTCCAGGAATCCTTGATGATGTCATGACATCCTTCTCATTCCAACTAGAAATTAAGAAATAAAAAAGGCTTCTTTTTGTGAAAGTGATAAATTTGGTTTTAGATACTGGGAACTTTGCCAACCATGCTTCATTGATCAAAGAACGATCAAGCTTGCAAGATATGCACTTAGCAACCCCTTTCTTATTATGCCAAGTATAGACCTCCTTACCTATTGTAGGTAGATCAGAGAGTCTAGCATTGTCAATTGCAGCATTGAAAGAACTCAAGATAGAGGAAAGGAACCTCACGACCCCCACCTTTTCTTCAAGCTTCCTGATGTTGTTGAAGTCACCGATAGTTAACCAGGCATCATGAATATTTGAAGCAAGATGTTCAAGAGTGGACCAGAGAACATAACATTCTGTTAAGGAATTCCTTACATAGACAGTAGTAAGCACAATTACAAGACCACCTTTATTAATACATTTGATAGTAATTTGTTGATCATCCATCTCATTGACTAGTGTATTCCAGCAATTTTGATTCCATCCCACATACACACGACCATTAGGATCATGAAGATGATTAAAAACCCAAAGCCAACCTTTAGGAAACATTCTGTCAGATGTATGCATCATATGTTTTTTGATTTTTGATTCAACTAGAACAACAATGGTAGCTTTGTTATCTAAAATATTCATTCAGACATCTCTCTTCTTATCTGGTTTCCCAAAACCACGTACATTTTTCATTAGGATGGTCATTGAAGACCTATGTTGGCTGATCGGGTCTTACGAGACCCATCCCCTTTAGAAGACTTAGGAGTCTTAGAAGGCACTAAGCTGGACGGTTTGGATTTATCATTAATGGATTTCTCGATTTGATCCTGAGTAGTATCATTCATCAAGTGATCTGAGGATAGTGACTCCCCATCTACATTAACCATTGAGACAGACGACTTGACCCCATTTTGAACTTGATCTATGACAATCATATGTTCAGAAGAATTATCCATAATTGTGATTTCATCACTGACCACCATTGCATCCACGGTGACATTGACTTCAATAGTAGAGCTCCCTTCCCCATCACCCTCTCTTGATAGTATATCAAAGTTGTTGTTTGTGCGAACAACCTCATCTTGGTTTAAAGTATGCTTTACTTGTTGTTTGGTAACTTGAACATCATTCACATGAGTAGATTTGCTTTTCCGTCCTACCACCTGCCAGACTTGTAAGGGCTTGGATACATGAACATCTTCTGTTGTCTTTGGTTTGAGTTGGTAATCGTCTGAGTAATTACCAAATACCTTACATTCAGGACACCTCTTTGGAATATATTCATAATTTACCTTAATAGCATCAGGTTCCCTTCTCGGCATGTTGACCCAGATCTCCTCAGGTGTCTCTTCATTAGCATCGACCTTGACCAAAGATCGTGCTTCACCTAATGACTCCTGAACAATCGATTTATAATCAATTCTAAGGATCTTACCAACCCCACTAGCAACAATGCCAACAACTCTGGGAGACCAATTTTGGCCCATTCTTGGAATAATGGTCCATACTGGAATGGTACTGAAGAAATCTTTATCAAGATCATCTCCAGTTTTGTAATCTTTGACAACGATCAACCTATTTTCAAACCATCTGGGACCACTCTTGACGGTGTTTTTCTTATCCTCGACAGAGTTAAATCTCAATAGAAAGAACTTATTAGGCTTGGAGAATAGGTCAAAGCCGCTTTTGGGCTTCCATACATGACATATCCATGCAAGGAGGTGAAAAAAATATGGATGCTTACCCATAATGTATAGGATTGTCGTATGTTCCCAACACTTCTCCATAGCCTCATATGTATGATCATTGATGGTCACAAATCTTTTTCCATCAATTTTCTCTGGTGGGGTAAAGTTGTGCTGCTCGAAGGTATTGGCACCTCCGAGCACCTAGTTCCATGCCTTCTTAGCGATGCTAGGATTGTTTTGGTCTTTGGCAGGGGGCTTCTCATCGGCCGTGGTAGAGGACGTCGAAGTGGAGGGATGCTCATTGGCCTTGGCAGAGGATTTTGAAGCCCTCATGATGGGAGAGAGGGGAGGATCTCCCCTCTCAACGAAGGACAAAGATGATCACCCCTTCAGTCGCTAGAGGCAGTGGCACTATGCCTAGGGTGACACACATTTTTCCTTTGGGAACCCTCTTATCAATGTACCTTTACAAACATGTTTTATATATGTTTTGGATCAATAATGGATTTATAGTGAATACATTCAGGGATAATCATAAAATGTTATCAAACCATGTTAGAATTATTCCCCAAAACATTGTATACATAGCTAAGATGGACCATATGCGTGCCTCCAACTGGTCCAAATGCCACATCCTAGATATGTGTGATGGATATATAAAAGAGAGGCTCTAAAGACTAGAAAGACTATGGACACATGCTAAAAACACCATGGGTGTGGGAGCAGAAGTGGTAAAACAATATCTTGTTTGTTCATTGAAGAATATAGAATGTAGACAAACAATTAGCATGTGATCCCCAATTCCCAACCATAATGATTGATTTCTAGTT
Source organism: Alisma plantago-aquatica (assembly GCA_963693085.1). NCBI lineage: Eukaryota > Viridiplantae > Streptophyta > Magnoliopsida > Alismatales > Alismataceae > Alisma > Alisma plantago-aquatica. The sequence continues at coordinate 1,045,293,931 of OY856411.1, read as the reverse complement.
GAAAAGGAAGACCATCATCAAATTTGTCATACACTGTCAAAGATAGGAAGCCCTAACTCAGATTGATCAGTGGTTATAGGAGGAAAACCTCCTTTAGTTGAGGGAGTGCAATGAAGGAGAGAAACCTAAAGATACTAAATCATATTAAAAATGGGAGTACATATCACTTTTTTGTGATAAGTCAAAGCTTATTGTGAAGAACATAGGTGAAACAATGACAAGTTGCTTGGAACAGTATTAATAATATCTAAAATAGGAGAGAGAGAGGGTTTTAGTTTATCATCATAGAGAATCTAATTTTCCAATCTTAGGGGGTTTTGGGGCTCAAGTAGGAAATTTTATGCCTCAAAAAGGACCATGGTAGTCATAGATGAAGTGGAAAACTTCCATAGGTAGAATAGGAAAGATATATTTGAGAGGTAACACTCTATCAAAATTATGGGGTTCTATTTATGGGGTTAAGTTTCTAGAAGTCTAAGGTTCATTATTGTAGGCACTCGTTTTTAGTATGGGTCGAGAAGGTGCAGGTTAACTCTAGAGATTGACTTGGGATCAAGCATGAAGCTCATCTCTGTATAGGTTCTAGGAGTGATATGTACTAGGTAACGTAGGGATTTTCTCCTCATCCAAACGGTCTTGGTTGACCTCCAAATTGTCTTGAGACCGTTTGGGTTATTCCCAAACGGTTTTGAAACCGTTTGGGTCAATTAACCCAAGTTTCAAACTCAATCACTTATGAAATCAGCACTCAACCCGATTAGGGTTTCGGTGATTGATGGACCTTCAACTCATGAACCAATTGGAGTTAATCAATAATAATTGGTGGGTCATTAACCTAGATCATTATTATAAAGTCCCCAAATGGTCAACCCTAGTCAATATCACCAAACGGTCTTAAACTGTTTGCTTCTATGCAGTTTAGTGAAACTGTTTCATTCTAAACGGTTTGAAACCGTTTGGACATTTGATTGAAACCGTTTGGTCTAGATATTTGGGGAGGTGTGTTCTTATGATGATTTCATCATCATCACGGTCTAGACCCATGAAACATTCTGTGATTTCCATGGAAATTGCATCAATCAACCAAATCAATAATTGTAAATATAGAAATGATCATTATTCACTACTACAGAATTGGCTTATTAAGTCACTTTTCAAAGTGTCGGTTGTATACATAAACCGACTCCTAAACTCTACAATGTCGGTTGATAACATAAACCGACATCCAATCTATGAAGGTTGACCAGACACGGGTACCACTTTTATTAAGTGTCGGTTAATTAATAAAAACTGACACCTAAAATCAACCGCTAAAACCAAAATTCCAGCAAACAAATTACCTCCAAAATTTGACATATGGCGTCGGTTTATAAATAAATAACCGACGACTAAAGGTTATTCCCGGGATAGGAATAGTTGTCGGTTGTCTTTTAGTTAAAAACCGACGACTATAATCTAGTATAGGTGTCGGTTTTTGGAAAAGAACCGACACTGTTGGTTTAGTTGTCGGTTATTTTGAATCACCGACGCTTATTGTCAACTTAATAGCTCACCAGTGCAAGCGACTCTTCCCCTTTCCCTGTTTCATTCCCGATTTCAGTTAGGTCCGGCGATTTCTTGCTCACCCCTGCTGCTCCGCCGCCGCCGCTCCCTGTCGTCCGTCTCCTGTCCTCTCGTCGCCGCTCGTTGCTGCTGTCAGTCATTGCTCCTATCCTCTCGCCGCCGCCAGCTTCCTCGGCAAGGTAACCCTTTTCTCCTCTGCCTTGCTTTTCCCTGACGGCCACCACCCCACCCCCAACCGCCACTACCCCACCCCCAACCCCAACCATCGTGTCATTCCTACGGCACCGCCTTCCTCTCTTCTCCTTCCTCCGCCCTTCTTCTTCCTCTACCTCACCCTAGCAGTGCCCGGCCTAAAGAGCAGCGCCGAAGGCTAGAAGTAGCAGCTGCAGCTATAGTGACGCCGTCCAGGAGTAGCTGGGCATGACCAACACTACCAAATGCCGCCCTTGACTCCAACTAAGAGCCCTAAACTTGATTTTATAACCCTCTCAGCCACGAGCATCACCTAGCTACGTTTCTAGCTGAGCCCTTTCAACCTGTGCATGAAGCAGGTCTGAACCAGGGGCAGTTCTGCCCGGGAAACACCACGAAAATCGCAGCCTTGAGTTCGGCCTTCAGGCCCAAACCCGAATCTACTTATTTGTATTTTTCATCTACTTATTTGTGTGCCATGCTATTCTGAATTAAGTGTATATTTACTTCATAATTGAATGTTTAAGTAAGTTATAGATATCTTGATGATGAACTGTAATGCACACATGTGATATGCTTGGAATGTAAATGATGAACTGTAATGCACACATGTTTAACTTGTTTCATTGTTGAGTATATTGAGAATCTAATCACCGACCTTCTTGCTTAATGATGAACTGTAAGGGCCGTGACATTACTCATCAGATTAAGTTGGCAAAAGAGATCTGTCATAACTTGAATAGAGGAACTGATCAGCCTAATATCATCATAAAATACGACATGTCCCGTGCATACGATCGAGTGGAATGGACCATTCTCAGATCTGTTCTTCAGGCCTTCGGCATGAATCAAGACTCCATCAACCTTTGCCTTCGTTTCTTCTCTGATTCTTGGGTCTCTATCACAGTAGGAGAGCATTCGGGTGGCTTCTTTCCATTGTAAAGGGGGCTGAAGAAAGGCAACCCTCTTTCACCACTTCTTTTTATCCTTTTCGAAGAGCCTTTATGCAGACATATTAAACACCTTACGAGCACTGGAGCCATCGCAAGATTCAAAACCAGAGGAGACGGCAACGCACCTCCCATCCTTGCCTACGCGGATGATCTAATCTTGTTTCATAATGCAGACCACAGATCCATGCAGAATCTCAATGAAGCCATGCACCTGTACACACTTTCCACTAGACAAATCGTCAATCTTCACAAATCCTCCTGTATGATCGGCAAGTCAGATCCCGCCACCATTGCCTCGTTGACGGGTCTTCTGAATGTCCCTGTGACTGACCATGCTATTAGATATTTGGGCGTTCCCCTATGCGCCGGACCTAACAACATATCTGACTTCAATCATCTTCTGGAGAAAATCATGGCGAAAACTGCATCGTGGAAGGCCAAGTTTCTATCCTTCGCCAGTAGAAAACTGCTTATTTCTCATGTTCTCACGTCGACTGCCATCTACTCTGCTGCCTCCATCGGCATCCCTGTCGGCATCACAAAACGTATTGAGGCCATGTTCTCCCGCTTCCTCTGGACAAATAGGAAAGATGATAGACTTCGAGCGTGGTTAGCTTGGGATCGTCTCATGTAGCCTACCCAGTCTGGAGGACTCGGTTTTACTTCTATCAAATAGATTGAACAAGCCTACATTGTCAAAGACTGCTGGGAATTGATCAACGATTCGTCTCTTTGGGCAACCTACTGTAGACAGAAATATGCTTCTCACTTCAGGAATCACCAAGGATGCTATCCACCTTATCTCAAATTGGGTTCTAACCCATCACCAAGATGGAGAAGGATTTGGAAAACTTTTTCGAGCGTTGTCCCTAACACAAGATGGCTCATTGGGTAGGGTAATATTTCCTTCTGGGATTCTAGGTGGTGTGACCGCCCCCTACATGAATTTGTACTTCATCGGAGTGACAGGCACAGAGACTTCCTTGTTAAAGACTTCTGGCTTCAACAAGAGGGCTGGGACTGGAGTACGATCGAGCAAATTCTAGATGATGAGGGCTGCCTTCTCATCCGTAGATCTCATGCGCGCATTGATCACTATCCTGACAAGTTGATTTGGGCGCCTAATCCGTATGGACAGTTCAGTCTCAGATCGGCCAAAGCTATGCATAACCTCAGTGGGAAATATGAAAATGAGAATAGATGGAATTGGATATGGCGCGCTTCGCTGCCAAGAGCAAGTGCCATTACCTGGAAGCTAGGCAGATGTGCTCTACCCACTGATGAGAGAATCAAAAGTTGCAATATTCCCATTGCTTCGTGTTGTGAATGTTGCCATGAACGATATGTCGAGAACGATGCACATCTTTTCCTCCATAGTGAGTTGGCGTTGTGGTTATGGACTAAAGCGGCCAACTTGTTGAATGACGATGATTTTAAACCTAATTCCATTGCTGACATTATTCACAAGGGTAGTATGCAGCATAGATACACCCTCCGGGGTTGGTTCACAATCGAGATCATCACGATGATCTGTTGGTCAGTTTGGAAAGCCAGATGTGCCTCTAGATTCAATAACCAGCCCGTTAACTGTGACAGAATCTGGCAAGATATCATCAAGATCGTTAATTTCAAAAGTTGCACCTTCTTCTTCAAGCGTACTGAAGACCCCGAGTTGTACACCAAGCTTATTGACGAGCACATGATACAGCCCATTATCAAGCTTAGGAAGATTCACAACATTAAATGGGAACCACCTGATATCAATAGCCTGAAGATGAACATAACAATTGGGAGACACCTTTCGGTGGATGGCAGCAACAGAAGATGGATGGCTGGCATCATTAGAGACATGAACTCTATCATTCGCCTTGCCTTCAGAACATGGTTGAACGCTAAAGATCATATTTCTTCTTATATTAGTGGCATCATGGTTGCCCTTAAGATCATGGATGATAATAACCTCACTATTTCCTCGATTGAAATTGATGATCCACATGTGCTACAAATTCTCTGGCATGATGCACACGGACCATGGAATATTAGTCACATTACTAGAATAGTCAAAGAAATGATCGATGACGAAGCTATTCTAGGATACTTGGTGCCCAAGATCATCAATTCTATACCAAGGGAGATCGGCCTTTGGGGGACAACACACATTGGCAACTACATCACGACTGATCATGCTGCATTACCTATGAGAATCAGAGGTATGAACCTTCTTGAAAAGAAGAACACCCCTAATCTGTTCTTCAGATGGGAGAAGCTTTAGCTGGCCTTGGGGTGTCTGTGCGTCTTTGTTTCCTTGTTGTTGTTGTTTTAGTCTTTAGGTGGATGCCTGCTTAATGTTTACCTGCCTTAGGTGCAGGAGATGTATTATTTTTCGATGATTTTGCCCACAAGAGAGGGGTGGGATGAATAGAGAGCCCTCTGACTTCCTTATTAAAAAAAAACATGTGACATGCTTGGAATGTAAATGATGAACTTTTCCTTAAATTGCCAATCATGCTTTTAAAGACAATATCAATAATCACCCTAACTTGAAGAACTAGGATTTTGTTAATCATGACATCACATGTATTTGTTAACCCTAGACCCTAATCCACATTATACCAATATGATAGTCCATGATAGAACAAAGCATAATGATGTTGACTGCAACTTTGTGCGTCATGCTATTCTGAATTACGTGTATATTTACTTCATAATTGAATGTTTTAGTAAGTTATAGATATCTTCACCAAACCTCTTTCGGAAACTTGTTTCATTGTTGAGTATATTGAGAATCCTAATCACCCTTCTTGCTTAATGATGAACTGTAATGCACACATGTGACATGCTTTGAATGTAAATGATGAAATTTTCCCTAAATTGCCAATCATGCTTTTAAAGACATCAATAATCACCCTAACTTGAAGAACTAGGATTTTAGGTATAAGAATGACAACACATTATTTGTTGGCCTAGAAACCCATCCAAGATTTACTCATTAGGAGTAAATCTTGGATAGTCCCCAGTTTGGGACTGTTCTTGAACACCTAATCTCGCTTAGGATGTAAGTGTATAATGTGTATTGGGTTTTCAAGAAAATTTCGGCAACATTTCCCCATTTGTTCTCTAAGTACATATGTACTTGGAGAACAGCGGGGAAATGCTGCCGAAATTTCCTTGAAAACCCAATACACATTATACACTTACTAGTGAGATTAGGTGTTCAAGAATGGGATAGGTGGTACACATTTATTATATATAATAATGACATCACATGTATTTGTTAACCCTAGATCCTAATATTGTTGTAATATATACTTGTTTTCTCTTTGATCATAGAATGGATAGATCATGGATGTCCATTCGCAATCGCTGCACCCCAGAGTTTATTTCTGGTCTTGACCAGTTTATTAGATTTGCCGAGGAATATAGGAAACAACCTGGAGATAGGTTCTACTATCCATGTAGGCATTGCGGTAACAACTTGAAAGTCAACACTGGTGACGAAATCAAAAGTCATGTCATGTGCAATGGGATTATATAAGGCTATAAGGAATGGCACTGGCATGGAGACATTTCAAACCCGAAACCAGTGGATATCAATAGAAGTGCTTGTGTGGAAGAAGAAATTGCCTACGATCACGTAGATGTGAATGAACCAGTTCCAGTAGACATCGTTGATGCGATGTTGGATAGTTGTGGGGTAGAGCACACTGATCCACCTCCCATTTTTAGAAACATTGTGCATGATGCTGAGATACTGTTATACACAGGTTGTACTAAGTTTACGAAGCTTAGCGCCGTGTTGAGATTGTATAAGCTGAAAGCTAACAATAAATGGAGCGACAAAAGCTTCACGTCATTGTTGTCTTTGTTGAAAGAAATGCTTCCTGAAGGAAACGAGCTGCCAATCTCAACATACCAGGTAAAGAAATTGTTGTGCCCAATGGGAATGGATGCTAAGAAGATACACGCATGCCCGAATGATTGTGTATTATTTCAAAAGGACTATGCGGATTTGAAAGATTGTCCAAAATATGGTGCGTCACGGTATAAATTGACGACTTCGGGGGAGTCCAAAATGGGTTCTCCTGACAATATCCTCGAGCCAATACAATGTGGCTTGCTAGAGAGCATAACAAGACATTTATTAAGTGGTTTGAAAATAAAGTCTTACATCAACTATCTCAAACACCAGATGATATTACTGAAACTATCAAATGCCTCGCCTTTAAACCAAAATTGACTGTTATGTCTTATGAAGGGTATGACATTAATGGATTCACATATTACACAAAGCGCCAAGATGATAAGAGTGTCGTCCAAAACAGTGGGGTCAGCCTTCAAGCATCGACTATGTTTTTTGCAAGTGCAAAGGATAAGAGTCCACATGAAGCTAAAATGTCATATTACGGTGTCATTGAAGACATATGGGAGTTTGACTACATACATTTCAGAATTCCGCTCTTCAAATGTAATTGGGTTGATAATACCAAAGGAGTTATAGTGGATGAATTGGGTTTCACTTTAGTGAACTTTGAAAAGATTGGCGAGAAGGGTGAACCATTCATATTGGCATCACATGCAAAACAAGTATTTTATATCGATGATCCTGCAAATGATAAATGGTCAGTTGTTCTTCATGGTAAAAGACAGTTCATTGAAGATCCTATAGATGAAGAACAGTACTATGATAAGTATGATGACTCCAGTCCATTCTCAGTTGGGTTGCCAATACCAGCAAATATTGAAGCTAATGATGACTTGTATGTGCGCGGAGATCACAATGAAGGATTGTTAATTGATAAAAAATTGCAATATTAGAGGCATGTTTATACAATGTTTTTTTATATGTTTTATTTTTCTGAATGTGAACCTTACAATGTGAATGTGAACTTTACAATGTGAATTTTAAAATGTGAATTACTTTATAATGTGAACTTTACAATGTGAATGTGAACTTTACAATGTGAATGTGAACTTTACAATGTGAATTTTACAATGTGAATTACTTTATAATGTGAACTTTACAATGTGAATGTGAACTTTACAATGTGAATTTTACAATGTGAATTACTTTATAATGTGAACTTTACAATGTGAATTACTTTACAATGTGAATGTGAACTTTACAATGTGAGCTTTACAATTTGAATTACTTTACAATGTAAACTTTACAATGTGAATGTGAATTTTCATATGGCTGAGCATTCTCCTGATGACCATGCTGATGATTACAGTGAGGGTGAGGACATCAATGCGCTGCCTCACAATGTATGTTTTAAAAATATATCATATATTTATATCTATATGTTCAGTTATAGTTATATCTTGTAAATGTGTTTATTTGTCAAATTTTAGGTTGATGATGCACATGTACCATCTGAAGCACTTGAGGCACTTGATCAGCAACACCAAAAAGTTGACAGGAGAAGGGGCATCACTATGATGAAGAAGTTAATAGCGTAAAAGGGCAATGGACCCAAAATTGTTGTGGATTTTGATGATGCAGGCAATGCATCTGGTGTGAATCGCAATTCATTTGTTTCATATCTTGGGTATGTTACTCGTAGCCATTGCGGTTGTAAGATAGATTCCTGGCATAAAGTTTCTAAGGAGAAGAAAGACATAATATGGACGGATTTATGCGTGAGTTATTATTAATTTGCAATTATATTTTGTAGATTACTAATTTTTTGGATACTAGTTAATAGTAATTCTAATTTGCAGAGTATATTTGAATTGGATGAAAAGTTGCATCGTAAATGCGTGATGCAACGCTGTGGGAGAGTCCTAAGGAACTATAGGACAAATCTTACCCGAGAATACATAAAAGAAGCTGACAAGAGGAAGAAGACAACCAATGAACAGTGGAACTTCCTGGACAAAGAAGAATGAGACGTGTTTGTTGCTTCAAGACAAACGGATGAATTCAAGGTATTAGGCGTCAGTCCCAATCTCATTAATATATGTTGTATTCACCTATTCAAGATTAACATTTACTGTTACTAACCAAATCATTAATGTGCATACTAACTAGGCCCTCAGTGAGGCACAAAGATCAAGGCGTGCACTGAATGTGCATGACCACACAATGGGTCCAAAGGGGTATGCAGGAATTCGCCAAAGACTACAGTCTGAGGCTACTGCTCAGTCTACTGCTACTCAGGAGTCCTCCATTGTAGGTAGCACACCTCTGCCTCGCCATAATATCTGGATAGCTGGGAGGCAAAATAAGAAGGGATAAATAAGGAAGCCTGCAACTGCTGAGGCGACTGCAAAAATGATAAAATACAACTCTTACAACAATCATTCAAATATTGATTATTTGTGTTGTTTACTTAATTACAAATTTTTGTTTTGGCGATTAGCGAGAGCTGCACGAGCTGAGGAAATAAGGCAAGTTCATCCCTGAGGGCACAAGGGATGAATTGACAGTTGCTCTGGGTAACCCAGAGCACCCTGGACGTGTTAGGGCTGCAGGCGCTGGTGTGGGAATCAAATCATTTTTTGGGCCATCCCAGCGCAAACATGTCCCAAAAGTGGGACTTTCACAAGAAGATGTAACATATTCTTTCTTTATAATGTTACTGTAAAAAGAGAATTCAATAATTAGAAGATAACATTTCTTTTATCCATGTATAGGTAGATAAGCTAGTTGATAGGAAACTGTAAGAAGCACTAAAAAAGTGGCAGGCATCTCAGACTGCCACTCAGCAGACAATACCTATCATAGCATCCCGCTCTACTCCTACTGCAGAGGTTGGGAGTAATCCTATAGACCCACCACCTAGCACATCCACTGTAAGTATTTTTATGACATATTAACTAGTTTTTTATTTCAAGATGATATGTTTTCAAGATGATATGTATATATGTATATAACATTCTTTACACAAAAATTTGTAGGGGTTGAAGCCATGCCGTCTAAAAGTTAATGAATATGTCGTTGTAGAGGCGTCGACTTACCCATCCCTACTAGGGGAAATGTTTCACGGGTCTCCATTACCAGCTGGTTGGATTCGTGTGAGCCCGGTACATATATTCCCCAAGTGGATGGATCTTCCATTGCCATATGCCCACCCAGATTGTGAAACACTTGGTGAGGCACTAGGCGGAGTGATATTGTGGCTAAAAGCGGATGTCATCTTTACTGAACTTGTATGGTAAATTTACATTATGTTAAATTGTAAGTGTGTGTATATGATGTCAGTTGATATGAAATTATTATATATATATATACAGGTTAAAAAGAAGACACCCACAACATCTAGGCCTCTACTTCCACCTCCTACATTACCCAGTTGGGTTCCACAGGACCTAACTGTCACGTTAGGTCCTAACTGTAGGGGTATGGCAATATGGTTAGGTGAACATGATATAAATTGCCCTATAACTATTTCTATAGATTCAGATGCTGCAGGTCAATCATAGGAAAGCAAACTATTTATACATAATATTTTGGAGTTGTTTCGATATGATTGGCTAAATACATCTGTGATAGAGCTATGGATAAGGTGAGATCTTCTTTATACATCCATATACCTTGTGTAGGATCTGGTGATCTGGTTTCTTATTTATTAATGCATGCGTAATTAATACATATTTTGCAGCTACTTAGACAAGATATGTGCAGATTTTGCATTCGAACATGTAAGATTTTTGATTCCATCTTTGATTAGTCTAGTAGTTAAAGACCCTCCGTCAGTTCAACAATACTGCTGTGAGGCTTTTTCAATTTTTGCTTAAAAAAAGAAGACGACGATAATGGCTCCATTCAATGTAGAGTAAGTTTACTTTGCTTATTAAGAAAATTACATTTTTATTGTGGATTTTGAGTTATTAATTTTTAACTTTTTTTACCTCTAGTGGTATGCATTGGGAGTTACTGGTTATTGTCCCTGAGATGTTCACTATTTATTATCTAGATCCTAAGGGGAGTAAATTGAATACAAAATATGGACACATAATGAAAATGGCATTATTCCGGTGAGAAATATTTTATTTTCATATCCGTTAACATATGTTATTACATTACTATTTAATTATGCAATGCATTGTGTTACATTAACATGTAGGGGTTTTGATGAGTTCAAAAAGGCTGGAGGAAAGGTCCCCACGAAAAAGAACCAGCCAATAATTTGGAAGAACGTGAAAGTAAGTTCCCGACTGCAATATATGTATATATTATTTATGTGAACAGTGCTTAATTAGTTGTATTTTTTAATATTTTGTATGTTTGAATTTATAGTGTGCCACACAAGACAACAGATGGGCATGTGGATACTACGTGATGCGATTTATGCACATGATTATCAAATATGCCACAATGGGCATCGATTGTATTGCTGAGGTATTATATAGTCTCATTAGATAATATGAAATATATCAATCTTATTTATAGCTCATTAATTATATATATACATCATTCTCTTTACAGGTGTTTACAACTGACCACACTATAGGAAATGCCTTACCAGATGTACATGCTCCCTATACGACGAGAGAATTAAATGAAGTAAGAGAAGAATGGGCAACAACCATACAAGTAGTGGGGGATTTAAGATATAATTGGGATGTTGATAGTGAATAATGACTAAAAAATGATATTTTGTAAATGAATTTCTGAATTATAATATATGTGTGAATGTTTCTACATGTCTGGATGTTTCTACATGTGTCTGAGTGAAAATGAATGAAACTGTTGGTTGCTATATGAATGTTTCTATATGTGTGAATGTTAAAATGAATGGAACTACAGATTGCTAGCTACATGAATGTTTCTAAATGTGTGAAAATCAAATGGAACTGCAGGTTGCATTGCTTAATGTGTGGATATTTTTGTTGTTAATGTTGCAGGTTTGTGACCTATTGTTGGCTGATATCAATGGATGTCATAAAACCTGCAGTTCATAACTGAACTGCAGGTTTCTCATCCTGCGACCAGCCATACAGTAGGTCTGCAGACTGACAGAAAAAAAACCAAAAAATAGGCATCGGTTATTTGTATAAAACCGACGCCACATAGTTACAGTGTCGGTTTTATATAAATACTGACGCCTATTTCCTGTGGTGCGAAGGCATATTGCGTCGGTTGCTTATCTAATAACTGACGCTGATAGTGCCCAAGATGGCACCCTTCTGTGTGGCGCGAAGGCATATGGCGTCGGTTTGTTATCTAATAATCGACGCCTATAAGGAATATGGCGTCGGTTGCTTATCTAATAACTGACGCTGACAGTGCCCAAGATGGCGCCCTTCTGTGGCGCAAGGCATATGGTGTCGGTGTCTTATCTAATAAACGACGCCTATAATGCCCTGCTGGTGCCCTTCTATGGTGTGAAGGCATATGGCGTCGGTTTCTTATCTAATAACCGACGCCTATAGTGCCTTGCTGGCGCCCTTCTGTGGCGCGAAGGAATATGGCGTCAGTTTCTTATCTAATAACCGACGCCTATAGTACCCTGCTGGCGCGATTTCGGTGGCGCGCAAAGGGTTATGGCATCGGTTTTTGAACCGACGCATAACGAATGGGCTTTTAGCGTCTCCCACATAGGTGTCGCTTAGAAACCGACACTAAATCCCTTAAATAACCGACACTAAAGGTCGGTTATGTACTAGTGATTAGATGGGGAATTGAATGCAATAACAAAGTTAGGATTTCAAGTTATAAAACCCACCTCCAATTGAGCTCCAAAGCTCCATGTTCACGGAAACAATGGTGGATATAACTCCCTTCACAATTCCAAGGCTCTTCCTCAAGATTTGAGTGAAAAGGAATGGTTAGAATTGAAGAGGAGATCGAAATAGGAAGAAATCCATAATTTATTTTCCATTTCCACCATGGAATCAAGGTGAAATGGATCAAGAACCTTACCAACAGGTTGGGGGTCGTCCTCCTGACCCTCCCAAGATCCCTTGGTCGTTTCCCAAGCAAGGAGAAGAAGTGGGGTCGAAAAAGCCTTCCATTTGGCTTGTAAAAGGTTCTTTTATAAAAATTCAATGAGAGAGAATGTACTTTGCAAAAATCCAATGAATCCCAAAAAATGTGGCCGCCTCTTCCCCCTCATCTTCCTTAGGGACGAGGCTATATTTTTTAACTCTTATCCCTCTCAATTATCCATGATTTAAAGAAAAACAAATCAAGCACCTTATATCATATTATATTAATATCCATATGTGAGTGGATATTTCTTTTTCTTATAAAATTGTGTGTGAGTTATCCACTCCCTTGGATATTTTCATGGTCCTTGCAAAGATCAAGGACATCACACACACATCAGAATTCAACCATTTTAACTTTGGTTGAATTCCCTTTAATTAATACATTTATTTTTGCCCTAAATCGAATTAGGGTTTCAATTAGGATTAAATCTTGATTATTTTAATACCAAGATTCTCTCTCCTCCAACTTAATTCAAATGAGGCACCCCTCTCATTTTCTTTGCTCTACATGGTTCCAAGAAACATTAGGGACCTTATTGATGTGGTAATTTGCATATTGAACCCTAGGTTTTGGGTAAATTACACTTTACACCAAAACTAGGTTTTAATGCATAAACATTGCTTTATCTGCTCTTCCTTGGTACTCAGGCTACCACAAGCCATACCTTTCCAATATCTTCATTCTCATGATGCTTCAACACATGAGGAACATATTATCATGAAACATATGCAATTTAACCCCTCAACTTGGGTAAATTGCACTTTAGTCCAAAATAAGCAAACATTACTTCAACATTGTTTAAACATGACTAAAATTGAAACATAAGTTTCTCAAGAGTCCTAATTACTTTTCACAAGATAAGATTAAGCATATAATCATCTTTCTTAATCAAAACACCTAGGGTTAAGTATAACCCAGGTCAGGGATGTTACATAGGCCCCCAAGGCATTACTTCAATGGACCAGGGGGAGTTTTAGAGTCAACAAGCTGAAAGGCTGCCACCAAGTTCAGAGTCGAAAGACAAGAGATATTGACCATTCTAGATCTATTGACCTATTATTTGGTTTCTCAACTTGCTTATATCGACATATTGATGGATATGCTAGTACCAAGAATGGATCATAAGAAGAAAAGCCATTGACAACTGGTTGTCGACAACCAACCATCGACCTCTTGTTTGATCAAGACAAAAGGTTGGTAGATTGATCACTCAATCTACCTTTGTATCAGCCGCTTAACCTTATTTCTTTATCATGATTTATCCAAGTTGTAATCCATTTCTTTCTTGTGCCATGTGTGGATAAACTCCATAACTTTGGTTGAGAGTAGTTGTTAGGCCCTCCCAACCATGTAATGTTCATTCTTCTATTTTATGGCATATGTTCTCACAAGTTTTGTTTCTATACTCTCATTTTACTATGTTGCTTGATGCTTAGATACCATATTTTGACGTATGATATGAATATTATTCGAGAGAGTGATTTTAATAAGATCAAAAGTATATATTAATAATGAGACACGAGAGTGAGGAGTTGCTACAAAAAAAGTCATACAATTTTCCTTGGTCTTTTGGTTTTTATTTTGAGAGAGAGATACCTCTAGATAAAAATATACCTACATTTTGAGAGAAGGAAGGAGTAGATCTCTTTTACGTCTATTTGCAAAACAAGTTAAGAATATATATAAAAAGCAGTGAATGTTTTACATGGTTGTGGTTGGTCTGATTGGTGAATCCCTATCCAAGTCCCATTTATTATCATTTCCCAATTTATCTTTATTTATTTTCTTTGATTTCCATAACATAGATTAATTTCTTGATTAGATAAACGTGTTCCTTAACTAGGGCATCAAATTCACTTATTTGATTCGATTAAACAAAGATAAGACCGCTTCATTTTTATTTTCTTATTCCTTGTCCCAATTTTTGACCTCACAGTACTACAAAAGATTCCATATTGAGTTGTGGACGTCTCTTATAGTTGGGTATAAATTTAAACTCCAATATATTTTAATAGATAAAAGCATTTATAGTTTTGAACTATGAAAAAGATTGATTAACTTTTAAGCATCATTGTCGGGGTCAAGGCAACAAATAACCTCTAAGAACTTGTGGTATGCTTAGCGCTAGTCATTTATTTTAAAATATTGCAAAATATTTATTAGCATCCTTTTTATATTAAACTATCTATTTGTAAAGTATTTTTTATGTTTATAGTATTGGAATCCAATCCATTTGATATTTTATTTTTGGGTAGCAAACTATCATTTCCTTTTAGCACTGGAGTTCCTTGTTGAATATCTAGAGGTAAATTTTCTCAATGATGATTCAATGGTTTCATAACCAACACCTGCTAGCAAAAATCCTAAAAATAGGCCCTCACTCTGATCATTGGCCATTGGTCATGTCAATGAAAACATGGAAGTTATCATCCTATGTCTCTTACCTATGGCAAATATTGAGTTAAAGACTTCTTTCGTCAACCTCATTCAACATTAGAATTTTTGATGGAATTTTATTCTAGCATCACATCGATGCTTTCAAAAATTTATTTGACACACTCAAGGTGAACAGGGTCCCTCAAGACGTCATTTATATGAAGGGGTTTTGTTTATCTCTAAAAGACAAAGATCTATAGTGGCACCTTTTACAAAAAGGGATCATATCTTGGCAACAACTATCTAAAGTGTTCATGAACAAATTCTTCCCTATTGAGAAGACCCTCGGGTGCAAGCACAAGATTACAAGTTTTAAGAAAAAATCCTCTCAGAGTCGAGAGCTACTTCATGAAGCATGATGCTAAAACCACTAAGGAGATCATCAACAACTTGACCAAACTTTAAGTAGGATGAGATTATGACAAAAGTTCTACAACAACTGTATCAACCTTCAGTAGTTCCTCGGAGCTAAAATTACTCAAAAGCCTAAATAACAAACTTCATAGGACAGATATTGACGTCCAGAACCTGAAAGAAGCCAAGTCGAGATATTTGTTTGAGGCAATAGTAAAATTTGTTACTTATGGAGAAGGTGATCGCAAAGTAGATCATTGTATTTACACTCATGAAGTAGAAGATACTCACACTTTTTTGGTAGAAAATGTGTATTATGTAAATTACAAGCGACCCAACCACCCTGGATTTTCCTATGGAAGTACTTTGCTGTACAGAATTCCTTCTAGATAAATCAAACATCTCAAGCAATGGGCTGGGGGAAAGCTATGGGAAGAAGAACTCTTCCCAGATTTCAATAGAATAGAACTCAACAACAACAAGGGAAATTCAATGGACAACAAAGAGGATCTTATTTCAACAACATCAAAGATCCATAACTAAACTGTATTTCTTGACTAAAAAACTAGGACAATGCATGTTGAACAATAATAACCTAATGTAAAACATGCACATTGTCCAATTTCTTTTGAACAATAATAACCTAGTGTCAAACATGCAAAATCAATTGGAAAATGCGAACACCTAGATAATTGATCTACAACAACACAACCAGATGATTGATCAACAACAAGATTCCATTGTTGTATCTATGGGGTGACTAATCAGACAATTTCCTTTAAGTACCACAATATACGAAGAATGAAACTACCAGGATGGGTACACTATGTTCTAGAACCACCTCTTCTAAACTATAGTCAGAAGTGATGCATATTAAATAAAGTAATACCAACAAAGGAGAAATTCTGATCACTAAGAAATGATGAGGGACATTTAATACTATTTCATCTTTTAGAATACCTGAAATTTCCTCTGAAGCACCTTTTCCCCATTATTTCATCAAGGCGTAACTTGAGAAAAGATACACCAAGTTCTTGGATACAATCAAGAAAATCCATTTAGACATCCCTCTTCTTGACGTCATTAACGACATGCTTACATATGCCATGTTCCAAAAAGATCTTATTACAAAAAAAATGATGCAAGATAGAATTAGTGCACCCCAAGAATGCCCTCTGCTTTCTCTTGATCCTCCAAACTGACAAAAGAAGAAGGATCTTGGAGATTTCACTATCCCTTTTCTCATTTGAGATACTTCAGCAAGATATGGTGTTTATATATGGGTGTCAACATAAGTCTAAGCAACATAGATTGGCCCCCGGGTTAGGCCTAACATATATTGTTCTTTCAACCATGAGAATGCATTTGGCCAATAATTCCTTTACCAAGGTAGTTGGAGTAGTAGGGGATGTCCCAATAAGGATTAGAAATTTATTTATCCTTTGTGATATATTCATAATCAACGTGGTTTAAGATCTTATGTGTCAAATGATCTTCAGGTGAACCTTTCTTTCCATATCCCATGCATTAATAGATGTCATAGATTGATTAATCACTATAAGAGTTGGAAACGAATCCATTTACTTTAATGTGCTAGATCATATGAAGGACCATTCACTAATGGAGACAAGCTACTTTGTCAACTGCTATAGTTCGTTGTGTGCAAAAATTGAAGAACACAATGTAATTGGAGACCCCTTAATTTGGGTATTGATTAATCCTAATTTGGTGATTACAGACCCTGATGTTGAAAAAATATTAGCTTACATAGAAGTTGTCGAATAAGAAGAATCTCAAAGACCCATTGAAACAACCAAGTATGTTTCTCTACAGTGAGATACAAAATACACTTCTACCCCAAGCCATTTACCAGATCTCAAAGCACTCCCTGAAGGTTTGAAGTACGGGTTTTTTGGAAATGAGGAGAAGAATCCAGTGATAATCAATGCACGACTATCTTTTGAACAACAATAACAACTCCTATATGAACTCAAGATTCGAAGGAAGGCCCTTGGTTACTATATAGATGACATCAAGGGTCTTAGCCTAACTATTTATATGCATCAAATCAATCTTGAAGAAGGTGTGAAACCACATGTACACGGTCAAAGGAAATTGAGCAAAAAAATGCGCAACTTGGTTCTTAAGGAAGACATCAAGCTATATGATGTTGGAATCATCTATGCCATTAATGACAGTGACTGGGTAAGTCCAGAACATTTCATCACTAAGAATGGAGTAATGATAGTGGTAAAATATGGTGATGGAAAAGAACTATCCACTCACAAATTGACCAGTTGGCGTATGTGCATAAACTATAGACTATTGAATGCAACAACACACAAGGATCATTTCCCACCCCCATTTATTGACCATGTCCTTGAAAGACTGGCACATCATTCACACATTTACTGGCTTGATAGGTACTCTGGGTTCTATCAAGTACCCATTCATCTAAATGATCAAGAAAAGACAACGTTCATATGTCTTTATGGGACATACACATTCATTCATATGTCCTTTGGCCTCTGTAATGCCAAAAAAACTTTTTAAAGGTCAATGCCAACTATATTTTATGATTTTATAGAAGAAAACATGGAGATCTTTATGTATGACTTTTTAGTCTATGGGTCATTATTCGAAGAATGTATGAAGAGCGTGTCTCTTGTTCTCCAACAGTGTGATGAAAAGAAACTTGTTCTCAATTGGGTGAAGTGCAATTTTATGGTCCGGGAAGAGATCATCCTTGGGCATAAAGTATCTGAGACAAGCATTGAGGTAGACAAGAGAAAAATATAAGTTATTTCCTATATTTCATCGCCTTCGTCAGTTTCTTCAGTTCATAGTTTCTTGGGACATGAAGGATACTATTAAATTCTAATTAAAGACTTCTCAAACAATTCAAAACATTGTCTAGACTTTTTGTGAAGGACACACTGTTTATCTTTGACAAAGATCACCTCAAGGCTTTTCCCACTCTCAAGAATGCCCTAACTTTCACACCAATTATGCAAGACCCAGACTAGGACCTCCCTTTTGAACTAGTGTACGATGCTAGTGACTATGATGTTGGAGCGGTCCTTGGCCAAAATAAGGATAAGAAGCATCATGCCATCTATTATGCTAGAAAAACTCTATATGAGGCACAAATCAATTACAATACAATAGAGAAAGAAAAGTTGGCAATCATTTATGCTTTCGATAAATTTAGGTCATATTTTTTAGGAGGAAAGGTCATAATTTACTTTGACCTTGGAGAAATCTAGTATTTAATGGAGAAGAAGGACACAAAGCCTCACCTTCTCAGATGGGCACTCCTACTATAGGAATTAAATCACAAAATCATTGAAAAAAAAGGATCTGGGAATGTGGTTTTTGATCACCTTTCTCTCATACAGGTTGAAGAAGATGGTGCTCTACCCACCAATGAATCTTACTAAGACAAATCTTTATTACTCATTCACAATCTATGCCAGGTAATTCCCTAGTATGATGACTTTGCAATTACCTTACAAGTCAATAACTGCCTCCTGATATGGCATACAACCAAAAGAAGAAGTTTTTTTAGACCTAAAGAATTACTATTTAGATGATCCACTTATATTCAGATAATGTGTTGATAACGTCTATTGCCACTATGTCAATGATGAAGAAGCCCATTCTATTCTAGAAAAGTGCCATGCCGCTCCTTAGGGAGGACAATTTGGGGATGAGAAGAATGCATTGAAGATTATAAAATATTTTTCCTATTGGCCAACTATCTTTAAGGATTTTCTTGCCTATGTCAAGCAATGTGATGCATATCAACAAAATAGAAACATCAGTCAGAGAATGAAATGCCCCTATATGAATGGATAGAGGTTGAAATATTCAACATATGGGATATCGACTTTGTGGGACCTTTCCCTCCATCTTTTGGAAACAAATATAAACTAGTAACAATTGATTATGTTTCCAAATGACTGGAAGATATACCCTCACACACCTATGACCTAAAAACAATAATGTGAATATTCACAAAAAGCATTTTCCCAAGATTCATAGTTCTCGGAACTATCATCAGTTATGGTTGTTCAAATTTTATAGAGAAACAATTTGAGGCGCTTTTGAAGCGGTATGGAGTAAAACATTAGATCTCTACTCCATACTTTCCAAAGACTTCAGGATAGGTTGGAGTCTCTAACATGTAGGTCAAACAAATGATGGACAAGACTGTTGGAAAATCTAGAAAGGATTGGTCCTCAAAACTTAATGATTCTTTTTGGGTGTATTGAACTGCTTATAAAACTCCACTTATAACTACCACTTATCATCTCATATACGGTAAGTCATGTCACCTTCCTCTTGAGCTATAACACAAGGCTTATGGGGCAATCAAGGCTCTCAATATGGAAACCTACATCACAAAACATGAATATTTTCCACAACCTCAGGAGCTGGAAGAACTCCATGTACATGCTTATGAGAACACCACGATTTACAAAGAATGCACCAAAATTTGGCATGATTCTCACATCAAACAGAAATATATTTCTGAAGGATAAAAAGTTCTTTTGTTCAATTATGCACTCTACCTTTTTTAGGAAAACTTCATTCTCCTTGGTCTGGCCCCTTTATAGTAATAACCATTTACCCTTCCAGAAAAAAGGACATTCACAACGAGAAGTCATGCACCTTTTCAATTAACGACCACCGCCTGAAGCGATACTATGAAGACAAAGTTATCACTAGGAGGATAGACATGGACTTGCCCAATGCTCAATATGCTAAATAACAAGCCCAAGACTAATGCTAAATGACTATAAATGAGCGCTACATGGGAGGCAACCCAAGCATCTATCTTTCAATCTGTTATTTCTGTTATGTTTGTTTCATTCTTCCTCATTTTTGTTTTTCCTTCAAAAAACTTATCCTTCTAAATATATTCCATCAAATCATATGGACCACTAATTTCTAAATGATGATGTTCTGTGATCACTTCATAGTGATCCATCAACCTAAATCCTGATTCGCTTTTTGTCAACATTATCCAAAGCATTACGTAGGATCCCTCGGCACCACCGTCGACCTCACCATTAATGTTATTAAACAGTTTTAGGTTGTCAATTAGTTTTGAGGTTTGTCAATTATTAATCAGCTTTGATCCATCAATCTTTCCTATTAATGACCATATTGCATTCTTAGCTATAAGAAAGATGTTGATACTCTAGTTAAAAGCACACATGATTGATAAGCCTATCAACCAACTAAACCCAATAGGCTCATCGACCTTGCCTTTCCTGCCTATCAATATATTTTGTCGATAAGATGGTCAACAAATTGAATCCTATATCCATTTACTAAATTACGATTCACCATAACCTCCTTCCAACCCTCGTCTATAAATATCATAACCTCAGTAATAATTCTTTACCTCATCGTAAGCAAAGCAAAGCGTTGTTGTGTTTTGCTCTCTCCCGTTGATGTGATTTGATACTCATAGACCTCATCATTCGATAGCTTTCATGTTCCCGTCGACACCCTTCTGAACCAGATTTCTCCATTGATAGATAGAAAACCTGATTGACCATGTTCGATCAAAAACCTTTTTGACAAAATTCACTCAACAACCTTATCATCCACGTTTGAACAACATACCTATCAACCTTTCCGAACCAATTGACACATTCCACTATCAACGTTTGAGAACCACTAACAATAGTGATCGATAGACCTCTTTTCCTACTATTTCTAAATTAGTGTTTTGCTTTCATGAAAAACAATGCACCACATAAGAAGTACAGAGATCGCTGCTGCCAATGTCATTAAGAGGGGAAAGAAATGTCAACTTTTAGCCATTTCCTCAGTTGAAGATAATAAGAAGGGAAGAGTTGTTAATTCTAAAATTGATTCACCTCTTGGTACCAAGTTTGAATTCCTTACTATGTGACATTCTATCTTCACAACAATCATCATATAGAGGCATTCAAGGTAATGGAAAATCTTACTTCAAGCCCACTCGCTTCATCTCAACGACCACTCTCAAAGAAATTGGAATTTGGGCACCAGTGTATCAATTACTCATCAACTCCAACCTGGCTCATGTATGTCTAGCAAATCCAAGGGACTATATGGAGGAGACTATGGAGTTCATGTCTTCCATTCAAGAGGTCTCAATCCAATGAGATGAAGATCCCATAAGCGAACATAGACAGTTGGAAGTTTACATCAACAACGTCCATCATGTCCTCACTAAATTAATCATGAATAAGATTTTCTATAGATTAGATGAAGAAGATACCAATGCTTGCTTAGGGCTAATCGATAAGTAAGATTCTAGTTTTAATGATTCCATGTATGGGGCTAAACTGATAGGTCAACACCAATATCAATATGGGGAATCCAAGGTATCTTTAGTTCACTCTGGGCTATGGAGGATCATACATAAAATTGTCTCTAACATTCTATTTACAAAGTCTGAGTCAGGAAACATTTATCATGACTAGATCTATATATTTTATCTCATCATGAAAAGACAACCTATCAACATTGGCCTCCTATTAATTGATAGGTGGTTGTCCATATCTTTTTCCTCTTCACAAAAAGAGTATTGTATGGGTGGTCTAATCATACTTATCTATCAAGCGTATGGACATCCAACTTCTTGTAAAAGTTTCAAGGAAATGCAAGGAGACTGTTTCATCATGATATGATATTTAGCATCCTCTAGCATCCTTGTTTTCCACAATGACAAAAGTCATTATCGATTCATGACAACTAACATTTTCATTCCTTTACCCAAACTTGCGGATTATGACAATGAGATACTGATATTCTTTGAGAATGAAGTCATTAAGATCATCACCAACTTTCTCAAGATAATCTCTATATGACTACAACAACAAGTCTTGTCATCCAGAACAGTCTGCCCAAAACCTATCGACACAACAACTTCCAAGAAGCCTTTACCAAAAATTTCAGAGGAAATGGATCATGAGGCAACATTTGATGAGGATTTTGATGATTAATATTCATCACGCAGACATGCTCTGACTATTCCAATGAATCCAGTGAAAGTTTCCAAAAACTATTACACCATCCCCATCTATACGCAGAGATACTCCTTCTATGTCAAAGGTCCCCCCTCCAACCCAAAAACTTCAGTATAAGTTGCTGCTACAAGAAAACCACCTTCTCTGCCACAACAGGAGGTACATGATATTCCAAATAGTCCACCTCTCCATCTTCACCATGCTACCCTACCTTCTACTTCTCATGCGCCCCCTCATTCTGAGCATCGTTCTTCATCATCTTTAGACATAGAATATCTGAACACTTTGGATGGCATTTTCATTCCTGACTTTGACACAATTTGTAAGGTAACTATTGCAAGCATGTTTTCTATTCCTAAACTCACAAAAGATGTGTAGGAAATTTCCAAGTAGGTTCATTCCTTCAACCAACAATAAGGTGAGTTGAACAACCTTCCTCGGTAAATATTTTCCCTTGCACACAAGGTTGACAAAATCTTGAGTGTTGAACATCATATTTTGCTTCATTTTAAGACTCAAGAAGATGCACACCGATGCAAAATGGAGAAACACACACTTAGATGACAATGATATTGTGAGTTCATAACTCATTCTGATGACACAACCTCTTCCCTGTCATCTCTCTCTTCCCATGACAACTCATATGTTCCAAATACTACAAGTGAAGATGCCCGTCATCACTCTCTGGAGCATTCTACCAAGTAATTTAGGGAGTTTGTCTCACATTTTTCCAAATCTCTATTTTCTAAGAACGACGTGATAGACCTCTACCATTAGAGAAGCATACCTCTATTCCAAAAATTCAACCAAGTGGAATCCCTTTTTCTCTCACACAATCTTATGTGAGTCAATATGAAGACATTCCTGCTCACCTTTTTTAGAACATATTGCTTCTCACTCAAAGATCATCTCCTGATTCTTTCAAGGATGATTTGATGTGGGAATTGGATGATGCCCTGATTAACATTAGTGCAATTCAATCTCTTTGAAGTCACTATACGTCAGAAGAAGATATATCTATTAGAGTGAATACCACTCATTTGGATCTAGAAGTAGATGTTGACAGTCCCTCTGATAATGAGCATGCCTCTTTCGATGAAGAAGATGGTGATATTTTTTCACCATTCTTTCAATAGTACTTCCATGGATATATGACCTAGTCTTTCCTAAGCCATCACTTTCTCTTCCACCATAGTTTCCTTCCAAAATTAGTGGACTTGGTTCTGATTGCTTGAAGGGAATGCCAGTTCGTGACATTTTTTCTACAAGACATTATGGATGATCATCATGATGGAAGTCTTATTATCTATAACAATGGATCTCTCTCTCTATTTCTCACGATGATTTTTGAGATATTTTTTGTAATCCTACTAGAGTTACTAAACAAATGTTTACTCTATTGGCATCAACTATCTTGGAGGATGTCATGCCTAGTGATAAGGAGTGGCCATATTTCAATACAATGCCCTCCCTCGCAAACTGCTTATTCAAAGTTGTCTAGACAATCATGCTATATTGACACTTCTTGATAAACTCAAGTTAAAGAAAATAAGATTCGTCCTTCTACCTTTTCACTTTAGAGTCTTATGATTGTTACGTGTAGCTGATTTAGATAAGTGCCAAATTACTCTATTTAATACATGTGTAGTCGATCTTAAGAATACATATATGCATTTTAAAGACCCTGGTGTAGACAAGATTTCTCATATCCCTATCTGGATTCATAGGTCATACTTAAGATCCTTTATTATTATCCTAATTGGACCAATTATGTGATCGATCCACTCGTCTTCAAAATCAATATAAAGATGACAATGCTTTCATCATCCTTCGAGTTATGGAGGCCCTCAATCAAAAAATTTCTATTGTTGGCTTGGATCCTAATGGGTTTACTCCTCTTCATGGACTCTTCACCATGGAAGCCATCTATGACCGACATTTCTTTCAGGATGCACAACTTCTATATAATCTGTGAGACCATTACCCATTGATTCCTAGACCTATAAAAGAGCCCTTATGCTCATTTTTACAATGAGAAGTAACCGAAGAAGGTTAGATAACACCATCATCAATGACCACCAAGCCTCCTGCCACTATAACAACTACTACTAAGGCTAGAGAGGATGCTGACATACTCAACTTTTTGGAAGAACCTGAACCATTTCCAATATGGCCCTGTAACATCAATTGAGCCCATTTTCGATAATTTTAATAGAATTTCATGTTGTGAACTTTCATACACTCATCTTTGATGCTAATGAAGCGTTTCTAGGATGGCAGTAAATCTATATTTAGTAAAGATGGACTACTGCTTATGAGAGATGATCTTCTTAAAACTCTCTAGACTAGTAGATATATATCTCATGGCCTCATGGTGTCCTCTCAAATTTTACTCAGCTAAAATATTGATGATGTCCATATTGTTGGTCCAGATCTTAAAGAAGATTTATGTAATAGATCTTATTCTAGTGAAAAAGGGTTGTTCATCCAACATCTACAAACATTCATTCCTTGATATATTTTCTTTCCCTTGCTCCATGATGGTCATTGGGCTTTTCTTATTATATTTACTCATGATCGGGAACTCATGTTTAATAATAGATCTGACACCTCATTCCACATTGAAGGTCATAGATATTCTGTTCTAATTTGAAGTGAACATGAATGCATTGTTTATTTCTATGCCAAGACACTTATTTTACTGATCCATTAGCATTTCCATGGTTATACTTCTCAGGAGCCAAAGAAATGAAGCCACCAAAATTCTATCATCGTTGCCCTCACCAACGTCATATGCCCAATGATTGCAGTTTCTATGTCTTGGATTGTATGTACACCATTGGAGTGCTTCACGTTGTAGTAGAAGAAGCTTACAGTTATAAATACCATTGTCTCGACGACAACATTGTTATTATGTTGCTTGAATCTCCATGGGATAAAATGAAACTCCCCTAAACATCTCACGTGTTTTCATTTTTCTTCTTTCTTTTTCTCACTCTGAGGACAGTGTGTGTTGTAAGTTTGGAGGTGTAATCCTGTGACATAAGTATCCATAGTATCACAATAATCTTCATTTTTTTTGCAATTTCTCATAATTTTTCTGAACTCCATCAAATTTTCGAGAAATTTTCATGTATAAATCCATGAAGATGCAAAATATAGAAAACTCTCTCTACAAAAAATCTAGTTTGTTTTCAAACAATACCTCACATGATAACACATGAATATTTTCCTTATCGACATTTCTTTTATGTTTTTCTCTTAGCAAAACGTTACTTCTTCCTCTATTTTGAATTGAAAAGAAATAGAGAGTTATGCTTTATTGTTGAAGAGCTATCAAAATGGTGCATTGTCGTGCTCATGAAAACATTAATGTTGATTCTTTTAGTCTCTAAGACCAAAAATATACATCCCAATTCCAATGGTAATCATTAAAGGTGTTGATGTGACGTCTGTCTTGCGAAAACAAGATTAACTAATGCGGAAGCAATTACTAATAGCGGATTATTGAAAATCACTAAAAATTAAAACCATTTATCAAAAGATCCATTCACAGGAAAACTCTATCATTCATAACCAAAGTAAAACATTACATCCCGGTTCACATATACATTACATGCATTATTGCACCTCGAGGTATACATGCACATAATCTTAGATCAAAGTATCAAAACACTAACTCCTAGGACCCGAGAGTACAGAGACGACTCATAGGACTAACTACACAAAACTAGACAGTCAATGTCTTCACCTGTTGGCTCACTGTTGTCCCTGTGTCTACTGTTGTTGCTGCTGCTCTTCTCCTACATAAGAGTTTCTACATTGATGTCTGCGTCTACCTAAAAACATTGAATCCCACGGGGGTGAGACAATTATAGAAATTGCCCCTACGGGAGATATAACTCTCCACCAAAACATTGTCATAGTAGTTTAAAAGAAATAAAATGAACAGTGGAATAATATAAATTGATAGCAGGTGAATCACATCTTTACAGACTAGAGCAACATTCTTATGCAATATTCAAATTACAACTTGATTAGGCAGCATTTCTCATACTCAATATGAATTAAAGGAACATAAGTACATTCCTGTAACAAGGGCATACTAAGCAGTATATCATCTAACAATGTTTCTCGTATTTCAATCTTATGCAAATACGCTACACGAATGATTATATTTTATAAATAGGTTTAAGCTCTGAGGAGATGTGGTATACCACTCATACTCCAACCGACTATTTCTAGAATCGAAATCGGTACCATAAATAGGTCAATGGAAGAGCCGGATTCCCATGACCTCCCACATCCTCGTCAGCATAGGACTACAAGAAGGACTATGTCGACTGTTCAAATAGCTTTCCAGGGTATACTGGAACTTCGCTATAGAGTTACAACATCAACTACACTCTCATCGGCAATCGAGAGCATTAATGTTTATCTCTATCAATCCAACATAAAATAACATTGGGAGATTAATGGTACATCTATCCCAACCATCAGGAGATTTATGGTACATCTATCCTAACACATTAAGGATTGAGAGGTTTAGTGTTTACCCTTCCTCAATATCTTCACCCGGACGTAAGGATATTTTTGCCCATTCACCCCCACATATTCAAAATATGCGAATTCCAGGATTTCCATAGAAAACCTATTTCACCATCACCAGTTGCTGACGATGATGGATCTATGGTCAGAGCACTACATGAAAAGATTTTACTTGATTAATTAAGTACATTTTCATATACATTTAGCATCACACAAGTTCTCAAATAAAACTTATTATATCAATGCTATAAGGAAACATGTACTAATTTCATCAATTACTCAACAGTCTTAAAAGATATTAGGAACTCACTCCCTTTTTAATTTCATCACCATAATCATATGACCTTGGGTAATTAAACCCTTGGTTCATCATTAAGCATTGTTACCACTTTTCTAGGTAACCATCACCTTTAGGTCAATTGACCAAGGCAAACATTATACTTGCTATTACAACCATCACACATGGTACTTGATGCCCATTAACTCTCTTGTTACCTCTTACCGGGCAACAAGGTATATTATGGCACTCAAGGTACAATCACAATAGTAAATTAGACATCATAGCTCGTACCTGGCCATGATCATCATTTCAAGATACCTGCATGGTTAGCATAAATGATACAGTGATATCAATTGCATATCAGAACCATGTTCAACAAATATGAATTCACTATTCATGGGTAACACCACTATTCCTTTACCAGGGTTAGGGTTTCCCCATTTCATATCATTTAAGGATAATCACCCCCTTATCACATCAAAGATGTGGTTTATCACCATATTGTCCAAGAATAGGGTTCATTAGGCAATACATATCATTACCTAGGGTTTGGGCTTCACATCCCGTCAATCATCAAAGTTTCTCATGAAGCCATCCTTAATTAGGTTTTCACATCAAATTCATCCTACAAAAGGATTTACATTCAATAATTCACAATTAGGGTTTACTATTCATCCCAATTAGGGTTTCATAAACCATCATCCATAATTAGGGTTTACTATTCACCCCAATTAGGGTTTCATGGTCTATTCCCATAATTAGGGCTTAATATTCATCCCAATTAGGGTTTTGGATCACATTACTCTTGATTAGGTCTATCCACATCATCACCCTATATTAGGGTTACAATCATACCTTGGATTAGGGTTTTCAATTATAATTACTCTAGATTAGGGTTAAGGATCAACAACCTTGTCAATTAGGGTTTAGGTCCATGATTAGGGTTTCATAATCTTATTACTTAAGAACCATACCCTTAATCACCATATGAGTCATATTAATGTATCAACTCTATGTTATCATACCTCTCAACTTGATTAAGTCATATCAACCCTTAATTAAGTTCATACACTATGAATGACATAGTGTACCAAGTCATTGCTATTATTAGAAATTAGGTTTTCTTCCTTGATTAACACTAATCACATAGGTACTTTTAGGCTTTCAACCTTTGTACCTTATTGATTAACATTACTAACCATCATTGGAGAAATAAGACCATCATTGCCTTTAATATCCTAATGATTGAACCACTAACAACCTCCATGCGGTCTTGAAGTTACATCATCAAATAGTTTTGAAACTGTTTGCCACCAAACGATATTGAAACCGTTTGACCCCAAACGGTTTCAAGACCATTTGGTCTCAAACGGTCTCAAGACCATTTGGTCCAAATCAGTCCCAAAACCGCAAGGGCTAACTAGGTCAAATCTCAATCAAATCGATTCACAATTGCACCATTGAAATGGCCATTGATTATTCAATTAAAGGGATCATCAATCTAAACCATTAGATCACCATCCATGGGTCAAGGATCAACCTTCAATCCACCAAATGGTTTTGAAACCGTTCGGTCCCAAACGGTCTCAAGACCGTTTGCCCCAAAAAGTCTTGAAATCATTAGGACCAATCATGGATTTCTTCAATCAATTCAATTAGGGTTTCCACTTTAAGGATCGTGCATACATTGGATCAATCAATTGAGTTCATTGGATCATCATCCAACCTTTGATTGAGTTCAGACCACAAATGGTCAACTGAACCAAACAGTCAACTCATCCATGCGGTTTGGAGTCTAGGGAACCAAACGGTTTGCAAACCGTTTGGGAAACCGTTTAGACCAAAGATCCAAGACCATTTGCTCCTGATATTTAATAAAGATGTGTGCTTATGAATAGGTTAGCATATTCAACCTTTTAACTCATGAAATCTACCGCCATTTCCATGGCAACTCCATCAATCAAGCAAGGTTATTGCAATAATGACAATTAAATCAATTGCAAGTAGAAATCGAATTCAATGGCAAAGATTAAGGGTTAAAGTTATATAAACCGCCTTAAAATCTGATACCAAGCTCCAAGCTTCACGGATTCAATGGTGGTTGAAGCTCTAGAAACCTCCCAAGGTCGTTTCTCAAGCTTTTGGAGTGAAAGGAACGGCTAGGGTTGAAGATGAAGTGGAGAAATGAAGGAATTACACATTGTTTTATGATTTTCACCATGAGATCAAGAAGAACGAAGATGAAAGGCTTACCAACAGGTTGGGGACGTGATCCCTTCTGTCCTTATCCTTCTAGGTCGATTTTTCAAGCAAGGGGAAGAAAAAGGAATCGAAAAAGATCCTTAGGTGGGTTGGAAAAGGCTCTTTTATAAGAAAATTGATGAAAGAGAAAATGTTTTATTAAAATTCAATTAATTCCAAAAATGGTACCACCTCTTCCTCCTTGGTTTTATTGCATACAAAGGCATATCAAAGCCACCTAACTCCCTTCCATTATCCATGGATTAAGGGAAATGAAAATAAGCACCTTAATCCAATATAATACTAATATATCTTTTTGAGTGGAAATTCTTATCCTTATAATAAGGTGAGTGGAATTTCACCTCCTTGAGATATTTTCATCCCTTGCAAACCTCAAGGAAGTTCACACACACATCTGAATTCCACAAAATTAATTTTGGTTGAAAGCCCTTGAATTATTTTATTTATTTTTGCATTAATATATCCATTATGCTTAAATCTTGATTATTTTAATATCAAGATTCTCTCTCCTCCAACTTAATTCAAATGAGGCGCCCCTCTCAATTTATTTGCACCACTTGATGCCAAGAAACATTAGGCACCTAATTGAAGTGGTAATTTACTTATTGCACCCTAGGTTTTGGGTAATTTGCACTTTACACCAAAACTAGGTTTTCATGCACAAACATTGATTAATTAGCTCTTTGTTGGAATTCAGGATACCATATGTCATACCTCTACATCATCTTTACTCTCATGATGCTTCAACACATGAGGAACATATTATCAAGCACAATTTGCAAATAGACCCCTCAACTTGTGTAAATTGCACTTTAGTCCAAAATAGGCAAAATATTGATTTCAACAATATTCAAAAAGGACTAAAATTGTAACATAAGTTCCTCTTGAGCCCTACTTACTTTTCAAAGACAAAAGCATGCATATAATCACTCTCATTATGAAAAACACCTAGGGTTACCTCATAACCCAGGTCAAGGATGTTACAACTTTATCCACCCCTTATAATGATTTCGTCCCCAAAATCATCAACATAAAAAAAACATTAAGAGAATAGAGTAGGATATTTCCTTTTCATATCATCCTCTAGTTCCCACGTAGCTTCTTCAATGCCGTAGTGATTCCAGAGGACTTTTACAAGACTAATGTCTTTCTTTTTCAGCTTCTTGATTCTTCTGTCAAGAATCAACACAGGTCCTTCAACATAAGATATGTCATCATTTAGTTCTACCTCCACAGGTTGTTGAACTAACTCGGTGTCAGGATGACACTTCCTCAACATAGATATATGAAACACTGGGTGTAATCTATGCAACTCAAGTGGTAACTCCATCTTATAGGCTACCTTTCCTATCCTCTCAATGATTGGATAAGGCCCCAAAAATCTCGGAGCTAACTTCCCTTTCTTTCCAAATCTCAGGATACCTTTCCAAGGTGAAACCTTGAGGTACACTTTATCTCCGACTTGGAATTCTAAGGGTCTATGACGCTTGTCAGCATAGGATTTCTATCTATCCTAGGCTGTTTTCAACTATTGTTGTATGATTTTTGTCTTCTCAGTTGTTTGTTGAACCAGCTCAGGACCCAAAAGTTGATATTCACCAATTTCATACCAACATAGGGGAGATCTACAATGTCTACCATATAAATCCTCATATGGTGCCATGTCAATGTTGTACTGATAGATGTTATTATAAGCAAACTCTATCAAGCTCAGATGTAGATCCCAACTCCCCACAAACTGAAGGACACATGCCCTAAGCAAGTCCTCCAAGGTTTGTATTGTCCTCTCAGACTGTCCATCTATCTGAGGATGAAAAGATGTACTAAACCTCAACTGAGTTCCCAAAGCTTTATGAAGTCATTCCCAAAAATGACTTGAAAACTGAGGACCTCTATCAGAAACTATTGTAATTGTGACCCCATGCAGTCGCACTATCTCATCTATGTAGATTTTTGCAAGATTCTCAACTATATAGGTTGTTTTGACAGGTAAGAAATGTGTTGTCTTTGTCAACCTATCAACTATCACCCAAATGGAATCATGACTTTTGGTTGTTCTAGGAAAACCAACCACAAAGTCCATAGTTACATGATCCCACTTCCACTGTGGTATAGGCAGGGTTTGCATTGTTCCTGCGGGCTTTTGATGTTCAGATTTAACCTGCTGACACATCGAATACCGCATAATGAACTCAGCAACATCCTTCTTCAAACCAGGCCACCGATACATATCTTTTAATTTATGATACATCTTGGTGCTCCCTGGATGCATGGCATACATTGAAGAATGAGCCTCCTCTAGAACTAACTTTCTTAAGTTATCAACATCAGGTACTACCATCCTACCATGGTAACAGACTACCTGATCATCAGAATCATGAAAGCCATCCCGCTTCTCACTACCATACTCTAACCTGATCTGTTGAATCATAGAATCAGTGTGTTGTGCTTCTTTAATCTGCTGTCTCAGAGTTGGTTTTATGTGCATCTCAGCTAGCAACCCGGCTAACAATGACACTTTAAGTTGTACATTGTCTTGTCTTAAGGATATAAACATATCCCTCTTAGAGCACACTAAGGAGTTTAATTGTGCTTTATCTAGGGTTGGTGCTGCTGATTTCCTACTTAGTGCATCAACAACCACATTGGCTTTCCCTGGATGATAATCAATTGTACAATCATAGTCTTTGATTAACTCCATCCAGCAGCACTACCTCATGTTTAGCTCATGCTGAGAAAAGATATACTTCAGATTCTTATGGTCTGTGAAAATCTGGAATGTCTCTCCATAGAGATAATGTCTCCAGATTTTCAAGGCATGAACCATAACAACTAACTCTAGATCGTGTGTCAGATAATTCTCCTTGTGTTTCTTAAGCTGTTGAGAAGCAAAAGAAATCACTTGCTTATCCTGCATCAACAC
Source organism: Alisma plantago-aquatica (assembly GCA_963693085.1). Taxonomy (NCBI): domain Eukaryota; kingdom Viridiplantae; phylum Streptophyta; class Magnoliopsida; order Alismatales; family Alismataceae; genus Alisma; species Alisma plantago-aquatica. The sequence continues at coordinate 1,045,261,452 of OY856411.1, read as the reverse complement.
ACATCCTAAGCCATTCTTAGATGCATCACATAAGACTATGTACCCCTTTCCTTGCTCAGGTAGCACCAACACAGGTGCATATGTTAACCTTTCCTTTAGTAGCTGGAAAGAGTGTTGACACTTGTCATTCCAAACAAAAGGAATCTCCTTCCTTGTCAACTTAGTCAAGGGTAAGGATATTGAATTGAAATTCTTAATGAACCTCCTGTAATAGCTAGCCAGTCCTAGGAAACTTCTTATCTCTGTCGGTGTCTTCGGCTGTTCCCATTGCAGGACAAATTCTATCTTCTTAGGATCAACATGAATACTTGAGACAAATATTATGTGTCTGAGAAAAGAAACTTCTGGAAACCAGAACTCACATTTGCTAAACATAGCATATAACTCATGCTCCCTTAGCAAAGTCAAAGCTTGGCAAAGATGCTGCTCATGTTGTTGAGCATCTCTACTATATATCAGAATGTCATCTATAAAGACGACAACATACTGATCCAGAAAAGATCGAAAGATTCTATTCATGAGTTCCATAAATGCAGCTGGTGCATTAGTTAGTCCAAACGACATAACTGTGAACTCATAGTGACCATACCTTGTCCTAAAGGAATACTTGGGTATGCCACCCTCCTTGATACGTAACTGAAGGTATCCCGACCTCAGATCTATCTTAGAAAAGACAGTCGCACCACGCAACTGGTCAAACAAGTCATTGATCATTGGTAGAGGTTACTTGTTCTTTATAGTGACTTTGTTTAACTGTCTATAATCAATGCATAATCACATAGACCTATCCTTTTTATTAACAAAAAGGACTAGAGCACCCCAGGGTGAAGTGCTCGGTCAGATAAAACCCTTCTCAAGCAACTCTTGTAGTTGTTTCTTGAGCTCTGCCATTTCGGCAGGCGCCATCCTATACGGCGTTTGTGCTATTGGTTGTGTGTCTAGGATTAGATTTATTTTGAAATCTATCTCTGAAGGTGGCAGAAAACCCAGAAGTTCTTCAGGAAATACATCTTCAAATTCCCTAACTATAGGAACTTCAGAAGGATGAGGGCTTTCCATTGTGGTATCAACCACATGCGGTAAGAATGCAAGGCATCCTTGTCTCATCAACCTCTCAGCTACCATAGTTGACACAAGACATGTGGGAAGAATCTTTCTAACTCCCTGAAAGATCCATGTGTCACCACCATCTGTGATCACAGCTTTCTTGGAACTACAATCTAAGACAACCTTATACTTCTCTAAGGTGTTCATCCCAAGGATTATATCAAAACCCTACAGCTCAAGTGGTATAAGATCCACTTGAATGCGGTGATCAGAAAAGACAAGATTGCAGGGAGAACACACTTCCCGCAATACTACAAATCCCATCAAAGGTGTCTCTAACAGTAAGCTATAGAGTCTATGACTAACAATTATATTACAGTCATCAATCACTTCTCGAGTGATAAAAGCGTATGTAGCATCCCGATCAATTAACACAGATACGAAGTAGGATAAAGACATATCAGAATAAAGTAGTTCCATCTGACCTGTCACAACCTGAGGGTTGACTACTGCTTCAGGCTGGTTCATAGCATAGAACCTAGTTGTCGCTTGCTGTTGTCTCTGTGCTCAATTGTTAGATGTCAAAGAACCGGCTTGGGATGCTGGTCTACGTCCTCTAGCACCACTGGCAGGCTATTGCCTCTAAGAGTCCTGCTGACTCTACCTCGGTTGCTGGGTCACACTCCTGACTTTCTCAGGACATTCTCTCAACACATGGCCCTCTTTTACACATCTATAACAGGTTATATTCCCCCTTGGTGGTCTGGGTGGTCCTGTTATTGACATAGAGGCTGATCTTTGAGCTCCCTTAAGTGGTAAACTATGGTTTCTACCCTTACTTGATGTCCATTGTGTCTGGGTATTAAACCTTGGTGGCAGTGTAGGAACATAATACCTTGGTTTCTTGAAACTCCCAGCACTCTGTCCTAGAAACTGAGGGTATTCCTTCTTACCCTTGGCATGTCACTTCTCAACTACAAACATCTATATACGTCTTACAAACTCCACAAAATTTGCAAACCTCTCTCAGTTCTCTAGAGCAGAGACCGGAGTGGTTAATTCAGCGTTCAACCCCTTCTCGAACTGCCAAATTCTCTCCTCATCATTAGATGCCATGTGCAGACAGAACCGCAACAACTCCATGAACCTAGCCTCATACTCGCTAATGTTCATAGGTCCTTGTTTAATCTTCTCAAACTGAGATATCTTCTCATCTAGATACGTCTTGGGAAAGTATCTAGTGACAAATTCACGTCTGAATTCATCTCATCCAATTACAACTCCAGGCCTTTTGCCCTCTTCAATGGTCCACCAAGGACCAACACTCCCCTTGAGGAGATATACAACATGTATGATCCTCCCATCATCAGGAATCATAAGGATCCTAAAGGCTTTCTCCAGCTCGGTCAACCAAAGATCGGCATCTGCGGGATCAGTTGTACCAGCATACTCTAAGGCTCCTACCCTATTAAGCCTTTCAAAAGTCTTATCGGCACCATGTCTTTCATCATGAGGTGTTGCCATGGGTGCAGGTAGTGGCATTCTATCCGTCATGTGGGTCATAGCTGCCATAAACTGCCCAAACATAGCCTGGAAGGATGGGTTCCCCATATCAGCTGGGTTGAACTGAGGTTGTTCAGGTACATGTTCTTCCCTGTCCTGGTCTCTTGCACCATTTCCCGGTTTAGCAACACTGCTCTCAACAACATGTTCTTCGTGTGATCCAGACATCCTTAGTTCTTCTTCTCCTATATGAGCAGAAGACACTATTAGATAAACTGGAAAACACTTAAAACAGACTCGACTACCTTAATCCTATGTCTCTGTAGACTCAACAAACCTAGAGCTCTGATACCACTAAATTGTGACGTACGTCTCACGAAAACAAGATTAACTAATGCAGAAGCAATTACTAACATCACATTACTGAAAATCACCAAAAATTAAAACCATTTATCAAAAGATCCATTCACAGGAAAACTCTATCATTCAAAACCAAAGTAAAACATTACATCCTGGTTCGTATATACATTACATGCATTATTGCACCTCGAGGCATACATGCACAAAATCGTAGATCAAAGCATCAAAACACTAACTCCTAGGACCCGAGAGTATAGAGACGACTCATAGGACTAACTACACAAAACTAGACAGCCAATGTCTCCACCTATTGGCTCACTACTGTCCCTGTGTCTACTATTGTTGCTGCTGCTCTTCTCCTACAGAAGAGTTTCTGCATTGATGTCTGCGTCTACCTAAAAACATTGAATCCCACGGGGGTGAGACAATTATAGAAATTTCCCCTACGGGAGATATAACTCTCCACCAAAACATTGTCATAGTAGTTTAAAAGAAATAAACTGAATAGTGGAATAATATAAATTGATAGCAGGTGAATCACATCTTTACAGACTAGAGCAACATTCTTATGCAATATTCCAATTACAACTTGATTAGGTAGCATTTCTCATACTCAATATGAATTAAAGGAACATAAGTACATTCCTGTAACAAGGGCATACTAAGCAGTATATCATCTAACATAGTTTCTCGTATTTCAATATACGCTACACGGCTGATTATATTTTACACACAAGTTTAAGCTCTGAGGAGATGAGGTATACCACTCATACTCCAACCGAATATTTCTAGAATCGAAATCGGTACCATAAATAGGTCAATGGAAAAGCCGGATACCCATGACCTCCCACATCCTGGTCAACACAGGACTACAAGAAGGACTATGTCGACTGCTCAAATAGCTTTCCAGGGTATACTGGAACTTCACTATAGAGTTACAACATCAACTACACTCTCATCGGCAATCAAGAGCATTAATGTTTATCTCTATCGATCTGACATAAAATAACATTGGGAGATTAATCGTACATCTTTCCCAACCATCAGGAGATTTATGGTACATCTATCCTAACACATTAAGGATTGAGAGGTTTAGTGTTTACCCTTCCTCAATATCTTCACTCGGACGTAAGGATATTTTTTCCCATTCACCCCCACATATTCAAAATATGCGAATTCCATGATTTCCATGGAAAACCTATTTCACCATCACCAGTTGCTGACGATGATGGATCTATGGTCAGAGAACTACATGAAAAGATTTCACTTTATTAATTAAGTACATTTTCATATACATTTAGCATCACACAAGTTCTCAAACAAAACTTATTATATCAATGCTATAAGGAAACATGTACTAATTTCATCAATTACTCAACAGTCTTAAAAGATATTAGGAACTCACTCCCTTTTTAATTTCATCACCATAATCATATGACCTTGGGTAATTAAACCCTTGGTTCATCATTAAGCATTGTTACCACTTTTCCAGGTAACCATCACCTTTAGGTCAATTGACCGAAAGGCTTTCCAACAGGTTGGGGACGTGATACCTGCTGTCCTTAGCCTTATTGGTCGGTTTTGCAATCAAGGGGAAGAAAAAGGAATCAAAAAAGATCCTTAGGTGGGTTGGAAAAGGCTCTTTTATAAGAAAATTGATGAAAGTGAAAATGTTTTATTAAAATTCAATTAATTCCAAAAATGGTACCACCTCTTCCTCCTTGGTTTTCTTGCATACAAAGGCATATCAAAGCCACCTAACTCCCTTCCATTATCAATGGATTAAGGGAAAAGAAAATAAGCACCTTAATCCATTATAATACTAATATATCTTTTTGAGTGGAAATTCTTATCCTTATAATAAGGTGAGTGGAATTTCACCTCCTTGAGATATTTTCAGCCCTTGCAAACCTCACGGACATCCACACACACATATGAATTCCACCAAATTAATTTTGGTTGAAAGCCCTTGAATTATTTTATTTATTTTTGCATTAATATATCCATTATGCTTAAATCTTGATTATTTTAATATCAAGATTCTCTCTCCTCCAACTTAATTCAAATGAGGCGCCCCTCTCAATTTCTTTGCACCACTTTCTGCCAAGAAACATTAGGGACCTAATTGTAGTGGTAATTTACTTATTGCACCCTATGTTTTGGGTAATTTGCACTTTACACCAAAACTAGGTTTTCATGCACAAACATTGATTAATTAGCTCTTTGTTGGAATTCAGGCTACCATATGTCATATCTCTGCATCATCTCTACTCTCATGATGCTTCAACACATGAGGAACATATTATAATGCACAATTTGCAAATAGAGCCCTCAACTTGTGTAAATTGCACTTTAGTCCAAAATAGGCAAAATATTGATTTCAACAATATTCAAAAAGGACTAAAATTGTAACATAAGTTCCTCTTGAGCCCTAATTACTTTTCAAAGACAAAAGCATGCATATAATCACTCTCATTATGCAAAACACCTAGGGTTACCTCATAACCCAGGTCAGGGATGTTACAGTTGCAATCTGAGGCGAGGATACATAGGATGTGCAATCACTGCTCTAAAACCAACTGGCTTGGAATGCATAGATCACTTGCCCATTTAATGGACATGTACTTGAATGCCAGAAAACAAAGGAATGGATATCCAGAAGCCTTTTTCCTACCCATTCCTTCCACTTACAACATCCTAATGAGAGCGAAAGCTACTTTTAAATGTGAGATATATGCCAGAGATAATATTGTGACAAAAAAAACAAACAATCAAAGAAAGAATCTTTTAGCTAGTGATGTTCTTAGTGAGTTATGTCATTTTACAAAAAAGTGAATGGTTTTGATAAAAGAATGGTTAAAGTTATATTTCAATAAGTTCTAGATTCCACTTGATCAAATGATTACATAATGATTCCATTAGCTTGAGGACAAGCTAAATTCTATGCTTGGGGGAGTTGATAACTTCAATTTCAATGCACTTTTCATAGTCGTTTTCATAGTTAAAATCATTTATTAATGTTTAGGTGATTAGCTTTGTTTATTTTACTCTTAGTTTATCAAATACCAAGTTTAATTATGTTTTGGTGATATTTGAAGGAATTCAATGCAAAAATAGGAGTATCGATGCATAACCATCGACACTCTAAATTGATCACTTGAAGATTGATGGAATCTTATCAAACCATAGAAGCAATCAGGTTGATGGTTCAAAAGACTCAACAATATTCTTTTGAACTCTAGTAGACAGACCCATTGAGATCTTTCACATCAAGTAGGAGGGTAAAAAACTCATCGAGCAAGCCTTTATAGGACACTAATGAACTCTCATTGATAGTTCATTTCATCAATTTTTACGTCAATAGATCCCCATCATTTCCAATCCATTGAACAAACCATCGATGACCCTTTCGATGAAGCAACATTCAATACCTTTATCGAGAAACTAGATGTTGACCACCCTATCAACAAATTTCTTATCGATCCCATAAAGATCAACACCCTCAAAGACAAATGATGACCTAACGGTCAATCACTTCCTCGACCATCAAGATCAATAGAAAAGAAGACTAGAGGGCGATGCCATGAGGACCAATCATAGATCAATTAGGTATAAGTCAAATCCCATAAATAGGCCCCCAAGGTGTCACTATAATATATTGGGGGGATTCTCAGAGTTGATAAGCCGAAAGGCTATCACCAAGTTCAGAGCCCAAAGACAAGTTCCATCAACCACTCTAGATCTATCAACCTCTGGGTTGGTGGCTCAACTGACTTCGATTGATAGGTTGATTGACCTTCATATATGAAGTCTATATTAGAAGGCAGGTCAGATCCATTGACCAATGGTTGTTGACAGCCAACCATTGACCTCTTGTTTAACAAGTTGAAAGGTTGGTAGATCAATCACTCGATCGCACATTGTATCGACCTCTTCCCCTTCTTTTCTTCTTCATGATTTAGTCAAGTTGTAATTTTTCTCTTTCTTGTGCCATGAATGGCTAAACTCCATAACTTTGGTTGGCAGTATCCGTCAGGACCTTCTAACCATGTGATTCTTCATTCTTCTATTTTATGGCATATGTTCTTACAAGTTTTATTTCTATACTCTTGTTTTACTCCGTCGCTTGATAATTAGCTGCCCTCTTTTGACATTTGATATGAATATTATTAGAGAGAATGATTTCAATAAGATATGGAGTACAGATTAGGAACAAGACACGAAAGTTAGGAGTTTCTATAACAAAAGTGATATGGTTTAACTTGGTCTTTTTGTTATTATCTCGAGATAGAGATACCTCAAGATAAAAATCTGCCCATATCTCGAGAGAAGAAAGGAGTAGATATCTTTTATGGCTATTTGCAAAAGAATTTAAGAATATATATAAAATGGAGTGAAGCTTTTAATGGTTGTGGTTGGTCTGATTGGTTAAAACCAACCAAGTCCCTTTAATATCATTTCCCAATTTATCTTTATTTCTTTTCTTTTATTTCCATAACATAGATTTATTTCTTAATTAGATAAAATTGTTCCTTAAATGGGGCATCAAATTCACTTATTTAATTCAACTAAACTAAGTTAAGACTTCTTTATTTTTATTTTTTTATTCTCCTTGTCCCAGTTTGACCATGTTGGAATTGCTCTATTGCTCAAAACAGATTGCCAATGAGTATTCAAGCTCAAGTATAGCACAAGTGTAGCTTCGGTGTCTTTGGGTGTCCTAAGGCATGTCCTATTTATAGGAATGACCTACAAGTGCTTAAGGACGTTCTAGACACTTTCTAGGGGGTTCTAAGTGCTTAACTAGCCGTTAGGTATAAGTTAGGTGCATTAGTAATGGCTAGTTGCTTTATTCTGCAGTTGGTATCAGAGATTATTAGTATCAGAGCAGGCTTCAAGGAACCCTAACAAGGTCTTGAAGAATGGGTGACAGGGTGCTCAACAACCTTAATCTTGAAGGGACATTTGTTGCTAGGCCTCCAGTGTTTGATGGAACAAACTACACATATTGGAAGAGAAGGATGCATTTCTACTTTCAAGGCATAAGTTGTGACTTATGGAGGATGGCCTCAACCCCATACGAGCTTCCTCAAATGCAATATGCAGAGTGGGATGCAAATACGGTAAAATCGGCTCAAATGAATGCAAAGGCTGTAAGTATTCTTCATTGTTCAATTTCAGTAGGAGAATTTAATAGAATATCAAATTGTGAAACAGCCTATGAAATATGGCATAGATTGTCCATAACCTATGAAGGTACGGTTCAAGTTAAGAATTCTAAGATTAGTATGCTTAAACAGAAGTTTGAACACTTTCGTATGGATCCAAATGAATCCATTAGTGAAATGTTTGCAAAATTCTCTTCTATTGTTAATGGTTTGAATGCCTTAGGAAAAACCGTTCTTGAAGAAGACCAGGTATCAAAAGTACTTCGATCACTTCCTCCCAAATACAAGCCCAAGGTGACAGCCATTGAAGAAGCTAATGATCTCACTAAACTGAAAATGGAGCAACTCATTGGCAATCTAGAAGCTCATGAGGCAACTTTAGAAGAGGAAGAAAGAAGAGAACGTGAACGTCAACAAGGAAAAAAGAAGGACATTGCATTCAAAGCATCAACCAAGGACACTTATGACACAAGTGAAGATGATAGTGAAGAAGAAACTCTCATTGTAAATGGTAAGCAATATAAAAGTTTTAAAACTAATAAAACTTCTAGTGTTTCTTCTTCCAGGTGCTTTGAATGTGGAAAAAAGGGACACATGAAAGGTGATTGTCCAAAACTCAAGAAAGGGAAGAAATCATCTCACAAAAAGAAAGAAAGAGCATATAAAGCTGCATGGGATGATTCAAGTGATGATAGTGATGATGGAAAAGAAGAAGTAGAATGCCTCATTGCTACAACAAATGAAGACGAAGAAGAGGTAAGTCTTTATGATCTACCAAAAGAAGATCTAATTGCTAGTCTTCAAGATACTCATGAGAAATATATTGAGTGCAAGAAGAAACTTAAGAAATCAAATAAAGTAAATGATGATTTAAATGTTAAACTTCTTGCTCTTGTATCCGAAAATGAAAATCTCAAAAAGGAAAATGAAGATTATGATCTTAAGTTAAAATCGGTAGAAGCTAATTGCAATCTTCTTTCCTTAGAAAAGTTAAACTTGCAAACTCAAGTGAATGATCTTCAGAAACAACCTGTTCTATGTTCACATTTAGATTATGATGAGGTTGTCAAAGAAAGAAACTCTCTAGTATCTGATTTAGATCAAGCAAAGAAAGATATAAACAAGAAGATGAATGATATTGCTAAGTTACAAAGAAATGTAAATGAGTTAAGAGGAAATGACATGCTTGAAAATATTCTAAAAATTTCCTCTAGTTATAATGGAAGAAAAGGATTAGGATATGATCCAAGGAGAAATAAACCCAAAAGAGTTAAAGCATCCAAGACTAAGATTATGTTTGTACCTAGGAATACAATTCCTAGAAAGAGAAATGAAGTTGACTCTATTAGTTGCCATTATTGCATGCGTCTTGGACATTATTCATTTTCATGCCCATATAAGAAAAAGAATGATGATTTAACTTGGATTCCTAAAACTTAGTAGCTTAAAATTAACTAGTTGAGATTTGACCTAAATTGATTCTTGATATAAAAATGTCATATCTCAACACAATCGAGCTCTAACTTGCATAATCTTATTTTGCTTGGAATAAATTAACAGATCTAAAAATATTCCAGAAACTTTGTCGGTCGAGAATCTGTCGACCGAGTGGAACTCGGTCGAGAAATTGTCGACCGAGCATGTCACTGATTTCCAGTCTGCTGTAAAATTGCTGAATTCTTTTTGTAATTGATCAAATTGCTATCTATTTGTGATTAATGACTGTATATATTGGAAATCATCCCTGAAAACTTATATGAGATTAATTTGGTTTGATTTAAGTTAAAACTGAAATTATGCTTAGCTTAATAAAAAGGAAATTTCTGGTTTATCAGTATTCACATGATGTTTCCTAAAGTATTTTATGGTCTACCCATATAGAAATCATGTGATTACAATCATGGAATTATCATTTTCATCATGATGATGTTGTGTTAGCAAGAATAGATAATGATAATTGTATGCATGGATCCTTGATGATACATAGGCAAGCAAAATAATTCAATGATGATATCTCTCTTAGAAATGCTTGCAACACATAAGATAAAAATTTCTCAATTGGCATCTTTAAAAGACTTGAGATATTAATCGTGCTTTCATTTTTAAGAGGATGTTTTCATCAAACATGCTTCAAAATTGATATCTAATCAAGTACTTCACATATGAATGCTTAAATTGGAAATCTGCAATTTTTGCCTCTTGGTTGAAATAAAATTTGACCAAGGGGCGCTATGGTCGAAGTCAAGGTCGACCTAAAATAAGCTTTGACAAAATGCTTATTTGGACATCATTTTATCTTAGTATACTTTTGATAAAGGTCAAAATCAAAATTTAAAATCATCTGTGACCTTAGAAGCTTTAAATTGCTTTAATTGTAAGATTAAGGGGGAGCTCATACAAACAAATCTGATTATTTGTTTAAGAAGCTTACAAAAACATTGTAATCATCATTTGGAGCTTATTAAGACCTTAGTACTTTTACTCTTGTTTATGACGAAATCTATGAAATTCATAAAAATGATATATCTTGTTCTTAAAGGAACTCTCTAAACAAATCAGGGCTTAACATCCCATGCATTTGGTTGGAGACATTTTTATGTACTTTAAGATTAAAGGATTCTCATTTCATTTTTAGGGCTTAACATCCCTTATAAAATGGGTGAGAAATCAATATACATTCATCATAAGCTTAAGGGAATCTCATATCATTTCAAAGCTTAACATCCTTTGCAAATGATTGAGAAACAAATTGTGGCTAAATTAGACAAAAATGATATCAAATCCATGTTCCTAATAGAATATCTATTTAAGGGGGAGCATAGTATAAAATTAAGGGGGAGAAGAAATATAAAATATTCCTTCTGGATATCTTTTTGAAATGTCAAAGGGGGAGAAAGAATATAAAATCAAAAATATAAATGAGTTTCATCTTTATGGCCAAGCACTCACTTGCAAAACAAGAATGGATACAAAAGGTAATCTTCAGGTATGAAACTCACATGCTTTATATTTCCTTATTTCATATTTAGGAAATGTTTGTCATCTTCAAAAAGGGGGAGATTGTTGGATAAATTGGACATTATGATAAATCCCTTTGTTTCGATGATGACAACATTTCATTCTTGTTGATCTAACGCGCTACTTGAGTGTTGCAGGAATAAGGTGGATGATAAAGCTCTAGGGAATCTATATGCTTGAATGATTGTAAATGTCATGAAATGTAATCAATTGTAAACTTGTACAAATATATAATGTACAAGTACTTAGACTTCATGTAAATCAAGCGTTAGATCTTCCCTAGCTAAACACCACACTTAGTCATGTCATCCCCTTCAATAGTGTCACATATGCACACTCGTACACACACTTAGTGCCTTAATTGAAAGATTGAAACAGGGACAATCTCGGTCGACAAACTCCTCGACCGAGACACTCTCAGTCGACAAACTTCTCGACAGAGAAAGACCCAAGTAGCCGCTAGACACAGCTGACAAGGTAGTTGGCAGTTGCAAATCAACGTTGATCCAGAGAGCCTGTCGGTCGACAAAACTTCGACCGAGTAGGTATCTCAGTCGACAATTTGTCGACCGAGATGGACTCTGACAGCAACTGCAGAATAAAGCAACTAGCCGTTACTAATGCACCTAACTTATACCTAACAGCTACTTAAGCACTTAGAACCCCCTAGAAAGTGTCTAGAACGTCCTTAAGCACTTGTAGGTCATTCCTATAAATAGGACATGCCTTAGGACACCCAAAGACACCGAAGCTACACTTGTGCTATACTTGAGCTTGAATACTCATTGGCAATCTGTTTTGAGCAATAGAGCAATTCCAACATTGGCTATTCATTCCCATTGCTCCATTTTCATGTCCTATAGGCTAGCATCTCCTTTCCATAAAAACATCAAATATATTCATAATATTCTTGTCATCTAGAGAAAGATACATGAATTTTTTTCATTAATGGAAAGTACATAATATCAATTCACTAACTGGATTACATGCCCATTACATAAACAATAAATTCTCATCATGGTGGCAATAACTCTTGCTCCGCATAGTTCTAGATTACTTCTTCTCAGATCTTGAAGTCGATATCTCTATCTCCTTTTTCTTCCTCAATCCGTCTATATAAAGAGGATGGTTCCTTTTCCAGTGTCCAGCCTGGCGATAATGGTGGAACTTTCATTCCTTATCCATTACCTCCCTTAGCTTTCAATGTAGAAGGCTTTGTTTTGTGGCTAGATTTGGAATTCTTCTTAGCTTTGCCTTTGCCCCTGGACTTTCCTCTGTTGATCATCGTCATAGATTTGGGTTTTTCCTTGTTCAACTGTGCTTCATGTATCCTCAACATGCTACGTACTTCTGACAATGACTTGTCAAAATTATTCATGTTGAAGTTCATGACAAACTGGTTGTATGTTTTTGGTAGTGATTGTAGAATCACATTTTTGGCCAACTCACAGCCTAATGGAAATCACAATCTTGCAAGGTTCTCCACATACCCAATCAACTTGAGTGCATGGGGACCTACTAGATCTCCTTTCCATGTTGTACATGACACCTTTGAGGCATCAAATCTCTGTTGTCTTTCCTGGTCTTGGTACATGTCCTTAAGATGTGTTACCATTTCAATAACATCCATGCATGCGTAAGGACAAAGCTCGTTGATGAGGCTAGTGATGGTTTCTAGGGTCGATCATCATTCTTGAAACTCTAGTAGAGCCTCACATAGTGGTGCCCATGTGTCATAAATTGTAGAAGAGATCATTTCCCTCTAGTAGGTGGGGCCTAAATGGACATGTGGCATGCCATTAATGAGTTGCATGGTCTGTGCATGTTAGAAAGGGCTATTCATGGTGATCGATCCACAGTTGCAATGATTTCTATAATTGAGAGTTAGATGTGCGTGGCCATTCTGGGTTTGCATAGAAATGGGGAAAGATTATGTGGACATATAGTTCAGCCTTGACGAGGGTATCAAGAATACAAGTGGGAAATATTGGAACATCCTAGGATTTGAGGCCTCAAATTTAATGATGTTAAACTAAATGATTAGACTACACATCAGTAAGTACTCTAGTGCAAAAAAACTCATCCTTGAGTAGTATGATGTCATGTGATATGATAGGAAGTTGCACCTGAGATCTATGTGAGTGAGGACAATGTTCACATTCGAGGCTCGCGGTGATCTATGGCTCCAGTCAACATTCTTGAAACTCTACTAGAGCCTTGGTTAGTGAACATGAGCATTAGCTATTCACCACAAGCATGTGTTCAAGTTTGGGTCAATTGATGTATATTCAATTTATTATATGACGTTGCCCAAGCCAAGATCATAAGGGAAGAATTTGAGATATGAAAAATTCTACAAGGGATTCAAATCTCCTTTTTTTCTCTAATCTACTTGTTGTTGTGCCTCATGAGTAGGGTTATTGTCATGTTAAAAAATTAATGTTCATATATGGAGTGCCATGTGAGTTTATTTACATTATGTACTAACTTTGTGGGTTTGTTCAACTCATTGTTATGGTTCTCTATTAAAGAATATCTTGAACATGACAATTGCTTCTTTCAAAGTGTAATTTCAACCTAAAATTTTAACTCTATATTCTTTAACATTTCATAGATTGATGACTTTTATTTGTGGGATTACTATTTTGAACTACTTAAGCCTCAAGATAATCGTTCTTTCCCTCCACCTTAAATCCATTAGTTCTAGTGTTACACTACTATAGGTTTCACATGAAATACAATAGCTTGTCAAGTGAATTAGGTGGATTTTTCTTTGTTTGACCTTTTATATATTTTTTTTAGTTTTTTTTCTATGAAAACAATTACATAGATCATTTATATTCCCAAATTATCTTAAGCCCATGAGAATGTTGTACATTGGTGTTGTCATTTAACGATCTAGTTCAAGTGGAGATCCAATCCTTTCTGTGCCTCATGTAGGACTTTGGTGACAAGCTCAGGAGTGATTGTCTCAGTTGGTTTGCACATGTTCTACTTTTCCTTGAGTGGATATTCACAAAATTTGGTGTAACTAACACTAAGATACCAAGATCTAGAGTGTCTTCTTGAATAGTGTCCACTTTTCCAAAACTGGCCTTGATTAGGCTAACAACGATGTGTGTGAGGGTCAAACATGCATTTGTTTTGTGTCTTGTGGTGCAATGAAAATTAGAATAAATTTTGGAATTGTGTTTGTTCAACAAGGTATTTGAAGCTCCCTTATATCTAGGACCTTCAAAAGGTGCTTTACAAAATGGGAGACCAAACCTAGAGGGAACCCTAATGGAATGATTCTTCTTCTTACTATCCATGTGGGTTTCTTCTTTTTTGTCTATGATGGAGGAGGTAGTCATTTATGAAAACATATCTACTTTTGTTGTGCATATAAGATCATGCTTTATAATCATCTGATGATGACCTAAAATTGCTTCACGTTCTGCTATCTTAACCTCTAAATCTATCAATTTCTATAGCATTTCTCTCATAATGGACCATTGATATGTTGGACTTTTGAACAACCTCTGGATGTTCATCCTATGACCAATCCAGTTGAGATGAGTACCCTTAAGTTCATTTTCATGCCCATATAAGAAAAAGAATGATGATTTAACATGGATTCCTAAAACTTAGTAGCTTAAAATTAACTAGTTGAGATTTGACCTAAATTGATTCTTGATATAAAAATGTCATATCTCAACACAATCGAGCTCTAACTTGCATAATCTTATTTTGCTTGGAATAAATTAACAGATCTAAAAATATTCCAGAAACTTTGTCGGTCGAGAATCTGTCGACCGAGTGGAACTCGGTCGAGAAATTGTCGACCGAGCATGTCACTGATTTCCAGTCTGCTGTAAAATTGCTGAATTCTTTTTGTAATTGATCAAATTGCTATCTATTTGTGATTAATGACTGTATATATTGGAAATCATCCCTGAAAACTTATATGAGATTAATTTGGTTTGATTTAAGTTAAAACTGAAATTATGCTTAGCTTAATAAAAAGGAAATTTCTGGTTTATCAGTATTCACATGATGTTTCCTAAAGTATTTTATGGTCTACCCATATAGAAATCATGTGATTACAATCATGGAATTATCATTTTCATCATGATGATGTTGTGTTAGCAAGAATAGATAATGATAATTGTATGCATGGATCCTTGATGATACATAGGCAAGCAAAATAATTCAATGATGATATCTCTCTTAGAAATGCTTGCAACACATAAGATAAAAATTTCTCAATTGGCATCTTTAAAAGACTTGAGATATTAATCGTGCTTTCATTTTTAAGAGGATGTTTTCATCAAACATGCTTCAAAATTGATATCTAATCAAGTACTTCACATATGAATGCTTAAATTGGAAATCTGCAATTTTTGCCTCTTGGTTGAAATAAAATTTGACCAAGGGGCGCTATGGTCGAAGTCAAGGTCGACCTAAAATAAGCTTTGACAAAATGCTTATTTGGACATCATTTTATCTTAGTATACTTTTGATAAAGGTCAAAATCAAAATTTAAAATCATCTGTGACCTTAGAAGCTTTAAATTGCTTTAATTGTAAGATTAAGGGGGAGCTCATACAAACAAATCTGATTATTTGTTTAAGAAGCTTACAAAAACATTGTAATCATCATTTGGAGCTTATTAAGACCTTAGTACTTTTACTCTTGGTTATGACGAAATCTATGAAATTCATAAAAATGATATATCTTGTTCTTAAAGGAACTCTCTAAACAAATCAGGGCTTAACATCCCATGCATTTGGTTGGAGACATTTTTATGTACTTTAAGATTAAAGGATTCTCATTTCATTTTTAGGGCTTAACATCCCTTATAAAATGGGTGAGAAATCAATATACATTCATCATAAGCTTAAGGGAATCTCATATCATTTCAAAGCTTAACATCCTTTGCAAATGATTGAGAAACAAATTGTGGCTAAATTAGACAAAAATGATATCAAATCCATGTTCCTAATAGAATATCTATTTAAGGGGGAGCATAGTATAAAATTAAGGGGGAGAAGAAATATAAAATATTCCTTCTGGATATCTTTTTGAAATGTCAAAGGGCGAGAAAGAATATAAAATCAAAAATATAAATGAGTTTCATCTTTATGGCCAAGCACTCACTTGCAAAACAAGAATGGATACAAAAGGTAATCTTCAGGTATGAAACTCACATGCTTTATATTTCCTTATTTCATATTTAGGAAATGTTTGTCATCTTCAAAAAGGGGGAGATTGTTGGATAAATTGGACATTATGATAAATCCCTTTGTTTCGATGATGACAACATTTCATTCTTGTTGATCTAACGCGCTACTTGAGTGTTGCAGGAATAAGGTGGATGATAAAGCTCTAGGGAATCTATATGCTTGAATGATTGTAAATGTCATGAAATGTAATCAATTGTAAACTTGTACAAATATATAATGTACAAGTACTTAGACTTCATGTAAATCAAGCGTTAGATCTTCCCTAGCTAAACACCACACTTAGTCATGTCATCCCCTTCAATAGTGTCACATATGCACACTCGTACACACACTTAGTGCCTTAATTGAAAGATTGAAATAGGGACAATCTCGGTCGACAAACTCCTCGACCGAGACACTCTCAGTCGACAAACTTCTCGACCGAGAAAGACCCAAGTAGCCGCTAGACACAGCTGACAAGGTAGTTGGCAGTTGCAAATCAACGTTGATCCAGAGAGCCTGTCGGTCGACAAAACTTCGACCGAGTAGGTATCTCAGTCGACAATTTGTCGACCGAGATGGACTCTGACAGCAACTGCAGAATAAAGCAACTAGCCGTTACTAATGCACCTAACTTATACCTAACAGCTACTTAAGCACTTAGAACCCCCTAGAAAGTGTCTAGAACGTCCTTAAGCACTTGTAGGTCATTCCTATAAATAGGACATGCCTTAGGACACCCAAAGACACCGAAGCTACACTTGTGCTATACTTGAGCTTGAATACTCATTGGCAATCTGTTTTGAGCAATAGAGCAATTCCAACATTGGCTATTCATTCCCATTGCTCCATTTTCGTGTCCTATAGGCTAGCATCTCCTTTCCACAGCACTTACACTTCTACACTCATTGGTTTGGAGATCAATACGCTTGATATAGGCAAATCAAGCCTTGTTCTTAAAAGGATAAGTTGTAATTTCTGTTTTCCTTCTTGTTCCTTTTATTCTTTGTATTCTCCTTGCTACTCCTAGGGTTGGAGGCTGCGGATTGGAGAAGGTTCTTCTCGTAGGAGAAGGTGGACTTCAAGCTACTTCAAGAAGGCTATCACAACGGGAAGCTACTTCAAGAATGCTATTGCAACGGGAAGCTACTTCAGGACGAAGGCTGCTTCAAGGTTGGTGCAATTACTTCTAGGTGAAGGCTGCTTCAAGGTTAGTGCGATTACTTCTAGGTGAAGGCTGCTTGAAGGGTTTAGGGAGAGAATTTTAATTTTATGTAAAGTCCTTGTGAGGTAATAAAATTAAATTCTTTCCAAATCCTGGTTGGGTAAGCAACCGGGTAGTGGACTGACAACTTTAGTATTTTCTAAAGTTGGAACCACTCTAAATCCTTGTCCCCTTGTCCAATATTTTGTGGTTGGTTGTTTGAGTTCAATAATTGTTAAAATTGTTTTAAAACTCTATTCACCCCCCCTCTAGTGTTTTTTCAGACCACACACTACTACAAAAGACTTTGTATTGAGTTATGAACATATCTTATAGTTGAGTATAAATTAAAGGTCTAATATCTTTGAATAGGACAAAAGCATCTACACTTTTGACCCAAAAAAAGAGCGATCAGAATGTTATTCCCCATCATTATGTTGAATATTAATATGCTCCCACTAAATATTTTGTAATCACAAATTTCATCTTTATGTTGAGTAAAGTCAAACTCTTTGACTATCTTGTCAAATCAAAGATTTCATCTCTGAGATGTTTGTTTTAATCCACAGATTCACCTTTGCAGCTCATAGACTTTAACTGCATTATATAGATCTATAGAACCTTTAGGCTCTGTCACGTACACATACTAATAAATATTCTTGTTAAGGGATGTGGTTTTAAATCCATATACCAAATCTCATAGTCACAATAAGATGTAATGGCAAGCATGATCCTAATGGATTTAATCATGGCAATTGGTGATAGGATTTCATCATCTTTAATAATTTGAACTTGTTTGAAATTCATTTTATTCAATTTTCCCTTAGAGATTTGTACATTACCATCCATGTCAGTCTCCTCTTCATGACCCAAATTCACCTTCTAGCTTTACCCTTCAGGTGGATACTTCTTGGTTATACCTTGTTGGTGTGCATGGATTGCTTCTTGGATCTCATGGCCTAAAGCAATTTCTTAGAATCCAATTTCTCAATAGCTTCTAGTTAGGTTGTTGCATCATCATTTATGACCAACTCACTACCTTATTGAGTTATAAGAGATAATAATCTTTCAAACTCAAGCATCATTCTACTAGATCTATGAGGTTTTGTGTTACATAAAGAACTTGAGATTCTACAACAATTTGTGATTCTAATTGTTCCCATTCTACCTCTTTAGGTTCCATGTTTTCTTGTTGGTCTTGAACTTTTTGAGTTCTACTTTTTTTCCACTGATTCCTTTTGAACTAAATTCCCTTTAGGAATACATCCATTCTGGGAACAAACAATTTTGTTGTTGGATTGGAATATAAAACTAGTATTCAACAAAATAACACTTATGTGATTTGTGGATAAAGATTTTCAAGAAACTATTTTTTTACACAAGCTTTCAATAATAACACTTATAAAAGACTCATCAGGACACTTCCCAAGCCATATCTTATATGGTGTCTCTTGAACCATTTTAGACGATCCATTGTTTTAGTGTAAATCATGTGACCAAAAATAAATTGGAAGATCAACTAAATTTTATTGATAATTACACAATGGATAATAGAGTGTGATTCCTTCGTCTTAATACATTATTTTTGTAGGTGGAGTTCATTATTATGCACTATCACAGTATCCTAAAAGGTCATCAAACTCTTGGATTAAAATATTTCAACATCGATCATATTGATGTGTCTTAATATTTTTTACTAAGCTAGTTACATACTTCATTCATAATCTCTTTGATCACTTCAAGAGATTCAGACTTGTATTTCACTAAATACAAATTACCATATCTACTAGGATCATCAGTAAATATATTGAGGTGTGAGTAACTGCTTCTAGCATTTATTCTTAAAGGTCTATATACATCAGTATGTATGAGCGCTAATAGAATAGTCACTCTCCCACTACATCTAGTGAAGGTTTTTTTGTCATGTTAATCAATAAATAAGACATGCATGTCTCTATTGTTTCAATAACCAAAAGAGTCTAGATAACAATCATTATGTATTCTAGAAATGCATTTCTCATTTACACCCTTTAGATGACAATGCTATAAGTATTCGTTGTTTGGGTCATCGAGTCATTCAATATATGTCTTGTACATATTTATCATTAGAACTATCACATATAGTTTATGACACAATGATATACTTCCATATAAGATCTTATCTTTTGACATAAAAACATCAAATATATTCATAATATTCTTGTCATCTAGAGAAAGATACATGAATTTTTTTCATTAATGGAAAGTACATAATATCAATTCACTAACTGGATTACATGCCCATTACATAAACAATAAATTCTCATCATGGTGGCAATAACTCTTGCTCCGCATAGTTCTAGATTACTTCTTCTCAGATCTTGAAGTCGATATCTCTATCTCCTTTTTCTTCCTCAATCCGTCTATATAAAGAGGATGGTTCCTTTTCCAGTGTCCAGCCTGGCGATAATGGTGGAACTTTCATTCCTTATCCATTACCTCCCTTAGCTTTCAATGTAGAAGGCTTTGTTTTGTGGCTAGATTTGGAATTCTTCTTAGCTTTGCCTTTGCCCCTGGACTTTCCTCTGTTGATCATCGTCATAGATTTGGGTTTTTCCTTGTTCAACTGTGCTTCATGTATCCTCAACATGCTACGTACTTCTGACAATGACTTGTCAAAATTATTCATGTTGAAGTTCATGACAAACTGGTTGTATGTTTTTGGTAGTGATTGTAGAATCACATTTTTGGCCAACTCACAGCCTAATGGAAATCACAATCTTGCAAGGTTCTCCACATACCCAATCAACTTGAGTGCATGGGGACCTACTAGATCTCCTTTCCATGTTGTACATGACACCTTTGAGGCATCAAATCTCTGTTGTCTTTCCTGGTCTTGGTACATGTCCTTAAGATGTGTTACCATTTCAATAACATCCATGCATGCGTAAGGACAAAGCTCGTTGATGAGGCTAGTGATGGTTTCTAGGGTCGATCATCATTCTTGAAACTCTAGTAGAGCCTCACATAGTGGTGCCCATGTGTCATAAATTGTAGAAGAGATCATTTCCCTCTAGTAGGTGGGGCCTAAATGGACATGTGGCATGCCATTAATGAGTTGCATGGTCTATGCATGTTAGAAAGGGCTATTCATGGTGATCGATCCACAGTTGCAATGATTTCTATAATTGAGAGTTAGATGTGCGTGGCCATTCTGGGTTTGCATAGAAATGGGGAAAGATTATGTGGACATATAGTTCAGCCTTGACGAGGGTATCAAGAATACAAGTGGGAAATATTGGAACATCCTAGGATTTGAGGCCTCAAATTTAATGATGTTAAACTAAATGATTAGACTACACATCAGTAAGTACTCTAGTGCAAAAAAACTCATCCTTGAGTAGTATGATGTCATGTGATATGATAGGAAGTTGCACCTGAGATCTATGTGAGTGAGGACAATGTTCACATTTGAGGCTCGCGGTGATCTATGGCTCCAGTCAACATTCTTGAAACTCTACTAGAGCCTTGGTTAGTGAACATGAGCATTAGCTATTCACCACAAGCATGTGTTCAAGTTTGGGTCAATTGATGTATATTCAATTTATTATATGACGTTGCCCAAGCCAAGATCATAAGGGAAGAATTTGAGATATGAAAAATTCTACAAGGGATTCAAATCTCCTTTTTTTCTCTAATCTACTTGTTGTTGTGCCTCATGAGTAGGGTTATTGTCATGTTAAAAAATTAATGTTCATATATGGAGTGCCATGTGAGTTTATTTACATTATGTACTAACTTTGTGGGTTTGTTCAACTCATTGTTATGGTTCTCTATTAAAGAATATCTTGAACATGACAATTGCTTCTTTCAAAGTGTAATTTCAACCTAAAATTTTAACTCTATATTCTTTAACATTTCATAGATTGATGACTTTTATTTGTGGGATTACTATTTTGAACTACTTAAGCCTCAAGATAATCGTTCTTTCCCTCCACCTTAAATCCATTAGTTCTAGTGTTACACTACTATAGGTTTCACATGAAATACAATAGCTTGTCAAGTGAATTAGGTGGATTTTTCTTTGTTTGACCTTTTATATATTTTTTTTAGTTTTTTTTCTATGAAAACAATTACATAGATCATTTATATTCCCAAATTATCTTAAGCCCATGAGAATGTTGTACATTGGTGTTGTCATTTAACGATCTAGTTCAAGTGGAGATCCAATCCTTTCTGTGCCTCATGTAGGACTTTGGTGACAAGCTCAGGAGTGATTGTCTCAGTTGGTTTGCACATGTTCTACTTTTCCTTGAGTGGATATTCACAAAATTTGGTGTAACTAACACTAAGATACCAAGATCTAGAGTGTCTTCTTGAATAGTGTCCACTTTTCCAAAACTGGCCTTGATTAGGCTAACAACGATGTGTGTGAGGGTCAAACATGCATTTGTTTTGTGTCTTGTGGTGCAATGAAAATTAGAATAAATTTTGGAATTGTGTTTGTTCAACAAGGTATTTGAAGCTCCCTTATATCTAGGACCTTCAAAAGGTGCTTTACAAAATGGGAGACCAAACCTAGAGGGAACCCTAATGGAATGATTCTTCTTCTTACTATCCATGTGGGTTTCTTCTTTTTTGTCTATGATGGAGGAGGTAGTCATTTATGAAAACATATCTACTTTTGTTGTGCATATAAGATCATGCTTTATAATCATCTGATGATGACCTAAAATTGCTTCACGTTCTGCTATCTTAACCTCTAAATCTATCAATTTCTATAGCATTTCTCTCATAATGGACCATTGATATGTTGGACTTTTGAACAACCTCTGGATGTTCATCCTATGACCAATCCAGTTGAGATGAGTACCCTTAAGTTCATTTTCATGCCCATATAAGAAAAAGAATGATGATTTAACATGGATTCCTAAAACTTAGTAGCTTAAAATTAACTAGTTGAGATTTGACCTAAATTGATTCTTGATATAAAAATGTCATATCTCAACACAATCGAGCTCTAACTTGCATAATCTTATTTTGCTTGGAATAAATTAACAGATCTAAAAATATTCCAGAAACTTTGTCGGTCGAGAATCTGTCGACCGAGTGGAACTCGGTCGAGAAATTGTCGACCGAGCATGTCACTGATTTCCAGTCTGCTGTAAAATTGCTGAATTCTTTTTGTAATTGATCAAATTGCTATCTATTTGTGATTAATGACTGTATATATTGGAAATCATCCCTGAAAACTTATATGAGATTAATTTGGTTTGATTTAAGTTAAAACTGAAATTATGCTTAGCTTAATAAAAAGGAAATTTCTGGTTTATCAGTATTCACATGATGTTTCCTAAAGTATTTTATGGTCTACCCATATAGAAATCATGTGATTACAATCATGGAATTATCATTTTCATCATGATGATGTTGTGTTAGCAAGAATAGATAATGATAATTGTATGCATGGATCCTTGATGATACATAGGCAAGCAAAATAATTCAATGATGATATCTCTCTTAGAAATGCTTGCAACACATAAGATAAAAATTTCTCAATTGGCATCTTTAAAAGACTTGAGATATTAATCGTGCTTTCATTTTTAAGAGGATGTTTTCATCAAACATGCTTCAAAATTGATATCTAATCAAGTACTTCACATATGAATGCTTAAATTGGAAATCTGCAATTTTTGCCTCTTGGTTGAAATAAAATTTGACCAAGGGGCGCTATGGTCGAAGTCAAGGTCGACCTAAAATAAGCTTTGACAAAATGCTTATTTGGACATCATTTTATCTTAGTATACTTTTGATAAAGGTCAAAATCAAAATTTAAAATCATCTGTGACCTTAGAAGCTTTAAATTGCTTTAATTGTAAGATTAAGGGGGAGCTCATACAAACAAATCTGATTATTTGTTTAAGAAGCTTACAAAAACATTGTAATCATCATTTGGAGCTTATTAAGACCTTAGTACTTTTACTCTTGGTTATGACGAAATCTATGAAATTCATAAAAATGATATATCTTGTTCTTAAAGGAACTCTCTAAACAAATCAGGGCTTAACATCCCATGCATTTGGTTGGAGACATTTTTATGTACTTTAAGATTAAAGGATTCTCATTTCATTTTTAGGGCTTAACATCCCTTATAAAATGGGTGAGAAATCAATATACATTCATCATAAGCTTAAGGGAATCTCATATCATTTCAAAGCTTAACATCCTTTGCAAATGATTGAGAAACAAATTGTGGCTAAATTAGACAAAAATGATATCAAATCCATGTTCCTAATAGAATATCTATTTAAGGGGGAGCATAGTATAAAATTAAGGGGGAGAAGAAATATAAAATATTCCTTCTGGATATCTTTTTGAAATGTCAAAGGGGGAGAAAGAATATAAAATCAAAAATATAAATGAGTTTCATCTTTATGGCCAAGCACTCACTTGCAAAACAAGAATGGATACAAAAGGTAATCTTCAGGTATGAAACTCACATGCTTTATATTTCCTTATTTCATATTTAGGAAATGTTTGTCATCTTCAAAAAGGGGGAGATTGTTGGATAAATTGGACATTATGATAAATCCCTTTGTTTCGATGATGACAACATTTCATTCTTGTTGATCTAACGCGCTACTTGAGTGTTGCAGGAATAAGGTGGATGATAAAGCTCTAGGGAATCTATATGCTTGAATGATTGTAAATGTCATGAAATGTAATCAATTGTAAACTTGTACAAATATATAATGTACAAGTACTTAGACTTCATGTAAATCAAGCGTTAGATCTTCCCTAGCTAAACACCACACTTAGTCATGTCATCCCCTTCAATAGTGTCACATATGCACACTCGTACACACACTTAGTGCCTTAATTGAAAGATTGAAACAGGGACAATCTCGGTCGACAAACTCCTCGACCGAGACACTCTCAGTCGACAAACTTCTCGACCGAGAAAGACCCAAGTAGCCGCTAGACACAGCTGACAAGGTAGTTGGCAGTTGCAAATCAACGTTGATCCAGAGAGCCTGTCGGTCGACAAAACTTCGACCGAGTAGGTATCTCAGTCGACAATTTGTCGACCGAGATGGACTCTGACAGCAACTGCAGAATAAAGCAACTAGCCGTTACTAATGCACCTAACTTATACCTAACAGCTACTTAAGCACTTAGAACCCCCTAGAAAGTGTCTAGAACGTCCTTAAGCACTTGTAGGTCATTCCTATAAATAGGACATGCCTTAGGACACCCAAAGACACCGAAGCTACACTTGTGCTATACTTGAGCTTGAATACTCATTGGCAATCTGTTTTGAGCAATAGAGCAATTCCAACATTGGCTATTCATTCCCATTGCTCCATTTTCGTGTCCTATAGGCTAGCATCTCCTTTCCACAGCACTTACAGTTCTACACTCATTGGTTTGGAGATCAATACGCTTGATATAGGCAAATCAAGCCTTGTTCTTAAAAGGATAAGTTGTAATTTCTGTTTTCCTTCTTGTTCCTTTTATTCTTTGTATTCTCCTTGCTACTCCTAGGGTTGGAGGCTGCGGATTGGAGAAGGTTCTTCTCGTAGGAGAAGGTGGACTTCAAGCTACTTCAAGAAGGCTATCGCAACGGGAAGCTACTTCAAGAATGCTATTGCAACGGGAAGCTACTTCAGGACGAAGGCTGCTTCAAGGTTGGTGCAATTACTTCTAGGTGAAGGCTGCTTCAAGGTTAGTGCGATTACTTCTAGGTGAAGGCTGCTTGAAGGGTTTAGGGAGAGAATTTTAATTTTATGTAAAGTCCTTGTGAGGTAATAAAATTAAATTCTTTCCAAATCCTGGTTGGGTAAGCAACCGGGTAGTGGACTGACAACTTTAGTATTTTCTAAAGTTGGAACCACTCTAAATCCTTGTCCCCTTGTCCAATATTTTGTGGTTGGTTGTTTGAGTTCAATAATTGTTAAAATTGTTTTAAAACTCTATTCACCCCCCCTCTAGTGTTTTTTCAGACCACACACTACTACAAAAGACTTTGTATTGAGTTATGAACATATCTTATAGTTGAGTATAAATTAAAGGTCTAATATCTTTGAATAGGACAAAAGCATCTACACTTTTGACCCAAAAAACGAGCGATCAGAATGTTATTCCCCATCATTATGTTGAATATTAATATGCTCCCACTAAATATTTTGTAATCACAAATTTCATCTTTATGTTGAGTAAAGTCAAACTCTTTGACTATCTTGTCAAATCAAAGATTTCATCTCTGAGATGTTTGTTTTAATCCACAGATTCACCTTTGCAGCTCATAGACTTTAACTGCATTATATAGATCTATAGAACCTTTAGGCTCTGTCACGTACACATACTAATAAATATTCTTGTTAAGGGATGTGGTTTTAAATCCATATACCAAATCTCATAGTCACAATAAGATGTAATGGCAAGCATGATCCTAATGGATTTAATCATGGCAATTGGTGATAGGATTTCATCATCTTTAATAATTTGAACTTGTTTGAAATTCATTTTATTCAATTTTCCCTTAGAGATTTGTACATTACCATCCATGTCAGTCTCCTCTTCATGACCCAAATTCACCTTCTAGCTTTACCCTTCAGGTGGATACTTCTTGGTTATACCTTGTTGGTGTGCATGGATTGCTTCTTGGATCTCATGGCCTAAAGCAATTTCTTAGAATCCAATTTCTCAATAGCTTCTAGTTAGGTTGTTGCATCATCATTTATGACCAACTCACTACCTTATTGAGTTATAAGAGATAATAATCTTTCAAACTCAAGCATCATTCTACTAGATCTATGAGGTTTTGTGTTACATAAAGAACTTGAGATTCTACAACAATTTGTGATTCTAATTGTTCCCATTCTACCTCTTTAGGTTCCATGTTTTCTTGTTGGTCTTGAACTTTTTGAGTTCTACTTTTTTTCCACTGATTCCTTTTGAACTAAATTCCCTTTAGGAATACATCCATTCTGGGAACAAACAATTTTGTTGTTGGATTGGAATATAAAACTAGTATTCAACAAAATAACACTTATGTGATTTGTGGATAAAGATTTTCAAGAAACTATTTTTTTACACAAGCTTTCAATAATAACACTTATAAAAGACTCATCAGGACACTTCCCAAGCCATATCTTATATGGTGTCTCTTGAACCATTTTAGACGATCCATTGTTTTAGTGTAAATCATGTGACCAAAAATAAATTGGAAGATCAACTAAGTTTTATTGATAATTACACAATGGATAATAGAGTGTGATTCCTTCGTCTTAATACATTATTTTTGTAGGTGGAGTTCATTATTATGCACTATCACAGTATCCTAAAAGGTCATCAAACTCTTGGATTAAAATATTTCAACATCGATCATATTGATGTGTCTTAATATTTTTTACTAAGCTAGTTACATACTTCATTCATAATCTCTTTGATCACTTCAAGAGATTCAGACTTGTATTTCACTAAATACAAATTACCATATCTACTAGGATCATCAGTAAATATATTGAGGTGTGAGTAACTGCTTCTAGCATTTATTCTTAAAGGTCTATATACATCAGTATGTATGAGCGCTAATAGAATAGTCGCTCTCCCACTACATCTAGTGAAGGTTTTTTTGTCATGTTAATCAATAAATAAGACATGCATGTCTCTATTGTTTCAATAACCAAAAGAGTCTAGATAACAATCATTATGTATTCTAGAAATGCATTTCTCATTTACACCCTTTAGATGACAATACTATAAGTATTCGTTGTTTGGGTCATCGAGTCATTCAATATATGTCTTGTACATATTTATCATTAGAACTATCACATATAGTTTATGACACAATGATATACTTCCATATAAGATCTTATCTTTTGACATAAAAACATCAAATATATTCATAATATTCTTGTCATCTAGAGAAAGATACATGAATTTTTTTCATTAATGGAAAGTACATAATATCAATTCACTAACTGGATTACATGCCCATTACATAAACAATAAATTCTCATCATGGTGGCAATAACTCTTGCTCCGCATAGTTCTAGATTACTTCTTCTCAGATCTTGAAGTCGATATCTCTATCTCCTTTTTCTTCCTCAATCCGTCTATATAAAGAGGATGGTTCCTTTTCCAGTGTCCAGCCTGGCGATAATGGTGGAACTTTCATTCCTTATCCATTACCTCCCTTAGCTTTCAATGTAGAAGGCTTTGTTTTGTGGCTAGATTTGGAATTCTTCTTAGCTTTGCCTTTGCCCCTGGACTTTCCTCTGTTGATCATCGTCATAGATTTGGGTTTTTCCTTGTTCAACTGTGCTTCATGTATCCTCAACATGCTACGTACTTCTGAAAATGACTTGTCAAAATTATTCATGTTGAAGTTCATGACAAACTGGTTGTATGTTTTTGGTAGTGATTGTAGAATCACATTTTTGGCCAACTCACAGCCTAATGGAAATCAAAATCTTGCAAGGTTCTCCACATACCCAATCAACTTGAGTGCATGGGGACCTACTAGATCTCCTTTCCATGTTGTACATGACACCTTTGAGGCATCAAATCTCTGTTGTCTTTCCTGGTCTTGGTACATGTCCTTAAGATGTGTTACCATTTCAATAACATCCATGCATGCGTAAGGACAAAGCTCGTTGATGAGGCTAGTGATGGTTTCTAGGGTCGATCATCATTCTTGAAACTCTAGTAGAGCCTCACATAGTGGTGCCCATGTGTCATAAATTGTAGAAGAGATCATTTCCCTCTAGTAGGTGGGGCCTAAATGGACATGTGGCATGCCATTAATGAGTTGCATGGTCTGTGCATGTTAGAAAGGGCTATTCATGGTGATCGATCCACAGTTGCAATGATTTCTATAATTGAGAGTTAGATGTGCGTGGCCATTCTGGGTTTGCATAGAAATGGGGAAAGATTATGTGGACATATAGTTCAGCCTTGACGAGGGTATCAAGAATACAAGTGGGAAATATTGGAACATCCTAGGATTTGAGGCCTCAAATTTAATGATGTTAAACTAAATGATTAGACTACACATCAGTAAGTACTCTAGTGCAAAAAAACTCATCCTTGAGTAGTATGATGTCATGTGATATGATAGGAAGTTGCACCTGAGATCTATGTGAGTGAGGACAATGTTCACATTCGAGGCTCGCGGTGATCTATGGCTCCAGTCAACATTCTTGAAACTCTACTAGAGCCTTGGTTAGTGAACATGAGCGTTAGCTATTCACCACAAGCATGTGTTCAAGTTTGGGTCAATTGATGTATATTCAATTTATTATATGACGTTGCCCAAGCCAAGATCATAAGGGAAGAATTTGAGATATGAAAAATTCTACAAGGGATTCAAATCTCCTTTTTTTCTCTAATCTACTTGTTGTTGTGCCTCATGAGTAGGGTTATTGTCATGTTAAAAAATTAATGTTCATATATGTAGTGCCATGTGAGTTTATTTACATTATGTACTAACTTTGTGGGTTTGTTCAACTCATTGTTATGGTTCTCTATTAAAGAATATCTTGAACATGACAATTGCTTCTTTCAAAGTGTAATTTCAACCTAAAATTTTAACTCTATATTCTTTAACATTTCATAGATTGATGACTTTTATTTGTGGGATTACTATTTTGAACTACTTAAGCCTCAAGATAATCGTTCTTTCCCTCCACCTTAAATCCATTAGTTCTAGTGTTACACTACTATAGGTTTCACATGAAATACAATAGCTTGTCAAGTGAATTAGGTGGATTTTTCTTTGTTTGACCTTTTATATATTTTTTTTAGTTTTTTTTCTATGAAAACAATTACATAGATCATTTATATTCCCAAATTATCTTAAGCCCATGAGAATGTTGTACATTGGTGTTGTCATTTAACGATCTAGTTCAAGTGGAGATCCAATCCTTTCTGTGCCTCATGTAGGACTTTGGTGACAAGCTCAGGAGTGATTGTCTCAGTTGGTTTGCACATGTTCTACTTTTCCTTGAGTGGATATTCACAAAATTTGGTGTAACTAACACTAAGATACCAAGATCTAGAGTGTCTTCTTGAATAGTGTCCACTTTTCCAAAACTGGCCTTGATTAGGCTAACAACGATGTGTGTGAGGGTCAAACATGCATTTGTTTTGTGTCTTGTGGTGCAATGAAAATTAGAATAAATTTTGGAATTGTGTTTGTTCAACAAGGTATTTGAAGCTCCCTTATATCTAGGACCTTCAAAAGGTGCTTTACAAAATGGGAGACCAAACCTAGAGGGAACCCTAATGGAATGATTCTTCTTCTTACTATCCATGTGGGTTTCTTCTTTTTTGTCTATGATGGAGGAGGTAGTCATTTATGAAAACATATCTACTTTTGTTGTGCATATAAGATCATGCTTTATAATCATCTGATGATGACCTAAAATTGCTTCACGTTCTGCTATCTTAACCTCTAAATCTATCAATTTCTATAGCATTTCTCTCATAATGGACCATTGATATGTTGGACTTTTGAACAACCTCTGGATGTTCATCCTATGACCAATCCAGTTGAGATGAGTACCCTTAAGTTCCTAGAAAAAGGGGATAGTTTCAAGATGGTGGTGGAGGTTATATCTTGAGACTAACTGTATTGGACTACTTCTTTTGTGTTGGAGTTGTAGTCTTCTATCCTATTGTAGAATTTGGCCTTCAGCCTTGATAACCAATTATTTCCATTTGTTCATTGGATTCTTCTATCTGATTGTCATCTTATATGTTGGGTGGAGTGATTTTTTGTATCATTGATATATGCTCTTACAAATGTGTAAATATCTAATTCTTTCAGTAGTAGATCCTTGGCATGAGTGGTCCTAGATTATGTAGTTGTTTACCCCCTAGGTTTTATAGTAAGGATAATGTTTCTTTACTTAAAAGGGAAACACTATTTTGTGGCTAGAAGACCCATCTTATATTTGATAGACTACCTATTGCCAAAAAGGTTCTTTTATGACTTGTGATTCTTTACATTGTCTTGATTTCTGGATGAACTATATGTGGACCTTGTCCTTCATTCTTTGTGAATGTTGTTAACAAATGTCTTTAATACTTTTTCAACGTCAAAATAATGATTGGTGTTTTCCATATCAAGAAGCACTGTCAGAATCTATAAATAAGTGATTTTTTGCCTAAGAGTTGTGTGATGTCCATTTTTTCTAATACGGTAGGATGATTGGATATCAGGTTCAATAGAATTATTGGGAGTTTTCCCCTTGTGCAGCAAAGTGTCAAGAAGAGATAAATAAATAAAAGAATAAAAGAGAGACATGGTTGTTTACAAACTACCCCTTTCTTTTGGAAAGAGGCTTCAATGTATATAGAACCAAAATATGGCATCCATGTTTATGTCTCTCCAACATTCAAGGGAGAGTTGAAACAAAACTACCCCTATCATGGAAGAAGGTATATAAAAACATGATATGAAAAAGAAATTTTGTTTGTGCATGTCAAGATTGGTAATGTTGTGCTTTCCATAGTAAGGGACCATTCATGTATATCTTAAATTGTGAGATACATGTAGAGGAAGTGAGAAATTCCCCTAGGTCTAGTGATATGGAAGGATCATTCCATTCTTGTCATGAGATGCATCTAGTAGCACCATGATACAACTTGTGGATTGTGGATGATTTTCATACAGGGATTAAGTGAATTTAGGATGGTATCTAGGGACAAGGTGACCCAAATGGGGCAAAGCTTGTGACTGGAATTCATATGTATTTAGTGTATGTGATTCCTCTCTCCTTGGGGTAGACTTAATGAGATAAATATTAACATAAAGGGATGTTAGGATAAGGTGACCACCTGAGTCTGAATACCATGGTCAGAGATCCATATGTATCTCAATGTGTGAGATTTCTGTCTCCTCTGGGGAGATTCTATGTGAGAAATACTCACAAGAAAAAGGTTGGAGGGACAATGTTACCTACTTAGGGCCAGATATCTATTTGTATTTCACCATGTTAGATTACTCTTGGGGAGATTTGTGAGAAAGGTACTCATAAGAACAATGGTATCCAGGGATGTGGTGGGCTACTTAGGGCCAAAGAATATGGTTGAATTTTTATCTTTGTTTAGGTTTGTGAGATCCTTCTCTTTGTAGGGGATATTTTATGAGAGAAATAATTATAATAAAAATTATATCTAGGTATAAGGTGACCTATTGCAGATAGAGGCTTTGACTATATATCTATCTCCTCTTCAATATGCCGAAGTTATGCCTCCTTAGGGAATATTATTTGAAATAGGTTCATAAAAATAGATGTCTAGGGACAAGGTGACCCACTTTAGATGAGTGGTTGGGGTTGATATCCATCTCTATTTTTGTGTGTGATATTATATTCTCCCCACGGGAGATTTTATGATAGAAATAGTCACAAAGGATATCTAGGAACAAGGTGATCCACATGGCAAAAAAGGTTGTGGTTGAATATCCAGCCGTGTCTAGGTCTATTAGATTCCTTTTTCCTTAGGGGAGAATTTATGAGAGAAATACTCACAACAAAAAGGTATGATGATCCAACTTTAGGTCAATATGAAGGAAATATATTGGCTAATTTTATGTCATGATCCAGGTTTGGAAAGATTTGATGGTGACAATAAGGTGAATGGGCTAGTTTTAGGCCATGGTTCATGACCTTGCTATAAATAGGCAAAGGTAGGAGGACATTCATTCTACTAGGTGACATCTATGCAAACCATATGATCCTTTAGATTAGGTAAAACTGATTTGCCCATGCCATGTGATGATGAAGTTACATACAACATTGAGGATTGGGTATCACGATGGCCTAATTGTGAATATTTACTTTAAAAGGAACAAGATGAGTTAGACGGCCTTAAATAAAGTGATTATTGGTCAAATGTAGGTATGAGTGATCAGGGCTGAAGTAGGTGGTACATACCTGGATATGGTTTTTTCAAGATTGCATAGAACTTGTAGGTTAAATTTGGCAGCCTATCATTGTGTGGTTGAAAGTTTAAAATAGGTTTCGACAAGGAGAATGATTGTTGGAAATGTTTCTTGAATTGGGTGATCTTTCATCCCATTCATGATTTAGGGTTAAGCTTGATGAGTATTCAAAGTTTTGAATAACTTCTGGTAGACTTTTGGTAGATACCAAAGGTTCACGTATGCGTGATGGCTCATGAGAAGAGGTCAAAATAGAGAAGCCATTCATCATGGATCAAGTTAGAAGATCTTGGAAAAGATTTCTAAAATATAAGGTGTCATGAGGGATAACTTTTACAGCCTTTAGAGATGACGTAGGGTACCAAAAAATAAGCCAACCACTTTATTGAGATATGATATGTAAGTGTAGACTTTATCATCCTAATCAAGGAGTTATGGGTTGTGGAACTAAGGTGACGTGATTGAATTTGGATAGCCCACCAGTGTAGGGTAGGTTGGGAAAATGATCAATGAGATCATCAAACACGTTGAAAGATTGCATTCATGATTTCTTTAAATCCAAGGAAATTACTAAGGATATCTCAATATTGAAAGGATTATTTAGATTAAAAATATTGGTCAAACATGCCAAGGAATGAAGATATTGATTCATGTTTTAAAATATGGTTCAACTTTGTTGAGATTGAAAATATTTTCAACTTTGTTGATATTGAAAAGGTTGTCCAAATTTGTTGAGATTGAAAATATTGTTAATTTAAATTGTTGATTGATGTTATTAATTGAAGACTGTTGATTGTTTAGGATCATTTGAGATTGTTTGTGGAGAATGTGATTTATAGATTGTTGGTTTGAGAGTGTAACCTACAAATGATGATATTAGGAGAAGATGAGACTAGAGCAACCTTTTAGGAGTTTTCTATGGTTTCTTCTCCTTTCTATCTTCTTATGTTTATTTATTGACCATGAGGGGCTAAAACACCAATGATCGGATCCAGGAGTGGCCAGATGTTAACTCTATGCATGCTCATATTTTTATTATATACAATATAATCTTTTTCTTTATATTCTAATAACATAAAATCTTAACTGCCTTCTTGTGCTTCATCACCATTGATTGTAATAAATTATTAACTGTTTTGAAAGAAGAGTTAACAATGAAAAGCCATTATCATCACACTATAATGTATTGTCAATGTGGGATAACCACTAGCAAGTAATTGTCCAAAGATAGTTCTTAACATCTAGTATCTTATATTGACGTTGCAAAAGAAGATTGGTTATTAGGTTCAAAAGTGTGTTGTGCTACAAAAGTGGGTAGTACAAGTTGCAGACGCTTAATCCTAGGAAGTAAAACATGTTGTATTGATTTAATAGAATGCATACAAAGGTTGTCAGTATGGTATCCTGAAGAGTGCATCCCTCTGATCTTCCATTCAATTTACCTTATGTAGTTTTCATTCACATTCATAGTTTTTTATCAACCAAAGAACTCATTCTGGTCTTAACTAATGTGTTTTAGTTAGTAGAAGTGTATAGCATTCCCAAATCCCTGATTTCGACACTAAATCCTCATTATGTAATTTTACTACTATAAGGCATAAACTTTTGTTTAACCCACATACTTAAGTTTTGTCATGTATTTGCTGTCATTTCCGATTAGCAATGATAGAACAAAGAATACCATAACCGACCATTCTAAGCCACTTTTTCTTTATAGTTAAAAATTTCATGTAGACTCTTTTTTCTCTTGGTTAGTTTACTGTGATTCTCACAAACTAGTTCCCTTTTTTAAGTTCTTGTTCATGGTCCACAAAAAAACTACAAACTACGATGACTCTTTATCATAACCACTCAAGGACAACCTAAAGGTTGAGCAAGTGTTGGAACCTATTCCCAAAAAAGCAATGGTAGAAGAAGAACGACATGTCTAACCACATTGAGAATAACTATGATGTAGAAATCTCAATCGATGAGAAAAAAATATGGAAGAAGATCAAAGCATCGTATGTTATGACACAATTGGGTCCTTCCAAGATGCCAATGGTCATCATGTAGAGCTACAAGTAGATCCAAGACTTGTTTCTCTTATCAAAATCCAAACTTTCCAGGGGCTCAGTTATAAAGAACCCATGCAACATATTAATTGTTTTGGTTGAATGGTGTGGGATGAAAAAATTAGACAGTTTCCTTGCCACTGTTATCATTCGGAAACTATTTTCATATTCTTTAACAAACAAAGCTAAAACATAGTTCTTAAGTTTAGCATCTTAATGAATAAGATCATGGGAGGGAATGAATGACTTT
The DNA here is from genome assembly GCA_963693085.1 of Alisma plantago-aquatica. Taxonomy (NCBI): domain Eukaryota; kingdom Viridiplantae; phylum Streptophyta; class Magnoliopsida; order Alismatales; family Alismataceae; genus Alisma; species Alisma plantago-aquatica. The sequence continues at coordinate 1,045,226,709 of OY856411.1, read as the reverse complement.
TCCTTTGAAAAATATTTCCCCCCTCAAAAGACCAAAAATTTGGTCAGTAAAATTTCTGGATTCAAGTAGGATGATGAAAAATCCTTTTCAGAGGCATAGGAAATATTTCCAAACAAGTTAGGGAAAGTACCACACAATGCGATTGATTTCTATGGGAATGCTAAGACCTTTTACTATGATTTTCGCACAAGAGATAGAAACACATTCGATAGCATTGGTTTGAGTTTTATTTTTTAAATAATAAACTATAAAATGACATGCCCTTGTTTGGTTCAAGATGGAGATTACAAAATCTGGACTAGATTAGACCAGATTAGTCCAATCATCGAGTTTATCTGGACTTGAGTCAATCCTATTTCTATTTGGCAAACTCATCTCATCATTAAATTAGACTGACCTCATAACTTGTGTTTTTCAGTCTGGTATATGAAACAAAATACACAAAAGACAGAGCGAAATCCAGACTGGGTTTCTGAAATCATGCTGCTAGCAGGACTGACTTAATCCGAATATCAGGACAACAGAACCCAAAATGGGGGCCATTTTAGGATGTTCAACCAAACACACATCTGCCAACCCAGACTGGATTGTGCTGATGTGGCACAAAAAGACAAGCCGAAATATAGATGATATCTTAAACCAAACAGGGGCCATGAGATCCTAAAAACATGGCTAGAAACTAGTCTAGGGGAGATGAGCATGAGTAATTGACCTCTTCCAAAAGTTCTCAAAAATCAAATGATGTTATGGAAATCAAGACCCATGTGGACAAGTTGGTGTTGCAATTCAAGAAGAAGAATGAGTACCCTTGGAGTAATAATGCAAAATCTTCTTAGAAAGATCCCAATAACTTCCAACATGATTCATCATAGGAACACCAACATTTTTTTCACTAGTAGCAAGTAACTAGACATTTTAGGAGGGGTAGTGACCTAATAATGACAATGAATTGAGATATATTCTTGGGAAATATATCAATAAAATTGGTAAATATATTGAACAATCAACTAAGGAAGCCTAGGTGTCACTAATGGAAACATATAAAACAATTCAAAACTTCATCTCAACATTGGTTCTCAGACACCTCACATAGATATGAACAACCACAAGTGGTAGCATTGCACAATGGGAAGGTGTTGGAGAGGGAAGTAGAGGCTTGTCAAGAATTAGGCACTCCCTTCATAGAAGAAGGGGAAAATATAATTATAGATCAAAATGCAGGAATGGTGGTAGGTTAAAGTTCAAGTTAGCCCAACATAGGAGGTGAAAAATCCTCTAAAGGGACTACATTCCACCACATCATAAGAATACTTTGTCGCTCATACCTTTCCCAAACAACATGAAGAAAGACCAAAAATTCTAGATTTCTAGACGTCTTTTACAAACTCCATGTGAAATGCCCCTTGGTAGAGGCTCTTGAGAAAATTCTATCCTATGGAAATTTTCTACAGGAAATGATTACCAAGAAGAGAAGGATTGCATATGTTGATATGGTTGTTCTGAATGAAGAAGTCAGACTGATAATAGAAAGAAAGATTCGTAGAAAGAGATAATATACTAACTGATTCAATATTCCATGGTTTACATGAATGTGTCATTTTGTTGATTCCTTATGTGATCCCGGAGCAAGCATCAATTTTGATGATGAAGACATTATAAAGATTGGTTTTTCACATACCAAAAATATTAATATGACTATTCATGTGGAGGAAAAATCTTTTGCATGGTCCTTTTATATATGTGAGGATGTCCTGATCAATATAGATATATTTATATTTTGTGTATCTTTTCTTGTAATTGAGATGCATTAAAAACATGGTTCTAATGTAATCTTGGGCATGTCATTCTCGGACATAAGATGTTACATTAGAGATGGAAAAAGGAAGAAAGATACTTGGAATTGAATATTATGCAATGGAATTAAAGATTCTAGAAAAACCCAACAAGCTAACAAAAATCATCACAATAGTTGCATGCCTTCCAGTACTTGTAGATGCACCCTAACTTCTAGGGAATCCTTTCTTAGACATGGCTTACACAATACAATAATTGATAATGGGTGTCTCCAAGTTGAGGCAATAGAGGAATTTTTTATAGTATCGTTTGTTAAAGAAATCAAGATCCCGAACAACCATGTAATCCTCTTGTGCATGCTCATATCTTATAAGAAGTACAAGAGGCCCTACAACATTCATATTCAACACTCCCATTCAATGCATGTCTGATGTACTTGATAGAAGTAACCATTTGTGAGGATCTCACAACAGAATGCAAATTATTTTTGAAGGTGTTACCCGTACACTACATGAGTAAGTTTGAGGATTTGGGTCCATCACTACCTCACTTGGTAACATCACTAGAGCATACTCTAGATCTAGAACATGAATCCATTGCTACCACATTTGAAGTAAAGTTTCTTAGCAATAGAAGAAAATCTTCTAATTATTATTTCTTCATCCTTACGAGTCTCAAAAGTGAATCAATTTGTTCATTGTTCTCAAGAACCATCACACAACATTCGAGCGGTCCATAGAAGATATCAAGGGGAAGTTTCCAACCATATATCAACAAAAAAGCCACCTCGATGAGGTATCTAAGATAGTATTCCATCCTCATAGAATACTAAATCCATTCATTACATAGGTAGGTGAATAAAGAGATAACCAAACTCCTATCAACATGTATATGCAAATTTTGACTTTAAATGGGTAAGTCCAATATAAGTAGTTTCAAAGAAATGTGGTATCAGAGTTAGTATCAATTACACTAATGAGTTATTGTATATTGAGCTAGTTATATGAGGCAAATTATTATAGACTATCAATGTCTCAATGTTGTTATGCATAAAAAATACTTCCCTTTATCTTTCATCGACCAAATTTTAGAATAGGTCACTGGCCTCACATTTTAGTTTGTTAGATGCTTATTCGCTATATAATAAAATTTTGAAAGAGACTAAGGACCTATATAAGTCTATATTCACTTGTCCTTACAGTACACTTGGTTATACAAGCATGTCATTCAGACTTTGTAATGTGGCTACTACTTTCCAAGGTTCATTCTTGCCATTTTTTCAAATATGGTGGAGCGGTTCCTTGAGGTATTAATAGATGATTTTAGTGTGTACATGGAATATTTTGAGGTCTACTTGCAAAATTTGGACCATGGGTTACAAAGATATGAGGACATCAACCTTGTTTTAAATTAGAGGAAATGTCACATAATGGTTAACAAATGGATAGTTTTGGGATACAAGGTGTCCAATAAATAAATCAAAGTTGACCCCACAATTGATGTGATTTTAAAACTTCCTACATCTTCATAGGTGAAAGGAGTAAGGAATTTTTAGGACACATGGGCTTTTATTGGTGATTTGTCACAGATAAAATTGCAAAACCCCTTTTGAAATTGTTAAATAAGGTGGATGATTTTGATTTATACAAACGATGTTTACATTGTTTCAAAATATTAAAGAAAACACTGATTTCTACACACGTGGAGGTATCCCTAGATTAGATCCAATCATTTGAGTTGATATATGAGGCTTATGACTATGCTTTTCAGGCAATTTTGAGCCAAACAAATGAGCGTACCTTGTCATTAATTTACTATGATTCACAAACTCTAAATGATGCTCAATTGAATTACACCACCATTAAGAAGGAGCTTCTAGAAGTACTTCTATCCTTTGATAATTTTAGACAGTATCTGATTGGGTGAAAGTGATGGTACTGATAGAGCATTTTGCAATAAGCTTTTTACTATAGAAGAAGCCCAGTTGAAATGTTAGGTTTTTGGTTTGCAAGAATTTGATATAGAGATAAGGGACAATGCCAACACCTAGAATGTTGTGGTAGACCATCTTTGTCGCTTGGAGAAAGTGGATGAGACTTTATTAGAGGCACCAATATAGGAAAATTCACATGATGAGGTATTGTTGATTATCAAACATAGGGTGCCCTACTATTATGATTATGTGAACTATTTAGCAAGTGGGGTAATGCTGGATGATTGGTATGCATTGGAGAGGAAGAAATTCTTTTATTCTCTACTTTATTTGGGATCATCATATCTTGTTGAAATAATACAGAGATGACATCTTTAGACAATGTGTTTCAAAATCGGAGATGGAAAACATTCTTGCTCATTGCATTCAAAGCCCAGAAGTGGAAATCAAGCAAGCATTAAGATTGTTGTTGAAGCCTTAGAGCATAATTTCTATTGGTTGAATATGTTCAAAGACTCATGTAAAAGAAATGTTATGCATGTTAACATACTGGCAACATATCCAAGAGATATTAAGAGCCCCTCAGAATATCTTAGGAAGTTGAACTTTTTTATTTACCAATTATCAATTTTGTGGGACCATTCATGTTTCCCACTTCAAATATTTGTATTTTGTTAGATGTTGATTATGTGTCCAAATAGGTTTTCAGAACTCATACTTTGACTAATGATGCACATGTTCTACAAGTTTGTTTAAAACAATATTTTTTTTGCAAATTTGTGGTTCTTGGAATGATCATAGGTGATGTAAGTTCACACATCATAAACCACCACTTTAGTGCATTGTTGAACAAATCATAACGAAATGGCACAACATATCATACAAACACCCATGGACAAGTTGAGGTCTCCATAGGGAGATAAATACAATCTTACAAAAAAAAATTCTCAAAACCAGAAATAATGTGAGTATGCAACTCAAAACCCTCTAGGCATATCAGAGTGATGTCAAAACCCCTACAGGAATCACACCATATTTTTTTTTATGGAAGGGCATGACATTTTCCTATGGAACTTGAGCATAGAGTCGTGCGGGCACTTCAGAAGTTATGTTTAGATCTTTCTTCTGGTTGCATAAAGTAAAATTTTGAGTTAAACAATCAACATGGGATTTGGTTGGATGCCTATGAAAATGTTAAACTATATAAAGAACACACAAAAAAGATTCATGATAGGCACTTATTGCATAGGATATTCAAGCTAGGGAAAAAGGTCTATGTTTCAATTCAAGGATGAAGTTGCAACCTGGAAAATTTAGGTCTACATGGACAGTTCCCAACATCAACAATTTAAGGTAGTAGAACTGAGCTATGGTTCAAAATTTATCAAAACAATGGTCATAGATTGAAACAATATTAAGGAGGAGAATTAGTTGGTGACTACTTGAAGATCAAGTTTTTAGACATCACCTTGATTTTGGGAGGCAAGCCTATGACTTTATACAAGGGTACTTTATGGGAGGCAACCCACACTTTCTTTTTCATCCAATATATTTAGTTTTAAACTTTCAACTTTATAGTAGAGTAATTCTAATGCAAATTATGATGCAAGTAAAGAAGGAACCTTTACATGTTTGTTCAATGTGTAAGTTCACAGAAATATCCTCATTTTTATGGTATCAACTTGGTTATAAAAATGACAACTTGCAATCACTCCAAGTAATTGGTACCACCAATGATGATATTAGTAGCACTAAAAATGGCTGAATTTTATTAAAAAAATTTGTAGGAAGAGCTTGAGGATGCATATTCGCTTACATTCACTAGTTTTTGTTAAACATGAACAAGATCATGGTGATAACAAAATCATTGAAGTATATCCTTCAGCTAGTTTTTTCAATGATATACAGGAGAAAGCCTATGCACCCTCCTTTAATGGTACAATTGTTCCATCTGTTCTTATTTCCTGTTGGTTTTTGCTATTGTGAGAAATTTCATGTTTAATATTTTGGGTAAGAAGAATCAAATAGTGCATCCATCCTTAATCAATCTTCACATTTTTAACTTTGTATCACATTTCCCAATAAAATGTTTTTAATTAAATTGTTGTTGTTTTTTATGAACATTAGTTTTTTTAAGTGTCCATTTATATCTGGTGTATTTATGGATGAAGTGAAAAAAATATAGTTAGGATTACCTATCCTTTAATAGCATGGTATCAAATTAAAGTTCCAATTTTCATTCCACATCTATCTACTGTAAAAATTGGATACAGTAACCCGGCCAGCGTAGTCCGGGCGGTCAAGCCAGTGCGCCCCTCACGAAGGGTCGCTGATTCGAATCCGCTCGGGTCAGCTGTATTTACCAACCTCTTGGGTCATCCGGGCTCTGGCATCTATTTGGAGAGGGGGTGGGCTTCGGCCCATTCAGATCCAAAAAAAAACTGGATATAGAAAAATAGCCACGTGTATCAATTCAAGTATTTGTCTTTGTGTACTCTTATGTTTGAAATTTTATTTTTCTTATCTAAGGGTACTCAACATCAGGAATTGAGGGTATTAGTTAAAATTGAGACATATGTGTTGAACTTAACATATAACTCTATTCTTGGTTTTTTTTATTGAAGATGATGCTTGAGTGTTATCTAACATAGTATTAGTAATATGTCTCTCAATTATTTTTCTAAATATAGAAACCATGTTGTATACATCCTTACTCCTCCAAATTGTGAAATTCCTTACCTTACCCATCAAATTTGTATAGCTTATAATTTTATAAAAGAATAAGAAAAGGGAGAATGAGGAGAAGGAGAAAAAGGAATAGAAATATCTCACTCGAAAAAATTTGTGGAATTTAATATTAAATGGCCTTCCACCTTCACTCATCACTAGAATGAGGCAGCCACATCATCCATCATTCTAGAAAAATTGTAGTAGTAGAGCACATTCGATTTTCATTCCATCCATCATATAGTTATATCATTTTGTACTCTTCTATAAATGGTTTGGATTAAGTGTGATTTCTATTTTACACCACCCATTCCATCCACCCACCACTCCATGTGGAAGCCCGGCAAAAAGAAAATTTCCATGCTTTCAATAATATTTAGGAAACTACATCATAATAGAATATTTTCAATAGAATAGAGTAGTTAGGGAGTTCTTATTACACATAGTTTAACTTAGAATTTTTTCTTTGCATCTCTATGATTTGACTTACTATGTGTTAAACAGTCTGATATTGAAGTTTTGTTTTTCATAATTGTTCGTTTGTATAATAATTTCTTGTTCTATGGTTGGAGAGAACTAGTTTGGGATTATTAAGTCAAGGATGATTAGAATGATTTAGTTCACATGTCTCTATTTGTTTTCTTCTTCATCCAAATATAAAGTATTATTCCTCAAGGGCAAGAAACATTCAAACTCAGGGTATTTTGGTACACATGATTTCTCTAAAAAAATTGGGCCATAAAGACATGTCTTCAGGATAATTTCCCTCATATTCATGTGTTTTATGAACATTTTCCCTAAAATAATCTTATGCAGCAATATTATCTATTTTATATGTATATAGGCCAAAAGTGTGTCATTTTATTATTTTCTTAACTTATTGATGCATTATTGTAGACTTTTACAAGAAAATATTGAAGAAAGTTGGTACCACTGACTTGTGTTTGTGGCACTGACTGTGAAGGAAATGCATCGAAAATGAGAGAAGAAGAATCAAAAATAAAGGAGGGGAAAATAAAAAAAAATCATTCTACCATAGACCCAAGTTGGTGGCACCTATATGTTAAGCCCTTTTGACAATATAAGTGAGGAAGTGAGTGGCACCAACTTTTCTCAGTGTCAGTGACATTTTCCTAAAGGATAGGATCAAAACAAGGCACATATGACACTATTTGGCCAAAAGGTGTCCTATTTCTCACTATATACAAAAAAGAGGGGAACAACCTAAACTTATCTCATTCAAGAGAGATCACACTAGAGGCATTTCATTATCAGGCTATCCTATCAACTATCATTGGAGAAACCATAGCTCAAGAAAGAGGAGAAGAAGAGACCAAAGAAACCTTTCAAGAATTCTCTATGATTTTCTTTACATTTCTCCCTTCATTAGATTCTTTGTTGAGCATGAGGAGTCTAAAGCATCATTCTTTAGGACCCAAGAGTAGGCAGATGTTAACTATATGTATGTTCATATTGATTCAATACAAAATAATCCTTTTCTTTGGATTTTGATAATAGATAACTCCATTATTTATGATTGGTCACTATATGTTTTTATTAGATTGTTAAATGTTGAAAACAAGGTCAACATTTAGGTTGCATTTGGTACATGGTGACAAAACACGTGGTGACGGTGGCAGTGACGGTGACGATGGCGTTGATGGTGAAATTGTTAAAAAATGTTGTTTGGTAACACCTGCATGGTGATTGTGAATGGGATGGGGAAATACTTAAAAAGTGTTGTTTGTTACATGGTTATGGTGATGGGGATAGGAAACTATTTTTATAGAAAACACCTCATACAAGTACAAATTATATTTATTAAACACCTCATACATGAACATTTCTTTTGGCATGAATAATGCAGACATGCTATCATCAAATTTTACTATGGGTATGAACTATTTAGTTTAAAGAAATATCAAGGAGACTCTTTCACATGCGGGTTCTATATTGAAAAATTATGAAAATAAAAATATTTCATCAAAAATATTTTCTTGATAATTACAACATGATCAAATTTTCTCAATGATATTGCATGTGACTTGAATTTGCTCATGTTGTGGGCAGCAAAAGAAGGCCCTCATCATATATCAAAGCTCAACTAGATAAAGATACACTTTGGTATGTAAATTAATTTCAATTCCTATGGCATCCAAACTAAGAAAAATATCAGCTTCTGAGAATTGTTGTGGAATACATTTTACATAAATTGTATTTCCTTCTCTAATAGTTTCAACAAAATTGTTTATGGAGTCTTCAAAAATAGCACTTGAGCATTTGAATATTGATGCCATGGCTAATGATATTTAAAAAAATACATGACTTGTTCTTCAAGTTTTGAGTTTTTTGTATCATTCAAGTCTCATCTATCCTAAGCATATCAGATAGGCGTGTAAATGCGACCACACCCATTCTTAACATTTCCCTAAAATTGATGTCTATATTTAGATAGTAGAGTGTTGTTTTCCTAATTCTTGATATTTAACTCATTGATTCTCTCAAAGGCCACTCTAGAAAAGAATGATTTTTGTGTCTTCATACCATGAGCTATTGAACTACAAGGCATATTACATGCACTATATCTAGATGATGATGACGCTTCCATGAATCATCTAGATTTCTCATTGTAAAAATATAACATGTCACTAGAAAAATTTTAATATTTTTTTATGATAATATTTAAAATGTATTAAAGATAATGATTTATATTCATATCACATGACAAATCGATGTAAAAAGATGTTAGTACTTACATGGACAGAACTAAACTAGTAGGAAATTCGCTTGGAAGGAACCAAATCTTTTGTATCTTCAAGTTTCATTAGCATAGAAAAAGATAACGATATAGATTTATTCATTTATAACGATATAGATTTAGTCATTTATCTTGTAGGAAAAAAGGTTTAGCATAAAACTTAGACTTGGAGGAAAAGTGTGGTCAGAAATGTTGTCCTGGAGAAAAAAAGGTGTCCTGGAGGAAAAAAGTATGGTGAGAATTTTTTTTCTTAGAGGGAAAAACAATTTTATGGGAAACGTCGCCTTCGAGGAAAAAATGTCTGCTGGGGGAAAAAGGTGTTGTGGGAAATTTTTTTTGGATGAATAATGAATTTGACGGAACTTTATCTTGCAAGAAAAAAAGTTTTGTGGAAAGCTTTATTTTGGAGGCAAAATGGTGTGGTGGGAAATGTTGTCTTGGAGAGAAAAAGGTGTGGCGGGAAATTTTTTCTTCGAGGGAAAAAAGATTTGACAGGAAACTTTGTCTTGCAAGCAAAAAAGTTTTATGGGATGCTTTATTATGGAGGGAAAATGGTGGTGGCGGGAAAAGTTATCATGGAGGGAAAATGGTGTGGCGGGAAAAGTTATCTTGGAGGGAAAAAGTGTGGTGCGAAATTTTTTTCTTGGAGGGAAAAGGGTTTGACGGGAAACTATCTTGCAAGAAAAAAGATTTAGAGGGAAAATTTATCTTTGATGAAATAGGTGTGGCGGGAAACATTGTCTTGGAGAAAAAATATATGGCGGGAAAAACTTGTCTTGGAGAGAAACTTGCAGTAGGAAATTATTCTATTAGAAGGGAGATTTTTAGAGAAAAATAAATATTTATAGTTGGTAATGGGTACATTAACCAAATAAAATAAAAAATATTGGGTGAAATTTTCTTTTCAAAAAAATAAGATACATAAATAGTATTTAGGGAAAAATAAAGTTTAGTGGAAAATCAAAATTTGTTGGCATGAAATAAGTCTTGTAGGGAAACATGTGGCATAGAGAAGGGAAAATATAGGTGAATTGTTCATTGTGAATATGTCCATATATTAATGGTACCTAAAAAGAAACTTTGTTCACCATCATTTACAATCATTCACTATGCTTTTGCATGAGGACAAAAACATGCCAAAATTCACCATGGATTCACCACAGAAAAAAATCCCATCACTATCAGTCTATCACCATGCTTACCAAATAGCCTTTTTTATTTCACCATGATTCCCCTCCCCATGATTCACCACATACCAAATGCAGCCTTAGAAAAGTTGTTATCATCACAACCAATAACATATTGCGAAAGTGGATTAACCACTATGAAGTTGTTGTATAGAGATAATTCTTTATCTTAAATTGTTCTTATATTAGTCATGCAAAAGCAGATTAATAACTAGGCTAAATAGTGTGCTATGATGTGAAAGTAGGTAGTAAAAACTACAAAATCTTAATCTAAGGAAGTACATAGGTTGTATTGATCTATGAGAATACATGGATATGTGACACTATGGTAAAACTAGAATTCTAAATAATCCATCCATCCAATATTCCATTCACTTTACAACTACAATTTTAATTCTCATTCTTAGTTTTTAATCAACCAATAAACTCCTTTACTAGAATCAGCTGAGTAATTTCTAACAATCTCAATTCACTGAGTTCAATATCCAGGCCTTGTTGAGTCCCTATACTACTCTAACACGCACACTTATGTTTATCAGGCACACTTAAGTCGTGTAACCCACACATTCTCAATATTCTTGTCACACATCTACGAAATTTTTGGTCTCTTTTAGCCACTTTTTTGTTTACACATCACACATTACCAAGCCATGATCGTTGTACCACATGACAACATGTGCATGGTTCAATTAAGCCAAGTGTCTATGGTTTTGAGTAAATATTACTAACATGGATTTTTTACATTTTATTTTTGGCTCACAATACAAATATACACTATAAGTCCACTCTTAATCAAATAAATCTCTACATACAAGATTTGTAAAGAAACTATGATAAGGAAGACAATTTTCAAATTTTCAAACCATGAGTCCAGTGGGCAAACGTAGGACTAGAGTTTATGTGTTTATTAAAACGTGAATTAATTCCTACAAGGGTGTGGCTCACTGGTGATCGGACCGTGAACGTAGGTAGAGGTCTTAGGTTCAAATCCTCATGGGGACGAATAAACTGGGATTTATGTCTGACAAGGTTTGTGCCAAACACTATAAATAGAAGAAGAGGAAGGCCTAAATTAACATGGGATGAGCTTATAAAGAGAGATTTTGAATCTCTACATCTCAATCAGAATATGGCCCATGATAGAGCTGAATGGAAACGAAGGATACATGTAGCCAACTCCAACATAGTTGGGATTGAGGCTTAGATGATGATGATGATGATGATGATGATGATGGTTTGCACCGAAACTAATGGGTTGCACACTTGATTTACCATACTCCTCCTGTGTCAGGCCTCCATAGGTTAATGAGGGTTCGGGGAGAGGAAGTCTCCTTGATGACTCTTTTTTTAAATGTGAAAGAATGAACAATGTCTATAAAAGTAAAAGGAATTAGGTTTTGGATATAAGAAATAATAAGGAACACTAGACAATATTAGGTAAGCAGTTCCATGCATTGTGAGTATTTGATATCGATTTACAACCACATTATGGTCTTATGTTTCATGATTTTGAGGACAAATATATGCATAGTTCAAGAGTCCAATTTGAATGATATTTCCACAAATTTCCTAGAAAAATATGAAATGATTCTTAAGATATCGAGTAATATTTTGACAAATTCATATCATGCTCCTGGAAAATTCAATTGAAGCTAATCAATATATAGTTTTTTAAGAATCATGTAAATGGTTGTTATAATTTTATCCTCCTAACTTATTTTGAGGCTTTTGACCATATGAGCTCAAATGATGCATACTAGAAACCAAGTACAAATCATGAGATCAAATGGAGAATATTGAAACTTAGATGCAATCATGATCTCAAATGGAGATCAACTTAAGCATGAGCCTTATGAGCTTAGTTTGTCCAAAGTGAAGAATAGAGAAAAATTAAATAAACTTAAGATAAGAATGTATAAACATAGAACTATTGCATTTTCATTTTATGTGTACCCTCATTGCCAAATATGACTTATTTTGTTATAATGACAATCAATGTCTCTTATTGTAACTAATGGGAAATACGACATCAGATAGGTAGAGAAAATAAAATTTTTACTGGTGTAATTACCATTAATCAATGGATCACGTCAATAACTATGTAATGGAAAGAATGGTTTCATGAAGATATGCCTAATCCTGGAGTGAGTCTAGCAACAATCCTCGTTGATGTAGATGTGCACTCTATCTTAGACGGTGTCTGTACAACTCCTAGTTGCATTGGGACTCGTCTGAATGCTCCTTCACGGATAGAAAAATCAAACAACTACTGCAATGGTTCCTCATATCTCGTCACATACTGCGAGTTGATGTTGCCCTCCTAGCAGCAGGCAAAAGACTCTTGCCTCTAGAGTAGTCCACATAGACCTACTAGAACTCCTATCATCTCAAAAGACCATACAAGAAGGAGTTGTCCCTCCCGTTGGTGTACTAGTCACCAACCTACACTCCTACATCAATGATCTCAGTTGTTCTCATTGTTGGCTATTTCTCCCTAGTTTGGAAGGACTTTCCTGGGCTCTCATGGTTATCACAAATAGAGAAGGCAACATTTGTCAGAGCAACTGATTCTCAATTCAGTGTATTGTTCTCCAGAAAGCCCCCAATACCCCTCTATTTATAGGCGGGGTTTGGGCCAGGGTTCCCAGTGTGTGCGGGAGTGGAAGGGATGGGAAGATCTTGAATTTTTGCAACAATTCTAAAAACTCACAACCTACAATAGTTGAAACGGACATCTGGCTAACCCAGATGGTCATCTTTCACTATGAGACGATCATTTCCCAATTGTACATGAAATTGGCAACTCAATTCCCATCAGAGTTGGACATTGATTTCCTTGCACAACAAGTAATTAAAAGGTGAAACAATAGGAAAATGTCTAGAACCTTCCCTAGACTACACTGGACCATCTTGCTCATGTGAGAAGGCCATCTTGTTCACCCAGACGGTCGTCTAGTGACCCAAGCCGATCTAGTTGGTTGGGTCAGTTTGCTTCTTGGCTAATTTCCACTGAAATTAACTTTGACTCTTCAGATGCCCATCTCAACACTTGAAATGACCATTTAGCAATTTCCAGATGCCCATCCCAACACCACAGACGATCGTTTGGTAGTGTTATCATGATGATTTTTGTGTGAATCAAATGCCTAAACATTTTATCAATTCATTCAATTCTTATTCAAAATTCAACTTATCTTCTATATGAGTTCCTATGTGTGTGATCCTATAGGTCCCATATTAGATTGGCAATGAATGTCCATAACGCTTTATGAAATCACAAGTAATGAGTAGTGCCTAGACACACATTATTTCTAACCAAGTAAACGGAAAGTTGGAGAACGACTTCAACCTACAATATGGGCATGGTGTTACAGTGTTTGTATAGTTCCTTTGTCACTGATATCCAGATTGAACTAGAGGCATGCAGTAATCATCCTCATTATTATTCAATCTTGTTTCTTGAACTAGAGCAGACTGTCTGAGATATATTCAAGCTCAATATCACATATTGACTCACATGTGTGTAGTCACACATTTCTTAGTCTTGCTAATCAAGAAGTCTTGAATGTCATACTCCCTTAGGAGGGAGAAATCTCATCTCTATCACTTATAGTCAGTCCCCATGTGTCACAACCACCCAATCATCACCTTTCTAACAACTCATGTCTTAGGATTGCTTTTGATGATGTCAAAGCATACCGAACAACATGTGATGAGTGTAGTGATTTTAGGTCTAAGAACTAAAAATGCCATCATCACTATAAGATGTGTTTCTGACCTACCTAGTTAAGGTTTCCATGTATCACTTATGGTGGGTCCATCTGATGCATTATTCTCTAACATGTAAGTGTGTGCTTCGTTTGATATCACCAGATCATGACTAATGAGATTTTGTCATCAACCAACTCATACTCTGATTTTATGTGTTATTGTTGTCTATTTACCTTCCGCAATAACAATTGATCAATAACATTATAAGAATGTATATACTCTTAACATATGTATGATCCCACTGTTTAGGTCCTCATCTTGAAGACATACATCATTGAGTAATATCATCCTCTAGACATTAATTCTATTGTTTCATTATCTCAATTACTTAATAGACACAATAAATTCAAAGCTTTCCTTTATTATTAATCAAATCGTTTACATTTATGCCATTAAAATCATTTAGGATTGGCTCTCTGGGCATACATACCAACAAACTCCCACTTGCACATACAACCAATCACCCATGTATCACATATCGAGTGGCCTAAAATGAACATCATGCTTCTGTTGTGAAAGTGTTTTAGTCAAGGGATCCACAAAATTATTCTCAGTTGGTACTATGCAAATATTTTCATCTCCTCATTGTACAATCTCTCATATGAGATGATACCACCTTTGTATATACTTTGAGCACTAATGTGATGTGTGTTCCTTAGCTTGTGAAATAGCTCCATTGTTGTCACAATATAGTTTGATTGTGTCACTGATGCTTGGAACGACCCCAAGTTCTTTGATAAACTTCTTAATCCATACAACCTCCTTTGTTGCAATTGATGTAGAAATATACTTCGATTCTGCTGTAGAATAGACAATAGTTTCTTTCTTGGAAATCTTCCAACACACAACTCTGTTGTTTAGGCAAAACACAAATCTTGATTGTGGTTTGTAATCATCATTGTCAATTTGGAAGCTTCCATCAGTGTAACCTCTTACCACCAACTCTTCCTCTCTGCTATAGACCAAGAATTGTTCCTAATTCCTTCTCAAGTACCTGAGGATGTTCTTCACAGATGTCTAGTGAGCACCACTGGATCTGAATGATGTTTACCCAACATGCTCAAAGCATACAAGACATCTCGACGGGTGCACAACATCACATACATGATTGATCCAATTGTTGATGCATATGGACTCTCACTCATGTGCTCCCTTTCTTCACACAAATGGGGATTGACTCTTATAGATGATCAGTCCATGCAACGTAGGTAGGTTTCCTCTCATTGAGTTCTCCATGCTGAACCGCTTCAACACTTTGTCAATATATGTGCTCTGACTGAGTCCAAGAAGCCTTCTTGATCAATCTCTATCGATCTTTATAATGAGAACGTAATATTATTCTCCCAAGTCTTTCATATAGAATGTATTCCCAAGCCATGTATTTACCTCTTTTTAAAGTAGGGATGTCATTCCCCATGAATAGTATGTCCTCTACATACAATATGAGCAATACTACCATGCTCCCACTAACCTTCTTATACACACAAGGTTTATCTTCAGTTTGAACACAACCAAAGTCTTTGACTATCTCATCAAAATTAAGATTCCAACTCTGAGATGCTTTCTTCAATCCATAGATTGATCTATGTATCTTACAAATATTATTTGCAAACTTTGGATTTATAAAACCCTCAGGTTGTTCCATATTACATTCTCAAAAAGATTCCCATTAAGGAATGTGGTTTTAACATTCATTTGTCAAATCTCATAGTCGTGATAAGATGCAATAGCAAGCATGATCCTGATAGACTTAACCACGACCATTGGAGAAAAGGTTTTGTAATAGTCAACACCTTGAACTTGTCAGAAACCCTTTTCAAAAAATCTTCCGTATAGGTTTGAACTTTTCCATCCATGTTGGTCTTCTTCTTAAAGACCCAATTGCACCCTACGGGTTTTACCCTTTAGGTAGATCCTCTAAGATCCATACCTTCTTGGTATACAAGGATTCGATCTCAGATCTCATGGACTCAAGCCATTTCTCATGATCTTGTCCCTAAATAGCATCTTGATAGGATATTGGCTCATCATGTATGACCAATTCACTACCTTCCTAAGTCACAAGATATCCATATCTCTCAGGTTGAAGGCATGTCCTATTAAATCTATGAGGTTCCTATTTTACTTAAGGAATTTGATATTTCACAACAACTTGTGAGTCTCTTTGTTTCTCTTGTACTTCTATCAGTTCAATGATCTCTTATTGGTCTTGAACCTCTTTAAGTTCATTTTCGTCCCACTGATTCCTTTGGAAATAAATTTCTTTTCTAAGAATACAACATTTTTGGGAACAAATGTTTTGTTGTTAATTGGGTGGTATAAGTAGTATCCCCTTATCTCTTTCAGATATCCAACAAAATAACATTTATCAGACTTATGGTCAAGCTTTTCAAGAAACATTTTCCTAACATAAGCTTCACATCCCCAAATATTCATAAAAGACACATCAGGATGCTTCCCATGCCATATCTCATATGGTGTCTTTTGAACCGACTTAGATGGTACTCGCTTAAGTGTAAATGCAGCAGTTTCAAGAGCATTATTCATCACATCATATCTAGTAATGTGTGATTCCTTCATTCTAACACACCATTATGTTGTGGTTTTCTAGGTGGAGTCCATTGTGATATAATACCATGGGCTCTCAGAAGGACCTTAAACTCTTGCCTTAATTATCATCCACCTTGATCTTATTGAAGTGCCTTAATACTTTTGCTAAGCTGGTTCTATACTTCATTCATAAACTCTCTACACTTTTAAAGAGTTTCTGACTTATGTTTCATCAAGTAAACATATCCATATCTACTGAATTCATCAATAAAGATTATGAAGTACTGATACCCACCTCTAGGATTTGTTTTAAAAGTGCCACACACATCAATATGTATGAGTCCTAATAGATTACTAGCTCTCTCACTATTTCTAGTGAAGGGTTTCTTGGTCATCTTGTCCAATAAAAAAGACTCACATGTCTCTATTGATTAAAAAATAAAGAATATTCTCGATAACCATCTTTATGGAGTCTAGATATGAGATTCTCATTTATGTTCCATAGACAGAAATGCCAAAGGTATGTTTGGTTTGAGTCATTGAGTTTTTGTCTTTTCGTATTTATGTTATATACTCTTGTCTCTAGATCTATCAGATATAGACCGTTAGACATTGGGGCACTACCACAAAAGATCCCATCTTTACTAATAGAACATCTTCCATTCTTTATAAGAAATATGAATACATTCTTGTCCACACAAGATACATATTTGACATTCATGTTAATGGAAGGTACGTAATAGCAGTTCTCTAAATCTATTACAAGCCCACTTGGTAGAATTAACTCATAGGTTCCAACTGTGTTGGCCGGAACTCTTGTTGCATTTGCAACTCACAGTTCTACCTCACCTATCCCTAAAGGTCTACTTCTTTACAAATCCTTCACATTTAAACAAATGTGTGATCCACATCCGGTATCTAGTACAAATGATGAGGAATTAGTAAAGTTAACTTCAATAGCATATATACTACAAGTAGAGATTTCAATCCCTTTCTTCATCTTCCTAGGTTCCCTTATCCTTCTCCTTATTTTGAGTGGAAAAGACTTAGACTTTAGCTTAGCCACAGAAAGCTTCTTGGCCTTGCTCTTGTCCTTGGACTCAACTCCGCTGATCATCCTCATAGATTTGTCCACCTTCATTTGTATAAGACACTTATCAAGATGTCAAGATACTCTGATAGTGGTTTAGACATGTTACTCAAGTAATAACACTCGGTCAAATGGCTATATGATTTAGGCAACAATTACAAAATAATATATGTGTCCAATCCTAGGCATAAAGGAAATCCCAATCTTTCAAGATGCTACATATACCCAATCATATTGAGCACATGAGGTCGTATTGGATCTCCCTTTGCCAGTTTGCACTCAATTAGAGCTTTAGAGACATTATACCATTATTGCTTCAAATTAGCATCCATGTCTATCTTAGGTGAATTTGGAGTGGAAACAGATATTGGTGTCTGTTTCAGGAACATGTTTCTCAAGGTCCTACACCAGTTATGGAAATAAATTCTCGTTTAATGTGATTGATTGTGATGATTGAATGTTTTTCATTTGATTCTACAAGAGAAAAATTGCATTTGTCAAAAACCATTTTTGATTTTATTTGATTTGAAAATTCATTATTAATTAGGTTTTGAATTAATTATTGATCCCACTATTTTATTCAAATTTATAGCCCTCAAAATTAATTCACAATAATGCAGCGTACAATATTCGAGTGGGTCAAGATCCTAATTTCATCAAATCATGAGCCAGCTAGGGCTGTCAGCCATAACTTGATTCTATTAGGTAGGCAACTTTTGCCAATTGTAGCATATGCCACTTTTGGATAGATGATATGTGCACATCCTTTCCATTGATGATCTGTATGATACTAGGTGCTTAATCCAATTATGATCACCTAGTTAAGACTAATCCATAAGCCAACACGAGTGTGACGATAGTCACCAAATCGACAAACAAATCGTCATTAATTAAACAGAATAAAACATAAACAGCGGATGAACAAAAATCACTAAAAATTAAAACCCTTTTACAAAGAGATCCATTTCTAGGAAAACTCTTTAAGGAAGAACCAAAACTTTATATTCATCATTGTTCACATTGTACATACACTGTACCATTTCTTCTCAAAGACAATATATAATCGTTGCTTTCTCAAAACATATACTTAAAGCGACATCAAACCTTGAGGCATACACGCCAAAATCTCAGATTGTTCATAAAACCAACATGTACTAAATCCAAGGGCCTGAGAGTACAGAGACGACACATAGGACTTCTATCTATAAGACACGACAGACAGTACATACAACCTGAGCTATCATTGTTGCCTCAACTATTGTTCCTCCTCTACAGAAAGATCTTAGTCACCCCGTCCACGTCCACCTAAAAAAGATGTGGATCCCAAGGGGTGAGACAATTGTCCTAGTGAGAGATATAAGTCTCTGTTGACCATATTATTATCACAGATTAAGCATTTATAAACTGAGTAGGTGTTCTTTTATATTAACAGGCAGTATTATAAACTAATCAGATTTGGATTTGAACTGCTCTTTTTGTCGTCTCAGTGGATCGACCCTTATATACTAGCCTTTATCGAAAAGTAGAAAAAGGATAAACTCTAGGATAATTTTCCTAGTGATTGGTGTGTTAAATAATGTGCATCACTCTCATACTTATGACATCCCCAATTAAAATTCATGCCTTTTCTCAATAATAAATGTGTTTGAAAAAATGAGATTCTAGTATATGGTATAAAAATAGTTGATAAAAAGGAATTTCTCATTGTTTCTTAGGTATTTGATATTTCCTTCTTGAAAAATGTATGTCCCTTTTACTTGAGGATGGTTTTGTGTCTAGAACCCTAAGAGAAACACAATTTCATAGATTTATGTATGGAACTATGTGTTAGGGATATGATTTTATTAATTTGGTTCCTTTTTATTTACTCGATGATATCTACTTACATGTCATCTATTCTTCTCATTGCAGATCCCAGCCAACTGAGAATCTTAGACAAAACGTCAAGAGGAGAAAAATACTTATAATGTTTATCTCCTTCTTTCTAGAATATGTGGTGTGGGGCAAGTATGCCGGTATGATCTTAAGCATTATAATAATGATACATCACACCTTTAGTTTGTGTTTAACCAACACAAATATGAAACTACCACGAAGAAGTTAATACAAAAAACTAAATTAGTTTGTCACCTAAAACTAATGTGTTTGGGTTGAGAAGATTCAAGTCATGATCATAATCCCCAAACATTCACTGCATAGGAAGCCTTAAATCTAGAGTAAAATAATTTTGTAGAAACTTTATACAAATGCACTTTCTATCACTCCTTCAAGTAACCTCATCATTCGAAGAACACATTTTCACCTTATACCTCATATGAAGAAAACTCACATTTACTAAGAAACTACTATATTGTTCTAATACGATCATGATAATCCAAACTCTCTGATTTCAAATTAAATAGCAAAATAGCTTTAATACAAAAACATAAATTAAGTTCAAGTAACAATATACGTACAATATTAAAATATGATCTAAATATGAGATATATAGGACATTTTTTTGCCCCTATGATGAAATAGAAAATTAACATTTTAGTTTCTTAACCATAAAAGTTGATAATCATATATATATATATATATATATATATATATATATATATATATATATATAGAGAGAGAGAGAGAGAGAGAGAGAGGCTACAATACACTCGAGTGTATTCATACAAGAATAAACTCAAGTAGTTTTTCATGATGCAATATTTTTTTCAAAAAATATAATCCATTGATCTTCTTAAAAATCTTGTGAATAGCTCATATACAAAATTTGAGCACATTTGGACATTTATAGGTCGTGTTATAAAGACAACAAAAATTATGCATTTCAAATTAATTTCACGGGTCGATTTTGTTGCCCTCAGATGAGTGACTTACACTCATCCAAATGGGCTCAAAATTTGTTTGTAGCCTAGTTATAGTATGACAATGAAGATCAATGATTTACATTTTGCAAAAAATAGTCTTGATATGTAAACACACTTGAGTGTATTCATGCATTATGTACACTCGAGTTTATTCTAGCCTAACTCTCTCTCTCTCTCTTTCTCTCTCTCTCTCTCTCTCTCTCTATATATATATATATATATATATATATGTTTACCAATTCTACCTCATGTCATATAGTTTCTTTCCACTTGAGAGATTGTAGTTTAATTTTGTGAACATGGATCTATCAAACACACACTAATCATCTCTCTTATTTTTCCCAATTTCATTGGGACTCCACAACATCCATGAGATCTTCATCTTTTCTCTCTCCATATTGATATAATCCCACTCCCTCTATACATATTTGTTGGCCTCTTAATGATCATATGAGGAGAAAAATCCCTACATTACCTAGTATATATCACTCCTAGAACCTATACAGAGATGAGCTTCATGCTTGATCCCAAGTCAATCTCTAGAGTTAACCTGTACCTTCTCGACCCATACTAAAAAAGAGTGCCTACAATAATGAACCACTAGTACAGAAATGGGTTATAACGTCACTACATGTAGGGTCGATTTTACCAAATAACCAACTTTATATGTCTAAAAAAAACGCAGGCACCACTTAAGACCTCTTAGGTCGATTTTTTTAAATAAACCGACCTTGTAGTGTAACTCTATAGGGTCAGTTTTCCAAACAACCGACCTTATATGTCTATAAAAAACGCGGGCACCACTTAAGACCTTTTGGGTCACTTTTCTTAAAATAACCGACCTTGTAGTGTATCTCTATAGAGTCGGTTTTCCAAATAACCGACCTTATATGTCTATAAAAAATGTGGGCACCACTTAAGACCTTTTGAGTCGCTTTTTTAAAAATAACCGACCTTGTAGTACATCTCTATAGGGTCGGTTTTTCTAAAATAAGCGACCTTATAGAAAATTTTTCCGTCGGCAAAAATTGCTTGATTTTGGTTTCACGCCTCGATCTATAGCGTCAAATTTACCTTATAACCGACCCTAAAGGGCTCCTCGGTCGACAAATTCGTCGACTGAATAAGAGCTAAATTTCACATATGCAAGCACCTATAGGATCGGTTTTTCTTTATAACCGACCTTACAGTCCTCCTTGGTTCAGCACCTCTAAGGTCGGTTATTCTTACAAAACCGACCTTAAAGGCCTTCTCGATCGACAAATTCGTCGACCGATATCTATTCTGGATCCAGATAGTTCACGCATGTATAAGCGTCGGATTTGCACTTATAACCGACCTTAGAGCTTTCCTCGGTCGACCAATATTTCGACCAACTCACTCGGTCGACAAATTCGTCGACCGATAAGTACCTCTAAAGTCGGTTTTTTCCTTAAAACCGACCCTAGAGGTACTTATGCAAAGGAAATCTGGCTCTTTCTCGGTCGACAAATTCTTTGAACGATATCTATTCTGATCCAAATAGTTCACGCATGTATAAGCACCTCTAGCGTTGGATTTGCACTTATAACCGACCTTATAGCATTTCTCGGTCGACAAATTTGTCGACCGATTAGGAGTCAATTTTCAAGTGTATAAGCAACTTTTAGGGTTGGTATTCTCTTTATAACCGACCTTAGAAGTCCATTCGGTCGACAATATTGTCGACCGAAATAAACTAGGATCCAGTTTAGTATTTCACACATGAATAAGTACCTCTAGGGTCGGTTTTTCCTAAAAACCGACCCTAGAGGTACTTAAGCGAATGAAATCTGGCTCAATCTCGGTCGACAAATTGTCGACCGCAACATATCGATCGATGAATTTGTCGACCGAGGAACGGCTAGAAAATCAACTGTCGTAACGGCTAAAAAATCAACCGTCATAACGGCTAAAAAAATCAACCGTCGTAATGGCTAGAATTTCAATCGTCGTAACGGCTATAAATATGACCGTTGTCCGACCAGGAGAACGGTCCAGAAAACGACCGTTTCGGGCGTCGGTCGACAAATTGTCGACCAAAATTGACTCTGTTTTGCTATAAATAGCACCCAAAACGATCCATTTCTTCACACCTTCACATTCTCACTTCTCTAGCTCCTCTCTAGTGTATTCTTGTGAAAATCTTCTGCTTCTCTACATCCAATTCTTGCTTGCTATTTCTCCATTTCAAAGCAACAAAATGGCTTCATCATCTACGCACGGAAAGAAGCAAGTTGTAGGTAGGAAAGGAAGGACAGTCTCTTCAACGCTGCCGTTCATCAACGACGTCCCTTTCATCGACGCAGCTGCAGGAGACCGCTACCTCAAGCTCTCATCAAAAACTCCTCTTCCACGACGGCCAGTCGACGTCATGGACTTCCAAAGCATTGTCGATTTGGAGGAACTTTTTGAGGTGCAACATTTGACTGATTTTCTAAATCCCTCCTTCCATTCCTACTCCTCTAGAGTAGTTAATGAATTCTATGCCAATTTATCCTAACATCCTGAACATGATTCCTTCTCCTCTATGGTTGGTGGATATGGATTCCATTTTACTGAGGAGGGTATTCTTGATATGCTTGACATAGATATAGAAGAATATAAAAATTTTATTGATCTCACTAGAGGAAATCCACTCAACAAACTCTCCCAAGATGACACTACAACTAGCCTTAGTGATGTCAAAAGTTCCATCTATCAATCAAATATGACTTGTCATGAAGATAGGGATACCTATTATGCCATAAATTTAAAACTTGAAGCTAGGATCATAAATCTCATTGTTGCCACCAATGTCCATCCTAGAGCAAACAAATTTGAAGTACCCACCTTTCGTGTGTACCTTATCTATGTCATTCTCAAAGGTATTCCCATAAACTTTATTCATATCATCCTTAATAATATGCTTTAGTTTTCTGGCAATCCACCTTATACTCACTTTGTATGCCAAATCACTCAACATTTTCTTAAGAAGAATATTGAGGATGACTAGGTTAAACATGGGATAGAAAGCCCCAAAAGATAAGTAAAAATACGGTGGAAAAGATGGGAATTGACTTTGGCCACAAAAGGGCTAGGACTGAAGGGGAGACATCCACCCAAGACATACCTCCACCACCTCCTCCTACCAACCTACCCCATGATCCTATTACAAATACCTTGACATACATTGTTGGCTCCCAATATCACCTAAGTAAGAAATTGGATTATAATCACCATGGCATGACTTATTTAAACCAAAGGATGCAAGCTCTCTCTCCTAACCAACCTGATGAATATTCCTATTCCCTTAATCCTGGCATGATAAATCCATACAATCCTTCCTACAACTACTATCAAATTCCACCTCCACCATCTCCTGATCTCACACATACTCAGTTTTCTCCAATTCAACTTCAAGACATTGCTACCAACTTTCGCTTTGATTGTGTTCCCACCTTCTTGGAGGCTTATGCCTTAACCATGACAGGTGCCTTGGAGTGGCAGACACTGGTCAAATATTATGGAGCTGAGCCCTTTCTTGGAAAAGACCCAGACATTGATGTAATCCTTCGGTCTTTCCAGTGAGATTATGAGATATCTTTGTAATGATGTAATGTGTATCTTTTTATAAAGCAAGTATGTCATGTTTCATCTTATAAAGTGTATGGGCATTAAATTGTTATGAATAAAAGTGTTTTCCATGGCTTCATTTGGACATATACATGTTATTTAAGAATATTGTTATTTCAAATGATTGAAAAATAAATTATGGCTAAATTTGACAAAGCATCACTTGGTTAATCTCATACACACACACTTGGTACTTAATTTAAAACATTGAAACAGGGTTAATCTCGGTCGAAAATATTATCGACCGAGACAAATTTGGTCGACAATATTGTCGACCGAGGATGACTTTAGGGTCAGTTTTTTCCTTATAACTGACCCTAGAGCTCTTTCGGTCGACAAATAGTCGACCGACAGAATTTTTGAATAGAGTTTAGTACTTTTCAAAACGTTATAAAGCATTGGGATCTCAATCTTTTGTCTCATTGTTGGGAATTCACATCCCTCAATTACACCATCATCACATTTGCTGATTCTGGGTATTCAAACCCTTAATTCATCACGAAACATGGTTATCACTTATCAGGTAACTATTACCTTCATGTCATCTGACCAAGGTATTCAGGATATTTGTTACACAATCATCTCAATTTCATATCAACCATATCAATTTCATATCAACATCGTGCAATACAAAAATAACATCTCTATTCCCTCATTAGGGTTAGAGTTTCCCATATTTATCAATTAGGGTTTCACATATCATCATCCCATATTGAAATTTCACATAACATTATCCCATATTAGGGTTTTTACACAACTCCACCCTATATTAAGGTTTCACATAACATTTCCATATTAGGGTTTTCACATAACATCATTCCATATAAGGGTTTCACATAACATTATCCCATATTAGGGTTTCATACGACATCACCATATATTAAAGTTTCACATAACATCATTATTAGGGTTGTGGAAGCACTTTAGAGCTCCTCAGTCGACGAATTTGTCGACCGAGATAGAGGCAGATTTCACGTGTATAAGCACATATAGGGTCATTTTTCCTTTATAACCGACTCTAAAACGTTCCCCGGTCCGACATGAATTTTCGATCCAGTTTTTCACACATCTTCGGTCGACAAATTTGTCGACCGACATACATTCGGTCGATGAATTTGTCGACCGAATGAAGCTAGATTTCTTTCTTAGAAGCACCTCTAGGGTTGGTTTTTCTAATAACCGACCCTATAGGGGGTCTCGATCGACAATATTGTCGACCGACAATATCCAGTTTAGTTTTTCACACATGTATAAGCACCTTAGGGTCATTTATACGAAAAAACCGACCCTAGAGGTGCTTGTACAAAGGAAATCTTGCTCCTTCTCGGTGGACAAATCGTCGACCGAAACGAGCCAGATTTCTTCGTATTAGCACTTGTAGCGTCGGTTTTACCTAATAACCGGCCCTATAGGTCTTTTCGGTCGACAAATTCATCGACCGACTTTGTGTTTGATTGTTATTAAACAACCCAACATAGGCACCGTTTATCTGTAGAGTCAGGTTTTGGTTGTTAACTGACGCTACAATTTTTTGCTCTGTGCAAAAAGCCAAAATTTTAGTCTTTCTTCCTCCCGTGAAACCCTTTTCTCTTTTTAATCTCTCTCTCGCGGCACCACAAAACCCTTTTTCACTTTGTCATTCCGTCGTTACTGCAAACGCTTCTCCGTGAAGCCATTGCCACCTCTCCATGCCGACAAGAGGATCGTGAAGCTCGTCGTCGCCGCGAAGAGGATCGTGAAGCTCGTCGTCGCCACCTTCACTCTTCCTCCACGAAGCCCATCGTTGTCGAGAAGCTTTTCGTTGTCGTGAAGCTCTTCGTTGTCATGAAGCTAGTCGTCGCCACCTTCCACTCTTCCATGAAGGTCGCCGCCTCTCCATGAAGTTCTTCTCTTCCTCCACGAAGGTCGCTGCCATTTCCAAGTAAGTTCGAGCTTCCTTCGTTCCTTGTTCCCCTTCATTCCCGCCCACCGTCATTGCTGCTTCCAGGTCCATCTCGGTCGAAAATTAGTCGACCGATAGCCCACCTGCGCGCAGCGTCCAGGTCCACTCTCGGTCGACAATTTGTCGACCGAGAGTGGACCTAGATACTACGCGCAGGTGGGCTCTCGGTCGACTAATTGTCGACCGAGATGGACCTGGAACTTATTTATGTTTGAGCTATAAATATTTTAATCATATTTGTTGTAATGTTCACAAATAGTTCTGAATATTATAATGATTTCAATCTTTGGACTGTTGGAAACGGCCTTACTTTGCTCATTTGTACAAGTATTTTCCATTTTATATGATTTGATAACCCAATAATAAAAACATGCATGTCTTTTTTCATATGTAATCATTATATAAATTTTAGAAATTAATACTAGATTAGACATGTGTACTCCTAGATTGACACTTTAGGGTTGATGCATGGTGTTTAACTTAATATATAAATATGAAAATAATGCATTTATATATTAACTTAGAAACTCGTTCAAAATTTACTCATTAGGAGTAAACTTTGGATAGTCCTCAGTTTCGGACTGTTTTTGGATATTTTAATCTCACGTAGGATGTACCTGTATAATGTATGTTTAGTTTTGTAGATTATTTCAGTAGGATTTCTCCATTTGTTCTCTGGGTACATATGTGAGTGGTTATTTGCCATTTACATCGGTGTACTTGGAGAACTTAGGGGAAATGTTGCTGAAATTTTCTTCAAAACTAAACATACATTATACAGTTACTAGTGAGATTAAATATTCAAAAATGGGATAGGTGGTACACTTTAGTATATAAAATTAACTTTCTATCAATAAAAACTTACAGATTATTATAGTATCAATATTAAACTGTTAGTTTTATAATTAATTTTAATGTGATATAGAAAATGGATCGAAGTTGGATGTCTATCAAGAACCGTTGCAGTCTAGAGTTTGCCAAAGGTCTTGATGAATTTATCAGATTTGCTGAGGAACATAGGAAACTACCTACAGATAGGCTATATTGTCCATGTAGAAATTGTTGTAACAATTTGAAAGTTGATACTGGTGAGGAAATTAAGAATCATGTCATATGCAATGGGATCATACAAGGTTATAATGAATGGTATTGGCATGGAGAGAAATTGAATTATGGAGAAGAAAATGTCGATACTAATAGTTGTGGCATAGAAGATATAGATAATGATGATAATGTTAATGATGAACCGATTCAAGATGACCAGATTCAGGATGATATGATTGATGAGATGCTACATAGTTGTCGAGACAATGTCATTGATCCACCTTCTTTATTTTGCAAACATTGTCCATGATGCTGAAAAACCATTATATAAGGGTTGTACTAAGTTCACGAGGTTGAGTGCTATGATGCGATTATACACTCTTAAAGCTCAAAACCGGTAGAGCGATAAGAGTTTCACTTCACTATTGTCTTTGTTAAAGGAAATTCTTCCTAAAGGCAACGAGCTTCCAATTTCAACATATCAATTAAAGAAAATAATGTGCCCAATGGGAATGGAGGTTAAGAAGATTCATGCATGTCCAAATGATTGTGTGTTATTTCAGGACTATAGTAATTTGATAAATTGTCCAAAATGTGGTGCGTCAAGGTATAAGACTACAAATTCAGCTAAGGCTAAAAATGGCTCTCCTGCCAAGGTGATGTGGTATCTACCAATAATACCACGATTTCAACGCTTATTTGCTAATACAGAAGATGCGCAAAATTTGTCTTGGCATGGGGAGTTAAAGGTCAATGATGATGGTGTCCTACGACATGCATCTGATTCACCACAATGGAAGAAAATTGATTTATTATACCCTCAATTTGGTAAAGAACCAAGAAACCTAAGACGTGGACTCTGTACAGATGGAATGAATCCCAATGGTACATTAAGCAGCCAACATAGCACGTGGCCTGTTATGATTTTATATACAATCTTCCTCCTTGGTTGTGTATGAAAAATAAGTATGTGATGTTGTCAACATTGATATCAGGGCCCAAGCAACCTGGAAATGATATTGATGTTTACCTTCAACCTCTAATTGATGACTTAAGGAAACTATGGGAAGAAGGTATTATGACATATGATGCTTCACGTAAAGAGATCTTCAGTTTGTGTGCTATGTTATTTTCCATAATTAATGACTTTCTAGCTAATGGAAATTTGTCTGGATATAGCATAAAAGGATAGAAAGCATGTCCTGTTTGTGAGGAAAATACTGATTCAATCAGACTGAAACATGGTGGTAAAATCGTATATCTTGGTCATCGGAGATTTCTCCCACCAGTGCATCCTTATCGAAGGCAACACAAAACCTTTAACGGGTCAACTGAGGAACGAAGTGCTCCTAAACCTATACCAGGACATGTTGTATATGATAGGGTGAAACATATTGTTAATGAATTTGGAAAGAGTTCAAGTAGTCATACACTCGCATGTGACAAATCTCAATACAAGAAGAGGTCAATATTACGGGATCTTCCTTATTGGAGATCTTTGGCAATTAGACACTGCATTGACGTCATGCATGTTGAAAAAAATATTTGTGATAGCATCATCGGTACGCTATTGAACATACCAGGAAAGACTAAAGATGGCATCAAATCTAGAAAAGATTTAGAATTAATGGGTATTAGAAAAGAATTATCAGTGGAGATCAGGGGTCGCCGCACATATTTTCCACCGTCTTGTTACACTTTGTCAAAGAAAGAGAAAAAGACTTTTTGTGAGTTCTTGTATAATATTAAGGTTCCACAAGGATACTCTTCTAATATTCGTAGATTGGTATCAATGAAGGATCTGAAACTAATAGGTCTCAAATCTCACGATTGTCACACCTTAATGCAACAAATTTTACCTGTGGCTATTCGATCTATATTGCTGAAGCATGTAAGGTTTGCAATCACAAGACTCTGTTTCTTCTTCAATGAAATATGCAACAAAGTGATACATCCTGATACTCTCGATAAATTCCAGAAAGATGTAATTATTACCATGTGTCAGGTTGAAATGTACTTTCCTCCTTCATTTTTTGATATCATGGTTCATCTTGTAGTACATATTACAAGGGAGGTGAAGATGTTGGGTCCAATTTTCTTACACTGGATGTATCCATTTGAACTCTACATGAGTGTTTTTAAAGGTGATGTTCGGAATCGTTATCGTCCTGAAGGGAGTATTGTTGAGGGTTACATGGCTAAGGAGGTGATGGACTTTTGTAATGATTTTTTGAATTGCAATGAAACTTGTAGCGATCAAAAAAATTCACATCACACTGGATCTTATTGTGGCAAAGGAACTCTGGGAGGACGAGTGAAAGGAATCAGTCGTGAGTTGTGGGAACAAGCGCATTTGTATATTTTACACAACATCGATGAAATTAGTAGCTACATCACAGAACACAATGATCTTATCAAGAGAAATCATCCGCGATCCAGTTCAATGTGGCTTGCAAGAGAGCATAATCGAACATTTATTAGGTGGTTTGAAGAGAAAGTATTTAATCAACTATCTGAATCACCAAATAATGTTGCTGAGAACATAAAATGGCTCGCCTTTAAGCCAAAAATGGATGTCATGTCAAATGAAGGTTATGACATTAACGGATTTTCATACTACACAAAGCGTCAAGATGAAAGTAGTGCAGTTCAAAATAGTGGGGTCACTGTTAAAGATTGTTCATTGTATTTTGCTAGTGCCTAAGATAAAGGACCACGCGAAGCTGAGATGTCATATTACGGCGTCATTGAGGACATATGGGAAATGGACTATACAAATTTTCGAGTTCCTATATTTAGGTGTAATTGGGTTGACAACAATAAAGGAGTTTCAGTGGATGAGTTGTGTTTCAAATTGGTGAATTTTGAAAAGATTGGTTTCAAAGATGAGCCATTCATCATGGCAAACCAAGCAAAACAAGTATTCTATATTGATGACCCGACAAATAAAAATTGGTCTGTCGTTCTTAATGGAAAAAGATAGTTTACTGTAGATCCTATAAATGAAGAAGAATACTACGAAAAGTATGATGATTCCAGTCCATTCTCAGTTGGTTTGACAAGTGTAAATGTTGAAGATAACACCGATGAATATTATAAACGTCAAGACCATGCTGAAGGAATTTCCTTGACTAACAACTCAACCAATGCTAAAGGCATGTATTCTTTGAATTATTTATTTTATTATCATGTATACCTTATCACTTGTGCTTTTATTATCACTTATTTTTTTTATCATGTATACTTGCAGGTTCTAAAATGGCGAGTGAAGATGAACATTTTGAGCATGAGCACCATGAAGATGAACATTCTGAGCATGAGCACCATGAGGATGGTAGTGGTGATGCTAAGAACAGTAGAGGTCCTACATTGATGCGTAGGCTGTAGGAGCTCAGGGCTAAAGGGGATAAATTGCCAGTCCAGTTTGATATGACAGGAGCACCTGTTGGGGAACATGCTAGTGCTTTCAAGCATTACGTAGGGGTGACCGCACACACTAAGGTGCCAATAGATATAGAAAATTGGCATGATGTTCCTAATTCCAAAAAAGACCTCATATGGAAAGATATATCTGTGAGTGGAAGTGATATGTTTTTATTTATTGATTCTAATTTAGTTTTCTTGGAATTAATTCCTTTTCAAAACAACATTATTAATTGCTTCTTTTGTATGTATAGGGTGTTTTTCATCTAAATGAAAAAGATCACAAGAAAAGAGTGCTACAACGTTGTGGTGTAAGATGGAGGGGTTTTAAGACATATCTTGTAAGGGAATTTATAAATAATCCTAAACAAAAGAAGAAAGCTACAGATGTATATATTTTTATTGATCCTGAGGTGTGGGAAAGATTTGTTGCAGCTAGGAGATCGGAAGAGCTTCAGGTAATAAAGATTGTGATGTATTGTATGAATAATTAATTTTATACAATTAAGGAGGTGAATCTTTTTATACATGTTTGCCAAGTCTAAATTGCAATACCTCGTTTTAAATGATCAGGCTATTCACCAGGCTCAAAAGGAAAGATGGGCTAAAAATGTGCATGACCATCGCTTGGGGCCCAGTGGTTATGCCTTCCACCGCCAACTACAACAGAAGCAATCATCTTCTGGAGAAGAATCTAGTACAATTCAAGTTGAGCGACCACCCCGACACATGACATGGATTGATGCTAGAAAGAATCGAGCCGGTGAAATTGCCAACCCTGCAACTAAGGAGGTGGCACAAAAGATGGTAGGTTTATCCCAACTAAGTAAAGAGTAACTTCCACAAACTTAGATTTATTTATATCTAATTGATATTGTGATTTAATATTTTTATTAACTATGAATAGATTGATCTCTACGAGCAAAGGAAGGAAGGAAAGTTCATCCCAACTGGCTACATGGATGAACTAGCAGTTTCTCTTGGTACGAAGGAGCATCCTGGATGTGTTAGGGGATTAGGAGCTGGCATAGGATTCAAGTCTTATTTTGGCCCTTCGCAATCTAAAAGAGGTCGTGTAGGAGGTTTTACCCAAGAGGATCTTGAAGCATTAGTAGCGCAGAAAGTAAAAGAAATAATGTCTTCATTTCAGCCTACTCAACCTTCTCAACCTATTCATACTGTACGTCTCTCAAGTGATGAGGTACAAGCCCATGCTACAGTTTTAGAAGGTCATGGGAGCACTCCCGATGAACTACCACAACAATCTACAGTAAGTTTTTGTTCTATATATGTTGTGTTATTAGTATGATAAATATATGATAATATATATAGTTGTAACATGTATCTGTTCTACTGTTTCTTATATAACTTATATTATTTCAATCTAGGTTGGTATGAACTGTAAACTTGCAGTGGAGGTTCCAGAATATAATGTTGTGGCAGCGGGCAAAGTGTACAACCTTGGTGGTACATTGCATTGCCAACAAATTATTGATGACATCTGCCGTGTGTCCATCCATCTTGTGTATGACGGAATGGGGGACAAACCACTACCCATACCTAATCCTGAATATAGTACAGTTGAAGAAGCTGAGGGTGCTATGGTGGGTTGGCCTAGACACTTGGTTATCAATGACAAGGTATACCTTATTACTACCATATTTTTCATATTTGACTACATATATGAACTCATGTAATATAAGTATGTAATTTAATTAACAGGTTTGTAAACCAAAAAGTAAAACTTCTGCTAGTCATCCTCCTATGCCCAAGACATCTTTCATTCTTGAAACTACATTCGACGAATTAAGAAGCAAATCTAAATGTTTGTGTCGATACTTAGCCAACCAAAGATCGGGATCACATATGATGGTCAAGTTAACAGAAGATGCAGTTGGGAGGGACTTTGAGAATTTTATTTTTCTTGATGATATTATAGAGTTGTTCCGGTATGATTGGTTGAACACTTCTATAATAGAAGTATGGATAAGGTAAGGATCTATCAATATATATAGAAAATTCCAATACACATTTTTAGCTTATTTCTACATATGAAAATAATTACAAATGTTTAACAGCCATTTATATATTGAGGTCACCAACTTTGATATAAAGAATATTGCATTCTTAGTTCCTTCGATCACTAGTCAGGTGGAGACAAATATTGAGGATGTGAATGAGTACTTCTCTGATGCAATCAAATATTTTTCTAGTGAGGGGAAGGAAATTATCCTAATTCCTTTTAACGTCCAGTAAGTATTATTATTCAATATAATTTTAATAATGAATGAAACTATTTGTTTTATTCTTACTCAGAGCTAGACATTGGGAATTACTGGTGATTGTCCCAAAATTGATGACTCTTTATTATCTTGACCCAATGGGTAAAACAACAAGGAGTCACAAACTGAAATTGTCAGCTATGGAGTAAGCATAAATTTAATCAATTGCTTCAACATGATATTTCTATTGAGAATTTCTATTTTATCAACTATCGTTTAATTGATAGGGGTATAAAGGCTTTTCGTGAAGCTGGAGGACAAATACCCACAAAATTAAAGACATTGACTTTGAAAAATGTCAAGGTAGCTACTTTGACAACTGCTTACTCTTTATGTATTAATTTTGAACTGTAATATGTCAACTCTTATACTCTTATCTCAATTTTTGTTTATAGTAGTTTACTAACATTAAGTATAATTTTTTATTTGTAGTGTCCTATGCAAAATAATGACTGGGCTTGTGGCTACTATGTAATGAAATATATGCAAACTATTGTCAAACAAGCATCACATGACATTCAGACTATAAGTCAGGTAATAAAGAATAACATCATAAATTTACAAGTGATTGTAGTCATTTTTATAAAATATTAACATGGGCATTTTCTGTTACAGATCTTTACAACTCAGCCTTACACACATATGGACTTGAATGAATTCCGAGAAGAGTGGTCAAAGTGTTTTATAAGTGAAGTCAAAATAGCATTGGATTAAATATGTTGGCTCTATTTATGTATGTGGTTTGAGTACATACTCTTTCATATTTTTACTTTTGTAATATATGTCATCTCAGACCTGCACTCTATCATTTTGTAAATTATGATATTTATTATCATTTTTGTTATGAATGTGTGGTTTTGAATGGTGATGGTTGAACATCAATGCTCCCCTCTCCCAGAATATATGAATCTTCTTGTTCTTCTGTTCTATATCAATTTCTGTAGAATTTTTTTTTAAAAAAATCGTAACTTTTAGCGTCGGTTTTTTAAATAACCGACCCTAAAGATTGAATTCAGTGTACACTCTTCGGTCGAGAAAATTTTTGACCGAAATATAACTTCTAGCGTCAATTTTTGTAAAAAACCGAGTCTAAATGTCCTCTATAAGGTCGGATTTTTGAAATAACCGACCCTAAAAATTGAATAAAACATTTCAGTGTAAGACTCGGTCGACAAACTTCTCGACCGAATTACTATCGGTCGAGAGGTTTGTCGACCGAGTCTTACACTGAAATGTTTTATTCAATCTTTAGGGTAGGTTATTTCAAAAATCCGACCTTATAGAGAGTTCTCGGTCGAGACTGAAATATTTTCGGTCGACAATTTTCTCGACCGAGTGTTATTACTGAATGTTATTCAATCTTTAGGGTCAGTTATTTCATTAAAACCGACCCTGTAAATGTTCTCGGTCGACAATTTTCTCGACTGAGAACGTTTATAGGGTCGGTTTTTATGAAATAACCGACCTTACAGGCTCCTTTTTTCTCACCTAGGTCAGAATTTTTACAACCTTTTACGTCGGTGTTTACTCTGTAAGGTCAGTTTTATGTGGTTAAATAATTTGACGCTATAGACCAAATTCTGTAGTGACGACCACCTAGGCGTCGGTTAAAAAGTGACGCTGCAGGCTTTAAAAAACCGACGCTACAGACCATTCCTATACTAGTGAACCTTAGACTTCTAGAAACTTAACCCCATAAATAGAACCCCATAATTTTGATAGAGTGTTACCTCTCAAATATATCTTTCCTATTCTACCTATGGAAGTTTTCCACTTCATCTATGACTACCATGGTCCTTTGTGAGGCATAAAATTTCCTACTTGAGCCCCAAAACCCCCTAAGATTGGAAAATTAGATTCTCTATGATGATAAACTAAAACCCTCTCTCTTTCCTATTTTAGATATTATTAATACTGTTCCAAGCAACTTGTCATTGTTTCACCTATGTTCTTCACAATAAGATTTTACTTATCACAAAAAAGTGATATGTACTCCCATTTTTGAGTAAATATTACTAACATGGATTTTTTACATTTTATTTTTGGCTCACAATACAAATATTCACTATAAGTCCATTCTTAATCAAATAAATCTCTACATACAAGATTTGTAAAGAAATTATGATAAGGAAGACACTTTTCAAATTTTCAAACCATGAGTCCAGTGGGCAAATGTAGGACTACGGTTTATGTGTTTATTAAAATGTGAATTAATTCCTACAAGGGTGTGACTCACTGGTGATCAGACCGTGAACGAAGGCAGAGGTCTTAGGTTCGAATCCTCATGGGGATGAATAAACTGGGATTTATGTCTGACATGGTTTGTGCCAAACACTATAAATAGAAGAAGAGGAAGGCCTAAATTAACATGGGATGAGCTTATAAAGAGAGATTTTGAATCTCTACATCTCAATCAGAATATGGCCCATGATAGAGCTGAATGGAAATGAAGGATCCATGTAGCCGACCCCAACATAGTTGGGATTGAGGCTTAGATGATGATGATGATGATGATGATGATGATGATGATGATGATGGTTTGCACCGAAACTAATGGGTTGCACACTTGATTTACCATACTCCTCCTGTGTCAGGCCTCCACAGGTTAATGAGGGTTCGGGGAGAGGAAGTCTCCTTGATGACTCTTTTTTTTTAAATGTGAAAGAATGAAAACTGTCTATAAAAGTAAAAGGAATTAGGTTTTGGATATAAGAAATAATACGGAACACTATACAATATTAGGTAAGCAGTTCCATGCATTATGAGTATTTGATATCGATTTACAACCACATTATGGTCTTATGTTTCATGATTTTGAGGACAAATATATGCATAGTTCAGGAGTCCAATTTGAATGATATTTCCACAAATTTCCTAGAAAAATATGAAATGATTCTTAAGATATCGAGTAATATTTTGACAAATTCATATCATGCCCTTGGAAAATTCAATTGAAGCTAATCAATATATAGTTTTTTAAGAATCATGTAAATGGTTGTTATAATTTTATCCTCCTTACTTATTTTGAGTCTTTTGACCATATGAGCTCAAATGATGCATACTGGAAACCAAGTACAAATCATGAGATCAAATGGAGCATATTGAAACTTAGATGCAATCATGATCTCAAATGGAGATCAACTTAAGCATGGGACTTATGAGCTTAGTTTGTCCAAAGTTAAGAATAGAGAAAAATTAAACAAACTTAAGATAAGAATGTATAAACATAGAACAATTGCATTGTCATTTTATGTGTACCCTCATTGCCAAATATGACTTATTTTGTTATAATGACAATCAATGTCTCTTATTGTAACTAATGGGAAATACGACATCAGATAGGTAGAGGAAATAAAATTTTTACTGGTGTAATTACCATTAATAAATGGACCGCGTCAATAACTATGCAATGGAAAGAATGGTTTCATAAAGATATGCCTAGTCCTGGAGTGAGTCTAGCAACAATCCTCGCTGATGTAGATGTGCACTCTATCTTGGACAGTGTATGTACAACTCGTAGTTGCATTAGGACTCGTATGAATGCTCCTTCATGGATAGCAAACTCAAACAACTACTGCAATGGTTCCTCAGATCTCGTCACATACTGCGAGTTGATGTTTCCCTCTTAGAAGCAGGCAAAAGACTCTTGCCTCTAGAGTAGTCCACATAGACCTACTAGAACTCCTATCATCTCGAAAGACCATACAAGAAGGAGTTGTCCCTCCCGTTGGTGTACTAGTCACCAACCTACACTCCTACAACAATGATCTCAGTTGTTCTCATTGTTGGCTATTTCTCCCTAGTTTGGAAGGACTTGCCTTGGCTCTCGTGGTTATCACAAATAGAGAAGGAAACATTTGTTAGAGCAACTATTCTCAATTGAGTGCATTTTTCTCCAGAAAGCCCCCAATACCCCTCTATTTATAGACGGGGTTTGGGCCAGGGTTCCCAGTGTGTGCGGGAGTGGAAGGGATGGGAAGATCTTGAATTTTTGCAACAATTCTAAAAACTCACAACCTACAATAGTTGAAACGA
Organism: Alisma plantago-aquatica; assembly: GCA_963693085.1. NCBI lineage: Eukaryota > Viridiplantae > Streptophyta > Magnoliopsida > Alismatales > Alismataceae > Alisma > Alisma plantago-aquatica. The sequence goes on along the minus strand of OY856411.1, from coordinate 1,045,189,679 downwards.
ACATCTGGCTAACCCAGATGGTCATCTTGCACTATGAGACGATCATTTCCCAATTGTACATGAAATTGGCAACTCAATTCCCATCAGAGTTGGACATTGATTTCCTTGCATAACAAGTAATTCAAAGGTGAAACAATAGGAAAATGTCTAGAACCTTCCCTGGACCGCACTGAACCATCTTGCCCATGTTAGAAGGCCATCTTGGTCACCCAGACGGTCATCTAGTGACCCAAGCCGATCCAGTTGGTTGGGTCAGTTTGATTCTTGGCTAATTTCCACTGAAATTAACTTTGACTCTTTAGATGCCCATCTCAACACTTGAAACGGCCATTTAGCAATTTCCAGATGCCCATACCAACACTAGAGACGGTCGTTTGGTAGTGTTATCATGATGATTTTTGTGTGAATCAACTGCCTAAACATTTTATCAATGAATTCAATTCTTATTCAAAATTCAACTTATCTTCTATATGAGTTCCTATGTGTGTGATCCTATAGGTCCCATATTAGATTGGCAATGAATGTCCATAACGATTTATGAAATCACAAGTAATGAGTAGCGCCTAGACACATATTATTGCTAACCAAGTAAATGGAAAGTTGGAGAATGACTTCAACCTACAATCTGGACATGGTGTTACAGTGTTTATATAGTTCCTTTGTCACAGATATCCAGATTGAACTAGATGCATGCAGTAATCATCCTCATTATTATTCAATCTTGTTTCGTGAACTAGAGCAGACTGTCTGAGATATATTCAAGCTCAATATCACATATTGACTCACATGTGTGTAGTCACACATTTCTAAGTCTCTCTAATCAAGAAGTCTTGAATGTCATACTCCCTTAGGAGGGAGAAATCTCACCTCTATCACTTATAGTCAGTCCCCATGTGTCACAACCACCCAATCATCACCTTTCTAAAAACTCATGTCTTAGGATTGCATTTGATGATGTCAAAGCATACCGAACAACATGTGATGAGTGTAGTGATTTCAGGTCTAAGAACTAAAAACACCATCATCACTATAAGTTGTGATTTTGACCTACCTAGTTAAGGTTTCCATGTATCACTTATGGTGGGTCCATCTGATGCATTGTTCTCTAACATGTAAATGTGTGCTTGGTTTGATATCACTAGATAATTACTAATGAGATTTTGTCATCAACCAACTCCTACTCTAATTTTATGTGTTATTGTTGTCTATTTACCTTCCACAATAACAACTGATCAGTAACATTATAAGAATGTATATACTCTTAACATATGTATGATCCCATTGTTTAGGTCCTCATCTTGAAGACATTCATCATTGAGTAATATCATCATCTAGACATTAATTCTATTATTTCATTATCCCAATTACTTAATAGACACAATAAATGCGAAGCTTTCCTTTATTATTAATCAAATCATTTACATTTATGCCATTAAAATCATTTGGGATTGGCTCTCTGGGCATACATACCAACAAACTCCCACTTGCACATACAACCAATCACCCATGTATCACATACCGAGTGACCTAAAATGAACATCATGCTTCTGTTGTGAAAGTGTTTTAGTCAAGGGATCCACAAAATTATTCTCAGTTGGTACTATGCAAATATTTTCATCTCCTCATTGTACAATCTGTCGTATGAGATGATACCACCTTTGTATATACTTTGAGCACTAATGTGATGTGGGTTCCTTAGCTTGTGCAATAGCTCCATTGTTGTCACAATATAGTTTGATTGTGTCACTGATGCTTGGAACGACCCCAAGTTCTGTGATAAACTTCTTAATCCATACAACCTCCTTTGTTGCAATCGATGTAGAAATATACTTGGCTTCTACTGTAGAATTGACAATAGTTTCTTTCTTGGAAATCTTTCAACACACAACTCTGTTGTTTAGGCAAAACACAAATCTTGATTGTGGTTTGTAATCATCATTGTCAATTTGGAAGCTTGCATCAGTGTAACCTCTTACCACCAACTCTTCCTCTCTGCTATAGATTAAGAATTGATCCTAATTCCTTCTCAAGTACTTGAGGATGTTCTTCACAGATGTCCAGTGAGCACCACTGGATCTGAATGATGTTTACCCATTATGCTCAAAGCATACAAGACATCTCGACGGGTGCACAACATCACATACATGATTGATCCAATTGTTGATGCATATGGACTCTCACTCATGTGCACCCTTTCTTCACACAAATGGGGATTGACTCTTACAGATGGTCAGTCCATGCAACGTAGGTAGTTTCCTCTCATTGAGTTCTCCATGCTGAACCGCTTCAACACTTTGTCAATATATGTGCTCTGACTGAGTCCAAGAAGCCTTCTTGATCAATCTCTATCGATCTTTATAATGAGAACGTAATATTATTCTCCCAAGTCTTTCACATAGAATGTATTCCCATGCCATGTCTTTACCTCTTTTTTAAAGTAGGGATGTCATTCCCCATGAATAGTATGTCCTCTACATACAATATGAGCAATATTACCATGCTTCCACTAACCTTCTTATACACACAAGGTTTATCTTTAGTTTGAACACAGCCAAAGTCTTTGACTATCTCATCTAAATGAAGATTCCAACTCTGAGATGCTTTCTTCAATCCATAGACTGATCTATGTAGCTTACATACATTATTTGCAAACTTTGGATTTATAAAACCCTCAGGTTGTTCCATATTACATTCTCAAAAAGATTCCCATTAAGGAATGTGGTTTTAACATCCATTTGTCAAATCTCATAGTCGTGATAAGATGCAATAGCAAGCATGATCCTGATAGACTTAACTACGACCATTGGAGAAAAGGTTTTGTAATAGTCAACACCTTGAACTTGTCAGAAACCCTTTTCAACCAATCTTCCGTATAGGTTTGAACTTTTCCATCCATGTTGGTCTTCTTCTTAAAGACCCAATTGCACCCTACGGGTTTTACCCTTTAGGTGGATCCTCTAAGATCCATACCTTCTTGGTATACAAGGATTCGATCTCATATCTCATGGAATCAAGCCATTTCTCAGACTCTGGTCCCTAAATAGCATCTTGAGAGGATATTGGCTCATCATCTATGACCAATTCCCTACCTTCCTAAGTCACAAGATATCCATATCTCTCAGGTTGAAGGCATGTCCTATTAAATCAATGAGGTTCCTATTTTACTTAAGGAATTTGATATTTCACAACAACTTGTGAGTCTCTTTGTTTCTCTTGTACTTCTATCAGTTTAATGATCTCTTATTGGTCTTGAACCTCTTTAAGTTCATTTTCGTCCCACTGATTCCTTTGGAAATAAATTTCTTTTCTAAGAATACAACATTTTTGGGAACAACTGTTTTGTTGTCAATTGGGTGGTATAAGTAGTATCCCCTTATCTCTTTGGAATATCCAACAAAATAACATTTATCAGACTTATGGTGAAGCTTTTCAAGGAACATTTTCCTAACATAAGCTTCACATCCCCAAATATTCATAAAAGACACATCAGGATGCTTCCCATGCCCTATCTCATATGGTGTCTTTTGAACCGACATAGATGGTACTTGCTTAAGTGTAAATGCAGCAGTTTCAAGAGCATACTCCCAGAAGGAAGTTGGAAGATTAGAAAAAATCATTATTCATCACATCATATCCAGTAATGTGTGATTCCTTCTTTCTAACACACCATTATGTTGTGGTTTTCTAGGTGGAGTCCATTGTGATATAATACCATGGGCTCTCAGAAGGACCTTAAACTCTTGCCTTAATTATTATCCACATTGATCTTATCGAAGTGCCTTAATACTTTTGCTAAGCTAGTTCTATACTTCATTCATAAACTCTCTACACTTTTAAAGAGTTTCTGACTTATGTTTCATCAAGTAAACATATCCATATCTACTGAATTCATCAATAAAGATTATGAAGTACTGATACCCACCTCTAGGATTTGTTTTAAAAGTGCCACACATATCAATATGTATGAGTCCTAATAGATTACTAGCTCTCTCACTATTTCTAGTGAAGGGTGTCTTGGTCATCTTGCCCAATAAAAACGACTCACATGTCTCTATTGATTCAAAAATAAAGAATATTCTAGATAACCATCTTTATGGAGTCTAGATATGAGATTCTCATTTATGTTCCATAGACGACAATGCCAAAGGTATGTTTGGTTTGAGTCATTGAGTTTTTGTCTTTTGGTATTTATGTTATATACTCTTGTCTCTAGATCTATCAGATATAGACCGTTAGACATTGGGGCACTGCCACAAAAGATCCCATCTTTACTAATAGAACATCTTCCATTCTTTATAAGAAATATGAATACATTCTTGTCCACACAAGATACATATTTGACGTTCCTATTAATGGAAGGTACGTAATAGCAGTTCTCTAACTCTATTACAATCCCACTTGGTAGAATTAACTCATAGGTTCCAACTGCGTTGGCTGGAACTCTTGTTGCATTTGCAACTCACAGTTCTACCTCACCTATCTCTAAAGGTCTACTTCTTTACAAATCCTTCACATTTAAACAAATGTGTGATCCACATTCGGTATCTAGTACAAATGATGAGGAATGAGTAAAGTTAACTTCAATAGCATATATACTAGAAGTAGAGATTTCAATCCCTTTCTGCGTCTTCCTAGGTTCCCTTATCCTTCTCCTTATTTTGAGTGGAAAAGACTTAGACTTTAGCTTAGCCACAAAAAGCTTCTTGGCCTTGCTCTATTCCTTGGACTCAACTCCGCTGATCATCCTCATAGATTTGTCCACCTTAATTTGTACTAAGACACTTATCAAGATGTCAAGATACTCTGATAGTGGTTTAGACATGTTACTCAAGTAATAACACTTGGTCAAATGGCTACATGATTTAGGCAACGATTGCAAAATAATATCTGTGTCCAATTCTAGGCATAAAGAAAATTCCAATCTTTCAAGATGCTACATATACCCAATCATATTGAGCACATGAGGTCGTACTGGATCTCCCTTTGCCAGTTTGCACTCAAATAGAGCCTTAGAGACATTATACCATTCCTACTTCAAATTAGCATCGATGTCTATCTTAGGCGAATTTGGAGTGGAAACAGATATTGGTGCCTGTTTCAGGAACATGCTTCTCAAGGTCCTACACCAGTTATGGAAATAAATTATCATTTAATGCGTTTGATTGTGATGATTGAATGTTTTTCATTTGATTCTACAAGAGAAAAATTGCATTTGTCAAAAACCTTTTTTGATTTGATTTGATTTGAAAATTCATTATTAATTAGGTGTTGAATTAATTATTGATCCCACTATTTTATTCAAATTTGTAGCCCTCAATATCAATTCACAATAATGCATCGTACAATATTCGAGGGGGTCAAGATCGTAATTTCATCAAATCATGAGCCAGCTAGGGTTGTCACCCACAACTTCATTCTATTAGGTAGGCAACTTTTGCCAATTGCAGCATATGCCACTTTTGGATATATGATATGTGCACATCCTTTCCATTAATGATCTGTATGATACTAGGTGCTTAATCCAATTAAGATCACCTAGTTAATACTAATCCATAAGCCAACATGATTGTGACGATAGTCGCCAAACCGACAAACAAATCGTCATTAGTTAAGCAGAATAAAACATAAACAGCGGATTAATAAAAATCACTAAAAATTAAAACCCTTTTACAAAGAGATCCATTTCTAGGAAAACTCTTTAAGGAAGAACCAAAACTTTATATTCATCATTGTTCACATTGTACATAAACTGTACCATTTCTTCTCAAAGACAATATATAACTGTTGCTTTCTCAAAACATATACATAAAGCAACATCAAACCTTGAGGCATACACGCCAAAATCTCAGATTGTTCATAAAACCAACATGTACTAAATCCATGGACCTGAGAGTATAGAGACGACACATATGACTTCTATCTATAAGACACGACAGACAGTACACACAACCTGAGCTATCACTGCTGCCTCAACTATTGTTCCTCCTCTACAGAAAGATCTTAGTCACCTCGTACACGTCCACCTAAAAAAGATGTGGATCCCACGGTGTGAGACAATTGTCCCAGTGAGAGATATAAGTCTCTGTTGACCATATTATTATCACAGATTAAGCATTTATAAATTGAGCAGATGTTCTTTCATATTAACAGGCAGTACTATAAACTAATCATATTTGGATTTGAACTGCTCTTTTTGTCGTCTCTGTGGATCGACCCTTATATACTAGCCTTTATCGAAAAGTATAAAAAGGATAAACTCTAGGATAATTTTCCTAGTGATTGGTGTGTTAAATGATGTGCATCACTCTCATACTTATGACATCCCCAATTAAAATTCATGCCTTTTCTCAATAATAAATGTGTTTGAAAAAATGAGATTCTAGTATATGGTATAAAAATAGTTGATCAAAAGGAATTTCTCATTGTTTCTTAGGTATTTGATATTTCCTTCTTGAAAAATGTATGTCCCTTTTACTTGAGGATGGTTTTGTGTCTAGAACCCTAAGAGAAATACAATTTCATAGATTTATGTATGGAACTATGTGTTAGGGATATGATTTTATTAATTTGGTTCCTTTTTATTTACTCGATGATATCTACTTACATGTCATCTATTCTTCTCATTGCAGATCCCAGCCAACTGAGAATCTTAGACAAAATGTCAAGAGGAGAAAAATACTTATAATGTTTATCTCCTTCTTGCTAGAATATGTGGTGTGGGGCAAGTATTCTGGTATGATCTTAAGTATTATAATAATGATACATCACACCTTTAGTTTGTGTCTAACCAACACAAATATGAAACTACCACGAAGAAGTTAATACAAAAAACTAAATTAGTTTGTCACCTAAAACTGATGTGTTTGGGTTGAGAAGATTCAAGTCATGATCATAATCCCCAAACATTCATTGCATATGAAGCCTTAAATCTAGATTAAAATAACTTTTGTAGAAACTTTATTCAAATGCACTTTCTATCACTCCTTCAAGTAACCTCATCATTCGAAGAACACATTTTCACCTTATACCTCATATAAAGAAAACTCACATTTACTAAGAAACTACTATATTGTTCTAATACGATCATGATAATCCAAACTCTCTAATTTCAAATTAAATAGCAAAATAGCTTTAATACAAAACCATAAATTAAGTTCAAGTAACAATATACCTACAATATTAAAATATGATCTAAATATGAGATATATAGGACATTTTTTTGCCCCTATGATGAAATAGAAAATGAACATTTTAGTTTCTTAACCATAAAAGTTGGTAATCATATATATATATATATATATATATATATATATATATATAGAGAGAGAGAGAGAGAGGCTACAATACACTCGAGTGTATTCATATAAGAATACACTCAAGTAGTTTTTCATGATGCAATATTTTTTTCAAAAATATAATCCATTGATCTTCTTAAACATCTTGTGAATAGCTCATATACAAAATTTGAGCACATTTGGACATTTATAGGTCATGTTATAAAGACAGCAAAAATTATGCATTTCAAATTAATTTCACGCGTCGATTTTGTTGCCCTCGGATGAGTGACTTACACTCATCCAAATGGGCTCAAAATTTGTTTGTAGCCTAGTTATAGTATGACAATGAAGATCAATGATTTACATTTTGTAAAAAATAGTCTTGATATGTAAACACACTTGAGTGTATTCATGCATTCTGTACACTCGAGTTTATTCTAGCCTAACTCTCTCTCTCTCTCTCTCTCTCTCTCTCTCTCTCTATATATATATATATATATATATATATATATATATATATATTACTACATTTACTAATTCTACCTCATGTCATATAGTTTCTTTCTACTTGAGAGATTGTAGTTTAATTTTGTTAACATGGATCTATCAAACACACACCAATCATCTCTCCTATTTTTCCCAATTCCATTGGGACTCCACAACATCCATGAGATCTTCATCTTTTCTCTCTCCATATTGATATAATCCCACTCCCTCTATACATCTTTGTTGGCCTCTTAATGATCGGTATGGTTAAGTATTTGAAGATTCAAACATATGGTATAAACCCTAATTGGTTGAGTGCTGATTTTGCAATTGAATGAGTTGATGCTTTGGGTTGATTGACCCAAATGGTTTCATAACCATTTGGGGATCACCCAAACGGTCTCAAGACCTTTTGGGGGTCACCCATGACCGTTTGAGGTCTAGGGTTAAGTTTTGTCAAGTGTTTGAAGGTCCAAAGATACCAAATTGAAATGCAATCAAATGCTGATTTGGTGACCAATCCTAGGATCCAAACCCTAATTGAATGACATGGTTAATGATGATATGATGGGAAAACGGTCTCAAGACCGTTTGGAGGTCATCCAAACGATCCCTAGACCGTTTTTGGGTCACCCAAGACCGTTTGGAGGTCTAGGGTTGACTATGGTTAAGTGTTTGAAGATCTAAATGTACTAAGTTGAAGTGCAATCAAATGCTGATTTGGTGATCAATCCAATGATCCAAACTTTGATTGATTGACTTGGATTTTGATGTTGACATGGGAAAATGGTCTGAAGACCTTTTGGAGGTCATCCAAATGACCTCAAGACCGTTTGGGGTCAGGTCATGCCCAATTTGGATGATGGTCCAATGGCTTTAAAGTAACTAGTTTCACATTGGTTAATGTTGAAGGATCATCGATTCCAAACCCTAATCCAAGTGATTCAAACCCTAATTGATGATTAATTGAGGGTCAATTGCGGGTCAAATAAGTTGAAGGTTGACCTATTTAACTCAATTGAAGTATGGTGATAGGTCCAATTGATGATTGGATACATGAATTCAATGATTGAAGGAACCAACATTGGAAACCCTATTTTAATTTGATTGGTTGAGACCATATTTGGTCCATGCGGTTTTGAGGAGGTTTGGACCAAACGGTCTCAAGACCGTTTGGGACCAAACGATCCCAAACCGGTTGAGTCCATGCGGTTTCAAAAAGGTACTTTAGCAAACGGTTTCAAGTGACCACCTTTAGCAAACGATCTTGAAGGTCACCTTTAGCAAACAGTTTCAAGTACTTGCTTTAGCAAATAGTCTCAAGCACCTCCTTTACCAAACGGTTTCAAACCATTTGAACTTTGAAAGATCAAGACCGTTTGGGGTCAAAGGAGTCAAAATTGATTGAGGACTCAATTGGTCAATTCAATTGGATACCTTATATATTGGAGGTCCAATGTAATTGAATCTCTTGAGAATTAAGATGATGAATGATCCATTGATCCAATGATGATTAGTAATGACAATTAATGAAGGTACAAGGTTGAAACCCTAATAGTACCTAAGTGATTAGTGACAATTAAGGGATGAACCCTAATTGCTTATCGTAACAATGAGATGGTACTCTATGTTAATCATAGTTGTATGTACTTGATTGAAGGGTTGATATGACCTAATCAAGTTGAGAAGTTGATAGCATGAGGTTCATACATGAATATGATTCATGAGGTGATTGAGGGTATGATTCTTAAGCAAAGAGATCATGAAACCCTAATCATGAACATAAACCCTAATTGACATGGCTATTGAACTCTAACCCTAATTGAGGGCAATTCTGAATGAAACCCTAATCCAGGGTGAGGATGTAACCCTAATCTAGGGTAATGATATATGAAACTCCAATTTAGGGAAATGAGATGTAAAACCTTGATTGGAGATGAATAGTAGACCCAGGTTGTGGGTAACCAAAGTGGAAACCTTAATTGAGGTTGATTCCATGTGAATCCCTAATTGAGGTTGATTCAATGTGAATCCCTAATTGAGGTTGATTCCATGTGAATTCTTAATTGAGGTTGATTCAATGTGTGTTACAACCCCAATTTTGCATGCGTTTTCATAATTGAAATATAATGATTTTGAGATTTTGGACCTAACGGAAAAGGTTGTACGCTTTGCTTCAAATAAGGGATTTCTTTACAAATCTCCCTTACATTAGGAATCTCATGGTTCCTATTATTATATAAACCCATTAATGTATATGAAAGAGAAGAAAAGAGTAAAAGTCCAAATAATAGAAGAAAAAAAAGATAAAAGATAGTGGATATTAAGCAAAGTATTCATGAGAAATACTTAGAAATATCTAGAAAGGGGCATTAATGGCCACAATTGAGTAAAATTTGTTTACATATGATTTCTAATAAAAGAAATATGAAAAGAGGAAAAAAGGAGATGAAAGATAATGAGAAATCCTTGCAAAAGAAAAATTGATTAATAAGAGGAATAAATAACATAAAGAAAAATGAGAGATTTCAGATCCTTAGGATTTCTTGTGTTCCAAGGAGTCCGAGTTGTACAGATAATAGGATAAGGAGGAGAAAATACAAATAATAAAAGTCTTAATATGGGAATAACGTGCCATATACTAATGGGATTATGTAATGACTTTTTGGTGTTTCCAAATTGGAATACTACGTGGTGTATCCTTGTAATAAAAGCCAACAGTTTTTGAAGTAAGAAGGAAATAAGGGAATATACTCAATATCTTTCTAAAACATGTCTTTCACGTTTTTAGTGGAGTAAAAAGGAATATTATTTCGGGAAAGATAGTTATATATGGTGCAAGTGTTTTGCTTTTGGAAAATTATGAGAACTTGGTAAGATGAGAAGAAGTGGTTATCAAGTAATCTTTCACATACTCATGAATCGTGGTACTAGTTGGTATTCCCCACATCGTGTATATATATACAGAAAAACCTAGGATTCCCTTCGATGTGGAGCCATCCTTCTCCTTCCCTCTTGTCCTTCCGTTACCTACATGAAGGAGGCCTGGTGTGCCGCTTTGGAAAAAGGAACGCAGACCCCGACACCATCGCCGTTCCGCCTCCTGTGCACGAAGAGTCGGGCAAGAACCAAAGTGGAGAAAGGGTCTACATGCACCACGAACACCTCGGCCAGTCGGGCTTGGTGCCTGGGCAGGCTATCAGCATTGCCCTCCTCTGTGGTCATGGAACATCGTCTACCTTCGGAAGCAAGAGATATGCAGACCATCAGGCTGGAAGTTACCACGACAGCAGACGGCCGGGTCTGTTGGATGAACTTAGGTGGACCTGCAACTTGGCCGAGGCGGTTGTGTGTGCGTGGAAGGAGGCCAGGACAACAGTAGGCAGTGGAGGTGTGAACCCAGTACCGCATTACCGGAAGGGGTTCGCACACAGCAAGGGGTCACACCCTGGAATCTCTCCTTCAGGGAGACCGCTCTGGTCCGAGGGTGAAAGGAAAATGGGGAAGTGATTGTCGGGGTGGCACGGACGTACGCCTCGAGCGGGTGCCGCTCGCTTCCGTGTAGGTTTCCTCATGGTGAGGAGGATGGTGGCGGGAGGCAACAGGGCTCTCTCTCTCTCTCTTCCCTTGCCATCGGAGAAGGGAGCGACTCGATTCGAGGATGAGGATGAGGGTTGGAGGTGCTAAAGTGGCGGCGCCGAGCAGCTTGGCCATCTGGGGCATCTCATAGCGACTCTGCGCAGACCTGCGGAAGTCTTGCGCGCCGTGAGAAAGAAGGAGGGTAAGAGGAAAAAGACCTGGATAACCCTGGAGGGAAAGTACTAACGTGGGGGGCAAGAGCGTCCTTTTCGCTGATCTAGCTGGCCCAAGTAAAAGAAAAGTTATTTTTCTAACGTGGCATTTTATGATTGGTCCAAGCATGTTAATCTTGCAATAATTGTAGTTAATTAACGGTAGCTCTGATGATAGCGAAAGTATATATGAAATTGATCGGAAAAATGAGTAGAATCCAAATAAAATATAATCAGTGTCTAATTAAGCTACTTGTTCTAAAACTATATGCAATACATGTTAAGATAAAAGGAAACCTAGATATGCTTTCATGGCCCTTGAAAACCCTAATCTCGATAATTATGACTCTTAATGGCCTTAATTGTTCAAATTCATGATTAAAATTGTGAAATGATTACTCTAAGCTATTTCGAGCATTAAAGTCCTTAATTCTAGATAAATACCCTAAATATAGTAATTAGGGTTTTCTAGTGAATAAAAGGTGGTTTTAAGGATATATAAAGTTCAATTGTGAATTACACCATAATGAACTGTGAATTGATGATAAATGCATATAATGATCTTGTTATGGATTAAAAGGATAAAAATGGTAGCTTTGATATAAAAGAGGCTTAATGAAATTAAGTGATGGTTAATGGTGCCTTTAAATCTGAGAATAGGGTTATATGTTGTTAAGATAACCTTAATGTTGAAGAATAGATGAGATAATTAGGGTTTATGAGTAATGATATAAAATTAGGGTTTAGAATAATAAGAGATGAAGTGAAACCCTAATTGCAAAAGAAACCCTAAAACGGATAAGGAAACCATAGGAAACAATTTCAAGTCGAATAGAAATAATATTGATAAAGTGTGTAGTAAATAAAGTACATGTGATTTTTAGGATTCTTGATTGTATGGTTGAGCTACTGGCTTGGATTGCCTTCATGGTTGGAATTGATATTAGCTTGATAAATCATCAAATCAAGTATGTGGTTACTTATGAATAACCGCTTATGTTTCCCGATGGTTTCTCGGACGTTTAATCGCATTGAATGCAACTAAACTACTTGGATGTTCATATTGCAAATATAAAGTGACTATGACTATCACTTAATGTATATGCCTACAAACTCGGATCCTGGTTCTCTCTGTGGCATAATAGCTAACCTAGTACATGGCTGCCTATGGGTAGGTCCATCAGGTTAGAGAAAGGCCTAGTACATGGCTACCTATTGGGTAGGTCCATCAGGTCTACGGATGACCTAGTACATGGCCACCTATTGGGTAGGTCCATCAGGTCTACTTTTGACTTAGTACATGGCTACCATGGAGGTAGGACCATCAAGTCATAATGAGTTAGATATTGGGATATCTTCGGATAGTTCCATGCGACTCTATTGCCTAAAAGAGAGGTGATAACCATGTCCACTGCAGGGACAGCCCAGAGTTCGAGAATATGTATGGATTGATTTATATGGTTTAAAATGTAATCTTGACTGTTAAATGATTAATTGAATGATTATATTGTTAACATAGTTGAACATTATCTGTTTCCTCCACATACCAGCTTTGGCTGACTGACGTTTTGTTTGTCGGTGTTTTAGGTACTATGAAAAGTACAAATAGTAAAGCGACACTTTGTGAATTCAAGAATTAAAGAACAAGGAGGAATTATATAGAATAGTTCAGCTGAGGTTAGAAGTTAGTTTGTTCTAAACTTTTCAAGGTATGCAAAGAAAATTTTTTATTACCATTTTCAGTATAGTCTGTTAGAATGTAATAATTGTTTATGGTTATATGTCGAACCTTTGATCTGGGATTAATGGGTGCGGCTTCAACCTCTTGGTCTCCCTTAATTGGGGGTTACTGAAAGGTGAGGTCGTAACATTTGGTATCAGATCTTAGGTTCCTCAGTTAACCATTAATAATCATTAAATTTTACAAACTCCATAGAACCCAAGGGAGTTATTAGAGGAGTATCTGAAAGGCGGAGGTGTCTAGAAAGGGATCACGACCGGGGGCTGGCAAGATTTTCCTCCGCACCTCTAGTCGGAATACGAGGACTCCCGAACCTGTGTGACCGCCTGGCCAAAGTCTTAGGGTATGAATCGAAATAAGATACCTTTAGGACTTCTCATCTTATTCATCTCTTCTCATCACAAAATTCTGATAAGGACACAAAGGATTAGGGTTTTCCTTCTTCTCCTCACCCTCTTGAGGTATGGGTAAGGTTAATAAGGTTTAAGGAATCCTCCACAAAATTAATAAAAGGCATGTAAATAAGATGTCATGGACATAAGCTTAATAGAGTAAGTGCAAAATAAATAATAGATACATGCTTAGGTCGTATGACATAAGATGTCATGTCCTCAGAAGGGACCTAAGGTTAGACCTTCGTGACAGGAGGATAAGTTAGTCTTAAAGATAAATACCTCCATTTCAAGTAGAGACCTGGCACATCCTCGGAGGATGATGCTAACCCTAACCCTAAGTGAAGGTTAGAGAGAGATGAGTTGGACCAGGTGTTTGAAAGGACATGCCTTTGGGATGCCATAGGATCCAGGGGTGACCTAGTACCTTTGGCAACCCAACCCTGGGAAGGGTCGTGCATGTTAGGGTAAAGGATAGCTCCTTTGATGATGATGTTAGTGAAGGACCATAGAAACCCTATGGGCTTGTGCAAGTAAGGCATAGCTGGCACCTAGGGCACGTCATAATGCTGGCAGTAGGATGAAACCCTGGATGATCTTGAGCAACCATAAGTTCGAACCCAGGCTTCACCCAAGTGGACCATGCTTTTGAGGTTGATCCTTCATGAAGAAAGAACATCTAATGATGAGGTTGGATGTGGGGTTAGCTCTAGAGGGAGAAGGAAACCCAGCAAGGAGGTAGGAAGCCTAAAACCCTGGGATATGAGGAACAATGGATAATAGTGGTTGCCTCATGTTTGATCCCTGAAAGATTGATGATATCTTGGAGGGACCAAACCCTAAAGATAGAGGATGAAGCATCTGGTGCCTATGTGCCTACGGTATAGGTGTTTACCTTCTGAGGTGGGAAGAAGAGTTCCTTAGACCTAGAAAAGATTAGTAGTAGGTTCTGAGGCCTTGTACCTTGTTGGTTGTCCTTAAGGAGGACCCAACCCTAAGTGTGTTCGAGTTGAAGGATGACAAGAAGTGCATGTCATGCCTTTTGCGTGCTTGGTTCGTAGTTAACAGACAGAGCATACAGTGAACCTAGGGTTCCTAGGCCTAAGAGGGGAAGTGGTGTACCTAAGGCTCATGATGAGAAGTTGAGTTCCTATAGAAGCGAGCATACTAATCCCCATGAATAGAGGAAAAGAGGAGCCCCTGAAGTTAAAGGTGTGTTTGATGAACCCCTCACAGCTAGGTTGATGATAAAGAAAGGTATGATCTTGATCCAACATTGAGGAAAGAGGACAAGTATGACCTAGCATGGTACAGTAAGTGATCTTCTCATGCCTTAACGGCTTGCTAGGGTTAAGTTGGCTCGTGTGGATGTAAACCCTAGACGTAAGAGCTTTTGTGACCTTAGAGATAGTTTTCCTCCCATCCTGGGAAAGGGACCCCTTTGGAAGGGTGTATATCAGTTTTGCTGGTTCAGGGTAACCTAAAGAGGTCTCATAGGATCTTGAGAAGCTAAGTGAAAGGTACATGGTATGAGCATGAATCTACAGACCCATAGATATCCATCTCTAATTGCATATAAATGTGTTACCATGTAGGTAACCAGTATGGGGCTTGACCAAGGTAGGTAGGTTGCCACGATGCCTATGAACGGATGAGAGTCAGCCCATGAATGCAGAAAGAGAGATGATGAAGATTGGGGTAAGGTTCTAAGTGAACATGTACTGTAGTGGAGAATCCTAAGTCTATCCTAGGGTCAGGTAGGGATAAGACCGATGAAAGGAGGAGTTGCCTAATTCCCCAGTTGTACATGACCATAGGGTCGGGAGGTAACAGCTATCATTGTCTTAGGGCCATGGGTTAGGAGATTGATCACCTTCATGAACTCATGGGACCCAAAGGGCAGATGAGTAGGGCACTTTCTTGATGCATGAGCGAAGAGGGATGACCCCAAAAGAGTCGGTACCCTATAGACCTAGAGGAGATGACCAAGGATATAAGCCTCAGTAGGTTCAAGACTAGTTTGATATCTTGTTGTTTATGATGAAGAGACATATGTGGAACGTTGCAACTTAGATTTAAAGGTGTACTGGCAAGGTGGGATGTACCATCTCTACTCTTGGAACAGGAAGAACTCTGTATTTGGACTGTAGCCAAATGCTTATTTCCTCTTGTTATGGGGGTAAGTGATAGGACATTATGCATGTCATACACCAAGGATAAGAGATGATGTAGGTTGGAGTGTTGCCATGAGAAATGGGGATAGGGAAGATATCTACCCTGGTAAAGTGAATGATACATGGATGGTTTGTAAAAACTAAGAGGAATGAGGTAGCCACCTTACGAGGATGTTTCTAGCATGAGCTAAGTGGAGCTTACAAGTTATACCGGGTTGAGTTTGATCACCATGATGATGGAATCAGAGAGTGTTCTTATGAAGATGAACATATAGTTTGAGGTGACATGATAAGTGAAATACATGGAAGTGTAATGTTACCTAAGGATGTGAAGTGGTAATGGGTGCTCTGGTTGAGATACATCTGACTTGTTTGACTAGAAGCTAGAAGAGGTTGTTTGGCTAACCCTAAGTTGGAAAAGGAGAGGTGTTCGGATAACACTCAGATGTAACAAGATGCGTTGAAAAGTTATGGTTGTTTGGTTAGCCAGTCTAGTCCTGGATGCAATGAAAGGATGGTGGTAAAACCTCAGATGTACTTCTTTGGAAGAGAAGGTGATGAAACCCCGACTAGAGTGGTTTAGGGTTTCAGAGGAATCGATCTTGGAAGAATCATGACATATAGGAAATCATGATTGAGGATCACCATACACCATGGAAAATGGCAATACCACTTTGGATGCTTAAGATGAAGTTGCATGTGGGTTATGACCATGCAAGCCAGGAGGTAAAGGACGAACCTCAGTAACCTAGGTATTGATATAGAGGACAAAAGATTCCCTGAGAGGAAATGGGAGCTCAACCCCATGGATGTTGTGATAGGTCTCCCCGGGACCAAGGAAGGTCGAGATGCAATATGGGTTATGGTAGGTCTCCTTACCTAGATGACATGAGAAAGAAAGAGTTTTGTTAAGGGACAGATTTAGTTGAACTACCCATGAGAGAGATGGTTCAACTACACCATGAAGCGAGTTCAAAGGCTCTTGAGTTTGACCTAAAGGTTTCCTTCCAAAAGATGGAAGTAGGTGCATGAAGAACTCGACGTTCATATAGTTTATCACCCCTAACTATGGTTAGTATGATCCAGACTAAAGGGTCTGATGAGGGCATGTGTGCTCGTTCAGGGTGATATCTAGAGACAGTTCTTGTCCTATGAAAGATGTGACAATGACCACCATAGCCAGTATCGGGTTTTATAAGAAGCTCTGTAAGGAAGGTTGTGTCGGTCACCACATCAGTAAGGTGATGTTGGTGAAAGGACCATATGATGGTTAGAAAAGGACCACATGATGGTTAGAAAAGGGACCACAGTGCGTGTAGATAAAGTTACTTTGATCATGCAATGGCTGAAAGGAGCCTAGAGACGACGAGAGTCGTGGACAGATGCAAGTAGACTAACATGCAGTGCACTGTGGGAGAATATAATGTGAGAATCCGACCCCTCTGAGCTGCAGCTGAGAAAGCTGAGTCCCCGATACATAGGTCCATTAGAGATGGATGGGTGGAAATGGTTAGGTTTTGACCCTACCCCTCAGGATAGAGTAACGTGAGATGTTTTCCATGTGTCCCATTTAGAGCACTATGTGAGGTACCCGATCACGTGCTGAGCAATGAACCTAGTGAGCCCCAAGGGAGGCTGAAATGGCCTGAGTCACCTATGTAGTTTATAGACACCAAGATGAAAGAACTCAGAGAAAAGAATATGTGATGATAAAGGTTCTTTGGATGCGCCATGACTACGGTAAAAGCCACATAGGGGCTAATGATGGACATGGAAAGTCTTATCCTGAATTGTTTATTTTTTTTTTACTTGATAGAATTTTGTGGACAAAATTTCTATAAGAGGGGAAGGATGTTACAACCCCAATTTTGCATGTGTTTTCATAATTGAAATATAATGATTTTGAGATTTTGGACCTAACAGAAAAGGTTGTACGCTTTGCTTCAAATAAGGAATTTCTTTACAAATCTCCCTTACATTAGGAATCTTGTGGTTCCTATTATTATATAAACCCATTAATGGATATGAAAGAGAAGAAAAGAGTAAAAGTCCAAATAATAGAAAAAAAAAGATAAAAGATAGTGGATATTAAGCAAAGTATTCATGAGAAATACTTAGAAATATCTAGAAAGGGGCATTAATGGCCACAATTGAGTAAAATTTGTTTACATATGATTTCTAAGAAAAGAAATATGAAAAGAGGAAAAAAGGAGATGAAAGATAATAAGAAATCCTTGCGAAAGAAAAATCGATTAATAAGAGGAATAAATAACATAAAGAAAAATGCGAGATTTCAGATCCTTAGGATTTCTTGTGTTCCAAGGAGTCCGAGTTGTAAAGATAATAGGATAAGGAGGAGAAAATACAAATAATAAAAGTCTTAATATGGGAATAACGTGCCATATACTAATGGGATTATGTAATGACTTTTTGGTGTTTCCAAATTGAAATACTACGTGGTGTATCCTTGTAATAAAAGCCAACAGTTTTTGAAGTAAGGAGGAAATAAGGGAATATACTCCATATCTTTCTAAAACATGTCTTTCATGTTTTTAGTGGAGTAAAAAGGAATATTATTTCGGGAAAGATAGTTATATATGGTGCAAGTGTTTTTCTTTTGGAAAATTATGAGAACTTGGTAAGATGAGAAGAAGCGGTTATCAAGTAACCTTTCCCATACTCGTGAATCGTGGTACTAGTTGGTATTCCCCACATCGTGTATATATACAGAAAAACCTAGGATTTCCTTCGATGTGGAGCCATCCTTCTCCTTCCCTCTTGTCCTTCTGTTACCTACGTGAAGGAGGCCTAGTGTGCCGCTTTGGAAAAAGGAACGCAAACCCCAAAACCATTGTTGTTCCGCCTCCTGTGCACGAAGAGTCGGGCAAGAACTAAAGTGGAGAAAGGGTCTACCTGCACCACGAACACCTCGGCCAGTCGAGCCTGGTGCCTGGGCAGGCTATCAACATTGCCCTCCTCTCTGGACATGGAACATCGTCTACCTTCGGCAGCAAGAGATATCGAGACCATCAAGCCGGAAGATACCACAGCAACAAACGGCCGGGTCTGTTGGATGAACTTAGGTGGACCTGCAACTTGGCCGAGGCGGCTGTGTGTGCGTGGAAGGAGGCCAGGACAACAGTAGGCGGTAGAGGTGTGAACCCGGTACCGCATTACCGGAAGGGGTTTTCACACAGCAAGGGGTCGCACCTTGGCATCTCTCTTTCGGGGAGACCGCTCTGGTCCGAGGGTGAAAGGAAAATGGGGAAGTGATTGTCGGGGTGGTGCAGACGTACGCCTCGAGCGGGCGCCGCTCACTTCCATGTAGGTTTCCTCATGGCAAGGAGGATGGTGGCGGGAGGCAACAGGGCTCTCTCTCTCTCTTCCCTTGCCATCGGAGAAGGGAGCGACTCGATTTGAGGATGAGGATGAGGGTTGGAGGTGCTAAAGTGGCGGCGCCTAGTAGCTTGGCCAGCTGGGGCATCTCATCGCGACTCTACGTAGACCTGCGGAAGTCTTGCGCGCCGCGAGGAAGAAGGAGCGTAAGAGGCAAAAGACCTGGATAACCCTGGAGGGAAAGTACTAACGTGGGGGGCAAGAGCATCCTTTTCGCTGATCTAGCCGGCCCAAGTAAAAGAAAAGGTATTTTTCTGACATGGCATTTTATGATTGGTCCAAGCATGTTAATCTTGCAATAATTGTAGTTAATTAACGGTAGCTCTGATGATAGCGAAAGTATATATGAAATTGATCGGAAAAAGGAGTAGAATCCAAATAAAATATAATCAGAGTCTAATTAAGCTACCTATTCTAAAACTATATGCAATACATGTTAAGATAAAAGGAAACCTAGATATGCTTTCATGGCCCTTGAAAACCCTAATATCGGTAATTATGACTCTTAATGGCCTTAATTGTTCAAATTCATGATTAAAGTTGTGAAATGATTACTCTAAGCTATTTCGAGCATTAAAGTCCTTAATTCTAGATAAATACCCTAAATATAGTAATTAAGGTTTTCTAGTGAATAAAAGGTGGTTTTAATGATATATAAAGTTCAATTGGGAATTAGACCATAATGAACTGTGAATTGATGATAAATGCATATAATGATCTTGTTATGGATCAAAAGGATAAAAATGGTAGCTTTGACATAAAGGAGGCTTAATGAAATTAAGTGATGGTTAATGGTGCCTTTAAATCTGAGAATAGGGTTATATGTTGTTAAGATAACCTTAATATTGAAGAATAGATGAGATAATTAGGGTTTATGAGTAATGATATAAAATTAGGGTTTAGAATAATAAGATATGAAGTGAAACCCTAATTGCAAAAGAAACCCTAAAATGGATAAGGAAACCATAGGAAAAAATTTCAAGTCGAATAGAAATAATATTGATAAAGTGTGTAGTAAATCAAGTACATGTGATTTTCAGGATTCTTGATTGTATGGTTGAGCTACTTGCTTGGATTGCCTTCATGGTTGGAATTGATATTATCTTGAGAAATCATCAAATCAGGTATGTGGTTACTTATGAATAACTGCTTATGTTTCCTGATGGTTTCTCGGACGTTTAATCGCATTGAATGCAACTAAACTGCTTGGATGTTCATATTGCAAATATAAAGTGACTATGACTATCACTTAATGTATATGCCTATAAACTCAGATCTTGGTTCTCTCTGTGGCATAATAGCTAACCTATTACATGGCTGCCTATGGGTAGGTCCATCAGGTTAGTGGAAGGCCTAGTACATGGCTACCTATTGGGTAGGTCCATCAGGTCTATGGATGACCTAGTACATGGCTACCTATTGGGTAGGTCCATCAAGTCTATAGTTGACTTAGTACATGGCTACCATGGAGGTAGGACCATCAAGTCATAATGAGTTAGATATTGGGCTATCTTCGGATAGTGCCATGCGACTCTATTACCTAAAAGAGAGGTGATAACCATGTCCACTGCAGGGACAGCCCAGAGTTCGAGAATATGTATGGATTGAGTTATATGGTTTAAAATGTAATCTTGACTGTTAAATGATTATATTGTTAACATAGTTGAAAATTATCTGTTTCCTCCACATACCAGCTTCAGATGACCGACGTTTTGTTTTTCGGCGTTTTAGGTACAATGAAAAGTACAAATAGTAAAGCGACACTTTGTGAATTCAAGAATTAAAGAACAAGGAGGAATTATTGTGAATTCAAATAGAAGTTAGTTTGTTCTCAACTTTTCAAGGTATGCAAAGAAAAAAATTTATTACCATTTTCAGTATAGTCTGTTAGAATTTAATAATTGTTTATGGTTATATGTCGAACCTTTGATCCGAGATTAATGGGTGCATCTTCAACCTCTTGGTCTCCCTTAATTGGGGGTTACTGAAAGGTGAGGTCGTAATAATGTGAATCCCTAATTGAAGTTGATTCCATGAGAAACCCTAATTGAGGGTGATGCCATGAGAAATCCCTAGTTGGGACGAATAGTAAACATTAAGTATAGGCAATGAGATGTGGAAGCCTAATGAAGGGTGATGGTATATGCAATCCTAACTCTAATGAAGTATGATAGCATGTGAAATCCCAAAGCCCTAATAAAGGGTAAGGGTATGTGAAACCCTGATTGAATTTATAATACATGAAGCCTTAATCTTGAACAACATGATGACAACCCATAACCCTAATAATAAAATAGTGGGTAAAACCTTATAAGGGTGAAATATCATAAATGGTTGATTATAGGCAAGCTTATTGTAAGCAATGCCTTAACCTGAGATGAGTTCATATCATTAAAGATAATTGGACCATTCTTATGTGTTACCTATGCACTTCATGGTAAGAGTGATAGGTTAGTGGATGAAAGGATTAAGATGGGAAATACCTTAATCCAAGATAAGCTGATAACTTAAGAAAATTGGAAGTAATGAGGTAAGTGATACATTAAGATATGAAAGACTTCACAGTTAGCATCTCAAAGTTGATATACTTTGATAAATATGAAATCCTAATGTGAGATGGGAAATCTTAACCCTAAATTGGGTAATGGGACATGAGAAATCATAATATGATATGAATAGTAAGCCCTAACCCTATTGAGGGAATAGAGGTGTTACTATTGTATTACATGAAGTAATATGTTATCATTGCCTAGGGAGAGGTGACAAGATGTTTAATGGCCTTGTGAGCCATATGGTTTAATGTTGCCTAGTGAGAGGTGACAAGATGCTTTATGGGCCTTATGAGCCATGAGAGCAATTATGGCATAGTGAGAGGTACCAAAATGATTATAAAGTTTATTATAATAAAGGATAATGTTTTAATAAACTTAATAAGAGGAACAACTGTATTCAATAAAGTATGTGTAAAGCTATGTAGGCTAACCTCAGGGTTCAGAGCCTAAAGTAGTATGTGATGATCAATGATGAGTTAAAGGAATTAAATTCCATGAACTAAGTAATCAGGATTGGTTAAAGTCCAATGCATGGCTGTGTAATCATGGCTGGTTAAAGTCCAATACCTGGTAGAGGTGTAATGCCTGTAATCCGGATTGGTTGAAGTCCAATGTCTGGCTGTGAAATCAGGATTGGTTAGAGTCCAATGTCTGGATGTGAAATAAGGATTGGTTAAAGTCCAATGCCTGGCTGTGAAATCAGGATTGGTTAGAGTCCAATGCCTGGCTGTGAAATTAGGATTGGTTAGAGTCCAATGACTGGCTGTGAAATCAAGATTGGTTAGAGTCCAATGCCTGACTGTGAAATCAGGATTGGTTAGAGTCCAATGCCTAGCTATGTAATTAGGTTTGGTTAAAGTCCAATACGTGGCAGAGGCGTAATGCCTGTAATCAGGGTTGGCTAAATTCCAATGTCTGGCTGTGAAATCAGGGTTGGTAGTGTCCAATTCCTGGCGGTGTAATCAGGTTTGGAAGAGTCCAATACTTGGCAGAGGCTAAATGCCTGTAGTGATACCACAGGATTGGTAATAACCCAATGCCTATAATGACGATTTAGGATTGGTATTAATCCAATTCCTGTATTAACGATAAATGAGTACATGGTAGATATATCTCTTAATTTGTTTAACAGGTTGGCTAAGGCCAACAGAATGAACCAAGAATGTTTCATGGGTGACATAACAAGATGTTGAGTGCCACAAGAGGAGTTTGATATGATGGTATAACAGGTTGGATGAATGATATACATGTCATTCCTATTCCTTATTAAAACAATAGATGATATATTGCTCTATCATAAATAGTTGCAAAGCTTACAAAGCTAAGAATGCTTTAAACTGCTTAACCTCTGCTCAGTTTCATATCTTTAAATTGCAATACAATGTTTTGGCGGAGAGCTATATCTCCCGCTGGGGCAATTTACAATTGTCTCACCCCTATGGGATCCAATGTTTTTAGGTGAACGCAGACAAATAGGCAGGAAACCTTTAGTAGAGAAGGAACAGCAGCAGCATCAAGGACAATAGTAATATCTCAGGTGGAGATATTGCCTATCTAGTTGTATAGATAGTAGTCCTATGTTCCGTCTCTGTACTCTCAGGTCCTTGGGATTTATAGATAGTGTTTTCATAATCGACTTGAGATTTTGGCTTGATGCCTCGAGGTTTTATGTTGTTTGTACATAATGTTGAATAAGAGAGCTGATTTTGTAATCCTTGAGAAGAGATAGTACAAGTTGTGTACTTATGGAACAGAATGTAAATGTTATATTTTGGTTCTTGATGAAAAATATTTCCTATGTGTGGATCTATTTGCAAAAAGTTTTAATATTTAGTGATTTTTAGTAAACCACTGCAAATGATTCGCTTCCACTCAGTTAATCTTGTGTTTTATAAGTTGGATGCCACAATTTAGTGGTATCAGAGCTCTAGGTTCGCTGAGTCTACAGAGACATAGGACTAAGGTAGTAGAGTGTGTTCTGTTGTCATCCAGTGTATCTGATAGTGTCTTCTGCTCATATAAGAGAAGAAGAACTTAGAGATGACTGGGTCACATGAGGAGGTTGCTGCTGAGAGCAGCAATGTTGCACCAAGAAGAGGTGCATGGGAGCAGGAAAGAGAGAGACAATTGCCTCAGAATCTCCTAGTTGATCCATCTATGATAAGAAAATCTTTCTTTAAGTATTAATGTTGGGGAATTTAGGGCAACCATGATGTATTTAGTGGATCGAGCACTAGCAGTGCAACCTAGATTACCATCCCCTAATGATGATGTTTTGGACATCAACAGGATATGTAATCCATATCAGCAGGTGGAAGCAATGGGAAATGATGAAGTTCTGGACTTAGAACAAGTCTGTTGAATCAATAAATAGTGAAGGAAGGAATAGGCTTCAACCCAAAAGCAGAATTTTCTAGGTGTAGAAAGCCTAGACATATTGTAAATAATTGTACAACAAAGAACAAGGAAGAGAGAATTGAGAAAAGGCCTATCCAAATCCAGGGATAGAGGCCTAATAGTTCCAAAAAGGGAAAGATTGTGGTACCACCAGTACAACCAGGACCTAGCGCACCAAGGAAATGGTCATCTAGAAAGGGTAAAGAACCCTCTAGACCATACCTGGCACCTAGAATTTGCTACCTGTATAGACAGGTTGGACATCTGGCAAGTGATTGCTCAGCCAGAAATGTTATGGTGAATCAACCTCTGAGGCAGAATCAGCCTGAGGCAGTGAATAATCCACGAATCATGACAGGTTAGACAAAATAATGTCATTCTAAAATGTCTTTTATGGTTTCCTGAGTTAATTGGGAAGGTAATTGATTGAACTTTCTTTGATTAATCATGTGAGGACTTACATTTTGCATAATAAACATTATAGATGTTTCATGTTGTTCTTACCTCTATGAGAAGAAGATGAGGTATTGAAGAGATGCCTGGATAAAATCCAGTGATGTTAAATCTTATATTTGTGATAGTATGAAAAAGAAGGAATATAATAGCATAAAAAGTGCATACTACTTAATCTCAGTATTTATATACCCTGGCCAGGTATACAACTATTGATGATAAAGTGAGTATGGAAACTCTTAGATTGTAATCTTTTTGATTGCCTTGATCAAGCAGTCATTCTGATACAATCTAATGAGTATCATGAAATAAGAAACATGGAATGAATAAATGTGTCTTGTTCTAAGCATAAGAAAGAGAAGTCTGAGATAATCTCATATGAGCATGTTGTATGAGGAACAAAAAGTGTACTTCTCATAAGATAAGAATAAGAATAAGGGAGATGAACCCTGTACAATAAAGATGAAAGTATAATAAAGATCTTTTCCATAATGAGGAAAATGGGAAATGTGATGAGATCATGAGATGATCATAAACATGCTAGATAACAATAAAGAAAGGAATAATGTTATGTAATCATCCTTATAAATTCCTATGTTCAAGGAAAGGAACCTAGGATGAGATAAAGAGTAAATGGTTCATGAATAGTTGAAAATATATGAATTAATAAGAGGAATATGAACCCTTGTTTTCTTTCTTTTCAGGGACATGACAATCAAGTGGGTATTAGGACACTTGACGTGCATAAGATAAAAATGTTCATGTAATGGATACTTAGAAAAGTATCAGTTTATCCTAGACTTTGGTCCCAAGATGAGGACATATGAAACAATTAATGTTCCAAGATGAAAGGAAGAGATATATATGATGTGTTTCCAACACATGGGATAGATACCAAGGTGAAAGATTTAGGTATCTGAGAGTTATCAGATGGGTTAGGTTGGCTACCTGGAGTGGTCAACTATGAAATTAGTCTGATTATAATAATATGAACATCATATGTTAGAGGTTTATGCTCTGCATAAACATGATATTAATAAAGAATGTATGATGCTTCTCTGAATAAGAAAAGTGTTAATTGACACAAAAGTTGACTCTATAGTCAATGATGAGGGACAGTGGGGCATGTGCCTTGTGTGTTGATTCTATGAGAATCTTGTATGGAAACACTTTGTGTTGATCAAAGCTCTATGGTGCCTCTATAATAATGATATGTCATGTGATGACATGATGATATGATGCATGAATAATATATGTTTTCCTTTATCTGGGATTTCGGAGACGAAATCCTTGTTAGGGGTTTATAATTTGTAACATCCCTGACCTGGGTTATACTTAACCCTAGGTGTTTTGATTAAGAAATATGATTATATGCTTAGTCTTATCTTGTGAAAAGTAATTAGGGCTCTTGAGAAACTTATGTTTCAATTTTGGTCCTGTTTAAACAATGTTGAAGCAATGTTTGCTTATTTTGGACTAAAGTGCAATTTACCCAAGTTTAGGGGTTAAATTGCAAATGTTGCATGATAAGATGTTCCTCATGTGTTGAAGAATCATGATAATGAAGATGATGCAAAGGTATCGCTTGTGGTAGCCTGAGTACCAAGGAAGAGCTGATAAAGCAATGTTTATGCATTAAAACCTAGTTTTGGTGTAAAGTGCAATTTACCCAAAACCTAGGGTTCAATATGAAAATTACCACTTCAATAAGGTCCCTAATGTTTCTTGGAACCATTTAGATCAAATAAAATGAGAGGGGTGCCTCATTTGAATTAAGTTGGAGGAGAGAGAATCTTGATATTAAAATAATCAAGATTTAATCCTAATTAAAACCCTAATTCGATTTAGGGAAAAAAATAAATGTATTAATTAAAGGGCCTTCAAACAAAGTTAAAATGGTTGAATTCTAATGTGTGTGTGACGTCCTTGAGCTTTGCAAGTACCACGAAAATATCCAAGGGAGTGGATAACTCACACACAATTTTATAAGAAAAAGAACTATCCACTCACATATGGATATTAATATAATATGATTTAAGGTGCTTGATTTGTTTTTCTTTAAATCATGGATAATTGAGAGGGATAAGAGGCAAACAAGATATCCTCGTCCCTAAGGAAGATGAGGGGGAAGAGGCGGCCACATTTTTTGGGATGAATTGGATTTTTGCAAAGTACATTCTCTCTCATTGAATTTTTATAAAAGAACCTTTTACAAGCCAAATGGAAGGCTTTTTCGACCCCACTTCTTCTCCTTGCTTGGGAAAAGACCAAGGGAGCTTGGGAGGGTCAGGAGGACGACCCCCAACATGTTGGTAAGGTTCTTGATCCATTTCACCTTGATTCCATGGTGGAAATGGAAAATAAATTATGGATTTCTTCCTATTTCGATCTCCTCTTCAATTCTAACCATTCCTTTTCACTCAAATCTTGAGGACGAGCCTTGGAAGCTATGTTTTCAAGTTTTTGTTCATGGGTTTCTCCTCTAGCCATGACCAAAAGGAGTTGATGCTTCAGGGCACACCTGAGCCCGATAGTTGGCTCAATGCCTTTGTCAGGTTATACGGGATTCTCCGGTGGTCTTCATGTGTTGTTAAAGATATATTTGCCTGAGATTTGATCAAAGTTTGAACGTCCAAGAACGGTGCCTCCCACAATGGGTCTGAAGGGAAGAAACCTGATTGTGAGAAAACTGTGGTTCCCCTGCCAATTTGATTGACTGATTTTTGTTGCAAGGGAAATTCAAGGTTTTCACGATAATGCATGTTTATCAACCGTGAGAGTTGAGTTATGATCAAATGATTGTTTTGCCGTAGTAAATTTAATTGAATGTAACACATACTATGTGTTGGTAAGGTATGACCATAGAGCCAATCATGTGATGATTGACATGACATATACCATAAAGTATTTGATTAATACTCATAAAGCCAACCATCCCATTTATTCTATCTCATTCAAATAAAAGATAATGAGAAAATATTATGAATGTCTAAAGAATGACAATAGTCAATTACATATGTCTTCAAGTATGTGACATGGAGAATTAAATCATATGAATGCTAAGAGTACATGCATTTTTGTTATGTCCCTAGTCGGTTGTTACTGTTGAAGGTAGATTGACACCAACAACACATAAGACTGGAGTGTGGGTTGGTTGATATCTTGGTCACTTGATGAGTGAGACTGAGAAATGCATGAGGATGAACATGTGAATCAATATATGATATTGAGTTCACATTACTTAAGATATTCTGCTCCTAGTTCAAGAAACATGAGATGAACATTGAGAGGATGATGAGTCCATGCCTCGAGATCACTCTGGATATCAGAGACAAAGGAATTATTCAATCATTACAACACCTTACATAGGTTGTAGGTTGAAGTTGTACTCTAATTTACCACTCACTTGGGTAAAACTGATGTGCGACTAGGCCCACTCTTTGCTTGTGATGTCATAAGCTAGTTATAGAAATTAGCTATAAATGTGATATGGGACCTATAGGGTCACACATGTAGGAACTCATCTAAAAGAGGAGTTTTGTCTTAAATGATGTTTGGATTGATTACTAAAGTTTTTAGGTACTCAATTTATGCAACAAATCACCTTAATACACTCTAACCAATTGTCTCATAGGGTGAGACGGTCGTTTGGTGCATCAAATGATCGTCTGATATGGGGGATGGTCGTTTGAGTCGTCTGGCTGATCAAAAATTGAATTGTCTAATTTATACTCCAAATAAAGGTGTAACCCAAGCAGTTCATTTTGATGAACTGATTGGTTTGGCTTGCTCACCCAAACGACCATATGGGTGAGCGATACAACCATCTTGCATATATGATATTTCTTAGTTAGGTTGAAGGAATCTTCAAAACACTTTCCCCAATTTGTTTGGATTGCACAATTCTTGTGGTACAAGGAATTAATGTTTAACGTTAATGGGAAACAAATTGCCAATTTCATATGCGATTGAAAAACTACAAAATGACTGTCTCATAGTGCCAAATGACCATTTTGTGTCTTGCAGGTTACAAAAATCCAAGATCTTCTGGTCCCTTCTAGTCCCGCATAGATCCTGAACAAATAGAAAACACTAGCCCTAACCCTGCCTATATATAGAGGGGTATTGGGGGCTTCCCGAAGCATAATAGTAACACAGACAATTGAGAATTAGTTTCTCTGACTATTTATATCCTCTCTGGTTGTGGTAACCAAGAGAGACCAATCAAGTCTTACCCGACTAGGGAGGGATAGAGACAAGAGAGAACAATTGAGGATCTTTGTTGGAGGAGAGGAAGTTGGTGACTAGTATGCCAAAGGGAGGGGCAACTCCTTCTTGTCTGTTCTAGCAAGACGACATGAGTTCTAGTTCATCCATGTGGACTACTCTAGAGGTAGGAGTCCTTTGGTTGTTGCAAGGAGGACAACATCAACATGCAGTCTGTGGTGAGACCACATGAATTGTTGTAAAACCTATCATGTTTGTTGTTCGTGGTGAAGTCCAAGAGTTGTACATCCACCATCCAAGAGAAAATAGAAGATAGTTGAAACTGTAATGAGTTGTAGTCACTGGAGTTTCTCCAGGACTAGGTATAACTTGTTAAACCGTCCTTCCTATTTTATAGTAGCTGACACAATCTTACTATTATGGGAATACATATAAATAAAAAAAATTCCGCTACTATACTCTATGCTTGTATTTCCCAATAATACTGGTATTAGAGCCAAGTTAATTTACTATATTTTAGAATAATCGATATGATTAGATTTTTGACTTTTTTGTTTATTTATTGCATTCAATGTGAATATTTAAACAGTCTCATATGTGTATATGATCAAATACCACATAATATGAAATATATATATATATATGCAATTTGCACGTGTTTTCCTAAACACAGCTTTGATGGTGGATGTGTCATGTGGTTATGGCCAATACACAAGATCTATGTATGGTTGGATGGTATGGTTTAATTCTTGTTTATCTCAATCTATGTATCGAACCTCTATCTCCTTATTCCCAATGTAAATTTAATTCTTTCCTACCTTTTCTCCCATCAAATATAACTCAAGGTTTCCCTTTACTATGTAATAAAATAGCATTAGGATAGTTTCCTTTCTTGCAATGATGACAAAGATGATCATCTCCAGACAAGACGACCAGTTCTGGAGACGATCTGATTGTTTGGAGGACCATGGGGGATAGAACGATGGTGCTAGAGGACCACCCGGTAGACCCAACTGACCGTTTGGAAGGAGTCTAAACATAAGTTGGATAGGATGCCAGACAATCATCCCAGAAGGCCCAACTGACTGTCTAGAAGGGGTCTAGACATGAGTTGGATAGGAGGACCAACCTACCGGCCAAGAGGCAAGACGACCGGTTTAAGGGTTGAATCGATCTTCCCAGATTGGCAAGTAGAGATCTACACCAACAACAGGTTCATACATGAGATGTGATGATCGAACTAGATGGTAGTAATTCCATGTGGCTCTAAAGAATTACAGTAGACATTTCCATAACCATCACTTTTTATTTTATATTGCATGTTTACATTGTGGGTTATAACATGTATATGATATATAACATATATGTGGTGATTGGATACAATCTCTCTCCCTCTCTCTCTCTCTCTCTCTCTCTCTATATATATATATATATATATATATAATAGTAAGTCTAATTTTCTTTCCAATAGAAAAACACATGAAAAAATTGTTCCACTAAGTGTAGTTTACCCCTTGGCGTGGTGCACCATCTACCTTGTGGAAGTGTGATGGTAGTAATACATGTTCCACCATTGTGGGGTGCATTATTATCATATTGGCTATTGGGAAAG
This sequence comes from Alisma plantago-aquatica, assembly GCA_963693085.1. Taxonomy (NCBI): domain Eukaryota; kingdom Viridiplantae; phylum Streptophyta; class Magnoliopsida; order Alismatales; family Alismataceae; genus Alisma; species Alisma plantago-aquatica. Next base: position 1,045,159,181 of record OY856411.1, on the reverse strand, counting down.
GCTTAATTGGTGATTCTTAGAGCATCTAAGCCCATAAGTATATAGATGATTATGTCAAGGAGTTACACATATCGTCAATAAAAAATTGCATATCATGCAATAGGCAAAAGTTTTCTATCTTTACGACATTGGTCAGGCCATTGTTGAATTATTTTGGATCTTGCTCATTAGAAAATTGATTTACTGCAATTTTTTAAATTGATATTTTAGGATTATCAATTTGATCAAAAAAATGAGAAGTATAACTGATTAAAGACCTAATTATATTTGCCCAAATTTTAATCAAATAAAATGAAATAAAAAATGATCTTTGATAAAATTGCAAATTCTTTTGTAGAATCAAATGGAAACAAACAAAATCACTTTCCTCCACAATTGATCATTGAGAAGGAAAAACTAAATGGGATTAACTTCCATGACAAGTTCAAGACACTGTGAATTGTTCTCACACATGATTAAAATCTCTATGTCTTGGAAACCCCAGAACCAGATGAACCCCTTCTAACTGCACCTAGGACTGACAGGGATGCTTCCAAGAATCCTATTGAAGATGTCGTACATGTCAAGTGTCTGATGCTATGCTCCATGAACTACGAGTTGTAGAGGAATCATGAGAACATTGATTTGATTGAGATGTTCACACACGTAAGATCCCCAGATTCTGCCACCTCGAGACTTACGAGGCTCGAGAGGACAAATCCAAAAATGTTAGACAATCATTTCAGAGAGAAATGCAGAAGCATAATACGCATACATGAACATACAACCATAACATTACTCAACAATAACATGTATATTTACAAAAAGAATTATTACAACTTGGATTACATTTACATATTGAAAAAAAAAGAAAATTACACAGTCTAAACATGTATGCTAACCAGGATCCTAGACAATAGGTAACCTGAACAACTTGCTCACACCCTATTCTTTTTCTCCCATGCTATCTTTGAACTGAAAACATACAAAAAACAAACAAAACAAAAAAAGTTGGTACGTGGTAAAAGATACACTAGTAAGGTTGCATAAAGGAAAATACTTACAGAAGGAAGAAAGAGAGAAAAACCATTTCTTAAGGCGAAAATCAGGTAAACATCCTTTTTATTACATTTATTTGATGTGGTTGTACTACACTTATATCCAACTTGAATTACATTTAGTATGGGCAAAAATTATATCATCATACATCTAACATTGGACAAAGCATCATACATCCATATTAGGCAACATACATCCATACCGGGCTAGGTGCACTAGTAGTTACAACCCATCCATATCCTTTTATGTTATATTAGATTTTGGAGAAGGATGACTCATAATAGTTCAACCAAGCAATGGATATCCAAATAATAGCATTCATGATATTACATATCATAAGCAACCAAGAAATCTAATCTTATACTTATAAGACCACGTACCTGAGTTTAGAGATTTCTTACCATTCTTGCTCATCTAGGTATCTGGTGATCACCTGATTAATACCAAATATTCATCATTAATACAAGGTTTACCATTATTATTGATATTTAGGTCCAAAATAGGGTTTTAGTCAAACCTAGGTCAATTTGATGTTAGTATGGTGTCTAGTATTTTTAGTATGATCTGTACATCATTATAAAGGTCTGATATGAATTTCATATTTTTCCGAGGCTTTTTCTATTTTCTATAATTAATAGGAGGGTTAAAGTATCTAATTAATCTTTAATCAGAAAAGGCCTAATATTGATCAGTAAAACTACAAAAACAGATTTCACAAATGGGTTTCCATCATTATTAGGGTTCTAGTATGATTTTTTGACAATTAATCTCAACTGGTTACTATTCATTCAAATTATATGAACCCTAAAAGAGCATTTACTTCTACATTTAAAATTATTAGTAATATTATTCCAAATGCCTGATCTAGGAGTTTCATACTGAAGTAAACAATTTTCTACTTCCATAGGTATTTTACGGGGATGTATTGGCCATGGGAGCTATTTATGGTGATTTTCTAAGATCAGGCATATTTACTATATAAGTATTTACCTTAAAAACAAGTCAGACATAACCTGAGATCTGCTAATTCCAGGGTCCAATAACCCAGTTAGGGACACTAAAAAACTTGGTCTCCTCCTTCGTTCTCACAGTTATCTCATCCCGACTTCTAGCGACGCCGCTGCCTGGGTTCAGTGTGAAGCATCTCACGATCTCTCATCTTGGATGCGCTCCTATGCCTAAGCACCACCGTGAGGCTTAGCTTTGGTGAGATATAGCTCACGTGCGTTGTCTAGGGTCTGACACTTGTTTCTCTCTAGCAGACGATCTGCATCACGAATAAGAGTTTGACTCCAGAGCAGACGTTGTCGCCGTAATTAGAAAAGGGGGAAAAGCCTGATCTTCACTATGGAGCTGATGACTAGGGACAATTGAAGTAGGGGGAGAGCACTACACGGCTATTGGTGCTTTCTCATTGTCACTGTAGGAACCAGAGAGGGTGGAAAGGGTCACAGATTCATTGTCCCAGAACTTACTCACCTAATCGGTACATCTACAAGCTCTGTAGCCTTCCATAGCCAGCAATTTTGGGTTCGTGGCTATAGGGAAGATCCCAATAGGGATAAGAGAACCCATCATCAGGCTTTACCATGCCTCTGCAGTTCTTCCCATCCATTAGGAATCAACGCTAACTGTCTCTATTCACCATGTGGATGGGTCACAATGAGAAGAGGCAACATGGATTACTACAAGTCGGTGATCTCTTAGGCTTTGTCTGCTCTCCACGGTTTCAGGAGGTCAACAAGGTATGCTCATAGAGAATCACTGGCCCATCACCACTAAGAAGAAGAGGAAGAAGATGGCCTCCTACATTCTCTACAATAAGATAGTGCCAAGGAGTGGCTTTGCGGATCTGGGAGCTTGGAGCCTCTACTGATGATTGACATTAAAGCATGGTTCTCCATACGGGACTCCATCTCCAAAATGTGATGATGGAGCTACCTCCTTCAATTCAACCATGCTCTCTCTGACTTTAGATGTTGTGTTTGGATATTGAGAGGCTGGGGGTGTGAGAACTCGTTCTCCCTGGATATTCCAGTGAAACACCTAATTTTTGGGGTTGATGGACTGCTCCCTGCACTACAGAGATGATAATGAACAATCACATGCTCAGTCTTTCTGAGAGTGGTGGATCGGGCAACAGTTGTGAGAAATCTCAGTCATATGCAAGGAGTGGAGCCATCTATTCTTATCTAATGAGTACATGGAATGCACATTTCCAGGCTAAGGGTCATGCCCAATTGAAATTGTGCCACTTTTTATGTTGGTTGGCTGCATGACATCATTGAAAATCAAAACTAGTTTTAAAATCATTTGAAACATTAGTCATTCAATCAAAGTATAAACATCAATACCTTCTAAATGGCTAACCCAAAAGTCTTGAAATTTTAACCATGAATTTATCATCACATAAAGCCCCATGTTACCAAGTTCGAACTCAAAATTCAACATTTGGTCATATAACAAAATTCCTTAATTAACCTCATAAATAAGTGTATTAACCTTAAATACAAGTTGATTCATTATCAACTCTTGATCAAAAAGTGAAACTTTCATTATATGACCACATTACACCTCTAGGTACATCATTAACATATTTTACCACAACATATTTTCAAATATTATATTGAGTATCAGAATCCTAAATTCTGGGTCATCACATTCACCCCACCTTATATGGAATTTCGTCCTCAAAATTCAAGTGGTTTCATTCTTAAGCTAATATTTAGGAGTTGTGGATGTCTCTAAACCACCACTCTAAGTTCCAAGAGTATCATTATCTTGATTCATCCTAGGTTGTCATCTTAGGAGGTTTAAGCATGTAAGGTGTACCCACCCCACCTTATATAGGTTGAAGTATAATATTTTTTTATCAAAATTATCGAACTTAACATCTTAATGTCAAGTTTTATGATCAACATCATATTAGAGGATTTCATGATTAGGGGAGGATTGCTCTTGATATTTACATAGTAGGGTCTTCACCCTATTGTGTGAATTGTCATCAAACTAGAAGCTTAGATTTAGAAGATTGGGGATTGAGAACTAAATCTAGTGATGTTGTAATTTGTGATCCAAAAATGTGTTTTATTTCAAGCACATAGTTTCAAATTATATCTTTCATATATGATATGAGGGGAAATAATAGAATATATTCAATTGAGATTGTCAGGATTTCAAACTCATATGTTTCATGTACAATGGAAAGGGAAAGAGGATATACTAAATCAATCTTATCATGATTCAAACTTGAATATCACATGTAGGGATGTAGGATATATATATATATATATATATATATATATATGTATATATATATATGTATATATATATATGTATATATATATATATATATATATATAAGGTCAAGCTTATATTAGTGACTTTTCATACATGATCATCCAAATAGCTCAAGTGAGGTTTCTAACATCATATGTTTATAGAAAGAGAAGGGGAAGGAGAAGGATTGGCATGCATTGATGAGTATTATATGCATAAGGCATTTTACTCTAGGAACCAGAGTTCATATATCACCTCACTTGCAACTAATGATGCGATTAACAACCATATGTCACTCAAACTAGGACATATATATGTCCAACAAGACCTACTAAACAAAACTTCTACCCATAACACAATTTCTACCCATCTTTTGGGCAACAAGGGTAACCACTAGATTCCTTTATATACAACTACTAACCTGAGTATGAGGCTCATTATGGTTATCACACATCATATACATCATCTTAGGGTCTTGGGACATCCCCCTCACCTATATAGCAAGAATCAAATTTTTAATTGCCTCTTCCTCTATGGTTAGATATTATCATAGGACATCTAGGGTTCAAAACTTTTAAGGAAACCACACACTAGGTCACTCAACTCAAATACTTAGAAGTAGTCTAGTCAGGGACTCATTATCATGTCTTTCATCATGCATATTTTTCAACATTTTACTTATATTTTGGTGTATAGGTACTCTGACCATCTCCCGTGACGGGTCGACTCATATCAAAGGGTCACCCTATTCATATATCCCATGCTAGATGTCCTCCTTTGTAAAGAGATTGAGGCCCATGTTGGTCTCAAACTATATGTCACATATCATATCTTAAAACACATAAGACTAGGTACAAGCAAGCATGCCAACCCACTAGCTATGTTTAGCACATCAACCAATTCGTATGTATCAACAAGGTTCTAGGTCTAGCTAGGGTTGCATGGTCAAACTCATTTCATATTTTCAACCTACTTGACCTTCTCAAGGACAACCTGAGCATTATCAACATCAACATCATTAACAACATCAACATCGACATCGAGATCAACATTAACATCATTATCATTATCATTATCATTATCATAATCATCATCATCATCTTAGGTTTCTAAGTTACTCACTAACTTAACCTTTATCATGGCTCTAGACAACTCCAGAGACTATAACTACCATCTAAACTCTCTCATCTAGACTTGATGTTACATCTCTTTCTCTTAGGTTACATGGACACTCACTACCTTTCTGGGTGTGGTAACATTTTTCATATGTACATATACTAATACTTGAAATAAGTTTTCTCCAACGTTGAAACGGGCGATGAAAACCTCCATACTCCATTCGAACAAAACCAAAACCAAAACGAGTTACCACACTCATGAGGCAGTCTAGTACCATGACACCTAGAGAACTAGTAAGAACATGGTGCACACCTGTGTAAACACCCTAAGCACATGTCGTGAATCATATGTCTAGGGAGGTAAATTACACAAGTGTACACCTTGTTCCAGAACATCTAGGTTCTAACCTAGAGGCTAAGTCAACCTAATCCACAAGGATATTTCATTAAGTTTCTAGGGTTGGAATGTAAAGTGAGTTTGGTTTATGTTTCCTGTGAGCAATTGTTAGGTGTAGCTATTGTTCATGCTCTGATACCAAATGTAACGTCCTTGGATTCTGCCGCCTCGAGACTTAGAAGGCTCGAGAGGAAAAATCCGAAAACATTAGACAATCATTTCAGAGAGCATTGCGAAAGCATAATATGCATACATGAACATACAACCATAACATTTCTCAACAATAACATATATATTTACAACATGAATTATTACAGCTTGGATTACATTTATATATTGAAAAAAAAAAGAAAATTACATAGTATAAGCATGTATGCTAACCAGGATCCTAGACGATAGGTAACCTAAACAACTTGCTCACACCCTATTATTTTTCTCCCATGCTATCTCTGAACCTAAAACATACGTGAAACAAATGAATCAACAAATTTGGTATGTGGTAAAAGATACACTAGTAAGGTTGCATAAAGGAAAATACGTGAAGAAGGAAGAAAGAGAGAAAAACCATTTCTTAAGGTGAAAATCAGGTAAACATCCTTTTTATTACATTTATTTGATGTGGTTTTACTACACTTATCTACACTTGACTTACAATCAGTATGGGAAAAAAATATATCATCATACATATAACATGGTCCAAAGCATCATACATCCATGTTAGGAAACATACATCCATACCGGGCTAGGTGCACTAGTAGCTACAACCCATCCATATCCTTTTATGTTATATTAGATTTTGGCAAAGTATAACTCATAATAGTTCAACCAAACAATGGATATCCAAATACTAGCATTCATGATATTACATATCGTAAGCAACCAAGAAATCTAGTCTTATACTTATAAGACCACATACCTGAGTTCAGAGATTTCTAACCATTCTTGCTCATCAAGATATCCGGTGATCAGCTAATTAATAGCAAATATTCATCATTAATACATGGTTTACCATTATTATTGATATTTAGCTCCAAAATAGGGTTTTGGTCAAACCTAGGTCAATTTGATGTTAGTATGGTGTTTAGTATTTTTAGTATGATCTTTATATCATTATAAAGGTCTGATATGAATTTCATATTTTTCCGAGGCTTTTTCTATTTTCTATAATTAATAGGAGGATTAAAGTATCTAATTAATCTTTAATCAGAAAATGCCTAATATTAATCAATAAAACTAAAAAAATAGAGTTCACAAATGGGTTTCCATCATTATTAGGGTTCTAGTATGATTTTCTGATAATTAATCTCAACTGGTTACTATTTATTCCAATTATATGAACCCTAAAAGTGCATTTACTTCTACATTTAAAATTATTAGTAATATTATTCTAAAAGCCTGATCTAGGAGTTTCATACGGAAGTAAACAATTTTCTAATTCCATAGGTATTTTACAGGGATGTATTGGCCATGGGAGCTATTTATGGTGATTTTCTAAGATCAGGCATATTTATTAGAAATATATAAGTATTTACCTTCAAAACAAGTCAGACATAACCCAGGATCTGCTAATTCCAGGGTCCAATAACCCAGATAGGGACACTAAAAAACTTGGTCTCCTCCTTCTCTCTCATGGCTATCTCATCTCAACTTCCAGTTCCGCCGATGTCTGGGTTTAGTGTGAAGCATCTCACGATCTCTCATCCTAGATGCGCTCCTATGCCTAAGAACCATCGTGAGGCTTAGCTCTGGTGAGCTCTGTCTCACGTGCATTGTCTAGGGTCTGACACCCATTTCTCTCTAGCACACGATCTGCATCACAAATAGGAGTTCGACTCCAGAACAGGCGCTATAGCCGTGATTAGAAAAGGGGGAAAAGCCTGATCTTCATTATGGAGCTGATGACAAGGGACAATTGAAGGAGGGGGCGAGCACTACATGGCCATTGGTGCTTCCTCGTTGTCTCTGTAGGAACTAGGGAGGGCGTAAAGGGTCACAGATTCATTGTCCCAGAACCTACTCGCTTAATCGGTACATCAACAAGCTCTGTAGCCTTCTATAGCCAGTGGTTTTGGGTTCATGGCTATAGGGAAGATCCCAATAGGGCTCAGAGAACCCATCATCGGGCTTTACCATGCCTCTGCTGTTCTTCCCATCCATTGGGAATCAACGCTAACCGTCTTTATTCACAATGTGGTTGGGTCACGATGAGAAGAGGCAACATGGTTTACCACAAGTTGATAATCTCTTAGGCTTGGTCTGCTCTCCACAGTTTCAGGAGGTCAACAAGGTATGCTCAGAGAGAATCACTGGCCCATCACCGCTAAGAAGAAGAGGAAGAAGATGGCCTCCTGCATTCTCTGCAATAAGATAGTACCAAGGAGTGGCTTTACAGATCTAGGATCTTGGAGCCTCTACTGATGACTGACATCAAAGCATGGTTCTCCATACATGACTCCATCTCCAAAGTGTGATGATGGAGATACCTCCTTCAATTCAACCATGCTCTCTCTGACTTTGGATGTTGTGTTCAGAGATTGAGAGACTGGGGGTGTGAGAACTTGTTCTCCCTGGATATTCTAGTGAAACACCTAATTCTTGGGGTCGATGGACTACTCCCTATATTACGGAGATGATAATGAAATATCACATGCTCAGTCTTTCTGAGAGTGGTGGATCAGGCAACAATTGTCGGGAATATCAGTCATCCGCAAGGAGTGGAGCCATCTATTCTTATCTAATGAGTACATGGAATCCACCTTTCCAGGCTAAGGGTCATGCCCCATTGAAGCTGTGCCCCTTTTTATGTGGGTTGGCTGCATGACATCATTGAAAATCAAACCTAGTTTTAAAATCATTTGAAACCTTAGTCATTCCATCGGAGTATAAACATCAATACCTACCAAACGGCTAACCCAAAAGTCTTGAAATTTTAACCATGAATTCATCATCACATAAAGCCCCATGTTACCAAGTTCGAACTCAAAATTCAACATTTGGTCATATAACGAAATTCCTTAATTAACCTCATAAATAAGTGTATTATCCTTAAATACAAGTCGATTCATCATCAACTCTTGATCAAAAAGTGCAAATTTCATTATATGACCACATTATACCTCTAGGTACATCAGTAAAATATTTGACCCCAACATGATTTCAAATATTATATTGAGTATCAGAATCCTAAATTATGGGTCATCACAACACATCTCAAGAACATGTTTCAATATCAAGCAAGATAAGAGAGATATGATGTCTCTCTTAGATAGTAAGGTATAACAAAACCTTAGAAGGAAGATGAAAGCAACAACATCAAATAACTGATAAGAGGTATAACAAAAGCAGTCTACATAGAAAGGCTATTCATACCATCAAGCTTACCAGATGTGCGGAAGGCATATACCCAAGTGATTCTTTATGGAACATGATTAACAAGATATGATTTATAAGGTCTTATTATATTACATGAGGAACATATAAGTAACTGCAAGATATAACAAGATTAACTACACAAGCAAGGCCTCAATCAATGTTTCGTGTTTTGCCTTAAGCAGTAGGTACTATTCGACTGGATTACATATTATTATGCCCTGAGGAAGTGAGCCGTACCGCTCAGATCCAACCGACGTCTATGAAACTCAGAGTCGGTGCCATACAAGGTCAATGGAAGAGTCGGACTCCACGACCTCCCACCTCGTTGTAAGTGTACGAGTACAACATAAGTAGACGCAGTCTCATGCTTAAGTGGCCTCAGCCACAGGGTTACGCTACCCTCTACCTAGCTCACCTTGGTACATGTATCGGCGCTAGTGAAACTGAGCCATGGGCCTGTTCACTGTGCTCTGAGCCATGAATGCATTCATGCTCCCATATCACATATCCTGGGCCATGGGCTTGTTCACCATGCTCTTAACATACTTGGGTTACGGGCCTGAATCCGCACCCTGGAGTCTACAACCAAAGTTGCACTCTTACCTCCTCACTTTAGGATAGGAGAACCTCGCATACTCAACAATATGTGCTCCGGGTTAACCCACAGGAGAACCCGTTTCACCATCACCAGCTCCTGACGATGATGGTTCTATGGCCAGGGCAAACTACATGATATTTTCCACTATGATTAATTAGTATCTTTTAGGTGGATTGCAAGATTCAACCAAGTTGTATAACATGCAACCTATAACAAGGATAAATAGCATGAAACTCAATATTATGCTTTTATTGTAATCAATATCATCCTGATCCATCTCAAGGATCCAACATTACATGTTATCACTTGGCCTCTTGCCAATAATCCAAATCCAAATCAAGGATCATCACATTGCCATGGAATCTCAATCCCTCATCACATAATGCCATTGTCTCTCAAGGCATTCTCATCATCTTAGGCACTTTAGCCAACTCAGGTCCTCAGACCAAAACTCATCATGTATGTCATCTCATCATCAAGAGTAAATATCAAGGCAACGTTACTCATCATAAATATACCTCATAGCCATTTTACCTGACTATGCATCACTTGCATGGTTAGTATGAACAATCATCAAGGATTATCAGAAGAATCATATTATTCAACATAGAACAGTACTGATGATTATATACTTTATCATACATGCCTCAACCTGTGACCATAGGTATCATTCATATCATCATGCAGAGTATCTTATATTCTTACCATTATCTCAGCATTATTCGTATCATTAAGATGATTACACACATAGGTAATATCATGGTAAGATACATAGATGTAATATTTTATCAAAAACCAACGTGATTCATTAACAAGAGCTAGCGCATAGGTTTCCATGAGAGACAAGACCCTCACTAGAAGTGTCTACTACCCTCACCAAAAGTGGTGTCGGGCAAGGCACTCTCACCTGCCGCCCAACCCTCCACACACAACGGGCAACACATAGGGTATAACATATAACGCCATGTCGTCCAACAGCGCGTCAGATATATCGTGCACTCACCAGTGTTGTGCACTGCGGTATCGTGCAACGCTCCGTCGGCATCCATGTGCAAAGTGCAGCTCATACCTTATCGTTCAATGGTGTGTTGTACATCTCTGTGTTGTGCAACGACTAGGGTTACCACATGTTACTATACCAGGCATCATCCCTAGGTGTGATACCCAGCACCAGGCTAGCTACATATCGTCCAAGGTATGACGGCCATTAAGCTTCCACCTCAGGTCAGGTGTATCAGGCAACAAGGACTTATCGCTTAACCAACCTATCCATGACCCATCAGCCGACACAAGGCAAGAACCTGTCGTGTGATGCCCGACACACAAGGTCAGCAACCAGGAGCATGACGCCCGACACAACACCACCAACTGGATAACAGGCTCCACACTTCAATGTTCAAAGACAACAAACCATCACACATGTATCAGGCAGGTTACACATCAAGGTGGGATGCCCGACACACACAAGGCAGGGACCAAGGGTGACGCCTGTCACACCACAACATGTGTCGTCCAAAGCTTCAAGGTCAAGAGGGATATCGGGCATCACCTCCCCCAAGATCATAACGGTCAAGATACGACTCCATAAGGTCATCATCCACCTCAAGCACAAGGGTACCAAAACCCTAATGGATCAAGAAGATGACTCACCTCTCAACAATCAAGAGAGAGAGAGAGTCTTTCCAAGCTTCTTAACTCCCATCGGGCAACTCAAGGTACAACCACAACTAAGGTCCACAACTACCACCAAGCTCACCTTTCAAGTCAATGGTGAGAGGAGGGTGTTGCTCAAGTTACTTAGAACACAAGCTCACCTCTCAACTTAAACGAGAGAGGAGTGTTTCCCATGATACTAGAACTCAAGTTCACTCCTCTAGACCAAGGAGAGAAAGGAGTGTTGCTCACCAAGAAACCCTAGAACATAGGTTCGGCCAACAAGGTGCAACTAAGCAAGAACTATACTAACATCATACTTAGCCGATCATAAGCAACATATAAACAAGAACATAGAAGATGGTAATGTAGTTTAGGGTTAGGAGTTATGTAACCCACCTTAAGAAAGCTCCAAGATCCTAGCACCAAGCTCCAAGCAACACCAAGGAAGAAGGAGACTCCAAGAGGGATCGGCCACCAAGCTTGCAAAAGAAGAGGGGTGCTGTGCACCCAAGGAGAAGGAGACTAAGGAACTAAAGGGATCCTTAACAAGGGAAAGGAAACACATATATAGAAGGGTATGGAGGAGAAACCAAGGGAAGATAAGGTAAGGTGTCGCCCACCTAGGGACACTTGTCCATGAGCAATGCCACCACTCAAGCATGTCCTAAACACATGTCCAAGGCCATTGCCACATGAAAGCATCAAGCACCAAGTGTCCACTAGTGGTGACACTAATGAGGTCAAAGAAGGTCAAAGATCCATGGGTGACACAACCTTGGGCGACACACCCTGGGCGCCACACCCTGGGCGACACAAGCTCTCTCGCCCGACACAAGGTCCAAAGGACTAAGGCAAGGCACCACAAAGCCCAACAAGCTCAACCAAGCCCAAGGCAACGAGCCCAAACCTTCCTCTCAAAACTAGAGGAAGAAAGGAGAGGGCGGAACACCTCACAAGATGACATAATTTCCCACAAACCCTGGACTTGGGTTAATTGCAAGTAGCACCTCCAACTCCCAACAAAGAACCAACAAACCCTAACCGCTACTAAAGGTGATTAGCAAGCAACTAAGCATCAGGGTTAAGCAAAGCAAACAGGATAAGCCCTAAACGGAGGTCAGGGTCCTTACAAGCTAACCCTCTACAAAGGGATTTCGCCCCTGAAATCTGAAGAGAAAAGCAAGGTATACTTCCTCCTGATCTCTTCCTCAAGCTCCCACGTGGCTTCTTCAACGCCACGATGATGCCAAAGAACCTTCACAAGAACCAGGTCCTTCCTTTTCAGCTTCTTAACTCTTTTGTCAAGGATCGCCACAGGACCTTCCTCATAGGTCACATATTTATCAAGCTCAACTTCGTCTGGTAGTATCATTGTTCCTGTATCTAGGGGACTTTTCTTCAGCATACTGATGTGGAACACTGGGTGTAACATGTGCTACTCTGGCGGCAGCTCTAACTCGTAAGCTACTTTTCCCATACGTGCTATGACTGGGTATGGCCCCATATATCTGGGTGCTAGCTTACCCTTCCGGCCAAACCTTAGCACACCTTTCCACGGAGAGACTTTAAGATACATTTTGTCTCCTACCTGGAACTCCAAAGGTCGTCGGCAATTGTTTGCATAAGACTTCTGCCTATCCAGTGCCACTTTCAACTGTTGTTGTATCAATTTGATCTTTTCTGTCATCTGCTGTACTAACTCAGGACCCAAAAGCTGATATTCACCAGACTCATACCAGCACAAAGGAGATCTGCACTTTCTTCCATATAAGGCCTCATAAGGAGCCATGTCAATGCTCCTCTGATAACTGTTGTTGTAGGAAAACTCTATGAAACTGAGGTGTACGTCCCAGCTACCTAGGAACTGTAAAACACAAGCTCGAAGGAGATCTTCCAAAATCTGAATAGTCCTCACAGACTGTCCATCTGTCTGCGGGTGGAAAGCGGTACTGAACCTCAACTATGTTCCCAACGCTCTGTGCAACTGTTCCCAGAAATGACTTGTGAACTGAGGACCTCTGTCAGAAACTATTGTCGGTGGCACACCGTGCAAACGCACTATCTCGTCCACATATACTCGAGTGAGTTTCTCGGCTGTATATGTTGTCTTTACCAGTATGAAATGGGCAGACTTTGTCAATCTGTCCACTATAACCCAAATGGAATCATGATTCCTGGTTGTCCTGGGTAGACCGACTACAAAATCTATGGTTATATGATCCCATTTCCACTGTGGTATTGGTAGGGGTTGCAACATACCTGTCGGCTTCTGATGCTCAGCCTTGACTTTTTGACAAACCCCACACCTAGCCACAAACTCGCCTACATCTTTCTTCAAGCCGGTCCACCAATACAAGTCCTTTACACTATCATACATCTTGGTGACTCCTGGATGCATAACATACATCGATGTGTGTGCTTCCTCGAGCACTAGCTTCCTTAAATCATCAACATCGGGGACCACCATCCTCTCACGGTAGAAAACCAGTCCATCCTCGGACTCATTGAACCCATCACGCTTTTCACTGCTGAACTCTGATCTGATCAATTGTATTGTATCATTTGTTTGTTGTGCATCTTTGATCTGTTGTCTCAACGTAGGCTTGACTTGCATCTGTGCTAAAAGTCCAACTAACAAGGAAACTTCCATCTGTACTTTCATCTTTTGCAAAGAGACAAACATATCTCGTCTATGGCATACCAAGGAACTCAACTGTGCCTTGTTTGTAGAAAGAGAAGAAGACTTTTGGCTAAGCGCATCAGCTACCACATTCACCTTACCAGGATGGTACTCGATGGTGCAGTCGTAATCATTGATCAACTCCATCCATTGACGCTGTCACATGTTTAACTCATGCTGAAAAAAGATGTACTTCAGATTCTTATGATCCATAAAGATCTGACACACTTCCTCGTAAAGATAGTGTCTCCAAATCTTTAACGCATGAACCACTGTTTCCAACTCCAAATCATGAGTCGGATAGTTCTCCTCGTGTTTCTTAAGCTGTTGTGAAGCAAAAGAAATCACATGATCTTCCTGCATCAACACACAACCCAAACCTTTCTTGGAGGCATCGCAAAAAACAATATAGCCCTTTCCAGGCTCTGACAGGATTAACAGTGGAGCACTGGTCAGCTTCTCCTTCAAACTTTGGAAAGCTCACTGACAATGATCATTCCAAACAAAAGGTACATCCTTTCTAGTCAACTTCATCATTGATAACGCAATCGCACTGAAGTCCTTGATAAACCTTCGGTAGTATCCTACTAAACCCAGGAAACTACAAACTTCTGTCGGTGTCTTCGGTTGTTCCCATTCTGCAACAGACTCCACCTTCTTCGGATCCACTTTGACTCCTTCCGTAGATATCACATGACCCAAGAAAATTACTTCTTTCAACCAGTATTCACACTTACTGAACTTGGCATACAGTTGATGTTGGCGAAGAAGAGTCAACGCTAGTCGAAGATTTTGCTCATGCTCTTGCTTGTCCCGACTGTAGATCAAGATGTCATCTATAAAAACTACAAAAACTAATCTAGGAACGGACAGAACACTTTGTTCATCAAGTCCATGAAAGCAGCATGTGCATTGGTTAGCCCGAACGGCATAACCACAAACTCGAAGTGACCATACCTCATCCTAAAAGCTAACTTTGGTATGTCATCCACCTTAATTCTCAACTGATGATATCCGAACCGTAGATAGATCTTTGAAAACACTGTAGCACCACGCAACTGATCGAACATATCATCTATCCTCGGTAATGGGTACTTGTTCTTGATCATGACCTTGTTCAACTGTCGGTAATCTATACATAACTGCATTGACCTGTCCTTCTTCTTAACAAACAACACTGGAGCACCCCCCAAGGTGACATACTCGGTCGAATGAAACCTTTCTCCAATAAATCTTGCAACTGCTTCTTAAGCTCTGCCATTTCTACTGGAGACATCCTATATGGTGTCTGTGCAACTGGTTGCGTTCCTGGAACCAGATTGATATCAAAATCAATCTCTCGGGGTGGAGGAACACCAGGGAATTCATTGGGAAACACATCTGTAAACTCTCGGACAACTGACACCTCTTCAAGGCTAGGACCTTTCGCCTTAGTATCTAAAACAATATCCACAACGTGAGCTAAGAACGTCTCACATCCTTACCGTAGCTGTGGGCTCTGATCTCCAAACCATGACATAAACACGATTAAAACTTAGCGGAAGTGAATCGGTAATCAGCGGAAGACAAAAATCACGGGAAATTAAAACTTTTCGAGACAAGAGCTTGGATCCATAAAAGCTTCTTTCATAAAGAGAGGTAACTGTTTACATCTCAGGATAATTACTTCTTGAGTAATTATATACATCAAGATACAAAATCTCAAGATCACATAACACAAGACTCCAAGACCTGAGAGTACATAGGACACATAGGACTGACTCTAACTACACCACATGGCAGGACAAATCTCCACCTGAGATTACTGCTGCCCCTGGTGCTGCTGCTGCTGAGACTGGTCACCTGTAGGCTGGTTCCTTCGTCTCCGACGTCCACCTAAAAAGTTGAAGCCTACGGGGTGAGACAATTATACATAATTGTCCCAGCGAGAGTTATAACTCTTCGCCAGAAGCTTTATTATAACATCAAAGATTATTTTAAACAGTAAAGCCTTCAAAGCATTCTATAACAGTTGCAGGTATAACAAGATCTCTACAATTTAGGAGATATGGAGAATATCAACATTATTGCAATGTAACATCAATCAACTAACTTGGAGTCATCTCTAACAAGTTATACTACATGGTTGATTATGTTTTACAAACAACATTATGCCCTGTGGAGATGAGGCTTACCACTCATACTCCAACTGATCGCTGAGAAGCCACATCAGTATCATACATAGGTCATTAAGAGAGCCGGATTCTCATGACCTTCACCTTCCTCAGTCAGTAAGAGGATCACTTGTAGGACATCTCGTGTCTCTACTAATATAGCTCACCAGGGTAAACTGGTCCTTCGCTATTCTAGAGTCACAGTGGCGTTCTGTACTCTCTTCGTCATCAGGAGGTTTCATATTTACCTACCACTGATACGAATATCTATGCTTTCTTCATCATTAGGAGGTTTCATGTTTACCTACCACTGATACGGTATGGAACTATAGTGAAGGATGGATGGATTCCACATCTACATCACTTTCCTACACTAGGATGTAAGGTTCTACACATCCATGTACCCCACATACTCAAAAGTATGTGCTCCAGGAGTTCCCTGAGGAAAACCTGTTTCACCATCACTTAATTTCTGACAATGATGGATCTATGATCAGGGCTCTACATTATACTTGATTAGTTAGGTACATTCAGTATTCTTTAACAGCATACATTGTTCTTCAAACAATAACAGTAGCATAGCAGCTATAAAAGAAGAATACTAAATGTAACAGGCCTAACTCATATCAATCATCATTTCTCATTATCCTCATCACAAGTCATCTCTAAGGCATGACCTTGATGGTATTCATGGCTCTCATAGCCCATTATCAGCATAGGATGCCACTGGCAAGGCATCAGATTACTTTACTTATTCATAAGGCTAACAACATGCCTTTAATGAATATAACATCAACATCCATACCTGGATATGATTACCTTCATATCAGAACCTGCATGGTTAATACATCTGATAAAGGTAATGCAACAATAAGGAATGTACTTCCTACTCTTGTCATAAGAGTTAAATCTCTAATTCATATCAAATACAGTTTAATACTCAAAAGTATGCCATTACCCTTGAATTAGGGTTTACTATTCACATTAAGGTGAATTAAACTCATAACATCATCATGTATGAGTAACATCTTCATTGATGCTCTTGAATTAGTTAAAGGTTCATCATTTATCATAATTAGGGTTTCTATGACCTCACACAGGTGGACCATACCCTAATTATGCTCACTTATGTGCATTGGAGATGCTTTACTTGAGTTTCCACTTAAAAAGGGTACTTTCTCTCTCTAGAAGTACTTTCTCTCTCTAGAAGTACTTTCTCTCTCATCATAATGTTAGGTGATGTCAACATCACTCTAAAACAGGTTGGATTGAGTCATCATAGGCTAACATAGCCAACAACATCACCATTATGTGATTAGAGTTACTTTCTCTCTCTAGGGTACTTTCTCTCTCTAGAAGTACTTTCTCTTTCATCATACTAATGGTTGATGATAACATTAGACTAGATCAGGTTAGATAGAGTCATTATGACTAAAAACATCATTCTCATGTAATTAGGGTTTGAATTGAGTAAGGTATAACTCAATTGACCTTTCAGGGGTATGTTGGTAATTCACCCCATTGATCATTATCATGGTCAAAAACCTTAGTCAAATAACCCCTTAATATCCTAGGTTGTCATTAGGGTTTGATTTGAGCAACATTGAACCATTTACATCATCAAATGATTGAATGTGGTCAACCTTGAATCACATTGATTAATTTTAATCATTAATCATTAATTGAATTGAGATCGGTTGAAAGTGTTGACCGTTTGCCCACTTTGACTTTCCAAGACCGCGAGCCTCCTTCTAGCTCCAAGACCGCGAGCCCCCTTAGGCTTCAAGACCGCGAGCCTCTTCAAGGGTTCAAGACTGCGAAGCCTCCCATTGGTTCAAATTAATGTTGAGACCGCGAAGACCAATTTGGAGTTGAGACCGCGAAGAGACGTTGACCGTTTAGCTAGTTTGACCTCAGGACCGCGAGGCCCTTCGCGGTCTTGAGACCGCGAGCCTCCTCTCGGTCTTGAGACCGTGAGCCCCCTCACGGTCTTGAGACCGCGAGCCCTCTCACGGTCTTGAGACCGCGAGGCTCTCATGGTCTCAGCCGCTTGGTCCTTCAACAAGGCTCAAAGGTGCAACCAATAATGTCAAACGATGTTGAAGCCTTCAAAAGGTCCAATCTATGTTTACCACCTATGGATTAGGTTAATCAATATTATGCTTGACCAATTGGTCAACCAATTGACCCTCAATTGTTGACCAAGTAGGATTGAAATCGATTCAATTAGGGTCTATCAATGTTCACCCATCAACACTCAACAATGTGCATCAACACAAGGTTGAACCCTTCAATTGAGCTCCAATTGGGCCCAAACTTGGCCCAAACGGTCTTGAGGTCATGTGGGTGGACCCCACATGGTCTTGAGACCGTTTGCCCAAGATTTCATCAAAATCTAAGGTGATTTGATAGAGGTTGAACCATGATTGGGTCACCAATTCAGTATTTTGCTTAATTGATAACTTATTTGCAATTGGGTCCTCAATTGGTCAAATTACTCAATCCTAGACCTTCAAACAGTCTTGGGTGATTGTCCTCTCGGTCTTGAGACCGTTTGGATGAGTTCCAAACGGTCTTGAGACCGTTTTCCCATCCAATTTTTTGGATTCTAGTGCAAATTCATCAAGGTCTGACCCATTGAGTTGATGATCATGTCAATATTTAATTGCAATATAATTTGATGTAATTGTACCTTCAATTGGTCAACAAATCTTGACCCCAGACCTCCAAACGGTCTTGGTTGATTTCCCTCGCGGTCTTGAGACCGTTTGGTGACCCCCAAACGGTCTTGAGACCGTTTAGGTCAATCAACCCTAAAAACCCTAATTAGGTCACCATAATTTCAGTACTGATTTTATCTAGGGTTAGCCCTAGTATTCACCCTTCAACTCTTAGCCCGTTTGGAATTAGACCATAAAACTTGGTGATTTATTAATTAACATAATTTTGAACAGTAATCTCATACGGTAAATGCTTAGTCAACGACCTTACACGGTCTTGAGACCGTTTTCCCAAAAAGGCAATTTCAGACCGTTTGAAAATCAGCAATTAATTCATTTAAAGTTGTGACTTAAAAAGGTCATAGCTCCCGATTCCTTTGGAGTTAGTCTCCCAAATTTTGAGGGTAATTAGCCTATATAATTAGGAACAGATTTCTTATACGGTCCACGCTCGGTCAACGGGTCCAAACAGTCTTGAGACCGTTTTCCCTGTCGCGGTCTCGAGACCGTTTTCTCACCTCGCGGTCTTGAGTCCGAGAGAGCAAACTGTTAGGACCGTTTAAGGAAAAGAAAAGCGGTGGGTTTTTCTTGGAAATCACGCCTTCATCTTCTAGCTCAAGAACAGTACAGATATCCCACGGTTTTGCTTGCAAAATAGCAGGGAAAAGTAGGGAAACACTAAGAGCTATCATCAAAACGCATATAAAGATGCACATAGTAAAGCATGGGTTTAGAGTTATAAAACCCGCCTAAAGCTTGCTTCTTGAGCTCCAATCTTTCAAGCTCCAAGCTCTAATGGCGTCCTTGAGTTCCCACAGGTTGGCCAAGGTGAAAACTCCAAGAAAGGATGAAAAGAGACGGCTAGAAAGGTAGGGTTTCAAGAGTTAGCCATGAAGATGACCTTGAATTCGAGTTTTAACCATGGAATTAGGCAAGAAGAGGGGTTTAAACCTACCTTGCACCCCTTGGTCGTCCTCCTTAGCTCCAAGGCAGTCCTTGGTCGTCTTTGGTGAAATGAAACAGTAAGGGAACGAAGAGTGAGTTCCCTTGCAACTAAGGGAAGGAGAGCTTATATACATGGGGTAGGATTTTCAACATTAGTTCATAAGTTGTCCATAATTCCAATTAGGTCCCTCCTTCTTTACTTGATCATCCCTTCCTCTTTATTCTAAGGACAAACCTTCTCTTAAGGTCTTAGGAAAAGAAGGTAAAGGAGAGCAAGCTAATACTGAGGTACATACATAAAGAAATATTACACATATACCCTAATTATTCAATCACAAGGCATGTCTCATAACTTGATAATTCAATTGAGGTGACTTCCTCATCATTTCTTCTCTTAATGATGGCAAGAGTCTAAAAAGATACATTAGATGACATATTTCACAATTTGCATCCCTTTATTTGGGTAAATTGCATTTTACCCCAAACTAGGGTTTCAAGCACCGCGATTGCTTCCACAGCTGCACCTTGGTGCCTTAGCTTGGGAAATCCCTCAAACTTTGCTAAAAAGATTTCTCATGATGTCTCAACATCAGAGGAACATCTCATCATGTGCAAATTGCAAGCTAACCCTTTTTAACTGGGTAAATTTGCACATAGGTCCCTGTATATCAAAACAATGCTACAACTTTAAATAAATAAAAAGGAGCAAATACTGAAATATACGTTTCTGAGAAACTTAATTACATGCTCAGAGTTAATCACAAAGATTTAATTACATATTTAGGCAAAACACCTAGGGTTAACTCATAACCCAGGTCAGGGATGTTACAGTAGCAACTTCTCTGCCACCATAGCTGATACCAAACATGTCGGAAGAATCTTCCTATCTCCTTGGAAGATCCACTTCTCTCCATCATCAAACACAGCTTGCTTTGAAACACAGTCCAAAACAACCTTATACTTCTCTAATGTATCCATCCCAAGGATAACATCGAAACCATGCATATCAAGTGGTATATGATCCACTTGTATGTTGTGTCCTGAAAAAGATAAGACACAAGATGGACACTCTCCTCGAAGCATCGAGGAACCATCAAGAGGGGTTTCTAACAACAAGCTATCCTTCTTACAGCTAACAGGTAAACGACAGTTTTCAAGCATTCTATAGGCGATACAAGAGTGTGTAGCATCCGGGTCAACCAGAACAGATATAAAGCAAGAAGAAGACATATCAGAATGAAATAACTCCATCTGACCTGTCACCACTCGGCGAAGCCGCTCAAAGGTCTTCCCAATACCCGATGTTTCACATGGGGAGCTTGTGCTCTCGGCGGAGGCACTGGCAATCTTTCTATCATGAGATTCATCATAGCCATTGTCTGTCCCATAAGCTGTTGATAGGTAGGGTGTTCAAGAATGGCTGGGTCAGGTTGGGGGACCTCAGGCACCCGATCTTCATGTGCCTATCCTATAGATCCATTGACTGATGCATCATCACTATTCTCAACAGCATGTTCTTCATGGTTTCTAGACATCTTGGCTTTTCTTCCGCTGAGGCAGAATATGATTGTGAGAAAATCTAGAAAACTCACAAGAACAGACATAGCCTAGTCCTAAATCCCTGTAGACTCAGTGAACTTAAAACTCCGATACTAAAAACTTGTGGCAACACATCCCACTATCACACAGATAGTGAGGTGTTACGCGAAAATGTGCAGAAATCACCATAACCACAGATTACCAAAAACACAGGTTAAATAAAACTGATTGCGGAGAGTAGATAAACTGAGAAAATATTGCATTTAAGTCCTCATCCTGTAAGAAAATAGGTTATATAAACATTTACAAGCCTTGATACGTGTCCACAGCTTAGGAGATCAGATGTCAAGCTATCACATGAGTTCATCACCTGTTTATATATACATAACGGCCCACAACCGGCTAGCAGTAGGACATACAAAACATCAACAACTATACATCGTGAAACAACATCAAAACATCTCCAAGGACCTGAGAGTACATGGATGACTCTAAGACTCTTCTACAAACAACCAAACAACAACAGATCCATCACTTGCCTTCTACTGCTCGTCTTGCTTCTCGGGTGCAACTTCACGACCACCACCACATCTAGCTCGAACACCTAAAAAGGTTGTAAAGCAGCAGGGTGAGACACACAGTCCCAGTGAGAAACATAACTCCCCGCCGAAACTACAAAACCTTAGAAGGAAGATGAAAGCAACAACAACAGATAACTAATAAGAGGTATAACAAGAGCAGTTTATATAGAAAGGCTATTCATACCATCAAGCTTACCAGATGTGCGGAAGGCATATACCCAAGCGATTCTTTATGGAACATGATTAACAAGATACCATTTATAAGGTCTTATTATATGACATGAGGAACATATAAGTAACTTCAAGATATAACAAGATTAACTACACAAGCAAGGCCTCAATCAATGTTTTGTGTTTTTCCTTAAGCAGTAGGTACTATTCAGATGGATTACATATTATTATGCCCTAAGGAAGTGAGCTGTACCGCTCAGATCCAACTGACGGCTATGAAACCTGGAGCCGGTGCCATACAAGGTCAATGGAAGAGCCTGACTCCACGACCTCCCACCTCGTGGTTAGTGCACGAGTACAACATAAGCAGGACAGCAATTTCATGCTTAAGTGGCCTCAGCCACAGGGTCAGGCTACCCTCTTCCTAGCCCGCCTCGGTACAAGTATCGACGCTAGTGAAACTGAGCCATGGGCCTGTTCACTGTGCTCTGAGCCATGAACGCATTCATGCTACCATATCACATATCCTGAGCCATGGGCTTGTTCACCATGCTCTTAACATACTTGGGCTACAGGCCTGAATCCGCACCCTGGAGTCTACAACCGAAGTTTCACTCTTACCTCCTCACTTTAGGCTAGGAGAAACCTCACATACTCAACAATATGCGCTCCGGGTTAACCCACAGGAGAACCCATTTCACCATCACCAGCTCCTGACGATGATGGATCAATGGCTAGGGCAAACTACATGATATTTTCCACTATGATTAATTAGTATCTTTTAGGTGAATTGCAATATTCAACCAAGTTGTATAACATGCAAACTATAACAAGGATAAATAGCATGAAACTCAATATTATGATTTTATTGTAATCAACATCATCCTGATCCATCACAAGGATCCAACATTACATGTTATCACTTGGCCTCTTGCCAATAATCCAGATCCATCTCAAGGATCATCACATTGACATGGAATCTCAATCCCTCATCACATAATGCCATTGTCTCTCAAGGCATTATCATCATCTTAGGAACTTTAGCCAACTCAAGTCCTCAGACCAAAACTCATCATGTATGTCATATCATCATCAAGAGAAACTATCAAGGCAATGTTACTCATCATAAATATACCTCATTGCCATTTTACCTGGCTATGCATCACCTGCATGGTTAGTATGCACAATCATCAAGGATTATCAGAAGAATCATATTATTCAACATAGAACATTACTGATGATTATATGCTTTATCATACATGCCTCAACCTGTGACCATAGGTATAATTCATATCATCATGCAGAGTATCTTATATGCTTACCATTATCTTAGCAATATTCGTATCATTAAGATGATTACACACACATGTACTATCATGGTAAGATACATAGATGTAATCTTTTATCGAAAACCAACGTGATTCATTAACAAGAGCTAGCACATAGGTTTCCATGAGAGACAAGACCCTCACTATAAGTGTCTACTACCCTCACCAAAAATGGTGTCGGGCAAGGCACTCTCACATGCCGCCCAACCCTCCACACACAATGGGCAGCACATAGGGTATAACGTATAACGCCATGCCATGCAAAGGCGCACCAGATATATCGTGCACTCACTAGTGTCGTGCACTGCGGTATCTTGCAACGCTCTGTCGACATTCATGTGCAAAGAGCAGGTCATACCTTGTCGTGCAACAGTGCGTTGTACATTTCTGTGTCGTGCAATGACTAGGGCTACCACATGTTACTATACCAGGCATCAACCCTAGGTGTGACACCCATCACCAGGCTAGCTACATATCGTCCAAGGTATGATGACCACTAAGCTTCCACCTCAGGTCAGGTGTATCGAGCAACAAGGACCTATCGCTTAACCAACCTATCTATGACCCATCGTCCGACACAGGCACAAACCTATCGTGTGACACCCGACACACAAGGTCAACAACCAGGAGCATGACACCCGACACAACACCACCATTTGGCTAACAGGCTCCACACTTCAACGTTTAACGACAACAAACCATCACACATGTATCGGGAAGGTTACACATCAAGGTGGGATGCCTGACACACAAAAGGCAGGGACTAAGGGTGACGCCCGTCACACCACAACATGTGTCGTCCAAAGCTTCAAGGTCAAGAGGGATATCAGGTAGCACCTCCCCCAAGATCATAACAGTCAAGATACAACTCCACAAGGTCATTATCCACCTCAAGCATAAGGGTACCAAAACCCTAATGGATCAAGAAGATGACTCACCTCTCAACTATTAAGAGAGAGAGGGGTCTTGCCAAGCTTCTTAACTCCCATCGGGAAACTCAAGGTACAACCACAACTACCACCAAGCTCACCTTTCAAGTCAATGGTGAGAGGAGGGTGTTGCTCAAGTTACTTAGAACACAAGCTCACCTCTCAACTTAAACGAGAGAGGAGTGTTGCCCATGATACTAGAACTCAATCTCACTCCTCTAGACCAAGGAGAGAAAGGATTTTTGCTCACGAAGAAACCCTAGAACATAGGTTCGGCCAACAAGGTGAAACTAAGCAAGAACTATACTAACATCATACTTAGCCGATCATAAGCAACATATAAACAAGAACATAGAAGATGGTAATGTAGTTTAGGGTTAGGAGTTATGTAACCCGCCTTAAGAAAACTCCAAGCTCCTAGCACCAAGCTCCAAGCACCACCAAGGAAGAAGGAGACTCCAAGAGGGATCGACCACCAAGCTTGCAAAAGAAGAGGGGTGGCGTGCACCCAAGGAGAAGGAGACTAAGGAACTAAAGGGATCCTTAGCAAGGGAAAGGAAACACATATATACAAGGGGATGGAGGAGAAACCAAGGGAAGATAACGCAAGGTGTCGCCCACCTAGGGACACTTGTCCATGAGAAATGCCACCACTCAAGCATGTCCTAAACACATGTCCAAGGCCATTGCCACATGCAAGCATCAAGCACCAAGTGTCCACTAGTGGTGACACAAACGATGTCAAAGAAGGTCAAAGATCCATGGGTGACACAACCGTAGGCGACACACCCTGGGCGACACACCCTGGGCGACACAAGCTCTCTCGCCCAACACAAGGTCCAAAGGAACAAGGCAAGGCACCACAAAGCCCAACATGCTCAATCAAGCCCAAGGCAACGAGCCCAACCCTTCCTCTCAACACTAGAGGAAGCAAGGAGAGGGAGGAACACCTCACAAGATGACAAACTTTCCCACAAACCCTGGACTTGGGTTAATTGCAAGTAGCACCTCCAACTCCCAACAAAGCACCAACAAACCCTAATCACTACTAAAGGTGATTAGCAAGCAACTAAGCATCAGGGTTAAGCAAAGCAAAGAGGATAAGCCCTAAATGGAGGTCAGGGTCCTTACAAGCTAACCCTCTACAAAGGTATTTCGTCCCCAAAATCCAAAGATAAAAGCGAGGGTACTTCCTCCTGATCTCTTCCTCAAGCTCCCACGTGGCTTCCTCAATGCCACGATGATGCCAAAGAACCTTCACCAGAACCAGGTCCTTCCTTTTCAGCTTCTTAACTCTTTTTTCAAGGATCGCCATAGGACCTTCCTCATAGGTCACATCTTTATCAAGCTCAACTTCATCTGGCAGTATCACTGTTCTTGTATCTGGGTGACTTTTCTTCAGCATACTGACATGGAACACTGGGTGTAACCTATGCAACTTTGGCGACAACTCTAAACGGAGGCCAGGGTCCTTACAATAAAATCCTCCAAAAAAAATGACACTTCATGCATAAGTCACATTAAGTATGTTAGATACGAAATTTCCATTATTTTCATTTTTTTATTTACTTGTTATTTTAATTACTTGTTATTTTAATTAATGGTTTGAATATTTTGCACACTTTCTCTCAACAAAATTTTCCTTCTCATCAAATATTTTCCAAATTGTGTCAAAATTCATCCAAAGATCCATTTTAACATGTATAACACAAATTTGGTATTATCTTATTTTTTGCAGACTTTTATTATTTTATTTGATTCATTTATTTTTATAACTGATTTATCCTTTTAATTTATTAGAGGCATCTAGAATCTTTCTAAAAATATAAAACTTGGTCTATAAACAATAACAAATATGTGGAACACGATTTTGGCATTACTTAATTTTTTCAATATATATTTAATATTTTTGGTCTTTAAATCATTTTCTCTCACCTGAATAAAATAAAATAGTAAACATTGACCAAATTAGATGAAAATTTTCCCAAAGGCTTATTTCGATTCTTAGATTACGAATTTTGAGTTAGTTTTCCAATCTAAGGACATTAGATATTTTATTTCACTTTATCTTCTTATCTCCCATTTTCTTTTAATAAAGACTTTAATATATGCATTTATCTTTCAAATTAGGTGATACTTGGCCCTTAAGTTTCTTTTAGATCAAGAAAATGATATTTAGTGCCAAATTATATTTTTAGGTTTCCATTTATGATTTTTGGAATAATATATTCCTCATTATCCTCTTTTATCCAATATATTCCTTATTATCTCCAATTATTACATTTATCATCTCCTTTATATATATTTCAAGATTTCTCTCCTTTTTCATATTCTAAAAAGCACTAGAAAGTTCTAGGACAAAATATTTTATCCTTTTCATTACTTAAGTGGACATTTTACATATTAAACCCATTACCAAGCTTTCATTGTGGTATTTGTGCATAAACCCAATTATTGGTATACAAGGTGAACAAATGTTCCTTAAACCATTATATTTTCCACAAGTTAAATAGAAAGGCCAAAGAGAATAGAAACAAAAGGATAAGATGGGAAAGAGGGACAAAAGACAAAATGTCCAAGATTCGGTATGTTACAAGTATTCTCCATGAAATTAAGAATGTTTTATCAAAAGACGTCATGTATAGTTACCACTGTTTGATTGGTTACTTTTTTATAGTCATGGTAAAACCCTAACTATAATTATGAGTTAAGGTTAATGAATCATGCTCAAGAAGGAGAAACCCCATTTAGACATTATGAGAGAGAAATCCAATTATGATTCAAGGGGAGAAATGGCATCATGTTAAAGTTCAAGGATCATGTCAATGTTAATGTTAAAGTTAATGTTAAGGTAAATGGAATTGAATTAGTATTTATATGCTTTGACCATCATGGACCTCAAGGATTCGTTATGGGATTTTTAGCCAAATCATGGGCATTCGTGCCAATTATGTGCTTTTATAGCCAATCATGGACATTAAGGGTTCATTATGGGCTTTTTAGCCAAATTAAGGGCTTTCCTAGAAATCATTTGCTCTTAATGGGGTATAATAGAGAGATGCATATACTTACTGTTTAATTATTCATGTCATTAATGAATCATGAATGCTTAAGAAAAACCATGTTCAAGTTTATTTTAAGTTGTGTCATGTCAATTTTACTCATGTCAAGTTATATTTAATTTTATGTCATATAAAGTTCCAAATACCGCTTATTGATGTGATGTTTGTTTTGCATGACTGGGACAAGATGTCCGCCAGACATGGAGCAAATGAAGGATAGAAGTAAAATCAAGATTAGGAGATCTTCAAGCTTTTCTTGGTGCGGTACCATTTAGCAAGATGATCTAAAGATTTTGATAACATTTACCTGATGCTTAACTATGTTATCAATTAGATTAGATCTCATAGATGATTACGATGTAGTTTTCTTTTACCAAGAACTATGTATGAATCCATTTTAAATCAATGCAAAGTGTTTCATTTACTTTAATTGCATGATAAACATATTATGGAACCCCATTGAGTAAGAATGCTTCTTCTCATATGATATGAAAAGTGGGGTCTTACACTTGCAGTTTAATGGTGATGATTACATGATCATGTCTTGTTCTATATTATGATTATGAGAGTTTCTATGTAATGTATGATTTCCTATCTTTATTGTCACTATTAGTACTCTAGAAAATGAAATGGTGGATGAATAAATATTCCTTATTATGCCTTTATTAAGTCTTATGTTTCATGACTTGATATATTGGGACCGATTGTGCATGAAATCGGTATCTTTGGCCTTGTTGTGGTCAAAGAGGATTACTTCTTTCTTAATATGGTGGTTTGATATATGTGAATGTTTTTTATATGTTTTAAAGTTTATAGACTTGATTAATATCTCAAATATATATCTTTTAATTATCTCTTAATGAATGATGCAATTAAAATTCTAGCAATTGGATTAATTAATTAATTAAGTGTAACCCTAATCATGTAAGTCCTGAGTCCATAGATCTGTTCCTGTGGGTTTTTAGGGGAATAGTGAAACGAGTTAATCTTGTAGCAGCCTAGAGTCATGAGAAGATGCTTAGATCCAAATATTACTAAGAATATGGGGGCACATAGGATCGGATATCCCATCATTTGTATACTATGTTTTTTGGGTACTCATTAGAGACCAATAATCTAGTAATACGTGATGGAGAGTGGCTGTGATTATATCTCACTTTTTTTGGTTTTATACCCTTTTCTATGTCTCTATAATTTGTGTACCCAGAGAGGGCTTTAGCTTGGTGGATTTACCTTTAGGAATTCAACGGTAGACCAACCTATGACCACTCTATCTTTTGTTACCCTTGCTTCAACCCTAGGTGTGTAGATAGATCAAACAATGTCTAATAATCCTTAGATCTTCTATAAGGCAATTCTGGGTTTCACAACCACTATCTAATAGTTTGAGTGGTACACCTTAAACTGCCCAAGGCATATTAAAGTGTGTAACTCAGCCATGTAGTATATCTATTTAAGTTTAATTAATAAATTACATGGATTTACAATTGTATTCCTTTATTATTGCAAGATCATATTTGTTTCCTACACTATTCTGGTAAGCTTAAGGTTTAGGTATAATTACAATGCATCCTTTCTACTTGGAGTATACATCTATGTGAAGTGAATAAGTACTTAATGGGTTGATCATTTGTAGATATATTTAACTATTGATTAATTTTCCTTTAGTATTCCAATTACCATTTGCATGTAAGAAATAATTATGTAAGCTTTTGCTATATCATGTCATTGGGACTTGGGGTCTCATTGATTGCCTTAAATTGTATGTCCACAAGGCACATATCTAGAGTAATCATTCTATATTTATAACTCAATACTTAGGTACCCACAACAATAAGAATGAGGCCCTATGTAGTAAACAAGGTTGAATTCAGTGACAAGGGTGGGATTTGGCAAGAATTTTAAGCCTTAACTTAGTTACACATAACTGAAATCAAAATATATGTTCCTTACAAAATGGTGGTATTCGAATGATAATGGAATAAACAAAAAAAGTAAAACTATATGAACAAGATAAAAATAGAGCACATATATTGAGAGGTGTTTTTGAATGTATGGAAAGGAAACTTAGATTGAGTTTCACCATCCAGTAACTCTCACCATCATGCAATACGCACACCTCATGAATAACATTAGTATAGTTTATAAGAAATCAACATAAGTGTTTATTCCCTCCTCTCTTGAGCTTAGGATGATCTAGATCATAAGAGTGCCTTTCTCTCAAGATGGCAATCAAACAACTAAACATACAGCCATATGATGATTAGTTTTAGAATTCCAACATTCTCTTGAATTTATGCTACTCCATAACTCTTAGATATAAGATAATACTACTCTCTTGAGGAATTAAAAATCAAACAACACAGGATGGTAGCTAATCATACAAGTGAAGCAACAAACAACACGATCATGGATATATATATATATATATATATATATATATATATATATTCAATGGATATAGGTATTTATACGCTGGGAGAACCTTACTGTCTACTCCCAACCCAAGAAAACATAACAACCACTGATGGTAGTGAGCGACTGTACAAATTTACAAGTAAATGGAGGTATGGAGATGGATGAAGATGAATCGGAAAGTTTAGGGGAAGAATGACGAAGACACAACAAGCAAGAACCGATATAGACTTGTACGTCAGTAAAGACCTCCTTGTTCACTACATCATATGATGGCTAGTTCTAGAAGAGCCCCCTCTTTGTCGAATATACTTCCAAACTTAGAGAATGAGTAGGATATCTATGAATCCTTGACTCTCATCCTCGACTCTACCGATCGATGAATGTGTATCATAATGGACAACACATCATGGAGGAACACAAAGTTCCTCTAATAGAGCCTTCCGTCTTCTAATTATTGGCATCTTTATCATACCCAAAGACACCTTAGTGGAACGTACTTGCTTGCATCATCGACCTTGAAGGACGTGCCTTGGGCCACATACTTTAACTAATTGTACAAAGATGATGTCCTTTTTGTAAAGGTCATATCAGTCAACGGGCCCACAGTCATTGGTCAGTGGCATTGTCGGTCAAAGGCTTTGATGTGTCCATGCCATTAGGATGGTGCATCGTCGGTCGATGGCCTATGGTTCCTTCAGGCTGTGAAACTGTTGGGCTTGTGAAGTCATCTATTTTGTGAATATCTTTATCGTCGGTTGGGGGACGACAATCATCCTTGCCTTCATTTTGTTGATGACAAGCCATCTTTGAAGGGTCTCATCGGCTGGGGGTCGATGACTTTTCTGCATGGTTCCATCGTTCTTGATGCTTCCATTCGAAGGTATGACCGCTGGAGATGTTAAGTTAAGTCTTTTTCCTACAAAAGACATGAAGTGTAAGTAGACAAATAATTATTCATGAGATTATTGAATAAGGGGAATTTGTAGAGATAGATCTTGAAAATTTAAGAAGAATGAAGGTAAAATAGACACGCAATGTCCATAAAATTAAATGTTATCACTTACCATTGTGGTTATCCACATCTTTTAGGTATGATAGCACAAAAAAAAGGACGTGATGGTTGAAGTTTAATAAAAGATAACATGGTTAAAGTCTATAGTATCCATGTACTCTCACTTTCCTAAGTTGGGTGGGTAGTTCATGATGTATGTATTATGTTGTTTCTCATTGTGTTTCTCTATGATCATGAGTTTTAAATTGAATCATCCTTATAATGTTGCTATATTTTCATAATTATGAAAAATCTTGTGATCCTTTGGTGAAAACCAAGAGAGATATTAATTGGTTCCCTATCATATACACATGTGAAAGAATTCAAAAGTGTAATGGTACACTTTTATATACCATTTATAGTGGTTTCTATGACAATATCTTATGATCGCATCTCTTTGTGGATTGTTTCATTCAGATTTTTTGACTCAAGTTTTGATGGAAATTATATTTTAGTTGGTTTTTATCTAAGGATTTGTCTTGATGATCAACAAGGGTTTCATTAGTCAGATTAGTCTTTACACTTGAAGTGACTTTGTTGTTCACATTGATAGCACAACGAAAAGGAGGAGTTTGGATTTCCCTTGAATGGATTGCCTTTAGTTTACATCGCCTCTTCATCACTTTGGGAGTAATATTCACTTTAGGAAGATTCTTTAACTTTGAATGCAACATCGGTCTTTTGTACGGCAAAGCAGTGTCAAAACGCTATAATGGCTCTCGTTCTTTTCATATCAATAAATATTTAACTTAGATCCAGTCTTCCCATATGCAAGTTGTACTTCAGTAATTGCAAAGCAGTGCCAAAACGCTATAATGGCTGTCATTCTTTTTATATCAATAAATATTTAACTTAGATCTATTCTTCCCATATGCAAGGTGTACTTCACTAATTGGCAAGATAGCACCCCGAGCAGCACAATACCGGCTATAAATGGCCATAAATTCCAACCGGTGGCCTCTACTTCTTAGTTCTTGAGATTGTGTAAATCTGGTCGAGACATGATTATGACCTTTATATGATGACAATTTTAAAGAAAATTCTTCACGAAATACCAGTAACATCAGCAAACAAGTACAAGTCGGTAGTACAATTTTCGTATTATATTTGAAAATCAGTTTGAATTTATACATATGTATAACATGAAAAGCGTAAAATATGAAGTGTCCATGTATATAGTTTCAAGTGTTACACATAGTTATTTGAAATGAATTGATAGTTTACGAGAAAGTAATCATCACAAGAACCAAATTCAGACAACAGCTCCTAGCGGTACCATGTAAACTGAAATTTTCTTCATCAAAGACTAATCAGTTTGGTTTAAATCTATCTACAACTAGGTCACTCTCAGCCACGTATTCATTTGGATTTTAAGCTATTTTTGTTCAATGAGTATATGTCTCATTACATTACAGATTATTTCTTTTACTTTCGAATTTATATTATGCATTCGATAGAAAAATAAACAATATGCTCACGTTAAGTTACATTTCAAGCAATTTACTGTATTTCACAAGCTAAAATCCAATTTAGTGGTAACTCTTTGAGCTATAAATCACATGGTGCCCCCCACCCCTCCCCCCAAAAAAAAATGGCTACACCACTGCTTGTTCCTTAACCAAACAGGAAAGTTGTTTTCTGATGGTTGTTTTGATGGAGCCTGCTCCAATAAACCATTATAAATTACAATAATAGTACTTAATTCAAGGGAAGAAACAACAAATGGATAAAATAGGAAAGTTCGCACATGCCCTAAGAATCATTCTTCTTCTTTTTAACAGACAACTGTTTATTATCCTTTCCAACAACCAGACCAGACGTGTCCTTCTCCTTTTAATAATAGTAACTTCAGCGCCTTTCCTTCACAAACACCCTGGGTTACTGAAAAAAAAGACAGTAGTCGATTTAGACGGACGTGGCTAAGTCCATAATCTGAGCATGTGCCCGACGTATATTTAAAAGATGACAGGTGTTACCAGCAATCTGAGCATGTGCCCGACGTATATTTAAAAGACGACAGGTGTTACCAGCAAATTCAAAACGAATTTCTTACAATCACACAATCAATAGCGCACGTGTTTGCCCTTTTTTGGAAGTTAGAACATGCAATAGAAAGGCCACCACAGAAGTGAACCCTCTCTTTGCTACTGGTTGTGGAGAAGGTTCAACTTACTATCGAGGACATACTTTCAACAAAGAAGGTTCATCCTCAGCTATAACAGCAACATTATCGAAGTACGAAACTCGGCGGTCTAGTATTATTTTACGGGATAGGTCAAGAGTGTTATCCCCACTTCCTTTCCTGGATTCTTAACGAAACCCTTTGCTGTAGCTCGACTCCGTTATCTGAACTTGGAGACAAAAGAAGTTGTCGTCCTACAGATTTAGTCTCCGATCACAGGTGCAACTACCGGCACCCGCACATAGAGGCTCCCATAGATCCAACCTCTTGCACAAGCGAAGAACAGTCGTTAAAATTTTTACAATGACACCACTTGCTCGACCTATCAGCTACTAACATCTCTTACACATGGAGTCTGCAGAGAATCATGGGCCAAACTCGACCGCTTCCTATGCACTCGTGCATGGACAACATCTACCTCGACATATCTCTGATCACTTTCTCATCCTTCTTAATAGCAGATTCAAACCATAGAGACCTAAACCGTTCAATTTTGAATTTTGGACCTCACATCCTGGATTTATGAATATTATCTTATCCAACTGGATTAATCTCTGCTTCGATGCCGAATCTGAATACAATATTCACATCAACCTCAAAAACATCACACACAAACTTATCCTAAGGAAACAAAGCCACCTTTTATACACACAAAAAAAATGATGACCGCATCAACGCCGAAAGCTTGCCGCTCAAACCCTATGAAATCTCACCTTACCAAAAGACTTAGAAGCCATGTACCTACAGATAGAGACCATGTCGAAACCACAAGATAAAATCAAATGACTAAAAAAGGGTGATAAAAGTACTAAATTCTTCCACAAAATATGTATAAGCAACGAGAGAAATTCTCATATCAACATCATCTTCAAGAACAATGTCTTAACCACGGACATACACAAATTATTGATCAATTCTATCTTTTATTCTCATATTACAACCATTTTAACATCAATTGAGAAATTTTATGTCCAGAGAAAATCATTGAACACAATCAATCATATCACAGTTCTATCCAGATGAGATTACAATTGAAATGAAGCAACTTGGAGCTAACAAATATCGAGAAGTCGGTGGATTTAGCCTTGACTTTTATCATCACCAATGGGATAACATCAAGATTTTTTTTTAACTTGTTCACATATATTCATTGTCATGACAACATCTCCTGTCAGATTAATATCCTTAAAAAACCATTATTGCACTCATCAAGAAGGTGGAGTCCCACATCTAATCCACACTTTGGACCCATCATCCTCATAAATGTAATATAATAAGTAGTGGCAAAAACCCTAAGAACTCAACTAAAAACACATGCATAATATTCTAAGGTTTTAGAAAAATTATTTTGCACAAGGTAAAAATATTCAAGTTGCATATATTGATGTAAAAGAAACTATGCACTACTGTAAGCATTAGCATACTCCTCTCCTCACTGTCATTTTGGAATTGAAGAAAGTTTTTGACATAATATATTGAAAATTTCTTAATTGTTATGTACAATGATATGGTTTCCCACACATATGGATTTAAGGGATTCTTAGCTACATTAGAACCTACAAATTCTATACCATCATTAGTGGTTCTACTTTTTATATTTTCCCCAACACAAATGAATTGGGGGAATGAAAACCAACATTTGCTCTATCTTTGATAACCAACATAATCTAAAATTTGACCATTTATATTATATGACTATTTAACCTATACCCCCCATTTTATCCCCTGTCATGTGGTGTTTTCCCCTTGAAAATCTTTGATTTAACTTCGTGGATATGGTGTTTTACCCTCTACAAAAATCTTATTATAAAGATAATCATCAATTTAGAACCTAGAAAAGAGGTAGAAAAAATAAAGCATATGGTTACTTCCATATTTTATGCGTAAAATGAGTAACCATAGAGACAACATGCTTAAATTAATCAAAAAATACAAAAAAAACAAAGATAAGTTCCACCTGGAGGTGGATAAGAAGCATAAAGTGTAGCCGTGGTCAAATATTAGTGACTTTGTTATGACCGGGGAAGGTGTTAGCCCCCCATTATGCCTGAAAATTAATATTGTTTTTTATATTGAATTTAAATGATGGTTAATTTTCACTAATGAAATCAGTATAGAAAAAACTTGTAGAATTTTTTTTTTGTTGGCAAATCTTTGGGGATGGATATGGGCATGGGTTTCCCAATATTTTCCTATAGATCCTAACTTTTTAAGTGTGGGGTCCTAATTTCCTCAGGATCTCCCATGTCAGACATCCATTCTAGGAGGTTAGACCAATCTGTAGGAAAAAAGAGTGGAGATGACATAAGGTGGGGTTCTATGTGAGTAAGATTCAATCTTATTTGAATAATTAAATCAAGTAGAGTAATGAATCATATAAGAGCAGATTGAAATTATTCTATTGGAAAGAATAATCACCTTATGTGAACAATAATGAGCTTAGATGTAGCTCATGGCAATTAGAATCATATATGACATCGATATATCTATAATGCACATTTTGCAGTCTAACAATGAAGAAATAGTCTTGCTAGAGGATACATCCTCCAGTCACTCAAACAATGGAAAATAAAGGTGGATATAGTTGCCACATTGGATTTAGCAGAGTCAAAAGGTGTTCCTATGGACTGTGGATATGGGTGTCTTATTATACTTGAAGGTTCAGGGTTGCAGTTGCAAATGGATGTTTCAAGATTACATCCCCTCGCATCAGTAAAAAAATAGTTAATAAAAAATGTGAACATCAATTTTAAAAACTCTATGGTGAATCATAGGAATCCTATATATATGTACATGATAGAATTGAAGATTTTAGTATGTGGAACATGGAGAAATGCTAAATTCTGCAAGGGTGTCCCCCAGGTAAGAAAAAATAGTGTTTTGTATGTGAAATTGGGATGTTATGGATTGTTTTGATGATATTTCAAGTAGAGTTTTGTGAGAAGTGGTAATAAGGATAAAATCTAAATTTAAAAATAAAGAGAAGAGGAGATACAAAAACCTGATGGGGAACTCTTCCCTTTTTCTCTTTCTTTCCCGATACATATGAATATAAAAGCATTATCCATTTTGTTAGGATAATAGAGAAAGGAAAGACATTTTTATTTTCCAAGGATGTAAAAAGTGAATTAGTTTTTAAGAGAATTACATTGGGAAATTATTGAAAATAGTTTCAATAATAGGGAAAACTGCACTTACATCCTCAAAAACCATTGTCCTTCTATTGGACCCTCGATGCATGGTAATTGGTTGAAATGGGGTCGATTAAATAGCTGGGAAAATATGGAAAATGTGGAGAGATGGAATAAAATCAAACATTGTATAGAAAAAAAATTTGGATCATAATCTATAACTAAGTGAGAAAAAGAGGTGTCAATAGTTTTTGCACCAAAGATAAGGTTCAAGCTAAAGTGAGAATTACATACAAATTTAACCTAGAATTGTTTCATGAAGTACTAAAAGGTGATTCTCACCAATGACATTCTGATGAACCTCATCAAGGGTGAAAATGTGGATGAATCCTTTTTCCCACTATGGTCATTTTTAAAAGGATAAGATTGGGATCCAAGTGATCATTCGAGGCCATAGACTAACTCAGTGACCATCGATTCTCTAGAGTGAAGATGAGTTGTTTGAAAAACTTTCAGTTTCTTTAGGATCCTTGAGAACATTTCCTCTAATGCTCATGTCTTGGTGAGTAAAGGTGGAAGCAGTAACAAATTGGAAAAGGTTGAGGAAAAAAGTGTAAGTGGAAAGTTTTAATTTTAAGGATGGATCAATCATAAAACCATTCATGAAAGGAATACACTTCAATACTGAAAACTACTAGAGGGGGGGTGAATAGAGTTTTATAGATAATTTAACAATTATTGAACTCAAACAACCACAATGATGAAATTGGACAAGGAGACACAAGGTTTAGAGTGGTTCCAACTATAGCAAATACTATAGCCGTCAATCCACTACCCGGTTGCTTACCCAACCGGGATTTGAAAAGAAATTTATTTTATTACCTCTTCAAGGAATTTACATAAAATACAATCTCTTTTCCTAAACCCTTCAAGCAGCCTTCACCTAGAAGTAATCGCCAACCTTAAAGCAGCCTTCCCTTGAAGTAGATGCACCAACTCCCGTTGCACCAGCCTTCTGAAGTAGCTTCCCTTGCGATAGCCTTCTTGAAGTAGCTTGAAGTCCCCTTCTCCACCTGAGAAGTCAACCCTCTCCAATCCGCAGCCTCCAACCCTAGGAGTAGCAAGGAGAGTACAAAAGATAAATAGGAACAAGAAAGAAAAAGGAAATTACAACTTATCCTTTAAGCCCGAGGCTTGATATGCCTAGATCAAGCGTAAGATCTCCTAGCCAAGTATGTGAACTTGTGATTGCTGTGGGTAGGAGAATCTAGCCTATAGGACACGAGATTGAGCTAAGATGAATGTAGGCCAATGATCACAGTGCTCAAATTGCTTGCAAAAGATTGCTCAAGTATGCTCAAGTGTATTCTCAAGTGTAACAAGTGAATTCTAGTGTCCTATGGCTTGTCTTATTTATAGGAATGGCCTAAGTATGATTAAGGACGTTCTAGACAACTTCTAGGGGTTTCTAAGTGCTTAACTAGCCGTTAGGTACAAAGTTGTTGCTTTAACAACGGCTAATTAATTTATTCTGCAGTTGCTGTCAGAGACCATCTCGGTCGACAAATGGTCGACCGAGACACCTACTCGGTCGAACTTTTGTCGACCGACAGGCTCTCTAGAACAAGTGATTTGCAACGTCTTTCTTCAACTACCAACTAACTTGTCTGTTGTGTCTAACGGCTACTTTGGATCTTTCTCGGTCGAGAAGATTGTCGACCGAGAGTGTCTCGGTCGAGGAGTTTGTCGACCGAGAATGATCCTGTTTCAAGGTTTCAATTTAAGCATTAATTATATGTGTGAGTGTGCAAAGGTGATCCTAATAAAATGGGATGACATGTCTAACTATGATGTTTGGCTAGGGAAAATCTAACGCTTGATTTACATGCAATTCTAAGTACTTGTACATTATATATTTGTACAAGTTTTTACAACAATGATTACATTGCATGAAAATATAAACATTTTAGCTTGTGGATTTTCCCTAGTTGCTTTGCCATCCATCTTAGTCCTGCACACTCAAGTAGCTCGTTAGATTAATAAGAATGAAATGTTTGTCATCATCGAAACAAAGGGATTTTTAGATGTCCATTTAGCCAACAATCTCCCCCTTTTTGAAGATGACAAACATTTCCAAAATATGAAATAAGGAAATATAAAGCATGTGAGTTTCATACCTAAAAATTACCTTTTGTAGCCATATAAAGCATGTTATGAAACTCATTTATATTTTTGATTTTTATATTCTTTCTCCCCGTTTGTCATTTCAAAAAGATATCCAAGTTGAATATTTTATTTTTCTTCTCCCCCTTAATATTATGCTCCCCCTTAAATAGATATCCATGGATTTTTGTCTAATTTATCCACACTTTGTTTCTCAATCATTTGCAAAGGATGTTAAGCCTTGAAATGATATGAGATTCCCTTAAGATCCTCTAATCTTAGAGTACATAAAAATGTCTCCATCCAAATGCAAGGGATGTTAAGCCCTGTTTTGGGTAGAGAATTCCTTCAAGTACAAGATACCATTTTCAATAAATTCATAAATTTCTTTATAATCAATGAAAATTTTCAGCTACACATGGTGGTTACAATGTTTTTGTAAGCTTCTTCAAGCAAATGGTCAAAGTTGTTTTTATGATCTCCCCCTTAGTCTTATGCTTTGCTCCCCCTTAGATAGATATCTCAAATGAAAGTTTGAGTACTAAGTAAATATATAAAATATTGTAGATGATCTCCATGATTTAACAAAGATGTATGCAACTATATGTCAGTCTGGAAAACAGAAACCCGGTCGGTCGACAATTGTTCGACCGACAGTGTTCTCGGTCGACTAGTTGCTCGACCGAGGATGTTTCTGGAGAACTGTTTTGTCATTTGTCAATTTAGCCACAATTTTAATAGTTGCCTGTTTTAATTATTACTCCCCTTATTTGTTATGCTCTACAATAATGAACTTATAATCCATATTTTTTGAAGATGTCTCATATGCTTAAAAAAATAACCATTTGAATCAAGCAAAGATGGCAAACTTCATTCAATAGCTTGGAAAATATTACAATCATATAGAAATGACCAATTTATTACAATCATTGTCATTACAACTAGTACAACTTCAACACTTCACTGGAAAGATTTAAGAATTACATCGATGTCTGGATCTTTCCCAAGGAATGGCTCGGCTCAATAATATTTGACCAGAGTTTGCCAATCCAAGGCACCTGTCGTAGTTAAGGCATATGCTTCCAGAAATGTGGGAACTCGGTCAAATCGGAAGTGAGCAGCTATATCTTGCAATTGCATGGAGGAAAATTGAGTATGTGCAAGATCCATTGATGGTGGAGGTGGAGTTTGATAGTAGTTGTATGAAGGGTTAAATGGGTTGAGCATGCCAGGATTTAAAGAATGCGGATATTCATCGGTTTGACTCGGAGAAAGATTTTGCATTCTTTGATTTAAGTATGTCATGGCATGGTGGGTATAGTTGAGTTGGTTACTAAGATGATATTGGGAGCCGACAAGATAAGTGAGAGTATTTTGAATGGGATCAACAGAAAGATTAGTAGGAGGAGGGGGTGGTGGTATATCTTGATGTGATGATTCTCCTTCTACTCTTGCCCTTTTATGACCAAAGTCAATCCCCATCTTCTCTACGGTGTTCTTACTTATCTTTGGTGGTCTACGCTCCCATGTATACCCCATATCTTCAATTTGTAACTTAAGACAATGTTGAGTGATCTGGCATACAAAATCGGCATACGGTGGATTGCCAGAAAACTCAAGCATGTTTTTAAGTATTATGCGAATGAAGTTTATAGGAATTTCTTTTATGATAGCATAAATTAGACACATGCGGAAAATAGGGACCTCAGATTTATTGGCTCTAGGATGTATGTTTGTGGAAACAATGAGGTTTACTATCCTACATGCAGGTTTCAGGTTTATTGCATAATAGGTTCCCCTATCTTCATGACAAGTGGTATTGGTTTGAAATATGGCTCTTTTTATATCACTAAGGCTAGTGGAGTGGTCATCATGGGATAATAAATTTAGTGGATTGCCGGTGGTAAGGTCA
The DNA here is from genome assembly GCA_963693085.1 of Alisma plantago-aquatica. Lineage (NCBI taxonomy): Eukaryota > Viridiplantae > Streptophyta > Magnoliopsida > Alismatales > Alismataceae > Alisma > Alisma plantago-aquatica. The sequence continues at coordinate 1,045,118,758 of OY856411.1, read as the reverse complement.
AGGAAATCTTGGTATTCATCTATATCAATTTCTAGCATATCAAGAATATCCCCTTCGGTAAATTTAAAACTACGCCCATTGACCATGGTGTAGAAGAATGTGGTTTCATTTTCGGTGTGGGATAAGAGATTGGCATAGAATTCGTTGACTACCTTAGTGGAATAGAAAGGAAAAGAAGGATTGATGAAGTCCTTCAGCTTTTGCACTCCAAAGAGATTCTCCAGATCGACTATGTTGATGAAGTCCATAGCTTCGACCGGGCGTCGGGGAAGAGGAGCTTTAGAGGAAAGCCGTAGATATCGATCTCCAGCATCTCCGTCGACGAAGGCGATGTCGTTGATGATCGTCAGTGGCGGAGTGGCTTCCCGATCTTCTCTTCTTTTTCTTCCGGCGACTTTCTTCTTCCCACGGACAGCTGAGGATGAGGCCATTTGTGTTTCTTGAGTGTGGAGAAGAAGCAAGGAAGATTGGAGGATAAGAATGCTGAAGGGTTTCACGCAAATACACTAGAGATGGACTATGGAGGCAAGGAAATGCAAGTGTGAGTAAGTGACTCGTTTTTGCTCCTATTTATAGCATTCCAGCGACCTGGTCGGTCGACGATTCGTCGACCGAGCGTCTGCAACGGTCGAGTTGCAGACGCGCCACTTGGTTCCCCAACGGTCAAAAACGGTCATAACGGTCGGTTTACAACGGTCGTTTCCAACGGCTATTTCTCGGTCGAGCACTTGTCGACCGACGTTGTCTCGGTCGAGCATTTGTCGACCGACAGTTCGTCCGATATTGAGTCTGTTTAGCATTTGTCGGTCGAGAGGGATGGGCTGACCGAGAGGTTCTCGGTCGACGAATTCGTCGACCGACAGACTTACTGAGTACATCTTTTAGAGCTGATTTTTAAATGCAAATGGTAGATCATTTTTATAGAGCATATATATGGATATTCTAAGGGAGTAATATTGTTTTCTTATTTTTGAAATAATTTAAGGCTTCTAAGACTAATTACAATAAAATGATATCCAAATAAGCAATTTTTTTGTCGAAGCTTATTTTAGGTCGCCCTTGACTACGACCATGGCGCCCCTTAGTCAAGTTTTATTTTGACCAAGAGGCAAATTTTGCAGATTTTTTCAGATTGAATATATTGAGTCTAATATCTGCATAAAATTTAAATATCAAGTTGAAGCACACTACTTAATTGGAGACACAATTTAATTATTTCAAAGATACTGAGTTAGAGATTTTGTTGCAAGCAATAACATATGACTAATAAGTTATTTTTCTTGTTTGCATACAATTTTCTATGCGCACCCAATGATGAAAGCATGGTATAAAGCATACAATGATAATTCCATTATAATTAGTATATGAATAGACCAGAAAATATTTTTACGAAAAATTATATGAAAATAGGAATTTTCTTTTCATTTGACTTAGACTTTAAATCATCTAGGGAACAAACTAATATTAATTTCATTTATATTTGTAATTATGTAAAGTTGAGATAGACATAGAAATATGCACCTAATGTTATTGGTCATATCTCAACTTTGATTTTGTTCATTTAGTTTGGAGGTTTTGGAACCCAAACTAACTCTACATCTTTTCTCTTATAAGGACATGAAAATGAATAGTGACCAAGGCGCAAACAGTAATGACAACATATTGAGTCAACTTCATATCTTTTTCTATGGTTGTGTCCTATGTTGTCATTGGGTGAGGATGTCCTTTTAGGTATATATATAGATTGGGTTTGTGACTTTCTCTGACTAGGTTGTTGATGAGATTTTCCTTTAGGCTTGTAACCTAGTCCCCTTCTCCCAATTTGTTGATAGGGATTATCTAGAATTTGATCAAGAATGCCATGGTTATTCAAACTACGAACTTGTTGTTGTAGCTTGGCAATCTCATCCATTCTTTTCTTAATGTCTATTTTTGCTTGGTCTAGATTGGATGACAATAAATTTCTTTCTTTAACAATAGTGTCATAATCTATATGGGTGCACAATAATGGTTGTTTTTGAAGATCATTTACTTGAGTCTGTAAGTTTGAATTTTCAACAGAAAGGAGCTTGCAATCGGCTTCCATAGATTTTAACTTAAGATCAGAAAATTTATTTCCCTCTTTAAGATCCTCATTTTCAGATGCAAGAGCAAGAAGTTTAACATTTAGATCATCATTTTCCTTATTTGATTTCTTTAATTTCTTTTTGCACTCAACATATTTATTATGTGTTTCTTCAATAATAGCAACTAGTTCTTCTTTAGATAAATCAAAAAGACTTACCTCTTCTTCTTCTTCTTCACTAGTTGTAGCAATAAAGCATTCTTTGTGCTTATCCTCTTCCTTTGATCTCCATGGGCATCCGGTTGTTTTGTGGTTTGTTCCTAAACACCAATTGCAGCATGTAGTGGTTTCGTCCAAGCACTTTTCACCATTTCCCTCCATTCTTCAAGACCTGGTTAGGGTTCCTTGAAGCCTGCTCTGATACCAATTGAAAACTACTAGAGGGGGGGTGAATAGAGTTTTATAGATAATTTAACAATTATTGAACTCAAACAACCACAATGATGAAATTGGACAAGGAGACACAAGGTTTAGAGTGGTTCCAACTATAGCAAATACTATAGCCGTCAATCCACTACCCGGTTGCTTACCCAACCGGGATTTGAAAAGAAATTTATTTTATTACCTCTTCAAGGAATTTACATAAAATACAATCTCTTTTCCTAAACCCTTCAAGCAGCCTTCACCTAGAAGTAATCGCCAACCTTGAAGCAGCCTTCCCTTGAAGTAGATGCACCAACTCCCGTTGCACCAGCCTTCTGAAGTAGCTTCCCTTACGATAGCCTTCTTGAAGTAGCTTGAAGTCCCCTTCTCCACCTGAGAAGTCAACCCTCTCCAATCCGCAGCCTCCAACCCTAGGAGTAGCAAGGAGAGTACAAAAGATAAACAGGAACAAGAAAGAAAAAGGAAATTACAACTTATCCTTTAAGCCCGAGGCTTGATATGCCTAGATCAAGCGTAAGATCTCCTAGCCAAGTATGTGAACTTGTGATTGCTGTGGGTAGGAGAATCTAGCCTATAGGACACGAGATTGAGCTAAGATGAATGTAGGCCAATGATCACAGTGCTCAAATTGCTTGCAAAAGATTGCTCAAGTATGCTCAAGTGTATTCTCAAGTGTAACAAGTGAATTCTAGTGTCCTATGGCTTGTCTTATTTATAGGAATGGCCTAAGTATGCTTAAGAACGTTCTAGACAACTTCTAGGGGTTTCTAAGTGCTTAACTAGCCGTTAGGTACAAAGTTGTTGCTTTAACAACGACTAATTAATTTATTCTGCAGTTGCTGTCAGAGACCATCTCGGTCGACAAATGGTCGACCGAGACACCTACTCGGTCGAACTTTTGTCGACCGACAAGCTCTCTGGAACAAGTGATTTGCAACGTCTTTCTTCAACTACCAACTAACTTGTCTGTTGTGTCTAACGGCTACTTTGGATCTTTCTCGGTCGAGAAGATTGTCGACCGAGAGTGTCTCGGTCAAGGAGTTTGTCGACCGAGAATGATCCTGTTTCAAGGTTTCAATTTAAGCATTAATTATATGTGTGAGTGTGCAAAGGTGATCCTAATAAAATGGGATGACATGTCTAACTATGATGTTTGGCTAGGGAAAATCTAACGCTTGATTTACATGCAATTCTAAGTACTTGTACATTATATATTTGTACAAGTTTTTACAACAATGATTACATTGCATGAAAATATAAACATTTTAGCTTGTGGATTTTAGCTTGTGGATTTTAAATGTGAGTAAGACTTGGAAGGAAAAAGAGATTTTAAATGTTCCTACTTGGAATAGGCTTTAAGTAAATTAAATAAAAGATGGTTTTGCCTTCAAATTTTAAGCCTGATACACTAATGAACATTTCCTAATTTCTTCATGTCTTTATTTCATAAAAGAAACATGATGAATGCAAATGTGAGGTTTGCCTACTTTCCACAGGGCTTAGATGTTGTAGTGGTAGAATTATTTATTTTTGATGGAATTTTGTAAATGGAAATAGTACAATTTGAGGTCATAATCTAGGTCCTGAAAAGATTGTAAATTTAAGTCAGTTTAGTTGAAGGTCATAGTCCAAGACCCTCTTAAATATTAACTACTAGATGTAGTAATTGAAAGATTTAGTGATTGTTTATGATAGGGTCAATATGTTGAAACAAAGTGATTTGTCTATGCCAAGTAGGTTTAAAGATGACTTCTTACTTGAGATACGGCCTCATGACATGAAATAGAAGGGTGGACTACTCATCAAAGGGCTTTGAAGGTTAGATGAAAAGAGTTTTATCCCCAAGAAAAGAATATAATTTTAGAATAAAATTTGATGCCTTTTCATGGAAGAGCTTTGAAAGAATGAACAAAGAGAGGTGCTTGTTCAATATAGGGATGAAATGTAGATTGAAAAATATACTCCTTACTCATGGTATGACATTCAATCATGGCACTTTCTAAAGGAACATTTTGAAAATGAGGTGCCTAATCAGGGTAAGGCTTGAATCATAGTGCCTATTCAAGATAGGGATTGGCTAAAAGATGCATATCCATGATAGGGATTTACAAACATGCGATATATTTTTAGGTTCTACTTCCTCTCCCTTTTATTAAGAATATTGACTTGAGGTATTATCCTAGTATTCTCAAATAAAACAAGTTGAATAAATCTTCATAATGTAAAACTTTCTTGATTTAGATTTAGACTAGAACAATTGTATGAATGCATATTTAGGGTAGGGCTTACAATGATGAGTTCTAACATATTGTATGGTTTTGTAGATGATGCCTAATTTATGAAGGGGTTTAATTGATTATATTATCTCCTCATAGGGATTATAAAGGGAGTGCCTTCTAGAATGTGGGGCTTTTTCTGGTTTGCCTACCTGAGTGTAGGGCTTGAGTTCAAGGAGATTCCTATTCAGTATAGGGCTTGAGTGTGGATGCCTATTCAGGTTAGGACATGGATCATGAAGAATGCCTTTTTGGGATAGGACTTGTTGTTGGAAAATCAGGGTAATAGATAAGGTGGTGGAAATAAAAAATTTAATGTCCCATTCCCGAAGTAGCAGATTGCGTCAAGAACAATGTATCTAGGAAATAGGATTGCAAGAGATATACCTGGTCCTGGAGAAAGTCTAGTGACTTATCCTTACAACAACACACTCCTTCGTCAAGTAACACTTGAGAAATCATCAACAATGGCCTCTTGGGGCAACACCACAAACAACAGTTGATGACAACCTCCTAGCAGGTGGAAATGGCCTCCTTGCCTCTATAGTAGTCAATGTGGACCACCGGGAACTCCACATTGTGCTACATGAGCCAACAGAAATGAGTTATCCCTTTGAACATAACCGTACTAGCACTTACTTGCTCTCCAATCACATCTCTCTTCCTATCCCTCCCTTTTATGGGTACGACTTTCTTAAGATCTCTTGGTTACCACAACCACAGAAGACAATAATTGTCAGAGCTTATTGTTGTATCTCTAAAAGCCTAGACTACCCCACTTTATATAGAATGGCTAGTTTCCAGTTCATATGGGATTCAAGGAGATGAAATTTCATAAATTTTTTTGAAGATACAAATGGTGAATCATTTAGTTCACTGTTGAACTGGTCAGTTCATAGGTGAACTAATCGGTTCAAGACTTGAACCTACAGGTTCAACAACTTTCCTTTTTTGAACACATTAACATTCATTATCCAATTAGTGCACAATACGACGTCATAATCAATCCTTTGTTCCAATCATATCGATCATTGAACTGCATGGTTCAACACTTGAATAAGTAATTTCAGACCTTGAGCAGATCAGTTCATGCCATGGTTCATGCATTGTTCAACCAATGTTGTTTTAAATTGACCTAAAACTACATTAGATCAGTTAAACACTTGAACCAGTCAGTTCAAGTCATCCAATTTTCAACCACTATTATTTAATTTGAATACCAAAAACTTTAGTAATCAAGTTAAACATTATTTATGAATAAATTCCTATTCCAAGTGCATCCTATGTGTGTGACCCTATAGGTCCCAAATTAAGTTGATAGTGAATGCCCATAACTAACTTATGACATCACAAGCAATGAGAGGTATCTAGAAACACATCATTGCTACCCAAGTAATTGGAAAGTTAGAGAACAACTTCAACCTACAATCTATGATCAATGATATAGTGATTGTATGATTCCTTTGTCTCTGATATCTGGATTAAACTTGAGGCATTGAATCGTCATCCTCTCAACGTTCAATCTATGTTCCTTGAACTAGAGAAGACTATATGAGATGCATGTGAGATCACATATCTTATATTTAGTCACATGAGTATGGCCATACATTTCTCAACCTCTCTTATTAAGTCTCATGGATATCAATCTCCTTTAGGAGGGACAAAGCCAATCTACATCACTCACACTCAATCCCCATGTGTCAGAATCCATCCAAGCATCACCTTTATGGTAACCCTTATTCAAGGTCATGTTGGATGATGTCAAAATACATCAAACAACATGTGATGATTATCGTGACTCTAGGTCTAAGAATCACAATCACCACTATCACTATGAGAGATGATTTTGGCTAGCATTCCTTGGTCTCCATGTATCACTCTCATGGTGGATGTGTTCGATACACTATTCTCTAACATGTACTTGTGTGTTTCACTTGATATCACATATCATGACTAATGAGACTCTATCATTAGTTAACACACACTCTAGTCTTATGTATTAGTGTTGTCTATTTTATTTCAACGATAATATCTGACTAGAGATATAACAAGAATGCATGTACTCTTATCATACATATGATCTCATTGTTCAGGTCCTCAACCTAAAGACACATGTAACCGAGTAACATCATTCTTTATACATAAATTATATCTGTGTCATCATCTCATGATTGAAACAAACATAATAGACATAATTACCTTTATCCTTATCAAATCAAGTATATGATTCCCTATTAAAATTATAATTTGATTGGCTCTATGGGCATACATACCAACAGACTCCTACTTGCACTTAGATCCAATCACATATGTATATTATTCCAAGTGATCTTAACATGTCCATCATGTTTCTACTACACTGGTGCTTTTATAGTTGATTGTCCATGCATGCATCTCATCGATATTTTGCAAGTTTTCATATCTCCTCATTGCACGACCTCTGGTATGAGAAGGAAGTTCTATAGTATGCTATCTGAGATTACCAACCTACCTAGTAGCTCCATTATTGTCATAATATTTCTACTGTGTCACCAATGGTTTGGAACCTCCCACAAGTTGACCTATATGAACTTATTGATCCATACATTACCCTCTATTGTTCACATAATGCCAAGATACTCAGATTCTATTATAAAATTAACAACTGTCTCTTGCTCAGAACTCTTCCAGCTTATAGTTCTCTATTAAGGTCAAACACAAATTTTGATTTCGATAATTAATTTTCTTTGATATTTTGGAAGCTTGCATTAGTGTAACCCTTTATACCTAGATCTTCCTTATTACCATAATCAAGGAATTGATCCTTTTAGTGCTTCTCAAGTTCTTAAGGATGTCCTTTATAGTAGTCTAATAACTTTCACTGGGATTTGGCAGATATACACTCCTCATATCCAAATACATATGGGACAATGGGATAAGTACATTATGTTTCATACATGATACATCCAATTGTGAATGCACATGGAATCTATCCATGTGTTTGTATTCTTCACAAGAACTAGGACACAAGGCCCCTAAGAGACTAACTCCATGGAACACGAATAAGTTTTCTCTCATTGACTCTTACATGGTGAACCCCTTCTTCATGTTGCCAATGTACTCTTTCTTTGGTCAAGAAGCTTTCCAGATCTATCTGTATAGATCTAACTTTCAATATCATAGGATGCTTTACCTAAACCCCTCATAAAGACAGTACTTTCTTTGCCAGGTTTTAACATTTTTAGTATAAGAATATGATAAAATAAGTTTTGATGCACTTTTCATAGTCTTTTTCATAGTTAAAAACATTTATTAATGTTTAGGTGATTATCTTTACTCACTTTTACTCTCAGTTTATCAAATACCAAGTTTTAATTAAGGTTTTGCTGATATTTGAAGGAATTTAGTGCAAAAATAGCAAGATCGATGGGTAACTGCAACATCCTCAATTTCATAGTTAATGTAAGCCTTTAATGTGGGGTTTTCTAATAAGTGTATGCCAAGGGACCTAATGAACCTAACATGGCTATGTATGTAATTAAGTTTACAAAATTTGTGATACAAGTCATCAAGTCAACCAATACACACATAATGACTTAAATGTGCATGATTGTAGTCGGTTGTATATGAATATGAATGAATTATGCCTATGTACAATAATGTGATGAATATATATTATGATGAGTCCAGTTCATGGTTTGAGCCTTAGACCTAGCTTAGGTCTTCATGTTATGTAACTAAAGAAATATTGATCACATATGTCATACATGAGCTTCAATTAAGAAATTATATTGATTGAAGACATATTTTCATGATTTGGAATACAATTAAGCTCATGGACCCTTTGAAATACTAAAGGATGCACCATGTGCCCTAGAGTCCAATTCTAGCTCAATTGGGCCAATTAAGTTTTACAAATAGGTCCTTGGAGTACAAATTGAGAATTAAGTATTCCGTGGTCATATTGAATGCTCAAAATAATTTTGTTAGAATACTAATTAGAATATAAGATGATGGGAGAAATTTCAGATGGTTTTGATGTATATAGTGGCCTAGGTAATTAAATTAGTAACTATAATGTTTTTATTTTAAAGACATGTTTGGAGTGTTTGTATAGCTAGTTTTTACTTAAAATCTTGCGCATGTGAAGTTGATGATAATATAGTACTTATCCCAAAATTTGAAGTCAAACTGAGCTACAAGATGGGCTATATAAATATTTCTTATATTTGGAGTTTTATTAAAAAGAAGAAAAAAAATAAATAAAAAAGGGGGTTGACTCTAGTCCGTATCGGACTAAAGAGCCATGCCCAATAGAGCAGGGGCCAGAATAGAGACCCCACAAAAGGGAGCCTTGCCCATGATTCAGAGGGCTATAGGCTATAAAACCTCTCAATCCTTATGCTTGGTGGCGACCGAACCCTATTCTAGGGTTTTTATGCGAAACGAGAGCGAGAGGAAGAGAGAGCATGGAGAGAAACCTTGGAGGTTGCGGTAGGGTGGAGGCCAAGTTTCTAATCTGGGCCTCCCTATACACTTTGAAGACAACTCCTAAGCCAGTGAGGGAGGACGGAGGCAAGGGATGCTTGGGTGCAAGCTGTGACGCCCACATCTTCGAGGTCGAGGCTGCTGGAGGCAAAACGTGTGGCAGCGGTGGCCTACGTCGGAAGAACAGGGTACCTCCCCCTCTTTTGGGTCTGTGGGTGAAGAAGAAGCTAGATTCAGTTGGATCCGCGACCAGCTAAGGAACAGAAGAGAAGGGGTGCCACCATCTATGCCCTTTGGATTCCAAATCGACGTCTGATATTGATCCAAACATAGGTAACTTCTGGAATTCATATCTTGAGATTGGGAATTCAGATTTTTTCAAACAAGAAACCTATAGAAAGCTCATGATGAGTACTATCACATAAAAATACTTCCAAATTATGATCTTGATATCTGATCTTTATTAAAAATAGTGTATTCAAAACTATATGATTTTGATGTTTAGTCAATTAAAAATAGTAAACGCCTTTATAAGTTCATACAAATTTTACTAAATGCGTATTTTGATATGTTTAACATTAATTTAGAGCCTGATCTTTCATATATAAAGTTTTAATAAGATTTTTAATGTAAACCCTAATAAGGGTATTTTGGGTATTTCACCCATGATCTAATTTTTAAATGACTCGATATTTTAATACAAGATCTTCCAACATTATATGAATACTTTTCTAGAGATTTAATGAAGTTTATTGTGTTATTATATTAGTATTTAGTTTTGGATGAGAAGCCATTATGAAAGAATAATGAATGATTATCTTGAGACAACAACTCATATATATGCCTAATTAAGTCTGATATTATTTATCTAATGGTATTCTACTTTTATTTCCTAATTGAGTCAATAAGTTTAGAATATGTAACTATGTTTGAGAATTGTTCTCATTATATGAAGTATATGTTCATATTAGTGCATAAGACGGTTTATGTCTTATTTGAGTATAAAGATAATATTTATTATGTAGTATAAGTTTTATTTTATTTCAATGCCAAGATTTTATGGTGATATTAAGTTAAAGTTATGTTTAGTCTAATTAAGAATCCTAAGTTGGTATATAAAGTTAGGATGATGGGGTTTTGAGATTTAGAAATAGGAAGAGGGAATATAGGCTTGGACTGATAAAACTATGATGATATCCATGTTATTAAAGTTATGGAATTTAAAATAGAGACTTCCTTATCGATGCCATCTGTATAAGAGGTAAGTGGTCCATGCCCATGAGTACTCATGTTTTAAGTTCAGTATGTTTACATGTCTCCTGATAAGACTTTTATAATTTATATGGTTCAATGTTCTAAGATTTTAATGCAAATAAGAATATTCTCATATCTCTATCATTATGTAAGTTCAGATATCCAAAATCCCAAATAGAGACATGTTGCTCAAAATAGTTGTGACCCATGGACCAAGTCCATGAGAAAGTTAAAGAATCATCTTCCTACAAGATTCCTTAGAAATGTTCAAAATTAGTGAATAAAATTGTAAGATAAGATATGAAAGTAATGTAGCCATACTTAGTTGGTGATTTGGGATTGTTTTGTATTGAGAATTTAAATACACATATGTTTTCAGGAGTTCTCATATTTATAGGCATAACTATGTATTATGATTTCAAGTAGAAACATGCCATTAAGATTTCATACATATGTATAGATATAACCACTAGATTCCTTAGAATGAATAATATCTATAATTTAATTACAATATAAGAATATGAATTTTTAGAATATTAAGACATGGTCTATTTTATAGAAATAAAGGTACTTTTGGGATCACAATGTATTGTAAAATGAGTTCATGATGGCATTATAAGATAATGGCACATTTCAGTTATGATTATGTTGCAATATAATATTTTATAAGATTTCTATTTTGATATTTAAGGTTTAATATGTAAGTTCATATGCAAAGTTTTAGGGTAACATCATATTTTATTAGAAGGATTGAACGATCTTGTCAGAATTGATATTTTTAGATATGTTGTACTTATGATACTTTCATAATCTTGACTTAAGATACTTTGTATACTTAGTATTTCTATATTCATGTCAGATCCTTTCTCATAAGACATTAGACTCATTTATGATATAATTGGTATAATGAAGTAAGCTTACCAAATAAGAGTTTTAGAATAAAGTTTAACCTGATAATGAGATACATGCTCAAATCCAGTAATGAATTCAGTTTAGAACATAAGAATAAGAACTTTAGATTCAGACTTATACTACTCACTATGTGAGTAGCCAGATTTTGAATAAAGGTACATGATATGGGTTAAAGACCCAATCTCAATTATGTTGTAATTTGAAATACATATCAAAATTCTATAATAGATTCGGTGCATATTTAGATTCATATTTCAGATTTCAGATTCAAAACTAAGTACATGTTTAGTACTCAATTCCAGATAAGTTCAAATTCAGAGTTTAGTAAAGATAGACTTAAGATAATTATTTCAAAAACCTTTAAATAGTACATTATATAATAAGTCCTCACCAGAGAGTCTCGGGATGATCCATAGGGCGCACTACACCAGACAATGTGGGTGTCACAGAGGGCATTTATGCCAACAGAGGGTGCACTACACCATAGAGGACACTTCGGTGTCAACAGAGGGCATGTTGTGCCAACAGAGGGTGCATTGCACCATAGAGGATACTTTGGTGTCAACAGAGGGCACGTTGTGCCAACAGAGGGTGCGCTGCACCATAGAGGACACTTTGCTGTCAACAAAGGAGGACTTATTGTATAATGGTGGCCACAAACAGATAAAAATCGTAAGTAAAATATACATAAGATTAGAGCATGTTTGTAATCTCATCACAAGTGTGATGAGAGAAATTTAGATAATATATTTATGATCCAGACACTTTGGTGTAGGCCATGAGACCCAGAGTATAGGTCTCCATAAAAGATAGAATAGAAAATAAGAGTTTAAGAAATGAGAGATAATATGTTTCTAGATTTCATCAGAGTTAAATGTTCGTTTCATATTTATGATGTTCAAGAATCTTTTGTAATATTTCAGTTCTTTAACAATGTATATTTTAGAATACTCATGCCACTTACTCTAACGACTGTTTTTCCCAATGTATGGTTGGGGACACGATGTTCGTAGGATTTGGAGTAGCTAAGGATCAAAGGAATAATTAAAGGTCTAGGAGATTTTCAAGCCTGCCTAGTGGGGTTCCATCTACCGAGACGATCCAGAGATTAGACATCTCTTTTTATGCATAGTCTTTTTACCCATGTATATTAGATGAGTTATAGTTTTCCCTTTTTTCAAGGACTATGTATGAATCAGTTTCACTCAATGCAAAGTGTTTCATTTTCTTAAATTGCAATGATTATCATGTTTGTGACACTCCCAAATGAAATATATATATATATATATATGTATATATATATATAGCTTACGCTCATGTGTTATGAAAACATGGATGTTACAATATGGTATCAGAGCAATTTGATAAATGGCCACTAGGCTTCTCATAGTCACCCTAGAGTGAAGAGGTAATATTAGGGTTTAGGGATAGATTCCATAAGAAGAATACCATAACCTAGAGTGATTATGGGTCTTAACCTTAGAATAGATAGATATCTTAGAGGTAGAAGTCATCCTTGTTTAGATCTAAAGTAGCAACATAAATCTAGCTAATTAGGTTTCTTCTCCATTCTCTGTGGTTATGGTCAGCCAATTGGGAATTGAAAAGGAATTTCATAAGCGCTAGACTTTTATGCATCTCTCCTTTCTTACTAGCCCATGTGGTATGAGACACATGCGTTAGTGGGTTAGTGAGGGATAGCATGTCAGAATCTCACATCTCTGGGTATGTGCTTGATCACCTCATATCTAGAAATGGGAAGTACCTAGAAGACCTAAGATTAGATGGTCAACTAAACCTAATGTTTGAAATTCATGACAAGGTTCAGTTAGATGCCCTAAGTGTAGAGACAAATTTAGCTTCATAGACCTTAAGTATGAGTTGATTAGTAGACCAAGGTACCAAATAATTCTCACATAATCATTTGGTGAAATACATTACATATATCTTTTCATGCAAAAGTTCGAACATAAGTGTGCCTTACAATAAATTCAGAGGTAAGCAAAACACTAAGGTGGGTAGTATCCTAGATAAATTTTGAGGAAGAAATTTATTTCAAGGTGGGTAGAATTGTAACATCCTCAATTTCATAGCTAATGTAAGCCTTTAATGTGGGGTTTTCTAGTAAGTGTATGCCAAGGGACCTAATGCACCTAACATGGCTAGGTATGTAATTAAGTTTGCAAAATTTGTGATACAAGTCATCTGGTCAACCAATACACACATAACGACTTAAATGTGCATGATTGTAGTCAATTGTATATGAATATAAATGAATTATTCCTATGTACCATAATATGACAAATACATATTATGATGAGTCTAGTTCATGTCTTGAGCCTTAGACCTAACTTAGGTCTTCATGTTATGTAACTAAAGAAATAATGATCACATATGTCATACATGAGCTTCAATTGAGAAATTATATTGATTGAAGACATATTTTCATGATTTGGAATACAATTAAGCTCAGGGACCTTTTGAAATACTAAGGGATGCACCATGTGCCCTAGAGTCCAATTCTAGCTCAATTGGGCCAATTAAGTTTTACAAATAGGTCCTTGGAGTACAAATTGAGAATTAAGTATTTCATGGTCATATTGAATGCTCAAAATGTTTTTATTAGAATAATAATTAGAATATAAGATGGTGGGAGAAATTTCAGATGGTTTTGATGTATATAGTTCCATAGGTAATTAAATGAGTAATTATAATGTTTTTTATTAAAAGATATGTTTGGAGTGTTTTACAACTAGTTTTTACTTAAAATCTTGCTCATGTGAATTTAATGATAATATAGTATTTATCCCGAAATTTGAAGTCAAACTGAGCTATAGGATGGGCTATATAAATCTTTCTTATATTTGGGGTCATATCCAAAAGAATAAGAAAAATAAAATAAAAAAGGGGGGCCACTTCAGTCTGTATCAGACTAAAGAGCCGTGCCCAACAGAGCAGGGGGTGGAACAAATCCCCCACAAAAGGGATCCTTGACCATGATTTAGAGGGCTAGAGGCTATAAAACCTCTCGATCCTTATGCTTGGTGGCGAACGAACCCTATTCTAGGGTTTTTTATGCGAAACGAGAGCGAGGGGAAGAGAGAGCATGGAGAGAAACCTTGGCAGCTGCGGTAGGGCAGAGGACACATTTCTAATCTGGGCCTCCCTGTAGTTGTCGATGATGATGCCCAAGCCAGTGAGGGAGGATGGAGGTAAGGGATGCTTGGGAGCAAGCTGTGATGCCCACATCTTCGAGGTCGAGGCTACCGAAGGCACATGTGTGGCGGCGGTGGCTTGCGTCGGAAGAGTAGGGGACCTCCCCCTCTTTTGGGTCTGTGGGTGAAGAAGAAGCCAGATCCAGTTGGATCCGCGACCAGCTAAGGAATAGAAGAGAAGGGGTGCCACCATCTATGCCCTTTGGATTCCAAATCGACGACTGATATTTATACAAACATAGGTAACTTCTAAAATTCATATCTTGAGATTGGGAAGTCGGATTTTATCAAACAAGAAAGCTATAGAAATCTCATGATGAGTAATATCACATAAAATTACTTCAAGATTATGATTTTGATATCTGATATTTATAAAAAATAGTGTATTAAAAACTATATGATTTTGATGTTTGGTCAATTAAAAATAGTAAATGCCTTTATAAATTCATACAAATTTTCTTAAATGTGTATTTTGATATGTTTAACATTAGTCCAGAGCCTGATCTTTCATATATGAAGTTTTAATGAGATTTTTAATATAAAACCTAATAAGGGTATTTTGGGTATTTCACCCATGATCTAAATTTTAAATGACCTGATATTTTAATACATGATCTTCCTACATTATATGAATACTTCTCTAGATATTTGATGAATTTTATTGTGCTATAATATTAGTATTTAGTTTTGGATGTGTAGCCATTATGAAAGAATAATAAATGATTATCTTGAGATAATAACTTATATATATGCCTAATTAAGTATGGTATTATTTATCTAATGGTATTCTACTTTTATTTCCTAATTGAGTCAATAAGTTTAGAATATGTAACTATGTTTGAGAATTGTTCTCATTATATGAAGTATATGTTCATATTAGTGCATAAGATGGTTTATGTCTTATTTGAGTATAAAGATAATATTTATTATGTAGTATGAGTTTTATTTTATTTCAACACCAAGATTTTATGGTGATATTAGGTTGAAGTTATGTTTAGTCCAAATAAGAATCCTAAGTTGGTATACAAAGTTAGGATGATGAGGTTTTGAGATTTAGAAATAGAAAGAGGGAATATAGGCTTCGACTGATAAAACTATGATGATATCCATGTTATTAAAGTTATGGAACTTAGAATCAAGACTTCCTTATCGATTCCATATGTACAAGAGGTAAGTGGTCCATTCCCATGAGTACTCATGTTTTAAGTTCAGTATGTTTACATGTCTCCTGATAAGACTTTTATAATTTATATGGTTCAATGTTCTAAGATTTTAATGCAAACAAGAATACTTTCATATCTCTATCATTATGTAAGTTTAGATATCCAAAATCTCAAATAGAGACATGTTGCTCAAAATAGTTGTGACCCATGGACCAAGTCCATGAGAAAGTTAAATAATCATGTTCCTACAAGATTCCTTAGAAATGTTCGAAATTAATGAATAAGATTGTTAGATAAGATATGCAAGTAATGTAGCCATACTTAGTTGGTGATTTGGGATAGTTTTGTATTGATAATTTAAGTACACATATGTTGTCAGGAGTTCTCATATTTATAGGCATAACTATGTATTACGATTTCAAGTAGAAACATGCCATTAAGATTTTATACATATGTATAGATATAACCAATAGATTCCTTAGAATGAATAATATCTAGAATTTAATTACAATATAAGAATATGAATTTTTAGAAATAAAGGTACTTTTGGGATCACAATGTATTGTAAAAATGAGTTCATGATGACATTATAAAATAATGACACATTAAGTTATGATTAGGTTGCAATACAATATTTTATAAGATTTCGATTTTGATATTTAATGTTTAATATGTAAGTTCATATGCAAAGTTTCAGGGTAACATCATATTTTATAAGAAGGATTGAACCATCTTGTTAGAATTGATATTTTTAGATATGTTGTACTTATGATACTTTCATAAGCTTGACTTAAGATACTTTGTATACTTAGTATTTCTATATTCATGTCAGAACCTTTATCATAAGGCATTAGACTCATTTATAATATAATTGGTATAATGAAGTAATCTTACCAAATAAGAGTTTTAGAATAAAGTATACCCAAATAATGAGATACAAGCTCAAATCCAGCTTTGAATTTAGTTTAGAACATAAGAATAAGAACTTTAGATTCAGACTTAGACTACTCACTATGTGAGTAGCCTGATTTTGAATAAAGGTACATGATATGGGTTAAAGACCCAATCTGAATTACGTTTTAAATTGAAATACATATCCAAATTCCATAATAGATTCAGTGCATATTTAGATTCAAATTTCAAAATCAAAACTAAGTACATGTTTAGTACTCAGTTCCAGATAAGTTTAGATTCAGAGTTTAGTAAACATAGACTTAAGATAATTATTTCAAAAACCTTTACATAATACATTATATAATAAGTCCTCACTAGAGAGTTCCAAGACGATCCAGAGGGTGCACTGCGCCAGACACTACGGGTGTCACAGAGGGCATTTGTGCCAACAGAGGGTGCGCTGCACCATAGAGGATACTTCGGTGTCAACAGAGGGCACGTTGTGCCAATAGAGGGTGAATTGCACCATAGAGGAAACTTTAGTGTCAACAGAGGGCACGTTGTGCCAACAGAGGGTGTGCTGCACCATGGAAGATACTTCAGTGTCAACAGAGGAGGACTTATTGTATAATGGTGGCCACAAATAGATAAAAATTGTAACTAAAAGATACTTAAGATTAGAACATGTCTGTAATCTCATCAAGAGTGTAATGAGAGAAATTTAGATAATATATTTATGATCCAGACATGTTGGTGTAGGCCATGAGACCCAGAGTATAGGTATCCAGAAAAGATAGAATAGAAAATAAGAGTTTAAGAAATGAGAGATAATATGTTTCTAGATTTCATCAGAGTTAATTGTTTGTTTCATATTTATGATGTTCAAGAATCTTTTGTAATATTTCAGTTCTTTAGCAATGTATATTTTATAATACTCATGCTACTTACTCGAACGACTATTTTTCCCAATGCATGGATGGGAACGCGATGTCCGCGTGATTTGGAGAAGTTGAGGATAAATGGAATAAGTAAAGGTCTAGGAGATTTTCAAGCCTGCCTAGTGGGGTGCCATATATCGAGACGATCTAGAGCTTTGACATATGTTTTTATGCATAGTCTTGTTACCCGTGTACATTAGATGAGTAATAGTTTTCCCTTTTTTAAATGACTATGTATGAATCATTTTTACTCAATACAAAGTGTTTCATTTACTTAAATTACAATGATTATCTTGTTTGTGACACTCCCAGATGAAAAAAAAATATAGCTTCTGCTCATGTGTTATGAAAATCTGGGTGTTACAGTAACAATTGACACTCTAAATTGATCACCTATAGATTGACGAAATCCCATCAAACCATCGAGTAATCGGGTAAGACGTTCCAAATAATTAACAATGTTTTGTCAAACTCTAGTTAACAGACCCATTGAGCTCTGCTACATTGAGTAGGAGGGTCAACAAACTCGTCTAGAAAGCCTCGATAGTACCCCTAATGAACTCTCATTGATATTTTAGCTCATGGACGTTTACGTCAATATAACTGCATCATTTCCAATCCATCAAACAAATCATTGATGACCTCATTGATGAGGCAGCCCTCGATACCTTCATTAAGATACTATATGTTGACCATCCTACTGACAGATTTCTTGTCGATCCCTCAAAGATTGACACCCTCAAAGGCCAATGATGACCTATCAGGATGGCATTTCATGGACCGTCAAGATTTATAGAAAAGAAGACGAGAAGTTGATGCCAGATGGACCAATCAGAGATCAACAACGTACTAGCTAAATCCTAGAAATAGGCAGTGGCATCCAACTTATAAAACACAAGATTAACTAAGCTGAAGCGAATCATTTGTAGTGGATTACTAAAAATCACTAAAAATTAAAACTTTTTGCAAAGAGATCCACACATAGGAAATATTTTTCATCAAGAACCAAAATATAATATTTACATTCTGTTCCATAAGTACGCAACCTGTACTATCTCTTCTCAAGGATTACAACATCAACTGTCTTATTCAACATTATGTACAGACAACATAAAACCTCGAGGCATCAAGCCAAAATCTCGAGTCGATGATGAAAACACTAGCTATAAATCCCGAGGACCTGAGAGTACAGAGACGACACATAGGACTACCATCTATACAACTAGACATGCAATATCTCCACCTGAGATATTACTTCTATCCTCGATGCTACTATTGTTCCTTCTCTAATAAAGATTTCCTGCCTCTTTGTCCTCTTTCACCTTAAAACATTGGATCCCACGGGGGTGTGACAATTGTAAATTGCCCCAGCGGGAGATATAGCTCTCCGCCAAAACATTGTATTGCAATTTAAAGATATGAAGCTGAGCAGAGGTTAAGCAGTTTAAAGCATTCTTAGCTTTGTAAGCTTTGCAACTATTTATGATAGAGCAATATATCATCTATTCTTTTAATAAGGAATAGGAATGACATGTATATCCTTCATCCAAACTGTTATACCATCATATCAAACTCCTCTTGTGGCACTCAACATCTTGTTATGTCACCCATGAAACATTCTTGTTTCATTCTGTTGGCCTTAGCCAACCTGTTAAACAAATAAAGAGATATATCTTCCATGTACTCATTTATCGTTAATACAGGAATTGGATTAATACCAATCCTAAATCATCATTACATGCATTGGGTTATTACCAATCATGTGGTATCACTATAGGCATTTATCCTCTTCCATGTATTGGACTCTTCCAACCGGATTACACCGCCAGGCATTGGACACTACCGACCCTGATTT
This sequence comes from Alisma plantago-aquatica, assembly GCA_963693085.1. Lineage (NCBI taxonomy): Eukaryota > Viridiplantae > Streptophyta > Magnoliopsida > Alismatales > Alismataceae > Alisma > Alisma plantago-aquatica. The sequence goes on along the minus strand of OY856411.1, from coordinate 1,045,099,275 downwards.
CACAGCCAGGCATTGGACTTTAGCCAACCCTGATTACAGGCATTACGCCTCTACCAGGTATTGTACTTTAACCAAACCTGATTACACAGCCATGCATTGGACTCTAACCAATCATGATTTCACAGCCAGGCATTGGACTCTAACCAATCCTGATTTCACAGCCAGGCATTGGACTGTAACTAATCCTGATTTCACAACCAGCATTGGACTTTAACCAATCCTAATTACAGGCATTACACCTCTGCCATGTATTGGACTTTAACCAACCCTGATTACACAGCCAGGCATTGGACTTTAACCAATCCTGATTACTTAGTTCATGGAATTTAATTCCTTTAACTCATCATTGACCATCACATACTACTTTAGGCTCTGAACACTAAGGTTAGCCTACATAGCTTTACACATACCTTATTGAATACAGTTGTTCCTCTTATTACGTTTATTAAAACATTATCCTTTCTTATAATACACTTTTATAATCATTTTGGTACCTCTCACTATGCCATAATTGCTCTCATGGCTCATAAGGCCCATAAAGCATCTTGTCACCTCTCACTAGGAAACATTTAACCATATGGCTCACAAGGCCATTAAACATCTTGTCACCTCTCCCGAGACAACGATAACATATTACTTCATGTAATACAATAGTAACACCTCTATTCCATCAATAGGGTTAGGTCTTACTATTCATATCATATTATGATTTCTCATGTCCCATTACCCAATTTAGGGTTAAGATTTCCCATCTCACATTAGGATTTCATAGTTATCAAAGTATATCAACTTTGAGATGCTAACTGTGAAGTCTTTCATATCTTGATGTATCACTTACCTCATTACTTCCAACTTTCTTAAGTTATCATCTTATCTTGGATTAAGGTATTTCCCATCTTAATCCTTTCATCCACTAACCTATCACTCTTACCATGAAGTGCATAGGTTACACATAAGAATGGTCCAATTATATTTAATGATATGAACTCATCTCAGGTTAAGGCATTGCTTACAATAAGCTTGCCTATAATCAACCATTTATGATATTTCACCCTTATAAGGTTTTACCGACTGTTTTATTATTAGGGTTCTGGGTTGTCATCATGTTGTTCAATATTAAGGCTTCATGTATTATAACTTCAATCAGGGTTTTACATACCTTTACCCTTTATTAGGGCTTTGGGATTTCACATGCTATCATACTTCATTAGAGTTAGGATTGCATATAACATCACCCTTCATTAGGCTTGCACATCTCATTGCCTATACTTAATGTTTACTATTCGTCCCAACTAGGGATTTCTCATGGAATCACCCTCAATTAGGGTTTCTCATGGAATCAACTTCAATTAGGGATTCACATTGAATCAACCTCAATTAGGAATTCACATGGAATCAACCTCAATTAGGGATTCACATTGAATCAACCTCAATTAGGGATTCACATGGAATCAACCTCAATTAAGGTTTCCACTTTGGTTACCCACAGCCTGGTTCTACTATTCATCTCCAATCAGGGTTTTACATCTCATTTCCCTAAATTGGAGTTTCATATATCATTACCCTAGATTAGGGTTACATCCTCACCCTGGATTAGGGTTTCATTTAGAATTTCCCTCAATTAGGGTTGAGTTCAATAGCCCTATCAATTAGGGCTTATGTTCATGATTAGGGTTTCATAATCTCTTTGCTTAAGAATCATACCCTTAATCACCTCATGAATCATATTCATGTATGAACCTCATGCTATCATCTTCTCAACTTGATTAGGTCATATCAACCCTTCAATCAAGTACATACAACTATGATTAACATAGAGTACCACCTCATTGTTTCGATAAGCAATTAGGGTTCATCCCTTAATTGTCACTAATCACTTAGGTACTATTAGGGTTTCAACCTTGTACCTTCATTGATTGTCATTACTAATCATCATTGGATCAATGGATAATTCATCATCTTAATTCTCAAGAGATTCAATTACATTGGACCTCCAATACATAAGGTATCCAATTGAATTGACTAATTGAGTCATCAATCAATTTTGACTACTTGGACCCCAAATGGTCTTGGTCTTTCAAAGTTCAAACAGTTTGAAACCATTTGGTAAAGGTGGTGCTTGAGACTGTTTGCTAAAGCAAGTACTTGAAACCGTTTGCTAAAGGTGACCTTCAAGATCGTTTTCTAAAGGTGGTCACTTGAAACCGTTTGCTAAAGTACCTTTTTGAAACTGCATGGACTCAATCGGTTTGGGATCGTTTGGTCCCCTATGGTCTTGAGACCATTTGGACTCAAACGGTCTTGAGACCATTTGGACTCAAATGGTCTTGAGCACAGAAATGAGATGGAAGGTTTCCTGAGATTGAATCGATGATAGTCATAGAAGATATGTGAGGAAGAGGATTGTTGCATCCTGGTTTGACAGAGAACAACAAGAAATGGAGGAACACCAGTAGAGATCAAGACCTCTCATGAACTATGAAAAAATCTCCAATAAGGTTGGGAAAACCATCATGAAGGAATGACAAGTACATTGGAGATGTTTTCATGGACAAACGGAGCCTATTCAAGAACGATGACGAGCTTTGGCGAAAGACACATTGGCAAGCTATAGGACCTAGTCATAGGGGAAAACACATGACATAATAGGGGTACATAAAGTGAGGCGAAGATTCATGAATGCTTACCATACACTCAATTGATATAGAGGGGGCAACGGTGGTAGAGGCTAGCTAGTGATTTCTAGATATGCAACCTCAGTGGGCTACAACATTCAAGAACCCATGAGCATCAATTAGAGGTGGATGAGTAGAGACTTTGGTTCGGCGGTGCTTTTGGATGACTAATAAATCTTAAGGGAAGGTTGTGTTGGCGGGAGTGGAGATTGGCCAGAGGGAGAGCCAACCCTATATGGGCATTTTGTGTATATAGCAATAGAAAGGGAAACTAAAGGCAAAGAAATTTCGTGTCGAGTTGCATTGATGGGGGAGAACATATCGGGGAGGAGTCACTTACAAAACACATTCTATTTCGTGGACAAAGCAGGAGGAAGGCGATGATGCCTTCATTGTTGGATCATGAAAAAAAGAAAACAAGAGCTATGAGCCGTTAGATTGCACATACGAAATGCAAGGAAAGTAATGTAGCCCATGTTAGAGAGACAATTTTGGACTATAGCTTTAATACTATCATTAATTCAATGTGGCACTAATCCGTAGTCAAGGTATAGGGAAAACTTTCATTATTAAATTGGAAGGTCAAATAAGGTCAAAACTTGACCAAATTTGAACCAAATGCCCAATAAGATGTCTAAATTCTTGCTATACACTTAAATTTATGTTTTGTCCATTGTATGTCCATTAATACATTAAAAGTCATTATCTATGGATTGTGTACATAAAATTGAAATGATGTGTAATATCTTATCATAATTATTGATTTTGACTTCAAAATGAGTATCCTTCTCAATATTTTAAATTGATATCCCTTATATTCTTTAATAACATCTTGGAGGAGAGAGAAAAAGGAAGGGGAACTACTATTTATCAATTTGAGTTAATGGAATTATATAATACACATTTGAAAGAGAAAATACATATGAGTCTCATTTTAATTCTTTTTACTTCATTTTCATATAAGAAATAACTTTTTTGGTCTTTTTACATTAAATCCCTCAACTATTTTTTATTAGGAAAAATCCCATATTAAATATCAAATTATCTTTGAAATTTTGGTTGTGATAGTAAGGGTATCATGAGAAACCTTCATATTGTATTGTCTTTTAGAACATTACTTCAAGTCAATAAAACTTCATTACATCTATCTTTAAGATCCTACCTTGGTTACAATAGAGTGTAGATCAACATTTTTCCCAAATTAATGTTTAACCATCATATCCATCATCTTATATCTCATCCTTCTCCAACCATGGGTCAAACTTAACCATTGGTCCCTTCCATTATCCCAAGGATGACATCATGCCATTGGACTCAATGTCTTCACCTCAAGGAATCAAACCTACATGTATATATCCCATATCTAAGATCCATACTACAATGTGACATCATATCACATGCTTATTCAATTCCTTAATATTATAGAGGAATTAGAGTGAAAGAAATATATATTCATATGAGGAAGAAATTACTCTTGTAGGATCCTTTATAGATATATATTGTCCTCCATTATTAAATCTCACATGGACTAACCTCTAAGTGACTTCATATTCACTTATTAATTATCCCTATAATACACTACATGTACCTTCATATAACTATGCTTATTGATTCATAATTACTCTTTTATTCATTTATGAATCCATTGAGAGTTATTTGGTTCCCTACATCTGCGGGAATTGGATCCCAATCCAAAATCTAACAAACTAAATTTATGTTTGTTTCATTGCAACTAGAGAATAATATAAATTCAACACTTTTTTATTATAAGAAAATGAAGGAGAATATTTTCCACTTGAAAGGGTCATCCACCTCAATACAGTAAAGCATTACTTCACCCATGCCACTTACTCGTTGTTGTTACTATAATCTTCTTCACTCAAAAGTGTTTCTGTGTCCTATGGTGTAGTTGTATAAGTAGCCGCCAACTGCTCCCACCATGCATGAAGGTTGGTTCCCACTTGGATCATGTTGTATGTGTTTTGGACACAAGGGAAGCTTAGTTTAAGTACACCAAGCATAAAGTTTTGCATTTTTCAAAACATATACTCCATTCAAAATTGACCAAACAAATCTAGTATATTTGAAAATCCAACCCAATCCCATAAAAGCAAATGATCCCTAATTGTTTATGACATTATGGGATATATTACAACTTAACATGTGTCCCAATGTACTCATTAGAGAACAAACCACCATTGTTGGCCATGAAAGGATAATTTTACCACATAAGGCCATGTTTACTTTATAGTATCATCAAATCTAACTGAACTTTTGGATAAGAACCCTTATTACTCTGAGACACCTCCCAATGGAAATTCAACTTAAAATTCAAATGTATTTGATAGTTATATCAAATACAAGATTACTCAGAAAAAGGACCATTCTTATGCATCGATGAGCTATCTTAATAATATAGGTTTAAATCAAATGGAATTTTTGTAGTATTATAGTTCTATAAGGGCATGATGATCATTATATATCCACTCCAAGGATTCAAGATTAACATGTGTATTTTTGTCAACATCATATGGAAACAAGATACCATAAATATAACATTTTTAGTTACATTTCACATGTATTTCAAGTTTCAACATAAAGATGTTTAAGTGTACATGAGACAACAACAAGGATCACTTTTAGCAGATTAGCAAGTTCATGGAACTTTTATTTCCCTTCCACTTATCTAGGACAGATATCAAGAAATCATCTTTAACATCTTAGGTGATCATAGAGCAAGATTAGGGCATATTAGAGGAAGTTTAGGATTTTTCATATACAAGTAGGAAAAAGAATGCTAATGAATGATATATCACTCATATCTCATTTTGAAAATTATGATGTCCATCTAATACTGGAACAAACAAGCTTCCAAATCATTGATAGCTTTCAAACAACCCCAAACCCAAAGCTCCAAACACGATCTAGCTTAATTTGGAACAATGAGAGAAAAAAGGAATGTTCATAATATATATGGAGTAGGTTACATCATGGAAGCCCATGGTGATGATTATGATGGCCATCTAGTACATCCATGAATGAGCTTCCAAATCCTAGATCATCCTTCAAACATCCCCAAACCCAAAGATCCAATCAAAATCTAGCTTCCACTAGAAGAATGAGAGGAAAAAGGAAGGTTCGTTAGCTAGATAGGTAGGTTCCACCAAGGAAGTCCATGGGGCTCGACCAAACAAAGACAAAGAAGTGAGGATCAGAAATAACATCTTCTAGAAAACTCATTTTCATACCCAAGAACACCTCTCCAGCTCCAAGATGACTCATCCATAGAGGATCTAGAGAAAACAATGGAAAAGAAAGTACTTGGGGTAGATGACCAAGTTACCACCATGGGAAGTCATGTGATTCTACCTAGGAGGAAGTAGGTGTGCAAAAAAAAAGGAAAAAGATAGTAGGACATATGATCTGATGTTTTTGAAGAAGGAAGCAAGGTTGGGGAGCTTGGTAATGCCACAAAGTTACTGGATGTAAGACATGCATCTACATGCATCCACAAGGAAGCCCTCATCCATGGACATCGACCTCCAAGGGGTTTTAAGGAACCTTCAAGGCTACCAAAATGTTTCAAGACGTTCTTGAGGTGTCAATTGTGCCCCATGGTTAATGGGAGGGGTTTACAAAGTAGGGAGGTTGCCAAAGTCCAAAACTACCCTTAACTAGTAAAACTATCCTTAACTAGTGTCTAGTGTTATCATTGATTAAATAATCCTTCCATTAACCCTCCTAGCATTCCCATCAGTTTGGGCATCGTTCCCATAAGTCAATATAGAATGCCCATCACTTCAACACTTCCATAGGTTAGATAGTACAATAGTTGGACATACAAAAGATCCATCAATTGACAACTCAGAAACATTATTGATCATGTGTACCTCCTCATCAGTTGCCAAGTCTGGGGTTTCCATCGCTTCTCAAACCCATATTTCACATCGATTGTTGAGTCTAATCTCTTATTTTTAAGTCCATGACTTTCATCAATTGAGTAACTGGGAACTCCTGCGGTTGAGATATCCAAGACTTTCATCGGTTGAGAGTTCCATCAATCATCCTCAGTCACCACACTGCCTAGGATTAAGGTTAAAGTTAAGTATAATTATAAAGGAAAACATGCATTTAGAGAACATGTACGCAGTGTTACAACTAGGTCATTGATTAGAGTGAATTAACCCATAATTATACACAAAATTGCAAATCAAGGCAAACAAGGGCCAATTGCAATTAGATTATAGTTGGATATTAACCAATTGATTAAAGGATAAAAAATAATTATTATGAATTACACTTATGTTTATATATTTCGTATAATTTTACTTGTAAGAAAACTTGAAGTTAGGGAAACCAAAGTGCAAATTGAACCAAATAAGAGATATGTATTATTAAATTGGTACTGAAGCTTAATCAATTACATAATTATGATAATAAATCAATATTATAAAAATATTAGGTTTAATCTAGGTTCATGGTCTCACATAAAGAATAACTTTTCAATATGAAGAAGCCTCACCACCATAAAGGAAAATAGAGTAAAGATAGCTACTTGAAGGAAGACAAGTTCAAGAGTAAGGACAATAAGGGAAAAGAAACAACCCAATGATTCTTGGGACTCATCTCAAGCCTTTGGTGGTGGCTCAAATGAAAGAGCATAGCATCACTCTTACAACATGATCAAGTGAACATGTAGAGGTAAATGAGTTAAATATCTTGAGTTCTCTAAATATTCTTTAATTATAATTATACTTGCTTTTGATGCCTCTAAGGATCATTTTAAGTATAAAAGAAAACAAATCAGTAAGATTTTTGATATTTTACATTGAACAAGTATGTCTAGAAAATGTTAACTTATTCATATTAAAATGTATGATAATGTTAAGGAGATCTGCCTTGAGTTAAAGTTGCAATACGATGTCATTAAGGTATAGTACAATGCATATTTTAGTCAAATAAATGTTGTAAAAACATAAATGCTTCTTTCCTATCCAAGATAAATGCTCTTGAATCTCAACACTAGTAGAGAAAATTATATTGATTCCCTTAATCTTGAGAATTTTTCCTACTTGACTATATTTTTATGTTAGAACTTGACCTCAATGATGCTAAATATGATATTGGTAGACTTTAGTTAGTATTGTTTATCTTACCAAAGACAACCATTTTAGTAGATCTCTAATGCAATGGTGTCTCGGGGGTAGGAAGAATACTAATGAAACCTACAAAACAAAGTTGTATGCATGGTATTTATAATTATGGTATCCATGGAAAAAATAAATACAAGGCTCTTGAACATTTCATGGAGAATCCTGTAGTTGTCAAGCAAAGATTTTGAAAACTTCTATGGAAAACATGATCAATATATACCAGTTCTCCTTTTAAGAAGAATGGTCAAGAAGAACATGGTTTTGTTTTCCAAGATAATGAATTACCCAATTATTTGAATGGGAATTTATATGTCATTTTTGTAAGAAACTATAGTGGTTGCTTCAGTCGCATGACTTGAGTGACAATATACTTCGATTTATAAAGGTAGAAGAAACATTGCTTAGTATCTTAAAATGACAATTGTACATGTTAGGTGATAGGTGACTTTCATGTTGGTAATAAAATATGCAAAAAGAATCCATAGCGCGTGGATTCCCTACTTCATAATCATAATAATATTGTTGAATTGTGTGATGTTGTTTACCTTGATATTTCTACTTAATTAGAATGCATTTTTCTTTCCTCTATTACCTACAATGATGTATCAAAGGTAGTAGGAATGATAATATAGATAGTATTGTTCTTATCTCTATTAAGCATATACGCTAACACTCCATTTTTTGGTCCACCCTATTATGTTGCCAAATGAGTGAAAATTGTGACAAAATATCGATTCAAATGATTGATGAACCAAATTGTGATATGTGAGCAAACTTTAAAATTAGAATCGGTATGGAATTGAAATATGTTTGTCACTTTCATCATCAAAATCTGGTTGATAGGTTCTAATTGTCATCGTAGAGTAAGAGAAATCAATATGAATATCTTTAATGCCCTGATGGAAGTTAGGATACATAAAAATGATTCAATGTGATACTTAATAAATCCAATTGACCATGAGACTAACAAGATCCATGATCAATTTTGGATATATTTTTAATAATCTCTATTATAGTTTGGCACTAAATCAATTATTTGAAACAATACTAGTATGTCATTATTAGAGGTTGTAATCACACAATTTTGACATCAAACTCCCATAATAAAAAGCCTCTCACTAGAAATGAACATCTAGTGCATGTATGCTTCACCATAAAAGACCTTTCTTAGATTCTTTCACCTAATAACTCAATGAGATACAAGGTCTAGATCACCTAGAATGAGAACAAAGCTAGACATTGTAAGGAGTGGAACCTGAGAGTGTATCCACACTACTACAGAAAATGCTTTTTACAACAATTCATTTTTCCATTTTACAACAGGTGTTAACTGTTGTATTAGATCGTGTGGTCTTATGGGGGGGTGCTTTATACAACATGTGATCACATGTTGTAATAGATGTATTTTATACAACAGTTAAAACATGTTGTCTTTTGATGAATGGCCTATTGTAATATGGGTATTTTACACAACATGTGGTGCACCCGTTGTACTATATATACTACCACAGTTAAACCATGTTGTCTTTTGCTATACACAAACGTTGTAATATGGGTGTTTTTTACAACATGTGGTTTATCTGTTGTAATATATATTATACAACAGTTGAAGCATGCTGTCTTTCACTAAACACACATGTTGTAATAGGTAGGTTTATTACAACATGCAGTGCACCTGTTGTAATAGGTAGGTTTATACAACAATTGAAGTATGTTGTCTTTCCATACATTTAACTGTTGTAATAGGATTGTTTATACAACATGTTGTGTGTCTGTTGTGATATACACATTTTATACAACGTGTTATGTGTTACAACCCCAATGTTGGGTTCATAAGGAGATAAATGTAGTTTCTCATTTTAAAGATATTGGAACAAATGATGATATAATTTGTGTTGAATAAATGAGTTTCATTGAAAATAGCCTTGTTGTTTGATTTGTGGGCTTTATTGGCTATTGGGCCCAATAACAAGGATATTCAATTAATTAATGAATAACTGAGAATTTGAGATAAGAAAGGTGTGGAAACCTCTAGAAGGAGAATCCAAAGAGGATTTTGTGCCTCTTAGATTCCCTGGGTTCCAAGGAGTCCGAAGTTGCAAAGAAAAGGGCAATAAGAAAAGAAAATATCAATTAAGTATTTCCCTGTTAATAAAGAAATTGAAAACATTGATGAAATGTGGAAAATATGTGAAAAGAGGTATAATTGGGTAATCCTTAGTGGAATTTCGTATCCCAAGGATTCCTAATGATAAAAGGAATACCAATGAGGAAAATAAAAGAGAAATAAAGAGAAATCCTCAAAAAGGAATTATTTTAATAAGAAATAAACAAGATAATGTGAAATAATGTATATAGATGTATTCGGATGGATAATGAGTGTCCATTAAAAGGATTTCGAAATAATTGAGTTTCTTGGGTTCCAACGGGTCCCAATAAAGAAGAGGAGAGAGAAAATACCCATAATGACAAATAGGAAGATAATATGATACATTATTAATGATTTTGGTGGCTTTGTGAAAAAGGAAGTGATTTCTATTAAAAAGAAAATAGAAATTCGTGCCCAAGAATTAAAAGGCAAGAGTAGAGAGAATAAGGAAAAAGGTTTTCAATTTTCAAAATACCCAAATAACATGGTTATATTAGAAGTATATGAAGAGAGAGAAGGTTACTTCATAATGAAGGTGAAACCCATTCCGAATAGGAAAATCTTTGCTTTCTTTGTGGGCAAACGTTCCTGGGCATGGGTACTCCTCTATATAAAGGGGTAGACCCCCCTAGATTGAGTTTCAGAGATAAATCCCATTACTCCTTTTCTCCTTCTCCTCCTTCTTCTTCTTCTTCGTCCAAACCCTAACCAAAGGGTATAGTATCAACCTTGGGGCAGCAAGGAACTTTGAAGTCATTGCAAAGGATGGGGGATGTCGCACAGTATCAAAAGGGAGCACAACCATCATCCTTAGACTCCAGCATAGGCACGACGGCCACAACACGGCTGTAATGCTGACCGCAGGTTGCAGACCTGAACAACCTGAAGCAGTTGTGCTGGCCACGAGCGGAGAGTGCCCTTGGTTTCATGGGGATGTGGCGAAGGCAGGGAACGAGTTCCAAGGAAGTTCGTGCCTTGGAAAGGGGGGAGAAGATCCCGCGATTTCCTACAGCATGCCTGTATGGTGGCTGTGAGCCGCAGACATCCTGGGCTTACTCACGTCCATAATGGACACATCTTGAAGGCTCTGTGCATACACCAGGGTGCGAAGGGAGCAACAGGACCCTCCTTGGTGGCCGACGAGGCCAAGGGATGCAAGGAGGAGCTGCTCCCTAGGCGGCTAGGGCAACAGAAGACGACGGGCGCATGGTTGAAGAAGCCAGAAGCATATTGGACTATTTTTCCCTCTGAAGTACAAAGAAACAAGCGACCGCACCTAGGGTACTTTGGTAACTTGGTTATAATCTCAACGGGTTGCGTTTGCATGGACAAAGGTGATGTGTCAGCCTCTGGTTGGCTCTAGTAAGTGAAATCTTACAAAAATCGTAACTAAATTTTCGTAGCTCGGATTAGTACGTGAAAAATATGAAAAATGCTCAAAAAAATGAAGGGAATCTAATAAAAATATAATTGAAGCCTGATTCCTTATTCAATTCGAAAAGTAATGAAAGATATCAACTTTAATGTATTAATGTTTAAAGAACCCTATTTTGATATGATTAAAGTGATTAGTAGGGTTCAATAGATAATTAGAGTTGATATTAGCCTGTTAATGATAAAAAGGAACATTAGGAAGAAAAAGGATGAACTTTTCATATAATTAGTTAATTTAGAGTTTCATATGCATGAATATACTTTAATGGGCCTTGAAACCCTAATGTTGACTAATTCGACTATAAATGGCTTTAATTTATTAATTTCATGATTAAAGTTGGAATATGTTGAATCTAAACTATTTCGAGCATTAAAGTTCCTAATTTGTGGATGAATACCCTAAGTGTAATAATTAGGGTTTTCTTATGAATAAAAGGTGGAATTAATAGCAAATCGAGTTCATATGTGTCTTGGACCATAATGAACTATGAGTTAATGATAAATGCGTATAATGATCTTGTCATGGATTAAAAAGATAAAAATAGTAGCTTTAATAAAAGAGGATTAATGAGATGAATTAATGGTTAATTATGCCTTTAATCCGGAATTGAGGATTAGATGTGGAAATAATTAGGGTTTGAGATCAATTGTGTTAAATTAGGGTTTAAAATAGTAAAAGATAAAAGGAAACCCTAATTGCAATAGGAACTCTAAAAGTGGCCTAGAAAGCCTAAGATGGAATCCAAGTCTAGCTTTAAAATGTTCTGGATAAACTATAACGCTTGGATGCCATGCATTAATTTCAGGATATGGTTGATTGCTTGTTTCTTGTTCTTTATCCTTATTGCAAAATTATAAAGCCACTATGATTATCACAATTATAAAGAAGTGTGTATTCTCGCACCTACATGCCACCCTGATGGATGATTCCAAGAGAGCTAGGCACCAAGAAGGTGGCCTATGGTATTGCATGACTAGAGGGCACCATGAGTGGTGACCCCCCAGGCACCAAGCTCGGGATTGAGAAGGTGGCCTTATGTCATGGACAAAAGAAACCCTAAGGTGGGTATGCCAGGGTTAGGGAAAAAGCGGTGGAGAAAGTCATATTGAAAAGTGTAAATTGTCTTGTTAAATAATTTGATTGTGATTATTAAATTGTTAGCCATATGTGCAAACTTTTGGTTGTCTCCACATACCAGTATATTTCGATATATTGACTGACGTTTTGTTTGTCGATGTTTTAGGTACAAATGAAAAGAACAAATAGTAAAGTGGCATATGTGGAATTAAATGAGAAGTAACGTGCATAGGAGGATTAGTTAGATTAACATCTTCATGGATAGAAGTTTAGAAATCCCAGTTTTCACAATGTAATAAAAGTTTTATTTTATACCAATTTTCAGTTTAGTTGGTAAATTTTATTAATTGTTATTGATTATTTGTCAAACCTTTGATCCTGTTAATTGAATAACGGCTCTGACCTTCGGGTCTCCCTTAATTGGGGGTTACCAGGAGGCGGGGTTGTTACAATTGGTATTAGAGCATAGGTTCCTCAATTAATCTTTAATAATTATTAAATTTTACAAATTTTGTAGAACTCAAGGGAGTTATTAGAGGATTATCCGAAAGACAGAGGTGTCTAGATAAGGATCATGCCCGGGGGCTGGAAATATTTTCCTCCACACCGCTAGTCGGAATACGAGGACTCCCAGATCTGTGTTACTGCCTAGCCAAAGTCTTAAGGTATGAATCGAAATAAGATACCTTTAGGACTCTCTCATCTTATTCATCCCTTCTCGACTCAAATTCTATTAAGGACCTTAAGGATTAGGGTTTTGTCTCTTTCCCTCATCCTCTTGAGGTATGGGTAAGGTTGATAAGGATTGAGGAATCCTCCATCAAATTAATAAAAAGCATGTAAATAAGATATCATGGACATAAGCTTAATAAAGTAAGTGTAAAGGAATAGATACATGCTTAGGTCGTATGACATGAGTTGTCATTGCCCTCAGGAGAAATCTAAGGATAGACCTCCTTGGTAGAAGGATAAGTAGAGAGAGTTAAGCTTGGAGGTAGAGACCTCCATTAAAAGTAGAAACCTAGCACATCCTTTGAGGATGATGTTAACCCTAACCCTAAGTGAAGGTTAGAAAGAAAAGATGACATGATGAGTTAGATATCATGGTTGATCGAGTGTTTGGTTGGACATTCCTTTGGGATGCCATAAGAGGTTAAATGATCAAGTACCTATGGCAACCCAACCCTGGAAAGGGTCATGCATATTAGAGCGAAGGATAGCTCCTTCATCGATGAGGTTAGAGAAGAACCTATAGTTACCCTATGGGCTTAGGCAAGTAGGGTATAACTTGATGAAACCCTGGTTAAGAGATCATGATGGATGTATTATGACATAAGCATAAAGGGTATGAATGATCTTGAGCAAACGTAAGTTCAAGCATAGGATTCACCCATGTGGAGGTAGGCTAGTGAACTTGATTCATCATGGAGAAAGGACCTCGGGTAGTAAGAGAGAGAAGCATGACTCAAGCAAGGGGTTTGGAAGTTTAGACTCTGAGACATAAGGAACAGTGAGTAGTTGAGGATGATGTGATCTAAGTGGACGATAGTGGTTGACTTATGCTTGATTCCTGAAGGCTGATGATATCTTGGTTGCCTTTAGAGGAACCAAACCCTAAAGAGAGGATGATGCTTCTGGTACCTATGTGTCTGTGGTATAGGAGTTTATCTTATGAGATAGGAAGAAGAGTTCCTTAGACCTGGAGAGGTTTGGTAATAGGTTGTGAGGCCTTGTACCTAGTTGGTTGTCCTTGAGAGGACTCAACCCTGAGATGTTGCTCATATAAAAGGATCGTGGAAGTACATGACATGCCTTGAACATGCAGTTGGATACCCAACGGTGGACCTAGGGTTCCTATGCCTAAGAGGGGAAGCAGTGTATCTGATGCTCATGGTGAGATTTGAGTCTCTATAGTTTCGAACATGGTACTCTTAATGTGTGGAGGTAAAGGAAACCCCTAAAGGTAAGGGTATGTTTGACGAACCCCTCACAACTAAGTGGGTCTAATGTTGAGGATGAGGACAGGTGTGACCTAGCTTGGCTTTGTAGGTGACTGGTTGTGCATTAGTAGCTTGCCAGGGCTAAGCAAGCTCATGTAGATGCAGACCCTAAACATAAGGACGCTTGTGACCTTTGTTATCCAGGTGTAGTTTCCTCCCATCCTGGGAGAAGGACCCGTTGGTAGGGTGTATACCAGTTTTGTTGGTTTTGAGGTAACCTAAAGAGGTTTCAGAGGATCTTGAGAAATTAAGTGAAAAGTACATGGTATGAGATTGAACCTGTAAACCCATAGATAAACATCTCTAAGTGCTTATGGATGTGTTACCATGGAAGTAACCGGTATGGGGACTGACCAAGGTAGGCAGGTTGCCATGACCCCTATGAAGGGATGAAAGTCAGTCTTGAATGTAGAAAGATATGAGGAAGGATTGGGTAAGGTTCTAAGTTGAACATGTATTATAATGGAATCCTAAGTCTGTCCTAGGGTCAAGTAGGGATGAGACCGATGGAAGAAGGAGTTTCCTAATTCCTTAGTTGCACATGACCATAGGGTCAGAAGGTAACAACTATCATTGTCTGAGGGCCATGGGTTAGGAGATTCATCACCTTCATGAATCCATGAGACCCAAAGGGAAGATGAGTAGGGCACTCTCTGATGCATAAAGGAAAAGGGATGACCCCAAAAGTGTCGGCTCCCTATAGAACTAGAGGAGATGACCTAGGATTATGCTCAGACCAAGTAAGTTCGAGACCAGTTTTCCATGAAAGTTATGTGGATATCATGATGTTTGTGATATAGAGACATAAGTTGCACGTTTCAACTTGGATTTGAAAGTGTACGGGCAAGGTGGGATGTACCATCTCTACTCTTAGAACAGGAAGAACTATGTATTTGGACTGCAGCCAAATGCTTATTTCCTCTTATTATGGGAGTGAGAGATAGGACAGTACACATGCCATACACCAAGGATAAAAGCTGATGCGAGTTGAAACATTGCTACAAGGTATGAGGACAGAGATGTTAACATATCTTAGTGGAGTGAATGATACATGGATGGCTTACAAACACTAAGAGGAATAGTGTAGTCATCTTATGAGGATGTTTTACCAAGAGCTAGGTGGAGTTTGCAAGTTATACCAGGTTGAGTGTGATCACCATGAGAATGAGCTTAGAGTTTCTTGATGAAGACAAACTTAGAGTTTGAGATGAGACGATAAGTAGAATACATGGAAGAGTATGTCTTCAACGTTACCTAATACTGAAGGATGTGAAGTGGTAATGGATGCTCTGGTGGAGATATAGCTGCCTAGTTTGGCTAGAAGGGAGTTGTTAGGCTAACCCTACTTTTGGAAAGAAGATGTGTTTTGGCTAACACTCAGATGTAATGAGATAGGTTGAACAAGTTAATGATTGTTTGGTTAGCCAGTCTAGTCCTTGATGTAATGAAAGGATGGTTTAGAGCCTCAGATGCACTTCTCTGGAAGGGAATGTGATGAAACCCTGATTAGAATGTTTTAGGGTTTCTGAGGTATCAAGCTTGAGGAATCATAACAATGCAGGAGATCATGATATATCTTGGTACTACCAAGATAGTAAATGACAATAGCACTTTGGATGCTTAAAATGAGGTTGCATGTGGTATGTTGCCATGCATGATAGAGGTGAAGGACAAACATCAGTAACCTAGTACATTGATATGAAGGATAAAGAGAGTCCCCGAGGGGGAATGGGAGTACATCCCTATGGATGTTGTGGTAAGTCTCCCCTTGGCCAAGGAAGGTCAAGATGCAATGTGGATTATGGTAGATCGCCTTATCTAGATGACATGAGAAAGAAAGTGTACGGTCAAGGGACAGACCGGGTTGAACTACTTATAAGAGAAAGAGATGGTTCAACTACACATGATGTGAGTTCAAAAGGAAGTAGGACCTAAAGGTTCACTTCCATAAGGTGGAAGCCGATGTGTGAAGAACTCGATGTTAGTACAGTTGATCACCCCTAACTAATGAGTAGTATGATCCAGACCAGAGGGTCTGATGAGAGCAAGTGTGCTTGTTCAGGGTGATACAAAGTGACAGCTCTTAAGAGGTGATGTTAACCACCATAGCCTTTATCGGGATGCAAGAAGTTCCATAAGGAGGTAGTGTCAGTCACCACTTCATTAAGATGATGTTGGTGAAGGAGGCCTCACGAAGGTCAGAAAAGAACCACAGTGTGTGCAGATGAAGTCACTTGATCGAGCAATGGCTGAGAGAGAGCCCAAGGGTGAAATGAGTCGCGAGCTGATGCAAAGCAGACTGACATGCAATTCACTATGGTAGAATATAATGTGAAAGTCCGACCCCTCGAAACTATAGCTGAGAAAGCTGAGTCCCCGATATATGGGTCCATTTGAGATGGATGGGTGGGGATGGTTGTGTTTAGCCTACCCCTCAGGATAACATGAGGAATAAGGTGTCCCATAAGTCCGATCTAGAGCACTATGTGAGGTACCCAAGCAATGTGTTGAGCCTTGAACCTATTCAGCTTTTGAGAGGCTGAAATGTCTTGAGTCACCTATGAGGGTACGATATACCAAGGTAAGAAAGAACTCAGATGGAATAATATGAGATGATGAAGGTTCTTGGTAAGCACCATCGAAAGGGTGAAGTCACATGGGAGCCATGATGGACATATGAAAGGCTTATCATGTTTGTTTGCTTGCTTGATGGAATTTTGAGGACTAAATTCTTATAAGAGGGGAAGGATGTTACAACCCCAATGTTGGGTTCATAAGGAGAGAAATGTAGTTTCTCATTTTAAAGATATTGGAACAAATGATGATATAATTTGTGTTGAATACATGAGTTTCATTGAAAATAGCCTTGTTGTTTGATTTGTGGGCTTTATTGGCTATTGGGCCCAATAACAAGGATATTCAATTAATTAATGAATAATTGAGAATTTGAGATAAGAAAGGTGTGGAAGCCTCTAGAAGGCTAATCCAAAGAGGATTTCGTGCCTCTTAGATTCCCTGGGTTACAAGGAGTCCAAAGTTGCAAAGAAAAGGGCAATAAGAAAAGAAAATATCAATTAAGTATTTCCCTGTTAATAAAGAAATTGAAAACATTGATGAAATGTGGAAAATATGTGAAAAGATGTATAATTGGGTAATCCTTAGTGGAATTTCGTATCCCAAGGATTCCTAATGATAAAAGGAATACCAATGAGGAAAATAAAAGAGAAATAAAGAGAAATCCTCAAAAAGGAATTATTTGAATAAGAAATAAACAAGATAATGTGAAATAATGTATATAGATGTATTCGGATGGATAATGAGTGTCCATTAAAAGGATTTCGAAATAATTGAGTTTCTTGGGATCCAAAGGGTGCCGATAAAGAAGAGGAGAGAGAAAATACCCATAATGACAAATAGGAAGATAATATGATACAGTATTAATGATTTTGGTGGCTTTGTGAACAAGGAAGTGATTTCTATTAAAAAGAAAATAGAAATTCGTGCCCAAGAATTAAAAGGCAAGAGTAGAGAGAATAAGGAAAAAGGTTTTTGATTTTCTAAATACCCAAATAACATGGTTATATTAGAAGTATATGAAGAGAGAGAAGGTTACTTCATAATGAAGGTGAAACCCATTCTAAATAGGAAAATCTTTGCTTTCTTTGTGGGCAAACGTTCCAGGGCATGGGTACTCCTCTATATAAAGGGGTAGATCCCCCTGGATTGAGTTTTAGAGATAAATCCCATGACTCCTTTTCTCCTTCTCCTCCTCCTCCTTCTTCTTCATCCAAACCCTAACCAAAGGGTATCGTATCAACCTTGGGGTAGCAAGGAACTTTGAAGTCATTGCAAAGGATGGGGGATGTCGCACAGTATCAAAAGGGAGCACAACCATCATCCTTAGACTCCAGTATAGGCACGACGGCCGCAACACGACTGTAATGCTGACCGTAGGTTGCAGACCTGAACAACCTAAAATAGTTGTGTTGGCCACGAGCAGAGAGTGCCCATGGTTGCGTGGGGATGTGGCGAAGGTAGGGAACGAGTTCCAAAGAAGTTCGTGCCTTGGAAAGGGGGGAGAAGATCCCGCGATTTCCTGCAGCATGGTTGCATGGTGGCTGTGAGCCGCAGACATCCTGGGCTTACTCACGGCCATAATGGCCGCATCTTGAAGGCTTTGTGCATACACCAGGGTGCGACGGGAGCAACAGGACCCTCCTTGGTGGCTGACGAGGCCAAGGGAGGCAAGGAGGAGCTGCTCCCTAGGCGGCTAGGGCAACAGCAGACGGCGTGCGCAAGGTTGAATAAGCCAGAAGCATATTGGACCATTTTGCCCTCTGAAGTACAAAGAAACAAGCGATCGTGCCAAGAGTACTTTGGTAACTTGGTTATAATCTCAACGGGCCGCGTTTGCGTGGACAAAGGTGACGTGTCAGCCTCTGGTTGGCTCTGGTAAGTGAAATCTAACAAAAATTGTAACTAAATTTTCGTAGCTCGGATTAGTACGTGTAAAATATGAAAATTGCTCAGAAAAATGAGGGGAATCTAATAAAAATATACTTGAAGCCTGATTCCTTATGCAATTCGAAAAGTAATGAAAGATATCAACTTTAATGTATTAATGTTTAAAGAACCCTATTTTGATATGATTAAAGTGATTAGTAGGGTTCAATAGATAATTAGAGTTGATATTAGCCTGTTAATGATAAAAAGGAACATTAGGAAGAAAAAGGATGGACTTTGCATATAATTAGTTAATTTAGAGTTTCATATGCATGAATATACTTTAATGGGCCTTGAAACCCTAATGTTGACTAATTCGACTATAAATGACTTTGATTGATTAATTTCATGATTAAAGTTGGAATATGTTGAATCTAAACTATTTCGAGCATTAAAGTTCCTAATTTGTGGATGAATACCCTAAGTGTAATCATTAGGGTTTTCTTATGAATAAAAGGTGGAATTAATAGTAAATCGAGTTCATATGTGTCTTGGACCATAATGAACTATGAGTTAATGATAAATGCGTATAACGATCTTATCATGGATTAAAAAGATAAAATAGTAGCTTTAATAAAAGAGGCTTAATGAGCTGAATTAATGGTTAATTATGCCTTTAATCCGGAATTGAGGATTAGATGTGGAAATAATTATGGTTTGAGATCAATTGTGTTAAATTAGGGTTTAAAATAGTAAAAGATAAAAGGAAACCCTAATTGCAATAGGAACTCTAAAAGTGGCCTAGAAAGCCTAAGATGGAATCCAAGTCTAGCTTTAAAATGTTCTGGATAAACTATAACGCTTGGATGCCATGCATTAATTTCAGGATATGGTTGATTGCTTGTTGCTTGTTCTTTATCCTTATTGGTTGGACACCAAGTTGCTCTGGATCAGGTATGTGGTTAATTATGGTTAATCACATTAGTTTCCCGAGGGTTTCCCGGATGTTTCCTCGCATTGACTGCAACTAAACAGTTTGGATGTTCATATTTGCAAAATTATAAAGCCACTATGATTATCACAATTATAAAGAAGTGTGTATTCTCGCACCTACATGCCACCCTGATGGATGATGCCAAGAGATCCAGGAACCAAGAAGGTGGCATATGATATTGCATGACTAGAGGGCACCATGAGTGGTGACCCCCAGGCACCAAGCTCGGGATTGAGAAGGTGACCTTATGTCATGGGCAAAAGAAACCCTAAGGTGGGTATGCCAGGGTTAGGGCAAAAGCGGTGGAGAAAGTCATACTGAAAAGTGTAAATTGGGTTGTTAAATAATTTTATTGTGATTATTAAATTGTTAGCCATATGTGCAAACTTTTGGTTGTCTCCACATACCAGTATATTTCGATATACTGACCGACGTTTTGTTTGTTGGCGTTTTAGGTACAAATGAAAAGAACAAACAGTAAAGTGGCATATGTGGAATTAAATGAGAAGTAACGTGCACAGGAGGATTAGTTAGATTAACATCTTCATGGATAGAAGTTTAGAAATCCCAGTTTGAACAAGGTAATAAAAGTTTTATTTTATACCAGTTTTCAGTTTAGTTGGTAAATTTTATTAATTGTTATTGATTATTTGTCGAACCTTTGATCCTGTTAATTGAATAATGGCTCTGACCTTCGGGTCTCCCTTAATTGGGGGTTACCGGGAGGCGGGGTTGTTCCATTATGCATGTTGTAGTTCACTAGAAACACCTGTTATAATAGGTATGGATAACACAACATGTGTTGTTTGTTGTAGTATCGTACATTTTACAACATATCATTAATTGTTATCTTTGATTAGAGTTTGACAGGTCTTATATTGAACCAATTTTATTAATCAAATTAACTATATTATTAATAAATTATAATAAATATGAAATTGTTTTTTTTTATTTCACAAACAAGCACATAATTGAACAAATTTTCCATCAAACCTTAAGAGAAACTCGTACTGAATTTAATAAATATTCTATCATCCATACAAAGGTTGAATAATACAAAGTACTGAGTATCCACTCTAGAATTGAACTAAAAACAAACAAACAAAATTTCACATTGGTCTGTGCTAAAGAATAAATGTCTCCCCCTCATTTCATGTAATCTTATGTGTGCTCAAGAACATGTCACCCACTCATTTCAGACCTCGTCGATTTCTTCTTGGTTGAAGCAACTACCAATATACTTCGAATAATACTACAATCATATGACAAACATAACAACATATTGTCTTTTTCAAATTATTTAGAAATTTGAACGAACTAACAGAATATAATGATAAGTAGCTTACACATTCAGGAATATTTCTAATTCTTACATCAATGATGTCTCTCATGTACTTCAACATATAATACCCAAAATCTGTGTTGTTCGGCTGCTTTGGACACTGTATAAAAATATGAATTTATTATCCAAATAATTGTGAGAACTTGTAAGAAAATAAGATGATGGAAGTATAAAAAAAATTAATACAACGTATGTGTATACAAAATCAAATTAATAAAATGGAAAATTTGTAATCAAATTTAAAAAATGGCAAATTGTTGCTTCATGTTAATGTATGATATATATATATATATATATATATATATATATATATATATATAAGAGATATAATGCTTGAGGATAAAGGGGAAAATACAAGGAGTAACATGTTAAATCAGACAAGAGAAACAACTTTGACAAGCAACACTATTAAGAATATAATTTATTAAACATATTAACAACAATACCAAATACATCCATTAATGTTAATTGGTGAAATTTTAGTTTACACCAATTTTATAATGATTAAATAAGAAACTGATATCTTTGAGTAACAAAATACTTTATGATTTATAATTAATAGTATACTTTGTGACATGTTAAATAATTTTATATAATTTATAAACAATTGCTTAAATGTATTATAAATATAACAAGTACATAGTTGTATGATTAATGAGGAAAAGTATACCAGTATCTATAATTTTTTGTATACTTTATGGAATACCAAATACTTTATAAAGTATATATAAGTAATTAAATATGTAACAAATATAGAAAGTACATAGGTAATATTAAAACAAAAAACCAATATCTATAATTAATAATATACTCCATGGGATATCAAATAGTATTATATTATGTATAAATAACTAAATGTATAATGTATATTGCAACAACATAGTCCATAGATGTATATGTTATGCGTGCGGATTTATGTTGATTCTTTTCTATTATGAGTGTAATGTATATTAGGAAAAATAACTTCAAATGAAATATGATAGTCTTAGTAGTACATGGTTTCAAAATAAATTAATTAATAACATTTTTAATATATTTGTATTGTTTTGAATTTTTATACATCAATTAATATTTGTTAAAATAATTTAATTACATGTATATTATGATATTAATTCTTTAAATTATACTTCTATTCGCAAGTTGTGCAAATATTACTCCTCTGAATTATGCATTTTTTTCATCATGATGTCAAAGATAACATAATTTTTATATTTAAATTTCCAACGCTACATAGAAATAACAATCATAATAATCTAGTGAACAATATATTGTCACAACATTTATTGAGTTTATTAGGTAAAATTAATAAATAGGTTTAACACCATCATAAGTATCTTTATTTAAAAATAAATTGCTATAGTGTTGTTTTTTAATTTTTAAATAACAATAGTAATTTTCACGTTGTATTACTTATATATTCAATTTTCTTAGCTTTATGTTACTTTTTAATTACTTGAGTTGTTAATCTCATCAAGTAGGAAATTATTTGTTTGATTAAAATATATAATAATCTACACAATCAATATTAAACACTAAATTGATGTGCTTATTAAACGACCTATATTTATGAAAAAATAATTTAATAAAATAGTTGGTCTTATAAAAAAGATTAAATCTTTTCAATATCAGATGTCACCATTTCAAGCTCATCTTTAATGTAAGAAAATCATAAATGTATGTAGCATATTATAATATATATATACAATAATCCATATACATAGATCTAAAATTTAGTACTCCACTAAGTAATGAGTTATGTCTTCAACTTCTTTTTTTATTTGTGTAAGATACATCTATTTTCTTGCCTCCATCTAAGTAAATAGGTCGATTGAGACATATTGACACTCAATATGAATTCCACATATGTACTTAACATAATTTTATATGTCCCCCACTCTATTAGGGGACTGGATCCGCCACTGGAAACATTAATGCTTTAAAGTTTCCTACCACTATGTACTATTCTTCATTCTAATTTCACAAAGGTGAAAAAAATCCAATAAAAGTGGGCACGTCGTTAAATGTGTTTAATTGTTGGTAGGTGAGAGATGAAAGGCATTAGAGTATGGAAATACACCATAACCATTAAAATTAATCCAAATAATTTTCCTACACAAATAATTGATAAGTTTTGAACAAAATTTGAAATCCTCGCATAAACAAGTAATGTTTGCAATTATACTAGCAACTTGTCATGAAGATTATTTTTTATTAAATTTCTGATCTATTGGATAAAAATACTAAATAAACATGATGGAATAAAATATTAATTTTGAACACAATATGCAATTTTATAGTTTTTGCCTTGAGTTTTTTTCTACTAAATTGATATAGCATAAGCATAGTAGAAAAGAGAGACGTCACAAATTTAAAAAGAATAAATATTAACAAAGATTTCGATAAAGATACAAAATATAAGACTGATTATGAAGTATTCTGCCAAATTCACTTTTATAAATAAAGAAGGGAACTCGATACTAATATTTAGACATTTTCTTAACTATAATGACATTCTAACTAGTATTACAAATGCAAGAAAATATTTATTACTAGGAACATCGTGGCTTATTTTATGCATATAATTCCAAAGTAGTCAATGAAACAAATATCAATATTTTTTCTTTATGTTCTATTACATAGGAAAATAATTAAAAGTAGAACTTGAACAAGACTTGTTGAAGGATTGCCACTTTCACTTCCATCTTTCTCATGTCAAGGATAACCGGTCACAAACAACAAAGATTTAATCTTCACATGACATAAATTTGGCATATATATTCATTTATTAATGTGACTAATCAAGAATGAACTTGTTTGGGCTACAACTATGGTCAACAAAAATTAAATAATTTCTTATATAGTGATCTTATATCAGAAAAAATATGCTACATTTCTAATAAAAATGATGAAAAGTTGTTCTGTTGGTAATGCGTACCTTGTTAGTCCAATCTTCTTCCTTTAGCACAGTAGGTCAAGAACGAAATAACTTTATATTTGCACTTGCACAGTCCAAAATTAAACCACCGGACATTAAGTTCATAAGCAAACGATTGAACAGTAAGTCCAGAAACGATGATTAGACAACAAGTCTAGACGGGAACTCCAATACGGTATTTACAGAGCAGCAAGTAGCAAGTTTTATACCAGATAATATATAACGGGAGTAATCAATAGCCCTCTGATAATGTGGATGATTGCAGAAAATGAAACAAGGGTTGAAGGAGAGATACATTCAAGAAAGAAACCTGAGAATGGAATCGAACCGGAACGGCCAAAAGCTTTGGCAGCTGGAAGACGACGGCCAGCAGGAGAGCCAGCCGTCCGTGCTTTGTGTGAAGTGAAGAACATGGATGGTTTGTGTTAGCGGACGACCACATGTAGCCACGGGCGTATGTGCTCGGCCTGCGGATGGTGGTTATGGCGCAGCGTGCTGTAGAACCGGCGAAGTTAACGGAAGGATGGAGTATAGAGAAGAAACCGCCGGAAGGATGGAGCGTAGAGAAGAAACCGCCGGAAGGATGGAGCACCTGCGGCCGTCGGGTGTAAGAAGAAACTGGCAGAAGGATGGAGCGTCGGCGTCCGTCGCTTGAGAGAAAAAATCGGCAGAAGATGGAGCCCCCATGATCGTCACGTGAGAGAGGGAAACCGGAAGGGAGACTTCGGGGGTGGGGGGTGCAAGCAGGCGCTGGGTTGTATAGCATACCAACCGTCGTACTCTCCCCAGGGTTAAACATAAACTGGCTATTAGGTCTGGGAAAATATTAAAAAGAAAAAAATAAATTTAGTCAAGGAGTAAAATTACAATAGTCAGGGTCCACAGTGGCGGAGCCAGCCCCCTCATGGAGGGGAGTACATATAAAAATTATGTTAAGTATATATGTAGAATTCATATTGAGTGTCAATATGTCTCAATCGACCTATTTACTTGGATCGAGGAAAAAAAATAGATGTATCTTACACAAATAAAAAAAAGAAGTTGAAGACATAACTCATTACATAGTAGAGTACTTAATTTTAGATCTATATATATGTTTTATTGTATATGTATATTATAATATGCTACATACATTTATGATTTTCTTACATTAAATATGAGCTTGAAATGGTGACATCTGGTATTGAAAAGATTTATTCTTTTTTATAAGACCAACTATTCTATTAAATTATTTTTTTCATAAATATAGGTCGTTTAAAAAAACACATCAATTTAGTGTTCAAATTTGATTGTGTGGATTATTATATTTTTTAATCAAACAAATAATTTCCTACTTGATGAGCTTGTCAACTCAAGTAATTAAAAAGTAACATAAAGCTAAGAAAATTAAATATATAAGTAGTACAATGTGAAAATTACTATTATTATTCAAAAATAAAAAAAACATTATAGGAATTTATTTTTAAATAAATATATTTATGATGCTGTTAAACCTATTTATTAATTTTGCCTAATAAACTCAATAAATGTTGTGACAATATATTGTTCACTAGATTATTATGATTGTTATTTCTATGTGTGTTGGAAATTTAAATATAAAAATTATATTATCTTTGACATCATGATGAAAAAAATACGTATAATTTAGAGGAGCAATATTTGCACAACTTGCGAATAGAAGTATAATTTAAATAATTAATATCATAAGATACATGCAATTACATTATTTTAACAAATATTAATTGATGTATAAAAGTTCAAAACAATACAAATATATTAAAAATGTTATTAATTAATTTATTGTGAAACCATGTACTACGAAGACTATCATATTTCATTTGAAGTTATTTTTCCTAACATACATTACACTCATAATAGAAAAGAATCAGCATAAATCTGCACACATAGCATATACAACTATGGACTGTGTTGTTTCTATATACATTATACATTTAGTTATTTATACATAATATAATACTATTTGATATCCCATGGAGTATATTATTAATTATAGATATTAGTTTTTTGTTTTAATATTACTTATGTACTTTCTATATTTGTTACATACTTAATTATTTATATATACTTTATAAAGTATTTGGTATTCCATAAAGTATACAAAAAAATTATAGATACTAGTTTACTTTTCCTCATTAACCATACAACTATGTACTTGCAATATTTATAATACATTTAAGTAATTGTTTATAAATTATATAAAATTATTTAACATGTAACAAAGTATACTATAAATTATAGATCATAAAGTATTATGTTACTCATAGATATTAGTTTCTTATTTAATCATTATAAAATTGATGTAAACTAATAGTTCACCAATTAACATTAATGGATGCATATTTGATATTGTTGTTAATATGTTTAATAAAAACACATTACTTGTTAATTATGTAACAATGAGATGTATTTATAAAACTAAAGAAATGTCACTTATTTTATAATGTTTACCCTAATTTAATGTGTTTATATTTCTAATTCTTATTTAACATCATATTGATAATAATGTGATTTATAAATAACGTTTACATAATTTGAAAATAGGTTAATAAGCGTGTGAAGCAGATAAAATATAAAAAGAAAAATTAACTTTGATACCATTCTACATATATTAAACATATATATGTTAAGAAAAATTAAAATTGGAAGGGGGCACTTGCGCCTGCTTGCCCCCCTCCCGCTGCCACTGGTCAGGGATTAGCCTTGGGTACCAGTCCTAGTTTGGTTAGGACTTTTATTCCTGACCAGGTAGCCCTGACATATAGCGGATTTTTTTATAGTGAGGGGGTAATTATTCCATATTTAATTTTAGTATTTGCATATATTGGGATTGGGTCAGTTCTGGGTCAAAATATATACCCAAAGTGAAAAATTGTCATTCACATGACCACACGAAATAGAATTTTGTTCAACCTACTACTCAAACAAAAATCCACCTATATTGCCAATAAGGTATAGCGTGTTGTGTGATAATGGTCTTTTACAACATGTAGCAAGTACAACAGGTGATATTATGTTGTGTAATAATGGTATATTACAATGGTTTAGTTTAAGTTGTGTAACGGCGGTCTATTACAATGATTTGTTATGTGTGGATATTACAACAGGTCACAACATGTTGTGTAATTATAATTTATAACAACAGGTTGGAGTCTTTTGTCTCATGTCGGGATATAACAACGAGTTTCAATATGTTGTATTATGGTGGTCTATTACAACATGTACTAAATACAACATGTAAAGGCCCGTTGTATAATTAATACATACTACAACGGGTGAGTCTGGTTGTGTAATGATGGTCTATTACAACATGTGACTATTACAACGGGTCAAAATATGTTGTGTAATTAACATCTTATACAACGAGTTTGAATGTGTTGTGATACTACAACCTATTACAACACTTTAGCAGTTGTTGTAGTATCCCCCTATACTACAATGGGTTTGGTTTGTTGTAAATGACTTGTGTTGTATAAAATATACAATATACAACACAAAAACATGCTTGTTGTGATCCCATTGTAAAAAGCATTTTCTATAGTAGTGCCACTCACTTACTGAATCAAATAAAGGGAAACATCCCATATATCAGAAACACAACCAAATTTTTGCAAAGGCATGATTATCAAATCTATTTAACATTATATTTCAAGATACAAAATGTAGCAAGTGAAGATAAGATATCAATCTATAACAATGTTATTTTATATCATCAACCTTCACCACGCAAGGTGTTGCATAAGAAAATGAAATTATAGAATACGACCAGCAGAGGGTTGTCTAACCACCTCAAATGTATCTCCCAAGAAGGATCGACTAAACCTATAATAGTCTTGGTCATCTCGGTTCTCTCCTCCTTTATTTGTACCTAAGGGTTTTGAAGTATACCCCATCAGAGAAGACAAAGATGGAAAATTATCAGCATAAAGGCTGATATGAGCATATTAATAGGGATTTGTGTAACATTTGGAAAATAACATAAATTATATAAAGGTTTCCCATCCAAGAGGAGTACCATCAAGTGGATATCAAAAGAATATAAATTTCAATAAGATTATTATAAACATGTACTCTTGCCATTAATTCAAATATTAGATGTGCCACAAAATCACACATAAAGATTTTGGGTCACATAACCCATAAAAAATAATAATCAACATGCATGAACGTGAAATAAACATAGTACTAGTGATGTACAAATAAAAAGGTGTGTCTAGAAAACATAACCCATGAATAGATAGAGTAAGGCACATAACCAAACTCATCAATATATAAGGTGGAGGCAACACCTGGGTAACACAACCTCCATACCAAAAGATAAACGACACATAACCCCATAAAATCAAAGCATGTGTACAACTCTAGGGCTACTTAATCAAGCATGAAAAATGTACATGCAAGTGAAAGTATAGTCACAGATATAGAATTAATAATATTTCCATAACATAAATGGACAACAAGCATTATACACCAAAAAGTGGGAAAATTACGGTTCCATCTCACAATTAATAACAACTTAGTTCATTCAAAAATTAGGATTTCATCATAAGATAAGATGAAAAAAGCATGTAACTTCTATCATGCATCAAAATCTCTAAAGAGAGAGAATATTCATTGTGTAGAATGCCTCATAGAATCAAGAGAAAGGAAAATTAGAAAAAAATGCTCAATTTGATCAAGGGGATGCAACACACATCAGTAGAGAGCAAAATTTTGATTAATTTCTTAATATGGATAGTTGAATGAAACTTACCTCTGAATGTGATTCAACTTTAAAATATCCAAACCCATGTCACAATTCTTCTTCTTTATTATTCCATTCACATGTCAATATCATTAAGTTTTTTCTATATATTTTAAACCCTAAATTATGATTTCTTATTGTCATTATATTAAATTAAAATGTTCATATAGTTAGGAGTAAACATTTTTTATTCTAACTAGTATTTTTGCATAATTTTCTGACAACCAAAGAATTAGTTATGAATTATGTATATATTGCCAATAAAAAATTTCGACAAAGCCACATATATAATATTATTCAACTCAAAACATAGATGAGATGGCCCTATCTGGGTCTTCTATCTATAAGGACCCAGAGTGAACTGGGTGCAATGCTCAATGCGGAAAAGAAAGCATTAGACAATGAAAGACAATGTTATACCCCTGATGGAGAACTAAAAAAGGAAAATAAAGCGAGTTACAAACCATACAAATCACCACTTGTAATCTTCGTCTTTAGTCTATTCTTCGTGCAATGAAATAGTGGTGAACATCATTGAATCAAACAAACATACTCTCACCAGGGAAAACCACCAACATACTCTCAAGGCATAGCTGATCTCAAATAACATAAACAAAAGAGATCTGAAATGCCCAAGTCTCTTAGAAGATCTTCCACCATGACTAATAGGGAGGAGCAACAAGAAAGATACGAACAAATCGGACAATCTAGGGTGTAAATCACAAAACATATGAGAAAATGCCTTAGACGATAATAACAATATCAGGCGAACCAACTCCTAGTTGAATGGATGGGGAATACCCTAAAACACAACCAAAACCATCATAATAACAAGGAAGAAAAGGCCAAGTTAAATGGGAGAGAAAAAGAAATAAAACTACAACTTGATTGATCTGAGAGAAGAAAGGGTCAGGTTCACATATTCTTACAACTTGGGTAATTTTATAGGGATGGCCAAAGTCACGGAGATAAGGTTGTAGTGGTCAGAGGAGCAACCCAAGCTTAGGATGACAATGTAGGTGGCACGAGACCAATTGACAATGGTGGAGGGTTTCTCATTGCCAAGGTTTTTGGATAGGACTATATATATGATGTGGTTTGGTGATGACAGCAGTTGGGAAAAAGAAAACATGAGAGAAATTGGGCATTTCTATATGTGTGAGATTTAGGGTTTTCACTAGGTATCAAATGATTTAAAGGTGTTAGGGTAATAAAATGGAGAAGAACTATTATGACAAGGTCAATATATGAGAGAGAAATGGATCTAGCAAGAAATTGATGTGAACTGGTTCCATATAAGATAAATAATTGGAAAAGGAAGATGAAGGTTAAACCAATATTTTGCAAGAAAATATTGTTGACCATAGGATAGCACATGTGGAGAAAGGAAAGGAAATAAAAGGAACATGAGAGTTTATTAAATCTAAACTGTACTAAATTGGTTCAATTGTATAAAATATCAGTATATTCTTGACATTCTTATGCAATTTATTTCTCATATTTAATTCAAGTATCAACCATTGTTCAGTTAATATAAATTTGATACCTAGAATAATGAGGACAATATACTACAATTTTGAGATTTCTTTCCAATTTTGTGATCATTTAATATATTATTAAATATTTTGGAGTTTAACTTATATTTTCTTTCCTAAATAAAATTATGGGATCCCAGATTGTTGAAATAATGTGAAACTTGGCACCCAAGCTAATTGGGACCCAAGTAGATTTGAGTTTTTATATTTCCTTTTATGGGTTCTATTATAATTAGAGTTTTAGGATCATCACCATTATATTATTATAAATTTATATTATTCCCATAATTATTTATTATTTAGAGTCCATTATCTTCATGAAGACCAAGAAGATGCCAGATGAGTGGAGAAATAGTATTATAGTCCCCATCTACAAGAACAAAGGTGACGTTCAAAGCTGTACAAACTATAGAGGTATCAAGTTGATGAGTCATACGATGAAGCTTTGGGAGAGGATTATTGAGCAGAGGTTAAGATCTATAGCGCAGGTATCAAACAACCAATTTGGTTTCATGCCTGGAAGATCAACAACAGATGCTATTTTTCTGATAAGGAGGCTTATGGAGAAGTATAGACAAAGCAAAAGAGATCTTCATATGGTGTTTATCGATCTAGAGAAGTCTTATGATCAAGTACCCAGAGAAGTGTTATGGATTGTTTTGAAGAAAAAGGGTGTGCCTATCCAATACATTGACTTGATCAAAGACATGTATGATAGCTCTACTGCAAGTGTCAAGACTCCTGGAGGAGAGACACCAACTTTTCCTATTACAGTTGGGTACACCAAGGATCCACACTCAGCCCATATCTATTCGTTCTGGTTATGGATGAGTTAACAAAGAATGTTCAGGATGATATTCCTTGGTGTATGTTATTTTCTGATGATATTCTTTTGATTGACGAAATAAAAGATGGATTGAATGATAAAGTTGAATGTTGGAGAAAGACATTGGAATCAAATGGATTGATGATTAGCAGGAGCAAAACTGAGTATATGCATTGCAATTTCAGACAATCTCGGAGTGTGAATGATGGATCCAAGTTGGACGGAGTAGATATACCAAAATGTGACAAATTTCATTACTTAGGTTCTATTATTCAAATAGACGGGGATGTCCAAAATGATGTTTGTCACCGGATCACTGCAGGATGGTTGAAATGGAGGAGTGAAACTAGAGTTTTATGTGATTAGAAGATCCCTCTTAGGTTAAAAAGTAAGTTTTATAGAACAGCTATATGACCATCCATGCTCTATGGGAGTGAATGTTGGGCGGTGAAGAAACAAGGTCTCAACAAGATGAATGTGGCTGAAATGCGTATGCTGAGATGGATGTGTGGGAAGACAAGAAAAGATCATTTGAGAAATGACTATATCAGGAATAAAGTGGGGGTGGCGAGCATTGAGGACAAGTTTCGTGAGGGCCGACTTAGATGGTACGGACATGTGCAACGCAGACCTACTAGTGTGCCTATACAAAGCAATGCTATTGAGCCAAACACTATAAATAGAAGAAGAGGAAGGCCTAAATTAACATGGGATGAGCTTCTAAAGAGAGCTTTTGAATCTCTACATCTCAATCAGAATATGGCCCATGATAGAGATGAATGGAAACGAAGGATCCATGTAGCCGACCCCAACATAGTTGGGATTGAGGCTTAGATGATGATTTAGAGTCCATTATCTTCTCATTATTACTAAAAGATTTTCCTTATATTATTATCCATGAATTTTTCATATTTTACTTATTTAATCTTTTCGGTTCTTTAATTCAATATTTATTTGTATAATAGTACATTATTCATATTTATGGACACAGACACAACATTATTATTCTAATTTGTGTATGAAACATATTAAACTTCTTACTAAACGTATTCTAGCCATTATGTGCATATTAGTTAGCAAAAGAAATATACATATTCAATGAATTTACTTACATATTAGCACATAATTAAGTTATTGTGTTACAATGAGTGTATTATGATATGTGATGTGGATTGTAGAACCCGGTGCCACTTAATATGTTATATTTGTTTTCAAGACTAAATAATGGGTTACCATTGAGTTATTCATGTTATGTGCATTAAGAATATATATTAAAGAATAAATATATTCTTGTTTGGTCAAATCTAAGGAACCAAGCTTTCTAACCTCCTAGTCATGGAATAGAGTAAGTTTCTAGATTTTAATATGTTACAACACTTCACTCCTTAAAAGGATTTCATCCTTGAAATATGATCAGACATATATTATCCACCAACTACTCTCTCCTACATAAAAGTTTCAACTTAATAAGTCAAACAACCCTATAGTTCATCACATTCATCTTCAAGGTATTATAAAGCATGGTACAAGGGAAACATTGCTACAAAGTCTGACTAAAATATCAAGGGTCTATCTTCAACATGCTCTCCATCATTAACCTCTTTGCCATCTAGAGAAAAGACCCTTCTAACACGTCTCCCAACTGGTGCTCTTGTGCTGTTATTGTATTGAGGAGGTGCTTGAGGTTGTTGTTGTTGAGTTGATGCACATCCATCATGAAACTGGGGGCATCTAGGTCAGATATGTCTAGGATCATTGCAATGATGGCATGCAACTTGGAAGTCCTATTGAGGTCTTGCTTGATTTCCCGCATGAGAACACTTACCAGAAGCATGATAACCATGACACTTAGCACATGTGTCCCTCTTCGGATCATCACCTGAGAACTTTCTATTATTATTGTGATCCAGAGGTTGATATTTTGGATGGGACTCAACTTCCATAGCTTTGTTTACCAAATGTTGGAAAGTCAAAGGAAGTTGGGGTACTACAGGACGTCCAATATTGTAATTGACTCCTTTAGGAAAAATATTAGTACTTATCTCATCAGTCAATCCCTCGGCGTACCTTTCCAACAAGAGAAACTTTTATACATACTCCACCATAGAAAAGGGGTGTTTCTTTAGGTTGTAAAACTCTACCTCCTTCTTTCTTGGAGTAGCTGATCAGATGTACTTTTCACAAAAGATAACTAGAATTTGTATCCAAGACATAGCAAAGATGTCTTGAGTCCTTGTAATAGTTTTCCACCAATGGAGAGTGTTTCCTTGAAATAAATTGGAAGAAAACCATAAATCCCAGTACTTAAGACATCTCATACCTTGGAAAGTATGCTCCATTTAGAGAAACCACTCATCATCCTTATCTACCATATTAATTTCACTCTCAACCTAGAAGCATATGGGTTGCATCTTCATAAACTCAAAAAAAGGTGTACTCCTTGTATTTCTCCATAGTTGAAACTAGATTAACCTTCCATGTTAGATTTGTAGAAAGCAAATATCTTAGATAAGTCACTTCTTTCTCATGGGAGATTCCAAAATTCACGTTAGCCGCAACAGATGTTGGGGTAGCTTGACCCACTGAGGATTGAATCTCTATTGTAGGAGTACCTTGAATCATCATAGTGGTAAAAGGTGGATCCATCCTTTGCATTTCGTACTTTGGGTTTTGGGGTGTCTGAAAACTAGTAGGTTATTGACAAATGAGGTATCTCCAGCCATAAGGATGTTACTGCAAAAGGAAAAGGTACTAGGTATAAGTGACCCATGAAAAAGGTAAACATCGCAAGGGAGATAATATTGAAATAGTTAGATTAACAATCCACTAATATCTCTAATATCATACTTGTAAGGAGTGGGACCCAATATGGGATCTACTCACTTACTAAATTAAATAAAAAGAAACACCCATGTGTCAAACATACAACAATTTTTTTTCAAAGGGATGATAATTTTTACTAGATTCACCATAATATAAGGTATCCCTCTTTGGTCCTATGCTACAATATAGTTTTCTTATGCATCACCCTACATGGTGAAGGTCTAACCACACTCTTTGCAAAAACAATTTGCAAAGGGATGATAATCCACAAGAGGGATATCTAACCACCTTCACCATGTTGGGTGATGCATAAGAAAACTAGACTATATCATATGACAAAAGAGGGATATCTAACCACCTTGATTCTCTCCCAAGAAGGATCAACTATAGTTGGTGATGTCTTATTCAACCTTGGTTCTCTCCTCCTTTTCTCTACCTAAGGGGTTAGAAGTATACTTCACAAGAGAAGACAAAGATGGACATTATTAACATAAAAGTCGATATGAAAATACTAATAGGGATTTGAGCAACATTAGATAAAATAACATCAAATACAACAAGGCTTACCATCCAAGAGGAAAAGTTCCATCCAAGTGGATATCAAAAGAATATGAATTTTAATAAGATGATAATCATTAATTACACTTTCCATTAATCCAAAAATAAGATGTTCCATAAAAGCACACATAAATATTTTAGGGCACATAACCCATCAACAATAATGATCAACCTGCATGCACATGAGATAAACATAGAACTAGTGAAATATATAAAAATAGTGGCAGCTAGGGAACATGACCCATAACCTACTAATGTAAGGCACATAACCAAACTTCTCAATATCTAAGGTGGACAAAAAACCTACCTATGGGGCACATAACCTCAATCCCAAAACATAAAGGGCACATAACCCCATAAACCAAAGCACTTATATAACTCTATGGCTATTGAATCACAAAGCATGCAAAGTACATAGAGGCAAGTGATAGTATAGTACCAAATATAGAATTAATAATATTGACATCACATAAATGGACAATAATAAAAATACACAACAAAAATGGGTAAATTAGGGTTTCATATCACAACTGGCAAAAACTTGGTTCAATTCCAAAATTACATAAGATAAGATGAGTAAAGAATGTAACTTCTCGCACGAATCAAAATCTCTAGAGTGAGAAGATAAAGAATCAAGAGAGAGGAAAATTTGATAAATTGCTCAATCTAATCAAGGGGATGCAACATACATCAAGAGAGAGTAAAATGATGTTAATTACTCAATATGGATAGTGGAATGCAACATACCTTTATATTTTAGTAAACTTGTCTAAGTACAAACCCTAGATACATGTCATGGTTCTTCTTACCTATAATTAAATTCAAATATCAATAATGTTAATTATCTTGTGCATGTTTCAAACCCTAAATTATAAATTCTTATTATTTTCTAATTTAGGTTATCATTTAGATATATTTAGGTAGAAATTGTTTTTATAATTCCAACAAGTATTTTTTTCATAATCTTTTGACAACTAGAGAATTAGTTCTGAATTTTGGAAATATTGGCTAACCAGAAGATTTGGTTAAGATACAATATAAGATAATTCAACTCAAAACCTAGATGAGACGACCATATTTGAGCCTAACATCTGATCTGGGCCCACAAAAAACTAGACACAATGCACAATGTGGAAAAGAAATCATCAGAGTGTGAAAAGAGCATATTACCCCTGGTGGAAAACTAAAAAAGAAAATAATGCATGGGTCACCACTTATTTTTTTCCTCTTCATTCTATTGTTTACACGATGAAACAACGGGAAACAACACTGAAGAAGACTAGAATTGAAAACCATGCTTGTGAAGTTGTCACATAACCACTAGGGAAAATCACTAACATACCCACAAGGCATAGCCGATCTTAAAGAGAATGAACAAAAGGGTCCTAAGATAACCAAGTATCATGAAAGATCTCCCTCCATGACTGGTAGGGAGGATCAATAGGTGAGATAAAAAGAAACCAGATGAACTAGAAAAATAAAACACAAAACATATGACAAAATGAAGGATCCAGTCATGGAGATATCAAGAGAACCAACTCCAAGTAGAAAGGATGGGGAATACCCTAAAACACAACCACAAACATTGGAAAAACAAGTAAAAAAAAGCCAAGTTCTAGGGGAGGTCAAAGGGAAATAAGAAACAATTCAATCGATTTAGGAAAAGAAAGGGCTAGGTTCGAAGATGCATACAACTTGGGTAATGTTACAGGGACAAATGGAGTCACCCATACAAGGATGTGATGGCTAGAGTTGCAATCTAAGCTCGGGATAAGAGTGCATGGGCACAAGACCTAATGATAATCACAAAGGGTTTCTTGAGTGTGTTTTGAAGATTTCTAGATAGAACTATATGTATAGAATGTGGTGTGATGATAGTGTTTGTTGGGAAAACGAAAATGTGAGGAGAGAAATTGGGTGTTTAAATATTAGTGAGATTTGGGGGTTTTATTTGGTATCTATTGATTCAGACAGGTGAGGGGAATACAATGGAGGGGAAATCTCATGATGAGGTCAAGAGGCGAGTGAGAAATAGGTCTTATAAGAAATTGATATGAGCTGGTGTTAGATTCGAGAAATAATCAGAGGAGGAAGACAAAGGTTAAAATGTTAGATGGCGAGAAAAATAGTGTTCGTCATTAGATGGCATGCAAGGAGAAAGCAATGAAAATGAAAGGAGTGTAACAAAGAATTAAACTAGAATATACTAAATCGGTTCAATTGTATTAAATATTAGTATATTCGTGACATTCTTATGCTATTTCTTTGTCATATTTATGTGTGACATCAAACATTATCCAATAAATACCAAATTTGGTACTAGACTAATTAGGACTTTTAGATTCCAATTTTGAGTTTTATTTCCACTTTTGAAATAATTCAGTATATTATTTAATATATTGGAGTTTAACTTATATTTTCTTTCATTAATAAAATTAAGGTATATAGGATTGTTCAAATAATGTGAAACTTGGTACCCGAACTAATTGAGACTCAAGGATCATGATTCTCACATTATTTTGGTTTTGAGATTTCATTTCATGATTTATATTACAATTAGAGTTTTAGTCTCATCACTATTATATTGTTATAATATTACATTATTATTATCAATATTTACTATTTAGAGTCCCATTATGTTCACATTGTTACTAAAATGTTTCCTTATATAAAAATTTTGGCAATTCATTCATCTTGTTGGGGGTTTCTAACTTGTAACCTCTCGGTCACGTAACATCAACTTTACCATTCATGTGTCACAACATTGACAATATTTCCTTATAGTATTCTGCACAAATATCATATTTTACTTATTTAAACTTATTAGTCCATTAATTTAATATTCATTTAGATTACCATACAGTATTCATATTTTTATACATGGAAACAACAATTACTATTCCAATTTGTATAATTTCCACATTATACTTCTTATTAAACATATTTTAGCCATTATGTGCATATGAAATATATGAGACATATTTGATGAATTTACTTACATGTTAAAAAATAATTAAAATATTATGTTAATATGGGTGTATTATAATATGTGATGTGGATTATAAAACCTAATTCCACTTATAATGTTATATTTTTACAAGCCTAAATATGTTATGGGTCACCATTGAGTTATTCATGTTATGTGCATAACGATATACATTAAGGCATAACTTTCTCTTTGTTTGGTCAAATCTAAGGAACCAAGATTACTAAACTCCTAATCATGGAATATGGTATGTTTCTAGGTTTCAATATGTTATAGACTCACACCCCTTCAGTTCATGATCATATCTATACATGACTACTACTTCAACATGATTGGATTTTTATAAAGGTTGAGGATAGGTGGGGGCACACCCCACAGTGAGGAGTCAGACCCCAAGGTGAAAAAATAAATAGTCCTATGTTTATTCAAAACTCCAAAACACCCACAACAATGCAGATCACATAGGCACAATGTGATAAAGTGGTTTTTCTCTTTCCTCATTATATGCATATCCTCACTCACTGGATGCTTAATTTCACCTAGCAATCTCTCTTCATGAATTGTATGATTTTAAATCACATCTTACTCAAACTATTTATTTGAGGTTGATAGATTGTCAATTTGATCTCAATTTTGTAGCATACAGAGCATTAATATATATTGGATGTTGGATTATTTAAATCTATCAACATTATAATCTTAAATCAGATATTTTATTAGAAGAAGAGAAATTCTTGAATTAACACTACAAATTTCACAAAATCCGATCCTACAGTTTTAAAAGTATCAATTTTACAAGTTATCCATAGAAGACCAATTTTTATATCCTTCTAGCCTTTTCCAGGTTGGAAATCTCAATTGACTTTACTTGACCAATGGAGGGACTTGGAATTAGGGGTTAACAGATTGCACCCTGATACAATGGCCCACAACCTCATTCTCTTCCCCTCCCCATGACGTACATTACAAAACATGGTGGTCGGTCATGTTGCACCCATACTGACCTCACTATGCCAAATTGGACCATCAATTCTCTTTGCAACTCCCAGATCAGTCTTTCCCCTTTTACAACTATTCATGACACCTTAGAGATGTTGGTTCCTACTCCTCGCCACCTTGTCTTTCTATCAACACTGTCACAACTAGGCCTTGGGGCATTTGTGCCCAAGACCATCCCAGTGAGGGCCAATGGCAGGACTGACCCCATGAGACCTACCAAAGACAACCAATGCCTCATCATGATCTACTACAATCACATTTCTCCATATCCTAATGGCTGCAATGAGATTTTCTTTGTTGTGTTCTACATCTCACATGCAAGGGCCAGAAGAAGGAGATGATTGACCACTATTTGATCTAGGGTGGAAAAATCCTTGTCCCAATCTAATTTCCCATTACCATCACACCCAATATCTCTCCCACCCTATCTCACTAGAGGGTCGAGTGTTTAGGACCCCCTGGATCATGAAGCAAGTCCATGATAGATCCTCCATCTGACACCCATCATTTGCAAAAAGGTAAATCTTTTCTCCTCTTTACCAAAAAAATGAATAAATTCCTAGATCTTTATAATATCATATAAAATGAGTTTGAACAAATGTGACTTATCATATATGAATTCTTATTAAAAATTCATAAAAAAATTGTATCAAGACCTTAATTTTTTTTCTACAAATATCCAAAAAAGATGTGTTCTTTAACATTTGAATATGATAATGTCATTTTATGTGAAATAATGATCAATAATATTACAAATTATGTTGCGGACTAAGATAAATGGCTTCTAGAATATTGTGCACCATGATTCTTTTTTATCCTTAAAGTGCTCTTAGTTATGACAACTATGATGAGTGACATAATATGGATATTAGATATTTGATGTTAAATCTAATGCAACTATTTATCTAATGATGCTCCATGTAATTTTGTGATTCCAACGTAGTAACCTTTGTTGTCTTATGACACGAAATATCACCATAATCACTTTTTCACTTTGGGATGACCTCATCATATAAAATATGATTTATAAGGACTTTTGATATAAAACTCCCTAATAGTGTTTAACCTTTCTCTAATTATAATACATACTACATTTATGAAATGAAATCAATAATTTTAATGACATTATATGAAATCCAGACATGATCATTATTATGCGCTATTATTGACAATATGACATAAATATGAGTTGTAAAATGGAAATGACTTAATGTTTATGTGTTGACGTATCTTATGATTTGTCCATTAATATAATGAAGTTCTAATCATGAAATTCTTGATATAATGAAAATGTTTTACCCTAAGAAAGATTATTCTATGATATAATAATGGAATATGATGATGAAACTGCATGAACTATTTGAGATGTTGAAATCAATGATGTGGTAAATGACACTTAAATTAGGTGAAACTCCCAATCTTTAAATAAATGTTCAAAATGACTAATCCTTGCAGTTTTAATCAAATTATACTTGCTT
The DNA here is from genome assembly GCA_963693085.1 of Alisma plantago-aquatica. NCBI lineage: Eukaryota > Viridiplantae > Streptophyta > Magnoliopsida > Alismatales > Alismataceae > Alisma > Alisma plantago-aquatica. The sequence continues at coordinate 1,045,059,105 of OY856411.1, read as the reverse complement.
ATTTGTCAATATACCTATGTTGAGTTGCTTTTCAATGATCTGCTTGTAGTCGCTAATCTAGTTTCCTTGTTCCATGGTATGCTTTGTCCTCCTATCATCCAGATTAATGGTATCTAATTTTTCTTGTATGTATGCATGGTTCAAAATTCTTAGCTATTTGTACTTTTTTGAGATATTATGGTCTTATGATTACTATTGTGCTCCTTGTCTATACTATGTTGAAAAAACTATAGACATAAACATATATACACAACCCTTGTTGTACCTACACGTGTTAGCAAAGTAAGGGCACAAGGTTTGGCGTACCTACTTGATTTGATCAATCAGGGACAACTTTTGAAATAATGTTAGCTCTTGGTTTCTAATATTGAGGCTTCTCACGTTGAAACAATGTTAATTCCTAGTATTTTTCTCATAATGTCCCTCACAAACCCTTCCTTTGGGATGTTGGTGAATTTCCTTATGATGATGTTGTATGATATAATAGAAAGACACTTATAAATATTCTTAATTGTAAAAAATAACATTTTTGAAAATGTTGATTTATTTCTTTTTATTATATAAGTTTTAGCTATGTAAATATTTTACTGAAACTTGCACTATTATGTTTTGTATAGCGTACTCGACATAGTTGTTTTGATGTGTACTCATTTTATGGTTTTAGGCATTAGATACACAAATTGTATTGCAAAGATCATTCTTGCATTTTCTAGGACATCTATTGTGTATATTTTTGTTGGACTCATCATGAAATACAAAATTTTAAAAAACACTATGATATTGATGTTCAATTACTAAGTTAGTTTTTTTGATGCATATATCCTTGTTTCTCACAGCATATTGTTCGTGAATATAATTACATATATGTTGTTGTTTGAATTCATGCATATGTTTTATGAATGTGCTCTATTTTATGGAAGGATACTTAGGTCCTCTCACCATGGAGTTTCCAAACATGAGGAGTGAGGATTCACATAATAAATAGTTTTGTGACTGATGGTATCATAGCCAAACACATATGTTATATGTGATTAAAACATAATTACTCATATGAACCTTGAGAAAATATATGTCCATAGTAGTGAACTGAAGTGTAATGAATTGTTGAGAAATACATGGGTGCCTGATTTCACTTCCTATCCACCTATCTGTTGTGGTTGAAGTCTCCTTGTGCACCTACTGGTCAAACTCAATCCTATACTGGATTAAGGATCTTTCCTTACAATGCTTCAAGAGGTTTCTAGAATCTCAAATCTTCTTAAAAATTCCCAAAGTCTCCCATTAGATGATGACCAGTTAGCATATCCTCATGTAGTTTCTCTCTCATGACGATAACCAAATGATCTCTTGATTTTTAGTAGCCTATGTATGAGGAAAACCAAAAATTGAGTGAGTTTGCAAAATTGACTAGTGGTATAGACATTGTTGTGAGTTTTCTTTAATTTTAAACTTGATTATGATAAATAAAAGTACTTCTTAAAGTTATCTATTCATTTGTGTTCCCTTAGATCATGGAAATGTTATCTTACCAAATTTGAATTACGTTCTTATGATATTTGATATAAATAACAAGATGTTTAATATCATTAAATAACATGGAACTCATACTTTTTACTTCATGTAGAGAGTTCTCTATTATTTATACCCTTTTCCCCCAATAATTATAATCAAATCCTCAAACATGACTAAGCAAAATTTTCCCTATAGTTTTGTATCATGCTTCATATTATGAAATGGATATACCTTTGAAACCATATAACATGATGGAAGGAATAATTATAAGAAAAAAATTCCCTAATTGATTATAAGGCCTCCTTGCAAAACTTGATTTTGAATTATATGGAAAGTTTGAGATCTCAGCCATGACGTATGATTACCTAACTATTCGAAAGACTTAAATTGACTTCTCTATTTTCAAGCATACCTCTTTATTTTCCCAAAAGTTAGGATATGAAATCCATATATCATATAGCTAAAATCTAGAACCATGGTTGTATGATTATGAGAATTTATCTTTGACTCCATGACTTTTTGAAAAAAAAAATTAATCACTACCCTACCTCTATTGCTCGTTTAGTATCTCAATGATATGGGTACATACATATTAAAGCAAAATTTGTTGAAGAAAGATATGCTACATTGGGGTAGTATTCTCACTCATGACTACCATCCTATATCATATTCCTATTTTGAGTTAGTCCCAATTTTAATATTTAGGTTGTTTGGATATATGGAAACAAAACCACTATCTTACAATTATTATATCTTTGACCTAAAGCTCTAATAGGTCTTATCTTAGAATGATGTTGGAACTTGATCTCAAATATCGACTTGATGCTTATACTAGACGTGATAATGTTCATTGTAAATTTATGGTCAAGTTTCTATAAAGGCTCAAGTCTAGATATTTCATGAAAATTGAATACAATGAAAGCGTATATTGATATCACAAAATGTTGCTAAATTGTTTTTATGTACGAATGATCACACTTATGGTGTAAATGATAACTCATACACTAGATGCAAAATTTTTGATACCATATTATTTGATGTCCAAATCTCAACTCTAAACATTCATTCATGAATATTGACTCTTGATTGTTGATCTTGATATATATTTCAGTCCATATGATTCTCCTATTTGAATCTTAGTATCACATGTACGATTGATGACTTTCATCCCATCTAGGAAATTTGAACTGAGGATTATGTTGACCTCTGAATCTATGAATTTGGGCATATTTTTCTTATTTAGACTATGGTGGGGCCATATATTGAAATATGATGCTAGCCTCAAAATGTTGAAACACAAAATCTCAAAAATTGATGAAAAACCCCACCTGGGGCCAAAGTAGAATCTTAAAACCCTAATATTGATCTTGAATGACAGACCTTACTCTTGAATATAAGAGCTATATTATTTTTACTAAAAAGATCACATATCCAATTTGTAATCTATGGATGACCTCTATGGCTATGTTACTGAATTTGATGTTTGATTTCTTGATATCGACATGATGCCAATATTGAGGAGATAATTATACACAAATGTTGAGTATTAAGAGGGCTATGTTTTAAAACATGAAGTCAGAATATTTTTGAAGAATTCAAGCTCAATATTAGGGTTTGTGCAAATATGAACAAATTTCTAAATCTTGATAAAAGCATAGAAAATGGCACATTTGGACGGTTGTGATATATGATATATGTCTATAGAAAAATTGAAGGCATTCATTAAATAATGATTCCAATGCCTAGCTTATGCTCATATTTAAATAAATATCTCAAAAGGAAATTCTCAATCTTTTTTAAAGGATAATTCCACTTTATGTTAAATCATGATCAATAATTCTTCCAGATTATACTTGGTGTAAGATCTATAACTTATGACATCTTGTGAATCAAAATTTATTTTGATCCCTCATGTGTGCTTAATGATTACTATATACCATGCTATGTGACATAATATGGACTTTAGATACTTGGTATTAAACCTAATGCAAATATTGATATAATGATGCTCCATATTACTTTATGAATCCAAATTAGTAAACTTTTTTGTCTCGTGATATGAAATATCATCATAATCACATCTTCTCAAGTAATGACCTCGTGATATGGAATGTAACTTATATAGAATTTTGATGTCAAACTCCTTAATCTTGTGAAATATATTCCTAATGATGATCCATACTAAATTCATGACACCAAATGAGTAAATTTGATGATTACAAAATTAAACCCAAACATGATCACTCTAGATCTATTGGTGATTATATGACATGAAATATGACTTTTGATACATAATATGCATTCATTATTATATGTTGATGATTTAGAATTTCATGACTTCTCTACTAAAATCATGAAAACGTAATCATGAAATCCCTTAACTAATGGAGATTTTCACCTAAGTCAAGTTTAATGTATGATATAATAATTAAATAAGAAGATGAAACTACATTCACAATTTGAATTGTTAATATAAAGGTTGTGAGAAACGACACTTATACTAGGTGAAACATCCAACCTTTATAGAAATGATCAAAATGACTAAACCTTTATGATTTAAGCAAACCAAACTTTATTATATGTAACGATCCCTATTTTGAGTTGTTTTTCTATGATCAACTTAACCTTGATAATTTAGTTTCCTTACTCCAAGGTTCTATTTATCCTCTAGTGGCCATACTAGTGGTATCAAATATTTCTTATATGTATGATCAAAATTTCTTTGCTATATGTATATGTTTTATCTACGTGTTCCCTATGATTACTATGTTACTCCTTGTTTATACAATGATGACTAAACTACAAACATAATCAAATATATCCATTATACAACCCTTGTTGCATTTACTTGTATTCTCAAGGTAAGGGAACAAGGCTTGGTGTAACTACTTGATTGGAATGATAAAGGACACAACCTTTGAAATAAGGTTACCTCTTCATTTCTAACCTTTGGGTCCCTCAATTTGAAACATGGTTTCTTAAGTTTGGCTTTCAATGTCCCTCACAGACCCTTCCATTGAGATGTTATTTAGAGGCCATATGTTGATTTTGTATGGTATAAAGGAAATTAACTTAAAAGTATGCGGGATTTTTGAAATTTTTGTCTTATTTATTTTATGATATAAGATTTATCCAAGAAAGTATGCTATTATAACATACAATTTTATGTTTTGTGCAGAGCACTTAGCACTATTGTGCCTATGTATATCAATTTTAAGATTCTAGGTATCAGGTATAAAAGGACATTACCAGTGTCGTGCTTTTATTTCTATATGATATCTACTATATATATGTTGGACTATTTGTGATATGAAAATAATTAATCCATATGGTTTATTATTTAAAACAAAATATGATCATGGTGTTTAGGTACTAAGTTAGTTTCCTTTGTGCACATATCCTTATTTTTCATAACTTATGGTTTATGTATATAATGAATGATGTGTAGTTATTTTGTTTCATGAATATGTTATGTGAATGTGCTCCATCTTAGGTTTGGACACTCTTGTCCTCTCACCACTAACATTCTAGTCACGAGGAGTGAGTATTCAAGTAATAAATGCATTTTGTCACACACATACACCCTAAAATTGTCAAGATAGAATTGTTTCAAGTGCTCCAAGAGGATACAAAATGTGGGTTGTGTACTTTTGTTGCACCCAATTATTCCTGATTTGACTAGTCAGTGAAGAAATTTTAATACACATTTAGAAGCATATAGAAGATGGGGCAATGCCATGAAACAAGCCCTAGGTTTCTAGACCCTTCTTGACTTGCTTGTATGTTAAGCCAAACCATAACCACATGTAACCCTCTATACCCAATATAAATAGCTTCTTGGCCTCAATTTGAAAGGGTTGAAAGCTATTTAGAGAGGCTAGTGCCTACATAGATCAAGGTGAGATCCTATCTATCTAGTTAGAACCCCTCTAATGTAACATTAACATGATACAACCTATTTGAAGAGGTGATCCCCCAAGAAGTAATGTTGACACCTTTTGTCCTCAGGTTGACAATAAGTCACCCCACCATGAAGATCCCAAGATTTGACTTTATTGCAACCCATTTAGAGGGGCTCTCCCTTAAGACCTAAAGTTGCACCTTTATCCCTCAGGTTGACAACCACCAACCCCCAAAACACCAAGATCCTCTCCCAATATTTTTTTCTTCTACGAATGTTAGATTGCGTCAAGCAACAATGTAAATCTCTCACCCTTTCCCTTATCAATCCTAAAGTAGCTCACTGATAGAAATATTATGGGACTAATTAACTTGTACACATTATCATTGTGTTTACCCCTTTTAAATTTTATAATCATACTAACATCTTTTTGTACCTTTTTCATTATGTTTTGTCCATGAAGATTAATTGTATAAGAAAAAACTCATTTCTACCTCATTGTGATTAGCAATACCAAGTATGGGTATTGTGGCGGTACCTAACACCTTTTCCAAGCATAATTAGGTGCCTTCCCTTATTGTCTATTTTAACTTATATGCCTTATCCTCCCACTTTCTAAAGCCTTTTCCACTGTTATAATTATTTCACATAACTATTGTGATGAATCTATTTTTATAAATTGAGCATTGTCTTAGTTTTTAAAACACATCAATACCATAATGGTAACTCGACTAGGCATGTAGAACAAATTTTGTTAAAGATCCCATTGATGTCAAGATTTTTTTAAGGATTTTTCACTAAGGCCACCCAAATGTGTGCACAAAATGTCATTCATAAATAGGACTTGATCAATAATGTTTAATCTTCTTGTTTTCCACATCAAAATCTTTCATGATCATGAAGAAAGTTGTAGATATTATCAAAATTGTACTATGTGAGTGTTGGTTGTACTATAGAAGACCATTGATGGTCTACATGTTCAAGAGGACCTCTAACTATTAGATGCTCACCCTTTATCATGTTCCTTTGGCAGTTTTATGAGAGAAGATAATGGAATAACATCATCAGAGGTATGAGAAAGTAGGGGCGTCTTCTTATAACATGCCTCGCTAGATGCCATGTAGTCATTCTTATTTTTCATTACATTTTAAATATGAAATGTCCTCTTAAAATCTTTCTCCTTATCATAGAATTAAATCACAATTTTTATCATTCGCTTGAAGTTTAGCCTCGATTTTGTTAAAAATTATTTCTATTTCTATATTTTATAATAGGAAGTGTAAAAAATACAAAAAAGAAAAGAAAGGGACATCCACCTGAGGAGTATAGACTTTTTAGGGTATTAAGTTGAATTCCTTTGATTTGCATATTTCGTATGAAATAGTAAGGATGTTTTTAAGTACACAGCCCAATATATTGAGGAGTTGATTGTTTTAGGTGGATTTAGACAAAAAATACTGAATAACTAGAATTGTTTGCAAGAAATATATGTTGTTTCACATTATTCGTTCAGTCTCAGTATCCTATGATTTTACATACATTATTGTGTCATCATATTATTATATTTGAATAGATTTCTATGTTGAACACATTTACATCTAATAAGTGTTATTCTTCTAAATTTCATGAAAATTATGTTACATACCAAAAGATGGCACATTCATACCTAAAAATGGAATTTCTATGTATACTTTTATGTTGGTAATATCTTTATCATACTTTGAAGTTTCCAAAAAAATTTGCGTGGTGTTTTCAGGATTAAAATTGAAGAAAAACGTACACTTGAAGGAAAAGTTTGGAACCTTTTTAAAAGTATGTCCTTGTTGTGACCAAAAAAGGTAACTTTTAATATGTATGGGCACTTTTGTATGTGGTAGGAGATGAATTTTATCTTTTCAAATTACTTGTACTAGATTAATATCAAAACACATCTCTATTCCTTTTTGTACCCTTGGTTGAATTCTAAATAAAAGATGAGTAATGAAAAAAATAATAAGGTGAAACCCTAATGATAGAGGGCTATGTGACTGTGGAAAATATCCTATTGTTTAGAAGGCAAAATAGTGAAATGGATGTCATTGTAGCAACATCGGACTATGAGAAAAGTAATCAGAGTGTTGTACGTTTGGGTATACATGAGTGAATTGGGGTTGTTTTCCTTGACACTTAAATGATAGATATATATGATTGTAGTCAAGGGCATATATCTAGTGATATGTGAAATTTGAATGAGACAATTGATATAAGGGTTTGCATAGACAATGTGATGAGGTTTCTTGGCCTAAGGAAATAGGACTGAGCTAAATTTTTAGACTTGACTTCAAGCTCTCTGCTAGAAGGTATAGTTGATCTGCTACTAATTTGTTGACTCACGTCAACCAAGGCATGGTGGGTCTTATGGAGACAACCAATCCTAAGATGTTACACTGTGAACTAAGGAACTTCACAATCTTTAACTATTGGTTTGAGTGGTACAGTGCATACTACTTAGGGCTTAATAATAAAATACTTAATCAATTGTGTAAATATATCTATTTAAATTACTTTGGAAAATGACAAGGTTGCTTTTGATTTCTCTTCTACACTTGCAATATTTCTTGTTTGCTTTTATATTGCATCTACTATTATCTCTATCCTAAGAAGATATTCTACTCATTACATCATACTAGCTTTATTACTCTATTAATAGTATTTTTGTAAGCATAGAATATTATCTATTGTTATACGATATTGATGGGTCATGGATCTCATCCTTGTGGTTTAGGTTTAGTAGCGTACCTAAGATTTTTAAGAGGAAAAGCCTCCTTTTGAAGGAAAACATTATCATGAGGTTGGTATCAGTCTTTGGGGGTGTCCTAGAGTCATCCCTTTACATTGAAGTCCCGATAGGGTGGTTTATATCAAATATATCAATGAATCAAATACATGACTTGTATGACTTGTGTGTAAAGTATTCATATGATAAACTACGTTAGTAATATAATTTTCATAGATAGTTCGATAGAGTTTAGTAAATGATATACTTTGCACAAATACTTGTTAATGAAAGAAAAAGTTGGACCTTTTATCTGTATCTTTATGGATGTGGGTAAAGATACGTAGATGGTTGGTGATGTTGGTCAATATATGATCAAGATTTTAGTTTGAGCAACCTCTTCATTACATGGTGGGTTTCCACTACTATGAAACACAAGATTCTACCAGGTGCCCCAAGGCAGGAGACAAAGTAGTTTTCTTATGAAATTTTTGTGATATTCAATTAGGATTATGATGATATTGCAGATAAGAAATTTATTTTTATTGTTAGATTGTGTCATTATTGAGGAATAAGACATGATTAAAAAATAGGGGAAGTAGAGGTACACAAACTTTTGTGCCAAATTTTTATTTTCTCTCTTTTCTATGAAAAGAATATAGATTTGATTGAATTTTAGAAAATAGTGATTGAATTTTCAATTTGTATGGGAATTGAATATTTACTTTGGCTAATTTCATTTATAAATTCATGGAAAAACTAGTAGAAAGCTCAATAAAAGGACGAATTGCATTTAGGTTTCAGAGAATGAATTTCTATACTTGGAAACAACGATAAGTGGAAAATGATTGAGCTAAATATGCAACAAAATGTGGATGAGATTCATCATTATCTGAAGAGAAGATTTGGTTGTGATCATTTATTTAATGCCTCAAATTTGCGGCATTAACAAAGTGGCATATAGAGTTCAACCCACCTTGACACCAACTCACTCATTAATTATGACCAACCCCTTGTTAATGGCAATCTATAAAGGTCACCCAGAATGAAGAGAATGAGTGCATACCTAACCCCAACTTGTACCCTAAAAGATATGATGTTGGGAAACAACAACACTATGTTATCAATAAGGACAATTGAAAAAATATATTTTTGTATACCTTACAATGGACTCGTTTTCTACCCTATTTCATATATCTATATTTTAAAAAATAGTATATTTTTGGTGTTGATGTGGCTGAAATACAATGGATCTAGGAGGCATTGAATCAGTCACTTTCTGCATTTTTTATTACAAAGCATTTCATAGTAATTAATGTGGTGGAGTATACATGTCTTGAAGGTTTGGTGTTTTTCTATCCATATTTGGTTCTCTTACTACGATTGTCTTTCCTTATCTAACAAGAATAGTATTTCATTAGAAGTTTATGTAAGTGAGTTTTCTAACTTTTATTAAGATTTACATGTTGCAGCATAAGGTGCATCTCATACCGCTACATAGTTGTTGCTTCATGCTTCTATATGCCATGAAATGAGAACAGAGTTAATGTCAAAGAAAATAAGATGAAAGGGCTTCCATAGAAGAGAAAGAGAATGGGAGGGGAAAAGACGGAAAGAAGAAGTACAGAGAGATATGAAGGGGAAGTTGGAAGAGAGCTGCTTGTTGACCTATACGGATGAATATGGGATATTGATATTTTCTACATTTGCTTGATGTAATTTGTATAGACTTTGCAACGAAATGTATTTGGCAAAGAATTAACATTTGAAAAGTTTTCCATGTGTTTTGGTCAGTTTCTTTATTGAATGTTTGTAACATATCTATGAATGAGGTGAACAACCTTCACAAAATATAACTAAATACTTCATTGGTTTGAATATCAAATAGAAAAATATTTAATGTCTACTGTGATATCATATTCTTATGTTGTAGCTACTATTCATGATTGATTGGAATTCTATTTTAGCTTAAATTTGTGGGGTGTTAAATTATGATAAAAGCAACACATTATGAGGGATTCCTCTATGTTCTATTTTTCTTAAGCACCTAGCATGCACCACTTTTCTAAAATAGTATTATCTCATTGGTTTAAGTGGCGTATGAAAATGAAATCTAGCTAATTTTTTTTTAAGTGTCTACATGTTGTCAATGTCTTTTCATTTGAGATGATTTTCCTTATGTGTCTGGAGGTAGAATTTTGGTTACCCTATAACCTTCTTTGTACAACTTCTTAAATTTCAAATAAGGTCAACGATATTTGAAATCAACTTTTTAGATGTAAAAATAATTTTGTTTGCATTCTCATTTTGCATCATGTACTTTTCCTATCATATATTCCTACAAAAGTTTTATAAACAATATATTCTCCATAAAAACTCAAGTTGCATGTCCTGATCTTTACTCTATGTGCATCATATGATGACCACTATTTTTTATCACATTGGTTTTTAGATGACTACAATTGAGTTCCAACTCTTTCTCTTGAATCAGATTTATGTAGTGTCAATGATTTATAAATTTAAGACCATTAAATTGCAATATGGAGGACAATAATTTTAGGTCATTGTTGTATTCACTTTTAAATAAAAAAATATAATATGCAATGCATGTGAGTTATGCTTTGATATTAATGAAATATCACACTTTTCTCACTATTTTAAGAAGATAAGCTGGCCAAAAAAACATTCACGTACATCACTGAAAAGAATTTGATTCAAGAATAATGTAGACGTTAAAACCATCACAACAAAGCTTTTGGATGCTCTATTTTTCTTAATTTAAAAGTTATGTATAATAATTGTGCTAAGGGTTTTTCTGTTCTAGTAATTACAATAGTTAAATGAAACAAAAAATTAGAAATAAAAAGTGTGAAATTCAACTATACAGCTGATTGGTTGGGCGAATGCCTTTTAAACTTAGCATATTTGTTTGTATATGTTTGGTTGGAAGCAATTTCATTAATGGAGGTTGTAGACATCGTAGACATTTACAAAAAGATACGATCTACAACTAATTACCTAATAGTTGACAAGGCAAATGACGTCTAAAGTGAGCATAATCTGTCTGCGTAGTCTGGTTGTATAAAGTGACCATGGGGGATATGGTTTCATTTTTTTGGTGGTTTACAAGCACACCAAATGGAATGACGTGTTTAAAAAAAATATATGTTATGACTAAAAACCACACGACCAAATTGCACTATATTTAGCATAATGTTATGTCAGGAATAATATTATCTAATATGATGATGACACTATCATTTTCATCAAAACTTGAAGATCTAGAAGTTTTAACATTGTTAGAATTCTGGTTGTGTTCTCTCACCTATCTAGGCTTAAAACTAAATTTTCTAAGTCCACAATCATAGGATCACAGATCAGCTATTTTGATGTGCTTAAATACAAAACAATGCTTAGCGGTAAGATTGAGTCCTTCTCGATCACATATCATTGTATGCCCCTTTCATCTATGCGGATCCTAAACTCATCTTGGAAGACCATCATCCACTATACAAACAACACATCTGCTTATGGCAAAACAACTTCTTTTCCATAGCCTACAGACTCCCCCTTCTCAACTCCTCCCTCACTCCCCTCATTACCAACCATTTGGCCTGCACTCCCCTACTCACCATGGTACTTCACGCCATTGATAAACTCCAATGTACCTTCCTGTGGGAACGTTTAGGGAAAAAACTCCATATGGTAAATTGGGACACAATTTGCATCCTAAAGGAGGAAGGTGGATGGGGCATCATCAATCTTATATTTCAATCCTTATGCCTCACCCACAAGATAACAACATTGGTCTGTCAAAATCAAACAAAACTTTGGACCAACATAAATATAATAAATAACTCAAACACCAAAATCCATCGTCATTCAAAGTTCCTCATAGTGCATCTACTATGTGGAAACATTTGGCTAGCACACTCTATATTGTAGCTAATACTATCCATTCGCCTCCACACCACAGGACAAATATTTTTTTTTGGACAAATCCATGGTGGTATGGGGAATGCCCTATCAGTCTCCAAGTCTCTTACTATGCTATCCTAACCTCTATCATAAAATAAAACATCAGTCGGGCAATTTAGAAGCTTGGGTCATCCAGATAACCTTTTCAAAATTTCCTACATAGTTGGGTTGGCCCTAACTTCTACCATGTCATTCTTACACATATGGAAAACAACACCTCCAACCGTGTGTCATGGACATGGGGAGCACTATACAAATCCAGCCATGCATATAAATTCTTCTCGTTCAAAGGATGCATTTTAAATTAGAAAATTCTTTGAAATACAGACTGTCCTCCTAAAGTACATGTCCTTCTATGGCTAATTAACCGTGATAAAAATCCCTCTAATCTCCACATGCGGACCAGGGGTTTCCAGAGGCCATCACAATGCACTCTTTGTCTCAACAATGAATAATCTAATCTACATCTGTTTTTTAGATGTCTGCTTATGAGACACCTATGGACCCACCACACAACTACCACCACTATCCTCGCTCATACACTTCTCAACATCATGCATAAACGTCAACATAGGAGCAGTCGTCATGAAGTTTACACAAACGATTGTGCGCTTATAGATACTATCATTTGGATCATATGGATTGAATGCAACAAACGGGTTTACTACATAATACTATGTAACATATTATCAAGCATGTTCATAATTACTATTGATATTTCTCTCTATGCAGGTTGCAACAAACCTAGGATCGACAAGGAGCAATACATCCTTGACAAAGATCTGAGTGGTACCAGAGCCCATAAGAACTTTCTATTAACCATATTTTGTAAGGGGGAGGCGAAGATTAAACACCACAGATAGGCGAAGTCTCCCATATCATACCATGGTCTGTTTTTCATTTCTAGGGGCCTGTTATAAGAGTGTCCTCCCCACTTATTTTGGCAAAATATTAACTTATCATCTGTTTCAATAGGTCTAAATTATGTACCGCAGTGAGTCTATGGAGATGGGATGCACACCTATAGTGATACCTCCCACTCTATTCTTTTAAGACGTTGTTTCATCTCATACTATGATGTAGTTTCCCCTGTAACTCATAGCGGTTATAATGATCTTCATATGAATAGATTCCATAACTATTACAAAAAAACTGCAGTCATTTCATATTAATTCTTGTGTATGCATAACACAAAATAAAAAATTGAATGGATATTGTTGTTCTACGGTGATAATAAACAGACGAAATGTAAACAAGAAGGAATACCAGACTGTTGAGGCGTGCAACAATGCACTGTCCTTAAGAGTATTTTCGCCTTACTCAACGACGAGTGTTGGTGCACCAGTAATCCACGACGGGTACCCTCCCAGGATACAACAATAAGACGAGCGAAGCGTGCACCCGCAAATCCCTCCTCAGTGAGAGGTCTTTGATCGTTCTTCCAGCGACCACTGGAGTAGCGGCAGCGACAAAAACCGAACGAAAAAGATATTGTCTAGTGTTTCTGTTCTATCGAACGATAGTGGAAAACAAACATAAATAACCAAGAAAGGAAGCGTGAAAGGATGCGTTCGGTTGCAAACGTGTTGCGGTTGGAACTGCCAAATGAGCGGATGCATTACAACGGCCCAGGTTAAAAATTGGTTCAATGAACCGAAAAGCAAAACCAAGCTGGGGCTGCACCCGCACAAGGGGCTCCGGGAGGCCGGATTTGCACCCCCCCTGTGTGCAGGATGCGACGTGTGCCGACGCGCCTGATTAAAGGGTTTCCGGACTGGGTCGGCCCAAACCCCATTGGCAAGACCCACCATGCGCGTGCGTAGGGCCTATTCCCTTTTATTCCTCAATTGTACTGTGGACAAGGGTCCATATATAAGGAGGAGAGAAGTCTCCACCACAAGCAATATGGGACTAAACCTTTGCCTTTTGGTTTGAAATACAACAAAGAAGTATAACAATCCCCCACTATTTCAAAAAAAACAATATAAAAATCGAGTTGACCACTGGAAGAACTTAAATAAATGCCATGCATAAGCTTTGGTAGAACTGAGTTCTTTGAACTAAAGCATAGAGTAGATGTATGTAATCTGTAGAAGATTAGTTGAACTATGTTCTTGAACCAATTCCTCCTTTATCTGATTAGTGGTACATTACTAACATGACATTCATAAAATCAATTACCTTTCTTACGGATCGGCGCCTTTAGGCCATGCGCCTACTGGGAAAATTCATGAATGCTCTAGAGATCTGCCCAAATCACAACAGGAGCGGCCCCACTCCACACTCATATAGTTGGACTTTCATCAAGCATATATTGCAGTATATACACCACCATTAATGGCTATGAAAACCATTAAGAAATATATTCAAATCAATCATTGCAAATTGTTGTTTACATCATAAGAATGAGATACAAATATTACTACACATTAAGTCATCCAGTGACTTCGTTTTTCCCATTGAACCTTCTTCCCGGGATCACCGTTCATGAAGGTTGGGTGTCAATCACTTCGACTTCTGGTATGGGCATAGTCTCATTCTCCTCGATGTATCGCTCACTAGTCATTGACTTAATGGCTTTGTCAGAGGATCGGCCATGTTTAATTCCGACTTAACATAATCTATTGAGATTATGCTATCACATACAAGTTGCCTCACAATATTGTGACATAGGCGAATATGCCTACTCTTCCCATTATAAACTTTGTTTTTAGCTCTTTCTATGGCATCTTGATTATCACAGTGTATGAACACTGGTGGAGAAGGTTTCTCCCAAATGGGAAGATCCATTAGAACATGTCTCAGCCATTCGGCTTCAGTTCCAGCCTTTTCTAAGGCAATAAACTCAGATTCCATAGTGGAACGAGCTATACATGTTTGCTTGGAAGATTTCCAAGACACAACACCTCCACCCATAGTGAAGATGTAGCCACTTGTAGATTTCAATTCATCCGAATCCGAAATCCAATTGGCATCACAAAATCCTTCTAGCACAGTTGGAGATCCACAAAAATTCAATCCATGATTAATTGTGCCTTTAAGGTATCTTAAAACCCTATGTAGAGAATCCCAATGATCCTTATTAGGATTTTGAGTATATCTACTTAATCTCCCTACTGCATATGCTACATCTGGATGAGTACAATTCATTAAGTACATCAGGCTTCAAATAACTTGTGCATACTTGACTTATTGAACACTATTACCTTTATTTTTCTTGAGATTGCAATTAGAATTAAAAGGTGTACTGACCGACTTACAATCAAACATTGAAAACTTATTGAGAATTTTCTCAACATAGTGTTCTTGGGATAGCAAGATGCAATCATCATTTTTAAGAAGTTTAATTCCTAAAATTACATCTGCCTCACCCATATCTTTCATGTCAAAATTAGAAGCCAAGAAGCCTTTTGTACTATTTATTATATCAATATTAGTGCCAAAAATAAGCATGTCATCGACATAGAGACATATTATAACACAACCTTTGTTATTGACTTTAGAATATATACATTTATCTCCTTCATTTATATAGAATCCATATGATACAACGATCTTATCAAATTTCTCATGCCACTGTGTTATAACCTCGAATTTTCCAAAATATGTAATGAAGTTATAAATGTTCTTTTAAGGATAAATGAAATCCATGGTTGATGTGATGAATTGTTTGAATGGATTGAATGGATTTTTGTGTTGTATTCTTATTGGGCCTTTGTGGCTATTGAGCCCAATTAAAGGATTAAAAGAAAAACAAAAATAAATGAAAAAGGAATTTCATTTAATAAAGGAATATATGAGGAAAATAAAAAGATATGATATTAAGGCTAAAAGATATTTTCCCAAAATAAGATTTCTAGTTAAAAGGGTTCCTTGGGATTCAAGGAACTCAGGATAATTAGATAATGGCAAAAGAAATAAGGAATATGTGGAAAATATAATTAAATAAGAGATAACTTGAAACTGAAGTAAAGGGCTCGTTTCCTTTAGATAATGACTTCAATTTTTTCACAAGGAAGGATAAAAGTATAAACGAGTTTTCCTCAAAATTTGAGATAAAACGGAGTTAAGGATTGAGAGTTATTGAATTTTCAAGTTATCATCAAAATAGCATTTTCCTTGAAATATTTAGGAATTTATTTTCCTTTTGGTTTAAGCGCGGACGACGTTGACCGTTGGATTTTAATCCAACGGATCGCGGTCATCGTCCAGAGTCCTAGAGGGACTCGGACTGTAGTACTGACAGGGGTTTTTCCCCTCGCCTTCCCGATCAATTCAGTGCATGTGCACTTGAGATAGATGTCCCATTGAGTCCGGAAAGTCCGGGCGAAGGATCTAGAACTAGGATTTGATGGGTTCGTGGTGTATTCTAGAAATGCCCAATCAGGCTGAGGAATGGGACGGCGGCATGGTTGGGAAACCCTAGAGAGGCCCTCACGCCCTATAAATAGGGGTCCTTCTAGTCGAGTGCACCTTCACAAAGACGAGCGGCCACTTTTGAGAGTTCGTAACCTTATGCATCCCTTGATTGCACATGCTCCGGTGAGCCTCAGTCACGGAGCCGCCGAGCGTCTGCTTTAGGAAAAGAGAGGGAAGGAGACAAGAATCTGTCGTCCGATCACAGACCACCGAGGTCCTGTGCGAGATCCAACGGCTCGGGAGCGGCGGGCCGATCTGCTGGAGTGAGTGGAGCGGATCAGCGCGAGGCGTCGGATCGAAGGACCATCGTGGACTCCAGGTGATCCAACAGACTGAGACAGAAGGTGCGCGCGCAAGGGAGCCGACTGACGAGGAGCATCAGATCAGAAGGAGGTCCAGCGGCGCACCGATCCAACGGACGTAGTTTTTCCGGTAATTCGCCTCTCTGATAGAAATTCAAGAAAATTGATTTATCTTGTGAAATTAATAGAATTTGCTAGGAAACTCGTATGAGAACACTTAATATATGAAAATTGTATATAAAAATATGAGGAATCTAATAAAAATAAATTAAGAACCTGGTTCGGTCTGCTTTGCAAAAGTACCTTAATTTGTTAATAAAGTGTATTAAGAATTGGTGAGAAACCCTAATTGCATGATTAAAGTGTATTTTGGTAAATCAATAGATCAAACTGATAAGTTTAACTTTGATAATGATAAAGGTGATATGATTATCAGTTTGAATGCAAAAGTATGAGATTTAGAGTTATAATGCTTAAAAAGGAAGTTAATTTACATGGAAACCCTAATTTGGGATAAAAGGAGATAAAAAGCATGTTTTTGCGGAATAAGATAATTAGATGCTAATAGAAGGAAATTTACTGAGAAATTAAGGGTTTTATGTAGTTTAATAAATTATGGATGATAATAAGGAGAGAAGAAATGAAAACCCTAATTTCTAGAGGAACCCTAAAATAGGAACTGAAACCCTAAGTAATATGATGAAAATTAGATGAATATTAATAAAAGGAAAATTGTCCTTTTATTTCAGGTTTTGCTTGTTGATTGGGTTTCTCTTTCTATCTTGAAATCTGCAATTTAAAGGGATGTGGTTACTTATGGTTAACCGCTTATGTTTTCCGATGTTTCTCGAATGTTTAATCATTTTGAATGCAACTAAATAGTTTGGATGTTTACTTCTTGCATGCAAATTATAAAGTGACTATGATTATCACATAATGTAATATGCCTTCTAGCTCAATCTCTGATTCCCTCTATGTCGTAATGGCTGACTGATAAAAGGCTACCTAGAGGGTAGGTCCATCAATTTAGGAATGACTTTGGTTGCCTAGATGGCAGGTCCATCAAGTCACCTTATAGAGGTACCATATAAGTCCTTACAGGGACAACGCAGAGTGGTGAAGAGATATGAATTGAGTAATTTGGCTTGAAATGTTGTTTGTTAAATGATTAATTGAGTAATAATATTGTTAATCTAGTTGCACAATACCCGTTTTCCCCACATACCAGCCTCGGCTGATCGTCGTTTTTGTTTGTCGGCGTTTTAGGTACAAATCTCAAAAAGCACAAACAGTAAAGAGACATATTGTGAATTCAAGAATTGAAGAACAAGGAGGAATTAGATAAAGTAGTTAAGTTGTGGTTAGAAGGTAGTTCCCAACTTTTCAAGGTATGCAAAGAAAAAATTTATTACCATCTTTTCAGTATAGTCTGTTAGAATTTAATAATTGTTTATGGTTATAAGTAGAACATTTGATCCGGAATTAATGGGTGCGGCTTTATCCTCTTGGTCTCCCTTAATTGGGGGTTACTGAGAGGTGGGTCGTAACATTTGGTATCAGAGCCTGGGTTCTTCAGGTAACCATTAGTGATTATTAAATTTTACGAACTCCATAGAACCCAAGGGAGTTATTAGAGCAGTATCCGAAAGATGGAGGTGTCTAGAAAGGGATCACGACCGGGGGCTGGAAAGATTTTCCTCCGCACCGCTAGTCGGAATATGAGGACTCCCAGACCTGTGTGACCGCCTGGGCAAAGTCTTAGGGTATGAATTGAAATAAGATACCTTTAGGACTCTCTCATCTTATTCATCCCCTCTCATCACATATTCTATTAAGGCTTTAAGAGTAGGATTCTCTCTCTCCTCCACACTCATGTGGTATGGGCAAATAAGTTAAGGGTTTAAGAATCCTCCAGTAAATTAATAAAAGATATGTAATGAGATATCATTGAACATAAGTATAACTAGTTTAAATGATAAACTAAAGGTTTGCTTGTTATGCTTATGTAGATGGCAAAAACCAAGACTGTGGCTATTCCCGAGGGCTCCGGAAAACTGGCTAGGAGTGTTTGGCCTCCCCGTAAAGTAAAGGAGTCTTCTGAAAAGAGGAATAGGAACCATGAGGGTGGATCCTCTAAGAAGAGGAAGAGGCCTGAAGAAGTCACTCAAGAAGCCCCTAACCCTGACCTGGTACCATTTAGTAACTTGAACCAAGAAGAAGATCAAGGGTATGAAGAGCAGCATGTGTATGAGGAAGAAGCCCTGATGGATGAGGACCCAATCGATGATTTAGAACCCACCATGATGATCCATAACCCTGATACCTTGTGGTTAGAGCAACAGAGGAAGTTGATAGAAGCTATTAATGCTTTGGCCCTCCGAGACATAGCTAGAGCTGAGAATGGTGAACCACACCCTGTTCATCCACGTGTGGGAGCCACCATCCTAGACTTTGTCAAATTGAACATAGAGAAGTTCTGGGGAGAGGATAAGACGGAAGTGGTTGATAAAGCAGAAGCCTGGATACTTGCAATAGAGAATGGTTTCCGCATGCTTGAAGTGCAGCCGAGCAAGAAGGTCCTCTTTGCTGCTCA
Organism: Alisma plantago-aquatica; assembly: GCA_963693085.1. NCBI lineage: Eukaryota > Viridiplantae > Streptophyta > Magnoliopsida > Alismatales > Alismataceae > Alisma > Alisma plantago-aquatica. Next base: position 1,045,039,645 of record OY856411.1, on the reverse strand, counting down.
CCTCCTGGAAGGAGCAACTAAGATATGGTGGGAGACACACATCACAGGCCGAGATTTGACTGAGGAACCAATGGCATGGGCTGATTTCAAGACCATCTTCACTTCCAGATTCATCCCCGTTGCAGCTAAGAAAGAAAAGGAGAGGGAATTCACTAACATGACTCAAGGAAATTCCTTTGTGGCATACTTTGTGCGCAAGTTTCAGATCTTGGAACATTTTGGGTACAAGATGGATGAGGAAAGGAGGGTGGATCACTTCATAGAGCGTCTTCACCCTACCATCAGGCCTCATGTGATGGCAAGCAAGCCAAAAACCTTCGTCGAAGCTTACAACACTGCATTAGACATGGAAAGAACCGTGATACCTGCACAGCTTCCACCCAAGGGGTATTTGGGTTTCACTGAAGGAACCCGAGGACAGAAGAATCATCATAAGAAGGGCCCAGGTCGTCATCAAGACAAGGGAAGACAGGGAGGAAAAGGGAGACCCCATCAAGAGAATAATCGACCGCGATGCCGCTCATGTGGAAAGGGGCATCTTGGTGAGTGCCACCACAAAAAGAGAGTCTGTTTCCGTTGTCACCAAGAAGGACATATCCAAGCTGCTTGTCCTCTACCAGAGCCAAAAGGACCAGGCCCAGCGGCAGCCCCACCAGTAGCAGCTCCACCGGTAGCTGTGGCCCCACCTGCTGGAGAAAGAAGGCAAGCTCGAGTGTTCGCCATCGACAATGAAGAAGCTCAAGCTAATGCAAATCGGTTGATTGAGGGTAATAACCCTTAGAGTTTTCTTTATGTTTTGAAAGTTAAACATGTAATAGTCTAATGTATGGTGAACAATAATGTAGGCATGCTTGAAGTCCTGGGACATAATGTAAAAGCATTATTTGATTCTGGTTCTACTAATACTTTCATTTCGAGGAATCTTGCATCTATGCTTTGTTTGGATATCAAGGATTTAGGATATGTCTTAGATGTTACAACCCCAAGTTGTTGAATATTTACCTCTCTTTTGAAAACTCCGGTGATACCTATGAAATATCGAGATCATGAGTTTCCTACAGACTTTATCCTACTTGACATGAATGATTTTGATGTGATCATTAGAATGGATTGGCTTTATACTTATAGGGCCCAAATTGACTGTAGGGAAAAGAAAGTGATCATTAGGGAACCAGGTCACCCACCCTTTGTCATTAGAGGTAGGAAAGACGCCCACGCCAGTTTGTACGTGTCATCCCTGAAGGCAGAAAGAATGATGAGTAAAGGTTGTCAAGCTTTCCTAGCAGTTGTTACCGAGCCTGAACTCAAGGTGCAACCCTTAGAGGAAATAGAGGTAGTCAAGAGCTATGCATATGTTTTTCCGGATGATCTACCCGGGATTACTCCCGAGAGAGAGGTGGATTTTTTCATAGAGCTAGCTCCAGGAGCAAGCCCTATTTCACGTGCACCTTATGGAATGGCCCCTGCAGAGTTGCTCGAGTTGAAGAAACAATTGCAGGAATTGCTAGACAAGGGTTTTATCCGGCCTAGCACATCACCATGGGGAGCTCCAGTCCTGTTTGTAAAGAAAAAGGATGGCTCGCTCCGTATGTGCATAGACTACCGGATGATTAACCAAGCTACCATTAAGAACAAATACCCTTTACCCCGAATAGATGACCTGTTTGACCAGTTGAAGTTTGCTCGAGTCTTTTCCAAAATTGACTTAAGATCATGTTACCACCAGTTGAGAGTCAAGAGTGAGGACATTCCAAAAACAGCTTTTCAAACACAGTATGGCCATTATGAGTTTGTGGTTATGCCTTTTGGGTTGTCCAATGCACCCAGTGTGTTCATGAATCTTATGAATAGTGTGTTCCAACCCTTCCTTGACTCATTTGTCATAGTGTTCATAGATGACATCTTGGTATACTCCAATGACTTAGAGCAATACCGAGACCACCTAAGTAAAGTCCTTGATATCCTGAGAAAGAAGAAGTTCTATGGGAAATTCTCAAAATGCGAGTTTTGGATAGACCGAGTCATGTTCCTTGGACATATCATCTCAGGAGGAACGATCGCCGTGGATCCAGCCAAGGTGTCAGCAGTTCGAGACTGGCCTACACCGAAGAACCCCTCTGAGATTCGAAGCTTCTTGGGGTTAGCAGGATATTATCGGTGTTTCATTTCAGATTTCTCAAAGACTGCCTTGCCCTTGACCATGTTGACTCGGAAGGATGTGAAGTTTGTGTGGTCTAACGTTTGTGAGACTTGTTTCCAAGAACTGAAGGAAAAGTTGACCACTGCACCAGTTTTGACTCGACCATCAGGCAATGAGGGTTTCATGATCTTCACCGATGCATCCAAAATGGGTCTTGGCTGTGTTTTGGAGCAGAATCGACATGTGGTTGCTTATGCTTCCTGGCAACTCAAGCCTAATGAGGTGAATTACCCGACACATGACCTAGAGTTGGCTGATATCATTCATGCCTTGAAGATTTGGCGACATTACTTGTATGGTGCTACTTTTGATATCTTCACTGACCATAAGAGCTTGAAGTACCTTCTGACACAGAAAGACTTAAACCTATGACAACGAAGATGGATGGAATACATGAAGGATTACGATTTCACCATTGCCTATCATCCTGGGAAGGAAAATGTTGTAGCAGATGCATTGAGTCAGAAATAGCTTCGGTGTGCAGCTATTCTGTCTAGTCAGTGGAAGAGCCTAGAAGAGCTGGTGAAATGGTCTCCTCAACCATTAGGTGATCGAGTTCGTTTGGCCAACATTCAGATACAGTCTGATTTGTTGAGTGAAATTGTGGCAGCACAGATGGTCAGTAGTGAGCTTGACAAGATGAGAGGCTTGATGAAGAAGCCTCAGACCTGCCTTTCTTTGGGAGTAGATGGAGGGATCAGATTTGAGAATTGTATATGGATTCCTGAAGACTCACCACTGAAGGAACGTATCTTAAAAGAAGCTCATGGTTCTAAGTACACGGTGCACCCAGGGACTACTAAGATGTTTAAGGACATGCAGAGGTTTTTCTGGTGGTCAGGGATGAGGAGAGACATTGCAGCTTATGTGGCCAGTTGTCTTACGTGCCAGATGGTGAAGGCTGAACATCAACGACCCGGTGGGCTTTTACAGTCTATAGAGATTCCAAAATGGAAATGGGATCAGATCACCATGGATTTTGTGGTGGGTTTACCCCAGACCAAGAGAGGTCATGATGCAATATGGGTTGTGATGGATTGCCTTACCAAGTCAGCACATTTCCTTGCACTGAAAACCACTGTCGAAGTGACAAATTTAGCTGAGTTGTACATTCGAGAGATAGTATGTTTGCATGGTGTACCCAATTCCATCATATCTGATAGAGATCCAAAGTTTACTTCCAAACTGTGGAAGCAGGTTCAAGAGGAACTTGGTACAAGGTTAAAGTTGAGTACCTCCTACCACCCCCAGATAGATGGTCAGTCCGAAAGGACAATTCAGACCTTAGAGGATCTCTTGAGAGCTTGTGTGCTCGATTGGGGTGGATCATGGGAGCAGTACTTACCTCTAGAAGAGTTTGCATACAACAATAGTTACCAAGCCAGTATCAGGATGCCTCCATATGAAGCTCTATACAGGAGACCGTGTCGATCACCACTTCACTGGGATGATGTTGGTGAGAGGACCTTGTTGAGGTCAGATGAACTCCAAGTGTATGTTGATAAAGTCACTTTGATCAGGCAAAGGCTAAAGAGAGCCCAGGATCGACAAAGGTCGTATGCTGATGCGAAGAGGACTGATGTGCATTTCACGGTGGGAGAGCATGTTTTTCTGAGCTCTGAGCTATAGCCAAAAATAGAGGAAGGTTGAGTCCCCGATATGTGGGTCCGTTTGAGATTTTAGAACGGATTGGTGAGGTGGCTTATCGTTTGGCGTTACCCACTCAATATAGTATGATGCATGATGTGTTTCACGTGTCCAATCTGAAGCGATATGTGCAAGACCCGAGCCATGTGTTGAGCATTGAACCTATTGAGCTTCAAGGAAAGCTGTCTTATCCTGAGTTACCTTTGCGTATTATAGATAATAAGGTAAAAGAGATCAGAAATAAGAATATAGAGATGTTAAAGGTTCTTTGGAAACACCATGGAGAGGATGAGGCCACATGGGAGCTGAAGACGGACATGGAAAAAGCATATCCTGATTTGTTTGCTTGATTGATGAATTTTGAGGACAAAATTCCTATAAGAAGGGGAGGATGTTATAACCTCGATTTTTCCAAAATATGTAATGAAGTTATAAATGTTCTTTTAAGGATAAATGAAATCCATGGTTGATGTGATGAATTGTTTGAATGGATTGAATGGATTTTTGTGTTGTATTCTTATTGGGCCTTTGTGGCCATTGAGCCCAATTAAAGGATTAAAAGAAAAACAAAAATAAATGAAAAAGGAATTTCATTTAATAAAGGAATATATGATGAAAATAAAAAGATATGATATTAAGGCTAAAAGATATTTTCCCAAAATAAGATTTCGAGTTAAAAGGGTTCCTTGGGATTCAAGGAACTCAGGATAATTAGATAATGGCAAAAGAAATAAGGAATATGTGGAAAATATAATTAAATAAGAGATAACTTGAAACTGAAGTAAAGGGATCGTTTCATTTAGATAATGACTTCAATTTTTGCACAAGGAAAGATAAAAGTATAAACGAGTTTTCCTCAAAATTTGAGATAAAACGGAGTTAAGGATTGAGAGTTATTGAATTTTCAAGTTATCATCAAAATAGCATTTTCCTTGAAATATTTAGGAATTTATTTTCCTTTTGGTTTAAGCGCGGACGACGCTGACCGTTGGATTTTAATCCAACGGATCACGGTCATCATCCAGAGTCCCAGAGGGACTCGGACTATAGCACTGACAGGGGTTTTTCCCCTCGCCTTCCTGATCAATTCAGTGCATGTGCACTTGAGATAGATGTCCCATTGAGTCCGGAAGGTCCGGGCGAAGGATCTAGACCTAGGATTTGATGGGTTCGTGGTGTATTCTAGAAATGCCCAATCGGGATGAGGACTGGGACGGCGGCAGGGTTGGGGAACCCTAGAGAGGCCTTCACGCCCTATAAATAGGGGTCCTTCTAGTCGAGTGCACCTTCACGAACATGAGCGGCCACTTTTGAGAGTTCGTAACCTTCTGCATCCCTCGATAGCACCTGCTCCGGCGAGCTTCAGCCGCGGAGCCGCCGAGCATCTGCGTTAGGAAAAGAGAGGGAAGGAGACAAGCAGCTGTCATCTGATCACGGACCACCGAGGTCCTGTGCGAGATCCAACGGCTCGGGAGCGGCGGGCCGATCTGCTGGAGTGAGTGGAGCGGATCAGCGCGAGGTGTCGGATCGAAGGACCATCGTGGACTTCGGGTGATCCAACAGACTGAGATAGAAGGTGCGCGCACAAGGGAGCCGACTGACGAGGAGCGTCAGATCAGAAGGAGGTCCAGCGGCGCACCGATCCAATGGACGTAGTTTTTCCAGTAATTCGCCTCTCTGATAGAAATTCAAGAAAAATGATTTATCTTGCGAAATTAATAGAATTTGCTAGGAAACTCGTATGAGAACACTTAATATATGAAAATTGTATATAAAAATACGAGGAATCTAATAAAAATAAATTAAGAACCTGGTTCGGTCTGCTTTGCAAAAGTACCTTAATTTGTTAATAAAGTGTATTAAGAATTGGTGAGAAACCCTAATTGCATGATTAAAGTGTATTTTGGTAAATGAATATATCAAACTGATAATTTTAACTTTGCTAATGATAAAGGTGATATGATTATCAGTTTGAATGAAAAAGTATGAGATTTAGAGTTATAATGCTTAAAAAGGAAGTTAATTTACATGGAAACCCTAATTTGGGATAAAAGGAGATAAAAAGCATGTTTTTGCGGAATAAGATAATTAGATGCTAATAGAAGGAAATTTACTAAGAAATTAAGGGTTTTATGTAGTTTAATAAATTATGGATGATAATAAGGAGAGAAGAAGTGAAAACCCTAATTTCTAGAGGAACCCTAAAATAGGAACTGAAACCCTAAGTAATATGATGAAAATTAGATGAATATTAATAAAAGGAAAATTATCCTTTTATTTCAGGTTTTTCTTGTTGATTGGGTTTCTCTTTCTATCTTGAAATCTGCAATTTAAAGGTATGTCGTTACTTATGGTTAACCGCTTATGTTTCCCGATGTTTCCCGAATGTTTAATCGCATTGAATGCAACTAAACAGTTTGGATGTTTACTTCTTGCATGCAAATTTTAAAGTGACTATGATTATCACATAATGTATATGCCTTCTAGCTCAATCTCTAATTCCCTCTATGTCGTAATGGCTGACTGATAAAAGGCTACCTAGAGGGTAGGTCCATCATGTCAAGAATGACTTTGGCTGCCTAGAGGGCAGGTCCATCAAGTCACCTTATAGAGGTACCATATAAGTCCTTATGGGGACAACACAGAGTGGTGAAGAGATATGGATTGAGTAATTTGGCTTAAAAAGAAATGTTGTTTGTTAAATGATTAATTGATTAATTATATTGTTAATCTAGTTGCACAATACCCATTTTCCCCACATACCAGCCTCGGCTGATCGTCGTTTTTGTTTGTCGGCGTTTTAGGTACAAATCTCAAAAAGCACAAATAGTAAAGCGACATATTGTGAATTCAAGAATTAAAGAACTAGGAGGAATTAGACAAAGTAGTTAATTTGTGGTTAGAAGATAGTTCCCAACTTTTCAAGGTATGCAAAGAAAAATTTTATTACCATCTTTTCAGTATAGTCTGTTAGAATTTAATAATTGTTTATGGTTTTAAGTAGAACCTTTGATCCAGAATTAATGGGTGCGACTTTATCCTCTTGGTCTCCCTTAATTGGGGGTTACTGAGAGGTGGGTCGTAACACATTATTTAGATGCTTGTTTCAAACCATAGAGAGATTTGATTAGTCTGCATACCATATGTTTTTTTCCCGAAACTACATACCCTTCAGGTTGATCCATATAAATTTCCTCATCTAAATCTCCATTCAAGAAAGCAGTTTTAACATCCATTTGGTGTATGATTAATTTCTTAATTGATGCCAAAGCAATTAAAATTCTAATTGAAGAGATTCTAGTAACAGGAGTAAAGGTATCAAAATAGTCAATATCCTTTTGTTGTTTATATCGCTTGGCAACCAAACGAGCTTTGTATTTATCTACAGTCCCATCTGTTTTCAATTTTCTTTTAAATATCCATTTACATCCTATGGGTTTAATACCTGGTGGAAGATGCAGTAATTCCCATGTATGATTAGATAATATAGATTCAATCTCACTATTAATTGCTTCCTTCCATAAAGAGGAATCAGTTGAATTCATAGCTTCATTGTGAGATTGAGGATCATTATCCACTATAAAGGAATAGAAATCATCACCAAGATTCTTTTCCTTCCTCATCCTAGTGGATCTCCTAGGTTATATATCATCCGGTTCTAAAACATCATTAGAATTGGATGTACTTGGGATATTCTCGAAAATTTCATTTGAAGGATTAGCTAAGTTTTCTAAGGGAGTTTTCATAGGAAAAATATGCTCAAAAAATTCAGCATTTTTAGATTCAACAATTGTATTAGGTTCTACAACATTGTTGCCAATTCTAATAACCAAGAATCTATATGCAGCACTATGCTGAGCATAACCTACAAAAACACCATCTAGGGTTCTAGATCCCAATTTTCGTTTCTTAGGCTCAGTTAATAAGACTTTAGCTAGACACCCCCACACTTTGAGGTATTTCAAGTTAGGGGGATACCCTTTCCATAATTCATATGGTGTCTTATTTGTCTTCCTACTAGGGATGCGATTTTGAAGAAAACAAGATGACAAAATCGCTTCCCCCCACAAGTTGTTGGGTGCTCCTGAATTGATTAAAATAGAATTCATCATCTCCTTTAGAGTTCTATTTTTACGTTCAACAATACCATTTGATTGAGGCGAATATGGAGGTGTGTATTCATGTATAATACCATGGTTCACACAAAATTCATTAAAGGGAGAACAATCATATTCACCACCCCTATCTGAGCGAAGACGTTTGATTTTCTTATTGAGTTGATTTTCTACTTCTGTTTTATAATTAACAAACATTCCAAAGGCTTCATCCTTTGAATGTAGTAAATATAATTTTGTATATTGTGAGAAATCATCTATAAAAATAATGTAGAAACGTTTCCCACCTCTTGATAGGTTTCCTTTTAAATCTCCAAGATCAGTGTGAATTAAATCGAGCAATTCAGAATTTCTATGTGAAATTTGAGGACACAGTTTCTTGGTAGATTTAGTTTCAACACATATTTGACATTTATTATTTAAATTAACAACACCATCAATATCCTTTAGTAAACCTAAAGATTTCATATGTTGTAAATATTTAAAATTAACATGTCCTAATCTATTGTGCCATACATCAAAAGAATCAACGATATAAGCAGAAGGACTTATTTCATTATCAGCAGAGTTTGGTACATTCAACATAAAAAGGCCATTTGAACAGTATCCCATGCCTATGTAGTCTCCAGATTTGGAGAGAATGACCTTGTTTGATTCAAAGGACACTTTCACCCCAAACTTCACAAGTTGAGAGACGGAAATTAAATTCACACGAATATCTGGGACAAACAACACATCTTTGATTAGCAGAATTTTTCCAGAAGTCATCTTGATCATGACATTGCCCTTTTCAGTCACAGGAGAAGCAGTGGAGTTGCCCATGACAACCCAGTGTTCCTCCTGTCCCACTTCAGTGAAAGTCACAAAGGCATCTCTATTGCCACTGATGTGGCGACTAGCCCCCGAGTCAATGATCCAATCATTCTGGTGGAATGATCCCATGCTGTCAATGCTGACAAATGCCACAAACACGTTCTCAGTAACAAGGTTGGTTGAAGGTTCCTTCGAATCCTGGATTGCTTGTTTCTTCCTATGCCTGCATTAGGAGAAGTATGACCAGGTTTGCCATATACATAACAAAAAACATTATTTTTATCTATGTCTTTGTGGCCTTTATTTTTATGATTGTTTCTTTTATCCTTCTTCTTCTTCCAACAATTTTTAGCATGATCAGAAGATTTATTATTTTGTTTAACATCAGTGTTAACAAAATTTACGGAAGAAATCAGTTCCTTATTCATATCAGATTTTTCTCTTATACGATTTTTATCTTCCACTCAGATGTGTATTATCACATCATCCAGAGACATAGTCTTTCATTTATGTTTTAAATTATTCTTATAATTCTTCCAAGAACTGGGAAGTTTTTCAATTAAACTACCAACTATAAATGATTCAGGAAGATCTATCTTTTCATTTTTCAAATCATTGAGTAAAATTTGAAAGTCATGAATTTGAGTGATTATATCCTTGTCATCAGACATGCAAAATTCCAGAAAATTTGCAACTGTAAACTTCTGCGTAGAAGTCTCTTCTAAGACATATTTCTTATTTATGCTTTCCCATATTTCAGAAGCAATTTTAACAGTGAAGTATGCATCAAACAGTTGGTTAGAAATAGTACTTAGAATAACATGATGACATATACGATTTGCTTTTTCCCATTCAACATAATCAGATTCAGGTTTCGTTTGGGATAAAGCAAAAGCAACATTCGATACTTCTAATGCAGTGAAAACATTTTCTTGCCATCGTCTGTAATGAACACCGTCAAACGTTTTAATTTTAGAAACATCAGGAAGAAGATTTTGCGAGACTGTCGAAATAGTAACAAGTTGGTTGTTAGGCACAGACGACGTTACCGGCGAAGAAGGAGTTTCAAATCCTACCATTTAGTTAACCATCGTAGAAACAGATAATACTCTTAAGATTGTTGTTCTACGGTGATAATAAATAGACGAAATGTAAACAAGAAGGAATACCAGACTGTTGAGGCGTGCAGGAATGCACTGTCCTTAAGAGTATTTCCGCCTTACTCAACGACGAACGTCGGTACAGCAGTAATCCACGGCGGGTACCCTCCCAGGATACAACAACAAGAGGAGAGAAGCATGCACCTGCAAATCCCTCCTCAGCGAGAGGTCTTTGATCGTTCTTCCAGCGATCACCGGTGTAGCGGCAGCGGCAGCGGCAAAAAACAAACGGAAAAGATAGTGTCTAGTGTTTCTGTTCTATCGAACGATAGCAGAAAACAAACATAAATAACCAAGAAAGGAAGCGTGAAAGGATGCGTTCGGTTGAACGGATGCATTGCAGCAGCCCAAATTAAAAATTGGTTCAATGAACCGAAAGGCAAAACCAAGCCGGGGCCGCGCCTGCACAAGGGGCTCCGAGAGGCCGGATTTGCACCCCCCCTACGCGCGGGATGCGACGTGCGTCGACGGGCCCGAATAAAGGGTTTCCGGACCGGGCCGGCCCAAACCCCATTGGCAAGGCCCACCATGCGCATGCGTAGCGCCTATTCCCTTTTATTCTTCAATTGTACTATGGACAAGGGTCCATATATAAGGAGTAGGGAAGTCTCCACCACAAGCAATATGGGACTAAACCTTTGCCTTTTGGTTTGAAATACAACAAAGAAGTATAACAGATATTTTCCTATTCTCTTTATTTTTATGCATACATAAAGACAAATTGTACTGCCCGACACTGCGGTGCAGCTTCTTGCCCTCTTGGCTTCCCATCAATATAAGGGTCGGTTTGGTTGGGCCGTGTTCGAACACATGAATTGGAACTGAACGGATTTTCCAACTGGTTGTGTTTGGTTGCATGTTGTTCCTGCCCGAACTGGGAAAATGAACCACACAGCTGCTCTTTGAGACATGCAAAAAGGAGGAACTCGAATCGCGCCTATTTTGGGCGCAGTTTCTTTTCCATACCAGTAGTTACTGATGTGTATCTTTACCTCTCAAGCAATAATACCGGGCACAACCTGAACAACAAGTAGTTGCTCTATATTAACTGGGCCGTATTGTGGTGGTAATGTTACCATGGTCACTCAATGCAAATGCTACTTCCAACCAAACGAAATCTGAATGAATGTTGTCAGCTCTAATTACACAAAACCAAACGAATGATGTTGCATTCCAGATCCTCTTTCTGTTTTCGTGTTTTGGAACACATGGTGCCCGCTGGAGCTGCTCCTAACCAGACAGGCCCTAAGTTATTATTTAATGCTAATTTATTTTGCAAATTTGTTCTTTTGAGTAAAAAAACAAAATGACAGTTTTTTTATGAGTCTACATTGCAGATGTCTTTTGATAAGCATAAGAAAAACAATGTACGACATTGGTTTCAAGTGCCCTATGCCCCATCCACTTGCTGGGGGAATACCAGTAGTAAACGCCAAGTCGAGATAAATCGTGTCTTCGTGGGTAAACACGAGTGGTGGGTGTTTGTTCTCTCGTGGAAATATGTTTTCTCATCACCAGACCATGTTTAAAAAAAAAGTCAAAGATAACATTCAGAAAAAAAAATACAAGATGTCAGCCAAAATGATAGGAGAACTCGTCTTGGTGCTACGCAGGTGCCTTCATCGGTCATAGCGTTCCAACGGCGCAGGGAACCGCGTCCAGGATTGCTTATTCGCCACGCTTTGGCCTTACAGAAACTACATCTAAGCGAAAGAAAAAAAATGTTCACCCCAACTAGACTCAACCAAATCTCGAGACAAACGAACAACAAAAGTTAAAACCAACGACAGGGTTGTGTGGATAGGAGAGGGCTCAGGAAGGGGTGGGATTGGGGAGGAAGGGGACAGCAACTCGAAGATCTCTCCTCAAAACCATACCAATACGCCAGCCCAAGAAGGAGACCGTGGGTATGGCGGTGCGGGGGGAGCTGCCTGACAGGGCCATCCTGGAGGTGGCTGCGAACCTCGTACTACTGAGCGAGACCAGCAGCAGCAGCTCTGGGCAAAGAGGGAAGCGGCCGTTGTCTGTGCGGGCGGGAGATGACGAAACCTGCTGCTCCTCTTCCTCAACGGTGTCGTTTCCTTCTGTCAACACCCTCGACGAAGCGTACAGGCCCGTGATCGCGGAGGTCGACGAGGCGGCCACAGGCCCGTGGATGCTCCGGCAAAGGTACCAATCTCTTTCGAAGCTGTACACCGTCACGGACAGGATCCACGCAGCTCCTGCAGTTGCTGAGCGACGGAAGAGATTGTGATCGCATGTCAGCTGTAAGCCACATATATACCGCGCGGCGGCCGCGCCAGCGATTTTACCGTACTTGCTGTAATTGTATGTTAAAAATACTGTTGCTAGCGACCAATTGTCGTGCGTCTGAGGAATCTGATCCATGTGCTTCCGTTCGTAGCTAACGATGATCGGGGTAAATGTATCTGATCGACGATTCGCCTAGGAGATCTATATTCCTGATAGCTGCAATATCTTCCTTATCGAATCGTGAGAGTGGTTCTTTCTTGAATCGTGGTCGAAAGCAGCTAGCTACAGTATACACCCATCAAGTTTTGAATTTTATACAATTAATGGATATAACTTTTGATGGGTAAGATCCTCGAATCTGGCAAGAAATCTTCATCTATCATGTATGTGATATAACAGCTTGAAAGAATCTGCTAATTAAAGACTATCTGCTGGATTATATATGCCCTTGTGTGAAATGAGACGGAACGGCAAACGTCTAAGCTTCTTCTGTCCTATCTGCTCAGGATTACACACACATGTCCTGTCTCTACATATATGTCTGCCATCTACCTAATCCGACAAGCTGCTGAGATATCTACCTGGGGAAGCCGTTCTAAGTCTGTGGTTGGGCATGAAACCACAAATTGAATCGATCTTATCTTTTGATTGGTTTGCCGGCAGCAGCCTTAATTATCAGACAAGCTCTTCTTCTAAACTGTTATGATTTGTTTAATTGCGTATTTCCACTTCAGGTGATTCCATATGGTTTATAGAGCACATTCTTCCCTAATTCCCTGCTGAAATAACGGCTGTCATCGGTTATACTTTCCCATTAACCATCGAGATTACACTCTCACGCTGTAAGATACATGCTTAACTATGTAATTATTCAAGTCATACCATCATGCATGTAAAACCGAAGGTTCCCAGCTAGAATAGTATTGATTTGAGGATCAATCAAAATATTTAAAGTATAAAAAAATAAAATACACAAAATTAGTTACACATCATACATGTGTGATTTCCAAAAAGTTCGAAATAGTTGCACTGTCGTGATATATAAATAAAATTGGGCCAGATTGCTGTTCGTGAATCCGTAATGGGCCTTTGCACATAAGCCGAACGGGGTCTTTCCCATTTATGAGAGAACGGAACTAAAGAACGCTAAAGATTAAAGAGGCTTTACATATTTGATAAATCTAATCACAGACCAAAATCCAATGGAAAAGCTATTACCACTTCAAACTCATCCGCTTGTCTCTTTCCCACCAAATTATCTGTCAAACCCTCACCCTCTTCACATGCAGACGTCTACAACAAGCTCCAACCCTCTATAAAAACTTCAAACCGCCTTCAACCACCCTCAACTGAAAAACAGAAGTCTGTACACTCGGGTGTTCCTCCAAAACTTAACACTACTACATCAACGCCAAACCCTTCTCCTTTTCTGATGGCTCCATCACTACACTTGGAAAAAGAATTCCCTCTTGACTTACCTGCAAACTCAATGAGACTTCTGAAAGTCTTTACCAGCAGAAGCATATTGGTCTCCATCACGAACAACATCGACAACAATATTGTCACCATCCTAGATGTCACTAGGGCCATTGCTCTACTTCTCACTGGTCACACTATTTTGAAACCTAAAATCCTTTCCCCGTCTCAACTCCTATGTTTTGTTCCAGAAGGTACTAAACTTGACCATCTCTTTGGTCAAGTGATGACTATCCCATGTGGCTCTAGCTTTGTCCAAGCCAACATCACAAGATGGACGCTCGAACAAGGCTCTTTCCTAGCTTGTTCTGGTGGATCTGGTTGGGTGGCTATCACCGATCTACCTCCACATCTATGGGAAGTTGACGTCTTTAGAGCCATAGCACATGTTGTGGGTGCTACTCTTCAATTTGGTAGTCAAGATACTCTCCAACCTACCCAGGATATCAAAGCCTTCTGTGTGTTTCCTATTAAGAATGTCATCACTCTCCCAACTTCAATGAAAATCTAATTAGGAGAAAAGATCTACAAAATCAAATGTCTCTGCCGAAAACCCTTTTGTCACTACGACAACTTTTTCTGACATCAGTGTTCACCCTCACCCCTCATGGTATTGATCTACTAATACAAAAAAGCCTTTCACCAACATTAGAAAACCAAATGAGAGAAACTTTATTTGGGAACAGAAGAGTACCACTATTAAATCCACTGAAGATACAAACTGATCGATCAATAACAAACGGCTTAGAACTTCCTCACCTTCAGTTGACAACACAAACAACACCATCACGAATTCTTTCAAACCCTTCCCATTCTCGGGCAATGATACAAACTCCACTTTGAATTTAAACTCTGAGACAGTGAAAAAACTAAAGACTACCATCATTGAAGAAACTCGCTCATCGCAGAGTCTGAAGCATAAAAGCAAAGGAAAGACTACATGAGTCATTCAGTCCATCAACAACATCTCCATCACCCCGGAATGACTGACTAAGAGAAACTTCTTTGCTTCAGAGGATCTAGGTACATCTTCCTTTAACGATATTTCATTTGAAACATCTTCTCTTTCTGCTACTAAATCATCTGAAATAGAAGAAAACAATATTGGCAATACTGAAGATATAGCCTCGTGGCCTGACATCCAATCCTTTATAACCTTTACTGACAAACTAGGTATCACCTTTGATGATGATAAATTAGCAATCAAACCCGGGACAATATTGAAAATTTATGAATTGGAAATGCCAAAGAAATATTCATGACACTTATATGCAGATAGAAAACTTGCACATCTAAATGCATAGGTTGTCATACACCCATTTTTATACATATTGATTAACATACTTCAATAAAAATATCATCCTGGAACATTTGTGGGGCTTCTAGCTTAAATAGAAGAAAAGAAATATGTAGGAACATCTACAAAAACAACATTAATCTCATAACTATCTAGGAAACAAAAACAACCTTGTCACCTTTTGCTCTCAAGACCATAGGAGGGAAACACATAAACTCATGGCAAAAAATTGTACCTCAAGGGTTTAAAGTTGGGATTCTTCTAGGGTTTAACAACAACCACTTTGACATAACCCACTCTGAAACACGTACCTTCTCTGTCACTCTCCATATCACCAACTTAGCTGACAACTTCAGCTGGATTTTGACATGGATCTATGGAGAACTTGGCCCAAACAAAACTGCTTACATGGCTGAAATGATGCACATCATTTATACTTACCATGGCAAACCATGGCTTTTGGGGGGGATCTAAACCTCATAACAAAAAATCCAGATAAAATAAACAACACATCTTCTTCTGGCTATATGACTACCTCGGACAAAACCTTCCCAATGTTACTACAAAACCATAACCTGATAGATCTACCACCTCCTAATGCCTTCTACACTTGGACACACCAACAATCATGGGACAAACTCGACCACTTCATCTGCTCAATCAAGTGGGAATATCAATACCCATACTCCTTTGTCTCTATAGCCCATCGCCTATCTCAGACTACTTCCCCATCATCATAAACACTAAACCATATAAATGAGGACACAAACCATTCCATTTTGAAAACTTTTGGACCTCAGACCTACTTGTCTAAACCTCTGCCAGTCAAACTGAAATATTGTTAACACTCATACCAGAAACATTGGCCATCACATACACAACAATACCAAGTCTATCAGAAACAAATAAAAAACCTGGCAAAAGGAAACTGTGGGAAACCTCACACATAAACTTTCTGACCTTGAACAACAACAACTTTATATAGATAGAGATCCCTCTATGGACCCTGCCCTACCTCTCACAGTTAAAGATGAGTTGGACCACATCAAACACTACCTTGACACTTTTTGGAGACAATGAGCAAAAATTAAATGGGCAGAGGAATGAGATAAAAACACAAATAACATCCAAAAAACTTGCAACAACAATGCTCAGAAAAATATTATAGCAAAGCTCAACATTAATTTCTCTACCACCTCAAACAAATATCTGATTACAACACATATCATACAACACTTCTACAAAATCTTTAATACCAACCACAAGCCTTCCCTACATAATCATATTCACTAGAAAAAATTGTGTGGAAAAAACATTACATCCCCATAGACCATCACTAGCCCCTTCACCTATGAATAACTTGACTTGGGTCCACTCCCTTGGGAAAAAAATCCCCAGGACCTGATGGATTCAACACGAAATTCTATCTTGCAAATTGGATTCACATCAAGGGAGATTTTATGAAGCTTCTTAGAGTCATTCATCACAACTCCAACACCCACAACATTATCAAACACCTTAATCACACCAACATTATTCTCATCAAAAAACTTACCCACTTGTACTAGATTTCTCAATTCAGACCTATCAGTCTCATTAACACTTCTTACAAAATCCTGGCGAAAGTCCTTGCAAACCGCATAAAACCACACTTGGACAACATCATCCCACATAACCAAAATGCTTTCCTCAACGACAGAAGCATCCATGATGCATTTATCATGGTTAAAAAAACCATGCATCTTTTCCATAAGAATAAAACACCTATTCTAGCCATCAAACTAGACTTTGAAAAAGCCTTCAACTACACAAACTGGGACTGCCTCACCAAAGACATCGCTGGATATTACTTTCCTGAGATTTGGATTAACTGGATCCACACCTGTATTTCCACAAACGACTTTTCCATAATTATCAATGGATCACCTTTCGGATTCATCCATAACACTAACGGTCTTAGACAAGGTGACCCTCTCTCTCCTTATCTATTTATCATTGTAACATCCTTACTCAGACATGATAAAACTCGCCACCTCTCATGGCCTCATAGCCTCCCCTTAGGAATGTCAAAAAAATATTATTCAATTTTCTTATGACACCATCATCCTTGTCAAACCAAAGGACATAACTAGAATCAACACCATTTGCATTATTGGGCTCTTCTCATACATCTCAGGGCTCAAAATAAATCTCAATAAATCTTCCATCATTGGTGTCAACATTCATTAAAAAATCATGCACAGATACAAAGACCTTCTCAAATGAAAAATAGAAAATTTCCCCTTCAATTACCTTGGGCTTCCCATCACACCACACCCTATAACTCATTCAATTTGGAACCCCATCATTGATAAAATCCAAAATAAATTAAACTCTTGGACAAACAATTTTCTTAACCTAGCGGGTAGACTTACTCTCATCAACAATGTTATAACACCCATCACAACTCACTTTCTTAGTTGCATTCCACTGCCCGCCTAAACCAACAACATAATTAACAAAATTAGAAGAAACTTTCTCTGGAACAACGATAACACTGATGCCACCCACAGACATATCCACTTATTCAATTGGGGTTCAATAATAGCACCTATCAAATATGGGGGATGGGGCATCATCAATATCATAACACACACCATCTGCCTTGTCACAAAAATTATCAGCACCCTGATAAACAACATAAATGTTTTGTGGAAGAATCTTATCATTCATAAATATTAAATAGACAAACCACCTTGGCATAAAACCACACAAAACATATCTTCCCCTCTCTGGAAATTTATCAACAAAAATCTAGAAACCCAAAAAAATCTCATATGTACCCCTCCCCCACATGCACACCAGAAGATCAACTTCTGGGAGGACGCGTGGTTCCATTACAACACCATCAAAAACCTTAGCCTGCAAATGCAAATTCCTCCACATGAACTTGAATATCTTAGCATTACCAAAGCTCTCAAATATCTTACCAGTACCAGGAAAAACTCCACTCAAAAGATTTCTTCGAAACTAGGTGGATGACAATTCCATTGATGAGATCATACATGAACTTGAATACAGCATAAACAATGAAATCCCCTAGATTTGGGGACTTATCTACACTCCCAAAGAAGCATATAATCACCTCACTTTCATAGGCCACATTTCAAACATGATGCATATCTGGAAAAAAATAGCCTCAGAAACTTTGAACCTTCTACTGGATGCTCACTAGAAACAACATATTCACTGATTACAACCTTACCCGTAGGGGTTTCAAGGGACCAACCAAGTGTTATCTCTATAAAAAAAGAAGAAGAAACTTCCCTCCACTTCATCACATTTTTCTCAGTCACAACACAAGTTCTACTTATATTCTTCCCACATTCAGAAATCCTCAAAAATTTCCTTGAACCAATGGTCATAACTAGATTAACACATCTTCCTCAACATTCAAGTTTTCATCCTAAAGACTTAATAATATATACACTATGGACCATTTGGATCGAAAGAAATAATAGGAAATTCAACAACAACCAAAAACAAGTTCAAATCTTGATAAATGAAATTAACCATGCTCTAGCGATGCAAAATACTCTACAGGACAAGTCATTACTTCAACACAGGTAATTCCTACTGAAGCTGATGTGGGGTACTTTGTTGGAGATCAAGTTGGTGGTGGATGCTACTCTCTGGAAGACATCATTGTTGACAACATGGGGTTCTGAAGATCCTCTCTTGAAGAAGCTGAGGCATCACACTATCTTTACTCTCATCTTTTATCAGCTCTTTAATTTAGATGCATTGTTTAAGGGGTGCCTCCCCCACAAACAATATCTCTAGATCTCTTCATCCAATTTTTTAATCAATAGTTTCTCCTATGTTTATGAGGCCTCTTCACAACGGATGGCCATCTCTATCTACAGTAACTTGCAGATGTCATGTGTTTGCAAGCTCTGTAACCTGGTTTATTTTCATTAATGCATGGACTCTTATCAAAAAAATATGAACATGACTTGTGATTGTTAAATACTGCTCTAAATTACATCAATCTCATCATTATTTAATGAACCATCTTCAATTTTCATTCAATTCTCCCCTCCCCCACCCCACAATTCAACACTCAACTTTAGTGCCAAAACTAGGGACAATTGGCTTCTTTTTTGTGTAAAATCATACTATGCATTTGAATAGGACCAAAAAGTTTTGGTACAAGACATGTCACATAATCATGTGTCCCCTATGACATTTGAAAAAAAATGGTTAGAATGCCTTCTATACCCTAAGGAAACTAGGATAAATCCTATGAGGAACAATGTTCCAAACAACAGACTCATTATATTCACATCTAGAAGGAAGCCCATAACAAAATATAATAAATGGCATGCATGCCAATTTATGAGTGATAACTGTCCCAAAAGAGCCTCCTCATATTTAAAAACACAGAATGATTTCTCTTAAAATTGTATTGAAATCAGCAATGACATGACGTGTTTGTGAAGAGACATTGTGTGTTGCTCTAAGTTTCTGAAGGTAAAATTGCCTTGTGTAAAGGTTGAATGGTGTGTCATTTGGCCGAT
The DNA here is from genome assembly GCA_963693085.1 of Alisma plantago-aquatica. Classification (NCBI taxonomy): domain Eukaryota; kingdom Viridiplantae; phylum Streptophyta; class Magnoliopsida; order Alismatales; family Alismataceae; genus Alisma; species Alisma plantago-aquatica. The sequence continues at coordinate 1,045,020,125 of OY856411.1, read as the reverse complement.
ACATTGTATTTCTACTAGTCGAGAAAATCTAGGCAAATCTGGATTCAGTGAACATGGCATCTGCATTTGATGAGGAAGAGGGCCAGGTAATCCACCTATGTTTTCTAAACCTAATGTTTCTTATGAACATGTTGATGTATCGCCAAATAAAATTTCTACTTTAGATCTCTATGTGAATGATGAAGGGACTTTTATTGAGGTAAGCAAGTCACTAACTAATAAACCTAATGATTAACCTAATTTCCATGACCGTCTGGAATGTTAGTGGAGAAAAAAAACTTATGTGTATCCAAGAGGAAATAACTTGAAGATCATGCAATAGAATAAGAACATAAGCTTGATTAACCAAATCCAAATCACCCTACTGAGTTCATCAATGATGCATCTAGATACATCTTACCTCCCATCCTTCCTTACTTTTTTCTTTTTCTTCTTCGATCTCGAGTTCATACCTCAGACTTTAGTTGTGTCCCATGGATCTAGATCTTCAAATAGATCAACAAGAACTCTCTCTATATCTTGGTAAGGACGTTTCTATTTCTCAATTTGTAGTCAAATGAGAAACCAAAGTTGCTCTAAAACTGCTTCACTGGCTGAGGATTTATGCAATATGTTTAATCGATGAAACAACTGCCATTAGGCTATAGGAATTGCATAGTCTTGGCACTCCAGTCAAGCTAAAATTGATTAGTAACCTCCACACGTGGGGATTGAAAACTGGTAAAATATGATTATTCTAGGCATGAACTGGAAGCATTTTCATCTATTTATTCTTGACCAGGTATAGAAACATGGCATGCCTCCAACAAAATTCTTGGGATTTGAGAAGCATCCCCCACACCACTACTAGCCTTATCATCTTCTCCTACTTCCCCAACAACCTCATGTCCTATTTTGCCCCATAGTTTGCTTCTTATGCATGATGAAGAGATATATTTTGTCCCATAGAAGGTGTGGGAGCTTGAAGTAGACCCATAGTTAGAGGGTACCCTATTCTATGTATATCACTTTGTAGACCAAGGTGACTTGTGCAATTACATATACAAATGTCCTCTTAATGAATCCCATATGGGGGATTCTTGGACTTGCCATGTTTTGCCATGATGCATTGGAAACATATGTCCAGAATGACTGTGTGAGAGTGAGATATGGAAACAACTTATGAAGACTTTGTAGGATGTGGGGACCTCAATCAATATATTTGTTTCTAAACAAATCTTTCTATAGTTCCACACAACATAAAAATGATCTTGCATGTTGACATGTGTCTTCTTTGAAGAATACCATGGGCACATTCCACTTGAGATAAGGGCAACCTAACTGTAGATTATGCTAATACGATGAGAAACGATCATATATAGAAGAATTATACAGAATGCTTGTAATGATTTTTACACTATTGTCAACATTGTTTCATGTGAGAATAATGTTATGCACATGAAATAATTGAATATATATTGTAATTTTGCAATGTGTTAGCATAATTTCATCCACACACAATGATGGAATATAAAAATGTAAGTTTCATGATGAGAGGTAGATAAAAATGAATTAATATACTTATTTAATAAGTCATAATGGAAAGGAAAATTGTTCACTTACTTATAGGCAAGTTGTTTCAGCTTATTTGAGACCATATGGGAATTTATTAGTTTGTAGGTGTAAATGAATTTCCTATCCACAATTCATTTTATTCCTATAGTTTCAAAATTATACACATTTTATTTCATCGATAAAAGTATAAAAGATATAAGTTGTCTATTGATTCAACCTTTTGACACAACCATGTTTACTAAAGATACATCTATATGATATTTAATTTTTTCTATTGTGTTTCTATGTATTGAATCCTTTGTTTAAGAATACCCCCCTACATGCTACCCTATACCCAAAGTCATTTTGATGAACCACCATCCTTCAACTTTATATTGAAAACCCATTTACAATCTATATATATTAGTGTCATTATCACATTGTATAGGGGATACTATATTGTTACTTGGAAGGTCTTTTACTTCATCCCTTATGGTATAATACCAACTATCATGTTCATTTTTTCTTAATTAATTTTATGGACATTTGGTACATAGGATAGATGATGAACATGCTTAGTATTGTATTTCCTTACCCTAACCTTAAACATGGTGATTATGTGATCCGTTCTCATGGTATGCAACCTATTTTTCAACACTCTTAGATGCCAATTTAGTTTTGATATGTGATGCTTCCCCATAATGAAATTGGTATTGTATGTAACTCACATATTAGAATTATACATGACAATATTGTAATGTGAAACTATAACATTCATATGACAATGTTGTTGTGTATGTAATACAACACGGGAGACAATATATATTTGATTAAATTTGAGTTGACACTATTGATAACTCCTAAGTTGTTTATCTCAGATACAAGTGTGAAGTTTTTGATTGATAAACTTCAAACAATATTTTGGATACTCGCATGTGTACTAGGTTCATTTGTAGTGGGTTCAGAATCATTCATAAGGTCTTGGTATATATTGTATATTGGTATGAACTTTATATCTACTATTTCTCTCCAAGATACTCTATTATATTCATAACAACTAGAAAAAACTAATCTAGATAATTGTGTTCAAAACCAAACTTGTTTGGTGGATATCATAGAGATAAACGTCCAGATAGGAGTTGTTCACTAGTGGTCAAACATCCTTATCCATAATCAAGTTCCAAAAACATAAAAATTAAGTTTCATTTGTTAGTTGTTAGTTATAAGAATGTTATACCCAACATTTTCTTGAATTCTAGCAAAGCATGCAGATTTATTGGGCATCGCCTATCTTCCAGCTAAATCTCAATATTGGTGTGTTACAACATGCAAACCACAAGACTCGACAAGGCCCTCTTCACTTAGGTTCACGATAAATCTTCTTATCCACTGAGATATTCAATAGAATACGAACATCATAAACAACCAATTACAAGATATGATTTGTAGGAGACAACAAATAAAATCCATATTATGTGTTATTATAGATGAACTGAACAAATGATTGAGAAACTTGGAATCTGATCTAATAATGAAAACTAGTCTCCCATGTCTGATTCTGATCAACAATGCTCTAATATATCTGAGTTATATTGTGCCTTATATGTGGTTGGAAAGATTAAATTTGTAGTCCGTGAAGGAGAAGATGAAGTCAGTCGTTGGCACATTCTAGTCTGCGAGGATGTGGCATGACCGCTAGTCTATGTGGTAGTGTTTCTCCACACGGGCGATTTGTACCTCTCGCTTTTCTCGATTTGGGTTGATAAGATAAAGTAGAGTAGAACTCTTTAGCGAACGTGTGTGGAAATTCCATGTTGTTGTAGGTAAAAGATAGACAATGAGCATATAGTGTGGTGGACTAGTTTGAATAAAGAAAAGTTTTAAACGCTAAGAACATTGATGTAGGGGTTCTACTTATAGGCACAAGGCCTGGATGAAGGGTATAATATACATTTCAAGGGAATTTTATTGGAATTTGATGGAGGGTATGTCATGTTTAAGATTGACAATCTTCAATATTTAAGAACATTTCTACCTTTCTAGTCCAATGTCGATCTTGTATAATTTGGAACCAATTTAATGATTTTTTTTTCAAATTAGTGATGGATTAGCAAGTAACTCTTTGCATACAAATAGAAGGTCTTAAAGTAGTCAAAGTGTCTTTCAATATAAAGAGGTTGTAACTATATCTTCAATTACTTGAAGTCTACTTGACTTGGAATGGTCAAGTATGATTCCTAGCTATCTAACAATGGAGAACACAACTAAACAAATATCATTTATCTCTAATGGTCCTTGCTTCAATTGTATTGGACCTCATCCTATTTTGTTATGTGATTTTCACATAATTCAGGAGCACTTTGGGATAGCTTTGCAAGAGTAGTCAACTAAGTATCACATTTGTAGTTGAATTTACGCCAACAATGTTTTTCCTTGTACAATATGCATAGAAATAGAAAATATCATGATTTAGGAAAATTAAACACATATTTCTCTTCATCACGATACAAAATGTAATTATTCGTAGCTATAAGATCGAATGAAATGGATTTAATCAACAATTTTTTTAGGCTTAGAACTTGGCTTGTTCTTATAATTGAAGTCAAATTAAGATCAGGAAAGAGTTCTCATGATAATATTTTTATCTCAAAGGAAATCATGTTTCAAGAAAGAGAATATAAAGTAGTCTCTTAACAAAATTTTATGTAGTGAAATCTTCATTCTCATTCCACTATATATTTTTTCATCAGGACTTTTGCATGTTTAAACAAAAGTTCTCAAGTGTATCTAATTTAGACTTACTAAAATAGAGATACACAAACTGAACTTAATCACATCAAAGGTTGAAAAGTCATGAATCTGATCTGAAGAAGGTAAACTCTCTCTTATAGATTCTTAAAAAAATTTCATAGTGCAAGATTTTTCTTATTATTAGTAGATTTTGTTCCTTGGGTATGCCCTATATTTGGTACATGCTAATTGGTAGGTCAAGAAGTACCACACACATGCTAAGAATTATTTTTTGTTGAAGTGGTTTTTCATATTTTGACAGTGGCGTCAAAGGTGTTGGAACTTGCCTTAGTGAATCACATCCTAGGAGAAAACTTATTCATCTACACTCTCACCTTGGATCATTGTGTTCTCTTCACTACTTATCTTATTATTTGACTGACTAAAGCTTCTATTTCAAGTGATTAGCTTGGTTTGATCTCTTCTAATGTTAGAATTTCACTAATTCAACAAGAAAAACAATTAAAAAGGAAAACAAGAGTAATACATTCAACCAATCAAGCTTCCTTATTATTTTCTTCCCAAAAGACATTTCATTTTACTTCAAGATAAATTCAACATATAAAATTCTACTTACTATTTAACAATGCAATGAAAAGTGATTGTTATAACAAATGATATATCAAATATTTTCAAATTTTGGTTAAAATTCATACAACTTAGTAAAAAGTAACATTTATGGACATATTCTGGTAGATATAAATGTATTATGGTTAATCTTCTAGAAATTTTAGCAATTTAAGTGAATAAGAAATTATGGAAGCAAAAGAAAGAGAAAGAATTATAAAGAAAAAGAGTTAAGGGTTAACTACTACAGAAACAACGTTCAACGACGCTTTTAGCGGTGTCAGTTTTTTTATTAACACCGACGTTGGTCCCATTAAACGTTGGTTAATAAGTACATCCGATGTCTATATTTGAAGACCAACCAGACACTGGTATCGCTTTTCATTCAGCGTCGATTGAAGAAAAGAAATCGACGCCTAAAGTTGCCCGCGAAATCAATTTTTTTCGAGAAAAAAAAATTGCGCCAAAGTATCCCTTATAACATCGGTGGTTTACCTAATAACCAAAACTGAATGAAGATAAAATTTGCGCCAAAAGTTCCAATATGGGCATTGGTTGTCGTAGCATAACCGACGTTATAAGGGTGCGTGTGTCGTCCCCGCCAAAAAAATTAGAGTAAAGGAATGTCCAATTGGACGACAGTTTTTTTTAAGAACTGACACATTTAGTTTTGGGTGTTGGTTTTATTGAAGAACTGGCACTTAATGTTAACTTAACACCACCCGTGCATGCCCGACTCTTCCCCTTTCTCTATTTCATTCATTCTCGCACTACTAGGGTTTGGTTCGGCGATTTTTCTGCTTGATCTGGCCGTGCGCTGCTCCACTCGGTTGCTGGTCCTCTGCCCATCTCCAGTGCCACTTGCCCTCTGCCCCCAGCTCGCTACTCCGTCAGCCTTCTCCTCCTGCTCCGACGGCCCTCTCTCCCCACACCGCCGGCCTTCTCTGCTGCTCTGGCGGACTGCTCTGCCCGCACCGCCGCCGAAGGTACCTGCTCTTCTCTTCTTCCTCCTCTTCTTCCTCTGCCCTCAAGCAGGTACCCTTCTCCGCGACCGTGTGAAATCGTAGGTTGGCATGGCCGTGCTGCATAGCACGTCCGTGTTGGCTGATTTTGTGCTATATTGCTCAATTTTAATCAGATAGCTATATTTATGTGTAATGATTATGTTGATGATTAACATGCATCTAAATTTGTATGTATTTGTGGCTGATTTTTTAAAAGGAGTGGTTTTTTTAGATTAAATGACTGTAGAAGACATAATATTAACTCTAGCATAATCTCATGTGTAGGTGATATTAATCTTTGAGATATTAATTTTTTCTCAGACCCAGGTGATATTTTGTTTGATTTAAACATGATTGGGCATTATTATGACTAATTTTTCCCATAATGAGGCAATTTTTACAATACCTTTCTCTTGTTCCAATTGTTGGACAATTCATATACTCTCAATTAGGAAATATTATTACTCTTCTAAAATTATTCTTATAATGTTGAATCGGGTCAATGAGCACCTGCTATTGTGCCTGAATTATGCCATGTATGTTTGTACAAAGTGAATCTTATTGCTCTAATTATGAATTATTGCATGTTTGGAACTATTGAATTCTTGATTTATTATTTAATAATGCTCTAATTGTGAGTGATGCAATGTAAGTGAGCAAATACATGTAGTGGATATGTACTCATTAGCCTAGAAACCCATCTAAGATTTACTCATTAGGAGTATATCTTGGATAGTCCCCAGTTTGGGACTGTTCTTGAACACCTAATCTCACTTAGGATGTAAGTGTATAATGTGTATTGGGTTTTCAAGAAAATTTCGGTAGCATTTCCCTTTTTGTTCTCTAAGTACATATGTACTTGGAGAATAGCGGGGAAATGTTGCCGAAATTTTCTTGAAAACCCAATACACATTATACACTTACATCCTAAGTGAGATTAGGTGTTCAAGAATGGGATAGGTGGTACACATTTATTATATATAAGAATGATAGCACCTATATTTGTTGGCCTAAAGTTTTAACCATGCAAAAACTCTAATCTGTTAGCCCTAGACCCTAATGTTGTTGTAATATATACTTGTTTTCTCTTTGATCATAGAATGGATAGATCATGGACGTCCATTCGCAATCGCTGCACCCCAAAGTTTATATCTGGTCTTGACCAGTTTGTTAGATTTGTCGAGGAACATAGGAAACAACCTGGAGATAGGTTCTACTATCCATGTAGGCATTGCGGTAGCAACTTGAAAGTCAGCATTGGTGACGAAATCAAAAGTCATGTCATGTGCAACGTGATTATACAAGGCTATACAGAATGACACTGGCATAGAGAGATTTCAAACTCAAAACTAGTGGATGTCGATAGCAGTGCTTGTGTGGAAGAAGAAATTTCCTTCGATGATGTAGATGTGAATGAACCAGTAGACGTCATTGATGCGATGCTGGATAGTTGTGGGGTAGAGCACACCGATCCACCTCCCATTTTCAGAAACATTGTGCATGATGCTGAGATATTGTTGTACACATGTTGTACTAAGTTTACGAAGCTTAGCGTTGTGTTGAGATTGTATAAGCTGAAAGCTAACAATAGATGGAGCGACATAAGCTTCACGTCATTGTTGTCTTTGTTGTCTTTGTTGAAAGAAATGCTTCCTGAAGGAAACGAGCTGCCAATCTCAACATACCAGGTAAAGAAATTGTTGTGCCCAATGGAATGGATGCTAAGAAGATACACACATGCCCGAATGATTGTGTATTATTTCAAAGGGACTATGTGGATTTGAAAGATTGTCCTAAATGTGGTGCGTCACGGTATAAATTGACGACTTTGGGGGAGTTCAAAATTGGTTCTCCTGCCAAGGTGATGTGGTATCTACCTATAATATCACGGTTTCAATGCTTGTTTGCCAATCTGATAGATGAGAAGAATTTGAGGTGGCATGCAGATGTTAAGAAAAATAATGATGGAATCCTACGACATGCGTCTGATTCCCCACAGTGGAAGAAGATTGATCTATTGTACCCTGAATTTGGTGAAGAAGTCAGGAATCTAAGACTTGGGCTTTGTACAGATGGGATGAATCTGTACAGGACATTGAGCAGCCAACATAGCACTTGGCCAGTCATGCTTGTTATATACAATCTTCCTCCCTGGATGTGTATGAAAAATAAGTATGTAATGTTGTCATTATTGATATCGATGTTTATCTTGAACCTTTGATTGATGACTTAAAGAAATTCTAGGGGGAAGGTGTGATGACCTATGATGCTTCATGAAGAGAGACATTTTGTTTGCATGCTATGTTGTTTTGCACTATAAATGACTTTCCAGCATATGGGAATTTGTCTGGATATAGTGTCAAAGGAGCTAAAGCGTGTCCCATATGTGTAGAGAACACTGATTCAACAAGACTAAAACATGGCAGTAAGACTGTATATCTCGGTCATCGAAGGTTTCTTACAAAATTCCATCTGTATCGTAGGAAGCGCAAAGCATTCAATGGATTGAATGAGGAATGGAGTGCACCTAAACCTATACCAGGGGAGGCTGTTTATGAAAGAGTAAAAGACTTTGTCAATGAATTTGGTAAGAGATCACAATGTACTATGGCCACATAGAGTGACAAATATTTATTCAAGAAGAAGTCAATATTTTGGGATCTTCCTTATTGGAGTTTTTTGACAGTCAGGCATTGTATTGATGTCATGCATATTGAAAAAAATTTCTGTGATAGCGTCATTGGTACTTTTTTTAATATACCAGGTAAGACTAAAGATGGGATAAAATCCAGACTGGACCTATGTGAAATGGGAATAAGGCCAGAATTAACAGAATTATGTGAAATGGGAAATCAGAGAACATACTTACCTCCCGCTTGTTACACATTGTCTAGAAAGGAGAAGAAAACTTTTTATGAATGTTTGGTAAATGTTAAGGTGCCACAGGGTTACTCATCCAACATCCGTAGATTGGTATCAATGAAAGATCTGAAGTTGATAGGTCTTAAATCTCATGATTGTCACACTCTAATGCAACAAATATTGCCTGTGACAATTCAATCTATATTGCCGAAGCATGTAAGGTTTGCAATCACCAGACTTTGTTTCTTTTTCAACAGTCTGTGTAACAAAGTTATTGACCCTGATACTCTCGATAATTTGCAAAGAGTAGTGGTTGTTACCCTATGTCAGCTTGAGATGTATTTTCCTCCGTCGTTCTTTGATATCATGGTACATCTTGTTGTCCACTTGACTAGGGAAGTGAAAATGTTGGGGCCAATTTTCTTGCATTGGATGTATCCCTTTGAACGATACATGAACATTTTTAAAAGTGATGTTTGAAATTGTTATCTGCCTGAAGGGAGTATTATTGAGGGTTATGTGGCGAGAGAGGTTATCGATTTTTGCAATGAATTTCTCAGTGATAATGACACTCCTGGTAATGACAAGAATATTGAGGAGCAATTTGGCAAATGAATTTTCGGATCACGGGTGAAAGTAATCAGCCGTGAGCAGTTGGAACAAGTTCACTTGTATATTTTACACAACATGGATGAAGTGAGTGTTTATATCGAGGAACATACCAATTGCATCAATAGATAATATCCTCGAGCCCATACAATGTGGCTTGCTAGAGAGCATAGCAAGACATTTATTAAGTGGTTCGAAGAGAAAGTACTCCATCAACTGTCTCAAACACCAGATGATATTACTGAAACTATCAAATGCCTCACCTTTAAACCGAAATTGACTGTTATCTCTTATGAAGGGTATGACATTAATGGATTCACATATTACACAAAGCACCAAGATGATAAGAGTGTCGTCCAAAATAGTGGGGTCACCCTTCAAGTGTCGACTATGTTTTTTGCAAGTGAAAAGGATAAGAGTCCACATGAAGCTAAAATGTCATATTACAGTGTCATTGAAGACATATGGGAGTTTGACTACATAGATTTCATAATTCCACTCTTCAAATGTAATTGGGTTGATAACACCAAAGGAGTTATAGTGGATGAATTGGGTTTCACTTTAGTGAACTTTGAAAAGATTGGTGAGAAGGGTGAACCATTCGTATTGGCATCACATACGAAACAAGTATTTTATATTGATGATCCTACAAATGATAAATGGTCGGTTGTTATTCATGGTAAAAGATAGTTCATTGAAGATCCTATAGATGAAGACGAGTACTATGATAAGTATGATGACTCCAGTCCATTCTCAGTTGGGTTGCCAACACCAGCAAATATTGAAGCTAATGATGACTTGTATGTGCGCAGAGATCATAATGAAGGATTGTTAACTGATAAAAAATCACAATATTAGAGGCATGTTTATATTTTTTTAAATGTTTTATTTTTCTGAATGTGAACTTTACAATGTTAATTACAATATTGCTTGTGAATGTGAACTTTACAATGTGATCTTTACAATGTGAATTACTTTACAATGTGAATGTGAACTTTACAATGTGATCTTTACAATGTGCATTACTTTACAATGTGAATGTGAACTTTACAATGTGAGCTTTACAATATGAATTACTTTACAATGTGAACTTTACAATGTGAATGTGAACTTTCAGATGGCTGAGAATTCTCCTGATGACCGTGTTGATGATTACTGTGAGGGTGAGGACATCAATGCGCCGCCTCACAATGTAAGTTTTAAAAATATATATCATATATTTATATCTATATGTCCATTTCTAGTTATATCCTGTAAGTGTGTTTATTTTGTCAAATTTTAGGTTGATGATGCAAATGTACCCTCTGAAGCACTTGAGGCACTTGATCAGCAGCACCAAAAAGTTAACAAGAGAAGGGGCATCACTATGATGAAGAAGTTAATAGTGAAAAGGGGCAATGGACCCAAATTTTTTGTGGATTTTGATAATGCAGGAAATGCACTTGGAGTGAATCACAATTCGTTTGTTTCATATCTTGGGTATGTTACTCGTAGCCATTGTGGTTGTAAGATAGATTCTTGGCATAAAGTTCCTAAGGAGAAGAAAGCTGTAATATGGAAGGATTTATGCGTGAGTTATTATTAATTTTCAATTCTATTTGTTAGATTACTAATTTTTTCGATACTAGTTAATAGCAATTCTATTTTGTAGAGTATATTTGAATTGGATGAAAAGCTACATCGTAAATGTGTGATGCAACACTGTGGGAGAGTCCTAAGGAACTATAGGACAAATCTCACCTGAGAATACATAAAAGAAGGTGACAAGAGGAAGAAGACAGCCACAAAGCAGTGGAACTTCCTGGACCAAGAAGAATGGGACACATTTGTTGCTTCAAGACAAACTGATGAATTCAAGATATTAGGTGTTACCCCCAATTTAATTAATATATGTTGCATTCACCTATTCAAGATTAACATTTAGTGTTACTAACCAAATCATTAATGTGCATACTAACTAGGCCCTCAATGAGGCACAAAAAGCAAGGCGTGCACTGAATGTGCATGACAACACAATGGGCCCAAAGGGGTATGCAGGCATTCGCCAAAGACTACAGTCTGAGGCTAATGCTTAGTCTGCTGCTACTCAGGAGTCCTCTACTATAGGTAGCACACCTCTGCCTCGACATGATGTATGGATAGCTGGGAGGAAAAATAAGAAGGGAGAAATAAGGAATCCCACAACTGCTGAGGCGGATGCAAAAATGGTAAAATACAACTCTTACATCAATCGTTCAAGTATTGATTATTTGTGGTGTTTACTTAATTACTAATTTTTGTTTTGGCGATTAGCGAGAGCTGCATGCGCTGAGGAAACAAGGAAAGTTCATCCCTGAAGGCACAAGGGATGAATTGACAGTTGCTCTGGGTAACCCAGAGCATATTGGACGTGTTATGGCTACAGGCACTGGTGTGGGCATCAAAGAATTCTTTGGGCCATCCCAGTGCAAACATGTCCCAAAAGCAGGACTTTCACAAGAAGAGGTAACCTATTCTTTCTTTATAATGTTATTGTAAAAGAGAATTCAATAATCAGAATCTAACGTTTCTTTTATCCAAGTATAGGTAGATAAGCTAGTTGATAGGAAACTCAAAGAAGCACTGAGCAAGTGGCAGGCATCTCAAACTGCCACTCAGTAGACAATACCAATGGCATCCCACTCTACTCCTACTGTAGAGGTTGGGAGTAATCCTGTAGACCCACCACCTAGCACATCCAATGTAAGTATTTTTATTACATAATAACTAGTCTTTTCAAGATGATATGTTTTCAAGATGATATTTATATATGTATATAACATTCTTTACACAAAAATTTGTAAGAGTTGAAGCCATGCCATCTAAAAAGTAAAGAATTTGTGGTTGCAGAGGCGTCAACTTACCCATCCCTACCAGGGGAAATGTTTCATGGGTCTCCATTACCAGGTGGTTGGGTTCGTGTGAGCGCGCTATGTATATTCCCCAACTGGATGGATCTTCCATTGCCATATGCCCACCCAGATTGTGAAACACTTGGTGAGGCAGAAGGCAGAGTGATATTGTGGCTAAAAGCGGTTGTCCTCTATACTAAAACTGTATGGTAAGTTAGTGTGTGTATATGATGTTAGTTGATCTGAAATTATATATATATATATATATATATATATATATATATATAGGTTAAAAAGAAGACACCCACAACATCTAGGCCTCTACCTCCACCTCCTACATTACCAAGTTGGGTTCCATAGGATCTACCTTTCCCGTTAGGTCCTGATTGTAGGGGTATGGCAATATGGTTAGGCGAACATGATATAAATTGCCCTATAACTATTTCTATAGATGTGGATGCTGCAGGTCAATCATACGAAAGCAACCTATTTATACAAGATATTTTGGAGTTGTTTCGATATGATTGGCTGAATACATCTGTGATAGAGCTATGGATAAGGTGAGATCTTCTTTATACATCCATATACCTTGTGTAGGATCTGGTGATCTGGTTTCTTATTTATTAATGCATATGTAATACATGTTTTGCAGCTACTTAGACAAGATATGTGCAGATTTTTCATTCGAACATGTAGGATTTTTGATTCCATCTTTGACTAGTCTAGTAGCTAAAGACCCTCCGACAGTTCAACAATATTGCTGTGATGCTTTTAGAAGTTTTTATCAAAATAAGAAGACGTTGATAATAGCTCCATTCAATGTGGAGTAAGTTTACTTTGCTTATAATTTGGACTTAAGATAATTACATTTTTATTGTGGATTTTGAGTTATTAATTTTTAACTTTATTACCTCTAGTGGTATGCATTGGGAGTTACTAGTTATTGTCCCTGAGAAGTTCACTGTCTATTATCTAGATTCTAAGGGGACTAAATTGAATTCAAGATATGGACACAAAATGAAAATGGCATTATTCTGGTGAGAAAGATTTCATTTTCATATCCGTTAACATATGTTATTACATTACTATTTAATTATGCAATGTACTATGTTACATTAACATGTAGGGGTTTAGATGAGTTCAAAAAGGCTAGAGGAAAGGTCCCCAGGAAAAAGAACCAACAAATAATTTGGACAAATGTGGAAGTAAGTTCCTGACTGCAATGTATATATTATTTATGTGAACAATGCTTAATTAGTTGTATTTTTAAATATTTTGTATGTTTCAATTTATAATGTGCTACACAAGACAACGGATGGGCATGTGCATACAATGTGATACGATTTATGCACATGATTATCAAATATGCCTCAGTGGACATCGATACCATTCCTGAGGTATTATATATAGTCTCATTAGATAATATGAAATATATCACTCTTATTTATAGCTCATTAATTATATATATACATCATTCTCTTTGCAGGTGTTTAAAACTGACCACACTACATGAAAGGCCTTACCAGATGTACATGCTCCCTATACGACAGGAGAATCAAATGAAGTATGAGAAGAATGAGCAACAACCATACAAGTAGTGGAAGTTTTAACATATAATTGGGATGTTGATAGCAAATAATGACTAAAGAATGATATTTTGTAAATGGATTTTTGAATTATAATATGTGTGAATGTTTCTACATGTCTGAATATTTCTACATGTGTTTGAGTGAAAATGAATGAAACTGTTGGTTGCTATATGAATGTTTCTACATGTGTGAATGTGAAAATGAATGGAACTACAGATTGCAACATGAATGTTTCTACATGTGTGAAAATCGAATGGAACTGCAGGTTGCTAAATGTGTGAACATTTATGTTGTTAATTTTGTAGGTTTGTGGCCTGTTGTTGGATGATATCAATGGATGTTATAAAACTTACAGTTCATAACTGAACTGTAGGTTTCTCATCCTGTGACCAGCCACAGCAAGTCTGTAGACTGACAGAAAAAAATAAACATAAAATCAGCGTCGGTTATTTGTATAAAACTGACGACAAATGGTTACAGTGTCGGTTTCCCTACTAGTAACCGACGTCGATTTCCCTAATGAGGCCAGACACCACGGTCGTGCTGGCCAGCACAACCGTGGCAGCAGGTGAGATGGTGTCGGTTATCACTACTAAACCGACGATGATAGTGCCCCAGATGGCGCCCTTTCTGTGGCGCGAAGGTATATGGTGTCGGTTGCAAAGCTAGTAACCGATGCCTATACACCCCTATTGGTGCATTTTTGGTGGCGCACGAAGGTTTGTGACATCGGTTTGAGAACCAACGCGTTAAAATTGGGCTTTTAGCGGTGCCCACATAGGTGTCACTTAAAAACTGACACTAAAGGCCTTAAATAACTGACATTAAAGGTCGGTTATGTACTAGTGGTTTAAATATTTTTGATGAGTTTCACTCACATTCTAGTCAAAATTTAACTTTTGGGTTTTCCTCAAGAAAGAGGAAGGAAAGAAGAAAAGATAGTAAGATAATAAAAAGTTAAATGTTTATTTGTTTGTAGATGTATTTTGAAGACATGGGCCCTTGATGGTATGTTATGTGAACTTGTACCCAGGCACATGCTATTGAGGCCTTAGGAAATGATATTGTAATCACATGAGGTTATGACATTTTTAGTTCTCCTCCCATCAAGACTCAAGAAGAAAGTCCATTAGCAACTTTAATATGGTGAATATGCTCCTCAAGAAGGGAAGGGATGTTCATTACGCTGTTTAGATGGTTTTTAAGAATTTTCCTTATGTATGGGAAGTCTATTTCACTGGTCATACATGTCTACTTCACTGAATGGGGGGATTAGGGTTAAATATGAGGGTTCAATGTTGAGTGCCCTTCTTCACCTTTCTTTGGTGATTTTATCATAAAAAGAAAGTAAAAGACAATTAGAGTGTATCTTTATTCAACCAACCAATTTGATCAAACATAAACTTTTTTATTTTTTTAAAGAAAAAAACAACTAATAAAGAAGATAAAAATGATGGAAATTGATAAGTTGTATGTGGGAAGTTGATAGGTTTCTCACCACACTTATATCTAATTTTGTCAAATAGAACTCAGTCACCTGTTGAATACCTAACTTGTGCTCCAAATGTGAGGAATGAATTGTACTTGATATTTTAATATCTATTTACAAGATCTTCTACTATATATTAAAAATGATGGATTTTAATTCTCTATATATGAATAGTTACAAAGAGCTTTGGCGAGATTGTTCTGTTTAAAAAATTGGTATGGAAGATAATCTTTTGTATTTATGTTTTGTCAATTTCACTTCCTCTAATATAATTGATGACTTGGAAGACAATTTTAGATATACCAATGTGTTTCTTTCAACTTCCTTCAAGAGTGGTTACTTCTATAAGATGCAAGGGTAGAGATACAAGAGACATCTCAAGACTACCACTTGTTTTTCCTTCTTATTTTCTCTTCTCTTTTATTCTCATAGCACATCTCAGGATTACATATCTCCCTTCTCCTTTTTGGTAAATATTTTGTATTGATTTCCCAAATACTTGACGACCGGTGTTTCTGGCCAACTAGGATATGAGGGTTCCCAACTCGTTTGTTGTAGTCCTGTCATGATCTACTACATTCATGTCATCATCAAAGTTACAGTTCATTATAAATGTCATTATCAACACGTTGTTTCTCCTGAAGCCTGTTTGATGCTGAGGGAGTGTTGACAGATTCAAGATCAATTTAAGTAATTAATCCACTGGGTTTGAGATGAAAGACTTCATATCCATGTCTAATAGCATGGAACACACATCCCTCACCATTTCTTATGGTCTTACAGTTTGTTTTGATACCCATAAACTACAGTGAAGCATGTGGAAATCATCCAGAAGAAGATGAAGAAGAATACTTTGTGCAGATGATCTTCATCCTTTCCAAGAAGAAGATAAATGTTTTTGTTGTTTTTGTAGTATATAGAATTTTGTTTCATAAGGTCTTTTATTAATATTGTAAAATGAAATCCATCTCCTCTTTGTTCCTTTGGTAGATTGCTTATGCTCTCATAATGATAAAGGTGAAGTGTCATAAGTGGAATTCTTTGACTATTTCAATATGTTGACCCAAGTTTGAATGTAATATAAAAATTTCAATCTTAATGTCTAGATTATTTGATGTTTATTCCTTTATTTCATTTCATCATATTAGATCTAGCTTAGCATTTGGCATGCTTTCACTATTGACCTTATAAACCCCACCTCTCTTAAAAATAGAAGCTTCCAAGTCCTACATAAGATCAATAGATATTTTTTTAATTGTTCCTACATCCGAGATCACTTGTAGACATATCATTTATGATCTAAATGTAGTGTATATGTTCTAAAAAGTTTTAAAACCACCGATTATGTCCCATATTGATTTCCTTGGAGAATTAAAACGTGTGATTTATCTTTGTATGGAACAATTTATTTTTATTTTTTTTCTTTTTGGAAATGGACTATTAATTTTCAATTTTCATTTTTTGGATTCATTGACAGAGGAAAAACAAATCAATTATTTATCTTGATTATTATTAATATCCGCTCATATATGTGATGTTAAAGATGCACATTAGAAAAAACAAACTATTATGACATGCATGACTTGAACAATAGTTGTTGTTCCTTTTGATTCTCCTAAAAATTCACCCATTCATGTGATGATACAGACGCATGTTGAAAAAGACAAATAGTTTCTAAGTGTGTAACATGGAAAACAACAATTATTCCACTTTATTATCCTTAAAAGCTTCCCATTGATGTGACACTAAATATGTACATTGTAAAACCTAACCATTGTGGTGTGCACAATGTGTGAATGTTTTTACAGCGAGGCACAATTGAGATGGTATACCTTATAAGGAGACACCCTCTCTCCTTTGAGAGACATAGTTGCAGACAGAGAGAAAAGGAAAGTCCATTACAGAAAGAGAAATCCAAGTTCCACTTTTTTTCTTGAATAGATCACTCCAGCATTTTGTCTACCACCCTTCAAGATTTCACCCATCTACTAAACCAGATTTCTCTATTTTTTTCTTGCGGCGAGGACACTTTGTTGTTGTTCTTGCACTAAAAACGTTTTGCAACCTCCCTATTTTCTTCTAGGACAAATGACCATAGAACGAGTTCGACACAGTCCACTCGCTTGCACCGCGAGGCTGTACCTGAGTTGGAGTGGCTGAATCTTGGAGAAAAACCGCCTAAAAATGTCATGCTAGGAGCATCATAATTTGTCTTGAAGATAGTATTTCACACTCCTTCTTTCCAAGGTTATGGAGTTTGTATTTCTTAACTTATCGTTGTTTTATCGAATCCATTACTATTATTATTGTTGTTGCAAATTTGGTGGTTATTGTGCACCTATAATCTAAATAATTGTAGTCTAATATCCAACAATGAAGACAAATCCATAATAGTTGTTAATCAGATCTATCTCAGATCTGCTTGTTTGTTAACAATGGATTGTAAACCCATTTTATCTCTTGATGATTATACTTCTCTTTGCCCTGAACGATTTTCTAGTTTGCACTTCTATTGTGTTGGTAACATAAAATGTGTTTTAGGCTTACCTATTTAGGTCTTGTTTCTGCCTGCTTACTGCCCAAACAATCTGTTCTATTGTGCCTAAATCACAACCTTGAAACCTCATTGTTGGAGCAAACCCTCATAAACCTCTTGAACCAAATCTCTTCATCCTCACTCCTATCTCAAAAGAAACTAATTATTTATTTCATGAAAATATTCTTTCAAACCTATATGATGGACTATATGGCATATATCAAAATTTGCCAACCACAATTAATTTAGGATTCCTTTAGATTCCAAGTTTGGTATAGAATATACTGCTTGTTAATGGTACACCTTTGTTGAATGGCTACATATAGTATGAATAATGGTAAACATGTTTTGCTCAAGTTTTAGAATACCAAAACTTGCTTTCTAAATCTATGAGTGAGGGTTATAACTCTTACGAAAATGTTCAAGTAGAATCCCTCATTGAGGAACTCCCACCTTCTTGGAAGAAGTGTCTAGAACCTATAGACATAAACAAGGGAATATGTCCATGACATCCTTAGTTAAATCCCTACAAACTAAAGATAGACACAAGGAACAAGACATGAATTCCAACCCTTTTATTGTATGGTTTTAGGCAATAAATCCAAGAAGTAGGCTAGCCCCTCTCATTTTAATAAGAAATCTAAAACTTAATTTGAAGGATCGTAAGAACCAAAATTAGTGTAACAACAATAGTGATCAAGGAGACAATGTGTCTTCTTTGTGTGTGATAAGCCTGATCATCTAGGGAATGTGTGCAAATTTCATAAGGGCCAGAGAAAATAGAATGTCTAGGATCCTAAAAATCCTTAAGTAAATATGATTACTATGGAGGCAGTCTATTGCTCATCTAGACATGCTACATAAATCTTACTATTCTTTTTGTTGACCTATCTTTTGATTGGTACATGGATTCAGGTTCCACCTGCAAATTTTCTTTGACCAATCCCTCTTTTATTTGTATTGGGTTGAATCTGGAAGAGTTATCAAGTGGGGGATATTATTCATCCATAATTTCAACGAAATGCTATGTTTTGACATAAATCTTACATATGGAAATGCTCTTGTATTGCACGATGTTCAACATGTTCCTTATTTCTATAAAGATTTGATTCATCAAGTTGTTTTGCAACATTTTGGTCATACCTTGTCGTGTCAAGGAAATCATGTTTTTATTAATAAGTATTCTTCTTGTATTGGTTTAGGTTACACCTATGGTGGCCTTATAAAATTCTTATGCTTTATGTAATTATACTTCTTCATATGAAATATCTTCTACTATCTTAGTTTCTGAACCTAATGATGTTTGAAAGGCACATCTTGGACTTGCAAAAAAAAATGATGAAATCAATGATTAATTTAGATCTGATTCTCAAGACTCACGTTGATATTTTTGATAGATGTTGAATTTGTGTTCAAGGTAAATCCATAGATCACAATACATGTCTACTTGAAATGATTCATATTGATGTTTGTGATGTAAACGTTGTTCATATTTGTAAGGGTATGAGATACTTTATGATGTTCATGGATGACTTCACTAAATATTGTTCTATTTGATTGTTGAAAATGAAAGATGAACAATTAGAAAAATTCAAATTCTATAAAACCCAAGTGGAGAAAAAATTATAAAAGAACAATAAGAGTGTGAGATTAATAGAGGTGGTGAATACACTTCTAATGAACTTAGTAAGTTATGTGAGGACCAAGGCCTTCCACATGAAACCACTACCCCTTATAATCCTCAATATAATGGAGTATATGAGATGAACATTAATTGATTGGTCAATTCAATGCTAGTGGAGTCTGGACTTAGTCATACACTGTGGGCGGAGGCTTTCCAAATTGCTAACTACTTTCTAAATAGTGTACCTTTTAGACATGTTGACAAAACACCTTATGAACTTTGTCTTAACAAGAAATCTTTTTTGAAATACCTCAACATGTGGGGTTGTTCTACCAATGTTAAAATACCCTCTAATTTGAAAAGAAAACTATGAGCTAAACTTGTCGATACAGTCTTTATTGGATATACTGATAACAATAATGCAGATTGGTCTCTAGTAACTAAATCTAATATCTCTAACATTTGAGTTAACTCAATTTTTGAGATAGACATGTAGATATTGTCTATTAAGAAACCATATTTCCCCTAAAGGAAAAGGTTCTTAGAGAATCTAGTGAAGAAACTTCTTCCTCTTTTGAACAACCTATTCATGTTCGAACTTCATGTGAAGTAGAACATGAACATATTGTTGATGAACTTCCCAGTCACGTAGGTTGGGATAAAAGGACTAAAGTTGATAACAACTATGGTCCTAACTTATACACATTTTTTCATGGTAAAAACCCTCATACCTATTAGGATGCCATGAAATGCATATACTCTAGATTTTAGAAAGAAGCCATTAATAATGAAATAAAGTCCATTATGACAAATTATACTTGGTTCTTAATGAGCTTCCTCCAAGATATAAAACTATTGGATGTAAATGGGTCTTTAGGAAAAAGATGAGGGAATATGGTTCCACATATTTGTTTAAGACCAAACTAGTAGCCAAAGTCTTTAGTCAAAAGGAAGGATTTGATCACTCTGATACATATGCACCTATAACAAAAATATCTTCCATTTGTATCGTAGGTTCTTTGGATGCCATCCACAAGCTCAAAGTCCATCAAATGGAAGTCAAGACGACCTTCTTGAATGAAGATCTTCAAGAAGAGATTTATATGGATTAACTAGATGGTTTGTTGCACCTTTATAAGAACATAAAGTTTATAAACTAGTGAACTCCTTGAATGGACTTAAAGAAGCACCTAAACAATGGAATGATAAGTCACAAACAAATTTAATCATTGTATCAATTCCAACATTGTTGGTAATGTTTGTATCATTGTTTGGATCCAATATTGAAATTTCTAATGAAAATAAATATCTTCTTCCAAGAAATTAGATATGAAAAATTTAGGACTTGTTGAGGAAATACATGGTTTTCAATCGGGCAGGTTACTTCTGGTTTTGTACCTAATCAAAGGCATTATGTTGATAAAATCTTAAATACCTACAATATGTTTTATTGTAAGCCTCTTTACACACCTATGATCCTAATTTACATCTTAAGGTTCATAATACTCAAGTGGATCAACATATATGTGAACAAGTAATTGGAAGTTTGATGCACCTAGCTAATTGTACTAGACCTAATATTTCCTATGTTGTAATTAGGTGAGTAGGTACACTACATGAAATAAATGATTTATTCACTAATCAGAGGGATGTACATGCTATGTCAAGTACATATCTCAAAAGTCATATCCACTAAGACAAGTTTAGGTCTTCATGTCAATCACTCAATGTCCTTCACCTAAGGGGTTGGAAGTTAGCTCCCAAAAGAAGACAAAGTGGGTGTTGTCATCACCAAAATAGAATATGTGCATACAAATAGATATTGAGCAATATTAGGGGAAAATAACATTAAAATACTTATTGAGGCTTCCCATATAAAAAGGAAAGAGAGCATCCAAATGGAAATCAAGGAGAACATTTAAATAAGATAGCAAATAAAAGGGTTTTATACATTAAACAATCTCACAAAAATTGCACAATCACAAAAAGTGCATGTCAAGTAATTAGACTATCATTATTTAATTCAGTTTGAGACCCAAAAAATCACAAGATAAGTCATGTGGAAAGTTGCACTTTAGGCATAAAGACACTGCCAATGTATATAATACAAACTGAAAGATGCACTCGTGGTTTAAAGGAGACACCCAATAATATTATGGTATACATAGGTAACACTACTCCAAATTATTTTAGTCTACTGTACATGCACAAATGCAAAGGCAAGAAATAAGTCTATTTGTTTTCGAAAAATAGCATGCTAAATGTGAGCAAGATATCCATGTGTTTTAGATGTGACAATATTAGAATAACAGAAATCCACCGGTGTCAGGGTGTGGGCAAGTTGAGCACGCATTGTAGAGAGAGAAGCTCCCTTCCATCTCTAGATTAGGTCCTATGGAGGGCATAGGGTCTCTGGCCCCTCCGACCATCCTTTCCCACAACAAGGAGGGCTCCAGCCAGGAGAAGGCGGTCGGGGACTAGTTCTCACTCATCACTAACGTCACCAAGGCTAGGGCGTGGGTGAAGTCTGTGGCCAAGCCTCCACCGAAGATTAGGGGGGCAGTGGCAGCGAATCTGAAGACGTACTTCCTGAGAGAAGTGGATACCAGGATTTGGACGAAGTTCAATGGTCCGATCATGGAGGAGATGGAGGACTACCACAAGAAATCTGCCATCGTTCAGATCCTTGGATGAAAATGCAACCTCTAGCAGCTAAGGGGTTGGATGATCAGACATTGGAGGCCGCGGGGGGATCTGGAGCTCTTCACGCTTGACGGTGGGTTGTTTCTCACCAGATTCGCCAATGCTGCTGATTTGAAGACCGCAATGCTGGGAGGACTGTGGTTCTTTGACGATCAGTTGGTGCTGGTCAAGAAATGGTCCTCTGAGGCCGACACCAGAAGAGCGGCACTCACCACTGCGCCAGTGTGGGTGTCCCTACCTGATGTTGGGAAGCACTGGACAGCTAGAGCTATCACGGTGACCGCTCATGCTGTGGGTGAACCGAGAGCGATCGACAGAAGGACCAATGGAACAGTGGAAGGTTGTGCTCATTTCTGTGTGGATATATCTGCTGATAAGAAGCCGTTGAATGAGGTAATGGTGGAGCTGCCTAATGGCGACGAGTGGGAGGTTAGGCTTCTCTATGAAGCTTTGTCAGACCATTGTAGCCAATGCAAAGTCTTCGGGCATGTAGAGGGTCAATGCCCTGGTGAGAGGAGCATTGGCTGTCTTCGAGCCCCTCCGATCATCCGACAACCTACAAGGGGTAGGCCCAGAAGACTGAATAAATCAAGACCGCCGCAAAGCAGAAAGGGAAAAGAGAAAGTGGTTATTGAGGATGAGCAGGGGAACCTGACAGAGGCGGATGTTGATCCAGTTCTGTAGGAAGCTGATCAAGGTACATGCACAAAAGAGGTGGTTGTAGATCTAAGTCTGCTGGGGGAAGAAGGTGAGAGTCCAATCTCTCTTTTGACCTCCTTGGAGAAGGAGGCTGCTGCTACCTCTAACGTCATTTCTATACCCGACATTGGCGTTACTGAAATCGGGGTGGAACTAGAAATGGATACCAGTGGAAATATGTTTTCTATTCTTGAACAGACTGAAGAAGGCGAGTTGGAGGGGGGGACCACCAACAGAAGAAGAAGTCTGAGACAGATGAGGACTGCAACAAAGAAGAATAGAATCAACGCTCGCTCTGGGGGAGGAGGGGGCACAACCAAGTTTTAATGTCCCTCCTCGCCTGGAATGTGCGAGGAGCGGCATTGAAGGGAAGCCAGAAAGAACTCAGATGAGTTATAGTGAAGGAGGGTGTATCTCTTGCTGTTGTGCTAGAGACCAGAATAAGAAGGGAGGTAAGTGAAGGGTGGCTACCTTGTTCCCTGTAGGTTGGATGGCTAGATCTAATTTGAAGGATGTAGATGGAGGAAGGATTGCCATTGGGTGGAATCCAGAGGTGTGGGAGGTTGACCCTATCAGCTCTGATGATCAGGTCATAACTGTGTCTTGCTGTAATGAAGGTGTTTTGCCTTTGTGCTTTCTGGGGTGTACGGTGAAAGATTGGAATTTGACAGAAGAAGGCTATATGAGAGTATTAAAGAGACGGCACAGGAGGAGATACCTTGGTTAGCAATAGGAGACTTTAATAATGTTAGAAGGGCAGATGAGAAAAAAGGAGGTCGCAGAGTCCCGGAGAGGGTGATGGCAGCTTTCAATGACACAGTGGATGTAGCTGGGCTGATTGAACTCCGTAAGATTGGGGGAGGAACTACCTAGTCTAATAAGCAAGATGGAAATAGGAGAATTGCTAGTGATATCGACAAAGGGTTGGTTAATGAAGCCTGGATGAGTGTGTGGCCAAAATCAGTGATAAAGCTTGAAGATGACCCTTTGAGTGATCATGATCTGATGAGGATTGACCTGATAAAAAAGCCTTATATTCCTAGGCCGTTCTAGTTTTCCAACTGGTGGATGAGTTGGACTAGTTTTAAAGAGGTGGTTGCTTCTGCCTGGGCCATCCAGATGGAAGGTAACCCAATGTACACTATGATAAAGAAGCTAAAAAATACTAAGAAGTGCATTAAGAAATGGACAAAGGAGAAGGTAAACCTAAAAAACCTAATGGAAGATGTGGTGAAGGAGTATGACAAGGAGAAAGATGACATTCGCATAGACCTGCTTAATCATGATAAACAACAAAAAGAGAAAAGGACTGAAGAAAGGCTGAGTAATCTGAAAAAAGCTGAGGATGTCCAATTTTGGCAAAGAAGTCGAATGAATTGGATTAGGGATGGGGACAGAAACATGAGAACCTACCATGCTATGGTGAAAAAGAAGGAGCTAAGGGAGACAATTCATGAATTGATAAATGAGAATGGTGAACCGTTGAATACTAGAGAAGAGATATCTTTAAATGCTATCAACCACTTCAGTTCCTTGTTCAATAAAGGTGACAATCGCATGGATAACTATGATGAACTCCTTCCTAATAGAAGGGTCACTGAAGCAATGAATACTGCTTTGTGCTGTCATGATGATGATGAAGAGATTAGATAGGCAGTGTTTTCGATCAACCCAGCTAAGGCCCCGGGGCCGAGTGGCTTTAATGGAAAATTTTACCAAAGTAAGTGGAGCATTATAAAAAAGGATATATGTGACGTGGTGAGATGGGTTATGACTGGGCACAACATGGTCAGAGCTTCCAACCATAAGTTTATCAAACTCATACCAAAAAATAAAGACAGTAGAAACATTAATGACTTCGGGCCTATAGCATGTTGTAATGTCCTCTACAAAGTGGTGATGAAGCTTCTAACATGTAGGCTCAAGGGGATTTTTCCTGGTATCATTTCTAAAGAACAAAGTGCATTCATAAGAGGGAGGAGGATTGCTGACAGTACCCTACTTGCTGCTGAATTCCTCACAGGGTTTAGGGTCAAGAGGGCCAATGCCAAGCCTGTGATCAAAATTGACCTTAACAAGGCCTATGACCATGTCAGGTGGACACCTCTGTGGGAAATCCTTAAAGCTATGGGGTTTGCAGATAGTTTCATCAGTATTCTAAAGCAGTGTGTCAAAACTACTTCGTACTCTATCCTAATTAACGGTGGCCCGGTTGGGATGTTCAGAGCTACAAATGGGCTCCGGCAAGGAGACCCACTATCACCTTTGTTGTTTACGGTGGTCATGGAAGGACTGACGACGATGATTAATGAAGCTGAAAGAAAGGGGATCATTAGACCATTCACCATCAGAAGCATTAAAGTTAAGACCCACCTCGTCTTTGTAGATGATATTTTGCTTTTCTCAGTGGGACATGGCAATAGATTGAAAGAACACAAAAAAGTTATGATCAGGTTTGGGAACCTTACAGGGCTTTATATTAGCAAAATCAAATCCATGATCTTTCTATCTAAATCTTGTGATACGCGTAGAGGCAGACTGAAGCATGCTACTGGTCTGAACATAGGTTGCTTCCCGGCTAAATACTTGGGAGCACCTATAGCAGGTGGTAAAGGAGTTGCAAGGGATTTATGTGAGTGCCTCGATGAGCTGAGATAGAAAATTGATAGCTGGAGTGGAGTGAAGATGTCATTTGTTGGAAGATTGGTACTGGTTAGAGCGGTGCCGCAAAGCAAAATTCGTTTCTGGGCTGATGTTTGTGAAATTCCAAATCTGATTGTGGAAGCCATGAGAAAAGTAACTGCAAATT
Source organism: Alisma plantago-aquatica (assembly GCA_963693085.1). NCBI lineage: Eukaryota > Viridiplantae > Streptophyta > Magnoliopsida > Alismatales > Alismataceae > Alisma > Alisma plantago-aquatica. The sequence goes on along the minus strand of OY856411.1, from coordinate 1,044,994,441 downwards.
TTGTGTGAGGAGGAAAAGGACATGGTATAGCCTGGGATGTTATCGCCCAACCTTTTAGCAGTGGGGGACTAAATATACAGCACCCTATGAAGATGAAGGAAAGCTTCTAGATAAGGAGAATGAACATATTTCTTACTGATAAGACCAATATATGGTCTATATGGCTGACTAAAAGATATGGGTCCACCCCGGTTCTGGTTGACAGATCTGCCACAAAGGTATGGACAGGGATGTGCAAGCAATGGAGCAAAACTCATATGCAGTACAAAATTGAAACTGGTCTCTTCTCACTGGTTGATACAGGTAGAAAACCGTGGAACAACTATGAAGCCAGTACAGACGTTCCCTAGACCAGAATGGTATGGAACACTTTCCATAATCCTAAATGGAGTGTAACCTTGTATAGGGTGATCCTTAACAAGTTACCTACAAAGGATAGATTGATAAGATGGGGGTTGGATGTAGACCCCAAATGCCAGTTGTGTAGATTGGAGGATGGGAACCATGATCATCTGTTCAATTCTTGTAAGTACTCCAAATTTATTTGGGAACTTATATGTCTGAAGAATACTTGGGGCAACAATGATCAAGCAAACCTCAGCCTTAAAGCAAACTGGCTGGAGGGTTTTACAAATAGTAAAGCACAGAGGGGCTACGCTGGGTTGTGTCTATCAAGTTTTTGCTATTGTATATGGGAAGAACAGAATAGTAGAATTCACAGTAGAATTTGTAAATATGAAGGTACTCTGGTTAAGAGTATTACGTCCAGCATTGCTAATATGCTGAGGGCCAAGAAAGGCCTTGCCGTTGGGCTAACTAACAGAGAAAAATCAAACTGGGGATTTTTGTAGAGTGCCCCTTGTATACTTTTGATGTTTGTAATGGTTTCCTTTAGCGAGGGACCTTTTGGCAATATATTCACCTATTTCCAAAATATTAGAATAACATAAATACATCTAGAGGGAACAACATAAATACCATGAATATGGAATGAGAAGGAATATATAGGAAACTACCCTGAGTAAGACATGATACACATCTACTCTAATAATTTCACTTACAAGAATTATCAACACTACCCAATTTATATGGTGTGGAAATGTAGACATCCACACTTATATATTACATTATGCTAGTTGTCATTCCATGATGCATATAAAATAACAAGCAAGTTCAATTCAATATATGAGTGATGAGGACATCCATTAAACATTATGAAAGGACTCAGATGATTCATAAAAGAAAATCCAACAGTTTTAACTATTAAAGAAAAACATTCAAAAAATAAATTTCAATAAAAATCTCAAAAGAGATACATGTAGAAATCAAATTAGGATTTGAATTTTCAAATAGTTCAATAGAGAAAAGCAGAGGTCAATTGTCCAATATTGAGTATTAAAATGCAACATACATAAAAAACATGTACCAATCATCAACAGTTCAAACCCTAGATCTCAACATGTTATCCTTCACCCCCCCTGACATAACAGTGCATCTGATATGTGTCTTAACTGACTGCTCTGCCTCACGCTCTCACTTCTATGTACTCACTAACTCAATGACAGGCTCCTACTGAACATCAATCCTTATTTGATTATCGTAGATGATTAGTGTTGAAGAGACAACAAATTTTTCTGGATCAAGGATATAGATCATTAGCTATTGGAAAAAATCCAACAAAAATGATATATATATATATCATTAGTTAATGTGTATAATTAAACCCCTAAACTATGAACTCCTATTATCATTGGATTTAGGTTCTGAATGTAATTCAGTAGGGAATATTTTTTTGATTCAAATGAGTATTATTTTTAATTTAATGATAACTTTTTTAATCCTTTCAATTTTCATGATATTAAGTGTAAATATCTTTTACAAAAAGCCTTCTCAGAATGAGGGTAATGGTAACTAAAAATTTAGTTGTGTTTTTTAAGTTATGTCATTTTAAGAAATATCAAAATAGAAAATTATGGACAATCACCATTATATCACTGCGTATGTATTTCGGATCATATCTGTGATAGTGCATATAGGAACACTACCCCAAAATCAAAATTGTGCAGTTAAGAATCAAGAAAACATCAAAATGAATTAACTGAGGCCGGTGCATACTCCATTTTCTCTGAGCCTGGAGGTCTCACGACTCAAGCGGTGGCTAGGGTTCCTATACGCGCCTCCTCTGGCCGGGGGAGGGGCTCTGGCAGCCTGGGTGTGCCGTCCTACTTCCCCTTGGGCCGCCTATGAGCCTTCATCGATGGGCCGTTGTCCTCAGGTTTCCCTCTGTGCCCTGTTCCTCCCTCTGTCCTAGCCCCCTTTTTGTAGGTGGCTACGCGTTCCAGATCCAGTCGGGGTATGGAGTTGGCTGGTAGTAACGTCATGTTTGTGACGTCTCAGGTCGCCGGTGGTGGTTGTTCCAAGGTGGTTTGGAGCTGACGGGCGGGCCTCCTTTCGGTCAGGGGTCCCTTTTGTGCGGGTGTCTTCTTCCCCCTTTCTTTGTTTCCGATCGTGCTCTCCCTACTTTGTTTCCTTTTCATCTTTTTGTTTCTGTTTTGTGTCATTCGTAGATCTAGTTTGTTGGGGTCTTCCTTTGTTTTGTGTCTTGACTGTGTTCTTCCGCCTGAGGTTTAGTGGGTGTGCCCTCAATTTCTCTGTTGTCTTGCTGGGGTAGGGGATAATCAGGGGTCTTGGGTTTGGAGGCGTTTCTTCCGTTCCTCTCTCGATTGCGATCGAGTTAGGATTCTTGGTGAGTGGTGGTGGGGTTCTGTTGTGTTTTCTATCCCCCATCCTTGTTCTTTCTCCAACCTTTTCTGCTCCTTTGCTTGTCCTTGAAAGGGATCCGTAGTGGTTTTTTCTGCTGGTGTCGTAGTGCGGCCTGTGTTATCTTCTATCTTTCTCTCTGTTTGCAGTTTTCTCTAGTGAGTTATAGGTTCTATGTTGTCATGTGGTTTGTGTCCTCCTTTCATGATAGGTATTTTTTTGTTTCTTTGTTATATGGAAGCAAGTGCGAAGATGATCCCTTCTTTGATCACTGGTTTGGAGCATATATTTTATATCAGATATAATCTCAGGTTGAAGGAATCTCTCATAAAAAGATGTTTTGGTCAGCGATATAGAAGAGAGATCAATACATCATTCTACTTAGCACGTTCCGCTATGAGTTTCTAGTTATTGTATCTGCTCTTTACTTTTTTGTGTTCGGTTGGTGTATCTCCTTTTACATGTAGATGTCATATGGCTTTAATGTAATGAATGTGGTGTCTTTCAAAAAAAACATCAAAATGATGATTTTTCCCATGATAGTGTGAAGCAAATTCAATGAAATTGAAGACAAACCCAGAAATCCATGAAAGGAGGGTCTTGTCCTTCCCTGGCTCTCAAACCTTTAATGTGAGAAGCAACTATATTGTTTGATGCAATTTTGGGGTGAGCAATATGGGTTATTCTCAAGCAAAAATAGCAAATAAAAATCAAAGAAGGAGTCTCCCTTGAAACAATTGGGTATATGTGGAGTGAAGTGACACCTACAAGGGGTCTTTCAACCGAGAAAAATCATATATGAGGTTGTGAAAGATCCAATCAGGATGAGAGGAAGTTCACACTTGGGCCACCAAAGGTTAGGGTGTGAAAACCTAGATTTTCTCTCCCTTTGACTATACCCTTTCTCTGAGTGTTCGGGACACAAATCCACTCAATTGAGTTAAATTTCATAGGAGGAATTATTTGATGCTCTATTAATGTCATATTGATTTTGTTTTTCAAGATGTGACATTAATTTATCCAATGACATGATGCTTTCCATGTTGAACGACTCCCAATTCTAAATATGATTTTTCAAAAATATCCTCCATTTTAGTATTAGATAAAGATATGGATGTTAGGAACTGACTTTATTTAGCCCATTTCTTGTGTTTTATCATGTGTTTGGGCAAATTTTGGCCACTTTGGGCTCAAAGTTGATATTGAGGCCCATCCTCTTGCTCTTCGCCTTCCCTTTTTTCTTTAGGAAACTATTGAAGGGAAGGAGTTTCTCATCCTCTTCCTCTCCAACTAGGCTAATGGAGGATGCTCAGATCCTTATCCCTATTGCTCCATTTATAAAACATAACATCTAACCCTTGTGCCTCTTCTTATTTTCTTCTTTCTCATTACCCTTCTTTCCTCTATCCTTGCCACTTCACACCTAGAAACCTCCTACCTCTCTTCCATGAATTCTGCTACCACCACAAAGGGAAGGCAATAACTCTTGCTCCTCACAAGTCCAGGCATCATTGGCCCTCGTGTAACTTTGCACGCTTTGCTTACACCCTTCCGTGCTAGGGTGGGCCTCCGATTATCTTCCATAGTCTTCCCTCCTTCTCATCTCCTCAAGAACTTCTTCAACACCACGAGAGGGGTATTCTCTGGGCTGTTGGCAGTGACCAAGGCTACAAGTGAGGAGGCGACCCCAGAAAACCACCGTGATACCCCCTGGAAGCCACCTTTGGGCCTAGCCTCCCGACTTCTTCTCTTCAATAAAGGGTTTGGGCACCTCAAGCACCGCCCCTATTAGGAATAGGGAGAATGGCACGGGCAAGTGGGCAACATGGGAAGAGTTGGTCTGGCCAAAGTTGAACCATGTCGAACCTGAATCAGGTTCAGACTGTGCATGAATCGACTACTACATTGATGATTATATTAGTGTAACAATCAACCAAAATTTCATATATTTCCTTATAAAAACATTTTGAAAATCATATATCAATTTGAACGATTTGATGAGCTCTAACAATGAGCTTAGTTCCAGACTTTAAATCCCCTTTGTATTGATCTATTTTACTAAATAGATGAACTTTGGCTATGTTGACCATATTGGATACATATTGATGATAAATTTTGTACCTTTATTTCTCAATCTACCACCTAATCATCTAATTAGTACATTTATCATACTATATGTTACATCCTTTGCTATGTTTGAAGCATATGGCCCTAAATGCATAAATGTACCCCTATCATGTGAATGTTTGGTTATACCTTGATTCAAATGCTAAGTTTGACATACTTGATGCATCAAACTATATTATATCTTCCTAATCAGTAACCTTGTAGTGTTTGTTTACTTTAAATTCTATGATCAACCCTCTTGAACTATGGTGGGGTTTGTAACCCTATTTCTCCTAATGTGACTTGAATTTTGGCTCTTGTTCCTTAATGCTAATGTGGATCATTTTCCCTTGTCTCTCTATCAAATAAGTGATCACTCTGTCCCCCCATGATATATTGGATGTGGATTTCCCACCTTAATCTTATGTTAAACCTTTATGATATATGTAAACTATATTGATGATTACATGTATAATTGGATGTTGGTATCTCATGTTTGTTGTTTGATGCCTAGACCCTAGGGGACATCCACCCTATTTTGAATGTGATTCTTATGCCATATCTTGCTGAACTAATCTCATGTCTTACCCCAAATTATGTCTTGATGGATTATGATCAGGTTTTCTCAATTGTGAGTCTTTTTCTAAGTTGTACTTAAATGACGTGAATCTTGTACTGACCATATAAAATGAATGGAACACCAAAATGACATGAAACTTGAACTAGACCTTCATAGTGACCTCTAAATAAGTAAAGGATCATCAAACATGTAATGAAGAAACTATGAAACTAACTTGGCTAAAATCTTAAAATTTGAGCTAGTTAGGGCTAATGAAGAGAAGCTAACATGTATACAGTCTTGTTCTTAATCAAGTATGGCTTGTGACTAGATGATAAAGGATAAGTCAGGTTATGAATATTAGAATCAAGTACATGCTATAATTATTATATGACTATAGTTTTCTTGGTTGAAATGTGATACATATGTATGCTTGTTTACTTTCTTAAATACTTCCATGTAGTACTCTAGTATTGTACTCAATTTTTTTCTTGTGTGGTTATTTAATAACTTGGAAACATAATATAAAAACTCCATTATACAAACCTTCTGCACTGTCCTGTATTCTCAAGGTAAGGACACAAGGTTGTTCATTCTACTTGAGTTGTCAAGATAGGGTGGACCATGTTGATAAAAGGGTTAGCACTTTGGCGATATCCTTGAGGTCCCTATGTAGAACTGGGTTAGCTAATCTTGACGACCTTTAGGGATTCTTCCAATGGAAAGTTGTCAAAAAGGCCTTATAATATATGACATTGTCAGTATAATTGGAATAAAATGATATAAAACTTGGGCACTTGCTTTGTTAAACACTTAACTTGTTTATTCTTGTATGTTACATCTACAACTCTTTTCAAATTATACAAAGCCTATATATAAAGTTATCTTTCAGTCATGTACTCAACACCTTGTGTTTTGAGTCGACGAATTTCATGTATATTATAGCTTTAGAGATGGATAGAAGTTGATGGGCTTGGTAAGCTATGTCAGGTGTACTTGTTGTAAGATCCCTAGTGTAGATGAGAAGACTTGTGTATATTCTAATCTCTAATTGCAACTGAAATCATGTAACAAAAGGATGTTTGTTAATGATACTTATTGAATGTTGAGATTATTATTGGTTCTTTTACCTTTCTATATGTTCATGTATGATAAGATTTATGCTTCTGCAATCACATTTTGCTAATACCATGCTAGGGACAGATTCCTAGGTCCTATAGCCATTGACTTTATAATCATTTGGAGTTAGGATTTGGGTAGTAAATGGTTCTGTGACATAGGGATGGTCAGGAATTTATAAATTTATGTATTAGAGACTTCGTGGATAGATGATTCAAGGAGCATCAAAGGGAAATTGGGTAAAACATTAATCAAGGAAACTATATCTTAAATAAATTATTTTTGTTTATGGAGTCACATAAGGAATCTAATAGAAGAATAGTCAATAAGTTTGATGGACTAAACCCTTCTCTCATTTAAATTATGTAATCCTAAACCCTACCTTTCTCAATGTTCTTATCCTCCTTTTAGATTTAGAATTTAATATGTCTTGATGCATAATTGATAACTCTTGAGTACAATTAATACACTAATTATACTATTTTTGACCTTATTCTAGTTTTCAAATATTCTCAGTCATCACCACCATTTCACTTATTAGTTTTGATCTTATCCTAAACCCACATCTACTTTGTTCCCATTCTCATGGTGTAGAGCTTAATCTGATAATTCTAACACATGTTGTTTCATGCGAATCAGAGCTAGGAGGAGTGAGTTATGTCCTTTAGAAACTTAGTGTATGATGTGCTTTATTCATACTTTCTTTTCCCATTTCCTTCTGGCCTTGGGTTCGCCTCTTTGGTCCCTGGCCATGCAAGGTTCACATTGTCCTACTCTCCCTTCCTTCACCTTTCTACCTTTTGCAAGTGCATGCTAGATAGACCATGTGGACCATCAGATGGCTTGATGCCAAAGATCGTAGCTCAATCAAATAGCTATGAGCTCGTCCTCTTCCTCCTGTCTATGTTGCAGTAGGTGTAGTAGGGAGGGTGGCTTGTAGCACCAAACCTGACCACCATAGCCATCCTCATCTCTCTTTTTGTTTGTGAGAGCCACGATCAGGGCCAATAGCATTTAGATAACCCTTCACTTGGGAGGATTAGGTATTGGACACCTTTATTTCCCAAACCCTAACCCTTGGTGTTCTATTTCCTCAACTATTGAAATCGCCACCAATGTTGCCTTGACCACGATTAATTTCCCCTACACACAGAAGTGTTGTCTCACTCCTTACCCTCCTCTTTCCTTGTTACAACCGCTCTCATGCCATGAAGCCTTAACCCAAGGTTAGGGATGACACACCCATCGTCAGATCAGTCCAACTATTTAAATTGACACCAATGTTGCCTTGACCACGGTTAATTTCCCCTACCCACAGAAGTGTTGTCACACTCCTTACCCTCCTCTTTCCTTGTTACAACCGCTCTCACACCATGAAGCCTTAACACAAGGTTAGGTATGACACACCCATCATCAGATCAGTAACCAACAATCCTAATTGACCCCACCCTCAGTGTCTCTCCATGCACCACTCATGACCTCCCGCACACGCTCACCACGCTCATAGTATTGGCATTGAGAGAGGAGCCAACTACACCTAAATGTTGGCCCAAATGATGATCTTGTCCAGACCGAGTGTAGGAGAGTTCACTCCTCCCCGACCAAACCAAACCAATACAGACTCGCTGCCCTTTTGTGGTTCAATAAGGTAAATCTCCCCCAATAATCATCTTACACCCTAATCTTGGTCCTATTTCTTAATGTTTGTGTCTCTTTCATCTCTTAACTAAACATCAAGGTATTATATACCATTTTCATTAGAAAAATATTTTATTTCTAATTGTGATACCTATTGTTCCGCTTTATTCTCATAGCTCTACTAATTTACTTATTGATCACCTTGCATACTCTTTGATCATCTATTGGGATAAAGAGAGGCATTCTCTCCCCCGCTCCCATGCCCCTAACGGAGGCCGAACGTCCGGGAGGGTAGTCCTTATGAAAACATGTACATCTTGTGCCATTAATTACATATGATTCTTTTGCATCTAATTCATTAGATTTTACTCATTTGAAATGTAAATTAATTATATAGATCATCCACTTATACTTTAATGACATCTTGATCTATCAGGACTTTAAAGGTTGCTCTTTTATGTACTTAAATAATACAACTTGATCATATGTGAAGTTTTGGACCTAATTGGTCATCATGAAATGGTTTCATTTCAAAATTAGTTACTTATATTATGTATGGTACCCTATTGAACCATGATCTCATACTCATAAGTTATAATTTCCTTATAATATTTCAAGCACTCACTTTTGTGATTTGAAATGATCTAGTTCACTTAGTTTGTTTTTTAGGGAAATCAGGTGCTAGATAAGGCAGTAGACACAAAAAAATAAATCTTGAGTCCCTAACAAGTACGATCATGTCAACAATAATGTATCTTAGAAAGAGAATAATAAGAGTTATACCCTGTCCTAGAGCAAGTCCAAGGACAACTCTTGATGTAGGGATATTCTTCTTCTCCAAGCAACAACACGCTTCTTCTTCTAGAAGCAACACTCGAACAGTCATCGGCAACAGCCTCCTGGTGCAATAGCACAGATGGCGGTTGACGACATCCATGTAGAGACAGAAAACATCCTACTTCCTCTAGAGTAGTCTACATAGACCACTGGAAACTCTACGTTGTGCTACTAGAGCCAGTGGGAAGGAGTTGTCCCTTTAGACATTAGTGTACTAGCAATGATTCCCTCTCCCACAATTGTATCTCTCTTGCTATTGTTGGTATGTATGCCCTGCGAGCCAATCATGGGATGATTGGTGGGATACATTAAGATTGATTTGATAAACAACAAAGGCAAGATTCCAATTCTTTCTAGTTCAGTCATATGAGATAATGATAGAACAAATTGAATGTCTAGAGAATGACATTACTCAATGACGTATGCTTTCAGGTTGAGGACCTGAACGATGAGATCATACGGATGCTAAGAGTTTGTACATTCTTATTATGTCCCTAGTCGGATGTTATTGTGGAAGGTAGATAGACAATAATGACACACAAGACTACATTGTGGTGTTGGTTGATGACAAAATCTTGTTAGTCATGATATGGAGATATCAAACCAAACACATAGGTACTTGTTAGAGAACAAGTGTACCAGACAGACCCACCCTGAGTTTGACATATGGAACCATGATATGGTAGTCACAGTCAGTTCTCCCAGTGATAGTGGTGAGTGTGATTCTTTGACCTAAAATCACTACACTCAACACATGTCATTGGGTATACTTTGACATCATCAAACACAATCCTGAAACATGGGTTGTTATAAAGGTGATGATTGGGTGGCTTTGACACATGGGGCTTTTGAGGGGTGAGTGATAGATATGGGATTTTTTCCCTCCTGAGGGAGTTTGATATCCATGGCCACTTGATGAGTAGGATTGAGATAGGCGTGCACACACTTGTGTGAATTAGTATGTGATATTGATGTCATACATATCTCCTCCAATCTACTCTGAGGTCAAGAAAGTGAATGAACGTTGACAGAATGATTGTTCCATGCCTTTTCATTTGGGATATCAAAGACAAAGGAATTATACATTCATTGTAACACCATTCACGGATTGTAGGATTGAAATTTGTTCTCCAACTTTCTATTTCACTTGGGTAGAACTAATGTGCGACTAGGCACCGCTCCTTGCTTGTGAAGTCATACGTGTTATGGACTTTCACTACCAATATGAAATGGGCCTACAGGGTCACACACATAGGATTTAACCTAGAAGAGGAGTTTATCCACAAACAATGTTTAGATTGATTACTAAAGGAGTTTAGTAGTTCAATTAAACACTCAATCAATTGATAACTCAGTATCATAGTGTTCAAGGTGTTGGATCGATTGATTAGAGTATCAGATTGATTGAAACTGCAATTGACTGATTTTGCACAGTCTGCACTCCCAATCAATCAGCTCATGTGATGAACCGATCGACTCAGGTTGGTGAACCGATCAGCTCATGTGTTGAACCAACCAGCTCAGGACAGGTTGAGATGACCGATTCAAGGGTTGAACCGATCAGCTCAACTGGTCCAACCAAGCAAGTTGGGAAAGTCACGTTGACAAGAAATTTTTCTTCGTTTCACTTGTCCAATTTGTTTGGAACAAGGATTGGTATTTTATCAATTTGAAACAAAAGAAGAAAAAGTCAATCACGAAATGACCACGGAAGTGAACTGACCAGTTTAGAAGTAAATCGATCGGCTCAGGTGTCCCAACTGACCGGTTCACATGTGAACCGATCGGCTCAGGTCCCCAACTGATCAGTTCAGCTGGCACAGTTGGTTGTTTTGTAGAAAATATCAAATCCTTCTACTCCTTCTTTAATCTCGCATTGCCCGGGGTAGAGAACCATGTCCCATGACCCTCCTATATATAGGGGTATTGGGGGCTTCTCAAGTTCAACTCAGAACACCATTTTCTCTACAAAGTTGTCATTCTCTCTGGTTGTGGTAACCAGGAGAGCCCGAGCAAGTGTTACCCGATAAGGGAGGAGCAACAAGGGAAAGACAACTACAGAAAAGCGACTAGTGGTAGGAGAGTGTATCAGTGACTAGTAAACCGAAATGAGTGTACGACTCCTTCTGGTGCCTTGTGCGATAAGGCGATCGGAGTTCCAGGTGGTCCATGTGGGATACTTCAGAGGCGGGAGACTTCTGCCACTCAAAGGACAGCTGTCAATCCTGATAGTCCTAGTAAGACCAGGAGCTACACAGACACCATCCAAGATCGGAGGTGAAGACCACACAAGTCGTGAGGTAATGTCATCGAGCAAGCCTCGGGACAAGGAACGCCTCTACAAACCATCATTCGTACTGTATAGATGTTGACGTGATTCCTTTATACTGGGTTCAGGGAGAAGGAAATTTTTGTTTCCGCTGCCTTCTCTGTCTCCCCTAAAACCTAACAATGGTATCAGAGCCACATCAACTGCTCTATACTTTAGGATTATTGATGTGATCGATTTTGGTTTGTCACATTTATTTATTGCATACGATGCGAATAAAATTGGATTTATACATGTCCAATCCTATATCCACAAATCCCAATATACATATATGATATGTAATATGAATGCACTCGATACACGTCGCCCTTAAACAAGTTGTGTGGTGGATGTATAGTGTGGTTATGGACAATAAACCATATATTTGTGTTCTTGGTTGAATGTGGTTGCTTGCATCTCGGTCTGCACACCGATTCCCTACCTCCTTTTCTTGATGTAACTCGAGATAACTTGAGATTTCTTTCCTACCTTTTCTCCCCCCAAATGTAACTCGGGGTTTCTCACTTCAAATGTAAAATAGGATAGATCTTTTATTTCCTATTATGTCAAAGAACGGAAGACAACCTGACGACAAATGAGATTATCAGTTCAAGGCATGAACCGATCGGTTGGCGTTCCAGACGAGCAATTTGTAGAGCGAGACAAGCGGGTGGAGGCCATGAGGATATGCACGATGACCAAATGAACTGATTGGTTGGAGGAGCCAATAGATCAGTTGGTGGCACCCAACTGACCGACCTGATGGTGAGACGATCAATCATGGATATGAGTTGATCAAACCCAGTAAGGCAAAGCACAAAGTTCATCTTGTACATGTTACATGTGATGTAGACCTAGATGACCATGATTCATCTTGGCTCGAGGAATCACATTAGGATGGCCATATTCATCGCTTTTATCATTTCACATGTTTTCTGTGGGATATAACATGTATATAATACATACTATGTATTGTGGTAATTGGATATGATACATACCTATAAACCAAATCCCTCATTAAATATTAAAGTTTTAGATGCCTTCCAAATGCAACACACATAAAAAGCTTGATCGACCAAGTGTGGGCACGCCCTAGCATGGTGCACCGTCTATCACGTGGAAGCGGGAAGGATGGATATGTGGATCTGCCCAAGCAGGGTGCATATTCATCGTGTTGGCTTTGGGTCAGACTTAACAAGGTGACCTAGATAGGATCTAGCACCTTGAGGCATGGAGGTGATCATGACAAGGATTCACACATGACATCTTTTAAGAGTTGCATATGATGCAATTGGTAAAAGTTGTCTACCTGGAAGATCAAAGTTGTGGGTGACATCCCTTGTTGATCCATGACTTAGAGGATTTTAGGATCTTGAACCCACAAGAAGGTTGTATGCTGGAATCTTCGGAATTGATGGTGAGGGCTATCAATTTGAACAAAAATAGTGGGAGTGATAATTAATTAAAGTCCTAATTATATCGTCAACCTTTCAAATCAATCAAATAAGTCAAAATTAAGTTTTTGGACTAAATTGCATATATTTCCTTTTGTAAAATAAATGGCTAATCAACAATAATCACTTTATTTGTGATCGGTCCTTAAGACCAACAAATTAAATGGGAATAATTCCACAACTGGTTAGGACGTTGAGAAGTGTTCTCAATCAAAGAGTGAAAGTTGTGAGTCCTAGCTATACCAGAACCAGATGAACTCAATCCCACCACCCAAATGCTGAAAATATGCTTATGGAAGCATACCGAGTATGATATTGATGTGGAGTGCTTGATGTTGTGTTCTCTGAACTACGAGTTGCAGAGACAACATGAGACATATGTTGTCTCCAAGACATTGCCCTAGTATGTCATGATAGAAGGAGATCCAATAAGGTATTCAGATACTCAATGTGATTTGGTATGTGGAAAAACCTGACTAAGAAGGATTCCCTCTGAGCCAAGAGTTGGCTACTGGTATGATACTACAAATGTTGCAATAATCATATAGTTCATGATGAACTACAACATGAACAACTTTGACAAACATTGACAACGTTGTTGGACATGTTGAGGACAATATAGGCAAAGATGAAGAAAGACAAACCCTAATATTTGATGTGATAAATAAAGGGTAAGTCTAAAAGTCAAGGACAAAGGCAAAGCAAAGAAGCATTCTGATGCTAGCCAACAATCCAAGCTGTCTTCAGCCTCAAGGCCCAAGGGAGGGTGTACTAGGGAAATGCCCTCTATATCTGGAAGAACAAAAGAAGACAAAAGGAGGGGATAGAGATCTCTACCTAAGGTATCATGAAATGAACCGCTTCTGAGGTATACGATACCAAGATGAAGATCTAACATATATGATATGTAAGATTTACAAAGAAGTGATGGGCTTTACAAAAGGACCAAGAAAGGAGTACCCATCATTGGAGAAAGTGTTTCTGCCATATATAGGAGTACCTTTCAGTTTATTTCAGCCTAAAGGGCACGAAATAGAGTTGAGAACTGCTATTTCAATTTGCAAATAGAAACACTTTATTTTTGCATCTTGTAGTGATAAGATGGCTATCAATATAGTTGATGTATCAAAGATATGATCTTTGTGGCAATGACTTATTTATCTTATGGTACTTGGTATGCTTATGATAAAATGATACCTAAAAGTTATTGATAACTCAAACAATCAAATTAGCATAAATCATGAGAAATTCATTTCTTATTATCATATGATGGATAAATCTAGACTCTTTTGGTTAGAGAACCAGTAAGAGACATGAATCTCTTGAACATGATCAATCTTTTCTAGTCATTGTGGGAAATTGATTATCCTATTAGGTATAATACACGTGATGTATTTACATACCTATTGGACTTAATGCTAGTACTTCAAATGGAGTTTAGAGAAATACCAATATGAATATCTTGAAGTGTTCAAGAATACCATAGATGAAGTACGGATTTGGTAAAGTGTTAATTCTTGATGAGATCAATGAATGAAATACTTGAACCAAATGTTTGAGAACCTTGTGAGAGATTATGATAGTGTATCATAGTGAACTCATGATTAAGGCATGGTGATGTCTAAATCAAGAAGGAGTCATACTCCAAGGAGTTAGAGGATGATTATCAAATAACTAAGTTCTTCTTAAATAAAGAATATCCTATACTAATAAAGGATATTAAGAATCACAAAGTGTTGTGAGTTCTCAAATTCCTTAAATAGATACACCTCAAATATCTATGTGATGAGTTGGTCATGTGATGAGTCAACTATCTAGATGATGAGGAATTGGATTTTGAGTTATGGTTTATGACCATTACATCCTAAATAACTTCCATGTAACAATAAGGTATGACCTGGATGGTAGCACCCATTGGGATGAAATCCATAAGTGTGAATGAGTCTTAAGTGTTAAGACACATGGATAACATTTTGAGAAGGATGATGCTTGTTGATTGCAACTTAATGACTAAAAGATTTGGCATATGGATACTAAAACTGTATTCCTATGAGGAATAAAACAAGGATGTGTATGTGACACAACCTATAAGGTTTATGAATCCATTAATGCAAATGAAGTCTATAAGTTACAATGGACTAATCAATGTGATTGATTTACAAGAAACTCAGAATTATGATCTTTACTTTGATAATATAGTCAAAGGGTTTGACTGATATGACAAAGATATAGAAGAGATCTGTGATTTAGTGGGAGCGTATTTGCATTCCACATGTTGATGTGAAATGAAAATGTTCTAGAATGGAGACCTTTGTGGAAATAATCTTTAGGGAAGATAGACACATTTTCTATGTAATAGGGATAGAGATCTATAAAGATAGTTCTTGAAAACCTCTTGACCTACAAAGAGAAAGCATACATTGGCAATCTATATTGAAGGGTTCAGTGTGCATAGATTTAGTGAGAGAAAACTTATCCATAATACATGGAGTTAGTATCCCAATTCCAAGTGTCCAATTCTTATAAAGAATGGAAACACTAATATAGATAAGGATCTATCATGTATGTAATCATCGCATCATCTTGCATGTATGGATATGGCAAGAACAAAATGCATTTATCATCTTGTATGTAGAACATGACAATATGATATGCTCATCCTGATAACTCGTATGTGGGACATGATGAGTGGATGTCTGTCTAGTTCTAGTAAAGGTTAATAGAATACCATAAGAACTTGATAAGTATTTGAGAAGTACTAGTTCTATGGAAATAAGGAAGGGTTCACTGTAAAGAGTTACACTGCTGTGAACTTCCGAAAAGGATAGAAAATTAATCGCAAAATATATGGGATATATAAAAGTGAATGTTTGTTGATAAAGCCATTTAAAAGGAAAAGCTGAGTATTCGTGTGTTAGAGAACATTAGTGGATACTATATGGATCAGGAAGTTCATGAGATGAACTTATAGATATTCCGGTCATTGATGACAAATAAGGAGTACTTGGTCATGCAATGTGGCTAAAGGTTAGCAAAGGAATACTAGATTGCATATTATGACAACTCCATCTCATACGGGTGATGTACAACGAAGAGATGAGAGACATGCAGTTAATACTAATTTTGTCAAGGTTTTTCCATAACTCACTATGATAGCACTAGAGCATAGTAGCATGTGGGACATGTTTGAAGATCACTAAGAATATGATTCAAGGGTGATTGGCTCACAGTGCAAGTGGGAGTCTGTTGGTATGTATGCCCTGAGAGCCAATCATGGGATGATTGGTGGGATACATTAAGATTGATTTGATAAACATCAAAGGCAAGCTTCCAATTCTTTCTGGTTCAATCATATGAGATAATGATAGAACAGATTGAATGTCTAGAGAATGACAATACTCAATGACGTATGCTTTCAGGTTGAGGACCTGAATGATGAGATCATACAGATGCTAAGAGTTTGTACATTCTTATTATGTCCCTAGTCATATGTCATTGTGGAAGGTAGATAGACAACAATGACACACAAGACTAGATTGTGGTGTTGGTTGATGACAGAATCTCGTTAGTCATGATATGGAGATATCAAACCAAACATATAGGTACTTGTTAGAGAACAAGTGTACCATACAGACCCACCGTGAGTTTGAAATATGGAACCATGACATGGTAGTCATAGTCAGTTCTCACAGTGATGGTGGTGAGTGTGATTCTTTGACCTGAAATCACTACACTCAACACATGTCATTGGGTACGCTTTGACATCATCAAACGCAGTCCTGAAACATGGGTTGTTATAAAGGTGATGATTGGGTGGCTTTGACACATGGGGCTTTTGAGGGGTGAGTGATAGATATGGGATTTGTCTCTCCTGAGGGAGTTTGATATCCATGGCCACTTGATGAGTAGGATTGAGATAGGCGTGCACACACGTGTGAATCAGTATGTGATATTGATGTCATATATATCTCCTCCAATCTACTATGAGATCAAGAAAGTGAATGAACATGGACAGGATGACTGTTCCATGCCTTGAGTTCATTTGGGATATTAGAGATAAAGGAATTATACATTCACTGTAATACCATTCATAGATTGTAGGATTGAAAGTTGTTCTCCAACTTTCTATTTCACTTGGGTAGCACTGATGTGCGACTAGGCACCGCTCCTTGCTTGTGAAGTCATAAGTGTTATGAACTTTCACTGCCAACATGAAATGGGCCTGTAGGGTCACACACATAGGATTTAACCTCGAAGAGGAGTTTATCCACAAACAATGTTTAGATTGATTACTAAAGGAGTTTAGTAGTTAAATTAAACACACAATCAATTGATAGCTCAGTATCATAGTGTTCAAGGTGTTGGACCGATTGATTAGAGTATCAAATTGATTGAAATTGCAATTGACTGATTTTGCACAGTCTGCACTCCCAACCGATCGGCTCATGAGATGAACCGATCGGCTCAGGTTGGTGAACCGATCGGCTCATGTGATGAACTGATCGGCTCAGGACAGGTTGAGATGACTGGTTCAAGGGTTGAACTGATCGGCTCAACTGGTCCAACCGAGCATGTTGGGAAAGTCTAGTTGGCAAGAAATTTCTCTTCGTTTCACTTGTCTAATTTTATTGGAACAAGGATTGGTATTTTATCAATTCGAAACAAAAGAAGAAAAAGTCAATCGGGAAATGACCAAGGAAGTGAACCAACTAGCTCAGAAGTGAACTTATCGGCTTAGGTGTCCCAACCGACTGGTTCAGGTGTGAACTGATCGGCTCAGGTCCCCAACCGATCGGTTCATGCTTGAAATGATCGGTTCAGCTGGCGCAGTTGGTTGTTTTGTGGAAAATCTCGAATCCTTCTAGTCCTGCTTTAATCTCGCATTGCCCGGGGTAGAGAACTCTGTCCCATGACCCTCCTATATATAGGGGTATTGGAGGCTTCTCAAGTACAACTCAGAACACCAGTTGCTCTGCAAAGTTGTCGTTCTATCTGGTTGTGGTAACCAGAAGAGCCCGAGCAAGTGCTACCCGATAAGGGAGGCACAACAAGGGAAAGACAACTACAAAAAAGTGAGTGGTGGCAGGAGAGTGTGTCGGTGACTAGTGCACCGATGGGAGGGTACGACTCCTTCTGATGCCTTGTGCAACAAGGCGATCGGAGTTCCAGGTGGTCCATGTGGACCACTTCAGAGGCGGGAGACTTCTTCCACTTGGAGGACAGTTGTCAATCCTGACAGTCTTGGTAAGACCAGGAGCTGCACAGACACCGTCCAAGACCGGAGGTGAAGACCACGCAAGTCATGAGGTAATGTCACCGAGCAAGCCTCGGGAGAAGGTACGCCTGTACAAACCATCCTTCCTACTGTATAGATGTTGATGCAATTCCTTTATACTGGGTTCAGGGAGAAGAAAATTTTTGTTTCTGCTACCTTCTATGTCTCCCCTAAAACCCAACATCTATCCCTCCCTTTTATGTGTAGCACTTGATTAGGCTCTCTATTGGTTACCATAACCATAGATGAAAATGATTGTCAGAGCTGATTGTTGTGTTTGAGAACCCCCCAGTACCCTTCTAATTTTAAGAGAGGCTAGGGTCAGGGTTTCCAGGGTCTGTGAGTCAAGGAGACCTAATTCATAATATTTTTGGAAACTACAAATAGTGAACTGATCAGTTCACTATCCAACTTTCCTGTTCAAAGGTGAACTGGTCATTCATCTCATGAACCGATTGGTTCATGTACTCTCTTGTCTAGAATTGAATTGGAATTCAATATTCAATTCATGCAAAATCATGACACCAACATTAATCCTTGATCCAATTAAATTGATCATTGATGTGAACAACCCATATGGTCAACTGGTCGATTCACATCATGAAATGGTCATTTCACATCATGAAATAGTTGTTTCATATGTGAAATGGTCACTTCACATGTCTAGGTCAGGAAAATATTCATCCAATTGTGTTTCTTATTGACCTGACACTCCAACTATTTGGTTCAACACTTGAATCGGTTGGTTCAAAGTCTAGTCAGTCAATTTTTAACCTTAGTTGTTTAATTAGATACCTAAAAACTTTTAGTAATAAAGTTAAACATCATTCCTAAATGAAGTCCTATTCCAATTGCATCCTATGTGTGTGACCCTATAGGTCCCAAATTTCGTCGGTAGTGAATTCCATAACCAACTTATGACATCACAAGCAATGAGCGGTATCTAGCAACACATCATTGCTACCCAAGTAGTTTGGAAAGTTGGAGAACAAATTCAACCTACAATCCATGATTATTACCATGATCATATAGTTCCTTTGTCTTTGATATACGTATTGAACTTGAGCATAGAATCGACATCCTCTTCAACATTCAATCCATGTTCCTTGAACTAAAGTAGATTGTCTAACATGCACATGAGCTCACATATCATATATTGAGTCACATAAGTATGGACATACATTTCTCAGTCTTTCTTATCATGTGGCATGGATATCAATCTCCAATACGAGGGACAAACCACATCTACATCACTCACACTCAATCCCAATATGTCATATAGTACCCGAGCATCACCTTTATGGAAATTGTTATTCAAGTTCACGTTGGATGATGTCAAATTCCAACAAATGACATGTGATCAGTCTAGTGATTTATGTCTAGGAACCATAATCACCAGTATCACTATGAGAATTGATTGTGATTACCATTCCATGGTATCCATTTATCACTTTTAAGGTGTGTCTGTCTGAATCCCTTTTCTCTAACATGTACATGTGTGCTTGACTTGATATCATATATCATGACTAATGAGACTCTATCATCAGTCAACACACATTCTAGTCTTATGTATTACTATTGTCTATTTTGCTTCTGTAGTAATATCCGACTAGGAACATAACAAAAATGTATGTACTTGTCTCATACATATGATCTCACTGTTCAGGCTTCAAACCTGAAGACATATTTCATTGAGTAACATCATTCCTTAGATATATACTATGTATGCATCATCATATCATGATTGAGACAAACATAATAGATAGGATTATCTTTACAATTATCAAACCAGGTATCTATTGCCACATTCCAATAGTTATATGATTGGGGCACTCTAGCCATACATACCAACATACTCCCACTTACACTTCAAGCCAGTCTCTCATGAATCTTATTCCAACTGATCTTAACATGTCCATCATGTTTCTACTATGCAAGTGCTTTCATATAGGGTTAGCAACATTTTCTTTTAGTCGATATTTTGCAAGTTTCACATCTCTTCGTTGTACAACATTTCATATGAGATGGAAGTGATGTAGTATTCTATTTGTGTTTCCTTGCCTAAATGGTGCTCTATTGTTGTCATAGTTTCTCGATTGTGTCATTAATGGTTTGAACTTCCAACAAGCTCATCTATATGAACTTCTAGATCCATATAGTATCCTCTATTGTTCTCATGACACCAAGATACTTGGATTCTCTTCTAGCATTAAAACTCTATCTCTAGCTCAAAACTTTTCCATCTTTACAGTTCTCATTTTATAGTCAAACACAAATTTAGATTGCAATTGTTAATTTTATTTATCATTTTGGAAGCTTGCATCAGCGTAACCCTTTACACCCAACTCTTCCATGATATCATAACCAAGGAACCAATCCTTTTAGTGCTTCTCAAGTACTTAAGGATGTTGTAACAACCCCGCCTCCCAGTAACCCCCAATTAAGGGAGACCAAAAGGTCAGAGTCATTATCCCAATTTCCAGATCAAAGGTTCGACAAATAATCAATAATAATTATCAAATTCTACTCACTAAACTAAGAGGCTGTAATAAAAATTAACTTTTCATACCTTTTTTAAAAATTTGGATATCTACTTCTATCCACATAGAGTCTATTCTAACTAATCCTCCTTTGAACTTTAATTCATATTTAAGTCCACATATGCCACTTTACTATTTGTTCTTTTCACTTGTACCTAAAATGCCGATAAACAAAACGTCGGTCAGCATAAAGCTGGTATGTGGAGGAAACAATAATCATGTAACTATGATAACAATGTAATCAACCAATTATCATTTAACAACCAAGATTATGACTTAAGAAATACTACTCAATCCTTACTTATCCCCTATCTCTGTGTTGTCCCTGTAGTGGGCCTGGATGCTACCTTCATCTCGGTAGATCCCCATTAAACCCCGCACGATCCTACCTAATAGGTATATCAATATCTATGGTTGAGTCGCATGGCACTGCCCATAGGTAGCCCAATCCCTAACTCATGGTGTGCTGAAAAGTCGCATGGCACTACCCATAGGTAGCCCAATCCCTAACTCATGGTGTGTTGAAAAGTCGCATGGTACTACCCATAGGTAGCCCAATCCCTGACTCAAGGTGACTTGATGGACCTACCCCATTGGTAGCCATGTACTAAGTCATCCAATGACCTGATGAACCTACCCCATAGGTAGCCATGTACTAGGTCAAACTATTAAGCCACAGAGGGGACTAGGATCTGATCTAGTAGGCACATATCTTAAGTGATAATCATATCCACATTATAGTTTGCATGAATTAAATTCATCCAACAGTTTAATTAAAGTCATCGAGGAAAACTTTGGAAAACCTCAAAAAACTAATTCGAGATATTCATAAGCGTAATCGCATACCTGTCAGGATGATTTGATACAGAATAATACAATCAAGAAATCCAAATAGGAAAGCAAGCACATTAAGAGATCCTGAAATATGCATACAACTTTCTATTATTAAACATTCCATCAAGATCTACTAAACCTAGCTCGCCTCCTAGGGTTTCTATTCCTTTTTAGTGTTTCACTTGCAATTAGGGTTTTTCTTGCACTTTTATTACAACAAACCCTAATTAGGCAAAATAACTCACAAACCCTAATTATTATAACCTATCCCATATAACAGGCTTAGGATCATCATTTAACAACATTTTTCACCTATTTCAAATTAAATATGATCTCTTCCTCTTTTACCCTAAATTACGGTTTCTAGATGCATTATCATGTAATCTTGGTTTAAACCCCTAAAACATCCAATTTCTCATCTAGATCAGGTTCGAATATAATATTATCATTCAATAGGTTATTATTACTTAAATTATCCCATTAAGCATACTAGATTCAACCTTTAATCACAATTAGGGTTTTTAACCTAACTTTAATGCACTTTTCATCAACTTAATGTACTTTTACAATTCGAAACATAATCAAGATTTAATATCATTTTTATTGGATTCCTCTCATTCTCCTAATCAATTTTCATATATAATTTATCTAAATCCGAGCTACCAGTTATCTTCTATGAATTTTGCAAGATAAGGATAATTGGGCCAATCAAAGGCCGCCACATCACCTTTATTTCCTATTATTACTTTGTTGATGAACAACTCAAGATAGGGCGAAAGGACCTACCTGTCCTTGGGTCTTGAATACTAGGATGGGGGCATAAGGGTCTTTTAACTCTATCCTTCTTCTTCCTAGCGTGGGGCGCGACTCAGCCTGGATGCTCGGTCGTTCGTACAGCACGAGGCACCGATGCCCGCCACAGAAAGGCTGGTGGTGCCTACCGCCGACCTGTTTCCTTCACTCCGCCCAGGTCGTCTCCTCTGGATCCGCCTACCCCTTCCTCTAACCATGTTGACAGAGGTTACAGACCTCTGTCGGTCCTTCCTTCAGGCTCCCTAAAGTCTATGAACGTAGCTATCAACAGAGCCTGACCTACGACGGTCAAGAACCCTGAGTTGGCTGGGTTCTCCTCCTCTTGCCTTGCCGCCCCATGACCTGGGATGTTACGATTGGGATGTCTTGGTAGCACCCATTGGGATGAAATCCATAAGTGTGAATGAGTCTTAAGTGTTAAGACACATGGATAACATTTTGAGAAGGATGATGCTTGTTGATTGCAACTTAATGACTAAAAGATTTGGCATATGGATACTAAAACTGTATTCCTATGAGGAATAAAACAAGGATGTGTATGTGACACAACCTATAAGGTTTATGAATCCATTAATGCAAATGAAGTCTATAAGTTACAATGGACTAATCAATGTGATTGATTTACAAGAAACTCAGAATTATGATCTTTACTTTGATAATATAGTCAAAGGGTTTGACTGATATGACAAAGATATAGAAGAGATCTGTGATTTAGTGGGAGCGTATTTGCATTCCACATGTTGATGTGAAATGAAAATGTTCTAGAATGGAGACCTTTGTGGAAATTATCTTTAGGGAAGATAGACACATTTTCTATGTAATAGGGATAGAGATCTATAAAGATAGTTCTTGAAAACCTCTTGACCTACAAAGAGAAAGCATACATTGGCAATCTATATTGAAGGGTTCAGTGTGCATAGATTTAGTGAGAGAAAACTTATCCATAATACATGGAGTTAGTATCCCAATTCCAAGTGTCCAATTCTTATAAAGAATGGAAACACTAATATAGATAAGGATCTATCATGTATGTAATCATCGCATCATCTTGCATGTATGGATATGGCAAGAACAAAATGCATTTATCATCTTGTATGTAGAACATGACAATATGATATGCTCATCCTGATAACTCGTATGTGGGACATGATGAGTGGATGTCTGTCTAGTTCTAGTAAAGGTTAATAGAATACCATAAGAACTTGATAAGTATTTGAGAAGTACTAGTTCTATGGAAATAAGGAAGGGTTCACTGTAAAGAGTTACACTGCTGTGAACTTCCGAAAAGGATAGAAAATTAATCGCAAAATATATGGGATATATAAAAGTGAATGTTTGTTGATAAAGCCATTTAAAAGGAAAAGCTGAGTATTCGTGTGTTAGAGAACATTAGTGGATACTATATGGATCAGGAAGTTCATGAGATGAACTTATAGATATTCCGGTCATTGATGACAAATAAGGAGTACTTGGTCATGCAATGTGGCTAAAGGTTAGCAAAGGAATACTAGATTGCATATTATGACAACTCCATCTCATACGGGTGATGTACAACGAAGAGATGAGAGACATGCAGTTAATACTAATTTTGTCAAGGTTTTTCCATAACTCACTATGATAGCACTAGAGCATAGTAGCATGTGGGACATGTTTGAAGATCACTAAGAATATGATTCAAGGGTGATTGGCTCACAGTGCAAGTGGGAGTCTGTTGGTATGTATGCCCTGAGAGCCAATCATGGGATGATTGGTGGGATACATTAAGATTGATTTGATAAACATCAAAGGCAAGCTTCCAATTCTTTCTGGTTCAATCATATGAGATAATGATAGAACAGATTGAATGTCTAGAGAATGACAATACTCAATGACGTATGCTTTCAGGTTGAGGACCTGAATGATGAGATCATACAGATGCTAAGAGTTTGTACATTCTTATTATGTCCCTAGTCATATGTCATTGTGGAAGGTAGATAGACAACAATGACACACAAGACTAGATTGTGGTGTTGGTTGATGACAGAATCTCGTTAGTCATGATATGGAGATATCAAACCAAACATATAGGTACTTGTTAGAGAACAAGTGTACCATACAGACCCACCGTGAGTTTGAAATATGGAACCATGACATGGTAGTCATAGTCAGTTCTCACAGTGATGGTGGTGAGTGTGATTCTTTGACCTGAAATCACTACACTCAACACATGTCATTGGGTACGCTTTGACATCATCAAACGCAGTCCTGAAACATGGGTTGTTATAAAGGTGATGATTGGGTGGCTTTGACACATGGGGCTTTTGAGGGGTGAGTGATAGATATGGGATTTGTCTCTCCTGAGGGAGTTTGATATCCATGGCCACTTGATGAGTAGGATTGAGATAGGCGTGCACACACGTGTGAATCAGTATGTGATATTGATGTCATATATATCTCCTCCAATCTACTATGAGATCAAGAAAGTGAATGAACATGGACAGGATGACTGTTCCATGCCTTGAGTTCATTTGGGATATTAGAGATAAAGGAATTATACATTCACTGTAATACCATTCATAGATTGTAGGATTGAAAGTTGTTCTCCAACTTTCTATTTCACTTGGGTAGCACTGATGTGCGACTAGGCACCGCTCCTTGCTTGTGAAGTCATAAGTGTTATGAACTTTCACTGCCAACATGAAATGGGCCTGTAGGGTCACACACATAGGATTTAACCTCGAAGAGGAGTTTATCCACAAACAATGTTTAGATTGATTACTAAAGGAGTTTAGTAGTTAAATTAAACACACAATCAATTGATAGCTCAGTATCATAGTGTTCAAGGTGTTGGACCGATTGATTAGAGTATCAAATTGATTGAAATTGCAATTGACTGATTTTGCACAGTCTGCACTCCCAACCGATCGGCTCATGAGATGAACCGATCGGCTCAGGTTGGTGAACCGATCGGCTCATGTGATGAACTGATCGGCTCAGGACAGGTTGAGATGACTGGTTCAAGGGTTGAACTGATCGGCTCAACTGGTCCAACCGAGCATGTTGGGAAAGTCTAGTTGGCAAGAAATTTCTCTTCGTTTCACTTGTCTAATTTTATTGGAACAAGGATTGGTATTTTATCAATTCGAAACAAAAGAAGAAAAAGTCAATCGGGAAATGACCAAGGCAGTGAACCAACTAGCTCAGAAGTGAACTTATCGGCTTAGGTGTCCCAACCGACTGGTTCAGGTGTGAACTGATCGGCTCAGGTCCCCAACCGATCGGTTCATGCTTGAAATGATCGGTTCAGCTGGCGCAGTTGGTTGTTTTGTGGAAAATCTCGAATCCTTCTAGTCCTGCTTTAATCTCGCATTGCCCGGGGTAGAGAACTCTGTCCCATGACCCTCCTATATATAGGGGTATTGGAGGCTTCTCAAGTACAACTCAGAACACCAGTTGCTCTGCAAAGTTGTCGTTCTATCTGGTTGTGGTAACCAGAAGAGCCCGAGCAAGTGCTACCCGATAAGGGAGGCACAACAAGGGAAAGACAACTACAAAAAAGTGAGTGGTGGCAGGAGAGTGTGTCGGTGACTAGTGCACCGATGGGAGGGTACGACTCCTTCTGATGCCTTGTGCAACAAGGCGATCGGAGTTCCAGGTGGTCCATGTGGACCACTTCAGAGGCGGGAGACTTCTTCCACTTGGAGGACAGTTGTCAATCCTGACAGTCTTGGTAAGACCAGGAGCTGCACAGACACCGTCCAAGACCGGAGGTGAAGACCACGCAAGTCATGAGGTAATGTCACCGAGCAAGCCTCGGGAGAAGGTACGCCTGTACAAACCATCCTTCCTACTGTATAGATGTTGATGCAATTCCTTTATACTGGGTTCAGGGAGAAGAAAATTTTTGTTTCTGCTACCTTCTATGTCTCCCCTAAAACCCAACATCTATCCCTCCCTTTTATGTGTAGCACTTGATTAGGCTCTCTATTGGTTACCATAACCATAGATGAAAATGATTGTCAGAGCTGATTGTTGTGTTTGAGAACCCCCCAGTACCCTTCTAATTTTAAGAGAGGCTAGGGTCAGGGTTTCCAGGGTCTGTGAGTCAAGGAGACCTAATTCATAATATTTTTGGAAACTACAAATAGTGAACTGATCAGTTCACTATCCAACTTTCCTGTTCAAAGGTGAACTGGTCATTCATCTCATGAACCGATTGGTTCATGTACTCTCTTGTCTAGAATTGAATTGGAATTCAATATTCAATTCATGCAAAATCATGACACCAACATTAATCCTTGATCCAATTAAATTGATCATTGATGTGAACAACCCATATGGTCAACTGGTCGATTCACATCATGAAATGGTCATTTCACATCATGAAATAGTTGTTTCATATGTGAAATGGTCACTTCACATGTCTAGGTCAGGAAAATATTCATCCAATTGTGTTTCTTATTGACCTGACACTCCAACTATTTGGTTCAACACTTGAATCGGTTGGTTCAAAGTCTAGTCAGTCAATTTTTAACCTTAGTTGTTTAATTAGATACCTAAAAACTTTTAGTAATAAAGTTAAACATCATTCCTAAATGAAGTCCTATTCCAATTGCATCCTATGTGTGTGACCCTATAGGTCCCAAATTTCGTCGGTAGTGAATTCCATAACCAACTTATGACATCACAAGCAATGAGCGGTATCTAGCAACACATCATTGCTACCCAAGTAGTTTGGAAAGTTGGAGAACAAATTCAACCTACAATCCATGATTATTACCATGATCATATAGTTCCTTTGTCTTTGATATACGTATTGAACTTGAGCATAGAATCGACATCCTCTTCAACATTCAATCCATGTTCCTTGAACTAAAGTAGATTGTCTAACATGCACATGAGCTCACATATCATATATTGAGTCACATAAGTATGGACATACATTTCTCAGTCTTTCTTATCATGTGGCATGGATATCAATCTCCAATACGAGGGACAAACCACATCTACATCACTCACACTCAATCCCAATATGTCATATAGTACCCGAGCATCACCTTTATGGAAATTGTTATTCAAGTTCACGTTGGATGATGTCAAATTCCAACAAATGACATGTGATCAGTCTAGTGATTTATGTCTAGGAACCATAATCACCAGTATCACTATGAGAATTGATTGTGATTACCATTCCATGGTATCCATTTATCACTTTTAAGGTGTGTCTGTCTGAATCCCTTTTCTCTAACATGTACATGTGTGCTTGACTTGATATCATATATCATGACTAATGAGACTCTATCATCAGTCAACACACATTCTAGTCTTATGTATTACTATTGTCTATTTTGCTTCTGTAGTAATATCCGACTAGGAACATAACAAAAATGTATGTACTTGTCTCATACATATGATCTCACTGTTCAGGCTTCAAACCTGAAGACATATTTCATTGAGTAACATCATTCCTTAGATATATACTATGTATGCATCATCATATCATGATTGAGACAAACATAATAGATAGGATTATCTTTACAATTATCAAACCAGGTATCTATTGCCACATTCCAATAGTTATATGATTGGGGCACTCTAGCCATACATACCAACATACTCCCACTTACACTTCAAGCCAGTCTCTCATGAATCTTATTCCAACTGATCTTAACATGTCCATCATGTTTCTACTATGCAAGTGCTTTCATATAGGGTTAGCAACATTTTCTTTTAGTCGATATTTTGCAAGTTTCACATCTCTTCGTTGTACAACATTTCATATGAGATGGAAGTGATGTAGTATTCTATTTGTGTTTCCTTGCCTAAATGGTGCTCTATTGTTGTCATAGTTTCTCGATTGTGTCATTAATGGTTTGAACTTCCAACAAGCTCATCTATATGAACTTCTAGATCCATATAGTATCCTCTATTGTTCTCATGACACCAAGATACTTGGATTCTCTTCTAGCATTAAAACTCTATCTCTAGCTCAAAACTTTTCCATCTTTACAGTTCTCATTTTATAGTCAAACACAAATTTAGATTGCAATTGTTAATTTTATTTATCATTTTGGAAGCTTGCATCAGCGTAACCCTTTACACCCAACTCTTCCATGATATCATAACCAAGGAACCAATCCTTTTAGTGCTTCTCAAGTACTTAAGGATGTTGTAACAACCCCGCCTCCCAGTAACCCCCAATTAAGGGAGACCAAAAGGTCAGAGTCATTATCCCAATTTCCAGATCAAAGGTTTGACAAATAATCAATAATAATTATCAAATTCTACTCACTAAACTAAGAGGCTGTAATAAAAATTAACTTTTCATACCTTTTTTAAAAATTTGGATATCTACTTCTATCCACATAGAGTCTATTCTAACTAATCCTCCTTTGAACTTTAATTCATATTTAAGTCCACATATGCCACTTTACTATTTGTTCTTTTCACTTGTACCTAAAATGCCGATAAACAAAACGTCGGTCAGCATAAAGCTGGTATGTGGAGGAAACAATAATCATGTAACTATGATAACAATGTAATCAACCAATTATCATTTAACAACCAAGATTATGACTTAAGAAATACTACTCAATCCTTACTTATCCCCTATCTCTGTGTTGTCCCTGTAGTGGGCCTGGATGCTACCTTCATCTCGGTAGATCCCCATTAAACCCCGCACGATCCTACCTAATAGGTATATCAATATCTATGGTTGAGTCGCATGGCACTGCCCATAGGTAGCCCAATCCCTAACTCATGGTGTGCTGAAAAGTCGCATGGCACTACCCATAGGTAGCCCAATCCCTAACTCATGGTGTGTTGAAAAGTCGCATGGTACTACCCATAGGTAGCCCAATCCCTGACTCAAGGTGACTTGATGGACCTACCCCATTGGTAGCCATGTACTAAGTCATCCAATGACCTGATGAACCTACCCCATAGGTAGCCATGTACTAGGTCAAACTATTAAGCCACAGAGGGGACTAGGATCTGATCTAGTAGGCACATATCTTAAGTGATAATCATATCCACATTATAGTTTGCATGAATTAAATTCATCCAACAGTTTAATTAAAGTCATCGAGGAAAACTTTGGAAAACCTCAAAAAACTAATTCGAGATATTCATAAGCGTAATCGCATACCTGTCAGGATGATTTGATACAGAATAATACAATCAAGAAATCCAAATAGGAAAGCAAGCACATTAAGAGATCCTGAAATATGCATACAACTTTCTATTATTAAACATTCCATCAAGATCTACTAAACCTAGCTCGCCTCCTAGGGTTTCTATTCCTTTTTAGTGTTTCACTTGCAATTAGGGTTTTTCTTGCACTTTTATTACAACAAACCCTAATTAGGCAAAATAACTCACAAACCCTAATTATTATAACCTATCCCATATAACAGGCTTAGGATCATCATTTAACAACATTTTTCACCTATTTCAAATTAAATATGATCTCTTCCTCTTTTACCCTAAATTACGGTTTCTAGATGCATTATCATGTAATCTTGGTTTAAACCCCTAAAACATCCAATTTCTCATCTAGATCAGGTTCGAATATAATATTATCATTCAATAGGTTATTATTACTTAAATTATCCCATTAAGCATACTAGATTCAACCTTTAATCACAATTAGGGTTTTTAACCTAACTTTAATGCACTTTTCATCAACTTAATGTACTTTTACAATTCGAAACATAATCAAGCTTTAATATCATTTTTATTGGATTCCTCTCATTCTCCTAATCAATTTTCATATATAATTTATCTAAATCCGAGCTACCAGTTATCTTCTATGAATTTTGCAAGATAAGGATAATTGGGCCAATCAAAGGCCGCCACATCACCTTTATTTCCTATTATTACTTTGTTGATGAACAACTCAAGATAGGGCGAAAGGACCTACCTGTCCTTGGGTCTTGAATACTAGGATGGGGGCATAAGGGTCTTTTAACTCTATCCTTCTTCTTCCTAGCGTGGGGCGCGACTCAGCCTGGATGCTCGGTCGTTCGTACAGCACGAGGCACCGATGCCCGCCACAGAAAGGCTGGTGGTGCCTACCGCCGACCTGTTTCCTTCACTCCGCCCAGGTCGTCTCCTCTGGATCCGCCTACCCCTTCCTCTAACCATGTTGACAGAGGTTACAGACCTCTGTCGGTCCTTCCTTCAGGCTCCCTAAAGTCTATGAACGTAGCTATCAACAGAGCCTGACCTACGACGGTCAAGAACCCTGAGTTGGCTGGGTTCTCCTCCTCTTGCCTTGCCGCCCCATGACCTCAATTTACATCTGTTTCATTCTATAGTTGATAGGGTCCATCCAAGACCCCCGTGATCATCAAAACCTGTGATGGCCAGGGCCGGCAAGTACCCTCTTGTCCTGGTTAGCTCAGGCAAGCGTCGGACGGATGCGGAACCCAGGAAACCACTGCTTCATGCTCCTTCACATCCCTCCTTTTCACCTCCCTATAGAACCATGGTGACCTTGGATGGGGTGCATCATGACGGCCATCTAGGGACGTCTCTTTCTACTCATCACTGATTGGAAGGTCTAAGCCAGGAAGGCGGGGAATATGCAAGGGTTATCCATGGACAACCGGGAAGGGAGACACATGTCTGGGATCAAATAAAATCTAGTGGTCCTTACATATATACTTTAGAAGGAACCCTAATACTCCTCATGTAAGGGGAAAAGAAGGCAGAGTGAGAGACACTGAGAAAAAGACATCGGTTTTCCTTTATACACATCCTGGTTAGACATGAAAAAAATAGATCGACTTTCCATACGTGATTGCCAAAGGTTAAAGGCAAGGGATTGAATTAAACACATTCCCTTCTCCTTGTTTACAAAGTAATCCTCTCTTTTAATTATCTGCTTAATAATTCATATTCCTTAGTCATTAGGAAAACCAAATTTTATCTCCTTTATCTTCCTTGAGTTTGGCTTTTAATCCATTGGCCACGAAATTCTTCTTTCTTAAAGTAAATCATACCTCATTTTCAATAATATCAAAAAGTCATTAATTATGCATCACATTATCCTCTTACTTTGTATTATTTGTATTTTCTCTTTCTTCTTATTCATTGGGACTCCTTGAACCCCAAGAAATTCTATTATTTCAAAATTCCTTTTTAAGGATACTTATTATCCTTCTAGATGCATCTACATCCTTCATTTCACATTATCTTTCTTATTTCTTTATTAAGATATTCTTTTGCAAGGATTTCTCATTATCTTTCATTTCCTTTCCTCTTTTCTTGTTTCTTTTATTAGAAATCACATATAAACGAAATTTATTCTAGAGATTTCCATGTATTTCTCATAATTATTTTTCTTAATATTCATTAACTTGTATCCTTTTCTATTATTTGGACTTTTCCTCCTTTCTTCTCTTTTATATCCATTAATGGATTAATTTAATAATAGGAATCACGAAATTCCTATCAAAAGGGATATTTGCAAAGTAATCCATTGTTTGAAGCAAAGCATACAACCTTTTTAATTAAGTCTAATTCAAAAAATCTTTACATTTCAATTATGAAAACATATGCAAAATTGGGGTTGTAACAGATGTTCTTTATGGCATTCCAGTGACTTTCAATAGGATCTGGCAGATATCTTCTCATCAAGTGTAATACATATGAGACAACAAGATGAGTACATAACATTGCACATATTATAGATCCAATTACGAGTGCATATCGAATCTATCCATGTGTTCTTGTTCTTCACAACAACTGGGACACTATACTCCTGAGAGACTAACACCATGGAACATGGAAAATTTTTCTCTCATTCAGTCATTCATGTTGAACCCTTTCAACATCCTGCCAATATGGGCTTTTTCTTAGGTCAAGAAGATATCCACATCTATCTCCATATATCTCAATTTCTATCTCAGCTCTTCATAGGGAAGGTTCTTACTTGCTAGGTTTTAATATTTGTAGTATAAGGATGTTATTCCCCATCATTATGTGGAATATAAATATGCTCCAAAGAAATCTTTTGTAATAATAGATTTCTTATTCATTCTAACTCAAGTCAAACTCTTTCACTATCTTTCAAATTGAAGATTTCATCTTTGAGATTCTTAATTCAATCCAAAGATTGACCTTTGTAGTATATATAACTTTATTTCAATAATTGGATTTATAAAACCTTCAAGATTGTGTCATGTACACATCCTCTGCAATACTCCTATTAGAATTGTAGTTTTAACATCCATCTTTCCAAATCTTATATTCATATTGAGCTACATCAACAATCATGATCATGATGGAATTAACCATGCCAATTGGTGAAAGGATTTTGTCATGTTCAACACTTTGAACTAGTTTGAAACCATTTTCATCCAATCTTCTGTTATAGGTTTGACATGACCATCTATGTCAGTCTTCTTCTTGAAGACCCAATTGTATGTTTTGGGTTTTACCCCTTCAGGTGGATCCATCAAGGTCATACCTTGTTGATGTACATGGAGTCCATCTTGGACCTCATGTATTCAAGCCATTTCTCACACTCTGCTTCCTTAATATATTCTAGGTAGGTTGTTGACTCGTATTCTATGATCAACTCACCTCCTTTCTAAGTTATAAGATATCCTAATCTTTCAAACTCAAGGTGTTTTCCACTAGAACTACAAGTTCTTGTGTTGCATAAGGAACTTGAGATTCCACAAAAAAATGTGATTCTCATTGTTCCCACTGTACCCCTTTAGGTTAAATGTTTTCTTGTTTTTCTTGAAACTTTTGAGTTCTACTTTTACTCCCACTGATTCCTTTGGAACTAAGTTCCCCTTCAGGAATACAACCATCCTGGTCGATAAGCAACTTTGTTGTTGGACTAGAATATAAAGTAGTATTTAAAAAAATAGTATTTACATGATTTGTGGACAAAGATTTTCAAGAAACTATTTTCTTATATAAGCTTTCATCTATAATAACTATTAAAGTCATATTGCGACACTTCCCATACCATATCTCATATGGTATCTTTTGAACCATTTTAGATGGTACATTGTTTTAGTGTAAAGTAGGTGTCAAAAGGAAATCAGAAGATCAACTAGATTTATTGATATTTCACCATGACTTAACAAGGTGTGATTCTTTATTTCTAAAACATCATTATGTTTCAAGGTGAGTTCATTGTGATACACTATCACTCTCTCTGTAGAAGGTCCTCAAACTCTTGGTTTGAAATATTTCAACGTCGATCATATCAAAGTGTCTTAATACTTTTACCAAGTTAGTTACATACTCCATTCATGATCTCCTTGAACACTTGAAGAGACTCATACTTGTATTTCATTGTATACAAATTACCATATCTACTGATAACTACCTTTAGCATTTATTCTAAAAGGTATATATACATCACTGTGTATGAGCCCAAATATAATAGTCGCTCTCCTGCTACATCTACTGAAGATGCTTTTGTCATATTGCCCAATAAATAAGACTTACATGCCTCTATTGGTTCAACAACTAAAAGAGTCTAGGTAACCAAGATTATGGATTCTATAATTGTGTTTCTCATTTATGTGCTCTATATGACAATGATATAGGTATTCATTGTTTGAGTTATCAAGTAATTTAGTATATGTGTCATACACATTTGTCTCTAAAACTATTGAGTATAGATTGTGATACATTTCCACAATTTAAACATAATATTATTCTCCATACAAGATACATAATGTTTTCATCAATGGTAGGTAAATAATAGCAATTCACTAATTCTACTACATGCCCATGAATGATAGCTTCCAATTATAGAGGAAGCAACTCTTGCTCCACACAGTTTCTAGGTTACTTCTTCTCAGGTCTTGAAGTAGAGATTTCTATCTCCTTCTTCTTCTTGAGATCCTCTATATAAAAAGGCAATTCCTTGTCCAGTGTCCAAGAAGGTGAAAATGGTGGAACTTTCCTTCCTTAATCATTTAAGTGAAAAGGACATATTCCTTTTGCACTTACCATTCTCCTTATCTTGACTATATAAGACTTGGACTTCAACTTAGCTTTATAACTCTTCTTTGCCTTGCCTTTGTCCTTCAACTCTATTTCATTGATAATCATCATGGGTTTGTCCATCTTCATTTCTGTTTCGGCATTTATCAACATGCCACACATCTTAGACAATATTTTATCCATGTTACTCAAGTGATAGCACTTGATAAATTGGCCATATGATTCTAGCAATGATTGTAGAATCATATCCATGGACAACCCTTGACCTAAAAGAAATCCTAGTCTTTCCACATGCCCAATCATATTGAGCACATGGGGCTCTGCTGGATCTCCCTCTGTCAGTTTGCACCCAAATAGCACTTTTGAAGAAATTATACCTTGCTTACTTTACATGATTCTAAAGATGTGTTTCTATCTCAAGAATGTCCACGTTTTCATGTTATAAATGCAACTTATTGTTCATACAACTCAACATAAAGTCTTTGATGTCTACAACATCATTGATATGCTTCATGTATGCATCCATTTCAGCCTTAGGCACATTTGGAGCAGGTTCCTCGAGATCTAGTATTTCAAAGACAAAGAACTTTCGCTCAATAGTGAGAACACTTTTCAAAGTCCTAAACTAGATGTGTAAGTTAATTTCATGTCCTTTTCAAGGACTGATAGAAATGATAACATGTTGATGTTTTCCATTATATTCTACAAAAGAAATATTGCAACTTTGTCAAAACATTTTACATTGATTTGGCAATCTTATTGATATTAATTAGGCCTTTAATTAATTATCACTCCCACTATTTTTTTCAAATTAATAACCCTCATGTATCAATTCAGAAGACTACAACGCACAATTTTCTAGTGAGCCAACACCCAAAACAATTGAGTTATTACCCGTCCAACACTAGCGTCCATAACTAATTATTAAGGTAGGTAACTTTTGCCAATTGCGTCTCATGCAATTCTTGGATGGATGGTATGTGGAACTCCTTGCCAAAGTCCATATACATGCTTCTAGGTGTTTAATCTCATTAAGGACACCCAGTTAAGCTTAACCTAAAAGCCAACACAATAGAAATGCATCCCGTTTGATAGGATGACATAACCACCATCACACTTCCATGAGATAGACAATGCACTAGGCATGGCGTGCCCAGGCTTCAACAATCAAGCTTTTCATGCATTTTTCTTATAGAAAGCATCTAAGAGTTTATATTAGATTGAGGAACTTTATATAAAAATACATATACATATTCAATCACCACATACTTATAGTAGTATAATATACATGTTATATCCCACAAACGAAAGTATGCAATCATAAACATAAGTGATGGTTATGGACATATTAATGTAATTCCTTGGAGGCACAAGGAATTACTACCACCTAAGGTCTACATCATATGCAACAATCAGTTGTCAGTGAAGATCCATGCTAGAACCAATCTGAGTTGATCGGTTCAACTCTTGAACCAATTGTCTCGCCTCCTAGTTGCTTGGTTGGGCTATTGAATCAATTGTCTGATTCTATGGTTCAATCAATTTCTCGAATCCTCCAGTTGATCGGTTGGACCACCACTTAGTCGATTCATTCTTCTGTCCTTTGGCCCCCTTGGTCCTCTAGTTGATTTGTTTGTCTTACAAGTCGGTTGGTTCATCTAGTGCAAAATGTTTTCTCACAATGAAACATAAATTAAAACTATCTTATTTCTTATTACATTATAAAATAGAAAAACTCGAGTTACATTCGAGGGGAAATAGGAAGAAGAGAATTAATTTACATTTTGAAGGGAGGAGAGAGGCTCAATATGAAAATTCAGATATAAATAGGAATAAATAACCACAACCATGCACATATAGATCTAGGATTATTGGCGATAAACATGCTAACATCCATAATCAAAACCAATTTTAGGCGACACATGTAAAATGCATATATATATACATATATATATATATATAAATATATATATATATATATATATATATATATTAGTTTGTGAAATTTTATGTGGGAAATAAACATATATGCACATTAATTAGTTTAATATTTACATTATATGCGATAAAATAAATCCAATCATATCTTTTAAATCGAGATACATTGTAAATTGTTGTGGCTCTAATACTACTATAGGAAAATCAGGGCAACAGATTAAGCATTCGAAACAAAAAATTAAAGCTCGTTTCCCTAACAAGTAGGATCACATCAATACCAATGTATCTTAGAAATAGGTAACAAGAGATATACATGGTCATCGAGAAAGTCCAACAACAACTTTTGATGCAGTGACATGCTTCTCCTTCAAGCAACAATACACTTCTTCTTCTTCAAGAAAGAACACTTGAACAGTTGTTAGCAATAGCCTCTTGGTGCAACACCACAGAGGGCAGTTGACCGCATCCTTCTAAAGACAGGCAACAACCTCCTACCTCTAGAGTAGTCCACACGGACCATCGGGAGTTCCACATTACGCTACTAGAGCCAACAACAAGGAGTTGGCCCTTCAAACACCAGTGTAGTAGCACCAAATTCACTCTCCCACATTTGTCTCTCCCTTTATATCCCTCATTTTTACATGTAGGACTTGCTTGGGCTCTCTATTAGTTACCACAACCAAAGAGGACAGAAATTGTCAGAGCTCATTGTTGTGTTTGGAAAGCCCCCAATAACCCTTGATTTATAAGAGAGGCTAGGGTTAGGGTTTCGAGTCGATCTGATAGTCAAACATATAGAATTCACAAATTTTCTAGAAACTACAAATGGTGGACTGATCAGTTCACTACACAACCTATCGGTTCAGAGGTGAACCGATCGGTGCATCCCATGACTCATTTGGTTTATGTACATTCCTATCCATAATCAAATTGACATTCAATATTTGATTCATGTAAAATCATGACATCAACATCAATACTTGATCCAATTGAATCGATCATGGATCCATACAACCCAATTATGAACCAGTCAGTTCACATCATGAAATGGTTGCTTCATATGTGAAATGGCTATCTCACATATCCAGGTCAGGAAAATATTCAGTCAATTATATTTCCAGTTGATCTAAAACTCCAACCAAACTGTTTAACACTTGAACTGGTCGGTTCATAATCCAGTCAGTCAATTTTGAACCTCAATTGTTTAATTGAATATCTCAACACATTTAGTAATAAAATTGAACATTATTAATGAATAAACTCCTATTCCAAGTGCATCATATGCCTTTGACCCTATAGGTCCCAAATTACATTAGCAATGAATGTCCATAAATAGCTTATGGCATCACAAGAAATGAGCGGTATCTAGCAACACATCATTTCTACCCAAGTAGTTTTAAAAGTTAAAGAGAAACGTCAACCTACAATTTTTGATTAGTGTTACCATGATAATATAGTTCCTTTGTCTTTGATATCCATATTGAACTCCAGGAATGAAATTGTCATCTTGTTCAACATTCAATCCATGTTCCTTAAACTAGAGCAGACTGTCTGAGATGCACGTGAGCTCACTTATCACATATTGGGTCACATGAGTATGACCATACATTTCTCAGTCTCTCTTATCAACTGGCCTGGATATCAATCTTTTATAGAAGGGACAAATCTCATCTACATCACTCACTCTCAATCCCCATGTGTCACAGAGTACCAGAGAATCACCTTTATGGAAACCCTTATTCAAGGTCATGTTGGATGATGTCAAAGTCTAACAAACAACATGTGATGAGTGTAGTGATTTTAGGTCTAAGAACCACAATCACCATATTAATTATGAGAATTGATTGTAGTCACCATTTCGTGGTATCCATGTATCACTCTCAAGGTGGGTTTGTCTGATATACTATTCTCTAACATGTACGTTTATATCATATATCATGACTAATGAGACTCTATCATTAGTCAGCACACAGTCTTGACTTATGCATTATTGTTGTCTATTTCTCTTCCATAGTAATATATGATGAGGGACATAACAAGAATGTATGCAATCTTATCATAAATATAACTTCATTGTTCAAGTCATCAACTTGAAAACATATTCCATCGAGTGACATAATTCTATAGATATCTACTATGTATGTGTCATCATCTCCTGACTGAGACAAACATAATAGATGGAATTACCTATATGATTATCAAATCAATTATATAATGCCACATTGTAATCATTATATGATTGTCTCTCAGGGGATACATATGAACATGTTTTATTTTGATGAAGTGCAAATTTTATGCAAATGTCTTGATATATCTAGTTCAAATCAATAGGTTTATAATGTTAGTAACACTAAAATATCAACTTCACCTATCATATGCTCTTTCATGATCATATGACTTGGAAATGTGACCTTATTGTATGGAATTGGTCTAGTATGACTAGTAATGACGTTATATGGTTAAACCTTGGTGGAAACTTTAATATCATGTTTCCCTAACTCCAAATCAGAAATGATCTCACTTTTATATTAGTGTAATGTTGATGATTCTCTTAAATTGAGGACTTGATGTTGATACTTGTGCTAGGTGGAATCATTTCATATATCATTGGAACCTTAAAATTAAGTTAATATAATGGAAGCCTTGTTATTGGGGGAACATCAAAATGACTCAAATGATTCTATCTTGTCAAACCTAGTGATCTAAGACTCTATGTTGTATCTCTTTACATCCTAGGTTCATGTTGGCTTGGGCCTTCTCTAGGAATCTTACTTAAGGATCATAACTTGCTCATTACTCATAAGGTACGCTTAATTTCTTGCCCTACTATGATATTGGCTTGTTTGTATATATGCTAGTATCAATGCTTGGCTAGATAATTAGTTATTTGAGCTACTTGTTCTATATGATTTCTACATTCATCTTGCTTGAAATATGTTGAACAAACCTCAAACATAATTCAACTTGTCTATTATAAAAACCTTGTGTACCTACCTATATTCTCAGGTAAGGGCACAAGGCATGTTGAAAATAGGGTTAGCTCATTGACTTTGGTCTTGAGGTCCCTCACGTATAAATAGGGTGACATTAGGCTTTGATCCCCCATATCCCCCTCATGGACCCTTCCAATGGAAAATTTTTTAATGGCCATGATATTTTGTTAAGTATAATGGAAACACAACTAAAACAACACTTCATATAAAACAACGTCATTAAGTGTTCCATGCATTGTTTCTAGTTCTTGCTTAGTATGATGTTTCTAGCCAAACAACTTATATATTACATTTAAACTGTTACTTGCTATTTCATAGCATACTTAATGATTTAGCATCGTTTATCGAATTTTTAGTTATTAAATGAAGATTCATTGCACTCTAGACTCTAAGATCTGAAATGAAAGACCAATGAGTACTCTTGATATAAAAATGGGTACACATCTCTTATATCCATGTTTAATAGCTTTTTATATTTTTAGTTTTCTTATTATCTTTCCATTTATATTGCTTGTGTGAAATTATGTGCCATTCTTTGGACGTACGCCCAGGTTTACTGGCCTTTGGATATGTAGCCATTAGGAGTGTGGATTTAGGGTAATAAATGGTTCTATGATGAGAAGGTTCATGGAGGGGAGAGATATAAAATCTCATCGTAAGGTCACACATTCAGACTCATTATTGTGTACTTGGGGAAATCTCCCACTCAAGGTAGGAGATGATGTCGAAAAAATAGAAGTGTGCAAAACATAAACTGCTGACTTTACATAATCTATTGTATAAGTCCATTTAAGTAGAATTTTATGGGTATTTTAACATATTTTTTTCCCTAATTGTTTGAGGGATAAAAAAAAGTTCAAAGAAAACCAAATAGGACTAAAATTTGGGCACACTCATGCCAGCCACGTGCAAGTTAAACGCAGAGGGAACAATGGTATTTGGAGGATTGAAAAATTTTGCATTTTTAGACGGTGGTATTGGTAGGATGGAAGGAAGTGAGGTGTTACTTGAATTGCAGGGTAATTTTGGGGTTATGTGGAGGGGCATTTATTGGGGAGAGAAACTTATTTCACATAAAATTTTTAATCCATGATGAATTTTTTAACAACATAAAATTTGACTCCTTGCAACAAATACTTTTCAACAAGACCAATGTCGATACACTTTTGAAAGAAAATGATATGAAAAATAAAAATGAGTATTATTTGGTGGTAGGTGGATGTGTGTGTCGAGAAAGAATCTTTGGGTGCTTTTAGCCATTTTCGGGTGCATATTCACCATTTTTAAAAGCTTTGTTTGAGAGTACTTATTCATCAATTTTAGGCTTTTTAGAGATTTTTGGGCGCTTTTAACCATGTTTAGGCGATTTTCAACCTTTTGGTGCATATTCATCTTTTTCAAAGCTTTATTTTTTGGGCACATATTCATCAATTTTTTATGCTTTTAGTGATTTTTGGGTGCTTTACTAATTTTGGGTGCATTTACTCATTTGTGTGCATATATATTCTCTATTTTGGGCATTTTTAGTCATTTTTGGTGTTATTTAGCCCTCTTTGGGTGCTTTAGCAATTTTTGGGTGCATATTCACCATTTTTCAAGCACTTTGTTTGTGGGAAGTATTCAACAATTTTGGGCGCTTTTAGTTAATTCTTTGGAACTTTTAGCCATTTTTGGGCTCTAATTAGCCATCTTTGGGTGTTCTTTAGCCATTTTTGGGTGCATATTCTACTTTTTTAAGAGATTTGTTTTTAGGTAAGTATTCACCATTTTGGGTTCTTCTAGTGATTTTTGGGTGCATTTACCCATCTTTTGGACGCTTTTTGCCATTCATGGACATTATTCATCTTCTTGGGCCCTTTTTATTCATTTTTGGGCGCTATTTAGCCATCTTTGGCCATTTTTAGCCAATTTTGGACGGATATTCACCATTTTAAGCACTTTATTTGTGGACACCATTTCATTAGTTTTGAGTGCTTTTAATGATTTTTGGGTGCTTTTAGTAATTTTTGCTCGCTATTAAGCCATCTTTGGGCCTTTTTAGCCATTGTTGGGTGTATATTCACTTTTTTTCAAGCACTTTGTTTCTGGACACTGGCTCAATTCTCAAAAACACACCCAAATCAATTAAATCTTAATTGGATGCACACACAAGGAATAAAAACACAAGAATCATTCAAATTTGTATTGGACCTAATCTTACACACTTAAACCATTTATACGTTACCCGCTAGTGCATGTGATCGTGTTGTAATATAGAAAAGTGGTAAGAGAAGGTTGGATCACAGGTAGAGAGGGAGCATTAGAGTGAAATTAGGGTAAACTATGTTTCTAAAGTGGAGTGTAGGATTTTTATGGTTTGATGGTGATTTGATTGGTTAAACTAATGATTCAAGAAATTAAAGACAAGCAAGTAAACTAGACTACAAGGAACCCTTAGTTATCCTAAGCAACTTAAGCCTAATAAAAAAGGATAGACAAATAACCAAGAAAGAGAAATACTACAACTAAGCTACACTAGCAATGCAAGTTATCACTTAAAGAGACAAGTTAAGCACTGGAGCAATCAAGGACCTAGGTTATAACTAACTAAGAATATTAACACTAGAAAGATCAAAATAGCACTAACTAGTCAACTAAGACCTAACTATCAAGAACTAAGAAATTGACTAAGAGACAATAAAATCAATCAAATAAACTAGCATTAGCAAACTAAGAGAACAAGGTGGGTTTCAAGCAATATTAATGAGAGGTGGGTCATTTGGGAAATGATACTAAGATATTAGTTGGGGGATAACATAGCAAGCAATTCTTATATCTTCAATCTAGATTGCCAAACAAAACAACAAGGAAAGTGCTATTTGAATCTACCCTAAGCTACTAGTTGTGAAACTAGGGCTAGGTGTAATTCTAATAGGACTTGGAAAGTCTAGGTTTCTATGGTAAGTGGTATTAGGGAAATTGCGAGTCAAGGGTAGGAATGGGGTTGAAGATGAGGGTATTTCACCTCACGTTACTCACCATCTAGCCTTTTAAAAAATCTAGGCAATTGCACTTATCACTCTTACACTAGATACTTAGATCTCACACTTAGTTGTAGGATTAGTTGTAGGAGAAGGGATTTGTATGTAGGAATATAGGGTGCTAGTTAGGGATCCACTAGTTGGCCTAGGAGTGATTCCTAAGATAGCCACATACAATCCATTTTCCCCTAGAAGCTAGGTGTTTTCAAGCATCATACAATAAGAAATCTATGTTTAGAAGCACAAATCCCAAGTAAGGTAATGGGAAATGAGACAGAAATAAGAGACAATCATCAAAGAAAGGAAATATGTTCATTACAAGTTATTTTCCCCCAACATGGTATCAAAGTAACATTTTAACCTCAAGCAGTCCACCACAAGGGGCGTAGCTATGCATGAACATGCAAAAGACTAAAAAGGGAAGAAGAAAGAGGTAGAAAGGCCATGGAAAATCGTGAAAGATCCCCCTTCTTCACCTCCTTGTTGTAGAAGATGAATCACCTCCCTCCAACATCAAAAATGGCATGAACGAGTATGGTTTAGTGGTGGAAAACTTAGAAAATTAGGGTTGTTAGGTGGAAATGAGGTGGAAATGGAAGAAGGGAGGTAGGTGGAGCTCTTGAATGAAAGGAAGGTGGTAATGAATGCTAAAAGGTAGCTATATGAGTGTATAACCTTGATCTCCAACTGCCAGCCATGTATATATAGGTGGTGGGGGAGCACTAGGTCAAGTGGAGGTAGAATGGGTATTGTAGTGCAAAAATTGGGTAGATTTTCAAGTAGCACGGCATGCTGGGCATCATGGTATTGGTGGAAGGGAACGCCCATGTTGGGAAAATGGAATGGATAGGGGAATTATGGGTTTTTGGGACTGGTGGCATGGTCATTCTGGCTAGCACGGCCATGCTGGGATTCGCTAGCCCGGTCGTTTGGATAGAATGGCCATTCTGGCCAATTAGGTGATTTTTTGAAGGTTCTATTGCTTGGAGCATGTCCCAGAACGGTCATTCCTTGGTAGCACAGCCGTTCTATGGTCCTTCCCTTGCGTTTGTGTCTTAAACTTTGTCATCCATGAAGGTTATTGCTTCTATACATTCTTTGACACATAAGGTAGGTTGGGAGATGTTTTGGCCTCGTTTCGGACTCCTAGGGAAACCCTAGATTCAACCATCATCTCTCTTTTCCATCAATTAGTGTTAAAATTACCTATAAAACATGGAAAAACCATCTATAAGTGAATTTGATAGTAAAACACCTATTGAGGGAAATAACATCTAATCTAAGTGTTGTAGATATGATTGAAGTGTAATATGACACAAGATGGACCACTAAAATAGGGCTGAATCACCACTCCAAACATAAAACATACTTGTCCTCAAGTATGATCCAACTTAATCTCTCTTTCAATTCAATCAAGGAGTTCATGGATAATGCAATCATTGTGATGTTTATTGGCTAAAATGAGTTCACATGAGGAATTAGGCATGCAATCCACTACTCTCTTATCATTTTCAATTTTCAAGTGTAAATCAAGAACAAAGAACAAGAACATAGAATATGGGGCACCATTCACATATGCAAGTGGTGAAATTTTCATAATGCTTCGGGTAAACCGTATCATGCATCAAATACATTCAAAAGGTTAGAATTATTGTTTCACTTGCCACAGATACCTCATACACTTCATTTCACAGCTCATGACCCACTTGGCTTGCGTAGTGAAGGGAGGGCTAGAGTTGATTTACCGTATCCCTAATAGGTATAAAAAGAGAAGAAAGGGTTATGGAAGGGAGTTTAGTTCTATTACACTC
Organism: Alisma plantago-aquatica; assembly: GCA_963693085.1. Classification (NCBI taxonomy): domain Eukaryota; kingdom Viridiplantae; phylum Streptophyta; class Magnoliopsida; order Alismatales; family Alismataceae; genus Alisma; species Alisma plantago-aquatica. The sequence goes on along the minus strand of OY856411.1, from coordinate 1,044,950,478 downwards.
ATATTTTCTTTATGTAGATACTCTTAAACAAGAGCATCCTTTATTTTCTTTTTCTTTTTCTTTTTTTTATTTTTCTTTTTCTTTTTGTTTTCTTTGCCTTTGGTGTAGTTAGGATGCATAGTGGTGAGAGTGAAGTGGGGACATAAAGATATGGTCACCACAAACTTTTTGGGGGTGTCCAAGGCTAATACGTGCACTTTGGCATCCTTTCATGAGGTAGAGAGGTAAGAAGATGGCAGAAGAAGTGTTGGGTCAAAGAGGGGCCACAAACAGTGGAAATCCATGTTTAATTACACTCAAGCAAGCTAGTACATGTAACATTTTCCAATTAAAAAAGCCATGCATAAAATGAATAGTATGGTAGATTGCATCCTTTTCATATAGAACAAATCAACCCCAAATGATCTGGACTTGAAGGAATCACCCTTTTATTCAAAATAGCAAATTATTTCAGGAGACTTGGAGCACATGCAAAATTCCTACATAGGACTCAATCTAGCCAAAAATATCAAAGCCAAGTTTGCATTATCCAAGATTTAATCATTTTCATCACAATAGATAGAGATTCAGTTGAAACATGCTATTGGGTAAGAATATTCAAGTTTGGGAAAAATTTGGCCAAAATGGGTTCAAGTTTTCACTTTGATCTCATTCAAATCTACTTTAGAGAAAAGATGATGTAAAGCAAGAAAATTCTAGCTAAAACACACAAAAATTACTCAAAAATGCATGAAATTAAACTACATGGTATGCATGAATGCAAAACAAGTGCACAAACAAATCAACAATGGTTGGCCACTTTCTCTCTCTAGATTCCCTCTGATACATATCTAACCTGGTTGGCCACGCCTGATGGCAGCCAGCCTTGATCAGGCGGGACCTTCCGCTGAGGCCTCCACTAGCAGTACCCCCCTCCCCCCGCAACCCCGACCCCCCTGCTGCTGCCCCTTGGGGTGATCCTGGAGCTGATGTCACAACAGGGTGATCGTGGTCTAAGGCCATGTCCAAACCGCTGGAGGTACACCGAAGGTTCAAACCCCTACTGCTATCGGACGACTGCAAGTAGCCTGTATTCAGAGAGGGGGATAGAAGAACTTGGATGAAGTTCTCTGAGCCCGTGGTGGCCGCCATGGACGAGTACCATAAGCATTCGATGATAGTTCAAGTTCTGGGACAGCAGGTCACGGTGGCGCAACTTCACTGCTGGATGCTGCGATCCTGAGGCCCAAAGGCGACCTCCATATCACCCAACTTGTTGAAGGGCTCTTCCTAGCCAGATTCACCTTTGACATTGATCTCACCACGGCTACAGAGCAAGGGCCCTGGGTTTTCAATAACCAGCTGGTCCTCATCAGGCGGTGGACACTGAAGGCGGACCTTAGATGTGCGTCCCTCACAACGGCCCCAGTCTGGGTCACTCTCCCTGAGGTTGGACAACACTGGACAAGAAGGGCCATTTTGATTATTGCCTACGGCGTTGGCGAACCCAAAGTCATTGACTTCTTCACTACTGGGAAGCTTGCTGGAGCAGCTCACGTTTGTGTGGAAATCAACGCTGAGCGGGAACCTCCGAATGAGGTAAGGATTGAGCTACCTGATGGCAAACAACTGGAAGTGCGTATCTGGTATGATGCACTTCCGGATAGATGTGGGAAATGCAAGGTTTTTGGCCATTGGGAGGGCCAATTCCCTAGAGAAATAACGACTCACCGTGAACCCCCTATCATCAGAACAGGGGCATAGGGTGAGGAGAGGCAAAGATCGAAGAAGAAAAACAATCAAAGAACACTTCCAACAGGAGCAGAAGTCCCAGAACCACAAGAAGTAATGGAGCGAAAGGAAAAGAAAAGATGACCCCCCAACCATCAGGTGGGAGAGGGGGGAAAAACCAAAGAAATCAATGACTGTCCTTGCATGGAATGTGCGTGGAGCTTCCCTACCAAAAACACAAGGAAGACTAAGGAGAATCCTGAAGGAGAAAAGAGCTGAAATCATTTTCTGTTTTGAGACAAGAATAAAAAGAAACACTGCGGATAGAGTCAGAACCTTGTTCCCCACTCAATGGCTTAGCATATCCAATCTTGAGGCATGCGAAGGAGGTAGAATTATCCTTGGGTGGAACTCGGACCTGTGGGATATAGAACCCATACAGATAGCAGACCAGATCATCATGGTCACCTGCTTCAATCGAGGAGGCTTCTCTTGCATCATGTCTGGGGTTTATGGTGAGAACCTGGATAGGGATAGGGAGAGGCTATGGAGATATCTAAAGGCCACAGCACAATTTGAGATACCTTGGCTGTTGTTAGGTGATTTCAACTGTACAAGGAAAGTAAGAGAAAAACACGGAGGGCTAAGAGTACCAGATAGAATTCTAGAAAGCTTCAACGACGCTGCTGCTGAAGCAAGACTGATCGAGATCAATAAAGTTGGAGATCTTGTCTCCTGGTCGAATAAGCAAAAACCTAAAAGAAGAATTGCCAGCCTTCTCGATAGGGGGTTGGTCAATGAAGCTTGGCTGGACATTTTCCCACACGCGGTGATCAGAATGGGTGCCCCTCCATTCAGTGATCATGCGTGGATGAGAGTGACACTAAAGAAGGACGAACAACCTATCAGGCCCTTCAGGTTCTTAAATTTCTGGTGTGAATGGGAGGGATATGAAGAGATGGTCGAGGGCAGCTGGAACCAACCTATAAGAGGCAACCCTTTATACGTTGTTCTAAAAAAGCTACAAATAACTAAAGAAGCCCTAAAGGAGTGGGCGAAAAGAAAGTTTAACCTGCCAAACCTACTCCGAATTGCCAAGAAGGAATACGACGATGCTGCTGACACTCTCAGATCAAAACCCATTTGTCCTGTGGCCATTGAGAAGGAGAGAACCAAGGAGAAGAGAGTGATTGACCTCGAGAAGGCTTATGAATGATTCATGTGGCAAAGAAGCAGAATCAAGTGGATTAATGACGGGGACAGAAACACCCGCACATACCACTCGGTGATCAAGAAGAAAGAGATGCAAGACACAATCCATGAGCTTATCGATGAAAGAGGAAAGGTTGCGAATAGTAGAGAGGAGATCTCTGCCCAAGCTATTAACTAATTCAACAACTTGTACAACAAGGACACCAATGGTGAACTGGGATGCCGGTTTGACACGGACAAAAGAATCACTGATGGCATTAATGATGATCTATGCAGGGAACCAAATTAAGAGGAAATACACAATGCCTTAAAGACGATACACCCGGCTAAAGCTCCTGGACCTGATGGGTTCAACAACAAGTTATATCATAAGATGTGGCCTGTTATAAAGAATGATGTGTGCAAAGCGGTGAAATGGTTCATGCAGGGAGGGAACATGGTCAGGGCCTTGAATCACTATTTCATAAAGCTGATACCAAAGAAAAATGACACAAAAGAGATGGCCGACTACAGACCCATAGCTTGATGCTCCGTCCTCTACAAGATCATATCCAAATTGCTTGCTAATAGACTGAAGGTTGTTCTTCCTAGCATCATCTTTGTAGAACAAAATGCTTTCATAAAGGGCAGGAGAATTTTTGATTGCTCTCTTCTGGCTGCAGAGTACTTGATGGATTTCAATATACACAAAACCATTGCCAAAGCTTGCATGAAGGTGGACATTAGCAAGGCATATGACCATGTGATATGGGATTATCTTTGGAAGATTATGACCAAATTTGGGTTCTCTGAGAAATGGATACATCTTATGAGTCAATGCGTGGAAATAGGGTCTTTCTCCATTCTGATAAATGGAGCTCCCGAAGGCATGTTTAAAGCTTCAAATGGCCTTAGACAAGGGGACCCCTTGTCCCCCCTCGTCTTCACTCTATTTATGGAGGGTCTCACCTTCCTCATAAAGGAAGCTGAAAACAAAGGCTTGATTAAACCGTTTAAAGTGCAAGGGGTGAAGGTGAGCTCACACCTTATTTTTGCGGATGATGTCCTTCTTTTCTCTATGGGGCATGCCAAGAGATTGAGGGCGTTCTACAAAACCCTCATCATGTTTGGGAAAAGTGCTGGACTATATATTAGCACTATTAAATCACACATTTTCCTATCTAAATCATGCGACACAAGGAGAGGAAGGCTGAAAACAACTGCTGGTATGGAAAGGGGTTTCTTGCCCATGAGATACCTTGGAATACCCATTGTCGGAGGTAAACAAATAGCTAAAGACTTCAGTATGTGCAAAGACAAGGTCAGAGATAAAGTCAAAGGATGGAGCGGGCTGAACATATCATTGGCTGGTCGACTGGTGTTGGTTAGATCTATTCTCCAAAGCCTTATCAACTTTTGGGCTTCCATGTGTGACATCCCCAACCCAAAGATTCTCAAGTTCAGAAGCTTAATTGCTAACTTAATTTGGGGTGGGAAAACCCATGTGATAGCCTGGGAAAAGATTTCAAAACCATACAATAAGGGTGGGCTGCAGATTGTTGACCCTAAAGAACTTCAAAGGATCAACACAATTAAGAGAATTGATAGATTCTTGTGTCAACCGAATAACATATGGTCTGCGTGGATGAGATAGAGATACAGGGAAGACATAAGGCTGTGGGACAATAAAAAAGCTTCTAGAATATGGAGGAAAATGTGCCTTCTATACCCAAATATCCAACACCTGTACCGAGTTGATAACAATGGCTACTGGTTACGCTCTGACCAGAAACCATGGATCAACTTAGCTACAGACCCGGACCCTGATTGGACCAAGGTAGTGTGGGGAAAGAATCATTGCCCAAAGTGGAGTACATGCCTTTATAGATCCATCTTGGGAAGACTTCCTACGAAAGATAGGTTGATTAATTGGGGCCTTCCTATTATTCTGACCTGCCTTCTGTGCAAAAATGATGAGGAGTCAAAGGACCACCTATTTTTCAACTGTAGGTACACTAGAAGGATTTGGACCATCATGTGCCTTAGGAACGAATGGAAGGGCGCCAATAATCTAAATCTGAATGATATCATCATCTGGATCATTAGCAACTTTGGGAAGGATAAGAGAACTTTGGCGTTCCCTAGCCTTTGTATTACGGGTGTCTGTTTTTGTGTGTGGCAGGAAAGAAATACAAGACTCCATAGAAGCAAAGAAAAGGGGGATGATGAGCTGATCAAGAACATAACAAGGAACCTACAGCAAAAGGTGAAGGCCACGTATGGGTTATCGAAAATCTCAGTACCAATACGAGAACCTATTGGGATTTTGTTTAGTAACCCAATGGTGTGTTTTATGTTTTAGAGGGCCTTTTTAAGATGCCTGGTTTTGTACAGTATAGCTTCACTATACAACTCTTTTGGCAATACTATTTACCTATTTCCAAAAAAAAAACAAGCGCACAAAGTTAGGTTAGACAAGTATAAGGGTAGTCAACTGTGTGATCATCTTGGCAAAAATGTAGAACAAGGTGCATAGAGAAACATGAGGTGATGGAAGGACTTACCGCTCTTCCACCCCAAACATTTAAATCATGTTCTCCTCAACATGAAATAGAAGTTGAGAATAGTAGGGTAGATGGTATGAGGTCATGGTAGACAACTGCCAAGAGATGGAATGATCAATGTAGCACTAGGTGAGTAGGGCGAGGCCACCACGGCCGTGTTGATAAAAATGACTGATCTAGCTTTCTAGCCACACGTTCGTGTAACGTAACACATCCGTTTTGGACTCCTTCTTGTATCTTTTATACTGGTTTCAATTTTTCTTTTCAATCTTGATCATCTCCTTGGTTAGATCCTTCATCCATCATCTTTCCTTTATTTTACCCACTCTAACGTGGTTCACACATAGAAAAAACTATCAAGTATGGTGTGTGTGTGTCTATTTATTGGAAAAAAAGAGGAGAAAAAAAGTTTCCGAGAAAGAGTGTCAAACCAGCATGGGATGCCTCCCACTAGCACTAAATTTAGAGCCTTCAACCAGGCTTGATGTTCTTTGATTCAATCAAGCATTATCCAAAACAAAAATGTTTCCATCCTCATCATAGGAAATCTTCTCAAATGCCTTCACTACTTGATCTTCATCCCAAGGGTCGTGTGAGCTTCTCCCAAGTTTTTCTTCATTTCCATCTCCTCCAGGGTCATCATCATCAATCTCAAAGTAAAACTCTTCATCATTAAAACTTATTAGCTCATAAAAATGATTCTCTTAGCAAATTCTCTTTTATCCTCTTCTTAGTTAGCCTTAAGAAATATGGAATATTCATGTTGTAGTTTTGCTTTCTCTTGAGGAATGGGTCTTCATAGGCATCAAAGAGAGGGGTATCAATCATATTGGACACTTGAGAACCTTCAAATATCACATTGGGATGTCTTGGATCAGCTATTGAGGAACTTGGTGGTATCATTTGGAATGATGTGAGAGACATGATATTATCCTTTATAAAACTGATGGGATACTTGGTATTATCTCCTCAAACAAGGGTGGGACATAGTGTGTTATCTTCTCCAACAAAGGTGGGACATTAGGAACTCTAGTGCACTTGGCACTCTCGTAAGAACTTTCTGAGGAGGGTTCTCCATCATAATCTTTATTAAACTTCTTTCCTCCCTTCCTGAGCTTCTCAACAACCTTTTCACACCTCAAGACTGAAACCATACTTTCATGCTCATGGGGAGGAGTGAGAACATGTGATGATGGTGTTAATGGACTTTGGTGGGGTGGATTAGGATTTTGAAGAATGTAGGATGGTTGTTGTGGAGATTGTTTTGGAGGTGGTTGGTATGGGGGTGGTTGTGAGGTGTTTTGGAAGTTGTATGAAGGTTTATGAGGTGGTGGAGCATAAGGGTTAGTGGAGCTTGATATTGTTGAAAGGTAGTTACTTGCCCTTTGGTTGAGTATAGATGCCATGAGGAGCACCCATAGAAATAATTCTATTGTTTGGGTTGGCCATGGTTTAAGAGGGAAGTCTTCCATCCATATGGTGAGTAGGTGATATGGAAATCTGATCTAGCTATTACTCAAGCCAAAGAATGGTTTGTCCATGAAAGAACACCTCTCTCTTCACTTCATCAAGGCTTCTTAACCTCACAAGAACTTCTTCTTCCAACATGGAGTTGTCTATTAGATCTTGGTATTGTTGCCCCCATGAAAGGTTTGGATGATTTCTTCAGTTTAAAGTGTAAGAGCTTGACATGAAGCCTTGGTTGTTCCAGATTCCATAGGATTGTAGAACTTTCACATCTTCACAAAGAGCCTCCATGAAGTCAGTGGAGTGATTATAAGAACCTCCCACATGAATCTTCATGATATTTACCATGTCTGCCAATATCATCATCATGTAGGGTTGTTGAGGAATTAAAGGGGTTTGTGCATCTCGGTCTACCAATTTGAAATTAAAGGGTTGCTTGTCACATGAACAAGGCACAACCAAACAAAATAGGACAAGTTATCAAACCAAGATGTAAAAGTAACAAAAAGAATAAAGAATAGAAATGATGAGGGTTGTAGGAAAAGTTAAGATACACTAACTAGCTAGGCCGAGCATCGCAATCCTCAACAATGGTTCTAGAAATCTTAGTGTGATTCTCAAACACATGCCCAAATCAATTAAATCTATTTTGGATGCACACCCAAGAAAAACATATAGGATTCTTTCACATTTGTCTTGAACCTAGTCCAACACACTTACTAAAGACAATGACACATTATCCACAAGAACATGCGGTCATGTTATAGTATAGGCAAGTGGTAAGAGAAGGGTTGATCCACATGGAGAGAGGGAGTACTAGAGCTAAGTTAGGGTAAACTACATTCCTAAAGTAGAGTGCAGGGATGTTACGATTTGATGGTGAATTGAATGGTTAAACTAATAATTCAATCAATTAAAGACAAGGACTTAAACTCGACTACAATGAACCCTAAGTTATCGTAAGCAAGTTAAGCCTAATTAACAAGGCAAGACAACTAACTAAGCAAGAGTAAGGAACTACAACTAAGATACACTAGCAGTGCAAGTTAACACTCAAAGATACAAGTTAAGCACTAGAGAAACCTTGGACCAAAGTCGTCACTAACTAACAAGATTAACACTAGCAAGCTAAAATGAGAACTAACTAATCAAGCAAGACCTAAATATCAAGAACTAAGCAATTGACTAAGAGGCAATAAAAGCAATCAACTAAACTAGCATTAGCAAGCTAAGAGAACATGGTGGGCTTCAAGCAATATTAATGAGAGGTGGGCCATTTGGTAAATGATACTAAGATATTAATTGGGGAGTAACATAACATGCAAATCTTATATATTCAATCTATATTGCCAAATCAAACAATAATGCAAGAGCTATTTGAATCTACCCTAAGCAACTAGTTGGGAAACTAGTGCTAGGTGTAATTATAATAAGACTTGGAAAGTCGAGGTTTCTAGGGTAAGTGGTATTAGGGAAATTGAGAGACAAGGGTAGGAATGGGGGTACAAATGAGGGTATTTCACCTCACGTTACTCACCATCTAGACTTTAGAAAACTTTAGGCAATTTCACCAATAATTCTTACACTAGCTACTTATATCTCACACTTAGTGGTAGGAGAAGGGATTTGTATGTAGGAATATAGGGTTCTTGCTAGGGATTCCACTATTTGGACCTAGGAGAAATTCCTAAGATAGCCTTATACAATCCAATTTCCCCCAGAAGCTAGGTGTTTTCAATCATAATACAACAAGCAATCCATGTTTAGAAGCCCAAATCATAAGAATGATAATGGGAAATGAGATAGAAGCAAGAGACAATCATCATAGAAAGGAAATGTGTTCATTACAAGTATTTTTCACCCAACATGGTATCAAAGTAACATTTGAACCCCAAGCAGCCCACCCTAAGGGGCTTAGCTACACATAATCATGCAAAAGAGCAAAAAGGAAAGAAGAAAGAGGCAAAAGGACACAGAAGCTCATGGAAGATCCCCCTTCTTCACCTCCTTGTTGTAGAAGATGAAGAACCTCCCTCCAAGGTTGAAAATTGCATTAATGGGTATGGTTTGGTGGTGGAAACCCTAGAAAAGTAGGGTTTCTATGTGGAAAGGAGGTGGAAATGGAAGAAGGGAGGTAGTTGGAGCTCTTGAATGCAAGGAGGTTGGCAATGAATTCTAATAGGTAGCTATATGGGTGGCTAACCTAGAGCTTCAGCCGCCACCCATGTACATATAGGTGGTGGGGAAGCACTAGGTCAAGTGGAGGGTAGAATGGGTAATACAGTGAAAAAATTGGGTAGATTTTCAAGTAGCACGGTCATGCTATGCAGCATGGATATGGTGGAGTGTGAGCAGAATGTCCATGGTGGATGTGAACAATCATGGTGGGAAAATAGAATGAATAGGGGAATTCTAGGTTTTTGGGACTCGTAGCACGATCGTTCTAGCTAGCACGACCATGTTGGGATTTGCTAGCATGGATGTTTTGGCAAGAATGGCCATTCTGGCCAACTGGGTGATTTTTTGAAGGTTCTTCCACTTAGGGCATGTCCTAGAACGATCATTACTTGGTCGTACATCCGTTCTGAGGTCCTTCCCATGCATTTTTGTCTTGAACTTTGACATCCATGAAGGTTATTACTCTCTGACCACTTGGGGTAGGTTGGGAGTGGTTTTGCCATTGTTTTGTACTCCTCCAAGCCCGGGGAAACCCTAGATTGAACCATCATCTCTCTCTTCCATCAATTAGTGTTCAAAGTACCTATAAAACATGCTAAAACCATCCATAAGTGCATTTGATAGTAAAACACATATTGAGGGAAATAACATGTATTCTAACAATTGTAGATGTGATTGAATTGTAATATGACACAAGATGAAGCCCTAAAATAGGGTTGCATCAGACACATATAATTTTAGGCACTTTTAGCATATTTTGGGTGCTACTTGACCATCTTTGGGCGTTATTAGCCATTTTTAGGCACATATTCTCCTTTTTCAAGTGGTTTGTTTATGGACACCTATTCATCATTTTTTTGCACTTTTAGTGATTTTTGGGCACTTTACCCATTTTTCGATGCTTTTGCTCATCTGTGGGCATATTGACCATTTTGTGGCACTTTTTTGTCATTTTTGGGTGCTATTTAGCCATCCTTAGGCACCTTTAGCCATTTTGGGTCACATATTCAACAATTTTCAAGCACTTTGTTTTTTGGCACATATTCATCCATTTTTAGGCACTTTTCCAGTGAATATATGCCTAATTATCATGAATATATTCCTACTTCCCTCATCTCCTCCATTTACTTATCTCACTTCCCATCTCTTACACATGCTTGCTTTATGTGTATGTGTGCCAATTTATGTTGAATTTATGCCTATAAATGTCTAGTACACACCTATTAATGTTAAATACACTCCTATTTACTTGATGAATACACTTCTATTTACTTCTCTCACTTACCTCCTCTTCTCCCATCACTTTTCTCCCCACTTCTCTAATCTTCCATCATCACTTCTCTCCTCTTTTATTTTTACTTCCCTGTACAAAATTATATCAACATTAGTCTTGTTTCAATGTATTTTTTATCACAAATCTAATTGTTATTATTTTGTTCAAAAATTCATCACGGTTTAAAACTTATAAATACAATTTTCTCTCATCACATCACCTCTACATAACATTTTTGTATTTTTTTTCAAAAATATATCAACATTAGTCTTGTTGGAATTATTTTCTATAGGAATCCAATGGATTTTATTTGGTCAAAAAATTCATCATGGTTCAAAAGTTGAAAGCAAAACAAATTTATTTCTCCACTAGATAACCTCCACCAACAACCCAATCAATGGTTGCCATGTCACCCTCTCAAAAACTAGTTTTTTCCCCTGGTGCCACCCCCAACCTAGTGCGTGTGACACGTGTTACCATCTGGTACACGTGATGGGATCATTTCTGAACCAAATATGACACATAGGCTAAGTAGGTGTGCATAATTTAAATTTTACATTATTCTCAACTTTTTGAATCATCTATTTATTTGTCTAAAATTGTAGATTTTAACTTATATCCTCTTTCCTAAATGAAAATAGGCATTGAAGATCCTTCATTTAGTATTAAACTTGGCCCTTAAGAATACTAAAACACAAGGATTTTGAATATGAATTTAAATTCTTCATTTGGACTATTTATTAGGTTATATAGGGATTAGGTTTAGAGGGTGTTATTCCCATATTTGTTGACCAAATATATATAGTTATGAATAATGTGTTGATATTAAATTTTCTTGAGGATTATCTTTCTAGTTAAATTTAAGCAAGTATCATTTATTCTTTGTATCCTTTTTATGATTGTTAATGCATTCTCAACATTAGTATAAATATAAATACATATCAACTCATTTGCACCACTTATTATTGATCAAGATTAACCATCTTATCACTAAATACATAGTATATCCATATTATGAATATTAAAGGTGAAAAGAACCTATCTTTCCTATTAAACAATCCTAATACTTAATTTAAGCATGTTTCCAATTATCTTAATAATTTATCGACATATTATTCCAACCACTTACTTATTAATCCTAATTTGATCTAGAAGAATAAACCAATGCCACCTTTGGGTGTTTATTCCTAAATAGCACCCAAAGGCATCAAATCCTTAATATTAGGGTGTCAAGGGCTGGGAGATCAGGTGTTAATATGTTATAGTGAAATACCAAGTGACCACTTTTACATTCAACAACGCCATTTTATTGTGAAATATGGGTCGAAAAGAACTATTGAGTCATGCTTATATCATAATTAGATAAGCCATACATCATGTGAAACATATTTTAAGGTATAATTATTAATGAAATTATATTTAATTATGTAATTAAACAAAAAACTTTCCAATTGATGTTTTAACAAAGGAAATTTATCATGAGATGTCATTAAAATGATCCAAATTGTTTGAGAAAAATTATCCATAATAGCAAATAATATTGATAGCCACCAAACATGGGCCATGAAAAGAACCTGATTCATCAACATGAATTAAGAAAACAAGGATAGGGTGAAAAGTTCAACTCAATGACAAAAAAACAACATAATCATTTTCCAAACTGATGAAATTCACACCCCGTGTAGAAGAAGATAAATAAGGTGTGCAAATTACAAGCTTGTCTAAACATACTGTGTTGGTGTGGTTCAGGTGAGAAAATTCAAATGATTAAAGTGAGTAGTGTATTTTTCTAGTAGTACTAGAAGTATCTAAAACCCCATGCAATCATGTGACAACTCTAAGAATATCATAGAAGATTTTGATTTGGGAATAAGGTAACAAAACATTGAATATTTTCAACCAACTTTGAAAACGCCATTATGAAATTAATCATTATCCGTGTGTGATTTATCATTATTTGGTGTATAGACCTATACTATTGACAAGTGTATACATAAGATATAGTTTCTACTTTACACTTAATAACTAAAATAGTCACACTATTTTTATAGAAAATAACTTCCACATCTAGTTTGCTCTCGACCATATATAATAGGTTCAACTTTGAACCAAATATAACACTACCATGGGGTGACACGATGTGGTAAGTACACAATGAGCCACTTAAGTAGTGATGCACTCACCCCTTCACTAGGAAGTTAAATGGTGAAAAATAGAAAGGAAAAATATTTCCTCTAAAAAGTGTATTGAACAAGGTCACAATGACCATTTTTTGGACCATGTATGGTGCATACCTTGGGGCTGGTGAAAGCATGCTAACATTATCAACTCTTGATCACACAATAATGTCCAGGAGATAGGTCCACATGTTGGGGTCTGATGTGATTTTGCGTCTCACCAATGTAGGTTATCAATAATCACATAATATAGGAAATGTGCATGAATATCATCTATATGTGATATGATAAAGTCTAATATAGTGGGCCATAGAAGGTGGTATGGTGTTGGGCTTGGTTTCATGGATGTTTGCATGTTCTGACTTCAAATCTGGGCACTATGTGAACATAGAAGGAATGATATAAGGAAGGAATGAAGCAAGTAACGACAATATGGAGGGCAGGAAGAAAATGCACTGACCTAAGGAGGGATAAAGGCCATAATAGAAAGGAAGTTAGTCAACAACCTTGTTTGTGATTGCAATTGTCAAAACCTTATTTGTAATTGCAATTTTCAAAATCAACTTTTCATAAGTACATGGTAGAATCCTTATGGAGAAGAGGTTAGAGTGATGTTCTCCAATGAAAACAAGATAACATAATACACACACGATAAAAATGGGTCCAAACTTTCAACCCATTACTCTAACATATCACTAGATTTTTATTTATTGGTTCAAAATATAAACACTATTTCATGGATTATAATTCATCACTCTAAAGGGGGAAAATAAATGTGGTTAGGTTAAACCAAACTTTGATCTGACACAAAGATATATAACAAGACTCTAAACAACATAAAATGGAAGGAAAATTTGTAGAAAAACATGTGAACACCTTTTATGTTCAAACATTAGCATAGGATGCAGCTTAACCTTTCTCAACTTTCTCAATGGAAGAAAATAAGGTAGTACCATACCAATCAATTAAGAAGTCACTTATATACAATCCTCATGATATAACATATAGTATGATAGTCTTGAAAGGAATAAGTCTACAAACATGAATTATATACATATACGTCAACCATCTATAAACCATATCAAAGACCTGAATTATGAAGAGACACATATAAATATTTAAGGATCCAAATTACACAATAGTTGATAACATCCAATTTTGTGGATGTTGCATTCCAATTTAATCTTTCATTTCTCTTACCATTTTAGGTTTTGAGTTAATACATCTAACTTTTACTTGAATTTAGGGATATTTTCCTTCTTATTTATAAGTGTGTAGAGGGATAGAAAGTGCTCAATACTTCCATTGGATAGAATTACTCAATTCTCGATGACTGACAAAGTGAGATGGAGGCAACACAAAAAGTTTCAAAGGAAGGCCATCGACCCCCAATTAATGAAGTACCTAAAGCCATCGTGACAGTCCCAATGGAGCTTCAATTAACCAATGTTGATGCCAAATCTAGACCCAATCGTGATACCTTGCGTCCACCACATACCATGACCAGCATGATGAATGTGTTGATGCCCCCCATCATACTCCAACAATGATGCCCATGTAGATCAACTTCCGCCCAACAATCTAGTAGTTCATCCGCCCCCAACAAATGGTCAACACTAATACCAATGTTGGACACCTTGTCACCAATTCTAGACCATTCCATGAGCAATGATGCCTGGTATGAGCCCTAATCCAAATTTCCAACAAGCCATCCTTTGATGATTTAGCAAGTCATCCTTAACAAAAAATTTACAAAGCTCCTTGTCGTCATGGTTAGTTAAGGATGTTCTCAAAGAACATGCTTTCAGCTTTAGCACAAGCAAGGTACCACTATGCACTTAGGTTCCTTGGGCACACACAAAACACTATAAATAGGCATGCCTGACATTCATTGAAGTACCATTAGTGTTACAATGAAGCATTGTCCAATTCCCATTGTCATCAACCCTATCATAAGCAAGGATGAGATTCCAAGCCCCATTGGTGTTCAAGACCTCTCTCTTCCATAGACTTCAAGACCAAATTCAACAGGAGGAGTGATGAATGATGCCATCGTCACTATCATCATGAAGAAGGAGTCTCATCAACTTCCAAGACTCACTTACAAATATTGTTGTTGTGTTTATTCCTTCTTCCTCACTATATTTACTTCCCATCCCTTTTCCATCTTGTTATTGACTTGTTCACATGTAAATCCATATTGTATCTCATCAACTTGAGTGGAAGACCCTTTTCTTGGATTGGGAGTATATATTAAGGCTCTCCCAATATGTAATAGATCATACTCCATTGAATGTATAGCAATGTTTATCTCGGTACTCTTGTTCCTGATTTATTCACTTTCATGATTAGCTACCATCTTGTGTTTTTTAATTTTTAATTCATAGAAGGAGTCATGTTATTTTAGATCTAGAGTTAAGGATTGGTATGAATGCATGAATATTTTTAAATACTAGAGCTAATCATCATATGTTTGTGTCTTCACTTTTTTTCATATCTAGAGAGACACAATAATGATCTATAATTAATCAGATCTCAATAGAGGAGGGAATATACACTTGTGATAATTTCTCATAAACTATGTTAAGGTATATGATGCGAGTGAGTATTTCATGTTGGTGAAAGTATTTAAATAGTGAAAACCAATCCAAGTTTTATCCAAATTTTGACATACACCAAAAATATCTACAATTTATTTTATCTTGTTAACTTGACTTGACTTTTATTGTGTTGTTCTTTTGGTTACTTTGTTCTATTAGGAACACTTTATTTCTCCTTTTTGTTCGACTTGGCTAATCTAAGACCTTTAATACTAAATAGCTTGTCACTCTTGTCCATGTGTTTGTCAATGTTTACTACGTAATGTCTCACATTATCATTAGGGACGTCTATGTTCTTGATTCATCTCTATTTTGGATGGTGATCAAACACTACCAAAGAAAAAAGAGTGGGTGAAAACAAGCAAGGGAGGTGCTATCTTGTTCCCTTTACCTTAAATCTACTTTTTATACCCTACCTGCACATACTACCATTAAATATATTTCAGTTTTTAAACTATCTTACATTTTAAACAATTATGAAACTTATAAGTTAGACATGTAAAGTTAATATATTTTTCTTAGTTGGAATATTTGCTAAAATAAAGGATAAAATTTTTCTAAAGGCAAATTTTGGTCCAATTTTTTGGAATTTATCTTCAGTTGTAAAATACATCTAATTGTCTGCAAGAACTTTTTAGCATACTATTATATCAAGTGATTTATTCAGGCAATAAACTCACATAATCTTCTAAGTAATCATGTTCATACACCAACTCTATCTCAAGGCATTGCAGACCTCCAATAAAATGCTATCTGACCTAGAAAATCTCTTGGAACTAAGGTGGATCTTGATCCTATAAAATCCCAAGCAATTATCTAAGTCCTCAAGTACATGTTGGAACTGCCTGGGTCTCACATGGTGAAAATGCTACCCCTTCTAGTGATAAAAATCCTAAAAAGGAGAAATAAGGCATGGCAGCCCACAATCCCAAAAGAATCATATTATCCCATACACAAAGAGAAAAAGAACAAAATCTTGAGTGTGAGTAAAAAGAATAGAGTTGTGTCATGCTAAAATCCAAGGGTACCTCCCGGATAGTGTATAAATGCACTCAAGAATGAATAAATATCATGACCAATAGTAGTATCTACAAGCTTTAGAAACAATTCTATGTTCTTCAAAGGGTAATCACACGAGTCACATGTCTTACCCCATACTTGTAGTTATCTAACCTACAAAAGAACACATTACAGACAAGCCTCAACCCATCATAAATACTCTCTTGATCTATTAAAAAATAAAGGCTAGGAGGGAAAGCTACCTTGTGCGAGAACAAAGAATGGTATGGCTAGGAGTTGGGACTTGGAGTGGATATCGTGAAGTTAGAACCCTATCCTAGAGTGAGGGAGTATCAGGAAAAGGTCGTTCTAACTATCATGGACACAACAAACAAATAAAACTACCAAGCAGGAATCTTGGGATATAGCTAGCATAAAATCATGGTATCAACATCATGATCTTTCAAATTAACATGCCCCTTTCTATCACCTCATACATTAATTCTATTTATTTTCTTGAGGACAAGATAGACTCTAAGGTTGTGGGTGTTTATGACATTCAATTGTGTGGATGTTAAAAAACTATTTATCATTGATTTGTCTAACCATTACAGGTTTTAAGTTAATAAAGCTCACATTTACTTGCATGTAGGAAATTTTTCCCTTCTTGTTTGTAGTTTTCTATTTTCTTACAGGGAAAGAGCATGGTCTCACCACATCCATTGATCAGAAGGAATCAATGCCTAATGAAAGACTAAGTGACATGGGTACAACGCAAAAAGCATCAAAGGTTGGCCATGGGCCACCCACCAAAGAAATACTTATAGCCATCAATACCAGTCCCAATAGAGACCCAATAAACCAAGGTCTATGCCCAATTTGGATCCAAGATCGACACCTTGTGTCATCCACACACCAATAACTAGCATGAAAATTATGTCATTTCCCCCATCGGTCCCTAGCACTGATGCTCAGGTATATCAATTTTTTCCCAACAGTCTAGTAGATTATCAAGAAACTGAAGATTAGTCTGTGTTGTAGCACAATGATGCCCAAACCCCTTCTCACAAATGGTCGACCTTTCCATGAGTATTGATTCTAGATCATAGCTCATATCTCGATAGTCGATCAAAGGTCTTTGATGCTTTAGAAGATGAACCATGATGAAAATTCTACAAAGCTCCCCACCACTATTGTTGGTTAAGTGTGTTCCCCAAGGCAAGTACTTCAATATTAAGAGTGCAAGTAATCTACCAATGTGCTCAGATAAACTATAAATAGGGGTAACCATAATTCATTGAAGGACCTTCCTTCTTAATGAAGTATTTTCTGGTTCCCAAATTGTAACCGACCACATAGGAAGAAACAATGAGGGTCCAAGCCCCAAGGTGTTTATCCCCACTATCTTCCACAACATTCCAAGACTATATTTGAGAGGATAAGAGTTCTAAGGTCCTCATCTAGTTTTCGAATGTCACCATCACGAAGAAGGAGGTTTTGTAAGTGTCTAGTATTCCCTTTCATATACTATTGTTGTGTTTCTTCCTTCTTCCTCACTCTATATTCTTCCCCTGCAATTATCATCTTGTTATGGACTCATTCAATGTAAATATGTATTATCTCTCATAAACATGAGTGGATAGACACCCTTATCGGGTTGAAAGTATCCACTAAGGCTCTCCCAACATGTAAAAAATATACTCCATTGAATGTATATCTTCTTAGCAATGTTTTTATCCTTACACTCATTTTTAATGCTTCACTTGCATAATTATGTACCATATATTGATGTTTGTTTTATAATGTCTCAAAAGAGTGGTATCAGTTCAGATCTAGAATCCAGGAGTAGTATGAAAACATGACAATATTGGAATACTATCGCTAATGAACTTATGTTTTGATTTTTTATTGTTTGTTTTCCATCTTGAGAGAGAAACCCACTAGTGATATAGATCTAACCCAACCTCAAGAGAGGAGGGAATAGAAAATTATGATGATTTCTCATATACTATGATAAGGGTATATAATGGGTGTGAGTATTGCATGTTGGCGAGAGTTGTTAAGTTGTGAAACCTAGTCCAATTTCTATCCAAATATTGAAATAAACAAAATGTATCTACAGTTTGTTTTATATTCTTAACTTATATTTACTTTACTTTTGTTGCATTATTCCTTTTATGGCTACTTAGTTCCATAAGGAATATACTATCTCTTTGTTTTGTCCCATTTAGCTAAGCAAACCTCTCTAATCATAAATAGGTTTTCACCCTTGTACCTATGCATGACATCATTTACTATACAAGGCCCAATATTATCATTGTGGTAAGCTAAGTATCAAGGTTGAAATTTAAACTCCAATAAATCTTGAACCACTTCCATTTTGGATGTGCAGTTGTAGGTGGTCACAAACACAACTCGCAAGGCAAGTACAAAGATGAGACATATATATGTACATAGAAACCATATCAAAATGTTTCTCATGACCTTAGCATAAAAAAATAGATATATACATATAGTATCTTGAACTATACACAAAATCACCTGACTATAAGAATATGAGATTGCAACACAAATAGACAACAAAATTGTAGATGGTGTCTCCTTGGTTGTAGGTTTTAACTTATCATTTTGATTTCCCACCTGCAATTAGATCTCATTTAGCCTTTTTATAATTGTTATCTTATTATTGTCATCTTTATTGGATGTAATCACTGAATCCACTCAAAAATAAACAAACTAAGTTGGGGTATTTGGTAAAGGGATTTCAATTGAGATTAGAAGAAACATGTTGCCATTTTGGTTTTTTCCACATTCAAATTTTGACGATTCACATATTTTCCATATGTTTTGATAATGTGTGCATTTTTCATTACAGGTAATATAGAAACTTAAAGGAGATTCGAAAAAGAAGTGTATGTAATATTGATTCATATTTGTAGGGTTTGGATTCTAATAAATTCAGTCATACCAATTCTTATGACTTTTACAACTGCAATTGTGCAACTTGATAGATCTCATGTAAGATCAAGTATTGTCTTAACAATAAACGTATTAAATTTATTTTCACAATAGTATACACCATATCAAAAGGTAGGTAGATTTTATTCAATACATTGTTTGAAGCATTTTCCATTGATTAAGATCTATGGGGCGTACTATATTTTTTAACTATAGTTAGACAAGAAGTTTGTGTAAATCTCAACGAAAACAAAGTTTTTAGTTCAATGGATTTTTTTATTATGCCTATCTCAATGAAGAGTTAGACTGCAAAACATCCCGGTAATATTGAATTTATATTGATATCAAATCTATGGACTTATGAGTTACTATACCCTTAATCATTTTAATCATAGCAGTTATCCTATAACAACTAGTTGAACACTAAGCTCATGTGAAGCCCTCCCAATTGTCATATATACAAACCACACTTGATAATTTCTTTGACATTCGACCCAAGTAAGCTTGAAATCCTACTTAGTTATTTCCAACTATTTCCAGGTAAGTTAAATTTAAGTTCAACTTCAGTTTCATAATTCACCACAAAATGTCTTACTTATATACATGTAAACTTTTTTCATCACTTGTTCATTAGTTGGTTTTACTTGTAATCTTTGAGAGAGTTGTTATCTCCTTTGTACTTTTTTATTTCATGTTTAACTAGAGTTCGATATAGTTATTGTGGGATGGATACATGATATGTAGTTTCCTTCTACATAACATAATGAAGAGGACATGTTGGTCTTCCAACATTTCACAAAGAATGCAAAAGTTGTTTTTGAGTTAAAAGATGTTGGTCTTGATTCACAAATGATTTTGATATTTGTAATTTTGTATTTTCTTTAACCAAAATGTGTCCTCCTTTTTATTAAATTACAATTGTAAGAAAGTGATGTCATATTTTATGCAAGTGAAGAGAAGGAGAAAAATATCTATGTAGTTGTCCTATAGGCTAGCAAGAAAGGAAATTTTTAATCTTGAAAACCTAGACAAATCTAACAATAATATCATTCAACAAGGTCATATGCTAATGCAGATAATGCACTTGCACTAAATCATCATCCTGAAGAAAAATGAATCTAAAAAAATTAATAGTGAACTTCCAAAAAGACTCCAGCCATTGAAATCAAATTTTTCTAGAAAACCACCCCACTCAACATAGAAAGAAATAAACTAAAACCCTTTTAGCTATTCATAACCTTTAGAGGTTGATAATTGACAAGAAGTATCAAGCACAAATTAATATCAACCATAAGTAAGCACTCTTGTTTCAGAGTTTAGAACAATATCCACTTGGAAGAAGAGCATAACATGCATGTAATTCCTATTGACATCTCAACATATTCATCATGAAAATGAATAGCATGCAACCAACCATCATTCTACTTGTGATATCAACTAAGAAACACACAATAATATTGAGAATGAAAAAACTTCAAAACTCAATCAATAAATGTCTAAAACATATTTATCATTTGACTTTTAGATGGAACTAATAATATTTTCATAAAGAAAACCCTAAGAAAGATGCTAGAAGATATCTAGAATCCAAACAATCAACCAACTTAGATTTCAAAATTCAACATCTAGATATAGTATCAAAATATTATAAGGGACAAATTAAAATCTTTCCAAAAAGAATACCACACATATCCCTCTTGATACATCTCCATGATCCATAAATTAATGTACTTATATTTTCATGAACTCTAGTGTTTCTTTCCCACCAATAGTAATAAGTAGGAACCATACGTAGTAAGGATTGTTTGGCCTAAGCATTAGAAACTCCTCCCACATGGCTTCAAAGTCAATGAGGTGATCAAACGTGTTATTTTTTCCCCACATATTGTTAAAAATGCATATCCAAACAAGATATGATTAGTACATTTACAATCATTTTTGTCTGAAAATAACATCAAATCTAGTTGAAAGCCTAATTTTTAGAATAGTGAGAAGTAGAAAGGCAACTGATACAAGCTTTTCATAAATGCAACGAGTATATCATTGGATCCCAACACTACCATATTCATTTGAAGGTGCCTAATTCATTTTCTTTCTCTTAATCATATTCCAAACAAATATATCTTGATATATTTTTTAGTTAAAAGTAATATGAAATTCATTACAAGAAGGTTCAGGAATAGAATCTAGGAGCAGAAGTTGGTTTTGTATTTCTATTAACTTATACCCCTGCTTTTGAATGTCAATGGAATTCATAGAATTTTCACTACATATTCATATTTCAAAGTCATATATGTCTAAGACAATCATTAAAACCCTTTATCATGCACCAAGGGTCTACACAGTCGTTATCATCTTTTTTAATATGGAATTTGTGTAATATATCATTTCTTCTCTTGTTCTCAGGATATTATTCAATACAAAAGACATATATGGAGAAGCTTAAATTTTCTACAAAGAAAATTTCTTTATTATTTCTCACTAATCCACTTTACCCATAGATAATATTTCTTGATAGCTATATCCCATTCTTTAGAGTTAAACACAATTTATACATCTCTTTACTTTTCCTCAAATGAAGTCATCCTTTTTATTTAGGTAAATAAAACTTTACCCTCTGAATGATATAGATACAATTATTTTCATCATATTATCTCCACAAAATTTCTACAAGTTTTATTGTTTTCTTCATGGATCATGCTAGGAAGAGACAAGGAGAATATCCAATAAAAATGCATAGAAGATAGAGTAGAAATGGTAAGCTCCAATTTAGTTTCCATAGATATAAACAATACTCCCCTCTATCTAGTGTTCATTTTTTAATAAGATCATAACAATATCTTTTGGATGAGTTTCCTGTGAATAAGGGAATACCAAGCTACTTTGAGTTGACCACATAATTGATGTCTCGAGTGGCCAAGCTGCCAGTCGACTAGCTCACCTATTGAGTCTACCAATTGGAAATATACTTTGATGAAAGATTCAATAGTGAAGTCAATAATTCACTTCCCAAGTTGATTGGTTTGACAATGATAGTCATGATTGACCTACTCGTTCATTAAATCAGTCGGTTCAAAAGTGTAACATGCCACTAAATTTTCTCTAGTTTCACGTTTCATCTCTGAATTGAACAATTTAATATTTGCTGGAGACATACTCACTTGTATGAAAAATGAATATACTTACTGACCTTTACTATTATTCTACTAGAATTTGAATCGGTAGATTCTCTAGCACCAAATCTATAATGAATAGATCATCTTGTTGGGTGATATCACAACCACTTGAAACCTTGGGCATGCTAAATAAACACAGTAGGACATATAGAGAGGGAATATTATTCCATTAGTCCGGTCATAGTAGCTCGGGTGGTAAGAGCTCGGTAAGTCCCAATGAAGGACATGGGTTCGAACCTCACCGAAGGCACTTTCCGAATGACAATCCACGCTGATTAGGTGCGGGAGGGGGGTGACCAGACCACACCCTCTTAGGCCTCGAGAGTTTATCATGTCGGGCTTTCCCGGGGTGGGTTCTCTCGGTCACAAAAAAAAAATTTATTCCACTAGGCCCCATAAAAAACTATGTATATCATAGGAAGAGCCAAAGACTGACATCTACAGCTTGATATGGAGACACACTTTGTTGGAGGACATGAATAAAGACTACAACTACTATTTGGAGGGAGGTACCACAAAGAATGGATACTCTCTTATGTACTTCTACATCCTCCATGATCATATATTGTTACTTTTCTCTTGTGTCATGATCATGAGTATAGAGTAGATCTTGGTGGAGCATCATGATTAGTCCCACTGCCCATATTTTAAATGTTGCAATGTGAATTATTTCCTGTTTTAACTATTAAATTGTAGATTAATTATTTAATGCATGTTTAGTGGACTGGATAGCCATCTTTCATGTCTATTGAAATCATATGAATAGAGATATTGAAATGTAGGATAATAATGCCAATTACTTATTATTCATCGACATATATGATCATGGAGGGTGTTCTCTGAGATGATAGATTTTGGATGTGTAGGTAAGGAGACATCAAGCTGATGGACAAATATGTCCTTGTGATTTCCATAATCCAAAAGGATGTGTCAATTACATGGACCCAATCTAATAACTAAATTTGTGAATAATGCAATGTAAGAGAGCAGGTAGGGGTAGTTGTGTTGAAACACATCATCGTGGTAATTTTTTCAAAGTGTTAAAAATAATTAATAGCTTTGTTTAGATTAGTTTGCTTTCTTAGTGAATTGTTTTAATCGAATAAATTTCAAGAAATTATCATTTTGAATTTATTTTTTAATTAGGCTAGAAATCCAATTTATTCCTATATATGTTGTCCTTTGAGTTCAAACCAAAACTTATACTATGATAATGGGTGGTTATTACTGCACAATTGAATATGTAAAATCAAGGATTTTGTATATCCTCGTGAATTTCTTGGGTAAATAATTCCCACATAACTTGTGCCTGATTTCAAAGAGTTGGTGTTGGTAGTGGGAGGGTGATCATAGAGAACTGGACATGTCTGAGTGTGAGGTATATATAAGTGTAACCAAGGAGATGTCACAACAACAGAGTAGTGCACACCATGTCATGAGATGGGCAAAGGCAGTGAATGTGAAGACACCCACTCAAACTAATGCATATGAAAAGTCATCCATTATGACACATTTGAAGGGTATTCAGAGTATGTAATAGATATTGTGGTTAACTAGTAGCAAATGCAACAATACATAAACCACATGTACTAACAAAATGCACGTACAAATAGAAATCTATAGTGGGTGAAGGACTATGGAGGCAACTTACAAGGATAGTTGGATGCATACCGACCTCCCATGAACATTATTTCAATCATTGATACTAGTATCAGATGCACCACTTCATGGAGGCACTGACCAAGACCATTCAACACTACAATCATCATTCTCCTATAAATTCAAGCCTATTTTGATGTTGAGTATAGAATGACCTAAAAGCATGGGGGTGGTAGGGAGGTATGTACTATCCTTTGTTCCCATGTTACTTGGTTACATTTCTCAAAAGGAATTTTGGTTTATTTCCCATACCCCACCCATATCCATTTTATTCTTCATCCTTTTAATTACATGCATTGCATGCTAGGTAGTTTAATTCCGTTGCATTTTTGAACAATTTTTCATGTTTTTTCCTTTTCTTATATGCCAACCACACACATTGCATAGTATGCAATTTTTATAATTATTTGTATGTGATTCTCTAGATTTATTTTTCCATGTTTTATCCTTTAGTAGTTAACTCTTGATGTTAATGAAGACACTTTGACATCTATCTGATAAATCTTCCCAAATTTCTCTAAAATGTGCTTTGACATAATGTCTACTTATCTAAATTCAATTACGTGACCTTTAGGAAATGTAATCATATTTTAATAGGTTATTGCTTTGCCATCTCACTTTTTGACTTTATCCATGTGTTCTATCTCCACCATGAAATGAAGATTGATTGGTTGAAATCAAAATATTGGCAAACCATAACTTCTTACGATCTATTCGAGCATTGTGATAAAAGTATGATTTATCATATTATATCATTCATCATGGTCTTGTCACAGTTTGATGTGGAATCTTGGATTAACTTACTTGTAGGATGGCTTATGTGGAAGTCCACCATATTTGAGTTCTCTCTTCATCCACTTCTTTATAACACTTCTTACCTCTCTGCCTAATTAAAAGATGCTAAAAAGCACAAAAATCGCAAGCCTTGGACACCCCCGAAAACCCCGGGATGAACAATCGTTCCTTCCTTATGCTTCCTCATCCTATAGTCCTAGCTGCAGAAATAGAAAAGGAAAATAAAATAGTTAAAAGAAAATAAAGCTGCTCCTATGTCATAGTCTCGAAAAAAAATAAAAGATGAGTGATCCAAATTCCTTCAACCACTTCATTATATTTGCACTCCTACATAAACTAGGGAACATAAACCTTATCCCCTCATGCCCCCATACATAGAATAGTGGGTCAAGTAAGGTGAATGGACATATAAGATTGAATGCTTGCATATGAAATGCAATTTGTAGATGTTTTGACTAATTCCTAAAATGGAACAACTTTAACATATATGTATCAATATTATGTCACTTGCATGGGTTTTGATGTCATATACCAGAAGTTTATGTCTTCTACATTTTTATTGCATTTGGTTTTGGAAAATGGAGAGAGAGGAGTGCAATACATGTATTTAGGCATGATTAAGACTATCTACTCAACTAACACCTCCTTGAATGCATTGGATATTTAAAATGGAAAATGATTTTGTTGGAAAACACTTTAGGAAAAGTTTTTTAAGCTTGATATTTCCACCTTATTTATATAGAGGAGGCATAAGTAAGGTTATCTCAAAATGGAAACTTTTTTCTTAATTGAAATCCTCAATAAAATATGAAATACTCAAAATGCAAATAGACTTTCAATCAATCAATTGGTCTCCAAGTTGATCAGTTGAACAACTTTGTAATGTGTAGATTAGTACATCAACCAATCTGTTGAAAACCTAATTGATCATTTGGACATGTATATTAATCATTTTAGTCTTCAATCAACCATTTGATACTTCTTCAACTTTCCTAATCCATGCATCATTTGAGCAACTAACATTCATTTTATTTTTCAACACCAAACCAACCTATAAATCAACTCAACCAACAACCAATCAATAAGCCAATCAATCGGTGGGTTCAATTTGGTATTCAACCAATATATAATTCAAAAAATCAGAAATATGATTGTCGTCATTGAAAACTTCTCATCTGTTAAGCATCCAACGTGTGTGACCCAATAGATTTCCATTATGTTAGTAGTGATATCAAGTCCTCACTAGTAATGAGAGGTATATAGAAACACATTAAAACTATCCAAGTAATTGGAATAAGTTTTTGAATAATTTCAATCAAAGTGTGATAAATTTTACAATGACAATTCAATTCCTTTATCACAAATATTAAATTCAACCTGGTAATGGAGTCATTCTTTGATTAGCATTCAATCTATGGTTCTTGATCTTAGGGAAGACTATTGTAAAAGAAGGAGCTCAATATGAAATATTGAAGCACATAACCTTGACCATGCATTTCATAATCTTAACTATGAAGTAGCAAGGATATCTGACTAATAGTAAGGATAAATTATAGATATGTCACTTTTAAGAATAAAAAAGTGTCATAGTTCACCCACTCATAACATGTATTTTAACCCTTATTTAGAGTCACATTGATTAGTAGTAAAGTACACCAACATGTATTGCAACCCTTATTTAGAGTCACATTGATTAGTAGTAAAGTACACCCAACAACATATGATTATTGTAGTGATTTCTAGTCAAATGATCGCAGTCACCACTATCACTTTGAGTAAAGATTCTTCTTACATGCATCATTCTCAAGGTGGCTATGTCCAACACACTTGTTCTCTAACAAGTGTCTCACTTGAAATCCAATAGAGGTACCATTAGTCATTACACATAGGTACTTCTACAATATGCATTATTATTTTCCTATGTTATTCTACAATAATAATTTACTATGAAATATACAAAAATTAAAACTCTAAATAAATACATGATCTCATGTTTAGGTTCTTTACCCAAATTCATATGCCATCTATTTAATCCTTCCTAGAACAATATTACATTAGTTTATTAATTCATTTATTTCATTATCAATTCAGGTACAAAGTATACCACTACGATCATCATATGACTAGCTCTCGGGATATACAACCAATATGAAATTAAATGTGGATGCTTGAAGTGAAGAATAGTCACATGTTTCCACGTAAGAATTTCTAGAAAAAGGCCACACTTTTACTATAAACACTTCCTATTGCCCAAAATCACCACATTGGACTTATAGAGGCTAGAAAATAATGATATGTGGTATCAAATGCTAAAATAGAAGTAAGATCACAAATTCATATTCATCTAGTCACAACACAAATTTGGACTAGATTTGAAAATTCAAATGCAAACCTTGTTGAGCTCATAGTGAGGAAGACATTTAAAAAAACTAGCTTGGTGAAGTTGGTAAGTTGGGTTTGACAACTTGGCCAAATTCCCACCATTTAGTTCTTGTTCAACAAAAAAAGTTTCAAAGATTAATCAAAGCATCAAATCAATCCAAAGAAACTCAGAATCACTACTAGTTTTAGGAAACTTGACCAGATGGGATTGACTTTAGTCTTAGTTAAAGCTTGAACAAAATTTGTCTGAATTATTTAACTTTTCCTATGTTAACTCTAGCTTGGGGTTGTTAACTCCTTTGAACTCATCCTAAGTTAAGAATACTAAGTTAAATTTGAGGTAATATTTTCCCCAAGTTTGCAATATAAATATCACAACCTAAAAATTTGGTCATGGCACATAGGGAATTCTACCAATTTATCGGGAACTCGGCCTAGGTTCCCAACTCCTATTCAACACAATACATAATTCTATCTTTAACAAATTAATGAGAATTTGTTTGAATTCACAAGTCAATATGCTCAACTCATCTTTAAACATCTTAACTTAGGATATACATATAGTGAATCCATTTTGATTTGTGATACTTATATCATAGCCAAAAGCTCTAAGTTGTCAAGTATATCACAACCAAAAGCTCTAAGTTGTCAAGTAAAGAACATAAATAATGGTTATAATGCATATTAGACAATAGTGTTCTCTTTAATCGAAGTACGATACACATGCAACCCATCTTAGTTAATTGTTTACTAAAATTATTGGATTTGTATCTAGATTAATAATTATTTCAAATCAAACATCATGACACTTGAGTAAAGAATGTGATAAGCAATCATGGTCTACTAATCACATCACATTCATTAATTAGAACAATTCTCAAAACATATATTTTCTAACTACTTATTGTACTCATATCATCTTAGTCACACAATTAGGTTCAAGATTAATCACTTTGATTCAAATTATTAATTAGCTTTTGAATTTACTCAAATGAGTACATATTAGGCTAAGAAAGATGAATAATCTAGGGTTTATTGTTGACCTAGGTTTGAATCTTCATATATACAAAATGCTTACTAAATCAAACCAACAATATTTATTTTAATATTCTTCACACATTTTTTAAAAAATTATTATATTGACATATATTATATGGTGAAGATTAACAAATGTCTATGTTTAGAAGTCAGCAAACATCATGACTTAGTATCAAGTTTACGGTAGTTGCAAAATTTTACCAAAGTCTACATGATGGAGGAGATGTCAATGCTTAAACTTTACATGTTGTATAATTATTTTTTAATGTTTATTGTATTTTTAGATTTTGAACTCATGTTTAAAATAAACCAATAAAAAAGAATGAAATATTATTACGCAAAAGTTTAAGAATTAACTATAATTCAAATATTCATGCATTCAATTTTTATAAAATGAGTTTTGGTAAAGTTATAGTTACATCAAACCACTTGGTGCCTAAATGTACTTGACACTTCGTGATATAGTCAGATGATAATTGGATAATAAAGGACGGGAGTCGAGGAAAATGATAGGGTTTCTTATGTGTTTCTTTCTTACCATTTTAGATGATAGTTCATATTTCATATCCAATAACACCATTGATTTTTATAAGGATGAGATATATTGTATAGATAATGGGCAACCATCAACACAGTGTACAAGAAGAAAATAAAGGATGTTAATAGTATGGGGGTTGTAGAGGTAGTTAGTATGTAATAAAGATTAATAAACTTTGTTATCTTTAATCTTTCCGATTAGTAGTTTTTCTCACTCTTTTTTACACGCCCATACCTCAGGTTAATGCAAAACCTATGGGGAATATAAAACAACATTTATGTATTATACTAGAAGTTGAAAAGTTTCCTTAGAATCTATGAATGAAGAGATAAAGTGATATATATGAAAAGAAGAGGCAAGGGGAAGGAGTGGAAAAGAGAGGGAATAGAGAGATAAAGAAATATTACTTCTAATAAATGATAAATATCTTCTTTTAAAGAGAGATAAAGTGAAATGATACACATGTAACTTACCTACAGTATATAGATCATAAAGAACACTACAAAATTTAGAATTGATCATAAGAACAACACAAATTTTAGACTCATACATTTCTCATATATGTGTGCTACAAAGCTATGTTTACATATTTTATATTATATTTATGTAGGCGTTGGAAAATATACTAAAATTTATATTATTTAGTGAATCGATTATTTTGTTTTTATTATACAATTTATTAGTGTGTATATTTCTACAATGTGTGTTACACAAGTGTATTATAAAACAAAAAAGTACTTACATTAGATTTCCAATTAGACTCAAATACGTACTATAGTCTGAAGAAAAGTGTGTATTACACATTCAGTTTTCTTGCAATACATCTTTTTTAATGAAATAAGCATGAATAAAGACTCGGTGTACTTTCAAGGCTCTATTTCAGTGTAAGAGTGACTTTTGCGTTTAAAATCCGTATTACGAGCAACAACCTACCTTAATAAATAAGGTAGCAGTAATTGCTCATTCTTTAATTAGAAGTGAACAGCACAGTGTATAAATCTATACCACAGATATTGCTATTCTCAAAATATATTAATTAAAGAGGAGATAGTGAACGAAGAGAAACTGAAACTAATAGAAGGAAGTGGTAGTGGATGGTAAAAGACATAGTAGGCATGACTTGGCTATATTATCATTCATTGTTTAGTTGTACGTTGTACAGTATAATTTACAATTTTATTGAAAACAGTATGTATTAAGATTATGCATCATACTTTATATACAAATATTGTGAAAAGAGTGATAAAAAATTATGAAACAATGTGCATTGATAAGATTGAGTAAATATTTTAAGAAGTTAACTAAACAATACATGAATAACATTCTTCATCCACTATATCTCTCCTCCACTCATATAACCTCTTTATAATTGTTTCATTATCCCTCCATCAAGTGTCTTTTTTTATTTATTGAATCTTCACCATCCATTGGCCTTTTCATTATATTTGTTACTTTTTTTCAATCTTTATTTTCTTTTGTATTCATTGCACTCTTTTTATCCGTGAGTGTCGTCAATATTAAATATTATTCACATTATATTATTTGCATTGCACTTTTAAATGTATTGGTATGATTAGAAACACGGCCGGAGGAGGATACATGAGGGAACCGGATAGACAAGGTTATCAAGTTATAGACAAGCTACGGAAAGCGAGGTAGAAGTGAAAACGAGTAGATCCTCTCCAAAGAGGAAAAGTGGCGGGCCATCTTCATCGTATTTGTGAGGCAAAAAAAAGTCAACTGTATATAACCTACGGTAGACGGACTTGTGTTTAACTCAACAAGAGCCGTGAGAAAGTAAGGCCACAATCCATGAAAATAGTTATCACTTTTATCTAACCCAGTGACTGAATTCCAATCATGCCCCGCTACAATCCTTTTTATATACTTGAGATGTGTCATGTTGGCTCTCTAAAAGTTAATCACATAGTACTGCAGAAGGCGGACATGAGCCATGTCGTCACGCGACACGAAGAAGGGAGTGGGTAAGGCGGTTCCGGCGAAGCTAACCGACGTGGCCATCGAGGAGGAAGCTATGAGCCCGGACCTGATTAACGGGAGCAGCCACCACAACGTGATGGAGCAAGGAATCCGACGGCAGTCTGCGCGAGTGGTAGGTCGCCGTTCCACATCGGTGGCGCCGCTGACGTACCCCTGGGCACACAGCCACCGCTGTCACGCCGGAGACCGCAATGGTCGATGAGGAGGCGACGGGCCCGTGGGTGCCCAGACCTCGGTACCCGTCTCTGACGGCTCTGTATGCTGTAACCTCAAGGATGGATGGAGTTGCTGATGCGGCTAAGTAAGGCATATGGGACTGCTGGTGTTGCTGCTTATAGATACTAGTTTTATGGTACTTTCTAGACTATAATGTTGAACATAGTTGTTAGCTAGGGATCTAATGCATGCATCTTTTTGTACCAATCGTCTGCCGCTATCGGAGCAATGGTTGTGCATGCATGAGAGCATGAATATACTTAGTTGTTAAGCAGTTGTAGCATGGTAACTTCTTCTAACATTCATTTTTAATCGATTCTTCAGACCCTAGTGATTAGTCCTAGTGTTACACATGCATTATTTCTTCCTCTTGCTTTTTCTCTCTTTTGTTGCCTCCGATTCCACGTCAATGTGGGCAGACATGGCACCATAAGGTCCTCAAATCAGCCAACAACTTTCTGTGTAACAAGGCGATACAATACACTTAAAGACTATCGACTTGATACCTCGTGCTGAACGAGATGAACGACAAACCTCTTTTTTTGCTTGTCTTGAGCGTTTAGGTATTTCCATGTGCTGTTTCTCTTCTTAATCGTTCTGTCCTATCTTTTTTTTTTTCTGTTTGGTTGGGGCTGCTCCGCTGCCTTTTAGTCACCGTTTATCCGTGCTGGTTTAGTACAGGTTGGTTTTTAGTCTCTTCTTCGTGGAGAGTTTGAGTTCCTTGCTTTGGCAAGGTCTTAATTTTGCCCGGAATAAGTTTGCTGGTTATCAGGTGTATGGCTCTATTTATGGAGGCTACGTTTAATCGGATCTTTGTCCGGATGCAGCTCAAGTTAGAGAAATCACGTTTGAAAAGTTATTTTATCCAGCTTCATGATATGTGTGTGTGTGTGGGTGGGTGGGTGAGGGGTGTGTCGAGAGGGCTCTAGCTGTTAGATACATGGCTGTAGGAGTTATGTTTATAGCATGGGTAAGCCCAATATGTAGTGTACCTAGTACATGGAGGAAGTGCACTATTGCCTCTAGTACAAATGAGGAAGAGTTTTATCCTACGTTGCTCACTCGTAGAACTTTTGTAGTCCTTATATGTATTATCACATATGACACTAGTGTCCAAAAGTCTTAGAAGAGAATATGTTCACCTCTTTGGTGGGTATGATGATCACAACACACGTGCGCGTCACGCTACGCCTGACCGAGCTCAGGCTTGGGCTCGGGCATTTGGATTGTGGAGAATGTATTCCATCCTCTTTTTGCACTAGGATACAACTACATATTTAATTAATTGTTTCATTCCGAAACAGATTTATTAATCCTAATTCGAAAGTGTTTTCGTTATAGATCTTTTTTGTAACGTGTCCAAGAATGATCGAGTGATTGCGTCTTAGTGGGAATATGATTTCGATATGTGTAAGCCTATAAATAAGCCTATGGCCATTAGGGTTATACACATCTAAAACAAACATCAGCCATCCGTCGTTTCATTCGTGTTTTGCAAATCTTGAAGGAGATCTTTCAACCGTCGTTTCTGAGTCACTACTTGGAATTGTTCTTCTCCAGCGAGCAACGAGTTCTTCCTTCTCCTCCTTAGAGGCGCGATTTGTTAGGCGGTGGTTCCTGCGATCGCTGGGTTGTATTGATAGTACACATTTGTGACGAGGTCGACTAGAAAAATAGTGTCTATCCTTTTGGATTGTGGACCGCTGATTTCTTTGCGTATCACGTTCATTTTTCCAACAAACGATCTGGTATGTGTTCCTAAATTCCTTCTTATTTTCCCATGCACTATTTTTTCTTCTACTTCTTATCTAGATTTGGCCTGAACCCTGTAAATCTATTGCACATGTTGTTGTTGCATGTAACGACGTAAACCTAAAATTAACAACAGTTTTAAAGAAATCATTATTTATCGTTAATTAATAATGGTTGGTCATGTTGATACTAGGAATAAAATTGATACTAGCAGTATGCTTGAGAAATTTACTAGTACCAACGTTGCCAGTTGATAGAGTCGTATGCAAATTTGGCTTAATATTGTCGGTTTTGATTATGATTTTAGAAGAGGACGAACCTAAATCCAAAGACATTATCCCTGATAATGCAAATATAATTGCTAACTGGAAGAAGCGTGGTAAGACGTGTCCGAGTTGATTTTATTTGATTTAAATAACAAACTGTATGATTCTTACTGGAAGTTAAAGTTTTGTGGGAAGCGTTAGTTAATAATTTTAGTACTAAAGACCAAGGTGCTAAAAAGTACTCTGTCTAAATTTCCAAATTTTATATGGTTGAGGGTAAGTATGTTTCTGATCAAACACATGACTTTCATCTCTTATGTCATGAACTCTCAAATGCGAAGATGGAATTTCCTGAGAAGTTCATTGTTATGTCCATCATAGAAAACTTCCCCTAGTCATGGGAATTGTTTGGCATGACTCTTAAGCAGTACAAATGAGGCTTGTCAATGAATGATCTAATGAGGGATATTAACGTATAAGAAGAACACATAAAAGAGAAGACTATCAAGGTGTCCACTGATCCAAACCCTAGTATCAATTTTACAACTGCTAAAACCAAAGATAAAAAAACAAATAATATGCATAAATCTAAGGCCAAGATCCAAAAGAAACTGAAGAATAAACCTTGTTGGACTTGTAGACAGGTTGGCCACTGAAGCAAAGATTGTCCTTCAAAGAAGGCAAAGAAAGTTGTGACATCTGCAACTGAGGAGGTTGTAGTCAATATGATGATTGTATCCTTGAACCTCAATGATGGGTATGTTTCTATAAAATATGAAATCATTTCTATTTTTGAACTACTTTATTGGATAATTTACATAGGGGATAATGTACATGTTTTATTGGATCTAGATCGGATTACATTGAAACAGAAGGCAAGCGGGCAACAAGCTGCGATGCTAGTCCTTTCTGGATGGCAAAGCCAATCCTTTGAAACACTACATCCATACATGTAGGAGACATTACATTACTATTCATAACTTTTTGGATCCTCTTCAGAAGCTCCACAACTTCTGTTGATAAGTTTCTATTTGTGTCTTACCAAACCTCAAGAGGTCATTATTTGACTTTGTGTGATTCCAGCTCTACAAAAGTTAAAGGCAACGTAGTGGTGGACTTGAAGTTCCTTTCGAGGAAGGTTCTGACACTTCATAGAGTCAAACATGTTCCAACCATTTGACACAATATTTTTTGTGGGGTAACTAGTTACGGGAGGTTTTAGAGTGGACTGCAAATGTAATAAGGCTATTATTACAATCCTTCATGATTCTTTTTTTTTGCAAGGGGTATCTATGTGATGTGGAGAACTTATTTAAGATTCTTGTTGAACTTGTTTCAAATTCCATTTTAAATTTTAATGATAATAGTTTTATATGCATGAATCTGTATCATCTGATGTTTGGCATTTACATCTGGGACATGTTAATGTTGCCTCAATGAAGTGTGTGATGAATCTGAATTTAAACACTAAATCTAACATTAGCAAAAATAAATGTGAAATATGTGTGCAAGATAAATTACCTAGGAAACTTTTTCATTCAGTGAATAGGAATTCAAAAATATTGGATTTAGTGCATACTGATATCTATAAATTTAATAGGATTGCTAATAGGGATTAAAATCATTATTTTATAACTTTTATTGATGATGCTAGTATATATTGTTGTGACTTTTTAGTTCGAAATAAATACGATCCATTGGATAAATTTAAAATTTATAAGTAAGAAGTTGAAACTCAAACTGAAAAAGTACTTAAGCAATTAAGGTCTAATAGTAGAGGTTAATATACCTCAAACTTGTTCTTGGAGTTTTGCCAATTGTATGACATAATTCGTGAGGTTACCGCTCTATATTCACCATAGTGTAATGGGATAGCTGAACGTAAACTGAACCCTTATAGATATGGTAAATTTTTCACTCCAGGCCTCAGGTCTACCCAACTTAATGTGGGGGAAAGCATTGAATATGGCTTGTCATATTCAAAGTAGAGTACCCATAAACATGTAGAAATTAGTCTGTTTGAGTTATGAAGAGATAAAATACCAAGTCTCAAATATCTTCAAGTGTGGGGGTTCCTTGCTAAGGTACTTGTCCCTGAACATAAGAGGAAGAAATTGGGACTGAAAACGATTGATGTCATTTTCTTGGGGTATGTATAGAGTTTATGAATATAGATTCTTGATTGTAAAATATGATATCTCATGCATTAATGTCTATACAATTGTGAAATTAAGTGACGATACATTCTCGAGCATGTGTTTCTCATGAAATATGGTGTGCCTAATGAAGTATCTCAAGAGGATTCATTCACCATATGTTCCATTCTTGAGCATGTGGAAAGGATAAAAAATGTGGGGGCGACTCAAAACAAGCTATTTGTGAATCTGATGATTCTGAAGAAATGGTTGAACAAACAAGAAGTAAACGACCTAGGACATCTAAGGATTTTGGAAGTGAGTTTCTCACTTACAATGTTGAGGATGATCTTGTAACTTTCAAATAAGCTATGGAATCACCAGAAGCTACGTTTTGGAAAGAAGTTGTTAATGATGAAATCCAATCAATTCTCTTGAATGGAACATGAGAATTGGTGGATTTGCCTCGTGGATGTTCTGCAGTTGGTTGCAAATGGATCTTTAAGAAGAAACTTAATTCAGACATGAGAAAGTATAAATCTAGGTTAGTTGCTAAGGGTTACTCACAGAGAGAAGGAATAGATTATTTTGATAACTATTCTTTTGTTTACCGTATACCACAATCCTAGTGCTTATAGC
This sequence comes from Alisma plantago-aquatica, assembly GCA_963693085.1. NCBI lineage: Eukaryota > Viridiplantae > Streptophyta > Magnoliopsida > Alismatales > Alismataceae > Alisma > Alisma plantago-aquatica. The sequence continues at coordinate 1,044,914,764 of OY856411.1, read as the reverse complement.
ATTGAATTACATTTATAACCTCTGTATCAATCACATGGATGTGAAGATCATGTTCTTACATGGTGATCTTCAAGATGAGATATATATGGAATAACCTAGCTAAGGGATTTGTGGGTCGTGTGAATGAGTTCAAAGTGTGTAAACTTGTTAAATTATTATATGGCTTGAAACAAGCCCCTAAGCAATGGCATGAGAAGTTTGTTTCTATGATATCATCGTTTGGTTTTTTTATAATGAATTTCATAAGTGTGTCTGTTGCAAAATTATTGATGATGGATTCATTTTGTTATGCTTATATGTCGATGATATATGCTTTTTGGTTTCGATATGAAATTAGTAAATGTGGCAAAGTCATTCTTGTGTATCAAGTTTGAGATGAAGGATATGGTTTCACTGATGTGATTTTAGGGCTTAAAATCATAAGGTCTACTGATGGTATAACTCTCTCTCAGTGTCACTATGTTGAGAAGATACTGGAGAGGTTTGAGTACACATCACAAACACCTGTTAAGACTCAATATCATTCATCCAAGGCTTTGTTCAAGAATGAGACTGGAGTTCCAGTGCCTCAATTACGATACTCTCATATTATCGAAAGTTTGATGTATCTTATGAACTACACATGTCCAGACATTGAGGTTGTCGTGAGTAAGTTAAGTAGATACACCAGTTGTCCCGACAAGACCCATTGGAAACCTCTTCACAGGGTTTTGAAGTATATCAAGGGAACATGTTCCCTTAGGATGCATTATGGAAAACATCCTTCTATAGTCAAAGGATATAGTGATTCAAGTTGGATTGCTATGAACTCTAGAAGTAATGGTGTCTCATGATATATATTCCTTTTGGGAGGATGAGTTGTTTCCTAGAGGTCTAACAAACAGACCATATTATCTCGATCTACTTTTGAGGTAGAGTTGTGAGCTTTAGATGAAACTAGATTGGAAGTTGAATGGCTACATGGACTTATGTCCAGTTTACCTATGGTAAAGAAGCTACTTCCTGTAATTTTAGTTCACTGTGATAGCCTTAAAAGTATTTCAAAGATAACAACTTCCAAGTACAATAAAAAAAACTTAGACACATCCAAGTCACACTCAAGTCTGTAAGGGAGTTAGTATCTAATGGGATTGTGGTTGTAGACTACGTCGGTACCAAAGATAATACAATAGATCCTTTTAATAAAGGTCTTACCTTGGCCTTAGTGGAAAAATCTAGGTTGGGAATGGGAATGAAACCCCTTTAGATTTGCAGTCAATAGTAACCCAACCCAACAGAGTGGAGATCCTATAAGTTGGGTTCAATGTGGTAATAACAAGCTGTCGAGTGAATTAGATGACACTATGTAATTACTTTGGTGCTTCATACGTTAGTGTGTCTATTCCTTGAGAAACATGTTAGTGTCATGATTGTAATTTAGTAAGATATTAGTCTCTGAATGGTGTCAATTTTTAGGATAGCATGTTAGCAGTACATCCTTTGTGACTCCAACTAAATGGTTGATGTTGTACAGGCCACAACAAGAGAATTGGATTGTTCTCTGATATCAATCATGACATATATTTTGTATGCATGGCCTTAATGTATTCTTTTCTTTTCTACCATGTCTTTATTGTGTTGTTAACAACCATACTCATGCACCCAAGGTTTAGGTTCAAGACTTTTGTTTACCTAGTTCTTACGGGGGTCACATTTGGATAACTTAGGTAGATTCAAATTGAAAGGTATCTATTAAGATAACTGTATGGAGGACTGAATGGTAGATCATACTACACATTGGACTTTGTGGGGAATTGTTAGAAATATGGTTGTAGGAGCCATGTATATAGAATGGGTTAAGCCCAATGTAGTGCAGCTAGTACATGGAGGAAGTGTAGTTTTGTATCTAGTACAAATGAGGAAGAGTTTTATCCCACATTGCTCACTCCTAGAACTTTTGTGGTCCTTATATGCATGATCGCATGTGATACTAGTGTTCAAAGGTTCTAGGTGAGGGTATGCTCAACTCCTTGGTGGGTACAGTGACCCCAACACACACGCATGCACGCGTGTGTGTGCACTCCCCACGCCACGTCTCTCCTTGCTGGGTCGGGCTAGGTAGGCATGGGCTCAGACTTGTGGCTTGTGAATTTTGGATTGTAGAGAATGTCTTCTGTCTTCTTTTTACATTAGGATACAGCTACATATTTAATTAATTATTAGTTTAATTAACTGTTTCTTTCTGAGATAAATTTATCAATTAGAAATTGTTTTCCTTGTGGATTTTTTCACAACATGTATAAGAACGATCGAGTGATTGTGTCTTAATGGGAATAGAATTTTCGTGTGTGTAAGACTATAAATAAACCTCGGGACATTAGGCTGCCATCCGTTTTGTTCGTGTTTTGTAAACCCTGAAGGAGAGCTTTCAGTTGTCGCTTCTGAGTTGCTTCTTGGAGTTATTCTTCTCCTGTGAACATTCAGTTCTTCATTCTCCTCCTTAGAGTTGTGATCTGTCAGGTGGTGGTTCCTATGATCACTGGGTTGCGTTTATTGTGCAACCGAACATCATCAAGTGAGAGAGAGATAACAACCTTCTTCAGTTTCATGATCGAGTCAACTAGAAGAACGGTGTCTATCCTTTCGGATTGCAGACCATTGATTTCTTTGAGTAACACGTTTGTTCTTCGAACAAACGATCTGTGTTCTTAACTTCGTTCTTATTTTCTCATGCACTATTTTTTCTTCTTCTTCTTATCTGGATCTGGCCTGAAGTTGTTAATCTATTATACATGTTATTGTTGCATGTAACGATGTAAACCTAAAATTAACAACACTAGTTTCCCTCTCAAATCCCAAAAAGAAAATCTAGTCAAAAACTTATAGTAAAACTTAAACTTCACATATCGATGTATTGACCAAATAAGGATAAATAAAGTCATTACCTAGAATCGTATTTGTTTCTTTTCTTATTTCTAGTAGTAGTTTGGGTTCAATACTCAGTTGTTATCTATATTTTTAAAGAAAAAAATACATATGTCATAAAACTCAGTCCTCTTAGGGTGATTTATTTCCCAGTGTCATTTTTTGAATCCCGACTTAGAGAATCGCTATATTTTTGTTGCAACATGAGTTTCGATGATCTGTCCATACTGTACGTGACTGCTTTATGTTCTATTAGAGTTCTTTACATTAAAATGTAGATGTCATATGATTTTTATGTAATGAAGATGATGTATTTTCTCTCTTAAAATGTGTCTCAATGCTTACTAATATTATGTTGGGAAAAAATAATATTTTATAAAAATAATTATTAAAAGAGCATTCTTTGAAAATATATTTGAAATTAACACATTTTGGATGGAATGGGCCATTTTTATATGCCCTAGGTGACATATTCATTACTTTGTAGAAAAAAATGTCACATCGTCAGTTTGTAAGTGCCACCACTCACTGTGATGATTTTGATCATATTTAGATTACGATGTGCTATTTTAGAATACAGTTTTGGAAAGTACTTTAATATAAATATTTTGTAAATGTTTGCTAAATATGTATTTTTTACTATGTTTCGGCAATGTGTCTTCTACCTTATCATACAAGTGTCTCAAACTGGATTCTAGTGGAAGACATGGTCCTCATTTTAGAGTTCGCAAAGAAAATTATGTAAATAACAATAATTTAACTACTTTTCATCAATACAACATGAAATATCTTGGTACAGTTTTGTTTGACCTGGTCTCAATCGAGCAGCATGGCAGCTCATTTCACGAAAAACCTTGGATACTTTGTTTTCTAGAATTTTTTTAAGAAAAAAGCGTAAGCATAATTTGTTTTTTATGATGCAAGGCTAGGACACTCTTCCTCTTCATTTCCAAAGTATTTCACACTAATTCAAGAAATCAGATTGTGATTGATTATAAAGATTGAATAAGTAAGCGGTCGAGTTTTATGTTTGATTGCATTGTCATGTATAATGTTGCTTGCAAGGAGTGGCTTGGTTAATAGTAGGGTTCAACACAGAAGAGGCACCGGTTGGATCTCCAAATAATATAATACTCTACAGAAATTATCTGAGCCCATAATGCAAGATTAGTCGTCTGGTACAACTTGCAAATTATTTGTGAGGGCAAGGGTGAGTTTAAAATCATCCAGCTAGCAAGTTAAACATTGACAGAAAAACAAAAAAATTGTTCTGGCTTAATCTTAGCAATATGAATTTTTGCATGAATTGTAGAATGAGTCAAACAATTTTCCATTGATAAACACTTCTCACTAGAAAAGAAAATCATATTTTACTAGGAACCATGAAGATACGATTGACGATTGTCTGACTTGGTACAAAAAAAATGAAATCTAGGGGGCAACATATTCAAAGAATTATTTGAGAATCGTAAACAAAAGGTTGTGATGTCATGTACCACTTCATTTAAGTTGCAGGATCTAAATATGATGGGAAAAGTAGAGACTTCTTGCTAGTGTTAACTCAAGACAGTATGTAAAAAGAGATGAATAGAAGGATTTTGTCGATATATGTTAGTTGGAAAGTTATAGATAGAATATATTATAATAACAATCATCCAAATGTATTTGCAGAACAGTAGACCAATGTACAAATGAGATTACATGTAAACATTGACATATGTTGAATGATCCTACATTCATAAATAATCTCACTGGAATATTATGTTCAAGTTTTCTCTTTTAATACAAGCTTGAAAGAAGCTTCTTCATTTTGTATTACAAGGTCATGGATCATCTTAGCAAAAGATATTCCACTATGTGATAATGAGTAGTCTTTATTTGTTTTTATACCAAAGCACAATCATAGTAAGATGACCAACTCGTACAAGATCAAATTCTTTTAGAGAAAGAATATTATATCCACTCAAACATCTAAATTAAATTTAAGTAGATTTCTCAAAAGAGATCAAGCACTTAAGAAACTGCTTAAGATAAAATAAGCATGTCAGAGACACTAACTTATCTTATGTATCATATCCTACAACTAAAAAGTATGCCAATATATATAAGTGACTACTCTAAATAATAATTGATGGATCTAGTGGCAGTATGGCTTTAATATTACCACAAACACACTATTTGATCTATTAATTTTTTAGGATTTTGCCGTTATCTAGATCAAACTTTACTTAAATCAGTTCTAAGTAATTTGATAAAGTTTACAAATATAGTGACTTAATAAATATATGGAGTGTTAGCTTCCATTCAACTCTTAAATTGTGAAAAGGCCAGATCCCAAATATGTATCATTTGAACTTAACTGTCAAAGAAGTTTACTTTTTCAAAAAACTCCACCAATAACTATATTTTAATCAATTTCAAGTAACCCCAAATATACATATTTGAATTTAGATTATAAATATATCTTAACTAATTAAGGGTTGATGAAAATTTTGAGGCCAATGATCTTGACTTTGATTTGAGGTAGCATATTTTAAGGTCAAATTAATATGTAATCGTTAATGTATTATACAATTGTATTACATGCTCTAATAATGTATGCATATAATGTAATAATTTTCTCAAAAGCCCTAGGTTATGTATCTACTATTCGTTTTCATGAGTGGTATTGGACATTATAGAATCCTTTTGTCATTCTAGAGCTTACTTATGGCATTATAGAGGTACAAATGGATGTTAGAGTTCAAAGTCTAATATATTCAAATTATTTCAATTTGAAATTTCTTGTACTATCAGGATGTGCTATCATGAGTGCTTCGATCCAAATTTATATGATTTAAAATGAAATAAAATATAATTTTATCATCTGTAGTTATAAATATAACATAACACTTCTCAGTTGATGTGAATTTTTAAATTGGAGATTCGATTCATTCTATTTTCATGGCTTGAACATGAGGCCTCTTGGAAACAAACCAAGGATCACAATCATCTAGTTGTCCCATCTTGCACATGGTTGATGTGAATTTTATGCACATCGTGCATGAAACAAATTTAATATTGTTATTTTAATTAACACAAACATAATGTGCACCATTCGGGTCAATGCACAAGAATTTAATCATGACTGGTTATGGGCCTTGATCTTAATTATTAATTTAGGCAAAAAATACTACAAAGTAAATAGTTTTGTGAAATTAATTTACATATACCACAAAATAAACTATTTGATTCTTTAGATACCCTATTTATACAATACATGTGAACTGATAATGGTTGATTATTTTAGTCAATGGAGTTCATTGGAAACTACAATAAATTTAAATATGAGATGCTTGTTGTACTTGTTGCTCAATGCTATTTTATAACAAAAACATGTCATGGAAAAATATAGGATTCAATATTACCTAATCATGCTAGAATTATGTAATCTTCGTTGCAATGCAATAGTGATTATACATGAGCATGCTAAACATATGTGATAAGGAGGTAGTAAACTTGTGAAATAATAAATTCAGGCTATTTTTGAGAAAAATCAAAGAACAAGTTCAATTAAGTTTGCACTCTAGAAGAAAAAAGGTTTCCGTGTTACAGATATATCGATAGACTATAACAAGGATCTTAATATGTGAATCATACTTGGTGGGTTAAGGTTGTACTTATTTTTGGGGAAGCCAGTTTGACCTAAGAATTTCACAATGTCTTGTAAGGTTCTTTCATTGTGTTAACAACTAGTTTCTCAACCACTTGTCATAAGTACATTGTTCCCTCCTCATATAGAAGAGGGAATACTTCTATTTTTGAATGGGAATCAGATAAGAGAAAGCAAACTATCCATGGAACCCCACCAATCCAGCCAATTAATCTAACATTCCCTTCGATGTGAAGCATATTCAGTAAACCCAACATGATATTCTTACGCTTGAATATTGTTGGTGTAAACACATTGGTGAAGATTTTATGTCTCCCATGTGTGTACATGAGGTGTAAAAGTTGGGCAACATAGAATAGATGCATGAACTAAATGGAAAACCTTTTTTTTTCTTTTCTCATGGAAGATAGAATTATTTCATTTGTGTGTGATCACCTTGTGGTCACATTTTAGCACAATTGGAGTGCCGAATTATACTTGATCTCATAAACTATATTTAATCTGCTACAATATGTATTAGGATTGATTTTGTTCTTTATGTTCGGCTTCAATAGTAGACCTCAAAACAATGCCCAATTTCTTTCTTTTCTAAGAAATAAGTTGAACAACAAAAAGTAAACAAGACACAATGTTGATCATCCATCCACTCAATCCCTCCCAAACTATGTATACAAGCTAACAAGGTTGAAGTGATGAGATTCATTGAGATCTCTTAATAACAGTCAATATCCTAGTGATCCTATTATGTATGTGAGGATGTGTGGTCTAGAATTATCAACTAACATACAACCACCATCACATATCAGATTGTGGATCTAGTTATATTGTGATAGATGAGTTTTCCAAATATGCTTGTATTGTTATCTAAACTAACATATTCCTCATCATCAAACACTTTTCTAATTGTTTATCGATATATACAATGTCATACCATGAAAAATTTCTAGGTTTTCATGTAAGATACTTAATATATTATCTTTGAGACAAACAAAGAGCCGTTTTAGAGTTGAGGACAACAACACCAAGATATTACCTTAATGATCCAAAATCATTCGTACACAAATTCCCTTGAAGATATTTTTGTGTACTACATGTAGATGGAGTGTCACTTCATATAATTACAATGTTGTGTACATAAACTTATTGAACACCACTCTGTGAATGAGAGTTGAAGAAAGAGTGTTCATTGGCTTATCATTGAATTGGAAATGATTCTAGAATTCCGGTGAGTTTTCTTGAACTAATCATCAGGTGACAACAAAAGACCATAAAATTATCTCTTGTGTGACACATTGGTCCAAGACTCTTCATGATTGGCATATCCATGTGGAAATTGCATGTAGACTTACTCAAGAATGTCACCATGAAGGAACATATCCTTGACATCCAACTAGAACAATGGAGAGTCAAAACATTTAGTGAGAAAAAGAATAATATGGAATAAGTATATCCTCTTGATGGGAGAAAATGTATCAAAAACTCACATCAAAGGTTTGCATGAAACCTTTGGTCACGAGATGCCCTTTAAGTCATTTGATGCTTAAATTAGATTGGAATTTGACCATAGACACCCAACAATGCCTAATTAAGGTGTTGTGAGGGTGTAATTCAACAACAGGATATCATGTATCACTTACCAAAGAGAACCCATTACATCATATATGGTCTTCATCCAAGGTAAATGGTGACAAAAATCATCACAATATTAGTTAATCCCAGATATATTTGGTATTGTTGAAAACCTTAAGCTATATGAGAAAGAAGGGTAAGACAAAAAAGATCAAATATATTATGATGAATAGAATATTTATAACATCCCCTTTCAGGCACATTTATTATTGATTAGAAGATGAAATTTCCATTTGGATGTCACCAATACAACAATTATTGCATAATAAAGTTTCATTCAACCAACATAAAACACAACTGAAATATTGATGCCCTGTATTCAACAAAATAAAAACTTAAAATTTAAACAGTGCTAAACTAGAAGTACATGGTCGTCATTACCTAGGAAAGTTTTAATATAATTTCCATAAGAAAGTTTACACCCCACCAAGGGAAGACTCCTAGATTTTCCTTGTTGTATACACTCTTCATATGAGCTCCTTTATTCTCCTCTCTTATAGACATCCCATCCCCTAGCATGCATTAATTTAATAAAAAACATGTTATAGTGAGAGGCATTTTATAAAAAAAATAAGTAACAATTTCTAATGTGGGAAACATATAAAACAATAAAGCAATAGTTCTAAGTTCACACATTTTTATCATGATTTTAATTTTACTGTACTCTTATTTGAACATTATACCAACTGTGCTCATAGGCAATTAAGATGGACAAAGTTGTTGATGTTTCTAAGCAAGGCATATTGGACCGCTACGTCTTGTTGTTTATATATAAATGTGTTATGATACTTTTGAGACTATAATGTTAAATATAGTTGTTAGGAATATGATATATGCATGTCTATTTGTACCAATCATTTATCAATATGGGAGCAATGGTTGTGCATCCTTGACTAAACTTAGTTGCTAAGTGGTTGTAGTACTCAATAACTTCTTAGATTTCTTCCTTTAACATTCATTGTTAATCAAATCATCTGGCCCTGGTAATTATTCCTACTATTACCACATGCATTATTTCTTCTCCAAATCTTTTCTCTCTTTTGTTGCAAATGATTTCACATTATTTTGGTTATACATGGCATCGTAAGGTCCTCAAATCAGCTAACAATTTTGCATGCAGCAAGGTGATACAATACATTAGAAAGATATCTACTTGATACCTTGTGTTGAACTAGAAGGCTATCGACTTGATACCTTGTGTTGAACAAGATACCTCTATTTTTTCTTGTTCTTTTAGGTGTCTACATGCATACTAATATAATATTTGGAAAAAGTAATTTAGCACACTTTTATAAAAAATAATTACCAGTTTAGCATTCTTTAAAAATATATTTGAAAATAATACATTTTGTATGGAATTCACTACTTTTATATGCCTAAGGTGAATTGTTCACTATAAAAAAGAAAATATCCATCGATAACTTGAAAGCATCAAGAACTTTTTTATTTCATTTTTTATATAATTTTATTTTAATAATAAACACGCTAACAATTATGCATTTTCTAACCCTGAACACATAAAATGCTACCTAAAGTGAATTTTTAGATTACAACACGCTATTTTATAAAATATTTTCTCTAAATAGTATAATGGTAAATACTTTTATAAATATATGCTAAATAAGCTTTTTTGTAATATGTTTCAGCAATGGGCCATCTACATTATCATACAAATGGCTCAGTATTGCCTCTAGGGAAAGATATGGTCTTGAATTTAGATTTTGTGAACATAATTATGCTAATAGCAAGTTTTGACTGCATTTTACCAATACAACATAGAATAGACCGATATAGTTTGTTTGATTTGGTCTCTATCATGTATTATGGCAGATCATTTCAAGGGAAACGTTGGATATTTTGTCCTATAGAATTCTATGAAAAGAAAAGTATAAAAGTAATATGTTTTGTAATGATTCAAGGTTAGGACACTCTTCATCATTATTTCCAAAGTTGTTGAAATTAACTCAATAAATATAATTACAATTAATTATAAAAGTGATTATCTAAGCAGACGTGTTTTATGTTTCATTATAGTTATCATGTACAATGTTCGCTCACAAGGTTGACTGGTAAATATTAGGGTTCACCACAAAATAAACATCAGTCGGATCTCCAAATAATAGAACACTCTATAGAAATTGTTTGAGCATGTCATGCAACTAGATCAAAATAATAGAATACTCCATAGAAATTTTTTGCGCATGCCATGCAACTAGATCCAAATAATAGAACACTCCTTAGAATAGTTTTCTATTGAATAACGCTTCCAATTGGAAAAGGGATTTTTTTTCAGTAGGTCCCATGAAGGTATGACTAATGATTACCTACACACTTGATGAAAATATCAAAATGAAATCTATGGGAAACAAAGTCCAAGAATTGTTTGAACATCTTAAAGGAAAGGTAACGGTGTCATGTGGCACTTCACTAATATTATAGAAGGATCCAAACATCCCATGGAAAAGTGGGGACTCCTTGATAATGTAGGATCAAGATGGTTTGTATAAAGATGTGATTAGAAGGATTGTGAAAATATATACAAATTGTTAAGTTATACATGATACATATGATAAATAATAATCATTTGAATATATTTACAAAATATTATACCAGTGCACAAATGGGATAGCATGCAAACACTAACATATCTTGAACGGTCCTAATTACATGAAAAAACTCTCAATAACAACTATGTTCAAGTATTCTCTTTCAAATGCTAGCTTGAAAGAATCTTCTCTAGTAGTTGATGGTGTGGATCACCTTAGACAAAGATATTCCACTATGTAACAAAGGAGAAGCTTTAATTTATTGCATACCAAAGGTTAATCACAATAAGATGACCAACTTGTCAAGATCAATTTCTTCAAGAGAAAGAAAATCATATATAGGAAAACATAATAAGTAAAATTGTGTGGATATCTCCTAAGATATCAAGCACTTATAAGAAGCTTTTTAAAATAATTACAACACATCATAGAGACTATGTTATCTAATGTATCAAATCCTAAAACTAAAAGCATGCCAATATTAAAACAAATGACTACTCTAAACCATGATCAACGAATATGGTGGGAATATAGATTCCACATTAGCTCTTCTAAGTATATTGTTAAAATGTGCAAATATAGTGACTAAATTAATATATTAAATGTCAACTTCCATTCATCCCTTGAAAATCCAAAAGGTCAGACCCCACATGTTTATCATTTGAACTTAATTATAAACCAAGATTGCTTTTCTAGGAAACTTCACCAACACATATATAAACCCAATATGGATTTTCAACTTTAGACATTAAAAACATATCTTAACTAATATTATCAGTTGGTGGTAATTTTGAGGTAAATGATATTGACTATAATTAATATAACATACTTTAAGGTCAAATTGATAAGCAATGACATACAATTATCTTTTATGTTTTATTAAAGTGTGCATATCATGTAATAACCTTCTCAAATCATTGCATTCTATATCTAATAATCATTTCTATGAGTGACCTAAAACTTTAGTCAAGTGACTAGTAGCTTGATGGTAGAAGCGCGGGATCCCAGGAGTAGGGACCTAGGTTTGTAACCTCTTGGTGATGAGCTTCATCTAGCCTTATCCCATCACACAACTTGACCTCTGCATGATTTAAACATCCCCTCCCCTTTTGGTGAGTAGGCATGGGGAAAATGGGAGTTTATGGTCGGGTAGGGTCTCAATCACGACCTGTCTTCATGGGTGGTTCCCACTTATATAAAAAACCTATTTAATTTTCTATAATAATTTTCCCTTATTATATCTTAATTGTGTTATTATATAGGTGGAAAGGAATGTTAAAGTTTTTAATCTAATATTCAAATTATTAAAATATAAAGTGCCCTATGTTATGTTATGTGTTGTGGTGAGTAGTTGGTTCAAAGGTAATATAATTTAACATAAACAGATGTATCACTTATTACCTATGAAAACTAATACAATTTTTTCCTAGTCCATGATTAAGAGAACATATTGGAGAAAAACTACTAAAATGGAATTATAGACACATATAACATTTTGTGGTTAATGTAAATTTTATGTTAAGTATGCATGATATTGATTAGATATTGGGATTCTCATGAAGACAAACATAACATGCACCATTTTGGCCAATGTCATGAATTTAACCATCATTGGTTATGGAGTTGATCTTTATTGTCATTTTAGGCAAAGAATACTAGAAAGTAATTAGTTTTGTAAAATGAATTTTCATATATGATAAATATATTATTTGATGTTTTAGATAACATACTTGGACAATACATGTGGGAATAATTATGGTTGATTATTTTATTTAAATGAATTACTTGGAAATTACCACAAATATAAAATGTAGATACTAGTTATACTTGTTGATCAATGTTATTTTAGAATGAACCTGTGTCATGGATAAATATAGGATACAATGTGACCTAACCATACTAGTGTAATTATGTAGTTGTCATTACATTGCAATGGTGATTACACCTGATTCCTCTATTCGTGTTTGATGAGGAGGAAATATTACTTGTGAAAATAGTAAAATCAAGGCTAATTATATAGCAAGATCAAAGAATAACTTCACTTGATTTGGAACTCTTCAAGTACAAAAGGTTACCTTGTTACAAATCTACTGGTAGACTACAATACGAATCATACATTGTGATTTTGTATGAATCACAAATGGTATATTAAGGTTGTACTTTGTTTTTGAGATGCTAGTATGATGAGATAATGTACAATGATTGTAAATGTTCTTTGACCATGTTGTCTGTAACACCCCTGACCTAGGTTATGAGCTAACCCTAGGAGTTTTTCCTAATTATGAAATTAGATGTTTGTAATTATCCTTTAGTATGTAATTAAAGCTTCTAGGGAACATATGTTTCCATTTCTGTCCCCTATGAACAATGTTGTAGTATTGTTTTGCATACAGGGACCTATGTGCAATTTACCCAATCTAAGGGGTTAATTTGCAAATTACATATGTTTTATGTTCTTTTAATGTTGAGGCAACCTAAGGATGAATATGATGAAGTATAATGGATTTCCCAAGCTTGGGTATCAAGATTCAGCTTATGGAATGATCCTTATGCTTAAAAACCCTAATTTGGAGTAAAATGCAGTTTACCCAAATTATGGGGTGCAACTTGTAAAATAAATTTTCTAGAATATCTTTTATGACTTTTGACATCATTTAAAGTTATTATAATGAAGGAGGCACTTCTTTTGAATAATCATATAATAAGGAGTACCTTTGTAATTAAATCACCAAGTTGTAAGTAAGGAGAACCTTATGTATATGTGCACCTTAGTGATAAGTTGACCTTCCTTGCCTTTAATTCTTGGTTTTAAAAGGAGTTTTACCTTAGAAATAAGGAGGAGGGACGTGCCTAAAAGAAAAGAGGGACCCAGTAGAGAAAAGGAGAAACTAGTTGTCCTTATGTTGGAAATGACCCCAAGATATATACATACACCCTTCCTTTGTTTGCAAAGGAACGTTTCCTTCACTTCCTTTCTTATTCCCTTGCTTGGACCGACTTAGAACAGATCTCTGGAGAAGGAAGACGACCAAGGAGAAGCTAGGTAAGCTTGGACCATATTCTAGCTCGAATTCATGGAGGAATTCTTCTTAAAAGGTTGGTTCTATGGTTAACTCACTTAGGTTTCTTGTTCTAGCCGATCTTCCCCATCTCTTCCTTGAAGAAACAATCTTGGATGACCTATGCAGCTCAAGACGCCATTAAAGGATTGAAGCTTGGAAGCTTGGAGCTCTAGGAACCACGTTTGAGGTGGGTTTTATAATTCTAAACTCCTAGCTTTATTATGCATATCCTTGTTCTTATTTTATAAGCTTAGTTCTTCTTCCCCATCATTCTTTGCAATCTTGCAAGCTTTTTCGTGAAGAACAGACCTTGGTTCAAGGTTGAAGATGGAGGGCATTAATACCTATGTTGGTCCTTATCCAACTTTATCAAACGATCTTATGATTCCCCCCCCCCTTCTTGACCAACCGTTTGAAGGGCAAACGGGTTCAATAGGTCGGTTTGGCCAAACGGGTTCCAACCCATTTGAGAGTGTTGACCAAGCGTTGACCGTTTGGGATTCCTGTTCACAATTATGTAGACTAATGACCCACCTAATTTGAGGGGTTAATTCAAAAGGAATCGTAGGTTGAAGGCCAATCAATTAGGCAATCGAATTAAATTAAGTGCTGATTTTCCAAACTAATCAAATTGAACCTTTTGGGCAAACGGGTTCCAACCCATTTGAATGAGTTGACCAAGCATTGACCGTTTGGGATTCCTGTTCATAATATATTTAATTTCATTTCTCCAAAGAATCATAATTTAATTCATAACCAATTAAGAGTTGAAGGCAGTTCAACACCCTAACCCTAATCGGGTTAAAATTGCTGATTTTCAATATAGATCTTGTTGAGTGTTGGGTTGAAGGACCCAAACGGGTTCAAAACCGTTTGAGGGTTCATCCAAACGACCTCACACTCGTTTAGTGACACCCCAAGACCGTTTGGAGGTCTAGGGTTAAAGAAATTTGATGGTTTGAGGGTCCAATCACAAGATGTTGATAAATTGATGAAAAGTGCTGATTTGTAATCTAATTAGGACTCAACCCTTATCAAATCACCTTAATTTTTAGTCAAACTTTGGGAAAATGGTCTCAAGACCGTTTTTAGATCATCCAAACGATCTCAAGACCGTTTGGGCCAAGTTTGGGCCCATTTGGAGTTCAATTTATAGGCTCAACCTTGTTTTGATTCACAATGATGAAAATTGATGAGTAGCCGTTTGGAAACCTTAATTGTGTTAGACTTAACCCTAATTGGCTTTCAATTGAAGGTCAAAGTGGTGTTCAATTGATTGAGGCTCATCCTATTTGACTCAATTTATAAGTGGTTAACATGGCTTGGGCCAATTGCAGACTTCAACATAGGAAATCTTATTTAATAATAACCTTTGTATCACCTTTCATATCCATGCGGTTTGGACCCAAACGAGTCCATACTCATTTAGACCCAAATGAGTTCACACCCGTTTAGATCCAAACGAGTTCAACCCATTTCAATCCAAACGAGTTCAACCCTTTTCAATCCAAACGAGTTCAACCCGTTTCAATCCAAACGAGTTCAACCCGTTTCATCTCAAATGGGTTCACACCCGTTTCATCTCAAATGGGTTCACACCCGTTTCATCTTAAATGGGTTCACACCCGTTTCAACTCAGTGAGTCCACACTCATTTGAGGGTTCAAATGGGTTGAAGGTTGAAGGTTAAACCCTAACCTAATTGGAGATTTTCATGGTTGTTTATACTTAACCACTTAAAGGTTACTTAAAGGTATAATTGGTTCAATGATGATCTAATCTAAACCATATTGGTAACCTAAAATACTAAGGGACTAAGTGACTAATGTATCGACCCATGATGATGATCAGTGGGTAATTTTACCAAATGCCCCTGAGAGGTTCAATTCAGTGATACCTTGTTCTAATCAAACCCTAATCACTTGATAGTGGTGATTTGGTTTATGAAGATCAAAGGGGACTTAACCCAACCTAATGTAGAGTGGTGTAATCACCATCTACTAGTGAGAGGAGAGAGAAAGTACCATTTATGGTGGAAACTCAAGTAAAATACCTTCAATATACATGAATGTGCATGAATAGGGTATGATCCACTATGTGAAATCATGGAAACCCTAATTATGATAATTGATTAATCTTAATCTTATCTGAGGTCTTTAATGATGATGTTTCTCGTACATGGTGATGTTATGAAATCTATTCACCATGAGGTGAATAGTAAACCCTAATTCTAGGGTGATGACATGTATGATGAATAGTAAACCCTAATTGATGAAAATCAGGGAAACCTAGCTCTCGTATGAGTAGGAAGATACAACTTCTTTAAATGAGTTATTTACTGTTATCAGTTGAATTGACCGTGCAGGTTCCTATATGAGGATGATCATATCCAGGTATGGATAATGATGTTATATTCATTAAAAGCATGTTGTTAGCTTTATGAATAGTGATATATCCTGGTGCCTTGTTAGTGGCATCTTATGAGTTTGATAGGCTGTGAGAGCCATGAGTACCATCAAGTTCATGCTTAACAGATGACTTGTGATGAGAGAATTGAGAAATGGTACTTTATGTAAGTTAGACTTGTTACATTTAGTATCCTTCTTTCTTAGCTGCTATGCTAATGTTTAATATTCAAGAACATGTATGTTATCTGATAAGTGATAACTTATGAGTTTGATAGGTTGAATGAGTCATGAGTAATATGCACTGATGATCATCAAAGGTCATATTATTTAGATGACCAGATAAAATAATATGTTATTGGTAATGAATGTTATAATTAGTCCAGGGGTTTGGACTCTCACTTTCCGGATTCTTAGTGATAAGATGTTTAGGGATTGATATCCCTATGTTAAATTATGAAATGTGATCCTAATATAGAGTGTTACTATGTGAAATTCTATTACAAGATAATCCTATGAAGGGATTAACTGCAGACTTATGGGTGATGAATGTAAATAACCCTTGTGTCACTTGAGTATGGTTAAGTATGATTTCATGTGTACTAATCATACAGTTATGTTGTGGATTTGGAATCCCAACACCTTGTAGGAAAGGGTATGGCTAGAAGCCATGATATCCCTTATTATAATGCCAGGTGATGGATATATGATCTAAGCCTGAAGAGAGCCAGTGTGGTGATGATGGATTTATAATAAATAGATGTTATGCATGTCCTTTTATTTCTAAAAGGAAAGAGATATGTGGGTTGTCTTAGAGATGCTTTGCTTCTAGAAGGAGGAATAGATTACAATCTGTGAAAGATTGTTCTAACTGCTCCTAAAATATATATGACTTATTTGTGTACTGTTATTCTCTTATTCTGTAATAATCATGTTTCTGGCAAAGAGTTATAACTCCTGCTGGGACAATTATTTAAAATTGTCTCACCCCGTAGATTTCAACTTTTTAGGTGGTCGCCAAGGACGAAGGGACCAATCTCCAGGTAACCAGTATCAGCAGCAGCAGTACCCGGAGCAGCAGTAAATCTCAGGTGGAGATTCAGACTGTTGAGTTATATAGATAGATAGTCAGTCCTATGCGTCCTCTGTACTCTCAGGTCCTTGGAGTCATGGTCTGAGTTTTGATTCGTCTCTTGAGATTTTGTAGCATGCTGTGTATTATTACTCAAGAAGTAATTAACAGAGATGTAAACAGATTATCTTAAATCTATGAAAGGAGTTTTTATGGTTTCAATGTCTTATCTCAAAAAGTTTTAATTTCTGCTGATTTTTGGTATTCCGCTGCTAAACGAATCACTTTCGCTATGTTTACTCCAAAGTTCATGTGTTCATCTCGGACTTTGGAAGATCAGAGCCCACATTGTCAATTAGGTTTTACAATCACTTGTCGAAAGTAGATTGTGCCCTACATAATAAAATACTAAACAATTCTTTTGTTGAATGGGAATGAGATAAGAGAATACAAATGATACGTGGACCCAAGCCAATCTATCCCTAAAATCTAAAATTCCCTTTGATGAGGAGTATACATATTCACTATGACTAACTTAATGGTCATATTCCTGCATATCGTTGGTGCAAATTAATTGATGAATAGATTTTCCCCCTTCTCCTATGTGTGTACTTGAGGTTTGAAAATTTCCCAATAGAATATGGAATTCCAATTTTTTGGTAATAGTTTTCTCATGGAAGATGAATTTTATCCTATATGGATGATCACTTTCTCATCACATTTTATAAAAATTGAAGTGGTAAATTATATCTTTAGCACGTGGAATGTACTTTATCCACATATGTAATAGGGTAAGTCTACTCTTTATGTTTGGATTCAATTTTAGACCTTAGAATGGATTATTCTTTCTTTCTCTTCTAAGAAATAAGTTCAACATGAAGAAAGGAAACAAAACACAATGGTGTTCATCCTACCTTTTAATCCCTCCCCCAATATGTATATACAATGCCAACAAATTTGAACTGATGAGATTACTTATGACTTTTAAGTAGTAGTCCATTTTGTACTACTTATATTATATATGTGAGGATGTGTTGTATGACACTATCAACTAACATATAACTAGCACCTATGAGATTTTAGATTTGATTCTAGTGTGATTGATGGGTTTTCCAAATTTACATTTGTTATTTTCTAAATTGACCTATTTCTCATCATCCGACATTCTTTTTGGTAGTTAATGGGTACAGACAATGGCTTACCATTAAACATTTCCACCTTCTTATGGAAGATACCTAATGTATTATCATTGAGAAAAACTAACACTCATTTTATAGTAGAGTATGTCAATGCCAAGAAAGTACCTCAGTGATCCAAGATCCTTTGGAGATATTGTTTTAAAATACATGTCGTCAGAATATCACTTGATATAGTGGAAATGTTGTGTACATAAACTTATTGAACAACTCTTTGTGCATGATATTCAAAGAAAGAGTGATCATTGATATATCAATGAAATGATTATAGCATTTTGGTGAATTTTTCCAAACTAAGAATGAATGATGACTTAAGACCATAAAGTTTTCTTGGGGTGAGACATTGGTCCATAAATATTCACGGCTAGTATATCCAAGTGGCAATTACAAATAGGCTTACTCAAGAATATCACCATGAAGGAAAATATCCTTGGAACCTAACTACAACAACGGTGAGTCAAAATGTATAGTGAGGAAAAGAATGTTATTGAAGGATCATATCCTACTGAGGCAAGAATATATATATCTAAAGGGTCACATCAAAGGTTTGCATACATCTTATGGTCACAAAATTCTCCTTATATCATTTAGTGCTTCCATAAAATTGGCATTTGATTATCAACATCCAACGATACCTAATAATGATGTGGTGAGGAAGTAATTTAACTACTAGATATCATGTATCATGATAATAGAGGGAAGCCATTTATTCAAAAATGGACTTCATGTCAGACAAATGGTGAAAACCACATGTTAATATCAGTGAATCCTGAATCAATCTAGTGTTGCTGAAAAACTTACCATGAATGAAAAATTGGAAAGACAAAGAAAACATAAAGCATATTATAATAAATAGGACATCTATAACATCCCACTTCTTCAAGCACATATGTTATTGAGCAGAAGAATAACTTTTCATTGGGCATGTAACAAGTATGAGAATCAGTGTATACAAATAAAGTTATGTTCAACCAACATAGGTCACAGATGCAATTATCACGTCTCAACAAATTATGCTAAACTAGTACATGGTTCTTGTACCAAAAGGAATATCTCATCTAATTATTATAATGTAGTTGGTACCCCATTAGGACAAGACACCTATATTTTCCACTTGATATACACTCCTTGATTGAGTCTATTACTTTCCTCTCCAACATAGATCACATACCTAGTTATGTATACATCAAACACCATATTAGAGTAACTAGAATTGAGTATCATTATAACAAAGTAGGCAATACTTTACAAAGAGGGAAACATATATAATAACATAAATTTCTAAGTTTACAAATTTTCGATTTAAGTTGAAGTTATTGTACTCTAATATGAACTTGGCACCAACTATGCTCATAAGGTGTGTTGGATCAAAGTATTCTTCATATGAGCTCATGATTCCACCTGATTGCCACTATGCCCCTTTCATCTCATGATTTGCACTTGAATGCCACTATGTTCCATTTTTAGTACATAATACTCTAAAGATAAAAATAAATGAGGGGTACAAAATAATAGAACCATTTACATTATTGTTGACTGACTTGAAAACAATTCATTTCAATTGGAATGCATGTGAGCATGCTATGGATTCTTGGAAAAGACACTTGAAAGTATAAGAATATCTAATAACTTTTAAGTGGCATTTATGAAAATATCATTCAAATCTTAGTGCTTAACAATGGATGTTGTTTTCATGAGCATCATGATATAATAAATTGTAAGGAGATTATAAAATCAATATAAAATATTCAAACTCCATGAACCTGTGTATCATGTATTGAAGGAGATTCCTTGTCCTTTCTTCTATCAAAAACCTAATAGATTGTACCAAAAATGTTTTCATACATTTTAATCAACACCTAAACCCAAAACTTAGAGTTTTTTTGGAAAATAGGGTCCACAATGATTAAATTGGGGTTTGACAACTAGAAACTGACTTTCTTATCAAAACACCTTTACAAAACATTTTTTTAGAAATTTTTTAATCAGTGATTGCATTGTGAATATTTTTATTATTTGCAATCATAAAGATTTGTAAATCCACATTAGAACTATTTACCAAAAACTTTAGTTAATGATCTTAGCTATACCATACGCATGCCACTGCACGGTCCTAAGACAACAGCCTGTCTATGCACAATGGTTACACAAAAGAGAGACCGAGAAGATGAAAAATCCCATGGACATGTGATAAGAACATCATGATTGCAGGTCTAAGATCGGTAAAACAATATATTGATTTTTTGCTGGCAAACAGAGAATGTGCAAAAACAATCAATGGGAAATCCTTGATTCTCAACAATCAAGGTGAATTTTTCTATGAAGGATGACTAGAATCGAGTATATTGTTATTTGTCAAAGATAACACGACCTGGCTCGAGTTGAATGGTGACCACATAAGAAAAACCACCTCCCGCCAAGATATGGAGGGGAAGAAGGTGAAAAACCTCCCAAGACTAATCCCACCAAAAATGGGGGTATAGATTATTTTTCTAAGGTAAAACAAAGCTAATAAATAAGAAAATAGGTGAAACAGTGGTGATTTTCTTGGAAATTAATTAGTGATATATAAAGTAGGAAAGAAGGGGAAATTGTTTTGCCATTCTTAGGAGGGAAATTTTCTGATTGCATGGGATTTTGATGGCTCAAGGAGGCAATTTGATGCTACAAAAAGGATCCTAGTGGTCATAGATGGAGAGACAACACCCAGAGGTAGACCAAGGTACATAGAGTTTGTAAGTGATACTTGATTAAAACAACATGATTCTCTTGATAGGGTTGAATTTTTGGAATTCAATGATTTAGTACTATAGTCTGTCTCCTATAGTTTGGTGTGGTGAAGGTGTGGGTTTCTTCTCAAGATTGACTTGGGCTCAAGCTCGAAGTCCATGTTTGTCTAGATGCTAGGAGCAATGAATCGTTGTTAAACTAGGGTTTTTTTCCTATGAATATAATGAATAGGCTAACATATATGTATTTGGGGAGTGTGATTCTATTGATAAGGATATAGAAATGAGGAAGGACTCATAATCATGACAAAGTTCCAATTACAACGGGACAAGCAAGAGAAACATGCTAT
This sequence comes from Alisma plantago-aquatica, assembly GCA_963693085.1. Lineage (NCBI taxonomy): Eukaryota > Viridiplantae > Streptophyta > Magnoliopsida > Alismatales > Alismataceae > Alisma > Alisma plantago-aquatica. The sequence continues at coordinate 1,044,893,220 of OY856411.1, read as the reverse complement.
GCGTGTAGGGTAGAAACATGTTCATGAGATTAAATCACAATTAGTAAAGGGAGTCGTGTGATAGGAGATAAAGTTGGTGATTGTAGGTTATACTTGCATCTAATTTTATTGATAAACTTTTAGGATTTATAAACTATATAAATATATTCATGTTTGATTGGAGGGATCAAAGATGTCCAACTGACCTCAAATACTGACCCTAGGTTATTTTGAGTTATTAGATTGTTCCTTGGTGATTAGATACCATTTGTGATGAATAATTAATTAGTAGTCACTCATATATGCATATTATGACTTTGATATATTTTATGCGCTCACATTAATGTGAGATTCCCTTTTTATGTGAAATTGGAGATTTTGGATCATACTAATCATATAGGATGAGATCCAAGTTTCTAGATGAAAATCAGTTTCCTTTATATGAGTCTTAAAGTTAGAAATATATCCATGGGATGATGAGGTTACTTATATGAGAGAGACAAAATGAATTTAGGTGATAAGAGAATATTTCTCAGAATTCTAGTTTTGTTTCAAACCAATGCAGCAGAAAAATGTGATGAGATTACTGACAATTTTTGCATTGAAATGCAAGTTGAGTTAGATAGCATCCTAAAGAGAGAGAAGAGGAGGATTGGAAAAAGAGAAGTCATATCAGTTGTCTTAACAATGGGGATCATAACACAAAGTTCTAGAATGCATATGCAAAGTAGTGATGATGCATAGTGACCATGTTAAAGGGTAGGTATGAAAACTAGATTAATGAGGTAGTGGAAATCTAAGCTATGGCATGTGATCATTTCAACATTTTTAAAGGACCACAACATATAGACATTCAATGGAATAAAATGTTCCTGGCGAATTTCACTCAACTCACAAAGGAAAAAGGAAGAGTTCTTATAGATGAACTTATCATAGCTGAAATTCAAAACATTTTGAAAGAATGCAACCCCTATAAGGAACCTAGATGAGATGGGATCTGGTTCCTTCTTGCTAATAGACCAAAACACTATCAAAGATTCAGTCCATAGTATTGAAAGAGGATTGGAAGATCCTTTATGTCATTCCTCTTTTTTAGTTCCTAAGATCTCCAAATCTAGAGCATGTGAACACTTCAGATAGATATCCCTAAATAACCTAAGCATGAAGTTAACGTCTAAGTTAATTGTTGAAAGAATTAAATATTCTATTTCTAACTAGATATGTCTGGCCTAGAATGCATTTTTTCCAAGAAGGAAGATTATAGGTAACATCGTAGTGGCACAAGAACTTATTCATAGTATGAAAAAGAGAAATTATGAAAAAAAACAATAGATTATAAGGTGGACTTATGAAAGGAATATGATAAATTTAATGGGTCTTTGTTGTTAATGCATTCATTAATTGGTCATTCCTAGATCTATAAGGAACTATATAGTGAGGTCTATTTCAAGGGGCACAACTTTTGTGATATGGAATGGAAAACCTTATGAACGTTTTCAAGGATTGCAAGGGGCTCCACCAAGGGGATCCACTCTCCCATTATCTCTTCATATTCTTTCTAAAGAGGCTTAGCCAAAAGATTGAGAAGTAGGTGCAAGAGAAGAAGTGGAAGATAGTTTGGTTATCTGATAGGGGTCCACTCATTTATCAATTATGCTTCATCAATGACATGTTTCTTAGCCCAAGATTCCAAGAAGAACTATTGAGAACAATTATAAACTACTTCAAGGAGTTAAGTAAATTGTCTGGACATGCCATAACAGTTGAGAAAACAAGCATATACTTTGTGAAGAGCGTGCCAGTTAGAATAAGAAGGAAGCTCTGCATTGTGAGTAGCTTGTCACATATTGATAACACGGGCAAGTACCATGTAGTTCCTCTATTTCACTCTAGGGTTAACAATGATATCTATGTGGATGTGCTAAACAAGGTGTCAACTAGAAAAAATGGTTGTTTGGATAACTTTGTCTCCTTGGCAGGGAGTGTATCACGAAACTGTTTCTTACCCTAAGTCCACACTCCTAAATGCTACAAAGCCAAAGGTGAGTGGACTTGGGCGTCCATCCCTAGAATGGATCACATAAAGTATGCATGAATAAAACCAAAAACAAGAAAAAGATAAGCGATAAAAAGATATTAAAAAGGAGAAAACGGACATGTACCCCTTTCTAGATTTAAGTATACCCATTTGTATTTCATTTGAGATCTTAGAGTCTTGGCCACAGTGGTTCTTCATTTGAAAACTACAAAATCAATAAATAAAACATATTAATGCTAAAGCATTAAGTATGCTATGAAAAGGCATTTAAATAGTTTAAGAGTATAAGAAAAGTTTCTTTGATAGAAACATCATATAAGCAAGAAGTAGAACAAGGCTTAGCATTTAACAACAATATTTTATACAAAGCTTGTTTTAAGTATATTTTCCATTATACTCAACAACATATTATGGTCAATGACCAGCTTCCCACTGGAAGGGTCTGTAAGGGTTCTCAAGATTAGCCAACCCTTTTATCGACATGGTCCACCTTATCTTGACATCTCAAGTAAGGTGCCCGACCTTGTTCCCTTACCCCGAGAATATAGGTAGGTACACGAGGTTTGTATAATGGACTAGTTCAATTATGTTCTAGGTTTGTTCAACATATTTCAAGCAAAATGAACATACTAATCATAGGGAACAAGTAGCTCAAATAAGTAACTAACTAGCCAAAAGTTTGTGTGAGCATACATACAGACAAGCCAATACCATAGTAGGGTTAAAAGAGTAAGCGTACCTTGTGAGTAGAGTACAAGATCAATCATTGATTTTAGAAAACCATAACTAGCACTTGATTAGATCTTAGCAATAGAGTCAACATAGAGATATTGACATTTTAAAAGAGTGCACTTGGATTAACATCAGCAAGATAAGGTATCATTAATCATCATAATAATAGTTGTATGTGTCACCTAGATCTAGGTATCTTTTCCTTCAACATTGTTTTCAGTACCTCAAACTAATCATGCATAGGCATTATCAAGAAACATAGTACATCATGGGTCATTAGTACTTAGGGTGACACATCAAAACTAGATCAGGGATAGATATTAGAGTCCAAGATCTTAAAATGAAGCAACCATAATATTTGAGCAAGTTTAGTCAACATAAGCATCAATATTGGCATAACTAGTCATATTGAGTCATAATCATGCAGGAATGTCATCATCAGGGTATAGATGATAGATGGGGTCTAATTGAGTTTGGAGTCATTAGAAACACTAACATGCTAATTTGAGAACATTATATAACATGGATGATCGTTCAAGCAAGACTTACATAAGATTAGAGATTTAGATATCCACATGCACACTAGATAACATGTCAAGCGAAGACTTGGATATTTAGCCACATAAGCACACAAGAAAGTTCTACTAGACATATAGGGATACAAGACATTTAAGGTTACTAATTTCAGGCCATATAAACATCATTGAGTATCATTAGACCGATAAAAGCATAAAGTTTAACATTCATCACAAAAGTGCACATAAGACCAAATTAGAACACACTAAGAATAACAAGATCATCATTAGTGTCCAAGTAGGGTCATGATATAAAAGATAGAAATTGAGAGTGAAATATACTGAATTAGAAGAATCATAGACATTTGAAACACATTTGAACAAGTTTGATCATTGAAGAAGTGGTCTTTTTCATAAAAGCCCATTTTAGGTCAAGTATGCAACATTAGACCATTCTAGGGTAAAAATATGGTTAATTTTAAATATGTATGCATATAGAGGTTCAAGATACTAAAACTAGGCATTCAACACGTTTTTTTTTAACCCAAGCTCATATTATTCAGTCTACTCTCAGTGCGTAGGGTACATAGAAGAAACGGGTACAGAAGGTGTTTGAAGCTCATCCTCATACACTTTTAGGGTGAGTTCAGGGCAGGAACTCCACTCTTGATCTCTGATATCATTCTTGGTTGTCCATTTAGCAAGGGTGTCTACAACTTTGTTAGTAGATTGCCTATTGTGAGTGCTGTTGATGTTCATTTTTAGGGCGAGGAGGCTTTGTAGCTTCTTTACGAATGGTTTGAAATGTTGAGGTGTTGGGGTAGCTCTTGTGAGGATCTTTCAACATGTTTTGGTACATTAAAGATTAAGAGCATGAATTCAAATAGGATAAACATCATAAAAGGACTTCAAAAGCATGCATTTTAGGGTATCAATAGAAAAGAAAAAAGATTTTATTTCTAGAAATATTTTTAATTGAAAGTACATATTTTTATATTCAAAATGACATATTATATATCTATGTTTGGACCAGGCATAAAAAATAAGTGATTTTTCAAAGTTTACCTTAGAAATAGTAGATTTAGACCATTGGATCTTGATCCAAGGTTAAGGAGGAGGTATGGGTGGCTGGTTTCAAGAATCTAGGCCTCCAACACTCGTTGGTCCTCACCCATAGCGGCTCAGCTCATGCCCATGGCTCGGTGTGGCCTTAGGTTTCCCTACGGCTCCCAGCCGCGGCATACCACTTGCGAGCGTTGTGTAGAGGATGTAGGACGCCGCTCACCTCTTCAAGATGTCTTCTAGTGGCATGCGACCGCTCCCCCCATCGCACCCCCAAGCACTTCACCCACGTGGGTCTTGTGCCAGATTGTGGTGGTGGCCTGACGGCAGCTTGCCAAAGAGCTAGTGGAGCCAAGAAGATGGGGTGTATTGCCCCTAGAAACGGGTCTCCTAGCCCCAAGGGGTTGTTGCAGAACCAGAGATGGTCCAAAGAAAGAGAAGAGGGTGGCCAAAGTGAAGTCTCCCAAGGGTGCCACCATGGTAGATTTAGGGTTTTGGAGGTTGAAGATGAAGGTGGTGTGGGTGTTATAGTGTATGAAATTGCACAAACAAGGATGTAAAAGAAAGAGGAAGAGGAAAGAGAAACAATGGATCAGAAATGGGCCAATTTATAGTTGCAAAAAGGGATATAAAAGTTGTGGGGCTTTTTCTCTAGCCACCTACTCCCATCCATGGGAGCAGGTAGGGAAGATGAGCCTCTGGCCATTGGATCTTGACCGAGTCCACACCAACCAGATCCAAGGGTTGTGGTTGGTCATAGAAAGCAGAGGGGATAGCTGACATGGGAAATTCGTGACTAAAAAAAGAAATATTTTGATTGGTCAGGAGCAACTTGCTCGGACTGATGACATGGCACATTAATATATCAAAACCAAGGTTTTAAATCGTGTTTCTTAAGCAAACTTGTAAAATGCATATCTCCCAAATAGTAACTCCAATTGACATGAAATTTTCACCGTTGGTTCAAAAGTTTCTTCTACTTTTTGTATTAAAAGTTTGGATCCTGAATTGTAATGTTGACGACATTCAAATATGGAAATTCATTTTGAAGTGTAATCATGCACTCAACTTTGGTAAATTAAGCATATTGTGACATTTATTCGATTTCGTCCTGTCAAATGAGTATAAAATGACTCCAAGTCTTGTAGCTCAAGGTGAAGGAGGTTATCAAACATGATAGAGAATATAATGGGTCAGGACGTAAATTGACTTAATGAGAGTGGAATTTTAGGTTTTCACATCCTCCCCACCTTAAAAGGAATTTTGTCCCCAAAATTAAATCAAGTCAGCAATCGAGATTGAGTCTTTAAATTCAACATCAAAATCATCATAGTACCCTCATAAGGTGATATCACTACTTACATTACCCATCTCGTTCTACCATCGAACATTTGAGCATCATGGTCTTCATATAGATCTTCAATTATGTACTATCATAACATGAGTCACAGATTTGGAGAGTTTATCTCATAGAACCCAAATTTGGAGAGATCACATTATAGGTCAAACAAATAGAGATCAATAGTAAGGTATGGCTTTTGTTCCCAAAATTTAGGGTTCTGGCTTCTAGATTGGCCTAGGTGGGGTTATACATCAATGATTGAGAATTCATATTTCCACAATTCGAGACATACATCGTATTTCAACATCATAATTTTGTGCAAAAAATCGAATGGAAGGTCCCACCCTAGTCCACATGGAGGTTACCCTTAAGTGATAAATCGATTGAATCATCATATTCATAATTTCAGAATTTTGAGATTTGGGAACACGGAAGTCATTAGTCATATATCAAGGGTGATCTCAAGATCCAAATAGGGTGGTTGTAGGAGTCAAGTCAGAACCAAGATCAATGATCATGAGTATGTCTTACGTCAATATTGAGAGTCAGTTTGGACATCAAATTCATAGGTCCAAACACTTGAAACTAGGGTTTAGATCACTATTTATAACTTATGGGTGATCATTCATCCATATCCAACAATTGAGCAACAATCAATCAACTTTTGAACAACATTCAAGATATGAGCAACATTTTTGAGATATCAATATCGAGTCCATTATCATGGTATTCAAGGTTGATGAATGATCTAGACCTAGGTCCTTTAAGGGATTTAACTGCTAACTATAATCAACATCATCATATTTTAAGAGCATCATTAAATTGGGATCCAAGATTGTGTTTCAAAACCATCATAGACTTAACCTATTAGGGACTTAGGTCAAGAAATCAAAATAGTGTGAAAGGTGTACTCTTTCCAATCTCTAAATAATCAACAAGATGGAAATTTAGAGGCATTCGTAATAGAGATGTGACCTAAGTTAGGGTAGTCATGAGTCAACCAGTGTACAAGCTAGCACATTAGTCTCCATTAATCACAAGTCATCAAACATGCCCCAATGGGGAGAGTATCGATGATCAAATTGTATTTGATGAAGTCACGAGTCAAACATCAATGTCATGATAGGAAAAGCTTATTTCAAGATTTTTGCAAGATCAAGATCGTAATAGAGTAATCATGTTTCAAGATTTTGCAATATTGAGGTCATAATCGTGCTCCCTTCCTTTCATGGTCAAGGTAAGGGTATATTTGGAAATCTAGAACTCAAATTGAGAACTCGAGAGATTGATCATAATAGTACAAGAGTGATATCCATGTCCATCTTATTATTCAAAATAGAGATTACCAAGAGGTGTAGGAATTGATAGGGAAGATGCCTCCTGTATTAAAGTCCTTTCATCATGATTTTTCAGATTTGAGTTTTCATATTAAGGTCAGATCATGGCAACATCATTAACGTACTCAACTTTTGTCAATTTTATTCAAATTCTAGTTTTCCCATACATAGGCTACCCATAATCAAGAGATCATGTGATTGATAGTCACGAGTAGAAGAATCATATGAGGAGATGAGAAGCTAACTAACCATCTAATGGGTGGCTTAGGGTTGTCCTTAAAGAAGAGATGAGATGTTAGAAGATTCTCTACGGTATGTGAAATTGGGTTATTAAACATGCATAGAGGATATGTGATTGCTCTAATACCATTTGTCATGGATCTGTTTGTTAGCCTAAGTCCACACTCCTAATGGCTATGAATCCAAAGGAGAGTGGACCTAGGTGTCCATCCCTAGAATGGATCACATAACATATGCATGAATAAAACCACAAACAAGAAAAAGATAAGAGATAACAAGATATTAAAAAAGGAGAAAAGAGGCATGTACCCCTTTCTAGATTTAAGTATACCCATTGATGCTTCATTTTAGATCTTAGAGTCTTGAACACAGCGGACCTTCATTTGAGAACTACAAAATCAATAAACAAAATATATTAATACTAAAGCATTAAGTACGCTATGAAAAGGCATTTATACAATTATAGAGTATAAGAAAAGTTGCTTGGCTAGAAACATCACATATGCAAGAAGTAGGACAGGGCATGAACATTTAACAACAATCTTTTATACAAAGCGTGCTTTAAGTGTATTTCCCATTATACTCAACTACCTATTATGGCCATTGACCAGCATTCCATTGGAAGGGTCTGTAAGGGTGCTCAGGATTAGCCAACCCTTTTATCGACATGGTATGCCTTATCTTGAAATCTCAAGTAAGGCACCCAACCTTGTTTCCTTACCCTGAGAATACAGGTAGGTACATGAGGTTTGTATAATGGACAAGTTCAATTATGTTCTATGTTCGTTCAACATATTTCAAGGAAAACAAGCGTACTAGTCATAAGGAACAAGTAGCTCAAACAAGTGACTAACTAGCCAAGTGTTCATATGAGGATACATACAGATAAGCCAATACCATAGTACGGTCAAGAGAGTAAGTGTACCTTGTGAGTAGAGTACAAGATCAAGCATTGATTTTAGAGAACATAACTAGCACTTGATTAGATCTTGGCAATAGAGTCAACATAGAGATCCTGACATTTTAAAGGAGTGCACTTGGATTACCATCAGCAAGATAAGGTATCATTAATCATCATAATAATGGTTGGATGTGTGACCTAGATCTAGGTATCCTTTCCTTCAACATTGTTTTCAATATCTCAAACTAGTCATGCATAGGCATTATCAAGAAACATAGTACATCATGGGTTCATTAGTACTTAGGGTGACACATCAAAACTAGATTAGGGATAGATATTAGAGTCCAAGATCTTAAAATAGAGCAACCATAATATTTTAGCAAGTTTAGTCAACATAAGCATCAATATTGGCACAACTAGTCATATTGAGTCACAATCATGTAGGAATGTCATCATCATGGTATAGATGGAGTCCACTTGAGTTAGGAGTCATTAAAAATACTAACATGCTGATTTGAGATCATTATATAACATGGATGATTGTTCAAGCAAGACTTGCACAAGATTAGAGATTTAGATATCAACATGCATAATAGATCACATGTCAAGCCAAGACTTCGCTATGTAGCCACATAAGCACACAAGAAAGTTCCACTAGACATATAGGGATACAATAGATTTAAGGTTACTCATTTCAGGCCATATAAACATCATTGAGTATCACTAGATTGATAAAAGCATAAAGATTAATGTTCATCATCTACCACCCTCCCGGACGTTCGGCCTCTGTCACGGGTGTGGGAGAGGGGGGGGAAATGCCTCTCTTTATCCCATATAGATATTTGAAACACATTTGAACAAGTTTGATCATTAAAGAAGTGATCTTTTTCATAAAAGCCCATTTTAGGTCATGTATGCAACATTAGACCATTCTAGGATACAAAGACGGATAACTTGAAATATTTATGCATATAAACATTCAAGATACAAAAATTAGGCTTCAACAAGTTTTGGTACATAAAAGACTGAGAGCATGCATTCAAATAGGATAAGAATCATATAAAAACTACAAAAGCATGCATTTTAGGGTATCAGTAGAAAAGAAAAAACATTTAAGTTCTGGAAATATTTTTATTGGAAAGTACATATTTTTCTATCAAAATGACATATTATATGTCTATGTTTGGATTAGGCATCAAAAACATGTGATTTTTCAAAATTTAACTTAGAAACAGTAGATTTAGGCCATTAGATGTTGATCCAAGGTTAAGGAGGAGGTATGGGTGGCCATTTTCAAGAATTTGGGCCTCCAACACTCATTGGGCCTCACCCATAGCAGCACGGCTCATGCCCATGGCTCGATGTGGCCTTAGGCCGCCATGTGGCCCCCATCCACGATACACCGCTTGCGATCATTGTGTGGAGGATGTAGGATTCCGCCCACCACTTTGGGGTGTCTGCTAGTGGCACGTGACTGCTCCCCCCCATCGCACCCCCTAGTGCTTCTCCCACACAGGTCTTGTGTCAAATTGTGGTTGTGGCCTAATGGTAGCTCATCGGAGAGCTACGTGAAGGTAAGAAGATGGAGTGGAATGCCTCTAGAAATGGTTCAGCTAGCCCTGAGGGTTGTTGTGGAACTAGAGACGGTCCAAGCAAGAGAAGAGGCTGACTAGAATAAAGTCTCTCAAGGGTGCCTCCATGGTAGATTTAGGATTTTTTAGGTTGAAGATGAAGGTGGTGTGGGAGCTATAGTGTATGAAATTGTACGACCAAGGATGCAAAAGAAAGAGGAAGAAGAAAGAGGAAAAACAAAGGTGAAATTGGCCAATTTATAGGTGAAAAGGGGGATATACAAGTGGTGGAGCTTTTGCTCCAGGCACCTACTCCCATCCATGGGAGCAGGTAGGGAAGATGAGCCTGTGGCCGTTGGATCTTGTCTGGATCTACATCCACCAGATCCAAGGATTGTGGTTGGTCGTAGCAAGCAAAGGGAATAGCTTACATGGGCAATCTATGACTAGAAAAGGAAACATTTTGATTGTTTGGGAGAAACTTGCTCAGAATGATGACGTGGCACATTAATATATCAAAACCAAGGTTTTAAATCATGTTTCTTGAGCAAACTTGTAAAATGCATATCTCACAAACCGTAACTCCAATTGACATGAAATTTTCACCTTTGGTTCAAAAATTTCATATAATTCTTATTTTGAAAGTTAGGATCCAGAATTTTAGTGTTTATGGCATTCAATTTTCAGAAATTTATTTTCAAGTGTAATCGTGCACTCAACTTTGGTAAATTAAGCATATTGTGATATTTATTCAATTTTGTCACGTCAAATGAGTATAAAGTGACTCCAGGTCATGTAATTTAGGTTGAATGAGGTTATAAAACATGATAGAGAATATAATGGGTTAGGACATAAATTGACTTAATGACAGTGGAATTCCAGGTTTTCACAGCGTGTGTCTATAGAAAATCTACTCTATCGACTAAACCAAACTATGGCATGCAAATAGATGTCATGCCTATGAAGATATGTTATAGAATTGATAGTAATATTCGATCCTTCATTCAAAGGGTCACAAGGCCATCCCATGGCTCTATTGGCATGGGATAAAGTCACACCTAGGAAGATATTTGGAGATCTAGGTCTTAAATCTATGAGGGACTGGAACCATGTCTCACATAGAAATATGCTTGGTAGTTGCATAGATAGAAATTCTCTATGGTGCATAAGTGTGAAAGGAAATTTTGGTAGTACAAATGCAACATAACTTCTAATCTTTTGAGGTTGGGAAGAGTAGTGATGTTGTGCAAGAATTATGTTCTTAACAACACATTCATGGTGCCTGTAACCTGCAAGAACATCAATGTAGGCTTGTCAAATCTTTTAGAACCCATTCCAGGTCTAGATCTGACTCGGAAACCAAACCTACAAAAAAGGTTGATGTTAATATTTTATAATTTAAAAGTTATATCAAGTTGAATACCTCATTTTATATCATATGAAAATCAAAATTTTAACTTGGACCCAAATTAGTTCTTTATTATTTGACCTGCTTCAAACCTAGATCACATAAATTTAAGATGTATTACATACAAATGAAGAAAATAAAATTGTTATAAGATGAAGCATCTTTAATATACTGTTCTATATATCATAAAGTACTTTGCATTGAAAAATAAGTGATATATGTTTAAAATGAGAACTTCCATGTTGATCAAATTATAACCTTGATTCCAAACCAACCCAGACCTGACTCTAAATTTTGACATCCCTACGTCAATGTGTGGAAGGATGTGTGGTAGAGAAAAGTTCTTATGTTGTGGGACCTAACTAGAGGATGATCTTCGATGATATGAAGGACCTCCAAGTATTTAGTCTCATAAAACTCAAAGGCGAATGGGATGAGGCCTTTCTAAAAGATTGATTGCCAATGTCAATCGTTAAGAGAATTTAAAGAATCAAGTCACTTAATGGTGAGAATTTGAAAAACATTAGAGCATGGGAACATATTGTATTTTGTTGTTTCTCAAATAAAATTGTCTATGAAATCATCCTTGAGGATAATGAGATTGGGTTGAGGGATAAAGGTTAAACTTGTGGAAGATGAATAAATCTACAAAGATTAAAACATTTATGTGATTATTAGGATATGATGATTTACTCACTAGTGGAAGAAGAGTCACAAGACACATGGCCATTGATATTAGGTGCTAGAGATGCAGAGAAGATGGGGAGTCTACACTACAAGTTCTATGAGACTCCCATTATGCAAATTCAATGTGCATAGAGATACTTGATAGTTAGTGGAGCAACATATTCTTTAAGCTAAGTCTATCTTGAGATGGTTAGAAGATAACCTAAACAAGAACAACCATTACACTACCTCCTTCATGTACACTTGTTGGCACATTTGGAACATAAGGAATGGTGAAGTGTCAAAGGTAAGAGTCAAACAATAACTCATCAAATCAAATTCATAAAAAGGGAAGTATGCATGTAGACGGAAGCTCAGATAAAGGGTGGACATGGTCATACAACTAAAAAAGAAGATACATGGCAGGAGTTGTGAAAGGGGTGCATAAATATCACTATGAACGTCAACCTCAAGAAGAAGAATGTATACATTTCTACAGTGGTTAGGAACTCCTCATGTGAAAGGATTTGGGGTGTTTCGAATAGCATCCATGATGATAGTGTATTAGAATCTAAAATAATTATAATTGATTTGGCTTTAAAGCTACTAAAGAGTAAAGATAGGACTATGATTGTCAAAGTAGATTCCTTCATGGCCAAGAAGACTATTGAAGGAAACTTGGAAGACGATCCTCAGTTTTCTAGTTAGGTAATGGACATTCAGCTGAAGATGGAGGAAGATAGGACTATCAACTTTGGTTTCTAAGATTGAAATCATGTGGCTTATAATCTGGCTAACCATCACTAAAACAATAAACAAGGGTTTTACTATTATAGAACCCTCCGGAAAAGACTTTAGTCGGTCTAAGGTTTGAATATTTTACCATGTTTAATTCATATTCCATCGTTGTATCTAAAATAATTCTTTGAATTTTCTTGGAAGACAAGAACGAGTTGAATAAAAAACCTCTAGATTTCCCCAAAACAAGTTTGTGCATGATATATGCATGATAAATCCTTAAATAAAAATAAATTGAGATGTTGATCTATACTACCAAAACAAAACAAGAATCACCAAATAGAGTCAGTGGTTAGATGTTTTGGTAATAGTTAATCGAGACACATGTTTGAGATGGATCTAGGGGAAACTAATAGTCTAGAAAAACAATAATTTGGTAACATGTTATATAATGAGAGGACTTGCGAGTTTTATAGATGCTAGATATGTATAAACATTTATTATGTGCCCCCCTAACACTATGAAGAACTTTGAATGTCATTGAAGATCTAGTTGCCCTAATTAGAGGTGAAGCTACTAGATAGAGTCGATGAATAAATGCTTGAATGAGAATTCTACATGAGAAATCATGACATGATGCATGTGCATGATGCATGGATACTCATCTTAGATTTAGTTGTATTTTTAGCTTACTTTTGCATTCAATTTTCTCATTTTACTTTATATCTAGATTGTATTTACTTTTTTCTTAATATTATAATAGTTTGTTAGGTTTTTTTTCAATTCCTTGATTTTTGTGGAAATATTGAACTTTTATACATAAAAAGTAGTCTATGAGGAGTGGTCCCCCTAAAAAACTAGTGGGCACAAGAAATTTTTGGAAATTGGTCTAAATTTTCATTGATCATTCCCTTCATTAGTTGATGGTTTCATTGGTCAAATACTTCATAATCAGAGGCCCTTCTTCACAAAAAATAACCCTAATATTGGGGTATTTCACTCAGTCCTTTCATCAGTTCCCATTACCCTATCATTCCATTGAGTGACCAGTTATGCAAACTCTCACACATCATTTGGTAGAAACATTGACACCCTCAGCCAATGTAATTTCAATGCTCATCAATCAAGAAATATTGTTGTGTGTCATTTATCGGTGGGTGTGTACCAATGAAGACAGTCATGTTTCCATTGATGAAAGTCATGACACTTCCTACCAATGAAAGTCCTAACACTACATATCAATGAGAATTCTATACACATCAATAGATGGGTTTCCTTCCCTTTATTCCACCAATGAAAAACATTGACTTCGCCACCTGATGCAATATATCTATATTTCTCAGATGAAAAAACTCATATACCAATGGGAACTTTGAGAGTCACAAAACTACTCATCTTCCTTGCATAACCACCTCTTCACATTCTTGGTGGACAAAAACTTATTAGTAGACAACTAGGAGGATTATGAACCCTACCATCCACTAATAAATACAAACATCATGCCTACCCTAAAAGGAATCTATTCCCCGACCATAATTGTAACGTCCGGACCAAATTCCCAAGGCTCTAGTCAAGTTTAGGGATGATGACTGGCTCTACAAACCACCACTAGCCTTAGCTTATGTTCTTTTTCCTCACTCACACACAAGCTTGAATCAACTTCCCAGCTGATCGCCCATTCTAGTACTACTCCATTCTAAGCATGCTTAACTTTGGAGTTCTTTGTGATGGTATCCCTAAAAAGGAGGTGCACCATGGTGATATAAGTATACCAATCATTCACTTTAAGATCATTTTATTTGAGGCTTCAAATCCTAGGATGTTACAATCTACCCCACTTTGACTCTTTACTTCCTCAATAAGGTTCAACTATATGACCTCATAATATTTCCCCATTTCAGTGTAGACCAAAAATGGCCCATGTACATCCAACTCCCAATCATGGTGACTATCTCAATGGTGACAACATCACCATGGACAACCCTTCCCAACATGCTTAGACCACAGTGCTTAAGACTGGAAAACCACATACCCATGTTTACCCCCACCCACTAGAGGGGTTTTAGCTTGATACCATTTTCCCTGGCCAACTGCCCAACGCTCTAGTATAGTTTCATGAATGACAATTGGCCTCACAAGCCACCACTGCCTTAATTGTGTGCTTTTCCTTCACTCGTGTACAAGCTGGGATCAACTTCTTAATCGTTCACCCATCCTAATACTACTCCAATCTAAGAATGCTTAAGTTTGGAGTGCTTAGTGATGGGCCTCTTAAAAATGAGGTGCAACTTAGTTATATGAGTAGTCCAATCATTCCTTTTAAGATCATTTTATTGGATGCCTCAAATCCTGGTATGTGAATTCACACTACCAAAATCCACATCCCACTCCACAAAGATAATCCCCATTGGTAGTTTCCATCAGTTGATGACTAGATCAAGGGAAAACCATCATTTCATCTAGGGTCGGCCTCCTGACCTAAAAGTTGGATGATCTATGATGCCTCTACCACCATCATTCCACCTATTTATTCCTTATCTACAAATAGATATAAACCAGAAGGACACCAAAGAAGAAGGGTCACTCGATGACAATCATGATGTGTTCTACTAGTGCATTAGATCAATCACATCTCCAAGCATGATGGTTTTTGTCACACGCACAAAGTCTATGTCTCTTCTACCCACAAAGATGTTGTGTATCTCTTTCCTTTCCCTTGTTTTCTCTAACTTCACTATGAGGAGTGAATTGTTTCTTATGCTAGATAGTGGGGAGTATCCTCAATGTTAGCTTTTGTTCTTTGACTGCATGTAAATCTATATTAACCTTGTTATATTCTGAATCAATCATTGTATGCTTCTATACTTGTCTGATCAATGGGTTTACATATATATCATAATATTGGGTGTACATAACTATGAACCCAAGATCTAGGATGTCGATTCGTTCTTCGTAAATCCTAAAAAAGAACTTCAGATAGGTGCTTTTTGAGGCTATGGGTATAGTATCTCTAGGTAATGGGATAGTGGGTCTAAAGTGCACTAGTACAGGAATGGTCTGTAGCGTCGATTTTTTAAAGCCTGCAGCGTCACTTTTTAACCGACGCCTAGGTGGCCGTCGCTACAGAATTTGGTCTATAGCGTTGGATTATTTAACCACATAAAACCGACCTTATAGAGTAAACACCGACACAAAAGGTTGTAAAAATTCTGACCTAGGCGAGAAAAAAGGAGCCTGTAAGGTCGGTTATTTCATAAAAACCGACCCTAAAGATTGAATAACATTCAGTGATAACACTCGGTCGAGAAAATTGTCGACCGAAAATATTTCGGTCTCGACCAAGAACTCTCTATAAGGTTGGATTTTTGAAATAACTGACCCTAAAGATTGAATAAAACATTTCAATGTAAGACTCGGTCGACAAACATCTCGACCGATAGTAATTCGGTCGAGAAGTTTGTCGACCGAGTCTTACACTGAAATGTTTTATTCAATCTTTAGGGTCGGTTATTTCAAAAATCTGACCTTATATAGGACATTTAGACTCGGTTTTTTACAAAAACCGACGCTAGAAGTTATATTTCGGTCAAAAAATTTCTCGACCGAAGAGTGTACACTGAATTCAATCTTTAGGGACGGTTATTTAAAAAATCGACGCTAAAAGTTACGATTTTTTTAAAAAAAAATCTACAGAAATTGATATAGAACAGAAGAACAAGAAGATTTATATATTCTGGGAGAGGGGAGCATTGATGCTCAACCGTCACCATTCAAAACTACACATTCATAACAAAAATGATAATAAATATCATAATTTACAAAATGATAGAGTGCAAGTCTGAGATGACATATATTACAAAAGTAAAAATATGAAAGAGTACGTACTCAAACCACATACATAAATGGAGCTGACATATTTAATCCAATGCTATTTCGACTTCACTTATAAAATACTTTGACCACTCTTCTCGGAATTCATTCAAGTGCACATGTGTGTAAGGCTGAGTTGTAAAGATCTGTAACAGAAAATGCACATGTTAATTTTTATAAAAATGACTACAATCACTTGTAAATTTATGATGTTATTCTTTATTACCTGACTTATAGTTTGAATGTCATGTGATGCTTGTTTGACAATAGTTTGCATATATTTCATTACATAGTAGCCACAAGACCAGTCATTATTTTGCATAGGACACTACAAATAACAAATTATACTTAATGTTAGTAAACTACTATAAACAACAATTGAGATAAGAGTATAAGAGTTGACATATTACAGTTGAAAATTAATACATAAAGAGTAAGCAGTTGTCAAAGTAGCTACCTTGACATTTTTCAAAGTCAATGTCTTTAATTTTGTGGGTATTTGTCCTCTAGCTTCACGAAAAGCCTTTATACCCCTATCAATTAAACGATAGTTGGTAAAATAGAAATTCTAAATATAAATATCATGTTGAAGCAATTGATTAAATTTATGCTTACTCCATAGCTGACAATTTCAGTTTGTGACTCCTTGTTGTTTTACCCATTGGGTCAAGATAATAAAGAGTCATCAATTTTGGGACAATCACCAGTAATTCCCAATGTCTAGCTCTGAGTAAGAATAAAACAAACATTAAAATAAATAGTTTCATTCATTATAAAAATTATATTGAATAATAATACTTACTGGACGTTAAAAGGAATTTGGATAATTTGCTTCCCCTCACTAGCAAAATATTTGAATGCATCAGAGAAGTACTCATTCACATCCTCAATATTTGTCTCGACCTGACTAGTGACCGAAGGAACTAAGAATGCAATATTCTTTATATCAAAGTTGGTGACCTAGGTATATAAATGGTTGTTAAACATTTGTAATTATTTTCATATGTAGAAATAAGCTAAAATGGGTATTGGAATTTTCTATATATATTGATAGATCCTTACCTTATCCATACTTCTATTATCGAAGTGTTCATCCAATCATACTGGAACAACTCTATAATATCATCAAGAAAAATAAAATTCTCAAAGTCCCTCCCAACTGCATCTTCTATTAACTTGACCATCATATGTGATCCCGATCTATGGTTGGCTAAGTATCGACACAAACATTTAGATTTGCTTCCCAATTCGTTGAATGTAGTTTTGGGAATGAAAGATGGCTTGGGCATAGGAGGATGACTAGCAGAAGTTTTACTTTTTGATTTACAAACATGTTAATTAAATTACATACTTATATTACATGAGTTCATATATGTAGTAAAATATGAAAAATATGGTAGAAATAAGGTATACCTTATCATTGATAACCAAGTGTCTAGGCCAACCCACCATAGCACCCTCAGCTTCTTCAATTGTACTATATTCAGGATTAGGTATGGGTAGTGGTTTGTCCCCCATTTCGTCATACACAAGATGGATGGACACACGACAGATGTCATCAGTAATTTGTTGGCAATGAAATGTACCACCAAGGTTTTACACTTTGCCCTCTGCCACAACATTATATTCTGGAACCTCCGCTACAAGTTTACAGTTTCATACCAACCTATATTGAAATAATATAAGTTATATAAGAAACAGTAGAACAGATACATGTTACAACTATATATATTATCATATATTTATCATACTAATAACACAACATATATAGAACAAAAACTTACTGTAGATTGTTGTGGTGGTTCATCGGGAGTGCTCCCATGACCTTATAAAACTGTAGCATGGTCCATTTCCCATATGTCCTCAATGACGCTGTAATATGACATCTCAGCTTCGCATGGTCTTTTATCTTTGGCACTAGCAAAATACAATGAACAAGCTTTAACAGTGACCCCACTATTTTGAACTACACTACTTTCATCTTGACGCTTTGTGTAGTATGAAAATCCGTTAATGTCATAACCTTCATATGACATGACATCCAGTTTTGGCTTAGAGGCGAGCCATTTTATGTTCTCAGCAACATTATTTGGTGATTCAGATAGTTGATTAAATACTTTCTCTTCAAACCACCTAATAAATATTCGATTATGCTCTCTTGCAAGCCACATTGAACTGGATCACGGATGATTTCTCTTGATAAGATCATTGTGTTCTGTGATGTAGCTACTAACTTCATCGATGTTGTGTAAAATATACAAATGTGCTTGTTCCCACAACTCACGATTGATTCCTTTCACTCGTCCTCCCAGAGTTCCTTTGCCACAATAAGATCCAGTGTGATGGGAATTTTTTTGATCGCTACAAGTTTCATTGCAATTCAAAAAATCATTACAAAATTCCATCACCTCCCTAGCCACGTAACCCTCAACAGTACTCCCTTCAGGACGATAACGATTCCGAACATCACCTTTAAAAACACTCATGTAGCATTCAAATGGATACATCCAGTGTAAGAAAATTGGACCCAACATCTTCAGCTCCCTTATAATATGTACTACAAGATGAACCATGATATCAAAAAATGAAGGAGGAAAGTACATTTCAAGCTGACACATGGTAACAATTACATCTTTCTGTAATTTATTGAGAGTATCAGGATGTATCACTTTGTTGCATATTTCATTGAAGAAGAAACAGAGTCTTGTGATTGCAAACCTTACATGCTTCGGCAGTATAGATCGAATAGCCACAGGTAAAATTTGTGGCATTAAGGTGTGAAAATCGTGAGATTTGAGACCTATCAGTTTCAGATCCTTCATTGATACCAATCTACGAATATTAGAAGAGTATCCTTATGGAACCTTACTATTATACAAGAACTCACAGAAAGTCTTTTTCTCTTTCTTTGACAAAGTGTAACAAGTCGGTGGCAAATATGTGCGGCGACCCCTGATCTCCACTGATAATTCTTTTCTAATACCCATTAATTCTAAATCTTTTCTAGATTTGATGCCATCTTTAGTCTTTCCTGGTATGTTCAATAGTGTACCGATGATGCTATCACAAATATTTTTTTCAACATGCATGACGTCAATGCAGTGTCTAATTGCCAAAGATCTGCAATAAGGAAGATCCTAGAATATTGACCTCTTCTTGTATAGAGATTTGTCACATGCGAGTGTATGACTACTTGAACTCTTTCCAAATTCATTAATAATATGCTTCACCCTATCATATACAACATGTCCTGGTATAGGTTTAGGAGCACTTTGTTCCTCAGTTGACCCATTAAAGGTTTTGCGTTGCCTTCGATAAGGATGCACTGGTGGGAGAAATCTCTGATGACCAAGATATACGGTTTTATCACCATGTTTCAGTCTGATTGAATCAGTATTTTCCTCACAAACAAGACATGCTTTGTATCCTTTTATGCTATATCCAGACAAAATTCCATAAGCTGGAAAGTCATTAATCGTGCAAAATAACATAGCACGCAAACTGAAGATCTCTTTACGTGAAGCATCATATGTCATAATACCTTCTTCCCATAGTTTCATTAGGTCATCAATTAGAGGTTGAAGGTAAACATCAATATCATTTCCAGGTTGCTTGGGCCCTGATATCAATGTTGACAACATCACATACTTATTTTTCATACAGAACCAAGGAGGAAGATTGTATATAACAATCATAACAGGCCACATGCTATGTTGGTTTCTTAATGTACCATAGGGATTCATTCCATCTATACAGAGTCCAAGTCTTAGGTTTCTTGGTTCTTTACCAAATTGAGGGTATAATAAATCAATTTTCTTCCATTGTGGTGAATCAGATGCATGTCGTAGGACGCCATCATCATTGACCTTTAACTCCCCATGCCAAGACAAATTTTTTGCATCTTCTATATTAGCAAATAAGCGTTGAAATCGTGGTATTATTGGTAGATACCACATCACCTTGGCTAGAGAGCCATTTTTAGCCTTAGCTAAATTTGTAGTCGTATACCTTGACGCACCACATTTTGGACAATTTATCAAATTACTATAGTCCTTCTGAAATAACACACAATCATTTGGACATGCATGAATCTTCTTAGCCTCCATTCCCATTGGGCACATTATTTTCTTTGCTTGATATGTTGAAATTGGAAGCTCGTTGCCTTCAGGAAGAATTTCCTTTAACAAAGACAACAGTGAAGTGAAACTCTTATCGCTTCACCAGTTTTGAGCTTTAGGAGTGTATAATCGCATCACAGCACTCAACCTCGTGAACTTAGTACAACCCTTATATAATGGTTTTTCAGCATCATGGACAATGTTTGCAAATAAAGAAGGTGGATCAATGACATTGTCCCAACAACTACGTAGCATCTCATCAATCATATCATCTTGAATCTGGTCATCTTGAATCGGTTCATCATTAACATTATCATCATTATCTATATCTTCTATGCCACAACTATTAGTATCGACATTTTCTGCTCCATAATTCAATTTCTCTCCATGCCAATACCATTCATTATAACCTTGTATGATCCCATTGCATATGACATGATTCTTAATTTCCTCACCAGTATCAACTTTCAAATTGTTACAACAATTTCTACATGGACAATATAGCCTATCTGTAGGTAGTTTCCTATGTTCCTCAGGAAATCTGATAAATTCATCAAGACCTTTGGCAAACTCTGGACTGCAACAGTTCTTGATAGACATCTAACTTCGATCCATTTTCTATATCACATTAAAATTAATTATAAAACTAATAGTTTAATATTGATACTATAATAATCTGTAAGTTTTTATTGATAGAAAGTTAATTTTATATACTAAAGTGTACCACCTATCCCATTTTTGAATATTTAATCTCACTAGTAACTGTATAATGTATGTTTAGTTTCGAAGAAAATTTCAGCAGCATTTCCCCTAAGTTCTCCAAGTACACTGATGTAAATGGCAAATAACCACTCACATATGTACCCAGAGAACAAATGGAGAAATCCTACTGAAATAATCTACAAAACTAAACATACATTATATAGGTACATCCTAAGTGAGATTAAAATATCCAAAAATAGTCCCAAACCGGGGACTACCCAAAGTTTACTCCTAATGAGTAAATTTTGAATGGGTTTCTAAGTTAATATATAAATGCATTATTTTCATATTTATATATTAAGTTAAACATCATGCATCAACCCTAAAGTGTCAATCTAGGAGTACACATGTCTAATCTAGTATTAATTTCTAATATTTATATAATGATTACATATGAAAAAAGACATGCATGTTTTTATTATTGGGTTATCAAATCATATAAAATGGAAAATACTTGTACAAATTAGCAAAGTAAGTCTATTTCCAACAGTCCAAAGATTGAAATCATTATAATATTCAGAACTATTTGTGAACATTACAGAAAATATGATTAAAACATTTATAGCTCCAACATAAATAAGTTCCAGGTCCATCTCTGTCGACAATTAGTCGACCGAGATGGACCTGGAAGCAGCAATGGCGGCGAGCGGGAATGAAGGGGAACAAGGAACGAAGGAAGCTCGAACTTACTTGGAAATGGCAGCGAGCTTCATGGAGGAAGAGAAGAACTTCACAGAGAGGCGGTGACCTTTGTGGAAGAGTGGAAGGCGGCGACGGCGAGCTTCACAGCAACGAAGAGCTTCACGGCAACGAAAAGCTTCACGGCAACGACGAGCTTCATGGAGGAAGAGTGAAGGCGGCGACGACGAGCTTCACGATCCTCTTGGCAGTGTGGAGAGGCGGCAACGGCTGCACGGAGAAGCGTTCGCAGCAACGGCAGAATGACAAAGTGAAAAGGGGTTTTGCGGCGCCACGGGAGAGAGATTAAAAAGAGAAAAGGGTTTCGCGGGAGGAAGAAAGACTAAAATTTCGGCTTTTTGCACGGAGCGAAAAACTGTAGCGTCGGTTAACAACCAAAACTCGACTCTACAGATAAACGGTGCCCGTGTCGGGTTGCAAACTCAGTCGACAAATTTGTCAACCGAAAAGACCTATAGGGTCGGTTATTAGGTAAACCCGACGCTACAAGTGCTAATACGAAGAAATCTGGCTCGTTTCGGTCGACGATTTGTCGACCGAGAAGGATCAAGATTTCCTTCGTACAAGCACCTATAGGGTCAGTTTTTTCGTATAACCGATCCTAGAGGTGCTTATACATGTGTGAAAAACTAAACTGGATATTTTCGGTCGACAATATTGTCGATCGAGACCCCCTATAGGGTCGGTTATTAGAAAAACCGACCCTAGAGGTGCTTCTAAGAAAGAAATATGGATTCATTCGGTTGACAAATTCGTCGACCGAATGTGTGTCAGTCGACAAATTTGTCGACCGAAGATGCGTTAAAAACTGGATCGAAAATTCATGTCGGTCGACAATAATTGTCGACCGGGGAGCGTTTTAGAGTCAGTTATAAAGGAAAAACCGACCTTATAGGTGCTTAAACACGTGAAATCTGATTCTATCTCGGTCGACAAATTCGTCGACCGAGGAGCTCTAAAGTGCTTCCACAACCCTAATAATGATGTTATGTGAAACTTTAATATATGGTGATGTCGTATGAAACCCTAATATGGGATAATGTTATGTGAAACCCTTATATGGAATGATGTTATGTGAAACCCTAATATGGAAATGTTATGTGAAACCTTAATTTAGGGTGGTGTTGTGTAAAAACCCTAATATGGGATAATGTTATGTGAAATTTCAATATGGGATGATGATATGTGAAACCTAATTGATAAATATGGGAAACTCTAACCCTAATGAGGGAATAGAGATGTTATTTTTGTATTGCATGATGTTGATATGAAATTGATATGGTTGATATGAAATTGAGATGATTGTGTAACAAATATCCTAAATACCTTGGTCAAATGACCTGAAGGTAATAGTTACCTGATAAGTGATAACCATGTTTAGTGATGAACTAAGGGTTTGAATACCCAGAATCAGCAAATGTGATGATGGTTTAATTGAGGGATGTGAATTCCCAACAATGAGACAAAAGATTGAGATCCCAATGCTTTATAACGTTTTGAAAAGTACTAAACTCTATTCAAAAATTATGTCGGTCGACTATTTGTCGACCGAAAGAGCTCTAGGGTCGGTTATAAGGAAAAAACTGACCCTAAAGTCATCCTCGGTCGACAATATTGTCGACTGAATTTGTCTCGGTCGATAATATTTTCGACCGAGATTAACCCTATTTCAATGTTTTAAATTAAGTACCAAGTGTGTGTATGAGATTAACCAAGTGATGCTTTGTCAAATTTAGACATAATTTATTTTTCAATCATTTGAAATAACAATATTCTTATATAACATGTATATGTTCAAATGAAGCCATGGAAAACACTTTTATTCATAACAATTTAATGCCCATACACTTTATAAGATGAAACATGACATACTTGCTTTATAAAAAGATATACATTACATCATTACAAAGATATCTCATAATCTCATTGGAAAGACCGAAGGATTACATCAATGTCTGGGTCTTTTCCAAGAAAGGGCTCAGCTCCATAATATTTGACCAGTGTCTGCCACTCCAAGGCACCTGTCATGGTTAAGGCATAAGCCTCCAAGAAGGTGGGAACACGATCAAAGCGAAAGTTGGCAGCAATGTCTTGAAGTTGAATTGGGGAAAACTGAGTATGTGTGAGATCAGGAGATGGTGGAGGTGGAATTTGATAGTAGTTGTAGGAAGGATTGTATGGATTTATCATGACAGGATTAAGGTAATATGGATATTCATCAGGTTAGTTAGGAGAGAGAGCTTGCATCCTTTGGTTTAAATAAGTCATGCCATGGTGATTATAATCCAATTGCCTACTTAGGTGATATTGGGAGCCAGCAATGTATGTCAAGGTATTTGTAATAGGATCATGGGGTAGGTTGGTAGGAGGAGGTGGTGGAGGTATGTCTTGGGTGGATGTCTCCCCTTCAGTCCTAGCCCTTTTATGGCCAAAGTCGATTCCCATCTTTTCCACCGTATTTTTACTTATCTTTTGGGGTTTTCTATCCCATGTGTAACCTAAGTCATCCTCAATATTCTTCTTAAGAAAATGTTGAGTGATTTGGCATACAAAGTCAGCATAAGGTGGATTGCCAGAAAACTCAAGCATATTCTTAAGGATGATACGAATAAAGTTTATGGGAATACCTTTGAGAATGGCATAGATAAGGTACATACGAAAGGTGGGTACTTCAGATTTGTTTGCTCTAGGATGGATATTGGTGGCAACAATGAGATTTATGATCCTAGCTTCAAGTTTTAAATTTATGGCCTAATAGGTACCCCTATCTTCATGACAAGTCATATTTGATTGAAAGATGGCTCTTTTGACATCACTAAGGATAGTTGTAGTGTCATCTTGGGAGAGTTTGTTGAGTGGATTTCCTCTAGTGAGATCAATAAAAATTTTATATTCTTCTATATCTATGTCAAGCATATCAAGAATACCCTCCTCAGTAAAATGGAATCCATACCCACCAACCATAGAGGAGAAGGAATCATGTTCAGGATGTTCGGCTAAATTGGCATAGAATTCATTAACTACTTTGGAGGAGTAGGAATGGAAGGAGGGATTTAGAAAATCAGTCAAATGTTGCACCTCGAAACGTTCCTCCAAATCGACAATGCTTTGGAAGTCCATGACGTCGATTGGCCGTCGTGGAAGAGGAGTTTTTGACGAGAGCCTGAGGTAGCGGTCGCCTGCAGCTGTGTCGATGAAAGGGACGTCGTTGATGAACGGCAGCGTTGAAGAGACTGTCCTTCCTTTCCTACCTGCAACTTGCTTCTTTCCACGCGTAGATGATGAAGCCATTTCGTTGCTTTGAAATGGAGAAATAGCAAGAAAGAATTGGATGTAGAGAAGCTGAAGATTTTCACAAGAATACACTAGATAGGAGCTAGAGAAGTGAGAATGTGAAGGTGTGAAGAAATGGATCATTTTGGGTGCTATTTATAGCAAAACAGAGTCAATTTTGGTCGACAATTTGTCGACCGACGCCCGAAACGGTCATTTTCTGGACCGTTCTCTTGGTCGGCCAACGGTCGTATTTATAGCCATTACGACGGTTGAAATTCTAGCCATTACGACGGTTGATTTTTTTTAGCCGTTACGACGGTTGATTTTCTAGCCGTTCCTCGGTCGACAAATTCTTCGACCGATATGTTTCGGTCGACAATTCTTCAACCGAGATTGAGCCAGATTTCATTCACTTAAGTACCTCTAGGGTCGGTTTTTAGGAAAAAATTGACCCTAGAGGTACTTATTCATGTGTGAAATACTAAACTGGATCCTAGTTTATCTCGGTCGACAATATTGTCAACCGAATGGACTTCTAAGGTCGGTTATAAAGAAAATACCGACCCTAAAAATTGCTTATACACTTGAAAACTGACTCCTAA
Source organism: Alisma plantago-aquatica (assembly GCA_963693085.1). Lineage (NCBI taxonomy): Eukaryota > Viridiplantae > Streptophyta > Magnoliopsida > Alismatales > Alismataceae > Alisma > Alisma plantago-aquatica. The sequence continues at coordinate 1,044,867,364 of OY856411.1, read as the reverse complement.
TCGGTCGACAAATTTTTCGACCGAGAAATGCTATAAGGTTGGTTATAAGTGCAAATCCGACGCTAGAGGTGCTTATACATGCGTGAACTATCTGGATCCAGAATAGATATCGGTCGATGAATTTGTCGATCGAGAAAGAGCCAGATTTCCTTCGCATAAGTACCTCTAGGGTCAGTTTTAAGGAAAAACGGACCTTAGAGGTACTTATCGGTTGACGAATTTGTCGACAGAGTGAATCGGTCGAAATATTGGTCGACCGAGGAAGGCTCTAAGGTCGGTTATAAATGTAAATCCGACGCTATATGTGCTTATACATGCGTGAACTATATGGATCCAGAATAGATATCGGTCGACGAATTTGTCGACCGAGAAGGCCTTTAAGGTCGATTTTGTAGGAATAACCGACCTTAGAGGTGATGAACCGAGGAGGACTGTAAGGTTGGTTATAAAGAAAAAACCGACCCTATAGGTTCTTGTATATGTGAAATTCAGCTCTTATTCGGTCGACGGATTTGTCGACCGAGGAGCCCTTTAGGGTCGGTTATAAGGTAAAATTGACGCTATAGATCGAGGCGCGAAACCAAAATCAAGCAAATTTTTTCCGTCGGAAAAATTGTCTATAAGGTCACTTATTTTAGAAAAACCGACCCTATAGAGATGTACTACAAGGTCGGTTATTTTAAAAAAAGTGACTCAAAAGGTCTTAAGTGGTGCCCGCGTTTTTTATAGACATATAAGGTCGGTTATTTGGAAAACCGACCCTATAGAGATACACTACAAGGTCGGTTATTTTAAGAAAAGCGACCCAAGAGGTCTTAAGTGGTGCCCGCATTTTTATAGACATATAAGGTCAGTTATTTGGAAAACCGACCCTATAGAGTTACACTACAAGGTCGCTTTATTTAAAAAAAACGACCTAAGAGGTCTTAAGTGGTGCCCGCATTTTTTTTGACATATAAAGTCGGTTATTTGGTAAAACTGACCCTACATGTAGTGATGTTATAACCCATTTTTGTACTAGTGGTGGTAACACGACGGTGAGCCTAGACTGATATTTGTTCAGGTTTTCAATTTAATTTCTAAAGGGGGGTTTACCTTGTCTCAATGTTTATTGTTCATGATTACTTGTGATGTAATGAGAGAAAGAGTGTAGTCAAAGGTGGTGGAACCCACTCACCCTAGTGTTTTTAAGCATCAATAATCTTACCTTTAATTCAATGTTTTTATTATAGTACTTAGCATAGTCAACAATCATCCATCTTTGTGTTAAATACTCTTCCCAGATTAGTTAAATCGATCAATCAGTTCTTTTAAATGTTGTCCTTTTATTGAGGCAACAAGTAAGGAGTCAAAACCATAGGGAATGGAGAAGGTACTAGATCTAGGTTGGTTCTTTAGGTTCCTACTGTTAAGTGTTAGGGTTTAAATGGTTTAAAATTGGTTGGGTTAATTACACTAAGGGTCAAGTAAGAAAGAAAGAAACAATGCTCGAAATCAATGTTATCCTAGCATTATGATTAACTAACAACTTTGGAGAGGAAATAACACTACACTAAGAAATAGAAAGAAATTAAGATAACCTAGAAAATGGAAATAAGTAACTACATTAGAATATTAGGGGAAATATTAATTATAAATTGAGGTAGTTGATTATTAAAAGCAAACTAAGACTAAGTTAAGCAACAAATTATGAAACCAGGTAGAGTAACTACAATGAATACTAAGTAACCCTAAAAAATGAAATGCACCATTCACTTAAACAATTATTTCTAAGTAAGAAAGAGAGGGATATAATCTAAGAATAACTAAATAAGTTATACTTTTAGTAAATGATTAAGGGAGTTGGTTGTTTGGGATTAATGTAACCATCAATCAAGATAGGGTTCTATTCATGCATATACATACAACAAGTATGTTGTTAAACCAAACAACTAAGACTATGATGATAGTGAATCCTATTCTACTAGTTGGTCATGCATGAGATAAGGTATATATATGGGAAATTGTTCCCATTAGTCCCTATCCTCCCTTACAAGGATCATTTGTCTATGCAATAGGTCGGCTCTAAAATAGGTCACTCTAGTCTACATTTCTAAGAGTGACTCTCCTATTGCATTTAGTGGCAGGCATGGTATGGAGTGTAGGAGAAGGGTGTTTTACCTCCTATTACTTCCCATACAACCTCTCAACATGCTTTATTTTGAGTGCATCAAGAAAACACACGTAGCTACTTAGATCTCATATTTAGGGTTAATGTAATAGTTGGACATGTGGGAAGTGAGGACATTAGCTGAGGATCTACTAGTTGGAGTTAAAAAATTTCCCTCTCATGGCTTCATATTCCCTATTTTCTCGATACCTTAGATATTTTGGTATATCCATCACCATAGAATGAGGTAAGAAGTAAAAACAATCAAGAATATAGCATATCAATGGAAACAAAGTATTTTACCAAGGATAATTCATCATCATGGTATCAAAGTTACATTTTCTCCCTTGAACTACCCACCAAGGAGGTTTAGCTACACATATTCAAGTAAGAAGAGAAAAGGGAGAAGAAAGAAGCCATGAAGATTGAGGTAGAGGACTTCTTATCCTTCTAAAGTAGAAACAAGCTTGCCTTCATCACTCCTCTAAATAGCATGAAAGTGGAGGTTAAATAGACAAAACCCTAGAAAAACTAGGGTTTTGGGTGGTAGGTGGGAGTAGGTGAATGGTTGAGGTGAGTAAGTGCTAACCTTTTCCCCCTATCCAACACTCTTTATTATATAGTAGTCCAGGGGATCGAGGAATAAGTGGTGGTATCAAGTTAAACTAGTGTTGAGAAGCATTGGGTTTGGGAGGTAGCATGAGCATTATGGGTAGAAAGATCATGGCGGGTGAGTCCGGAGTGATTTTGTTACATGAGAACGATCTCAGTGGAATGTGGTAGATTTGCAAAAGGTGGGGAGGAAATGTGAGTAGGTAGTTGATGTGTTTTCACTTAAGATTCACCCAGCCGATTGAGTTTGATTGGACGCACCCAATGCACACAACATGGATCTTTTGATATTTATAAGACCCTAAAAGACAGACTCACTAGTACTAACACATGTTACCCGCAAGAGCACATGATCGTATTATATTATAGGAAAGTGGAAAGATAGGGGTAGATCACATAGAGAAGGGGCACTGGAGTTAAGTTAGATTACCTACTTTCCTAAACATAGTCTAGTGTTCAAGGGTTTGATTGGGGTTTGTTTGTTAAACTAATGGTGATAATTAAGAAAAAGTAAGAAGCAAAACTTAACTTAAACCTAGATAATTTAGTTCTAGTTACCAAAGAAAACAATACTAGGAAAGAGAAGAACAATTAGACGAAAGCAAGAAAAGAAAAAGCTAACAAGAAGACTAGACTAGCAATTTAGGAGACTAGAGCAATGTAAGACCTAGACTACCACTAACTAACTAAGATTAGCACAAGCATGCACAAATGTGCACTAACTAATCTAGCAAGACTTGGCTATCAAGAACAAGGCAATTAACTATCATGCAATTAGAATAACTAACTATGCAAGCATCAACTAGAAAGGAAGATAATTGGGGCTTTGTCAAGTTAATGAACTGTGGGTTGTTTGGAGGAATGTAACTAGAACCCAAGTTGGTGGGTCATAACATGCAAATTCTATTCATTCGTTCTTTATTGTTAACCAAAGAAAAATATAAATGACATTGACTTACCCTAAGCTACTATAGTTGGCCATGGGTGGTATAAGGTGTGTGAAGGGTAACTACACCCTTGTACACCCAATCCAACCATATGAGGCTCAAATGGAATAGGGCTTAGGTGAAGTTCTAGGAGGATCTAGCAAGTGTAAGTTTATGGAGTAGGTGTTCTTAGGGCAATTGGGAGTCAATGGTAGGAATGGAGAACCAAGGTAAGGGTGTTTTTCCTCACATCACTCACCATTTGCCCTTTAGGAAACACCTATGCAATTTCTCTAAGTACTCCTACACTAGTTACTTAGATCTTCCACATAGAAGTAAGAGAGGGGATATGTATCTCAGAGGATAGGGTGATATCTAGAGATCCACAAGTTGGATCTAGGATCTATCCCTAATATAGCCACATACAAGCCATTCTTTTCTAGTTCTTAAGTGGTTTTAAGAACAAATCAACAAACAATCCATGTTTTCGAGCACAAACCACAAGAAGAAAAGTGGGAATGAGATAAAAGTAGAAGACAATCGTTATAAAATGAAATTATAGTGTTTGCAAGTTATTTTCCCCCAACATGGTATCAAAGTCCCATTCGAGCCCCCAAACACCCTACCTAAGGGGATTAGCTACTCATAACAAAACAAAAGAAGAAGAAAGGAGTACAGGAGTGCATAGCCATAGAGTCTTGGTGAAGACTCCTCCTTTAACTCCTAGTAGTTGGAGCACGCCTTTCTTCTCCCAAGGTGGATGGATGGCATGGAATGGTGATCGAAGGTGACCAAAACCCTATAAAACTAGGGTTTTAAGGAGAGAGAGGTGGAAATGAGGTGCAGGTAGGTGGTATTTGGTGGGTCTCCTTGAATGCTCAAGTAGGGTAGAATGAAGTCTAGAGGAGTGTAACATTGTGCTGCAACTGCCACCCAAATATATATAGGTGGTAGGGAAGCACTAAGGTAAGTAGTGGCTATCTTTGAATTTTAGTGCAAAAGATAGTAGGGTTTTGGGATTAGCACGTTTGTTCTAGGAAACACGGACGTCGTGGGGAGGTGTAGCGTGATTGTACTGAGCGAGAATGCCTATGATAGTAGAGTGAAAATATCAATTTGGAAATTGGAAAATGAAGGTTGGAGCACGGCTACATTAGGCAACACGACCATGGTGGGTGCTAGGTAGCATAGTCATGTTGTGTATCATGGTCATGGTGAGAGACTTGATTGGCGGTCATTCTCTTGGAAACGGTTGTTCTAGCCCCAGACAGCACAACCATTCTGGCTAGAACAACCATGTTTAAATCTTCTAGGCACGGTCTTACTGCCTAGAATAGTTGTTCTACTGGAGCTGTCTTGGAGTCTCCCTCTTTGTGATTTTTCTATAAAAATATCTTGGCCAGCACGTTCTTTCTCTATCAACAAGGTCGTGCTAGAGAATTCACTTGCACTTTGAGCTTCGAACTTCACTATACATGGACCTCTTTGCTTTAGCTTGATCCTTGTCTACTAGGGTAGGTTGGGGGAGCTCTAGGACCTTATTTGGAATTCTTCATGGGTGGAGGAATTGTACAATCATCCTTCTTCTCTCCCATCCATCCAAGGCATAGTCTAAGTTCCTAAAAAACAAGCAAAGAGTATTCATAAGTGCATTTGATAGAAAACCATTTATTAGGATAAATATCTTGCAATCTAACATATCCAGATGTGCATAAAATGTAAGAAGACACAATATGAAGTCCTAAAATGGGGTTGCGTCACCACCCCAAACTTAAAACATACATGTCCTCAAGTATTCCTCAACTCAATCTCTCTTCAATCATTTCAAACAAGCAAAATGTGACAAATGCATTACAATAAATGTATATTGATGAAATAGGCATAATGATGACTAAGTGCATGTGTTTCTCCTCTCACCTCTCCTCTTTCAAAAACTAATCATGATCCAGGAAATGAGTAGGAAAACTTCATATATAGGGCATAGAATACATAATCAATGTATGTGGTTTTCATATAGCTCTGAGTAAACTGTTTCATGATGGTGACAATCAAAGATGACTGGGAGTGTTGTTTCACCTACATGCATTCGATGTCATATCTCAAACCACATTAAGTGACCCACATGTCTGTGAAAAAGGGTGAAGTGAGATAGGATTGATGTTTCTTGGCACAATGGGCATACACGAAGAAGAGAGTGTTATTACATATGAGAATTGTTCTTTTCTTTATTTAGATGCTATTACATAGGATCATTTTTTATTTTATTTTTTTCATTTATTTTTCTTTTTTTCTTTGCCCTTGGTGTAGTTAGGGAATATGGTAATGAGAAGAGGAGGGTTATAAATATTTCCATCCCAAACTTTTGTAGGTGTCCAAAACTAATATGTGTGTTTTGGCATCCTTTCATGAGGTAGAGAGGTAAGAAGTGATGAAAGAAATAGTGAGTCAAAAGAGGGTGCATTAGTGTGAGTTGCAACATAAAACCGCCTGCATGAAAACTACTCCAACACTTCACTAAGTAATAAGACACCACATGAATGAGCCATGTGAAAACCACATTTTTGTCTTGATATTCTACAAGATCTAACCGTTTCTAGCTTGCTTAGATCACAATTCAACCAAAACATTACATAAGAATAAAATAGGTGATTTGCATGTAAAAAGTTAAAAGTTGAGACTATTTAACAATAAACCATGAGAAAGTAACATGCATTTGCTAAAGATAAACATTTTCAACTCAAAGTGTAGAGATTGGGTCAAAACAGACTCTTAAGAAAGTGGATTCAAGCTGGGGCAAAATTGGCCAAAATGGTGCCAATTTTCATTCAATCACATATAAACCTACATTAGAAAATAAAAAGCAGAAAGCAAGCAAATCTTAGATAAAACACACAAAAACTACAATAATATAAATGACATACTATGTACCGCATGGGATGGCATGAGAAGAAATTTTTTTGAAGCAATACACATGAAATTAAACTACATGGTATGCATATATGTAAGCAATCGCACAAAGTACGGGTAGAAAAGTATGAGTGTTGGTTATACTATTTGACCATCTTTGACAAAAATTTAGAAAAAGGAACATAGCGGGAAATCAAGTAAAAGGAGGGCTTAGTGCTTTATCACCCCATACTTTCAAGCCATGTAGTCCTCATAATGAAATAGACGTTTAGGATGATAGGGTAGAGGACATGGAGTCATGGTAGACAATCACCAAGAGGATAGATAGGTCTTAAGGTGTCCAATGAGAAATACATAGAGACCACAGCCATCCTACACAAAAAGGTCATTTTGGCTTGCAAGAACTACGACTGTGTTGTGTAGAACGGTCGTATGAATCTCCATTCTGTAGATTTTTGACCGATTTTTAGTTATCTATTTAATTTTGATATTATCCTTGGAAATATCCTCTACGCATCATATTCCGTTCAATTTACCCTATTCTAACATGATTCACATATGGCAAAAACTATCAGGTATAAAGTGTGTGAGATAGAGTTTCTTAGAAAAAGCAAAAGTATAGATAAAAAAAGGGATTTTGAGAACAAGATCTCAAACAGACGTGGGTTACCTCCCACTAGTGCTAAGTTTATTATCTTCATCTAGTTTTGATGTTCCTTCATCCATCATTCATTTACAAGAAATGTGCTCTCATCATCATCAAAGGTAATTCTCACGATGTGGTATTCCTCCCAATTCTAATGTAGACTCTCATCATTTCTTCTTTCTGATGTCTCTTGATCGGCATCACCATGCCAGTTCACGTGTCATTAATAAAATATATGAAATTTGTAATGCTCTCGTTTCCTTTCCTTAAGGCCTTCAATAAGTTCAATGTATGTTCATGCCTCTCATGGGGGATGTGGTCTTCTAAATCATCTAGAAAATTTGCCCACTTACATCAATGTTATCTACAATAGTTTGTAGGCCTTGGGACTTCATGAGAGTGTTCTTTGACTCATAGGGTATAGCTCATGTTGTTTCCAACTCCAAATGGGGTGGGACATTAGGTGTTGTCATCTCAAGGAATGGTAGGGCACATGGTCGTATTTTTTCATAAGAAGGTAGGTAACCAAGTGTTATCTTTCCCAACAAAGGTGGGATAGTATGAACTCTAGTGCACTTGGCTCTCTCACACAATGGCAGGACAACAAGGTTTTTGGTTCTCTTAGCCCCTTCACAAGAACTTTATGTCAATAATTATTCATCTTGATATTCGAACATTTTCTCCTTCCCTTCATGGATTTCTCAAAAACCTTGTTACTCCATGTGATGGACACCATTTTCACTTTCTCATGAGGAAGAGGGGGAGCTTTTGATAATGGTGGTGGTGGTAGTAGTCTTTGTTTCGGTGGATTGGTATTTTTAAGGGCGTAGGGTGGTTGTTGTGGAGGTTGTTGTGCAGGTGGTTGTTGTGGAGGTGGTTGGTATTAAGGTGGTGGTTTTTAGTTGTAATGGAGGTTGAATGGAGATTGTGGTAGTAGAGGAGCATATGGGTTGGAGGATCCTTGATATTGTTGCAAGGTTGTCACTTGTCCTTGTAGTGGAACATAGGGACGTTGAGGAGTTCCAATGAAACCACTATGATTTTTGGGTTGGTCATGGTTTGGGAATGGAGTCTTCCCTCCTCACGATAGGCTAGTGAAAGGGAAATCAGATCTAACCTTTTCTCAAGGTGGCTAATTGTTTATCCATGAGAAGATAAATCCTTCTTCACTTCATCTAGATTCCTCAACCTCCCAAGAACTACCTCTTCAAATCTTAAACTATTTGTTGATCCTTGGTTTTTCCTAGGTTTCCCTTGTCCTTCTTCTCCTTGCTTCCAAGAGAAGTTTGAATGGTTTCTCCATTACGAGTATAAGCATTTGACAAAGGTCCTTGGTTGTTATGGTTGCCATAGGATTTCAAAGCTCGCACTTCCCCATTAGGTGTTCCCACAGAAAGGTGGATTGGCTAGAATAGCCTCCTCCCACATGAGTCTTCACCAAACTAATCATATCTGCCAATATCTTCATTACTTGTGGATTTGCATCATTCTTAGCTTGGGGAGGGGGATCTATCCAGTTTCTATCACAATAAGGACCCGCAATAGAGACTCGGTGATGGGTGTTTTCATCCAAGTGATCACAGAGGGGTCTAAGGAGTGGGACCCGACAGGGTATCACTTACTTAATTTGAACAATAAATCCATCTAATCCAAAAAAAAAACTATAAAGGTATGTTGGAACAAGTGTATTTTTTTAGTTATGAAATGATGGTATACATAAAGACCAAGTGTAGAAGAAAAATAACCAATCATGATTATATTCAATCTATCAAGATTACAAGATAATCTCCCATTAAGGGTCTTACATGAAAGAAAAACTTCAGGATCTAAGTAGAGGGATAACCAAATTATTCCAAGTCTATCTCCCAAGAGTCATTCTCCACTAGTCAAGTCCAAATCAGCATGTTGATTCTTCTACATATTTCACCTAGGGGTTGGAATCATACCCCATAAGAGAAGAAAAAGTGGATTTTGTCTGCATAAAATCTGGTATGAGTATTAATTGGGTATTGAGCTACATTAAGAAAAAGGAAATAAAATATAAACAGGATTCTCATAGAAGAGATAGGTATTATCCAAGTGGATGGCAAAAGAATATGAATTTTACATAAGATGATAATAAATGGTTGCACTTACCATTAACTAAAAATAAGATGTGCCACAAAAACACACATCAAAAATTATGGCCCATAGCCCATCAATAGTATCAATCAACGTGCATGCATGTGAGACAAGCGCATCACTAGTGAAATATAAATAAAAATGGAGGCTAAGGGTCATAACCTTAAAGTCAAATAGAGTAAAGAACATAACCAAAATCCCAATATAAAGTAGCACTAAACCTCAAATGGGGCACCTAACCTCCATAGGAAAATATCATGCGAAGATAACAACCTTCATCCCAAACATAAAGGGCACATAACCCCATAAAACTAGTACACTTATACATCCCTACCGCTATAGAATCACAAAGATTGCAAAATGAAGAGGCAAGTGAAAGTTCAATCATATAAATATAATTAATAATATTTCCATTAAATAAATGGATAATATCAAACGTCCACCACAAAATTGGGAAAAATAGGTTTCCATCTCACAACGAGGAACAACTTGGTTGAATTCCAAAATTAGAGTTTCATCATGAACCTAATTTTTAGTGTGCAACATGAATCATGAATTCAAAGTCATGAAGAGTATACATGAATAGGTTATAAAAATAGAATCATATAAATAAAGTACCTCAAGCAGACTCAAGAGATAGAAAATATAATTAATTTCTCAATATCGACAAAGTATGCAACATGCATCAAGAGAGAGAGAAAATAGGTGTCTGCTCAATATAAATCATTATGAGATGCAGCATATCTCATAACAAGTATACATGTGTCCAATTCTAAACCTAGTCCTAGTAAGGGTCTTCAAAACTCCTATTAAACATATATGTAGATCTATGGTTAATTTCACATTAATTACTCAAACTCTAAAAATTGACTTTTTACTTCAATTGAATTGGGTTACCAAAGCTACATTGTCTTATACATTACATGTTCTTGTGTTTATAGCATATCTTACTTCATTTTTGTGACTTACAATTTGTTAGTTATGAAATTTAGAAATATTAAACAATTATGAAAATCCTTGGAGGATCACATATTTATTATATTTGATTTAGGCAATAAAAATAATACCATTGGATAGAGAATGACCTCACCATTCCAAAACGTATTTTATTTCATTTTTTGATCTATATATATTTTATTATGAATTTTCCATTTTAGTGTCAATAAGAACTCACAGAATATCTACGTAAGCATACATATATGCAACATGGAAGATGGGTGTTGCTAAGATGGCCCAGTTAGGATCAGGCAACTAGCCCTAGCTTATAGAAAGCTTGGCATGCAACTCAGCATGATAAAAACAAAAAGATATGTCAAAATGATGATTCTACCATTGAAGGGAAAATGAAGAAGTAAGTAAAAGCAGAGGGGTAAGACCGAGAAGTCATCAACATTTATCTTCTTTGCTCTGATGAAACACCAGTGAGAATGTGAAGCACTTAATCTAGTAAACACCATAGTGGAAATCAAAACTTGTTCTTTAGCACAAGAACCACAAAATAGTCATTGGCATTGATTTTCTTGGTGCTAGTCGAACCCAATGAGTTAAATTGTAGTCATGGAAACCATCAGGAACCAAAAACACCTCCTCTGACTTGGCCACACAGCAAGAGGGATATGAAACCATAGAGAAATGTGTGAAAGATTGAAAACAAAGAATCCATTACGCTCAGAAAAATGTTAAGGTTAGAGAAGCATTGGGAGATCACCTCAAACTGATGTGATCGCCCATATAACATTGCAATGGGTGGAGTCTTCCTTGAGGACCCTAAGTTTTCGTTTAAGACATTCAAAGTTGGGGAGAAGTAAATAAGAGGGAGAGGGAATCAAGAGCAGATAGAAATCTATGTAGGAGACGTGTCATAGGTGAGGGTTTGGTTCCATGGAGGTCCAAAGACCTAAAGAGGTGGGGAAAAGGAAAAGGGGCAAAAAATAGAGGAGCTAAAGGTAGAATAGGAACCAACAATGGTGATAGCTCATTGGGCTCCAAACTTATAAATTCTAGGGTTCATAGAGTCCAAGTTGATGAGGGAAATAATTAGATGAAAGTTGGCCTAGAAAGAAAGAAAGGGAGAAAGAATCAGAGGAAGAGAGGAATTCTTTGTCTAGTTTCTAAAATGCCCAAGGTAGGACAAAGTGAGTTGTCCATTGGATCAGGTCGAAAAAATAGGGAAGAACCTCAATCGTTCGATCAACATGTTAAGATAATAAATTCATGAACTAAATGTGTGACAACTATTAAATTAAATATTTAGGGAATTAGAAATTTGTGATTACAAAATTAGAAAATAATCCTTTAAAGTGTATTTTCTTTACTCTTTTATTTGAGGGTTCAAGCATTATTTAATAAATACCAAATTTGGCACCTAGTCTAAATTAAATATGAAGATTCTAATTTTTATAATTAATTTTCCCTTTTGGGATAGTTTTCTATTTCATTTAATATTTTGGACATGAAGTTATATTCTCTTTCCTAAATAATATTATGATAGTTAGGATTGTTCAATTAACATGAAAATTCACACATATATTAATTTTAGTATGAAGATTTAAATTTTAGATTGTTCCACTTTTGAAGTCATTCAATAATTTATTTAATATTTTGTCCATATCTCATATTTTATCTTATTAATGAAATTAGGATAGCTATCATTGTGCAAATAATGTGAAACTTGGCACCCAAGCTAATTGGGATCCATTACACAAGATTTTGTCACTAGATTTGGGTTTTGATATTTTGTTTTATGAATTGTCTTACAATTGAAGTTTTAGTCTCATCACCATTATATTATTATTTCATTATATTATTACCATCCTTATTTATTATTTAGAGTCCTATTATCATCGTGATATTAGCAAAAGTATTCCTTATATTATCATGCACAAATTCCAATATTTTACTTTTTAAGTCTATTTTATCCATTATTTGAATATTTATTTTGATTATGGTGTGTTATTCATATTTATGGACATGGAAACACTAATTATTTCTATTATCTGTGTCCAATGTAGTTTACTTGTTATTAAACATATTTTATCCATTATGTACATATTAGTTACAAATGGAAACATATATGACACGTTTAGTGGACTTCGTTAGCACACCATTAAGTTATTTTATTAATATGAGTGTATTATGATATGTGATATTTATTATAGAACATATGTCTACATAATATGTTATGCATTAACAATTTTTATAATGGCAAAACTTTTATCCTTGTTTAGTCAAACCTAAAGAACCAAGCATACCTATCTCTTATCCATGGAACTGGTGTTTCTTGAGTCAAAAGCTATTTTTTGGTATGTTACAAGGGGAAACGATTCTTCTGAAGGCTTGGTCATAAATTATCCACTAAAAGATGAGTCAACCACTATTTAACCCATTTTTGAGAGATTAATGTAGAAAGATTTGACCAACTGCCAGATGGTTATTTTATGATGTGGGCAATCTTGCAATAGGTTTTGGAACATCTCCCAAGTTTGATGGAATTTCTTATTCTCATGTTGAATGAAGTAGGTAGTACACCTCCTCATCTAGGTCAACTTATCAATAGGATAACACCTCTTCAAGAACTCATTCTCCATTGCCTCACATGTGGCAATCTCAGTTTTTGAAGAGTACCACTCATTTGCCCTATCTTTAAGATAGAAGGTGAATAAGGTGAGATGAATAGAGTCATTGGTGGTTGTAGGAGTTATGAAATTGGATCACATTTTTAGAAAATCATCTATGTACTTTTACAAATTCTCATTGTCAAACCCATAGAATGTGGGAACAATCCAAGTAATTGAAAATTGTTGACCTGACATTTGACCCACCCTTATGGAAATGGGTGAAATGTAGAAGCGGCTTGGGAGGTGAATGATTTGGAGAGATATGTTCCTCCTCCTCATGGTAGTGGGCATCCATGTCTCCCATATCAACCTCTTGATGTTGGTTGCACTAGTGTTGACATCGCCTTCTTCCTATCTCGACATCATCTTGGAACAAGTCAGTAGAAAGTGAACAATGCTCAAGTATGATAGTTGTCACCTAAAAAAGGTAGAACCAATAACAGAAGCTAAGTCAAAAGAAAATTTTGCAAAAATATTACAAATAATACCAATGATGAGGGTCATAGGAAAAGAAAATCTAGACTAACTATCTAGGTCGAGTGCATTTCTTCCCAAAAGTAGTGTTAGAATGCCTAATGTGTTTTCAGTTAAGGTTCCCCCAACCAATTGAAGTTGATTGGATGTACCCAAAAGCACACAAAAGCGATATTATGATATTTATAAGTCCCTAAAAAGTAGACTCAGTAAGACTAACACACATTACCCACAAGTCCATAAGATCGTATTATAGAATGGGCAAGCAGTAAGATAGGGGTCCAGTCCACAAGAATAGATGGGGCACTAGAACTAAGTTTGATTATCTAGATTTCTAGATCGGAGTCTAGGGTTCAAGGGTTTAATTAGGGTTTGTTTGTTAAATTAATGTTGATCAACAATTTAAGTGAAAGCAAGAAGTAAAACCTAAGTTAACCCTAGACTCTTTAGTTCTAATTACCAAAGATAAGAAGACAAGGAAAGAGAAGAACAATTAGACTAAAGCATGAAAATCAAGAGCTAACACTAAGATTAGACTAGAAATTTTGTCAACTAGAGCAATTGAAGACCTATACTAGCACTAACTAACTAAGAGTAGCACAAGAAAACATCAAGTTTCATGAACTACTCTAGAAAGACCCATCTATCAAGAACAAGGCAATTAACAAGCAAGCAATTAAAACAACTAACTCTGAAAGCATCAACTAGCTAGGAAGATAATTGGGGTTTCAGGAAGTTAATGACGGGTGGGATGTCTGGGGGTTTTCAACTCAAATCCAAGTTGGGGGGGTCACAGCATGCATCATATATCCACTCATTCTATATTTTTAAACCAGACAACAAGATAAATGCCATAGAATTACCGTAACCTACAAGTTGTCCATGGGTGGTATAAGGTGTGTGAAGGGGAACTATACCCTTACACACCTCATCCTACCTTACAAGGCTCAATGGGACTAGGCATTGTTGGTATGTATGCCCAGAGAGACAATCATACGATGATGGGGATATGGTAGTATATGCATGATTTGATAATTGATAATAATAAAGGCAAGCATCAAATTCATCTATTTCACTCAGTTATGAGATAATGAGGATACACAATGAATGTCTAGAGAATTATATTACTCAATGACGTATGTTGTGAAGTTACTAACCTTGTTGATGAGATCATACAGATGTTAATAGTACATATACATATTCTCATTATGTCCCTGATCGATTGTTGTTGTGGAAGGTTGATAGACAATAATAACACATAAGATCAGAGTGTGAGTTCGTTGATGACTAAATCGTATTAGTCATGATATGGCAATATCAAACCAAGCACACAGATACATGTCAGAGAACAGTGTATAGGACAGACCCACCATGAGACTAACACATGGAAGCCATCTTCATGGAAGTCATAGTCAGCTCTCATAGTGATGGTGCTGGTTGTGGTTCTTAGACCTAAAATCATTACACTCATCACATGTCATTGGGTACACTTAACATCCTCAAACGTAGTCCTGAAACATGGGTTGTTATAACAGTGATGATTGGGTGACTTTGACACATGGGGATTGAATGTGAATGATAGATATGGGATTTCTCCCTCCATATGGAGTATGATATCCTAGGCCTCTTGATTAGTGAGACTGAGAAAAATATGTCCATACACATGTGAGTCAATATGTTGAGCTCATATATATCTCATGTAGTCTGCCCTTGTTCAAGAAACAAGGTTGAATAATAATGAGGATGACTACTCCATGTCTCTAGTTTAATATGGATATTAGTGACAAAGGAACTATACAAACATTGTAACACCATACACAGATTGTAGGTTGAAGTTGCTCCCCAACTTTCCATTCACTCGGGTAGCAATGATGTGCGCCTAGGAACCAATCATTGCTTGTGATGTCATAAGCTAGTTATGGACATTCACTGCCAACGTGATATGAGACCTATAGGGTCACACACATAGGAACTGATCTAGAAGAGGAGTTTGATCTTGAATGATAATTGAATTGATTACTAAAGTGTGTAGGTATTTGAATTCATGCAACAGATCAGCTGACTAGACTGGCAAACGACTGGTTCAAATGTTGAGACTATTGTTTGGAATGTCAGGCTGATTATACTATACATTGGTTGGAATTATGCCTGACTTGGGCTGTGAGATGGTCGTTTGGCTTCTGTGAAAAGGCCATCTAGCTTGTGTAAAATGGATGTCTAGCTTGAGAAAAATGGTCATTTGGTTTGGTGCGAAACACCTGTCTTAGTTTCGCCAAATGCCCGTTTCAGGGTACATCAAGTTGAGTACTAATTGGAATTAAATTGCCAACATATGTGCAGAACTGGAAGGTGTGAAATGGCCATTTTACTTAGTAAAACGATTGTATAGTGCAAGATGTGACCATCTCACTAGGTGAGATGACCATTTCATCGCATACATGTTGTGAAACTTCTATACTAGTTGCAAAAATTCAAGATCTACTTGTCCTTTCCACTCCTGCTTTAGTCCAGCATTGTCTAGGGAATGGGAACCCTGATCCTAACCCCTCCTATATATAGAGGGGTACTGGGTGCTTCCTAGAGTACAACTACTACACAAACAATTGAGAATTAGTTGCTCTGACAAGTGTTGTCCTCTCTAGTTGTGGTAACCATGAGAGCCCAGGCAAGTCCTACCCAATTAGGGAGAGATTGCCAAGGGAGAGAAACAACTGAGGATCATTATTTTGGGAGAGTATGTTGGTGACTAGTACACTAACAGGAGGGACAACTCCTTCCTATCCATTCCTATAGTATGATAGGAGTTCTAGTTGGTTCGTGTGGAGAACTCTAGAGCCAGGAGTCTGTTGGTTGTTACTAGGAGAGCAACGTCAACTTGTAGTTTGTGGCGAGATCTGAGGACTTGCTGCAGTAGTTGTTCGAGTGTGCTATCCATGGTGGAGTAGTCAGATGAGTCTTAGTGTGACTAGGAGCTACTCAACCACCATCCAAGACAGAGTGTGCATCTACATCAATGAGGATTGTTGTTTGACTTTCTCTAGGATCAGGTAAATCTTCGTGAAACCATGCTTCCCATTGCATAGTTATTATCGTGATTTGCTGGTTATTGGGAAATATGTCAGTAAATTTTTGTTTCCACTTCTTATCTGATGCCACATTTCCCAAAAGTGGTATCAGAAGCCACGTCAATTAATTATGTTTTGGGATAATCGATATGATAAGATTTTGATTTACCGTGTTTATTTATTACATACAATGCTAATATTGAATCTACTTGATGTGCACCTCCATCTAAAACACCACATAAGAACCCAAATGAATATATATATATATATATATATATATATGTGTGTGTGTGTGTGTGTGTGTGTGTGTGTGTGTGATTTACACACATCGCAATAAAATCAGTTTTGATGGTGGATGTAAAGCATGGTTATGGCCACAACCCCAAATATGTGTGTGCATGGTTGTGGTTATTTTTCTTGCTATTAATCGGTCTGCATATCGAGCTTCTCTCTCTTCCTTCCACAAGTAAATTAATGCTCTTTTCCTATTTCCTGTCGAATGTAACTTGAGGTTTTCCCATAAACAATATCATAAGAAATAGGATAGTTTTAATTTATGTTTCAAAGTGAGATGAGGATATGCACAAGGTGAAACTACCGGCTCATACGACAGGAGGATGAACCAATCCACTAGTGACCCAATAGACCATCTGGAGATGTCCAAATGCTACTTGGACCTGAGAACCAGATGATCATATCAGAAGATCCCAATCGAGTGACCATGAGGCAAGCCGACCAGTTTAAGAGTTGAACCAATCAGCCCAAATTGGTTCGAGTATAGATCATCACCAACAACATGTTGCATATGATGTGGACCATATATGGTAGTAATTCCTTGTGGCTCCAAGGAATTACATTAGTATGGCCATAGCCATCGCTTGTGTTTTTTATTTATTGCATGTTCTCATTTGTGGTTATAGCATGTATATGATATGTACTATATATGTGGTGATTGGATAAAGTATATGTATTTATACATACAAACTCCCTCAACTTAAATATTATGTCTATTATGCCTTTCATTAGCAATACACATGAAAAGCTTAATCGACCAAGCGTAGATTTTCACAAAACATAGTGCGTCGTCTATCTCGTGGAAGTGTGATGGTAGATATGTATATTTGCACAAAGCATGGTGTGTAACCATTGTATTGGCTATTGGGTCAGGCTTAATTGATGACTTGGAGAGCCCAAGCCCAGAGGCATGCAAATGATTATGGCAAGGAGTTTCATAGATCATCTATCTAAGAGTTGCATATGATGCAATTGGCATGATGGCCTAACTAAATAATCAGGTTGTGGGCGATCAGCAAAATCCAACTCATGACCTGATGAAATATGGATCTTAGCCCACTAGAATATTGTACGATGTAATATTTTAAATTGATATTGAGGGTTATCAATTCGAATAAAATAGTGGGAGTGATAATAATTAAAAACCTAATTAGTATCGTACAAATTATCAAATCAAACCAAATCAAAAAAAATTTGAAAAGGTTGCAATATTTATTTGTAGAATCCAATGTCAAACACAAACACGTTCAAATTATGATCAGTCCTTAAAAAGGACAAAATGGGATAAAGTTCCACGATTGGTTAAGGACTTTGAGAAATGTTCTCATCAATGAGAAAAAGCTCTATGTCCTTGATAGACCAATGCTAGAGGAATCCACTTCAAAATCGCCTAAGGCTAAATGGATGCTTATTGGAAGCATGCCAATGATGCCATAGACATTTGAATACCTAATGTTTGTTGTATGAACTATGAGTTGCATGAACAACATGAATACATGGACATTCTCAAGATGGTAACACATCTTAAGAATCATGTAAAGCAAAGAAGGTATAATGTCTCCAAAGCGCTAATTGAGTGCAAACTGACAAAGGGAGGTCCAGTAGAGCCCCATGTGCTTAATGTGATTGGACATGTGGAATGAATGGGATTTCTCTTAGGTCAAGAGTTGACCATGAATATGATTAAGCAAGCATTTCATGAATCATATAATGTTTGGTATGCTGATGCCAAATCAAGGAAGAACAAGGACAAATCTGTGATGGTGATCAATAGAAGTGAGTCCTAGGGCAAAATCAAGGCCATGAAGTGTTATATGGCTAAACCGAAGCCCAAGTCTTCTGCACTCAATATATGGAGAAAGGTAAGTGTAAAAGAAATATGTCCTTTTCACTTAAAGGATCAAGAAAATAAAGTGCCACCATTGTCACTTATTTGGACATTGGAAAGGAATTATCCTCTTCATAGAGGATCTTAGGAAGAAGATAGATATTTAGATATCTACTTTAGGACCTATTAAGTAAGATAGAACTATATGGAGCAAGGGTTGATGCCACTATAGTTAAAGGTTGTCATTCATAGGCACATAATAGAATTAGTGAATTGCTATTGTGTACTTGCCAAACATCATATATTTTATATGATAAGAACATTATGATCTTTTATGGTGATGCCCTATATCTTATAAACTATACTTAATAGTTGTAAAGACAAATGTGTATGGCACATATATTGAATCACTTGATAACTCAAATAATGAATACCTATAGCATTGTAATCTAGAGTGCATAAATGAAAAATGCATATCTAGAATCTATATGATGGTTATACATACTCTTTTAGTTATTGAACCAATAGAGATATGAATGTCTTATTTGTTGTGCAATCTGACAAAAGAATCTTCACTAGCTGTAGTGGGAGATTGACTATTCCATCAGGACTAGTACATATTGATGTACATAGACATTTTAGAATGAATGATAAAGGTAGTTACAAGTAACTCATCATATTTACTGATGTGATCTGTAGATATTGAAACTTGTATTTAATGAAATACAAGTTTGGATCTCTTAAAGTGTTCAAGGAGATCATAAATGAAGTACATAACTAAATTGGTAAAAGTATTAATATACATTGATGTGATCAATATTGAAATATGTAAACCAAAAGTTTGAGGACCTTCTGGGAGATCATGATAGTGTATCATAATGAACTCCACCTGAAACATAGTATCTCACCATGTTAAGTCATGGTGAGATTATCAATAAAATCTAGCTAATTTTACAATTTCTTTTGGGCACATGATTTACACTAAAACAATGTACCATCTAAAATGGTTCAAAAGACACCATATGAGATATGGCATGGTAAGTGTCCAGATGAGTCTTTTTTAGTGATTGGGATTGAAAGCTTGTATAAGAAAATAGTTTCTTAAAAGGTCATTATCCACGAATCACATGAATGTTATCTTGTTGATTACTACTTATATTCCAGCTCGATAAAAAAGAGTTTGTTGCTAGGATGGATGAATTCCTAAAGGGAACTTAGTTCCAAAGGAATCAAGTGGGAGTAAAAGTAGAACTCAAAATGTTCAAGACAAATAAGAAAACATTGAACCTAAAGAGTTACAACAAGGAACAAGGAGAATCACAAATTGTTATGGAATCTCAAGTTCCTTATGTAAACACAGAACTCATAGTTTTAGTATAATGCCTTGAGTTTGAAAGATTATGATATCTTATAACTGAAGAAGGCGGCAAGTTGATCATAGTGATGAGTCAACTACCTACCTAGAAACTATTGAGGAACCAAGTTCTAAAAAATTGCTTGAGGCCATGCGATCGAAGATGAACTCCATGTAAACCAACAAGGTATGCCCTTGGTGATCCACCTAAAGGGATAAAACCCATATGATGCATTTGGGTCTTTGTAAGAAGTCCAACATATAAGGATAGATTGGTTGCAAAGAGTTTCAAACAATTTCAAGGTGTTGAACAAGATGAATTCTTTCACCGACTACCATGGTTAAATCCATCTGGGTCATGCTTTCTCATGCAGCTTAGTATGACTGTGAGATTTGGCATATGTATGTTAAAATTGTATTCCTTAATTAGAATAATTAAGAGGATGTGTACGTGACATAGCCTAACAATTTTATAAATCCACTAATGCAAATAAATTCTATAAGCTACAAAGATCAATCTGTGGATTGAAGCAAGCATCTTAGAGCTAGAATCTTCTATTTGATAAGATAGTCAAAGGGAATGAATATGGAATCTGTGATTACAAAAGATTTAGTGGGAGCATATTTATATTCCACATAATGATGAGGAATGATATCCTTATCCTGCAAATGTGAAAATCTAGAAAGGAAAATACCTTCTATATGAAGGGTTTAGGCAAAGCTTCCTATGTGATAGGAATCGAGGTCTATAGAGATAGATGTAGAAAGCTTCTTGACCTAAGTAAGAGAACATACATTGGCAAAATGCAGAAGGGTTCAACATGCAAGACTCAGTGAGAGAAAACTTGCCCATGTTCCATGAAGTTAGGTTTTCAAGAGCCTAGTGCCCAAGTTTTTATGAAGAATGGGGACACATGGATAGATTCCATTGGATCTATCTTGAAGAAATACTATGTACTTATCATGTTATCTCGTATGTGTTAGACATGATGAGAAGATACCTAGTTATCTCGTATGTATTTGACATGATGAGAGGATATCCAATCATCTCATATGTATTAAAATGATGAGAGGACACATATATGTCTACCTAGAAATCTCATATGTATTGGACATGAAGACAGTGTATATGTCAGATACCAGTGAGAGTCATTGGAATACCATAATGAACATCCTTATGTGCTTTTGAAGCACTTAAAGGATTGGTTACTTGTTTATGATAATAAGGTATAGTTGGATGTAAAGGGTTATACCCATGCAAGCTTCCAGACTGAAAAAATGATTGCAATAGTGTTTGACATTAAATGAGAACTGTAAGCTAGAAAGGATTTTGAGCTAATGGCAGTTGTCCTAATCTACAAAATAAGTCAAGTATCTCTGTGTTATAAGAATAGTAGTGGATATTGTATGGATCAAGAAGTTCATATGGGTGAACTTGTGTAAGTTTCCAAACCATTGATGACACACTAGAAATACTGATGAAAACAATGGAGCTACTAGTTCGGCTGGGAATCTCATATGGCATACTATGGCACTTCCATCTCATACGAGTAATTGTACAGCAAAGAGATGAGAAAATTGCAAGATGCCTACTTAAGGCAAACGTTGCTAAACCCGCTATAAAATCACTTGCGTAGTAGAAGCATGAAGGTCATGTTAGGTCACTCGGGATAAGATCTGTGGGTGATTGTCTCTTAGTGCAAGTGGGTGTATGTTGGTATGTATGCCCAGAGAGCCAATCATATGTCGATTGGGATATGGAATTATATGCATGATTTGATAACTGATAATAATAAAGGCAGGCTTCCAATTCATCTATTTCACTCAGTTATGAGATAACGAGGATATAGAATGAATGTCTAGAGAATTATATTATTCGATGCTTATATTGTCAAGTTACTAACCTTGTGGATGAGATCATACACATGTTAAGAGTACATATTCATATTCTCATTATGTCCCTGATCAGTTTTGTTGTTGTTTTGGAAGGCTGATAGACAACAATAACACATAAGATCAGAGTTTGAGTTTTTTTATGACTAAATCTCATTAGTCATTATATGTCAATATGAAACCAAGCACATAGATACATGTTAGAGAAAAATGTATCAGACAGACCCATTGTGAGACTGACACATGGAAACCATCTTCATGGAAGTCATAATCATCTCTCAAAGTGATGGTGGTGGTTGTGGTTCTTAGACCTAAAATCACTACACTCATCACATGTTGTTGTGTACACTTTGTCATCATCAAACACAATCCTGAAACATGGGTTGTAACAGTGATGATTGGGTGACTTTGACAAATGGGGATTGATTGTGAGTGATATATATGGGATTTTCCCCTCCTATATGGAGTATGATATCCTAGGCCTCTTTATTAGAGAGACTGAGAAAAGTATGGCCATACGCATGTGAGTCAATATGTTGAGCTCACATATATCTCATGTAGTCTCCTCTGGTTCAAAAAACAAGGTTGAATAATAATGAGGATGATTGCTCCATGCCTCTAGTTCAATCTAGAAATTAGTGACAAATGAACTATACAAACACTATAACACCATACATAGATTGTAGGTTGAAGTTTCTCTCCAACTTTCCATTCACTTGGGTAGCAATGATGTGCAACTAGGCACCACTCATTTCTTGTGATGTCATAAGCTAGTTATGGACATTCACTACTAATGTGATATGGGACCTATAGGGTCACACACATAGGAACTCATCTAGAAGAGGAGTTTGATCTTGAATGATAATTGAAGATTACTAAAGTATTTAGGTATTTGAATGATCAGCTGACTAGACTGGAAAATGATCATTTTAAGTGTTGATATTGTTGTTTGGAGTGTCAGGCAGATTGTACTATACATTGGTTGGAATTCTTCTTGACCTAGGTTGCGAGACAGTCATTTGGCTTGTGAAAAATGGTTGTCTGGCTTGTGTGAAATGACCGTTTGGATTGGGTGAAACGGTTGTTTGGTTTAGTATGAGAAGCCCATCACAATTGCAGCAAACTCCCATTTTGGGGGTACGTCTAGTTGAGTACTAATTGGAATTGAATTGCCAACATATATGCAGAACTAGAAGGTGTGAAACAACCATTTTGCTTAGAGAAAGGACCGTCTCACTGAGTGAGATGACCGTTTCATCGCAAGCAGGCTGTGAAACTTCCAAAAAGGTTGTGAAAATTCAAGATCTACTTGTCCTTTCCACTCCCACTTTAGTCCTACATTGTCTGGGGATTGGGAACCCTGACCCTAACCCCTCCTATATATAGAGGGGTATTGGGGGCTTCTCAGAGTAGAACTACTACACATACAATTGACAATTAGTTGCTCTGACAAGTGTTGTCCTCTCTGGTTGTGGTAACCACAAGAGCACAAGCAAGTCCTACCCGACTAGGGAGGGATTTCCACGGGAGAGAAACAACTGAGGATCATTGTTGTGGGAGAGTATGTTGGTAACTAGTACACCAACAGGAGGGACAATTCCTTCCTATCCATTTCTACAAGACAATAGGAGTTCTAGTTGGTCCATGTGGACTACTCTAGAGGCAAGAGTCCATTGGCTGCTACTAGGAGGACAACGTCAACTCATAGTCTGTGGCGAGATCTTAGGAGCCACTGCAGTAGTTGTCTGAGTCTTCTGTCGATGGAGGAGTAGTCAAACGATTCTAAGTGTGACTAGGAGCTGCTCAACCACCATCCAAGACAGATTGTGCATCTACATCAACAAGGATTGTCACTGGACTTTGTCCAGGACTAGGTATATCTTCGTAAAGCCATCCTTCCCCTTACATAGTTATTCACGTGCTGGTTAATG
This sequence comes from Alisma plantago-aquatica, assembly GCA_963693085.1. NCBI lineage: Eukaryota > Viridiplantae > Streptophyta > Magnoliopsida > Alismatales > Alismataceae > Alisma > Alisma plantago-aquatica. Next base: position 1,044,843,547 of record OY856411.1, on the reverse strand, counting down.
GGAAATATGTCAGTGGAATTTTTGTTTCTTCTACTAATCTGATGCTGCATTTCCCAGCAGGGATTCTGAGAAATTACAATAGGATCTAGCAAGTATAGTTTTCTAGATTATGTGTTCTTAAGGAAATTGGGAGCCAGGAGTAGGAATGGAGATTGAAATTGAGGGTGTTTCACTTCACATCACTCCCCATCTAGTCTTTAGGAAACTCCTAGGCAATTGCACTAGGTACTCCTACTTTGGCTACTGATATCTTCCCATAGAAGTAAGAGAGGGGATATGGTGTAGGAAGATAGAGTGCCAGCTAGGGATCCACTCATTGGACCTAGGAGCAATCCTTAGGATAGTGGCATAAAAGTCATTCTCTCCTAGAGCCTCAGTGGTTTCAAGAATGAATTGACAAGAAATCCATGTTTTCAAGCACAAACCACACAAAGAAAAATGAGAAACAAGTTAAAAGTAGAAGACAATCATCATAAAATGAAATTACAATATTTATAATTTATTTTCTCCCAACATGTATAAAAGTCACATTTTAGCCCCAAATAGACCACACAATCGGCTTAGATACTCATAAAAAAAGAAGAAACCATGAGTAGAGGAGTGATGACTCAACCCAAACCTAGTAAACAGGGTTAGGGACCATCAAGGAGTGGTTACAACTAACCAACCATTTTATCATATGATATGAAACACCTTAACTTTTTCCTTGTAATAGTCATAAAGAAACTTACTTAAGCATCTATTTATTTCAACTAACAATGTCAAATAACAACAAACAATGACTAATACAATAGATTATGACTTTTACATAAAGAAAGAGTTTCACATTTAACATACATCAAGTATAAATAATTACAAACTTCTCTCATCTCACTCTCTCCTCAACCCAGGATCCATTGGAAGGATAAGAGACCATCTAACTAACTATCTACTCATCTCAAGACCTCTACTTTATTCTTGATAAAATCTAGTTTCTACCTCTTCTGGTGGAGCTGGCCCATAACCTGGAAATGTTTTAGTAGGTTCATGAGCTACTAGATCAGTGTGTAGAAAATCAAAAAGTAATCATGATAATTTAGATGTATGTAATTGACAAAACTTAAATACAAAAGCATGTAGGCATGGCAGTTTTAAAATTGTAAATCAATCAACATGGAAATTGATCTAATATTGACTGTAGAAAAGGATAAAGTAAATCCATTCACATAATTTTTGTCCATTTATTATGCCACTAGACCCACGTGAAGTGTACCATATCATATGAAATCATCACAAAAACTATGATCTCATTGTACAAGGCTTACAAGCATGCTTGGGATCCTAAGTCTTTAATCTCAATACCACATATATAGCTGGCACATCATGTATGGATAATAGCAGCTAATGAGAGGGTTGGATATCTAGACTCCTCCTCTAAACTCAGGTACTCAGCCATAGAGTCAAAGCACACCTGCTTTTTGTGCTTCAATGGACCTACTGAAGATATCCATTAATCAACACAACTCTAACACAGACCACTGGCATCCCCAGTTGGTGTTGGGTACCACACAACTGTAAGGAGTGTGTACTTCCTGACCTAGACCCCCACACCCAAGTAGTACGCTCTGGCTTACCTTGATATGAACAAAATACCTCCAGTCTGGAAGCATGTTTCCTTCCCACAATGCATGCCTCCTGTGAAGATTCTACATTGACCAAGCCATCTATCATCTAATGATATTTAATTTATTCTAACAATATCGTTGTCGTTATAATGATTATCCTCATTTCTTCAATTAAGCATTCAACATCTTACACAAAATCCTCTAACAAATTTGCAACTTTCATCATTCTCATTGACTATAAATCGATCCTTTAGATACGGATTAGGGCAGACCTGGCTTCTCCGGTGCCTCTAAATTCAAAATCTTATCACATGTTAATCATAAAAATTAGTATAATAAACTTTCAACATGATATCACATCACCAATTATAGTTAATAAAGCATTTCTACTACTAGAAATCACTGAACAATCATATAAAATTTATCATGGTTATCACAGAGTAAGAGTCAATACTAAAAAGGTCATTACTTAAATTTGTATGTTGTAAATCAGTGATAGGAGGTGATTTTGCACTCACTGGTGCACGTTCTAGATTGTTTATCTTTCCCTTGACCAAGCTATACTTGAAACATACTTCCTCCTTATCTGATTCGAGCTTTAGACCTCAAGAATCTCATCTGAATAACCCTTCACTAGGTTTACTAGCTTAGAAGAAGGTCTTTTGGAGGTAGAAGATGAAGAATGAACGATATCTAAAACCATTAGTAGATGGGAGATTTGAGTAAAGGAACATGAAAAGAAGGAAGGATCTACAATCAAGAACTACTTAACAAGTCAAATCTATAACGAAATTGTTGTTTTCTGATGTTCTTCATGTTTTCCCAAAACATCACCATAAAGTATATTTCCAGGTCATCCTTTCTATATTTTAAGGCTTTTCTTGTGTAGAGGATTGAAAAATGAATCCAATGAAACTTATTTTGTCGAATTCTGATGTAGATATAGCAAAAGTTATGGCATATTTCATGATTGGTTGTACGAAGAGGCTGCACTGGTCAACTATCAGTCAAAACCATCAATTTAGACCATTGGATGGCAGCCATCAGAAGGCCCACCATTAAAAGGCTCGCCATCAGTTTACAAACCAATAGTTTGTTTTGTTATCTGAGGATTTGCAAACCAATAGTAAAACTAGGTGAAAACTAAAAGTGGCAGAACTTCTTCATTTTAAGTCTGATTCGATTCATTCTTTTTGTTTTGGATTCATAATTGAGTTATCTACAATTTTACAACAAAATTTAGACAAAGTCACTATTTGGTAATTTATTTATTAATTTATTCCTTAAATATCTATAATGTTCCTTTACAAACTTGTCTGAGCTATTATTTTATCAATTAGGGTTCAAACATTGATGTATTCACAACATATATTTTATTTAACTTATCAAAAAATAATTTTAAGATAAACCAAAATATAAATCAACTAGTTAATGATGCAAAGTGTTAATAAGGTAAAATAAAGGTGTAATTAGCACTAGTCTTAAATCCTCAAATTACCAGTAAATCACGGTATAAGTTTTAACAATCACCCCTCTAATAAAAAGTTTGCCTCAAAATTCCTGGAAGAGGAAGGGATACTTGTTACACATATTTGACTTTAACTCCCACGTAGTTTCTTCTACACCATGGTTCATCCAAAGGACCTTTACCAAGGGCATCTTCCTCTTTTTAAGCTTCCAAATTCTACAGACCAAAATTTGTACAAGACCTTCAACATAGGAGACATCTACCCTTATTTGTATTGGTTCTGGTTCTGTGATCTTTTCTATACATGGATAACACTATTTTGACATGGATACATGAAATACATCATGTAAGTTTGCTATCTTAGGAGGCAACTCAATGTTATATGTTATTGGTTCAATGCTTTGAATGATTGTATAGGGATCCATATATCTAGGAGTTAGTTTTCCTCGCTTCCCAAACTTTATCACACCTTTCCATGATGAGAGTTACAAGTAAACCTCATCCCTAACCTCAAACTAAAGTGGTCTATGACTTTTTCCTTCGTAGCTTTTTTGTCTATGTTGTGTAGCTTTCAACTATTATCTAATTAGAGATATCTTTTCTATTATCTCTTCCGCCAAATATGGACCTAGAATTTGTCTTTCTCCCACTTTATACCAATAAATAGGATACCTACACTTTCTTCCATACATGGCTTCATAAGGGTCCATGCCTAAGGTAGAATGATAATTGTTGTTGTAGGTAAACTCTATAAGACTAAGGTGGTCATGCCAACTGCCATTAAAATCCTAAGCACATGCTCTCAACATGTCCTCTAGGGTTTGAATGGTTCATTCTAACTATCCATCTGTTTGGGGTTGGAATGTTGTACTAAACTTCAATCTTGTTCCCAAAGAACAATACAACATATTCCAAAATCTAGAAATGAACTTGGGATCTCTGTTAGATATTATAGAAATTGGTACCCCATGAAATTTGACTATCTCATCTATATAGAGTTTGGCTAACATTGGTGTATCCCATGTTGCTTAACTGGTACTAAGTGAGAAGACATAGTTATTTTATCTACTATTAACCATACAGAGTGAAATCCACAAGGTACCTAGGTAATCCAACCACAAAGTCCATAGTAATATGCTCCCACTTTCATCTGGAATAAGAAGTGATTATAGAGTACCTTCTAGCTTCTGATGTTCAGCCTTGACATGCTGACATACACCACACTTAGCCACATACTCATCCACATCTTTCTTCATACCTGACCACCAATACAGTTATGTAATGCTTCTTATACATCTTTGTGTTTCTTGGATGCATTGCATACATATAAGAGTGTGCTTCATCAAGAATCTATGTCATTAATTCTGAATTACTAGGCACACATAATCCATTATGCTGATACAATATCCCTTCATTTAAATATTTGAACTTTGTTCTCTTCCCTTCTGTTACATTGTGCATGATATGTCATATTTTCCCTGTCAATTTGTTGAAGCTCCTTGATCTGATCATAGAATGTAGGTCTAACCTACATGTATGCAATGGTTTCACCCCATTAAGACACATTCAAATCCAAATTCATCTCTCTCATCTTAACCAATAAATCTCTTTCTATGCATGTCATAGAAACATTTTTGTAGATGATGTTGACTCCCTACTCAAAGAATCTACCACAACATTACCCTTCTCAGGGTGGTAATCAATGGTAACATCATAATATTTTATGAGTTCTCGTCACTTACATTGTCTTGATTTGAGATCCTTTGTGTGAAAATGGACTTTAGATTCTGATGGTCTAAAAGGACCTGACATGACTCACCATAAAGATAATGACGCCATGTCATTAAGGCATGTACAACTGCTTCCGGTTCAAGGTCATGTATGGTATAATTCTCTTCATTCTTCTTATGGTGTCTAGAAGCATAGGTCACCACCTTCCCTTCTTACATAAGAACACATCCTAAACCTCTCTAGGATGCATAACAGAAAACCACATAACCTTTATATGCCTCAGGTAAAATAAAAAATGGTGTTGTGGTTAACTTCTTCTTTAAAGTTTGAAAACTCAATTCAAATGATTCAGACTAAATAAAAGGAACATCCTTCCTTATTAAGTGTGTAAGAGGTTCTACAAATGCATTGAAGTTTCTTATAAATCTTCTGTAATATCAATCTAACCCTACAAAATTTATGATCTTAGTAGGGGTTGCAGGCTGCTCCCGCTGAAGAACATATTCCACTCTCTTAGGGTCTACAATGACTCCTTCTCTTGATATGACATGTCCAAGAAAGGAGACTTCAGCCAACTAGAACTCACATTTTCTAAACTTAGAATACAACTAATGTTGTCTCAATGACTGCAAAGCTATCCTCATATGTTTCTCTTGTTGTTATTCATCTCTAGAATATACAAGTATATCATCTATGAACACTACTATAAACTAATCTAGATATGATTTGAAGTCCCTATTCATCATATCCATAAAAGTTTTAAGAGCATTTGTCAGTCTAAAAGACATGACTACAAACTCATAGTTCCCATACCTTGTTCTAAATACTGACTTAGGTACATTAGATGACTTTATCCTTAATTGATGATGATATGACCTAATATCTATCTTTGAAAGGATTGTTGCTTCATGTAGCTAATCAAACAGGTCATCAATCCTAGGTAGAGGATATTTGTTCTTGATGGTTATCTTATTTAGTTGCCTGTATTGTATGCATAACCACCAAGTTTCGTCCTTCTTCTTCATAAATAGTACAGGAGTTCCCCAAGGTGATGTACTAGGTTGAATGAAGTCCTTATCCAACAACTATTGTAACTGAGTTTTTAATTCATTTAACTCTGCAGGTGTCATTCTATAGGCTCGTAATACTATCAGGTGACTACCAAGAAAAACTTATATCTTAAAGTTTATATCTCTTTTAGGTGGTAAACTTGGCAATCCATCGAGAAATACATCTGGAAATTCATATACTACTGGATACCCTCTATCTGACTTTTATTTTCTATACCCTAGAATCTATGACATGTGCTAGAAAGGCCTCACAACCCTTTCTCATCTTCTTATCATCTACAAAGTCAATACTATGCACGTTGGTAAGACTTTCCTATCTCCATTAAAGACACATGAAAAGCAACCTTGCTGAAAGATAGCTTCTTTCTTCCAACAATTCCATTGGACATGATATGTCTCCAGTCAGTTCAATCCCAAAATAACTTAAAAAGAATTAATATCCACGGGTATGAGATTAACTGCTATTGTATATCTACTAAAACTCATCAAACATCTAGGACACACTTCATGCAAAACTAAGGATTCACCTAATAGAACTCTTAACAACAACTCATAAGATAAATTATGGGTTAAAATATTTAGCCCACTAACTAATGACCTCTATATAAAAGAATGAGTCGCACCAGTGTCTATCAAAAATGTAACTAAATGTTATTAAAGAGAAGCATCTCACCTGTCACAATTCTAAGAAAGACTACACCTACAAATGGCCATTGAGAAGGAACGTCCTATGGGTCTACCTCTGACACATTGTTTACACCTAGTACTAGGTGCTCCCCCTCTAGAAGTTGAATCCATAAAAGAACTTTCTCCTATTGTTGGATTCTGCTTGTGTGTAGTTTGAAACTAAAACTGTGAATTTTGTTCTGGTATAAGCTGAAGCTTTGGGTAGTCTTTAATATGTCTCACCTATCTACAGGGATAACATGTTTGAATACTAACTCCCCAACATTGACCAGAATGTATCCTACCACAATTGTCACATACAACTATACCTTGTCTTTACAGGCCTATCACTGACACTAACGGTCTTGAAGACCTAGTTGGTGGTGTCCATATGGGGATGTATTCCATATAATAGAGCTAGACCTCCCTCAAGTATGAGAAGAAATAGATCCTTGTCTACCAAAATAACCAAGACGTCATCCAACCTTAGAAAACAAACCACCACCTCCTCTATATCCACTGCTACTCTATCCTCCTCTACTAAAGTCTCAACATCTTTTTCTACTTTTAGACTTCTTATCATCATTAACTTACTCTTCTATATGTCTTGCTGCTTCCACAAATTCCCCTATGTTTTCTCTGTCCCTCTGACCAATTATTGATACATTACATCTAATTTCTGATCTTAATCCTTGCTAAAATCTCCTACACTTTTCTATGTCATCTGGTACAAGATGCAGTGTAAAGTATGTCTCACATTCTATAATTGTCATACTTCCTTGCCTGATATTCTCCAGCTATCTAATTTCATCACTTAGAAATGTAGGAGGAAAATACTTTAAGTGGAATTCATCCACAAAATCTTTCTAGGTCATTACTGTATTTCTAATCTTGTCTTCTACTCCACACCACCACAACTCCGCATCTCCTTTTAGCAGATAGACGTCATGATTGATTCACTTATCCTATAGTAACTAAATTAGGAAAAAAAACTTTTTATAATTGTTAGAGAAACACATCTACGATAGCTGCATCTGTTGTTTTAGATAATTCAATTCCACCAAGCTTCTTTACAAGCTCATAAGATCTCGTTAGATCCTTACCGGTGATGAATACCTCTTGTCCATATTATACTTCTCTTTTGTTTCCAGGAATGTACATTACATCCTTGTTGCCTCATCCCTATCTTCTCCTCCTTGAGTCATTATTTGAGGATTAGTGACATAGTGGCTCTCAACTTGTGCCCCACCAAGACCACGTCCACTTCCTTCCATCTGCATATCCATAGAAGAACATGTATGTAAGGAAATTACATCTTAAAGATGAAAGCATCATATTTCTATTGGTCTCTTATCGCCCCTACCCCAAACCTAAACTTAATTTATGTTCAATGTATGTTCTAATACCAAAAAGTTGACATGACCCAATCCCACTAATAAGGTTAGGGTCCATCAAGGAGGGGTTAAAACTAACCATTCATTTTATCATATCATACAAAACACCTTAACTTTTTCATTGCATTAGTCATAAAGAAACTTGTAGAAGTATGGGTTTATTTCAACTGACAACATCAGAAAACAACAAGCATTGACTAATACAATAGAGTTTGACTTTAACATAAAGAAAGAGTTTCATATTTTGTATACATCAGGTACAACTAATTACAAACTTCTCAAATCTCACTCTCTATTGAACCCAGGATCTAGAGGAAGGATAAGAGACCATATAACTAACTATCTACTCTTATCGAGACCTCAGATTATTCTTGATAAAAACTAGATTCTATCTCTTCTGGTGGAGCTAGCCCTTTACCTCAAAAATGTTTTAGTAGGTTGATGAGATATTAGTTCACTGTATATAAAATCAACAAGTAACCATGATAATTTGGATGTGTGCAATTGATAGAACTTAAATATAGAACCATGAAGGAATGGTCATTTAAAATGGCAAATAAATCAACATGGTAGTTGATCTAGTATTGACTACAGAAAAGGACAAACTAAATATATTCACATAATTTTAGTCCATTGGTTATGCCATTGGACCCACATGAGGTGTACCACAACATGTGAAGCAGCAAGCTACGATCTCAGTGTACAAGACTTAGAAGCATGTCTGAGATCCTAAGTCTTTAATATCAATACCATGTCTACAATTTCCATCACCACATCTATCTCTAGATTACTAATGGGAGCGGCCAGATATATGGACTCCTCCTCTAAACTTGGGTACTCAGGCGAAGAGTCAAAGCACTCTAGCTTGTTGTGCATTAGTGGATTACCAAATATATCTAATGATCAACACAACTCTAACACAGGTACCCCCCCACATCCCTAGTTGGTGTTGGGTACCACACAACTATAAGGAGTTTGTCCTTACTATCCTAGACCTTCGCACCCAACTAGTATGCTCTAACTTACCTCAATCTGGACAAAATACCTCCAATCGGGAAGCATGTTTCCTCTGCATAGTGCAGGCTTCCTGAAAGGATTCTATAGTATCCAAGACCTCTATCATCTATTGATGTTTAATTTATTTTTACGACATCATTATCATTCTAATGATTACCCTACTTTCATCAATTAAGCATTCAATATCTAACACAAAATCCTCTAACAAATTGGCAGCTTCCATCATTCTCATTGACTATAAATTGATTCTTTATATATGGATTAGGGCAGACCCGATTTCTCCAGTACCTCTAAATCCACCATGTCATCAATTTTTAATCATAGAAATTCTTAAAATAAACTTTCAACATGGTATCACATCACCAATTATGGTTAATAAAACATTTCTTCTACTGGAAATCACTACACAATCTTATAAAATTTGTCACTTCTATCACAGAGTAAGATTCAATACTGGAAAACTCATTATTTTGCATTTTTATATTGTTAATCATGGTTAGATGGTGAATTTCTACTCAATTGTAGATGTTCTAGCTTGTTTATCTTGCCCTTGACCACGATATACTCAAAATCTACCTCATCCTAATCTGATTCAAGATTCAGACCTCAAGAATCTCGTCCAAAAAACCTTTTAGTAGGTTTACCAACCTAGAAGAAGGTCTTCTGGAGGTATATGATGAAGAACAAACATTACCTAAAACCATCAACTGATGAATCAGGGAGTTTCGACTAAGGGAAAATGAACAAAAGGAAGGATCAAATATTAAGAACTACTTACCGAGTTGAATCTTTAACCAAACCTTTAGTTTTTACTATTCTTCATGCTCTTCCACCAAAATCACACTAGAGTCACCTTCCAGATCATCCTTTCTGTGGTTCAAGGCTTTGGTTGTGTAGAGGATTGAAAAACAAATCCAACGACTTATTTTGTCAAATTTCGTTAAGTAGAACAAAACTTATGGCCTACTTCATGATTGGTTGTATTAGTTGGCTGCATTGGTCAACCATCAATCAAAAGTATTGGTTTGGACCATCATATGGCAGCCATCAGAAGGCCCACCATCAGATGGAAGTCATCGGAAGGCCCACCAATAGTTTGCAAACCGATGGTAAAACTGAGTGAAAATGGAAAGTGGCATAACTTCCTCATTTTAACTCAAATTTAGTTCATTCTTTTTGCATTGGGTCCATAATTTTATTATATACAATTCTATAGTAAAAGGTTTACTATTTTATAATTTATTTATTTGTTAATTCCTTAAATATGTATAATGTTCCTCTTCATACTTTGTGGGCTATTATTATATCAATTAGGGTTCAAATATTTATGTATTCATAGAAAAAAATTATTTAACTTATCAAAGAATAAGATTAAGTTTAAAAAAAATGTAAATCAACCAATTAATGATGCAAAGTGTTAATAAGGTAAAATAAAGGTGTAATTAACACCATAATTATCTTAAATCCTTAAATTACTAGTAAAGAACGGTACAAGTTGTAACAAATGAGTAGCCATAGAATATTGGTGAAGACTCCTTCTTCACCTCCTAGTAGATGGATAACACCCTCTTTTCCCTAGGTGGATGTATGGCATGGAATGGTGATGAAAATGGCCAAAACCCTAGGAAACTAGGGTTTTGTGGTGAGGAAGGTGGATATGAGGTGGAGGTAGGTGGGAGCTCCTTAAATTCTCAAGGAGGGTAGAAATTAATGGTAGGGTAGTGTCATATTGTGCTACATCCATCAACCAAGTATTTATAGGTGGTAGGGAAGAACTGGGGTGAAGTGGGGAAAACTAGGAATTTGAGTGTAAAAATTGTAGGGTTTTTGGGGTCAACATGGCCATATTGGGCAACATTGTCATTGTTGGGAAGGTGTAGTATGGTTATCTTGAGGGAGAACACCCTTGCTAATTGGGTGGAATTGTCAGGATGGAAATGGAAAAATCAAGGTTAGTAGAACGACTATGCTAGCTAGCACATTCGTGTTGGGTCCTAGGTAGCATGGTTGTGCTGGGTAGCATGATCGTGTTGGGCGACTTGGTTGGGGTCGTTCTCTTGAGAACAATTGTTCTGGCTTTGGGAAACATAAATGTTTTGGCTGGCACGGTCTTGTTGGATATAATGACCATTCTACTAAAGTTTCCTTGGGCTATTCTCCGTCACCATGATCGTGATGGAGGCTTCACTTTCACTTTGTTCTTCAAACTTTACTATCCATTGACCTCTTTGCTTTATCTTGACCCTTAGCCACTATGGGTAGGTTGGGGAAGCTCTAGGACCTCCTTTGCACTCCTCTATGGGTGGAGGAACCCTAGGATCATCCTCCTCCTCTCCCATCCATTCAAGGTGTGGTCCAAGTACCTAAAAAACATGCAAACAATGTGCATAAGTGTATTTAGTCAAAGATCATTTTATTAGGGGAAATATCTTACAATCTAACATATTTCCATGTGATTAAAATATAAGAATATACAAGACAAAACCCCAAAAAAGGGTCGCATTAGTAGCATGACCGTTCAGAGTAGAATGATTGTGGTATGTAGGAGGTAGCACAACCGTAGTGGGTAGAGTATCAATGTTGAGTGAATTAGGATGAACTCCTAGTTGAAGGAATAGTCTTGGGTGTCTAGTTGCCACCACCATGTCAAGTGGAACAGTTTTGGTGGTTTCCACTTGCCAAAATCATTCTCACCGGATTAGTCATCCTACTGCAGATGCTTTCTCCTTCATATCCATGTGATTTTCTGTGTTTTGGAGCTTATGTCGCATGAGCGTGGTGACATTGCATGACCATTTTGAGGCCTTTTATATGAACTTGAATATTCAACTTAATGTGTGTCTTTGAAATGGTGGAAACCACTTTCCACATTCATTATCATTGGGACATTCATGCTATTAAGGATGCTCTCTCCTTAATATCCATGTGATTTTATGTGATTTGTAGCATTTGTTGCACAACTATGGTGACATATAATGACCATTTGGAGGTCTTTTGCATGCACTCGAGTATTCAACTTGATGTGTGTGTGACATAGTTGCCTCCATTGGCCATAGTGCTTCCAACCAAAATGATCGTTCTATTGAGGATGTTTTCTCCTTAATATCCATGTGATTTTCTATGATTTGGAGTTTTTGTGGCACGTCAGTGGTGACATATCATGTGTAAGACCCCTGACCTAGCTTTTTTCTTGATAATGCTTGCTTAGCATAATTAGATGGTTAATTACCTTAATCTAATCATGTGATGCACCTTTATGACATGTGGCATGTTTATGTTTTTAGTTTGGTCATGTTTGGTTGATGTTTGAGCTAGTTATGCTATATGTGTGCTTATTTTGGACCAAGTTGCAATTTACCCAAGTTGAGGATTTATCTTGCAATTTGTATCATGTTTGATGTGCCTTGTATGTTTTTGCATTATGAGAAAGAGAATGGTGAATAGGGTTGCCTTGTTGGACCTTGGTTAATGAGGTGGCATCATGTGTTGAGTTAGGGTTTTGCACGCATGCTTGAGTTGATGTTGACCATGGATGTTGACCCTTTGTATTATTGTGACCGATGTGCTTTCCCTTGGTTTGTTGTTGTGATCAAAGTGTTTTGGGTGTGATCACATTGGTCTTTGTGTGCTCATAGTGTTTTCTAGGTTTTTAACCCCTAGGTCGTTATGCTTTTGGTCTCCATGTTTGTAGCGACCTCAAGCTCGTGTTGGTGGCTACATCTCCTTCAATTGAAGAGTGTTTTGAGGACCAAGTGTTCGATACCCCCACCTAGGTTTTAATGATCTTGTTTGCATGTTTGAGTTGAGTGCTTTCATGGATGTTAAGTGAATGACAAGTGTCACTAGTGTCTTAACACCTCATCTCCCTCACCTCTCTCCTATCCTAGTGTATTCATACCCCTCTCTTCACATGCAAGTAATCTCTTATGCACCCTCATTCTCTCTCATCCTTGGAGCTCATCCCTATTGGAGAAGGAGCTTAACCTTGGTGCAATGAGTTTGAACCCTTGCATGTGGTGATCTAGGGTCGGATCATCTCTCTTTTGTTGATCGTGGGTGATCCTTGATCACGGTAAGTGATTTATCCTTCTAGTTTTAGTTTTGCTGCAATCATATCCCTCTCTTTTGTTCTATTGGTCAATACATGGTTCTCCAGGATGGTCCTCTTGAGGAACTTCTCTCCAATAGAGATTGAATCCATGGATCTCCCATGGTATTACCTAAGTGAGATGAAATTCTCCTCTTTTCCCTTTCTTATCATCCTAGGGTTTTACCCTCTCTTCTTTATGCACCTTTTGACCTAGGTTTGTTGTTCTTTCCTTGAGGTTATCTTGCTTGGACGTGGATTTGATCCAATCTTTGACATTTTTTTCTCTCACTTGGAGCTTCTTGGCTTTGGAGTTGTTCTTCACAATCTAAGGCGGGTTATATAACTCTCTCTTCAAGTATTGTTGCACATAATCTTACATGCAAGTTTATCTATCTCTAAAATGTGATTTCAAGTTGATTTATGATGATACCTTGAACAACGGTTCATGATTGGGTGGTTATCTTGCATATATTAACTCTTTTTCTTAAACCCTAATTCTTATACCCAAAATTTAATGGATTGTGGAGTGGTTGGTTCTTACATGCACATCTTGGACGTTTGGTCTTATCACCATGATCATGATTTTGTTTCTCTCTTGAAGATGGACGTTTTGATTCTCACATTCATGTGTAAAATGTTTAGTTTTCTCTCTGTTATCATGGTGTTTATGTTAACTTTGGGATGATCATGTTTTAGGTTTTTAGTTTTTATCATCTTCATGGAGTTTTCACCTTGGTGATGCTTTAGATTCTTGATGTTACACATCTATTTGGTTGCCATGATCTCCTATTTTCAAGTGGTTCTAGGTCCATTATGGATGTTGAGGTTTTGGTTTTGGTTTGATCTATGTAATCCTGACACTAACCCTTTGGGGTGTCATGTTTTCTTGTGGTCGTTATGGTTGATGTTTGATCTTGGTCGCTACAGTTGGGTCGTTATGTTTGATGGGACTAGTTGGTTTCCATGCATTGAGCATGTTGTGGTCGCCATGTGTGGTGACGATGTGTTATGTTCGCTATGATGTAGGGTTATTGCGGTCACTATGATGGACCAAACCCTAGAGGTTGCTAGGGAAACCAATGCCAGGAGTCGCTAGTGGTGTTACACCTTGTATGGCTGCTACACTTTGTCGGTTTCCATGATCGTTTGGTTATGATAGTAATGTTTGATCTAAAGACTTCCAAGAATGTGGAAAGTGGTGTACATTGGGGTTGGTTGTTATGTGTTTCTATGAAAACCCTAATTGGTTAAGTATGAGTAACCCTAACCCCAAATTTGAGTAACATGGTGAATACTGCTTAGTTTCTTGAGTAATTAGCATGTTGATGAATTATTTTCTCTCTCCTACTTGTTGTAAACCTAACTTGTAGTTTGAATGAGCATCATGGATAATGATTGATGTGGTATCATGTGTGTGACACATATGTGGTGATTATGAGCCTTTTGAGGCATGATGAGATAATGATCTCATGTAGGAACTACATGATCCGGTCTTATGACCTTGGCATAGGCTTAGTGCCTAATTTGAGATGATATCCTCTATTGATGTGATGAGGGATTTGTTATCCTATAGTGATGAGGTAATGGTGATAGCCTTGTGTATGGAAGTGAGACAGTATCATGTGGTGATATAATCAACTTTATACTTAATATGTTTTATAGCTTTTGGGGTTGCAATCTACCCTAATCTTTATAGAATTTGTTTAGGGTTTGTACGTTGTAACTTCATTTTTGCAATACAAGATACCCAATTGGAAATAATTAATTAAGTGAAATCCTAATCATGTAGTTGTCATGTGCCATAGATCCATTCTAGTATTAGAACTTGCTGGATGGTGAAATGAGTATTCCTAAGGAAAACTCAAAGTGCAGAGTATTGAGTATGTGAGGTGCAAGTGACCAAGTGTCCTTGACATCTTGATTCCATGATTTAGAGGGTAGTTGCGGTCATACCCTAGCAGGAGAACGGTTGTGGTCGTATCTAAGTATATTTATGATGTGATAGAGGTCAGTTGGCCATTGTACCTTAGATGATTGGGTTTGTATACCATGTTCACTAGTGACGTGACCGATATACCAAGCAAGACTAGGTTGTTATGCAGTTGGACTCTATATGTCACTCTGGTGGACTCATACTGACTGAGAGAGGAGGATATCATAAGAGTTCATCTCTCCTAGATCATGTATGGCACTGAGCTAGACTTAGTATTGGTCAGTTGGAGTATGAGTGGTATACCTCATCTCCATGGGGATTATAAGATGTAACACAACCGTGTAGTATATCTACTCAGGGTTAAACATGACTCACATTGGATGTTTACCCTTGTCTTGTTTTTTATATTTTTTAGTTGATAATGGTTATACATGTTCTTCACATTCCTTCTAAAAGTATATGATGTTTTACTTATAAGTTGTAGCTGCTTAATTTTCTTAACTTGTATAAATAGTTTTTAGTTTTTCATTTAGTTGAATCTTCTCATCCTGTTAATAATGTTGTTCCTTATTTAGTATAATCTATGATCACAATAGTTGTTGGCATAGAGTTATATCTATCATTGGGACATTGGCCTCACCCCATGGGCTTCCACATCTTTTTAGGCGGTCATTAGCAACGTGGTAGCGACTGTGTTGTTGAGGAAGAGTAGCAAAGAGATCAGTGAACACAAAAGGTTGGATATGCTGCTAGTGTTTGTAGTAGAGTCCTATGTGTAGTCCCTATACTCTCAAGTCCTGGAAGGGGTGTTTTGTAGATGTTGTACATCGATACAAGTTTTTGCAGTACGCCTTGGTTGTACATGTATGGCATGTATATGTGAACATGATATCTTTTCTAATCGATTTTTGGCAAGATGGCCACTATACAATGATGTGAATACCTTTATGGTATGTAATATGGTACATGTTATGAACCTTGATGTATATGTTTCAGCTTAAAATGTTTATCTGAAATCGGTTTTAATTTACCTTGTTTTGTGGTAATGTAGATGTAATTAGTTAATCATGCACTTTGTTTTGAGTAATCTCGGTTGGTGTGATTGGTGTGTCACACTTTGTTGGTACCATATCTCTAAGTTCCTGAGTCTATAGGAACATAGGACGAGGGTTGTGTCCATTCTTGCATTATTCTATATATCTGATTGTAACTTTTGTTTATGCAGTAGAAGAAGAAGATATGTCTGGAGAACATAAATAACATACATAGAATAGTGTTTCTATAATACGATGTGGTTCCACAAGGCAAGCCAGAATATATGGGGTTCCTAAAGTGCCTCAATTTGACCAAGAAACTATGTCCAATCCCACCTTTTTTCCATGTTTGGACAGCTAATGGCCACGATTTCACATATGACGGATAGAAAGTGCGCATCACAACCAAGGGTTGTTTCAAATGTGGAATTCTAGGGTTCTGGGAAGACCTTTGAGAGGTAGAGACGTGTTGGAGCATTAGAGTATGTGGGTACAATGGACCCGACAGATGTAGATATGTAGTTGATAGATTTTGAGAAGGCCTTTAAGATCCTTAACATCCCTAAAGAGATAAGGTGAAGCACACAATTTACCTATTGAAGGGTAGTGTTAGCCATTAGTGGGCCATTGAGGGAGAGAAGAGACTTGGTGTGGTGATCAATTGGGAAGATTTTTGTAAATAATTCCTGAGTTGATACTTCCTGAAGACATATCTAGATGAAAAGATCTTGTAGTTTAAAAAAATCTAACAGGGATCGATGACGATCAACGAGTATGAGTCCAAGGTTATTGATTTGTTGAGGTTTTGTCCTCACATGGTTCCAATAGATAAGGAGAGGATCAGACAGTTTCATAAGGGGTTAACTAAGAAGCTGACAATGATGGTGTCAGCTTTGGAGAATATGGAGAAGTTTGTGATGTTTGTGGAGTCTGTGAGATGGAAAGAGTAGTCAGTGATAGAGAAGCTTGAGGCTAACACTAAGAAGATATTGACTCAGTTTCAGGGGAAGACTTCTAGAGGCTTCAAGAAGCCATGGTTTACATCACCGCTATCATAATAGAGATCAATTGTTCAATCTCAGAGGTCACTGGGAAACGACATAGGTTGTAGATTTCCACTGATAGGAGCTCACAGTGCAACCTCACTATGAGTGACAGGGCCATCTAGCCCATAGTATGACTCAAGGACTTTCCACAAGTGTGGGAAGGTAGGGCAGATCAGATTCTCTTTCCCTATGAAGGATGAGGAGGTGATCAGCAGCTGAGATAGAGCCAGCAACGATCGCAGTAGTGACAGTAGCTCAGTAGTGGTTGAGGCTGAGGATGTGGTCAGGCATTACAGGAAGGATCCTATGGGTAGGCCAGTAGGGATGAGGGTGATAACAGGAAACAACTCGATTCTACGTCATGAGTTAGGTAAAGGGAGTGGTCAATCCATGGGTCAAGACAGGTCAGATGGAATTATTTCATTATGATTTGTCTTCTTCCTATTTATATATATTTTGGTTGACCCAGCTGTGACACACTCTTTTATCACTAGAGAGGTAATAGATAGTTGTCCCTTGCCTGTTAGTTGTAGATCTAATAGTATTCTCTTAGAAACCCCTTTGTTTGGTTCTTATGAGCTACAAGAGGTGTGTCCACCATGAGTTTTCTCCTTCTTAAGACACAACATTCAAGTGGACCTTATAGCGCTTGACATGCATGGATTCGATGTGAACCTTGGGATGGATACCTTGGAGAAGTATTGAGTGGTCTTGTAGTGTAGTTCCAAAGTGATGACATGCTTTGACGATGATGTTTCATGGGTCTTCTAAGGAGATAGGAAGATTCTCCCGACATTCTTGGTGTCAACGATGATAGTAGAGAGCCTGGTGAAACATGGGTGTGAGGCTTTCTTAACGCATGTGGTGGATACCAAGGTGAGGAGTCCTA
Organism: Alisma plantago-aquatica; assembly: GCA_963693085.1. Classification (NCBI taxonomy): domain Eukaryota; kingdom Viridiplantae; phylum Streptophyta; class Magnoliopsida; order Alismatales; family Alismataceae; genus Alisma; species Alisma plantago-aquatica. Next base: position 1,044,825,605 of record OY856411.1, on the reverse strand, counting down.
CTATCTAGGAGATGTCGATGCATGTATACTATAGGTCGAAAACACAAGTGCATGTATCAATGTAATATAGGCCTAAAGAGGCCAGGATATCGAATACGAGGAAAACGTGTACCCAAAAACTACTACGTACTATCAATGACCCATTCGGCTAGGACTGAGAAAAGAGTGATTTGGTTGAATTAATAACTATATTTCAAGAATTAAAACTAATATTTTATTAATATTAATCTCTCTTAACCCTATATAAAGAGACATGTAGAAAGAATTACCCACTCTCGCAACATAATTCACTACCTATTCTAATACCAATCCCACTCTTGTAAAAATTGTGTTATTAGTTGGGTGATTTGTCAAAATCTCTCGGTTATTCTCTTAACATTCGGAAGCCCTTTCTCAAAGTGTGATATATAATGTGTAAATCTAAGAGTTTTCCAACCCTTAATCCCTCTCTTGAAGAAATTAGTGGTCTAAACAACTACCTATGGTGATCAAGCGTAGATAATTCGTGTTCCTCTCATTCAAATATGTCCAGAAATTAAGAGAAACTTGTATATTAAATCATAATTATAAATTACAATGCAAAATTGGACTACTCTCGGATCCTAAGGAACAAGGGGATTAGTCATGCATGATCTCAGTTGCTTTACACATAAAAAAAGGAAGACAAAAAGGAAGAAAACATTAATAACAAGGAATAACCCCTAGAGAAAGACGGTATGGATGGTTCATCTCGATGAACATGGTGATTTGTCATCTTTCGACTATAAATCGGGCCACCAGAAGTGCACAAACTACCCAAAACATTGCTTTATCCTCTCCTTTCTCTCTTCTCTACTCTCCTCTATCATACAACTGGATAGGGTGTGATAATTAGGTCTGGCCGCACTCCCACTGGGTCATAGAAGTGACTTAGCGAGAAATTAATTCCCAAGTGTCAGATTAACTATGACTCCAGATCTTCCCTAATCCCGCTAAGTCTGTACTATTGACTAGGTTTTGGTAGTATCGACACACTCGATAAGTTGTCTCACTATGCAGTTGTCGGTAGTACAAAGTTGATGTCCTTAGTACTGAGATTTCTTGAGAATTTTTAAGTCCTCTCTGTAAGGTTGTTGATAGTACCGAATTCCTTCATCGATAGTATCATGTTTTCTCAATTTTACTTGTTCCTTCTAATCAAGTTTTGGTACCACCGACAAGCAGGTCGGTAGTACCAAACTGTGTAGTTTCTTGTAGATTCACGTAAAATTCCACAAAAATGAACGTAGACTCCCAAATAATAATGAATCTATCAGGAACATTAAAAATACATGTATTTAATGCAATTAAGTGTCACAGGCTAATGATAATAAATAATGCATAAATGATATAAAAAATGAGCAATAAGTGCACACAAATCCATAATAAATAGCCTCTGAGAATGACAATTATTTAGTGCATCAAACTCCCCTGAGATTAAATGTTACTCATCCTCGACCAACACACCCTTAGTTTTGTTTGAGATGAGTCAGCAAAAGGACATAGGATATGAATTTCCATTCTCAACTATCGCCACCTGGCGATCCCAAACCACCCTTTGATGACCACTGAACAATCAACTACTATCAAGCAACCAAAAATATCCATAAAAGATGTCCACCCCTAGATAAGTGAAACACTATCAATTAAAAAATTTAGTTAATATCATAGTCAATAAGGAATTCTCTTAGTATGTCAAAAGTGGGATAAAGGAGAGCCCCTAGAGTAGGAAAGGCTTACAGTAGTCCATGTGTGGATCAAGATTGCTGATCTTCCATTGGAACTGTCGAGCAATCTGATTCTAGCTAGAATCGCATCATATCTGGGAAAAACTTAATGCTTGGATCGCCAGACTAAAGCAAGGAAGCGCATTGATTATGCTAGAATCAATGTGCTCATGGCAGTTGACTCAAAATTCCCAAAACAAGTGAAGCTCCATATAGAATAGGGGTAAGACAACTATGTCATTGTGGAGTATGAGTGGATACCAGAAAAATGTCCTCAATGTGGGACATTTGGGTATGATCAGAAGCTATGTTCCTATAAAGTGCATCCTTAGAATGAAAAACAACCAATAGAGACAAATAAAACTCTTGAAGTTGTTCCAATCACAAATGATGAGCAGTCGATACCTATTAGAAATAATGTTCATATTGAAAAACAAGGATTTCAGAACTCAACAAGAAGAACTAAAGCCTCAAAAAAAGGCAGACTAGGGGCAACAAAAAGAACTCCACTACAAATGTTAAGGCTCGATCCCCTAAAAAATATCATGTTCTTGATCCAGAAGAAAAAGAGACAAGTCAGCACACTTTAAAAAATAACACTGCCCACCCTGGTGGCGTACCAGAGTAGAGGGCCAATGATAAGCTCCCCAACATATTGGCCTGGAATGTCCATCGCATATCTTGCTGGGAGAAATAGGACATGGTCTAGGCTGAATTAAGGAGGGTTAGAATTAGTATTGCCCTTCTGTTGGAAGTGAAAATCAAAAGAAACAAAATACACAAAGTTGTCCATTGAGTTTGGCTGAATGCAAACTAGATTGATAGCTCAATGATGTGCAATAAAACGTGCATCATTATTCTCTAGGAAGAACCCTCCATGAAAGTTATCGTGATCCATCAGACTAGACAGATCATACACATTGTGGTGAAGGTAGAGGATTTAGAGATTGAAGTCACAGTTGTGTATGCAACCAATGATTATAGAACGAGAGGTATCATGTGGGAGGACCTCATTGATATCAGTAAAAATGTCTGCGGACCCTAGGTTGTAATAGGGGATTTTAATGTATTCTTATCCCCAACTAAAAACTAACCCATCAGGAAGATCGATGAATGACTTCAATGAAGTTGTACAAGCCACAAATCTGATAGAGCTACCTGCAAAGGGACCATTCTTTATGTGGTATAACCAACATGTGGGATCAAAGAACATCAGAAGTAGAATTGACAAAACCTTCTATAATATGAAATCCATGACCAAGTACTTGAAATCATGGCTCCAGTTCCTCTTGACAATAAGGAGTGACCATGCAATTCAAATTATGCACCTTGACAATGAAGAAAGACAACAGAGATACCCATTCTAATTCTTCAACGCCTGGGTGGAGATGGCAGGATTCAAAGAAGTAATGAAGAAAGCTTGGGACACAACTATACAAGGTTGTCCATTGTAGTAGGTATGCCAAAAGCTCAAGTTCATGAAAGTAGCAATCGAACAATGGAACTGGGATAGAGTTTGTATGCCCTTACCTAGATGATAGAATTTGTATTTCTTTAGAAGCTTTGGATTCTTGTTTCTTTTATCTCTGGGGTCTTTAAACCTTTTTTTCATTCATTTCAGATGCCTTAATCCCCGTTGTATAGGGGTGCAGTGTCTGTACGCAAAGTTTTTGGAAATTTTACAGTAACAGGATTTTTACCGACCAAAAAAAACAATGGAACTGGGACTCAAAGGGTGACCTAATTGAATCTACTAGAAATAAATAAAAGGATGCACTAGATGACCAACTCAAAGTAGACGAGAAGCCACATGACAAACTTCTCTACGAGATTGCAAAAGCAAAAGTAGATAAAGCAAGAGAGGCCATTGCTATCGAAGAATCCTTAATTAAACAAAAGTCGAAAGTGTTCTAGCTAAAGCAAGGAGAGACATACTAAAAAAATTTCTATGCCTCTCTGAAGACTAGAAAAAATAGAAATCTTATCAAACACTTGCAATATGATGATGAAGTATGTGATAGTGAGAAAGAGATTGGAGAAAATTTCATGAGCCATTATCATGAACTGTTCAATAGAAAGCATGAACAGAAGCAAGTGAAGTTAAATGAACCGAGACTAAGTGAAGAGCAGATTAAAAAGATGATAGTTTTTGTGATTGATGAAGAAATATATGAAGTGATCAAAAATACTAATGTTGATAAATCTACAGGCCCAGACGGATTCAATGTGTGCTTTTACAAGAACACTTGGGATATAATAGGCAGTGACGTGTTAAAGATGTAAAGGACTTCTTCCTCGAGGGAAGAATGATAAATAAAGTTAACAAAACGTATGTGGAAGTTATTCCCAAAGTACCTCAATCTACAAAAGTGGAGGACTGGAGACCCATTTCTCACTATAATTTCATCTACAACATCATCTCAAAGATAATGACTATAAGACTTAGATACATGATGCCTACTCTCATAAGCACAAGTCAATGTGCCTTTATGAAAGGTCGTCACATTGTTGATGATATACTATTAGCAAACGAACTTGTGAGTGATTTCAAGAAGCCAAATGTGAAGGAACAACTCTGTTTGAAAGCTAACCTTAATAAATCTTATGATACCATCCATAGAGAACACATTATGAATGTCATGAAGGAGATGGGATTCCCACCTTGTTGGCTACATTGGATCAATGAAGGTATGAATATTGTGTCTTTCCAATTATTGATTATTGGTAGCCCTACACCTATCATTAATTCTTCTAATGGGATTCATCAAGGGGACCCATTAGACCCCTACATATTTGTTATAGGAATGTAGGATATAACAACTATCTTTGAAAAAGTAGTAGGTGATGACTACAAAAAAATTCTTAAGGAAAACAAGCTTGAAGTGTTGCACCTTATTTTTGCAGATGACCTACTTATTTTCACTGAATCATATGACAAAAATGCTTGGGGAATGACCAAAGAACTTAAATAATTTAGTTCTTTCTCTAGCCTAAACTTGAATTCAAAGAAAATTCAACTCTTTCTCAATGATTGGGCTAACAATGGACTGGAACACAACTGGGTATCATACACATTGACTTCCTTGTTGAATACTAAGCTCTCCCTCTATTCATTGGGAGGCTCACAAAAGCCCACTACTTGAATCTGGTGGACATACTAAAAAATAAGTTAGATTCCTAGAAAATCATAATTCTAAGTAGGGGAGAATGGAATTGATCATCTCTATTGGAGTAGGATTTTTCCATTACCAAAAGTCGTTGTAGAAGAAATAGAAAGATTATGTAGGAACTTTCTATGGGGAGATAAGGAGGATGCTAAAAAGTTACACTTTGTCTCATGAGATACTATATGTAGACCAAAATAGGAGGGTGAGCTTGAAATCTGAAAAGTTGAAGATTGGATTAGTGTTGGTATGAGAAGAACAATTTGGGACATTGCAAATGACAAAAATACTTTATGGATTTGATGGATTCATAATAGGTATATTCAAGGAACCTCAATTTGGACCTACCAAGCAAAGCAACACTATATTGGGTTCTAGAGGAGCTTACTATAACATAGAAATCAACTACTACCTAAAGTTTGATTCTCTTTTGGCAAAGGGGACAAGATCATGTTGTGGCATGATCCGTGGGTCAATGGACACTTTCTAGAAGAGATCATTGGAACCAGTTTAAAATACAAGAGTGGACTAAGAGAGTCCCAAAAGTTGGAAGATATCATTGAAAATGGTAGATGGAATCTACTTGAACATAGTGGTATTCAACCCTTGTGGACGCATGTCAACAGATCTCTCTCTGTGGGAATGACTGATGCCACTTCCAGGGCCTTACAAGCATATCTCTGCAAGGACCCTAGGAACTGAATTGAACAAAACATCCTACATCTGATTGGGCCAGATGGCTATGGAGAGCAACAACTCCAAGGAAATTCATTGCAATGATGTGGAGGTAGTTTCATGCAATCCTCACCACCAAATATTTTCTGTTGAAAAGAGGTTTTGCTCTTGCATCTAGATGTTGCCTCTGTCTAAATAATGAGGAGAATCTGAAACATATTCTTTGGGAATGCAATTTTGCACAGGTAATATGGTAGAAAACATAACCCAAGTTGAGTTACCAGCTGACAAATCTAGAGGACATCACAAAAATAAACAAAAGAAGTGATAAATCCTAGTTATCACTATAGTTTGATACATATGAAACAACAGGAATAAACTCATTTCTAAAGACAAAAAATAGACCCTATTTGAGTCTGTAATTTAATTTTTGGCACATGTGATAGATTATTGTATAGATAGATCAAGTATAGATCCCTCTACCCATGTATATCTTTCGATATGAGCAATAAAAGGAGTCTGATGCTTACAAATAAAAAAATACTTGGAAGCAATTCTCCTTATAAGAATGAATGAGGAGATCAATCATATATGTGGCCTACCAATAAGGAACAACAGACGGAATGAAATAGGTGTCTTATGAAGAATAACAAGTAACACCTAAATCATTTATGCAAAAATAAAACATGATGAACCTACTTAAATGAAGATGATGAGAAATGCATGAATCCCAATGCCACCTATTATGGGTGGAATGATGCATGTATTGAAAATCTCATAAAATGGCTGAGAGTGAAGAAAGGAAGAAAATATATCATGTGAATGTTTCCATTTCTTTGTAAAGTAGAATTCCAACCAGAGTTTAGGGCATCCTTTTTCCTCTTTATTTCATAACATCATTTTTTTCTCTTTTTTTAATTAGCTCCCTATTTTAGAATGGTAGAAAGTTATGCTTGGGATTCACTAACATACCTCATTCATTTCATTTCTTTTTATTTTTATTTTTTTTCCTAAGGGTATGGATATGTATCACTACACTCTACTTTCAGAAGAAAACAATAACCACATGATGTAACATGAATGATGCAAAAGGTATGCAATCTACATGCAACTGTTATGCAACTAGATGATATGCACACACGTTGTTCATGCAAAAAAAAATCATTTTGTAACTAATGTATCAAAAGAAAAACAAACTATCATGTCACCTATCATGCCATGCAATGCAATCAAAAGGAAACGATTTGGGTTACTTGATCATATTAAGGTGATGGATCAAAATGGATGGAAAATGGATGGAATCAAATGATTAAGAGACAATGACTTTCTTGAACTATGATATGTCCCTCTACTACTGACCTATGTAAAAGGTAACCTTAGGATTTCTTTCTAAAATTTCAATTTATGGTCCTACTAATTTATGATCAACTCAAGATCAAACCCATCTTCATCAACTTCACATGGATAATTAAGATTTCCATTCATATCAAGTATCCAAAAGTTGACTAACCCATACACTTCCTCTAGGTGGTGCAACTCAAGAAATTTACAACTAAGCCAAAAATTTCAATTTAAAATTCATTGCACTAACACAAGAGAACACACTCTATGGTAAAAAAATATATGAATCATGCTTCTACTGCTCCACATTTGCACTAGATAGATTATGGATCCTACAACTTGGAATAATAAAAAATAAAAACAACTTAAAAATAAAATAAAGATAAAGTTGCTCCAACACCCCCTAAGCTTGAACTTGACTATGTCCTCGTAGTCAAAATTCAAACCTAGAGGTGGAACGGGGGTACCAATTGCTCTAAAGGGTGGTGGCAATGGATGAATGGTGGCTTTGTGGATCAAATTATGCAAACATATATCCATCTTATTGGTGACAATAACTTGAGTCTTGGTGGTCCCAAGAGATGACATTCTCTATCCATCTTTCAGCTTCATGAGTTGGTTCCACCGACATGGGTGTCGGTGGTATTGACAATCTTTTTCTAAAGCTCTATGAATTTTGCTGATAAAATTTGATAGTAATGACTTTCATTCCTAGATTTCTGCGATTTTTATGAGAAAATTCAGTAGTACCGACTTTGGTGTTGGTAGTATCGACTTTCTGTAGACTTTTACCTGCTAAGGAATCAGTAGTACTGACTTTTTGTCAATAGTACTAACTTTGACTCTGCTTGCACACCAAACAAGAACATCAATGTACCATTTTACATCAACTAAAATCTAACATGAAAAATATGAAATGTAACTAACAAAAAGACCTAAAATTTTGTAAATAACAAAAATAAAATTGGGTTGCCTCCCATAAGTGCCCTTGTTTAATGTCTTAGACATGACAAGATGAGTTTTCTTAAACTTGGGTTGTCATGGGATGGTTGTGAAGATTCATCTAGAAGTCTGAACTCCACTCTATCATCATCTATCCCGAGTGTCAAATAACCTTTACCAATGGTAGTGATCACCTCGGTCATCTCCAGCTACGGATCCAAGAAATATTTCTTAGGCAGGCACCATGTAACATGAACACTGGGATGACCATTTAGATAGGGCATTGATGCATATTTGTTCCTTATATATTAAGCTCTATTGTTTAAAGAATGTATAGCTTCAAATAGAGGGGTAGGACATGTGCCCCTCTATTCCTCTATTTCCCTTCGTGATTGGTGGTAGCTTGGAACAACCTTCCTATTAGGGCACGTGCCCCACTATTCCTCTATTTCCCTCTATGACTAGTGCTAGCTTGGAACAACCTCCCTAATAACATCTCTGGTTCTCATATCTCATTCATATACATGACCAAAAAATTAACAGGAAAAATGAATTTGTAGAATTTGACTAGAATATCCTTGCATATCCCATACGGCCTTACAATAGATCCATATTCCAACTCGATTGTCGTGGCTATTTTTGTTGGTTTCTTCAAACTCAACTTTTGAAATGTATATAGAGGCATGAAATTTATGCTCGCCCCGGAGTCATATTGTGCTTGTTGGAAATGTTTGCTGCCTATGGAATAAGGAATGTAGAAACATCCTTGATCTTTTCTCTTCATAGGAAATCTTCCTTGGATCATTGCACTCATCACTTCATCAACACATAAAACATTTGTATCTTTTATCCATCTTTTCTTGTTGATGATATCCTTCAAGAACCTCCCATATGCAGGAATTTTGTCTATTGACTCCACGAGTGGGATGTTGATGGAGAGCATTCAGAAGATATCAAGGAATCTCTTGAACTTCTTTTCCTCCTTTCTTAGCTTTAGAAAATTTGAGAATGGAACATTTGGATTCTCTATACACTTGTACAAAGGAACATATGGAACATTAGGGATCTCCTCCCCTAAGCTTTCTTCAACGCCACCTTTTGGGATAGAATTCAGAATGTCTCCTGTGGGTGGAATGATCGATGGTTGTTCCTTCTGAGGTGTGGGTGCCTCCTTATTGAATGTGACTATCCCACTACGGACTAGAACCTTCACATGTTCTTCTTACAAAGGCACCTTTTCTGTAACTAGGGATTTGTCATGGCAATGGTGAAAGATTGAAGTTCATTGTCTTGCAACAACAGTGTAGATGTGCTAACCTTATCACTTGTAGTTAACTTTGTGTTCACCAACGTGCTTGTGTGAGCATAGCACACTGGCATTTTACATCCCCCTAGTTTTCCATATAGGTTGTGGAGGTATGGAACTTTTGGCACATACACCCAACCCAGTTCTGGAGTGTCATTCTTTGGTGACTCCTCAATAATATGTTGTGGCTCCTTGACTACAGAGATATACTTTTCTTGGTGATGTTGATGAGTTGTCTTTGCATTCCTAGAAAGTCCTTATTTTATGGGCTTCTTCATGGAGGCCATCTCTACTATCAGGTGAGAAATTTGATTTTCTATGTTTTGGATATGCACCTCATGATTTTGATGCACCCATTTTGTATGGTCTAGTAAGATCTCATTCTGACTCACTAGCCTACCTAGCATGTCATTAACTTTATGTATCTTACTGGGGGCCCTATCCTACTTAATATTGTTGTCCCAAGTACACACAATCCTCATCCTCACCTCCTGATCAGGTGCCATATTTTTGCTCAAGCATCCTTGTGAGGTAGTCCAGCTTCTCACTCAATGCCACTATGACTTTAGACTCTCCAAGACATTTAATAGTTGTTGGAGTTTCTCTTTCATCTCCCCATGACTGACTTTTAGCCATGTTCTTTAGAATATCATGACACCTGGATGGCACATTATTGAGGAAAAATCCAAAACCAGCACTATCAAGTGTGGTCATATATCCTTGATGTAACCCATAGTAAAGGGTCTTTTCTTGGCCATAGAGATCAATCCCATAATGAGGAACCTTCCTCAATATGTCCTGGAACCTTTCCCATGCTTTAGAATATGACACTTCTGCTTAATGCTTGAAATTGTAGATCTTCCTAAACAACTCATTTGTATTCTAGGGTGGAAAGTAATGCTCAAAGAAGATGTCTATCATTTGATCCCAGGTTTCTATTGACTCTGTAGATAGGTTGAGAAACCATGACTTTGCATTGTCTTCCAATGAAGAAGGAAATAGTTTTAGATATACAACTATAGTTGGAACCCTATCCATCTTCACCATATCACATCTCTCAACAAAGTTTTTGATGTGCGTCATTGGGTCCTCAGTGCTATGGCCATGGAATGCTTGTGATTTAACCAGTGCCACCTAGCTAGGGTCTATCTTGTAGTTTCCCACGTTAAAATCCTACCATTTTATCGGGACCAACTAAGCTATTGTAGATGATGCCTTGATCTTTTCCCAGATGGTCTATTCTTCAAATTATGTGTAACCCATCTCTACTTGCTCTGGTTTTTCTATTGATATTGGTGGAATTTCAAGTCATGGAGTCTGAATTAACCTAGGTACAGAGCCATTGTACTCTTGTGATCTATGTAAGAAATCCTCCTAAAATGCACTTTATGGAGATGAACCTCTTTAATCGGTTCTTCTCATCTGCACCATGCACTAGTACCTAAAAAGTAATGAAACCTATGTGAGATCACAGTAGTAGTCATTGAATGAGTATTTAGAATTCAGCTTAGAAATATTTAAGAAAAATAAAAATGAAATTTTGGCCGATCAAAGCACTCGTAGTGTTGGACACATCATTTTTCCTTACAATGACGCCAAAAACTTGATGTGCATATACTACACATCAAAATGCAAGTACACGTATCAAAGTAATATAGTCCTAAAGAGGCTCGGATATCGAACACGGGGAATATGTGTACCTAGAAACAACTACTAACAATGACCCAGTCAGCTAAGTAAGAAAAGAGTGACTTGGTTGAATTAATAACTAAATTGCAAGAATTAAACTAAGATTACTGGTTGTAATCACAAGTGGAATGGAATTCCTTAGGATTGTGGTTTCACCATGGCTCACATTGCAATTAACATCATTTCATAAATATTAATCTCTCCTAACCCTAGACAAAGAGACTTGTAGCAAGAATCACCCACTATCACAGCATAATTCACTCCCTATTCTAATACCAATCCCACTCTCGTAGCAATTGTGCTATTAGTTTTATGCTTTATGGAAATCTTTTGGTTATTCTCTTCACATTCGTAATCCCTTTATCAAGGTGAGATATAAAATGTGTAAATCTATGAGTTTTCCAACCCTTAATTCCTCTCTTAAAGCAATTAACGGTCTAAACAACTACCTATGGTGAATAAGCATAGATAATTTTTGATGCTCTCATAGAAATATATCCAGAAATTAAGAGAAACATGTACATTAAAACATAATTGGCAATCCCAATGCAAAACCGAGCTACTCCCAGATCCTCGGGAACAAGGGGATTAGCCCCGCATGATCTCAGTTACTTTACACATAAAAATGGAAGAAGAGAAGGAATAAAACACCAATAACAAGGAAAAACCCTGGAGAAAGATGGTATGGATGGTTCCTCCCAATGAACACAGTGATTTGATGTCCTCTGACTACACATCGAGCCATCGGAAGTGCACAAACTGCCTAGAACGTTGCTTTCTCCACTCCTTTCTCTCTTCTCCTTTCTCCTATGTCGTACAACTGAATAGGACATGATAATTAGGTCTGGATGCACCCCTTAAATCATAGAAGTGACTTAAGGAAAAATTAATTCCAAGTTGTCATATTAATTATAATTCCAGATCTTTTTTGATCCCGCTAAGTCGGTACTACTGACTGGGTGTCGTTAGTATCAATGCCCTCAATAAGTTGTGGCTCCCTATGCAGTTATCAATAGTACCAAGTTGATGTCAGTAGTACTGAGATTTCCTGAGAATTTCTAAGTCCTCTCTGTAAGGTTGTTGATAGTACTGACTTCCTCCATCAAAACTACTGAGTTTTCTCGATTTTACTTGTTCCTTTAATCAAGTGTCGGTACCTCTGACAGGTAGGTTGGTAGTACTGAGCTATGTAGTTTCTTGTAGATTCAACTAAAATTCTACAAATATGAACATAAGCTCCCAAATAATAATGAATCTATTAGGAACATTAAAAATACATATGTTTGATGCATTTAAGTGTCATGGACTAATGATGATAAAAAATGCACAAATGATATCAAATATGAATAATAAGTGCACAAAATCCATAATAAACAACCTGTGAGAATAAAAATTATTCATTGCATCAGGTGCTTGTTGTCTGAGGGTTTGAGGACATGTTTCCTAATGAGTTTGTCGATGTTCCCCCTCCTAGAGAGATTCACATTGATATCAATATGGTTCCTAATACACAGCCAATAGCGCAGGCACCGTACATTATGGCACCAGTTGAGATGCAAGAGTTGAAGAAGCAGTTGTAAAAGCTACTAGAGAAGGGTATATCCAACCAAGCACTTCCCCTTGGGGTGTTGTAGTGTTGTTTGTCAATAAGAAAGATGGTTCTATGAGGTTATGCATCCATTACCGGTAGTTGAACAAGGTGACAATCAAGAACAAGTACCCTTTGTTGTGGATAGATGATCTATTTGATCAGTTGAGAGGTGATGCAGTGTTCTCTAATATACATCCAAGCTCAGGATACCATCATTTGTTGATCAAGGCAGATGACATACCCAAGTCAGCTTTTAGGAGTAGGTATGGTCACTATGAGTTTGTTGTTATGTCATTTTGGCTAACCAATGCACCAGCAATATTCATGGATCTGATGAATAGAGTGTTCTAGTCTTATCTTAATGAGTTTGTAGTGGTGTTCATCGACGACATCCTAATATACTCTCGAGACAACCAGCATCATGAGCAGTATTTACGCCTAGTGTTGATGTTGTTGAGGCAACACATGTTATACGCCAAGTTCAGCAGGTGTGAGTTATGGATGAAGTAGGTACCTTTTCTTTGGCATGTGATATCTATGAGAGGATTCTATGTGGATTTGAAGAAGGTTCAGTCTGTGTTAGAATGGGAGTAGCCAAAGACACTGATGGACGTTCCTAGTTTCCTAGGCTTGGCAGGCTACTACATGTGGTTTATTAAGAACTTTAGTGTCATATTGTTACCCCTAACGAAGCTGACAAGGAAAGGTGTGTCATTGTTTGGGATGACAAGTGTTAGGGTTCTTTCCATCCTTTGAGGTAGAAGACGACCAGTGCACCAGTGTTAGTGTTGACTAAGCAAGGAAATGGTTATATTGTCTTTTGTGATGCATCGAATAATGGTTTAAGTTGTGTGTTGATACATGATAAGAATGTGATTTCTTTTGCTTCTCTAAAGCTCAAGAAATACAAGGAGAACTACCTAACACATGGTCTGGAACTTATAAAGTGGTGCATGATTTGAAGATTTGGAGAGACTATCTTTATGGAGAGAAGTGTCAGATTTTCACTGACCACAAGAACCTTCTGTACATCTTCTCAAAGCAGGAGTTGAATATACGATAGTGACGCGGGATGGAGTTGATGAAAGATAATGATTGTACAATAGACTATCATCTAGAGAAGGAGTATGTGGTGGAAACTGCTTTGATCAAGAAGCCTTCTTTTTCATCCTCTGCTGATAAGGTACATTTGTGTTCCTAGGAGTGCCACAAGAGAGATATGTTGGTGTCATTACGTTAGATGAAAGTGAAGTGAGAAGTTTCATTGTTGGTAGGCTTGTTGGCATAGTTACAGGTGAAACCAACATTGAGACAACAAATGAGAGATGCATAGTGGGATGATATAGTGATTCAACGATCCAAGAAGAATTTGGCAATGACAAGCGTGATTGATTCCATGAGTCAAAGGATGAGACAGTGTGTTTCAATAATAGGGCAGTGGTTTCTGATGTTGGTGGTTTGAGGAATTTGGTTTTGGAGGAGGCTCACTCCTCAATGTACGCTATGCATCCAAGAAATACCAAGATGTACCTAAATCTGAAGCATCTATATTGGTGGCTGACACGCGTAAACTGTGCGTGCAAACGCAAGTATACATATCAATGTAATATAAGCCTTATGAGGCCCGAGTCGAACTCAGGGAAACGTGAATTTTAGTAGACTACTACTAACTGGTTGCGATCAGCTAAACCGATTAAAATAGTTTGAGATTTGTTGTAAAATAAAAGAAAATAAAATAAAACAGAGCAATCGATTAAGGGTTTAGTTTAATCAATTCAAATGGAGATCTTTAGGATTGCGGTTTCACCGCAGGTTTTCATTGTATGAATTTCCATATAGTTACTCAAGTTCATCTCTCAATCCGGGTAGTGGCCTGTAGTCAAAATTGTCCATTGTCATGGTACAATTCACTACCTAAGTCTAGGTCAGTTCCACCATCGTAGTAACTTATACCCTAAACTAGGTGCATTAGAATCGACCTCTGGGTTTCCACCATTAACCGTACATCACCTTGTTCAAGGGATTTGTTAATTAATGAGAATTTCGTCTCTTTTCAATCGTTAATTCTTCTTTCAAAGTAATTAAAGGAATTAGATTATCATTATGGTGATTAAGAATAACAATATAATTGAGAAAACGAAAGCATACCATAGATTTAGGAGACAAATATGAATTACTATGATAAAAACGTCATACAATGCTTCCCCGGGCTACTCCCGGTCCTAAAGATTAAGGGGATTAGCCCCGCATGCTTGACAATAGAAAATACATAGGAGTAGAGAAGAAAAACATGGGAAACATGGAGAAAACTCGTGTAACCCCTGATACAAAGGTGTTCCTGGAGATCCTCCTCGAGAAACGTGCGTTTTGCAGTCTTCCGGCAGCAAAATTGCCCGTCGGAGGTGCACAGATCGCTCGGTTGACGGCCTTTGTCTCTTGTCTCCTCTCTCTCTCTCTCTCCTTCTTGGATGTTGTGCAACACAATATGAGATCCCCATCGGGCCGTCCGTGCTCTTCTTAGGTCATAGGACCACTTTACGGCTCCAAAAAAGCTCAACCGTCGGATTAAAACGCTCCGTTTTAGTGCTGAAAATTGCCAGATCCCGACGCTGTCGATAGTATCGACCCCCAAGTCGATGGTATCGACCATGGTACAGGTATTTCCTTCCAAAATCACGTTTTGGGCTTGCTTTCTGATAAAATTTCGATACTATCGACACCAGGGTCGATAGTATCGACTCTGGACAATGCAAAAGTGCCTGAAAAAGTGCCGAAACATGTGTATAAGTCCGGGGATTATATAAAATCATATAAATATGATAAAAGAAGTATAATTTGATTCAAAAAGAGTTTAAAGGCCAACTATAATGAATTATGCAAATATAATTAAGAAAATGACAAATACATGCATAAAATAGATATAAAATAAGCCTATAAAAGTGACTCAAAACCCATGCATCAAACTCCCCTAAGCTTAAACCTTGCTCATCCTCGAGCAACAAAACTTTAGATCTGGTTGAGATAAGTCAGCAATAGGACATAAATACATGAAATGAATCTACATCATCCCCACTTTCTTTCCACAAACCGACCCTTATCGACCACTGAACACTAACTGCCATCCAGGCGACCAAAGACCTATGTAAAAGATGTATGTCCCCCAATCAGTGAAACACTATCAATTAAAGCAGTTAATATGATAAACTCATTTGTTCCGTACTTGATGCATCTTGTGATCTCCTATCTATGTTGCTCATTTCCTAACTACCATCTAAATGGAAGCAGATCTCCTTATATTAATGATTGAGGAGAATATCATGGGTGGCCTACCGATTAGAGCAACGGGTGGATGGGATAGGTGGTTGTGGAATAGATGGAAGCACATAACAGTCAATCATGCAATACAAAAATTAATGACCTATCATGATGCAAAATGCAAGTGAAAATGTCCTAATGCTATATTTTTGGTGGAATGATGCATGCACTATCATTCCGTCTCAAGGTGAGATGGAATATCTAAGAAAACTACACCATGTGCTTATTCTTCTTAGTTCTCAGGTGAGAACATGTTCCTTTCTCCCTCTTCTTCTTTATTACTTCTCAATTCTTTTTTTTTCTTCTCTTTTTTCAAATTTTTTCAAATTTTTTTTCAAGCCCTTATTTTCATATATGACACTGAATTATTTGTTGGGCTCACTTCTTGTTACATAACTTATACATTTGAAGCATTCTATTTGGAGGGTATGGATCACGCTCACCACCTTTAATGTTTCAGAAGACATAAGATGCATGATGTAGTATATGCTCAAAAAATTGTGAATGCAGCTACAAAATGACAGTTATGCAATTAAATGACACACACCTAAGGATAATGTGCATGTATAACTACTCTATCCCTTTTTTTCATTTTCATGCAAAACAAATGTGAAAATAGATATAATGCAAGACCTATCTACATGAGAGGCATTCCAAAAGTGAAAGACAATAATGTGCTCCCATTTCTTATGGTGGAGTGTGAATGAAATTGCGGTGGATCAGATCACAAGACTAATTGACAGAACCTTCCAAAAATATCATATGTCCCTCTCTAAAGACCTGTGTATAGGGTAACTGAAGGATTTCTCTCTTAAACTTTAGTCTAAGGTCACTTTAGTGTTTGGTCGGTTTGGGCTCAAACATCCTTGACAAACACTTTTGCTTGGACAATAAAGATGGTCATTCATGTCCCCATGTCCTGAAGCTGACTCACCCAAGCACTTCCTCAGTTATGCAACTCAATTACTAACATGAATAAGCTCAAAAAGTTCTCAAAATGCTCATTTTTATGTGCACACAACCCAAGAGTAAAACTCCCAATTGAAACCATGCAGTTATTGCTCCACATATTACACTAGATAGATGTGGATCCTACAAAAGCAGTAAACCTAGAAATAAAAACAACTAATATCTCAAAAGTAAAAGCAACATGAATAAGTAAGTAAAAACTAAGATAGAGGGTTGTTCCAACACCCCTCCTAAGCTTGAATATGACTATGGCCTCATAGTCAACATTCTCACTTAAGAGGTGGAACAACGGTACCGTTCGCTTTGAAGTGTGGTGAAGAAGGATGGTTAGATGCTCAAGTGGACCAAGTGATACTTGCTATCTCCCTCCTTTTCGTAGCCCATTTTTGTGTCTTAGTGGTTCTAAGACGTGACTTGCTACATCCATCTTCCCTATGCAAAAAACAGTTCGAAAAAATCTCATTTCGATACCTTTTACGGCCTATTTTATGTAGTTGTCCTGCACCCAGACTCGGTAATTTTGCTAAATCGACGCATCTAAAAGCCTGGGAACTCAAAAGTGTCGATACTATCGACCCTAGGGTCGATGGTATCGACTTTACTATCACCAATTTTTCTGTAAATCTTTAGGAATCTTGATACTATCGACCCTAGGGTCGATGGTATCGACTTTTCTTCAGCGTTTACTGATCCAAACTTGATACTATCGACATGGGTGTCGATAGTATCAACCTTAACATTCTGCACACTTCAAAACACGAGTTAGGATACCATTTTTACAAAAATTATCAAAACCTAAGAAAAAACTAAGTACATAAACATAAAAGAACATAACCAAACATAAAAATGAACCTAAAGTTGGGTTGCCTCCCAACAAGCGCCCTTGTTTAATGTCCTAGGCTTGACATAAATATATCTTTAACCTGGGTTGTCAAGAGATGTATCCAATGAGTCATGTGATAATTTGAATTTAACTCTATCATCACCAATCCCAAGTGTCAAGTAACCTCGCCCAATGGCAGCGATTACATTAGTCGTAGCTTGGAACGGCCTTCCCAATAGCATATCACCTCCTTCCAACTCATGCATGTCCATGACCACAAAGTCAACAGGGAAGATGAATTTGTCGACCTTGACTAATACATCCTCGCATATACCTTGTGGCTTCACAATGGATCCATCTGCCAACTCAATTGTCATAGAAGTTTGTGTTGGCTTCTTCAATCCCAGCTTTTGAAAAGTGGCAAGTGGCATAAGATTAATGCTTGCCCCTGAGTCACACTGTGCTTGTGGAAAATGTTGGCCACCTATGGAACATGGGATGTAGAAACATCCTAGATCTTTCCTCTTCCTTGGTAGCCGCCCTTTGATTATATAACTCACTTTTTCATCAACAAAACAAATATCAGTGACTTTTATCCGCCTTTTCTTGGTGATTATGTCCTTGATAAACCTTCCATATGATGGAATCTGTTCTATCATTTCCACTAACGGAACATTAATATGGAGCTTCCTAAACATCTCCAAGAATTTCTTGTAGTGCCTATGCTCTTTCTTCGGCCTCAGACTATCCGGGAAAGGCACGTTTTGGTCCTTCGCTCGCTTGTGTGGTGGCACATATGGAACTTTAGGGGTCTCCTACCCTAAGCTTGCTTCAACGCCACCTTCTAGGATAGGATTTGACACATCATCCGTGGATGGCATGACTTGTGGCTGCTCCCCTCTCTCAGTGATTGTAGCTTCACCATGACGCATGGCCTTCACCTACTCCTCTTGCCTAGGTGCGGGCACGGTCGCGATGTGCTCTTGGAGGATTTTTCTGAATGGACAACATCCGCCCGGTAGTCCATAATGACTGTGAGGATACAATATTCTTGGTTTAGCCTCCGTATCAAAAATCATTTTGCTTTTGTCCTGGACCTCCACCACCGGGGGCTCTGCCTCAGAAATCACAAATATATATTTCACTTGATGATGTGCTTGAACAACATCTGCATTCCCAGCCTGTCTTTGTTGATTTGTATGCTTCATGGCCGCCACTTCATTGGAAATTTGGGTCACACTCGTCTCTAGTGCCCTCATTTTTGCTCCATGACTTTGCAATGTCTGCCCAAATTTATTCAAAATCTCTCCCTGAGACTGTAACTGCTTGGCAAATGTACTCATCATCTCTTGATTTTGTTTCACCACCTGGCTAAGCAATTCATTGTTCTTTTCCTCTAGGCTAGGCTGCAACTTCTGAAAATTTTGTTCCTTCCACCAATCATAATTGTTATTTCTATATCCCTATTGATACATATACTTTGCATGTGCTTCATCATCAGACCCATTGTCCTCTTTCTCTAGGAGCTTCTTGGCTATCAGATCCAACTTGTCATTAAGCACTTTGATGGCCCTTACTTCATGTGTAATGCCTGCTCGGGTGCATCTCTTTCACCCCAAGACTGCTTTTTGGACATGTTCCTTAGAATCTCCCAACACCTTATGCCTGTGTTGTACAAAAAGAAACCAGAACCTGCTGAGTCCAAATTGCTCCTATCATGTTCATTTAGGGCGAAGTAGAAAATTTTAGCTTGCTTCTCCTTGTCTAAGTCATGATGTGGACACTTCCTCAGCATGATCTGGAAGCACTCCCAAGTTTCAGAGTATGTTTTACCGGCTCGCTGGCTGAAGTTGTGTATCTTCCTCATTAGATCGTTTGTCTTTTCAGGCGAGAAGAACCTCTCAAAGAACACCTCAACCATGTGATCCCAAGATTCAATGTACTCATCATCCAGATTGTGCAGCCATTCCCAAGCATTGCCGGATAAAGAACTGGGAAAAAGTTTTAGGTAGAGTGTCTCATTTTTAAGTCCATGGAAAGCTTGCGATTTAACCAACTGAATAAGACTTGGATCAATCTTGTAACTGGGTATGTTGATAGCTTGTTTCTTGATTGGCCCCTTCTGCGCAGAACAAGAAGAAGCTTTAATCCTTTCCCAGATCGTCTGCTCCTCATTTTCCGCTCCGTCACCCATTATTAATTTACTAGTACCTGAAATTTCAAATGGTAGTGTATGAACCGGTACTAATAATTAAAATAATGAATAAGATTTGCAATTCAGTTCAAAAGATGAAAAGAAAAAAAAATTACAGGAATTAAAAGTGGCCTAGTGTGGCCACTCGCATCACTCGTAGTGCTAAAATTCACCATTTCCCCGGCAACGGTGCCAAAAACTTGACACGCGTAAACCGTGTGTGCAAACGCAAATATACATATCAATGTAATATAGGCCTTGTGAGGCCCGAGTCGAACTCAGGGAAACGTGAATTTGAGTTGACTACTACTAACTGGTTGCGATCAGCTAAACCGATTAAAAGAGTTTGAGAGTTGTTGTAAAATAAAAGAAAATAAAATAAAACAGAGCAATCGATTAAGGGTTTAGTTTAATCAATTCAAATGGAGATCTTTAGGATTGCGGTTTCACCGCAGGTTTTCATTGTATGAATTTCCATATAGTTACTCAAGTTCATCTCTCAATCTGGGTAGTGGCCTGAAGTCAGAATTGTCCGTTGTCATGGTACAATTCACTACCTAAGTCTAGGTCGGTTCCACCTTCGTAGTAACCTATACCCTAAACTAGGTGCATTAGAATCGACCTCTGGGTTTCCACTATTAACCGTACATCACCTTGTTCAAGGGATTTGTTAATTAATGTGAATTTCGTCTCTTTTCAACCGTTAATTCTTCTTTCAAAGTAATTAAAGGCATTAGATTATCATTATGGTGATTAAGCATAATAATATAATTGAGAAAACGAAAGCATACCACAGATTTAGGAGACAAATTATGAATTACTATGATAAAAATGTCATACAATGCTTCCCCAAGCTACTCCCGATCCTAAAGATTAAGGGGATTAGCCCAGCATGGTTGACAATAGAAAATACATAGGAGTAGAGAAGAAAAACATGGTAAACATAGAGCAAACTCGTGTAACCCCTGATACAAAGGTGTTCCTGGAGATCCTCCTCGAGAAACGTGCGTTTTTGCAGTCTTCCGGCAGCAAAATCGCCCGTCGGAGGTGCCCGGATCACTCAGTTGACGGCCTTCGTCTCTTGTCTCCTCTCTCTCTCTCCTTCTTGGATGTTGTGCAACACAATATGAGATCCCCCTCGGTGCGTCTGTGCTCTTCTTAGGTCATAGGACCACTTTACAGCTCCAAAAAAGCTCAAACGTCGGATTAAAACGCTCCGTTTTAGTGCTGAAAATTGTCAGATCCCGACGCTGTCGATAGTATCGACCCCCAGGTCGATGGTATCGACCATGGTACAGGTATTTGCTTCCAAAATCTCATTTTGGGGTTGCTTTCTGATAAAATGTCGATACTATCGACACCAGGGTCGATAGTATCGACTCTGGACAATGCAAAAGTGCCTGAAAAAGTGCTGAAACATCTGTATAAGTCTGGGGATTATATAAAATCATATAAATATGATAAAAGAAGTATAATTTGATGCAAAAAGAGTTTAAAGGCCAACTATAATGAATTATGCAAATATAATCAAGAAAATGACAAATACATGCATAAAACAGATATAAAATAAGCCTATAAAAGTGACTCAAAACCCATGCATCAGTGGCTTGGTTTGAAGCATGATGTGGATGAGTTCATGGCAAGGTTCCTTCTATGTTAGTAGGTCAAGGATGAGCATCATAAACCTACACGGATGTTGCAACTCTTACCTATACCACAGTGAAAATGGGATCATATCACTATGGACTATGTGGTTGGTCTTCCTTGGACAACCAAAGGTCATGATTCTATCTGGGTGATAGTTGATAGGTTGACTAGGTCAGTGCATTTCCTTCTTGTGAAGATGATGTATACATATGAGAAGTTGGCATAGGTGTATGTGGACGAGATAGTCTGTTTGCATGGTATCCCAACTACCATTGTGTTAAAAATGTTAATGTTGATAAGTCTCCAGGCCTAGACGGATTCAATGTGTGCTTTTACAAGAACACTTGGGATATAATAGGAATTGATGTGTTAAAGATGTGAAGGACTTCTTCCTCGAGGGCAGAATGAGAAAAGAAGTTTACAAAATGTATGTGGAAGTTATTCCCAAAGTACGTCAATCAATAAAATTGGAGGACTGGAGACCCATTTTTCACTATAATTTCATCTACAAGATCATCTCAAAGATGATGACTATAGGACTTAGATAAATTATGCCTACTCTCATAAGCACAAATCAATGTGCCTTTATGAAAGGTCGTTACATTGTTGATGCTATACTATTAGCAAATGAACTTGTGAGTGATTTCAAGAAGCCAAATGTGAAGGAATAGCTCTGTTTGAAAGCTGGCCTCAATAAATCTTATGATACCATCCATAGTGAACACATTATGAATGTCATTAAGGAGATGGGATTCCCACCTTGTTGGCTACATTGGATCAATGAAGGTATGAATATTGTGTCTTTCCAATTCTTTATTATTGATAGCCCTACACCTATCATTAATGCTTCTAATGGGATTCATCAAGGGGACCCATTAGATCCCTACCTATTTGTTATAGGAATGTAGGATATAACATCTATCTTTGAAAAAGTAGTAGGTGATGACTACATAAAAGTGCTTAAGGAAAACAAGATTGAAGTTTTGCACCTTATTTTTGCAGATGACCTCCTTATTTTCACTGAATCATATGACAAAAATGCTTGGGGCATAACCAAAGCACTTGAAGAATTTTGCTCTTTCTCTAGTCTAAACCTGAATTCAAAGAAAAGTCAACTCTTTCTCAATGCTAGGGTTAACAATGGACTCGAACACAACTGGGTATCATACACATTGACTTCCCTATTGAATACTAAGCTCTCCCTCTATTCATTGGGAGGTTCACAAAAGCTCACTGCTTGAATTTGGTGGACAGACTAAAAAATAAGTTAGATTCCAAGAAAATCATAATTCTAAGTATGGTGGGGAGAATGGAGTTGATCATCTCCACCCTCTCATCATATCATCTCCATTGGAGTAGGATTTTTCCATTACCAAAAGTAATTGTAGAATAAATAGAAATATTATGTAGGAACTTTCTATGGGGAGATAAGAAGGATGCTAAAAAGTTACACTTTGTCTCATGGGATACAATATGTAGACCAAAATAGGAGGGTGAGCTTGAAATCTGAAAAGTTGAAGATTAGATTAGTGTTGGTCTGAGCAGAACAATTTGGGACATTGTAAAAGACAAAAATACTTTATGGATTGATGGTTTCATAATAGGTATATTCAAGGAACCTCAATTTGGACCTACCAAGCAAAGCAACACTATATTTGGTTCTAGAGGAGCTTACTACGACATAGAGATCAACTACTACCTAAAGTTTGATTCTTTATTGGCAAAGGGGACAAGATCATGTTGTGGCATGATCTGTGGGTACATGGACACTTTTTAGAAGAGATCATTGGCACCAGTTTAAAATACAAGAGTGGACTAGGAGAGTCCCTAAAGATGGAAGCTATCATTGACAATGGCAGATGGAATCTACTTGAACATAGAGATATTCAACCCTTGTGGATGCATGTCAACATATCTCTCTCTATGGGACTGATTGTTGCCACTTCCAAGGCCTTACAAGAATATCTCTGCAAGGACCCTAGGAACTCAATAGAACAAAACATCCTACATATGATTGGGTCAGATGGCTACGTAGAGCAACAACTCCATGGAAATTTATTGTCATGATGTGGAGGTAGTTTCATGCAATCCTCACCACCAAATATTTTCTGTTGAAAGAGGTTTTGCTCTTGCATCTAGATGTTTCCTTTGTCTAAATAATACGGAGAATATGAAACATATTCTTTGGGCATGCAATTTTTCACAGGTAATATGGTAGAAAACTCAACCCAAGTTGAGCTACCAGCTGACAAATCTAGAGGACATCACAAAAATAAACAAAAGAAGTGATAAATCCTAGTTATCACTATAGTTGGAGACATATGGAACACCAGGAATAAACTCATTTTTGAAGACAAAAAATAGACCCTATTTGAGTCTTTAATTTAATTTTTAGCACATGTGATAGATTATTGTATACATAGATCAAGTATAGATCCCTCTACCCATGTATATATTTCGATATGAGTAATAAAAGGAGTCTCATGCTTACTGATAAAAAAATTGCTTGGAAGAAATTTTCCTTATAAGAATGAATGAGGAGATCAATCATATATGTGGCCTACCAATAAACAGAATGAAATAGGTGTCTTATGAAGAATCACAAGTAACATCTAAATCATTTATGCAAAAATAAGCACCAGAAAAACTCTCGTTTCTCTCCCGATCTCTCTCCCCGCTCTCTCACCCTAGCGCCGCTAGGGTTCTTCCTCCATAGGCGGCTGGCTGGGGGGAGGGGGTTTCGCCGTCGCAAAGTGGTGCCCCACTCTCCCTCGGCCTCTTCTTGCCTGTCATCAGCAGGGTCTCTTCTTCGGGAGGTGCGTGGGCGTGGTGTCTTTGGAGGCAGCAGTCTTCTTCCTTCCTGTCGTTGAATCCAGCAGCAATGAGTTTCCTATCCCCTTTCTCTTTTACTGGCTTTCTGTTTAGATTATTCTCTTATTTTGTCTATCTCGCTGTTAATCAGCACTGTTTTCTCTTCTTGTGGTAGATTTTTCTTTCTCGGTCAATTTTATTGTGGAGTTTGTATGGCAGCAAGTGCGGGAAAAATATCCTTTTAGAACACCGCTTTGGTGCAGGTACTCTACCACATATACATAGTCAGGTTCAAGGTATTCCTCATAGAAAGTTGCCTTAGCCATCGAAGGAGAAGAGGGATCTATACATCATTGTCCTTATCAAATTCCGATATGAGTTTTTGTGGTAGTTTGTATCTGTTCTTGATATTTGTGTGGTATTTTAGTTTGTTTTTCTCCTCATGTAGATGTCGTATGGCTCCTCCATAATGAAATTTGTCTGATTAACTTCAAAAAAAAAATTATGCAAAAATAAAACATGATGAACCTACTTAAATGAAGATGATGAGATATGCATGAATCCCAATGCCTACTATTATGGGTGGAATGATGCATGTATTGAAAATCTCATAAAATGGGTGCGAGTGAGGAAAAGAAAACAAATCATGTGAATGTTTCCATTTCTTTGTAAAGTAGAATTCCAACCAGAATTTAGGGCATCCTTTATCCTCTTTATTTCATAACATCAATTTTTTCTCTTTTTTTCATTGGCTCCCTATTTTAGAATGGTAGAAAGTTATGCTTGGGATTCACTAACATACCTCATTCATTTCATTTCTTTTTTTTCCTAAGGGTATGGATGTGTATCACTACACTCTACTTTCAGAAGAAAACAATAACCATGTGATGTAACATGAATGATGCAAAAGGTATGCAATCTACATGCAATTGTTATGCAACTAGATGATATGCACACACGTTGTTCATGCAAAAAAAATCATTTTGTAACTAATGTATCAAAAGAAAAACAAACTATCATGTCACCTATCATGCCATGCAATGCAATCAAAAGGAAACGATTTGGGTTACTTGATCATATTAAGGTGATGGATCAAAATGGATGGAAAATGGATGGAATCAAATGATTAAGAGACAATGAATTTCTTGAACTATGATATGTCCCTCTACTACTGACCTATGTAAAAGGTAACCTTAGGATTTCTTTCTAAAATTTCAATTTATGGTCCTGCTAATTTTTTGATCAACTCAGGCTCAAACCCATCTTCATCAACTTCACATGGATAATTAAGATTTTCATTCATATCAAGTGTCCAAAAGTTGACTATCCCATACACTTCCTCTAGGTGGTACAACTTAAGAAATTTACAACTAAGCCAAAATTTTCAATTTAAAATCCATTGCACTAACATAAGAGAACAGACTCTATAATGAAAAATATATGAATCATGATTCTACTGCTCCACAGTTGCACTAGATAGATTATGGATCCTACAACTTGCAATAATAAAAAATAAAAACAACTTTAAAATAAAATAAAGATAAAGTTGCTCCAACACACCCCCAAGCTTGAACTTGACTATGTCCTCGTAGTCAAAATCCAAACCTAGAGGTGAAACAGGGTTAGCAATTGCTGTAAAGGGTGGTGGCAATGCATGATTGGTGGCTTTGTAGATCAAGTTATGCAAGAATATATCCCTCTTATTGGTCACAATAACTTGTGTCTTGGTGGTCCCTAGAGATGACATTCTCTATCCATCTTTAAGCTTGATGAATTGGTTCCACAGACATGGGTGTTGGTGGTATCGCCAACCTTTTTCTAAATCTCTATGAATTTTGCTGATAAAATTCGATAGTACTGACTTTCTTTCCTAGATTCCTATGATTTTTCTAAGAAAAGTTAGTAGTACCGACTTTGGTGTTGGTAGTATCAACTTTCTATAGACATTTACCTACTAAGGAATCAATAGTACTGACTTTTTGTCAATAGTACTGACTTTGACTCTGCCTGCACACCACACAAGAGCATCAATGTACCTTTTTACATCAACTAAAATCTAACATGAAAAATATGAAATGTAACAAACAAAAATACCTAAAAAATAGTAAATAACAAAAATAAAATTGGGTTGCCTCCCATAAGTGCCCATGTTTAATGTCCTAGACTCGAAAAGATGAGTTTTCTTAAACATGGGTTGTAATGGGATGGTTGGGATGATTCATCTGGAAGTCTGAACTTTACTCTATCATTGCCTATCATGAGTGTCAAATAACCTTTACAAATTGTAGTGATCACCTCAGTTGTCTCCAACTACGGATCTAAGAAATATTTCCTAGGCAGACACCATGTAACATGAACAATAGGGTGAGCATTTAGATAGGGCACTAATGCATATTTGTTCCTTATATATTAAGCTCAGTTGTTTAAAGAATGTATAGCTTCAAATAGAGGGGTAGGACACGTGCCCCACTATTCCTCTATTTCCCTTCGTGATTGGTGGTAGCTTGGAACAACCTTCCTAATAGGGCACATGCCCCACTATTCCTCTATTTCCCTTTGTGACTGGTGCTACCTTGGAATCTCCCTAATAGCATCTCTGATCCTCATATCTCATTCATAATCATGACCAAAAAATTAATAGGAAAAATAAATTTGTAGAATTTGACTAGAATATCCTTGCATATCCCATACAGCCTTACAATAGATCCATCCACCAATTCGATTGTCATGGATAAATTCATTGGTTTCTTCAAACTCAACTTTCAAAATATAGAAAGAAGCATGAGATTTATGCTCGCCCCAGAATCATTTTGTGCTTGTTGGAAATATTTGCTGCCTATGGAACAAGGAATGTAGAAACATCCTGGATCTTTTCTATTCATAGGAAATCTTTCCTAGATCATTGCACTCATCACTTCATCAACACATAAGACATTTGTATCTTTTATCCATCTTTTCTTGTTTTTGATATCCTTCAAGAATCTCCCATATGCAGGAACTTGCTCTATCGACTCCACGAGTGGGATGTTGTTGTGGATCTTTCAGAAGATATCAAGGAATCTCTTGAACTTCTTTTCCTCCTTTCTCGGCTTCAGAAAATCTGAGAATGGTACATCTGGATTTTCTATACACTTTTGCAAACTAACATATGGAACATTAGGGATCTCCTCCCCTAAGCTTTCTTCAATGCCTATGGGTGGAATGATCAATGGTTGTTCCTTCTGAGGTGTGGGTGCCTCCTTATTGATGTGAATATCCCACTACGGACTAGAACCTTCACATGTTCTTCCTGCAGAGGCACCTTTTTTGGAACTAGGGATTTTTCATGGAAATGGTGAAAGCTTGAAGTTCATTGTCATGCAACAATAGTGTAGATGTGCTAACCTTGTCGCTTGTTGTTAACTTTGTGTTTACTGACGTGCTTGTGTGAGCATAGCACACTGGTGTTATGCATCCCCCTGGTTTTCCATATAGGTTGCGGGGGTATGGAACTTTTGGCACATACACCCAACCTGACTCTGGAGTGTGCTTTTTTGGTGACTCCTAAATAAGATGCTCTGGCTCCTTGACCATTGAGATATACTTTTCTTGGTGATGCTGGTGAGTTGTCTTTGCATTCCTGGGAAATCTTTATTTTATAGGCTTCTTCATGGAGGCCAACTCTACTGTCAGGTGACAAATTTGATTTTCTATGTTTTGGATATGCACCTCATGATTTTGATGCACCCATTTTGTATGGTCTAGTAAGATCTCGTTCTGACTCACTAGACTACCTAGCATGTCATTAATTTTATCTATCTTACTGGGGGCCCTATCCTACTTAATATTGTTGTCCCAAGTACATGCAATCCTCATCCTCACCTCCTAATGAGGTGCCATATTTTTGCTAAAGCATCATTGTGAGGTAGTCCAGCTTCTCACTCAATGCCACTATGACTTTAGACTCACCAAGACTTTTAACAGTTGTTGGAGTTTCTCTTTCATCTCCCCATGACTGACTTTTAGCCATGTTCTTTAGAATCTCATGACACCTGGATGGTACATTGTTGAGGAAAAATGCAAAACTAGCACTATCAAGTGTGGTCCTATCTCCTTGATGAAGCCCGTAGTAAAGTGTCTTTACTTGGCCATAGAGATCAATCCCATGATGAGGAACCTTCCTCAATATGTCTTTGAACCTTTCCCATGCTTTAGAATATGACACTTTTGCCTGCTGCTTGAAATTGTAGATCTTCCTAAACAACTCATTTGTCTTCTAGGGTGGAAAGTAATGCTCAAAGAAGATGTCTATCATCTGATCCCATGTTTCTATTGACTCTGGCGATAGGTTGAGAAACCATGACTTTGCATTGTCTGTCAATGAAGAAAGAAATAGTTTTAGATATATAACTATAGTTGGAACCATGTCAATCTTCACCATATTGCATCTCTCAACAAAGTTTTTGATGTGCGTCATTGGGTCCTCAGTCCTATGGTGTTACAACCCCAATTTTTGGGTTCAATTGGTGAGAAAAGCAATTTCTCATATTAAGGATAATTGAACAAAGAATGGTATAATCTGTTTTGAATACATGGATTTCATTTACAATAGCCTTGATGTTTGTGTTGTGGGCTTTATTGGCTATTGGGCCCAATAACAAGGAAATAACAAAGAAAATTCAATTAGTGAATGAATAATTGAATATTTGAGAAAAGAATAATGTGGAAACCCTGGAAGGCAAATCCAAAGAGGATTTCGTGCCTCTTGGGTTCCTTGGGTTCCAAGGAGTCCAAAGTTGTAAAAAGAAAGCAATAAGAAATGAAAAGATTAATTATGTCTTTCTTTATTAAGAAATAAATTCAAAATAATGATAAAATGTGGAAAATGAGTGGAAAGAGGCATAAATGAGATTTCTTGGTGAAATTTCGTATCCATGAGGTTGCTAATGATAAAAGGAATACCAATGAGGAAAATAAAAGAGAAATAAAGAGAAATTCTCAAAGAGAGATATTTTAATTAGAAATACACTTGATGATGGGAAATAATGCATTTAGATGCATCTAGAAGGATAATGAGTATCCTTAAAAATTAATTTCGAAATAATAGAGTTTCTTGGGGTACAAGGAGCCCCAATGAAGGAAGAGGAAAGAGAAAATACAAAAATTTGCAAAATAAAAGATAATATGATACTTTTAATGATTTTGGTGGTTTTATGAAAAAGGAAGTAATTTCTATTCAAAAAAATAGAAATTTGTTCTAATGGATTAAAAGGCAAGTAAAGAGAGAGTGAGAGAAATAATTCTTGCTTTTCTAAGTGTCCATGAGATAGGGAATACCAAAGGAGAGAGAAGAATTGCTTCTCTTTGAAGGAGAATGATTACTATTAGAAGAAGGACTGTGTTTCCTTAAGGAAAGTCATCCTAGGGCTTCGTTGGCTTCCCCTATATAAGGGGTGAGACTTGGGGGCGAATCCAGAGAGATCTCACGTCTCCCACTCTTTTCCTCACCTTCTTCTTGCTTCTTCACGTTCAAAACCCTAAGCATGGGAAGTTGTGTAACCCGTGGAGCAACTAGAAGCCATGAGGGAATTCGTGCTGGTAGAGCAATGCTTCCCCACCGTCAGAAAGGATCCCGGCCCTCATCTGAACACCCTATCCTTGCGCAACACCTGCAAAGGACTGTAGGCTGGATGCAGATTTGCAGGTCGGGTGTTCTTGAGCGGTGCCATCTCAGCCGCAGTTTTGGGCACTGCCGAGTGCGGTGGAGCACGTCGGAGTCGGGGCAGCAGTCTCCGGCAAGCGTGGGGTCCTGAATGAGAAGCTAGGGTCGCGCAAAGGCTGCTCAATCGCAGCTAGGGCGGCGCTGTGCTGTGGATCTAAGGAAGAAGAAGGCATAGGCGACTTGGCCTTGGAACAGGGGTGCCCCATGCATGAGAGGACACGACGGAGACGTGGCAGGGACTTCCGGTGACCTTCGTGGTCCAGAGAGAGAGAGACGGGCCGCGCTTGACTGTTGTTGGAAGGCTAGGGCGACGCAGCACCGGCTGCGTGAGGTTGAAGAAAGGTCGAGGTCCCCTTGGACCGTTCTGCCCTCTGCGGGATAAAGATGCGCCCAACTTAAGTGAGGGTATTTGCATCTTTTCAAAATGTTCTCATGAGCAACGTTGCATGGGCAAGACACATGGTGACTCCTGATTGGCCAAGTAAGTAACTTTTGCTAAAATCATAATTAATTCTAGGAAGCTCGGATTAAAACAAGTTGTATATGAAAATTGATCCTCAGAATGAGAGGAACACACAGAAATTACGTTTGAAGCCTAATTTTTAATGCTATTCAAAAAGTAGTGTAAATTATCATCTTTGATTAATTAAAGATTAAGAAACCCTATTTTGATATGATAAATGTGTTTAATAGGGTTTAATGGATCTTTAGGGTTGATGTTAACCTGTTAAATGTAAAAAGGTACATAATGTTCAAAAAGGAATAACTTTGCACATGATTAGTCTAATTTAGAGTTTATGTGCTTAAATATGCATGAAATTGGAAAAGTACATAAAGATATCATCTTTAGTGTTTTAATTAAGGGAAAACGCTTAGATTTGATGGTAAATGGTCTTAATGACATAATTCAAGTTGATATTAACCTGTTGTTAATAAAAGTGAAAATAGGATTTAAAAGATGATCTTTTTATATAATTGGCATAATTTAGGGTTTCGTGCATGATTATGCATTAATGAGCATGAAAACCCTAAATTAGGAGAATATGTCTTTTAATTGGTTTAAGTGTTCAAATCCATGAATAAATAGGGATGTGATGATCCTAAGTCAATTTGGGTATAAAAGACTATTAAAAAGAATAGTGGAGCAATTAAGGTTCATATAAATGGAAAAGAGTATTTCAGGGTTTGTTATCCTAAAAGGGATAAAGTTTGAGAAATTGATCTAAGAAACCCTAATGAATATTAATGAAATCTTACTGTGGATTAGAAACCCTAGAAAGAGAATCCAAGTCAATAAAGTAGATTCTTGATAAAGTATGTAATAAATAGAGTACATATTCTTTTCAGGAATTATATGATGATTGAATTACTTGCTCGAATCTATTGATTGGTTTGATGATATATACATGAAGTATGTGTTGAATAAATTGCATGACTCATCAAATCAGGTATGTGGTTATTTATGAATAACCGCTTTAGTTTTCCGATGGATTCCCGGATGTTTAATCGCATTGAATGCAACTAAACTGTTTGGATGTTCATATTGTAAACTATAATGTGGCTATGACTATCACAAAGAATATATGCCTACAAACTCAGATCCGGGTTCTTTCTGTGGCATTATAGCTAACCTAGTACATGGCTGCCTATGGGTAGGTCCATCAGGTTAGAGACAGACCTAGTACATGGCTACCTATTGGGTAGGTCCATCAGGTCTATGGATGGCCTAGTACATGGCTACCTATTGGGTAGGTCTATCAGGTCTATGGATGACTTAGTACATGGCTACCATTGAGGTAGGACCATCAAGTCACATGGAGTTAGATATTGGGCTATCTTCGGGTAGTGCCATGCGACTCTATTACCTAAAGAGAGGTTGTATCCATGTCCACTGTAGGGACAGCCCAGAGTTCGAGAATATGTATGGATTGAGTTGTATGGCTTAAAATGTATTCTTGATTGTTAAATAATTAATTGAATGATTATATTATTAACATAGTTGAACATTATATGTTTCCTCCACATACCAGCTTCGGCTGACCGTCGTTTTGTTTGTCGGCGATTTAGGTACAAATCTCAAAAGTACAAATAGTAAAGCGACACATTGTGAATTCAAGAATTAATGAACAAGGAGGAATTAGTTAGAATAGTTCAGCTGAGGTTAGAAGTTTAGTTTGTTCCAAACTTTTCAAAGGTATGCAAAGGAAAATTTTATTACCAATTTTCAGTATAGTCTATTAGAATTTAATAATTGTTTTTGGTTAATTGTCGAACCTTCGATCCGGAAGTTATGGGTGTGGCTTCGACCTCTCGGTCTTCCTTAATTGGGGGTTATCGGGAGGTAGGGTCGTAACATTTGGTATCAGAGCCTAGGTTCCTCATTTAACCATTAATAATTATTAAATTTTACAAACTCCATAGAACCCAAGGGAGTTATTAGAGGATTATCCGAAAGACGGAGGTGTCTAGAAAAGGATCACGACCGGGGGCTGGAAATATTTTCCTCCGCACCGCTAGTCAGAATACGAGGACTCCCAGATCCGTGTGACTACCTGGCCAAAGTCTTAGGGTATGAATCGAAATAAGATACCTTTAGGACTTCCTCATCTTAGTCATGCCTTCTCATCACAAAATTCTGTTAAGGACCTGAACGATTAGGGTTTTCTTTCTTCTCCTCATCCTCCTGAGGTATGGGTAAGGTTAATAAGGTTTAAGGAATCCTCCACCAAATTAATGAAAAGCATGTAAATAAGGTGTCATGGACATAAGCTTAATAGATTAAGCACAAATTAAAGAATAGATACATGCTTAGGTCGTATGACATAAGTTGTCATGTCCTCAGAAGAGACCTGAGGCTAGACCTTCTTGTCAAGAGGATAAGTTAGTCTTGGAGATAGAGATCTCCATTGCAAGTAGAGACCTGGCACATCCTCTGAGGATGATGCTAGCCCTAACCCTAAGTGAAGGTTAGAGAGAGATGAGTTGGGTCAGGTGTTTGAAAGGACATGCCTTTGGGATGCCATATGATCCATGGGTGACCTAGCACCTTTGGCAACCCAACCTTGGGAAGGGTCGTGTATGTTAGGATAAAGGATAGCTCCTTAGATGATGATGTTAGTGAAGGACCTTAGAAACCCTATGGGCTTGTGCAAGTAGGGTATATCTGGCACATGGGGCACGTCATGGTGTTGACAGTAGGATGAAACCCTGGATAAGGAATCATGATGGAGCACAAAGGGTTATGGATGACCTTGAACAAACATAAGTTCAAACCTAGGCTTCACCCATGTAGGGCATGCTTTTGAGTTGATCCTTCTTGAAGAAAGGACCTACAATGGTGAGGTTGGATGTAGGGTTAGCTCTAGAGAGAGCAGGAAACCCAGCAAGAAGGTTGGAAGCCTAAAACTCTGAACAATGGATGATAGTGGTTGCCTCATGATCATTCCCTAAAAGTTGATGACACCTTGGTTGCCTTTAGAGGGACCAAACCCTAGAGAGAGAAGATGAAGCGTCTGGTACATATGTGCCTAAGGTATAGGTGTTTACCTTCTGAGGTAGGAAGAAGAGTTCCTTAGACCTAGAAGGGTTTAGTAACAGGCCTTGTACCTTTTTGGTTGTCCTTAAGGAGGACCCAACTCTAAGTGTTGCTCGAGTTGAAGGATGAAAGGAAGTGCATGACATGCCTTTTGCAAGCTTGATTCATGGTTAAGAGATAGAGCATGCAGTTGGACACCTACAAGTAAACCTAGGGTTCCTAGGCCTAAGAGGGGAAGTAGTGTACCTAATGCTCATGATGAGAGTGGAGTTCCTGTAGAAGCAAGCATGGTACTCCTCATGTATAGAGGAAAAGGGAAGCCCCTTAAGTCTAAGGTATGTTTGATGAATCCCTCACAACTAGGATGATGATTAAGGAAAGTATGATCTTGATCCAGCATCGAGGAAAGAGGACAAGTTTGACCTAGCATGGTACAGTAGGTGATCTGCTTGTGCCTTAATAGCTTGCTAGGGCTAAGTAGGCTCGTGTGGATGTAAATCTTAAACCTAAGAGCTTTTGTGACCTTGTTGACAAGAGATAGTTTCCTCCCATCTTGGGAGAGGGACCCCTTTGGTAGGGTGTATATCAGTTTTGTTGGTTTAAGGTAACTTGAAGAGGTCTCACAGGATCTTGAGAAGTTAAGTGAAAAGTACATGGTATGAGAATGAACCTGCAAACCCATAGATATCCATCTCTAATTGCATATGTATGTGTTACCATGGAGGTAACCGGTATGGGGCTTGACCAAGGTAGGCAGGTTGCCATGATCCATATGAAAGGATGAAAGCCAGCCCATGAATGCAGAAAGAGAGATGATGGAGACTTGGGTAGGGTTCTAGGTGAACATGTACTATAATGGAGAATCCTAAGTCTATTCTAGGGTCAGGTAGGGATAAGACCGATTAAAGTAGGAGTTGCCTAATTCCCCAGTTGCACATGACCATAGGTTCGGGAGGTAACAGCTATCATTGTCTGAGGGCCATGGGTTAGGAGATTGATCACCTTCATGAACTCATGGGACCCAAAGGGAAGATGAGTAGGGCACTCTCTTGATGCATAAGGGGAGGAGGATGACCCCAAAGGAGTCAGTACCCTATAGACCTAGAGGATATGACCAAGGATATAAACCTCAGTAGGTTCAAGACTAGTTTTCCATGGAGGTAACCTTGATATCATGATGTCTGTGTGGCACGTTGCTACTTAGATGTAAAGGTGTATTGGCAAGGTGGGATGTACCATCTCTACTCTTAGAACAGGAAGAACACTGTATTTGGACTGCAGCCAAATGCTTATTTCTTCTTATTATGGGGGTGAGAGATAGGACATTACGCATGCCATACACCAAGGATAAGAGATGATGTAGGTTGGAAC
This sequence comes from Alisma plantago-aquatica, assembly GCA_963693085.1. Taxonomy (NCBI): domain Eukaryota; kingdom Viridiplantae; phylum Streptophyta; class Magnoliopsida; order Alismatales; family Alismataceae; genus Alisma; species Alisma plantago-aquatica. The sequence goes on along the minus strand of OY856411.1, from coordinate 1,044,790,786 downwards.
GTTGCCATGAGAAATGGGGACAGAGAAGATAACCTACTTTGGTAAAGCGAATGATACATGGATGGTTCGCAAACACTAAGAGGAATGAGGTAGTCACCTCACGAGGATGTTTTATCATGAGCTATGTAGAACTTATAAGTTATACCAAGTTGAGTTTGATTACCATGATGATGGAATCAGAGAGTGTTCTTAATGAAGGTAAACATATAGTTTGAGGTGACATGATAAGTGAAATACATGGAAGTGTATGTCTTTAATGTTACCTAATACCTACGGATGTGAAGTGGTAATGGATGCTCTGGTTGAGATACATCTGACTTGTTTGACTAGAAGTTAGAAGAGGTTGTTTGGCTAACCCTAAGTTCGATAACACTCAGATGTAACAAGATACATTGAAAAGTTAATGGTTGTTTGGTTAGCCAGTCTAGTCTTTGAGGCAATGAAAGGATAGTGGTAGAACCGCATATGCACTTCTTCGGAAAAGAAGGTGATGAAACCCCGACTAGAATGGTTTAGGGTTTCTGAGGAATCAATCTTGAGGAAACAGGACATACATGAGATCATGATTTTAAGATCACCATACACCGTACTACAAAGATAATAAGTGACAGTAGCACTTTGGATGCTTAAGATGAAGTTGCATGTGGTTCATGGCCATGCAAGCCAGGAGGTAATGGACGAACCCCAGTAACCCAGTGTATCGATATAGAGGACAAAAGAGTCCCTGAGAGGGAATGGGAGCTCAACACTATGGATGTTGTGATAGGTCTTCCCTAGGCCAAGGAAGGTCGAAATGCAATATGGGTTATGGTAGGTCGCCTTACCTAGATAACATGAGAAAGAAAGAGTTCTGTTAAGGGACAGATCTAGTTGAACTACCCATGAGAGAGATGGTTCAACTACACCATGAAGAGAGTTTAAAGGTTCTTGAGTTTGACCTAAAGGTTTCCTTCCAAAAGATGGAAGTAGGTGCATGAAGAACTCAATGTTAGTGTAGTTTATCACCCCTAACTATGGTTAGTATGATCCAGAATAAAGGGTCTGATGAGGACATGTGTGCTCGTTCAGGGAGATATCTAGAGATAGTTCTTGTCCTATGAAAGATGTGATAATGACCACCATAGCCAGTATCGGGTTTTATAAGAAGCTCTGTAAGGGAGGTTGTGTCGGTCGCCACTTCAGTAAGGTGATAAAGGTGAAAAGGACCACATGATGGTTAGAAAAGGGGACCACAGTGCTTGTAGATGAAGTCACTTTGATTGTGCAAGGGCTAAAAGGAGCCTAAAGACGATGAGAGTCGTGAGCAGATGCAAAGTAGACTGACATACAAGTTACTGTGGGAGAAAATGTGACATGAAAATCCGACCCCTCTAAGTTATAACTAAGAGAGATGAGTCCCCGATGCATGGGTCCTTTTGACATGGTCTGGTGGAGAAGGTTAAGTTTGACCATACACCTCAGGATAAAGTAATGTGTGATGAGTTCCATGTGTCAAATTTAGAGCACTATGTGAGGTACCCGACCATGTGCTGAGCAATGAACCTAGTGAGCCCCAAGGGAGGCTGACATGGCCTGAGTCACCTGTGCAGTTTATAGACGCCAGGATGAAAGAACTCAGAGAAAAGAAGATGTGATAATAAAGGTTCTTTGAAAATGTCATGAGTACGGAAAAGCTACATAGAGGCCAATGATGGACATGGAAAAGTCTTATCCTGAATTGTTTGTTTGCTTGTTTGAATTTTGAGGACAAAATTTCTATAAGAGGGGAAGGATGTTACAACCCCAATTTTTGGGTTCAATTGGTGAGAAAAGCAATTTCTCATATTAAGGATAATTGAACAAAGAATGGTATAATCTTTTTTGAATACATGGATTTCATTTACAATAGCCTTGATGTTTGTGTTGTGGGCTTTATTGGCTATTGGGCCCAATAACAAGGAAATAACAAAGAAAATTCAATTAGTGAATGAATAATTGAATATTTGAGAAAAGAATAATGTGGAAGCCCTAGAAGGAAAATCCAAAGAGGATTTCGTGCCTCTTGGGTTCCTTGGGTTCCAAGGAGTCCAAAGTTGTAAAAAGAAAGCAATAAGAAAAGAAAAGATTAATTATGTCTTTCTTTATTAAGAAATAAATTGAAAATAATGATAAAATGTGGAAAATGAGTGGAAAGAGGCATAAATGAGATTTCTTGGTGAAATTTCGTATCCATGAGGTTGCTAATGATAAAAGGAATACTAATGACGAAAATAAAAGAGAAATAAGGAGAAATTCTCAAAAAGAGATATTTTAATAAGAAAAACACTTGATGATAGGAAATAATGCATTTAGATGCATCTAGAAGGATAATGAATATCCTTAAAAAGTAATTTCGAAATAATAGAGTTTCTTGGGGTACAAGGAGCCCCAATGAAGGAAGAGGAAAGAGAAAATACAAAAATTTGAAAAAAAAAAGATAATATGATACTTTTAATGATTTTGGTGGTTTTATGAAAAGGAAGTAATTTCTATTCAAAAAAACATAGAAATTCGTTCTAATGGATTAAAAGGCAAGTAAAGAGAGAGTGAGAGAAATAATTCTTGCTTTCTAAGTGTCCATGAGATAGGGAATACCAAAGGAGAGAGAAGAATTGCTTCTCTTTGAAGGAAAATGATTACTATTAGAAGAAGGACTTCGTTTCCTTAAGGAAAGTCATCCTAGGGCTTCGTTGGCTTCCCCTATATAAGGGGTGAGACTTGGGGGCGAATCCAGAGAGATCTCACGTCTCCCACTCTTTTCCTCACCTTCTTCTTGCTTCTTCACGTTCAAAACCCTAAACATGGGAAGTTGTGTAACCCGTGGAGCAACTAGAAGCCATGAGGGAATTCGTGATGGTAGAGCAATGCTTCCCCACCGTCAGAAAGGTTCTTGGCCCTCATCTAAACACCCTGTCCTTGCGCAACACCTGCAAAGGACTGTAGGCCGGCTGCAGATTTACAGGTCGGGTGCTCTTGAGCGGCGCCATCTCAGCTGTGGTTCTGGGCACTACCGAGTGCGGTGGAGCACGTCGGAGTCGGGGCAGCAGTCTTTGGCAAGCGTGGGGTCCTGAACGAGAAGCTAGGGTAGCGCAAAGGCTGCGCAATCACTGCTAGGGCGGCGCTGTGCTGCGGATCCGAGGAAGAAGAAGGCACGGGCGACTTGGTCGTGGAACAGGGGCGCCCCACGCACGAGAGGACACGACGGAGACGTGGTAGGGACTTCCGGTGACCTTCATGGTCCAGAGAGAGAGAGACGGGCCGCGCTTGACTGTTGTTGGACGGCTAGGGCGACGCAGCACCGGCTGCGTGAGGTTGAAGAAAGGTCGATGTCCCGTTGGACCATTCTGCCCTCTACGGGCTAAAGACGCGCCCAACTTAAGTGAGGGTATTTGCGTCTTTTCAAAATGTTCTCATGAGCAACGTTACATGGGCAAGACACATGGCGACTCCTGATTGGCCAAATAAGTAACTTTTGCTAAAATCATAATTAATTCTAGGAAGCTCAGATTAAAACAAGTTGTACATGAAAATTGATCCTCAGAACGAGAGGAACACAAAGAAATTATGTTTGAAGCCTAATTTTTCATGCTATTCAAAAAGTAGTGTAAATTATCATCTTTGATTAATTAAAGATTAAGAAACCCTATTTTGATATGATAAATGTGTTTAATAGGGTTTAATGGATCTTTAGGGTTGATGTTATGTGGTTAATTATGAATAACCGCTTTAGTTTTCCGATGGATTCTCGGATGTTTAATCGCATTGAATGCAACTAAACTGTTTGGATGTTCATATTGTAAACTATAATGTGGCTATGACTATCACAAAGAATATATGCCTACAAACTCAGATCCTGGTTCTTTCTGTGGCATTATAGCTAACCTAGTACATGGCTGCCTATGGGTAGGTCCATCAGGTTAGAGAAAGACCTAGTACATGGCTACCTGTTGGGTAGGTCCATCAGGTCTATGGATGGCCTAGTACATGGCTACCTATTGGGTAGGTCCATCATGTCTATGGATGACTTAGTACATGGCTACCATTGAGGTAGGACCATCAAGTCACATGGAGTTAGATATTGGGATATCTTCGAGTAGTGCCATGCGACTCTATTACCTAAAGAGAGGTGGTATCCATGTCCACTGTAGGGACAGCCCAGAGTTCGAGAATATGTATGGATTGAGTTGTATGGCTTAAAATGTATTCTTGATTGTTAAATAATTAATTGAATGATTATATTGTTAACATAGTTGAACATTATCTGTTTCCTCCACATACCAGCTTCGGCTGACCGTCGTTTTGTTTGTCGACGATTTAGGTACAAATCTCAAAAGTTCAAACAGTAAAGCGACACATTGTGAATTCAAGAATTAAAGAACAAGGAGGAATTAGTTAGAATAGTTCAGCTGAGGTTAGAAGTTTAGTTTGTTCCAAACTTTTCAAAGGTATGCAAAGGAAAATTTTATTACCAATTTTTAGTATAGTCTGTTAGAATTTAATAATTTTTTTTGGTTAATTGCCGAACCTTCGATCCGGAAGTTATGGGTGCGGCTTCGACCTCTCAGTCTTCCTTAATTGGGGGTTATCGGGAGGTGGGGTCGTAACATATGGCCATGGAATGCTTGTGATTTAACCAGTTCCACCAAGCTAGGGTCTATCTTGTAGCTGCCCACATTAAAATCATGCCCTTTTATTGGGCCCATCTAAGCTATTGTATATGATGCCTTGAACTTTTCATGGATGGTCTATTCTTCAACTTTTGTGTAACCCATCTCTACTTGCTCTGGTTGTTCTATTGATATTGGTGGAATTTTAGGTAGTGGAGTCTGAATTAACCTAGGTACAGAGCCACTGTACTCTTGTCCTCTATGTAAGAAATCCTCCTAAAATGCACTTTATGGAGATGAGCCTCTGTAATCAGTTCCTCACGTCTGCACCATGCACTAGTACCTAAAAAGTAATGAAATCTATGTGAGAACATAGTAATAGTCATTGAATGTGTATTTAGAATTCAGCTTAGAAATATTTAACAAAAATAAAAATAAAATGTTGGCCTAGAGTGATTGATCACATCACTCATAGTGTTGGACACATCATTTTCCCTTGCAATGACGCCAAAAACTTGATGTGCATATACTATACATCAAAATGCAAGTGCACGTATCAATGTAATATAGTCCTAAAGAGGCCCAGATATCGAACATGGGGAAAACGTGTACCTAGAAACAACTACTAACAATGACCCAGTCAACTTAGTAAGAAAAGAGTAACTTGGTTGAATTAATAACTAAATTGCAAGAATTAAACTAAGATTACTGGTTGTAATCACAAGTGCAATGAAATTCCTTAGGATTGTGGTTTTAGCATGGCTCACATTGCAATTAAAATCATTTCATAAATATTAATCTCTCATAACCCTAGACAAAGAGACTTGTACAAAGAATCACCCACTATCACAGCATAATTCACTCCCTATTCTAATACCATTCCCACTCTCGTAGCAATTGTGCTATTAGTTAAATGCTTTATGGAAATCTTTGGGTTATTCTCTTCACATTCGTAATCCCTTTCTCAAGGTGAGATATAAAATGTGTAAATCTATGAGTTTTCCAACCCTTAATTCCTCTCTTAAAGAAATTAACGGTCTAAACAACTACCCATGGTGATCAAGCATAGATAATTTATGATTCTCTAATAGAAATATGTCCAGAAATTAAGAGAAACATGTACATTAAATCATAATTGTCAATTATAATGCAAAAGCGAACTACTCCTAGATCCTTGGGAACAAGGGGATTAGCCATGCATGATCTCAGTTACTTTACACAAAAAAGGAAGAAGCGAAGGAAGAAAACATCAATAACAAGGAAAAAACCCTAGAGAAAGACAGTATGGATGGTTCCTCCCGATGAACGCAGTGATTTGATGTCTTTTGACTACATATCAGGCCACCGAAAGTGCACAAACTACCTGGAACATTGCTTTCTTCACTCCTTTATCTCTTCTCCTTTCTCCTATGTCGTACAACTAAATAGGACATGATAATTAGGTATGGATGCACCCCTTAAGTCGTAGAAGTGACTTAAGGAAAAATTAATTCCCACTTGTCAGATTAATGGTGATTCCAGATCTTGTTTGATCCCGCTAAGTAAGTACTACTGACTGGGTGTCGGTAGTATCGATGCCCTCAATAAGTTGTGGCTCCCTATGCAGTTATCAATAGTACTGAGTTGACGTCGGTAGTACTAAGATTTCCCAAGAATTTCTAAGTCTGCTCTGTAAGGTTGTTGATAGTACCGACTTCCTTCATCGGTACTACTGAGTTTTCTTGATTTTACTTGTTCCTTCTAATCAAGTGTCGATACCTCTGATAGGTAGGTTGGTAGTACCGAGCTATGTAGTTTCTTGTAGATTCACCTAAAATTCTACAAATATGAACATAAGCTCCCAAATAATAATGAATCTATCAGGAACATTAGAAATCCATATGTTTAATGCATTTAAGTGTCATGGACTAATGATGATAAAAAATGCACAAATGATATCAAATATGAACAATAAGTGCAAAAAAATCCATAATAAACAACCTGTGAGAACAAAAATTATTCAGTGCATCAAGTGCTTGTTGTGTGAGGGTTTGAGGACATGTTTCCTGATGAGTTTGTCAATGTTCCCCCTCCTAGAGAGATTCACATTGAGATCAATACGGTTCCTAATACACAGCCGATAGCGTAGGAACCGTACATGATGGCACCAGTTGAGATGCAAGAGTTGAAGAAGCAGTTGCAAAAGCTACTCGAGAAGAGTATATCCAACCAAGCACTTCCCCTTGGGGTACTCCAGTGTTGTTTGTCAAGAAGAAAGATGGTTCTATGAGGTTATGCATCGATTACCGGCAGTTGAACAAGGTGACAATCAAGAACAAGTACCCTTTATCGTGGATAGATGATCTATTTGATTAGTTGAGAGGTGATGCAGTGTTCTCTAAAATACATCCAAGCTCAGGATACCATCATTTGTTGATCAAGGCAGATGACATACCCAAGTCAGGTTTTAGGAGTAGGTATGGTCACTATGAGTTTGTGGTTATTTCGTTTTGTCTAACCAATGCACCAACAGTATTCATGGATTTGATTAATAAAGTGTTCTAGTCTTATCTTAATCAGTTTGTAGTGGTGTTCATCGACGACATCCTGATATACTCTCAAGAAAACCAGCATCATGAACAGTATTTATGCCTAGCGTTGATGTTGTTGAGGAAATACACGTTATACGCCAAGTTCAGCAGGTGTGAGTTCTGGAATAAGAAGGTGCCTTTTCTTTGGCACGTGATATCTACTAGAGGATTCTATGTGGATCTGAAGAAGGTTCAGTCTATGTTATAATGGGAGCATCCAAAGACACCGATGGACGTTTGTAGTTTCCTAGGGTTGGCAGGCTACTACATGAGGTTTATTAAGAACTTTAGTGTCATATTGTTACCCCTAACGAAGCTGACAAGGAAAGGTGTGTCATTCTCTGGGATGAAAAGTGCTAGGGTTCTTTCCATCTTTTGAGGTAGAAGATGACCAGTGCACCAGTGTTAGTATTGACTAAGCAAGGAAAAGGTTATATTGTATTTTGTGATGCATCGAGTAATGGTTTAAGTTGTGTGTTGATACATGATAATAATGTGATTTCTTTTGCTTCTCTAATGCTCAAGAAATACAAGGAGAACTACATAACACATGATCTGGAACTTATAAAGTGGTCCATGCTTTGAAGATTTGGAGAGACAAACTTTATGGAGAGAAGTGTCAGATCTTCACTAACCACAAGAACCTTCTATACATCTTCTCAAAGTAGGAGCTGAATATACGATAGTGACACTGGATGGAGTTGATCAAAGACTATGATTGTACAATAGACTATAACCCAAAGAAGGAGTATGTGGTGGAAAATGCTTTGATCAAGAAGTCTTCTTTGTCATCCTCGGCTGAAAAGATACAGTTGTGTTCCTAGGAGTGCCACAAGAGAGATATGTTGGTGTCGTTATGTTAGATGAAACTGAAGTTAGAAGTTTCATTGTTGGTAGACTTGTTGGCACAGTTACAGGTGAAACCCACATTGAGACAACAAATCAGAGATGCACAGTGGGATGATATAGTGATACAATGATCTAAGAAGAGTTTGGCAATGAGAAGTGTGATTGATTCAATGAGTCAAAGGATGAGATAGTGTGTTTCAACAATAGGGTAGTGGTTTATGATGTTGGTGGTTTGAGGAAGTTGGTTTTGGAGGAGGCTCACTCCTCAATGTACGCTATGCATCCAAGCAATACCAAGATGTACCCCAATCTCAAGGATCTATATTGGTGGCTTGGTTTGAAGCATGACGTGGATGAGTTCATGGAAAGGTGCCTTCTGTGTCAGTAGGTCAAGGATGAGCATCGTAAACCTACAGGGATGTTGCAACTCTTACCTATACCACAGTGAAAATGGGATCATATCACTATGGACTATGTGGTTGGTCTTCCTTGCACAACCAAAGGTCATGATTCCAACTGGGTTATAGCTGATAGGTTGACCAGGTCAGTGCATTTCCTTCTTGTAAAGATGACGTATACATCTGAGAAGTTGGCATAGGTGTACGTGGACGAGATAGTCTGTTTGCATGGTATCCCAACGACCATAGTGTTCAAAACATGGTTCAAGAAAGCGGTATGTGGTGTACGGGCGGAGAGGGTACTGCATAGAGTATATGCGGTATGCGGGAGTATATACGGGAGTATATGCGGTTTTGGATTTTTTTTATTTCAATAAACTAAATATATATAAAATAATATAGCGAGATCATAAATTAAAATATATAGAGTAGGCACGTACATGTGTGTACTTATAAACATATTAATATGCATGTATGATGCATGGTATGCTTATATATGTATATATGTCTATATATAGAATGTGTTTGTAATATATGTACAAATACTAAAATGTAGGTAAATGAATGTATAAATATATGTATAGTGTGTATAAATGTGAATAAATCAAAATGTATATATACATGCACAAATATGTGATTGTATATTTAGGTATATTGTATATGTATATATACATGTTAATATATCAAAAGGTATTCAAATAAATGTACAAATGCATGTGGAAATTTTTTATATGTATTACAATGTATACATGTAATTCAATGACTATATATCTCAATTTATATATATAATAAAATTTGTGTATATATATATGCATGTATGTACAAAATGCATGAACATTAGTTGTGGGCTTTTCGAAAAGCGGAGTTTAATCGGCCGCTTAATCGGCCAAGCGGGAGTATATGCGGCCCATGACCGCTTAGTGGACCGATTAGTAATATGCGGTGCGGTAGGATGACTGAATAGTATATGCGGGAGTATATGTGGCTGTGCGGACTGATTTCCCGAACAGTGGTTCAAAAATGCTAATGTTGATAAGTCTCTAGGCCCAGACGGATTCAATGTGTGCTTTTACATGAACACTTGGGATATAATAGGCAGTGATGTGTTAAAGATGTAAAGGACTTCTTCCTCGAGGGCAGAATTATAAAGAAGTTAACAAAATGTATGTGGAAGTTATTCCCAAAGTACCTCAATCTACAAAAGTGGAGGACTGGAGACCCATTTTTCACTATAATTTCACCTACAAGATCATCTCAAAGATAATGACTATAGGACTTAGATACATTATGCCTACTCTCATAAGCACAAATCAATGTGCCTTTATGAAAGGTCATCACATTGTTGATGATATACTATTAGAAAATGAACTTGTGAGTGATTTAAAAAGCCAAATGTGAAGGAATAGCTCTATTTGAAAGCTGACCTCAATAAATCTTATGATACCATCCATAGAGAACATATTTTGAATGTCATGAAGGAGATGGGATTCCCACCTTGTTGGCTACATTGGATCAATGAAGGTATGAATATTGTGTCTTTCCAATTTTTGATTATTGGTAGCCCTACACCTATCATTAATGTTTCTAATGGGATTCATCAAGGGGACCCATTAGAACCCTACCTATTTGTTATAGTAATGTAGGATATAACATCTATATTTGAAAAAGCAGTAGGTGATGACTACAAAAAATTGCTTAAGGAAAACAAGCTTGAAGTGTTGCACCTTATTTTTTCATATGACCTCCTTATTTTCACTAAATCATATGACAAAAATGTTTGGGGAAACCAAAGCACTTGAATAATTTTGTTCTAGGTCTAGTCTAAACCTGATTTCAAAAAAAAGTCAACTCTTTCTCAATGCTAGGGCCTAAATGGACTGGAACACAATTGGGTATCATACACATTGACTTCCCTATCAAATACTAAGCTCTCCCTCTGTTCATTGGGAGGCTCACAAAAGCCCACTGCTTGAATCTAGTGATAATACTAAAAAATAACTTAGATTCCAGGAAAATCATAATTCTAAGTATGGTGGGGAGAATGGAGTTGATCATCTCCACCCTTTCAGCATATCATCTCTATTGGAGTAGGATTTTTCCATTACCAAAAGTAGTTGTAGAAGAAATAGAAAGATTATGTAGGAACTTTCTATGGGGAGATAAGGAGGAGGCTAAAAATTTACACTCTGTCTCATGGGATACTATATGTCGACCAAAATAGGAGGGTGAGCTTGAAATCTGAAAAGTTGAAGATTGGATTAGTGTTGGTCTAAGCATAACAATTTGGGACATTGCAAATGACAAAAATACTTTATGGATTTGATGGATTCATAATTATATTCAAGGAACCTCAATTTGGACCTACCAAGCAAAGAAAAACTATATTTGGTTCTAGAGGAGCTTACTACGACATAGAGATCAACTACTACCTAAAGTTTGATTCTCTATTGGCAAAGGGGACAAGATCATGTTGTGGCATGATCCGTGGGTCAATGGACACTTTCTAGAAGAGATCATTGGCACCAGTTTAAAATACAACAGTGGACTAGGAGAGTCCCTAAAGCTAGAAGCTATCATTGACAATGGCAGATGGAATCTACTTGAACATAGAGATATTCAACCCTTGTGCACGAATGTCAACATATCTCTCTCTATGCATGGGACTGACTGATGCCACTTCCAGGGCCTTACAAGCATATCTCTGCAAGGACCCTGGGAACTGAATAGAACAAAACATCCTACATATGATTGGGCCAGATGGCTATGGAGAGAAACAACTCCAAGGAAATTTATTGTCATGATGTGGAGGTAGTTTCATGCAATCCTCACCACCAAATGTTTTCTGTTGAAAAGAGGTTTTGCTCTTGCATCTAGATGTTGCCTCTGTCTAAATAATGAGGAGAATCTGAAACATATTCTTTGGGAATGCAATTTTTTATTGATAATATGGTAGAAAACTCAACCCAAGTTGAGCTACCAGGTGACAAATCTAGAGGACATCACAAAAATAAATAAAAGAAGTGATAAATCCTAGTTATCACTATAGTTTGATACATATGGAACACCAGGAATAAACTCATTTCTGAAGACAAAAAATAGACCCTATTTGAGTCTGTAATTTAATTTTTAGCACATGTGATATATTATTGTATACATAGATCAAGTATAGATCCCTCTACCCATGTATATATTTCAATATGAGCAATAAAAGGAGTTCCATGCTTACTAATAAAAAAATACTTGGAAGCAATTATCCTTATAAGAATGAATGAGGAGATCAATCATATATGTGGCTTACCAATAAGAGCAACGGACGGAATGAAATAGGTGTCTTATGAAGAATCACAAGTAACATATAAATCATTTATGCAAAAATAAAACATGATGAACCTACTTAAATGAAGATGATGAGAAATGCATGAATCCCAATGCCTACTATTATGGGTGGAATGATGCATGTATTGAAAATATAATAAAATGGGTGAGAGTGAAGAAAAGAAAAAAATATATATCATGTGAATGTTTCCATTTCTTTGTAAAGTAGAATTCCAACCAGAATTTAGGGCATCCTTTATCCTCTTTATTTCATAACATCAAGTTTTTCTCTTTTTTTCATTGGCTCCCTATTTTAGAATGGTAGAAAGTTATGCTTGGGATTCACTAACATACCTCCACTACTATAGAACCTATCTTTAGTGTCGGTTATTTAAAGCCTTTAGTGTCGGTTTATAAGCGACACCTATGTGGGCGACACTAAAAGTCCACCCATTAGGCGTCGGTTCCAAAACCGACGCCCAAACTCTTCGCGCGCCATCAGAAGTGTGCTATCATGGGACAATAGGCGTCGGTTATTAGATAAGAAACCGACGCCCAAAACTTTTGCGCCACAGAAAGGGCGCCAGCTTGGCCACTATCAATGTCGGTTATTTACAAATAACCGACGCCATATATTAGGAAATAGACGTCGGTTGTTACAAATAACCGACATTAGAACATTATGTGTCGGTTTTTTTACAAAAAACTGACGCCCAAACCTGCGCCATCTTGGCCAGGGCCGTGTTGTCCAGCACAGCCGTGTTGTTAAGGAATAGACGTCGGTTTATTGTAGGAAAACCGACACTATATCATTATGTGTCGGTTATTTACAAATAACTGACGCCTATTATTTTTTTTTCCTGTCAGTCTGCAGACCTGCTGTGGCTGGTCGTAGGATGAGAAACTTGTTCAGTTCAGTTATGAACTGCAGGTTTTACGACATCCATTGATATCAGCCGACAATAGGCCGCAAACCTACAAAATTAACAATAAAAGAGTTCCATTCATTCACACATTTATAAACATTCACACATATATTATAATTCAGAAATTCATTTACAAAGTATCATTGTTTAGTCATTATTCGCTATCAGGATCCCAATTATATTTTAAAGCCCCCACTAATTGTATGGCTATTGCTCATTCTTCGATTACTTCATTTAATTCTCCCATCGTATAGGGAGCATTAACATTTGGTAAGTCCTTTCCTGTAATGGGGTCAGCTTTAAACATCTGTAAAGAGAATGATGTATATATATAATTAATGAGCTATAAATAAGATTGATATATTTCGATCATATTATCTAATGAGACTATATAATACCTGAGCAATACATTCGATATCCAGTGTGGCATGTTTGATTATCATGTGCATATATCACATCACATAGTATCCACATGCCCATCCGTTGTCTTGTGTAGCACACTATAAATTCAAACATACAAAATATTAACAAATACAACTAATTAAGCATTGTTCACATAAATAATATATACATATATTGCAGTCGGGAACTTACGTTCACGTTCTTCCAAATTATTGGCTGGTTCTTTTTCGTGGGGACCTTTCCTCCAGCCTTTTTGTACTCCTCAAAACCCCTACATGTTAATGTAACACAGAACATTGTAATTAAATAGTAATGTAATAACATATGTTAACGGATATGAAAAATGAAATATTTCTCACCGAAATATTGCCATTTTCATTATGTGTCCAAATCTTGTATTCAATTTACCCCCCTTAGGATCTAGATAATACACAGTGAACGTCTCGGGGGAAATAACCAATAACTCCCAATGCTTACCCCTAGAGGAAAAAAAGTTAAAAATTAATAACTCAAAATCCACAGTAAAATGTAATTTTCTTAAGTCCAAATTATAATAAGCAAAGTAAACTTACTCTACATTGAATGGAGCCATTATCACCGTCTTCTTTTTTACAGAAAAAATTGAAAAAGCCTCACAGCAAAAAGTGAAAAAGCCTCACAGCAAAAATTAAAAAAGCCTCACAGCAAAAATTGAAAAAGCCTCATTCATTTCATTTCTTTTTTTAAGGGTATGGATGTGTATCACTGCACTCTACTTTCATAAGAAAACAATAACCACATGATGTAACATGAATAATGCAAAAGGTATGCAATCTACATGCAATTGTTATGCAACTAGATGATATGCACACAAGTTGCTTATGAAAAAAAATACATTTTGTAACTAATGCATCAAAAGATAAAACAAACTATCATGTCACATATCATGCCATGCAATGCAATTAAAAGGAAATGATTCGGGTTACTCGATCATCTTATGGTGGTGGATCAAACTGGATGGAAAATGGATGGAATCACATAATTAAGAGACAATGATTTTCTTGAACTATGATATGTCCCTCTACTACTGACCTATGTAAAAGGTAACCTTAGGATTTCTTTCTGAAATTTCAATTTATGGTCCTGCTAATTTTTTTATCAACTCAGGCTCAAACCCATCTTCATCAACTTCACATGGATAATTAAGATTTCCATTCATATCAAGTGTCCAAAAGTTGACTAACCCATACACTTCCTCTAGGTGGTGCAACTCAAGAAATTTACAACTAAGCCAAAAAAATTAATTTAAAATCCATTGCACTAACATAAGAGAACAAACTCTATAATGAAAAATATATGAATCATGCTTCTACTACTCCACAGTTTCACTAGATAGATTATGGATCCTACAACTTGGAATAATAAAAAATAAAAACAACTTAAAAATAAAATAAAGATAAAGTTGCTTCAACACCCCCCTTAGCTTGAACTTGACTATGTCCTCATAGTCAAAATCCAAACCTAGAGGTGAAACGGGGGTACAAATTGCTCTAAAGGGTGGTGGAAATGGATGATTGGTGGCTTTGTGGATTAAGTTATGCAAGAATATATCCCTATTATTGGTGACAATAACTTGTGTCTTGGTGGTCCCAAGAGATGACATTCTCTATCCATATTTGATCATGATGAGTTGGTTCCACCGACATGGGTGTCGGTGGTATCGACAACCTTTTTCTAAAGCTCTATGAATTTTGCTGATAAAATTTGATAGTATTGACTTTCTTTCCTGGATTCCTGTGATTTTTTTGAGAAAAGTTAGTAGTACTGACTTTGGTGTTGGTAGTATCGACTTTCTACAGACTTTTACCTACTAAGGAATCGGTAGTACTGACTTTTTGTCAATAGTATTGACTTTGACTCTGCATGCACACCAAACAAGAGCATCAATGTACCTTTTTACATCAACAAAAATATAACACGAAAAATATGAAACTAACAAAAAAACCTAAAAAATAGTAAATAACAAAAATAAAATTGGGTTGCCTCCCATAAGTGCCCTTGTTTAATGTATTAGACTCAACAAGATGAGTTTTCTTAAACCTGGGTTGTCATGGGATGGTTGTGAAGATTCATATGGATATCGAAACTCCACTCTATCATCGTCTATCCTGAGTGTCAAATAACCTTCACCAATGGTAGTGATCACCTCGATAATCTCCAGCTACGGATCCAAGAAATATTTCCTAGGCAGGCACCATGTAACATGAACATTGGGATGAGCATTTAGATAGGGCACTAATGCATATTTTTTCCTTATATATTAAGCTCAGTTGTTTAAAGAATGTATAGCTTCAAATAGAGGGTAGGACATGTACCCCACTATTCCTCTATTTCCCTTCATGATTGGTGGTAGCTTGGAACAATCTTCCTAATAGGGCACGTGCCCCACTATTCCTCTATTTCCCTTTATGCATGACTGGTGCTAGCTTGGAACAAACTCCCTAATAGCATCTCTGATCCTCATATCTCATTCATATCCATGACCAAAAAATAAATAGGAAAAATGAATTTATAGAGTTTGACTAGAATATCCTTGCATATCCCATACGGCCTTACAATAGATTTATCCACCAACTCGATTGTCATGGATGTTTTTGTTGGTTGCTTCAAACTCAACTTTCAAAATGTTGAGAGAGGGATGAGATTTATGCTCTCCCCAGTGTCATATTGTGCTTGTTGGAAATGTTTTTTGCCTATGGAATAAGGAATGTAGAAACATCCTGGATCTTTTCTCTTCATAGGAAATCTTCCCTAGATCATTGCACTCATCACTTCATCAACACATAAGACATTTGTATCTTTTATCCATATTTTCTTATTGTTGATATCCTTCAAGAATCTCCCATATGTAGGAATTTGCTCTATCGACTCCATGAGTGGGATGTTGATGTGGAGCTTTCAGAATATATCAAGGAATCTCTTGAACTTCTTTTCCTCCTTTCTCGACTTTAGAAAATATGAGAATGGCACATCTGGATTTTCTATACACTTGTACAAAGGAATATAAGGAACATTAGGGATCTCCTCCCCTAAGCTTTCTTCAACGCCACCTTTTGGGATAGAATTCAGAATGTCTCCTGTGGGTGGAATGATCGAAGGTTGTTCCATATGAGGTGTGGGTGCCTCCTTATTGATGTGACTATCCCTATACGGACTACAACCTTCACATGTTCTTCCTATAGAGGCACCTTTTTTGGAACTAGGGATTTGTCATGGCAATGGTGAAAGCTTGAAGTTCATTGTCTTGCAACAACAGAGTAGATGTGCTAACCTTGTCACTTGTTGTTAACTTGGTGTTCACCGACGTGCTTGTGTGAGCATAGCACACTAGCATTCTGCATCCCCCTGGTTTTCCATATAGGTTGTGGGGGTATAGAACTTTTGGCACATACACCCAACCCGACTCTGGAGTGTGCTTCTTTGGTGACTCCTAAATAAGATGCTCTGGCTCCTTGACTACAGAGATATACTTTTCTTGGTGATGTTGATCAGTTGTCTTTGCATTCCTAGGAAATCCTTATTTTATGGGCTTCTTCATGGAGGCCACCTCTACTGTCAGGTGAGAAATTTGATTTTTTATGTTTTGGATATGCACCTCATGATTTTGCTGCACCCATTTTGTATGGTCTAGTAAGATCTTATTATGACTCACTAGACTACCTAACATGTCATTAATTTTATCTATATTACTTGGGGCCCTATCCTATTTAATATTGTTGTCCCAAGTACACACAATCCTCCTCCTCACCTCCAGATGAGGTGCCATATTTTTTCTAAAACATCCTTGTGAGGTAGTCTAGCTTCTCACTCAATGCCACTATGACTTTAGACTCTCCAAGACTTTTAACAGTTGTTGGAATTTCTCTTTCATCTCCCCATGACTGACTTTTAGCCATGTTCTTTAGAATCTCATGACACCTGGAAGGCACGTTGTTGAGGAAAAATCCAAAACGAACACTATCAAGTGTGGTCCTATCTCCTTGTTGCAGCCCATAGTAAAGGGTCTTTGCTTGTCCATAGAGATCAATCCCATGATGAGGAACCTTCCTCAATATGTCCTGGAACCTTTCCCATGCTTTAGAATATGACACTTCTGCTTGATGCTTGAAATTGTAGATCTTCCTAAACAACTCATTTGTCTTCTAGGGTGGAAAGTAACGCTCAAAGAAGATGTCTATCATCTGATCCCACATTTCTATTGACTCTGGAGATAGGTTGAGAAACCATGACTTTGCATTGTCTGTCATTGAAGAAGGAAATAGTTTTAGATATATAACTATATTTGGAACCATGTCAATCTTCACCATATCGCATCTCTCAACAAAGTTTTTGATGTGCGTCATTGGGTCCTCAGTGATATGGCCATGGAATTCTTGTGATTTAACCAGTGCCACCAAGCTAGGGTCTATCTTTTAGATGCCCACATTAAAATCCTACCCATTTATTGGGCCCAACTAAGCTATTGTAGATGATGCCTTGATCTTTTCCTGGATGGTCTATTCTTCAACTTTTGTGTAACCCATCTCTACTATTGATATTGGTGGAATCTCAGGTAGTAGAGTCTGAATTAACCTAGATACAGATCCACTGTACTCTTGTGCTCTATGTAAGAAATATTCCTAAAATGCACTCTATGGAGATGAGCCTCTATAATCAGTTCTTCTCATCTACACCATGCACTAGTACCTAAAAAGTAATGAAATCTAAATGAGAACACAGTAGTAGCCATTGAATGAGTATTTATAATTCATCTTTGAAATATTTAAGAAAAATAAAAATAAAAGGTTGGCCTAGAGTGATCGAACACAGCACTCGTAGTGTTGGACACATCGTTTTCCCTTGGAATGACGCCAAAAACTTGATGTGCATATACTACACATCAAAATGCAAGTGCACATATCAATGTAATATAAACCTACAGAGGCCCGAATATCAAACATCGGGAAAACGTGTACCTAGAAACAACTACTAATAATGACACAATCAGCTAAGCAAGAAAAGAGTGACTTGGTTGAATTAATAACTAAATTGTAAGAATTAAACTAAGATTACTGGCTGTAATCACAAGTGGAATGAAATTCCTTAGGATTGTGGTTTCACCACAGCTCACATTGCAATTAACATCTTTTCATAAATATTAATCTCTCCTAACCCTAGACAAAGAGACTTGTAGCAAGAATCACCCACTATCACAACATAATTCACTCCCTATTCTAATGCCAATCCCACTCTCGTAGCAATTGTGTTATTAGTTTTATGTTTTATCGAAATCTTTGGGTTATTCTCTTCACATTCGTAATCCCTTTCTCAAGGTGAGATATAAATGTGTAAATCTATGAATTTTCCAACCCTTAATTACTCTCTTAAAGCAATTAACGGTCTAAACAACTACCTATGGTGATCAAGCATAGATAATTTGTGATGCTCTCATAGAAATATGTCCAGAAATTAAGAGAAACATGTACATTAAATCATAATTGTCAATTACAATACAAAATCGAGCTACTCCCAGATCCTCGGGAACAAGGGGATAAGCACCCACATGATCTTAGTTACTTTACACATAAAAAATGAACAAGAGAAAGAAAAAAACATCAATAACAAGGAAAAAACCCTGGAGAAAGATGGTATGGATGGTTCCTCCCAATGAAAGCAATGATTTGATGTCTTCTGACTACACACCGGGCCACCGGAAGTGCACAAACTACCTGGAACGTTGCTTTCTCCACTCCTTTCTCTCTTCTCCTTTCTCTTATGTCATACAACTAAATATGACATGATAATTAGGTTTGGATGCACCCCTTAAGTCGTAGAAGTGACTTAAGGAGAAATTAATTCCTAGTTGTCGGATTAATTGTGATTCTAGATCTTATTTGATCCCTCTAAGTCGGTACTACTGACTGGGTGTCGGTAGTATCGATGTCGTCAATAAGTTGTGGCTCCTTATGTAGTTATCAACAGTATCGAGTTGATGTCAGTAGTAATGAGATTTCCCAAGAATTTCTAAGTCCTCTCTATATGGTTGTTGATAGTACTGACTTTCTTCATCAGTACTATTGAGTTTTCTCGATTTTACTTGTTTCTTCTAATCAAGTGTCGATACCTCTGATAGGTAGGTTGGTAGTACCGAGCTATGTAGTTTCTTGTAGATTCACCTAAAATTCTACAAGTATGAACATAAGCTCCCAAATAATAATGAATCTATCAGGAACATTAAAAACACATATGTTTGATGCATTAAGTGTCATGGACTAATGATGATAAACAATGCACAAATGATATCAAATATGAACAATAAGTGCACAAAAATCCATAATAAACAACTTGTGAGAACAAAAATTATTCAGTGCATCAGGTGCTTGTTGTGTGAGGGTTTGAGCACATGTTTCCTGATGAGTTTGTCAATGTTCCCCCTCCTAGAGAGATTCACATTAAGATCAATATGGTTCCTAATACACAGCTGATAGCGCAGGCACCGTACATGATGGCACCAGTTGAGATGCAAGAGTTGAAGAAGCAGTTGAAAGAGCTACTAGAGAAGGGTATATCCAACCAAGCACTTCCCCTTGGGGTGCTCCAGTGTTGTTTGTCAAGAAGACTGATGGTTCTATGAGGTTATGCATCAATTACCGGTAGTTGAACAAGGTGACAATAAAAAACAAGTACCCTTTGTCATGGATAGATGATCTATTTGATCAGTTGAGAGGTGATGCAGTGTCCTCTAAAATACATCTAAGCTCAGGATACCATCGTTGGTTGATCAAGGCAGATGACATACCCAAGTCAGCTTTTAGGAGTAGGTATGGTCACTATGAGTTTGTGGTTATGCCATTTTGGCTAAATGATGCACCAACAATATTCATGGATCTGATGAATAGAGTGTTCTAGTCTTATCTTAATCAGTTTGTAGTGGTGTTCATCGATGACATCCGGATATACTCTCGAGACAACCAGCATCATGAGTAGTATTTACTCTTAGTGTTGATGTTGTTGAGGCAACAAACATCATACGCCAAGCTCAGCAGGTGTGAGTTCTGGATGAAGCATGTGCCTTTTCTTTGGCACGTGATATCTACTAGAGGATTCTATGTGGATCTGAAGATGGTTCAGTCTGTGTTAGAATGGGAGTATCCAAAAACACTGATGGACGTTCCTAGTTTCCTAGGCTTGGCAGGCTACTACATGTGGTTTATTAAGAACTTTAGTGTCATATTGTTACCCCTAATGAAGCTGACAAGGAAAGGTGTGTCATTGTTTGGGATGACATGTTTTAGGGTTCTTTCCATCTTTTGAGGTAGAAGATGACCAGTGCACTAGTGTTAGTGTTGACTAAGCAAGGAAAAGGTTATATTCTCTTTTTTGATTCATCGAATAATGGTTTGGGTTGTGTGTTGATACATGATAAGAATGTGATTTCTTTTACTTCTCTAAAGCTCAAGAAGCACAAGGATAACTACCTAACACATGATCTGGAACTTATAAAGTGGTCCATGCTTTGAAGATTTGGAGAGACTATCTTTATGGAGAGAAGTGTCAGATCTTCACCGACCACAAGAACCTTCTTTACATCTTCTCAAAGCAGGAGTTGAATATACGATAGTGATGCTGGATGGAGTTGATCAAAGACTATGATTGTACAATAGACTATCATCAAGAGAAGGAGAATGTGGTGGAAAATGCTTTGATCAAGAAGTCTTCTTTGTCATCCTCTGTTGACAAGGTACAGTTGTGTTCCTAGGAGTGCCACAAGAGAGATATGTTGGTGTCGTTATGTTAGATGAATGTGAAGTAAGAAGTTTCATTGTTGGTAGGCTTATTGGCACAGTTACAGGTGAAACCCACATTGAGACATAAGATTAGAGATGTGCAGTGGGATGATATAGTGATACAACGATCGAAGCATATTTTGGCAATGAGATGCGTGATTGATTGCATGAGTCAGAGGATGAGAAAGTGTGTTTCAACAATAGGGTAGTCATTTCTGATGTTCGTGGTTTGAGGAAGTTGGTTTTGGAGGAGGCTCACTCCTCAATGTATGTTATGAATCCAAGCAATACTAAGATGTACCCCAATCTAAAGGATCTATATTAGTGGCTTGGTTTGAAGCATGACGTGGATGAGGTCGTGGCAAGGTGCCTTCTATGTCCGTAGGTCAAGGCTAAGCATCAGAAACCTACAGGGATGTCGCAACTCTTACCTATACCATAGTGAAAATTGGATCATATCACTATGGACTATGTGGTTGGTCTTCCTTGGACAACCAATGGTCATGATTCCACCTGGGTGATAGTTGATTGGTTGACTAGGTCAGTGCATTTCCTTCTTATGAAGATGACGTATACAGCTGAGAAGTTGGCACAAGTGTACGTGGATGAGATAGTCTGTTTGCATGGTATCCCAACTACCATAGTGTGGCATCCAACACACAAAAACAAGATTTACTTAAGAGGAAGTGAATCATTGCAAAGGATTACTAACAATTAAAACTTTTTGCAAGAGATCCAAACATAGGAAGTCTCTTCCATCAAGAACCATTGTATAACATTTACATTCTGGTTCAAATGTACATAACATGTACCATCTCTTCTCGAGGATTACAACATCAGCTGTCCTATTAACATTATGTACATACAGCATAATAATCTTGAGGCATCAAGCCAAAACCTCAGATCAATTTATTTAAGAAAACACTGACGAAAAACTCCGAGGACCTGAGAGTACAGAGACGACACATAGGACTTTCTAGATACATAACTTGATAGAGAGTATCTCCACCTGAGATATCACTATTGTCCCTGATGTTACTGCTATTTTATTTTCCCTGCAAAAGGATTTCTGCTTCTGTGTCCGCGTCCACCTAAAAATGTAGGATCCCACGGGGGTGAGAAAATTGTAAATTTCCCCAACGCGAGATATAACTCTCCGCCAAAACATTGTTATAGCATTTTATTAAAATAAACTGAGCATAAGGATTTATATATAGTTAACAGAAAATAAATCACTATATGAACAGAGTGAAGTAATCTCCTTTCCCAAGGAGAACATTGTATCTACTCATGGTAGAATTAGAGTTCATCCATCTACTTGTAATGAATACAAACAGATATGAATAACATCAGTGAACTAGAGTTGCTTGAAAGAAATATAACATCATTTAATAAATTTCCGTATTCGATCCTTAAGCAAACATGCTATACGGCTGATTTCATTTTACAATCACACTTATGCCCTGAGGAGATGAGGTATACCTCTCATACTCCAACCGACCACTGCAAAGTCAAAATCGGTACCATACATAAGTCAATGGAAGAGTCAGATTCCCACGACCTCCCACATCCCGGTCAGTGCAGGACCACAAGCAGGACTTATGTTAACTGCTCAATATAGCTTTCCAGGGTATACTGGAAACTTTGCTATAGAGTTATAGCATCAACTGCACTCTCATCGGCAATCGAGAGATTTAATGTTTATCTACATCCACCCAACATTAAGTATTATTGGGAGATGTGTACGGCATCTGTCCCAATCATCGGGAGATTTGTGATACATCCATCCTGACACATGAAGGATTGAGAGGTTTAATGTTTTCCTTCCCTCAATTTCTTCACCGAACATAAGGATATTTTTGCCCATTTACCCCCACATATTCAAAATATGTGTTCCAAGTTTTGCCGCAGAGCACCCATTTCACTATCACCTTATTACTGACGATGATGGATCTATGGTCAAGGCTCTACATGATATGATTTCACTTGATTAATTAGGTACATTTTCACCTTCTTGTAGCATCAGCCAAATTCTCAAACATGACTTATAATAACAATGCAATAAAGAGACATGTACTATTTTCATCAAATACTTATGAGTCTTTAAAAGACCTTGGGAACTCAATCCCTCATTTCAATACTGGGAATTATCATCCCATCACAATCTTATTACGATGATCATATGGTTCTAGGTATTCAAACCCTTATCTCATCATTTAGCATCATTACCATCTATTAGGAAACTATCACCTTCAGGTCATCTGACCAAGGAATTCATGATACTTGTTACACAAGCATCACACATGGCTCACAAGGCCACAAAGTGTCTTGTCACCTTTTTCTAGGCAACAACTTACTCATATGACTCATAAAATCCATGCACATTTGTTACTTTTACTAATCAACAACAACATTAAGGCACATAAGGCCAATCAACATTTATTATATTATTGTCACAACTCAAATCTGGCTATGTTCATCATCTCATATTACATGCATGGTTATTAGACATAATAACAGTCATACAAGTCATTCATCACATCATGTGATACAATAGTAACACCATTATTACTTTACCAGGAATTAGGGTTTACTATCAAATATGACTTTTCATTCCCTTTACCCCAAATTAGGGTTAGGGTTTCCCATTTCTCATTAATTAGGGTTTCATGATTATATTATCTGTCCAACCCTTAATTCATTATTCCATACCTCTAAGGCATTCAAAGAGATCATAAATAATTACTCAAGATCATTACTTTCATCTTATAGCATTAACGATCATCAATTAAAGGTATGCGTTCATTTCTCATCCTCATCATGGTATGACTACATCATACTCATTAATTTGGCTTAACCCCATTCTCAAGGTACATGAGTCAACACTTATCAAAGTGCATCAACTCATTACATTTCATTGTAATAGTTACATAACACACTTCATATGTTTCTTACCCAAATATATTGGATTTAAAATGCATCAAGGTATATAAACCCTGAAATGTTGAATGTGATAACTATCATATCTTGATGTATCACTCTTCTCATCATTTCAGACTCTCTTGAGTTAACCAACTTATCTTGTATTAAGGTATTTCCCTCTTAATACTTTCAATTACTGACCTGACACCTTTAGCATGTAATGCATAGGCCACACATTAGAATTGTCCAACCATCTTTAATGATATGGACTTGTCTAATGATAAATACATTGCTTACAATAAGGTTGCTTATAATCAACCACTTGAAATATTTCACCTTTATAAGGTAATTTCTTCTATCTCATCATTAGGGTTTTCTTATACCCTTACCTAAAATTAGGATTATGATTTATTATCACATTGCCCAGAATTAGGGCTTTATGTATTATGACTCCAAATTAGAGTCTCACATACCTTCATCCTTCTTAGGGCCTCTCATCACAACATAGTATTAGAGCATCATGTGGTGTTAATACTTAGTCAGGGTTTCTCATGGTATCACCCTCAACTAGGGTTTCTCATGGAATCACCCTCAACTAGGGTTTCTCATGGAATCACCCTCAACTAGGGTTTCTCATGGAATCACCCTCAACTAGGGTTTCTCATGGAATCACCCTCAACTAGGGTTTCTCATGGAATCACCCTCAACTAGGGTTTCTCATGGAATCACCCTCAACTAGGGTTTCTCATGGAATCACCCTCAACTAGGGTATCATATATCATTACATGACATCACCCTAGATTTGATTCTCACATCACATCATCACATCAATGTTCCATATACATCATTCTAACTTAGGGTTTCTCATGGCATTACCCTAGAATATGATTTCACATGGAATCATCCTCAACTAGGATTTCCACTATAGTTACCCACAATTTGGGTTTACTATTCATCTCCATAGGATTTCCTTCAATTGTCCATAATTAGAGATTCACTATTCATCCAAATTAGGGTTATCATTACCCTAAATTAGAGTTATACATATCATTACCCTAGATTAGGGTTACATCCTCACCCTGGATTAGGGTTTCATTTAGAATTGCCCTCAATTAGGGTTAGAGTTCAATAACCCTATCAATTAGGGTTTATATTCATGATTAGGGTTTCATGATCTCTTTACTAAGGATCATACCCTTAATCACCACATGAATCATATTCATGTATGAATTCCATTCTTTCATCCTCTCAACTTGATTAGGTCATATCAACCCTTCAATCAAGTACATACAACTATGATTGACATAGTCTACTAAATTGTTATTCTTATAGTGATTAGGGTTTACCCCTTTAATAGTACTAATCATTTAGGTACTTATAGGTATTTAACCTTTGTACCATCTTTGATTACCATCACTATCAATCATTGGATCATTGGAACAATCATTACCTTCCATTACCAAGTGATTGAATCACCAACAACCTTCAATCGATTTTGAGGTTTCATCACCAAATGGTTTTGAAACCGTTTGACCTCAAAACGGTTTTGAAACCATTTGACCCCAAACGGTTTCAAGACCATTTGCGCCAAATCAGTCTGAAAAACGCAAGGGTTCATGAGATACATTCATCAATTGGTTGATCATGATGAGCAACATTGAAACCTTCAATCAATTGAGTTATTGAGGATCAACCATTATTGACCCTTGGATATTTAATCCTTCAAATCACCACCTTTGACGTCTTGAGGTGCTTGACCTCCAAATGGTTTTGAAACCATTTTCCCATCCCATCATCAAAATCCATGACATCTGATTAGGGTTTGGATCATTGGATTGATTATCAAATCAGCAATTGATTGCATTTCAATTTGGTATCTTTGGATCTTCAAATACCCAACCATACTCAACCCTAGACCCCCAAACCGTCTTGGTTGACCTACAAACGGTTTTGAAACCGTTTAGGTGATCCCCAAACAGTTTTGAAACCATTTGGGTTAATCAACCCAAAGATTCAACACAATCAATTACAAAATCAGCACTTAACCCGATTAGGGTTTACTACTTGGTGATTAACTATGCATTGAATTAATCAATTGGATCCTTTAGATTGTCATCCAAAATGCATTAGGTTTTTTACCTCAAATGGTCAACCCTCCTAAATGGTCAACTCCCTTAAACAGTTTGGGTCTCAAGTCACCAAACAGTGTTGAAATCGTTTGGTCTCCAAACGGTTTGGTGAAACCGTTTGGACCAACAAGTTGAAACCATTTGCACTTGATATTTGGGGAGGTGTGTTCTTATGATGATTTCATCATCATCAATCTCTAAACTCACTAAACTTGTTGTGATTTTCATGGTGATTGCATCAATCAACCAAATCAATTATCGTGAATGAAGAAAGGATCATTATTTGTTAAGGAATTGAATGCAATAACAAAATTAGGGGTTCAAGTTATAAAACCCGCCTCCAATTGAGATCCAAAGCTCCAATCTCACGTCAACAATGGTGGATGCAACTCCTTTCACCATTCCAAGTCTCATCCTCAAGCTTTGAGTGAAAAGGAATGGTTAGAAGTGAAGATGGGATCGAGATATGAAGAAATTATGCATTGTTTTATGATTTCCACCATGAAATCAAGAAGAACGAAGGCCAAGAAGCTTACCAACAGGTTGGGGGTCGTCTTCCTGCTTTTCCTAGCTCCCTTGGTCGTTTTTTCAAGAAAGGAGAAGAAAGGGGTCCGAAAAAGTTCTTAGTTTAAGTGGTAAAGGCTCTTTTATAAGAAAATCAATGAGAGAGAAAATGTTTTATTAAAATCTTTTAATTCCAAAATTGTTGCCACCACTTCCCCCTTGGTTTCTTGCATTAAAAGGAATCTCTATATCCACATATCTCCCTTCCATTATCCATGAATTAAGGGAAAAGAAATTAAGCACCTTAACCCTTATAATAGTAATATCCATTTTTGAGTGGAAATTCTTTTTCTTATAATAAGGTGAGTGGAATTTTCACCTCCTTAGGATATTTCGTGGTCCTTCCAAATCTCAATGACGTCCACACACATATGAATCCAAACATTTTAATGTTGGTTGAAGGCCATTTAATTAATACATTTATTTTTGTACTAAATTGAATTAGGGTTTCAATTAAGATTAAATCTCGATTATTTTAATATCAAGATTCTCTCTCCTCCAACTTAATTCAAATGAGGTGCCCCTCTCATTTTATTTGCTCTACATGATGCCAAGAAACATTAGGGACCTTATTGAAGTGGTAATTTGCATATTGAACCCTAGGTTTTGGGTAAATTGGACATTACACCAAAACTAGGTTTTAATGCACAAACACTGCTTTATCAGCTCTTTCTTGGTACTCAGGCTTCCATAAGACATACCTCTACATAATTCTCACTCTCATGATGCTTCAACCCATGAGGAACATATTATCATGCACAATTTGCAATTTAACTCCTCAACTTGGGTAATTTACACTTTAGTCCAAATCAAGTAAAACATTATTTCAACATTATTCAAAAAGGACTAAAATTGAAATATAAGTTCCTCTTAAGACCTAATTACTTTTCACAAGATAATATTAAGAATATAATCATATTTCTTAATCAAAACACCTAGGGTTAAAGCATAACCCAGGTCAGGGATGTTACAAATTATAAACCCCTAACAAGGATTTCATCCCCGAAATCCCAGATAAAGGAAGACAGAT
This sequence comes from Alisma plantago-aquatica, assembly GCA_963693085.1. NCBI lineage: Eukaryota > Viridiplantae > Streptophyta > Magnoliopsida > Alismatales > Alismataceae > Alisma > Alisma plantago-aquatica. The sequence continues at coordinate 1,044,763,251 of OY856411.1, read as the reverse complement.
GTTATTCAATCATCATACTATCTAGTCTTCACATAACATATCCTTATTATGGAGACACCATACAACTTTGATCAGCACAAAATGTTTCCATACAAGATTCTCATAGAATCAACACACAAGACACATGCTCCACTGTTCTTCATCATTGACTGTGGAATTAATTTTTTTGTGTCAAGTAACACTTTTCTTGTTTAGAGAAACATAATACATTCTTTATTAATATCATGTTTATGCAGAGCATAAACCCCTAACATATGATGTTCATACTATTTTATATAATCAAACTAATTTCATAGTTGACCACTCCAGGTAGCCAACATAAACCATCTGATATTTCTCAGATACCAGAATCTTTCACTTTGGTATCTATCACATGTGTTGAAAATACATCACATATTTATCTTCCTTTCATCTTGGAACATTAATTGTTACATATGTCTTCACCTTGGAACTAAAGTCCAAGATAAACTGATACTTTTCTAAGTATCCATAACATGAACATTTTTATCTTATGCACATCAAGTGTCCTAAGACCCACTTGATTGTCATGTCCCTGAAAGGAAAGAAAACAAGGATTCATATTCCTATTTTTAATTCATGTATTTTCAACTATTCATGAACCATTTACTCTTTATCTCATCCTAGGTTCGTTGCCCTCAGCATAGGAATTTATAAGGATGATTACATAACATTATCCCTTTCTTTATTGTTATCTAGCATGTTTATGATCATCTCATGATCTCATCACATTTCCCATTTCCTCATTATGGGAAAGATGTTTATTATACTTACATCTTTATTGAATAGGGTTTATCTCCCTTATTTTTATTCTTATCTTATGAGGAGTACACTTTTAGTTCCTCATACCAACATTCTCATCTGAGATTCTCTCAAACTTCTCTTTCTTATGCTTATGACACACTTTTCATTCCATATTTCTAATTTCATGATACTCATTAGATTGTCTCAGAATGACTACTTGATCAGAGCAATCAAAAAGACAACAATCTAAGAGTTTCCATACTCACTTTATCATGAATAGTTGTATACCTGGCCAGGGTATATAAATACTGAGATTAAGTGGTATGCACTCTGTATACTATCATATTCCTTCTTTTTCATATTATCACAAGCATAAGATCTAACATCCCTGGATTTTATCCAGGCATCTCTTCTGTAACTCATCTTTTCTCATAGAGGTAAGATCAACATAAAACATTTGTGATGTTCTACTAAGCAAATTGTAAGTCCTCATAGGACTAAACAAGGAAAACTCAATCAATTACTTTCTTAATTAATCTAGGAATTCATAAAATGACATATTAGAATGATATTATTTTGTCTAACTTGTCATGATTCATGGATTATTTACTGCCTCAAGATGACTCTACCTCAGAGGTTGATTCACCATAACATTTCTGGCTGAACAATCTCTTGCCAGATGTCCTACCTGTCTACGTTGGTAGCAAATTCTAGGTGCTAGATGCAGCCTAGAAGATTCCTTACCCTTTCTGGGTAACCATTGCCTTGGTGCACTAGGCTCTGGTTGTACTGGTGGTATCAAAAACTTCTTCTTTTTGGAACCACTAGGCCTCTGTTCCTAGATTTGGATAGGCAGTTTCTCAATTATCATCATATTTTTCTTCTCTGGACAATATCTTCTGATATGTCTAGGTTTCCTGCACTTGTGGCAGACCCTAATTTTAGGTTGTAATCTATTCCATCCATCACTATATATTGATTCAACAGGCTGAGGTTGAGCATAGACTCGATTTTAGTCCAGAACTTCATCATTCCTTATTGCTTCAACCTACTGATGTTGATCATAAATCATGTTGATATCCAAAACATCATCATTATGAGCTGGTAATCTAGGTTACATTGCCAATGCTTGATCCACTATATACATTATTGTTGCCCTAAATTCTCCAATAGTAACACTTAAAGAAGGATTTCTTATTATAGTTGGATTAGCTAGGGGATTCTTAGGCAATTGTCTCTCTCTTGCCTGCTCCCATGCACCTCTTCTTGGTGCAACAACCTCCTCATGTGACCGAGTCATCTTTAAGTTCTTCTTCTCTTATACGGGTAGAAGACACTATCAGATATACTAGATGACACTAGAACAGACTCTACTACCTTAGTCCTATGTCTCTGTAGACTCAATGAACCTAGAGTTCTGATACCAACTAAATTTTGGCATCCAACTCACAAAAACAAGATTTACTTAAGCAGAAGCGAATCATTGCAGCGGATTACGGAAAATCACTAAAAATTAAAACTTTTTGCAAGAGATCCAAACATAGGAAGTATCTTCCATCAAGAACCATTGTATAACATTTACATTCTGGTTCAAATGTACATAACATGTACCATCTCTTCTCGAGGATTACAACATCAGTTGTCCTATTAACATTATGTACAGACAGCATAATAATCTTGAGGCATCAAGCCAACACTGACTAAAAACGCTGAGGACCTGAGAGTACAGAGATGACACATAGGACTTTCTAGATACATAACTTGACAGACAGTATCTCCACCTGAGATCTCACTATTGTCCCTGATGTTACTTCTACTGTCTTTTCCCTGCAAAAGGATTTCTACTTCTGTGTCTGCGTCCACCTAAAAATGTTGGATCCCACGGGGGTGAGACAATTGTAAATTTCCCTAGCGGGAGATATAACTCTCTTCCAAAACATTGTTATAGGAGTTTATTAAAATAAACTGAGAAGAAGGATTTATATATAGTTAACAACAAATAAATCAATGTATGAACAGAGTGAAGTAATCTCCTTTCCCAAGGAAAACATTGCATCTACTCATGGTAGAATTAGAGTTCATCCATCTACTTGTAATGAATACAAACAGATATGAATAACACCAGTGAACTAGAGTTGCATGAAAGAAATATAACATCAGCCAATAAATTTTCATATTCAATCCTTAAGCAAACATGCTATACGGCTAATTTCATTTTACAATCACACTTATGCCCTAAGGAGATGAGGTATACCGCTCATACTGCAACCGACCATTGCGAAGTCGAAATCGGTACCATACATAGGTCAATGGAAGAGCCGGATTCCCATGACCTCCCACATCCCGGTCAGTGCAGGACCACAAGCAGGACTTATGTTAACTACTCAATATAGATTTCCAGGGTATACTGGCAACTTCTCTATAGAGTTACAGTGTCAACTGCACTCTCATCGGCAATCGATAGATTTAATGTTTATCTACATCGACCCGACATTAAGTATTATTGGGAGATGTGTACTACATTTGTCCCAATCATCAGGAGATTTGTGATACATCCATCCCGACACATGAAGGATTGAGAGGTTTAATGTTTTCCTTCCCTCAATTTCTTCATCGGACGTAAGGATATTTTCGCCCATTTACCCCCACATATTCAAAATATGCATTTTGGGTTTTTCCGTGGAGCACCCGTTTCACCATCACCTTATTACTGATGATGATGGATCTATGGTCAGGGATCTACATGATATGATTTCACTTGATTAATTAGGTACATTTTCACCTTCTTTTAGCATCAGCCAAGTTCTCAAACATGACTTATAATAACAATGCTATAAAGAGACATGCACTATTTTCATCAAATACTTATCAGTCTTTAAAAGACCTTGGGAAATCAGTCCCTCATTTCAATACTAGGAATTATCATCCCTTCACAATCTTATTACCATGATCATATGATTCTGGGTATTCAAACCCTTAGCTCATCATTGAGCATCATTACCATCTATTAGGTAACTATCACCTTTAGGTCATCTGACCAAGGCATTCATGATACTTGTTGCACAAGCATCACATATGTCTCACAAGGCCACAAAGTGTCTTGTCACCTTTTTCTAGGCAACAGCTTACTCATATGACTCATAAAATCCATGCATATTTGTTACTTTTACTAAGCAACAACAACATTAAGGCACATAAGGCCAATCAACATTTATTATATAATTGTCACAGCTCAAATCTGACTATGTTCATCATCTCATATTACATGGATGGTTATTAGACATAAAAACAGTCATACAAGTCATTCATCACATCATGTGATACAATAGTAACACCATTATTCCTTTACCAGGAATTAGGGTTTAATATCAAATAGGGCTTTTCTTTCCCTTTACCCAAAATTAGGGTTAGGGTTTCCCATTTCTCATTAATTAGGGTTTCATGCTTATATTATCTGTCCAACCCTTAATTCATTATTCCATACCTCTGGGGCATTCAAAGAGATCATAAATAATTACTCAAGATCATTACATTCATCTTATAGCATTAATGATCATCAATTCAAGGTATGAGTTCATTTCTCATCCTCATCATGGAATGACTACATCATACTCATTAATTTGGCTTAACCCCATTCTCAAGGTACATTAGTCAACACTTATCAAAGTGCATCAACTCATTACATTTCATTGTAATAGTTACATAACACACTTCATATGTTTCTTACCCAAATATATTGGATTTAAAATGCATCAAGGTATATAAACCCTGAAATGCTGAATGTGATAACTATCATATCTTGATGTATCACTCTTTTCATCATTTCAGACTCTCTTGAGTTAACCAACTTATCTTGTATTAAGATATTTCCCTCTTAATACTTTCAATTACTGACCTATCACCTTTAGCATGTAATGCATAGGCCACACATTAGAATTGTCCAACCATCTTTAATGATATGGACTTGTCTAATGATAAAGACATTGCTTATAATAAGGTTGCTTATAATCAACCACTTGAAATATTTCACCTTTATTAGGTAATTCCTTCTATCTCATCATTAGGGTTTTCTTATACCCTTACCTAAAATAAGGATTATGATTTATTGTCATATTGCCCAGAATTAGGGCTTTATGTATTATGACTCCAAATTAGAGTCTCGCATATCTTCATCCTTCTTAGGGCCTCTCATCACAACATAGTATTAGAGCATCATGTGGTGTTAATTCTTAGTCAGGGTTTCTCATGGTATCACCCTCAACTAGGGTTTCTCATGGAATCACAATCAACTAGGGTTTCTCATGGAATCACCCTCAACTAGGGTTTCTCATGGAATCACCCTCAACTAGGGTATCATATATCATTACATGACATTACCCTGGATTTGATTCTCACATCACATCATCACATCAATGTTCCATATACATCATTCGAACTTAGGGTTTCTCATTGCATTACCCTAGAATAGGATTTCACATGGAATCATCCTCAACTAGGATTTCTACTATAGTTACCCACAATTTGGGTTTACTATTCATCTCCATAGGATTTCCTTCAATTGTCCATAATTAGAGATTCACTATTCATCCAAATTAGGGTTTTGTATCTCATTGCCCTAAATTAGAGTTATACATATCATTATGTTGGATTAGGGTTACATGCTCACCCTGGATTAGGGTTTCATTTAGAATTGCCCTCAATTAGGGTTAGAGTTCAATAATCCTATCAATTAGGGTTTATATTCATGATTAGGGTTTCATGATCTCTTTACTAAGGATCATAACCTCAATCACCACATGAATCATATTCATGTATGAATTCCATTCTTTCATCCTCTCAACTTGATTAGGTCATATCAATCCTTCAATCAAGTACATACAACTATGATTGACATAGTGTACCAAATTGTTATTCTTATAGTGATTAGGGTTTACCCCTTTAATAGTACTAATCATTTAGGTACTTATAGGGCTTTAACCATTTTACCATCTTTGATTACCATCACTATCAATCATTGGATCATTGGAACAATCATTACCTTCCATTACTAAGTGATTGAATCACCAACAACCTTCAATCGGTTTTGAGGTTTCATCACCAAACGGTTTTGAAACCGTTTGACCTCCAAATGGTTTTGAAAATGTTTGACCCCAAACGGTTTCAAGACCTTTTAGACTCAAATAGTTTCAAGACCATTTGGGCCAAATCAGTCTCAAAACCGCAAGGGTTCATGAGATACATCCATCAATTGGTTGATCATGATTAGCAACATTGAAACCTTTAATCAATTGAGTTATTGAGGTTCAACAATTATTGACCCTTGGATCTTTAATCCTCCAAAACACCACCTTTGACCATCCATGCGGTCTTGAGGTGCTTTACCTCCAAATGGTTTTGAAACTATTTGCCCATCCCATCATCAAAATCCATGACATCCGATTAGGGTTTGGATCATTGGATTGATTATCAAATCAGCAATTGATTGCATTTCAATTTGGTATCTTTGGATCTTCAAATACCCTACCATACTCAACCCTCGACCCCCAAACGGTCTTGGTTGACCTACAAACGGTTTTGAAACTGTTTGGGTGATCCCCAAACAGTTTTGAAACCGTTTGGGTTAATCAACCCAAATATTCAACACAATCAATTACAAAATTAGCACTTAACACGATTAGAGTTTGCTACTTGGTGATTAACTATGCATTGAATTAATCAATTGGATCCTTTAGATTATCATGCATTAGGGTTCTGACCTCAAATGGTCAACCCTCCTAAATGGTCAACTCCCTTAAACGGTTTGGGTATCAAGTCACCAAACGGTTTTGAAACTATTTAGTCTCCAAACGGTTTGGTGAAACTGTTTGGACCAACAAGTTGAAACCGTTTGCACTTGATATTTGGGGAGGTGTGTGCTTATAATGATGTCATCATCATAAATCTATAAACTCACGAAACCTATTGTGATTTTCATGGTGATTGCATCAATCAACCAAATCAATTGTCGTGAATGAAGAAAGGATCATTATTTGTTAAGGAATTGAATGTAATAACAAAATTTGGGGTTCAAGTTATAAAACCCGCCTCCAATTGAGCTCCAAGCTCACGTCAAAAATGGTGTATGAAACTCCTTTCACCATTCCAAGGCTCATCCTCAAGCTTTGAGTGAAAAGGAATGGTTAGAAGTGAAGATGGGTTCGAGATATGAAGAAATTATGCATTGTTTTATGATTTCCACCATGAAATCAAGAAGAACGAAGGCCAAGAAGCTTACCAACAGGTTGGGGGTCGTCTTCCTGTTGTTCCTAGCTCCCTTGGTCGTTTTTGCAAGCAAGGAGAAGAAAGGGGTCCGAAAAAGTCCTTGGTTTAAGTGGTAAAGGCTCTTGTATAAGAAAATCAATGAGAGAGAAAATGATTTATAAAAATCTTTTAATTCCAAAATTGTTGCCACCACTTACCCCTTGGTTTCTTGAATGCAAAGGAATCTATATCCCCACCGAGCTCCCTTCCATTATACATGAATTAAGGGAAAAGATATTAAGCACCTTAACCCTTATAATAGTAATATCCATTTTTGAGTGGAAATTCTTTTTCTTATAATAAGGTGAGTGGAATTTTCACCTCCTTAGGATATTTCGTGGTCCTTGAAAAGCTCAAGGATGTCCACACACATATGAATCCAACCATTTTAACTTTGTTTGAAGGCCCTTTAATTAATACACTTATTTTTGCACTAAATTGAATTAGGGTTTCAATTAGGATTAAATCTCGATTATTTTAATATGAAGATTCTCTCTCCTCCAACTTAATTCAAATGAGGCGCCCCTCTCATTTTATTAAATTCTAAATGATGCCAAGAAACATTAGGGACCTTATTGAAGTGGTCATTTGCATATTGAACCCTAGGTTTTGGGTAAATTGCACATTACACCAAAACTAGCTTGTAATGCACAAACATTGCTTTATCAGCTCTTTCTTGGTACTCGGGCTTTCATAAGCCATACTTCTGCATCATTCTCACTCTCATGATTCTTCAACACATGAGGAACATATTATCATGCACAATTTTCAATTTAACCCCTCAACATGGGTAATTTGCACTTTAGTCCAAATCAAGTAAAACATTATTTCAACATTATTCAAAAAGGACTAAAATTGAAATATAAGTTCCTATTGAGCCCTAATTACTTTTCACAAGATAAGATTAAGCATATAATCATCTTTATTAATCAAAACACCTAGGGTTAAAGCATAACCCAGGTCAAGAATGTTACCCATAGTGTCTAATGGAGGTCCTCAGTTTACTAGTCACCTTTGGGAACGTCTACATGATTCGATGGGTACGCTGTTGAGGTTCAGTACGGTGTTTCACCCGTAAACAGATGGTCATTCTAAGAGGACTATTTAGACATTAGAGGATCTATTGAGAGCTTGTGTTCTATAGTTTTTGGACAATTGGGATGTACACCTCAGTTTGATAGAGTTTGCATATAACATGTATCAGAGGAGTATCGACATGGAAAGTTATAAGGCTTTGTATGGCAGACATTGTCGGTCTCTATTGTGTTGGTATGAAATGGGTGAGTATCAAATTTTGGGGCATGAGCTTGTACAATAGACAACAGAGAAGATTAAGATGATACGGCAACAACTGAAGGCAGACCAGGATAGGCAGAAGTCTTAGTCTGATAATTGTCAGAGGCCTTTGGAGTTCCAAGTGGGGGATAAGGTGTACCTCAAAGTCTCTCCCTGGAAAGGCATGCAGAGGCTTGGGAAGCAGGGTATTTTGACTCCTAGGTTTTTGGGACTATACCCCATGGAGGCACGTGTTGGGAAGGTGGCTTACAAGTTTGATCTACCTCCAGAGATGGACAAGTTGCATCCAGTCTTCCATGTTTTGATGTTGAGGAAGTGTCATCCAAACACCGAGTTGGTGTTGTAGCCATTGGAGGTTGAGTTGGAAGACGATATGTCGTAGATGGAGGGTCATGTGTTGATCATTGATAGGAGGGTGATGACGTTGAAGAAGAAGGATATAGTATTGTTTAAGGTTTATTCACATCACTGTGGTGTAGAGGAATCCATGTGGGAGTTTGAGGATTAGATGCATAGGAAGTACATGTCTCTTTTCACCTAGGATTTGGGGGTGAAATCCTTGTTGGGGATTTATGGTTGTAAGACCCCTGACCTAGCTTTTTGCTTGATCTTTCTTTCTTAGCATAATTAAATGTTTAAAATCCCTAATCAAATTATGTGATACACCTTAATAACATGTGACATGTTTATGTTTTAAGTTTGGTCATGTTTGGTTGATGTTTGAGATAGTTATGTTATATGTGTGCTTGCTTTGGACCAAGTTGCAATTTACCCAAATTGAGGGTTTATCTTGAATTTGTCAAATGTTAGATATCCCTCCTATGTTTTTGCATCATGAGAGAGAATGATGTATACATGCCCTTTTGAACCTTGGTTGATGAGGTGGCATCATGTGTTGAGTTAGGGTTTTGCATGGGTGCTTGAGTTGATGGTGACCATGGACTTTGACCCTTTGTGTTATTGCGACCGATGTGCTTTCCCTTGGTTTTATTGTTTCTATCAAAGTGTTTTGGGTGTGAGCACCTTTATCACTATGTGCACATAGTGGTCTCTAGGGTTTTGACCCCTAGTTCGCTATGATTTTGGCCTCCATGTTTATAGCAATAGAAATCCCTTATTGGTCACAACATCTTATTCGACTAAAGAGTGTTTTGAGGACCAAGTGGTCGTTATACACCCACCTAGGTTTTAAAGATCTTGTTTTCATGTTTGAATTGAGTTCTTGTGTGGATTTTATGTGAAGGACAAGTGTCACTAGTGTCTTGACACCTCATCCCCTCACCTCTCTCCTACATTTGGATATTTATACCCCTCTCTTCACATGCAAGTAATCTATTTCGCACCCTCTTGCTCTCTCATCCTTAGAGCTCATCCCTCCTTGGTGTTTGGTGGAGAAGGATCTCAACCCTGGTGCAAGGAGGCTGATCCCTTGCATGTGGTGATTTAGTGTTGGATCAAGATTGTCTCTCTTTTGTTGATCTTTGGTGATCCCTGATCTTGGTAAGTGGTTCATCCTTCTTGTTTTAGTTTTCTTGCAATCTTATCCCTATCTTTTCTTCTGTTGGTTCTCAATGGTGTTCCTCTTGAGAAACTTCTTTCCAATAGAGGTTGAATCCATGGTTCTAAGTGAGATGAAGATCTCCTTTTTTCCCTTTCTTTTCAGCCTAGGGTTTGTACCCTCTCTTCTTTGTGCACTTTTGACCTAGGTTTGTTCTTCTTTCCTTGAGGTTATATTTCTTAGTCATGGAGTTGATCCAATATTTGTCTTTCTTCTCTCTCTTGGAGATTCTTGGATTTGGAGTTGTTCTTCAAATCCAAGGCAGGTTATATAACTCTCCCCTCAAGTATTGTTGCACTTAATCTTACATGCAAGTTTATCTGTCTCTAAAATGTGATGTTAAGTTGCTTTATGATGATACCTTGAACTAGGGTTAATGATTTGTGGTTATCTTGCATAGATTAACTCATTTTGTTTGAACCCTAAATCTTGTACCTAAAATCTAATGGATGGTGGAGTGGTTGGTTCTTACATGCACATCTTGGACGTTTGGTTTTATCACTATGATCGTGATTTTATTTCTCTCTTGAAGATGGAGGTTTTGATTCTCACATACATGTGTATAATGCTTGGTTTCTCTCTCTTATCATGGTGTTGATGTTGACTTTGTGATGATCATGTTTTAGGGTTTCAGTTTTTATCATCTTCATGGATTTTTCACCTTGATGAGTCTTTGGATTCTTGATGTTACACATCTATTCAGTTGACATGATCTCCTATTTTCAATTGGTGTTAGTTCCATGATGGACGTTGAGGTTTAGGTTTTGGTTTGGTCTATGTATCCCTAACCCTAACCTTAGGGGTGCCATGTTTTCTTGCGGTCGTTATGGTTGTGGACCTTGCAAGGTCGATATGTTTCTATGGTTTTCTTGGCCATTATGTGTTGTCTGAAGTGAGATGGCTCTTTGAGGTCACTATGGTTTATGTTTGATCTTGGTCGCTACAATTGAGTTGCTACTTTTGATGGGTATGGTTGGTCGCCATGCCTTGAGCATGTTGTGGTCTCCATGTGTGGTAATGATGTATTTTGGTCGCTATAACGTAGGGTTATTGTGGTGGCTATGATGGAACGAACCTAGAGGTCTCTAGGTAAACCAATGCTAGTGGTCTCTACTGGTGTTACACCTTGTATGGTCGCTACACTTTGTTGGTTTCCATAATTGTTTGGATATGATAGTAATGTTTGATCTAAATGCTTCCAAGAATGTGGGAAGTCGTATACATTAGGGTTGGTTAATATGTGTTGTTATGAAAATCCTAATTGGTTAACTATGAGTAACCCTAAACCCAAATTTGAGTAACATGGTGAAAAATGCTTAGTTGCTTGAGTACTTAGCATGTTGATGAATCATTTTCTCTCTCCTACTTGTTGTAAACCTAACTTGTAGGTTAAATGAGCATCATGGCTAATGATTGATATGTTATCATGTGTCTGACACATATGTGGTGATTATGAGCCTTGATTAGGCTTGATGAGATAATGATGTTATGTATGAACTATGTGATTAGATCTTATGACCTTGGCAGAGGCTTATTGCCTAATTTGAGGTGATATCCTCTAGTGATGTGATGAGGGATTTGTTATCCCATCATGATGAGATTATGGTGATAGACTTGTGTATGGAAGTGATATAGTATCATGTGGTGATGTGATCATCTTTATGCTCAATACGTTTTATATCTTTTAGAGTTGCAATCTTCCCTTATCTTTGTAGAATGTGTTTAGGGTTTGTACATTGTTACTTGATTGATGTAATGAAATATACCTAATTGACAATATATAATCAAGTGAAACCTTAATCATGTAGTTTCCCTATGCTATAGATCCATTCCAATGTTAGAACTTGTTGAATGGTGAAATGAGTACTCCTAAGGAAAACTCATAGCACATATTGTTGAGTATGTGAGCTGCAAGTGACCAAGTGTCCTTGACATCTTCGTTCCATGATCTATAGGATGGCTGCGATCATACCTTGACAGGAGAATGATTGTGGTTGTATCTTACTATATTTATGATGTGATAGAGGACAAGTGTGGTTGTACCTCAAATGATTGGGTTTGTATACCCTGTTCACTTGTGTTACGACCTATATACCAATGAGAACTAGGTTGTTATGCAGTTGACTCTATATGTCACTGCGGAAGACTTGTATTGATCGAGGGCGGTAGAGATCATAGGAGTTCGACTCTCCTTGATCTTGTATGGCATTGATTTTGACTTAGTAGTGGTCAATTAGAGTATGAGTGGTATACCTCATCTCCACGGGGCTTAAAATATGTAGTACAGCAGTGCAATATATCTGGTTAGGGTTAAACATGACTCACATTTGATGTTTACCCTTGCTTGTTTCTTATATTGTTTAGTTGATAACAGTTATACACATTCTTCATATTCCTTATAAAAGTATATGATGTTCTACTTATCAGTTGTAGCTGCTTAATCTGCTTAACTTGTGTAAATAGTTTTGAATTGTTCATTTAGCTGAATCTCCTCATCCTGTTAATAATTTGATTTCCTATTTAAGTATACTTTGTGTTCACAATAGTTGTTGGCGAAGAGTTATATCTCTGACTGGGACGTTGGTCTCACCCCATGGGTTTCCATACCTTTTTAGGCGGTCATAAGTGACATGGTAGAGACTGTTCTATTGAGGAAGAGAAATAAGGAGATCAGTGAACATGGAAGGTTGGTGCTAATGTTTGTAGTAGAGTCCTATACTCTCAGGTCCTAGAAGGGGTGTTTTGTAGATGTTGTACATCGATACGAGTTTTGGCAAAAGGCCTTGGTTGTACATGTATGGCTTGTATATGTGAACAATATACCTTTTGTAACTGGTTTGTGGCAAGATGGCCACTGTACATTGATGTGAATACATGTATGGTATGTAATATGGTACATGTTATGAAACTTCATTTATATGTTTCTTCTTCAAATGGTTATCTGAGATCGGTTTTAATTATCCAGTTTTATGGTAATGTGGATTTAATTTGTTAATTGTGTGCTTTGTTTTGAGTAATCTCAGTTGGTGTGATTGGTGTGCCCACTATGACCATTTTGAGGCTTTTTGTATGAACTTGAGTATTATGTCGATGATAGCACGGTCTTGTATAATATGTAGAAGTAAATAGTTTCATCCACATAATTGATTTAATAATGATGTAATTAGGGTTGTCAACAGGGAGGGTATGGGGAAGGTAAGTCTTTACCCTTACCCTTACCCTTACCCTTACCCTTACCCTCCAGAGGGTAGCGGGTAAGGATAAGGGTAATTACCTAATTGATTAATTTCCTTACCCTCCCCTTACCCTTACCCTCTTCCCCATTAGGTAAATGGGGAGGGTAAAGGGTAAATGAATGATTTAGATAATGTGTCTTTAAAATAAATTGTATGATGTTGTTTATACAAATTAATCAGGTAAAAGTCTTAGTTAGATTAAACTCAAAAATTATGTATTGTAGAAGTTGTACTAAAAAGATAACTACAAACAAAATAAGATTGTTACCAAAAGTGAAACAAAAATTCAACTAGGGGGGTTTAGGTTTTTTAAACAGATTTGCAGTTACAAGATCACATTAGCTACGACCTAAATTAAACATTTACAAACAAACTAATACAACTACTTTGGCATAAAACATATGGGTCAAAAGATAGGTACATGACTGAATCCACATAATAAGAAAAGAGTGTTGATATAGAGCACACCACATACACCAGGATTCACACCCCAACCTCGGGACTATGCTACAAATAACAACCACACATGCTGTCTTTAATTTTCACATATTCTCAATTCTATGTCCGCGCAGTGCTAGTTTTAAAGTATAATAATGCCAGAAGATGAAGAGGCACTTGTTCAAAAGAATTTGAACTTGGGGCTATAAAACCACCCTACCCCAACCCTCTTCCTCTTTTTGATGTGATTCTCTCCAGATCCTGTTGCCCGTACGTTGTCATTCTGTCCACCCACCGTCGTTGCACCCCCTATCGCCGCCGCTATGCCCCCTCACTGCCGCCACTATACCCCCCTCTGTCTCGCCCATCGTCGTTCCGCCCATCCGTCATCGTGACGTATAGCCTCCTGTCACGCCCAGCCTCCAGTCGTCGTCACGTCCATCCCTCCATCGTCGTGCCCCCCATCGTTGTCACGTCCAGTGTCGTCGTCCCAGCCGACCGTCGTATCCAAGACGCCATTGTGCCCAGGTTGAAGTGAGGCCCAGCTCGCCTCCAGGCCAAGGTTGCACCCAGGATTCCCATCAATCCTAATCTGCCATTGAGTTTCTTCATGTCATCAACCTTCAACACGGCAATACCTCATTGGCGCCATGACCATGCCACCTCCTCCGCCACAGAATATCAACATAACACCACCATGTCGATGTGTCCCATGAGGTCGCCACACTCACACTGTCATTTCCACTATCATATCCCTACTATAGGCATTGTACGCACCCATGACCATGGCCACCTGGGTCATTCGTTGGTGTTGTAATTTTTATTCATTTTAGTTGTTGGTCCTAATTTTGATATTGTAATGTACAAAAATTAGACGTTTATTGAAGAAATTATGGTACTATGACATTTGTAATGGAGTATTCATTTCATTCCAAATAGAAAATATTATTATTTTTGCATCATATGCAATACTGTAGAATTATACATATACAATGTAAAATTTTAAAATAATTATAAATGTCTATTGTGCTTCGTTATTATATGTTTCTAATCACAAATGTTTTCTGATCGTAAGTATTGTTGTAATTTATATTTGGTTTTGTTTAGGATATTTTTTGGTAGTACAATGACGATCAATGTGTATTGTATTTATATTTGCAGTAAAATATGACAATGTCAACTAGAAGTGGAGGGAAATTGAAGAAAAAAATTGAATTTAAATTCAAGTGGAGGGAAATGAAAAAAAGAATTGTATGTGGCAAAAGTGGTCGAGTGGTGGGTGGTTGAATGTAATTATTATTTTTGTTACAGAAGTTGCATGCATGCAATCATGCATCTACAATAGTAGAATTTTTGACTTGACGACTGTGTCGAGTTGTGATATACATTATTTAGTATGTTACCATTATATATTTAGCACTGTATTAGATACATTTAAGTATTGATTTTGAACTTAACAAAAAATATATGATAATTTAGTCATTATATGCAGCGGCTGCATGCATGCAATTATGATACATGCATTGCTTTATTGGTCAATGGAGATTTATAATGATGATGCATGAACAACAGACACATTAACGATTTTACTTTCTCGGCGTCCATGTCGCACAGTGCGGATAGTTGCTTTGCGCATATATTTTGATACTACTTTGAATAAGATTAAGTACTTAGTATGTTCTTAATTCATTTATGTATTAATTTAAAATTGTGAAATGATATATTGTGACACCATAAAATAATTTTTTAGCATGATGATATTATTTTGTTAATTTTTTCTTGGATAAAATCAAATAATATTTTTCACATTTGTACAATGAATAAAAATATATATAAATATATAAAATAAATAATTTTGTATTTTATTTTGTTAGCCAAATCGAATATCTGATTATACGCACTGTGTTAGTTCATATCTGGTATATTTGTTAATAATTTTTGGTACTACGTTGAATATATTGAAGTATTGGTTCTGGACTTAGCCGTAAAACGTATACAAAAATGTATGTGGTCATCCTATCGGCGTCTGTGTCGTACAGTGCGGATAGTTACTTTGCGCATATATTTTGACACTACTTTGAATAAGATTAAGTACTTAGTATTTTTTTAATACATTTATGTATTAATTTCAATTGTGAAATGTTATATTGTGACACCATAAAATAATTTTTTAGCATGACAATATTATTTTGTTAGATAAAATCCAATAATATTTTCACATAATTACAATGAATAAAAAAATATAAATATATAAATAAATAATGTTATATTTTATTTCGTTAGCCAAATCGAATATCTGACTGTACACACTATGTTAGTTCATATCTGGTATATTTGTTAATGATTTTTGGCACTACGTTGAATATATTGAAGTACTGGTTCTGCACTTAGCCTTAAAACGTGTACAAAAACGTATGTGGTCATCCTATCCAAAAGTGGAGGGAGTTTGAAAAAATAATAATTTAATATTCAAATATATTGCTTTATGTGAAGAGGAGTAATAAATGCAAACAGTTACGTGGTGGTTGTTTTATTGCAGTGATTGCTTTAATACAACAACCGCATGCATGCATGCATTACTTTATTGGTTAATGGTGATTTACAATGTTGTTGCATGAACAGCAGACGCATTAACAATTTTACTTTTTCTGCATCCGTGTCGCACACTGTGGATAGTTGCTTTACTCGCATTTCCGAAGTGGGGGTGTGAGTTTGGTAAAAGTGACGTGCTGGGAATAATTTTCGTAAGAAAAAAATGAAAGAAGAGATGAATTATAAAGGATGAAAGGCATGCCCATAGGTTGGAGTTGGACACGCTTGTTCAAGCATTTCAATAGTGGAAGGTTGGTTTGGACTATGCTTTGTCCTCTGGATGGCCGCGTTACCTAGTTGTCGGTGATTCTGTATGTTGTATGAGGAAGAGATGTGTCCAGTCATTCTTCATTGAGGAAGAAGTCGTCTGGTGGAAGACAAGAAAAAAAAAGCAACAAACTCCGGTAGATCCAAAGGATTTATAGAAAAGAAGGCAACATCTTGATCTGGCGAGGTCACCATCGACGTCTTCTTATTTCACTTTGAGGACATGACTGGAGGTATGATGACAAGCATCTTAGCAGCGAGGACTTTGACAGTTGGACCATTTCGTCTCTGGTCTTAGCAAAGAAGAACCCAACAGGAACCTCAGGCTCTGCGCCATCGAGGTCAGAGTGGATCAGGGAACATGAAGCTGGAAACGGGAGCGTTGGTCTGAGCGGCACCCGTGAGTGGCTGAAGCTGGGGAGCACCGGGAGTGCGAAGATCTCGTGTTGGTGTGCCGGACTAGGTAAGGCACCAACCAGTCACTCCACCATGGCAAGGATGCGAGTAGCAACGGGACCGTCGCACGGGAATGGAGGCTGCGTTTTCAGTCGGGCAGTCAATTGATTGCATAAAGGAACAGCAGAATGTGTTATAGCCGAGAGATTAGGGTAGGACGATTAACCTAGAAACACTGTAATATATATTTATTATTTATTTTAAAATTACTAGCCGGTAAACGGGTAAAAAGGTATGGTAAAAAGGTATGGATAAAGCGTATTCCTTACCGTCCCCATTTAGAGGGGTGGAGAAACGGGAACAAGTAAAAGGGCAACACGTGATAAAAGTCTCTACCCTTACTCTTATCTTATAAGGTATGAATAAAGGATAAAAATGTATACCCTTACCCATTACAGCCCTAGATGTAATCTAATGTCCATTATGCCTACATCATATTTGTAATGCAAGATTTATGCAGCGTATAACCATAAAAACAAACTAAGACAAGGTGTTGATCTATAAGTACAACAAAAAGTATACCAAATAGAGTTGGCGTTGATTATCTTTTCACTAAATGTTGTTTGTAACTGTTACTGTCGTAGTTTTTCTTTTTAGTCTAGTCTCTTGACGGTTATAAGATAATTCAAAGTTACGCTTTTTTTTGTTGTTACGTTTACAAGGAAAACATCTAGGGGTTTTACTTGTTACAAGGACTATTACACAAGGGCTATTTGGTCAATTTGAACGACAAATCCCATGGACTCCTCTGTAGGTTCATGACTTCACGAAGATGAACAACTCAAATCTGTTGGATATTAAAATAAATAGTATCATGTACTTCGATCTGTTGGGGTAACTGCGATTTGAAACAAAGCTTTAGAAATAGCAGATTGCTTTATTCTGTCAGCATCCGATTTGGTGGCTGGCACTGTTTTGAATTGAGTTTTTTCCGGATATCCCATTCTAATTTGCCAATATTCCTTATAACCCCCTCATGTATCAGAAATCCTTAACCCCCCCCCCCAACTTATCCCATATTCCAAATTCCCCCACGACTAACTTTCGTTAACGGAAGTAGCTATAGGCCACCCGTTTGCCTATTCCTAATTAGACGCGAGTTCTAATTGATTGAAATCTTATACTATATAATATAATATAATATTTAATAAAAATAGTATTAAGCACGTATTATTTATATACTCATATAATAAATTTTAGAGGCCTATTAGTTAGGTCTGGAAAAATACAAACATGGATTATTATAACTAGTATACAAAGGGCTATGAAATTTTGGATCCATGTCAGCTCTGGGCTAGGAAAACAAGTCGAATTCTTTGAAACTCAAATTCAGATCTGACATGGACTTGAATTTCAATCAATCTATTTCATCTCATAATCAGTCCCAAATTATAAAATTTAGTATCCGAAAATGATCCAAACTTATATTTCGGTCACACTATTCAATCCAATCACCAATCCACAATGGTAAAAAATAGATCTAGAAGCTAGATACATAAGAATTCTAGTTCCTCCTAATTTAAAAGTGTGTATTCATACTAGGTCCCCACCCAGGTTTGAACTTATCTGAACCCGAAATTGACCTGAATGTTTTACCCAACCTCTAATTAATATTATATAAATACAAAAAATATTATGTAGATATTAATATTTTATTTTCTAAATATCATGTCATATTATATGGGGTCGGTTTCAACCAAGAAAAAACTATACTATATAATATGGCATGATATTTTGGCAAAGAAAATATGAATAGCTATATAATATTTATATTTTTATATAATATTAATTAGAGGTCAGGTAAAAAATTTAGATCAATTTTGGGTTCTAATAAATTCAAGTCTAGATGGGGAGCTAGTATGACTATAAAATTTTAGATTAGAATGAACTAGAATTGTGATGTATCTTGCTTCTAGATCAAATTTTTACTATTATGGATTGATGACCGGGTTGAATAGGGTGACCGAAATATAAGTTTGGATCATTTTTAGACTCTAAATTTTATAATATGGGTGTAATTGTGGGATTAAATAGATTGATTGGCGTTCAAGTCCACGTTAGTTCTGAATTTGATTTCCAGAATGTCCGACCAATCTTATTAGTCCAGAGCTGACATGGACCCGAATTTTTGACAACCCTCTGTGTACTAGTTATAATAATCCAGATTTGTATTTTTCTGTGTCTGACTTATAAGCATCTAAAATTTATTATATATATAATAAATAATATATGTTTAATAATATTTTAATTAAATATAATATAATATTATACAATATAAGATTTCAATCAATTAGAACTCATGTGTAATTAAGAATAGGCAAATGGGTGAGCTGTAGCTACTTCCGTTAACGGAAGTTAGTCGAGGGGGTTATTTGGAATATGTGATAAGTGGGAGGGGGTTTTGAAGGATTTTCGAAAAGTGAGGGGGTTAGGAGGAATATTGGCAAACCAAAGGGGATTATCTGGAAAAAACACTTTTGAATTCTGTTGGCTCAGTCTTAAATAACAGTCCGGAGTCTCCTGACCACGTAAAAAGGCCAGCAAAAGACTGTGGGTGGCACAGCAGAGCGGTCACTCGGGTAAAGAAACAGGTGGCCTCTTTCACCCAAGCTTTCCAGCCACTAACTTCGCCCGCGCAAACGTGTACCGCGACGCAAGACACCGATGTGTCTCCTGGATGGGTATGGATGCCACATCATGCGGCCTTCAGGGTACGGATATGCCTCATTGCCTTGTCGAGGCAAGTGCCAAGGACCATCAATTCAGGACCACGAAGGGGAAAAAGTTGCGCCTCCAAGCAAACGTGCAAAAGCTAGAAAAACGCCCCTCTCCAACGCGTGCGGCAGAGGGGAGCAGGTAGAAGAAAGTGGCATAGCTGACCGACGGCAGGTACATATGGCTACTTCAGCTCCGGCAAGGAGGCTGACGGAGACCGACCTGCAGGCAGCGGCGAACCTGGTTCTGCTGAGCGAGAGCAGCAGTAGAAGCGCAGAAGAAAGGCGGATGTTGGGAGCCGGTGGGTGCTGTTCCTCCCCGTGTTCATCCTCTTCCTCATCATCGGCATCTGTCACGTCGACCATCAACAGAGCTATGAAGCCTAGCATCGTCTCTGCGGTCTGCTGGCCTGTTTCGGAAGACTGGACAAACGACGTCAACGAGGAGCCTACGGGCCATTGGGCTCGCAAACGGCGGTACAAGTCGCTGGCAATGGTGTATGCCGCCACCGTGAGGGGCGGCTAGAATACATGGAGGGATTCGTAGCTTTTTTGCTCCGAGATCAAAAAGTGAACCTATGACTTATAGTTGCTTATATACGTTCGATATCCATATGGTATATCTTCTGGTTATGACGGGTGACAATTGCATAATCCCGGAAGGCTAACTTTACTTCTTCCAGTTACATTTACATATGCGTTTACTGAACAACGATCATATGTTCCGTTGCTATAATAGAAGATACCAAGTTGGGGCCAGGCTTAATCTAGCTAGCTTTGAACCTCCCGTTCGCCCGCAACAATCTAGTTCAGATATGCTAATTAACGTTTTCAGCATCGGAATGCAATTTTTTTGTACATCTTCATCACTTCGGTAATTCGTGAGAGGTATAAATCGTTTGCTAGGATTTTCTTTTGTTTCTGCTGCAGAGAAGATCTGGAAGAAGCATATTCTTACCGTTTGCTTTTTTTTTCCTCTACCTTATTTGCTTCTTCTTTGAGTTTAGGTATATAGACACTCACATGGAAATTGTCTTTGGTGAGTATCAGAGCCTAAACCCGTCGTCATGCTATCAATAATAGTATCAGCGGCTTTCTGGATTCTGAGATGTTCATAACATAAAGAAAGACCGTATGAATGTCAGTATTGTTGCATCCTACTTAGCAGAACCACGATGCCTTCCTAGCCACCCATTCCCAGCGGAATTGAAGCATCTTATAGAAAATTTGCGTTTCAGTATCAATTGCAATGATAATTGAAGAGCTTATTTGCAAATCTCCCTACCTTTTTATTTCAACACATAAAACCCCTACACTTGTAAAAAACCAACCAATGTTGTTGCATCCTAGGTAGCAGGACGGCAATGTCTTTGTTGCCACCCATTTGAGTGGAATTGAGGCCTTTTATTTCAAAATTAAGTCTAAAAGTTCACTGCAACACACATTTAGAAGTTTATCCCCAAAGAACCCCTTCACCTTTTCTTTTATCCAATCAAAAGCTCACACTCCCAAAGAATTCCATCCAACTCCTCCAGCAGTTACCAACGTTTAAACCAAAATGGTATGCTGCGTATGCACGTCTTTTTTCTTTTGAATTTTGCTCAATTGCGACACTCGCTTGCGTCTCCTCTTTTTTATTTTTACAATTTGCTCAACATTAGTTTATAGTAATGCACCCACCACAATCTGGCCGCATGTAGTGTTGTGGTCCGACAACAATAAGGTTATTATATTCGTGGCGTGTTGTGTGTGCAGAGAGATAGAGAGAAGCATCACATCGTGAGGAGAGGAGAAGAGGAAATCAGAGATGTGAAAAGTGGTCATAAATGTAATTAAATTTTAATTTTTACTAACGACTTTCAATCCATATATTTTGTAAGATATGATTAACTATTGGGTTTGTCTTGGAATAAAATTGTTACAGATAAATATCCCCATCGCATGGACATTTCATATATCATAAAAAGGTATTTTCTGTAGTTCTTTTTTTATCATAAAATCATACATTGTATCATTCTTTAGTACATCAAGGTTATTAAGCCTAACAAACCAATGCAAGATTTACAAGAAGGGAACATGCCATACAACCATACGCAACAACCTCACTCATACTGGGACCCAAGTGTGCAGGGACTCTAACTTAAAAATACATAAGTAGTACACAAATACCACCACATGCTACACATTCTGTTGTGCAACTTTGATATTTGAAAAACATTGACAACTTAATTGTATGTGGTGTTGTTGTCTTAGTGAGAGCTACCGCCCACTTAATAGAATAAGCAGATCCAAGGGATGTTAATTCTTTATTATATGGATTATTGAACAAGAAGTGAGAATAACTTGGCAGTTTAAGTAACTAAAAACAACCCAACCTTTATCAAAAAATCTAATTAGGCTTAAGTTATTTACATAATCCATGCATTTCTCTCACTTATTGTCTTTTTATCATTTGATCTCTTATTATGTGCTGTCTCATCATTATTGTGGTATCACACC
Organism: Alisma plantago-aquatica; assembly: GCA_963693085.1. Lineage (NCBI taxonomy): Eukaryota > Viridiplantae > Streptophyta > Magnoliopsida > Alismatales > Alismataceae > Alisma > Alisma plantago-aquatica. The sequence continues at coordinate 1,044,741,133 of OY856411.1, read as the reverse complement.
CATAAAATCAATTGAGATACAGTCACAATATGACATTACAAACCCCATGTGAGTATTGAATTAAGGCCCAACTACTCAAAAGGGATATAGAAAAGGTTCAACATCCCTATGGAGTGAAGTGTGCATCTACATATTGAGTTACTTCCTCTTAGGGATGATGGTTATGCAATGGTTCTACTACTCTCTCCGTATACAACATGTCCATTATAACATACTTATTGATTCCACTTACACATAAGCAACATCACCCCTGTAGGTTTACATGCCCATATCAAGATCTTAAATAACCCACATGCATCATGGTCTGTCTCCTTTTAGGTATTACAATATACCCTTGATCATCTCATATTCATATCAAATCTCAAATATTTTTGAGTTAGTTTATATTAGTATTATTATTCCCTGTGATGTCATAAAAGTGTGAGGGTTCACATTAAGCATTCATGATAATCTTGGATACATTAGGTATATCATACTTCTTTATATATTGTCTCATTTCTTCTTATTCATCATTCTAATTATCTATTTAATCTCATTATTTATCATCATTCTCATCTTATGACATATCTACTTCAATTAAGAAATCATGGATCATTTCATTCAAGAGTTTTCATGTAAGTTATTAACATACCAAAATATTAATCTCAACTTCTCTAATAACATCATAAGAAATAATAAAAGAAAAACAAGATTAAACACATTTTGATTTCATGCCATATAGGTAAGATATCATAATCCAGGTTCACTAAGCAAGATTCATCATTCACCATATCTCACATATGTTCACTAGAATATTTAATTACGAAAACTTTATTGAAGAATATCTTATTTAACTTAGCCTAATTTAGTTCACTACTCATCAATTTTGTTGGAAACAAAGCATTCTTTCTTTAGGAGGATTGTTTTAATCCTTGTTTAGGATTTGGGGATGTTGTGTCCCCTAGGAATGGCCACCCCCACCCTTAATCCCCATATCCCAAAGCTTTCACATCTTTTCTTTCATTGGGCTCCCCACCTTAATAGGGTCTACCACACCACCAACCACCTCCAACATCTTCAATATGTCATCCACCTTCACCAACATTGATCCCATCCCTCAACTCATCAACCCTCTCCCATTTAACTCCTCATTTCTTGTTCTTTCAGCTAGATATGGGGGTCTAAGATTATACCCTCACCATGGTCCTACCCAGAGACGATGTTATTTTGTTAGAGTGTGACATCAAGCCCTATCAAAGAGTTGAGATTCCTAAGGCCTTGCACCCAACCGACTGGAGCTACAAGAAACAACCCAAAGAAACCATGTTTCAACTTTAGTAATGGAGGAAACAAAAACAACTACCATTAATCTTGTTTGATGCATTTGTACATTTGTTAAAGTTTCGGAATTGATCTACTCTTATAATTAGTAGATTGTTGAAAACATATTTATGTTTCAGTTCTTAGTTTAGAAATTTCATATAATCTAGATCCCAGATCGGTGGGTTAAGGATTTAGGTTTTAAACAACGTGGACCCATTAGAACTTTGACAGAATTGTCAAAATTTTGGGTCCACGTTAGTTATGAGTCAGAGCCGACCAAGATTGTTAAATTTATAGCTTAGAATTTTAATTAACATATTGAACCCTGAAGCGACTTACATTCATCAAAAGTAGAACTAAGCTAAATGTGTTGAATTTATACTTCTGTAAACTCTAGATTTTTAACTAGTCTAATCCAAAACTCACTTGGAACCAGATATTTCAAACCCAAAATGGGTACGGTCTTGGAATTTGGGACCATTTGACTCAGATCTAAATTTTATTCTATTTTCTAAACACAAAATTGATATAAATTGTAAAAGTTACACCCCATAACTAACTTTGTAGGAGTCAAACATGATTGGATTCATGACTTTAGGTGTATTCTTGGAAGTCTTGAATTTTGCATTTTCAAAGACTGATACATTTCTAAATCTGAACTAATTAAAATGTAAAAATAAAACTAAAATCCTAATAAATACTACAACAATTTTCAAAGAAGAAAATAAAGAATCATGGTCGTACAACCGTGAACACATAGAAATAAAAACATAAAGATGTTAGGCTTTGCATCACTGCACTTTGGGAGCCGACTGTGGGTGGATGATATTTGTAGAACCTGATTTATAAGGAGAGATATGCATGAAGACCCTTCTTCTTTCATTGAAAATAAATCCTCTCTAACTACAATTGTATGGGCTTATCTACTCAAAGCATGTTGGGAGGTGGTGAGGGGGTTCTCTTTGGATGATGTTCTTCTTTGCAAAATATTAACATCTATGGTCTAAGTTAATGAATATCACCCAATCTTTGTCAAGTTGGATCCCTCCTCATCGCCAAACAGACACAAGTTGTGGACCAATTTTTTGAAGGTGATGCATTGTACATAATTAGTAGGATAGGGACTAATTTCCTTCTAGCTTGATCGTCGGTGTGACCAGAGCCTCCATTCTTTTTCCCAACGTCACCAGATCATGTATGGTGTTGTACTAGTGTTGGAGTTGTGGATGGTTGATATCGGTTGGGAGATTCTAGAGAACAATCTCCTACCAGGACAAGATCCTTATTCCATTAAGCCATGATTCAACTTTGGTTGATCATCCACTACTTGATTATTTAGGGAGAAAATATTTTCTATTTTCATGCAATGCAATACTTTATACATGGATGCACAATCTTATATCATAATCATCTATACACCTCTAGGTGCATAATCCAATTAAGATCACCTAGTTAAGCCTGACCCAAATCATAACACAATAGAATATGCACCCTGCTTTGGTAGATCCATGTATCTATTCTCACACTTCCCCAAAAAAGATAACACACTACACATTGAAGTCTCATGTATATTTGATTGATGTTTCCATGTGTGTTGCGTTTAGAAGGTGTGACGACCCAATATCAAATCAAACCGTCACCAGTGATATAATTGTGGAATAACCATAAGCAGCGGATTAAAAAAATCACTAAAAATTTAAAACCATTTTTGCAAATCCTCTTCCAGGAAACTCTTACTGAAAGAATCAAAACTTTATATTCATCAGGGTTCACATTGTACATACGTTGTACCATCTTATCTCGAGGATAACATATAATAGTTATTTTGTCAAAACATATACTGAAGCAACAAAAAGCCCTGAGACATACATGCCAAAATCTCATATTGTTTATAAAACCATCACGTACTAAATCCAAGGACCTGAGAGTACAGAGACGACACATAGGACTTCTATCTACAAGACACGACAGATAGTACACTCAACCTGAGCTATTATTGCAGCCCATGTTGTTGTTCTTCCTCTACAGTATGGTCTCTATCTCCTGGTCCGCGTCCACCTAAAAATGTTTGTGACCAATGGGGTGAGACCCATGTCCCAGTGAGAGATATAACTCTCTGCCAACAATATTATTGTGGCAACACATCCCATTATCATACAGATAATGAGGTGTTACGCGAAAACGTGCGGAAATCACCATAACCACAGATTATCAAAAACACGGGTTAATTAAAACCGATTGCGGAAAACTGATAAACTGTGAAACTATTGCTTTCCAGTCCTCATCCTGCACGGAAACATGTCATATACATATATATATACACATACACAAGGTCTGATACGTGTCCACAGCTCAGGAACAGCTGTTCATCCATCACATGAGTTCACCACCTGTTCATATACATAAAGGCCCACATCTGGCCAACAGCAGGATATATAGACATCATCGAACGATCCTCGTGAAACATCGTCAAAACACTGCCAAGGACCTGAGAGTACAGGGATGACTCTAGACTCTACTACAAACATCCAAAACAGCAGCATGTCCAACGCTTGCCTTCTACTGCTCCTCAAGCTGCTCGTCCGCAACACCACAACCACGACCACGTCTACCTCGACCACCTAAAAAGGGTGTAAACCAGCGGGGTGAGACAATTGAACAATTGTCCCAGCGGGAAACATAGCTCCCCACCGCAACTATAGAACCTCAGCAAGATAAACCATAACAACAATTATAACATGAGCAGATATATCAGAAGCAGTTATATAAATATATAGCAAGATCATTCTTACCGGCAAGCATACCAGCTGTACTAAAGCGTAAAACCAGATGTCTTTCAAAGGAACATGACTATCAAGATGAGATATATCAACATGTAACAGGATTATTAGAACAGAATATAATGTCACATAACCTGATTATCAAGATAAGACAGATTGCCACATAACCTGCAAGGTATAACAAACAAGGCCTCAACCAATGTTTCGTGTTTGATTTGATCAGTGAATACTAAACGGTTGTATTACGTTTTATTATGCCCTGAGGATTTGAACCGTACCGTTCAAATCCAACCTTCGGTTACGAAACCCAAACCGGTGCCATACGAGATCAATGGAAGAGTCGGACTCCATGACCTCCCACCTCATGGTCAGTACATGAGTACAACACAAGCAGGACCACAGTCACATGCTGAAGTGGTCTAAGCCACAGGGTTAGCTCCATAGGCTACCCATTCTCTAGCCCGCCTTGGTACAGGTCACGGCGCTAGTAAAACTGAGCCACGGGCCTGATCACCGTGCTCTGAGCCATGAATGCATTCATGCTCCATACATTACATATCCTGAGCCATGGGCCTGTTCACCATTCTATACACACATATCTGAGTCTGCAACCGAAGTTACACTCTTACCTCCTCATTTTCAGGCTAGGAGCAACCTACACATATTCAACAATATGCGCTTCCAGGTTAACCCGTAGGAAAACCCGTTTCACCATCACCAAGTCCTGACGATGATGGATCTATGGCCAGGGCAAACTACATGATGTATTTCACTGTGCTTAATTAGTATCTTTTAGATGGATTGCAAGATTCAACCAAGTTGTTTGATATGCAAGGTATAACAGAAATTAAAGAACATTATATTATGATCTATTCATATCAACCTAATCCATCTTAAGGATCCAACCTCACATGTTATCACTTGGCCTCTTGCCAACCATCCAGATCCATCTCAAGGATCATCACATACCACAGGGTCTCAACCCCTCATCATGTATTGTTACTGCCTCTCAAGGCTCACATCATCATCATGGGACCAACATATCCTACATACAGCCTCATAGGATAATTATCAAGTAATGATACTCATAAATTTCATAGCCTTCTTATGGCTAAAACATCACCTGCAAGGTTAGGGTGCACTATAATTGAAGATTCAACATAAGGAAGATGCTCACTATCATGAAATATCATTCAAGATAATCTACTTATCAATATGACAGTTATTTGGTAATCAAGTAGGTTAAGTACATCATTAAACAACCATGCTGATACTTACCCTTATATCGAGATTGTACAAACAATCAGGGTATATAGAGATCATGTTGTGTTTACAGAACCAACACTATTATTAACAGGGTCATTACTATGTCATCAACTATTGTCATCTTTATCATGAAGCAACTTTTAATGTAACTGTCACTTAGCATCATTATTACTAACATTACTATCATTAAACAAACTACTAGAGTAGTTATCATCATCTTCTTTATCATTAACAATTAAGCATAAGGGTCACATCATCCATTTATTACATGAGGACTAACATCATATACATTACTATCATTAGCATCCTTATTGTTTGCAAGGCAACATATTATATATTGATGGCATTACAAACACCACCATCGATTTATTAGTTAATGGATAAGCATCCACTTCCATCACATGAGGGACCTTCACCAAAGAAGCTCATACCCTCACTATAGCCTCACAACCCTCATTTAAAGCCTATCACCCAACATGGGTATCAACTACCACACTATCCCTATTGGTCATCACACCATCAACCATATCGGCCAAAACCATCAACCATATTGGCCAAAACCATCAACCATATCGGCCAACACATCCAGCACATGAGTAGGGTATCGCCCAACAGGGCTATCGTCCACCATGGCTATCGGCCATTAGGGTTATCGGCCACCATGGCCCAAGGCTTATCGCCCAACCCTAACACTCATGGCACTACATGACCCTATCGGTCAACACTCACTACTAACCCTATCGGCCCTCACACATCCTGCACATAGGGTAGGGTATCGCCCAACAGGAGAGAGAGAGAGAGAGTATCTCCCCTCTCCAAGGGTACTCACCATATCAGCCAACAAACCCTAGCTCACCCTATCGCCCAACTCAAGGGCAAGGGTATCGGCCAACCTAAAGGACTCATCATGTCGCCCAACACCAGCTACCATATCGTCCACCAAGGGGAACACCATGTCGTCCAACTCAAAGACAAAGGTGTTGCTCAACCCAAGGAACCATATCGCCCAACATGATCACCATGTCGGCCAACATCCATACTAGGTCAACCTATCGTCCAACCCAAGAGGAAGGGTGTTGCCCAACACCAAGAACACTGATATCGTTCAAACTCAAGGACAAGGGTGTCGCCCAACACACCCACAAGGAAGGGATATCGCCCAACCCTAGGTCATCTTCAACCTTCAACACAAAGAAGCCCCAAACCCTAAAAAGCAAGGTATACAAGGAACCCTAAAACCCTAGAGGGGGATATCGGCCACTAAGGTACATAAGCAAGATGTACAAGCAAGGAACTAAGCTAGTCTACTAACATGTAACAAGGTTAAAGCTAGAGGTAAGAGAGTTAGGGTTAGAAACTATGCAACCCGCCTTAAGCTCCAAGCTCCAAAGCACTCTAAGGTTTCAAAGCTATCGTCCACCAAGTTGCTCCAGGAGGGTGTATCGGCCACCACTTCAGCTCCAAGGAAGTGTATCGGCCACCACTTCAGCTCCAAGGAAGTGTATCGGCCACCACTTCAGCTCCAAGGAAGTGTATCGGCCACCACTTCAGCTCCAAGGAAGTATATCGGCCAACACAAGCAAGATGGAGAGGGGTATCGTGCACCAAGGGTGGAGGGGAGACCAAAGGACCAAAGGAGACTAAGGCAAGGAGAAGAGCTACCTATATAGGAAGAAGGGGAGGAGAAACCAAGGTACAACCATGCTATGTGTCGCCCACCCAAGGGACACATGTCCACCAACTCAAGCCACCTCTCATGCAAGCCATAAGGCACTTGTCCAAGATGTGCACCATGTGTCCATCAACCAAGCCAAGCCATCTGGGCGACACAACAAGAGCTAGTGGGCGACACACCAAGCAACTGGGCGACACACCACCTGCCCTGGGCGACACAAGGCTCAAGCAAGCCCAAACAAGGAACTCCAAGGCCCAAACAAGCTCAACTCAGGCCCAAAGAACTCAAACAACAAGCCCAAGCCTTCCTCTCAACCCTAGAGGAAGCAAAGAGGAAAAACATCTCACAAGATGGCAAACTTGCCCACAAAACCCTAAACTTGGGTTATTTGCAAGTAGCCCCTCGAACTCTCAACAAAGCACAACCAAACCCTAATCACCACTAAATGTGATTAGCAAGCACCAAAGCACTAAGATCAAGCAAAACAAACAGGGTAAACCCTAAACGCAGGTCAGGGTCCTTACAGCCATAAACCTCTACAAAAGGATTTCGTCCCCGAAATCCAAAGAGAAAAGCGAGGGATACTTCCTCCTCATCTCTTCCTCAAGCTCCCACGTGGCTTCCTCAACGCCACGGTGATGCCAAAGGACCTTCACAAGAACCAGATCCTTTCTCTTCAGCTTCTTGACTCTTCTGTCAAGGATCATCATAGGACCCTCTTCATAAGTCACATCTTTGTCAAGCTCAACTTCAACTGGTTGTATCACTGTTCATGTATCCGGATGACTTTTCTTCAGCATACTGACATGGAACACTGGATGTAACCTGTGCAACTCTGGAGGCAATTCTAACTCATAAGCCACCTTGCCAACACGTGCTATGACTGAGTAAGGCCCCATATATCTGGGAGCTAACTTACCTTTCCGTCCAAACCTCAGCACACCTTTCCACGGAGAGACTTTAAGATACACCTTGTCTCCCACCTGGAACTCCAAGGGTCGTCGGCGATTGTCTGCATAAGACTTCTGTCTGTCTTGTGCCGCTTTCAACTGTTGTTGTATCACCTTGATCTTTTCTGTCATTTGCTGTACTAACTCAGGGCCCAAAAGCTGATATTCACCTGATTCATACCAACACAAAGGAGATCTGCACTTCCTCCCATACAAAGCCTCATAAGGAGCCATGTCAATGCTCCGCTGATAGCTATTGTTGTAGGCAAACTCTATCAAACTGAGATGTACGTCCCAACTACCTAGGAACTGCAAAACACAAGCACGAAGAAGATCCTCCAAAGTCTGAATAGTCCTCTCAGACTGTCCATCTGTCTGCGGGTGGAAAGCGGTACTGAACTTCAACTACGTTCCCATCGCCCTGTGCAACTGTTCCCAAAAACGACTTGTAAACTGAGGACCTCTATCAGAAACTATCGTTGCTGGCACACCATGCAAACGAACTATCTCATCCACATATACTCGAGCGAGCTTTTCAGCTGTATACGTGGTCTTCACAGGTATGAAATGGGCAGACTTCGTTAATCTGTCCACTATCACCCAAATGGAATCATGATTCCTAGTTGTCCTGGGTAGACCAACTACGAAATCCATGGTTATATGATCCCATTTCCACTGTGGTATAGGCAAAGGTTTCAACGTACCTGCCGGCTTTTGATGCTCAGCCTTGACTTGCTGACACACCGCACACCTAGCCACAAACTCAGCTACATCTTTCTTCAAGCCGGGCCACCAGTACAAGTCCTTCAGACTATGATACATTTTGGTGACGCCTGGATGCATAGCATACATCGACGTGTGTGCTTCCTCGAGCACCAACTTCCTCAGATTATCAGCATCTGGAACCACCATCCTATTATGATAGCAAACCACTCCATCCTCGGACTCATGGAACCCATCACGCTTTTCGCTGCCAAACTCTGATCTGATTAGCTATACTATATCATCCGTTTGCTGTGCATCCTTGATCTGCTGTCTCAATGTGGGCTTGATTTGCATCTGTGCTAAAAGTCCAGCTAACGAGGAAACCTCCATCTGTACGTTCATCTGCTGTAAGGAGACTAACATGTCCCACCTATGGCATACCAAAGAACTCATATGTGCCTTCTTGGGAGTAGAAGACTTTCTTCTAAGCGTGTCTGCTACCACATTCGCCCTACCAGGATGATACTCGATAGTGCAATCATAATCTTTGATCAACTCCATCCACCGACGCTGTCGCATGTTCAACTCTTGCTGTGAGAAGATGTACTTCAGATTCTTGTGATCTGTAAAGATCTGACACACTTCCCCATACAGATAGTGTCTCCAAATCTTTAACGCATGAACCACTGCTGCCAGCTCCAAGTCATGGGTCGGATAGTTCTCCTCGTGTTTCTTAAGCTATCGCGAAGCAAAAGAAACCACATGATCTTCCTGCATCAGCACACAACCCAAACCTTTCTTGGACGCATCACAGAAAACAACATAGCCTTTTCCAGATTCTGGCAAGATCAACACTGGAGCACTGGTTAGCTTTTTCTTCAAACTTTAGAAAGCTTGTTGACATCGATCATTCCAAACAAAAGGTACATCCTTCCTGGTTAACTTCGTCATCGGTAGAGCTATCGAACTGAAGTCCTTGATAAACCTCCGGTAGTATCCTGCTAGACCAAGGAAACTATGAACTTCCATCGGCGTCTTCGGATGTTCCCAATCCGCAACGGATTCCACTTTCTTCGGATCTACTTTGACTCCTTCAGCAGATATCACATGACCTAAGAAAGTCACTTCATCCAACCAGAACTCACACTTACTAAACTTAGCATACAACTGATGTTGACGAAGGAGAGTCAATACTTGACGAAGATGTTGCTCATGCTCTAGCCAGTTCTGACTATAGATCAAGATGTCGTCTATAAAAACTACAACAAACTGATCTAAGAACGGACGAAACACTCTGTTCATCAGGTCCATGAAAGCAGCAGGTGCATTGGTTAATCCAAACGGCATAACCACAAACTCAAAATGACCATACCTCGTCCTAAAGGCTGACTTTGGTATGTCATCCGCATTTATCCTTAACTGATGATATCCAGACCGTAGATCGATCTTTGAAAATACTGTAGCACAACGCAACTGATCGAACAGGTCATCTATCCTCGGCAATGGGTACTTATTCTTGATCGTGACCTTGTTCAACTGTCGGTAGTCTATACACAACCGCATCGAACCATCCTTCTTCTTAACGAACAACACGGGAGCACCCCAAGGTGACGTGCTCGGTCTGATGAAACCTTTCTCCAACAACTCTTGTAACTGCTTCTTCAACTCTACCATCTCTGCTGGAGCCATCCTATAAGGTGTCTGTGCAATCGGTTGTATTCCCGGAACCAGATTGATCTCAAAATCGATCTCTCGGGGTGGAGGAACACCAGGAAACTCCTCGGGAAACACATCTGCAAACTCTCGGACCACTGACACTTCTTCAAGGTTAAGGCCTTTCGCCTTGGTATCCACAACGGTATCCACAACGTGAGCTAAGAACGCCTCACATCCCTGTCGCAACAACCTATCTGCCACCATAGCTGACACCAGACATGTCGAAAGAATCTTCCTATCTCCCTGGAAGATCCACTTCTCTCCAGCAACATCAAACACCGCCTGCTTGGAACCACAGTCCAAGACAACCTTATACTTCTCTAAGGTATCCATCCCAAGGATAACATCGAAACCATGCATATCAAGTGGTATGAGATCCACCAGAATGCTGTGTCCCGAAAAAGACAAAACACAAGATGGACACTCTTCTCGAAGCAAAGAGGAACCATCAAGAGGGGTTTCTAACAACAAGCTATCCTTCTTACAACTAACAGGTAGATGACAGTTTTCAAGCATACTATAGGCGATAAAAGAGTGTGTAGCACCCGGGTCAACCAGAACCGATATAAAGCAAGAAGAAGACATATCAGAATGAAATAACTCCATCTGACCTGTCACCACTCGCGAGTTGACTATCGCCTCCGGCTGATTCATGGCATAGAATCGAGCCGTAGCTTGCTGTCCATGACCTCTGCTCCCTTGAGCAGACGATCCAGCTTGAGACGCTTGACCGCGTCCTTGTCCTCTGCTACCACTGGGCTGTGGTCTCTCAAACTTCTGGAAACTCTGCCTCGGTTGCTGCGTCACTTCAACATCTTTATTCGGGCAATTGAACTTCCAATGCCCGACTTGTCCACAGAGATGACATGCTCTATTGTCAACTCGTGGCCTAGATGGCCCTGTCACTGCCACCGAAACTGAAATTTGTGCCTTAGAGGGTGAAGAAACATAACCTTTTCCCTTACTCGGAGACCACTGAGATGGTACACCAGCACTTCTCATCACTGACGGTGCTGAAAACCTGGGCTTCTTGAAGTCACCAAACCTTCGTCCTTGAAACTGAGCAGGTCTTTTAAGAGACACCGACTCTCTTTTCTCCCTTACTTTCCTCTCGATCCGTCGAACTGATTCCACAAACGTAGCAAACCGCTCTCGGTTTTCCAGCGTAGACACAGGGGTTGTCAACGCAGCACTCAAACCCTTCTCGAAACGTCTGATCCGTTCATCATCTGTCGCCGCCATGTGAGGACAGAACCTCAACAGATCCATAAACGTAGCTTCATACTCGGTGATGTTCATTGTTCCTTGCCGCAACTTCTCAAATTGACTGATCTTCTCATCCAGGTACGTCTTCGGAAAGTATCTGGTGACGAACTCGCGCCGAAACACTTCCCAACAGATCACCTCACCAGGCCGCTTCTCTTCCTTGATGGTCCACCAGTGACCAGCACTACCCTTCAAAAGGTAGACAGCATGCTTTACTTTGTCCGCTTCGGGGATTTCGAGGATTCGGAAAGCCTTTTCAAGACTCGTCAGCCACAGATCTGCATCCGCTAGATCAGCCGTTCCAGCATAATCCGAAGCTCCGACTCGGCGAAGCCGCTCAAAGGTCTTCCCAATACCCGATGCTTCTCCATGGGGAACCTGTGCTCGCGGAGGAGGCACTGGTAATCGCTCAACCATGAGATTCATCGTAGCCATTAACTGCCCCATAAGCTGTTAGTAGGCAGGGTGTTCAAGTATGGCTGGGTCTGGTTGGGGGACCTCAGGCACCCGATCATCATGTGCCCGTCCATCTGCTCCATCAACCGATGCAGCATCACTATGCTTAGGAGCATGTTCTTCGTGGTTTCCAGACATCTTGGCTTTTCTTCCGCTGAGGGCAGAAGATTTTTTGTAAGATAACCTGGAAAACTCATAAGAACAGACTCAACCTAGTCCTAGATCCCTGTAGACTCAGCGAACCTAGAGCTCTGATACCAAACTTGTGGCAACACATCCCATTATCATACAGATAACGAGGTGTTATGCGAAAACGTGCGGAAATCACCATAACCACAGATTATCAAAAACACAGGTTAATTAAAACCGATTGCGGAAAACTGATAAACTGTGAAACTATTGCTTTCCAGTCCTCATCCTGCACGGAAACATGTCATATACATATATATATACACATACACAAGGTCTGATACGTGTCCACAGCTCAGGAACAATTGTTCATCCATCACATTAGTTCACCACCTGTTCATATACATAAAGGCCCACATCCGGCCAACAACAGGATATACAGACATCATCGCACGATCCTCGTGAAACATCGTCAAAACACTGCCAAGGACCTGAGAGTACAGGGATGACTCTAGACTCTACTACAAACATCCAAAACAGCAGCATGTCCAACGCTTGCCTTCTACTGCTCCTCAAGCTGCTCGTCCGCAACACCACAACCACGACCACGTCTACCTCGACCACCTAAAAAGGGTGTAAACTAGCGGGGTGAGACAATTGAACAATTGTCCCAGTGGGAAACATAGCTCCCCACTGCAACTATAGAACCTCAGCAAGATAAACCATAACAACAATTATAACATGAGCAGATATATCAGAAGCAGTTATATATATAGCAAGATCATTCTTACCGGCAAGCATACCAGCTGTACTAAAGCGTAAAACCAGATGTCTTTCAAAGGAACATGACTATCAAGATGAGATATATCAACATGTAACAGGATTATTAGAACAGAATATAATGTCACATAACCTGATTATCAAGATAAGACATATTGCCACATAACCTGCAAAGGTATAACAAACAAGGCCTCAACCAATGTTTCGTGTTTGATTTGATCAGTGAATACTAAACGGTTGTATTACGTTTTATTATGCCCTGAGGATTTGAACCGTACCGTTCAAATCCAACCTTCGGTTACGAAACCCAAACTGGTGCCATACGAGATCAATGGAAGAGTCGGACTCCATGACCTCCCACCTCATGGTCAGTACATGAGTACAACACAAGCAGGACCGCAGTCACATGCTGAAGTGGTCTAAGCCACAGGGTTAGCTCCATAGGCTACCCATTCTCTAGCCCGCCTTGGTACAGGTCACGGCGCTAGTAAAACTGAGCCACGGGCCTGATCACCGTGCTCTGAGCCATGAACGCATTCATGCTCCATACATTACATATCCTGAGCCATGGGCCTGTTCACCATGCTCTACACACATATCTGAGTCTGCAACCGAAGTTACACTCTTACCTCCTCATTTTCAGGCTAGGAGCAACCTACACATATTCAACAATATGCGCTTCCAGGTTAACCCGTAGGAAAACCCGTTTCACCATCACCAAGTCCTAACGATGATGGATCTATGGCCAGGGCAAACTACATGATGTATTTCACTGTGCTTAATTAGTATCTTTTAGATGGATTGCAAGATTCAACCAAGTTGTTTGATATGCAAGGTATAACAGAAAGTAAAGAACATTATATTATGATCTATTCATATCAACCTGATCCATCTTAAGGATCCAACCTCACATGTTATCACTTGGCCTCTTGCCAACCATCCAGATCCATCTCAAGGATCATCACATACCACAGGGTCTCAACCCCTCATCATGTATTGTTACTGCCTCTCAAGGCTCACATCATCATCATGGGACCAACATATCCTACATACAGCCTCATAGGATAATTATCAAGTAATGATACTCATAAATTTCATAGCCTTCTTATGGCTAAAACATCACCTGCAAGGTTAGGGTGTACTATAATTGAAGATTCAACATAAGGAAGATGCTCACTATCATGAAATATCATTCAAGATAATCTACTTATCAATATGACAGTTATTTGGTAATCAAGTAGGTTAAGTACATCATTAAACAACCATGCTGATACTTACCCTTATATCGAGATTGTACAAACAATCAGGGTATATAGAGATCATGTTGTGTTTACAGAACCAACACTATTATTAACAGGGTCATTACTATGTCATCAACTATTGTCATCTTTATCATGAAGCAACCTTTAATGTAACTGTCACTTAGCATCATTATTACTAACATTACTATCATTAAACAAACTACTAGAGTAGTTATCATCATCTTCTTTATCATTAACAATTAAGCATAAGGGTCACATCATCCATCTATTACATGAGGACTAACATCATATACATTACTATCATTAGCATCCTTATTGTTTGCAAGGCAACATATTATATATCGATGGCATTACAAACACCACCATCGATTTATTAGTTAATGGATAAGCATCCACTTCCATCACATGAGGGACCGTCACCAAAGAAACTCATACCCTCACTATATCCTCACAACCCTCATTTAAAGCCTATCACCCAACATGGGTATCGAATACCACACTATCCCTATTGGTCATCACACCATCAACCATATTGGCCAAAACCATCAACCATATCGGCCAACACATCCAGCACATGAGTAGGGTATCGCCCAACAGGGCTATCGTCCACCATGGCTATCGGCCATTAGGGTTATCGGCCACCATGGCCCAAGGCTTATCGCCCAACCCTAACACTCATTGCACTACATGACCCTATCGGTCAACACTCACTACTAACCCTATCGGCCCTCACACATCCTGCACATAGGGTAGGGTATCGCCCAACAGGAGAGAGAGAGAGTATCTCCCCTCTCCAAGTGTACTCACCATATCGGCCAACAAACCCTAGCTCACCCTATCGCCCAACTCAAGGGCAAGGGTATCGGCCAACCTAAAGGACTCATCATGTCGCCCAACACCAGCTACCATATCGTCCACCAAGGGGAACACCATGTCGTCCAACTCAAAGACAAAGGTGTTGCTCAACCCAAGGAACCATATCGCCCAACATGATCACCATGTCGTCCAACATCCATACTAGGTCAACCTATCGTCCAACCCAAGAGGAAGGGTGTTGCCCAACACCAAGAACACTGATATCGTTCAAACTCAAGGACAAGGGTGTCGCCCAACACACCCACAAGGAAGGGGTATCACCCAACCCTAGGTCATCTTCAACCTTCAACACAAAGAAGCCCCAAACCCTAAAAAGCAAGGTATACAAGGAACCCTAAAACCCTAGAGGGGGATATCGGCCACTAAGGTACATAAGCAAGATGTACAAGAAAGGAACTAAGCTAGTCTACTAACATGTAACAAGGTTAAAGATAGAGGTAAGAGAGTTAGGGTTAGAAACTATGCAACCCGCCTTAAGCTCCAAGCTCCAAAGCACTCCAAGGTTTCAAAGCTATCGTCCACCAAGCTGCTCCAGGAGGGTGTATCGGCCACCACTTCAGCTCCAAGGAAGTGTATCGGCACCACTTCAGCTCCAAGGAAGTGTATCGGCCACCACTTCAGCTCCAAGGAAGTGTATCGGCCACCACTTCAGCTCCAAGGAAGTATATCGACCAACACAAGCAAGATGGAGAGGGGTATCGTGCACCAAGGGTGGAGGGGAGACCAAAGGACCAAAGGAGACTAAGGCAAGGAGAAGAGCTACCTATATAGGAAGAAGGGGAGGAGAAACCAAGGTACAACCATGCTATGTGTCTCCCACCCAAGGGACACATGTCCACCAACCCAAGCCACCTCTCATGCAAGCCATAAGGCACTTGTCCAAGATGTGCACCATGTGTCCATCAACCAAGCCAAGCCATCTGGGCGACACAACAAGAGCTACTGGGCGACACACCAAGCAACTGGGCGACACACCACCTGCCCTGGGCGACACAAGGCTCAAGCAAGCCCAAACAAGGAACTCCAAGGCCCAAACAAGCTCAACTCAGGCCCAAAGAACTCAAACAACAAGCCCAAGCCTTCCTCTCAACCCTAGAGGAAGCAAAGAGGAAAAACATCTCACAAGATGGCAAACTTGCCCACAAAACCCTAAACTTGGGTTATTTGCAAGTATCCCCTCGAACTCTCAACAAAGCACAACCAAACCCTAATCACCACTAAAGGTGATTAGCAAGCACCAAAGCACCAAGATCAAGCAAAACAAACAGGGTAAACCCTAAACGCAGGTCAGGGTCCTTACAATTATTATCACAGATAAATAGTATAAAACTAAGAAGAGGATTCTTTTACATTAATAAGAAGGATTTAATCATTGTTTAAGCAGAGTAAAGAAATATCATCTTTTGAAGCATTGCATCTATATATAATAAAGTAGTAAATCATCTATTCATTTTATAAGGAATATGAAGAACATGTATAACATCTATCCATTTAAGATACATAATAGAAATGTAACATCAACCAATGTTTTCTGTATTCAATCCTTAAGCAAATATCCTACACAGCTGATTACATTTTTACAATCACACTTATGCCCTGAGGAGATGAGGTATACCGCTCATGCTCCAACTGACCACGGCTACGTAAAGCATTGGTACCATACAAGGTCAATGGAAGAGCCGTCTACCATGACCTCTGTCATCTCGCTCAGTGTGAGACCACTAGCATGACATCTCATTTCAACTGCAATTAGCTTACCAGGGTATACTGGTATCTTTGCTATAGAGCTACAGCCGCAGCATGCACTCTCTTCAGAGAGATTTTAGTTATCCATCCCCAGCATTCATCATCATCGGGAGATTATGATACATCCATCCCATAATTATAATGAAAGAGATCTCACATCAATCCCTTATTAGGTCGTAAGGATATTTGCACCCAATCGCCCCCACATATTCAAAAATATGCCCTCCAGGAGATCCCGTGGGAAAACCCATTTCACCATTCAGTAGCTACTGACGCTGATGGGTCTATGGTCAGGGCACTACAGGATGAAATTCCACTTGATTAATTAGGTGCATTACAATATCTTTTAGCATCAACCAAGTTTCAAACATGAATTATAATAGCTGCTACAAAGAAAGGTGTAATATATTTATCAAGTACTTTTATAACCTTTGGAACACTTTGAATGCATAACACTCGGGATCTCAGTCCCTTATCACATTATTGGGAGTTCTCATCCCTTAACATTATCATCATCATGATTACTAGATCTAGGTATTCAAACCCTGAGTTTATTATTGAACATTGTTACTACTTATCAGGTAACTAATACCTCTAGGTCCTCAAACCAAGGTATACATGATACTTGTTGCACAAGCATATCACATGGCTCACAAGGCCCATTTAAATGTCTTGTCACCTCTCACTAGGCAACAATTATTCACATGGCTCACAAGGCCCATTAAACATCTTGCCACCTCTCACTAGGCAACAACTATTCACATGGCTCAAAAGGCCCATTAAACATCTTATCGCCTCTCACTAGGCAACAACTATCTTTTAGGTCATCACCACATAACATTATACTTGTTATACAAGTATATAACATGTCTCACAAGGCTTATGCAATAAGAGAAATACAACCTTTCCATTATTAGGGTTAGGGTTTCCCTCTATAGACAAATAGGTTTTTAAGTTCATATTTATCAATCTAAACCCTAGTTCATTGCTCCACACATCTAGGAGCATACATTGATATCATAAGTATTCAGTCATACTTATTTATTCTCATCATTTATCATTAAATGATTATCAACACAAAGTATGATTTTCTCTCTCATCCTCACTAGGATATTGATTACATCATACTTTATTATCTTGGTTTAACCCTTTCTCAAGGTATGTTAGACTACACTTATCAAAGTGCATTAAACTCATTACATCTCAATGTAACAATTGACATGACACACTTCATGTGTTACTCATTCAAGTATATTGGATTTAAGGTGCATCAAGGTGTATCAACCTTGAGGCGTTGGATGTGATATTTATCATGCCTTGATGTATCACTTCCCTCATCACTTTCAACTTACTTAAGTTCATCAATTTATCTTGTATTAGGGTATTTCCCATCCTAATACTTTATGCACTAACTCATCACATTTATCCTATAGTGTATTGGCCATAAGTCACATATTTGAATTATCCAACTACCATCAAGTGACAAGGACTCATCTCGGGTTAAGGCATTGTTGATATAGGGTTGACCATTATAAACCACTTTAGGTGTATCACCTATCAAGGCATTAATCATACCATTACTTGGTGTTACACTCATCACTCCTAAAAGTATCTTGGCCTCACCTTTACAAAGTGTTTTGGGTTGACTCATGTATGTCAAGTTGAACACATGTATTGGATTAGGTGCGGGCTAGGCATCATCATATCACTCATAATCTTACCTATCAAGGTATCAACCTTACCAATCATATGGTGTATCACCTTCACCATGCATGGGTGTAACATCCTCACCTCACTTGAAGATATTGGCCACACCATACTTTAGTGTATTGACCATTACATGTTCTAGGGTATTAACCACCTTACCACTTTTGTCATCTAGTGTATTGGGTTACCCACCATATTGTTTTAGTGATGTGTGCTCAACACCATATCGTCCAAGAGGTGTATGCTTAACCCAAAATCGGTATAAAGGTGTATGCTTTCTTACCATATCATCTTAGAGGTGTATGTGTGCTTACCATATAGAGCAAGAGGTGTAAGCTTTCTTACCATATCAGGTAAGAGGTGTGTGCTTGATCACCATATCACTTTAGAGGTGTATGTGTGCTTACCATATCACCTTAGAGGTGTATGTGTGCTTCACACCATATCGGGCAAAGAGGTGTGTGTATGCTTTACACCATATCGGGCAAAGAGGTGTGTGTATGCTTCACACCATATCGGGCAAAGAGGTGTGTGTGTGCTTCACACCATATTGGGCAAAGAGGTGTGTGTATGCCTCACACCATATCGAACAACGAGGTGTGTGTGTGCTTCACGCCATATCGGGAAAAGAGGTGTGTGTGTGCTTCACACCATATCGGAGAAAGAGGTGTGTGTATGCTTCACACCATATCGGGCAAAGAGGTGTGTGTGTGCTTCACACCATATCGGGCAAAGAGGTGTATTCTTCAACACCATATTGGGTTAGATATGTGTGTGTGCTTGACATCATATTGTGCCTAAGGTGTATATTTGACCTCATATCATCCAAGAGGTGTATATTACATTACCATATCGTGCAAGGAAGTATAAACTGATATCCATATTGTTTTAGTGGTGTAGGTGCATCACCATATCGGGTTAGAGGTGTTTGCTTATGTGCTTGAACCCAATATCACTTTATAAGGTGATACCATCATCTTCAAGCTCTAGACTTTCGTTATACTTATTCTAGTACAAGGATAACAGGTATAAGCAACTACTAGAACTCATAGATATATCAAGTATTCAAGAAAATTTCGGAATTGAAAGTAGATCATCAATATAGCAAGAAAGATGGTGAGTAATAACATGTTTGGGTTCAAGTTATATAACCCACCTCAAGAACAACTTCAAAGCTCCAAGCTCCAAATCTTCATGTTCCTAAGGTTGAAGATGACTTATCAAAATTCCAAGGCTTGTTCACAACTCCTACATATACAAGGAATCACCATAGTTAAGAACTTTGTGAAGAAGAAAAGAATGGAATATCATAACCCTAGATCCTTGCTTCAATTCAAGGATGAAGATGATCATGGCCTCACCTTAGGGTTGATACTTGAGATCCTTCTTGCTCCTTATAACCTTACACGATACCTCACTACTCATTCATGATATTCCCTCACTTGTGGCCGATATCCCCTTCACTTGTGGCCAATATCACTTCATTTGGCCGATATCAACTTGCTATGGCTGATATCAACATGATATGGCCAATATCACTTGCTATGGTCAATACCCAAGGCCCTATGCACGATACCACTTCACCTATGCATGATACCAAGACTCTATGCATGCTATCTAAGAGCAAGGAGGTGGTAGGATTCGAAAATTTTCACTAAGAGGTGAAAGGAAGGGTATATATACTTGAGGTTCATGGGAGAGAGAGTAAGAGGTGTCATCACCTTACTACTAGTAGGTGCCACATGGCCATGCATGGATTGACACATGTACTTGCATGCATTACAAATTTATTTTGCCACGCAAAATAAAAACATGAGGATAATGCAAGGTTTAAGGGTCAGCCCCTTTGGTTATCTTCTAGGACAAGCCACTTCCACTCACATTATTATATTCACAATTCAATGCAACCTTTTCCAAGGGAAGTTGCAAGCTGATATCCATTGCTTTATTGAGGTGCTTAGCTCATTTTTGCAAAGGCAAAGAGTTAACAACACGATATGGGGGTCTCCTCTTTGTCTCCTTGGCCGATAGGGACTCCCATTTAACACTACAACCCGATATACTCAATACAAGCTCAAATTAGGGTTTCCATTCAACCCCTTTCTTGGTCTTTTCATCATCAAGAATACTACCACTCATAAATGTTTCAAACATGGTGTCTCATTCATTCTATCTCCTATAAATGATACATAGAGGAAGTAGGAACACTCTAGAGGTGATAACTTGCTTATCAACCCTACATTTTGGGTAAATTACAATTTGTATCAAATATGACATACAAGGCACTAACATTATTCACACAAGTTCAAGCTTGGAATTTTAGGCTTTCCAAAAGCCACCACTTAGCATCATTCTCTCTCTTATGATGCTAAAACACTTAAGTCACGTTAAAAATGTGACACATTGCAATATAACCCCTTATCTTAGGTAAATTGCATTTTGGTCCAAAACATGAAAACATTGCTCAAACATTATTCAAATAGGAACAAATTTGAAACATAACTTTGTCACCTAATAACAAAACACTTTAAAGAATTATATTAAAGTTCTAAGCACTTATTTTAGCCAAACAAATAGGGTTATATCTAAACCCATATCAGGGATGTTAGAGAAGGCATCTAAGACTTTGTATTTTATCTAAGGGGTTTAATTTATATACATATACAAATGCAAACACCATATACTTATAACACGCATCATATAGACATTGTATCCATAATATACAATCTATAAACATACAACATTTTTTTATGGCCATACTAGTGTAATCTTTTGTATCCAGAATGGATGTCCACCTAAGGTCAAGTTGCTTGATCCGATGGGAAGGAGCAACCATTTACTAATCATGACATTAAGTGGTTGGACTTTTCAATCAACCATATGGCTTATCTTGTCTAGTAAATCATTTGTACTATCATGTCAACCAATTGGGGTGGTGTTGGCTCAGTCAATCAACTACCAAAACCTTTTAGTAACTAATTTAATTTGTTCCCATGATTATACTTCTCTTCCTTGTGGATCTCATGGGTGTTGCCTTATTGGATGCATATGATGTTGGAATTGATGTATGTAATCATATTACTACTTTACAAGCAATGATCGGTATCTAGCAACACTTGGTTTCCATATAAGTAATTGGATAAGTTGGAGATCAACTTCAACCTAATGTTCTGATCAATATTGTAGTTATTGTGTAATCTTTTTGTCGTTTATATCCAAATTGAATCCAAGACGTGGAAACATCATTCCTTAATGTTCTATCTTTGTTCCTAGATCCAAAGTATACTATTTGAGATATACATGAGCTCAATATCAAATAATGACTCACATGAGCATGCCATGCATTTCATAGTCTCGGTAAATAAGTGAAACTTATATCACTCCAATAGGAGGGATAAATTCCAACTATGTCATTCACAATAATCCAAATGTTTCACAATTCACCTAAGAACTACTTGTATGGAAACTCTTTTTTATGGTCCAATTAGGTAGTGTTAACGTATATTGAACAACATGTGACTGATGTAGGGATCTCAAACCTAGGGACCACAATCACCGCTATCATTGAGATATAATTCTAACGGTTACTTTTGGCTTCCATGTACCATACTTAAGCTAGGTTTTACTGATACACTTGTTTATTAACAAGTTCCTATGTGTTTGTTTGATATCAAATATGATGACAAATGAGAAGTAATCATTAAGTAACACACATACTAGTCATATGCATTACTTTCACCCTACTTTTCGTAATAATACCAAGCTAGGGACTTAAACAAGAATGGATACTCTTAACATACACATGATATCATGTTTAGGTCCTCAACCTGAAATCAAATGTCACTGAGTAATACATTCACATGATATTATAATGTTAAATCATTATCTCACTGAATTAAATACACAAATGGAAATATATTTATTATTAATCAAAATCAAGTACAATGTATACCATGACAATCGTCATATGATGGCCCTAATGGCATGCAACTAACAATGTAAGGAACCTTCATGATGATCAAACCCTAATAGATCATTTGGAAAAATCCTTAAAAGTGTAGTATCAGAATGTAGGTTAGCTAAGTCTACATGGACAATATGCATTAAGTGTAAAATGATAACTAAGTGATGAACCTAACACAAACATTGTACATGCTACTTAAAATCAATGTTTTGATGCCCTAGCCAGGTATCTATGTAACATCCCTGACCTGGGTTATGGCTTAACCCTAGAAGTTGTGCTTAAGTAATTTATTTACAAACTTTTTTTAATCTTTTGAAAAGTAATTAAGACTCTTGGAGAGTTTAATATTCAAGTTTGAGCTTATTTGCAAATTGTTTGTGCATTATATGATAGTTTGGATATAAAGTGCAATTTACCCAAGATAAGGAGCTATATTGCAAAATTCCACATGTTGAATGTACCTCATGTGTTTTACCATCATAAGAGACAGAATGATGCTAAGGAGTGGCTTGTGGAAAGACTAAATTTCAAGTTGAAACTTGTTTAAATAATGTTAGTGTATTGTGCACCGATTTTGGTACAAATTGTAATTTACCCAAAATGTAGGGTTGATATGAAAATTACCACCTATAGAGTGTCTGTAATGACCCTGACCTGGGTTATGAGGTAACCCTATTTGTTTTGGCTAAGTAAGTTGCTTAGAACTTTAATATAATCCTCTAAGGTGTTTTGTTATCATGTGACACACTTATGTTCCAAGTTTGGTCCTGATTGAATGATGTTTGAGCAATGTTCCTTTATTTTGGACCAAAGTACAATTTACCCAGGTTGAGGGGTTATATTGCAATATGTCACATTTTGAACGTGCCCTATATGTTTTAGCATAATAAGAGAGAGAATTATGCTAAGTGGTGGCTTGTGGAAAGCCTAAATCCCAAGTTTGAACATGTTTGAATAATGTTAGTACCTTGTGCACCAATTTTGGTACAAATTGTAATTTACCCAAAATATAGGGTTGATATGCAAATTACCACCTCTAGAGTGTCCCTACTCCCTCCTAGTATCATTTAGAGGAGATAGAAAGAAGTAGACACCATGTTTGAATCAATTATGAGTGATGGTGATCTTGGTGATGAAATGACCAAGAAAAAGGGTTGAATATGAAACCCTAACTTGGGTTGTATCAAGTTGAAAAGCTTATACATGAGTTCCTTTCGGCCAAGGAGCCAAAGGATGAGTCTCATATCGTTTTTTAGACTCTTGGAAAATCCCATGACGTGCAAAGAACCTCAAGGAGGTGAAGTGTATCAGTTTACAACTTCCTTAGAAAAGTTGTATTGGGTTGTGAATAAAGTGGTGATTTTGTTGATATATTTTATTCAAAGACATAAGTAATGGACGAAATTTCATCCCTAGATTATCCTAAAGTTTTTTGCATGTCAAAATAAATGTTAATGCATGCATGTACACGTGTCACCCATGCATGGACACGTGGCACCTAGTAGCTCAAATTGATGACACCTCATTTTCACACTTCTTGATGAACAACAAGTATATATACCCCTTCTTTCACCCCTTAGTGAACTTTTCCGAATCCTACCACCTCCTTGCTATTAGATATAGTGAATAGGGTCCTTTTATCATGCCGGAGTGATGTGGTATCGTGCATAGGCCTTGGGTATCATCCATAGCAAGTTCATATCGGCCAAGTAAGGTGGTATCGGCCTAGTAAGGTGATATCAGCCATAGTGGAGTGTTTTGACCACAAGTGATGGGGATATAGGCCACGATTGGTGGGATATCGTGCATGAGTAGTGAGGTATAGTTAAAGGTGATAAGGAGCAAGCGGGAGCTCAATACTTAACCCTAAGGTGAGGCCATGATCATCTTCAACCTTGGATTGAAGCATGATTTTAGGGTTATGATCTTCCTTTCTTTTTTTCACCAATTGCTTATCCATGATGATTCATTGTATATGAAGGAGTTGTGAAAGATCCTTGGAATTTTTATAAGTCATCTTTAACCTTAGGAACGTGGAGCTTTGGATATTGGAGCTTTGAAGTTGTTCTTAAGGTGGGTTATATAACTTGACTCTGTCATGTTATTATTCATCACCTAAATTGCTATACTTAATGATCTACTTTTAATTCCAAAATTTTATGAAATAGTTGATGACATTATGAGTTCTAGTATATTATTAGACCTGTTTCCATGAACTATAACAGTTATGACGAAGGTATAGAGCTTGAAGAAGATGGTATCGCCTTATAAAGTGATATCGGGTTCAAGCACACAAGCAAGCACATCTAACCCGATATGGTTATGCACCTACTTCACTAAAACAATATGGATATGATTTAATGCTTTCTTGCATGATATGGTGGTGTAGTATACACCTCTTGTACAATATGAGGTCAAGCAAACACCTCAAAATAATATTAGGCTAAGCACACACCTCTTTGCCCGATATGGTGTGAAGCACACATACACCTCTAAAGTGATATGGTGAGTAAGCACACATCTCTTTGCCCGATATGGTGTGAAGCACACACACGCCTCTTTTCCTGATATGGTGTGAAGAAAGCACACACCTATTTGCCCGATATGGTGTGAAGCACACACACACCTCAAAAGTGATATGGAAGCACATATACACCTCAAACTCAATATGGGAGAACACACACACCTCAAAAGTGATATGGAAGCACACATACACCTCAAACTCAATATGGAAGCATACATACACCTCAAGGTCGATATGGTAAGCACACATACACCTCTAGGTGATATGGGTAGCAAGTATACACCTTTAAACTGATATTCGGTTAAGCATACACCTTTTTGGATGATATGGTGTTGAGAACCTATCTCTAAAATGAGATTGAGGGTAACCCAATACACTAGATGACAAGAGTGGCAAGGTGGTTAGTACCCTAGTACATGTGATGGCCAATACACTAAAATTATGGTGTGGCCAATATATTCAAGTGAGGTGAGGATGTTACACCCACGAAGGGCGAAGTTGATACACCATATGAATTGTAAGGTTGATACCTTAATGGGTAAGGGTCTGAGGGATATGATGATGCCGAGATCGATATACACCTAACCCAATACATGTGTTCAACTTGACATACATGATTCAACCCTATACACCTTGTAAAGGTGACGGTAAGACACTCTTAGGAGTGATGAGTGTAACACCAAGTAATGGTGTGGCTAATATCTTGATAGGTGAAACACCTAGAGTGGTTGATAATGAACAACCTTATATCAACAATGCCTTAACCCAAGATGAGTTCATATTATTTATGATAGTTGGGTAATTCAAGTGTGTGACTTATGGCCAATGAACTACAACATAAATGTGATTATTTAGTGCATAAAGTATTGGGATGGGAAATACCCTAATACAAGATAAGTTGATGAACTTAAGCAAGTTAAAAGTGATGAGGGAAGTGATACATCAAGACATGATAAATATCACATCCAACACCTCAAGGTTGATGCACCTTGATGCAGCTTAAATCCAATATACTTGGATGAGTTAGACATGAAGTGTGTCATGTCAATTATATTAAGTTGTAATGAGTTAAATGCAATTTGATAAGTGTAGGCTAACATACCTTGAGAAAGGGTTAAGCCAAGTTAATAAAGTATGATGTAATCAATATCCTAGTGAGGATGAGAGAGAAACTCATATTTTGTGTTGATAGTCATTTAATGATAAATGATGAGAATAAATAAGTATGACTGAATACTTATGATATCAATGTATGCTCCTAGATGTGTGGAGCAATGAATTAGGGTTTGGATTAATAATATGAACATTAAACCTTATTCGGCTATAAAGGGAAACTCTAACCCTAATGATGGGAAGGTTGCATTTCTCTTATTACATAAGGCTTGGGAGGCAAGTTAAGTACTTGTATAACAAGTATAATGATTAATGGCCTTGTGAGCCATGTGAATAAGTTTTTGCCTAGTGAGAGGTGACAAGATGTGTAATTGCCTTGGGATCCATGTGAATAAGTTGTTGCCTAGTGAGAGGTGACAAGGTGTGTAATGGCCTTATGATCCGTGTGAATATGTTGTTGCCTAGTGAGAGGTGACAAGATGTGTAATAGCCTTGTGAGCCATGTGAATAAGTTGTTTTCTAGTGAGAGGTGATAAGATATGTAATGGCCTTGTGATCCATATGAATAATTTGTTGCCTAGTAAGAGGTGACAAGATGTGTAATGACCTTGTGAGCCATATGGAATACTTGTACAACAAGTAAAATGAATACATGGGTCTGAGGACCTAGAGGTAATTTTTATATGTTATAGAGATAACAATGTTGTGTGACGATCCAAGGGTTTGAATACCCAAAACTAGTAATCATTATAATTATGTGAAGGGATGAGAATTCCCAGTAATGTGATGAGGGACTGAGATCCCAACTATCATGTGTTTTAAAGATCTGAAAAGTATGTGATAGATGTATTACACTTTTCTTTGTAGCATTTGTTGTGATTAATAATGATAACTTGTTTGATGCTAAAAGAATGATGTAAAATATGTAATAAATCATTAGGAACTATAAAACATTGTCATGACCATAGATCCATCAGCGTCAGGATTTGTTGAATGGTGAAACGGGTTCCCCGTGGCATAACCCAGAGTGCATACTTTTGATTATGTGGGGGTGTAAGTACGGATGGCCATGTATGAGACAATCCCCTTACAAGCCTAAAATGAATGGAGATTTGGCTATATGTCATATCCTGGCTCGAGTGTGACTTCAGTCATAGACTCTATGTTGACCACGGTGAACTGGCTCGTGGCTCAGAGTATGGTGCTTGTATCGCCATGACTCAGTAATTTCACAACTGGGGACGGTTGTTACTAGATGTTTCCCCTAAGAGAGTGCAGTTGACGTTGTAGCTCTAAGCGAGGATGCTTACATACCCTGGCATATCTATTTGCAGCTAACACATGATGTCATGCTAAGCTTAAGTGGTCTCGTACTGACCGAGACAAGTGAGGTCATGGAAACCGGCTCTCCCATTGACCTTGTATGGTACCGACTTGTGAGAAGTTTGTGGTTGGTTGGAGATGAACGGGGTATGTTTCATCTACTCAGGGCATAAGTGTGATTGTTAAAATATGTTTAGCCATGTAGCATATCTATAAAAGAAACGATTACGGAAAACATTGATTGATGCGCACTTCAGTTATACATCTTAGTTGATAGATGATATTTATGTTTCTTTACATTCCTTGCAAAGCAGATAGATGATTGATAACTCTATCATGGGTAGGTGCAATGTTCTCCTTGAGAAATGAGATTACTTCATTCTATTCATATAGTGATTTATCCTACCTATTAATATAAAAAGAACCTATACTCAGTTTATAAATGCTTAATCTATGATAATAATATGGTCTGCGGAGAGTTATATCTCTCGTTGGGACAATTGTATCACCCTATGGGATCCACATTTTTTTAGATGGACATGCACGAGGTGGCGAAGATCTTTTTGCAGAGGAGGAACAATAGCTGAGGCAGCAGTGACAGCTCATGTTGAGTGTACTATCTATCGTGTCCTATAAATAGAAGTCATATGTGTCATCTTTGTACTCTCAGGTCCTTGGAGTTGGTTCGTAATGGTTTCATGAACAGTCTGAGATTTTGGCTTGAATGGCTCGAGGTTTTATGTTGCTCCAGTATGTGTTTTGATAGAACAACTGTTATATGACATCCTTGAGATGAGATGAAGTAATGTTGTACAATGTAAATCATGATATATATGAGTTTTGGATCTTTCAGTAAAAGTTTTCTGAACAAGGATCTCCTTGCAAAAAAATGGTTTTAAATTTTAGTGATTTTTGTTAATCTGTTGTTTATGTTTATTCTGCTTAATTAGTAATGATTTGTTTGTTAGTTTGATGAGTGTTATTCCAAGTTTTGGTATCAGAGCTTAAGGTTCGTTGAGTCTACAGAGGCATAGGACTAAGGTGTTGAGTCTATTCTAGTGTCCTCCA
The DNA here is from genome assembly GCA_963693085.1 of Alisma plantago-aquatica. Taxonomy (NCBI): domain Eukaryota; kingdom Viridiplantae; phylum Streptophyta; class Magnoliopsida; order Alismatales; family Alismataceae; genus Alisma; species Alisma plantago-aquatica. The sequence goes on along the minus strand of OY856411.1, from coordinate 1,044,712,525 downwards.
GTATACTCTATAGTGACTTCTTCTTATGTAGAAGAAAGGGTGAAGTTTCACAATGACTGGAGAACACGAGGAACACATTGCTAAGAGCAATGTTGTTGCACCAAGAGAGGGTGTAAAGGATCAGGAAAGAGAAGAATGAGTGCCTGAGAATTCCCATCTTGACTCAATTAGGATAGAGAATCCTATTTTTATGCTCCTATTGCACTGGCTACATAAACAATGATGCATATTGTAGACTGGATACAAGCATTACAACCTAGGTTACCAGTTCTTAATGCGGAAACGTTGGGCTCTATAAGGGGTCATGAATGACATAGTCATGTTAGAATAGTGGAAAATGTGGGAAAGATTAACATATGGCAAGAAAATAGACGCTGGCATAAGTATAGATAGATAGTACATCTGTGATGGTAATTCCCAAGAAGGGGAATATGTTGAGAATTTAGGTAAGGCCTCTATAATTTTAGAGACATTTGCCTAGTTGTTCTAAAAAGCCAAAGTTTTTGGTGCCATCAGTGCAATAAATGCCTAGTGCATCAGGGCAGTAGCCGCTAAGTAAAGGAAAAATTCCTAACTTTCCACCTGTAAGAACCCATGGCTTAGTTTTTACATCGATAATAAGACCAATAAAACCATGGTACGAGGGCAAGACATGTTATAGGTATGGACATGTTGAGCATACTAAACCCTTTTTTTCAAAAAGAAGGGAGGAAATGACTCAACAACTGAGGTAGACTTGGTAGGTCTTACAAAAGTTACAGACCAATAGTGTAAAAAGGCAAGAGCAACAACATGAAATAACTAGACTCTATGTGTTGAGTCAACCTAAAGCGGTAGATGACCGCGAGGGGTAACAGTTAGATAGAGCTTTTTCATTTTGATATGCCTTATCTTGATGTTATCTGACAATCATAAGAAGGATTTTTGTTATGGATTTCCCTATTGATTGTCCTATGGGGACATAGGGAAGAAATGATGAGAACTAGAATTTATATTTTGTTCAGTATTCTTTTAAATGTTCTATAATTTCTCTTATCTGTGTGAAAGAGGATGAGATATAGAAGTGATGCCTGGAGAAAATCTAAGAATGTTAAATCGTGTGTTTGTGATGATACAAAAATTAAGGAATATGATAGTAAACAAAGTGCATACTACCTAATCTTAGTACTTGTATACCCTGGACAGGTATTCAACTATTGAAGATAAGGTGTGTATGGAACTCTTAGATTGTTATCTTTCTGATTACCCTGATCAAGTAATCATTTTGAGACAATCTAGTGAGCATAACAAAACTAGAAATATGGCATGGATATTTTTATCACATCCTAAGTGCAATAAAATGGAATCTGAGATGATCTCAGATAAATCTGTGTGTATGAGGAAGTAAAAAGTATAATCCTCATGATAAAAGAATGAGAACAAGGGAGATGATCCCTGTCTAATAAAGTCTGTGTGGATAGTAAAGATCTTTTCCCATGATGTAGAAATGGGAAATGTAATAAAATCACAAAATGTTCATGAACATGTTAGACAATAACAAAGAAAGGAGTGATGACATGTAATCAACCTTATAATTACTATGTTGATGGCAAGGAAACTAGGATGAAACAAGAGTAAATGGCTCATGAACCTTTGAAAGTTCATTCTATAATCAAAGGAGATGATAATCTCTTCTCTTTGACAAACAATCCTGGGTGATGATGGGGTGATAAGAGGAATATGTTTCTTTGTGTTCTCTCCTTTTAGGGATATGGCAATCAAGTGAGTACTATGACACTTGATGTGCATGGATTAGAAATAATCCATTGATGGATACTTAGAAAAGTATCAGTTCATCTTGGACTTTGGTTCCAAGATAAAGATATGTCTAATAAATAATGTTCCAAAGATGAAAGAAAGGTCCTTTTATATGTGTGGCTTTGGTAATAATAATAGAGAAATGGAAATGATGAGGATGTGATGTGTTTTCAACACATGTGACGGATACCAAGGTAAGGAATTCTGGTATCTAAGAAGTTTCAGGTGGTATGGGAAACTAAAAACATAACTCCTAATCATATGATTTATGTTGGTTAACTGGAATGACCAATTGTGAAATCAGTCTAGTTACATAAAATAGTATGGACATCATATGTTAGGGGTTTATGCTCTGCATAAACATAACATCGATAAGGATGTACTAATTGAAGGAACAATTGTAGAATCATTGTGGGAAAAGCTTATCAAGCTAAAAAAAATTCCTTAGAATACCCCTATCTAGATCGGTTAAGGCAACTTATACATAACATCTAGAGATACCTCTAAGATAAGTTCTTAATTGATAAGTAACCTCCCCTTATGACAAGAGAATGTACAACTAATGAGATAGTTGGTACAAGTAGTAAGAAAGTTTGGTGTTGTGCCAGCAGATTAGATGGCACAGCAGATGTATGATAAGACGTGTAGTCCCAAGTGGGTGACAGAATGTAACTCTGGTCTTTCCTTGAAAATGAAATGCTAAACTGAATGAGGAGTATGGAAGACTCCCCAGAATTCAAGAATCTTGTCACATAAAGTTGTAAGTTGAGAAAGGTGACGAATCAGTGAGGTTTGACACCTAAATTAAATAAGGTATGTATAATGTTTCTCTGACTAAGAAAAGTGTTACCTGACATAGAGTTGACTCTACAGTCAATAATGAAAAAGACAGTGGAGTATGTGTCATGTGTGATAAATTCTATGATAACCTTGTGTGGAAGAACTTTGTGTTGATCAAAGTTCTATGGTATCTCCATGACATTAATATGTTATGTGGAGACTTGATGATATGATGAATGAATAATATATGTCTCCCTTTTACCTGGGATTTCAGGGACGAAATCCTTGTTAGGGGTTTATAACTTGTAATGACCCTGACCTGGGTTATGAGGTAACCCTATTTTTTTTTGCTAAGTAAGTTTCTTAGATATTTAATATAATCCTCTAAGGTTTTTTTTTTATCATGTGACACACTTATGTTCCAAGTTTGATCCTGATTGAATGTTGTTTGAGTAATGTTCCTTTATTTTGGACCAAAGTGCAATTTACCCAAGTTGAGGGGTTATATTGCAATATGTCACATGTTGAACGTGCCCTATATGTTTTAGAATCATAAGAGATAGAATGATGCTAAGTGTTGTCTTGTGCAAAGCCTAAATTCCAAGTTTAAACATGTTTGAATAATGTTAGTACCTTGTGCACCAATTTTGGTACAAATTGTAATTTACATAAAATATAGGGTTGATATGCAAATTACCACCTATAGAGTGTATCTACTCCCTCATAGTATCATTTAGAGTATATATAAATAAGGAGACACCATGTTTGAATCAATTATGAGTGATGGTGATCTTGGTGATGAAATGACCAAGAAAAAGGGTTGAATATGAAACCCTAACTTGGGTTGTATCAAGTTGAAAAGCTTATATATGAGTGCCTATCGGCCAAGGATCCAAAGGAGGAGTCTCATATCGTTTTATGGACTCTTGGAAAATCCCATGACGTGCAAATCACCTCAAGGAGGTGAAGTGTATCAGTTTACAATTTCCTTAGAAAAGTTGTATCGGGTTTTGAATAAAGTGGTGATTTTGTTGATATATTTTATTCAAAGAGATAAGTAATGGAAGAAATTTCATCCCTAGATTATCCTCAAGTGTTTTTCATGTCAAGATAAATGTTAATGCATGCATGTACACGTGTCACCCATGCATGGACATGTGGCACCTAGTAGCTCAAATTGATGACACCTCATTTTCACACTTCTTCATGAACAACAAGTATATATACCCCTTCTTTCACCCCTTGGTGAAATTTTTCGAATCCTACCACCTTGTTGCTCTTATATATAGTAAATAGGGTCCTTTTATCGTTCAATAGTGATGTGGTATCGTGCATAGTCCTTGGGTATCATCCATAACAAGTTCATATCGTCCAAGTAAGGTGGTATCGGCCTAGTAAGGTGATATCAGCCATAGTGGAGTGTTTTGACCACAAGTGAGGGGGATATCAGCCAAGAGTGGTGGAATATCGTGCATGAGTAGTGAGGTATCATTAAAGGTTCTAAGGAGCAAGAGGGATCTCAATACTTAACCCTAAGGTGAGGCCATGATCATCTTCAACCTTGGATTGAAGCATGATTTTAGGGTTATGATCTTCCTTTCTTTTCTTCTTCACTAATTGCTTATCCATGGTGATTCCTTGTATATGAAGGAGTTGTGAACAAGACTTGGACTTTTTATAAGTCATATTCAACCTTAGGAACGTGGAGCTTTGGAGCTTGGAGCTTCGAAGTTGTTCTTAAGGAGGGTTATATAACTTGAACTCTATCATGTTATTATTCATCACCTAAATTGCTATAATTAATGATCTACTTTTAATTCCAAAATTTTCTGAAATAGTTGATGACATTATGAGTTCTAGTAGTTTCTTAGACCTGTTTCCATGAACTATAACAGTTATAACGAAGGTCTAGAGCTTGAAGAAGATGGTATCACCGTATAAAGTGATATCGGGTTCAAGCACACAAACAAGCACCTCTAACCCGATATGGTGATGCACATACTTCACTAAAACGATATGGATATGATTTAATACTTTCTTGCACCATATGGTGGTCTAGTATACACCTCTTGCACGTATGAGGTCAAGCAAACACCTCAAAAATGATATTGGGCTAAGCACACACCTCTTTGCCCGATATTGTGTGAAGCACACATACACCTCTAAAGTGATATGGTGAGCAAGCACACACCTCTTTGCCCGATATGGTGTGAATCACACAGACACCGCTTTGCCCGATATGGTGTGAACAAAGCACACACCTCTTTTCTTGATATGGTGTGAAGCACACACACACCTCAAAACTGATATGGAAGCACACATACACCTCAAACTCGATATGGGAGAACACACACACCTCAAAAGTGATATGGAAGCACACATACACCTCAAACTCGATATGGAAGCATACATACACCTCATGGTCGATATGGTAAGCACACATACACCTCTAGGTGATATGGGTAGCAAGTATACACCTTTAAACTGATATTGGGTTAAGCATACAACTTTTTGGACGATATGGTGTTGAGCATCTATCTCTAAAATGAGATGGAGGGTAACCCAATACACTAGATGACAAGAGTGGCAAGGTGGTTAGTACCCTAGTACATGTGATGGCCAATACACTAAAAGTATGGTGTGGCCAATATCTTCAAATGAGGTGAGGATGTTACACCCATGAAGGGTGAAGTTGATACACCATATGAATGGTAAGGTTGATACCTTAATGGGTAAGGGTCTGAGGGTTATGATGTTGCTTAGATCGATATACACCTCACCCAATAAATGTGTTCAACTAGACATACATGATTCCACCCTATACACCTTGTAAAGGTGAGGGTAAGACACTCTTACGAGTGATGAGTGTAACACCAAGTAATGGTGTATCTAATATCTTGATAGGTGAAACACCTAGAGTGGTTGATAATGAACAACCTTATATCAACAATGCCTTAACCCGAGATGAGTCCATATCATTTATGATAGTTGGGTAATTCAAGTGTGTGAATTATGGCCAATGAACTACAACATAAATGTGATGAGTTAGTGCATAAAGTATTAGGATGGTAAATACCCTAATACAAGATAAGTTGATGAACTTAAGAAAGTTAAAAGTGATAAGGGAAGTGATACATCAAGACATGATAAATACCACATCCAGCACCTCAAGGTTGATGCACCTTGATGCACCTTAAATCCAATATACTGGGATGAGTAAGACATGAAGTGTGTCATGTCAATTATATTAAGTTGTAATGAGTTAAATGCACTTTGATAAGTGTAGGCTAACATTCCTTGAGAAAGGGTTAAGCCAAGTTAATAAAGTATGATGTATTCAATATCCTAGTCAGGATGAGAGAGAAACTCATACTTTGTGTTGATAGTCATTTAATGATAAATGATGAGAATAAATAAGTATGATTGAATACTTATGATATCAATGTATGCTCCTAGATGTGTGGAGCAATGAATTAGGGTTTGGATTAATAATATGAACATGAAACCCTATTCGTCTATACAGGGAAACCCTAACCCTAATGATGGGAAGGTTGCATTTCTCTTATTACATAACGCTTGTGAGGCATGTTAAGTACCTGTATAACAAGTATAACGATTAATGGCCTTGTGAGCCATGTGAATAAGTTGTTGCCTAGTGAGAGGTGACAAGATGTGTAATGGCCTTGTGAGCCATGTGAATAAGTTGTTGCCTAGTGAGAGGTGACAAGATGTGTAATGACCTTGTGAGCCATGTGAATAAGTTGTTCCTAGTGAGAGGTGACAAGATATGTAATGGCCTTGTGAGCCATATGAATAAGTTGTTGCCTAGTGAGAGGTGACAAGATATGTAATGGCCTTGTGAGCCATATGAATAAGTTGTTGCTTAGTGAGAGGTGACAAGATGTGTAATGGCCTTGTGAGCCATTTGGAATACTTGTACAACAAGTAAAATGAATACCTGGGTCTAAGGACCTAGAGGTAATGTTTATATGTTTTGGAGATAACAATGTTGTATGGCGATCCAAGGGTTTGAATACCCAGAACTAGTAATCATGATAATGATGTGAAGGGATGAGAATTCCCAGTATTGTGATGAGGGACTGAGATCCCAAGCATCATGTGTTTTAAAGATCTGAAAATTACGTGATAGATGTATTACACTTTTCTTTGTAGCATTTGTTGTGATTAATAATGATAACTTGTTTGATGTTAAAAGAATGATGTAATACATGTAATAGATCATTAGTAACTATAAAACATTGCCCTGACCATAGATCCATCAGCGTCAGGATTTGTTGAATGGTGAAACGGGTTCCCCGTGGCACAACCCGGAGTGCATACTTTTGTGTATGTGGGGACGTAAGTACAGACGGCCATGTGTGAGTCGATCCCCTTACGAGCCCAAAATGAATGGGTATTTGGCTATATGTCATATCATGGCTCGAGTGTTACTTTCGTCGTAGACTCTATGTTGAGCATGGTGAACTGGCCCGTGGCTCAGAGTATGGTGCGTCTATCGCCATGACTTAGTAATTTCATAATTGGGGATGGTTGTTAGTAGATGTTTCCCCTAAGAGAGTGCAGTTGACGATGTAGCTCTAAGCAAGGATGCCTACGTACCCTGACACAACTATTTGCAACCGACACAAGATGTCCTACTAAGCTTAAGTGGCCTCGTACTGACCGAGACAAGTGAGGTCATGGCAACTAACTCTCCCATTGACCTTGTATGGTACCAACTTGTGAGAAGTTTGTGGTCGGTTGGAGATGAACGGGGTATGCTTCATCTCCTCAGGGCATAAGTGTGATTGCTAAAATATGTTCAGCTGTGTAGCATATCTGTTTAAGAATCGATTACGGAAAACATTGATTGATGCGCACTTCAGTTATACATCTTAGTTGATAGATGATATTTATGTTTCTTTACATTCCTTGCAAAGCAGATAGATGATTGATAACTCTACCATGGGTAGGTGCAAAGTTCTCCTTGAGAAAGGAGATCACTTCATTCTATTCATATAGTGATATATCCTACCTATTAATATAAAAAGAACCTCTGCTCAGTTTATAAATGCTTAATATATGATAATAATATGGTCGGTGGAGAGTTATATCTCTCACTGGTACAATTGTCTCACCCCATGGGATCCACATTTTTTAGGTGGACATGCACGAGGTGGCGAAGATCTTTCTATAGAGGAGGAACAACAGCTGAGGCAGCAATGACAGCTCAGGTTGAGTGTACTATCTGTCATGTCCTGTAGATATAAGTCCTATGTGTCGTCTATGTACTCTCAGGTCCTTGGAGTTGGTTCGTAATGGTTTCATGAACAATCTGAGATTTTGGCTTGAATGCCTCGAGTTTTTATGTTGCTCCAGTATGTGTTTTGATAGAACAACTATTATATGACATCCTCGAGATGAGATGAAGTAATGTTGTACAATGTAAATCATGATATATATGAGTTTTGGATCTTTCAGTAAAAGTTTTCTAGACAAGGATCTCTTTGCAAAAAAAATGGTTTTAAATTTTAGTGATTTTTGTTAATCCGTTGTTTATATTTATTCCACTTAATCAGTAACAATTTGTTTGTCGATTTGATGACTGTTGTTTCAGTGTCCCTACTCCCTCCTAGTATCATCTATAGCAGACAGAAAGAAGGAAACGCCATGTTTGAATCAATTTTGAGTGATGGTACTCTTGGTGATGAAAAGACCAAGAAAGGGGTTGAATGTAAAACCCTAACTTGAGTTGTATCAAGTTGAAAAGCTTATATATGAGTGCCTATTAGCTAAGGATCTATAAGGGGAGTCTCATATTAGTTTGTGGACTCTTGGAAAAGTTCATGATGGGAAAAGAACCTCAAGGAGGTGAAGAGTATCGGTTTACAACTTCCTTAGAAAAGTTGTATCGGGTTGTGAATAAAGTGGTGATTTAGTTGATATATCTTATTCAAAGAGATAAGTAATGGACAAAATTTCATCTCTAGATTATCCTCAAGTTTTTTGCATGTCAAGATAAATATAAATGCATGCAAGTACACGTGTCAACCATGCATGGACACATGGCACCTAGTAGCTTAAATTGATGACACCTCATTTACACACTTTTTCATGAACCTCAAGTATATATACCCTTCTTTTCACCCACTAGTGAAATTTTTCGAATCTTACCACCCTCTTTCTCTAAGATATCGTGCATAGGGTCTTTGTATCATGCATAGGTGAAGTCATATCGTGCATAGGGCCTATTGGAAATAGCAAGTTGATATCATCCTAGTAAGGTGATATCGGCCTAGCAAGGTGATATCGGCCATAGTGGAGTGATTTTGGCCACAAGTGAAGGGGATATTGGCCTCAAGAGAGGGAATATCGTGCATGAGTAGTGCATTATCGTGCAAGGTGCTAAGGAGCAATAAGGAGTTCAAGTCTTAACCCTAAGGTGAGGCTATGATCATCTTCAACCTTCAATAGAAGCATGAATCTAGGGTTATGATCTTCCTTTCTTTTCTTCTTCACCAAATGCTTATCCATGGTGATTCTTTGCATATAGAGGAGTTGTGAAGTTCATCTTCAACCTTAGGAACATGAACCTTTGGAGCTTGGATCTTTGAAGTTGTTCTTATGGTGGGTTATATAACTTGAACCCAATTATATTATTATGCACCTTCAATTTTGTCATACTTGTTGATCTACTTGCAATTTCAATTTCTCTTGAATAATTGACGATCCTTTGAGTTCTAAAATCTTCATGGGATTGTTGTCCATGACTTAGAATAGTAAGAACAAGAGTCTAGAGGTTGATGGTGATGACATCATCAAGGGTAAAGTGATATCAGGTTGAAGCACACACCTCTAATCCGATATGGTGATGTAACCCTATATGATATGAAAAACAATATACCTTGTAACCCCACACCCCTATCAGTTTGTACAATGGGTTTTCAAAGGTTCAACTAGTTGTCTAGCCTTTCACTTAACCCATGGTGAAGGGTAGGCTGATACCATGAAGGTTTGAAGAGGCATGAGCATAAGGATCTAACCTGATATGGTGTGAAGCACACACACACCTCTTTGCCCGATATGGTGTGAAGCACACACACCTCTTTGCCCGATATGGTGTGAAGCACACACACACCTCTTTGCCCAATATGGTGTGAATCACACACGCACCTCTTGCCCAATATGGTAAGCACACATACACCTCTAAAGTGATATGGAATCAAGCATACACCTTGTACCTGATATGGTAACCATACATACACCTCTAAGGTGATATGGAAGCAAGCATACACCTCTTACTCGATATGGTGTGAAGCACACATACATCTATAAAGTGATATGGAAGCAAGCATACACCTCTTACTTGATATGGTACGCATACATATACATGTAAGGTGATATGGAAGCACGCATACACCTCTTACCTGATATGGTAAGCACACATACACCTCTAAGGTGATATGGAAGCAAGCATACACCTCTTACCCGATATGGTGTGAAGCACACATACACCTCTAAAGTGATATGGAAGCAAGCATATACCTCTTACCTGATATGGTAAGCACACATACACCTCTAAGGTGATATGGAAGCAAGCATACACCTCTTGCCCGATATGGTAAGCACACATACACCTCTAAAGTGATATGGAAGCAAGCATACACCTCTTACCTGATATGGTAAGCACTCATACACCTATAAAGTGATATACATAGCAAGCACACACCTCTTTCCTAATATGGTGGAAGTACCTCAAAACCCATATGAAGGAAAGCACCTCAAATGTAAGGTACTTGATGGAGTAACACATGAAGTGTCTTACATCAAGTCATACATTAAGATGTAAGGAGTTTAATGAACACTGATTAAGTAGGCCAATGTACCTTGAAGGAAAGGTTGAGCCAACTTAATAAAGTATGCAGTAATCAACATCCTAGTAAGGATGAGAGAGAAACTCATACTTCTATGATAATCATGTAATGAGCATACATTAATACTCCTAATATGTGTAGAGTATGAATTAGGGTTTGATACTTGATAATATGATCTTGAAACCCTAAATGGTTAATAATGGGAGACTCTAACCCTAATAAAGTGTGATGATATGTATTTTGAAACCCCAACTGATAAGAAAAGGGAAACCCTAATCCTAATGATGGAATAGTGGTGTATTACCCTTGTAATTGCATGGTGTTGATATGTATTTGATATGGTTGTTATCATGAAATACCATACAGGTATCATTAGATGATGAGCATAGCCAGGTATGAGCTATGATGTTTTATGTGATACAGATTTAAATGGGCCTTGTGAGCCGTTTGAGATGCTTGTACAACAAGTATCATGCCTTGGTCTGAGGACCTAGAGGTAATAGTTACCTGATAAGTGGTAACAATGTTCAGTGATGAACTAAGGGTTTGAATACCCAGATCTAGTAATCATGATGATGATAATGCTAAGGGATGAGAATTCCCAGTAATGATATAAGGGATTGAGATCCTGAATGTTATATGTGTTCCAAAGATTAGAAAAGTATTTTGATAGATGTATTACACCTTTCTTTGTAGCATCCGTTATAATAATTCATGCTTGAAACTTGGTTGATGCTAAAAGATACTATAATGCACTTAATTAATCAAGTGGAATCTCATCATGTAGTGCCCTGACCATAGATCCATCAACGTCAGTAGCTGCTGAATGGTGAAACGGGTTTTTCCACGGGATCTCCTAGAGGGCATCTTTTTGAATATGTGGAGGCTATTGGGTGTGAATTCTGGGATGGATGTATCATAATCTCCTGATGATGATGATGAATGTCGGGGATGGATAACTGAAATCTCCCTGAAGAGAGTGCATGTTGTGGCTATAGCTCTATAGCGAAGATATCAGTATACCCTGGTAAGCTAATTACAGTTGACACGAGATGTCCTGCTTGTGGTCTCGCACCGACCGAGACGATAGAGGTCATGGAAGCTAGCTCTTCCATTGACCTTGTATGGTACCGATGCTTTACATAGCCATGGTTGGTTGGAGTATGAGTGGTATACCTCATCTCCACAGGGTATAAGTGGGATTGTAAATATGTAATCAGCCGCATAGCATATTTTCTTAAGGATTGAATATGGAAAACACTGGTTGATGTTACATTTCTTTTATGCATCTTAAATGGATAGATGTTATACATGTTCTTCATATTCCTTATAAAATGAATCGATGATTTATTGCTTTATCATATATAGCTGTAATGCTTCATAAGATGATATTTCTCTACTCTGCTTAAACAGTGATTTAATCCTACTTATTAATGTAAAAGAATCCTCTGCTCAGTTTTATACTATTTATCTATAATAATAATATTGTTGGCGGAGAGTTATATCTCTCACTGGGACATGGGTCTCACCCCGTTGGTCACAAACATTTTTAGGTAGACGTAGACGAGGAGGTAGGGACCATACTGCAGAGGGAAGACAATAGCATAAGGAGTAGCAATAGCATCTCAGGTTGAGTGTACTGTCTGTCGTGTCATGTAGATATAAGTCATATGTGTCCTCTCTGTACTCTCAGGTCCTTGGAGTCAGTACATAATGGTTTTATGAATGACCTGAGATTTTGGCTTGTATGCCTCGTGGTCTATGTTGCTTATGTATATTTTTGCAAAAGCGACTATTATATGTTATCCTTGAGATGAGATGGTACTGTGTATGTACAATGTGAATCATGATGTATGTAGTACTTTTGTTCTCTTCTTAAGAGTTTCCTGGAAATGGATCTCTTTGCAAAATGGTTTTAAAAAATTTAGTGATTTTTGTTAATCTGTTGTTTATGGTTATTCCGCAATTATATCACTGGTGACAGTTTGATTTACTGTTGGATCATCACAAAGTTTTGATATCAGAGCCTAAGGTTCACTTAGTCTATAGAGACATAGGATTAAGGTTGTTGAGTTTGTTCTAGTGTCCTCCAATTTATCTGATAGTGACTTCTGCTCATATAGGAGAAGTAAAGCTAAAGATGGTTGGAGCACACGAAGAACATGCTGCTGAAAGCAATGTTGCTGCACCAGGAGGAGGTGTAAGGGATCAGGCTAGAGAGGAATTAGTACCTAAGAATCCCCAGCTTGACCAAGAAACGATAGAAAACCCAACTTTTCATGCTTTGTTTGGACAGTTCATGAACACAGTGACGCATATGGCAGATCGGATGCCAGCACCAACACCTAGGGCACCAGTTCCCAATGAGGGACATGGATCTGGTAAGACCTTTGAGCGGTTACGCTGGGTAGGAGCCACCAAATATGTCGGTACAGTTGACCCAGCAGACGCAGATTCATGGCTCACTGAGTTGGAAAAAGCCTTTAGAATCCTCAACATTCCAGAAACTGAGAAAGTTAGGCATGTGGTGTACCTATTAAAAGAAAGTGATGGCCACTGGTGGGCCATTGAAGAAGAGAAACGACTAGGTGTCACTACTACAGAAATGGCTTATAACGTCACTTTTAAAGGCGTCAGTTGTATAAATACACTGACACCTAAACCCTAAAGCATCAGTTTAATAAAAAAATCGACATCTATCTGTGAAGGGCGACCAGACATGGGTATCGCTTTTATTCAGTGTCAGTTCCCTAATAATAAACCGACACCTAAAATTAACCGCCAAATCCAAAATTTCCAGTGAAAAAAAATTACCTCTAAAATTTAACATATGACGTCGGTTATTAACTACTAAACCAACGACGAAAGGTTATTCGCGAAACAGAAATTGGGCACATTTTGGTCGTCGGTTTTGCTACAATGACCGACGTTTATGGGTTTTCCCACGTTGTTCCCGGGAAATTTTTCACACCCTTTGAGCGTCGGTTTTTGAAAGAAATCGACGACTATGGTCATTAATCGAGAACAATTTTTTTAATTGGAATATGTAGATAGACATCGGTTTTTTTCTAGTAAACACCGACGACTATCATTGAGAATAGGTGTCGGTGTGTTTGTAGAACCGACACCTTTAGTTTTATGTGTCGGTTTTATTTAAGAACCGACACCTATTGTTAACTTAACAGCACCCGTGTGAGCCCGACTCTTCCCCTTTCTCTGTTTCATTCATTCTCACGCTACTCCAGGGTTTGGTCTGGCGATTTCTCCTCTACCACTGCTCACTGCCACTGCCTCCACGCCTGCTGCCGTCACCGCTCAGGCTGCCGCCTCCACTGCCGCCATGCCGCCGCCTCTGCTGGACGTCGTCACCGTGCGATACCCGCCATCACTTCTCGCCGCCGCTCAACACCTGCAGCTCGCCACCGCCGCCGCTCGACAGAGGAGGTACCCTCTTCACTTTCTCCCTCTCTTTTGCTTGCTCAACACCTGCTCGCCCTGTCGTTCTGCTGCCCGATCCTCCGCCTGGAAGCAACATGAGGAGGTCACGACTGTGTGGGCCTCCACCTCTTCTTCTTCCTACTCCCTCTCTTTACCAAATGGATTAAAGCAAGGCCACAACTGTGTGGGCTGGCCATGACCATGGCTGTGTTGGTCAGCCACGAATGTGCTGGCCAGCACGGCCGTGGTAGGCCAACACAGCCACGGCCATGGCCAGTCCACACGGTCGTGGCCGTGCTTTTATCCATTTGGTAAGGAGGGAGCAAGAAGAAGAAGATACATTTGCAATTGAATACTAATGCTTGACCTAATTCTGTAAATTTTGATGCATGTTGAATTAAGATATTAAAACCCTAATACACATTTCACCATAATCTTGAATTAAGTATATTGTTGAAATCTTGTGATCAATCTATGTAAGATATTAAAACCCTATTGTTAAATCTCTGATTTTGTAGTGATGTGTCACCCTAACATCTACATGAATCGCTATTGTATGATGTAGATTGATGATAATGCATGAGCTAGTTTGAAATTTTGAAATCAATTATGAATCTCTCCATCCCTAGGTCATACTAATTTATGTGTAATCTTTATCTTGATGATGAACATGCATGGACACTCGAAATGTTGAAATCAATGTTATAGAATGACAACACATGTATTTGTTGGCCTAGAAACTCATCCAAGATTTACTCATTAGGAGTAAATATTGGATAGTCCCCGGTTTGGGACTGTTCTTGAACACATAATCTCACTTAGGATGTAAGTGTATAATGTGTATTGGATTTTCAAGAAAATTTCGATAGCATTTCCCCGTTTGTTCTCTAAGTACATATGTACTTAGAGAACAGCGGGGAAATACTGTCAAAATTTTCTTGAAAACCCAATACACATTATACACTTACTAGTGAGATTAGGTGTTCAAGGATGCGATAGGTGGTACACATTTATTATATATAAGAATGACATCACATGTATTTGTTAACCCTAGACCCTAATCTTGTTGTAATATATACTTGTTTTCTCTTTGTTCATAGAATGGATAGATCATGGATGTCCATTCGCAATCGCTGCACCCCAGAGTTTATATCTGGTCTTGACCAGTTTATTAGATTTGCCGACGAACATAGGAAACAACCTGGAGATAGGTTCTACTGTCCATGTAGGCATTGCGGTAACAACTTGAAAGTCAGCACTGGTGACGAAATCAAAAGTCATGTCATGTGCAACGGGATAATACAAGGCTATACAGAATGGCACTGGCATGGAGAGATTTCAAACTTAAAACCAGTGGATGTCGATAGCAGTGCTTGTGTGGAAGAAGAAATTGCCTCTGATGACGTAGATGTGAATGAACCAGTTCCAGTAGACATCATTGATGCGATGTTGGATAGTTGTGCGGTAGAGCACACTGATCCACCTCCCATTTTTAGAAACATTGTGCATGATGTTGAGATATCATTATACATAGGTTGTACTAAGTTTACGAAGCTTAGTGTTGTGTTGAGATTGTATAAGATGAAAGCTAACAATAGATGGAGCGATAAAAGCTTCACGTCATTGTTGTCTTTGTTGAAAGAAATGCTTCCTGAAGGAAACGAGTTGCCAATTTCAACATACCAGGTAAAGAAATTGTTGTGCCCAATGGGAATGGATGCCAAGAAGATACAAGCATGCCTGAATGATTGTGTATTATTTCAAAAGGACTATGTGGATTTGAAAGATTGTCCAAAATTTGGTGTGTCACGGTATAAATTGATGACTTCGGGGGAGTCCAAAACTGGTTCTCCTGCCAAGGTGATGTGGTATCTACCTATAATATCACGGTTTCAACGCTTATTTGTCAATCTGATAGATGCGAAGAATTTGAGGTGGCATGCAGATGTTAAGAAAAATAATGATGGAATCCTACGACATGTGTCTGATTCCCCACATTGGATTAAGATTGATCTATTGTACCCTGAATTTGGTGAAGAAGTCAGGAATATAAGACTTGGGCTTTGTACAGATGGGATGAATCTGTACGGGACGTTGAGCAGACAACATAGCACTTGGCCAGTCATGCTTGTTATATATAATCTTCCTCCCTAGCTGTGTATGAAAAATAAGTATGTAATGCTGTCGTTATTGATATCGGGCCCTAAAAAACCTAGAAATGATATCAATGTTTATCTTGAACCTCTGATTGATGACTTAAAGAAACTCTGGGGTGAAGGTGTGATGAGCTATGATGCTTCACAAAGAGAGACATTTCATTTACAAGCTATGTTGTTTTGCACTATTAATGACTTTCCAGCATATGGGAATTTGTCTGGATATAGTATCAAAGGAGCTCAAGCGTGTCCTATATGTGAAGATAACACTGATTCAATAAGACTAAAACATGGAAGTAAGACTATATATCTCGTTCATCGAAGGTTTCTTAGAAAATTCCATCCGTTTCGTAGGAAGTGCAAAGCATTCAATGGATTGAATGAGGAACGGAGTGCACCTAAACCTATACCAGGGGAGGTTGTTTATGAAAGAGTAAAAGACTTTGTCAATGAATTCGGTAAGAGATCATAATGTACTATGGCCACACAGAGTGACAAATATTTATTCAAGAAGAAGTTAATATTTTGGGATCTTCCTTATTGGAGTTCTTTGACAGTCATTCATTGTATCGATGTCATGCACGTTGAGAAAAATGTCTGTGATAGTGTCATTGGTACTTTGTTGAATATACAAGGTAAGACTAAAGATGGGATAAAATCCAGACTGGACCTACGTGAAATGGGAATAAGGTCAGAATTAATAGAATTTTATGAAATGGGAAATCGGAGAACATACTTACCTCCCGCTTGTTACACATTGTCTAGAAAGGAGAAGAAAGGTTTTTGTGAATGTTTGGTAAATGTTAAGGTGCCACAAGGTTACTCATCTAACATCCGTAGATTGGTATCAATGAAAGATATGAAGTTGATAGGTCTTAAATCTCATGATTGTCACACTCTAATGCAACAAATATTTCCTGTGGCAATTAGATCTATATTGTTGAAGCATGTAAGGTTTGCAATCACCAAACTTTGTTTCTTTTTCAACAGTCTGTGCAGCAAAGTTATTGACCCTGATACTCTCAATAATTTACAAAGAGAAGTGGTTGTTACCCTATGTCAGCTTGAGATGTATTTGCCTCCGTTGTTCTTTGATATCATGGTACATCTGGTTGTCCACTTGACTAGGGAAGTGAAAATGTTGGGACCAGTTTTCTTGCATTAGATGTATCCCTTTGAACGATACATGAGCATTTTTAAAAGTGATGTTCGAAACCGTTATCGGACTTAAGGGAGTATTATTGAGGGTTATGTGGTGAGAGAGGTTATGGATTTTTGCAATGACTTTCTCAGTGGTAATGACACTCTTGGTAATGATAAGAATATTGAGGAGCAATTTGGCAAAGGAATTTTGGGATCATGGGTGAAAGTAATCAGCTGTGAGCAGTTGGAACAAGGTCACTTGTATATTTTACACAACATGGACGAAGTGGGTGTTTATATCAAGGAACATACCAATTTCATCAAGAGACAATATCCTCGAGCCAATACAATGTGGCTTGCTAGAGAGCATAACAAGACATTTATTAAGTGGTTCCAAGATAAAGTCTTACATCAACTATCTCAAACAGCAGATGATATTACTAAAACTATCAAATGCCTCACCTTTAAACTGAAATTGAATGTTATGTCTTATGAAGGGTATGACATTAATGGATTCACATATTACACAAAGTGCCAAGATGATAAGAGTGTCGTCCAAAATAGTGGGGTCACCCTTCAACCGTCGACTATGTTTTTTGCAAGTGCAAAGGATAAGAGTCCACATGCAGCTAAAATGTCATATTACGGTGTCACTGAAGACATATGGGAGTTTGACTACATAGATTTCAGAATTCCACTCTTCAAATATAATTGGGTTGATAACACCAAAGGAGTTATAGTGGATGAATTGGGTTTCACTTTAGTGAACTTTGAAAAGATTGGCGAGAAGGGTGAACCATTCATATTGGAATCATAGGTGAAACAAGTATTTTATATCGATGATCCTGCAAATGATAAATGGTTGGTTGTTCTTCATGGTAAAATACAGTTCATTGAAGATCCTATAGATGAAGAAGAGTACTATGATAAGTATGATGACTCCAGTCCATTCTCAGTTGGGTTGCCAACACCAGCAAATATTGAAGCTAATGATGACTTGTATGTGCGCATAGATCACAATGAAGGATTGTTAATTGATAAAAAATCGCAATATTAGAGGCATGTTTATATCTTTTTATATGTTTTATTTTTCTGAATGTGAACTTTACAATGTGAATGTGAACTTTACAATGTGAATGTGAACTTTACAATGTGAGCTATACAATGTGAATTACTTTACAATGTGAACTTTACAATGTTAATTACTTTACAATGTGAATGTGAACTTTACAGTGTGAATTACTTTACAATGTGAATGTGAACTTTATAATGTGAGCTTTACAATATGAATTACTTTACAATGTGAACTTTACAATGTGAATGTGAACTTTTAGATGGTTGAGCATTCTCCTGATGGTCGTGCTGATGATTACCGTGAGGGTGAGGACATCAATGCCGCCTCACAATGTAAGTTTTAAAAATATATATCATATATTTATATCTATATGTCCATTTCTTGTTATATCCTGTAAGTGTGTTTATTTTGTCAAATTTTAGGTTGATGATGAAAATGTACCCTCTGAAGCACTTGAGGCACTTGATGAGCAACACCAAAAAGTTGACAAGAGAAGGGGCATCACTATGATGAAGAAGTTAATAGCGCAAAGGGGCAATGGAACCAAACTTGTTGTGGATTTTGATAATGCAGGAAATGCAATTGGAGTGAATCGCAATTCGTTTGTTTCATATCTTGGGTATGTTACTCGTAGCCATTGTGGTTGTAAGATAGATTCTTGGCATAAAGTTCCTAAGGAGAAGAAAGATGTAATATGGAAGGATTTATGCGTGAGTCATTATTAATTTGCAATTCTATTTGTTAGATTACTAATTTTTTGGATACTAGTTAATAGCAATTCTATTTTGCAGAGTATATTTGAATTAGATGAAAAGCGGCATCGTTAATGTGTGATGCAACGCCGTGGGAGAGTCCTAAGGAACTATAGGACAAATCTCACCCGAGAATACATAAAAGAAGGTGACAAGAGGAAGAAGACAACCACAGAACAGTGGAATTTCCTGGACCAAGAAGAATGGGACACATTTGTTGCTTCAAGACAAACTAATGAATTCAAGGTATTAGGCGTCACCCACAATTTAATTAATATACATTGTATTCACCTATTCAAGATTAACATTTAGTGTTACTAAACAAATCATTAATGTGCATACTAACTAGGCCCTCAGTGAGGCGCAAAAAGCAAGGCGTGCACTGAATGTGCATGACCACACAATGGGTCCAAAGGGGTATGCAGGCATTCGCCAACGACTACAGTCTGAGGCTACTGCTCAATCTGCTGCTACTCAGGAGTCCTCTACTATAGGTAGCACACCTTTGACTCGCCATGATGTCTGGATAGCTGGGAGGAAAAATAAGAAGGGAGAAATAAGGAAGCCCGCAGCTGCTGAGGCGGCTGCAAAAATGGTAAAATACAACTCTTACAGCATTCGTTCGAATATTAATTATTTGTGGTGTTTACTTAATTAAAAAAATGGTGATTAGCGGGAGCTGCACGAGTTGAGGAAACAAAGAAAGTTCATCCCTGAGGGCACAAGGGATGAATTGACAGTTTCTCTGGGTAACCCAGAGCATCCTGGACGTGTTAGGGTTGCAGGCACTGGTGTGGGCATCAAAGCGTTCTTTGGGCCATCCCAGTGCAAACATGTCCCAAAAGCGAGACTTTCACAAGAAGAGGTAACCTATTCTTTCTTTATAATATTATTGTAAAAGAGAATTCAATAATCAGAAGCTAACATTTCTTTTATCCATGTATAGGTAGATAAGCTAGTTGATAGGAAACTCAAAGAAGTACTAAGCAAGTGACAAGCATGTCAGACTGCCACTCAGCAGACAGTACCTATGGCATCCCGCTCTACTCCTACTGCAAAGGTTGGGAGTAATCATGTAGACCCACCACCTAGCACATCCAATGTAAGTATTTTGATGACATAATAACTAGTCTTTTCAAGATGATATGTATATATGTATATAACATTCTTTACACAAAAATTTGTAGGGGTTGAAGCCATGCCGTCTAAAAAGTAAAGAATTTGTCATTGCAAAGGTGTCGGCTTACCCATCCCTACCAGGGGAAATGTTTCATGGGTCTCCATTACCAGCTGGTTGGGTTTGTGTGAGCCCGCTACGTATATTCCCCAATTGGATGGATCTTCCATTGCCATATGCCCACCCAGATTGTGAAACGCTTGATGAGGCAGAAGGCGGAGTGATATTGTGGCCAAAAGTGGTTGTCCTCTATACTGAAACTGTATGGTAAATTTACATTACATTAAATTGTTAGTGTGTGTATATGATGTCAGTTGATCTGAAATTATATATATATATATATATATATATACATGTTAAAAAGAAGACACCCACAACATCTAGGCCTCCACCTCCACCTCCTACATTACCAAGTTGGGTTCCATAGGACCTACCTGTCCCGTTAGGTCCTGATTGTAGGGGTATGGCAATATGGTTAGGCAAACATGATATAAATTTCCCTATAACTCTTTCTATAGATGCGGATGTTGCAGGTCAATCATATGAAAGAAGCCTATTTATACAAGATATTTTGGAGTTGTTTTCGATATGATTGGATGAATACATCTGTGATAGAGCTATGGATAAGGTGAGATCTTCTTTATACATCCATATACCTTTTGTAGGATCTGGTGATCTGGTTTCTTATTTATTAATGCATACGTAATACATATTTTGCAGCTACTTAGACATGATATGTGCAAATTTTTCATTCAAACATGTAGGATTTTTTATTCCATCTTTGATTAGTCTAGTAGCTAAAGACCCTCCGTCAGTTCAACAATACTGCTGTGATGGTTTTACACATTTTTCTCAAAATAAGAAGACGTTGATAATAGCTCCATTCAATGTGGAGTAAGTTTACTTTGCTTATAATTTGGACTTAAGAAAATTACATTTTTATTGTGGATTTTGAGTTATTAATTTTTAACTTTTTTACCTCTAGTGGTATGCATTGGGAGTTACTAGTTATTGACCCCAATACGTTCACTGTCTATTATCTAGATCCTAAGGGGACTAAATTGAATTCAAAATATGGACACAAAATGAAAATGGCATTATTCCAATGAGAAATATTTCATTTTCATATCCGTTAACATATGTTATTACATTACTATTTAATTATGCAATGTACTGTATTACATTAACATGTAGGGGTTTAGATGAGTTCAAAAAGGCTGGAGGAAAGATCCCCAGGAAAAAGAACCAGCAAATAATTTGGACAAACATGGAAGTAAGTTCCCGACTGCAATGTATATATTATTTATGTGAACAGTGCTTAATTAGTTGTATTTTTTAATATTTTATACGTTTCAATTTATTGTGTGCTACACAAGACAACGGATGGGCATGTGCATACTATGTGATGCGATTTATGCACATGATTATCAAATATGCCGCAGTGGACATCGATGCCATTCCTGAGGTATTATATATAGTCTCATTAGATAATATGAAATATATCACTCTTATTTATATATTATTAATTATATATATACATCATTCTCTTTGCAGGTGTTTAAAATTGACCACAATACAGGAAAGGCCTTACCAGATGTACATGCTCCCTATACGACGGAAGAATTAAATGATGTAAGAGAAGAATGGGCAACAACCATACAAGTAGTGGGGGTTTTAACATATAATTGGGATGTTGATAGCGAATAATGACTAAAGAATGATATTTTGTAAATGAATTTCTGAATTATAATATGTGTGAATGTTTCTACATGTATGAATGTTTCTACATGTGTCTGAGTGAAAATGAATGAAACTGTTGGTTGCTATATGAATGTTTCTACATGTGTGAATGTGAAAATGAATGGAACTACAGATTGCTACATGAATGTTTCTACATGTGTGAAAAGTGAATCGAACTGCAGGTTGCTAAATGTGTGAACATTTATGTTGTTAATTTTGCAGGTTTGTGGCCTGTTGTTGGCTGATATCAATGGATGTCGTAAAACCTGTAGTTCATAACTGAACTGCAGGTTTTTCATCCTGCGACCAGCCACAGCAGGTCTGTAGACTGATAGAAAAAAATATATAAAATAGGCGTCGATTATTTGTATAAAACCGACGACAAATGGTTACAGTGTCGGTTGCCCTACTAGTAACCGACGTCGATTTCTCTAATGAGGCTAGACACCACGACCGTGCTGGCCAGCACGGTCATGGCAGTGGACCAGACACCACGATCGTGATGGCCAGCACGGCCTTGGCAGCGGACCAGACACCATGGCCATGCTGGCCAGCACGGTCGTGGTACCGGGTGAGATGGCGTCGATTATCACTAATAAACCGACGCTGATAGCGCCCCAGATGGCGCCCTTTCTGTGGAGCAAAGGTATAAGGCGTCGGTTTCAAAGCTAATAACCGACGCCTATACCCCCCCTACTGGCGCATTTGTGGTGGTGCGTGAAGGGCTGTGGCGTTGGTTTGAGAACCGACGCTTAACGGTTGGGCTTTTAGCGGCGCCCACATAGGTGTCGCTTAAAAACTGACACTAAAGGCCTTAAATAACCAACACTAAAGGCCGGTTATGTACTAGTGTGTTGAGGTCAAATGGGGAGAATTCTGACGTGAGTTTGTCAGTAGATACTTCCCCAAGACTTATCTAGATCAGAAAATCTTGTAGTTTGAGTGGATTAGGCAGAGACCAATGAACATTAGTGAGTACGAAGCTAAGTTTATGAAGCTTCTACAGTTTTGTCCACACATGGCTACTACTGATGAGGAGAGAATTTGGTGTTTTGAGAAGGGTCTGAAAGCTGAGTTAACCACACTTGAAACGACCGCCACCAAACCGACAGGCAAATCATTACTAATAATGCAGAATAATCATAAGCAATTGATTAACAAAAATCACTAAAAATTAAAACCATTTTTGCAAAGAGATCCATTTCAAAACTTTATATATATTTGGGTTCACATTGTACATACACTTTACCATCTCATCTCGAGGTTAACATATAACAGTTACTTTTTCAAAATGTATACTAAAGCAACATCAAACCTTGAGGCATACAAGTCAAAATCTCATATTGTTCATAAAACCATCACGCACTAAATCCAAGGACCTGAGAGTACAGAGACGACACATAAGACTTCTATCTACAAGACACGTTAGACAGTACACTCAACCTAAGATATCATTGTTGTCCCTATTGCTGTTGTTCTCCCTCTGCAATACGGTCTCAACCTGCCTCATGCACATCCACCTAAAAAAATGTGGATCCCACGGGGTGAGACAATTGTCCCAGCGAGAGATATAACTGTCCGCCAACAATGTTATTATCATAGGTAAATAGTATAAAACTGAGCAGAGGTTCTTTTATACTAATAAGCAAGGTTAATCACTATGGATAAATAGATTAAAATATTTCTCATCTTTTCAAAGCATTGTAACTGTCTATAATAGAGTAGTAAATCATCTATTCACTTTATGAAGAATATGAAAGAACATGTATATCATTTACCCATCATATTATTCCAATATATCAAGCTTATCCTATGATAATATTATCATGGTATGATGATCATGAATCATTCTCATTTCTATTTGTTGACCTCAGCCAATTTGCTAACCAGGTATTGATTTTGTAAGAGTTCAGCCAGATATTGGATTGTACCATTCCAGAGATCATAGCCAGGTATTGGATTGTACCAATCATGTGAGTTCAGCCAAACATTGGACTATGCCAACCTTGTGAGATCATTTTGAGAGTACAACCAGGCATTGGAATATACCAACCCTATGAGATCACAGCCAGGTATTGGATTGTACCAATCTTGTGAGTTCAACCAGGCATTGGACTATGCCAACCCTGTGAGATCATTTTGAGAGTACAACCAGGCATTGGATTATACCAATCATGTGAGATTACAGCCAGGTATTGGATTGTACCAATCATGTGAGTTCATCCAGGCATTGGACTATGCCAACCTTGTGATATCATTTTGAGAGTACAGCCAAGCATTGGATTATACCAATCCTGTGAGATCATAGCCAGGCATTGGATTGTACCAATTCTATGAGTTCATCCAGGCATTGGACTATGCCAACCCTATGAGATCATTTTGAGAGTACAACCAGACATTGGATTATACCAACCCTGTGAGATCACAGCCAGGTATTGGATTGTACCAATCCTGTGAGTTCAGCCAGGCATTAGACTATGCCAACCCTGTGAGATCATTTTGAGAGTACAACCAGGCATTAGATTATACCAACCTTGTGAGTTCATCCAGGTATTGGACTATTCCAACCCTGTGAGATCATGGCCATAGTGCTAAGGATTCCATAAGAGTTGGAATACCTTTATGTTTCCCTTTCACTTTCATCATGGGATATCAATCCCTTAAACTCATCATTAAATACCACATCACCTTTGCTAAGCATTATCCCTTGCTCAAACCATTATACACATTCACATCCTTTATGTGATACAAGTATTGCTCATATCTCTTTTTAGCATATAAAAAAGTACTATGGCTCTTATTTGGCTATAACCATTTATTATTATTATGTTAAAGGTTTCCCAGTTCCCTAGTTGATTTTGAACATTATCATCTCTTACATTAATCTCTAGATCATGAGATTTTTATAAATATCTTGTTACCTCTCACTAGGAAACAACTATTCACATGGCTCACAAGGCCATTACACATCTTGTCACCTCTCTCTAGGCAACAACTATTCACATGGCTTACAAGGCCATTACACATCTTGTCACCTCTCACTAGGAAACAACTATTCACATGGCTCACAAGGCCATTACACATCTTTTCACCTCTCACTAGGCAACAACTATTCACATGGCTCACAAGGCCATTACACATCTTGTCACCTCTCACTAGGCAACAACTGTTCACATGGCTCACAAGGCCATTACACATCTTGTCACCTCTCACTAGGCAAAAAAATTTCACATGGCTCACAAGGCCATTACACATCTTATCACCTCTCACTAAGCAACAATTATTCACATGGCTCACAAGGCCATTACACATCTTGTCACCTCTCACTAGGCAACAACTGTTCACGTGGCTCACAAGGCCATTACACATCTTGTCACCTCTCACTAGGCAACAACTATTCACATGGCTCACAAGACCATTATACATCCTATCACCTCTCTCTAGGCAACAACTATTTCTAGGTCATAAGACCTAGGTAATCGGTTTTATATAAAACATCATAGCTCACACTTAGCTATGCTCATTATATCATGCTACTAGCTTGGTTTCAATATGAGTAGGGTTTCCCTTTATTAACCCATTGTGGTTTCAAATCTTATTATTACCCTTCATTATAGTTAAGGTTTCCCTTTAAACCGATTAGGTATTTCAAGTACATTCATCAAGAATCACAACCCTAATTCAGACTCCACATATATTAGGAGTATGAATGTATACTCATTACATGAGTATTATACAAGTATAGGTTTCTATTTTATCCTCACTAGGATATTGATTACATCATACTCCATTAGGTTGGCTCAGTCCTTCTCACAAGGTACATTGGCCCATATTTTTCAAAATGCATTAAACCCTTCATGTCTTAAAGTATTATTTGACATGACATACTGCATGTATCACTTAATCAAGTGTATTTAATTGAGGTGATTCCTCCATATCGGGTATTGAGGTGTAGGTATACTTTCATATCAGGTATAGAGGTGTATCCTCATCACCATATCGCACATCCATTTTGGATCACTTAACCTTAGGGGTTTGCATATCAGGTTTCACAACACTATGTTGAGTTTCAACATCATATCGGGTTAGAGGTGTATACTCAACACCATATCGGGTGTAAGGTGTGTTCTTAACCCCATATCATGAATAAGGTGTGTGTGTGTCACTCATATAGTCCATGAGGTATAAATTCATCACCATATCGTGCTAGTAGTTGTGTTCATATCATCATATCGGATTATCATATCACCATCTAGGGTTTCAACACCATGTCCAGTAAGAGGTGTATGTGTGCTCACCATATCGACTTTGAGGTGTATGTGTGTGTGTCACCATATTTTTCACAAGGTTTATGCTCATCACCATATCATTCTATAGGTATTTAACCATCATTATCTAGGGTTTTCACATCATATCGGGTAAGAGGTGTATCCTTCAATGCCATATCGGGTCAGAGGTGCTTCAACCCAATATCGGGTTGCACCATGATGATGTCATCATCATAAACCTCTAGACTCTTGTTATTACTATTATAGTTCATGTAAAATAGTCCTAGGTTACAACTAGAGCTCATGGGTTCATCAATTATGCAAAAATTTTGAATTGAAAGTAAATCATTTAACTAAAGCAAGATTGATGGTAAATAATAACATAATTGAGTTCAAGTTATATAACCCACCTCAAGAGCAGCTTCAAATC
Source organism: Alisma plantago-aquatica (assembly GCA_963693085.1). NCBI lineage: Eukaryota > Viridiplantae > Streptophyta > Magnoliopsida > Alismatales > Alismataceae > Alisma > Alisma plantago-aquatica. The sequence goes on along the minus strand of OY856411.1, from coordinate 1,044,685,895 downwards.
TCCAAGATCCAAAGATTCACGTTCCCAAGGTTGAAGGTGAGCTTATCATAGGTTCAATACTTGAGATCCTCAATACTATGTCTGATACATCACCACTTTATGGCCGATATCCCTCACTTGGCCGATATCACTTTGCAATGGGCGATACCACTTTGCTATGGATGATACCAAGGCCCTATGCACGATACTCCTTCACCTTTGCATGATACCAAGACTCTATGCATGATATCTAAGAACAAGGGGGTGATATATTTCAAAAACTTCCACTTATGGGTGAAAGGAAGGGTATATATACTTGAGGTTCATGAAAAAGTGTGTATATGAGGTGTCATCATTATAAGATACTAGGTGCCACATGTCCATGCATGGTTGACACCTGTCCCTGCATGCACTCATATTTATCCTGACATGCAAAACACTTGAGGATAATCTAGAGATGATATTTTGACCATTAGTTATCTTGTTGGATAAGATATCTCAACTCAATCACCACTTTATTCACAACCCGATACAACTTTTCCAAGAAAGTTGTAAACCAATAAACTTCACCTTATTGAGGTGCTTAGCTCGTCATGGACAAGTCCAAGAGTTCACAAACCGAAATGAGACTCCCTCTATGGATCTATGGCCGATAGGCATTCTCATATGGACTCTACAACTCGATACAAGTTCAAATTAGGGTTTCACATTCAACGCTTTCTTGGTCATTTCATTACCAAAAGTATCACACTCATAAATGATTCAAACATGATGCCTCCTTCTTTCTCTCTCCTCTAGATGATACTAGGAGGGAGTAGGGATACTCTAGAGGTGGTAATTTGCATATCAACCCTACATTTTGGGTAAATTACAATTCGTACCAAAATTGGTGCACAAGATACTAGCATTATTCAAACAAGTTCAAACTTGGTATTTAGGCTTCCCACAAGCCACCACTTGGCATCATTCTCTTTCTTATAATGCTAAAACACTTAGGTCACGTTCAACATGTGAAATATTGCAATATAACCCCTCATCTTGGTTAAATTGCACTTTGGTCCAAAACAAAGGAACATTGTTCAAACGGCATTCAATCAGGACCAAACTTGGAACATAAGTGTGTCACATGATAACAAAACACCTTAGAGGATTATATTAAATTTCTAAGAAACTTACTTAGCCAAAACAAATAGGGTTACCTCATAACCCAGGTCAGGGTCATTACAACACTTATATCTGCTCTAGAGAATAGAGAGAGGTTTGCCACCTTCGTAAAGTCAGTTAGGTGGATAGAAAGGTCTGTGACTGAGATACGTGAGGCCAACAATAGGAAAGTGTCTGCACACTTCCAAGGATAGAGGTTTGAAAGTTTTAAGAAACCAAGGTTTACTGCACCAAATACCAATAACACCATAGAGGTTCAGTGCTCAGACGCAGTGGACATCCAGCAAGGGTAGAGGTCGTAGTTTTCCGCCAAGTGGAGCCCATAGTTCAGAATCAATGTCAGTAACAGGACCATATAGGCTGCAATGGGAGAGCAGAGACTGCTTCAAGTGTGGGAATATAGGACATCTGATGAAGGATTGTCCAGTTAGAGATAAGAATGTAACCCAACCACTGAGGCAGAGTCAGCAAGGCTCTCAAAGGCAACAATTTAGTAGTGGCACTCGAGGACATGCACATGCATCCCAAGCTAGTTCATCTGCACCCAACAACAGGGCACGTAGTTGACAACCAGCAGTGGCGAGATTCTATGCTATGAATCAGCCAGAGGCAGTGGTCAACCCACGAGTCATGACATGTCAGATGGAATTATTTCATTCTGATATGTCTTCATCCTGCTTCATATCTGTTTTGATTGATCCGGGTGCTACACATTCCTTTATCACTCAAGAAGTGATTCATGACTGCAATATGACTGTCAGTCGTAGAGTAGATAATTTGTTATTAGAAACTCTATTAGTCAGATCTGTGGTGTTGTGGGAGGTATGTACTCCCTGTGTTCTTTCCTTTTTAGAACATAGCATTCAGGTGGATCTTATACCACTTGAGATGCATGCGTTTGACATAATTCTTGGGATGGACACCCTAGAAAAGTATAAGTTTGTCTTGGATTATGGTTCCAAGCAAGCTATGTTCACAGACAATGGTGAGACATGGGTTTTTCAGGGGGACAGAAAGATTCTTCCAACCTGACTAGTATCAACAATGATAGCTGAGAAACTGATGCGATAAGGATGTGAAGCATTCATTGCACATGTGATAGATACTAGAGTAGAGAGTCCTAGTCTTTCTGAAGTTCTTGTTGTTAGGGAATTCGAGGATGTGTTTCTTACAGAGTTTCCAAACATTCCTCCACCTCGAGAGATTGGTTTTGAGATTAATCTAATTTCTAGTACACAACCTATAGCTCAAACACCTTATAGGATGGCACCAGCTAAGATGGTAGAGCTTAAGAAATAGTTATAGGAGTTTCTTGAGAAAGGTTTGATTCAACCGAGTACTTCCCCATGGGGTGCTCCAGTTCTTTTTGTTAAAAAGAAGGATGGGTCTATGAGATTATGCATAGACTATAGACAGATTAACAAGGTGACTATCAAGAACAAATATCCTCTACCATGGATAGATTATCTGTTTGACCAGTTGTGTGGTGCAACAATATTTTCTAAGATAGGTCTAAGGTTAGGATGTCATAAGTTACGTATCAAGAAAAGTGACATACCTAAGTCAGCCTTTAGGACAAGGTATGGTCATTATGAGTTTGTGGTTATGTCATTTGGACTAACTAATGCATCAGTTGCGTTCATGGAGCTGATGAATAGAATCTTCCAACCATTCCTTGATCAGTTTGTAGTGGTCTTCATAGATGACATCCTGATATATAGTAGAGATGGTCAACAACATGAACATCACCTTCATCAAGCCTTGACATTGTTGAGACAACACAAGCTATATGCTAAGTTTAGCAAGTGTGAGTTCTGGTTGTCAAAAGTATCTTTTCTTGGACATGTTATATCTTCTTTAGGTATTTGTGTTGATCCACAGAAAGTGGACTCTATTTTAGAGTGGGAACAACCCAAGACACCGATTGAGATTCATAGTTTCTTAGGCCTAGCAAGTTATCACAGGAGGTTTATTAAAGACTTCAGTTCTATAGCCTTACCCCTAACCAAGTTGACCAGTAAGGAAGTTCATTTTGTCTAGAATGACAAGTGTCAGCATTCTTTCCAGTTTTTGAAAGAAAGGTTGATCAATGCACCTGTGTTAGCTTTACTTGAGTAGGGAAAGGGATATATTGTTTTATGTGATTCCTTTTAGAATGGTTTAGGATGTGTGTTGATGCAGAGTGATCATGTAGTTTCTTTTGCTTCCTGACAACTTAAGAAACACGAGGAGAATTATCCAACGTGTGATCTAGAATTAGCTGTAGTGGTTCACGCATTGAAGATATGGATGCATTATCTCTATGGAGAAACATGTCAGATTTTCATAGACCATAAGAACCTAAAGTATGTCTTCTCACAACACGAGTTGAATATGAGACAATGCCGCTGGATGGAATTAATCAAGGACTATGATTGTACAATTGATTATCATCCAGGGAAGGCTAATGTAGTATAAGATGCACTAAGTAGAAAATCTTCATTGCCACCCATAGATAAAGCACAGTTGAACTCTTTAATATGCTTTAAACGAGACATATTTGTCTCTTTAAGGAAAGACAATGTACAACTTGAAGTATCCATGTTAGCTGGATTGTTAGCTGAGATACATGTGAAACCTACTCTGAAATAGCAGATCAAAGAGGCACTACATGTTGATACTGTGATTCAGCAGATTAGGTCAGAGTATGGTAGTGAGAAACAGGATGGTTTTCATGAGTCAGAGGATGAGGTAGTCTATTACCATGATAGGATGGTAGTACCTGATTCCAATGACTTAAGGAAGCTAGTCATGGAGGAATCTCATTCATCCATGTATGCAATGCATCCAAAGAGTACCAAAATGTATCATAACCTAAAAGATATGTATTGGTGGCCTAGTTTGAAGAAGGATGTAGTTGAGTTTGTTATGTAGTGTCCAGTGTGTCAATAGGTTAAAGCTGAACATCAGAAGCCTGCAGGAACATTGCAACCTTTACCTATACCACAATGGAAATGGGATCACGTGACCATGTATTTTGTGGTTGGTTTACCCAGAACAGCCAAAGGTCATGATTCCATTTGGGTGATAGTTGATAGGTTGACTAAGTCAGCACATTTTCTTCATGTCAAAATAACCTATACTATTGAGAAACTTGCATAGATCTATATAGATGAGATAGTGTGATTACATGGGGTTCCAGCTACAATTGTATCTGATAGAGGTCCCCAGTTTACAAGTCATTTTTGGGAACGACTACATAAATCCTTGGGTACTCAGTTGAAGTTTAGCATAACTTTCCATCCTCAGACAAATGGGCAATCTGAAAGAACTATATAGAGTTTGGAAGACTTGCTTAGAGCATGCGTTCTTTATTTTGTAGGAAGTTGGGACATACACTTGATCTTGATAGAGTTTTCCTACAACAACAATTACCAGACTACTATTGACATGGCACCATATGAAGCCTTAAATGGTAGATGGTGTAGATATTCATTTTTCTGGTATGAAACAGGAGAATACCAACTTTTGGGTCCCGAGTTAGTGCAACAAACAACTAAGAAGATTAAAGTAATACAACAACAGTTGAAAGCTGTACAAGATAGACAGAAGTCTTATGCTGATAAGTGTCATAGACCTTTAGAATTCCAAGCTGGAGACAGGGTGTATCTCAAAGTCTCTACTTGGAAAGGTGTTCTCATATTTGGTAAAAAGGGTAAGTTAGATCCTATATTTATGGGACCTTACCTTGTGACAACACGATTTGGAAAGGTAACTTATAGGTTGGAGTTGCCACCTTAGCTACATAGACTACATCCATTATTCCATGTATCTATGTTGAGAAAGTGTCATCCCGATACAGAGTTGGTGTTGCAACCTGTAGAGGTAGAATTAAACGAGGATATATCCTATGTGGAAGGTCCAATAATGATTCTAGATAGAAGAATCAAGAAGTTGAAAAAGAAATCATTGTTAGGGGTTGATAATTGTAACATCCCTGACCTGGGTTATGGCTTAACCCTAGAAGTTGTGCTTAAGTAAGTTATTTACAAACTTTTTTTAATCTTTTGAAAAGTAATTAAGACTCTTGTAGAGTTTAATTTTCAAGTTTGAGCTTATTTGCAAACTGTTTGTGCATTATATGATAGTTTGGGTATAAAGTGCAATTTACCCAAGATAAGGGGCTATATTGCAAAATGTCACATGTTGAATGTACCACATGTGTTTTAGCATCATAAGAGAGAGAATTATGCTAAGTGGTGGCTTGTGGAAAGCCTAAATTTCAAGTTGAAACTTGTTTGAATAATGTTAGTGTATTGTGCACTAATTTTGGTACAAATTGTAATTTACCCAAAATGTAGGGTTGATATGCAAATTACCACATATAGAGTGTCCCTAATCCCTCCTAGTATCATCTAGAGGAGAGATAAAGAAGGAGACACCATGTTTGAATCAATTATGAGTGATGGTACTCTTGGTGATGAAAAGACCAAGAAAGGGGTTGAATGTGAAACCCTAACTTGAGTTGTATCAAGTTGAAAAGCTTATATATGAGTGCCTATCGGCCAAGGAACCATAAGGGGAGTCTCATATAGGTTTATGGACTCTTGGAAAAGGCCATGATGGGAAAATTACCTTAAGGAGGTGAAGGGTATCAGTTTACAACTTCCTTAGAAAAGTTGTATCACGTTGTGAATAAAGTGGTGAATTAGTTGATATATCTTATTTAAAGAGATAAGTAATGGACGAAATTTCATCTCTAGATTATCCTCAAGTATTTTGCATGTCGAGATAAATATAAATGCATGCAAGTACATGTGTCAACCATGCATGGACACATGGTACCTAGTAGCTTAAATTGATGACACCTCATTTACACACTTTTTCATGAACCTCAAGTATATATACCCTTCTTTTCACCCACTAGTGAAAATTTTCATATCTTAACACCATCTTGCTCTAAGATATCATGCATAGGGTCTTTTTATCGTGCATAGGTGAAGTGGTATCATGCATAGGGCCTTGGTATTGGCCATAGAAAATTGATATCAGCCTAGTAAGGTGATATCGGCCTAGCAAGGTGATATCGGCCATAGTGGAGTGATTTTGGCCACAAGTGAAGGGGATATCGGCCACAAGAGAGGGAATATCATCCATGAGTAGTGAGGTATCATGTGTTGTGCTAAGGATCAAGAAGGATCTCAAGTCTTAACCCTAAGGTGAGGTCATGATCATCTTCAACCTTGGATAGAAGCATGAATCTAGGGTTATGATCTTCCTTTCTTTTCTTCTTCACCAAATGCTTATCCATGGTGATTATTTGCATATATAAGAGTTGTGAAGTTCTTATTCAACCATAGGAACGTGAAAATTTGGAGCTTGTAGCTTTGAAGTTGTTCTTGAGGTGGGTTATATAACTTGAACCCAATTATATTATTATGCACCTTCAATTTTGTCATACTTGTTGATCTACTTGCAATTTCGATTTCTCTTGAATAATTGATGATCTTTTAAGTTCAAAAAGCTTCATGGGACTGTTTTCCATGAATTAGAACAGTAATAAAAAGAGTCTACAGGTTTATGGTGATGACATCATCAAGGGTAAAGTGATATCGGGTTGAAGAACACACCTCTAACCTGATATGGTGATGTAACCCTATATGATATGACAAACGATATACCTTGTAACCCCACACCCCTATTAGTTTGTACTATGGGTTGTCAAAGGTTCAACTATTTGTCTAGCCTATCACTTAACCCATGGTGAAGGGTAGGCTGATACCATTAAGGTTTGAAGAGGCATGAGCACAAGGGTCTAACCCGATATGGTGTGAAGCACACACACACCTCTTTGCCCGATATGGTGTGAAGCACACACACCTCTTTGTCTGATATGGTGTGAAGCACACACACACCTCTTGCCCAATATGGTAAGAACAAATACACCTCTAAATTGATATGGAAGCAAGCATATACCTCTTACCTGATATGGTAAGCATACATACACCTCTAAGGTGATATGGAAGTAAGCATACACCTCTTACCCGATATGGTGTGAAACACACATACACCTCTAAAGTGATATGGCAGAAAGCATACAGCTCTTACCCGATATGGTAAGCACACATACACCTCTAAGGTGATATGGAAGCAATCATACACCTCTTACCCGATATGGTAAGCACACATACACCTCTAAGGTGATATGGAAGCAAGCATACACCTCTTACCTGTTATGGTGTGAAGCAGTCATACACCTCTAAAGTGATATGGAAGCAAGCATACACCTCTTAACCAATATGGTAAGCACACATACACCTATACAGTTATATGAAAGCAAGCATACACCTCTTGCTCAATATGGTAAGCACACATACACCTCTAAAGTGATATGGAAGAAAGCATACACCTCTTACCCGATATGGTAAGCACACATACACCTCTAAAGTGATATGGGTAGCAAGAACACACCTCTTGCCCAATATGTTGGAAGCACCTGAAAACCCATATGAAGGAAAGCACCTCAAATGTAAGGTACTTGATGGAGTAACACATGAAGTGTCTTATATCAAGTCTTACATTAAGATGTAAGGAGTTTAATGAAAATTGATTAAGTAGGCCAATATACCTTAAAGGAAAGGTTGAGCCAACTTAATAAAGTATGAAGTAATCAACATTCTAGTAAGGATGAGAGAGAAACTCATACTTCTATGATAATCATGTAATGAGCATACATTAATACTCCTAATATGTGTAGAGTATGAATTAGGGTTTGATACATGATAATATGATCTTGAAACCTTAAATGGTTAATAATGGGAAACCCTAACGCTAATAAAGGGTGATGATATGTATTTTGCAACCCTAACTGATAAGAAAAGGGAAACCCTAATCCTAATGATGGAATAGTGGTATTACCCTTGTAATTGCATGGTGTTGATAGGTATTTGATATAGCTGTTATCATGAAATACTAACCATGCAAGTATCATGAAATGATGAGCATAGACAGGTATGCGCTATGATGTTTTATGTGATATAGATTTAAATGGGCCTTGTGAGCCATGTGAGATGCTTGTGCAACAAATATCATGTATACCTTGGTCTGAGGACCTAGAGGTAATAGTTAACTGATAAGTGGTAACAGTGTTCAGTGATGAACTAAGGGTTTGAATACCCAGATCTAGTAATCATGATGATGATAATGCTAATGGATGAGAATTCCCAGTAATGAGATAAGGGATTGAGATCTTGAATGATATATGTGTTCTAAAGATTAGAAAAGTATTTGATAGATGTATTACACCTTTCTTTGTAGCATCTATTGTAATAATTCATGCTTGAAACTTGGTTGATGCTAAAAGATATTGTAATGCACTTAATTAATCAAGTGGAATCTCATCATGTAGTGCCCTGACCATAGATCCATCAATGTCAGTAGCTATTGAATGGTGAAACGGGTTTTCCCACAGGATCTCCTAGAGGGCATATTTTTTTAATATGTGGGGGCAATTGGGTGCGAATATCCTTAAGCCCTAATGAGGGATTGATGTGAGATCTCCTTCATTATAATTCTGGGATGGATGTATCATAATATCCTGATGATGATAAATGTCGGGGATGGATAACTGAAATCTCCCTGAAGAGAGTGCATGTTGCGGCTGTAGCTCTATAGTGAAGATACCAGTATACTGTGGTAAGCTAATTGCAGTTGACACGAGATGTCCCACTTGTGGTCTCGCACTGACCGAGACGGAAGAGGTCATGGAAGTCGGCTCTTCCATTGACCTTGTATGGTATCGATGCTTTACATAGTCGTGGTCGGTTGGAGCATGAGCGGTATACCTCATCTCCTCAGGGCATAAGTGTGATTGTAAATATGTAATACGCCATGTAGCGTATTTGCTTAAGGATTAAATACGGAAAACATTGGTCGATGTTACATTTCTTTTATGCATCTCGAATGGATAGATGTTATACATGTTCTTCATATTCCTTATAAAATGAATCGATGATTTACTACTTTATCATATATAGTTGTAATGCTTCAGAAGATGATATTGCTCTACTCTGCTTAATAAGTGATTTAATCCTTCTTATTAATGTAAAAGAATCCTCTACTCAGTTTTATACTATTTATATGTAATAATAATATTGTTGGTGGGGAGTTATATCTCTCGCTGGGACATGGGTCTGACCCCGTTGGTCACCAACATTTTTAGGTGGATGTGGATGAGGAGGTAGGAACCATACTGCAGAGGGAGGACAATAGCATCAAGGACAACACTAGCATCTCAGGTTGGGTGTATTGTCTATCGTGTCGTGTAGATATAATTCATATGTGTCGTCTCTGTACTCTCAGGTCCTTAGAGTCAGTATGTAATGGTTTTATGAACGACCTGAGATTTTGGCTTGTATGCCTCAAGGTTTATGTTGCTTCTGTATAGTTTTGGCAAAGCAATTGTTATATGTTATCCTCGATATGAGATGGTACTGTGTAACGACCACCATCAAACTAACAACCAAATTATTACTAATTATGTGGAATAATCATAAACAACGGATTAGAAAAAATCACTAAAATTTAAAACCATTTTGGAAGGAGATCCTCTACCAGAAAACTCCTACTGAAAGATCCAAACTCATACATATCATGATTTACATTGTACAATATTGTTTCATTTCTTCTCGAGGGCAACATATAATAGTTGCTCTATCAACACACATATTGGAGCAACATAAAACTTTGAGGCTTACAAGCCAAAATCTCAGATCGTTCATGAAACCATTACAAACCGACTCCAAGGACCTGAGAGTACAGAGACGACACATATGACTTCTATCTACAAGACACAACAGATAGTACACTCAACCTGAGCTATTACTGTTGTCTCAACTGTTGTTTCTCCTCTGTAGAAAGGTCTCTACTGCCTCGTGCACGTCCGCCTAAAAATTGTGGATCCTACGGGGTGAGACAATTGTCCCAGCAAGAGATATAACTCTCCTCCGACTATATTATTATCATAGATAAGCATTATAAAACTAAGCAGAGGTTCTTTTATATTAACAGGTAGGATTAATGATTGTATGAATAGAACAAAGTAAGCTCTTTACTTAAGGAAAATGATGCATCTACCCATGATAGCATAATAAACCATATATCTACTTTACAGGGAATGTAAAGAAACATAAATTACATTAATCAAGCTAAGATGTACAACTGAATTGCGCATCAAACAATGTTTTCCATTTTCGACCCTTAAGCGAATATGCTACATGAATGATCATATTTTACAATCACACTTATGCCCTGAGGAGATGAAGTATACCCTATTCATCTCCAAACGACCACAAACTTCTCACAAGTCGGTATCATACAAGGTCAATGGAAGAGCTGACTGCCAAGACCTCACCTGTCTCGGTCAGTACAAGACTACTGGCAAGAACATCTCATGTCAATCTGCAAATGGAGTGTGCCAGTGTACTAGGCATCTTTGCTCAGATATACTGCGTCAGCATGTACTCTCTTAGGGGAAACATCTACTAACAATTGTCCCTAGTTATGAAATTACTGAGTCATGGCATATAGCCATACTCTGAGCCACGGGCCAGTTCACCGTGCTCAATATAGAGTCTACGACCATAGTCACACTCGATCCAGGATATGTCATATAGCCAAATCCCCATTTATTTCGAGTTCATAAGGGGATCGGCTCACACATGGCCGTCCGTTTATACTTATGCCCCCACACATTCAAAAATATGCACTCTGAGTTATGTCGCGGAAAACCCGTTTCACCATTCGATAAATTCTGACACTGATGGATCTATGGTCAGGGCAACATTTTATGGTTTCTAATGATATATTACGTGCATTACATCATTCTTTTAGCATCAAACAAGTTATCATTATTAATCACAACAAATGCTACAAAGAAAGGTATAATACACCTATCACGTACTTTTCAAATCTTTAAAACACATTTAGATACTTAGCACTTAGGATCTTAGTCCCTTATCACATTACTGGGAATCCTCATCCCTCCACATCATTATCATCATGATTACTGGATCTGGGTATTCAAACCCCTAGATCACCACATAGCCTTGTTACCTCTGTAACATGTAACTATTATCTCTAGGTCCTCAGACCAAGGTATTCATTTCACTTATTGTATAAGTATTTCACATAGCTCACATAGTTTGATTAAGTATTTTGTCACCTCTCACTAGGAAACAATTATTCACATTGCTCACAAGGCCCATTAAACATCCTATCACCTCTCACTAGGTAACAACTATTCACATGGCTCACAAGGCCCATTAAACATCTTGTCACCTCTCACTAGGTAACAATATCCTTTAGGTCATTAAACCACATAAACATTATACTTATTATATAAGTATTTATCATGCTTCACAAATCTCATTCAATAAGAGAAGTACAACCTTCCCATTATTAGGATTAGGGTTTCTCTTTATAGCCAAATAGGGTTTCAAGTTCATATTATCAATTCAAACCCTAATTCATTGCTCCACATATCTAGGAGCATACATTAATATCATAAGTATGCAATCATACTTATTTATTCTCATTATTTATCATTAAATCATTATCAACACAAGGTATGTGATTCTTTCTCATGCTCACTAAGATATTGATTACATCATATCTTTGGTTCAATCCTCCTCTTGAGGAACATTAGTTCATTATTAACAATTCACATCATCTTTTACTTTACAATTAACACACATGCAACATATGTCACTCAATAAATCACATATGATTGAAGTGTCTCCACCCTATTGGGTATCAAGATGTGTATATGTTAACATATGATGCTTTAAGGTACATTCTTATTACATGCAGTGTATCCATATCAGGCATGTGAGATAATCACATCATCATGTCATGTTTTAGGGTGTATCCCCTAATCACCATATTGTGTACCCATATCAGATGGACTATCACTTAGATCTTATCATCTCAAATTAGCTTTGTATCGAGTATGAGCTAGTTGCTTGACCCCATATCGGGTATGAGCTATATGCTAGGTGTCATATCATGCACAAAGTTTGCATCATATCGGGCATGGAGTATATGCCTCATCTTGTATCATTTAAGTGGTATATACAAGATACCATATCAGTTTCCCATCTAAGATTATCATATTGGATCTCCATGTTGGTTAACATATTGGGTTACCATGTTAGGTAAACCCTTAGGCTCACAATCTATGTATACCTTCAAGGATTAACCCTATCTTATAGTTTACATGACAAAATAGGTGTCTAATTGAATTCCCTTATCAAAATCTATTACTCAAAAGACAAGGATATCGGATTTCAATCCATCATCTAGGGTTATCCATCATATAAGGTAGGATGTGCCATATCATGCATGAGGCATGAGTTGGACCTCATATAGTTCATAAGGTAAAAGTACGTACTATTCCTATCATTCAAGGAATATCAATCATATCATACATGTGGTATCATTCAACACTCATATCAATTTACCCATCACCTTGGGTTTCCAACTCTATGTTGATTAGAGTGCTTACTATCTCTCTATATCGTGTAAGAGGTGTAGCTCTAGGCTTGTATCATGTATAAGGGGTAAGTGGGTATCTCCACATTGTTCATAAAACATGGCTCATGTCATGTATGAGCTAACATCTATCCCCATATCGGGTTAACCCCCATCTTGGGTTTCATGTCGGGTTGAGGTATTTCAACCATATCGGGTTACACCTTGTATTTGAATCCATATTTTATATGTGCATAAGTGTATGATCAATCAATCATATCGTGAACCAGGTGTGTGCTTCAAGATATCGTGTATTAGGGGTGTATTACATGATCATATCATGCAAGAGTTACTTGCTCATCTTACTCATATCGGGTTACCCAAACTAGGGTTTTGACATATCGACTTACAAGTACACACTTGACCCTACATCGTGCATGGAGTCTTCACTTGACTTCCTATCGTGTAAAAGGTGTAGGGTTAACATCATATCGTGTTCAAGGTGTGAACGTCATCTCCATATCATGCAAGGAGATATAATCTTCCAACCATATCATGCAAGTGATGCATGTACATAACCATATCGGGTTAGAGGTACTTGTGTGTGTACTTGAACCTGATATCAATTTATAAAGTGATACCATCTTCTTCAAGCTCTAAACCTTTGTTCTAACTATTATGGTACATGGACAACAGGTCCAACAACTACTAGAACTCATAATTTCATCAAATATTTAAGAAGATTTCAGAATTGAAAGTAGATCATTAAGTATAGCAAGTTAGGTGATGAATAATAACATAATTGAGTTCAAGTTATAAAACCCGCCTTATGAACAACTTCAAAGATCCAAGCTCCAAAGATTCACGTTCCTAAGGTTGAAGATGAACTTCTCCAAGGTCCAAGGCTCATTCACAACTCCTCCATAGACAAGAAATCACCATAGTTAAGCACTTTGGTGAAGAAGGAAAGAGAGAAATATCCATAACCTGATATCCTACTTCAACCGAGGTTGAAGATGGACAAAGCCTTACCTTAAGCTTGGTGCTCAATCTCTCCTTGATCTTTGAGCTACTTTGCATGATATCTAAGGAGCTATGCACAATATCTATAAGTAGGATGGTTATGAGGCTCGTAAACTTCCATAAGTAGGTGGAGGGTGAAGTATATATACTTGGGTTCATGAGATAAAGTGTATAAGAAGTGTATTCACCTCATGCTACTAGTTGACATGTGTCCATGCATGGTTGACACGTGGACATGCATGCACACATACATATCTTTGTATGCAAGAGTCTTGAGGATAAGCTAGAGATAATATCTCGGCCATCCTTTATCTTGTTGGATAAGTTTCCTCATCTTTATCTCATCATTAAGACAACCTGATACACTTTTTACAAGGGAACTTGCAACTCATCATGGGCCACTCCCCCCCCCCCCGAGGTTCCCTTCCCATCATGGCCTTTTCAAAATCTCAATAAACCGATAGGAGACTTCTATTATGGCTCCTTGGCTGATAGGGCTCCTATACCAAGTCTACAACTCAATACAACACATATAATGCTTTTCCTTTGATTCTTCCTTGGTCTATTCATCACCAGGAGTATCATCATTCAAAGATGATTCAAACATAACGTCTCCTTATTTCTCTTTCCTCTAAAAGATACATAGAGAGAGTAGGGACACTCTAGAGGTGGTAGTTTTGCATTTCAAACCCATATATTGGGTAAATTACAAATTGTACCAAAATTGGTGTACATAGTACTAGCATTGTTTAAACAAGTTATAACTTGGGATTTAGGCTTTCCACAAGCCACCACTTAGCATCATACTCTCTCTTATGATACTAAAGAACCTAGAACATATTCAACATGTGACATTTTGCAATGTAACCCCTCATCTTGGGTAAATTACACATTTCACTCAGACTATCAATTAATGCACAACTAGTTTGCAATTAAGCTCAGACTTAAAAATAAACTTCACAAGAAGCCTTAATTACTTTTCAAAAGATTAGAATCAGTTTGTAAGTAACTTACTTAAGAAAAACTCCTAGGGTTAAGCCATAACCCAGGTCAGGGGTATTACATATTGTGTATGTACAATGTGAATCATGATGTATGTAGTACTTTGGTTCTCTTCTTAAGAGTTTCCTGGAAATGGATTTCTTTGCAAAATGGTTTTAAAAAATTTAGTGATTTTTGTTAATTCACTGCTTATGATTATTCTGCAATTATATCACTAGTGATGGTTTGATTTACTTTCGGATCGTCACAATCCAAGTGTCGAGGGAGAGTTAGTATGGAACTCTTTGGTTGTTCTCTATTTGAGTACTCTAACTAAGTAAGAACTTGGAAAACAACCCTAGAGTATAATAAGATACGAAATCGTGATGAACAGAATGAGATAAAAGATGACGAGATATGTGGAACTCATATTAAGTCTAGATATGTGAACCAGAACTATGTATAAAGTTGGTTAAAAAGATTAAGGTAAGCACAAAACTAATCACTTGAGAAAGATAAAATACATTTTTAACTCATGAAACCTATGGGTCTAATGACTAAAGGAAAAACTATGACACCATAATGCTTAAAATGAATATGAACATGTAAAAAGGAGTTTCTAAAACATGAAGGACACCTTATATAGATAAGAATACAACGATTGAAGTTGATATCCATAGAAAACGGGATCGAGGATAGATAATCCACTATGTGAAGCTTTAAAATTATGTAGAAAAGTTAGGGAATCCTGATATAATATTTCCAATGTATAGAGGTATGCATGGAATTTCATGGATAAGAAAGAATTTAAGGAATAAGATTTGTGAAAGGAAAGTAAAACTCAGATGATGAGTATGAGTGGAGATGATAAAGATGTTTAATATTGCATGGGAAGTGTGGATCCTAAGGTAATCTTAGACCAAAAAAGGTGTGTTAAGAAATAGTAGAAGTAAACAATCGTGATACAATGAGGATACTAGATAAGTTACTTAGGTAACAATCTCCCTTGAATGAGAAAGTGTGAATAATCATGAGGAATTGAAGTGAATCTAGAGAAAGACAAGGAGATAGAAGGTCTAATCTGGTTCAGAATAAGAACCCTATCTAGGATATATGATGGCAATCAATATGAAAACTAATGTGGAATGTCACAAATATGGACAACTATAATACTTTCATATAATAATCATGAAATAAGTAGGTCGGTTGCAAGAAGAAATGAGGACAAATATTGAAATGATATGTTGGGTAAGAGTTTTATCTATGTTTGAAGGGTAACATATATAAGAATTAGATGTTTCAGGAGTGGTCTTTCTTGGCAAGGGCATGTTTCTACCATGGAACAAAGTAGGGAGTGTGATATTTATTGGTAAAGAAAGAATACATTTCATGTACCCAGATTATGGTGAGTTTGATGTGGATCAATAACAACCCTAAAGTTGTTACCTAGAAAATAGGTGTGCATTATACACAAGTAAGTGCCCCATAACTATATCATTTTTAGGAATATATTAATTAATAATCTTGTTGAAATGAAATCATGTATCAAAATACCTGATGAGGAGAGTAATTGCTTAAAAATGAACAAAAAATGTGATGTTTCACCCTTTAAAGGGAAAATTACAAGTATAGTTACAAGGAAAGAGTATAAAAATGATTAAGAAATTACAAGTAAGAATAATTGAGCATGGTATTCTCTTTAATTCTTAAGCATATGCCAAGGAACTCAGTTAAAACAATGAATGATGCATCAAATGTTGATACTTGAAATAAAATATATAGATTATATCTGAGAATCCAAAAAAGACTTCATGGTAACCACGCACTAATGATGATAAGTTAGTGTAACTTGTGCTAAAACTCTTTGGAGACAAGGGTACATGTTGCTTTTAGTTGTTCCTTGCCCTAACCTTGGAATTTCGGAGGTGAAATCTCTTTCAGGGGTTTATGGCTGTGAGACCATAAACCTACCTTAAACCTAATATTTCTTTAATCTTGATTTATTATCATTTTTTGTGATTTATTACGTTTTGACACCAATTTATTAGGATATATCTCTTATTGGGTTGAACTTGCACATTTCTTGGGCTAATATTAAGTTTCCTTACAAGTTGTGCACTTAATTGTAAATTCAACAAAGTATATGGATATAGTTGCAAATTATGTGAAAAAATATCTGAAAATAAGTTTTCCATTTGTACTTATACTTGTTCGAGTCTTGCAACTAATTTGTTAAGATACGACTTTAATCTGACTTCAATTGAACTTTGTTTGGTTTAGTTTGTAATTCCTTGTACACTTATGGACTAACATGCTATTTTACCTTAATCATGGGCCTAATTGTAAATTTGAGTATGCTTTATATAATTGCATGTATTCTTAATAATCATACATAATTTTTCAATATTTGAACTTGGATAGTATGATCTTTCATCCTATCTAGTGTCATAGTTGATGAGGACCGATGGACCTCTCAACTGATGGTGCATCAAGAAGACCATCGATCTGGTGAAGACCATGAACACCATCATAAAGACCCTAAAAACCATCGGTCTAATGAAGAACCTTAATACCATCAGTCTGAAGAGGATCATGATAAGTGCCCTTCAATGGAGGACCATGTCAACCAATGGAGGATGCACTAATGACCATTATGATCTCTATCATGATGAAGACTTTGGACCGATGAGTGTTTTGTGTTTGGTAACTGATGGAAATCCTAAAATTGTGGACCTATGAGAAAGTTATATGGGTATAATAATGAGGATGGGGAGCATGACCACCGATGGAGTGTCTAAGTTGTCAACCAATGAAAAGATTGGGCATGTGAACTAATGGATCTCATATGTATGTGCATACTGATGGGAAACCTAGATCGTGCACCTGATGAAGGTCCAAACTTGTAGGTCAATGGGAATCTCATGTAGGTCTATGGAAAACATCCTAAGGTCAATGGAAATGAATGGGGGTGATAAGAAGGCTGATTTGACTAATGGAAGCACTGCTTTGACCAATGGGTCTAAAGACTAGCAATGGGCAGGTTTGACATTTGCACACATTCTAGTATATATACCCCTTTACCTTCACCCAATAGGATCATCAGACACCCTTTGTATTTCTAGAAACCTAGAGGGAGACTTGCATGTTGATGGAAATACCTTGGGGAATGATGTACATGGATGGTAGCTTACAAGTGAATGCATGTCAAAGATAAATTAACTCATAGTGTTTTCAAGCTTCCCCACCTTGATTCTTGAATCAAAAACATAAGATCTTTCCCATTGACCTCTTTTTCCTTCTTTTCTTTACACCCTCTTACTCCTTGTCTGAAGTCCATGGTCTTCAATGGTGGTAACTTGCTCATCTAGCTCAAGTACCATCTATTCTCCTCCTTTCCTTTGATTGCCCTAGATCCATCATGAATGAGTCATCTTGGAGATAGAAAAGTGATTTTGGATGTGGAAAGGAGGTTTCTTGAATGTACTCTTATTCTTGTATTATTCATTTGGTCGAATTATATGGATTTTCATAGTGGAACCTACTCCATTTAGCTGAAGAACCTTCCTTTTTCCTCTATTTGACCCGAAGGAAGCTAAATCTTGCTTGGAACTT
This sequence comes from Alisma plantago-aquatica, assembly GCA_963693085.1. NCBI lineage: Eukaryota > Viridiplantae > Streptophyta > Magnoliopsida > Alismatales > Alismataceae > Alisma > Alisma plantago-aquatica. The sequence continues at coordinate 1,044,667,628 of OY856411.1, read as the reverse complement.
TGGTTTTAGGGTTGTTTGAGAGATGATCTACTATGTGGAATCTTGTTGGTAGCTGTCTTAGATGAAATCTCATGATCATCACTACAAGAGGCAAGTGATATATATTTTTGTAGCATTCTTTTTCCTATTATACATACAAATACTTAAACTTTTTCTTATATACCATAATCTTACTCTATGATCACCTTACATGTTAAAGGATGAATTCTTGAGGATTGTTCTAAATGATTGAAAGGGAAATAATTTTTTTTCGTATTGTTACTAACCTTATTCTAGTGATCTCTAATGTTATTTTCATGATTAATTAAACATGTTTGCTAACATCCAAAATACATGTGAAATGCCACCAAAAATGGTATTAATATACATGTCATTCTTACTTTCTAGAAATGAATATCGGATGATCTTAAGGCTCTTATATAGCTGTTATACTTCTAAAATTTTCATTTGAGTTAGACATGTAATTTCAAAGCAGTCCATCTATGCATGAAATTGACCCTTTTTATGAGTATCCCTGTAATCGATGTAACTCTCTCATTCCTTCTAATTTTAGGTTTATATTTGACAAGTTGGTGAATGATAGTAATACAAAGTTCAATCCCAAATTTAAGATAGTTTTGATAACCAAGTAAGGTCTTGTCCATATTATGGCCTTATGAAGCAATATTGGCCTTCTATGGCAAATGGGGGGATGGTTTTGTGCCCTAACAAGCACTTTGTTTTAATTTGTGAGTTTTATCATATCTTCTAGAGTTATGAATACTTAATTAGGTAATAGATTAATCTACAAGTAATTATGAATTAAGAAGCATAATAACATGTATATACATGAAATGCGTCATGAGGTAACTAATTAAGTATGAATGTAGTAACTCAGAGGTTTCTTAATCGATGTGACTTTAATTAAGGATGGAAATTGTTTTATTCTGAAGGCAACTTAATGGAACAATAATATAAGGGTTGATGATTTTATATAAAAAAAGACATTAGATCAATGAGGATGTGGATTACCTAGCCACTCTTTATTTGACCAATGATCGGTTTCATCTTTCATCAGACCGATGAGAATCCTGGTATCAATGATCCAACAAGATCTAAAAAAGTTTGATTGATGAAGATATTAGGTACAATCCCTAAAAATGATTCAACCTTAGACCCTATGAATTCTACCCTGTCTAGAGTTTTCTTCCTACTATGAATGTATGTCTCTCATCTCTCATTTCTCTATGATCTTAGAAGATTGAATAATTCTATGATAGAAATGAAAATGCTAGTAGTATCTTGGATGTGTGTGTGTGTGTGTGTGTGTATATATATATATATATATATATATATATATATATAGGCTTGTTGTCTTGAGGTTAATACCTTAAGTGAAATGGCATGAATGTTATCATTGGGATGATAAAAGAGAGCAATGGTCAAGGTTAATTCTTGATTTTACATGGATAAAGTATAAAAGGAGTAGGAAAATAATGTGATCTTAAGGGTTTAATAACCTTATCCTCAAATAATGATGTACACTTTATCATAGCCAAGGGGACTCTAAAAGATACATGTAATGAAGAGTGGTTGAATTTATCTAAATGTTAGTAAAATTATTGCAATATGAGAGTATGTCATGATACTCTTACAATTGATAGTGATGATTAATAATGTTTTGTAATCATGTCTTGTCCTACATGATGATATTGATAATTTATTATGTATTGGATAGTGACATAATTTTTGTGATACTATTTGCATAGTGAGGTGAAAAAGTAGATGGATATATACCCTTGTTATCTTTGTATAAGGTTGATGCTCCATGAACAAAAACATCGGACCTTGTTGTGGCCAAGAATAACATGTTGGGTCTTGTTGTTGCCAAGAATGATACAATGGACCTTGTTGTGGTCGAGGTTGATATGTTGGTACTTTTTATGGCCAAAGATGGTTACATGTACCTAGATTCAATATCTTGATATATGTCCATTGATTTTATATCATCTGAAGTCAATAGTATTGATTAATATGTCAAGTGTAACCATAATCATTTATTGTTTGTAAGTAACTTTTTTATTGTTTGTAAGTATTTGATACAACTGAAATATAAGTGATTGGCTTAAATAATCAAGTGTAACCATAATCATTTAGTTTCATGTATCTATAGAACTATCTCTATGTCAGAATTTGTTGAATAGTGAAATGACTAATCCAAAAGGAGATTAGAGTCGTATATCGTTGAGTATATGCAGGTGTGGGGAGTGTTTTTCTCAGTCATCCTAACTTCAGGATATTTGAGAACAATTTTGATTGTGTCTTGGGTTATATGTGATTGAGAGAGACTATAGTCATAACTCATATGAGAAGGTTGTATACATTGATTTTTGGTGGCGAGGCCTATGTTCCTAGGACGGGCCAATTTTTAGTGCAATAGTCAGTGTGCCCCACTAGTAGTTGAGTTGTGGTGTCACTATAATTTGTCACTCATACTAACTAATGGGAAAAGATCCTTAGGTTTCCTATCATCCTAGATCTCGTACGTGGCTGATTGTGATTCGGTAGTGATCAGCTAGTAGTTGGAGTGGAACTCCTCAAACTATGCAGGGCTAATAAAATGTGTAACTCAAATGTGCAATGCATCTATTTAGGTTTAATTGATGAATCATATAGTCTGCAACTGTATTCCTTTACTTATTGTAAGTATTATATATTTTTCCTACTTTGTATAGGTAATCATATGGATCATGTAAAATCATAAATTTAGCCCTTTTCTACTTGTTAAGTATACATCCTTGTGAAGAGAATAAGTTATTGATGCTTATATCCTATGCATACACATTTAGATCTTGTTTAATTTGTTTCCAAAATAATCATTTAATTATATGTCTGCAAGCAATAAGTATGTTAGCTTTTGCTATATCACATCATGAGACTTGCAGTCTCCACCTGTGGTTATACACATCTTTTCGGTATTCTGTAGTTGTGGGAAGGACATGTTGATCAAGATATAACAAGAAATAATACAGTAAAGTCAATCTAGAACGTCCATGTACTCTCACTTTTCTAATTTGGGTGGGTAGTTGAAAGGTATTTTTTAAGTTGCTTCTCTTAGTGTTCCTCTAAGATCATGAGTTGTAAATGAATCTAATATACTATATTATTATAGTTTTATAATGATGGAAAAACTTGTAATCCCTTTGGTGAAATTAATAAAGAGAGATTTTAATTGATTCTCTATTATGTATCCCTCTAGAATGTTTCAAATATGTAGTTGTATACTTCTATATATCATTTTCACGATTTTTGTGGCAGTTTCTCATAATCAGATCTCTACGTGGATCGTTTCAATTAAAAAAAATGACTAGATTTTTTATGGTTAGTTATTTTGACTTAAGGATTTGTTCTAGTGATTAATTCGTGTTTGATCATCATGATGTGATCTTACAAACAATGTCACATTCTAATGGTGAAATGGTTGCAGCTAGATTTTTTAATTGGAAGCTCAACATTTCAGTTGGTAGATCGAGGGACCAATATGGTGCTATGAGAAGGGGATTAGTGTGCGGTGACGAGCTTGTAGTGTCCTTCACGACGTGGTTGAATGCCACTCAATGCATTGAAAACTGGATGCAAGCTTTGTTGGTGGCCTTCAAGCTTTATGATGAGCACAATTTGAGGATTTTATCATTCAGATCGAAGGTGGTAGGACTGTGGAGATGTTTTAGGACTTGGCCCCGTCCCCGAGCAGATCTCTTTATTTACTAGTGAACGCACACGTGCACATGCACGTGACATATAAAATTTGTTGGAAATGTGCGGGGAGAGGACTCGTCCGTGAAAGAGTCCCTACGGTAAAAGATATCTGTGTTTGTTGTTTGAAAGGAGAGAATCAAGGAACCGTTTCCGTGGAATGGAGAGAGAAATACAGAATTAAAGATAGTAAAAGTTAATAGGAGAGTGTGAGAATAAATATTTGTAGGAGCAAAATTCCTTGAAAAAAGGAGAGAAGAGAGTGAATCAAGGAGAGTGCAGCACCAAACTCGCTCTTTTTATAGTAGTATAGATTAGGAAGATCAAGGCCGTGTGATGAATCAGGTCATGCTTGGCCAGGCTATTCTAAGGGTGGTGAACACGGTTGTGTACGACTTTGGTTGTTAGGGATCAGTTATTTCAAACTTGATTGTGTTTCAGGTACCTCTTGCGCTGCCCATGGACATTACATGAGTTTCTTGGTTGGAGAAGAGTGGTATGTCGCACATTGTGACAATATGGAGAGATATGTAGATAGTGTTTGGTTTTGGCTCATAATGTACCGGAGATATGTTGATGTGGGTTGAGGTTTCGACTATGTTCCCGTCTTGCTTTGGTCCTTGTCGGGCTGTGGAATATCATGTGAACTTGGCACGTGATGCGTGCTTGTTGGCTTGGTGGCGTGAGGACACAATGAATAGCATCCTCCTATTATTTTAAAAAAAATGGTCTAACGATATCAACCTTGTCTTAATAATGAACTGTTTTAGTTGCTTATTAATTTTAGGATGTACGTTCATCGTGTAATAGTTTCCTCTAAACAAGGATTTGTTTATATGAACTTGATTCATTTTGTCTCAATCGATCGTAATTTGATTGTTTATTCTCTTAGACTCACCTAATTCACCACAGCTGTCTGTGATGGTCATCAACTGCGGGGCATCCTAGGACAGATTGCGATTCTCACCACATAAACACCAAAAAAGATTGTGGCCCGGCGGCACAGCACCACATAAAGGAACCAGGTATCCCTTTTTCTCCGGTTACCAGCCACTAGCTCGGGCCAATTTGAAGAGAAACCGGCATCGCAGCAGCTGTTTCAACGCCGAGATCGAGAAGAACAACCGCACTATTAACTAGGGCCTAAGCTGCTGGTGTCTGAGTATATAGATTACACATCCATGTGGTATTTCTTCTGTTTATGACAATTGTCTGAACCGGAAGGTTACCATAATACTTCCAGTTACATATGAGCATGTTTGATTTGCTGCGTTTTGCGGTATTGGATTGCATTTACAAACCCAGCAACTAAAAAATGATGTTTGTTTACATGGAACTGAAAAATAGCGTTCTCCTGCATTCACGATTATCAAGCGAATGCCGTAAATTGGTCTCCAGTTCAAAACGGCCGGACACCATCCTCCATCACACGTTCCGTGTATTTTTTTCGCGACAGACACTGCGGCGAGCCGTCTGCCCCTCTTCTTGTCCAGCAACCACCAAACTTAAATTATCTAATTACCGATCTTGTAAAGTGCAGCGTTATCCTTTACTTGGACTACCGAGATGCAGGATTGACCATAATCCAGATCAATCCTGCCATCCAAACGTGCCCATACATGTACTGATCATATGTTTTTCCCTCGATGAACTCGAACCAAGTCGGTTCCGGGCTTGATCTAGCTGTGAAACTCCGGTTCAATCCTTTGGACAAATTTGCTCCGCAACAGCGGAGTTCGGGGTATGCTAAGGGCTAGTTTGGTTGTTAGCGGTTGCAAGCCATTACGTGAATTTTAAAACAGGAAATGTAAAACGTGTTTTTGGAACTAAACATCAATTGTTTGGTTGGATGATGCTACAACTGAATCTTTTTATTTGTTTACGATTTGGTTGTAAATAGTTGAACGCATTAATTACATGTGGAGAAACGGCCCCGAAAAGCCGTTGCCAGCAGATGATATTACGGTGATAGCCAGCCAGCAGAGAGAAGTGGTGAGGCTGAGTAGGTAGGGGAGGACGGAGGACCGGGATGGAAACAAGGAACCTGCAGCAGCTATGGGAATGAACCGCGCCGGAAACGTGCGTGGTTCATTTTTCAGATTTTTGTGTGTAACCGGTGATGGCCAGGTAGTTCATTTCCACGGCACGAGTTGGACTTCCATCCAACCAAACACATGAAGTTAGAAAACACGATGAGTTGCAACTGCAATACTTGCAATGCAGCCCAACCAAATTAGCCCTAATTAGCATTTCGAGAACCTGCATGCAATATCGGAAGAAACACGTCTTTACAGGTTGCAGCCAGCTTATGTGATTCTTCTTCTTTTAATTTGAGTTTTCATACATCACGCTCAAATGGGTGTCTTCAGTGAGTTAAAATCCCCGAAATCCATACTGAGTAAAAAGATAAGATTGTTGACTACCTTGATTTCTTTTTAACATTTGGTTTTTGACTTTGGTGACTACTATAGTTAGGTAACATATACATCATATTCTATTATTTTCTAAATTTTACTTATTTGTTATTCGAATTCTCCACTACAGTGATGTTTAGGGGTTGTAGCTTCTATGGGGATCTTCATTTGACTACTAGGGGTAAGTGTAGGGGTAGGAGTAGATTTTTTTTATATCTTTTGGGAGTCTGTTAATCTACTCAAGCTTCTTCCTTCTACTATATTCTTTCTCAAACTCAGGGTTTAAGTTAGTACCCAAGAAGATTGTAAATATGAGATGAGGAGCTAGCTAATGACTTCTAAAGATGAACTCAATTACCAGTCATTGTTGGTTCTGATACCGACTTGTAAAAACCAAAGGTTTTGTATCCCAATTTTTACAATATGGTAATCATATATAAAGCAACAACATCAAAAAATTTACTTCTATTTATCATAACATCTGTTTATTTTACAAATGTCGCGGAAAATAAAATATGATTAGCCAACAAGTGGAAATCGATAGCCATCTCCTTTTTCTTGGCTCAGATTCTAGTCTTCGTCTCATTGTTCAACGCAAGACATGTTCACGCAATCCTAAACGGTCTGTCGTGCATGAAAAAATAAATAGTTTCAATAAAAGGTAGTACTAATCTAATTATTGAGCTCGTGACCTTCCAACAATAGCACGACGCCATCGCCGCTCAAACTTATGTTGGGTTGTTCCCTGGCCTTGACCTGCAGCAACTCCAAGCCCTCACAGCCACGCCCTCAGCAGAGGAAATTAAGCGCATTCTCTTTATGATGGACCCGTCCAAGGCGGCCGGACCTAATGGAATCCATAGTGAATTCTTGCAGAATAATTGAGACCTTGTAAAAGGTTCGCTATTACTTACAATCCACAACGCTTTCTCAACTGAATCAATCGACAAGGACCTGGCAGCCTCACACATTATCTTGATTCCAAAGACTTTAACTATTGAATCATGTACCTCAGACCTATCTCCCTTACAAATAACTGCCCGAAGATCATATCCAAGATCGTCGTTGAACGCATCAAACCATGCTCGAATCAATGGGTCACTCCCACATAGTCCAACTTCTGTTGGGGATGTTGTACCAATACAGTCTCGGATGTGACGAAAAGTTGTCACGGAAGCGCTACCAACAAGCGTATAAAACTCAAAGAAGAAAAACACCAGATTTAACGTGGAAAACTCTCCTCTCAATAAGGAGAGAAAAACCACGGGGCAATCCCGTTAATAAGCACTATGTAATAAAATTACACCTCACACCTCCCACATTTAATTACCCCTAAATCTGGGTAGCAACCGCCAACCGCTACTTTGCTTCAAGGCAAAGTCGCTGGCCCTCTCTTATAAACCAAGAGAGCTTCTCTACCAGTTGTTCTTGTTCTCTGGCACCCTCTACCACAGAAGGCACCAACAAGCAACTGGAGAACTCACACCTCAACCGGTGGATAATCTAAAGGCCTCCCCAGGGGCCTCTATTTATAGGCCTCCATGCATGTGATTGCAACAAAGAATTCTAGTCCTAGTTCGAATCCTAGTCCAACTGCATGTTGCACATAGGAAGTCATATTCCTACTATTCAAGATTTGACTCCTATTAGGATTGGTAGCACAAACCAACCCTCCCAAGTCTAAATCCCACTAAGACATGGGCTGGATTATATTCCTAATCCCAACAATCTCCCCCTCCAGCCCATGAGGGAGATGTGATCTTCAGCGATCATCATTGGGAATGTACACCGCAGAGCTTCTTACAAAGCTCTAGCTTGTCTCGTGTCACCACCTTGGTCATCATATCAGAAGCATTCTTCTCAGTATGGATCTTTTTCAGAGTCAACAACTTCTTCTCTATAACATCACGAAGCCAGTGATATCTCACATCAATGTGCTTTGTTCGTGCATGATGCATTGTGCTCTTTCTCAAGTCAATGACACTCTGACTATCACAGAAAATAGTCTGGTCAATCTTAATCATCCCCAGCTCCCTTAGAAATCTCACCACCCAGAGAATTTATTTTCCTGCTTCCGCTGCTGCAATGTATTCTGCCTCTGTAGTTGAAAGTGCAACACACTTCTGCAACCTGGACTGCCAAGATATGGCTCCCCCTGCAAAAGTGAAGATATACCCAGAAGTAGATTTCCTGTGATCTATATCACCTGCCATGTCAGCATCAACGAAGCCCTTTAGAACTGGTTCCGAACCACCAAACACCAAACACGTGTTGCTCGTGCCTCGTAAGTATCTGAAGATCCACTTGACCGCCTCCCAGTGATCTTTTTCAGGATTTGAGAGAAACCTGCTCACAACACCAACTGTATGAGCAATATCAGGACGGGTACACACCATTGGGTACATCAAACTCCCTACAGCAGAAGAATAGGGAATCCTTGCCATCTCCTCCTTTTCCTCATCAGTAGATGGGCATGACTTCTTACTCAGCTTGAAGTGACCTGAAAGTGGAGTCCCCACGACTTTGGCTTTGCCCATGTTAAACCGCTCAAGTACCCGTTCAACATAACTCTGTTGTGACAACCACAACTTGCGATGTGTCCTGTCACGTGTGATCTGCATCCCCAAAATCTGTCGTGATGGTCCCAAATCCTTCATCTCAAAGGCTTTGGAAAGCTCTGTCTTCAATTTTCTGATCAAACTGAGATCCTGACCCACTATCAACATGTCATCCACATAGAGTAGTAGAATAATGAACTTGTCATTGGGAAACCTCCTGATGTAGACACATGGATCTGCACTTGTCTTCTGGTACTCGTGACTCTGCATGAAAGAATCAAACTTCTTGTACCACTGTCTAGGAGCCTGTTTCAACCCGTACAAACTCTTCTTTAATTTGCAGACTAAGTGGTCTTTCCCCTTGACTTTAAAACCTTCTGGTTGCTCCATGTAGATCTCCTATGTAAGGTCACCGTGAAGGAAAGTTGTCTTCACATCCATCTGCTCAAGCTCCAGATCTAGACTAGCAACCAAGCCTAGAACTAATCTGATAGAACTCATCTTTACAACCGGAGAAAATATCTCATCAAAATCCACTCCTGGTCTTTGACCAAGGCCCTTGACAACAAGTCTGGCTTTGTATCTAATATCACTACCAGTGCCGTCATTCTTCATCCTATAGACCCACTTATTCTTTAGTGCTCTCCGACCCTTGGGAAGTGCCACAATCTCATAGGTGTCATTATTTTGCAAAGAATTCATCTCCTCCTGCATCGCCTGATGCCACTGTACTCTGTCTCTATGCGTTTGTGCCTCCTGAAAAGTCTCTGGCTCCCCCTGATCAGTAAGCAAGATATACTGAGATGCCGGATATCTGGATGAAGGATGACGTACTCTGTCAAACCTCCTCAGCTGCTGCTCTGAGGACTCTGCCTGGTCCTGATCCTGCTCCCCCTGCCCAGAAGTCTCTTCCCGTGAAGTTGAATCACTCGTCTGTGCGTCTGGAACTGGACCACTTGATGTGCTATCACTCTGCTGCTCATGGTGATTATGTTGCTCTTCTTCATCATCAGAAGACTGCACCTGTGAAGAAGCTGAATCATCCTCATACTCATCGTCTGAAGAACTGTCACCTGATCCCGCAGCCTCTGCATCATCAACCTCAGGCTTTGTCACTGTCTGACTCTCACAGAAAGTCACATCTCTGTGTCTGGTCATGGTCTTTTTCACTGGATCCCATAACCTATACCCAAACTGTTGATCTCCATAGCCAAGAAAGATACATGGCACCGCTTTATCATCCAGCTTTTGCCTCTTTTCCTTGGGAACATGAGCATATGCCTTGCATCCAAATACTCGGAGATGTGAGTAGGATGCATCCTTACCTGTCCATACATGCTCAGGTATATCAAACCCCAAAGGAACTGATGGAGATCGATTTATCAGATAGCAGGCAGTTCTCACTGCCTCACCCCAAAATGTCTTTGGCAACTTTGCAGTCTTCAACATGCATCTGACTTTCTCGACAATAGTACGGTTCATCCTTTCAGCTGTACCATTGTGTTGTGGTGTGTCGGGCTCTGTCCTCTCATGCCGTAGGCCATGCTGCGTGCAGTACTCCTGGAACTCCCTAGAGGTGTACTCTCCTCCATTGTCCGTTCGGAGACACTTTAATTTTTCACCGGTCTCCCGCTCTACCATGGCATGGAACTTTTGGAAACATTGAAAAACCTGATCATTGGTCTTCAGCAAGTAGACCCACACCTTCCTAGATGCATCATCAATGAATGTGACAAAATACTTATTGCCTCCCAGTGAAGCCATCTCAAACGGACCGCAGACATCCGAATGAACCAACTGTAGAAGCTTTGACTTCACCGTAGACCTTGTCTTGAAAGAAACTCGTCGTTTCTTTCCTGTCTGACATGCATCACATGAACTGAGACCACTATCCTTGCCACAAGGAATCAACCTCTTCTTGGATAGAAGATTCAAGCCCTTCTCACTCATTTGTCCTAACCGTTTGTGCCATAGATCTGTCTGGTTATCCTCAACTGCATGTATACTGCCGTCTCTAAGTACTTTGAGCTTGGTCTTGTATAATGTGTGAGACAGTTTGCCACGTACAATAACCAAAGCCCCCTTGGTGATCTTACATTTTTCGCCACCAAAATCAAGATGACAACCTTCTCTATCAAAGAAAGAACCAGAGATCAAACTCAGCCGCAAATCTGGAACGTGACGAACATCCTTCAGCGTGAGTGTGCAACCAACACTTGTCTGAACACAAATGTCACCAATCCCGACAATTCTAGAGAAGCTGGAATTTCCCATGTTCACCCTCCCAAAGTCTCCCCTCCTGTATGAAGTGAAGAACTCCTTACTTGGTGAAGCATGATAAGAAGCTGCAGTATCCACCACTCACTCAGAATCATCCTCATCAGCATGCAAACATTGTTCTTGGACTGTTAAGACCACATCGTCATCATCGCACCTATCATCTGAGATCGTCGATGTAGTATTCTTGTCGTCATCTTGCTTGTCTTTGGCTTCAGACCCATGTTTCTTTTTCCAAATCTTGCAATCTCTTTTGAAGTGACCTGGCTTGCCGCAATGGAAGCACCCTCTACCATTCTTTGACTTGGATCTACCACGAGACTTCTCGCGGTCTTGGGATTCACCGCGGCTCTTAGATCTACCACGGTCTCTCGCTCTATCAATGCCTCTGCCCTCTGTGAAGTGCACCTCTGATCCACTGTCGCCTGAGGCTCGTCGTCGAGTCTCTTCATTCAGTACACTGCTCTTCACCTGGTCAAGTGTCAACTTGCCCTCCTATGCAGAATTGCTGACTGTCACTACGAGTGTCTCCCAACTGTCCGGTAGCGATCCTAGAAGAAGTAGAGCCTGAAGTTCATCATCAAGAACCATCTTCATGGACCCCAACTGATTTACAAGGCTTTGGAATTCATTCATATGCTCGGCGATGTTTGTACCATCCCGGTACTTGAGGTTCACCAACTTTCGGATCAAGAAAGCTTTATTTGTGGCAGTCTTCCGCTCATATAACTTCTTGAGCTTTTCCCACAGATCTTTGGCATTGGTCACTTCTGAGACGTGATGGAATACGGAGATGTCGAGCCACTTCCGCACTGTTCCGATGGTTTTCCTGTTTAGCTTCTTCCAATCTGCATCAGATGTAGTCTCTGGCTTTTGTCCCTCTATCGGATCGTATAGATCTTTGCAATAGAGAATATCCTCCATCTTGGGTTTCCAAATCTGCCAATTTGTGCTTGTCAACTTTATCATCGTCACATCTTCATCTTTCCCCATCTGGACTTGTATCTGCAACCTCGCTTTGATACCACTTGTTGGGGATGTTGTACCAATATAGTCCCGGATGTGATGAAAAGTTGTCACGGAAGCGCTACCAACAAGCGTATAAAACCCAAAGAAGAAAAACACCAGATTTAACGTGGAAAACTCTCCTCTCAATAAGGAGAGAAAAACCACGGGACAATCCCGCTAATAAGCATTATGTAATAAAATTACAACTCACACCTCCCAGATTTAATTACCCCTAAATCCGAGTAGCAACCGCCAACCGCTACTTTGCTTCAAGGCAAAGTCGCTGGCCCTCTCTTATAAACCAAGAGAGCTTCTCTACCAGTTGTTCTTGTTCTCTGGCACCCTCTACCACAGAAGGCACCAACAAGCAACTGGAGAACTCACACCTCAACCGGTGGATAATCCAAAGGCCTCCATGCATGTGATTGCAACCAGGAATTCTAGTCCTAGTTCGAATCCTAGTCCAACTGCATGTTGCACATAGGAAGTCATATTCCTACTATTCAAGATTTGACTCCTATTAGGATTGGTAGCACAAACCAACCCTCCCAAGTCTAAATCCCACTAAGACATGGGCTGGATTATATTCCTAATCCCAACAACTTCATCCCATGCCGAAAAATTACCAAATACATCCTCCTGGTCCTAGAGGTGGTGCACTCAATATGCTTCAAGAAAGGAAAGAAATGTCTTATGGTCGTCAATATCGACCTCTCTAAGGCTTTCGACATGATGAACTGACATTTTATACATGACACACTAGTGAAGGTCAGGATCCCCCACAAGCTGATTAATCTGGTGATGGACATCGTTACCTCTGATTTCACTTCCATTCTTTGGGAAGGCGCCCCTTTGCCACCTCTCAAGCTTGTTAATGCATGCGCCAAGGCGACCCACTCAGCCCTTACATCTTCACTTTATGCATGGAACGCCTAAGTCAATCCATCAACCTTGAAGTTCACCGGGGTAATTGGCACCCAATCTCTATTTCCAAGAATGGCCCTCACCTCTCTCACATATGTTTTGCTAATGACTTGCATCTATTTGCTGATGGCGCTCCCCGGCAGCCCCAATCCTCAAGAAAGTCTTGCATCGTATCACAACAATATCGGGACAAATCATCTCTACCAGTAAATTCAAGTGCTACTTCTCATCTAATATGAGAACACCACCCAACGTCGTGTTAGCAATCATCTAGCTATATCCTCTACTCTGGACCTGGGACGATACCTAGGAATCACCATCATCCACAACATGATCAACAAAGCAACTCATGACAGCATCCTCGACTTCATCAGAATGGAGATGAATAGATGGGACATACGACATCTTTCACTAGCAGGAGAGATCACCCTCACAAAAGCAACCCTTCAAGACATCATGACCTATTCTATGTAGTCAATTGCCTTATCGTCGGCCTTATGTGATGATATCAGCAGCCATGTATGAAGATTCATTTGGCAGGGTTCAAGTGAGCAAAAGAAAACTTCCTTATTCACCTAGAAAAAAAGTCTCCTCTCCAAAAGCCTGTGGAGGCATTGGCATCAAAGATGCAAGGGACTTCAACCAATCACTCATGTTAAAAAACATATGTGACTTTCTCAATTGCAAAGGTAAATTACGGGTCCAAGTTGTATGGGACAAGTACCTCAGAAGTGGCGCAGTACCTGCGGATCCCTGCTTCTCAACTTGGAAATTCATCAGGAACAATACTCATTCGTTGGTGGCCAATTGCAGGCACATAATCAACGACGGGTCCAACACCAACGTTTGGCATGATCAATGGCTAGCTGATTTTAGTATAGTGAAGAAATTCCTTGATCTACACATACCCCCAGACCTAGATGATCTTCAGGTCTGCTCCATGCACTAGTACATAACCGACCTTTAGTGTCGGTTATTTAAGGCTTTTAGTGTCGGTTATTTAAGGCTTTTAGTGTCAGTTTCTAAGCGACACCTATGTGGGCGACGCTAAAAGCCCAACCGTTACGTGTCGGTTCAAAAACCGACGCCAAAACCCTTCGCGCGCCACCGAAAACGTGCCAGCAGGGGACTATAGGCGTCGGTTATTAGATAAGAAACCGTCGCCATATACCTTCGCGCCACAGAAAGGGCACCATCTGGGGCACTATCATCGTCGGTTTATTAGTAATAACCGACGCTATCTCACCCACTGCTACGGCCGTGCTGGCTAGCACGATAGTGGTGTCTGGCCCGCTGCCACGACCGTGCTGGCCAGCACGGCCGTGGTGTCTGGCCTCATTAGGGAAATCGACGTCGGTTACTAGTAGGGCAACCGACACTGTAACCATTTGTCATCGGTTTTTAGCTAAGAAACTGACGCCATATACCCCAGTACGGTCGTGGTGTTAAGGAAATAGACATCGGTTACGAGTAAGGAAATCGACACTGTAACTATGTGGCGTCGATTTTATACAAATAACCGACGCCTATTTTTTTCTGTCAGTCTGCAGACCTGCTGTGGCTGGTCGCATGATGAGAAACCTACAGTTCAGTTATGAACTGCAGGTTTTACGAAATCCATTGATATCATCCAACAACAGGCCACAAACCTGTAAAATTAACAACAAAAATATTCACACATTTAGCAACCTACAATTCCATTTGATTTTCACACATTTAGAAACATTCATGTAGCTAGCAATCTGTAGTTCCATTCATTTTCACATTCACACATGTAGAAACATTCATATAGCAACCAACAGTTTCATTCATTTTCACTCAGACACATGTAGAAACATCCAGACATGTAGAAACATTCACACATATATTATAATTCAGAAATTCATTTACAAAATATCATTCTTTAGTCATTATTCGCTATCAACATCCCAATTATATGTTAAAACCCCCACTACTTGTATGGTTGTTGCCCATTCTTCTCTTACTTCATTTAATTCTCCCGTCGTATAGGGAGCATGTACATCTGGTAAGGCCTTTCCTGTAGTGTGGTCAATTTTAAACACCTGTAAAGAGAATGATGTATATATATAATTAATGAGCTATAAATAAGATTGATATATTTCATATTATCTAATGAGACTATATAATACCTCAGGAATAGTATCAATGTCCACTGTGGCATATTTGATAATCATGTGCATAAATCGCATCACATAGTATGCACATGCCCATCCGTTGTCTTGTGTAGCACACTATAAATTCAAACATACAAAATATTAAAAAATACAACTAATTAAGCACTGTTCACTTAAATAATATATACATTACAGTCGGGAACTTATTTCCACGTTCTTCCAAGTTATTTTCTGGTTCTTTTTCTTGGGGACCTTTCCTCTCGCCTTTTTGAACTCATCTAAACCCCTACATGTTAATGTAACACAGTACATTGCATAATTAAATAGTAATGTAATAACATATATTAACGGATATGAAAATGAAATATTTCTCACCGGAATAATGTCATTTTCATTTTGTGTCCATATTTTGAATTCAATTTACTCCCCTTAGGATCTAGATAATAGACAGTGAACGTCTCAGAGACAATAACTAGTAACTCCCAATGCATACCACTAGAGGTAAAAGTTAAAAATTAATAACTCAAAATCCACAATAAAAATGTAATTTTCTTAAGTCCAAATTATAATAAGCAAAGTAAACTTACTCTACATTGAATGGAGCTATTATCACCGTCTTCTTATTTTGAGCAAAATTTGTAAAAGCCTCACAACAGTATTGTTGAACTGACGGAGGGTCTTTAGCTACTAGTCTAATCAAAGATGGAATCAAAAATCCTACATGTTCGAATGCAAAATCTGCACATATCTTGTCTAAGTAGCTGCAAAATATGTATTAATTACGCATGCATTAATAAATAAGAAACCAGATCACCAGATCCTACACAAGGTATATGAATGTATAAAGAAGATCTCACCTTATCCATAGCTCTATCACAGATGTATTTAGCCAATCATATCGAAACAACTCCAAAATATCTTGTATAAATAGGTTGCTTTTGTATGATTGACCTGCAGCATCTGAATCTATAGAAACAGTTATAGGGCAATTTATATCATGTTCGCCTAACCATATTGCCATACCCCTACAGTTAGGACCTAACATGACAGGTAGGTCCTGTGGAACCCAACTGGGTAATGTAGGAGGTGGAGGTAGAGGCCTAGATGTTGTGGGTGTCTTCTTTTTAACATGTATATATATAATTTCAGATCAATTGACATCATATACACACACTAACAATTTAACGTAATGTAAATTTACCATACAGTTTCAGTAAAGAGGACATCCGCTTTTAGCCACAATATCACTCTGCCTTCTACCTCACCAAGCGTTTCACAATCTGGGTGGGCATATGGCAATGGAAGATCCATCCACTTGGAGAATATATGTATCGGGCTCACACGACTCCAACCAACTGGTAATGGAGACCCGTGAAACATTTCCCCTGGTAGGGATGGGTAAGCTGACGCCTCTGCAACGACATATTCTTTACTTTTTAGACGACATGGCTTCAACCCCTACAAACTTTTGTGTAAAGAATGTTATATACATATATACATATCATCTTTTTTTGAAACGACTACAATTTCATATATACATATCATCTTGAAAACATATCATCTTGAATTAAAAAACTAGTTACTATGTCATAAAAATACTTACATCGGATGTGCTAGGTGGTGGGTCTACAAGATTACTCCCAACCTCTACAGTAGGAGTAGAGCAAGACGTCATAGGTACTGTCTGGTAAGTGGCAGTCTGAGATGCCTGCCACTTTTTCAGTGCTTCTACAAGTTTCTTATCAACTAGCTTATCTACCCACACATGGATAAAAGAAATGTTAGCTTATAATTATTGAATTCTCTTTTACAGTAACATTATAAAGAAATAATATGTTACCTCTTCTTGTGAAAGTCCCATTTTTGGGACATGTTTGTGCTGGGATGGCCCAAAAAAAGCTTTGATGCCCACACCAGCGCCTGCAGCCCTAACACGTCCAGGATGCTCCGGGTTACCCAGAGCAACTGTCAATTCATCCCTTGTGCCCTCAGGGTCGAACTTACCTTATTTCCTCAGCTCGTGCAGCTCCCGCTAATCGCCAAAACAAAATTTTTTAATTAAGTAAACACCACAAATAATCAATATTCGAACGATTGCTGTAAGAGTTGTATTTTACCATTTTTGCAGCCACCTCAGCAGTTGCAGGCTTCCTTATTTCTCCCTTCGTATTTTGCCTCCCAGCTATCCAGACATGATGGCGAGGCAGAGGTGTGCTACCTATAGTAGAGGACTCCTGAGTAGCAGCAGACTGAGCAGTAGCCTCAAACTGTAGTCTTTGGCGAATGCCTGCATACCCCTTTGGACCCATTGTGTGGTCATGCACATTCAGTGCACACCTTGATTTTTGTGCCTCACTGAGGGCCTAGTTAGTATACACATTAATGATTTGGTTAGTAACACTAAATGTTAATCTTGAATAGGTGAATACAACATACATTAATGAGATTGGGGCTGACGCCGAATACCTTGAATTCATCAGTTTGTCATGAAGCAACAAATGCGTCCCATTCTTCTTGGTCCAGGAAGTTCCACTGTTCAGTGGCTGTCTTCTTCCTCTTGTCACCTTCTTTTATGTATTCTCGGGTGAGATTTGTCATATAGTTCCTTAGGACTCTCCCACAGTGTTGCATCACGCATTTACGATGCAACTTTTCATCCAATTCAAATATACTTTGCAAAATAGAATTGCTATTAACTAGTATCCAAGAAATTAGTAATCTACAAAATAGAATTGCAAATTAATAATAACTCACACATAAATCTTTCCATATTACGTCTTTCTTCACCTTAGGAACTTTATGCCAAGAATCTATCTTACAACCACAATGGCTACGAGTAACATACCCAAGATATGAAACAAACGAATTGCGATTCACACCAGATGCATTTCCTGCATTATCAAAATTCACAACAAGTTTGGGTCCATTGCCCTTTTGCGCTATTAACTTGTTCATCATAGTGATGCCCCTTCTCTTGTCAACTTTTTGGTGCTTCTGATCAAGTGCCTTAAGTGCTTCAGGTGGTACATGTGCATCATCAACCTAACATTTGACAAAATAAACACATTTACAAGATATAACTATAAATGGACATATAGATATAAATATATGATATATTTTTAAAACTTACATTGTGAGGCGGCGCATTAATGTCCTCACCCTCACGGTAATCATCAACACAGTCATTAGGAGAATGCTCAGCCATCTGAAAATTCACATTCACATTGTAAAGTTCACATTGTAAAGTAATTCAAATTGTAAAGCTCACATTGTAAAGTTCACATTGTAAAGTAATTCACATTGTAAAATTCACATTGTAAAGTTCACATTCACATTGTAAAGTAATTCACATTGTAAAGTTTACATTCAGAAAAATAAAACATATAAAAATATATAAACATGCCTCTAATATTGCGATTTTTTATCAATTAACAATCCTTCATTGTGATCTCCGCGCACATACAAGTCATCATTAGCTTCAATATTTGCTGGTATTGGCAACCCAACTAAGAATGGACTGGAGTCATCATACTTATCATAGTACTCTTCTTCATCTATAGGATCTTCAATGAACTGTCTTTTACCATGAAGAACAACAGACCATTTATCATTTGCAGGATCATCGATATAAAATACTTGTTTCGCCTGTGATGCCAATATGCATGGTTCACCCTTCTCGCCAATCTTTTCAAAGTTCACTAAAGTGAAACTCAATTCATCCACTATAACTCCTTTGGTGTTATCAACCCAATTATATTTGAAGAGCAGAATTCTGAAATCTATGTAGTCAAACTCCCATATGTCTTCAATGACACTGTAATATGACATTTTAGCTTCACATGGACTCTTATCCTTTGCACTTGCAAAAAACATAGTCGATGCTTGAAGGGTGACCCCACTGTTTTGGACAACACTCTTATCATCTTGGCGCTTTGTGTAATATTTGAATCCATTAATGTCATACCCTTCATAAGACATAACAGTCAATTTTGGTTTAAAGGCGAGGCATTTGATAGTTTTAGTAATATCATCTGGTGTTTGAGATAGTTGATGTAAGACTTTATCTTCAAACCACTTAATAAATGTCTTGTTATGCTCTCTAGCAAGCCACATTGTATTGGCTCGAGGATATTGTCTCTTGATGAAATTGGTATGTTCCTCGATATAAACGTTCAATTCATCCATGTTGTGTAAAATATACAAATGACCTTGTTCCAACTGCTCACGGCTGATTACTTTCACACGTGATCCCAAAATTCATTTTCCAAATTGCTCGTCAATATTCTTATCATTATCAGGAGTGTCATTACCACTGAGAAAGTCATTGCAAAAATCCATAACCTCTCTCGCCACATAACCCTCGATAATACTCCCTTCGGGCCGATAACGGTTTCGAATATCACTTTTAAAATGCTCATGTATCGTTCAAAGGGATACGCCCAATGCAAGAAAACTGGTCCCAACATTTTCACTTCCCTAGTCAAGTAGACAACAAGATGTACCATGATATCAAAGAACGACGGAGGAAAATACATCTCAAGCTGACATAGGGCAACAACCACTTCTCTTTGCAATTTATCGAGTATCAGGGTCAATAACTTTGCTGCACAGACTGTTGAAAAAGAAACAAAGTCTGGTGATTGCAAACCTTACATGCTTCGGCAATATAGATCTAATTGCCACAGGAAATATTTGTTACATTAGAGTGTGACAATCATGAGATTTAAGACCTATCAACTTCAGATCTTTCATTGATACCAATCTACAGATGTTGGATGAGTAACCCTGTGGCACCTTAACATTTACCAAACATTCACAAAAAGCTTTCTTCTCCTTTCTAGACAATATGTAACAAGCGGGAGGTAAGTATGTTCTCTGATTTTCCATTTCATGAAATTCTGTTAATTCTGACCTTATTCCCATTTCACGTAGGTCCAGTCTGGATTTTATCCCATCTTTAGTCTTACCTGGTATATTCAACAAAGTACCAATGACACTATCACAGACATTTTTCTCAACGTGCATGACATCGATACAATGCCTGACTGTCAAAGAACTCCAATAAGGAAGATCCCAAAATATTGACTTCTTCTTGAATAAAGATTTGTCACTTTGTGTGGCCATAATACATTGTGATCTCTTACCAAATTCATTGACAAAGTCTTTTACTCTTTCATAAACAACCTCCCCTGGTTTAGGTTTAGGTGCACTCTGTTCCTCATTCAATCCATTGAATGCTTTACGCTTCCTACGATACAGATGGAATTTTGTAAGAAACCTTCGATGACCGAGATATACAGTCTTACCGCCATGTTTTAGTCTTGTTGAATCAGTGTTCTCTTCACATATAGGACACGCTTTAGCTCCTTTGACACTATATCCAGACAAATTTCCATATGCTGGAAAGTCATTAATAGTGCAAAACAACATAGCATGCAAATGAAATGTCTCTCTTCGTGAAGCATCATAGGTCATCACACCTTCACCCCAGAGTTTCTTTAAGTCATCAATCAGAGGTTCAAGATAAACATCGATGTCATTTCTAGGTTGCTTAGGGCCCGATATCAACAACGACAGCATTACGTACTTATTTTTCATACACAGCCAGGGAGGAAGATTGTATATAACAAGCATGACTGGCCAAGTGCTATGTTGGCTGCTCAATGTCCTGTATGGATTCATCCCATCTGTACAAAGCCCAAGTCTTAGATTCCTGACTTCTTCACCAAATTTAGGGTACAATAGATCAATCTTCTTCCACTGTGGGGAATCAGACGCATGTCGTAGGATCACATCATTATTTTTCTTAACATATGCATGCCACCTCAAATTCTTCGCATCTATCGGATTGGCAAACAAGCGTTGAAACCGTGATATTATAGGTAGATACCACATCACCTTGGCAGGAGAACCAGTTTTGGACTCCCCCGAAGTCGTCGATTTATACCGTGACGCACCACATTTTGGACAATCTTTCAAATCCACATAGTCCTTTTGAAATAATACACAATCATTCGGGCATGCGTGTATCTTCTTGGCATCCATTCCCATTGGGAACAACAATTTCTTTACCTGGTACGTTGAGATTGGCAGCTCGTTTCCTTCAGGAAGCATTTCTTTCAACAAAGACAACAATGACGTGAAGCTTTTGTCGCTCCATCTATTGTTAGCTTTCAACTTATACAATCTCAACACAATGCTAAGCTTCGTAAACTTAGTACAATCTGTGTATAATGATATCTCAGCATCATGCACAATGTTTCAAAAAATGGGAGGTGGATCGGTGTGCTCTACCCCACAACTATCCAGCATCGCATCAATGATGTCTACTGGAACTGGTTCATTCACATCTACGTCATCGTAGGCAATTTCTTCTTCCACACAAGCACTGCTATCGACATCCACTGGTTTTGGGTTTGAAATCTCTCCATGCCAGTGCCATTCTGTATAGCCTTGTACAATCCCGTTGCACATGACATGACTTTTGATTTCGATACCAGTGCTGA
This sequence comes from Alisma plantago-aquatica, assembly GCA_963693085.1. Taxonomy (NCBI): domain Eukaryota; kingdom Viridiplantae; phylum Streptophyta; class Magnoliopsida; order Alismatales; family Alismataceae; genus Alisma; species Alisma plantago-aquatica. Next base: position 1,044,646,071 of record OY856411.1, on the reverse strand, counting down.
CTTTCAAGTTATTACTGTAATGCCTACATGGACAATAGAACCTATCTCTAGGTTGTTTCCTATGTTCCTCGGCAAATCTAATAAACTGGTCAAGACCAGATATAAACTCTGGGGTGCAGCGATTGCGAATGGACATCCATGATCTATCCATTCTATGATCAAAGAGAAAACAAGTATATATATGGACAAGATTAGAGTATACACTTACATCCTAAGTGAGATTAGGTGTTCAAGAATAGTCCCAAACCGGGGACTATCTAAGATTTACTCCTATTATCTAGACCCATCCGGTTTTCTATTTATTTGGCTTATTTGCAATTAGGGGTAGACACTGGATTCTGATGGTAATCATCCCAGCCACGCTAACTGTATATTATCTAGACCCATCTGATGTTGAAGTAGACAGTGTGGAACATGAAATGAAAGTGCCTTTATTAAGCATTTCTATGGTGGTAACATTTGATAGTGTCCAATATAAAATAACGATTGGGCCTGTGGCTAGAATGTGATGCGCTACATGGAAAATATTGTCATATTAGGAGGTACAATGAAGCCAGACTCCATACAAACCGTATATAATTTAGTGATTGTTCATTCTAATTTATACCAATGTACAAGTAATATAAAGAACAATGATTGTTCACTTTCTAGGCCAACAAACACATGTGATGTCATTCTTATATATAATAAATGTGTACCACCTATCCCATCCTTGAACACCTAATCTCACTAGTAAGTGTATAATGTGTATTGGGTTTTCAAAAAAAATTCGGCAACATTTCCCCGCTGTTCTCTAAGTACATATGTACCTAGAGAACAAATGGGGAAATACTACCGAAATTTTCTCGAAAACTCAATACACATTATAAACTTACATCCTAAGTGAGATTAGGTGTTCAAGAACAGTCCCAAACCGGGGACTATCCAAGATTTACTCCTAATGAGTAAATCTTAGACGGGTTTCTAGGCCAACAAACACAATAATAGATATGTACATGTTAGGGTTTCATCAATGTTAGGGTTTAATCAAATCAAATTAGGATGCTAGAATGGACAAGTTTAAATCTTCTTTCAACATGCATCAAAATTTACTGAATTAGGTCAAGCATTAGGATTAGAAGCACAAATATATGCAAGCAAAAGATTTGTTCGTATCCTAGAATTTACATAAAGCATTACATAAAGATTTGTTCATATCCTTACCAACAGCAAACACGGCCGTGGTTGTGTTGGCCTACCACGGTCATACTGGGCAGCACGGCCGTGGTAGGCCAACACAGCCACGGCCGTGTTTGCTATAGGTAAGGAGCTAGGGAGAAGGAAGAACAGAGGCTACGGCTACCTGGAGGCTACGGCGGGAAGTAGGCAGGCAGGCGGCACGGTAGGGAGGACGGCGGCGAGCACGGAGCAGGCAGCGACGATGGCAAGGAGGATGGCGGGCGGCGGCAAAGAGGACGGCGGCGGCGACGCAGAGCAGCAGCAACGGCGTCCGACGTCGACGGCGAGCAAGCAACAGGCAGCGTCGGCGGCGAGCGAGAAACAACAGGTGGCGAGCAGTAGCGGGCGGGCGGGTGGCGACACAGCAAGAGCAGAGAAAGGGGAATAGTTGCTTCGCGATGAAATAGAAGAAAGGGGAACAATTGTTGTTCGTGGGTATATTAAGTTGGTAAACGGTGTCGGTTATCTAAAACAAACAACACCTAAACGTTTCGGCGTCGGTTGTTCTTTAAAAACCGACGTCCAATTAGACAAATTTTGTCCTAAAAAATTTGGCGGGAACCATTATCGGCGTCGGTTATCAAAGGATAACCGACACCTAAGTTGGAATTTTTTGCTCAAATTTTCATCTTATATAGGCGTCGATTAGATGTTAAAAAACCGACGTTGTATGTGACACTTTGGGGCCAATTTGTTTTCACTCGAAAATTGGATTTCGCGGGCGATATTAGGCGTCGGTTTTCTATTACCAAGCTGACGCTGAATACAAAGCGGTACCCGTATCTTGACTATAGACGTCGATTTACCAACATCACCGACGTTGAATGTTATAGGCGTCGGATTTCCTAAATAACCGACGCCCAGAAAAGTCACATTGAATGTTGTTTCTGTACTAGTGATGATTACCAGCTCAGGTAACTGGGACTGGGACTTCATTAACCGCTATCTCACGACGAACATCTGGTCCCAGATTCACGATATCCCGCCTCCAACGTGCACAACCGATCCTGATTTGTTAGCCTGGCAAGAAGACACAAATGGCATCTTCACAACTAAATTTTCTTACCACTGGCTATGCAAGGAGAAGGATTCCCACTCTAGGAGATTAGACAGGTCTCTGGAGCCTAAAAATCCCATAGAGCATCTAAGTATTCCTATGGCTAATCTCACACAAAGTGATTCTGACAAACATTGAAAAACGTCGACGCCACTTTGATGTCTAGAGCCTTTTCCCACGATGTAACAACTCTTATGAAACCCTTCTCTTATGTGAATGCCCTACTAGCAGGGAGGTATGGGAGGGTTTAAAATGGCATCAATAGCTTCTCACCATGAATGAAGATGATTGGGTCACTGCTATCGTCAATCAAACGAAGGATACACTGATATGCAGTTGTGCCTGGGCATCTATGGACTATTCACAATGAGATTGCACACGGAGGCATTAGATGACCCTCTGAAGCTATTATCAAGTTCATAAGAGAAAGAGCCCATTCCATGGCCTTTCTTGTTGATAATCATCCCAAACCAGCATCAAGCCAGGAGCCCCCCGTCAGCAATGCCATTAATCTCAATGAGTACTCCCATTTTATTTTTACAGACATTGCATTCATTCAGGAATCAAGGACCATTGCATTGGGCATCCATATTTCTGATCAAATCAGATCTTGTATCTGAGGTATCGGGCAAGTCACCTCTGCAACAAACACCTTGGAAGTGGAAATACATTCACTGATGCTAGCAGCCTCAACTTGCCACAAGTTGAGCCTCCCCAAACTTAACTCTAGTCAGACCATTCAATGGTATGCCCAACACAAATCAGCATTGTTGAAGTTCAAACTACATATCAATTTCATCCTCAACTCGATCCCTGAAAGCTCCATATTCATTAATATCACAAGAACTAGCAATAGGGTAGCTGATAACATAGAGAAGTATGCCCTACAAAATGTTGTTGCAATTAGCTTTGTTCATAAGACTCCATGGCTTAACCAAGAGGTTAATATTTGTATGACCTCTCTGGCTAACATTCAGCTCTTTTCTTAATACAGGAAACTGATTTCTCTAAAAACATTTAGACAAGATTGCTTTTTAAACTATTTATATATAGCATCAATATTATCTACTACTATATGTTACAAATAGTTCAAAGAAGTACAAAAGTTCAAGGTGGTAACTAGATAAATAATGAGCTTGTAAAATGAATCATCTAGATATCTAAGTAATTAAAATTTAAAGATTTGTCCATTGATACTTCTATCTTATATTTTTTCTTCGTCATGGCTAGGTGTCTAGTGTTCTTCCCTCTATGAGAGAATGACACATTCACTTGTGGGGTAACTAATACTAGGGGGCTTTATGTCTATTACCAGTTGTGTAGGATTGGGGTATATGATCCACCATAATAAGGAGTTAGCCGATAATCTACTTTAGGTACAAAGTGAATATCTAAATTATCTAATATCCAACTAGTTATTAGTGACCATCAAAAGGTAAGGATATGCTCAAAAATAATTTTGGATCACCTTAGGTTTTATGCATGAATTTCAACAAAGAATAAAAATAGCATAATAAAGAATAGAGAATGTTTACCTTTATTTCAAAGTAAAATTCCAAGATTTTTCATCATTCAAGGTTAATGAGCTATCTTTCAATATTTGTGGGGTGGACATCACTTGTGAGGTTAAGACATGTCTAGTAGTGGTGTCTTCTTTATTTTGGAAGGAGGTCAGGGTAGTAAAATTGCTAGCGTGAGGTAGTAGTGGGCTAGTGGCACAACAGAAGGTGGTTGCCTTCAGGAAACTTGGTTTTGCAATGAAACAGGATGTAGGGAATTTTTTTGGGGTGTACTTTATTAGTTGGGACTGGATGGGAAACATTCAATAGAGATAGGTGAGTCTTTTTGTAGTGTTAGTTGGGAGGAAGGGGGCTCAAGTGAATGGGACATTTGTGTCGTGGTTGTTGAGGTTGCAAGGGATGCTAAGAAAGAAGAAGATGAAGAAATTGGGGATAAAGGAGTCTTTTCTAGTAAGTATCCTAGTAACATCAACTACTTCTTGAGAGTATACATGGCTTTCTAGACTATTGGAGATGATTCATAATGTTTGGGGCTAAATATAGATAATTTAGACAAACCAAGCATCCATAATTTAAGAATCACCCTGTCAAATGGTTTGTTCTCCTCGGTCAGAATAGGTAAGTAAATTCCTTTCCTTATAACCGTACATGGGGGTTTCCTATCTCATAGGGTTCATATCAATTCTTTTGGCATCTGATCTTCATCTACCTTATCTAATTGAATTTGATTTTTAAGAAATCGAATCCATTTTTTCCATATTTGTGGCACAAAAATTTGTGGGTGTAAAATAAGGGGTCAAAAAGTACTGAATTATGGACATGGGTGTTGCATACTAGATCTATGAGTTCAAAAGAATGTCATTTCTTATGTCTTTTATAAATCATAAGAAATGTTTTAAAGCGGAAGTCAGACATTAGATTAATATCAAATGATTTTTAACTGATTTTATTGTTCATAGTAGCATGAGTCATCATGATAATGCGAGATATGCATTTCTCCTTTTTGGTAGGTAGGAGGGAATAAGAGCAACGATTGTGTGATGTTCTACTATGTATACTATTATATTTTATTTATGATTATCATGAACCATCCTCAAGTGTTAAATTTTGAACAACATTATATATTGAACAATAGAACCAAAAATTGAGTTGTTAAGAGTCGTCATCTTTTCCTTGCTATAATAAATGAATTGTTACTATGAATTATGATTGGAGATATGTATATGTACAAAACATATCAGTTACATTGTTTCGCTACAACTAAGAAGTGTTGTCAAGATGGTAGTAATCATTTTTTGTCATGTAACAACCCACTCTCAGTGAATAAAATCATCACCAAATCTGACTACAAATATGATATCTCTTCACTACTAGCTAATCGGAGAATGATAGGACATTTACTCTTTTACGATGTTTTTTATGAGGTGAAATGTGCATAAGCGAAGTCATCATTCTACATGTATGCATTAAAGTGACATTTAATTGGGAAATGAAAGATATAATAAAATGACCATAGGATGTGTAACATGATATTTTAATTACAATAATAAATAAATCAATAGGTGAAAGCCATGTTGAGTACCAACTCGAAATATGCGTAACAACCACATTGAAGACTAATGAATTGGATGCATTAGTAAGTGTAGTAAACATAAATAAATGAGTCATCAAAATAGAAGTAATAATTCCTTTTAGCATTGCATATTCAGTCATTTTCTTAATTTTGCAAGCAAGGAACAAAACTTTGAAAGTGCTCCAGTTGGATAGTAAACATATATATGGTATTGTAGAATGTTAATGAGAAAACTATTTAATTTGTAAAAATGGTATCTAGGGGTCTACCACACTTTAAGGTTGATACATTCTAGTTATAATTTTATAAAAATATAATCGCTTAAAATGATATAATAGAATATTTGTCACGTCTTCACTCCATTTACTACATCTACACTAAATAAAATGGTAAATATCTTTAAAAGAAGTAATTAATATAAACATTGTAATTTTATATTGGTATTATTTCTCAATTTTGACTATCATTTTTGTAATTTATTTATGTAATATCTTTTCATTTAAAAATCTAAGTAACGAGACTTAAGACTTATTGTATCATTGAATGATGAATCCTAATCATCCTCTTAAAGAAAATAGAAAGAAAAAAAATAAGCCGAGGCGTGAACTAATCCAGTACTCAAAATTTCATATTTGTAATGAAATAGGAACTACATTTATTGAGTTGAACTTGCATTTGATGACTTAGAAGAAGATTAAATTCAAGAATAATGGAGAGGAATTGTGTACCACTAAATTTTGGTATGTTATATCAAGACTACTACAAAATGAGGTAGACAACTTTACATGTATTTTTAAATAAAATGCATTGAAATTAACTTAGCTTAACATGTTAAGTATCATGTGAGGTGTAATTCTAGACTTGACTACCTGTTAGGACTATCAACCGTTAGATTATACCTCTCATGCCGTTTCCGTATATCACATACACATAAATACATATTTTTCTAAAAATAATAAGACAAAAAGCATCGAACGACAACAACAAAATATAGACTTGCCTACAATACTATCCATTTGTGATGTGGCTGGAAAGTGGATAATCATTCACATCTTTCTTGGGTCAAGTTCTAGAGTCTATTATTTTTACTCTTCTAATGTATGCTATACTTTAAGAATAAGTAAATAAAAAATTTATTCTATATTTTTTTATTACGTGGGCCATTGATTTTATTCATCTCTCTTTCTATATCCAAACAAGCGGTATCTCCTCACAACTAAAGCCTATCTTTTTTGACTGAACAACCAATATGAAAATACACTATTACATTTTTTATCAATAACGTCACTGCCGAAAGCGTCACTTTTACTAGCAAAACCGACCTAATAAGCTATTGCATCATTTCTTTTAAAGAAACTGAAATACAAGTTTGGTTATACGAAAGATAATCGATGCTACAAAAGACCCATAAAATCAAAATTTTGCTCACACACATAAGCATAGCATCGGTTTTATCAGAAAACCGATCTAAAATGTTTCCCGCGGTAAAAATTGGCTCTATTTTCCCTTCACACGTCCATAAATGTCGAGCTATATGGTCGTTTTTGCCAAATAACTGACCTAGGAGTGTACAAAAAAAATCGGGTACCGGTTACTTATGTTGGGTCCGTTTTTTCACCCAACCGACAGGTTCAATTTCACGAGACTTCTTGGGTTGATTTTGTCCAGATTACCGACCTTGCAGGTGGTTCGGCGACTACTGCCTGTAGGGTCGGTTTTTCATATAAAGCGACCTTATAGCTATTTTGTTTGGAGACTGCTTTAGCTCTTGGTCGGTTTTATCAAAATAACTGTCCCTATAGATCAGAGTCTGGTTGAACTCGTGATCGAGTACCCTCTCGCTTCCAGGGATTCTCTTTTGGGTTTCCGCTCGAGTCTCGGCGCAAGGGTCCCGACCACCGTGCCGCTGCAAGGGCCTCCTCGACCACCGTGCAGCTGCAAGGGTCGCCTCCCCGACCACCACCATATCTGCACCCAGCTCTCTGTTCTTCTTCCGCGCAAGCTCTCCGCCGCCTTCGTCCGCCGTCGACCTCTACCGCGAGCTCCCCACCTCCTTCGACCTCTAGCTCACCGCACCGCCGTCATCCTCTCCCACCGCGCATACCCCTACTGGCGCCGACGCGCACGGCATTGACGGCTTCATCTTCCCCCCAATTTCCGCAAGCGTCGACGGCTTCAGCTTCGTTGTCCTGCAGACAAGGTACGACAACTACTCCGTTGTACGGTATAAACTCTTTCACCCATCCTTTCCGACTCTGACTGACCCCGACCCCAAATAAATTGTGCTGACGCCTGCCGACGCCCTCTCCCGATGTATTCAACTACTGGTAGAACCTGAAGCTGTGTTGTTCGACTACCATTGGAAATTACCATCAACGACCTCGTAGCAGCAGTCCAGATCCTAACCACTGAAAAAAATCTACCGTGGATGTGCCACTCTCAGCCATTGCCACATAAGGCAACGAGATCATTCGCATCTCAGTTACAAGTTCCATATATTTGGTTTATTGATCTTCATTATCTGTCAACTCCATCCATTGATAACGATAATGATTTTCAGCCAATTGTGAACTCCTAAACAATATTTTCTTCCTTAAGCATTAATTATTGTCAATTACATTTCCACAATCACGAAAGGAAGGTGTTTGCTTTGATCCTTATTACATCTATTCTCCGACTCGTAAGTGCTTGCTTTCTTCTTCCTGAAAACAATTTCCGTGAAATTATTGTCATCAGGTGCTTCATAATCTTATTGAACACATTTTATTATAAATAGTACATCATTCATCATTGATCATCAAAACAGAGTACATGATTAGTAGATTAACTAGGAATTCTTATGTAAAGGTATCACTATCCTATTCGGCATTGCATCCAAACATAGGACTGGATTAATCAATCTCCCATCCCTCACTTATACCTTCATATCCCATCCTTAGACACATCATGTTCTAATCTTTTCCTACAAACCAAACATGTTGTTATAGTCTTTTATATAAGGTCTAGGATTTATGACTGTCGTGTAGCGCTTGGGTTTTAGGGTGGCTTCAAGACCTATAAATGGGCATCATTGCAGCCGTATACCCATAAATGATGTATGTTTCACAAAAATTTGATGGGATATATCCTATACTTGATGGCTTCGACTTTTGCATCATTGCAACCGTAAGCCCATAAATGATGTATGTTTTTTAAAGTCTATTGAACACATTTTATACACATGGGAGATATCCTATATTTGATGGCATGTACGAAGAACACACTCCCTACCTTTTCTCTCTGTTTCTATTAGTCTTTCTACACTTCGTCACCAAACAATATACACATACGAAAAAAGATAAACCTCCCTACATTTTTCTGTGCTTTTTCAGCCGGATGATTATTTTCTTAGTTACTTACTACCTAATGTTGTTCCCACTATCAATTACACACAAGTATCAATTACCTATAATAATTTTGTATCGCCGCTACGCGTTCAAACATATGTTACCAAGTGTGCATTTGGATTCTTCCTCCTTACTAGAAGTAAGTCTGGCACAATGGCAAGGGATCCATCCTTTTTATCTGAATTTGTTGTAGTTCCACCACCCACATATACTAAACCCTCGTCTCTTCAACTACAGGTCTTTCACTGATCAATAGGGCAATCCAACAACCATTCATCCTCTTGGTCATCCTCTTTCTCTTTGCCACCTGCGTGCCTTCCACTGCCCACGGTCTTCTGTCATTTTCATCTCGGCGGCTTAGGTCAGTTACATTGTTTTTCCATTTTATTTGACTAGTAACACAACCAATAATAAAAACATGTATTCTTTCATATCTACATTTTATTATTAGTCACATATGTAATCATTGTATACATTCTAAAAATATGAGTATAGACATTGTGTAGTCTCAGGTTGACACTTTAGGATTTATAGATGAGATCATCAATGCATGATGTTTAACTTAATATATAAATATGACAATAATATATTTATATTTAACTTAGAAACCCGTTCAAAATTTACTCATTAGGAGTAAATTTTGGATAGTCCCCGGTCTGGGACTATGTTTGGATATTTAATCTCACTTAGGATGTAAGTGTATTTGTATGTTTAGTTTTGAAGAAATTTTTAGTAGTATTTTCCCATTTTTTCTCTGGATACATATGTGGGTGGTTATTTGCCATTTACATCAATGTACTTGGAGAACTTAGGGGAAATGTTGTTAAAATTTTCTTGAAAATTAAACATACATTATACAGTTACTAGTGAAATTAAATATTTAAAAATAGGATAGGTGGTACACTTTTGTATAAAATTAATTAACTTCCTATCAATAAAAACTTACAACTTATAGTATCAATATTAAATGCTCAGTTTTATAATTAATTTTAACGTGATATAGATAATGGATCAAAGTTGGATGTCTATCAAGAACTGTTGCAGTCCAGAGTTTGCCAAAGGTCTTGATGAATTTATAAGATTTGCTGAGGAACATAGGAAACTACTTATAGATATGCTCTATTGTCTATGTAGAAATTGTAGTAACAATTTGAAAGTTGATATTGTTGAGGAAATTAAGAATCATGTCATATGTAATGGGATCATACAAGGTTATAATGAATGGTATTGGCATGGAGAGAAATTTAATTATGGATCAGAAAATGTCGATACTAATAGTTGTGGCATAGAAGATATAGATAATGATGATAATGCCAATGATGAATCGATTCAGGATGAACCGATTCAGGATGATATGGTTGATGAGATGCTACATAGTTGTCGGGACAATGTCATTGATCCACCTTCTTTATTTGCAAACATTATCCATGATGCTAAAAGACTGTTATATAAGGGTTGTACTAGGTTCACGAGGTTGAGTGTTGTGATGCAATTATATACTCTTAAAGCTCAAAACCGGTAGAGCGATAAGAGTTTCACTTCACTGTTATCTTTGTTAATGGAAATTCTTCCCGAAGGCAACAAACTTTCAATTTCAACATATCAAGCAAAGAAAATAATGTGCCCAATAGGAATGGAGGCTAAGAAGATTCATGCATGTCTAAATGATTGTTTGTTATTTTAGAAGGACTATAGTAATTTGATCAATTGTCCAAAATGTGGTGCGTCAATGTATAAGACCACAAATTCAGGTAAGGCTAAAAATGACTCTCCTACCAAGGTGATATGGTATCTATCAATAATACCACAATTTCAACGTTTATTTGCTAATACTGAAGATACACAAAATTTGTCTTGGCATGGGGAATTAAAGGCCAATGATGATGACATCCTACGACACACATCTGATTCACCACAATGGAAGAAACGTAGATTTATTATACCCTCAATTTGGTAAAGAAACAAGGAACTTAAGACTTGGACTATGTACAGATGGAATGAATCATTATGGTACGTTAAGAAGCCAACATAGCACTTGGCATATTATGATTGTTATATACAATCTTCCTCTTTGGTTATGTACAAAAAATAAGCATGTCATGTTGTCAATATTGATATCAGAGCCCAAGCAACCTGGAAATGACATTGATATTTACCTTCAACCTCTAATTGATGACCTAATGAAACTATGGGAAGAAAGTGTTATGGCATATGATGCTTCACGTGAAGAGATCTTTAGTTTGCGTTCTATGTTGTTTTGCACGATTAATGACTTTCTAGCTTATGGAAATTTGTCTGGATATAGCATAAAAGGATATAAAGCATGTCCTATTTGTGAGGAAAATATTGATTCAATCCGAATGAAATATGGTGGTAAAATCATATATTTTGATCATCAGAGATTTCTCCCACAAGTGCATCCTTATCGAAGGCAACACAAAACCTTTAATGGATCAACTGAAGAATGAAGTGCTCTTAAACCTATATCAGGAAATGTTGTATATGACACGATGAAAGATATTGTCAATGAATTTGGAAAGAGATCAAGTAGTCGTACTCTTGCATGTAACAAATCTTTATACAACAAGAGGTCAATATTCTGGGATCTTCCTTATTAGAGATTCTTGTCAATTAGACACTTCATTGATGTCATGCATGTTGAAAAAAATGTTTGTGATAGCATCATTGGTACTCTATTGACTATACCAAGAAAGACTAAAGACGACATCAAATCTAAAAAAGATTTAGAATTAATAGGTATAAGAAAAGAATTATCAGTGGAGATTAGGGGTCACCGCACATATTTACCACTACCTTTTACATTTTGTCAAAGTAGGAAAAAAGACTTTCTGTGCAGTGCTTGTATAATATTAAGGTTCCACAAAAGATACTCTTCTAATATTTTTTGATTGGTATCAAAGAAGAATCTGAAGTTGATAGGTCTCAAATCTCATAATTGTCACACCTTAATGCAACAAATTTTACATGTGGCTATTCAATCTATATTGTTGAAGCATGTAATGTTTGTAATCACAAGACTCTGTTTCTTCTTCAATGAAATATGCAACAAAGTGATACATCCTGAAACTCTAGATAAATTACAAAAAATGTAATTGTTACCATGTGTCAACTTGAAATGTACTTTCCTCCTTCATTTTTTGATATCATGGTTCATCTTGTAGTACATATAACAAGGGAGGTGAAGATGTTGGTCCAGTTTTCACTCGATGTATCCATTTGAACGCTACATGAGTGTTTTTAAAGGTGATGTTCGGAATCGTTATCGTCCTAAAGGAAGTATTCTTGAGGGTTATGTGGCTAGGGAGGTGATGGACTTTTGCAATGATTTTTTGAATTGCAATGAAACTTTTAGCGATCTAAAAAATTTCCATCACACTGAATCTTGTTGTGGAAAAGGAACTCTGTGAGCACGAGTGAAAGGAATTAGTCATGAGTTGTGGGAACAAGCACATTTGTATATTTTACACAACATTGATGCAGTTGGTAGCTACATCACATAACACAATGATCTTATCAAGAGAAATTATCCTTGATCCAGTTCAATGTGGCTTGTAAGAGAGCATAATCAAACATTTATTATGTGGTTTGAAGATAAAGTCTTTAGTCAACTATTTGAATCATCGAATAATGTTGCTGAGAACATAAAATGGCTCGCCTTTAAGTCAAAAATGGATGTCATGTCATATGAAGGATATGACATAAATAGATTTTCATACTACACAAAACGTCAAGATGAAAGTAGTGTAGTCCAAAATAGTGGGGTAATTGTTCAAGCTCGTTCGTTATATTTTGCTAGTGCTAAAGATAAAAGACAACGGAAAACTAAGATGTCATATTACAACATCATTGAAGACATATGGGAATTGGACTATACAAATTTTAGAGTTCCTATCTTTAGATATAATTGGGTTGATAACAACAAAGGAGTTTTAGTGGTTGAGTTGGGTTTCACATTGGTGAATTTTGAAAAGATTGGTGAGAAAATTGAGCCATTCATCATGGTAGACTAAGCAAAACAAGTATTCTATATTGATGACCAGGAAAATAAAAATTGGTCTGTCGTTCTTCATGGAAAAAGGTAGTTTACTGTAGATCATATAAATGAAAAAGAAATTACAAAAAGTATGATGATTCCAGTCCATTCTCAGCTGGTTTTCCAAGTGTAAATGTTGAAGTTAACACCGATGAATACTATAAACGTTAAGACCATGCTAAAGGAATTTTACTTGACTACCAACTCAACCAATACTAGAGGCATGCATTCTTTGAAATATACATTTTATTATCATTCAAGCATGTAGTCTTTTAAATATACATGATATTATCACTTGTGCTTTTATTATGACTTATGTTTTTTATCATGTATACTTGCAGGTTGTTTAAAAATGGTAAGTGAAGATGAACATTCTGAGCACGAGCTCCATGAGGATGATAGTGTTGATGCTTCAGGTAGTGGTGATGCTAAGAAATGTAGAGATCCCACACCGATGCGTAGGCAGCAGGAGCTCAAAGCCAAAAGGGAGAAATTTCCAATACAGATTGATGTCACAGGAGAACCTATTGGGGAACATGCTAGTACTTTCAAGCATTACATAGGGACGATCGCACGCAGTAAGGTGGCAATAGATATAAAAATTGGCATGATATTTCTATTGCCTTAAAAGACCTCCTATGGAAAGACAATTCTGTGAGTTGAAGTGATATTATTTTACTAAGTTTTTTATTTTTTTATTCTAATTTAGTTGCTTAGAAAGATATATCCTTGTTGAAATAACATTATTGCTTTTGTATGTATAGGGTGTTTTTCATTTAAATGAAAAAGATCACAAGAAAAAAGTGCTACAACGTTGTGGTGTACGATGGAGGGCTTTTAATACCTATCTCAAAAGAGATTTTATAGATAATCCTAATCAAAAGAAGAAACCAATCGATCAATATATTTTGATAGATCCTACGGTGTGGAAAAGATTTGTTGCATCTAGGAATTAAGATGAGTTTCTGGTAATAAAGATTGTGATGTATTGTGTGAATCTTTTTATATAATTAATATATATATATATATATATATTTGATCTAAATTGCAATACATCGATTTAAATGAGCAGGCTATTCACGAGGCCTAAAAGCAAAGGCGGGCCAAAAATGTGCATGACCATCACTTAGGGCCCAGTGATTATGCCTTCAGTGAGTTGTAGTCATTTTATAAAATATTAGCATGTGCATTTTCTGTTATAAATCTTTACAACTCAACCTTACACACCTGAGGATTTAAATGAATTTTGATAAGAGTGGTCACATGCTTTTCTAAATGAAGTCACTATGACATTGGATTGAATGCATATGTTATCTTCATTTACGTGTGTACTTTGAAACTCTTTTAAATTTACTTTTGTATCTGACATGACTTTTAATATATATCATCTCAGACTTGGTTAATGCAATCTATCATTTTTTTACTGTTGCTATGTGTTATGCCTATGAATCAACTGAATATATTGAGTTATTTTTGTTATGAATGTGTGTGGTTTGGAAATTGATAATCAATTCATATAGAACATAAAAGCTAGCAAATGGCTTTGGAATGAATTTCTGGCTTGTATCGTTGCATTTGCAGGTCTACTTTCTATTGTAGATTTTGATCTTTGTAAAGCAAATTTCTATTATGCAAGTTCTTATTTTGAAGATTTCTCTTCTATAGATTTTTTCTATAAAAAATTGTAAACTTTATGGTCAATTTTTTAAAATAACCGACCTTATAGACCTACAGGGTCGGTTGTTTTTATATAACCGACCTTACAGCCTCATGGGTCATCATGTCAATTTGTGTACCTCTCTTGGGTCAATTTTTAACATAAAACTGACCTTACAGACCTCTAGGGTCAGTTTTTTAAAAAATGCCCAACCTTATAGCCTCAGGGGTCAGTAGGTCAATTTTTGTACCACTATTGGGTCAGTTTTTTTTTTCATATAACCGACCTTACAGACCTCTAGGGTTCATTTTTTTTAAATACCCAACCTTATAGCCTCAAGGGTCAGTAGGTCAGTTTTTGTACCACTATTTGGTCGATTTTTTTACATATAATCGGCCTTATAGACCTCTAGGGTCATTTTTTTTAAATATACCCAACCTTACAGCCTCAAGGGTCAGTAGGTCAATTTTTGTACCACACTTGGGTCAGTTTTTTAAATATACCTCTAGGGTCAGGTTTTTTAAAAATACCCGACCTTATAGCCACAGGGGTCAGCATGTCAGTTTTTGTACCACTATTGGGTCGATTTTTTACATATAACCGACCTTACATACCTCTAGGGCCCATTTTTTTTAAATACCCAACCTTACAGCCTCAAGGGTCAGCATGTCAGTTTTTGTACCACTATTGGGGCAGTTTTTTACATATAACCGACCTTATAGACCTCTAGGGTTGCTTTTTTTTAAAATATACCCGACCTTACAGCCTTAAGGGTCAGCATGTTAGTTTTTGTACCACACTTGGGTCAGTTTTTTAAATATACCTCTTGGGGCCATTTGGGTGCAGTATTTCGGGGCGGTATTATAGTTGGTTGAGGGATTTCAACTGCAACAATTGCAATTACACCGTTTGGCTAGCTATACGTGATTTGATGAAATCGGCGGTTCAAAAGCGGCATTCTCACCCACTCCATTTCGACAAACTTCCCAAAGTACGCCAATTTTGACGAGATTTACAATCACCGGAAGAGGGGTTTCGACCCCGATCGCCCCCGACACCCCCCACTCCCGCTGCGCCCCTCAGTCATTTCCTCGTCTGACTCCGCCTTCCGAGCATCTCCTCCCCCGACCATCGCTGCGCTCCCTTCCGCTCAACTCCTCTCCTCCTTCCTTACGCCAGATCCTCTCTGGATCTAGGGTTTCAGCCATCGACTCTTTTCCCCTCATCTCCTCCTCCCTCGACTACAACCCACTGCCGGTTGTCTCATCCCTGAAGATCACCCCGTCGCCGGTTCGTCTCGCTGCTACCCAAAGCTGCAGACACCTACCCCGACTCGCCGCCGACTGGGGCCGAACCTCGACTCACCGCCGACTGGGGCCGAACCTGACGAACCCGCACCTACCTGGACTCGCTGTCGGTGGATCTATAGAGGGACGGGAGGCGGAGTGCCCAGGACCATCGCCAGTGTGGCCGTGTGGGCACAGTTCGCGCCAGAGGGTTGCGGTTCCGGGGACGGCATCACCAATAAGGGCTCATCGTGGTCGAGGAACAACGGCTCACTGGTGGTCTTCAATTTGGACCCTTCCGTCACATCGATGCAACTCAAGCAGGCGTTCGAGCAATACGGTAGGTCGAGTTTACTGCTGATACTACATGTCTACATCCAGCCCTTTTTCGAGGTTTTTTCCCTATTACCCCGTGCTACTACCGTCTCGGGACCATCTACTTGCCTCCTCAGGCTTTCTGTATACCTTGACTAGCTGAGTTGCTTCTCCTGAGGCTTCTGAGTTGTATGTAATCCTCGATCTTCAACCAAACTCGGAAAACGAGTTTAATAGCTGCTCGTCTGTCGCGGACTAGCCCAGCAGCCCACCTCCTATTCGCTCCTTGAGGAGTAATATTCATCTTCAGGTTGTCAACATCCGGAGGTATCCATTTGATCATCTTTATCTTCTTCATTCTCGTGATGGGATCATCAATATGCAACTCACCGAGCGCCATATAAAAATCAACATCTTCTTCATTCTCGTGATGGGATCATCAATATGCAACTCATGGAGCGTCTTCTTCCTGCCATCAAATCTCGCAGTGCATCGGTGCTTCCATATCTGCCAAGGAATAAGGACTGCGAGACCATCACTGTCGGGGCTCCACACAATCCTATCTTCTGTGTCAGTAACTGAAACCTCCGTGTTTCTGATCAACCCGAGTTCATGACCATCAAGGATATTAGCTAGGACATCCCAATCCCAGCCTCTCCCTGGGATCCATAAGTCATGAAAAACAGAAGAAACATCAATTGGGGTTAGAGCAGCAAGCAACACCATTTTATTGAACTGTTATCCAATGAGAGAGTTTGATTGTTGTTCATAACAAATCGTGGTTGTAATTTGAGACAATGTGCTAGTTGTAATTTGAGACAATTGAGCTCTAATTCTGCCGTTGGGTTTTTTTTTTGTCGTTGACATTGCGGTGGCTGTAGTATGTGCTGCCTTTTCTTAAGTAAGCAAGGAACCGTTTGAATATTGTGGGGTGTTAAATGCAATTGTTCAGTTGCTGTAAAAAGTTGGTGAAATTTCAGACGTTTGTGAAATTTGGTTGTGTATTCTCAAGGTGCAAGGTTATTTGTAGAGATTCATATTAATTAAGTATACAAACGATGAGATTAATGTAAATGTAGAATTCTGAATACATGTTTACCAAACAATGTGATTTAAATGACAGTATTATTAATTGCTTTATTTCTAAATCCTGAGTGATCCAAACATTGCAATTAGGAACTGCGGGATTTGTTAATTAGGTAGTCCAAATCTCATTAGTTGTTAAATGCCACAGTAGTTACAAATGGGCCACCCAAACGGCCCCCTAGGGTCGAGTTTTTTAAAAATACCCAACCTTATAGCCTCAGGGGTTAGCAGGTCAGTTTTGTACCACTATTGGGTCGGTTTTTTACATATAACCGACTTTACAGACCTCTAGGGTCAGTTTTTCTAAATATAACTGACCTTACAGCTTCAAGGGTCAGTAGGTCAGTTTTTGTACCATACTTGGGTCGGTTTGTTAAATATGATCGGCCTTATAGACCTCTAGGGTCGGTTTTAATTATAACTGACCTTATAGCCTCAGGGGTCAACATGTCCGTTTTTGTACCTCTCTTAGGTCGACTTTGTTTTAATATAAGTGACGCAAAAGTGTAACTATTGCCTCGGGTTTTTATTTGTGGCCAACCCGACGCTACTATCTAAGGTCAGTTTTCTTTGGTTAAAAAAACCGACCCTATAGTTAAATTCTATAGAGATGACCACTTAAGCGTCGGTTAAAATGTGATGCTAGAGGCTTAAAAAAACTGACCCTATAGACCATTAGTGTACTAGTAATATATGAGAAATAGATTTTTACAAATATTATGTAAAAATAAGAATTTTACATTTACATAAGTAAAACTCATAGAATTGATGACATTTATTATAGTTAAAAGTATGGTTCTTTTGATATGATGTGATGTGTAATATATATATATATATATATATATATATATATATATATATATATATATATATATATATATACAGAGAGAGAGAGAGAGAGAGTCAGGCTAGAATACACTCGAGTGTATTCGGAGCAGAATACACTCAAGTAGTTTTTCATGATGTAATATTTTTTTCAAAAATCTAATCCATTGAACTTCTTGAACATCTTGTGAATAACTCATATACAAAATTTGAGCACATTTGGACATTTATAGATCATGTTATAAAGACCGCAAAAGTTATGCATTTCAAATTAGTTCCGTGCGTCGATTTTGTTGTCCTTGGATGACTGATTTAAACTCATCCAAATGAGCTTAAAATTTGTATGTAGACTAGTTATAGTATGACATTAAAGATCAATGGTTTATATTTTGCAAAAAAATAGTCTTGATATACAAACACACTTGAGTGTATTTGTGCGATCTGTACACTCAAATGTATTCTATCATGACTCTCTCTCTCTCTCTCTCTCTCTATATATATATATATATATATATATATTGTAATTATAATGTTTGATAGGTGCCAACTTTGATATACTTTATAAATGTTCAATACACCAAGCTTCATCCTTTTTTACTAAATAACAATATGGGATTAATAAGAAACAAATGTTCACAAATATTATGTAAAAACTATTCATCATTTCCTAGATAAAAATCACAGAGTTGATGACATTTATGTTGAGATCCAGGGCTATAAAAAAGGTAGCGGAAAAAAAAAATTGTCCCATTTCCTAACTAGAAGATCACGTAAACAATAATGTATCTAGGAAAGGGGGTAGCAAGATCTATATTTGGTCCTGGAGCAAGTCTAGCGACAACTCTTATTGCGGCATGCTTCTTTCTAAAGTAGCACTTGGACGACTGTCGGAAGCAACCTCGTGG
Organism: Alisma plantago-aquatica; assembly: GCA_963693085.1. Classification (NCBI taxonomy): domain Eukaryota; kingdom Viridiplantae; phylum Streptophyta; class Magnoliopsida; order Alismatales; family Alismataceae; genus Alisma; species Alisma plantago-aquatica. The sequence goes on along the minus strand of OY856411.1, from coordinate 1,044,627,189 downwards.
TTGACCGTCACATACGACAGTTGACTACGTCCTCCTAAATGCCTCCTCACCTCTAGAGTAGTCTACGTTTACCACTGGGAACTCCACGTTGTGCTACCATAGCCAAACCAAAGGAGTTATATCTTTGAACATCAGGGTGCTAGCACGGACTTGCTCTCCCTTATTGTATTTCCCTTGTTGTCCCATCCTTTTATAGGTAGGACTTTCTCAGGCTCTTTTAGTTATCAAAACCAGAGAGAACACTAATTATCACATTTTATTGTTGTCTGAAAAGCCCCCAATATCCCTTATATTAATAGGAGGGATAAGGTTAGGATTTTTAGTCCATCTGGGACTCGAAGAGATGTATTTTTGTGAATTTTTTCGAAATAGTGAATGGTGAACCGGTCGGTTCATGTGTGAAATGGTCAATTCATGTTATTTCATATTTTGAATCATTTTGGAATTCAATATTCAACTAATGCAAAACATGATGTCAACATCAATCCTTGATCCAATTGAATTGATCATTGAACTAGATAGTTCAAATCTGGAACCAATCGTCTCATACCTTGAACCGGTTAGTTCACTTAGTAAACTGGTTGGTTCATATCCTGGTTTAGGTATTGTTCAACCAATGTCGTTTCTAATTGATCTGACACTTGAATCAATCAGTTCAACACTTGAATCGGTTGGTTCACAGTCCAATCAGCCAACTTTTCAACCATAGTTATTTAATTGAATATATAAACTTTTTAGTAATCAAACTAAACATCATGCATGAATAAACTCCTACTCCATGTGCATCCTATGTGTGTGACCCTATAGATCCCAAGTTATATTGGCAGTGAATGTCCATAACTAACTTATGACATGACAAGCAATGAGCAGTATCTAGAAACACCATTGCTACCCAAGTAATTTGGAAAATTGGAGAACAACTTCAACCTACAATCTGTGATCAGTGCTACAATGATCGTATAGTTTCTTTTTATCTATATCCAAATTGAACTCGAGGCATGGAATCATCATCCTCTCTACGTTCAGTCCATGTTCCTTAAACTAGAGCAGACTGTCTGACATGCATATGAGTTCACATATCACATATTGAATCACATGAGTATGGCCATACATTTTTCAGTCTCTCTTATCAAGTGGTCTAAATATCGATATCATGTCGGAGGGACAAATCTCATCTACATCACTCACACTCAATCCCCATGTGTCACAATGCACCTGAGCATCACCTTTACGGAAACCCTTATTCAAGGTCATGTTGGATGATGTCTAAATACATCGAACAACTTGTGATGAGTGTAGTGACTTCAGTCTAAGAACCACAATCACCACTATCACTACGAGAGTTGATTCTAACTACCATTCTATAGTATTAATGTATCACTCTCAAAGGTGGATATGTCTAATACACTATTATCTAACATGTACCTATGTGCTTGACTTGATATCACATATCATGACTAATGAGACTCTGTCATCAGTCAACACACACTCTAGTCTTATGTATTATTGTTTTCTATAATGCTTCCACGGTAATATCCTACTAGGGACATAACAAGAATGCATGTACTCTTATCATACATATGATCTCATTGAACAACTCCTCAACCTGAACACATATATCATCGAGTCACATCATCCTTTAGACATATACCATGTTTGTGTTATAATCTCATGATTGAGACAAACATAACATACGGAATTACCTTTATAATTATCAGATCAAGTATATGATGCCCCATTACAGTCATCATATGATTGGCTCTATGGGCATACATACCAACAATTTATTATAGTTAATAGTATATTTCTTTTGCTACTAGTTATTTCTTGGGTTGACAATATATATATATATATATATATATATATATATATATATATATATATTATGGTTATAATAATATTTTTAATAGGCATCAAATTTAATATATTTTATATTTGCTCAATATACCAAGTTGGTTAAGAAAATGCACTCTATAGATTGAGAATGAACTTTTATGATGCTTCATCTAATTCTTCTCCCCTATTCTATGATTTTTGTATATCCTATAGTATAGAACCAAGTGAATACATCATCAAATGTACAATAATTGTACATGTAGCTTATTGATGCACTGATTTTTAGCCACTTTTTACATGCTATTTTCCTTGCATTTATTGCATATCTATTCCTTTAAAGACATATTTATGCAATGTTTTCATTATTAGCCTATGAATCACTATTGCATCAATTATTGAGTATTTCTTTCAAATAATGCTAAATTACGATTTATTATACAGAGTTATGTTATTTTTTCCTTATTTGAGTACCTATATGATAGCTCGGTACGAGCAACATGTGCATCAGTGGTATCAACATGACACAGAGTTTCAATATGGAAATTCAAAAATATCAGTACCACCGAGATAGCTCTTGGTTCTACCGAGCGCGGAGTCGATGCTTTTGAAGCTAGGAGTCAGTTATACAGACTCATCATCTAGAGAGCATCAATAATTGAGTTTAATTTCCTTGGTGCCACCAACATGTTAGTCAGTGGTACCGACTTAAGCACTCCAATCACTTAAGAACTCACAAAAAGCAAGTCGGTGCTACCAATTCATCTATCAGTTGTACCAACACATTTTGATGGTTTCACGTCATCCAAAAACTCAGTGCCACTGAAACCCTATCAGTGGTACTGACATTACATGATCAACATAGATTGACAATCACGTCAGATGCAAAAGATGTGACTAAATGACAATCAAAGCTTCACTTATGACCTAAGGGGAGTTTGGCTAAACGAAGGGAACATGTTCTATCACGTTTCAACAGAGCACAAAGCTGAAATAGGAGGAGACGAAGGAGATAGACACTGACTGAATGCTCCAGGCACTTCTAGAGTGCAAATTTGTGATCGAAAGGATGCATATCAAGATGTCTACCATAGGGGATTGCCAAGGCGACTTCTCCAAGGGTTTTACATTAGTTTTCCAATATTTAGCCAATTTTCTCCTTCTTCCTCTCTTTCTATGATGATAAAAATCATGTGGGTTTAGATCTCATAACACTTAGCACCCAAGAGTAGTCTGATATTGCTTTGTACTCAAATTTTATGAATAAATAATCTATTTCCTTCATTCTAGATGTAAATCTATGATCTCTTATTAAACTTTTTATGCTTGATCACAATAATTAATATAAAAGACTGCTAATTGATTTGAAATAGGGATTAGGGGTTGAAAAATCATAGGTTCATGCATCTCATGTCACGTCTTGGGAGAGGCCTTACAGCTGAAGAGCAACCTAAAGCTATTAATAATGCACCTAGATAATTCCTAAACCGCTACAGAAGTGAGGTTTGTTTTAGTCTAAGTAGTGTACTATACTACAGGAGTGGGTAATACTTGCTATAGGTTTTTAGTCTAGAGTGAAGAGTGAATAACTACTAATGAAATGAAATTTGAATGCAATGCATGTCGTGGTGAAACCAAAATCCTGATGAATCCATCCATTCCTTGGTCACAATCATTTAATTTATATTTAATTCTTTGCTCTTAGTCATAAAACAATCATCCAACCAATTTATAGGCCTAGTTTAATTAGGTTATAATTAGTAGTAGTCTCTAGAAAAAAAATTCCTTGAGTTCGACGCTCGGGCCTTATAGGCCTATATTACAAGACACATACACTTGCAATCTACATGTATAGCTTTACCATGTCAAGTTCTTGGCCTTGTTGACAGGGAAACAAAACCACTAGTACTACGAGTGTTGTGGCTGGCCACTCTAGGCTATTTCTTTTTCTTTTATTTATTTTCAATATTTTCTTTGAACAAGAGTATAATTGGAAAATTTTATTTGTTTCAATACATCAGTACTCAATACCTCACATTGTCATTTCACATTCTAGTGCTTGGTTCACACTTGAACCATATATTACAGAGAATCAACTCCACCGGGTACAAGTCAAGAGGAGATTTTTCTTAAGGCACAACGGTTTGGGCTTTAGTTAAGAAGCTCATCCAAACTCCACCACCACATGCAAAGCAAGTATAGGCAATAGACATGGACCCAAATGGTGAACATCAGGTCGAGGAATGACATGAGGAACAAATAGTCTGTGAGAAGATAAAGACATCATCACCCATATCTCAATTGGGATCAATCTAATGGCAAGTAATTAACGTGGAAAGCTACAAGATAGATCTTAGACTAGTGACATTAATCAAATCATGATCATTCCATGCCCACAACATGGAGGACCCGATGGCACACATAAACAACTTTGTGGAAAGTGGTGACTTGATGAAGTTGGATAGGTTTCCAGCCGTGGTTATAATCTAAAGTTATTCTTGTACTCTTTGTCAGATAAAGGAAAAGCGTAGTTCCTCGGTCTACTACCAGAGTCCATAGAAACTTGGGACGATATTCTAGATGCATTCCTTGAGTGATATTTCCTACCATAGAAGATGAATGAACTTGTACAGGAAATCCATAACTTTAAGAAACATGTAGAGGAGTCATATTCAGAAGTATGGGAGAGATTTCAGAATATGCTCAGGAAGGTCCCTCATCATGGTATTAATCTATATGGGCAGGATTCTTTCTAAAAAAGGGAACAATGTGTCAGGAGATCTTGAAGAACATGTCTAAGAATTAGTCATGGGAGGGGAGAGAGAAGAACCCAAAAAAATAAATAATTCTATGGAGTGGAGAGATACACATAATTTAAGGCTCATATGGAGAGGTGCACATAGAAGCTAAAGCACAAATTTGGTACATCATCTGGAGGTGAAGAGGAATAGTGCATGTTCATATTGCAGTGGAACAACGGGGGAAACAATGAGCACTTACGGAGGAAGGATACCAAATTCTCATGGAAGGATCCTAATAATTTTCAACAAGACCATCACAAGCTCAGCAACCCAAATAGTAGCAAGGAAAAATTTCACAACAGTCACAGTAGGATATAGATCCTACTAAGATAGATAGGATTGAAGACATTATAGGCAAACTGGTGAGTTTGAACAAGGCCTTACTAGACTGAACAAAAAGGGAGTAGCAGAACCAAGTGGCTCATATCCAAAGAATTGAAAATTAGATTTCTCAGCTGGCAATGGAAGTGGCATCAATCAAGAATCACAATCAACAAGGATTTCTAGAAAATATTGATATCCTCCCTAATAACCAATAGGCGAAGGAAGTATTGCTCTACAGTGGCAAGGTGTTGATGAAGGAGTATAAAGTGACTCCAAAGTAGAGCACCACACCAAGTGACATCGAGTCATGACAGATATTATCTCTTTAGAGTAGCCACCAGACACCACACCATAGGAGGAAACCATAGAAGAGGAATTAATTGGGTAGTTAGAGGACAAGGAGTCCTACATTCCATCCCATAAACACATAAATGTGACTTTGGTACCATTTCCTAATATCTTGAAGGCCAAAAATATTGATTAACAGTTCAAGAAATTTCTAGACACGTTCAAGAAGCTTCATATCAACCTATTGCTTGTTGATTAAGTAGACTCCCTCTTATGGAAAGTTTTGAAAGACACTATCAACAAAAATAGGGTAGTAGATTATGATGTAGTGGTCTTAAGGGAAGAAGTCATTTCTTTGATACAGAGCAAGCTTCCACAAAAGAGACAAGATCTATGGTGCTTCAACATGGCATGCTACATTGATAAGGTCAAGTTTGGAGACGCATTATGTGGTTCTGGGGGAAAGCATCAATCTCATGCCACTGACTGAATTCAAGAAACTGGAACCCAAAGAATCATGGAAGAGAAACATGATGATCCACCTCACACATAATTCACTGGTGAGTCTAATAGGCACCTGTGAAGATGTTCTGGTAAAGGTGGAAATTTTATATTTCCTACATATTTTGTAGTTATGAAATGTAGGATGATTATGGCAATGAACTACTCCTATGCAGGCCCTTCCAAGCCAAATATGTAATCTTAGAGATGGATAGTGGAATACTAACACTATGTATTCAAGATGATTGGTTAGAGATAAAGCTGACCGACTATCAACTATCAGCCAAGGAGAAGGCACAATATCACATGATGAGACATATGGGCAGTGATGTGTCCCTACTCTTATATAAACCATTTCTAGACATGGATAATGTCATGATAAAGGTGGACAAGGGAACTGTTGTTGTTAATATTATGGAACATATAAAGAAAATATCTTTGACAAAGGTTGTGAAGCACCATGATGAGCCAGAGTAGGAAGTGTACCCGATGACAATTATAGATGTGGTCTCTTTTCCATCACACAGGCATGCCCTCAGCTACTTTAAAAGCCTATCTTATGATTTCAGTGGATGATTGCACATGCTACCTTTCACTAGATGAGTGTGCCTTGTTTCTAAATACATTGATGTGCTTCTATTTAATATAGTATGAAGACACCAGCGCCATTAGTCCCATCCTTGCAATGTCCTCCTAAACTAGAAGTGAAGCCACTCCTACCACACTTGAAGTACACATTCTTGGCACTGGACAACAAACTCACAGTGATAAACTTTACATCATTGAGTTTAAAGGAGGAGGAGTAGCTTCTCATTGTTATGAAAAACCATCGGGCTGCATTTAGGTGGTCCATTGTTTACATCAAGGGGATTTTCCCTAGTTTATGTCAACATAAGATAAGGACTAAAGAAGGAGAAAAACATGTAGCACAGCCTCAGCAACATCTAAATCCTATCACGAGGGAGGCGGTGAAGAAAGAGGTAGCAAATCTTCTATCCACATGTATGATTTATGATATTCCAGATTTCAAAATGGGTTGCCCAACTCAGGTAGTTCCTAAGAAGGGAGGAATCATGGTCACTATAAATTCTATGAGTGAGTTAGTTTTGAATAGGCTAGAGACCAGGTGGTGAGTTTGTGTTGATTATCACCATTTAAATTCCTCCACTTTGAAATATCATTTTCTACTCCCATTTACTGATCAAATTCTTGAGAGGCTTACTGGCTACTCACATTTTTGTTTCTTAGATGGTTAATCTTGCTACAATCAGATTTATATCGAACCACATGATCAAGAGAAGTCTACCTTCACTTGTCCCTATGGTACCTTTTCCTTCCTTCATTTGCCCTTTGGTCTTTGTAATGATTCGATGACATTTCAAAGATGTATGCTCGCTATTTTTTTAGATATGGTAGAGCGATGTCTTGAGATTTTTATGGGTGATTTATTGATCTATGGATAGCCATTTGGGGACGTCCTTGCTAGTCTTGACAAAGTCTTACAAAGATGTCAGGACACTCATATAGTTTTGAACTGGGAGAAATACCATATGATGGTGAGTGAAGTAATTGTTCTGGGACACAAGGTGTCTAACAAAGGGATGGATGTTGTTCTTGTCAAAATAGAAGTGGTCTCTAATCTACCTCCACCATCCTTGGTTAAAGGAGCTAGGAATTTTTTAGGACATGTTGGATTTTATTGAGGCTTCATAAAGGACTATTTAAAGATTATCAAGCTACTTTTTGTGTTGTTAGAAAAAGGACATTGAGTTTAATTTTGACAATCAGTGCATAAAAGCATTTGAAATTTTGAATGAGAATTTGATCTCTACATCCATGGTGGTGGATCCAGATAGGAGCAACCTTTCAAATTAATATGTGACATGTCAAATTATGTGGTTGGATCTATTCTAAGCCAACACAAAGATCATGCTTGTAACGTCCCAGGATTTGAGGCCACAAATAAAATGATCTTAAAAGGAATGATTGGACTACCCATATCACCAAGGTGCACCTCCTTTTCTGGGAGCCCATCACTAAAGAACTCCATAGTTAAGTGTGCTCATCTTGGAGTAGTACTAGGATGGGTGACCAGTTGGGAAGTTTATCCTGGCTTGAGCACGAGTGAGGAAAAAGTGTGTAGTTAAGGCTAGTGGTGGTCTGTGGGGCCAGTCGTCATTCCTAAAACTCTACTAGAGCCTTGGGCAGTGGGCCCCGACATTACAAATGGTATCAGAGCCAATTCCCCTTCTAGTAGATGGGGCCCACATGGTCCTGTGGCACGTCAGTCTTTGAGCCACGCAGTCCATGCATGTTGGAAAGGGCTATCTGTGGTGATGGAGCCACCCTTGCACTGGTAGTTGTGATCGGGAGCTGGGTGTACATAGCCATGCTGGGTCTACACATAAATGGGGAAATATTATGAGGCCATATAGTTGAGCCTTGACGAGGACGTCAAGAGTCTAAGTGGGGGATATTGTAACGTCCCATGATTTGAGGCCTCAGATAAAATGATCTTAAAAGAAATGATTAGACTACTTATATCACCAAGGTGCACCTCCTTTTCTAGGAGCCCATCACTAAAGAACTCCATAGTTAAGTGTGCTTAGCTTGGAGTAGTACTAGGATGGGTGACCAGTCAGGAAGTTTATCCAAACTTGCGTGTGAGTGAGGAAAAAGCATGCAGTTAAGGATAGTGGTGGAATGTGGGGCCAGTCATCATTCCTAAAACTCTACTGGAGCCTTGGGCAGTGGGCCCCAACATTACAATGCTCTTTCTATCATTTATAGTGCATCTATAACTCTTAACTATGGCCAACTCAATCATACCACTATACAAAAGAAACTTTTAGCCTTTGTTCTTTCCTTTGACAAATTTAGACAATATTTAATAGGGTCAAAGGTGATAGTGTGGACTGACCATGCAGCTATTAAGTATCTTTTACAGATGATGGATGCTAAACCGAGGTTGGTTTGGTGGATTTTTTTACTACGGTAATTTGATATAAAAATTAAGGATAAGACTGGAGCAGTTAATGTAGTAGTACATCATTTGTCCCAGTTAGAGAGGGTGAATGAGTCAGGGCTAGAGATACGAATCATTGAGGATTTTGTTGATGAGCAACTTTTTGCTATCAAAGGCAAAAATCCCTGGTTTTCAACATATTGAATTATTTTGAATGTGGAGAAATATTGAAATATTCGGGGTGTCAAGAGAAGAAAATGTTTCTTCCATTCCTTGAGGTTCTATGTGTGGTATGTTCCTATCTTACCTAAGTAATATAGGGATGGAATATTGAGTAAGTGTGTTCGAGAGTGCGAGTTTTAGCAACATACTTGCTCATTGTCACTCCTTACCCACTAGGGGACACCATGCTAGCTCAAGGACAACGAATAAGGTTTTAGAGAGTAAATTTTATTGGTCGTTGATATTTAAGGATGCTTATGATTTTATGAAGGTATGACACGTGTCAATAGTCACAAAACATATCTAGAAGACACAAAATTTTTAATACATTTAAGGAATTAGAAGTTTTTTTAATCTTTGGGGCATTGATGGTATGGGACCCTTTGTGTATTCTAACTCTTATTTGTACATTTTTTGGGTAGTTGACTATGTGTCAAAATGGGTGGGAGAAATTCCAACCCGCACCAACGATGTACAAGTCATATGCTAATTTGTGAAGGATTATATTTTCTACATGTTTGAGATAACTAGAATTTCATAAGTGATGGGGCCTCTCACTTCATTAATAGGAAATTTGGAGCATTATTGAGTAAATATGGAGTGAAGCATAGAATAGGAACCCCATACCATCCCCAAACTCAAGGCCAAGTTGAGATGTCAAATAGGGAAATCAAGATAATTCGAAAATATACTATTTCAACCAATAGGAAAAATTGGATCATGCAACTGAATGATGATCTATGGGCTTATAGAAAGGATTTTAAGACACCCATAGGCAGGACCCCTTATAGGCTAGTTTATAGGGGTGCATGTCACTTGCCCGTGGAACTCGAACATAGAACCAAGTGGGCCTTGAGGAAACATCACTTTGATGTATCTAGTACAGGGAAGAAGCACATATTGGAACTGGATGAACTAGATGAGATTAGGTGAGATATCGATGAAAAATATAGAATCTACAAAGATATAAGAATATCCACGACTGCCAAATTATTTATAGGGTGTTTATACCAGGTGAATGTGTAGTATCACTTAATTCAAGGATGAAATTGCACCTAGGGAATTTGAGGTCCCAGTGGAATGGACTCTATGGTAGTCGAGGCATGCCCTCATGGCACAATGGAAATTAGCGATGGAGCTAAGACCTTTTTGACAAATGCATAGCACCTCAAACACTATTATGGAGGAGAGGTGGTCCATGAGGAGTTGAAGCTCATTAATCTTCATTGAGTTTGAGTGAGATTGATTATCAAGCCTAAGAAATTAAGCAACGACACTTGTGGGAGGTAAGCCATTCTTTTTCATTTTTGTCATTTATCTTCTGTTTAGGAGTTTTCATTAGTAAAATTGTGTATTTGTCTTGATAAATTTTAATAAGTATAAAAAAGGTTCATTTATGCTTTTGTGTGGTGTGTATGAAGAAACAATGTTGGTACCACCAACCACAGAGTTGGTGGCAACAACCTGCTAAAGTTGTTAATAGGGATTTTGAAAATTTTTAGTACCACCGATAGGTGGGTCAGTGGCACTGGATCCCTGACAGGTCGAAGTCTATAGAAATTTGGTATCGCAAATAAGAGAGTTGGTAGCATCGACAAATTTTGAGCAAAGAAAATATAGTTCTAGAAAATTCTTGTTGATACACCAAGAGGTTTCTCATTGGTATCGACTAACTTAGATCCATTATGACAAAGGTCTACACAGATTGGTACCACCGACACAAAAATCTGGTGGCATCAACATTTTTAGATGCAGCCCCATAATCTACTACACATTTGGCATATGTACCACTGAGATTGACCTTGGTGGCACTGACTCAGAAGGAAGAGGCACGTCAATAACAACTCGATAACACAAACACAACATGACTAGGAAACATTCCATCTATATAAGGAGAGGCTATGGGTGATATCAACACTCACCCAAAGCATCCCATCTCATCCAAAAGGCATATGAAGAACAGTGGAGACTTCACAAGCATACTAACATCACCAAATCTACACCGAGCTTCTTTTCTTCATGTCTCTTCTATTCTCAACAACAATAGACAAGTTTCATCTACAGGTGCATCTGATCAGATGGTGCCAAAGTCATCAAGAATTTCCTTCCCGAATGAAGACCAGATGAAGTAATATGTTGCCATGATGAAGAGGGAGATTATACCAACGCGGTATGGTAATTGTGCATTCCTCAATGATATCAACTTCATCGACAGTCTTTGTCAAGTCTGTACCAAGCAAGGTATGGTGGGTGATCACTCATTCTTTGGTGATTCACCCACCTACTAGGAGATAGTCAGCAAGTTCCTCACAAATATGGAGGTCTTTTGCATCCCTGATCATTTGGAAGGATAGGTCAAGTTTTAGATCTACAACATCAATCACTACCTCACCCTTATGAAGTTCAACTCTATATATGGTTGGCCAATGGGTGAGGCATGCTTCACTCTAGAGGACTTTGACTACAACATGGTCTTACGACAGGTGACAATCCTTCCTCAAGGGTTTGTTTTCAACTAGAACTAATCCTCTATCATGGATATCGAGCATCCTTTTGTTCAGATTCTACATTGATACATGATGCCACCATCTTCACTAGGCCTACTCAGGGGCACAAGAAGGTTTAGAAGGTGGACCTATTCATTTTGTGGTCATTTTTTACCTTGGGGAAGGAGACGATCAATCTTGAGTAGTTCTTCCTTAAGAATATGATGGTAGTGAAGAGGCAAGCCTAGAGAAAACTTGAATTCACTTTGGGGAACTGCTTACACCACTAGACTTACACCTTCACCTCAACCTCTCCAAGGCCAATACACTCAAGATATGTTTGATGCTTGATTTCAAGCACTTCAAGAGGGCATACCTTGTCACCAAGTACGAGGGCAGGGTGTACATTTCATGCACTATAAACGGGCAGATGAAGGAAAGGGAACTTCCTAAACCCATCTTATGCCTACGGGGAGTGTGGTACCTTTGATGGACTATAGATGACGTAGAGGTCGTACCAGAGGGGAGGATGTCAAGGCTGAGGAGGAAGAAGAGGAAGATGAAGAAAAGGAAGAAGAGGCTACTATGCCTTATACACTGGGGGGCATTTTCACCACATTCTGCATTGTTATGCAACATTCATCTCCAAAGATCTACCACCTCCACTACCAGGAGATTCTTCCATGGATGGAATGTATGGGATGTTGCATTCCATTAATCAGGATCAGCAACAACAATCAACTACACTCACCCAGATTCAAGGTATTTCAAGAGCAACTTCTTCAGTAGCAGCAGGAGATTTGCAATAATGAGTGTCTTCTCCTGGGCAATCAGGAGAACATACACACATTTATGTAGTGCATTGAGTGCCTATAAGACCACTATTTGAGTCAAGGAAACTTCACGAGCTACCTGCAACCACTAGATATGCCATCCAACCCACCGACATTCAGTGAAACTTTCTACCCTCCAAATTCACAGATGTCACAGGGAACTTTCCATCCACCACTACCATACTAAGGATCTGGTACCCCCGTTCCACCTCTTAGTTTGATTTTTGACTATGAGGACATAGTCAAGTTCAAGCTTTTAGGGTGATGTAATGGTTTTATCTTGCTTTATTTTCTATCTTATTTGAGTTTTCTTATTTCCAAGTATTAGGATCCATAATCTATCTAGTGTAATAGAGGAGCTTAGTTTATCATAATTGTGTTCATCATTAAAAGAATGCGTTTCATGCTCTTGCAATAAATTTAAAAAGGATCATATTTTTTTAAGCTTATTTGTACTTGTCGGCTAACTCAGCCGGTTAAGCTTGTTGCTTGTGAAGTATAAGTTGCGGGGTTAGTCCATTGGGACACTACAGGAAGGAAATAAAGATCATTTGCAATTATTATTCGTTGTTCCTCTCTCCAAGTTTAATATGGAAAGGGGCTAAAACCCCACCATAATAAAAACAGAGAGTTCTATACTAATATGACGAGGTTCAGGTTCATATATTCCTTTAATCTAATCCCTTTTGTGCAGTGAATTCCCTTGAAAAAGCACAATGTCAATCAAAACTAAGTCGACCTGCAATATATCTTGAAATTGTCATCACATATGTGCTTCTTCCTTCGTGATACATTACTTGTGGTTCACACTTTCACCAACCCGATGAATATAAACAGCTTCATGCTAAGAACAGCAAGGAACAACTAGACACGAATAAATGCTAATTTTAGAGGAGGGGACCTGCCAGGCAGCAAATGCAATATAGAATGGTGTAGGGCGGAACAACTCACCGTCCCAATTATACTACAGACTCGTCTTACAAAGGGTACTAGCATCTACACCTCACTGTCAAAATAAAATAAACAGCTTGCTATATGATCGCAGCAACAGCTAGTTATCATCACGACTTGAAATTATAACAAGTGGAGTCTGAATCCTGCACAGACCGCAATGTTTGCACCGTACCAAGAGAATGGGCACCTCATGTAGAAAGAGGCTTTTGCAACCGTCCATCTCAAATTCATTTACAACTAAAGGTTTGTTTGGTAGGATGTAAAACCAACTCGAGGCAAGAGTTTCAAAACAGAAAATGAAAATCCATGAGTTCAGATTGCATTTCTTCTATTTGGTTCAGCGTTTAGATTAATTTCATATGTTTAAGGATGTATATAACGGTGACATGTAAACAGCAGCGAAGTTGGCCACTATCTCAAAAAGACATGCAAGTAAACGTCCATAGTGTCTGGATGTACAGTCGGGTTAGGCTTATCATTACCCTTAATAGCTACGCAAAGTTCGGGGTAACCGGATAAGGGGTAAGATAATTATCTTTTCCTTCAAAACTATCATCTTACACTTACGGCTAGTTTGGTTGGGTGTAGTAGGGCGTAATTATGTGAGTTCGCAATGTAAAAATGTACATCAAACACGCACTTTGTCGTCGGGCTACACCCTACCAAACAGGCCTTTACCCGCACCCATTTACTTGCAGGATAAATGGGTAGGACAAGTATGAAATGGTTAAAACAACATGAAGATAGATAACAGTATTTTCAGCGGTTATTCATACGATATTCCCCAAGTCAAACACCATATAATTGGTAAACTAATATGAGACAGTAATAACAATACTGATTTTGGTGATATACACCAAAAACACTAATATTCAACCTAATTTATTGTTACAAAAGTGTGTATATTTTTTATTGAGGAATCATTTTTCCTTTTAATATATGATTATAAAAAGTTAGGCATGCTACCATTTCTTTGATAATGTTTCTTAAATCAAACTATAGTACAAATTAAGAAAGTAATAGTGAAGCTTGTTGGTGTTTATAGTAGACGTTAAGAAATGCATAACACTCAAAGATGGGTAAATGGGTGAACCGGGTACAATAAAACTTCTCATTTCACCCTACCATGTTTAAATATGGATAAAACGGATAGAGAATACATGGGTGATGGGCAAAAAATATACTTACCCCTATCTTACCCTATAAGCTATGATAGTGGGTAAATGGATAGTACCCTACCGATTTACAGCCCTAACAAATATGTTTTACGTGGTACAAATAGTACTGGACCGTCGAGGAAGGCGAACCGTGCCCAGACAGGGCACAATTTTGTTTCCATAATTTGCCACACAACTAGCGAAAGACGGATAACTAGTTTTCCCACCACGGCTTTCTTCTACCGGAAACCAAAAGCAGGAACGTGCAGTTACAACCGTTGGACTTTAATTTCAGCCCAACCAGATGAGCCCGGAATGTTTCAAACGACTTGATTTGATGTTCTCATTTTAAATGTTCTAGCTAATCCCAGTGCATTTTGTAGCGAAAGGAAAATATATATGTCCCCGAGGAAGCTGGCCTAACACGTACTAGTGATTGGCTGATTGCGTTGCATGAAATAATAAATGTTTTGTTGTACCACTTTTGGATTTCTTCAAGATGTTATAGACATATTCAATGCTCGAGATCTTTGAGTCTTAGGGAGACCCCGCTCCCCCTCCTCAAATAGGTGTCGGAGTCCGAATGACCCAAGGAGTTGGTAATTACAATACGCTCAGGAAGATTCGAACCCGGGTCTCCCAGGGAGGACAAGCCGGATCAAACCACCTGAGCCACACTGGCCGGATATATATATATATATATATATATATATATATATATATATATATATATATATATATATATATATATATATATATATATATATATGGGATTAAGAGAGAAAGATTCCCCCCCCCCACAATGCTCGAGATTGAATACACTACCTGATCACAAGCATGTACTAAAAATAAAATATAAATATAAGAAAACAAGCCCACAATAAAGCACATTGAAGCTTGAGCCTTCACCAAAACCCAAATAAATGAATACAACGCCCAGAACCCAGCTTATTCCGAAAATATATACATGCATGTGTAAAACCAAAAGGAACCCTGGAGTTAGATTTACAAAGATGAATGGCTGTAAAGAAAAACTGTACACTATATACGGTATAACGACTTATTGGAAGGTTGGCACTGCTCATGCAGTGGTATATTGATTTTCTGGTGCTCCACTGAAGGTTGACACTGCTCATGCAGTGGTATGTTGATTTTCTGGTGCTCCATTACACATTCTGTCCGTCCTGATTTACGGAAGCTGAAGTCAATCTTGCAGGTGAAGGCTTAGGGGGAGCCGTGATAGCATATAGTGTCGACGAAGAATTTTCAATAAGACCTGCAACACCAGCTGCAGCAGATTGAGCATTGGAAGGAAGGAAGAGGTCATGCCTTTGGTCCTTGTAAGCTCTCCATACCTATCAAATGGCAAAATCCAAAATAAAGAAAAATTAACAACAACAAAAAAAACCCAGATGCATAGCAAATAAAATCCATTAATACAGAGGGAGAGAAAATATAATACAAGATCCGCTGCATTCAATCATGTAAAAACGCCCAACAACTTTTCAAGTTAAGTTTATAGCTCAAATAACCTAATACCTTCTGCTTCATTTCTGTTTTACTATTTTATTTCTTCTTTTTAAATCTTATGATTCTTACCATTTCATATTTGAATTGCTATACCATCGGAGTAGGCTTTCGACTGATTTCTACTCAAGTCGGTTAACTTCTGCTCCTTCAACGTATGGAAGAAGTCAGACCGACTAGTATTACCAGTCGCCAACTTCTTTGGTCAATTCCTTGCCCTGGTGAACTTGACCTCCAGTGATCAATCTGAGTTGAATTGGATCAAGTCGGTCGACCTCCCCAGCAAGTGGGTCGGACCTGTTGTCCACTGACAAAATTGCTCAAGTAGGATTTATCATATTTTGACTTGTTTTGATTCGATCTAATCTTTGGTTTATATACCATTTGCTCTGTTTTAAGTCATTCTTCATGAGACAAATCAATTCTTTCGTTTATATCATACTCGTCTCTTTTTTCTCAACAAAGCTATAAACTAGGTTTGACATTAGTTTAACCATCTGATAGAAACATTAGATCTTGACTCATTGAGTGTATGTTGGTTGAATCATCAATTGCACTAAATCCTTCGTTGTTCATTTAACAAACAAACTGGTTTTAGAACAACTTGTATTTAATCATCATTTTTCTATGCAAACAACACTAAGAGTAACTTAGGTATGAATCCATAGTTGGGACTTATTTTAGTGTAATTCATGTAGTTGGCCTAACCAAGTATACACTGAAAACTGTTTCACAGGTACTTGTATTCTATCATGGTTTCCAAGACAAGTTTCGCCATCTAGAATGAAAAACCATAACAATTTAGCAAACCCTAACATTACAGCTCAATGAGGAAATGTATGACCAATTTATACAAGACATATTTGCAAAAAACGAGGATTACCATATTCCTTTATCTAATTACCTGTAGAATTCTTTATAGTATTAGACATATCCATAAATGTTGAGTAACTTCCAAGCTCGGGTAAAAGAGGGTTTATGGTAGGTTGACATCAATCTATAAATGTCACTCTTTCTATGAGATGGATCCTTATAAGAACTTCCTTGGAGCATGCATCAGGCACTCCAGTATAGTGATAATTAGGCAAAGGATTACGACACATCATCTTTATCTTGGTGATGCCATGCTCTTGGTGATGCCATGCTCGCCTGGTGTAAACGAGTGGAAAAGGTTCAATAGGTGGTGTAGGTGATGGTGGTGGTAAAGTGTGAGTTGTATCTAGGACACTCTCATCACATGGCATAGGAAGTGGTAGCTCTCTCTTGCGCTCAAATATATAGTCACTCTCATGATTGTGCTCCTCGCGTTGGACAAAGTCACTCAAGAACGGAGTAGACCCATGAAAAGTAACGTCAACCAACACAAAAAGGCGGTCCAGACAAGGACAATAACATTTGTATCCGTTCTATGTGGGAGAATATCCAAAAAAGACTATGAACTACACGAGGAGACATCTTGTCAGCACGTGGATCTATCACATGAACAAACATAGTATCACATGAACAAACATAGTGCAACCAAAAACACGAAAGGAAATTGGAAAAGGTCAGACAAAGCGGTAGTCCCATGTAAGACAGAGGATGGTTGACGGTTAATCAACAAACAAACAGTGAGAAGAGCATTAAACCAATATTTCTTTGGCACAAACATCTGAAAAAGTAGTGTATGTGCTATATCAAGCAAATGGTGGTTTTTACATTCAACAACCCCATTTTGTTGAAGTGTATGAGGGCAAGTCGTTTGATAAATCATGCCAACAGAATTACAAAAAGTAGAAACAACACTTTAAGTGTATTCTAGGGCATTATTAGTACGAAGGATCTTTATATGAGCATCAAACAGAACTTTTATTAATTGATGAAAAGTTTGAATGACTAACAAAATTTCATCCCGAGACTTAAGTATACCCAAGTCATGCGGAAGAAATCATCAACGAAAGACCGAAAAATACTGAAAGCCATTATAACTTGGCTCTTTAACAGGACCCCAAACATCACTATAAATAAGATCAATAGGATGCTTAGAGCGTTCACAGTGCGACTCGGAAACAAAATCTGATGATACTTGCCTAGTTGACATGATTGACACTCTTAACGACTTTATTGATGCTAAGCCGGGAACAAACTTTTGAAGACTCAGCAAAGACAGATGCCTGTAGCGATAATGTTGTTGTAAGGGAGAGTAGCTGAAAACGGTAGATGTGGTAGATGGAATCTAGCGAGTTGAGCGACCACCTTCAAAGAAGTAGAGATCACCTTTCCTAGATCCCCCACCAATCATCTTCCAACTCCTGGGATCCTGTAACACAAAGAAAGAGTCCAAATATTAGCAAGCATTTCAAAGAATCGACTAGCTTAGCATTATACGGTAAGTTAAAAGGAAAGTCTGGTACATAATGTACAGACTGTAAAGTCCAATCACATGATGCTTGTATAGTCCCACCAGCCTAGACTCTCATGATAGATCCATCGGCAAGTGTCACAGAAGAATGTGGGATATACGAGTCAGAAGAGAGAAGCATAGATAGTATACCCTTCATATGCTGAGAGGTCTGGAATCCACCACCCATGCAGAAGGTGGATGGGAGGCAACAAGCGAAGTCCCCTGGTTACATGTATCTGAAACCAGATTGACAAAGCGGCCAAGGGAAGCATGATGGGTAGCCTGAACAAGACGATCATACTCCTCATTGGAGATTGTAACATATGGCTGCACTTGTTTAGAGGTTCCAAGTGTAGATGCTCCCGACGAAGTAATCGTATACTGTGCAGCACCACCAATAGGGGGTCGACCATGCTTGGAATAGAACTTTTCTTTTGTATGTCCAAGTTTCCCACAGAACACACATTTGTCTCTAGGACGATTGCCTCGTCCTCGACCAACACCTCGTTCGGTTCCTTTGGCGGCAGCAGCAAGAGGCATGATTCTCAGAGTGATGTCCTCCTAAAGTAACTGAAATAGACTCAAAGGAAGATGGTTGAATCCTCACAAAGGCTTCATCAAGGCTTGGTAGTTTGTTTGTGGTAAGGATAACACTCCTAGCTTAAGCATAGACAGGATTTAACCCAGATTGGAATCTTGTTGTTACTAGATCATCTTTATCTTTCATCTGATCACTAGTCCTCAGCGGCTAGTAGAAATTGAATTCTTGAGAGATAGATTGTATAGCACCACAATAATCCTCTAGAGAGTGACTATCTTGTCTTTTCGCAAAGAGATGGTCATAAACAATATAGAAAAAAGGAGCATTCTTCTCGTGAGAGAAGTGTTTTTTTGCAGTTTCCCCAAATTTGTTTGGTTGTAGAGTAGAACATACACCTAGAAGTAATTTGGGGCTCCATGCTATTCCATAACCAGAACTTTACCAGTCCATTGTGTTTCCGCCAAGCAGAGTAGCCCATGCTACTTTCATCAGGAGGCTCTGACTCAAAATGACATCCACCTTCTCTCGAGATTCCAAAAACGGTGTATATAGCATTCACCCAGAGGAGATAATTCTATGAGTTAAGCTTCACAGAAGTTATCTAGATAGACGATTGTAGAGAAAGCAGCTGGCTTTTTGTCTCCCATAGTGAGATTGGATCAAGAAAACAACAGCAATTGAGGCAGGTTGCCGGCAACACGTCGTGTAGAAGGTGGACACACTGTGTATAGCAATGAGATGTTGTGTTGAGGTATCAGCACGTCGTGTCAAATGGCGAAGACAGAAGACAGATTTTTGAATCTTTTCGACATGTTGTGTTGAGCTCTTGACACGTCGTGTCAGTTGGAAAAGACAGGAGATATACTTTCTGAATCCCTTCGACACGTTGTGCACCCATTGTAGGCGTAAACTTCAGTAGTTGTCAACATGTCGTGTCACTTAGGGGACACGTCGTGTGTCTGTCGGAGGCGTAAACTCTAGTAGCCGTCAACACGTTGTGTAACTTGCAATCTGAGAGAAAGTTGCACCATCAGAACGAATTCTCAACTGCAAGACATCGTGTTGCTTGGACAACACGTTGTGTCAGTGGCGGCTAATGTAGATTTGGACAGGATTTGGCTCTGTTAAAGAAGTAAAAGACCCCGAGAAGACGTGTCGGTGAGGAAGATAACCCCGGGAAGACGCACTGGCGGAATGAGGGGAATTAGCATTGTCACTTGTAATATTACATGATGTGAATCTGACGCATCAGCAGCCCCTAAATGACTTAGGCACTCATCCATGTACAGGGACTACGTGGAGAGGAAAGAAGACCTCTTCCTCTCTACGGGATAGAACGAGTGGATCTTCTTCTCAACTTCAAGCAAACATTGTGCTTTGGTGGCGACGGAGGGAGATTGGTTGGCGAGAATCGAAGCTAACAGCTATGGCGCCCGATGGCGGTGGTGATGGCGGTGGTTTGGCACAACGGATAGGAGACAGAGAGAGAGGGAGGAGGGTGAGGCCGGCAACTGGGGTTTCAACAACAGGACTTGCTCTGATACCATTTGAAAGTATTGGGCCAAAGAAACACCCGGCTTGGAGTGGGTTCTCCTTTATTATATAAGGTGTGAACATTTACATAGTAGGCTCAACAGATAAAGGAAATAAAAAAGAGGTACATAAGTAGAAACTATTTTCTAACATGACATATTAAGGATGAATGTGCAAAGAGTAGTGAGAATAAAAGTGGATATCAGCATGTAATGCTTCAATTTCTAATGGATATTCAAGTGTACAAGTTGATTTAATTTTAGATATATGTATCCATACATGATATGATTTCTTTTACTTTTGATAAAGATGTCACAAGTTGCTCACCATTCTAGATTTTTTAGAAACGTGCTTGTTCAAGAAAAATGATTTTTCTGTTACTTTTATTACTTGTGTGTATACTCCGACAACAATATGTAGCCAAACCCTTTCCTCACACTTATAATAGTAGTTTCTACCACTTCCAGGCCAAATATAAAGCTGGAATATGATCACGATTCAATCAAATGCACCCTTTATACTTGATGCATGCATATGATCATTAACTTTTTATATTGGACAGGAGATGGAGCCTCCAGTCCCCGAGATGTGTTATTAGGAATAGTTAAAAACAAAGTGGCAAACATGTGATTCGATGATTTGGTAGTTCCTGCAGAAAAGTTTGACAAAAATCATGTATATATGGTGAAATGTAGGTAAGTCTTTTAAGATTCACCAAATCAGTGATGCTTCCAACTATCAAACAACAACCAGAATGAGACTGACATGACCAAAGACGCCCTTAGGCTAGCATAGGAGAATCTTGGACCTTACACATTACCCATCTATAGATTGTCAGGACCTAAGACAAGGCTTGATTTCCTTAGAGGAGCAGCGGTATTAATTTTGGATCTTATATTATCAGATTTTTTTAGATATGAAATTTGCATGCATGATATCGTAAGGGACTGTTACTGTCTGTGACATAAATATGTTTAGTTAATATATCTAATCTATTTATGGTAGTTATGAAATACTTACATATTCAAGGTTAAGATTTCCCCGTTGCTATTTATAAAAACTTCAACATCAAAAAATAGATAGAGGATACAAAAGCAGACAGCTGTTCCTTAAACTACAATACAAGGCATTTGGTAAAAGTAATACTTAATTGATACTTACTTCAGAGGCATCCAGTATTTCTCGAACTTTAATGCAATGTGCACCTTCTGTTGCAAATGCATGCAAGACCTACAATAGCACAAGTGATGAGGACAAACTTAGGAGAAACTCATCTTAATTATAAATTTAACAGTAGAAGTTTTATTATGAACATAATCAATAAATCTTACGACCATGAGAATTTTGTCATGACTTATTTTATTATTGTTGCTATAAATTTAAACACGGCATATAAAGGAAGCATCATAGGAATCCAAATGGATATCAAAACCTTACCTTTTGTTGGTAACCAAGCATCTTTCTTATCTATTCTATATTTCTACATAAATGTGTCAATATCTGAAGCATTTAGCTAACCTTAACGCCCGTGAGTATTTCAATAATACAAGATTAGATAATAGTCAATTCATATGGTTTGCTTATCTTTTGACCAAGTTTATAAAGTGTGTGAGGCGTAACGAGACGTTTTTGTCTTAGTGAGGCGAGGCGTTTGAGGCGTAAGCCTCAAAATATGCATGAGGCGGTCTTACTAAGTAAACTTATACATGTATCCATGGTACTAAATGTCCTCGACATGGGGCGAAATTTCGCCGATAATGTCTATGTCGACGATTGGCGACGTCGAATCCATGTGAACATCCTTATTCCATAATATCCTCGACATTTCGTCGAAGTTGTCAACATTTCCCCATATGTCGACGAAGTCGACCCAAGTCCATTCAAAAAATCCACAATGTCCTCGACATCTGTCGAAGTCGTCGAAGTTGGTGACATTCTGTGTTGTGGAGTTTGTTGTGTGAGGGGGGGAAGTGTTGGAGCTTGAGGTAAGATGATTTTGATGTTATTTTTTACGATTCTAAGCTAATAGTATAGACCGACCCCCTCTCTGCTAAGTCTACCATAGATTTACACCATTTTTATGTGTTTGTTTAGTGTCACAAACTTTACATATGGAAGAACTCTATAGTTCAAAGACAACTCTATGTAATCGTGTATTTATCTACATATGTAAACCTATATGGATGGCTATATGTAAACATATATTGTGTTTTTTAGTTAGATTTGATGAAATTTGTCAATTTTCATCACAAAATGATTATTTTTAGTTTATTTTTTGTCGAAGTTGCGTCGAAGTTTGGTTGTAAAAATCCTCGAGATTTCCTGGACATTTCCACAAACTTCCATGTCCACACCTATCGAAGTCGGCTCGAAGTCGAAGTCATGTTCCATGCATGTATCTACATATTTGTATATATAACGATATATGTTTATGTATTTTATATATATGCATGAGTAACATAAATATACAAACAAAACAAATGCGAAACAGAAATTATTTTGAAACTTAATAAGGAAAAAAAAGATTAAAGACCACCACAATACTGAAGAATTTACGTAGAAAAATATAAGATATCAATTAATTATACTACTAGATTAATACATGTATTAACACAGAAAAAGTAAGGGAGATAGCATTTGGAAATAGTAGGGACAATGATCTGAAATTAGTTAACAATGAGATTGAATTCACCGACATAGTAATTAAGAAGGTAGCAAACAAAGAGAAATTTAGCAATGAAGATTGAAAGACGTCACTCAGAGAATGATAACTAAATTTGGTAATAAAAAAGAATTATAATTAGCCATAACAACTCTGAATATTATTTTCTGGATAAAGTGTTTGCAATAATCTTATTAGTATAAAATTTGGTGGTTAAAATAATACATTATCATCTGGAATCAAGGCTTGCACCTCAACTAAGCCTCAGAGCCACAGGCTTTGAGGCGAGCCTCAGACATTGTGAGGCGTAAGCCTCAGTCCAGGACATCGAGGTGTAAGCCTCGAGGCACAAATGAGATAGTCTCGCCTCGAGGCGGGTTTATGATACCATGATTTTGACCAAAGATACATATACGCAATTTTTTACGCTTTGTCCATCTAATTTATAGCAAGGATGATAATGAGCAATTGATTTATGTTGATTTAATCTACAGACCATTATTAAAAAATATGAACAAGAGTGTTATTCCCATCCACGACTTTGTTGACATATGATGCACATTTTTGACCTAATTAAACACTCTATTATAAAATACTAATGTATTTCATCAT
Organism: Alisma plantago-aquatica; assembly: GCA_963693085.1. NCBI lineage: Eukaryota > Viridiplantae > Streptophyta > Magnoliopsida > Alismatales > Alismataceae > Alisma > Alisma plantago-aquatica. The sequence continues at coordinate 1,044,603,567 of OY856411.1, read as the reverse complement.
GCAGAAAAAACAGCCCTTTATAGGTGATCCATGCAACCTAGAAGGGGTGTACCTCCTCAGACAAGGTAGAGATACACATTCTAAGATCCCATCCATGCTAGGGATCATAAATGCACCCACCCTCCCCAGGGGTTCCTCTTTCATGTTGAATCTTCAACTAGGACAGACAGTCTATTCCTCTAATCCTGTTTGAGCGTAGGAGCCTCAAGAAAAGGGATCACAGACAAAGGATGGGGAGGGAGTTCGGTAGGACGGAGAGGGTTGATGTTCTCTGTTTTAGACCAAGATGGAAAAAAAAGAAATTTGGAATAGAGTGAACAAGAAATAAAGAGGCCATGTTCTTTAAGATGGTTCAACAAGGATCAATGGGTGTTGTGATAGTTCATGTGGTACTCGATAATGATAGTGGTAATTGTATGGCATCATTGCTTAAGCTAAGAGCACTCTTCATGTTTTCAAGGGTGTATAATTCTTCAAAAATTAATGCTAGTAGGACTAGCAAATCATTAATTCTGGTAAAAGAACTTGCCTACGCTATCATCTATTGGCGGATTCAGGGTAAAGACTATCTACAGTGCATTGTCAGTTATCTTAACTTCATGTCGACAATGAAAGAGAGAGCAAAGGCTAAGTGGAAAACATCAACTTTTACCTCCGCATAGCACTAAATGTCGACAATATCTAGAGCAAATTCGTCGATATCTTCTATGTCAACAGTCACCAAAGTCAACAAAGAGTAAAGTTCTAATAGATAAACTTTTATGACATTTTGAGCACCATCGACAATGTCAACCCAAATGTTAGTGTTGGTTGTCCCTATAGAAAAGGTAGTAAGAGTCGAGGACTTACCTAAATGTCAACCAACTTTGAGAATATTGTTGACTTGATGGTATTGTGGAATAACTCCCTTGGTACTTCTATCTAGGGGGAAAAAACTATTGCAACTTAAGATAGTATCTTTATTGGATTTTTTTTGTCAAGCTAAAAACTACTACATCTACACATCCTATACTAGATCTACCTTTTGTTATAAGATTTTGGAGTAATCCTATATCATCTAACACCATTTCATCTCTCCTATTTCACCCCGTTCACCCAGATGTGAACTTTATTGAAGATATTTGTATGTTGGTGATTTTAACACCTAATCTACGGAGTTATGTCGGTGTAGTATACCAAACACCAAAGTTGGCGTATATCTGCAAAATTTTGATTAAGATGCTATTGCTCATTGTGATTCTTTAAAGAAAACATTAACATACCAAGAATGTGATAAAGTAGGCAAAAAAATTTGACTAAAGAGGAACTGTGGAAGCAAAAGTATATGATTTATCTTGTATTTTGAAGTAGTTTATTTGATATTGTAAGCTTGTAACTTGTTGATTGTTAGTTGTCATCAACTCTCTCTCTATGTTATGAAAAATTTATAAACGAATTCAGAATATATTCAGCGTGCAATTTCTGAAGTTATCAAGGCTTTGAAGTGTGAAGGATGTTGAGGCATTTTTTTTCCTTCACAAGGAGGCATAAGCCTCGTGCGGTCGAAGCATAAGCCTAAAAAAGGTACAAGGCGTACACACACACACACACACACACACACACACACATATATATATATACACATCATCATCTAAGCCTCAATCCCAACTATGTTGGGGTCGGCTACATGGATCCTTCGTTTCATTTCAGCTCTATCATGGGCCATATTCTGATTGAGATGTAGAGATTCAAAATCTCTCTTTATAAGCTCATCCCATGTTAATTTAGGCCTTCCTCTTCTTCTATTTATAGTGTTTGGCTCAATAGCATTGCTTCGTATAGGCGCACTAGTAGGTCTGCGTTGCACATGTCCGTACCATCTGAGTCGGCCCTCACGCAACTTGTCCTCAATGCTCGCCACCCCCACTTTATTCCTGATATAGTCATTTCTCAAACGATCTTTTCTTGTCTTCCCACACATCCATCTCAGCATACGCATTTCAGCCACGTTCATCTTGTTGAGACCTTGTTTCTTCACCGCCCAACATTCACTCCCATAGAGCATGGTTGGTCGTATAGCTGTTCTATAAAACTTACTTTTTAACCTGAGAGGGATCTTCTGATCGCATAAAACTCCAGTTGCACTCCTCCGTTTCAACCATCATGCAGTGATCCGGTGACAAACATCATTTTGGACATCCCCGTCTATTTGAATAATAGAACCTAAGTAACGAAATTTGTCACATTTTGGTATATCTACTCCGTCCAACTTGGCTCCATCATTCACACTGCGAGATTGGCTGAAATTGCAATGCATATACTCAGTTTTGCTCCTGCTAATCATCAATCCATTTGATTCCAATGTCTTTCTCCAACATTCAACTTTATCATTCAATCCATCGTTTGTTTCATCAATCAAAACAATATCATCAGCAAATAACATACACCAAGGAATATCATCCTGAACATTCTTTGTTAACTCATCCATAACCAGAACGAATAGATATGGGTTGAGTGTGGATCCTTGGTGTACCCCAACTGTAATAGGAAAAGTTGGTCTCTCCTCCAGGAGTCTTGACACTTGCAGTAGAGCTATCATACATGTCTTTGATCAAGTCAATGTATTGGATAGGCACACCCTTTTTCTTCAAAACCATCCATAACACTTCTCTGGGTACTCGATCATAAGCCTTCTCTAGATCGATAAACACCATATGAAGATCTCTTTTGCTTTGTCTATACTTCTTCATAAGCCTCCTTATCAGAAAAATAGCATCTGTTGTTGATCTTCCAGGCATGAAACCAAATTGGTTGTTTGATACCTGCGTTATAGATATTAACCTCTGCTCAATAATCCTCTCCCAAAGCTTCATCGTGTGACTCATCAGCTTGATACCTCTATAGTTTGTACAGCTCTGAACGTCACCTTTGTTCTTGTAGATTGGGACTATAATACTATTTCTCCACTCATCTGGCATCTTCTTGGTCTTCATGATCTTGTTAAAGAAATTTGTTAACCATGTAACTCCCTCATCCCCCATACTCTTCCATACATCAATGGGAATATTGTCTGGTCCGCATGCCTTTCTCATTTTCATCTTTTTCAAAGCATTCTTGACCTCAAATGGTGAAACTCGTCGTGTGTAAATGATATCTCTTGTATTCATGTCACACGAGTCGCTAACATTATATGCAGTATCTCCATTGAAAAGCTTATGTATATATATACATATATATACATATATATACATATATATAGAGAGAGAGAGACATGTTGTGTGTACATGTTGAAATGTATACACAATATATGAATATATAGAAATGCATACATACAAATATACACATATATGTTGTTGTGGATGCATATGTAATTGTGGTTAAATAGCATACATTGATAAAACATGCATGGATACTTTCATTCAAAAGGTGACCTCATATACCCACATATGGAGCCACTAGCGGCATACTATACCGCATAAGCAATGGCATATTAATCAAAAAAATTGAACACTGGTCCAAGCCCAATTGCTGTCCAACAGGCATTCACATTATAAGAGAGTATCTCATCTTCTCTTCTCTCCTCTCTTTATCATCAATAACAATACGGAGAGCTTCCCTAGTCACGTAGATTATTGTTAGGCCTCTATCTATATGACCGAGGAAGAGTCTCTTGTTGGAGCTACAGAAGTCAACAATAAGAATTGACTAAGAAGATCTATAGTTAGTGAACTGAAACTATCACATGTATAAACATATGACAGAAGGTCCACCAACAAATGCAACTCTATAAGTGTGCGAGTGGACAATACTCTCCTTGTTATGGAATTCTACAGAATATCATATTTCTAACATGATTAATCACTTGCATACATGCAAACAAGTCTGGGACCATCAAAAATATCTCCCGCATGTAGAATTGTTATTATATGGGCTTCAACAAGGAAATATAAGTCTCTTGCTCAAAATTTTGTTGAGGTGAATTATTGATAGAAGATACAAAATCAATGGAATCAAATGATTGTAATTCTAGAATCTTGTTGGACTCGCCATGAGTATGTAGTCGGATTTTTGCTGATATTGAGTTACCTTTTAGAGGAAAATTCTCGTGTATCACGATCCTTTTGACAAACTACATACTATAGGTTCTTCTGATTCATTAGCTAAAAAGGTCAGCCTTGGTGTCTCGCATTAATTCCTCAATACCCATCAGTCGTCATTGAAGTAGAGGACATGCTAATGGAGGATGAGGCGCATTGCAGAACAAGGTCTAGGTAAGTGTACTCAGTATAGAAGAAAATGGCACTCTTAGGCATACTTGCTAACAACTACACAACTTTTCTCTTAAAACAATCAATCTTCCTACATCTGGTGGGGCCACACTTCTCATCAAGTTACTCCATCGAGAAAGTAAGCTGAGTTGTTGCAAATGAGGACTTCTAATAGGCCTCTTCAGTAGTTGCTGCAATGTGCAGGAGAGTAGACCTACTGCTTGGTTTTCCAAGTCTTCTACCCAAACATCTTGAGCTTGGATTTTGGATTTAGGAACCACCTACCGCATGACCAGTACTTCAAGTCACTATTACTACCTGCACTAGTCAGTCGTCCTCACTGAGTGTTACATTGGCTGATGATCCACCACAAATTTGCTTGGTATAGAATAAATTTTCCCTCTTTCAACCTTAAATATTAAACTTGTTCTTTATGTTTGAAAGTACCCGCGACACCTAGGTGTCTGCCTTAACAAGTATATTATATTAGGGTTCATTATGTTGGGATTCTCCCTACTTTCTTCTTTTTGGGGAACAACAGTAGCGAGTGACCCCTTGTTGTTCCGAAAACCACTCAAATCCCCGGGCGTGAGGTAGAGAAGGTAAATCGAAGACTGCTTCTGGGGTTGCAACCTAGGTCACTTCAACCTTGGCCCTCATCTTTTCTTGTTTATATATTCATGTGTCATAATTGGTGATGCTACCAGTTCTGCTGGTTAAATCATCAATTGGACTAGTTAACTGGGAAGTAGTAGCCTAAAAACTTGGCACAATGGTTTGGCTAGCAACCTCACTATCTTTTTAGTTATAGGTTGATGATTTACTCAGGGTGCTGGAAAATCATTGGCTAGGATCCCTCATTGGCTTTAATTTGTAGTAAAAAATAAAATGAAGATCCCTTCATAGTGGTCTATCTCGAACTAACATAAGGAAATGTTTTCCATATGCGATAGAAAATACAACTAAGATATAATTTCTATTGTGTTTTCAAACATGAAAAAAGATTACATGTTAATTCCTTCATTTTGCATCAACATGCTTTTTATGAGAAAATTCTGTTAGAATTTAATTTGAGGCCATCAGAAATTCGATATCACACTCCTTTACGCATGCCAAGAGGTCCGAACATCCTTGTGAAATATGGCTATGCCATATATGCACATCAAAAGGATGAGTTTAACCACATACCTGTGGGCAATACAAGGCAAAGAAGGGAATCATTTTCCCTATGATTATCATTTTGCACTGAGGACCTTTGCAAGTACAAAATCCCCTACTTTTTATGGCATGAAAGGAGAAACTTGAAAGGGAGAAGAGGCATTGGCGCTCTTGAACAATACAATGTCAACTGAAGGTGGGGGCCCCACTACTAAGCTAGGAGTGGTTGGCAACCCTTAATCCTTCTATGTTGGCTTGTTGTGAAGGGCCAACACATGCACTAGTCAACATTGCTGTTGAGGGACAACTAGAAGGTGACCCAGGGGAAGCCTGGGAGGCAGTCTATTTATTTGTACTCTGGAGACCCTCATCTGAATGACGACCATGGCAAAGAAGCAAGCAGATGGCCAATCTTCGTGAAAAATATGCAACACTTCAATAATGAGATAAAAGAATTAGTTTTGATCCCTTTGACAGAGATAATACCCTATTTATAGAAGGGAAAATTTATATTACTATAATAAAAAAGAAATCCCTGTATAGGAAATGTCTAATGAGATACGTCAGAAGACTACTTAGGAAATAATTTATACGAAGTCTGAGATGATCTTAATGTCTAATTACGAATAGAATATACCATACAAACATAATTTGGAAATTGTGTCTATATTGAATGACCACTGTGACAAGTTTGTTAGGTGCTCTACAAACGTTCCAGATCCCATTCTTGCCAACTATTCACGTTGGATGCAGTATTATGCTAGTATTCATATGATTATTCTTAGATTGAATATGTCAAACATATCCCAAAGTGGCTGTCACAACAGTTCGTAGGATCAAGATCGTGAGAGATTTAGATCTCCAATTGTGCTAGAAAGAATTGCAAACCCCATTCCTTTGAGAGCCATGAATTGTTGAGTGAGCTGAAAGTGACTCTATGAGGATACAGGGTTTGGGCCTCTAAAGTCTCAAATAACTTGGCTAGTTCCCAGATGATCATGTCTGCATTGGGGAGTAAATCAGATCTGGCAAGTACTCCCAAAAGCAGCAAAAACGACTCTTCATTTTTTTTTTAAGTTTTATTGCCCTTCAGAACTATTCTGTCAGTTCCATCTCTACTATCCGTCAATACCAAAACACTCAGTTAAATCTCACATCTGACTTTGTTAATTATTGGATAACTTTAATTATTGGATAACTTCTATTACAACTATGTTACTCAAGAAACTATTCTTTTGGGGTTCATTTTACAGTGGAAGAAAGTTATTCAGGATTAGGACACATCAATTGGTCAAATCAGCAAATCATACTTGATAATTGTTTGGGATTAATAAAAGATTGCAGAAGGAATGACATGAACAAGTCTGTGAGTTTCATCTGAACCCAGTTGGTATTGACAAGGTGACTTAACATCAAAAGCGTTATATAAATTTGTTATACCAGCTATTATTCTGCAAACAAACAATGAAGTGTTCTCAGAGAGGTATAACTGAATCAATCTGTTAAGCACCAACACTGTCCAACTTCTCAGGTAAAGGTATATCCAGACACATTACCAAATCAAAGGGTTTCGTGGGAGTTGGGACTACTACAAAAATTGAAAGAAAACCAAATTTTCTAACGAAAGGTAATTGCACAGTCCAACTTCTCAGGTAAAGGTATATCCAGACACATTACCAAATCAAAGGGTTTCGTGGGAGTTGGGACTACTTTAAAAATTTAAAGAAAACCAAATTTTCTAACGAAAGGTAATTGAGATTTTCATCAGTCAACGAGTGACTTCAATGTTCTTGAAACAGACAGCATCTTGCAGCAATCAAGAAAAAAACTGAAACCAAACCTCAACAGCAAGTACACGTCCTATAGAAGCTTCAGATTCATTCCACTTCATCTGAGTGCATAGACCATGCCTTCCTCCAGCTCTCCAATCAAGCAGGCCAAGGAGCACTTCGACAAGACCAACCCTGCACCAGATGGTCCACACGTCAGATCCGTGTACTATATATGGAAACAATACATAGCAAGAAAATACAAAATACACAGTAGATGGTTTTGTTTCAAACAAGATGAGCAAAAAACTATCAACAGAAGTCCTCGCGCTCTGCCATTGTAAGAAATGATGGAAAGCGCCAAAAACCTCTATGCCCTAGTTAGATATCACATGATAAACAGATAATTCTCAGATCCAAACAGCCACAACCAAACATGGTTCAGCTTCCAGAATTAATGGCTGACATCCCAAATTGAATAGCTAGCAGGGAAGAAAATGTAAAAAGTGGCAAGCATCAACAAGTACACCCTCATAAATAAAAGTAGCGTACACAAGTTAAAGGGGCCATCCTCTATCAACCAAATTGAAACAATGCCCTCTGATAGTCTGTTATTAGCATACAGTTACACACATATTTAGAGCAGAAGATGCCCTATATCTTGTGCCACAAATGCTTCTTAAACAGACAGGTTCGAGTTTTCCTGAATCCCTGATAAAAAGAATCAAACAAGGCAGTTCACATGCATACACTCACTCTTCCTAATTTGAATCTAAAATATATTCCTTGAAAAAGTTCGGAGTCCCTAAAACCTCTTTGAGATGTTCAAACATTAAACCGCAGCAAAGCTTTTGTTGCTCATTTTAAGAAACATGTGAACGACTACCATTTTCCAAAATTAGGCTGCATACAAATGTAAGTGGCAAGGAATAGACAAAGTATAGACAGTTAGAGGGTATATCTAGTCTATTTATAATATGGGCCTAAATTTCTTGGCCATACAGGTTTCTTGAGTCCCAAATTTATGTTTCCCCCTCTCTCCTACATAGGAACAGGGTTCTGTCTAATAGAATAAACTAATTAGCATCCATCTTATTTTCCCTATGGTAACAGAGCATAGATCCAAAACCCTAGCCGTCAAATAAGAGAGAGTCGTAGCCAAGGAATAAGGTTTCGGCGAAACCACCGAAATTTCGCCCCAAAATACCGATTTCGGCAGCACCTGATACGAAACCATGCAACAATACCGCTATGTCGAAATCGTCAAAATTTTCTCAGGGAACAGGAAAATCTCCTTTCCTCCCACATGAAGGAACCCCCACCTATCCCCATATCAAATTTTATTGCATAAATCGATGCATTTAGGTGTAAAGATCATGCCTGTGAAATTTCATGGCTTAATTTGTTGATTTTGGCGTCGAAACGGGCACTGTTGCATTTATCAAAATTTCTGTCAAAATTTCAGTAAATTTCGATTTCCATGCTGTCGAAACGGCATCGAAATCGGATATCTTATTCCTTGGCCGTAGCCTACAGGCGGCTGCCCCTTCTTCCTTGGAGTACTACACTTTCTACTTTGATTTTTCAGTCTGAAAAAGGTTAAGAGAATTTACTAATATGTTACAACAAATCTGAATAAATAACTTTTGAAGAAAGAGTATGTAATGGTTTGAAAAACAAAAAAAGTGGTGGTTAGTGTACAACAATATCATCCAGAACTAAGGCGTGCGCCTCAGCTACGCCCCAGAGCCTCAGACATTCGATGTGTAAACCTCGGTTATGGACAGCAAGGCATAAGCCTCGAGGCGGAACTAGGATAGCATTGCCTCAAACGCAACTAGGACAGCCTCGCCTCGAGGCGTGAGCCTCAAGGTGGGTCTTTTATACCTATTCATGGTATTTTTAAACTAGTGTTGCTTTGTTTTTCTTGGCACACTTGATCTTTCAAATAAAATTGGGATGTTCCATCCATTGTAAAAGTATCAAACTATGCAAGAGAAATGGATCCATTTCTTCAACCCAACAACCACTAAGCCCATGTTTGGTTGGGGACCGAGATTGTGATGTCGGGATTGGGTTAGCCAAGAAATCTTGATTAATCTTAGCTGGATTCAGTCCTATTTCGTTTGGCAACTCAATGCCATTTTAGGTACTCATAAGATTGGATTGGCATCGGTATTAGTGTTTTTAGTGTTGCATATAAAACAATACAGCACATAAGACAGCTAAATCCAAAACGAATTTTGTAATCCTGCAAAAAGCAGGACTGACTTGGTCTGGATAAAAGGGTTATGGAATCCGAAACAGACCCCATTAGTCCAGGTTTTGCCAAACAAAACAAGATCGGAGTTAGACTGGGTTGGCCGGGATTTGCACGTGGTGCAAAAGGACAGAGCCTGATCCCAATTCGATCCCAAAACAAACAGGGTCTAAAGTAGGAAACCCCATGAATGGTGTTTCTTGATACATATACCAGGAGAAGTGTTACATCCTTGAAATTTGGGAATTTCAACATACAAAGGGAATAATGAAGAGAACAATAGGACCTCGGTTGATGTTGTGAATCATATACTTATACTAAGTCTTCAATTCAAGTAATATTGAGCTTATGTGTTAATATAAATGGTATTGAGTATCAGAGCCCTGAATCCGTAATTAGAGGTGTAATAAACCTTATGGACCCTATGGGAAGACTCGGATATGGGCCTTCGATCCTAGACTCCAAATTTAATCCCAATTGGGATATTTGCATAGCAAATAGGCCCATTGGAAAATAGGATAAAGGAATTGATATTTCATGCATGATGTCAAGAGTATTGAGGGATGGGTATTTATCTCATTTGGAGATGATTAGCAAGCATCTAGAAGGTTCTTAAATTATAACTACCATGGATAATTAAAGTAGACCTTATTTACTCTTTACTTGGATTCCAAGTATTCGGATATCAAATGGAAGTAATATGACCTAATACCTGGCATACCACGAGATCATGAGTAAATGGAGCTAAATCCAAGGTTTGAACAAATTCCATGGATAAATGTGGCTTGGGTAGTTAAATTAGTGAAATATTAAATAGAAAGAATGAGGTATCTATGTATCGTATTTTGATCCTAAACTTGGTCAGATCCGAGACAAACCTAAAGTTCAGTGATGATTGGATAATCCAAGAGATCTATAGGAATTTTGGAAGTTTGTGATATTTCTAATAAGGTTTTTTTTGTCGGCGAAAAAACTCTGTTGCTATTGATTCCAAAACTTTAGGTACAAACATAAGCGCACCCCCTAACCCTCAAGAGAGGATTACCAAAGCAAACAAAAGAAAACAGAGGTCTTGTATACAAGACCCAAAAGAAAGAGAGATACAGAAAGAAAGACAACAAAGGAGTCTTTATACAGAAAATGTACTCCACCCAAACAAAAAAGGAGCTCCACTCTCAATATGCACACCCACAAGTTGTGAAGACTTTATAGTTGGAAAGGAGGGCATCCGCTGACTTTGAACTCCCATGCTGACGTCAATCCACAATCACTCAAACTGCTATTGCTAATGAAGAGAATAATCTTCAGCACCGTTCTTCTGTACCAAACTAGATCATAAGAGCAACTGCAGCATCTATACATCGGCATCAATAACTAGAGATAGGAACCTGACTCCCCTTCCTCTTGGCGTTAAGCACACTTACTGAAGGTAGAAAAAGGAGGAACCCAGATACAGACCTCCAAAACCATCAAACGTCAGCACAGATTCATAGAAGCTCAAACAGAACCAGAAGGAACAAAAGGAGCAATCGGTTGCCACTGGCACATCTCCTCCTTTTACCCGCCACACAATAACCACTTCAACAAGTAGATCAGCTATACCAATCACTAGAGGATCAAACCTAGACCCCCACCACTAACAATACATCGCACCCAGAAATGAGTGGTTGAAGAAACCAAGCAGACCTCCAGAAACCAAATAGCAGAAGAAACTGTTTCAGAAACGAATACTGAAAAGCCAGAATCAGGAAAATAATAAGAGGAAAGATAAGAAGGTTAACCCCCATCCTTCCTTTTCCTAGGAGATTTTTTCCTCCTATTTGGCCTGAACTTGTTCAGCGAGTCAGCCTCCCAAGGATCAAGGTCCAGTTCAGAATTGGATTCCACATTAGACTCATCGTCTTCGTCAAAAAGCTTCTCCTTTTCCGGATGGAAATCTGTGGAGAATTCGCTGCTATTCCAAGCTCTATTAATCTTCCATGAAGAAGAACTCATCTCAGCTCTGCTTCGCCTGCTCAAATCCAGCTCCCCAGAATGGTTGGGACTCCCAGCACAGATAGCCGGTGAAGACCTAGCCGTTTCCGGTTCTGGTATGTCGAGAGGGATGCGAGACTTTTGCTTTCCAGTAACTGAAAGAACAACATCCATGACCTGTTGAGCAATAGACTTGCAGAGGGCACCATCTACTGCAGTAGAGTCATCAGCATCGACTTCCAGTTGCTTCAACTCTTTCTCCCCTTGACCTGCCGTAGAAGCCTTCATAGAACTCTTTTTGGCAAAGTCTCGAGCACCTGGAGGTTTCCCCACTCGGATCTGGAGGTCATTTCCAGGTGGGGCTTTCCTCGTCTTCATAGGGCAGACAGTAGCTCTGTGTCCAAACCTCTTACAGTTTGGACAAATCACCGGCTTAGCCAGAGCCTCCACCTTCAGAGTCTTGAGTGTAGAGTCAACCTCTACCATCGTCTCCTTCGGAAGCTTGGAATCATACTTCATCTCAATGCACACCCGGGCATCACCGAGACATCCTACAGATACAGAGAGATCATCTGCATCCACAGGCCGCCCAATGGTGCTCGCAACACAGGAAATGTGTTTGCGAGTCCAGGGAATCCCCGGGTTTTCAACCTTGAACCAAATTGGAACATGAGTGAAAGAGAGAGGTTGAAGAGGAGCGCCTGGTTTCCACGAATGAGTCACGATCAACGACCCGTCCATGAACCACGGAGCTTCGTCCAAGACCCTGTCCCTTTTACTGCTGGACGACAATTTTATGATGTATCCTTCTCGTTCCTCGACAACAACTTCTACTGGGCCGCTTGGTCTACACTGCCTACGGATCCAACCAAGCAATTGACCAGCAAAAGGCTTTCGACCTGCAAACCTGACGGAACAGAACTCCTCCCAGTCAGGCGCGACATTGTCCTGGCTTGAAATGGAGGCGCACCTCCTCCCGTCCTTGATAATCGGCTCGACGAAATCCAACAACTCCAACTCGACTTCATGGCGATCCAATCTGCTGAACTGGATAGTATTTCTACTCATTGTATATGTTAGTTCTCATGTTGAAATATTCATGTAAAGAAATTGAGGAGCTCATTATAAATCATGTAAACATTATTTGTTCACGTCAATGGAAATTATTTATTTTTCTTTATTATTTGTTAAATCTGATCCTGGAAAATTTAGGTAATGGTCCTTGTTAGAGAGTCTATATTAGCCTATTTAGTTAATAGGTTACTGGGCCTTTAGTGTCTCGGCCCGTTTAGATTACTTGGGACACAAGTCTCAAGGTTTCTCCCCTCTCCTATATAAAGGAGAGGGTGTCCAGTCTTGTAATCATCTAATCCAATTGCATTCTTTCAATAGATTATTTTATTTCACATGGTATCAGAGCATGTTCGCTCTTGAAGAAAACCTAACAGCTATCCTCACTTCCCTCTCCTATCTGGCACCCACAACAGCCCTAGACGTAGCTGCCACCTCTCTTCGAGAGAGAAACTGCGGGCTCTCCCCGCCTGCGGGCGGCCGTCGCCATGGCATAGATCGGCTGCCCGTTAGGCACTTCCGGCCTCCATGGCCCTATTTCTCCTACTTTCACATAGATCTGTACGTCGGCACTAATTCCCGACATGCAATCTATGTTTTCTAAATCCAAAGTTGACCGCCGGTGATCTCCTTTCCGGCCTTCATGTATTCGACGCCATCGTCACCTCCGCCACATCACGTCGTCGCTGCAACATCACACTGTCGTCAGCAACCAACGTGGCCGCCAACAGCAACAATTCGCGTCGCCTTAGCCATCTGCCTCAGTCGCCGTATCCAGCAGCAATCAACCGCGGCCAACAGCAAGCAGCACCACCGCCGCAAATCACAGTAGCCACTGTCTCTACCGTCGCGTCGTCGTCCTCAGCATCTGCCTTTGTCGCCGCACATGGAGAGGCTTCGCACTTGACTCCGCATGCAGCCTCATGGCATGCAATATCTCCAGAGCCGTGCAGAAGACCAATATTATCTCCTTTGTTGCGGTCGAGTGCTACATCAGCCGAGCGACACAATCATCGTCATCTTCTGTGCCTGTCCGCTGCAAGGTTGCTGCCCCATTATCCAGCAACCGTATTCCCAGCCGATGATCACACCCTTCAGTCTCCGCTGTCATCATCCATGCCTCTGGCAGCTGCTCACTGCTGCTCTCCATCTCGTCACTGCTGCCCCAACGCCATCAGCTGTCCCTACCGCTGGCGATTACCCATCACTCTCCACCGCTACCAAACAGCCCTATTACTGCTCCCCATATACAAGATGCCTATCTCTATTCGAATCCTTAATCGGTCATATTTTTGCTAATCGGATCCAAGTTTTAGCCTAATCGGGCCAACAAATCCCCTTTTCGGGTCGGAATCAGATCCATTTAATTTTCTGCCCGGATCTTACTTTGACCCATTTAGCATCTTCTCTCCGGTTATCGGTTTCATTCTCCACATTTTTTTATACATACCCATATCACAAAATCCTCTCAAATTCACTAATTCCTTTCCCACCCACCCATATCTTGTGTATCCCTTTCCACGGTGTGGGGGGTCATATATCCTTTTCTCCACACCAAACACTCACACTTGTCGTATTTGGTGTGGGGGGGGGATAGAGTGGAGAGGAAGAGATGAGAAGAGAGAGAGAGAGAATATATATGAGAGAGAGAATATGAGATGAGATGATGATATATGTATTCAGGTTATATGTGTTCCAGGCTATTATCTTCATGGAGCTTCACGTTCTTCAGCACGTCTGTTCTCCACCTCCAGCCAGCTTCATTCCGCGTCGACACCGTATCCGCGTTCGTACTGTGTTATGTACGTCAGGTGTTGATGGTGTATTTCTTCAGCTGCATTCATATGAGACAAATGAGTGCTTCTTCAGATTTTCAGAAGCTTAGAGTTTATCTTCACCGAGCTGCTTCGTCACGTCTTCTCCGAGCTACATCTACTGTTTCGACATCACCTGTTGTTGATCTTCTTAGGACTTTCCTTGATGGATGATATCTCCTTTCCTGTCAAGCCCCCAAGGTTCACGCTACAGAGTTATGGTACATGCATCGTATCACCAGCATATCGTTCGTCCGTGTTCGTGCCACGTTATGCACGTCTTCTCAGACGCTTTGAAGACACCACTACTACTACATCATCATTGAGAGATCCGCGTTCGTGCCGCGTTAAGTACGTATTCTAGTGAAGTTGTCGGGGTCGTGGTATGGATGATCGTCTGCTCCAAGTGGCGAATTACTGTTGTAGTATCAAGTCCATTCTTCAGATGCTCTTTAGATGCACTTTAAAGAAAGATATTCTTCAAAGCTCGAGTATTTTCAACCTACAGAGTCATCATCACTATATGATTCAGGGGGAGTATTGATTAAGGGGGAGTAACATCTTTTGTATGGGAGTGATATTTATCTTTTATCTTTCATTTATCATTTCTTTTGTCGTTTTATCGAGTCTTGTAACCTCCAAGCTTTGGACATGTATATCACCCATGCTCCAGCTTGAGGGGGAGTGTTAGAGAGTCTATATTAGCCTATTTAGTTAATAGGTCAGTGGGCCTTTAGTGTCTCGGCCCGTTTAGATTACTTGGGACACAAGTCTCAGGGTTTCTCCCCTCTCCTATATAAAGGAGAGGGCGTCCAGTCTTGTAATCATCTAATCCAATTGCATTCTTTCAATAGATTATTTTATTTCACAGTCCTTGAATTTAAGGTTTTCTCTTAACCGAGGGACACTCAAAGGTGCAGGACATTACAAGAAAACCACCAATCAGTGAGCCTAAGCGAGGCTTCCAGCTAGCAAAGAAAAGAGAGTGAGGAGGTGACCCAAGCATAGTTGTCAAGGCGCACGCCTAGGCACTGTTGCCTTGCCTATAATGCTGCCTTGACCCATTTAATGTTATAATGTTATATGTAGGTATCCTAATGTTCAATATTAAGATTGTTGCCTAAGTTATGTGTCAAACATCATTTTTATTTGGATCTTTATATTCTTTATACACATTTTTCTGAGTTTTCTTATTTTGCACCTTTAATTCTTTTAGAAAATATTAGCCTATTTAGTTATAGTAGGTTAAGTACTCTATTATGTACATGGGCATGTTTGCTCATGGCCTATTAGGGTTTAGTCCGCTTCCTTATAATTGCCTCCTCTCCTATATATATACGGCAGGGGTGTACATATCAATATAACAAGAACAACAACAACGATTACAGTGTCCCACACATTTGTCAACAAATTCAGTTTCTATTCAGCAGATATGTTATAAAGAATAGTGATTACATTGCTTGAGAATTCGAGCTATGATATTAAATCTTTATTTACTTGTTGGTCTTTCTCTTACATTGTTTACATTGGATAACGAGGGAACATGTATAAACTTAGTTATATGTCACATTAGTAGACTCGTCTACAACAATATGTAGCACATGGTTTATACATACATATATGATACATCCATATATATATGAGTCAGGCTAGAATACACTCGAGTGTACAGATCACGCTGTACACCCCAATGGTGTTTGCCTATCTAGACCATGTTTTTCCAAAATCTAATCCATTGATCTTCATGGTTACAATAATAATAGGTCACATAAAAAAATTGAACTCATTTGGATGAGTGCAAGTCACTCATCCAAGGACAACAAAATCGACGCACAAAACTAATTTGAAATACATGATTTTTGCCTCCTTTAGATGCACGACCTATAAGTGTCCAAATGAGCTAAAATTTATTATATAGTATGTTCTTATGATAATTAAGAAAATCAACGGTTTAGATTTTTCAAAAATTTATTGCATCTTCAAAAAATGATTGAGGTGTACGGTGCCTCTGGTACACTCGAGTGTACACTAGCTTGACTCTCTCTCTCTCTCTCTCTCTCTCTCTCTCTATATATATATATATATATATATATATATATGGAGGGAAGTATAAAAATACTAATATATAGGCATTATATAATCATTGTAGGTTGTAACTAATATATTATATAAATGCTTATATTCTAACCATGGTGATTTGGAGTCTTAAAACCAGGTCATATCAGTTATATGAAAAATACAGTCAATTAAGTAATGCATACATGCTAATTTATTAATATTCGTAAGTATACTGTATTTTAGATTTTAGAAAACAAAATAATGATATAATATTAGATTTAGTTTAAATTTGATGATAATCTTGAAGCATGAACTTAGTAGTAATTATATTCTTGTTCTTGACATTATTGTTAATTAAAATTGAGCAGAAATGTAATTGGTTATGTTTTCTTACAATAAAGTATATAGTGAGGTTAGTCATTAATATGTATATACCTACATTTATAATAATAAAATGTGTATATGAGGGGGGAATTTGTTCATAAAATTATGACAAATATGTATGTTACATTATATATTTCCTGTTTTACATAGCCTGTTATTTGTTTTGTTATTTTCCTTTATTTATGGACCTCTCTGTAAATCTCTCAGTATTATATATATGAGGGTGCACACATTGTGCAACCCTGAGCTTTCTGGAAAACCTAACTCTGTCACATGGTATCAGAGCAGGTCGAAACCTAGCCGCCTCCCTCCCTTCTCTTTCTCTCTCTCTCCGCCACCCCCCCCCCCCGTCGGCCCCTCCCTCCTCTCCCGCCGGTCGCGCCGCGCCCGTGCGTGCGGCACAGCAGGAGCCGCCGCCGGTCAGGCCGCCGCCCACGTAGGGGCTTCCAGTCGGTTGTTCGCCGCTCGTGGTTCCGTCTAGCCTCCTAGCTTGGTGCACCGCTAGTGCTTGAGCAACCTTGGTTGTTGTTCGCACAGCAGGTGCGCTGCCGGGTGGCCGTCTTCTACGGGACCACTGAGCCGCTTGTAGATGTAGACTAGTTCCATCTTCAGGGGGAGATCGGCGCGTTGTTCGTCTGAGGGACAACCTTCGGTTCGTGTTCGTTTGTGCCTGTCTGCCCGTGTAGGCTTCGGCCTCCGGGTTTCCTGCTACGCTTAGGCGTAGTTTGTATGTGAGAGGTCCGCGGTGATTGATTGTGTCTGCTTCTGCCTGCCTGACGGCGTAGTCCGTCTTCTGCCTGTGCCTACTCTTGCTTGTACCTGCCTTCCTGCCAATCCTCATGGCGTCTTCTGGAGATGAAATCTGGAGAGACTCGCGTCGTCAAGTCACTACTGTTAAACTTGACGGGCGCAACTACTAGCTTTGGGTGTGCTCCTTTGTGATATTTGTCAAATCGCAAGGGAAGTACTATCACCTGATTCGCACTGGTCCGCCTCAGCCTGCAGAGGAGGCGGATGCAAAGGACATCAAAGCTTTTGATGACTGGGTCCGTGATGACTCGACTGTTATGACATGGATTCTCAACAGCACAGTTGAGAAGATCAGTGTCACTCTTCTTCGACTGCCTATGGCGAAGCAGATGTGGGATCAGCTCGCCGGTACCTACTCTCATAGTCAGAATCCCAAGAAGGTCTTTGATATCACCAAGCAACTGGGGCGACTACAGTTTACGGGATCTGACATATCAGACTACTTCTCCACCTTCATTGGCCTGTGGGGTGAGTTGGAGACTTATCACCCGCTGTCTACTGATTTAGCGACTATGCAAAAACAGCGGGCGGAACTTCAGCTGATTCAGTTTCTGAGTGGTTTACCCGAGTCCTATACTGGTGTGGTAGATCAGATCTTGGCGAGTGATCTACTTCCTACCTTGCAGACTGCCTACCAACGTCTCCAGCGCCTTCCGTCATCGACACCGTCTCCGCCTCCTGAGACTGGAGACTCTACCGTTTTGGCTGCTTGGGGCGGGCGTGGTCGTGGCTGTGGCCGCTCCAATGATGGTCGTCCTCCCTTGGGTGCAGGTCGGGGACGTGGACCTGGCGCTGGACGTGTGCTCCTCCTACTGCCCCACCTTCTGCTGCTGCGCGTCCTCAGCAAGGACAGCGCGTGTGTACTTTCTGTGGCCGGTCTAACCATATTGAAGAAAAATGATGGGAAAAGTATGGTAAGCCGGCGTGGGCGAATGCTGCTGCAGATTCCTCCTCTACTACGTCTGAGGGTGATACTCAGACACCTGTGCCAGAGCCTGCGGGGGCTACCGCAGACTACATTCGTGCCGAGGTGGAGCGTCTTCTTCTTGAGCGTGCTTGATCTTCTCCTGCTGCGTCGACTAGCGGAGCACATGCTGCATTTTCTGGTTATGATACTGCATTCTTGAGTTCCTCCTCACCTTCTACTTCTGGTAATACCAAATGGGTGATAGATTCTGGTGCATCTGCACATATATCTGGAAATAGATCTTTGTTTAAACATATATCTGCACATGCCCGTCATTCTTCTGTTATGCTTATTGATGGCTCCAAGTCTTCGGTCCTTGGAGTCGGTGATATTGTTTCTCACTTTGGCCTCAAATCTGCCTTATATGTGCCTCGATTTCCTCTGAACTTATTATCTGTCAGCAAAATTTTACAAAGTTTAAAATGTAGCCTGACATTTGTTCCTGGTTCATGCGTTTTTCAGAACCTTCGCACGAGGACGAAGTTTGGTGGGGGGTATGAAGGTGCTGATGGACTCTATTACTTGGACCAGTTACCTCGATCAGAGAAAGCTGATGTGATATCTGCTTTATCGGCTTCTGTTTCTGCTCTACAGTGGCACTACAGGCTGGGCCATCCCTCGTCAGAGAAGCTGCGTAGTTTAGTTTATGATATTGGCAGTTGTCATTTTCAGTGTGAATCTTGTCAGCTAGGAAAACAAACTCGTACTGTGTATCCTAGACGTAGTACTGTGAGCAGTAAAAACATTTTTGATTTAGTCCACTCTGATGTATGGGGTCCATGCCATGTACCAAGTTTGTCTGGTTACAAATTCATTCTTTTTATTGATGATTTTTCTAGGACTACTTGGTTGTTTCTGTTAAAAAGTAGGTCTGAAGTGCTGTCTACTATCAAATACTTCTTTGCTGAAATAAAAACGCAGTTTGGCTTGCCTATTAAAGTTTTTCACATTGATAATGCTTTAGAGTTTGTTAAGCAAGATGTGGTTGTTTTCTGTAAATCTGTGGGTACAATTCACCAGACTTCGTGTGCCTATACACCACAACAAAACGGTGTCGCTGAGCGGAAGAATAGACACTTATTAGAAGTTACCAGGACGATAATGATGCATTCTCATGTGCCCCGCTCTTATTGGCCTGAGGCTATCTTGACTGTGTTTTCTGATTAATAGGATGCCATCGTCTATTATTGGAAATAAGATTCCCATACAGGTTTTGCAACCTGACACCTCTTTGTTTACTGTGCCTCCTAGAATTTTTGGGTGTACTTGCTTTGTCAGATTGCTTGGACCCACTTCTGATAAGATATCTCCTCGAGCTGCTAAATGCATTTTTCTGGGCTATTCTCGAACTCAGAAGGATTACAGATGTTATAATCCCAGCACCCGGAAATGGTTTACTAGTAGTGATGTTGTCTTTTTTGAAGATACACCGTATTATTCTTCAGCAGGAGATAGTTTGCAGACAGACATTCTGGCTCCTCCTTTACCTGTTATTTCTGACTGTATGCCTGACAGTACTGATATTGTGATTACTGAAAAGCAAGATCCTCCTCTTATTGTTTATCAACGCAGGAATAAAGCACCCTCTACACAAGTACCCCCCAAGACAACCAATCTTCTCCTCCAGAAGGTTCTGCTGCACCTGAGGTACACTCTGATCTTGACATACCTATTGCACTCCGAAAGAGTACTCGTTCTTGCACTTCTCATAGCATTGCTCAGTGTGTGTCTACTGCTCATCTGCATACTCATTCTAGCAATTTTGTATCTGCTTTATCTGCTGTGGTTGTACCTAAGAATATTCAGGATGCTTTGAAAAGTACAGCTTGGACATCTGCTATGAATGAAGAGATGGTTGCTCTTACTGACAGAGACACTTGGGAGCTGGTGGATCCACCTCCTCAGTGTAAGCCGGTAGGCTGCAGGTGGGTATATGCCGTCAAATATCAACCTGATGGTACGGTTGAAAGGTTGAAGGCACGGTTAGTTGCAAAGGGCTATACTCAGACATATGGCATTGATTACTTTGAGACTTTTTCTCCTGTTGCTCGCCTTAACTCTGTCAGGATTCTTTTATCTGTTGCTGTGAATCTAAACTGGCCTCTCCTACAGCTTGATGTGAAAAATGCTTTTCTGTATGGTGACTTACAGGAAGAGGTGTATATGGAGCAACCTCCTGGGTTTGTTGCTCAGGGGGAGTCTCACAAAGTTTGCAGACTTAAGAAGTCTATCTATGGGCTCAAACAGAGTCCTCGTGCCTGGTTTGATAAGTTGAGCAGGATCATGATTGATTTTGGCTTTCTGAGGTCACAAGTTGACCATTCTGTATTCACAAAAAAGACTTCAGCAGGTATTACTGTTCTGATTGTATATGTTAATGACATTATTATTTTTGGCAGCGACACTCTTGGTATTCAGGCTACCAAAGATCATCTGGGCAACCACTTTGCTACCAAAGATCTAGGCAGACTTCGGTACTTTCTTGGCATAGAGGTCTCTAGAAACTCTAATGTCTTGGTTCTTTCGCAGAGAAAGTATGTTCTTGATATTCTGCAGGAGACTGGTATGCTTGGAGCAAGACCTGCGGATACTCCTCTTGATCCCAATGTCAATTGGGATGATGATTCCTCTGCTATGTTTGCTGATCATAAAAAATTCAGGAGGTTGATTGGTAAATTGATCTATTTGACGGTTACTCGTCCTGATATTGCTACTGCAGTAGGTCTTCTTAGCAGGTACCTCGACAAACCCAAACAGTGTCACTGGGATGCTGCATGTCAAGTTTTGGGATACTTAAAAAAGTCGCCTGGCAAGGGACTTCACTATAAAAAGAATGGGCACTGTGTTCTTGAAGGGTATTCTGATTCTGATTATGCAGGAAGCAAAGTTGATAGAAAATCTACTTCTGGTTACTGTACCTTTGTAGGAGGCAATCTTGTCACCTGGAGAAGCAAGAAACAGAATGTCGTGGCCAGATCTAGTGTTGAAGCTGAGTACAGGGCCATGGCCCATACTGCATGTGAGTTGTTGTGGGTGCGTTCTCTTTTGAAAGAATTTGGGATTGAGTCTTCATCTGCCATTCCTATGCATTGTGATAACAGAGCTGCCATCTTCATTGCAAATAATCCGGTCTATCATGAACGCACCAAACACATTGAAGTTGACTGCCACTTCATCAGAGAATCTATTCTTGCTGGCAAAATATGCACTCCATTCACAAGATCTGAAGATCAAGTTGCGGATATCTTCACCAAGCTCTTGGCGAAGAAACAGTTCTGCACGCTGTTGGACAAGTTGGGCATGATTGACATCTATGCTCCAACTTGAGGGAGAGTGTTACATTATATATTTCCTGTTTTACATAACCTGTTATTTGTTTTGTTATTTTCCTTTATTTATGGACCTCTCTGTAAATCTCTCAGTATTATATATATGAGGGTGCACACATTGTGCAACCCTGAGCTTTCTGGAAAACCTGACTCTGTCACAATGTATATATACGGGAGTAATATATAGATTTTATATTTTCTTAGGCCGCCTAGGCAGCAAGGCGCTCAGGTCTGGTGCCTTGTCGCCTTGACAACCATGAACCCAAGCCTCCACTACCCTCAGTGCAAAGCCAAACCAACTATAGCTCAGGTTCTATATAATTTCAAGAATTAAAGAATTAATGCATGGTTCAGATGAGTGGAAGTGTGCAAAATTTGTATAGATTTGAGTATGTTATGCAATTTAGATGACAGAAAGAGCGAGATATACACCTATACCAGCATTTGCAGGAGTGATGTCACTGCATCAACTCTTATTTGGCAACCGGTGCCATCAAATGGGACTGGAATAAACCCACAATGTGGTTGTTAGCATGCATACTAAAGTCCCACAGTGTAATTGCAGGAATTCATTACAAAGATTTTCTGTAAAGTTAGGTATCGTGTTCATTAAGGATCAATAGGCAAGCGGAAAGGCAGAACCATAAACAAGGTAAGAATTCTACAAGACAACTTTGTAGATGGTAAGCCTTCCAAACACCTACAAGTGAAAGTAAAATTTTCAGAGTAGCCAGCAATCTAAACTGAAGTTAAAATACAGACAGACAGACTTGCAGCTTTGGTAAAGCATGGTAGAAGTTCGGTTGCGAAACAGGTCAACGGAAAGCTTTTGTTGGAGTTGGTCTTCCAGAAGTCAAAAGGCTGTCACAGTTTGTTCCTGTAATCCTGTGTGGGGTATTACAAGCCAACGACAATTCCTGATGGAGAGAGGACATCCAAAGAAAAAACAAAATGAAATTGCCTGGGCAGCGAAACCAATATATGGCCTCCTATAGGTAGCATCTACTCTCTTTAGCATGAATTCAAGTGTAAATGGCTCTAGAAGGAAAGAGGAAACTGGAAACAAAGATATCAGGATCATGGAAGGGGAACCTAATTCCAATTACTTTCCACCAATTAAAAATCCGAACCTGAAGATAAGCATTGAACTACTAATGGAAACAAAAAAAAAAATACAAAAGTAGGAAACAACTTCAAATCAAAGTAATGATCATATAAACACTTTGGATACAAATCAAGAGTATACAATCAAATTTTGGAGAGACCAACAGACCAAATTATACTCTAGATAGTTTTCAATTGCCTCTGGTATAGGATATATGTTTTTATATGCAGTTCTGGTCAATTAGATGCTTGTTGGAAACTGAAAATTAGAAATTCATGAAACCAAAACCAACCCCAATTTTTGCGGAAACAAATTGAAAGAATCAAATATACAGCAATGTATTGATTGTTAGAGATGGCCTTACTTCAATCCTTGCGCAACAAGTGAGTCTCTTGCTCGATTTCCAGCAACAACAACTCGTTTGAGAGTTTCAAGAGCCAATATACTGCCTCCTTGCCAACCAATTGCTTTCATGAGCAACGGAACAACCTTGTAGGTAATAACAAGATGGATAATGAGGTCGTTAACTTGATATAAATACCAAAAACACAAGCACAGCGATAATAAGATGCAGGATTTATTATTATATGTACCAACTATTAAATATGAACTGATAATATAATTGTGACTTTTACATCAAAAAAAATATATATATAATTGTGACTTCTTTAACAAAACCCAGAAATCATACTCTAACAATCATTCATTAATCAAGGACCAAAAATATTGCTACTCATATGTGACAATGCAGCATTGCATGGGAAACATACAATGATCAACTGGACAGCAGCACTTGTATACAGAAAACTAAGAATCAGGCTCAATCTGACAAGCACCCCCACCAGTCCAACACAAAGGATCAGAATATTTTCCAGTTCTGAGTATGTATTAGCATTAAAGCTTGAAGTCGAACCTCGGTAAAAGCTAGCAAGCATGGACACATTTCCAAACACGTACACCAAAGCACAAACATTATTTTTAACTCCACCTATTTCCGTACATCTTGTGCAGATGTAGCCAGTCCCAAGCCGAGTAAAGGAGGGTTGGCAATAGGTTGACAAGCAGCCATAAAATTAACACTCTTTTTATGTCCTTATAAGGACACACACACGCCTCCATACAAATACAGATATACAGACATGCATGGCAGCAAGCATTTGGTGTAGCAATTATGGCCCATTAGTGCTAACTGGGAGCTTTTAGGGTCAAATCCTCTAGGATTGAGCTATTATGAGATTTTGTGGTTAGTGCTGTCATTTGCACCATAGGCAAATTGCATTTTAGATACCCCCATCAAGTTGGGCCTTCACAGGGTATGGTGCTAGCTGGAACTCTTGAACTTGGTTCCTGCTGGGGTCAAATTCTTATATTATTTTCCAGTTAGCAACTTATATTATGATTGTGCCACTGGTACATCGTAATATTACTTTATTACCACCAGTGTTTTAAAAATCGGTGTTTGCGTCCGCATAAGCGGCCGCATACAAGGTGCGGACCTCCAAAAAAACGCATAATGAAAATCGGTCCAAAAAGCGGTCCAAGCTGCATAATCGGTTGTACGGCCGCATACAAGGCCGATTATACCCCGATTTTTAGTTAGAGATATTCTGATTTCTTCTTTTATACATTTACATTCATTTATATTTGTTTAAATTTAGATTATAGTGCATGTTTGTATTTATTTAAGTTGTGATGATTGCATATTTGCATAATTGCATCCATTATTCTTGTAATTGTACTATTTAGATACACAATTGCACAAATTAAATATGTAAATCATGATTAATATATATATATATATATAATAATTAATTAAAAAAATCCAAAACCGCATATACTTCCGCATATACTCCCACATACCGCATATACTCTACAAGGTGACCTCTCCGAACGCATAACGCATACCGCTTTTTGAAACACTGATTACCACACATGGCATTGAGCCTTTACAAGGCCATGAGACCTGGGGGGAGTTCTTCAAGTGGGTGAGATGAATTAAAAAGGATATTCATATTTAATTGATGAAGACTAGGATCAGATAATCCAAAGCCCTCGCCTCGACTCCATCGCAGGAGTACTTTTTGGAGGATCCAATTCTAGGACCTCCTTGTGGGTCAGTTGGCTCGTTATTGCGCTACACCCTTCTGGACATGCATGCATGCTAAGTCCAACGGAAGAAATTACCTCCTATTGCACCATAAACATTAGAGACGTGATGCAAGTGAGGTCAGTGTAATCAAGGGCAATCATAATGGATCTATGCAAACCAAGACCCCAAAATCCAGAGTCCCCAGTCTCGATCACCACCTCTCACTCACATGTTAGAACTCATAAAATACATGTTCACTTCAAAGGAATCAAAATTGGAACCTCCTTGGGGCTTGACCCATTCATTGTTGGTCACACGCTTGTAGCCATGCATTAAATCATGCATGGGCAGATATCTTTGAAAAGAGCAATCAATTTCATTGGAACAAGATAATGACAAAAGTGCAACCCCTAGCAAGCTAATCTTGCTATCGAGGGGGAAACCTCAGTCCCCAAACCCCATCTCTAAGAGGTGGCCATTAGGTGGTA
The DNA here is from genome assembly GCA_963693085.1 of Alisma plantago-aquatica. NCBI lineage: Eukaryota > Viridiplantae > Streptophyta > Magnoliopsida > Alismatales > Alismataceae > Alisma > Alisma plantago-aquatica. Next base: position 1,044,578,044 of record OY856411.1, on the reverse strand, counting down.
TAGGCCCAATCTAGTGCATATAATCGTCAGCAACATCAATACAAGCTCCTTCACCATGGCATGTATGCGCACATGTGCATGTATGTGTACACATATTCATCCACTGTCAATTTTACTATTTGATTTAATGTCACTGTCTACCATTTGCACTTTTATGAGTTGTATTCATGTCGATTGATAAAGGAATACTTTAGTGGCAATAAATTTATACTCTTATTACAATTTACATAATCATCAAACCATAATTACATCTAAGTGTGAGGTTCGACCATGTTGGGGTCGACTTCATGCGCCATTGTTTTCTGTTTATCTCTATTATGGGTTTTGATTTTATTGAGATAAAAAGGGATCTACATCTCTCTTTATCATCTCACCTCAAATTCATTTAGGTCTATCGCTTCCTCTTTTGAATTTTTTAAACTTAATAATATTATTCTGGACCAGTGCATATGTTGGCCTTTGTGGCACACGTCTATCTCTTGTTATTAAATTAATTTCATACCATGATTTATATTTTTCACAAGTTCCATTTATTGGGTAGTCTAAAAATTCTTTTTTGTGATAGTTTTTATGGTAAGAGGGGATGGCGTCTAGCCTTATCGCAAATGTGAAACAAATTGTTGTTTTTTACCCCTCCCTAGTGTTCCGGTTGGGGTTCAAACCTGCAACCTATGGCTAGCAATTGGCAGGCTTACGATTCGGGTTAAGTGACAAGTGTATAAATTCTTTTCTTAGTAAGTAAATATATTCTAGTACTTGATCAATATTATGTTGCCTCCTATTTTCTCTTCTAGTACTTGATCTATATTGTGTTGCCTCCCATTTTCTCTTTGCAAATGTAGAAAGTAAAAGCACCAAGAGATTAGCAGAAAGATAAGGAGAAGCATCATGGATACAAAAAAATAAGTATACGTGAGAGATAAATAGGCAATCAATCACATCATGAATGGAGCAAGTAGTAGGCCTCGCAGCAGTTGGGATGGCACACCCAGTAGCTTTGGGGGTCCTGGCTGTTAGCAGGAACAAAACCTCCTTGTGCCCCTTGTTCAGGTTCTAAGAATGGAGGGAGAAGCAAGCATAGAGCGAGTAGGAAAAGTTGCACCTCATATATGTGGTTAGCTAGGAAGCACATACACGGACGCGAACACAGCGATTTTGGAAAATATAGGGCACAGACACGGCGATGGAGGTGGAAATTTTTTTATATTTTATAAAATTAAACTAGATATGTACATATCTATATCCCTATAATAAAAGGTAATCGTCGAGTCTGTATGTCTGCTCATCGACATACTAACCTGTGTGCTGGAACTTTGATCTGATCGCTTCGGTGTTTTTTTCATCTATACAGCTGTCTATCTTTCTTATAATAATATAATAAAGTAGATGAGTTCTGCTGCTTCGGTCTTCCTACTAGACCGTTAGCTTCTATCTGTTATTCTTTCCTCAGCCATATTATTTTAGGGCTAATCTATTTCGCCAATAGTTAAATAAATTCCTGTAACGGGGCCCGAGATTTTTAGGAACTGTATTCAGCCATTTTCTTTTAGCACTAATTTCTAGATACTATGGTGTTAGCTTCCATCTCTTATCTTTTTTCCTGCCGTCTTCTTTGCCTTTTGTTTTTAGCATTTCAGTAGACCAGGCTGTTTGCATGTTTAGCTCTCTTTTCCAATTTTTTAATTGCCTGATTCACCATTATGAGAATTTTAGAGTTTGTTTATTACTCACCTTATCCATATATTTACATGCTTCGTAAGCTCTATGTTTTTTATCAGAATGTTTTAGTAGTATGTCTGCATACTTTGGTAGTCGGTGTGTGAGCTTAGCAATCAAACATATTTGTTTGCTTAGAACTTTTTTGGAGCATCCCGCATTGTAGGTTGCAAGGAGCCAAACAGTTGGTCGAGAAAATATTTTATGTGAATTATTTATTATATATTAGTCATCAATAGGCGCATGTTTAAGAAAGGGACTACATGTAATTTGGTAATGGCAAATTACAAGTTGGTTGGTCCGTTGGGGTCAGCTGATAAGTAATCAAATTATTCTCTTTTAGAGACTTGTTGGTAAATTATTGTGAGTATTTACATAATGTTTGGAGTAGAAGCAATTTTGATAATGACGCACACATGTTGGAGAGAGACAGTCGGACAATTAATCGAGTTGTACTTTTTAGTCTGTCGTAGTTCAATTATTTTGAGTAATATATATATATATATATATATATATATATATATATATATATATATATATATCATTTTTTAGATTACAAATAATTTCTGTAATCACATACTAAGAAATTGGTGGGAGTCTCCTCGAAATTAACGGCCTATGCTCAAGAAGGGGAGCACACATAATTTGTTAATGAAACCTACAAATTAGACGGTGTCTTCTAAAATTAGTCAAATTATTATCTTTTTGCAGCTAAATCACTGTAAATATTAGTTCCATAATTTTTGGAGCTGAGGCAATATTGATAATAGTGCATACAAGGTGGAGGGAGTCAACCGGACAATTAATGGCGTTGTTTTTTTTAGCGTGTTGTATTTAAATTATTGTGAGATAATATATAATTTTTAGAGCATAACTAATTTCGATAATCACGTGCTACAAATGCACCACCTAACAGTTAATCGTCAACTGACACATGTTCAAGAAGGGGATCATCTGTAATTTTGCTAATAATAGACTAAAATTAGAGTGTCTCTGCTAAAATTAGTCAAATTATTCTCTTTTAACATATTAATTCAATTGTGTAACACGTGCCTAGCACGTGCTTTCTGCTAGTATTCATAAAAAACATAAAATAAGACAGTTGGACACTCTTAACTTCACTAAGATAGAACTCAAAAATTGAAACCAATTGACAATTGTATAACCACAATATCGAAACATTGAAGTAGAATATCCATAAAAGAGGTGTTTTCATTTTTATGTCTTACAAAAAGACAATTTGACTTCCATTTATATTCCATGTATAATACCCAAACATGATGAGAGATAAAGATTATAAGGGAGAGGAGAGACTGGTAGATTAAATAAGAGATTGAAACATGAAAAGGTGGTATACAGTTTCACAATTTTAAGATGTATTATGGGACTCGCATGAAATGATGTAAAAAAACCCCAAGAACTTATGTTGTGTATTTTGAAGTCCAAAAGAATCAAAAGACAAAAAAATGGGGACTTTATAAACAGTAAGCAATTTTTGCAGTTGCAGTAGCCTAGTCTAAGAATGGACTTCACATATTTATTTCTAATGATGTACTAAGCTGTGGAATTTTGAATGTTGACCATAAGAAAAATATAGAGTCTCTAAGTAAGTCGTTAGTACTCAGTAATTGCAGATGTCATATTAATTCTGAGACTGTGCATAAGAAGTTTATTTAGATACATAGCAGTTATGAACATAAATGCACAACTGGGTATTCAAGAGAGTGATAAACATAGAACAAGGTTATATTAGATATTGACAGTTTATATCCGTTAATCAGTTTGTCAGAAATAGAGGAAGGCCTAAGCCTAAGAATAGATGAATGAGCCAAGATATTAAAAAAATATAGGGAACAATTGTTGCTGCTCTAAACTTAGATATGCGATAACTATAGCAAGAATGCAACTGCTGCACTCTTGCGAATAGAGATGGATTTGATCTACAGATGACATGTTCTTTGGCTGCATAGTTATGTGATTAGGATTAGTGGAGAGGCAAGCCTTTTTTTGTGGGAGGTAAATGGGTATGGCCGTGTCCAGGCTGTGTCCAAGCCGCGTTCACCTATAGAAAACACAAAAACATTGTTGGACACGGCTGGAGAAGTGTCCAATACGTATTTAGGCGTGTCCACGAAGTACGTGTCCAATACGTGTCGGACACAGCTACGATACCTGTTTTGAAGTGTCCGTGCTTCCTAGGTAGTTAGTGAGAGGAGAAACTAAGCACAACAAACAAAAGAGGTAGAGGTAGCACCATCACAAGAGGATAGTAGGTAGGATAGGAAAAACTAATTCTTCCTTAGCATCAAAAGAGAAGCATGATCACGTAAAGGGGGATGAGCTCGGCTTTTATCAACTCATAGTAATTGTACATCCTAAGTCCTACAACCAACAAGAAAGTCTATATGGAGTTGTCAATGATAATGTTTGTTTGGGTGAGACCACTAGCCTTTATGAAGATGCTACCATCTGGTGGCAGTGTGAGAAATTCCCTAACAGAGTTGGGGAGCAAGGAGGAGAAAGAAGTGTAAGGTCACACATTGAGGGGGACTTCCGCATCCAAACATAAAAAAGAAAAAAGGAAAAATGAACATGTGTGGGCATGATCTAATAGGTTGGTAGTTATTTTGCTACATGTCTTGGACGAATACAAGGGACATACACAAGGGACCATTCTTCCCAAAATAAAACTGAAAGGTAATACACTCATCATCGCTTTTCTTAGTAAACACTTGCGGGTGCATGCTTGATGGGAGTTGTTAGTTAACTCAATTGCATATATATTCCTGACTTTGTTGGGAAGTTTCTTTTAAAATACTGGCACCACTTAAACAATGCCCTAAGCAAAAAGTCCCTACTATTAATGTCATAAGTGCCTAATGTGCACCACTATCACCACCATTTGGATGTTGAATCCAAGCTTTTGCCATTGTATGTTAGATTTGGACTTATGTAGCAACCATATAGAAAACATAAGCATAAACAAAGTAATGCCTTCTCATATCAACAAAGTAAAACACTAAAATTTTAACTGAAACTGTAAGGTTGGAAAAGCTTGAACACAAAGTCGGTTGTCAATACAAAACAGAAACTCAATCACAGTTGTCTAGCGGCTAGGCAGTCCTTCCCTACCAAGGGGTGCCTAGCTGTTTCTACACATTTTCTATATTTTGATTGTTTTTATTTACATATATAGTTAGTCATATTCAGATATATACACTAGTATGTATATAGAATGGTTTGTCTAAACTATAACAATCATAGCTTGCACTAAATCATACCTAACATGACCTAAACTAGACCTCATTGACCCTAATTTGACCTATATACTTACCTAGTTTGCACTAATTTGGTCAAAATGAGACCTTATTTTTCATACCATGACCTCATTAGAACTAACTTCCCCTGATTTTCCCTATATTCACCTAAATGAGATCTAATTCATCTGACTTAACTTTCCCATATCAGACTTAATTTCCCCATATCAAACATGTTTTCACCAAATCAGACCTAAATTGACAAAAGTGACCTGATTTAGCCTAAATCAGACCAGTTTAAACCATCAAGTGACTCAAGTTGATCTAATTCGACCAAATTCAGATTAATTCATGCTTATTTAGCCTTTGTACGGCTTAATTCGGCCTAAAAGGCCTTAGGAACCCACTTAATTCATAAATATGAACACTATAAGGATGTGTTAATATATAGTAGAGGTGACTTTGGATCAAAGAGGGGGGGCACAACAATTCAGTAAAAGGCATGATGCCACATATACTATAGAGACGCACGAAGAGTCTACAAGGCTTAAAAAATGAACACATTTGGCTTGGCAATCATTTCAATAATGATGAAAAGAAACTAGTGCACACAAAAATCCTTAGCATCAGCTCATTAATATGTTTGATGTAGGACATATTAGGCTTTATTCTATGTTTTTTTCTTTACTTTTACATTTAGGGACTTGAGTGCAAAATTTTCAGTTAATATACTTAATCGTAAACATCTTATGCTTTTCTTCATTTTATGTTTTGTTTAGTTCCGAATTTTGTCAAATAGGAGTTTATTTCCATTACTTGTGGGTCAAGTCATGTAGTGTTATAACAGCCATCCTTGGGGCCTTTGTCTACGCAGTTGTATATGTTTTAAAAAATAGATTATTTGGTTTATCTTCCCGATGTGTCCACATCAAGTGGTATCAGAGCCATACCCTAATTCATTAGGGTAGGGCCCCTCTATCTTCTTCCCTCCACTGTCATTTTCCTTTCCTCCCTTCTTCTATCTCACCCACTTCTATTTTACATTATTGTTCGTGAGGAACTGTGAAATTCATTCCCACCCTGCCGCAAAGCCTCATCCCCTTGAGCCTCTGCTTTTGCTCCCGAAGACCTAGCCACACAACCGTTTGATAACCTCCGGCTCAGGTCCTTTCCTCACAGAACCCTCCCGGCACGTCCGCAGCCCCACATCCGTCGTGCATGTCGTCCCCCTGTCTCCGCCAATCAATCTACTTGGTTAGTTCTTCGCTCCCTCTTCCGTCAAGAAACCCACTACTGACTCCCAGCACGTCTGCCACCCCGAGGACATTTACATAATAGACTCGATAAGGAAAGCAAATAAGAAAAGACCACATGAATAACTTCTATTCTCTAAAAAAAGTATATAGGAAATTAAAACCCACTTTCCAAAAACATTCTGCTTAGCGCTTAAGCAGTTACAAGGTGTTGAGTGCACACCTACTACTTAATGCTTTCTAAAACATTGGTGCTATATATTGTCCTTACAAAAATTCACAACCTATCCCTTAATTTTCACCATCAAAATGGGCAACAAAATTCCCATCAAAAGATCCCTCGACTCAAACATGTAGAAGAACCCCCCCCTACAGACACACACATAAACAATGCATATGCAATATGTATCATTGCTTATGTATCTAAGCATGTACATTGTTCAGTTAAAAAGACACGAGTTAATATATTTGTGTATTACTTCAAATATTTAGAATAGTATCCATAACATTTCTATAATTATTTCCGTTTGGACCATGCAAATGACGTCCTTGTCTGTATGCTATGAAGTCGTGAAAAAAAATGAGGACCTAAGGGAATCACTTGTAGAGAATGAACAGTGGCATTGATTTTAGCAACTAGGGATAGATATGCAGCAACGTTATCTGAAAATGACAAGGGTAAGAATGATAACAACAACAAGGGTAAGCGGTGGTAGTAGGATATTCTTGCTACTAGGGTAGAGAGCAGGTTGGTCGTGCCCATGATAATTTTGGTGGCTCTTGCTTAGAGTAGAATGGAAGTGACAATTGCACACGTTGTTGAGACATCAGGAGAGAGAAAACGGCTGTTAGTGGAGGCTTTGAGCCCTAGGGTTGTTTCTTTGAAATCAGTGTTCGAGTCTTTCTGTCATAGAATAGGAGACCCTAGGGTTCTTGCATTGAAATCAGTGTTCCAGTCTTTCTTGTCATAAAATATGAGATTACAACACTTTTTATAAACGGAAGGACAAGAGGAAAAGAAAAATATAATAAAAGATATATAAAGATTTTAACACAAATAAAACCTTCCCTAAATTAGTAAAGGATGAGAGTGGGGTGTCCCTCTTAGAATCAACTTGTTGGATCTGACTCAACAATTCTTATTTTGTATAACTTAGAAAGAAAAACATACTTTGTTTTCACCAAGTATGAGTCAAATTATTTAGAGATATAACTTTCAAAACCAGCCCGCTTAACTTGAATCTGATCTATTAAAGGCTAAGCTTGTATTTTGAAGGAGACTTTTGACCACGATGTTGCAAAATTAGAACTCATTTATATCAAAATTACAATATGCCTTCAGAAGGATTTGTGTCAGTTTTTGAGGATGGCATGCCCAATTTAAGACAAGCATGACACATCTTAGCACAACCAAATCAAAAAAACTAGTTATATAGCTAATTTGAATCACAAAAGAAGGTCAAAAGTTGCTTGTGAATTTCTAATAGATAATTTTAAATTTATAAAGAGAATTTCTTCCACTTTCCTACCTGTGGAGCTCCACTACTTGTGGCAGCCATGGCTTCAGCACAAGTAGTACTAGAAGCAAGTTGATGCAGGACACGCAAACAGCTGAGCCGCACACGTTCTTGTGGAGTTTGTGAATTCATGTGTGATTGACCACCCTCGTCACCATTTGCATCATCAGATTGCTCAGTGCTGTAACTTTTTACATCCGAAGACATAGTTTCCCTCCTGCCTTCATAAGCCATTGCAGAAATAAGCTTGGGAACATATCCAAGATAACCAACATGATCCGAAAGAGCAGGATGGACCCGCAGCAAAGATACCAAAGCAGCAGACAGGAGCAAAGGAAGCTCTGAATCAATAGTAGGCTTATCATAATGTGTAGCTGATATCGAGGAAACATACTGATCAAGTAGTCCTTCTAAAAATCTTTTGGGGTTTCTTAGAGGGAACTTGGGATCCTTTAGAAATAGTCTTACATATATTCCTCCAACCTACATAATTAATACCACAGTTTGTCAATATTAAAAAGCCTTCTTTTTAACTCAAAAAAGTAGGGATATAATAAATGGTAAACCTGTGGCTCATCTCTCATTTCTTGCTGCGCAGATGCTTGCTCTGGTATATCCCAATCAATAATGCGTCCTTTTACTTGTTCATTGTAAAGGTCTGAAGCCATAGTTGCCAACTGAGCGGAAAGGGAAGCAGCCATTGCTGGAGTCCATACTAGTTCCGGTGTTTCAGTTGTCTGGTCAAGAGAAGAAACGACAGCTTCACCAGGTCCATCCCTAATAGCTGACACCAAGCCATCAGGTAGAAACCTTGCTAGTGTTATAGCGACCCTTGGTCCATGCATTGGTTGCCCCAAAAGCTTTCCCAACAAGGATGCAGCAGATGCCCTTTGCTGTAACGGTATTTCTTCTGCACAGCATAGAACTTGGTTAGATTCAACCACACTACAGGAAGACGGATCATGTGCTTTTCCACATTATGCACTAATAAGCAAAGAAATACAAATCAAAACCAAAATGTCAAAACATTGGAAAAATAAATCAGAGCAGTAACTAAAAGCTATCATTTTTCAAGCAAACATTATAGGAACAAAAGGAAAAAGAAAGAAACTAGGAGACAATGACGAATTACCAATATTGCTAAAGTACAGGTTTGAAGGACTGAAACCCAAGTTTTTTATATTTACTCAAACAGTGTTTTCAGGTGGATATATGGTGTAGGTAAAATGAGCTTAATAGTGCACACTGCAAACAATCAAAATGAAAAACAATTCAAGTAAAAGAGAGTTCCTAGTTGCCACCATCATTTCGGACAAAAAAAGGTACAACAGACACTGGCCAGTTTTTCTGAGGTAAGCACAAATAACTATGATAAATTGAAAATAGATTAAAAAATGCAAAGATATCACGCCAAGATACAAAGCTTCAACACGGACAAAACCGAAAAAATCGAAAGAGAACCTAATGCTTCAATACGATGATAAGGACATTTATAAGTTTAGACACAGCAGAAAAAGATGAAGATAGGGATTATTATCACAAGTTACATAGGAAAGTTTTTGGCTGCAAATATGATGTTTTCTAGCTTTTCACTCAGTATTTACTGGTACTTTGCAAGCAATTTTGATGGTTTAAGTTTCCTTGCAAAGTTCCTTGTAAAAGAAAGGATAGACCCAGATTATAAGTTGCAATTACCAAGTAGGTAAACATACATCCAAGAATGCAATGCATGGTCATCAAATCGAAATACAGAATGAGGCATGGCAGAATCGCTAAGAGATAAAGAGGGTGTGTATGTGTGCACGCCTTACTTATCAGGGAGCCCGCCTAGGCTTAAGGCTGACCGCCTCAAACTTGGTGCCTAGCCCCAAAGGAGACCTATCGGGTCGCCTAAGACGATATAGGCCCAAATTAAGCCACTTAAAAGGTAATTCAGCATAAGTTGGTCTAGATTTGGTCATATTAGATTGAGTTGAGTCATTTTATGGTTGAAATTGGTCTGATTAAGCCCAAATCAAGTCAAATTTGGGTAAATTAGGTTTAATTTGGGAAAAAAGTCCCGATTTGGGTAAAATAGGTTTGATTTGGCGAAATTAGGTAAGATTTGGCCACATTAGGCCTCATTTTGATCAAATTAGGGAAAATTAGAGGTAGTTAGGTTTAATTAGCTCATGTTACGCAAAATGAGGTTTGATTTAGGCCAAGTAATGTCAAATTTGGGCAAATGATGTCTAATTTGGGGAAAACGAGTTTGATTTGGGGAAATAGGCATGATATGGGGAGGTTAGGTCTAACTTAGCCAAATCAGGTCTCATTTAGGTTAATATCAGGAAATTTTGGTGGTTAGGTCTGATTAGGTCGTGTTACGTAATATTAGGTTAAATTTGAACCAAATCATGGCAAATTTGGGACGATTAGGTCTGATTTGGTAAAACAGGTCTGATTTGGGGGGAAATACGTCTGATTTGGGGAGATTAGGTCTGATTTGGCCATACTAGGTCGCATTTGAATCAATATAAGGAAAATTTTGGTAAGTTAGGTCTTTTGCGTCATTTTCTACATAAGTAGCTCTAATGTATGCCAAATTAGGGCATACTACGTCAAATTAGATCAAATTTCAATAAAGTTAGTTCAAACTAGGGCCAATTAAGGTATGTTAGGTGTGATTTAACCTATATACCATGTAATTATATGTAATAAAGTCATAATTATACATTTATAAATATGAAACTATGAATGTAAACATCTGAATATTAACGTTATTCAAAAAAATGTCTCGAAACGCTAGGGTGCCCGTCTAGGCGCCTAGGCACCCCCTCAGGAATGCCTAGTGTCTGGACGCTTTAACAACTTGGTGAGCGAGCCTGTGTCGTGGTGGTGGTCATAGTGGGTCACTCAACTAGGCTAGGCCCAAAATTAACAGCATCATGGCAGGAACGCAGTCGACATTGGTTGAAATGTTGCTAATAATGTTGATATTATAGCCCATGTAGCATCCATTTAAGGCAGTTGACTAGATGTCAGCCCAGAAAGTACTGTTAGCCAGCCATGTGGTTGACACCTCATTATGTACTTGAGTAATCTGTGGGCTTCTTCTGTAGCAACGGTGGACGCTTAAGAGAGATAGGAGATCATTATTGAGCTTGAGGTAAACTGTTTCCCTTTAAGCTAAAATATAGTAGATCAACACACACTCTACTATATCAATTACTTGTGATCAGATCTAACACAAGTTCACCTCTTTCATCTCACTACCCTGCTATACTCCAGTTTTTATAGCTTTAAAACTTAATACTACTATTATTTGTGTAAGTCTACAGCAGCAGTCATCAAATCAGTATTAGATCCAAGATCCGACAACTTTGGTGAAAAGGTATGATTCACTAAGATTTCTAATAGAGAGAAAAATAAGTTACTGAACAACTTTGCTAGAAGAACGAGATGACAGAAGTACCACCTTGAAGAGGCAAGAGAAGTTCAAGTATGTAGACAGCTCCTCCATGCTTGGCTGCAGCCCAAGCAAGTTCCGGAGTGCTTGCCAGGGAGTATAGAACATGTAGTGCCCCTTCCCTACACTGCGGAGCTGAGTGAAGCATTTGTAATAGGAGAATAAGGTTTTTCTGATCTGTTACCATAGCCTCCAGGCATGGGGCATACACAGTCAACAGAGCAAGCACACCCAAACAAAGTTGTGGGATGTCAGTTCCAGCTGGAAATTTTACGGTAAAACATTCAAAAAGAGGGGCGAGTTGCTGACTAGCAGAAAATATAGCAGCAAGGTTCGGTTTGCTAATCAATATATTCTGCAAAAAAAATAAAAAAATCAGTGAGGTCTCATGAAATAGATGGAATTTATATTAAAACAGTTTACCTGTAGAGAATTCAAACCCATCTGAAGCTTCTTAACCAAGTCAAAATCTCTTGGACAGGCTTCCTCTTCAGAAGGAGATTCCAAGCAATTGTTATTCAAGCTTTCATCAGTAGCAACATTATCTTGATCAGATTGTTGATCATTGGCCTCTGACGTAACGTTTTTAGCATCAGATCGATCTAACTCCATAGAACTCAATTCGTGTACAATGCCAGAGATGAACTCAAGAAGAGCAACACAAAATACTTCTGGCTCAGTTATCTCAAAGTCCGGTTGATTATTGTATATCCTTAGGTATACATGGCCAACATTAAGTTCTGTGGACAAGGCTTGATAGCTGAATATCTGAGACTCTTGCATATCATATGAACCATCTGGTCCTTGACTAGATCGTTGTTGATCAACAAACTTAAGAAGCTCTGCTCGAGTAGAGGAATTCCAGATAATCTGTATTCATAAAGTGAGTTTGCAAACCATGGTTTTTATGTATTCATATCATTAGCGGTGTATACATCAACTATAGATCACAACTCATAAAGAAATGTCTAACATAAACGCCTACAATAACTATCTACAGATAGGAAGTCGCATTTCAATTGCAGTATTATACTTCTGGCATTTTCAACCACCAAGTTCGCAAGAATAGCAATGCAACAGGTTGCCAATATATACAGATCATGTAAAACAAACAAAGAATAATAAAAAGATCAAGTTTGTTTAAATACAAACCACAGTGGTCAAGAGAGCAGTTAAGAATGTAGTCAGAAATCTATATGTAGGAGGAATATAGCTGAAATTAAACAGTTCAAAGAATCGCTAAATTTTGAACATCGAGGCCTAATTACGTCAAAGTGGTATTACTTTCAGATTCCACCATGTCGACCTAAATTAAACCAAACATGTGGACCAAAATGTCAACTAAATTGTCCCATCGTAATAGCTTTTTCTTCATAGTCACAACAACCATAAAAAGGTTATCGAGATAACTTAGATAGCAAACAATCAATTTGTTTTATGCTTGGAAGATCCATAGTAGATGTTATTTTTCTAATCAGGAGGCTTATAGAAGAAGTATATACAAGAGAGATCTTCATACGGTTTTCATAGATTTGTATATGTTTATGACCTAGTATCAAGGAAATAGCTTTGTGAGTTTTTGAGAAAAAAACTGTCAATGCAATAAAGACGTGTATTACAGCTCTATGGTAAGTATGAGGACACCTAGAGGAGACACCACGGTTTCCTATTACAGTTGATGTACATCAAGGATTTCTTGGCCCATATTTAACTTTTCTTGTTATGGATGACTAGACAAAACATGTGCAGGACGACATTCTTGGTGTGCATTATTTGCTAATGATATTGTGATGATTGATCAAACTAAAGAAAGATCGAGCTACGAAGTTGGACTCAGGAAAACAAATGTGTTAGATATATGAATAGCAACTTGAGCCAGTCTAGAATTGTAAATGGTGGTGCCAGTTTGGGTGATGTGTATGTACCGAAATATAGTAAGTTTTGTTACTTGGGTTAAGATATTCATATGGGTGGGGTGAGTGCTAGGAAAAGCTATATGTGTCGTCTAAGACGGCTCGGACATGTGCAATGCAGGAAGACAAATGCACCTTTTTGAAGAAATGTAATTAAGTCAATTAGAGTTTCAAAGAGAAAAGGCATGGCTAAAATAACTTGGGTAGAGCTTATAAGGAGACATTTAGAATCTTTACAACTTGATGAGAAATTCACTCATAACAGAGCTGAATGAGATTCATGTAGCTGACCGCAATATGGTTTGGATTGAGGCTTAGATGATGTCGATGATGATGATGGGGGTGATGTCAAAACTTTGACAATGTCAAGAAATTTTTAGATTATGAGCTACAATATGAGGAAGAGAGAGATCTTGAATCTAGACCTACATGCTATAAAATTTTGTATTAAGTAAAACTAATAACTGGTAGATTGGCCCAGTACAAGAATATTTTCCACTATTAAAGTCTTATACGGATGTCGCTATCCCAATTTCCATAATCCATACTTCTCTGATATCTTTATATTTTGCAATTATCTTGACGGATGAACACAAATTGTTTTTGCAATAATTTACTGAAAGTCTGTATGGATAGTCGCAAATGCCTGGTGATTCAGTTATCCATCATGAAATTGTACCACGAATGTGATAAACTTGTTGATGGCCGACAGACACACTTAAAAAGCACACATTATTCTTTTGAGTTTATGCATCAATTTTCTTGGATTTGACATTTTATTTTTTTAATAACAAATTGCTATTTATCAATGTATAATTTAGAAGACGAAAAAGCTATAAATTTTTAAAAGCCTACTTTATAGCATGATATATTTGGTAAGAACAAAACAATATCAGACATGCATGCAAATATATATCAGACATGCATGCAAACAATATCAGTCGCATATCGCATATCAAGTTGTTGATATCCTTACTAACTACTTCCTCCTACTCTAGTGCAGTACAAGAGTAACAATTTGGGATATGCGGCGTGCACTTTCCAACTTGAGGGTGGTGTTGGCATAAAGGGGTATTTAGTTTATGGGTTCGGCCCACTTACACCGCTCTAATATTCGTATTTCACTTATGTGATGAGCCATTTATCACTTATGGATCCATGTAAACCCTTTATACTCCTAAATATAGGAGATCATGTAACTACTTATAGATGAGAGGAGGTTTAGTTTAGTCAAATTAAAATCAACACTTTCCTATTGTCTAATATGGATGAAAAAAAAATTGGAAGATCAGTAGGGGGTGACCCTATTGCCCCAATAACCATACAAACCCTGGGATGTATGATGGCGATATCAAGGATCTTAATCTTAGGGTCTAAACCTAGGTCACTTCATCAGCAGCCCTTTAGCTGAATCACCCGATCAACCCTGCCCAGTTAATATGGATGAACTTAGTACCATGCCCTCTAATAGAAATTGCATTCTACAATTTAAGCCATTCTTGCATAATCATTTTCACACAGAATCTTGGCAAGATGAAATGTTTCTCTAAAGTTGAAGTACCAAATCTTCTTGGTGCATTATTCAATTTCAAACAGCTATACCCTTGATTGATTGAGTGAAGTTGGCATACCCAAAGCAAATGTAGCAACACTTGTATAGATCTACATACTAAGATGAAAGTTAAATGTGGACAATCATATCCTGATCATGTTCGATACATGAAAGTTGAGCGTAGCTAGATAAGCATAGTTAGTCACATCCATTAGTTCATGGATTTCATGTGTGGCCAATTAGCATCTTGTGATTCATATCCTACAACCACTGAAAGGACCATCAGCCATCAAGATGTGGTTTTCTACATAACAATCATGATCACAAGATCTAGGGGATCACTAACACCCACTAGATGACTGGGGCAGTGGAGATATAATCACAAATAAATAGGCGAACTACTGCATGGTACAGCACATTTATTGGTAGCAATTAAGGATCATCGTCACAAAAGAGTAGGAACGAAAATGTGGTAGCACTATTAAGTGCTGATTAAAATGACAATTAGTGGGCCATACTACATTTTAGAGTTAATAGGCTAGACATTATATGAGTACATGTGTGTACATAACTTCCTCGCCGAGCTTGGAAATGCCCAGCATGTTGCTTTGGAGGTGTTCCATGAAAATAGAGAAGCCACCTATACTGCTAGAAATCCTATATGTCAAAGTGAATCAAGCACATCGAAGCTGACTACCATTTTAATCCTGGTAATCAAAAACTCATGCGAATTATGACGAAAGCCAAAATTTACTAAGATCTGACTAAGCTCGTCGAACCAAGCACGAGGACTTTGTTTGAGGCCGTAGAAACCAGATCAGAAAAAAGAGAGATTCTAATTGTAAGATTCCAATTCGTTATGTATGGATGGTGAGACTGAATTTTTGTTTCCTCCTTTAATTATATTCATAGTACTTTATGATAATATATCTAAACATACATTGACAAGAGATCCAACTATCTTACTAATAGAAACAATGCATGAAGCAGAGGAAGGATGCTTAACAATTCTAACACTTATATAAATATTAGGAGTGTTGCTGTGATAATATAGAACTGAATAAGTTGAAGCTTAAATTAATAATATAGAAAACAGCCTTACTTCTGGGGATTCCAAATTTGTATTCAAACTTGAAAGGAAATCTTTCAACAGTTGACGCTTCAGCATATTCGCTAGTTTAGGAGTAAGTAAGGCTCTAAGTGAATTTGCTGCAGCTTGATTATAAGGAGTCAGAATTTCATCATTAAGACCACTTATAGAAGCCAGTGCCTGAGATGCATGCACAGCGTGCAGATTTTTTGTAATTTGCACGTTAGAACCAACACCATGTGCCTCGGTTATATCAGTTTCTTCGGCTGTAGCATCATATTGAAGTAACAAGGGTAGAAGATACCTGAAAAGACTAATTGTTTCAGCATACAAGCGAGATACTGACATAACTGAACTAATATGAAAAAGACCTAAAGAAGCCATTTCTAAATCTGTAATAGTCTCATTTTAAACATATAAACAGATCCAACAGATGAACAAGCATACAATCATAATTCATAAGTGGCACGAGAAATTAGTGAGGTTTTGAAGAATGTATGAAAATTTGGATTTCGTCTACACTTATTATATCAAGGGCCTGTATACAGAATGTACACACACAAAAACAAAGTTTGTGCCCCCAAAAATCATGAGTATGTCACCGCACTACCCTTGCAAACAACTCACACAAAAGTAAAACACTTTTTTGAAAATAGCTTTCTTATTTATGTATCACTTTCAGTGTTTCAAAAAGCGGTATGCGTTATGCGTTCGGAGAGGTCACCTTGTAGAGTATATGCGGTATGCGGGAGTATATGCGGTTTTGGATTTTTTTAATTAATTATTATATATATATATATATATTAATCATGATTTACATATTTAATTTGTGCAATTGTGTATCTAAATAGTACAATTACAAGAATAATGGATGCAATTATGCAAATATGCAATCATCACAACTTAAATAAATACAAACATGCACTATAATCTAAATTTAAACAAATATAAATGAATGTAAATGTATAAAAGAAGAAATCAGAATATCTCTAACTAAAAATCAGGGTATAATCGGCCTTGTATGCGGCCGTACAACCGATTATGCGGCTTGGACCGCTTTTTGGACCGATTTTCATTATGCGTTTTTTTGGAGGTCCGCACCTTGTATGCGGGCGCATACACCGATTTTTAAAACACTGATCACTTTACTATTTTGTTTCATGTTGGGTCAGTTATGTAACATGTTCCCACCCTATATAATAAAGGAGAACCCACTCTAATCCGGTATCACTTTGAACCAAATACACTCACATGGTATCAGAGCACATCCGGTTATTGTAACCCTAGTCGTCGTCCTCCTAGTCGCCGCCGCCCTCTATCTTCCTCATCCCTATCTGTAAGCACCGCCCGGCACCACTGTCGCCATTGTTGGTGTCGGTTCTCACCGGGCCAGTCCTCCTATATCTCCGTTAGAGCACGGTGGCCACTTGAAGAAGAGGAGGTGAAAACCCTCATTCTATCCCGTAGAGAGGAGCAACTTCCTTCTCATCTCCTTTCCTCTCCACGTAGTCCCCGTACGTGGATCAGTGCCTAAGTCTTTAGAGATTGTTGATGTGTCAGATTCGCATCTTCATTTGACAAGTGACGGTGCTAATTCTTGTCACCCCCCAGCATAGTTTTAAAAAGCGGTATGTGTTATGCGTGTGGAGAGGTCACCTTATGGAGTACATGCGGTATGCGGGAGTATATGTGGTTTTGAATTTTGTTAAATAATTAATTAGTATATATAAAGTAATCACACAATTGCATATTATTTTGTGCATTACGTATTTAGACCCTAAAATTTGAGATATAGTTAAATATAAAGTTTCAATGAAAAGTAAAGTATCATTCAGAAGGCATTCTAGAATAATTTAAACATAAACTCCAATGAAGCATGCACAAAATGATTCAACACAAGAACATAACAATCAATACTAACCAAATAATACAAAAAATGCATGCATGTCCTACAGAGCCAAAATAACAAACATTAAATAAGCATGTGTCTCGTTTACAAAACATACAACGAAATAGTACATCAAGAACATGTTACCAATAAAAATATAATCTAGTTTGGGTCGAGCTAACAAATGTACATCCAAAAATCGCCGACTAATCGGCCTTATAAGCGGGTAAGTATATGCGGTCTGTGTGGCCTTTTTTTGAAACACTGCCCCCCAACGCTAACATTAAATAAGCATGTGTCTCGTTTACAAAACATACAACGAAATAGTACATCAAGAAAATGTTACCAATAAAAATATAATCTAGTTTGGGTCGAGATAACAAATGTACATCCAAAAATCGCCGACTAATCGGCCTTATAAGCGGGTAAGTATATGCGGTCTGTGTGGCCTTTTTTTGAAACACTGCCCCCCCAACGCTTCTTCCTTGGGTCATCCTTCTCTCCAGTGCGTCTTCCCGAAGTCTTTTATCTATTTGACGAAGCGAATTCCCATCGATCTATGTCAGGCGCCAACAAACACAATGTGTTCTCCAGACAACATGGTGTGTTACTGTCCAGGGTTTGCTCTGACGGCGCAGATCTCCACTTTGATCGCATGTTACACGCAAGGAACGAGGTATCCGATTTCGATGCCTTTTCGACATCATGGAAACCAAAAAAAATTAAAATTTCGACAAAAAATTCATTAGATGCGACCATGCCCGTTTCGACGCCAAAATGAGCGAATTAATTTATGAAATTTTACAGGCGTGATCTCTACACCTAAATGCATCGTTTTATGCAATAAAATTTGATATGGATATAGGTGGGGGTCCTTGATGTGGGAGATAAGTGAACTTTACTGTTTCCTGGAAAAATTTCAAAACTGGGCAAAAAAATTTGTTAATTTTGACATGGCAGTACAGCTACATGATTTCGTAGCAGATGGCGTCGAAATCAAAATTTCAAGCGACATTTCGCCGATTTCGTGGAAACTTCATTCCTTGGTTACATGGCGTGTCACAGCTGTTGAAGTTTATGCCTCCGACAGAGTACACGATGTGTCTCATCCTTTGACACGGCGTATTGACAATCACAGGAGTTTACGCCTCTGACGACATACATGGCGTGTCTTCGGCCTACACAACGTATGCAAGTGAGTCAGAAGTTATGTCTTCCATCATCTTCAACTAACACAATGTGTCTGGAGTCCAACACGGCGTGTCAAAGATAGTCAGAAAGTCCGACTTCCGTCTCCGCCAACTAACACGATGTGTTCAATGTACAACACAACGTGTTGCCATACATGTCGTGTTAAGTCCTCTACACGGTGTGTTACTTGTTATGTTGGTTGCAGTTATCTTGATCCAATCCCAAGATGGGAGATGAAAAGTAAGTTGCTTCCGCTACGATTGTCTACAACGATGAATCCCATATAACATTAGTGACGTTCAACTCACATAATTATCTTCTCTGGATGAATGTTATTTACATTATTCTTGAATCTCAAGAAAAGGTGGATCTTACTGAATCGGAACCTCCTGATGAAAGTAGCAAAGACTGTCCTACTTGACGAAAGAACAATGGCCTGGTGAAGTCCTGGTTATGGAATAGCATGGAGCCCCAAATTGCTTCCAGATTTAAGTTCTATTCTACAGCCAAACAAATCTGGGAAGCTGCAAAGAAACACTTCTTTCAGGAGAAGAATGCTCTCCGTCTTTATATTGTTTATGACTGACTCTTTGCAGAAAGACAAAATAGTCGCTCTCTAGAGGATTATTCTGGTACCATACAACCCATTTCTCAGGAACTTGGTTTCTACTAGCCACTTAAATTGATGATCGGATGAAAGATCGAGATGATCTACTAATCGCAAGGTTTCTTTCCGGCTTAAATCTTGTCTATGCTTCATATTCTTGCCATAGACAAACTACCAAGCCTTGAAGAAGCCTTTGTGAGAATTCAACAGTCTTCATTTGAGTCTATTTATGCTACACCAGGAGAACAAAGCTCTGAGAATCATGTCTCTTATTATTTTTGCCAAAGGAACTGGATGAAATACCAGTCGGGGACGAGGCAATCGTCCTAGAGACAAATGTACTTTCTATGGAAAACTTGAACATATAGAAGAAAATTGTTATTCTAAACATGGTCGACACCCTGTTGGTATTACACATTATACGGCTACTTCGTCAGGAGCATCTGCATCTAGAGCTTATGAACAGGTGCAATCAAATGTCACGATCTCCAAGGAGGAGTATGAGTGTCTTCTTCAGGCTGCCTAGCAAGCTTCCTAGGCTCCTCCTTCAATCTGGTTTCAGATACAGGTAATCAGGGGACTTGGCTTGTTGCCTCTCATCCACCCTCTACATGGGTGGTGGATTCTGAGGCCTCCCAACATATGACGAGTATACGATCTATGCTTCTCTCTTCTGACTCATATATCCCACATTCATTTGTGACACTTGCTGACGGATCTAGCAGGAGAGTCCAGACTTGTGGGACTATACAAGCATCATCTGATTTGACTTTATAGTTTGTACATTATCTACCAGACTTTCCTTTTAACTTAATGTTTGTGGCTAAGCTGGTTGATTCTTTGAAATGGTTGGTAATATATGGAGACTCTTTCTTTGTGTTATAGGATCCCAGGAGTTGGAAGACAATTGGTGGGGGATCTAGGAAAGATGATCTCTACTTCTTTGACGGTAGTCGCCCAGCTCGCCAGATTCCATCTACCACATCTATCGTTTTCAGCTACTCTCCCTTATAATGGCATTGTCGCTATGGGCATCCATCCTTGTAGAGTCTTCAAAAGCTTGTTCACATCTTAGCATCAATGACATTGTTAGTGTCTCAGTAATGTCAACTAGGCAAGCATCATCACATTTCTTTTTCGAGTCGCACTGTGAAACGCTCTAAGCGTCCTTTTGACCTTATTCACAGTGATGTTTGGGGTCATGTCAAAGAGACAAGTTATAATGGCTTTCAATATTTTCTTTTTCATTGATGATTTTCTCCCGCATGACGGGTGTACTTAAGTCTTGGGATGAAGTTTTTTTTGTCATTCAAACTTTTCATCAGTTAATAAAAATTCAATTTGATGCTCATATAAAGATTCTTCATACTAATAATGCGCTCGAATATGTTCAAAAGGTTGTTTCTATTTTTTGTAATTATGTTGGCATGATTCACCAGACGACTTGTCCTCATACACCTAACACAGAATGGGGTTGTTGAGCGCAAAAACTGTCATTTACTAGATGTAGCTCGTATGCTACTCTTTCAGATGTATGTGCCAAAGAAATATTGGTCTAATGCTTTTCTTACTGCATGTTTTTTATTAATAGTCAGTCGTCTTCCGTCTTACATGGGGCTACCCCTTTATCTTTGTTGCCACTTGACAAGCAACCTTCACGTATTCCTCTTCGTGTGTTTAGTTGCATTGTATTTGTTCATGTGTTTGATAAACGTGTTGACAAGTTGTCTCCTCGCGCAGTTTGCACCACCTTTTTGGGATACTCTCCCACACAGAAGGGATACAGATGTTATTGCCCTCGTCTTTGTCGTCTTTTTGTGCCGGCTGACGTTACTTTCATGAGTCTACTTCGTTCTTTAATGGCTCTGTTCAGAGTGAGGGGGAGCACAATCCTGAGAGTGACTACATCTTTGAGCATGAGAGAGAGCCACCCCTTCTTGTGCCATGTGATGAGAACGTGCTAGATACCACCCCCACTTCACCACCACCACCTACACCTCAACTTATTCAACCTCTTCCACTAGTTTACTCCAGTCGAGTAGGGCATCACCAAGAGTATGTAGGTCCAGCAGATTGCCCCCTCGTCGGCCGACACTCCTGAGCTAATTGTCCCTACTGAAAGTTCTCTTGATGCTTCAGTTTCATATTTGCAACTTTCAGTTGTTGCTCGTAAAGGTGTTCCTTCTTGCACTATATGTCATCCATTGGGAATGTTTATTGCTTGTCTCATCTGTCACTAGCAGCCCGCACGTTTGCTCTTCAGCGTGATTCTATAGTTGTTCCTCGCTCCTATACAGAAGCATCCCGACATGATGGTTGTATCCAGGCTATAAACAGTGAGATGGAAGCACTTCATGAGAACTCTACCTGGTACTTGGTGGATCTTCCTCCTAGCAAGTTTGTTGTAGGTTGTCGTTGGGTTTATACTGTGAAACAGAAACCAGATGGGTCTATTGATCGCTTAAAAGCTTATTTGGTTGCAAAGGGGTACACTCAGACACATGGCGTAGACTTCCTTGAGACTTCCTCTCTGGTCGCTCGGCTCAATTCTATGTAGATCCTTATCTCTATTGCTACTCATTTTGATTGGCCTCTTCATTGGTTGGACATCAAAAATGTTTTTCGTCAAGGTGATCTACTTGAGGAAGTATACATGGAGCAACCTCTTGGGTATGTTGCTCAGGGGGAGTGTCAGAAGGTTTGTAAGTTGAAGGAAATCCTTGTATGGTGTGAAGCAGTCACCGCGGGCATGGTTCACCCGGTCCTACAGATCATTCCTTATATGAGTATAAGACTTCAAGTGGCACTATTATTCTAGTTGTTTATGTAGATGATATTGTCATCACAGATGATGACTCTACTGGCATTTTACAGCTCAAGGAGTGGCCACAAACACAATTCCAGACATAAGATTTCGGCAATCTCCGTTTTTTCCTTGGAATAGAAGTTCTACATTCCAAGAAGGGCACAAACCTCTCTCAACGGAAGTATGTTCTAGACCTTCTTGTAGAGACATGCATAATACAATAACCAGTCTCCACGCCTATGGATTATCATATCAAGGCATCTATTTCTGATGACAGTGATTTTTCTGATCCAGCAAAGTATAGAAGGATTGTACAGAAACTGATTTACTTGACAGTTACTCGTCCTGATATCTCATGTGTTGTAGGAGTTGTTAGTCAATTCATGAGTGCGCCCAAGATGTCACACTGGATGGTAGTCACCCGGATTCTACTTTATGTTAAAGGACCGCCAGGGAAGAGCCTTACTTTTTGGGTGAACCTAACTCATCGTATTACTATTTTTGTTTTGAAATGTACAAGTAAGGCACTCATATGGAACAACCTCCATAAGAGTGTTGCCCAAAAGAAAGAAAACTGTACAGGTGGCCAAGGCCACAGAACAAAGAAAAGAGAAAACTATAGAGAAAGAGAGGCTTTAACATCACTAATGATGCAAAGCCAAAGATTAAGCTCATCTCTTTCAAATTTCTATGTACTCTGTCATTTCTCTCCCTCCAAAGCCAATGTAAAACTGCAATACTAGCCAGCCTGCTCTCCTTGTCGGTGAAAGCACAAAGATCCTCAACACCAGCAGGAATCGATTTGCTGAAGTGAGACTTGAAAAACTTCCAAACCGAAGTCGAAAAGGAGCAACTGAAAAGAATATGTGCCACGTCTTCTTCTTCACTCCTACAGAGGGGACATCTCGAGGCCAGACTGATCCCCAAGCGTTTGATATAACTCGAAGTAAGCAATCTGACATGGCCAGCGTTCCACGCTGTAATGAGAAACCTCCTAGATCCCCCTTAGAGTCCCAAAGCCACTGGAAGAAAGGCACAACCTCGGACTTAGCTCTGATAGTCTCAAGGAAGTCTCTAAAACCTGCATGAGGTATATTTCCGAAAAGAAACTCATCCGTCCCTCCAGTAGGGGCAGGTAGATTCTCCAAAATCGAAATCATCTTAGAATGCAGCCTCGTCTCCTCAAAGAACCAGTTTTGATTTCTAATGAACATACTGACCTTGGCGTCAGTACTAATACCCAGCTGAATGAAGCATTGAGAACCAAGAACATCTGCCAAGAAATTAGCACCAAGAAGCCATGGATCCCACCAAACAGAAAAAGAGGATCCATCTCCAATGACAATCCTCAGATGAGCTTTCAGATTGTCCCTTGAGGAAAGAAGCTTCCTAAAAAGCCAAGAGAACGTATCACTAATGCTAACAGACCAAAAGGAAGAGTTAGTGAAATACTTTTCATGGATCCATTTGATCCAAAGACAATCCTTCTTGAGCGCTAAGTTCCAGCTGTTGAACATCACAGAAGCTTTAATGGTCTCCCTAATATTTTTCAGACCCAAACCACCTTCCTTTTTCTGTTTGATAATGTTACTCCATTTGACCAAGTGAACATGATTATTGGAGTCAGATTTACCCCAAATAAAATCCCTACATAATTTGTCAATCTCCTCGCAAACAGCAGCAGGAAGAGGTAGAGACGACGTCCAGAATTGATAGATAGACGAAAGAGTGGATTGAACAAGCTCCACTCTACCCGCCATAGAGAGTTGCCTAGCCTTCCAACCCTCCAATCTTCTTTTAATCTTATCTAACAGGGGAGCACAATGCGCTTTGGTCAGCTTACCAATAAAGAGAGGTAAACTGAGATACCTCATCGGTAAAGTGGCTTCAGGAATACCCAAGATATTACTGATCATGTCCTTGTCAGCGTTCGCACTAAAAATGATAGCACTCTTCTCAACATTGATCTTTAGCCCAGTAGACGCATAAAGAAGATCCATAACTCCCTTGATGGCTTGAGCACTTTGCTCATTAGCTTCTGAGAAGACAAGCAAATCATCCGCGAAGATGAGATGGGAAACAGAGCAAGAAGCAGAAGCTTTGAGAGGGAAAAGGTTACCTTCTGCCACCTCTTTGTCAAAAAGAATAGAAACCACTTGAATGACAAGCACAAAAATATAAGGAGCCAAGGAGTCTCCCTGACGAACCCCATTGCTAGGTCTGAACGATTCACTAGCCTCTCCATTAATCAGCACCTCATAGGAAATCGTGTCAAAGATTTCTTTAAGCCAGATGATCCAACACTGGGGAAACTGCATGATCTTTAAAATACTAAAGATAGAATCCCAAGCAACCGAATCATACGCTTGGGAAATATCAAATTTCAAGCACATCTTTGGGGGGGGGGGGGGGCTTTCCTATTAAAATCATGAATTTGTTCATTAGAAAAGAGGACAGCATCCTTGATGCTTCTGCCAGGAACAAAGGTGCATTGACTCTTGCTAATAATAGAAGGACAAGACAAAGTCTATTGGCTAGAAGCTTTGAGATGACTTTGAAGAACACATTACAGAGGGCAATAGGCCTAAGATTCTTAAGCTCTGACGAATCCTTAGCTTTGGGAATGAGAGTGATAAAGGTTCTGTTAGCCTCCTTGAGAAGACGACCAGTGCTAAAGAAACTAAGCACGGCTTCCATCACATCCTTGCAAATAACATTCCAAGAGAACTTGAAGAATTTACCATTCATCCCATCAAGCCCGGGACATTTGTCAGGATTCAGATTAGAAATGACGTCAATAACTTCCTTGGGAGAGAAGACTCTGTCAAGGCATATCCTGTCCACATCTGTAAGCTTTGGAAACACATATCTATGTAAGATATTCAAATCAACAGTGAAGCCATTATTAAAGAGATCACGATAATACTTCAAAATATGATTTTTGATGGCACCAATATGAGTTGAAACGACGCCATCAATAACAAGAGCCTTGATATGATTGAAATTCCTTCTAACCTTGACAGTAGAGTAGAAAAATTTGGAATTAGTATCACCTTCCTTAAGCCAAGAAATTCTCGACTTCTGCCTAAAAAACGACTCCTCATGCACTCTAGCGACAGCCGCTTCCTTCCTTCTCTCAATAGCTTCAGTCTGAAACAAGATATTAGTGGGATCATTATCAAGTCTCATTTGAGCTTCAATAGCCAGCAGCTCGAGATTTTTCGCCACATCTGAGAAGTTCCCAACAGAATCTCTATTCCAAGAAGAAAGAGAAAGACGAAGACTCCTGAACTTCGAGTAGAGTTTGTAAATAGGAAACCCAGGCACATCAGTATCCCAACTTTTCCTAACAACATCCAGAAAATCCGCCTTATCAGTCCAGGCATTGATAAAACGAAAAGGAATGACCGCCTTGATCCTTTAAACTCATTAAAAGCAGACATAAACTCAGCATTATAAAGGATCCTGTCAATATAAGAAGTTATAAAAGCATCACCACTTTGATGGTTGTCCCACGAAAAGAGAGGACCATTTAGACAAAGCTCAAAAAGCCCAGAAATTAACATACAGCTGTTGAAATCCTCCATGGATTTACTAGAAGGCGGATCCTTGCCAATTCTTTCATCAATCCTCCTCACAGAGTTGAAGTCACCAAGAATCACCCAAGGACCAACCAGAGTAGAATTAATATCAATAATTTCCTCCCAGAGACGAACCCTATCATTATCGGGGTTATGTCCATAAACCGCAGTAACAAAAAGAGCCCTACTATCAAAAAGAACTTCCATATGCACAGATTGATCAGTCTCCCTGATCTTCCTAACCTGACAATCAGTATCTCTCCAGAGAATCAAGACTCTGCCTCGAACATGTGAGTCATGATTAGAGCACCAACTATAACCAAGAAAAAACTTCTTAACAAGCTTACCAAGCTTCCTACTTCTGACTTTAGTCTCATTCAGCAAAATCAACTGTGGTCTGAAATCTCTTATTTTATTGTGAACTGCCAGGGCTTTAAGGTTAAGTCCCCTGACATTCCACGAAAGCAAACTGAATGAGCTATCCATTTACACTGCTTGAAACCAGTACTTCACTGGAGTGAGACAACGCCCTCTCTCCTTCATTGATGACCAGGTTGTCAAATTTGTTAGATAACGAAGCTTGAGCAACCTGTCTCGCATCTTTTGTAGAAGTAGGGCCTTTCCTGCCTTTGGCTTTCCCCTTTCTTCTCTTATTTCCCTTCTGAAGTTCAAAACCATCCTCCTCCGTGCTAACACCTTCAACATGTGGTGGAGTCAGTAAATCGACCACAGCTTCCTGACCGTGTCCATCAACTTCTGAGATGTCTGAACTAAACGACACATTCTCTTCAAAGGAATCAGTCGGCACATGGAATTCATCTTCAACTTCATCCAGTACGGAGGAAACAACCAGACTAGGCGGAATTGCTATAGACACCTGTTGTTCCCCTGAGATAACAGCATCGGAACTAGGAACCATTCTCAAGCTACCAGGCCCATCATTACCAGAGGAATTAAGCGGAGCAGACCTCCCTGAGCTCCCCTGTGGAACAGGAAAAACATATGGCTTATCAGGCATTTCATCAATCACCTCTACCTCAGCCCTCGGGGTAACTTTTCGAACCCAGACCCTTCTTTGAAACAGGGGGCTTCGCCTCACAATCATTATGACCATAGAGCTTGCAGACTTGGCAGACTCTAGGCTTCCATTCATACTCGAAGGAGATGGTATGGGCAACTCCCTTGTCACTGACCACTTCGAGCTATGTCGGGAAAGTAGACTCTGCCGGCATCAAAACCTGCAGTCTTGCAAACTCAAGATTCCTAAGCTCGAACGTTGCTTTGTCTACTCGCAGCGGAGTACCAAGGTAAGAGCTGATTCTAGAAAACATCTTCATGTCCCATAGCTCGAGAGGGAGATCATTAACACGAATCCAAACCGGCATATCCGACATTCGAAACCTCTTAAGTACTACGCCAGGCTTCCATTTCATTAGGACCAGAGGTTTGCCTCTCACAAAGTACAGGCCTCCGTCCAACACACTTTCCAGATCTGACTCCTCGGTGAATTTTAGTAGGAAGAAACCCTGCCTGTGGTTCATGACTTCAACTTTCCCTTTCAGTATCCAGATCTGTGAAAGATACCTCTCCAAAATCCCAAGCTGAGGTCTGAAACTGACAATGTAGCCAGCAAGACAATTCTTCCATCTCATAGCATTTCTCTCCGCCTCCTCCCCCGGGTAGACAAGCTTCTGATCCTGGACTATAATGTCCACCTTCTCCAACAAAGTATCATACAGCTTTGGTTTTATTAAATCCGCCCACGACTTCACGCCATTCAAGGATTGAACGTTGACGTCCACAAAACCAAGAGTCGGTTTAGCAGCAGGAACCGGAACCGAGGAGGCAGCTTCAACGGAAGCTCCTGTCTCGACTGATCTAGGGCCGCTCCGCCGGGCATCGTCATTGTCAGGAGGCAGTACCATCGGGAGGCTTTTGGAACCGAGGAGGAGCTTCACATCGTTATAAAGCCTTACTTAATAGGGAAAAATCTCACACATACATCCTTGAAGCTCACTGGGTTCATTGATGTTGATTGGGCAGGTGATGTTGGAGATATACGTTCTACTTCTGGCTATTGTGTGTTTCTTGGATCACACTTGGTGACTTGGAGGAGCAAGAAACAAAATGTGATAGCACAGTCCAGTACAGAGGTTGAATATCGAGCTATGGCACATGCCTCTTGTGAGCTACAGCGGGTTATGTCTGTTTTGTCTAAAATGGGAGTGTTTGTTGAGACACCAATTTTTCTCATGTGTGATAACCATACAGCCATTCATATTGCTAGCAATCCGGTCTTCCATGAGCGGATCAAGCATATTGAAGTGGACTGTCACTTCTTTCAAGAAGATTTAGTGCTCTCCAAGAAGATTCAAACTCCAACACGTGGAACATATCTTCACCAAGCCACTTCCATCTTCAGCTTTCAAATATATGAATCACGAGATGGGCATATGTGTGCTCCAGCTTGAGGGGGAGTTTTAGAAAATAGCTTTCTTATTTATGTATCTCTTTACTATTTCCATTTCCAATTAGGTCTGTTATGTAAATGTTCTCACCTATATAATAAAGGAGAACCCGTTCTAGCCGGATATCCCTTTGACCCAAATATACTCACAACACTAAACCACTCGAAAACCTAGAATAGAAAGTTACTATTAAAATAAATAATGATAAACCTAACAACATGAATCCCAACAAATAAAATCTGTGAGAACATCTCATGTGAATTAAAATTTCCCAAAGACCGGAACATTGAATTTTACGAGTAAAAGTTTTTTTTTAAAATAAAACAGTGATTTGAATATAACAGAAACTTTGCATACGTTCAATCTAGCCATGGATACAAGTAAAACCTGAAATTTCATGATTTAAGAGTGTTCCTTGTTAGAATAATCTGATTCCCTTACCAGTAAAAATTTTGTTAGTCAGCTGTTCTTAAGGAAATGTCCAAAATTTACATTTCTCATAAAACGGATTGAACTATGAACTATCCAAAGGATAGTCATATGCATGTAAACACATACCATATGATGCCAGCCCTGAGTAAAGCATTCTGCATATCCGATGACACAGAAATACGAGCAGCAGTTTGAAGTGCTGCATCGACAGCAGACGGGGCAAGTTCTAGTTCAGTACAGTGAACAATATCTTCAACCAAGCCACCAAACTTGAGAATTTCACATCTTGCATTTTCAAACTGACTTAAAACAGAAAACGTGTGCATGATATTTGTGACAATAATTGCTGATGGGTCATTAGCTGGAGTAGTAGGTTGAACAATGCACATGCAACGAGAGAGAAGTGTTGCTAGAAGCGGAATCCCACCATCTCTCACAAGCTCTTCACCATTCAATGAAGAAGAAGCACAGCTGCAGCCAAAACATAAAACTTTATTAGCATCTTCAAAATAATTTCATGCAGTTCAATCAACAGAATTATAGATTGTAACATAAGAGAAAAGAATCACGTTAGCCAGATAAGCTCCGATGCTGCAACAAGAAGAGGTGCCCTATCAGATGAAAGAAAATTGCTATCGTCCTTGTCCACAGTAACGGCGTTGAGCAACAAAGGATAGCCGGCATATTTGAAAGGCTCCAATATATTTCCATACCGCCTATATAATATACACTGTCCTTTCAGTAATAGCAACAACCTCCATGGTTGCGGACCTTGCAGCCCTTGCATGGTAGCCTGCAGTACAAGGGATGAAATATTTATGACCGTACATGTTTTGTAGACAGTAACTTTTGCTAGTAAACAGAAAGCAATATATAATCACAAGAATGAAGGCTCTAATTTGAGCAAAGTGTTGACTATTTTCATTGTCTCAAAGACTAACAGTTCCTAAGGCCAAACAAATTTGGATTAGAAGGGTCTATCATAAGTCCTACAAGAGGAAGCAAGGTGAGCCCAAAGCATTCATGCAGGTCAGACTTCATTAAGATACACTACTGGGAAAGAACACTAGCATGACTAAAAATGCTATTTGCTTCGAAGTATTTTTTTCTAAAGGAACCAGAAGACAGAAAACCAGACTATATATTGGGTCCTAGGCAGCAATCAGATGAGGATGATTATCTAAAGGGCGAGTTGCAAAACAGTGGACGGATGAGGACTACATTCTTTTGTCAAAGCGACTTGCCACATCTTTCATTTGCCGACAGCCTAATACAAAGCTTGTAAGTTTTACTTAGTGGTGTATGTCGGATGACAGCTTTTTGCTCATGGATCCTGTGCATCTTTCAGCCACCATTTGCTCTCAATCACATGCAAGGTTTACAAGAAACTGTATTCCAGTTTTTCCACGGACTTCAGAGTTTAGAGGAGGTGCCCCGTGCCCGAGTCTGGGTGTCGAGGCTTCCAAGTGTTGAACTACTACTTGTCATCTATATATCTTTGTAAATCTGCAGGTTTGTGATTGTATATGCAACCGTGGTCATTGTTGCTTTGTCTTAAACCATTTCATCTCTAAGCTGTAAAGCAACTTCCACATAACAAATTCGCAATGTACTGTAGTCTATGAGACACGGTAAGAGAATAATATTATAAGGCAGTTGAAGGGATTATTTTCAGTCTGAAGATAATGAGATAGATGAAGGTTTTACGGTAATCTCAATCTCTATAGAGTTACTAAATAAAGCCGCTGAAGAAGAACCTTAGCATCTAAAATAAGATAAAAAGAATATCAAAGACAGATGAATATTTTTCACTAATGAACAAATAACAGGTGAAATATATACACTCATTTAGTTGTAGAGCACCATACATATTATATTCATCAAAGTGACCTAGGTGGCCACTTAAGTGCCCAAGGTTCTGTTTTTTTTTTTTTTTTTTTGTGGGGGGGGGGGGGGGGGGGGCTAATTTAGGCCTCAGATGTCCGGTCAGGCAACTGCAATCAAGCGATCGCGTTTTACCACCTGGCCCGCTTAATGGACCGGTTAAATCTCTTAATTGGCCACTTAATGTGTCATTTTTTGGAAAGTGATGTATAACTATAAATCTAGTTGTGTATGCACTATATATGTGGACTTTAGTAATTCTGCTACAGCTTGATATGTATAACGCATACCTAGGAAGCACAAACACTTGAGTGAAGCCCCCACGTCCGTGTCCAAGACGTATTCGACACTAAGACTTCTAGGACATGCCTCGAAATGTATCAGACACTCCTAAGCCTTTGGACACCGAGACTTCTAGGACAAGCCACGAAATGTATCAGACACTCCTAAGCCATGTCATATCTGTGTCTAGGAGTATCCTACTTTTGGGGAGTGTGAACGTAAGTTACAAGGCTGCTTGCAATGCAGCTTGTGTGAGGGTTCAAGACCACTCACCCTTTTAGAACTGGAGAAATTGCATAGAGGACCAGCAATGAATAGAAATTACAAATAACATAATATAAAGAGATATATTAACACTCCCCCTCAACCTGGAGCGTACACATTGTGTATGCCCAGCTTGTTGCAAAAGCTCTGAAATGTTGCTGGACTCATTAGCTTTGTGAGGACATCTGCAAGTTGATCTTCAGATTTGACATGCGGAGTCACCACCTTGCCATTCTTGATCTGATCTCTGATGAAGTGTCAGTCAACCTCTATATGTTTAGTGTGCTCATGGAAGACTGGATTCTTGGCAATGTACATAGTAGCCTGATTGTCACATCTAAGCTCTATGAGAGACGAAACAGAAATCTTTAACTCAGAAAGTACAGATTGAACCCATTGCAACTCGCCACAAGCATGAGCCATTGCTCGATACTTAGCTTACGTGCTTGATCTAGCCACAACACTCTGCTTTTTACTTTCCCAGGTGATAAGGTGATTTCCCATAAATGTGCAATACCCAGAAGTAGACCTCTGTCATTCAGATTACCAGCCCAGTCTGCATCTGCATAACCAGTTAGAACAAGAGTAGACACAGGAGTCTTGGGTCTATAGTAGGTGATCCCCTTACCGGGTGCACCCTTCAGATATCTCAGAATACGGCAAACTGCCATCCAGTGTGACTGTTGTGGTGAGCTCATATGCTGACTCACCACACCTACAGCAAAAGAAATATCAGGGCGAGTAACTGTCAAGTATATCAGCTTCCCAACAATTTCCTGTAGTAGCCTGGATCTGGATAATCAGTATCATCAGTGGCCTCCTACACATGATAGTCCATAGGAGTAGACACCGGTTTGGATTCACTCATGCCAGCTTCCTGCAGTAAATCAAGCACATATTTCCTCTGAGACAAATTAGTACATGCATGAGATCTAAGTACTTCAATGCACAGAAAATATCTCAGTTTGTCCAGATCCTTTGTATGAAAGTGTCCCTGCATGCAATCCTTCCTTCACACGTGATATGCTTGTAGAATCGTTGCATGTGATAATTATATCATCAACATATACAGCAATGATGATGGATCCAACAGAAGAGCTAGAATAAAATAAGGAAGAACAAGAGAAGCCCATCTTTAGCACAACATCACTGAATTTGTCAAACCAAGCTCTAGGAGATTGTTTCAACCCGTAGATGTCTTTCTTCAATCTATACACCATCTGACACTCCCCCTGAGCAACAAAACCAGGAGGTTGCTCCATATATACCTCTTCTTGTATATCACCATGGAGAAAGGCATTCTTGACATCAAGCTGAAATAGAGGCCAATCAAAGGTAGTAGCCAGAGAAATAAGAATTTGTACTGAATTCAGACGAGCCACTAGTGAAAAGGACTCATAGAAATCAACGTCATATGTCTGAGTATAACCCTTTGCCACCAGTCTAGCCTTCAACCTCTCAACTGAACCATCTGGATTATGTTTTACAGTGAATACCCATCTGCAGCCCACAACATTTTTCCCTGGAGGTAAGTCAATAAGATCCCAGGTGTTGTTTTGTAGAAGAGCAGACATTTCCATATGCATCGCCTGTTTCCAGCCAGTATCCTTCATAGCATCAAGATGATTTCTTGGAATAACCACAGAATCAATCCCAAAAGCAAATGACCGGGCCTGCTTGGATAATTTCGACAAACAACACACATTTGCAATAGGATGTCGAATAGTACAGGAACAAGTACCTTTGCGAACAGCAATGGGAACATCAAGGTCAGATGGTTCTGCAGAAATCTCTTGAGTAGAGGAAGATGGGGAAGGCTCAGAGATTGGAGTCGCTACCTCCTCTCGATCTTGCCTGCCTCGTCTGCAATAAAAATGTTGATATTGTTGAATTAATGTATCATTTGTTGGCTGCTCTTCCTGAATGACAGTATAGTCAGGAATGATAGGTGGCACTCTCTCACCGATGTCTGATGGTGACACTCTCTCACTTCCACACAATTGCTCCCCCTTACTGGGAACACTAGAGAAATATGGTGTGGATTCATGGAAAGTTACATCCCGAGACACAAACATACGGCGAAGACTGGGACAATAGCACTTGTATCCTTTGCTAGTGTTGGAGTACCCAAGAAAGACTTAGATCAAAATTGTGGACAAATGAAGTATACTCAAACACTCTGAGAGGAACAAGGAAAGGCGAATCTTTTGGACGTAAGACAGAAAAAGGAGTACGTCCTTGAAGCACTGAAGAGGGTTGCCTATTGATCAGGAAACAGGCAGTTAGTAAAGCATCGGACCAGATCCTCTTAGGGACATTGGATTGAAACATAATAGTCCTGGTAATATCAAGAAGATGACGATTTTTGCGCTCAGCTACTCCATTTTGTTGAGAAGTGTGAGGACAAGATGTACGATGATTCATCCCAACAGAGCTAAAAAAATCAGCCATAGCAATTTGAACATATTCCAAGGCATTATCAGATTGAAGAATTTTAATATTGCAATCAAATTGAACTTTTATTTCTTGATGAAAATGCTTGACAATGGATAACACAGACTCTCGACTCTTTAATAAATAAAACCATGTCATGCAAGAAAAATCATCCACAAAGGAAATGAAATAGCGAAAACCATTATAACTATTGGTCTTTACAGGACCCCAAACATCACTATAGACTAACTCAAAGGGACAAGATGCCTGTTTATTGACACGACAAGAGATAAGACAGTCTATGATGCTTTCCCAATTGATAGGACTGACACTCTAATGAAGACATTTGGGACAGCTAATGTTCTAACTTTCTCAAGCTCTCCAACGACGGATGTCCATATATGTAGTGCCACAGTAAGGGAGAACCGCTCAAAAGGATAGCAGGAGCAAGAGAAAATACTTGGCGAGGCAGACTGTCATCGTGGAAGAGGTAGAGATCACCTTTCCTAGCCCCCCCCCACTAATCATCCCCATACTCTTGAGATCTTGTAATACAAAGCAAGAAGGCCCAAATGTCACTATATAGTTCACAGTATCAACTAATTTTGCAACAAAGAGAAGATTAAAAGAAAGTGCAGACACATAGTGAACCGATTTAGGATTAATTTTAGGAGTCAGAGAAACATATCCACTTGCTAACACTCTCCTCACTGAACCATCTGCTATGGTCATAGATTTGTGAGGAATATGTCAGTCAATGGAGTGAAGTAATCTCCTCATTCTGATCATATGTTGGGATGCTCCAAAATCAACAACCCATGAAGAAGTTGAACCAGAAGCCAGTAGAGAGGTAGCCTGATTACTAGTGCTAGAAGCCAGATTTACAAAGGAAGAAGAAGATCCCACACTCATATGATGTGTAGCCAGAAGAAATCTATCATATTCTTCCTTTGTGAGTCTGATGCCAGAAAAACCAGAACTTGAAGCAGATGGCTCAAAAGACTCAGCAGTAGTTGCATAGTTGACTGCACCCACATGTGGTGCAGCAGGTCATCCATGCTTCTTCAAGCACTTCTCAACAGTGTGTCCAGGTTTGTCACAGAAGGTGCACTAGGGACGTGCTCCACGTCCTCGTCCCATACCTGTACGGCCTCCTTGAACTGCAGCGGCTACAGATGCATGAGAATCTCCAGAAGGCAAGAATGTTGTAGAATCAACTGGTTTAAAATCTCGAGTAGGCTTCTTCCAGGCTGGGAAGTTTGTCAGAAGCAAGGATCACACTGCGGGCCGAACTGCAAGACGAATTCAGACCCGATAGATACTTTGCAGTACTCAAGTCATCTCTGTCTTTGACCTGTTCTTGGACAGTCACTGGATGATAGAAGCTCAACTCCTAAGCAATACCTTAGATCACTCTGAAATATTCTTCTAAAGGCTTGTCTCCCTGTCGTTCAACGAAGAGTTGATCATATATCATAAACTGACGAAGAGCATTCTTTTCCTGAGAGTAATGCTTCTTCAAAGCATCCCATATGTCTTTGGCAGTAGTATAGAACATGAACCTAGCAGTAATGGCAGGTTGCATGCTCCCCCATAGCCAGGTCTTCACCAGACTATTATGATGTTTCCATTCAGCATAGCCTTTATCAGTAGAAGCAGGAGGATCGGAATCAACATGTCGTGCTTTATCTCAGGATTCTAACATTGTATGGACTGCATTCATCCACAAGAGATAATTTTTCCCGTTAAGCTTGATGGAGGGGATAGGTGACATCTCGTTGTAGATAGTAGATGCCTTAGTGTCCTCCATGATTTAACGGATAGATGGAGTGATGGAGAGATACACGTCACAGAAGAGTAGAAAGTGACGGAGAGATACACGTCATGTCAGAAGATTAGATGTGTTTCTGACACATCTACAGCCCTCAATGGAAAAATTCCCTAATCACACATGGAGATGTGATTAGGAATTTGCTGCATACGGACGGAGCCTCAGGTAGGAGTTTTAACGAGCTGTCTTACGTAGACTCTGCCTTCGGAGCCAACTGGAGCGACTGAAGGCTGCTGACGGGCGGTGGGCCTGCCCGGAACCGGCGACTACGTTGTTGCCCTGGCCGGTGACTGTTGCGGCCGCAAGATCGGTGGTGGTTGCTGCCCCTTTAGGCTGGTGGCAACTGCGGCCCTCCTCGCCGGCGGCGGCTGCTGCCAGCGGGGCTCCGCGGTGCGGCCCGGCAGCACGGCTGTGCTGCCCGACGGCGCTGTTGTGCGGCGGCCGGCGGCGCTGCCCGGCAGCTGGCGGCGGCGCGAGGGAGAGAGAGGGTGGGGGAAGGCGGCACCCTAGATGGAACCCTAGGAGCCTTACTCTGGTACCATGTGAACGTAAGTTACAAGGCTGCTTGCAATGCAGCTTGTGTGAGGGTTCAAGACCACTCACCCTTTTATTAATAGAAATGGAGAAATTACATAGAGGTCCAGCAATAAATAGAAATTACAAATAACATAATATAAAGAGATATATTAACATGGAGAATGACTATTGGTAAAATATGCTAATCTTTCTATTGCTATTTAGTCATAATATACTCCGACTTTTGGAAAAAGTCGCATTTAAAACATGAATTTTCCCTAGACGTATCAAACGACTGAATTGCAAATATTATGTTTTATTCCTGTATTATTCATGTTTGACGTTTTCTTATACGTTTTTTCTCGTATTTTTTCGTTCTATACTATGTAAGAGATTGACTTAATTTGAGTGTATATATGTGTGTATTCACCACACACATATATAGATGTTTGCATGTGTAATATATATGCAATAGATGTATAGATATGTACTGTATATTGTGATCTATATGTATACAGATAGTTAAGTGTTTGCATTGTACATAAGTATCCTCTGATTTTTTTCCGACTTTTTCCCAAATCGTTGACTGTATTTTTACCGAATTTCTCGCATAAATCCGAATCCCGAATTTTTCAGCTCGGCAGAACGCATCCCGAATACCGAATTTGTGA
Source organism: Alisma plantago-aquatica (assembly GCA_963693085.1). NCBI lineage: Eukaryota > Viridiplantae > Streptophyta > Magnoliopsida > Alismatales > Alismataceae > Alisma > Alisma plantago-aquatica. The sequence continues at coordinate 1,044,541,444 of OY856411.1, read as the reverse complement.
CTATGTTGCTACTTCCTCTTAATCACTTTCTAGGTTTTAGATATGTTAGCGTAAAGTAATTTAGAGGATAGCTTCACCCTTTCATTACAAAACTAGGATGTACAACTACAAGGACATCCCACCGCAGTAAGAATTGTAGCATTATATCTCTTGCATCTAATACTTGTTGATTTGACTATACCTTGTAATCATGTTTGGCCTCAAGTTTGAACCAATTATAGATATTATTTTTTTTAATTCTACAAATAGGACAATTAACACGACCAATGACTCATAAATTTACAATAGATTCAAGATAGATCGTTACAACTATAGAAATATGCTTATACTTCACTCGGTGTCATGTGCCTTGCATGTGCATCACTTACATGTTATTTGTGTTGTTTTGTCCCATATTGCTCATCTTTGTTTTATGTCTCCTCTCTTATCCTATATAAGAGAATGCATTGTATTCCTTTGAACTCATCTAATACAATTCTATTCAGTATTCTATATGGTATCAAGAGTAGGCCCAATCCCGTTCAGGTTCCCACCCTAACCCTGTCCTCCATGACCTACTCCCCCCAGCCGTCGTAACCCCCTCTCCTTTCCCGCTCGCCGCTGCTGCCCTCCCCCCCCCCCCGCCCGCAGCCCCTCCCGCCGCCGCTGCTACCCCCCTCTCCCAGCTACCGCCCCAACCCCCGCTCTCCCCGTCGTCGCCGCCACCACCAACCCAGCCGTCGGCTCTCCCCGCCCCCTCACCTCTCCCCGCCGCCGCCACCACCCCAACTGCCACACCGCCACCCCCCTCCTACTCCTCCCGTCCGCCCCTCCCTCTTATTGTTGCCTTCACCACCACTTCCCAACCCCAATCCACCTCCCACCAATCCCATCGCCCACCATCCCTCTTGTCTAGCCTCCTCCGTTGCTAGATCTACTCCTCAACTTCTTTTACGTCCCCGAACAGCCATCGTCATTACACGTTGAGAGTCTCCAGAATATTCGGCTTCTTCTGCCTACGCCTCATGGTGGGATCTTAATTCTCCTCATGACGGCGTAGGTTATTTTATCATTATTTCTACCTGCAGCATGTCTCTTCTGATCTGATACGTCAGATCTACAACTGCCATCCACTGCCCCTAGCGGGTTTCTTTGTATCTGTTGATCCTTGTTTGAGGGTTCTGTTGTTGCAACACCGGCGATCTTCTCTACTTGTACTACTTCAGAACTGTTCGTCATAGCATCCGTTAAGCTTCCTCGTTCCCTGTGTTACCACAGTAAAACTCGATGGCTCCAATTATCATCTCTGGTCGGCGTCTTTCATCTTGTATTTCAAAGCACAAGGTCGCCATTCTCACATCACCACTGACCCCCCACCCGCACCCGCTACTACAGCAGATGAAAAAACCAAGCAAACTTATGCACAATGGACCAAATATGACTCAAGTGTTATGTCTTGGATTCTTGATAGCATCGAGCCACGGATCAGCCAGTCTTTACTTTGTCTTCATGATGCTAAGGCAGTGTGGGATCAATTATCTCACGTCTACTCTCATCAGCAAAATCCCAAGAGAGTCTTTGAAATAGTCAAAACTCTGGCCAAGAAGGAATTTTCCTCTGACACTTCTGTTGAGGATTTCTATAATCAATGCTCTGCACTCTGCAATGAATATGAGATTTATCACCCTTTCACATCTGACATCAAAGAAGCCCAGAAGCAACGCGATGAACTGCAACTCGTCTAATTTTTGGCCGCCCTTCCATCCTCCTTTCCTGGGGTGGTCGACTAGATTTCATCTAGTGACCCACTGCCCACTCTTCGGGACATTCTCAAACGTGTTCAAAGACTACCATCTGTGACATCCACACCTGCAATCAGACATCCTGCTCTTGCTGTTTGCACCTCTGATTCTGGCCGTGGACGAGGTCGGTCGTGGTCGTGGAGGTCGTCTCACTACTAACGGCAATCGCACATCTTCTACTGTTGCTGGTCGAAGACAACATGTTGGTCCTCGCTTCTGCAACTTCTTTGGACGAGACAATCACAATAAAGACCGATGTTGGATCAAGCACGATAAACCCGCTTGGGCAAACCAGGCATCTGCCGATACCTCGACTGATACTACTGCATCTGAGCAGCCGCCGCCTACGCCCTCGTCTGCGTGGCTTCGCTCCGAATTCGAGAAATTTTCTCAGGAACCCATGTCTCAGCTTCCATCTACGTCCACTTCTGCATCTTCTGCTTTGCTAGCCTCTCCTTCTGCTGGTAACCATAAATGGGGTATTGACTCCGGTGCATCGGTTCTCTAGAAGTCGACAACGAGATTGCTTATTATTGGATGATTAAACAGAGTACAGGGGGCTCTCTTTTATAAGACAAGAGAGTACACATGGTATAGAGATAACCCATGTGGGATAAAGAGTACACAATAGAAAACGAGAAAAAGCATAAAGCAAATTACAATAAGTATAGAAAAGCATTAAAGTGTATATACTAATACTCCCCCTCAAGCTGGAGCGTAGATGTCAATCATGCCCAGCTTGGATGTCTTATTAGCAAATCTCGTCTTTGGAAGAATCTTTGTGAAGATGTCAGCCACCTGATCAGAAGTATGGATGTAGGGAGTGGATATCTGGCCAGATAATACAGCTTCGCGAACAAAATGGCAGTCCACCTCAATGTGTTTAGTCCGCTCATGAAAAGTGGGATTACTGGCGATAAACGTAGCAGCTTTGTTATTACAATACATCGGAATAGGAGAGGAGTCAGAAATACCAAAATCCTTCAGTAGGCTTCGAATCCAGAAAAGCTCACAAGTAGTATGCGTCATGGCGCGATATTCAGCTTCAGCACTTAAGCGAGCAACCACAGTTTGTTTCTTGCTTCGCCAAGTAACAAGGTTTCCTCCCACAAATGTACAGTAGCCAGAAGTGGAGCGTCGGTCGAGCTTGCTCCCAGCATAGTCAGAATCAGAATAACCAAGGAGTTTACAGTGACCACGTTTCTTATATAGCAGGCCTTTCCCAGGAGAGCTCTTCAAATATTTAAGAATGTGGCAAACAGCGTCCCAATGACATTGTCGGGGTTTATCCAGGTATCTACTAACAAGCCCGACAGCAAAAGTAATATCAGCTCGTGTGACGGTCAGATAAATAAGCTTACCAACCATGCGTCGGTACTGATGATGGTCAGGATAGGCAGGAGAGTTCTCATCATCCCAGTCAGTATTTGGATCCAGAGGTGTGCTAGCAGGCTTAGCACCAAGAAGTCCAGTTTCAAAAAGCAGATCCAGAACATATTTGCGTTGAGACAAACAAAGACCAGAAGAGGACCGAGAAACTTCAATCCCAAGAAAGTACCGCAGAGAGCCAAGATCTTTGGTAACAAAGTGTTTCTCCAGATAGCACTTAGTAGCCTGAATGCGTGTAGGATCACTCCCTGAGAGAATGATATCATCAACATATACAATAAGGATAACAATGCCATCAGTAGTATTTTTAACAAAAACAGAGTGATCTGACTGGGAGCGTCTAAAAGAGAATTTCTGAAGAATAGTACTCAGTTTATCAAACCAAGCACGAGGACTCTGCTTTTAACCATAAATCGCCTTCCTCAGCCTGCAGACTTTAGAGGACTCCCCCTGAAGCACAAATCCCGGGGGTTGTTCCATGTAGATCCCCATACAGAAAAGCATTCTTCACATCAAGTTGATACAAGGGCCAATCAGAATTAATAGCAACAGAAATAAGAATTCGTACAGAGTTCAGCCGAGCCACAGGAGAGAAAGTCTCAAAATAATCGACCCCGTAAGTTTGTGTATAGCCTTTAGCAACGAGTCTCGCCTTTAGCCGTTCAACTGTGCCATTCGGTTGATATTTGACAGTAAACACCCAGCGACAACCAACGGGGGAACAATCTGGAGGAGGATCAACTAGCTGCCATGTGTTGCGTTTGATAAGAGCCTGCATTTCAGCTTCCATAGCTTGATGCCAAGCAGGATGTTTAAGAGCCTGAGAAGCATTTTTAGGAATAGATATAGCAGAAAGAGCAGCAGTAAAGTTAGCAAAATCAGTCCCCAGATGATCAGTAGTACAGAAATTTCCAATAGGATGTTTAGTGCAAGTTCTAGTTCCTTTCCTCAAGCTGATAGGAACATCAAGATCAGAGAATACATGCGGTGGTGTTTGATCTGGCACGGAGGATGAAGACGTTGGAGGGGCCATAGAGGGAGTTGTTGTCTTCTGTCTTCTTTTATATACTTTTAGAGGCGGCTTTTCAGTAGGAGTAGTATCAGCAATATCAGTAACATCAGGGGTATCATCTATGACAGGTAAAGGTGTATCCAGTAATAAATCTGATGTAAGAGTCAACCCGACAGAAGAGTAAAAGGGCATGTGCACAAAGAAAACAACATCAGCAGATACAAACCATTTCTTTGACACAGGATCATAGCAACGATACCCTTTCTGAGTGTGCGAGTACCCTAGGAAGACACACTTAGTCGCTCTGGGATCAAGTTTGGTGAGACCGGGACGAAGGTTTTTGACAAAGCAGGTGCTCCCAAAGATACGAGGAGGCACAGTAAAAAGGGTCGCATCCGGAAACAGAATCTGATATGGAACTTGATTCCCAAACACAAAAGAGGGCATTCGATTAATTAGGTAACAAGCAGTAGAGATAGCCTCAGGCCAAAAACACTGGGGAACATGATAATGAAAAAGTAAAGTGCGGGCAACTTCAAGAAGATGGCGATTTTTGCGTTCAGCGACTCCATTTTGTTGTGGTGTGTAAGCACAGGAAGTTTGGTGTATGGTGCCTTGTTTTTGACAAAAGTTGTTGACAGAGGCTTGCACAAATTCTAAGGCATTATCAATGCGAAAATTTTAATGGGTTTAGCAAACTGGGTCCGAATCTCGACAAAGAAAGTCGTGATACTGTCAAGAATGGTAGACCTGTCTTTAAGCAAAAACAACTAGGTGGTTCAAGAAAAATCATCAATAAAACTCAAGAAATATCTAAATCCAGAAGTACTCGGCACAGAACAGGGTCCCCAAACATCAGCATGAATAATGGCAAATAGTTGTTTAGAACTAATACATCATTTTTTTGAAAAAGATGCTTGGGTCTGTTTGTCCAGTTGGCAAGTCTCACAATGAAAAATGGTTTAATACATCAGGTAATAATTGTTTCAGCTTTGCTGCAGAAGGATGTCCTAAGCGATAGTGTCATTGGATGCATGTCACAGAAGATGTCAAGTATGTTGCGGTCTTCGGAACGTCAAAGTAGTATAGCCCATCTGGTCCCTCATAGCCTGAACCAATCGTCGTCCTCATGCGCCGATCCTGAAAAATAACACCATCTGGGTTAAACGTAATCGAGCAACGAAGGCTCTTTACAGTTCTATTTACAGATAACAGATTAATAGGAAACTTAGGAACATAAAGTGTAGACCGCAGAGGCAGGCAACTAGTAGTACAGACATCACCAATCCCAGTAACAGGTGTCTTAGAGCCATCAGCCAGTGTAACAGGAGGTATAATAGAAGTATTGTGCAGTTTAAAAAATAAAGCAGGATTTCCAGAAATATGAGATGTCGCACCAGAATCAATCACCCATGAGTTTTTACCAGACTGTGTCAGGAGGGCGGTGCTACCATCAGTAGAAGCTTCAGCAGAGGAAGCAAGACAAGTCTGGAGCAGCTTTTCGAATTTAGACTGTATCCAATCAGCAGAGGGCAGAGCAGAGGTAGTAGCAGTCTCAGTCTGATCCGTCGTGACCTAATTCGCCCAGGCTGGTTTGCCATGCTTGATCCAACAGCGATCTTCATTATGATTTGTCCGCTTGCAGAAAGTGCAGTAACGAGGCTCAGTAGAGTCAACGCCAGAGTATGAGCCACGTCCAGGTGCAGTAGAACGTCTGCGTCCACGGCCCCGACCACGACCACGGCCACGGAAGGAATCTCTAGTGCGAACAGCGAGGGCTGCTCCATCAGAAGTATCAGAAAGGTGCTACGAAACTGATGGCAGACGCTGAACCCTTTTGAGAACATCCCGAAGGGTAGGCAGAGGATCACTGGATAGGATCTGATCCACAACTCCAACGAAGGAAGATGGCAAACCAGCAAGGAACTGAACAAGCATAAGTTCGTTCCGTTGACGCTGAACTTCAGTGATGTCGGTAGAAAGCGGATGATACACCTGAAATTCATCCCAGGGAGCACAGCAGGTGGTGCAGTAGTCCTCAATAGAATCAGTGGCAGAAAATTCCTATTTGGCAAGTTGCTTGAAGATCTCAAAAACTTTCTTAGGATTTTACTGATGAGAGTATACATGAGAGTTGCTCCCACATTTCCTTCGCAGTCTGGAGGCGAAGAAGTGACTGGCTGATCTTGGGCTCGACGTTGTTGACCATCCATGTCATAACGTCGTAGTCCTCCTTGGACCAAAGATCGTAGGCCTACTTAGTCTTTTCATCAGCATCAGTAGCGGGGACCGCCGGTCCTTTGGTAGTCAGATGAGAATAGCGCCCATGTGCTTTAACATATAGCTCGAAGGAAGCCGCCCAGAGGTGATAGTTGGAGTTATCCAACTTCACATTAGTGACACACAAGTTGCGTGGAAGATCAGGTGTCGCCATTGGAAGGGGCAGAAGCACGAGCGCAGAGAGCAGCAGAAGTCCAACGCATGGACTAGCAGTAGCAGATAGAAGATCCACGCATGGATCTTAGAAAACCCATGTAGGGCAGTAGATAGAGATTAAAAAACCTACGCCAACATGGAGGATCAGTCACTCCACCATGAGGCGTAGGCAGAAAGAGAGAGAAACTCTGTTTACGCCGTCAACGTGCCAGAACTAGAAAACGTCGGGGTTGTCCGGAGATTTCGGAAATAGAAACGGAGCTAGACGGAGGGGCATGTGATAGATTAGGCCACAAAAGCGGGTATAGCTAGGAGATAGGAGGTTGGTGAAGAGATTGGAGGGGTGGACGGCGGTACTGTAGCAGCGGTACTGTAGCGGCGGCGGTACTGTAGCAGTGATTTTGTAGCGGCGGCGGAAAAAAAAGAGAGGGGGGGTGGTGGCGGCGGCTAGGGTTGGTGGAGAAGATGGCGGCTAGGGTTGGGGTGAGAGAGGGATTAGGTTTAAGGTGGATCAGCCCGCTCTGATACCATCTAGAAGTCGACAACGAGATTACTTATTATTGGATGATTAAACAGAGTACAGGGGGCTCTCTTTTATAAGACAAGAGAGTACACATGGTATAGAGATAACCCATGTGGGATAAAGAGTACACAATAGAAAAAAAAGAAAAAGCATAAAGCAAAATACACTAAGTATAGAAAAGCAGTAAAGAGTATAAACTAATAGGTTCATATGGCCGGTGCTCAGATTCCACCGGTTACTATTGTTGATGATTCTAAAACTTCAGTTCAAGGCACTAGAACTGTTCCCTTGTCTCGTAATCTGCATCTAAAATTTGTTTCATATATCCTAAAGTTTCCTGTTAACCTATTTTCTGTAGTAAGACTGTGAAAAACCTTCAATGCTCCATTAAATTTGATCCTTCTGGTTGTGTTTTGAAGGATCTCCGCACGAAGACGAGGATTGGTTCGGGCCATGAGGGACCAGATGGACTCTACTACCTGGACGGACCACCATCGACATCTGCTTTTCTGTCAACATCTGTGACGGGACTACAATGGCACTACCGCCTTGGCCACCCCTCTGCTGCAAAACTAAAACATTTATTTCCTACTTTATCAGAATAAACATTTACTTATGAATCTTGTCAATTGGGTAAACAAACTAGGGTTTTATTTCCTACTAAGAAAGATATTGGCTCTAAAAGTATTTTTGACATTGTTCATGTAGATATTTGGGGTCCGTGTTCTATTCCTAGCCATTCTAGAGTCAAATACTTTACGACCTTCATAGATGATTATTCTCGTGCTACTTTGTTGTTTTTACTGAATGATCGCAACTCGGTTTTGGATAATATTAGCATTTTTTCTCTGAAGTACAGACACAATTCAGTAAAACCATTAAAGTCTTCCGCACCGACAATGCCCTTAAATTTATGCAAAAATCGGCGACATCGTTTTGTTCTGTCTGTGGCACTCTACACCAAACTACCTACCCCTACACTCCACAACAAAATGGAGTTGCTGAAAGGAAAAATTGCCATCTTTTAGAGGTTGCTCGCACTATACTTCATTATAAAGGTCCTCAACGTTTCTGGCCTGAGGTTGTAACAACAATTATTATTCAACAGAAATATGAAACAATACACATACACCATACATCTATCTATAATTTCTCGTGATTAGCATATACGTCTATCATATCATTGTCGTGTCTATCCACTATATTTGGAGAAATCCATATCCCTTTGCTTCCTTAGATGGATGTTATTTGCATCAAATCCATGATGTGTGTATATATGTGTGTGTATGTACATATCTAATTCTATGTATATATATGCACACAGATATATGTATGTATCAAGGAATTAAATGACTGATATCAATGTCGCTTCGATAGCTTGGATATAGATATTTACCGGTATATCGACAGATGCAATCTTGGCCATAACAACGCCAAAATGAACGAATTAAATCATGAAATTTTATTGATGTGATCTCTACACCTAAATGCATCATTTTATGCAATAAAATTCTACAACGGGTATGTGGGGGGGGTGTCCATCATGTGGGAGGTAGGGAACCTGTCCTGTTTTCTGCAAATTTCGATGAAGGATTTCAATGACAAAATATTGGAATTAAGATTTAGAATTTTACTAGTACAATCCATAAACATAAACACACACACTTATGCAATAATATCTAATTTACAACACATGAATAGAATAGTAACTTACTAACTCATATCAGTTGATACGGTTGACATATTGCTCCCATGACATGTACATTATGTAAGGTTGGTGATATTAAGTTACGTGTTACTCAGACACGTCATTTACAATACTATATGTGTATAATACTCGTTCGTATTATGTAATTAAACACGATATGTTTTAGAAGTTTACAGTACTATGTGTCCATATGCATCATATTAGATTCTGAAATAAAATATACACCAGGGCTTTCTATTGCTCTTCTTCAATGTGTGACTTTGACAATTAACTTCATGACTGTCAAGGAAGTTAAACACCATCACTGTGACACCTTTTCTCCGTTGTTGTTTGTTACCACATGATCTTGATATGCAGTAGTGAGTTTCTCCATGGATTATGCACAATAGCGGGATAAGTATAAAAGCCATTATTACCATGCCCACTATATGCATGTCGTGGGGATGCAATAATATAAAAGTGTAGTTAACATGTCAACCATGTCCATGTTGTGCGATATATGTAGCAAGTGCGATATATAAACAAATATAAGACTAGAAAAATACAAAATCTATACTTTTTTACAATATTTGTTTGTTGTGTTGCGAAGTAGTACATTTTCTTCCTTTGTATTATAAAAATACTAGTAGGAAGAACATATGTATACTAATTAGCTTACTACTAAAAATGGTAGCAAATTATACTTATATTTTGTTAGGTATATTACTATGATTATAATGTAGATTATGAGAAAGTGTTATAGATCTAAGAACACATACAATTAGGAAGACATATAAAAAAGCAAATGGCGAGATCTTTGCCAATTTAAGGCATTTTGGGATGAATTTACATTTTAATTGAGATAGATAAAGTGTAAATGAGAGAAATGGTAGAAAACATAAAGGCATACCTTAGATTAGACTTATCTGAGCCCTAGTTGTCAAAATCCCTTTGCTCCGCCATGTCCTCCTCTCAAACAACGAAAACAGACTCAAGCACGCAAAAAATCGGTATTTCTGTCGGTATACCAATACATTTCGTCGAAATTTGGCGGTATTTGGTGATATTTGGTGGTATTTGGCAATATTTGGCGGTATACCATCGGTTTACCGATATTTGCAATCCTAGCGACAGGTTTGTGTGAATCGATGACCGATGTCGTCGATATCGGTATACCGGTCGATATATTGACGATATCGTTGATATCTCTTTCATTGATATGTATGCATGCGTGCGTGCAGGTATGTATGTATGCGTACATGCATGTATATGCATGTATCACGTCTCCAGTGTCGTATATATGCCCTATACTTTAAAAAATCACCATATTATGTGTTTGTGTATGTATCCCTAAAACTTCATGTGTTTATGCTTCCTAGATACATAAAATATAGTATTAAATTTTGCAAAGGTAATGTTGGTGACAACTAGTTATATGCATGGTATCAATTATCATACATGTCATGACAACAAGTAGTTGTACCTAGGTTATTCAAAATCATCAAAGTTGGGCAAAATTTTCCCAATTTTGTCGATGGCGATAGCTGGCAATCTCGAATCCACGTAAACATCCTCATTCCACAATATCCTCAACATTTCGTCGAAAATGTCAACATTTTCCCATTTTTCGATGAAGTTGGCCCAAGACCATCCAAAATTTCCCCAACTACCTCGACATCAGTCAAAGTTGGCAGCATTCTTTTGGTGTTTTGTGGAGTTTATTGTGTGAGGGGGAAAAAGGTGTTGGAGCTTGAGGTAAAGTAATTTTGATGTTATTTTTTATTATTCTAAGCTAATATTAATAAATTGACCCCCTCTCTACTAGATCTACCATAGGTTTACACCATTTTTATGTAGTTTGAATATTGCCATAAACTTTATATATGTAAGGACTATTTAGTCCGGAGACGACTGTATGTAATGATGTATTTTTGGACATATGTAAACCTATATGGATGGATAAATGTAAACATATATTGTGTTTCTTATCTAGATTTGATCAAATCTAAGAATTTTCATCACAAATTGACTATTTTTAGTTCAATTTTTATCGAAGCAGCATTGAAGTTTAGCTGCAAAAATCCTCAAAGTTTCCTTGATGTTTCCACAAACTTCCACTTCCACACATGTTGAAGTCGACTTGATGTCGAAGTCTTATTCAATGATTGTAGCTAACGTGTATTGTGTAGTGCATACAGAAAATTGTTGTAGATTTATAAGTAGGCATATATATGTAACCACATATAGTATGTACTTTTATGTTAATAACGTAACCATGTGAATTAGATAGTGCAACTAGTACGTTGCCATTTAATTACAATTTAACATGTTTTGATGTTTACATATGTTTTGAAGTCAAAATCATATACAACATGTTCTAATTTTAACCATCCGCTTCTTGAAAAAGCACCCGCTTAAGCGCCAACAATTACAATGTTTGGTCTGCTCGCCTCCCACCTCACACTTTTTAATATATTGATCGTAGGACTATCCGCAATTTATTCAATTGAATCTCGTTTTTATGCCACTGCATAGTCATTTGACAGTAATGGCCAAATATAAGCCTTGTTCTAGGCATTCAAAGGACTACTTGTGCATTTAGATATTGCCTTTCAAATCACTACACATAAGTGACCAGCATTGCCACGTTCACCAAGTCTAATTCATTTTTACCAAGATTTGCCACAATAGTATTAATGAATCTCTTCTAAAGATGAAGATAGTGATATAGTATCTGACAATAAGCAAAACATAAACTAGAAAGGGGGGAAATTAACAGTGGCACAAAGATTTTAAAAAACACATAATAAAAAATCAACAAGCAATATTTTTAGGAAACCAATAATTCCATTGGGGATAGAAAAAGAACGTATATGTTCGCATCACAAACAACATTGAGAAACAGTTTATAACTCTTCTCCTACCCAAAACTTTTGACCTAGCAATGTATTACACCTCTCACTCAAAATTAAACCTGTAAGAGGATTTTGGTCCAAGTGATACCCGGTTAGGGTGTGCTCCTTTATTATATAGACAAAGACCATTTACACAGTAGACACAATAGGAATAGGAAATAGTAAAGAGATACATAAAATAGGAAAACTATTTTCTAACACTCCCCCTCAAGCTGGAGCATACACATCATGCATGCCCAGCTTGGAAGTCATATGCTTGAAAGCTGAAGATGGAAGTGGCTTGGTGAAGATATCTGCCACTTGCTAATCAGTCCTAACATGAGGAGCCTGAATCTTCTTAGAGAGCACTAAATCACGAACAAAATGGCAGTCCACTGCTATGTGCTTGGTCCTCTCATGAAACACTGGATTGCTAGCAATATGAATGGTTGTCTGGTTATCACACATGAGAGAAATAGGGGTCTCAATGAATACGCCCATTTCTGACGAAACAGACACAACCCAATGTAGCTGACAACAAGCATGTGTCATGGCTCGATATTCGGCTTCTGTGTTGGATCGTGCTACCACATTATGTTTCTTGCTCTTCCAAGTCACCAAATGTGACCCAATCCAGAAGTAGATTGCCTATCTCCAACATCACCAGCCCAATCAGCATCAGTGAACCCAATAAGTTTTAAGGATGTATGTGTGAAGTTCTGCCCCGTAAAGTAAGGAAGGCCCTTCCCTAGAGATCCTTTGATGTACCGAAGAATCCGGGTGACTGCCATCCAATGTGACATCTTAGGCGCACTCATAAACTGGCTAACCACTCCAACAGCATAAGAAATATCAGACCGAGTAACTGACAAGTAGATCAGTTTCCCTACAATCCTTCTATACTTTGTTGGATCAGAAAACTCATTGTCATCAGAAATAGAAGTCTTGGTATGATAGTCCATAGGCGTGGAGACAAGTTTACACTGTATCATGCCTGTCTCTGCAAGTAGGTCAAGGACATATTTTCGCTGAGAGAGATTTGTTCCTTTCTTGCATAGGACTTCTATGCCAAGGAAATATCAAAGATTACCCAGATCTTTCGTCCGAAATTGTGTTTGCAGCCATGTCTTGAGTTGTAGAATGCTAGTAGAGTTATCACAGGTGATGACAATATCATCTACATAAACAACTAGAACAATGGTGTCATTCGAAGACTTATGCACAAAGAGTGAGTGATCAGTAGAACATCGGGTGAACCCAAACTGTATAAGTGCAGCACTAAATTTATCAAACCATGCCTGAGGTGATTGCTTCAGACCATACAAAGATTTCTTGAGCTTGCATACCTTCTGACACTCCCCCCTGAACAACATACCCAGGAGGTTGCTCGATGTACACCTCCTCAAGAAGATCACCATGAAGAAAGGCATTCTTGACATCCAACTGAAGAGGAGGCCAGGAAAAATGAGTAGCAACAGAAACAAGAATTCGCACAGAATTTAGTCGAGCCACTGGAGGAAAAGTCTCAAAGAAGTCAATACCATGTGTTTGAGTATACCCCTTTGCCACCAGACACGCCTTCAAGCGATTAATAGACCCATCGGGTTTCTGTTTGACAGTGTAAACTCAGCGGCAGCCTATAACAGACATGCCAGGAGGTAGATCCACCAAGTCCCAGGTAGAGTTCTCATGAAGTGATGCCATCTCACTGTCTATAGCGCGGACCCAACCGTCATGGCGGGTTGCTTCCTTATAAGAACGAGGAACATCCGTAGAGTCCAGTTGAAGAGCAAGTGTGTGAGTTGCAGTCGACAAATGAGGCAAGCAACACAGTTGCCAAAGGATGACGGATAGTGCAGGACCGAACACCTTTTCGAGCTGCAATTGAAAAGTGTAAATCTGAAACTTAAACATCAAGAGAACTCTCAGTAGAAACAGGCACCTCAGGAGTAGCAGACGATGAGGAGGCATGTTGCTGGACTGATGACGCTACATCCTCTTGGCGACGCCTTGCTCGCCTGATGTAAACTAGGGGAAAGGATGGAAGTGGTGGTGGAGGTGGTGGTAGTGGTGGTATTGGTGGGTTGATATCAATAACACTATCATCACACAGCACACGGAGAGGTGGCTCTCTCTCACGCTCAAAGATGTAGTCACTCTCAGGATGTGCTCCCCTCACTCAAAACAGAGTCACTAAAGAACGGAGTAGACTCATGAAAGGTAACGTCAGCCGACACAAAAAGACAATGAAGACAAGGACAATAACACATGTATCCCTTCTGTGTAGGAGAATATCCCAGAAAGACGGTGTGAACTGCGCGAGGAGACAACTTGTCAGCTCGTGGATCAAACACGTGAACAAACGCAGTGCATCCAAACACACAAAGAGGAACAAGAAAGGGTTGCTCGTCATGTCGTAAAAAAGAGAAAGGGAGTAGCCCCTTGTAATACAGAAGATGGTTGACGATTAATCAAGAAACAAACAGTGACTAGAGCATTAGACCAATATCTCTCAGGCACAGACATTTGAAACAACAGAGTACGGGCGACAACAAGTAAGTGACGGTTTTTGCGCTCAGCAACCCCATTTTGTTGGGGCGTGTAAGGACAAGTCGTCTGGTGAATCATGTCAATAGAATTACAGAACGTAGAAACATCCTTTTGAACATATTCAAGAACATTATCAGTACGAAGAGTCTTAATATGAGCATCAAATTGAATTTTTATTAACTGATGAAAAGTTTGAATAACACACAGGACTTCATCGCAAGACTTAAGTAAATAAACCCAAGTCATGCGGGAAAAATCATCAATGAAAGACATAAAATATCAAAAGCCATTATAACTTGGCTCTTTAACAGGACCCCAGACATCACTATGAATAAGATAAAAAGGACGCTTAGAGCGTTTCACAATGCGACTCGGAAAAGAAAGGCTATGGTGCTTACCTAACTGCACTCTAACGACTTAATAGAGGCTAAGCCTGGGACAAGCTTCTGAAGACTCTGTAGGGATGGGATAAAGAGAGGCATTCTCTCCCCCTCTCCCACACCCGTGACGGAGGCCGAACGTCCGGGAGGGTGGTAAACCAAGGCGGCAGCTAGGATTCGAACCCGGGTCCCTTCGTGAGGAGACACCGTGCTTGACCACTTGAGCCACTCCTTGTCGGCAATGCCCATAGCGACAATGCCATTGCAAGGGAGAGCAGCTGAAAATGGTGGATGAGGTGGAAGGAATCTGGTGAGCTGGACGACCACCTTCAAAGTAGAGATCACCTTTCCTAGATCCCCCACCAATCGTCTCCCAGCTCCTGGGATCCTGTAACACAAAGAAAGAGTCTCCAAATATTACCAAGCATTTCAGAGAATTAACCAGCTTAGCAACTAACATTAAATTAAATGGAAAGTCTGGAACATAATGAACAGATTGTAAAGTTAAATTAGATGACGCTTGTACAGTGCTACATGCTTGGACGCCTCTGACAGAACCATCAACTAGTGTCACAGAGGAATGTGGGATATATGAGTCAGAGGAAAGAAGCATAGAGTGTATACCCGTTATATGTTGGGAGGCCCCGGAATCCACTGCCCATGTAGAGGATGGATGAGAGGCAACAAGTGAAGTCCCCGGGTTACGTGCATC
Source organism: Alisma plantago-aquatica (assembly GCA_963693085.1). NCBI lineage: Eukaryota > Viridiplantae > Streptophyta > Magnoliopsida > Alismatales > Alismataceae > Alisma > Alisma plantago-aquatica. The sequence continues at coordinate 1,044,526,080 of OY856411.1, read as the reverse complement.
TGAAGCTAAACTGACAAAGGCGCTAAGGGTAGCCTGCTGAGTAGCTTGTAGAAGACGGTCATACTCGAAACATCTGACTGCACCTATTTAGCAACCCCGACTGCAGATGCTCCAGATGAATTGGCAGTATAATGTGCAGCTCCAGTTGGAGGCAGACCATGCTTAGAATAGCATTTTTCTTCTACACGTCCAAGTTTCCCATGGAAAGTACATTTTGGACAATTGCCTCCAGCACCTCGTCCTCGGCCAGCACCTCATCCCATTCCTTTGGCAGCAGCGGCAAGAGACACCTGAGTCTCAGTGTGGTGGTCTACTGAAGCGGCGGAGAAGGATTCAAAAGATGATCGTTGAATTCGTACAAAGGCTTCTTCAACACTTGGTAATTTTTCCGGAGCTAGAATAACACTCCTAGCAGAGGCATACACAGGATTAAAGCCGGATAGAAACCTTGTTACCACTAGATCATCTCGGTCTTTCATCTGTTCATCAATCTTTAGTGGCTAGTAAAAGTTGAGTTCTTGAGAGATAGACTGGATAGTACCAAAATAATCCTCAAGAGAACGACTATTTTGTTTCTCTGCAAAGAGGCGGTCATAAATTGTATACAGACGAAGAGCATTCTTCTCATGAGAAAAATGTTTCTTTGCAACTTCCCAGATTTGTTTGGTTGTAGAATAGAACATGAATCTAGACGCAATCTGAGGCTCCATGCTATTCCATGGCCATGACTTCACCAGCCCATTGTTTTTCCGCCAAGTAGGGTAGTCTTTGTTGCCTTCATCGGGAGGCTCTGACTCAATAATGTCCACCTTCTCACGAGATTCAAGCACAGTATAGATAGCATTCATCCAAATAAGATAGTTATGTGAGTAAAGCTTCACAGAAGTGATCTAAGACTGGTCATTGTAGACGTCTGTAGTGGAAGCAGCAGGCTTGGCATCAGCCATATTGAAGAATCAAGAAGACAATAGCAGACAGAGTGAATGACATGTCGTGTCATGGACGGAACACGTCGTATCTGAGTAGTGCACGAAGTGTCTGTATTTCCACACGTCGTGTAAGTTGACAGTAGAAAACTTCAGGTGCTCAACACGCCGTGTCTGATTTTTCACACGCCGTGTGAGTTGCCAGAGACCTCTGACAGACTTTTCACACGTTGTGTTGCTAGGAGACACACCGTGTCCAGATTCGGAGGCGTAACTTTCACCAACTAGGACACGCCGTGTCGAGGACGGAACACGTCGTGTCTTCTGTAATCAGCGCCGACCGAGTAGAGATTTGCGACGGCAACACGCTGTGTTGCATGGGATACACGCCGTGTTCGACGGCGGCAGACGTATACGTTGACGGGAATTGACTCCGTCAAACGGTGAGGAACAACTCCGAGAAGACGTGCCGAAAGAGGATGTCCCCGGGAAGACGCGTCGGGGAGATGTGATAGGAATCAGTGCCGTCACAAATCACTTAATGATGAGAAACTGACGCATCAGCAGTCCCGAGGGATGTGGGCACTCATCCACGTACGGGGACTACGTGGAGAGGAAAGAGGGAGAGAAGAAAGGTGCTCCTCCTTCCTTCTCTCAGATAGAACGAGGGGTTCTCCTCTCCTTCAAGCAGCCACCATGTCTTGACGGATCAGATGAGGACTGGCCGCCCGGTGAGGAGAGCCTATGTCGGTTGTCATGCTTCGCCAACGATGACGGATAGAACCGAAGAAGGAAGGAGACGGACGGAGGGGGGGAGGCGGCGGCTAGGGTTGCAGCAGTCGAATATGCTCTGATACCATGTGAGAGGATTTGGGTCAAAGTGATACCCGGTTAGGGTGTGCTCTCCTTTATTATATAGACAAAGACCATTTACATAGTAGACCCAAAAGGAATAGGAAATAGTAAAGAGATACATAAAATAGGAAAACTATTTTCTAACAAACCCCATAGAGTAAAACGAAATTAGGAAATCTACAACAATTCATTTCCTTCCAATTTGGTCAGAATAATCCTAACAGGAAGTAAAGCAGATTTCCATGGACATCTTGGACCATCACCAAAGGATGGCTTCAAGTACTCCATGTAGGTTGTTCAAGTCACGCACACCTAATATCGAACTGCAACCTTAAAATCAAGCAATGCAACACAATCATGACTCTCCAAACAACCCCGCTCTGCAAAAGATGCATGCATTATGATCTTGCAAAACAAAATGATGAATTTACTATTTTTATTTACAAGATTAAACGGTACTACATCAATTTTTTAGAAAATTCTTGAGCCTATGGATACATGGCAAATATTTCTCCCTTCCTACAACTTCAATGCAATAGGATAGAGGTTGTCGCATGTAGCTTTCTTTAAAGTCTCACTCAAATGAATAAAACATCCCGTAAGATAGCAGTGATCCCTCTCACCTATACTTGTCGAAGCAAGGCAGCTTATACACTAAATAATTGATGTACTTTATTCTGTACACATTGATCATCGTCCTAGGAAGCACAGATACTTCCAGAGGTTGTTGTGTCCGTGTCCAACATGGACACGCCTGGATACGTGACGTAAAGTCACTTACTTTTATTATTACATTGTTGGATACAATTTGGACACTCCATGAACAAATCCAAGACATGTCATCCCAAGTCCCAACCCACTTAAGTCCAAGTGTATGAAAAAAAAACCCAAGCCTTCTCCAAATCCCCATATCTTGTCCACCACTACTCCTCGCCTTACTAACATCAAGTGGTTAAGCTTCAGCTGCTACAGGTGAGACGTCAATGCCCTTTTTTAGCAACTATAGTATCCCTCATCAACAGTATCATTTGCACCAATTGTTGTAGCATTCAGGGACTGCCACATCAACCACGAGAAAAGCAGTTGGATTCACAGCCTTCTCTTCCAATTCTATGTAACTCTTCCTCATTTGCTTCTCCCCCGTCCCCTCTTCCTCCTCTTCCTACTTCTTCTTGTCCCCCTCTTCTTTTTCCTACTCTAAAGTTGTAGTAGATGCAAAAGTGTTCCTTCACCTCCTCTTTTTCCTACTCGTCTATGTCTACATTTCCCTCATTTACTTTTCATTCTCCCCCTCTTGCTCCCTCATTCATGCCCTGCTTTTTTTCATTTTGAATGTGGCAGCAGCCGCAAAATTGCTCCCCATTCTTTTCCTCTTATTTCACACCGGTCCTCCATGTCTCCTTCTATCCTCTCTTGCCACTTCTCCGTCCTGCTCTTCTTCTTGCTCCTAGGCAAAAGTACCAGGAACTATCCTCCCCATGCCTACTCTTTTTCTTGCTTCTCTACATCTCCATCTCCCCTCCTCTTCTCTTGCCCCTTCATCTTATGTAGCTCTATGTTCCCCTTCCTTTTCTTCCCTCTCAACCTCTAAGGCACCTTCATTTTCCATCTCCATCACCAGCCAACATATTTCCGCACACCCTCCCCTTCTTCCTCCTGATGATACATGTTATTCACATTTACAACCACCAACAATAAAAAAAGTTAGTCCCCAAAACTCTACGGCTCTTAAGTTTAACAATTGCAAATTTTACGACAATAATTTTATAATCAAGCATCTTAATGTGTTGAGATTTAATCCGTATTGTGACTTGTGATTATGATATTATATATTGACTGCTTGTTGGAATTCAAGGTGATTGCCCTTGTGGATAATCTATTTAGATCATTTTGTGTGTTTACACATATAGCATATAATATGTCAAAATATGTGCTAGAAATACATATATACACACACACACACACACATATATATATATATTTGTCGTGTCCCGTGTCGTGTATGTGTCCCATATATTAAGAAATCGTCGTGTCCAGTGTCCGTCTCTGTGTCTATATCCATGTCCATGTTTGTGTCGGTGTCCATGCTTCCTAGTCTTTGCCTTAATGCATCCTCAATTTCATATTGGCATTAGACTCTCTCACACTTAGACTTTGCAACTAAGAAACAAAATTCTGCAAGTTGTCAGTGCACGGTGCCATTCTACAGGTCTAGAATAGGCGGCTTTTGACCTTATTTTTTAATCCATATAGTTTTTGTCCTTATTATATAAAATGCAGTAGGAATCATCTCCATTGAAATGTTAAAAGGCATCAGTAGTTGCCACATGCAAAACTGGATTTTCATTGGAAAACCAAACATCAAGCCTCCTTATGCCAAGGAATTGTAACCCCAAAGTGGCAATCACTCTACATTTGCCATTTCCCTATTTCCATGTCCAACTAACATCATCTTGTAGGGTTAACTCAACTGTCACATCGAGTGGGGCTCACTCAGGTGCCAAGTCATCATTTGTCTCATGAGCGTCTAATAATAAGTTATTAACTGAAAAGTTTGGGATCAATGTTTAGGTGTATCTCTCTGTGTTAAAAGGAGAAGAGGCAGGCCTAAATTTTGGGAGAGCTCGTAAGGAGATACTATATGTGTGTGTGTGTGAGAGAGAGAGAGAGAGACAGAGTAATAGTGACTGGTTGTGTATGACAGTGTGTGAGAGAAATAGAGAGGTCTAGGAAGTTCATAACTTATATCACGCCAGCAAGTGAGACCACCAAGATGTCATGTCAGGATGCCATGTCAGCATGTGGCTCACTTGAGTGGTGTCATCCTATGGGGAAAGAAGGGGGAGCATATGGTGTCACATGGGATCCGCTATGGTGCCATGTCAACCACATTGCATGAGAATTAACGGAAAGTTAGTGGAAGATAAAAGTTGGAATAAATTTGTTGAATGGCAGAAGGTTGGGCAGTAATAATGTTAAGCGTGAAGTAGGAGCGGGATGGACAAGACCTTGTAGCTGCTTAAATGCCAAGCATGCGCTTATGTGGACGCTTTTCAAAAGAGTTAATGATCAAAGCTTCTATATATATTTTATATACAAACTTATGAATATTTATATTATTTTAACTTCTACACATATAGTAAACCCATGTTAAGTAAAATACAGCCTACTCATCATCATCATCATCTAAGCCTCAGTCCCAACTATGTTGGGTCGGCTACATGGACCCTTTGTTTCCATTCAGCTCTATCATGGGCCATATTCTGGTTGAGATGTAGAGATTCAAAATCTCTCTTTATAAGCTCATCCATGTTAATTTAGGCCTTCCTCTTCTTCTATTTATTGTGCTATACTCAATAGCATTGCTTCATATAGGCGCATTTGTCGCTTTGCGTTGAACAAGTCCATACCATCTAAGTCGGCCCTCGCGCAACTTGTCCTCAATGCTCGCCACTCCCACTTTATTCCTAATATAGTCATTTCTCAAGCGATCTTTTATTGTCTTCCCACGCATCCATCTCAGCATACGCATTTCTTCACCGCCCAACATTCACTCGCATAGAGCATGGCTGCCCGTATAGCTAATTTCAAAAAAAATACAGCCTACTTATCTATACAAAAAATAATCATGCTGTAATTTATGTATTGTATAGTATGATACGATAGCATAGTTCTATGGGCAGAAGTTATATAATACTTTAATACATAAGTGCAATATAGTTATATACTATAGTATTATACCAGCACTATGCTGCATACATAGTAATTTTCGGTAGTATAATATTGTTAATTGTTACATACTCTGTATTATGCAGTAGTACAGTATTTCAAAGTAGGTATATAATATCATTAATGTATAAGTGCATAGTTCAAAAAGTATATTAGTATCATTCTAATTACTTGGTACTAATAATAGTATAGTTTTACAAAGTATTATACCATAAAAGACAGTAGAACAATATTAGACAATAGTTACAAAGCATAAAGTATATAATATACAATACAATATCATTATTTACAAGTACATAGTTGGAAAAAATTAGTAGTATACTAATTACTTGGTAACATGGTATTAAAAAACATGCCTTGAGGTGAGGCTCCCATTTGCGCCTCGAGGCTTACGCCTTGATGTTCTGAACTGAGACTTACACCTCACAATGTTTGAGGCTCACCTCAAAGTCTGAGGCTATGAGGCTTATAGTTGAGGCGCAAGCCTTGATTCGGAAGATAATGTATGTTAACCACCAAATTTTCTACTAATAAGATTATTATAAACACTTGACTCAGAAAATAATATTCAGAGTTTTTGTAGTTTATAATTCTTATATTACTAAAAAAAATTATTATCATTCTTTGAGGAACGTCTTTCAATCTTCATTGATAAATTTACCTTTCAATCTTCATTGCTAAATTTATCTTTGTTTGCTACTTTGTTATTTACTATGTCAGTGAATTTCATATCATGGTTCACTAATTTTGGATCCTTGTTCCTACTAATTCCAAATTCTGTCTCCCTTACTTTTTCTCTATTAATTACATATTTTCACCTGGTCGTATACTTAATCGATATCTTATTATTTTCTATGTATATTCTTCAGTAATGTGGTGGTCATTAATCTATTTTTATCCTTATTAAATTTAATATATAATTTCTATTTTGTTTTATTTTTGTTTGTATATACATATTAAAGTTACACACATGCATATACATAAAATAATGAGCAGATAATATATAAGTATATATAAATGTGTATATACATGTATATTTTATTTATTAAGACCAGGTCATGCATATTTGAGGTTTACGCCTCGCCTCACTGAGACAAAAACGCCTCGTTACACCTCACGCACTTTATAGCCTTGCTTGATACAAATATAACTGTCATTTCACAAAGTATCACACAATAACAGACAGTAAACAATATTAAACAATTGTTATATAACATATAAGTACATAATATACAATACAATAGTATGATAGTTATTATTTGATCCACATATAAACAGATTTGTATAACATATAAGTACACACTGAGTTATACAATAGAATAGTGTCATATCAAATTCATATTAGATATTGGTAAAGCAATAGTATCATACATGCGAATTGAACCGCGACCATTTTTGGATAACGATAGGGCATACTCCACACCATCAAGAAAAAGTGGGCAAGGGTGAGTGCTCAAAAAGAAGCTGAAGGTGAGCGCTTAAGCACTCAAGGAGGGTCTCAGGTGGGGTCCAAAGCTAATTTTCGGCGGCCAGAGGCCTAGAATGTTTAACTGCTTAAGCGGCCAATTAGAAAAAATTTAAAACACTAGATATTAATATGCTAAGTCAAAAAGAATGGGATAGATGAATGAAACGGCTCTAGGTTGCGTGTTTTTGTTTGATTTGCCATATTTATTATGTCAAAGTTAGGAAATGCATTTGGTGGAACGGATGTGATACAGGCATGTGACGAAACTTCGGCAAAGTTGGGCAAACTTTTGCTGAAACTTCGACCTTAGATCACGGGTGACGTCGAATCCCATACTTCAGTCTTCATCCAAACTTTGAGGTGAAATTTCGCTGTTGTCGACGAAGTTAACTTTTTTGTGTGTGCATTTTCATCCCAACATCTCCGAAGTTGTTGTTGTTTCCTTAAAGTTGGCAGGTCGGGTTGAGACGCCCCAGAACATTAATCCTAACTAGTGCCCTAAAGGCCATATAAGGCATAAGTGTCGCCTCCAACCCTCTCCATGACTTCTAATACCAACTCCTATGTTTGTTGGTTGCCACTCTTTCCTACAGAGGGTGTTGTAACAATGGTACTAAATGTCCTCGACATGGGGCAAAATTTTGCCAATAATGTCTATGTCGACGGCTGGCGACGTCGAATCCACGTAAACATCCTTATTCCACAATATCCTTGACATGTCGTCAAAGTTGTCGACATTTCCCCATATGTCGACGAAGTTGACCCAAGTCCATTCAAAAATTCCACAATGTCCTCGACATCTGTCGAAGTCGTCGAAGTTGGCGACATTCTTCTGGTGTTTTGTGGAGTTTGTTGTGTGAGGGGGGAAAAGTGTTGGAGCTTGAGGTAAGATGATTTTGATGTTATTTTTTACTATTCTAAGCTAATAGTAATAGACCGACCCCCTCTCTGCTAAAACTACCATAGATTTACACCATTTGAACTTTGTAGTTCGGAGACGACTATATGTAATCATGTACTGATCTACATATGTAAATCTATATGGATGGCTATATGTAAACATATATTGTGTTTTTTAGTTAGATTTGATGAAATCTGTCGATTTTCATCACAGAATGACTGTTTTTAGTTTAATTTTTATCAAAGTTGCGTCGAAGTTTGGTTGTAAAAATCCTCAACATTTCCTCGACATTTCCACAAACTTCCATGTCCATACCTGTCGAAGTCGAAGTCTTGTTCCATGGTTGTAACTATTAGGTATTCTATAGATTTCATATGGTGAATTGTATTTGTAAGTGTGTTGCATATTTGACCCTCGCAAGCAACACATTGTATTATCAACCTACCTAGGACTAGAGAGTCGTGAATCGTGTTTTTATGTTAAATAAACATATATAAGATTGAGATACAACATAATTCGAAGTTCCTTCATATTCACATCACTTCTTCAAAAAAGGGTGACAAAGTTTATCGAAGCTTAAACTTCCTCAAAGTTTCCACAAACTTCCACTGCCATACCTGGCGAAGTCGAAGTCGAGGTCGAAGTCGAAATCAAAATCCTGTACCATGGGTACAAGTTTCGAGGAAGTTTTGGCACCCATGTCAAACAAGGCCACAGTAATCATTTTTAAGTATGTTTGCTTCCTAGGTTGATACTTGTGAAATTCAAAATGCTAGATATGAGATAACTCCAACTAGATGTGTCCAAGATAATAGTGCATTGACCTTGTACATTAAGAGATGTACATAAATACACAACATTGGTTATTTTACAGTAATGTGATAGATCCAAACATCAGCTGTCAAAATAAGTTTTTTACACTTTCAGTAGCCATATCACACAGATTCACATAATAATCTTAATCTGAAGGTGCATCTTAGCCCTAGAGAATGATATGAACTCTAAACACGAGAGCAGCTATTGTTTCAGATTCCAAACTTTCTCATAAACACACAACACTAAAAAGCTAAACGCCAGTATCATCTGTAATAAATATAGCTCAGAGCAAATATGAAGTATAGACTGTTTTCATTTCTGATCATGTTGAAATCACGGCGCATTAAATATAAAACAAAATGAAACAATTTGATTCTGTTAAAAGCACTTAAAAGCAACAGGCGCATATACTGATTGACAGACTTCACACCATAAAAAGATTTAAGGGATACGATTTGCAAAACAAGCAAATGACATGTGATGGCATTTTTCACAATACCTGCAACCTTTCATAAGCCTTCTGTACAGCAACAAACTTTTCCCTTCCCTCGGGATTTTTGTCAGGGTGGTATCTCATAGCGAGCTTCCTATACTGCCTCTTGAGTTTTTCTTCATCGATATTTTTAATCTTCTTAGACATGCTAGAATAATCATCATCAGCATCAGGGGATAATGTGTTACCATCCTTTCCATTACTAACAAACTCATCAAGAGATATTTCCAGGATTGCAAGGGCCTCTTCCTCGGACAGATCCATAGGCCGACGGCTTAGCTCTTCTCGCCACATGGACAACAATGACTGCAAAAACTCTATATGCTCTACAATGGGCCAATCAGGAAACCTCACCTCATCACATAAATTCCGAAGATAGTAACGGTGGCACCACATCTCATCTCTTAATTCTGGGTATGTAACAGGAGGCATAGGGGCATAATCGTATAGAGAATGGCAATGCTGAGATAACTTTTGAGGAAAATCGCCAAGATGCTGAAGCACCTGAGTATATTTAAACATGTAAAATGCAAATGAATCCTGTCCGAATGTACATGTGTTCTATTAAGCCTAATATGTATGTATAGATAGTACGTACCTGAAGGATCAAGTGTTCTGCCCTCATCTTGTGCGTCCATATTATCTCAGGAGTGTCAGAATCTGACACCATTGCAGCAGCAAAAGCCACTGGCCCACTACGCTCCAGAACATACAACAAAGATTCGGGTAGAAGTCCACCAAGAACACTGCGCTTAGCTAAGGGCAACGAAGAAGAGACTGCAGCTTCTTCTCCGCCATGAAATGCTTGGTGGACATGAGTAATAGAGAAAAGTTGTGCAATCGAAAGAAGATTAGATCCAGGGTATGCTAGGGCAAAGTAAAAAGCCCCTGTGCTATACAGTCTCATCATTGCTTTGTGGTTTCTTGTTACAATAGCCTTCAGCAAGGCGGCGGCTGAATCAACTACACTGGGTTCACCAGTCAGCATAGCCTGGATTATGCCATATTTCAGAACATAAACACTATGTAGAAAAAACTAAACAGCATTAAATGCATGAGGAAGCTTCTTACTATGATAACAAAAGTTCAACTCGGTTATATGCAAAGGTGGATTTGAACCCCCCCCCCCCCAACAAGAAAAACAAACACACAAGTGCCTAAACCACCCTGCAACCCTTGCATCACACTTGCTGAAAGCCTTGTCAGCTGGATCATGACCCAGCACAGCCAAATAGTTAAGCAAGTAATACAACTACATATGACCGCACACAAGCATGTATTTACATATATTACAAAAACTAACCCCGCATGTTTGATATTTTTTTAGAAGCAACAACCTCTATACTAGTTCCTGCGAAGTTAGAATAAAACTGAGAGTTATCATCTACAATGTGGATATGTTTTTTTGTAAACTTCCAGTTTTTTCCTTTGGTTAGTCAGAGCTACGGACTTATCACCTCTGCCTGCAAGTTATAACCTTGCTGAATCCAAATTATGAACAAGACAAGAAAAATGAATGGGATGGGGCAAGGGGAAATTATTCTATTTTGGGAAGAGAGATTGTGGGCAGGGACAAACTTAAAAGAGCAACATCCTCACTCAGTTATACAGGGCTGCAAAACAAGCTAAGCCAAAATTAATATCACAGTTCTGGTCCTTCTGGGACCTAAACACTCACAGCTAGGAGTTATACATTGAAAAATGTTGAAGAAGTGACTGAATAGATTGTAACATTCTTATGTCAGCACACAAGATCAAGTGTAAGGATGTGGAAAGGAGAGCAAATAGATTAATCGAACTCGGTTCATGCATGAGTACACGGTCTCCTATATATAGGATTCAGGAGGGGTGACAAGTGATAAAAGTGTATTCACTTAAGTGATAACATATAGCAATAGATAAGTGAGCCAAGCCCAACAACTGAATAAATACTTATGCTGACACCCTCCCCCTCAAGCTGGAGAGTACACATAGTGTAGTCTCAACTTATTATTACTCATATACTGAAATAGAGCAGGAGGGAGTGATTTAGTAAGGATATCACCCATTAGATCTCCGGTCTTTACATGCGGCGCCACAATCTTTTTGGCTTTGACAAGGTTGCATACAAAATGCCAGTCAACCTCAATGTGCTTTGTGCATGTTGTAAAGTAAAAGAAGGCTATGTGATATATTTGATAAGAGAAAAACCCCTCCTATATATAGGAAGAGGAGGAAGCGTACAGACTTTAGACTAAACCCTAATGGGCCAAGACATACTTGGGCCCATATACAAATAGACTAAAATAACTCAATTGACTAAATTGACCCGACTCCCTAATACTCAATTTGAGGTTTGGGAGAATCCTAAATCAGCTTGCAAACAGACAGACAAACTAAAGATAAAGAAACAGAATAAAAAGATGAACCAAGCCCATACAAGAATAGTTCTCCCCCTCAAGATTACAATAAAGAACTCATCACTCAAATACTCCCCCTCAAGTAGATAACTCAAAGCAGGTATGCAAACAGGTCAATCTGAAATACGTCACAAATCGCGGGTATAGGTCATAAACATGTAGCAGAAGCTTCTTGATCAAAAAGATGTGGCATCTGGAGTAGTAGTAAACAGCAACAAGAAGGCGTCAGAGTCTTCATCACAGTTGCTATCGTAGCAGTCCAGAGAGTGATAGTTTAGGGTAGAAAAGTCCAGAGAGTTTTAGTTCATAGTAGAAAAGTCCAAAGAGTGTTGGTTCATGGTAGAAAGTCCAGAGAATGTTGCTTCATAGCAGAAAAGTCCAGAGAGTGTTGGTTGGTTCACAGCAGTAGTAGTCAATGTGCAAAGAAAACACAAACAAGTAAAGAGTCAATATGTGCAAGGCATGGACAAGCCAGAGAGTGTTGGCACACAGAAGTAGAATAGTCAACGTGTGCAAGGCACTACCAATGTCAACATACAAATAAATCACAAACAAAAAGTATATAGTAGAGACGACGTAGCCGATAGAAGACCATGATCTTAAATAAGCAAGCAGTAGACCTGAAGCTCCAGATAGTAAGCTCTCCAAGAAGCATATAGCAATAAATATCAATAGTAGAAGTCCAAAAGTTCTTCAAGAAGTGCATAAAGATCCACAAATATAAAGCAGTAAGTAGATCCTCATAGATAGAAGCAAAATTTTTCTCTCTTTATCTCATCTCTCCTCTATTTTTCCTTCTCACACCAACCATGGAATGAAACAAGAATGGTTGGGGTGGACAATGATAAAGAAACGCTCTAGAAAAAAACAAGTTGTAGCATTGAGATGGGGTTTGGGGGGTGCGGCCCTCCAACTAGGGGGTCTAGTTGCCCTCTGCGTGCAGGAGTCGAAGGGAAGCCGCCCCTCGTGGAGGTCTAGGGGCAGAGCCCCGAGAAAAAGGTCCACACTTTTTTTAAGGAAAATCAACCATGAATCCGGCGTTTGAAAGAACTATATGTAAGAAATTAGTCCAAAAAACAAAGTGATGTACCAAGGGGACGTTGAGGAGATAGGTTGGTTCGTCATTGTTAAAGTGTCTATATTAGTCTATTAGTTAAATAGGCTAATTAGTTTAGTGGGCCTTTATATTCCGGCCCGTCTAGTTTAGAACTTTAGATTACTTGGGACAAAAGTCTCAGGGTTTCTCCCTTGCTCCTATATATAGGACAGGGGTGTCCAGTCTTTATATATAACTATTCCTATTCAATCGATCTCATATTTTAACAGTCATCTTCCTCATTAATTTCCCGATCATCTTGGAGATTGATCTTGGGGCAAAAAAACACGTTTTAAACCCCACAAAAACCTCATATTTATTCCTAACTCACAAGTTCAGTCCTTGATCAAAGATTGATCACTTGCCAAATCAGTTGTTGGGTTCCACCGACCAATTATGCATGATCAAGAGAAAGCCCTTGTGTGCAACAAAGAGTTGCCATCTTCCTCAACTCTTGTCAAGAATCTCTAAGATAATCAATATCAACTGACTTCTCCTCTTCCATGGCAATTGTGGTCGTCAAATCTTCGATGTTGCTATAAATGTGTGTTTTGTCTTCCTATGTCTCACCTTAGTAGTCTCCATACCAGACATTGTCTATCTAGTGGCATTGTTCTAATCCACAACACAGTCAACTCATCAACACTCCCCCTCCGTATCTAGAGGATGTTGGCGCAATTTTGCCAAAAGCGGACAGGATCTTGGCTAATGTTGGCGCAGAGAGGGGAGTGATTGTGTGGGTTACTGCTAGGGAGACGAGTAGTAGTGTGTAGAGGAAGTGATGGGGTAAAGGTGTGAGTTTCAAAAGAGAGTGGCAAGGTAAAAAATGGTAACTAGTCATACAGGGAACGGTTCGTACAGCGTTAGATTACAAAATTCGGTAACAAGTCAGATGTACGGCTGAGTGTACATGCATCAGTAGGGAAGAAATTGGTTGGGATGTAAGCACGGTCAGGAGAGAGAGAGATGTGTGGTAGCAGGCAAGGGTAGAGGGGTTAATGGGATATGGGGGGAAGGAGGGTTAATGGGATTTAGGGGAGAGACAGATGAGCGACAGCAAGCAAGAGTAATATAGAGGTCGGGAGGTGGGTTAGCAGAAACAAGTGTAAAGATATCTATGGCAGGGCCTGGCGAGCAGCAAAAGCCAAGAAGCGGCTACGGGCGCCCACAGGCGAAAGAAGTTGCTCTCTCCTCTTTTCTTGGGTTAGGTGGATCACTGCTTTGATACCATGTTGTATCAGAGCAGGGAGGGGATAGCAGCAGGTTTGTTTGCCATAGAGGCTGGAGAGATGCCCGGCATGTGGCCAAGCCAAGAAACATGGTTGTCGTCTGTAGGCGGAAGAAAATATTTTTGTAGTCTAGAGTTAGGGTTGGATCACTTCAATGATACCATGTTGTAAAGTAAAAGAAGGTCGTGATATATTTAATAAAAGAAATCCCCCTCCTATATTTAGGATAAGAGGAAAGCATACAGACTTTAGACTAAACCCTAATGGGCCAAGACACACTTGGATGCATATACAAATACGCTCAAATAACTTAATTAACTAAACTAACCAGACTCTCTAATAGTGCTCTCATGGAATATAGGATTGTCGACAATGTTAATAGCTATTTGATTGTCATAGTGTAGTGTAATGTAGTGTTGTGCAATGTAGTGTAGTATAGTGGTGGGTTGGACATTGATCCCAATTTCAGAAAGAAAGGATTCAACCCACTATAGGTCACCACACGAGTCATAACTCTATACTCGACTTTTGTGCTTGAGCAAGCAAAAAATGTTGGTTTTGCTCCTTCACGCAAGAAAATATTTTCCTAGTATGACGCACTAGCCTGATGTTGAACACTTGTCTTTGGAGTCTCCAACCCAATCTACATTTAGATACCTAGTGATAGAAAGTGTCTTCTAATGAGAACATTCATAGGATAGACCTTTTCATGGAGCGCCTTTCAGGAATCTAATAATGTATTGTATATTGCTCCAGTGAGCGTGTAAAGGAGATATCATGTGATGACTGACAACACCAACTATATAGGAAATGGTGGGTGTGTTATAGTTAGTTAGATTAGTCAACCGACGATTTAGTGGTAGTTCTTAGGATCAAAATGGAACTCCCCCTCAATTTGCACCTCTGTGTGATAGTCTGTAGGAGTAGACATAGCCTTTGCATTCAGTCATCCATGATTCTTTCAATAGATCCAGGAAATATCATCTTTAGGAGACATTGATTAGATGCTTAGACAACAATACCTCGATGCCAAGAAAATTCTAAAGGTTCCCTAGACATTTAGTATGAAAATTGGATTGGCGAGTCTTCTTTAGATCAAAGATTCTTGTGAATCATTCCAGTTGATCATAATATAGTCGACATAAATAGCGAGCAAAATGTGACCCTAAAGGGAATGAGATGAAAAGATGGAAAGGTCAATAGAAGACGAGTTGAATCCCATACGTTGAAGAACCGTATTGAACTAGTGGAACCATGCACTAGAAGATTACTTTAGTTCATACAGAAAGCGACGAAGGCGACCAACTTTAGTAGTATATTTCCCTTCATGAACAAATCGAGGATTTTGTTGCATATGTAAGTCATGTTCAATATTGTTAATACCCTCCTCGCTTCCAAGTAAGGCAGGCATTGAAGCGCCATCAACTTTGAATATGCTCAATTATTCATTGTCCGCGTTCGACGCATATTCAGCCCCAACATATTTAATTGAACCTCCGCCTAAGGAAGCAAACAATCAGACTAGAGTCAAAAAACAAGTTATTAAGAATGACGGTGTGGGATGATTAGTCCATTACGTATGTGTTGTTGTAATAGAATTATAGTATAAATAAAATGTTGATTATATTGTTTCTTCATGACCTTGATTAGCAGCCGGACTCTAGGTCCACCACCACGTATAAACCAGGCACAACCCCCTTCCTTCCCTCATCCTCCAACCTTCATCCATCTATAGCACATTGATAGTGATCTCCTTCTGCACCTTGTTCCCCATCTCGGCTAACCCCACCAACATTGCACCCCACGCACTCCACCTCATCCCTCACCACCCCACAGTTTGCAAATACGACAATAGCATGTAGGAGGCCTTCTCCTCCATGCAAGAACCTGGGTCCACAATCAGCTCAAGCGGGACAGGGACCAGCCTAGCCAATGCCACATAGACGATTGAGAAGCTACCAGAACGTCAACTTGTACAACGTTGTTTCCACGTCCTTCTAGATGTCGCCCTTACAAAGTATGTCCACAATTGGGTTGTTTCCATGTCCTTCTAGATGTCGCCCTTACAGAGTATGTCCACAAATTGGGATTGCACCGCTGTTGATATCGATTTTTTCAAGCCATTTTTTCACATGCGAGCAGTCATGCACATAGTAACAAATCTGGAATTCGACAACTTTTCGACTAGTCGGAAAAATCAGAATTCAAAACAAATTGTGAAAAATTTAGGAAAGTCGACAACTTTAGGTCAAAGTCTGGTCAAGTATTCAGAAATAATCAAGAATAAGTCGTATGTACATGCATACATATATATATATGTGTGTGTGTGTGTGTGTGTGTGTGTTATATCACATGCACGCAACTATTAAGGTCACTATACATACAATATTATTGAGGGGAAAAGGTAGTAAAAGAACTATAGAAAAGTTGAACAATAACAATGCATAGAATAATTTAAGGAAAACATGTACTAAAGAAAAGTTGAACAATAACAATGCATAGAATAATTTATGGAAAACATGTGAAACAATAGTAATTATTAATTGAACATTGATCATACATGGTATTGGTAATGACATGTAGGAGGCAAATGAGAAAAAAATATGAAATAAAGAGGACAAATTCATGTTTGTTAATTAAAGAGAAGAATATTAAGCCGACAATGCAGGCACAACATTAGAGAAAAAAGAGAGGGGGAAGACAATGCAACAACATGAATTGTCAGGAGACTAGGGTTGGGGGTTTAGTTTTTATCTAGAGTTTTTCTATAAGTCACTTCATAAAAAAAAGAGCAAGTGACATCAAAGAAAATATCTTGAAAAATTGCTAAAGATCGTGAAAAATCATATAAATCGAAAAAAAAGGGGGAAATGGTGAAAAGTTGCGAAAAACCAGCAGTCGATGTATTATTCGTGTTGAACATTTGGGAGCGTAGTACATCGTGAAGAATCGTTGCTTTTTTGTAAGAGTCAGAGACTTTCATTGTAAAGACTTGTGCATGCCTACAAGCGGCGAAAATGATTCCCACCCACCCCCACACAAACACTTTCACTTTATCACCACACACCATCGCAACGCTCTCCATTTGTGCTTGCGAGAACTACATGTCGTTACAGCAGATTCCTAAAACTGCAATCGAGGAATTTGTTTTACATGTTTATTTGAACAAAAGATAGAAGGACATGGAATGATATGTCGCCTACACCTTTGTGTTTATTCGGCAATGATATGGAGCATCAGATAGTGGGTGTGATGGTGTTCATACATCTTAAAATAAATTGACGTGAAGGAAGGCATTCTTGATTTCGAGTTGAATAAGTTACATATACACCTCTTCAGATACGAGGCCAATCTAAGTGGGGAGCAAGAGAGATCAAAATACGGGTAAAGGTTGTCTAAGTGACCGGTAACAATCTCTTAAAGAATTCTACACCAAAGTCTGACTTGAACCTTTAGCGATTAGTCGTACAATCGGCGCTCCATAACCCGTAGAAATGATGCTTAACAAAGAAAACCCATCGAGAACCAACAATATTCTTGACATGGGGTGGATCAACCAGCTCCCATGTGTAATTTGGACACAGTAGCCCCATCTTATCAACCATTGTAGCTTTCCGGCCAGTTTCTAAAGTGGAACTAAACTATTGCATTTACTTAACAAATCCCCTCTCATGTATGAGCACATAAGCTCCCTTTTGACAGACAATTAATGACATATTTAGCACATGGGAAAAAGGAGGGAGGGGAGGGGAGGGGAGGGGAATGATGGGTAAGGAAAGGGAGGGGTGGGGACTAGGGAAAGTAAACAAAATGACAATAATGTGCTTGGTTGGTATGGAGGGGGAAGAGGCAAGAACATCAAAAGGAAAAGATTTTGATTTAGTCTCCCAAGAAAGAAAAGCTAAAATAAAAAGAAGGCATTGTTGCTTCCTTCCCCTCCTCTTCACTCCAATTTGGTGAGAAGAGAAGTAGGACATATTGTACACAGGTCATTCCTTCCCCTTCCCTCCCTTCTCCATTATGTTTCTTATCGAAATGCATCTAACTTTTTCAATTCCCTTCCCTCCCATCCTCTCCCCGCATACCAAAGATAGCATAATAGCACCACACCATAAGCAGGATGGAAGCTATGAACAGATCAATAGTGTATTATAAGGTGGAGCATAACCAAGCACAAACCAGGCTTTGATACCACTTGTAAAAGTGAGAGGCTAATGTAGCCAAAAGCTCAAGAATGCTTCTAATTAGGATTTTCTTAGTTCTTTTATGATATTAGTTTCCGCTTTTCATTATTTTTGCATGTTGGTCTTACTCACAATTATTTCATTTTTGGAGCTACAAATTGTTGGGGAGTGGGGAGTCTGGGGACTTATCTTAATTTTCTCAATTTATTAGTCTATTTCTTATGTAAGTTGGGTCATTAACCGAAATAAGTTCATGAGTAGTCTATATAAGCCAATGCATGGGGGTATTGTTCAGATTTTGAATTTGAAGAATAGAATTAGGTTTTTGCACATAAGATTTGCACTAGTTGGTAATGAGCATGAGATCTAGATCAAAGGTTTAAATCCCAAGCAACGGCCAAACCATAAGTCTAGCCTGACCTCACCTATCATCCACCATGATTGACCATAAACCCAAAGTTAGAATAAATCCCATCCACTAACAACTCGTCTAGTAAAATGTATGTGTATTGTTCAAGAACATGTCGCCGCCACAGTTCCTCCCCTCTCAATTTGTCCACTACAGATGTTTCATCCATCCATCCATCACACAATGGGGTATGATATTCTCCTTCATTCCCCTCTTCTCTCTTTTCTTTGAAAGAGGGCTTCAATTTTTTGACAGACTGTGTTATAGTGCTTTCTTGTAGCATTGCGGCCATGGGAGCAACCGCCGATAACAGCCGTCAAATCAACAATCACCACCACCCTTTTGAACCTCTCTTCCATGTTCCTAGCAGTCGAAGAGAGCTAGCCCTTATTGTTGTTGACCCCTTTTGGAGGGTAGGAACCCTTGTTCCCCTCACAATGGCAACAGGCTGTTGCCAGCCTAACTCGGCGGCCCCTACAGCCCCACAAAGGCAACCCCACATGTTGAAGCCAGCTCCTCCAAGGGTGCAAAGGTCCTCTTGAGTCTCAACGTCCACGGTCCACCTAGCGCATGGTGGCCATTCGCGGCATGAAGGGGGAGCAGCAAGCTGCATAGTCCATAGTGGTCGCCCAATCAATCATTGCTACTATAGCACCAAGAAAAAATAGGGTCTTTGCCTTAAGATGAACTTTTTTGGCCTTTTCTTTCTTCCGCATGCTTCCTCTACATCTACGGGAGTCCTCCAAAAAATTTGAAAAATTTTGAATCCCACTTTAGTCATTGTCAAATCTACGTCGAGATGCAGACCCAGATTTTGAAATTCCAAACTTTTCCTAAACTTCTCTGACACACGCCATGGGGTGTATGAAGCTTACATTGCTAACATTAACAATGCTACATACCGCACTACGATTCCAGATGCGGACAACGTCGAGTTTCGATCTCGATTGTGGGAGATCCATTGCATACTTTTCAATTATGTGGATAAATGGAGCATGTTGTCGTATATAGTGAGTGGACATCTCCACACCAGCAACGATTTGTAATCCACAATTTGACCATGTTTCCAGGTCAGCATCACCACACCCGACAGGGCAAGGTGCAGGCCATACCGTGCTTCATCCAATTTCTTCTTTGACATCACTGACTATATGCAGCAACACCAGAATGTTTCCCAACACTCCCATATGACGCCGACCGTCAAGATGTTGGAAGTGTTCCATGATTCATCTTCCTATCGCTCATGGATGCAACTTCTGAATTCATTAGCTTGACATTTGCAGCTGAAGCATGATCTATGTCCAATCAATCTTCTTCGCACAAGGACATGGTATTGGCTTATTACATCACCAACTTTTAGCTTTGATAGCAGGACGAGATCAGTCACAACAGAAGCTACTCGTGCAGAACAAGTCCCACTCTCGGGTCCAAAAGCCTGAGAACTCTTCTCATTATAAATTTTATTAGTTCTTTTATTTTCAACTAGACGTTGTCACATGCTAGTGTTAGTATGTGGATCTAATTCTCAATCAATTCAGTTTTAGGAAGTACATGAAATAGTTGGGGTGTCTATTTGTAAGTTTTCAATTATTTAGTTTATTTCTTATTCAAGTTGGACCATTAGAAGAAGTAAACTGAATATGGCTTCCTACAAGTTACCTACAAAACTGACGACTCGGGAGTATTGTCTAGCGGTTGAATTTGATGAATGAAATTAGGTTTTTGCAAATGAGGTTTGCATTAGAGGCTTTCGGTGTTTTCATATTGATAAGAGCATGATTATTTATAGAAGATTTGGTAAGAATGCAAACCCTAATTGTATGGTATGGGGTTAAGAAATTACATGTGGCATAAGCCCGAGTATGTTTATATGTAAAGTGATGTGATTTAACAGCTTTAAAACAACTCATGGATAAATTCTTAATTTTTTAGTGTCTAGATCAATCTTTACAAGGTAAAGACGTCAAAGCGGCAAAGCAGCTCAATGCCTTCTTTTATTTCTTTCAAAATATTATATGAGAGTGTGTAAGGCTAAGGCTTCCCATGTTGCAGCGGTTCTTAACAGGACTGTGGACTTCCTTTACAAAGCATCCTAGAGGTCAATTGGATTTTGATTTGACAGTGTTCGCATTCAAGGATAAGCTTTTTGCTTTCTTGCAGTTCTCCCCTTCCTCTCTATCTCTAAAAGTACAAAAGGCTTGAACACAAAAAGTGCCAACAAATATATGTAAATGGCAAGCAGTGGGCTGGAGAGTTTGGATTGAAATAGAATCCTTCAAAACCGATCAAGAGTACTGTTAAGTTTTGATAGAAGACTTGAGTTGTGGTGAAGGTGAACTCAATGAATAATATGTTAAAACAAACTCTGGTGTATTAGTGTGATAGTATAAGGTCCCCATTTGACACACCTCTTTTCCATTACAATGGCTAGGGTATTCTGAGGAGGCCAAGGTCTCATATTCAACTAGAAACAGACCAAACGCGGACGAAGAAAACCATTGTCTTATGGCGAGTGGTTATTCCTAAAAAAATTGAAGAGCCACCATGGTGTACTTCTGAGTAAGGCCTTTAACAGGAAGAGCATCTTGAGGAACTGGCCTACAATTCAGGAGAAGAAAAAAAACATAATATACCTGAGCAACATGAGGAATGCAGCGAGGACTTGACAAAATCCGTTTTACCCTTGGTATTGGAGTGACGATTTCTCCTGCGTCATCCAGATCAGAATGTACCGAAATCATGCTATGTAATATCGACAGTGCAGCCTCTCCTACCTGAATCCAAGACAATTAGTTTATCTACAGGCGTAGTGACAAGATGCAATGTAAAGATGCAGAAACTTCAACAAGTGGCAATATCATAAATTCAATATGAGAATCAGATGTTTCTTATTGAGTGATCAGTGTTGATGATTTGACATCTATAAAAATTTACTAGAACTGTCGAAATTTAAAACAATAAACAAAATAAATGAGACTTGAAGGCTTGAACCACTGAGAATAAGCTTTAATTAAGAATGGGGTGAAAAGTGGAGCAAGTTTCAAGATAATAACGGCAGAAACGACAACTAAAATACATGAAGAAATCCAGTAACTGATCTTACCTGAACTGGAGAAAGAACAGGAACACGAGAAGCAAGAGCCCAACGGAGTTCCCTGATATCAATAAGTCTCTTCCAGTCAGTCATTCCAGAAGCCCAACATTTAGTAGCCCAATCTATAACCTTCTTTGACCAAAACCTCCTGATCGCATCCTTCTCCATTGGTCCGGTTTTAACACCGTCCTTGTCAAGGAACATCCACTCTTTTAATGGCTCCATAAAAGCCGTAGCAGCAATCAAGTTGGACTGCAAAGGTATTGATGTCCTTTCAGAAGTCTCGTGAGCAACCGTGAGCAGATCAACAGCCAGCACACAGCCACCAACTAGAACAGAAGCCTCTACATTCGCAGCATATCTCATCAAAACCTGCAAAACTTGCAATTTG
Organism: Alisma plantago-aquatica; assembly: GCA_963693085.1. Taxonomy (NCBI): domain Eukaryota; kingdom Viridiplantae; phylum Streptophyta; class Magnoliopsida; order Alismatales; family Alismataceae; genus Alisma; species Alisma plantago-aquatica. The sequence continues at coordinate 1,044,504,090 of OY856411.1, read as the reverse complement.
TTTTAGTATGGTTGCATAAAAGTCCAAAAAGTTAGAACTCAAAGTAAAAAAAAATCACCATTAAACCACAGAAATTTATTTTGAAATGAAAGAGACAAATTGAGTTCAAATGGCTATCTTGATAACGATTAATTTGCCTCAAAAGGTTTGCATGTAAGCAAATTAATGAGAGAATCATTGTTGTGAATTCGGTGACATCTGGTAAAATCTAACTGAATTGTCAATGTTAACAGGTCCTTGTGGACCCAATGTCAACGAGATTAGCGTAGGGCCCATCAATGTTCGTGCTGCTGTGAGGATGTCAAATTTTGACTGAGACTCTACATTTTGCTGACTCAGATATAGGAGGCAATGTGCAGTGGAACAGTAGGAGAGGTGATCTAGCATTTGAGGTACCCTGCATCTGAATCTTTTTGAGCTAAACACTCTGATAGATCTACCCCTCTTCTACAAGACTGAACACTTGCATGAAGATTTTGCATAGAATTAGCTCCATTTCAACACTGTCACCTCATCCGCTTTGTCTAATTCAACTTTTCAGAAATTAAAAGCTTTTTTTAGTTAATGTAACGCATAGAACTTATATATTTCAGTGTGATTAACAGCAACAAACTTTTGTTTCATAGTCCGTGTGATGTCAGGATTGTTTTTGACAGTTACTCTTATCACATCAGTCTCGCAAAGCATACATGATATAACAGATTAGTAGCTTCATAACGAGACAACTTATAGATTTGCATTATATTAGTTATTTACATGTCTACACTCATTTTTTTTCACAATGCAGTTCATAGCGAATGTTCTATTAAAATATACAAATAAAGTTTGTTGCTTGCACTATGAATATTACAGCCAACAACCATTTTACTGAGCTACATGCAACCTGCAAAATAAGCATGTAGTCTTTAGGAATTAGGCTGACAAATTGTGCAATCTTGAACAATCTTCATATATTGTACTAAGAAGAAGTAACATCATTATTATTCAAATTTCAATCGATATAGTGACAACGACGTGATCAAAATAAAGGAGCCAATAATAGAACACCGGCCCTTTACCTTGAGTAATAGTAGTAGACGGTGCCTCAGTGCTCGATCATCAGTCCTATCCAACAGCACTGTTATATGCGCAGTGCCATCAAACGGGCCTATAACTTTATGGTGCTGTTCATAAACAATAGCCATTGCCCTAGCACAAAGTTCCCTGACAGAAGAACCCCCAGCACCACCAAAGCCGTCAAGCCTTCCCATATCACACCAATCATCAGAGGAACCCAACTCATCAGGTATAGTACCATCAACAGTGAGACCTATGTCAGCATCACATAAGAACCGGTGATATAGTGCTCTAAAAAAAGCAGCTGGGTCCCTGAGAGGAAATTCTTGAGCCCGGAAGTTGCTTCCACTTTCAAGTAACAAGCGCAAATAATATTGACCCACACAAACTTCTTTCGACAAGCTTGGATAGCTAACAGAAAACTCCATATAGTTCCATGATACTTGTGGTGCATTAACTAACCCAGCCATGACCTCAGCATTTGCAACTTCTGGAACAATATCTTCTGTACGTTTCTTTTCAACATCCAATCTATGAACTTCAGCCAATAGTGACTCCCTTAGTTCTTGTCTAGTGCGCTCATTCCATATTAAATCAGCACGATTGTGATCCAGGCCAAAAGCTTTCCAAAATTCATGCCAATTACAGAGTAACCGCCCAGAACCCACAGGAGTGTTCTCCACAACAACCTGAGCAGGAGCAGGAACGTCTGGATGCATTGAATCACCAGCATTCACGTGGGAGCCAAAAGCCTCAGAATCATTTGATTCTGCCAGGTGGGAAGAATGGTTTCCTTCAAAGCCATCCAAGGAAGTCTTTCCAGGCAAACCAGGCTGATGCATGTTCATGTACATTTGACTTCCACTGGGAAGAGGAGTTTGTGGAGCAATAACCTCCGGTGAAGCAGATTTCGGATCTATTCCCAGTGTAACATTTGTAGTCATCTGGCTGGATTCATCACGGGCATCAGAAATATTAGCTGAAGATATCGTGCTTTCACGAACAGCTAGTGCTTTCCTGCTCCTCTGATGAAGACCATGCTTTAGTTTTCTCCTATTGATTGATGTCTCAGGACTAACCAGATCAGGTACATTATCAAAGTCATCCTCTAAACGAGTATGTAAATAAGCAACAAGTCCAGGAGGGAGGACGCGTGACAGCAGATCCAAAGCAGGCTGGAAAGAATCAGCCCATAAAGCCACAAGATGCCGGCTAACGTCTCCTCTCTCACCAGTAGATGGAAAAAATGCATTTGACAAGTGCATCAAAAGGGCACCATCCCTCAAGGCAGCATCACGCATGGATTCAGCAGCAATGGCATCTTCTTCAGCGATAGTGCGCATAATGACAGCAACTGTTTCACGAACACTTTCAGCGGGATGCCCAAACAATGCAAACAAGCGGCGGCGCAAACCTGCAACTTGGCGCAATAAATCAACAAAGGTGGTATGTTGAGTGGTCTCCCCATGAGGTTCACAAAGCATTGCTTCTAGGACCTCCACGACACTCATCGACAGTAAAGCGGAGACAGACATCGTTCTTAATCGATTAACCAGAATTGTAGCATTATTTTGATTTCCAAATAGTACAGACTTTGTGTGCATGAATGTCGCATGTCGTTCTCCCTTGGAATCCGCCTGTATGGCAGTATCCCCAGGTCCGCCACCAATGAGCATTGCAACCAACTCTGCGGCCTCCGAAGCTACACCTTCAGAACCATTTCTAAGAAGCCCCATTATTCTCCCAACAGCAGCAGGGAAAGACGTAACATGAGAGGCTGCACTTCTAGAAGCAAGTAACCGCCGTAAGCAGGAAATGAACCCTATTACTGTTGCAGCAGCTTTAGGAGATGGCGAAGGTGGAGGGGGGGCTTCTGGAGGAAGATTAGGGGTTGCTGGAAGCATTGTGATTAAAGCCATTAGAATTACCTCAGGAACTTCAGTATTGGTTGGAATACCACTGTAAGGAATACAAGCATTGAATTCCCTTATTCTACGCCACAGCCTCGCTCTTGAACCAGGAATGGAGCCCCCTTCTGCTACAGCATCTTTGGCAGCTGCAGCAAGAATCTTTAGATGCATCGATACACTTTCAGTATCACTGAATAGAAGCTGCAGAGCAGTGTTCTGAAGCTGAAGATGAGCTCTTCCACAAGGAGGATCAATACGATGCCCAGGCATGGTCAACCTAGGCAACACTGGGATAGGACATTGACTCTTTTTTTTAGCAACCAAGCAGAAGAAGAAAAGTAGAAGAAGAAAAAAATTGTTAGCAATAGGATTTTCACTGGCAAAAGCTGAAATATCCTACAGACGGTCACGTTAATGCATGTAGAGGTTCCACATTAGTATTGCAAGTGCAATTTTTTTATCTTCAAGCGGTTGCTAGTAGAGTACCTCTGTTTGCAGAACATCACGAACTGCAGCGAGCAAACTGTCACGGGATGTACTAGCATAAACCTACAAATTGAACAAAAGTTACAAATAAAAATATTTTAATTGTATCAATTACAGATGCTTACATGAATAGGGCAGCCATCATTGAACTCAATTGCAAACATTTGTGGTTCTTCAACAAATCGAACAAGAGAGCTCACAGAAGACAGAGGGCGGACAATTATAGCCTGATAGTATAAACCAAGTCAGCTTTTGCATGCAATACGTAAATAAGAAATTATACAAGAAAGTGCCTCTACATATAGTACTCCTCCGTTATCAAATGTGTCGCAGACGTTTAAAAACACTAACAAATGCTTATCATATAATCGTCGACAGAAAAACAGGTATAAATCGTTCCGTGTTGAGTGGCAGAAAAGAGGCAGAATCAGAAGATATTCAATTAAATTGGGGAGAGGGGTATGCGTCATAAACAAGATGGGATAAGCATATTTAACGAACTGGAAAGAGTCAGGAATACATTTTGCTATTAGCCTCATGTGAGTTGGATAGCAGCGTACATGGGAAAGAAGCCCTAATGATTCATTTATGACGCTTCAAATTTATCTGCCTATTCAATACTGTAGGGGCCAACACTCCAAGTGGAATTGAGGCATTTTTGTATTATTTACCTAAATTTACAAGGAAATTTATAAAAGCTGTTAACAGTAATTTGATTACCTCATAATTCCTAGGCCGTCTTTCAACCAAAGAGACCTTTGTCAGAATAAGCTGACGAGAGACAGAATCACCATTTTCTCCGAGGCCTCCATTAGGCCCAATTCCCAACGTCAACCCAAGGATGTTTGAAGTTCCATGAGCAGCAGATCTTAGCCGTGTCACTGACCAATTCCCATAAGGAGTCTCTTCTGCCCCAACAGCCTGCCTAGCTGTGATGAATTAACAAGAATTGCAAAGCATCAACAGCCAGCTTTGATTTACAAGAAATTGTTAACAGAAAAGAGGGTGAAATTTTCTTGGGTGTATCTAGATCATAGGAGCAATGGACAAACAATTTATTCACACGTGATGCATCAAAAGTTATAATATTTAATCACCAGAAAATTCAATCCACCACTGTAAACAATACAGGTCCAGCACAACAGTTTACCGACAAAATATAAAGTAAACTAACTCCACAAAAACACATATCTGAGGCAAAACTTTAACAGATAGCCTTTTCTTGATGAAACTTCAAATAGAAATGATTGTGCCAGATTATGTTGTCATTTATGGCATTATTTGTAAGGGACACAGTTGTTCTGTTCGTGCTCGCGCGCGTGCGAATTGAATTGGCATGAACCTTGCGCTTATCCTAGTCGATCAGGATCTTGCTAGGATGAGACATTATTGACAACTAAGAGGTTTTTGTAGATGTGTGTTCAATAAAAGTACCTCGACAACAATGTTCAAGATACATATGCAACTCAGCATGCGGCCACATATCATGTGGTTCAGGTGGATGCATATGCTAGGTATATTAAAATTGAACTATATTTGAGATGAAATTAATTGAGTGATATTTTTATTAATGTGGTATTTAATTATATTGTAAACTACTATCTACTACTATATAATGAATTGTGATCCTTGGTGAACAATATTAAAAAAAAACTTGCAGTTGTTTCACACAACTTCTGATCATTTAATTCATATGTTTTGGGCATATTTATGCAGTGTTGAATGTTATGTTTTTATATATGCTTATGTATTACTAACTTCAACACTTTCAAGTATGTTAATTTAATCTAGTTTAATGTTTGCATCGTGGTAAATGACACTTCAGTTGCTATTTGGCTTGTTTTCTTCCTTTAAGAGTGTGCTAAAGCCATAAAAAGATTGAATATATATATATATATATATATATACAAAAATATATTTTACAATTCTATTTACATTTCAACATATATATGTGTGCATTTATCATAAAACTTATCCAAAACCACATACTCAAATACATACAGCATATTTCTATGGTACGCCCGTACACCACATGCCATTTTACGTAACACTGGCGTGTATAGTATAGAATAAGAATCTAGAGGGGGGAGTTATCTTATTACTATATTTTTTTCCTCTCTGGCTAGAGTTATCATGCTTCCTTGTTCATGTACAAATAACATTAATTTTGAATAATCAACTTTTTAATATCTCGTAATGGTGTCAGAGGAGGCCTTAATATAACCCTAGCAGAAACCCCTCTCATGTCCCTTCTTGCATACGATGTCACTTACAAGAGTGGCAACGCCACTTACAAGAGTGGCAACAATAATCCCTGCCATAGTCACAGTAGACGTCGTTGTTTTTTGAAGAAAAAAGGCGTTTCAAACACGGAATTTTCATACACCATATGTAACGGCCATTTTCTACTCTAAACCGTATAATAAGTTTTACATGGGTTTAACACACATTTTATACACGCATTTTGTTTAAACGGGTTTATGTTATTTTTTTCCCATTTTAAACAATGTTGTGCGACCCACTTATCTTTTCTTAAACCTTATTCCCCATCGCGACATGGTTTTTGGAAAACCCTCAACACTTTCCGCTAGAACCCCCCCCCAACTCCCCCATTCCCCCGTTGAACCCCGACCCCCCTTGCGCCCAGCAGAGCACTGCCGGCAAGGAGCGCAGCTGTTGGAGCACTGCCGGAGGACCATGTGCCGGCAAGGAGCACTGCACCTGTTGTCGCCTACAACTGTTGTAACACCCTAAGCTTGCCATCTTGCGGCAATAAATCAAGGCTTCCAACTACGGCGGCTTCCCCTACTGCTGCTTCTACAAGTATGTCCCCTCTCGATTTTATTTTTGCTTCCACTTCTTCCCATCCTCCTTCATCCCCTCTTCTCCTGATTTTCTATGATCTTCCCCCCATTCATCCTTCATCCGTCCTCAGACCCTCACTCATCTTCCCGCCCCATCAGCTCCATAGCCGCAACAGCAAAGTGGGCCGCACAATAACCCTCCCCTGAACCTTTCCTCACTCATCTCCCCGCCCCATCATCCCCTCACTCATCACCTAGTTGTTGTTGTCGTCAGCAGCTTGTCATGGCTATGAAAGCCAGCTCCAGCCATTCCCTTTCATCCTTCCCCACAGTCACCATCCCCTGAACCTTCCCCTCAAGGAATCCACCAAGCCATCACATTTACTCTTGTCCCCCCCTTCCTCCATTGTCATGTGTCCTAACTTTCGTCATTTTTCTTATTACTGCTTCACCTTCTCCCTCTTCCTCCTCCCCCATTGTCACCCTCCCCTTTCTCCTCTAGCAATCCAACAACAGTCAAGTTTCCTCTAACTAAGTCTTGTGGTTGTAATCTCCACAATTAAAGCAATTTCTTTTGAAATCTCTTCCAGCAATTCTCTTGTATTTCCTCTACTCATTGTTCTTCCTGTTTTTTCTCCTTGTTCATTGTTACTGTTACGCAGGCTGTACGTACCGCAATACAGCATGCAATGCAGCGTGAGAGGAGCAATAAGCTTCCTCTCCTTTTATTAAGAATAGAACGGGAAAATTGCATAGGGGTCCAGCAGGACAGAATAATTAGATAATGAAATAACCAGAATATAAAACAACTATATTAACACCCCCCCTCAAGTTGGAGCGTACACATCATGTATGCCCAACTTGTTGTTAAAATTTTAAAAAATAGTTTGACCCAATGGCTTGGTAAGAATATCAGCAAGTTGGTCTCCATATTAGATATGAGGAGTCATGACCTTCCCGCTTTGGATTTTCTCTGATGAAATGGCAGTCCACTTCTATATGTTTAGTTTGTTCGTGAAAGACTGGATTCTTGGCAATATAGATAGCAGCTTGATTCTCACATCTGAGCTCTACAGGGGACATCACAGGAAGTTTTAATTCAGAAAGAACAAATTGAACCCATTGCAATTCACAAGCAGCATGAGCCATTGCTCTATATTCAGATTTTGTACTAGAGCGAGTCACAACATTCTGCTTCTTGCTTTTCCAGGTAAAGAGATGTTTTCCCAGAAAGGGGCAGCATTTGGATGTGGATCGTCTATCACTCTGACTACCAGCCTAGTCAGCATCTACATAGCCCGTAAGAACAAGGGTAGCATTTGGATGTGGATCGTCTATCACTCTGACTACCAGCCTAGTCAGCATCTGCATAGCCCGTAAGAACAAGGGTAGATTTAGGATTCTCTGGTATAAAGTATGTAACTCCTTTTCCACAAGCTTCTTTCAGATACCTTAGAATGCAAGAAACAGATGTCCAATGTGATTGTTTAGGTGAACTCATATGTTGACTCACTACTCCTACAGCAAAGGAAATATCAGGGTGACTGACTGTTAAATATATCAATTTTCCAACCATCTTCCTATAATACCTTGGATCAGAATAGTCGGTATCATCCATATTTCTCTTCATGTGATAGTCCATAGGAGTAGACACAGGTTTGGACTCACTCATTCTTCTCTCATGAAGTAGATCCAGCACATATTTTCTCTGAGACAAATTAGTACCTACATGTGAGCAAAGTACTTCAATTCCCAAAAAATATCTCAATTTGCCCAGATCCTTTTTATGAAAGTACTTTTGCAATCCATCCTTCACATTGGATGTGCCTACAGAATCACTGCCAGTGATAACAATATCATCAACATAAACTGCAATAATAATGGATCGAGTAGATGAACTAGCGTAAAACAGGGAGTGATCAGTCCCAGAACGTGAGAAACCCATCTGTAATACAAAAGGATTGAATTTATCAAACCAAGCTCGAGGGGATTGTTTCAACCCATAAATAGCTTTCTTCAATCTGGACAACTTCTGAAACTCCCCCTGAGCAACAAACCTAGGAGGTTGCTCTATCTACACTTCTTCCTATAGATTACCATGTAGGAAGGCATTTTTTACATCGAGTTGAAATAATGGCCAATCAAAGGTGGTTTCTAAGGAAATAATAATCCTCACAGAATCAAGACGAGCTACAAGTGAGAAGGTTTCAAAAAAATCAACCCCATATGTCTGAGTGTATCCTTGTGCCACCAATCTAGCTTTCAATCTCTTTACTGATCCATCTAGATTATGTTTGACAGTAAAGACCCACCTGTAGCCCACAACATTCTTATCCGAGGGCAAATCAGTAAGTTCCCATGTATCATTTTCTATAAGCGCAGATATTTCAGAATTCATAGCTTGTAACCACCCAATGTCCTTCATGGCATCCATATGGTTCATTGGAATTATCACAAAATCAATCCCAAGAGCGAAGGAGCAAGCCTGCTTAGATAAATTGGATAGACAGCAAAACCCGCAATAGGATGATGAATAGTACAAGAATGAATACCTTTGCAAACAGCAACAAGAGCATTAAGATCAGATGAATCTTCAGGATTCTCTTCAGCAGAGGATGGGGAAGGCTCATGGACTGGAGTCGCTACCTCATCATGTTTTTGTCTTCCTCGTTTGTGATACACCTCTGCATTGTTGAATTGAAGGAACAACTCCAGATGGTTCTTCTTTAATTATAGTATCCTCAAGAATAGCGGGTAGCACTCTCTTCGTGGTGGTGACACTACCTCACTGATTTGTGATGGTGGCACTCCCTTACTCTCACACAATTGCTCCCCCTTAATGTGAACACCTTAGAAATACGGAGTGGACTCGTGGAAGGTGACATCCCTAGACACAAACATACAATGAAGACTAGGACAGTAACCCTTACCAGTGCTAGAGTATCCAAGAAAGAGAGTTTTAATAGACCAGGGAGATAATTTGTCGGCTTTAGGATCAAAATTTTGAACAAAGGAGGTACAACCAAACACCCTAAGGGAAACAAGGAAAGGCTTATCGTTAGGGCACAGAACAGAGAAGGGAGTACATCCTTGAAGAACATAAGAGGGATGCCTATTAATAAGAAAACAAGCAGTGAGTAAAGCATTAGACCAAAATCTCTTAGGAACATTGGATTGGAACATAATTGTCCTGGCAATATCACGAAGATGAGAATTTTTCCTCTCAGCCACCCCATTTTGTTGTGGAGTGCGAGGACAGGACGTACGATGTACTGTTCCAACAGAACTACAAAAATTAGCCATAGCATGTTGAATATATTCCAAGGCATTATCAGACTGAAGTATTTTAATATTGCTATCAAATTGGACCTTTATTTCTTGATGAAAATGTTTAACAATGGACAACACAGACTCTCTACTCTTCAACAGATACATCCATGTCATACGAGAGAAATCATCCACAAAGGTACTAAAATAGCAAAAACCACTATAACTGTTTTCCTTTACAGGACCTCAAACTTCACCGTGGACTAACTTAAAGGGGTGAAGGGACCTTTATTGACATGACTAGGGTAAGACATCCAATGATGTTTCCCCAACTTCCAGGACTGACACTCTACTGAAGAAACATGTGATAACATAGGCTCTAACTTCCGCAAACTCTCCAGAGAAGGATGGTCATATTTGTAGTGCCACAGTAAGGGAGAACCGCTCAAAAGAAAAGTAGGAGTTGGATTAGTAGATACTTGATGAGGCAAATTTGCACCATGGAAGAGGTAGAGATCACCTTTCCTAGGCCCCCACCAATCGTCCTTATACTCATGAGATCCTATAATATAAAACAAGGACCGAATGTCCGTACATTTCACAGTATCAATCAATTTTGCAATAGAAAGAAGATTAAATGGAAATGTAGACACATAATGTATAGATCTAAGGTCAATATTAGGAGTCAGAGAAACAGATCTGATGCTAACACTCTGCACAGAATCCATCTGCTAAAGTCAGAGACTGGTGTGGAATATGTGAGTCAATGGAATGAAGCATTGTCCTCATATCAGTCATGTTGTGAAGCTCTAGAGTCAACCATCCATGAAGGAGATGAACTGGAAGCCAGTAAGGAAGTTAGTTGATTACCAGTAGTAAACGTCAAGTTGGCTGAAGAAGAAGATCCCATACACAGGTGTTGAGTAGCCAAAATAAATCTAGCATATTCCTCCTTGGTAAGAGTGATGCCAGAACCCGAAGCAGGAGCCTCAGAAAACTCAGTACTTCCAGTAAAGTTAGTTGTCCCCATTGGTGGTGTAAAAGGTCTACCATGCTTCTTCCGACATTTCTCCACAGTGTGTCTCATACGGCCATAGAAAGTGCACTAGGTCATGTGCCACCTCCTCGGCATGTACTTGTACAGCCCCCTCTAACTGCAACACCTACAGGTGTATGAGATTTTCCAAGAAAAGGAACAACTGTAGAATTAACTGGCTCAAAGTTGGATTGCATAATTCGTGAATACGCTTCCTCCAAACTGGGAAGTGTCACAAGCCAAGATAACACTACGGGTTGAACTAAATGAAGAACTCAGGCCGGATAAGAACTTTGTTGTGACCAAATCATCCCTATCCTTGACATGTACTCGTTTAGCCATTGGATGACAAAAACTCAGTTCTTGAGCAATAGCTTGGATCACCCCAAAGTACTCTTCCAAAGGCTTGTCTCCTTGTCGTTCTGCAAACAAGTGGTCATATATCATAAACTGAAGAAGAGCATTCTTCTCTTGAGAATAATGCTTCTTAAATGCATCCTATATCTCTTTAGCAGTGGTCTAGAGCATGAACCTAGCAGCAATTCCAGGTTCCATGCTCCCCCACAACCATGTCTTCACCATATAGTTATGACGTTTCCATTCCGCATAGCATTTGTCAATAACTATAGGAGGATCATAATCAACATGCTTTTCCTTGTCTTGGGATTCCAACACTGTATGGACAGCATTCATCCACATAAGATAATTTTTCCCATTCAACTTGATGGAGGGGATAGGTGACAGCTCATTGTAGACAATTGATGCCTTAGCATCCTCCATTGTTCAAGTTGTGATATAGAGATGATTCAGGCGATTGACAATATGGAGGTGAAGGAGAGATACACGTCACGAGGAAGACACGAGTGACGGAGGGATATGTGTCACTTCAAAACAATCAAGATGCATTTTTTATGCACCCACAGCCCCCAACTAAGAATTTCCTAATGACACATGGAGATGTCATTAGGAAATTGTCCCCTTAAACTCGGACCCTTTGGCGTGAGATTTTAGATCTCCATAATGAGTAGCCAAAAGAACCTGCGGCCCCAGCGGCGGTTGCTGCCTTGCCAACCGGCGGTTGCTGCCCTACTAGCCTGCGACGGCGGCGGCTGCGCTAGCCTGGGCTGGCGGCGGCTGCTGGCCTTCCCTAGTCGGTGGCATATGAAAGAGAAGTGGAGGAAGGAAGAGAGATCAGAGGAGGGAACGGATCCTTAGGAGCGTCTTCGCTCTGATAACACGTTGCGCAGGTTGTACGTGTTGCAATGCAGCGTGAGAGGAACAATAGGCTTCCTCTCCTTTTATTAAGAATAGAACGGGAAAATTACATAGGGGTCCAACGGGATAGAATAATTACATAATGAAATAAACAGAATATAAAACAAGTATATTAACAGTTATAGCTCAAGGAGGCTTCTTCCATTGGATGTGTGACACGAGTTAGTCACAAATCACGATTAAAGTTGCAGACAATCTGCTTTCTACATACTACAGAAACTGAGTGTAAGTCTATAATTAATTCATTAGCCCTTTTTCTTTTTATCAGTTCAAGATTAATTATTTAAATGCTGGATGACATTCTTGTGTATTAGATTTATGTCATTATTAGGTAATTCTTATTAGGTGGATATCTAATTGCGTGATGCATGTAGCAAACTAGCAATCTTCTATAGGGTTCAAGTCTAATTAGTATAGCAATGTTTTGAAAAACGTTAAGCGATAAGCATGCAGACGGCACCTTGTAACTGTTAAAGCGGTAAGCCGGCGATTAAGCGGACGATTTTTGAAAAAACAGGTTTAAATTTTCGATATAATTTATACAAAATTACACATATGTAGATAAATACTATACTTTTTGAAATTTTATATACATCTAAACACTCTACTCAACAACATAAAACACCCAAATAGTTTATAACACTACTATAAAACAATGGTTATATCAATAATGTGAGTAAACAGTAGACTAGTCATGGATAAAACACCCTACATACATGATACAACAAAAATTTGCATCACATGTTGATATAGCTAAACAGTCAACAATATACTTATCATGGATACCATACTTGCTTACTTTTATATTTACATATCATCAATTAGTCATACATTACAGCAGTATATTTAATCAAATACATTCTAAATTAGATAATAGTTACATGTACTTTACTTGTATATATCACCGCAGTACCTTATTATCACAACTTACAAATTATATATTCTAAATTAGAACTACAGCTTATTATAGAACATTTAATGTATACAAGTTTAATATATTATAGTCAATAATACTTGGACAACATAATTTACTTCATGTTAGAGGTTTACAGTAGTATTTGAAAAAACGCATAAAAAGCGGACATAAGGGGGGGGGGAACAGGCTAAAGAGGAAACAAAATGGGTTAAGCGGCCTTTTTGGTAGATCTGTTAAGCGGGCGCTCAACAGCAAAATTAAACGGAACACAGAATGTTTTTCAATACAGTGAGTATATGTTTGGCTATTTTATTAGGATCAACAAGCCAAGAGGCAAAAATCCTATTTGGGAGCATGTAGAACAAACAACGGAAGGCAAAAAAAGTGCAAATTTTGCCATCAAATTCCTGTGCAGGGATCACACATCTGCACTATCACTTTTGCAAGTGTCCAGAAAAGGATATCAAACCTTGTATATCTGTTCCAGATGATGCGAGAGCCATGGTTCTTCAATCAATTGGAGGCTTGAATGCCAAGTCAAAAAAAACAGGTGTCAAATTTCTGGAGAGCGGCTAGTTCTCAAAGTTCTAGCTCGGCAGGTGGGTCTACAGTTGTGGATGTTGTTGATGTTGATAGGTACAAGAAAGATATGTTTGGTCAACAAACCTTATATCGAGTGGTGAAGAAAGGGGAGAAGAAGGATGCAGATAAAGCTATCTTGAAGTTTTTAGTTTCTAGTAATATTGCATTCAATGTTCTTAGGAAACCTGAACTCGAGGCATGTGCTACTATTGCAAATGCAGATCCTGGTTATGAACCACCTAGCACTAGAACAGCTAGGACACGCCTTCTAGATGAGGTGAAGGGTGAGGTGGATGCATATGTCAGCTCTGTGAAAGAGAGTTGGCAATTTTCTGGCTATACAGTCATGGCTGACGAAGATATGAGTAAGGTCTCATTTGAGCTTGTTGGTTAAGCCCAAAAGGGGTAATGTTGTATAAATCTTTGTGCATAGAAGGTCATTCAAAGATGGGCCCTATATATCTGATTTTATCTCATCATGCATTGAGGAGATTAGTGTCCAAAATGTTGTACAATTTGTGTCTGATAATGCAAGTAACTATAGTAGTACAATGACATTATTAGAAGTAAAATATCCTCAGATCTTCAAAACAAATTGTGCAACACATGGCATGAATTTAATATTAACCGACCTTGGTGATCTTGCTATTGTTTCTTCTATGCTTGATAATGCCAAGAAGATTGCAAAATTCATGTACAAGTATCAACATGTCTTAGATTTGATGAGAAAACACAGAGGGTATGAAATTAAAGAAACCTTGCGCCACTGGCTTTGCTACTGATTTTTTTGTGCTTGCAATCTGCATTGGCACATGGGTAGGGTTTGAGGTTCATGGTTGCATCCCCAGATGGAGAGATTTGCCACAATTCAAGAGATTTTTGGGAGTCTGGCAGGAAGGTCATTCGTGTTGTAGAGCCATTGATCAGAAGTCTAAGAATGGTGGATAGTGAACGTTCTACTGTTTGATACATTTATGAAGGGTTGGATAGAGCGAAAGAGGCAATAAAAAACATTTTTTAGGGATTTGCAGATAGATGCATTCCTTCTGGAAAATAATTGATTATAGATGGGATTGAAACTTGCATAATCCCGTTCAAGTTGTTGGTGCTTTCTTGAATCCTCTGTTGCACTATCTAAAGAGAGTCACAATGGATGTTGAGGTAAAACAAGGTGTTGAAACAGTTGTGATGAAGCTGGTGCCTGATGTGAGTACTAGGACTTTGATATCTAAGGAGCTTCGTGATTATCATGCCAAGTCTGCTCAGATCTTCTCTCCTTTGGTGATTGATTGTCTTATTACTAATCACCCAAGTAAGACTCAAATATCCCTTTATTGTAATTTTTTTCTTAATGTTTTAGCATGAGTAGTTGACCAATTTTGTTTCATATCCTTAGGTGTTTGGTTGGATATGTGGAGTGGAAACCTCAGCTTATTGCAAAAGTTGGCCATTAGAATCTTAGGCCAACCCTGTAGTGCTTCTCCTTGGGAGTGTAATCCGAGTGCTTTTGATGTTGCACATACCAAAAAGCGCAATCGCCTTGATCCAGAAAAGTTGGAAACATTGGTCTTCATTATGATGAATTCAAATTTGATGAAGACTACTGCTGCAAAGGAGGAAGACACCTTGCCTATTGAGTTGGAGAAGATAGATCCATTTGTAGGTGACATCAATGATGGTTCTTCAAATACAAACGATGATGAACTAGCTGTGGAAGGAGGAGATAACCATCAAGCTGAGAATGTGACTACTACAACGAATGTTGAATTTGATTATGAGCCCTTCAATCTTGATTTTATGTCTCCAGTGATGTAATAGACTAAACTTGATTAGTGTGATGTTAGTACTCCTTGGTCCTAAGATGCCTTCTTTTTTGTAAGTGTGGCAAACTTTCATTTGTAGCTCCTTAATTTGCACTCCATATTTCAAGTTTCTTGCCTAATTTAAATATTTTTGCAAACATATATATATATATATATATATATATATATATATATATATATATACATATATATATATACACACACACACACACAGAGAGAGAGTGTGTGTGTGTGTGTGTGTGTGTGTGTGTGTGTGTGTATATATATATATATATATATATATATATATGTTTTTCTGACTTTTTCCATACGTTGACCACATATTTACCAAATTCCGGATTTTTCAAATCGAAGTGTGTGTGTGTGTGTGTGTGTGTGTGTGTGTGTGTGTGTGTGTGTGTATATATATATATATATATATATATATGTTTTTCTGACTTTTTCCATACGTTGACCACATATTTACCAAATTCCGGATTTTTCAAATCGACCTACGTATCCCAAATATCGAATTTGTGACTATGACCCCCGCTGCCCTGTAAGGCTGTTGTGGTGCAGCACCCACCAATTTTGCCACATCTCTAGTTTGTCATTGGCAAGAAGCCTTTTTTCCAGTGTCACCTTGTGTTGTTGTTTGTTGACTTGTAGGCCTCTCACTCCCAATCAATCCCTAACTTTCGATTTGAGGGGCTAACAGTTAGTTTCTCACTTACTCTCTTTTCCTATAGAAGAGAGTGTCTTGTAATTGTTTTAAACACATCAAATAAAGATTATTGTTATTTATAAGTTCTATATATGTTTGATGGGACCTTGAAGAGCCTCAAGGCAAGCTAGTTGCCAAAGGTTAGACTCAGAATCTTTGATTATTTGAAGACCCACTCTCCTATGGTCTCTTTTTTTGTGGGTTGGTCAGTATCTGAGCTTAATATAAAGAATGCATATAAAGATCTACACAAAGTTGTTTACATTAAGAAACTAGTTGGGTTTGTTTTGGTTTCGGGGTCAAGCATGGTTGCATACTGTAAAAGATCATTTATTGGTCTAAACATAGTTCTCTAGCATAGTCTAATAAGCTATCAAAGATTCTAAAGTTCTTTAGCTCAAATCCGATTATAATTATTTTTGTAACGATTGACGACGACTACTCCTAGTATGACGATTCTCATTGCTTGTGTGGACAACATAGTGCTTTATGGCGATTTTGTTTCCAATATAGCTAGTAAACAAATATCTACACACATTTTGTCACTAAAGATTTGGGTAACCGACATTAGCTTCTTGAAAGCTGAGGTCAAAAAGGGTGCCTCCATTCCAACTAAAGTACATTTTTATCTGGAGAAAACAGGCATGTTTGAGTAAAAGGAAGCAATTATTTTTTTATCATCACACAACAGATGGAAAGATCATCGTACTTATTTGAGATTAAAAGAGGTACAAGCATCTAGTTCGTGAATGACTTTAATTTACCATTGTTAGACATATATATCTTTTGCAATAGGAGTTTTCAACCGGTTAATGGATAATCCCTACATGAGCCATCGGTATATTATTTGTCATTTTTTGCGTAGTCTCAAGTCCCATGGAAAAGGTTATTTCTATAGGAAAAAGGACAATATAAATTTGATCGGCTACTTTTAATGTTGACAACGCAAACAGTCTTTTGAGAAGAAATCTTCACTAAACTATTGTACTTTAGTTGGTGACTCAATTACCTAAAGGAGCAAGAAACAAAATGTGGTGCAAAGGTTGAGTATGGAGAAACGGCTACCGCATGTAAATTGCAATGGGTGAAGGGCAATATTGCTTCAATTTGGACATCAAATTGACATTGTTACATTTGTGTCTCGTGACAGTAGGGTGACGACATGTATTTCTAGGGATCGAATGTTCCATGAGAGGACAGAACATGTTGAGCAGATTATCACTTTGCTTGAGATATGGATGTCCAAGAACATTTCCACTCGTTTACTGAGTCATGGTAAGGCATCAGACCTCTACCTCTTCAAAAAGCTTCACAGGGAGAAGAGTTGAAGAGTCTCGTGACGAGATAGGCATACCCATCATGCATGTTGTAGCTTACGAGAGGTTTTGACATTAAAATTTTGTCATCATAAATTGTCTTTTTGGATATTTATATTTTTGTCACTCTATTGTATTAGGGATGTCATGATTCCCAATTACTCTTATGTATAGTGTGAAGCTTATTGAATAAACAGCAAGTCTTTTGTCTCTACAGAGGGAACATAAAGATAGAAACCAAAACTACATGTTCACCCATTTCAACACAGGCTCAAACAACTCAATAAGGAATCAATGACTCATAATGCCACCTATATGAACCCCCCACCAAAACAACAACAGTATCCACCAAAACCCTTGACTTGAAAGACTAAAACAACTTGCTAAATGACATTATAAGCTTCAGGTTTGAACAAACCCCAACCTTGACATCAAAAACATTTCTGTAGACTATCTTAATCTACACAATTCTCAGCACCTGATATCGCTAAACAAGATAGGGTGGGTGAAAGAAAAAAGTTTGTCAACTATCATTCTCATAAGCACCATGTGTTGTCATGTATTTTGTGAGTTGGTGACGTTTCACCATCAGTAAAAAGCGTTTACTTCTGAAGATCTAAATCCCATAACCTTATAGAGATGGAGGTGGTTAGACAGAACTTTGACGGTTGGGACTTGGGAGCAGACTATTGGCTACCTATTATACCCTCCAAGAAACTACCAATTTTCTAGTTCAATAAACTTCAGATACGATAGGATCGTCATAACAAATTACATCCAACACCTCTAGATGATGAAAGTCGAGAAACAAACCAAATTGAACATGCTAACATTAAAAAAATTGTTAAACACATATGCCTCAAGTGGCCGACATGATAAAGCACGTGGTATAGCTCTCACCTCTCTGTTTTAAAAATTCCGTAGTAGTCAAAGTCTGTGAAACGTCAATAGAAAGTGAAATCCCAACTGTTGATTTAGCAGTTTTTGTCTGCAATAAAGTTCAAATTTTGATGAGAAATCATGTTCATATAATATAATCAAAGAGGTAAAAGATAGACATGTTGTAGGTGGAATGATTTTTCAATTTGCAGAAGGTATGATTCATATTTGTAAGAGAACAGAAATTTTAGTAAATAGATTTGGCACAGTTGATATTCAACCAACCAAGATATAACTACGCCGTACACTATATATTCCATAAATTGGACAAAAGCTTAGAGCAACTAGCAAGCATAGTAAAAAAGTGTTCATTTTAACTTGAAGAGGCTTCTATACAAGTAGAGTTAAGATCGATGTTAAATATGGAGACATAATTCTGCATAACAAGCACTATATATAGCTCAGGAAAGATTTCTAAACAGATAATACAAATGACTAGGCTATAGCAGTACCCGTTTAGTTCATTCACTTCTGATAAGTCCAGAACGATATATAATTTTGACAAATTTAAAGCCATCTGGTTTGACATTTGAATTTTTGAAGATATAAGCTCTTTGCTTGGACACACATTTTAATCAGGACGCAACTAAGTACTTGCTAAATTGCTGGGATGCATTTGTAGAAACATAAAAGCATAATCTGGGAGGTGTACCATGCTGTTTATTATATTAGTATTGGAGCTTCCAGAGGGAGCCATAAAAGCTTTGCGCTTCCTGCCATAAAGAGGACAGAGAATAAAACCAGCAGGGTCTGTACTCTGCTTCCCATAGCTGTCTGCCATGAGTATAATGGCGGGGGTATCCATATCCCTAAAATCAAGGCACCATCGCACATCCCCTGTTAGGCCTTGGAGGAGTTCAACCCCAACTGCAGTAACCCTGAGTTTCTGCAAAACGCAAGCATGTTGGTGGTGAAATAGATCAAGATGAATGTGCAGCAGCACTGTGGTTTCAAGTTTGATGCTTTTAAGTTTGCTGGAGTAGAGGGAACAGTTGAAAGGGTATACATATCTTAGCTCCACTTACAAAAGGTGTCCATGCAGCTGTCTCCCGGCGAAGATGGAGCACAGAAAACTCTGCCAGGGGACCTATTCTAGTCCACCGTAGTCGGTGTAGCTCAGTCAGTATGCTGGCTCGAAATCTTGATGACAACTTGATTGCCTTAAATTTGCCACGGCTATCCGTGCGGACATTGATGGTGAACTCCTGGGAAGTGTCATCCCTACCAAGGACCGGAGCAGCGCCTTCAAAATCATTGGCAACATCATAGGTATTGGTGACAGTGAGTGTTGAAGGGTCTAGGGTGATGATGTACGAATCTGATAGGCACAGGATCCTCTTGTACCGGCCTCTCCAGGAGTGTTTAACTACAAGGTAGCGTGCAAGGTACTCGGGCTCCTCCGGCGTAGTAGCCGCTGTTGGGTTCGGATTGGGAGGAGCACCCTGGTGGTGGTGATCTACAGTGGCCGATGAAGAGGGTGCGGGGGCGGTTGTGGTAGAAGGCGCACTGCCTGTGGTCGCATGGCGGCTGACGAAATCCATGGGGGGAAGCTGGTCGAGGTAGCAAGTCTGCCGACGAGCATTAGGATTCCATAAGAAAGAGAGGAATCCCAAGCCCTCGGAGTGTGCCGCCGCCACGACCGGGCCTTCACGGCTCTGATTCGCCCCCAGCGCTGCGGCTGCAATTGCCGCCCAAGATCAGCGGCAGTCAGGGTGCATTTATGTAGAGGGGTGAGGGGCGACCACGCCCAATCTTTGGAAGAAACAGTGTTTACTCTAGAATCTTGCTCAGGCTCGGGCCTCTCTTGGCCTCTTACCCGCCGCAGTCGCGCGAGAATCGCCGTGACCTCAGCGGGTAACGGCTCCACTGACACAGGCGCCGGATCTTACTCCCTTGCCGCGCCCCAGGTGATCGAAGCCGACACACCTATGTCTGCGCGGAGACAGTGTCCGCGTCGCCGGCTTTGGTGACCGTCGTTGTGCTTGCCGCGGCCGCTGGGAAGTTCCGACCTGGACTGCAAAGAAGAATTGGGGTAGCCCTGTGCTGCTGCGAGAACGACGAATATGAGTCCTTCCCCGGTCTCCTTCAACTTTCTACCGCCTATTGGCCGTGAGGGTGGCTGTAAGTCAGAAAATTACCCATTGAGGAGTTCGTAGTCCGGTGATAACAAGAGCAGTGGGGAAGTAGCCCATGTTTTCGTGCTGTATTGGTGTTTATAGTTATTTTCTCCTCAACTGAAATTAATGCTGATGCTAATAGGGGAAGGCGGTTTCACTTTATTTCGTTATGATGTTTTCTTTAAATCCAATTTTAGCGTTTCGGTTGTACAATTCCCACTCGTGTCACGTAACTTTTCCTGTTCTCTCTACTACTTTTTCAAAACAAAAAACATCATATCACTCTGGTCGGTCCAATTTAGGGACTCAATCAAATAGATATGATATTACTTGTCTATCCATCACTCATATAGAAAAAGAATAAACATAACTTTTGTCAATCACACGTAAAATGTGTAGAGCAATTTGAGAAGTTTTTTTTTATCGGAAAAGCGTGTGACCCTCTTTATATAGATTTTCAGAGTATGTACAAAACAGAGCAAAGCTCAAAGCAAAACAGACAGCACAGAAATAAAACTATACAAGGACATCTATATCTTTCTTCACACTCCTCCATTTCCTATCTGCACACATTTTGCTATCATTGAAAACTCTACGATTCCTTTCAACATATAACTGTCACCTACAGCACCTTTCCACACCTGCAGAGAATACTCACAACGGAACAGGATGTGAGATAGATCTTCAGCATCATTTTCGCATAAAACACACCTGGAAGGGAATTGAAACCCCCGACTTTGCATATGGTCCAGAGTAAGCAGCTTATCTAAAAAGCATCTCCAACCATGGATCTTATGTCTCATAGAAGCTTTCAAATTCCATAACCAGCTTGACCACTTCTGGGCAGGTGCAGACAGCCTAACAACCTCCCAAGTATCCCTAACTCTCGTAGGAATCTTCCCTTTAAGCATAATAGCATCTTCCTTCTCAAAGATTGACAGACCTGCACTCCAAATAACATCCACAATAGCATTCACATGTCTAGACCTGGAAACAATCCAGCTACCGTTAGACATGAGACAGCTTACACTCGCATACTTCCTTGTACCACTTCTCATGATGCAACCAGAAGCCAACTTCTCCTCCAAATACCCCCCTAAAAACCAGGGATCTCTCCAGAGCTTAATCCCTTTACCATTTCCCACAGAGAAAGATATATGTTCACTAATATTCGCTCTGTGATAAAGACACTGTTTCCAGACCCATGAAGCATTAGAGGCGACCTTACACCTCCAAATAGAATCTCCTTTCAAATACATACCATGAACCCAACGGACCCACAGCCTATCCTTCTTAACAGCAACATTCCAAAGATTCAAAGTAATGCAAGCATTCACAATATCTCTTGATCTTTTCAATCCCAGCCTCCTTCTTTAGGAAAACACACTTGGTTCCAAGAAACAAGATGAATCTTTTTCTCAAGATCAGGACCACCCCACAAGAAATCTCTGCACAGCTTGTCAATATCCTCTGTAACTGCAACAGGTAAAGGGAAAGAAGAAGCCCAATAGAGATGAAAAGAAGAGAGCGTGGACTTGATAAGTTCCACTCTCCCTGTAAAGGATAACTGTCTTGCCTTCCACCCTTCTAAATGACTCTTTATCTTATCAATAATAGGAGAACATAAGGATCGTGATAACCTTCCTACAAACAAATGAAGGCCAAGATACTTAACAGGCAGATCTTCATATTTAATATTCAAGGTCTTTTCAATCATCCCAATGTCCACCACCTTATTAGAGAAAAAAGTAGACTTCTGACTGCTAAGCTTCAGTCCAGAAATAGTACCAAAGGCCTCAATAATCCTAGCAACAACCTTCACTGATTCCTCATTACCATCAGAAAATAAGACCACATCATCAGTGAACAACGTATGAGACACCCTCATATCATTACCAGTCTTCAAAGGCTGAAACAGATTATTTCTAACAACACTAGTCAACATAAAAGACAGCCCCTCCATCGCAATGACAAAGAGATAGGGAGCAAGCAGGTCTCCTTGCCGAATACCATTTGATGGGCAGAAAGATTATGAGGGTTGCCCATTGATAAGAATCTGAAAGCTAGTAGAATGGAGAATCTCAAAAATCCAATCTATCCAGCATATAGGAAATCTCATCTCAGATAGAATAAAATGCAAGTAATGCCATTTTACATAATCATAGGCCTTCACAAGGTCATCCTTAATACAAATTTTGGGCGAGGAACTTTTCATAATCATATTCAGAAGCTCATTCACTAACATGGAAGCATCAACAATAGATCTGCCTTTTATGAAGGCACACTGAGCTTTATCAATGATCTCAGGTAAGATTGGCTGAAGCCTATTAGCCAAAACCTTAGATATAATCTTGTAAAGCGAATTACATAAAGAAATTGGTCTCCAATCTCTAACATCAACAGCATTAGTACACTTTGGAATAAGGGTAATGAAGGTTTTATTCACCTCCCTCAACAAACGACCACTTCTAAAGAAATTCCGAACAACTCTCACAACATCTTCACCAACCACACTCCAACAATCCTTATAGAACGTGAAATTAAAACCATCTGGCCCAGGGGCCTTCTCCCCATCACTACCCATAATGACCTTCTCAATTTCCTCCTTCGTAACTATCGTACTCAGAGCTTCAATATGAGCAGAAGATAAATGGGGCAACTTCCAGTCATCTTCCCAGTTCAGGATATCCCCACCTTCAGAGTTAAACACGCCCCTATAAAAAGAAACAAACTCATCAAGAATAACCTGCTCCTCTAAAGTACACACACCATTCACATTAACACTCCTAATAGAGTTCCTCATTCTTCTAGTGTTAATCGAAGAATAAAAGAACTTAGAGTTCTTATCACCCAGCTTCAACCAATTAACCCGAGACTTTTGTTTAAGAAAAGACTCCTCAACATTGTAGGCTTCCAAAACTTCTTTTCTTTTAGTAACAGCAGTCTGGATACCCATATCATCCGTAGGATTTAGATCAGCATAATTTTGAGCCACACAAGCCTCATACTCCTTCATATGTCTATTCTCAGTAAGATCACCCACTTTAGACTTGTTCCACTTTGAAAGCAAAAACTTGACATTGTCCAGCTTCCTACAGACATGGTACATAGGATTCCCAACAATCTCCACATTCCAAGCTTCTTTAACAACATATAGAAAGTCATTTCTCTAGCACCAAGCATTAACAAAGCGAAAAGGAACCTTCTTCCTGCTACTCCTTTTATCCATATGCAACAAGACAATCCTATAAACACTATGAATATTAGCCACCACCTCACCCCAATAATTAGGAAAACAATCCAGGAACTCCAGATTATAAAAAGCCATGTCCAACTTTGACATCACCAGTTTATCTCCCAATTGCCTATTGTCCCACGTGTATTTGGAACCTCTTAAATCCAACTCCACCAAAGAGGACTGAAGAATACACTCATTAAAAGCTGCCATTGAACTATAACAAGGATCACAAGCACCAAACTTCTCATGCACGAAATGTACAACATTGAAATCCCCACATAATAACCAAGGACCATTGATGGATTTATGTAGAACCTTAATAGAATTCCAGAGCAAGCTCCTTTTGTTGAGATTATTGTGAGCATACACAGCAGTAAGAAAAAAATTACCAATGGGCGACTCCAAAAGAACATGAACATACTGATCAGATTCACTAATACTTATGAATCTGATATCATCTTTTAACTTCACCAAAATAATTCTCCCCAGAGCATGACTCTCATGATTTGAGATCCAAGAACCAACTCCAAACATTCTATCCAAGACCTTCCTAACCTTTTTCCTTCTTAACTTCGTTTCAAGAATACAACCAATAGAAACCCCATTCCTCGCTATAAACTCCTGGAGTGCAGACTGTCTTCCACCATAGTTCAGTCCCCTCACATTCCAGGAGGCAATAGCTAAGGAACTATCCATTAGAAATGAATGTAGCTGGATCCCTACCAGCCTCAGTAGACTCTTGCTCACCCTCATTAACAAATAATTGTTGAAACGAATTAGGTGTAATATTTACCCCAGACCTGAAAGCAACCTCCAGAGATTTAGAAGGACCCTTTGGAGGAGGAGAATTTTTTCTTCTATTCTTCCTTGAACCATTGAAGATTGGAATGAATCCATCGCTTCTAACTATACTGTTCTCCGGGGTGATGAGTTCCAATTCAGTACTAACTGGAGAACCGACAACCACCTTCGCCTCAATCTCCTTCGCATGAGTGTCTGATGCATCTTCAAAGTGATCTGCTTTAGACACAGATTCAACATCTACCATTTCTTCTTTCTCTTTACTGTTCGACAGCACATTCTTAGGAACCCACACCTTCAACTTCTTTCCCTTCTCCTCAACCTTCTCACAACCCACGTTTTCATGGCCAAACGTCCCACAGGTCTCACACCTATTTGGGACCCATTCATATTGAACTGAGACATTATCCTTCATACCATCATCACTCAACAGCGGAATGGTCGTTAAGAACTTAGACGACGCAGGAATCAACACCAGCATCCTTGTGAACTCCAGTCTTCTAAACTCCAAAGTAGCTTTGTCAACCTTCAGGGGACTACCAATGTATGAACCTATCATACCAAAAATTTCCTCATCCCACAACTCCAATGGTAAATCAAAGATCCACACCCAAACTGGAACCTATGTTAACTTCAACTTATCTAGTGAGCATCCTCTTGCCCATTTCTTCATGATAAGAGGCTTCCCCGCCACAAACCACAGACCTCCATCTATGGCAGTCTCCATATCACCTGCATTAGAGAAATTCACTATAAAGTAGCCATTTCCTATCGAGATGATCTCAATGGTCCCCTTGATCTTCCACAACCCCTAAAGATACGATTGCAAAGACGACCAATGAGGTTTCAGGTCGACGATATAACCTGCCGCTGAGAGCTTCCACCTTGCAGCATTCCTCTCTGGAATCGACTTTGAGTACACTATCGCCCCGTCCTTTATCTCTAACTCCTTGGATGATAAACCACCCAGATCTACTTCCTTTGACGGCCTCTTGAACAGATCTGACCATTGCCTAGGTTCCTTTTCTACTCCGATGTGGGTGTTTCTTCTGAATGCAGGAGCCTAGAACCGCCGAGGATTGGGAAGAGAAGGTCTAGCATCATGCCTAAGCACAACACCTCCCCCTGATCCACCTCTGTTACCTCCTCGGGGCGCGCCACCGCCTCCTTGAGATGCGCCGCCACCCCCTCCCTGGGGATCGCCTCCACCATCGCCAGAGCCTCCTTGAGAAGTTTTGTCCTATCATTTTCACCTATTTATCATTACTATAACATTGGATTGGTATTATACTTCATATGTTAATTCGTGTATTAAAAATAATAACAAGCCTAGCCACAACTTTTTTAACATAGATGATTATTTGATTTCATTGGCATGGGTACATTATTGATAGTGCAACGAAAAAAATTTAATAAGATATTAGAAGAACAAATAATTCTTCTTAATAATTCAATAGATTAATGTAGACATGCGTTATTTACTAAAAAGGAAATTAACTATTTTTTACCAACGTGAACATAATTTTTTGTTGCTTAAAACTATTTTCAAGTGGTATCTTGAGATCGCGGCATGAAGTATCATACAAAGTCATTGTTGAAAACAACATGTATTTATGTTTATGTTGTGTTGTGCATTTTAACTGTCACATATCATTTTACCATGCATGTAAACAAGTTTGAGTACGGGCTAGATAGAAGTTTCTTGGGAGTACATAATTACCATGCATGTTACTTGCAACTATGACTTTTGAAAGGGTACGAGTAAACCTTTATTCTACCCAACAAACCTATAAACCTAGCTCCAAAACTCCGTGAGAGGGCCTATTTTTTTTTGTTAAACACTAATGTTCAATCATTGGGATAAATCCTCAAGCTAATCCAGCTTGACCTAAGATATATCCAAACTTCACAAAGTAGGCAGAAAGCACAAGTTTATTAATATATTTCTTTAAGACATGCATGCCAACACTTGGAACTAACACGTATACTTATCAAAAACATGCACCAACACTATTTGTCATATTAAGCACGTTAGTCCCACCTAATGGGTCACAAACATATCGTATGGTCCTAAGGGACAAACACACATAAATTTGATGTTTATACATATACCAAGCCATTATGAAACCTCATTGCTTGCATACTAATGGATCATCTGATAGCTAGATCTCATTTTGAAACCAAAAGTCTAGAAATACATGTAGCCATACCAGCCTTACGTATTCACATGTGATCAATATATTAGGTAATATATAAAGAAGTATAACAACATAATTTACAATCTGATCAAGTACAGCATTTCATATATATGAAAAATGTATACATCACATGACATCAGCAACCCACCCAACTGCTTAAGGAAAGTGAGAGTATAAGGACACTCTAGATTACTATATGTTGTACGACATTAGTCCTTTATTAGATCAATATTTTTGGTGCAATGTTTAGCTCTAAAAACATAAGGCCAACTAACATGAGACTTATATGAATCACAAATAAGTGGAAAAGTCCCACCAAAGTTAGATAACATGTGCTACTGGTATATAACAATGTTTTTATTTCTTGAAAACATGAGATCTTCTATTGGATCTGAATTGTGTGAAAAATAGATCTAAAATGGAGTTGTCACCATGCTTACGTGGGAAGACACATTTACAATCGGAAGGTTGCTCATGATTTCCTCTTATCTTCTCCCTTTTATATTCTTCCCCTCCACCATGACCATGAAGCAACATCTCCTCCACCACGATGCCCTTTTTCCAAAGAAGCATGAAACATCATCAAAGTATCATGGTTATAGTGCACAACCATACCCACTAGTTCCAAAATTTGTCCTTGGTTCTTTTCGTTACGTTGATGGACTGTTTAAAGAACTCCATAACAAAACATGGTAACTTGTGTAAAAGATCTAAGAGTACCTGCAAGAAGATACGACCACCAAAATCATTGAACCACAACTCAAAGAGTTTGAACACTGTAGACCACCTTGATTCATGGATATTGGAAACTTAAACCAAACGCTTGACCTTCCTTATTCCCTTGGACATTCCATAGATGTTTCGAAGCCAACTACTAATCTGTGGTTGTGTCTTCTTCTTCAACAACAATCAAGAATTTAAGGAGTGGGACTCGAGAGGGGATCCACTCCCTACTTAATTTCAAGAACAAATTCATCCAATCCAAACACATTAAAAATGTATGTTGAAATAGGTGTAAATTTTTTACTTCTCAAATAATGATATTCAAAAAGATCAAAGTGTAGCAGCGGAATAAAATTTCATGACTATATTCAATTTAAATAAAAGTAATTATTGTCTCCCATGAAGGGTTTATATGTAAGTTATAATATAATGATCCAAGTAGAGCATATCTAGCTATTTCAAGTCTATCTCCCAAGAGCTCCACCTATCAGGTCCATGTCACTGAGTCCAGTCTTTCAAGTCCTATACATGGGGTTGGAAGAATACCCCAGTAAAAGGAGAAAAAGTAGAAGATCTTAGCATAAAGGTTGGTATGTGCATATTAAATATGGATTGAGCAATCTAAGGAATAAAGGACTTAAAATAAATAAGGCTGCTCATAGAAGAGCAAAGAACCACCCAAGTGGGTATCAAAAGAATATAAATTTCAAAATATAATAAACAAGAAGAATTCTCGCCATTAAACAAACATAAAATTGTGCCACACAAACACACATAAATTTTGGACACAAAATCCAACTCAATAATATCAACTTGCATGCATGTGAGATAAACATAGCACTAGAACAATATAAATAACAATGGTGGCCATGCTCACAACCTTAAAATTGGATAGAGTATGGCACACAACCATCTCTCTAATATACATAAAATAAGGCACATGTAACATCCCAGGATTTGAGGCCTCAGATAAAATGATCTTAAAAGGAATGATTGAACTACTCGTATCACCAAGGTGTACCTCTTTTTTTGGGAGCCCATCAGTAAAGAACTCCATAGTTAAGTGTGCTCAACTTGGAGTAGTATTAGGATGGGTGACCAGTCGGGAAGTTGATCTCGGCTTGTGCGTGAATGAGGATAAAGCATGTAGTTAAGGCTAGTGGTGGCATGTGGGGCCAGTCGTCGTTCTTGAAACTCTACTAGAGCATTGGGCAGTGGGCCCAGGTGTTACAAATGGTATTAGAGCCATAACCCCTCTAGTAGGTGGGGCGTACATGGGCATGTGGCATGTCAGTCTTGAGTCGTGCGATCCAGGCATGTTGGAAAGGGTTGTTCATGGTGATGTAGCCACCCTTGCGTTGGTATTCCGTGATCAGGAGCTGGGTGCCCATGAGCCATTGTGGGTCTGGACTGAAATGTGGAAATGATTGTGAGACCATATAGTTGAGCCTTGACGATATCACCAAGGTGTACCTCCTTTTCTGGGAGCCAATTAGTAAAGAACTCTATAGTTAAGCGTGCTCAACTTGTAGTACTACTAGGATGGGTGACCAGTCGGGAAGTTGATCCCGGCTTGCACGTGAGTGAGGATAAAGTGTGCATTTAAGGCTAGTAGTAGTCTGTGGGGCCAGTCATCATTTCTGAAACTCTACTAGAGCCTTGGACATTCGGCCCGGGTGTTACAACACACAACCTCCATCCCAAAAAAATATAACATGGTCACACAACCCAAAAAAACCAAAGTACTTACACTACTCTAGGGCTACTGAATCACAAAGCATGCTAAATATAGAGGCAAGTAAACATTCAGGCTCTATGGAATAAATAAGGTTGCCATCACATAAATGGACAATATAAACATCCACCATAAAAGTGGGTAAAATTAGGGTTCTATCTCACATTAAGGAACAATATGGTTTAGATTTCACAAATAGGGTGTCATCAAGAAGCAAAGTAATATTTAAAAGTCCAACATAGATTAAGAGTTCAAAGTCATTAAGATTAAACCTAAACAGGTCATTAAGACAAGAAACAAAATAATCATCACCAATATGCCTCACAAAGGCTCAAGAGGGAGAGTAAAGAAAGTAATGGCTCAATATGACTCATGGGGAATGCAACATACAACATGAGAGAAATATCAGAAATTTCTCAATATGAGTAAGAGGGATGCAAACATACCTTGAGATGAAGTCCACATATGTCCAGGGTCAAACCCTAATTCCTTCTCAGTCCACGAGCAACCTATTAAAACATATATGAGATTATGGTTATGTTTATATTAACTGTATAAATACTAAAATTAGTCTTTTTATTATCGTTGAATTATGTTGTGAAAATTGTACCATATTTTAGATTATATTTTTTCGAGTTTAAAACATGTTGTACTATATTTTTCTGACTTACATATTATTAGTTATGAATTTTAGTAATACTAAGCAATTAGGAAAATTCATAGAAAGATGCCTATTTATTATATTAAATTCAAGTGGTAAAAGTGATATTATAGAGCATGACATCATGATTCCAAAATATTTTTTTTATCTATAAATAATATATTATGAATTTTAGAAAAGCGAACTAATCAAAAAAATTGGTAAAGCCATATATATAATATTTTTTGTTCTGAAAACCTAATTGAGGTGGATCAATAAGGATTTGTCAGTTGGCCCATGCCTACAGCCAGGTAGGAACTCGGTCAAGACAAAAGAAGCATGTTCAATTTACTAAAATACCCAGAAATAGTATGACATTCCTTTATGTACCCATGGGCAAGATCGTAAACCACGTGATGATCATCTTCTTCATTGCTTAGACACGCGAGAGTCGTATAGCTTCACCTAATATGTGATGATCAGACTTGATCATCAAAGTCAAAGGAGGTAGTTGATGCCTACTCTGAACACTACTACCCTTGGCCAGCTACGAGAAAAGTCAGGAAATACAGCAGGTCTCTATTGACATTGTCGCTCTAGCAAGACCTGGATCAAAATTGAGTCATCATTGAACAACACAACTACACACACATGAGGAGATAATTGACCACACGAGTAAAAAATAGGTCAGAGGTGCCAAACGGAAGCCCATATATGAATACCCATGACAATGGTGAATCAAAAATCAAGAATTCACAACAAGAGCAGTAAAAAGCAAGCTACATGGGAAAACACGAATCACCTGCTACCAAAGGTCCCTGAACCATTATGCAAATTTGGAAACTCCTCATGAAGTCATCGAGATGGCGTCCAAGTGTTCCAATGGCCAGGGCTGCGCTGTCGAACTAGCTGATGAGGTTCATGGCCATGGCAATCTGGGAGGCTAGAAAAGGAAAAAGGCAGGGGTTCAAAGAAATTAGTGCATGATTGAAACTCCCATACATCTTGAAGACATATTTGAAACCTTGATATATTTACATACATACATATATATACGTATACACACACACACACACACACACACACACACACATATATATATATATATATATATATATATATATATATAGAGAGAGAGAGAGAGTCAGGCTAGAATACACTCGAGTGTATCCGGAGCGGAATACACTCAAGTAGTTTTTCATGATGCAATATATTTTTTTAAATCTAATCCATTGATCTTCTTAAACATCTTGTGAACAACTCATACGCCAAATTGAGCACATTTGGATATGTATAGCTCATGTTATGAAGACCGCAAAAATTATACATTTTAAATTAGTTTCGCGCGTTGATTTTGTTGCCCTTGGATGAGTGACTTACACTCATCCAAATGGGCTCAAAATTTGTATGTAGCCTAGTTATAATATGACGGTGAAGATCAACAGTTTACATTTTGCAGAAAACAGTCTTGATATGCAAACACACTTGAGTGTATTCGTGCGATCCGTACACTCGAGTGTATTCTAGCATGACTCATATATATATATATATATATATATATATATATATATATATATATATATATATATATATATATATATATATACGATGCCATAAAAGGGAGTTTGATGGTAGCATCGGGTGGTTGAGAAAACAGAATATGGGGTTTTCTTGTATAGTAAGATTTCATAATCAAATCTAGGTTAAGAAAATTCAGAAAGCCAAGAGGAAACTATAGGGACAAAAATATCAGGAAAAGGTCCATCATTGAGAGAGAAAGTCAGATGGGAAATCACCACCCCTATATGTGCACTATTGTTCACTCTCATGCGGTCTCCTACTCTAGGTAGGAGATAGGCAAAGAACCACTCGATCTGGATCGAATAGTCCAGATGAGGGCTACACAAATCAAAGAAAGGAAATGTGACATGACATGAAATAAAATTTGAAACTATGTTAGTCATTGTGATTAAATACTTTGAATATTAGGCATTTAAAAATTACCTCTTACTACTTGTTTCACTTGAGGGTAAAAAAAAGTCCAAATAAAACCAAATTTGGTACCTAGACTAACTAGCACTTGTAGAATCCATTTTTACAATTGATTTTCCCTTTTTTAATAGTTTTTTATTTTATTTAATAATTTAAACTTTAAAATCATATTCTCTCTCTCAAACTACACTGAGATAAATAAGTTTGTCCAATTAATGTGAAAATTCACACATAGACTAATTTTTTGTTTTCAAAATTGGGGTTTATTGCCACTTTTAAAGACATTTAGTAATTTATTTAACACTTTTGACTTTTTTCCATATTATCTTCTCTAAATAAAATGAGGATAATTATTATTCAAATAAAGTGAAACTTGCCACCCAAGGTAACTAGGACCGAAGGAACATGAATTTCACATTAGATTTGGGTTGTGAGATATTCTTCTATGAGTTAGGGTACCAATAGGAATTTTGGCTTATTAGCATTATCTTTATTAAAATATTCCATCACTATTATCAACATCCAATGAATTGGGTCTTATTATCTTTACTTTATTACCAGAAGATTTAAATTATATTATTATGCCCGAAATTATATATTTTACTTTTTAAAATATCTAGGCCATTAATTTCACTTTAACTAAGGTTGTTGTATATGAATATTCTAATTGTTAAACTAGTACATGCATTAAGCATATTATTTCTCTTATTTAACCATCATGTGAATATAACATATTTCATGAATTTAATTACATTTTATCCCATAATTAAGTTATTACGTAAATGTATTTTAATTTTTATCCTTGTTTGGTCAAATATGAAAAAACAGTCTCACTAACCTTTTAATCATGAAATAGGTTAGGATTCTAGGTAATGGTTCATTACAATACTCCACCCTTTAAATGGATTTCATCTTCAAAAGTGCAACATCCATATCTTACCCACCAATACTCTCCATCGTTAAAAGGATTAACCAAATGATCCAAACTAAGCAACATCAAGGTATTAGGGTTACTTGTGGATCATTTATTTGTGAATATTTGGGTATTCATGTTGTTCATAGGTCATGCATCCGACTAACGAGTCAAAACCACATAGGGTTGAATTTTAGGTCCTTGTGTTACTAACCTAATAGCCCTAAGGTTCACAAGAGCAACCAAAAAGTCATAGGGTATAAAAGCGTAGGTCAACTAAACCTTATCACAAGACATATCTTCCTAATCATCAATTCATGCACAAAATTAGGGTTATTCTAGGGTTTCCCTATCAAGTCTTCATACATCTCTTCATTGTAACTGAATTCAAGAAAAACCTCGATAAAATCCACACAAAAAATTGTGTTATACATATAATAGTATAATGAATTATGACAATAAGAAACATTGCGATCTAAAACTAAAATTGGTGCCAAAATCAATGCGAAACCAAGTCACAATTTCCAACTAAGTTCTCCTTATCCTACTACCTTAACATCCTCATAACCTAACTCCATCATCAAGTCAAACCTCATTATATTCAAAGATACATGTCATAACTAACCTACATCATAGGGTTTGAGCAACTAGAGTTTCCTTATATTAGGGTTTACTACACATGATTCTTATGTGTACCCCATAAGATTCTAAAACAACCTTTCATCGTCTCATCATAGATCATTTCTAAGGTAAACATCTCACCTAGAGGGTGACTATACAAGATAAGGGTTATAATTTGGGAGATAAAATTGAAATAGTCAGGAATCTGACCATTTGGCTCTAAAATAATCTCGTGAGGAGTATGATCCGAGAGGGGATCCACTCCCTACTTAATTTGAGGAATAAATTCATCCATTTCAAACACACTAAAAATGTATGCTGGAATATGTGTAAATTTTTTTATTCACAAATAATGGTTCAAAAAGACCAAAGTATAATAATGGATTAAAATTTCATGACTATATTCAATTTAACAATAAAGTAAATTACCATCTTCCATAAAGGTTTTACATGTTAGTTACAACATAAAGATCTAATTAGAGGGATATCTAGCTATCTCAAGTCTATCTCCCAAGATCTCCAACTAGTAGGTCCATCTTACTGAGTCCAGTCTTCTAAGTCCTACACATGTGGTTGGAATCATACCCTAGAAAAAGGTGAAAAAGTAGAAAATGTCCACATAAAGGTTGGTATGTGCATATTAAGTATGGATTTGAAGAATATAAGGAATAAAGGACTTCAAATAAACAAGGCTTCCCATAGAAGAGGGAAGAACGACCCAAGTGGGTATCAAAATAATATGGATTTCAAAATATGATAAACAAGAAGAATACTTGCCATCAAACAAACATAATTTTTTTTCCACACAACCACATATGAAATTTGGGCAAAAAACCTATCACAATAATATCAACATGTATGCATGTGTGATAAACATAGCACTAGAACAATATAAATAATAATGGCAACCAAGACTCTCAATCTTGAAACTTGATAGTAGAGGCAAGTAAAAGTTTCGTCTTTATATAATCAATACGATTGTCATCACATAAATTGACAATATAAACATCCACCACAAAAGTGATAGAAAATTAGGGTTTCATCTCACAATAAGGAACAACATGGATTAAATTTCACAAATAGGGTATCATCAAGAATAAATATATAATTTAAAATTTCAACATAGATCAAGAGTTCAAAGTCATTAAGGTTAGACCTAAATAAGTCATTAAGGCAAGAAAGAAATTTATCATCACCAATATACCTCAAAGAGGCTCAAGAGGGAGAGTAAAGAAAGTAATTTCTCAATATGACTCATGGGGGATGCAACATACAACATGAGAGGGAAATATCATAAATTGCTTAATATGAGTAATTGGGATGCAAATATACCTCGAGACAAAGTCTACATATGTCCACGGTCAAACTATAATTCCTTGTCAGTCTACAAGAAATCTATTAAAGGTATATGTGAGATTAGGGTTAGGTTTACATTAATTGTATAAATCTTAAAAATTGTCTTTTTATTATTTTGAATTAGGTTACAAAAATTTTACCGTATCAGTTTGGATGAATCAATAATGCCTCAACTGGATAAATTCACTTATTTTACACAATTCTTCTGGTTATTCTAAGTATTCTTCTTTTGGGGATCTTGTCTCTAATTCGGGGTTGGAGGGTCGGAGTAAATAGGGAGGAGGGGTTGTCACACACATGATCAAAGAGAAATTGAGAAACCAATGATTCTCTCTTCAAAAACAACCCATCTCCTTTACACTTAACCAACATTTGATAGATTATCCAAACCCAAGCAATCTTAGTTATTTTTAGATTATAGTTTTTTGAGTTTAAAACATAATTTACTTTATTTTTTTGACTTACATATTATTAGTTATTAATTTTTGTAATATTAAGCAATTATGAAAATCCTTGGAAAAACACCTATTTATTATATTAAATTTAGGTGGTAAAGTTGATATTATTGAATAGAGAATGACATCATGATTCCAAAATAGTTGTCTTTTATTTTTTTGGTCTATAAATAATTTACTATGAATTTCAGAAAAGCAAACTAATCAGAAAATTTGGGTAAAGTCGCGTATATAATATTTTTTGTTTTGAAAACCTAGCTGAGGTGGAACAATAAGCATTTGTCAGTTGGCCCATGCCTACAACTCATCAGGCACTCAATCAAGACAAAAGAAGCATGTTCAATTTACTAAAATATCCAAAAAATAGTATGACATTGCTTTATGTGCCCATGGGCAAGATTATAAACCATACATCGATCATCTTCTTCATTGCTTAGATACGTGAGAGTCATAGAGATTCACCTGATCTGTGATGATTAGGCTCGATAATCAGAGCCAAAGGAGGTAGTCAATGTCTACTCTAAACACCACTACCCTTGGCCAACTATGAGAAAAGTTAGGAAATTCAGTAAGCCTCAATTGACACTGTCCCTCTAGCCAGACCCAAATTAAAACTAAGACGTGATTGAACCATGAAACTACACACACATGGGGAGATAATTGACAATACAAGTAATCAATAGGTTAGAGGTGCCAAACCAAAGCCCAAATATGAACACCCAAGACAATAGTGAATCAAAAATCATGAATTCACAACAAGAGCTGTAAAAAGCAAGTTACATGGGAAAACACAAATCACCTGCTACCAAAGGTCCCTGAACCATAATGTAGATTCGAAAACTCCTCATGAAGTCACTAGGACAACGTCTGAGTGTTCCTATGGCCAGGGCCACGTTGCCGAACCAGCTGAAGAGGTCCATGACCATGGCAATCTGGGATGCTATAAAGGGGAAAAAGACAGGGATTCAAAGCAATTAGTGCATGACTGAAACTCCCAGATGTCTGGAATACAAATTGGAAATCCAATATATATATAAGCATGCCATAAAAGGGAGTTTGATGGTAGCTCCTAGTGGTTGAGAAAACTGAAATTGGGGTTTTCTTGTAGAGCAAGATTCCATAATCAACATAGGTAGGGCGAGTTTGAAAAGCCGAGAGGAAACTGTAAGGACATAAATATATGAAAAGGTACATGACTGAGAGAGAAAATCGGATGGGAAATCATCACCCTTATATGTGTGGTATTGTTCACTCTTCCGCACTCTCCTACTTGAGGCAGGAGACGAGCAGAAGACCGCTCAATCTGGATTGAACAGTCCAGAAGAGGGCCGCACAAACTAAAGAAAGGAAACACAGTGTGACATGAAATAAAATTCAAAACAATAGGAAATTATTACTGTGATGAAATACTTTGCATATTAGGAATTTAAAAAATATCTTTTACTAGTTTTATTTGAGAGTCCAAATAAAGTACAAACAAAACCAGATTTGGTACCTAGACTAATTAGGTCATGTAGAATTCATTTTTAAAAATCATTTTTCATTTTGGAATATTTTACTATTTTATTTAATAATTTGTACTTTTAAGTCATATTCTCTCTCCTAAACTACACTAGGATAAATAAATTTGTCCAATTGATGTGGAAATTCACGCATAGACTAATTTTGATATGTAGATTTTTAATTTGGGGTCTATTTACATTTTTAAAGACATTTAGTAATTTATTTAACACTTTTGGTTGTTTCCCATATTTCCTTCTCTAAATAAAATTAGGGTAATTATTATTATTATTATTCAAATAAAGTGAAACTTGGCACTCAAGGTAATTTTAACCCAAGAAACATGAATTTCACATGGATTTTTAGATATTCTTTTATGAGTTAGGATACTATGAGGAATTTTGGCTTATGAGCATTATATTTATTAAAATATTCCATCATTGTTACCAACATCCATTGAATTGGGTCTTATTATCTTTAGTTTATCACCAAAGATTTAAATTATATTATTATGCACATAATTCTATATTTTACTTTTTAACATATCTAGGCCATTAATATCACATGAATTTAGGTTGATGTACATGAATATTCTATTTGTTAAATTAGTACATGTATTAAGCATATTATTCCTCTTATTTAACCATCATGTGAATATAATATATTTCATGAAATTATTTACATTTTGTCACATAATTAAGTTATTATGTAAATGTGTTTTAATTTTATCCTTCTTTTCTCAAATAGGAGAATACAAATGCATTAACCTTCTAATCATGGAATAGGGTATGATTCTAGGTTATGGTTTGTTACAAAGAATATGAAGATCTTAATCCATGTGACTAGTAAATAGTTAACCTTGTTTGTGATCGGAGAAGATCACAAGTCTATTTGGCTAAGGCTAGTTTCAACCCAACTTGTTAAAGATCAGATGCCTTCATCTCTAAGGCAATAGGTCAGCGTTCTCTTATTGTAGTTTGAATTCACTAAGAGTTTAGTTAAGTCGATAAAAAAGAAGAATGAAATATTGATATCCTAATCCATATAATATATAATAAATATACGTTTTAGTGTAACAATTACCCTGATCTTGTGGTGGGCTGGATATTTAGACTTCCAACTGAGATATGTTGCATCTCCAAATCATATTGAGTAATTTTTAATTTCTATTTCTTAATGTATGTTTCATCCCATATTATTCTTAATTGAGCAATCACCTATTTTCCCTCCTTCTTTCGATCCTATGGACAAATAGCCTACACAATTTCTCTATCTTTTGAGAACTTTAATTCATATGAAATATTCTATGTTGATTATGATCTTCTGACATCTTAATTTGTTAGATATTCTAATTGGCCTCTTATTTATATCTTTTTCACTTTAATCCTTGTGGAACCCTAATTTGAGATATGGAATTAAATGTTGGACTCTTATGCATCTTATTTGTGAAGATTGTTGAATATTTGTTTATGGGTCCTATGACCCCTTATTATAATTGTTAGATGTTCTCATCCTACTATTTCAAATTGAACAAACTTGTTCTTGCCTGTACATTGTGCATGTCTTTGACTAATTTTATTTCTTATAGTCTACAACCATACATAGGGAGCACTTTTTTTGCCATGAGTGTGATTTTCCACTTGTTGTATATATAGGGTGTGCTATTTCTACCCATGGTGTGCTTTTTCCACCCAATATTTTTAGGCTGAGATCCTATGGTGTCCCAACCTTTTTTGAAATAAATTTAATCTTTGTTGTTTGCATGCACTGCTTATATTTGTGATATTATTTCAAGGTAAGAAACCTCTTACTACTTATATTCATTAAATGTCTTTCTTTTGATACCCACTTGTGTGGTAGTTTTCTCTTCTATGGAAAGCCTTTTATACTTGATCTCCTTGTTCCTTATATTGCTCAATCCATATCTTATATGCGCATGCTGACGTTTTTTCTTATTTCTATTTTTGTCTTCTCTTATGGGGTACACTTCCAATCCCAGGTGTAGTACTTGGAAGACTAGACATGGTGACATGGACCTGCTAGGTCGAGCTCTTGGGGAGATAGACTTGAGATAGTTGGATATCCTTCTACTTATATCCTCATATTGTAACTTTCACGTAAACCCTCAATTGGAGATGATAACATACTTTTATTTAATTTGGATATAGTCATGAAATATATTTTTGTTTCTATACGTTGGTTATCTTGTATACTATGATTTGATAAATGAAAAAATTTGCACCCGATCCAACATGCTTTTAGTGTGTCTAGAATAGATGGATTTATTCCTCAAATTATGTAGGGAGTGGATCCCCTCTTGGGTCCCACTGCTTATAAGATGGTATCAGAGTCATAATGGTCGAATTCTAACTATTTCAATTTTGTCTCCCTAATTAGAACCCTTACCTTACATAGTCACTCTCTAAGTGAGATGTTTGCCCTAGAATTTATCGATGATATTCATGGAATGATGAAAGAACGAGTTAAAATTACATGAGGTACACTTAAGAATCATGATTAGTAAACCCTAATGTGATGAGGCTCTAGTTTCTCCAACCCTATGATGTAGGTTTGACTTGCTGATGGAGTTAGGTTATGAGAATGTTGAGGTATTAGGAAAAGGAGATATTAAATGGAATTTGTGACTTGGTTTCTCATCAATTTTGGGGTCAATTTTAGTTTTTCCATAAAATTATTTTTCTTTATACTACTATATGTATAAGTAAAAATCTGGATTTTATTGATGTTTTCTTGAACTAAGTCACAATGAAAAGACGTGTGAAGTCTTGATAGAGAATCCCTAGAATTAGTGACAATAGACATATCAACTCTAGTCTTGGCAATGAACTAGTGACTAGGAATATGTGTCATTATTTAAAGGTTTAGTTGACCCACCCTTTTGTACACTATGATCTTGAGTTTTGAGATGTGAACCGTAGGGTTGATAGGTTTGTAACACAAGAAACTAAACTCAACCCTTATTAAGTATGACTTTTTAGTTAGATGTGTGTTCTATGAACAACATAAACCCCTAAAATATTTACAACTAAAAGATACATAAGTAACCCTAGTACCTCAATGACGCTTAGCTTGGCTTATTAGGTTAAACCTTTTAAGGGGTGGAGGGAAGTTGGTTAATAGTATTGGGATACCTGGACTTCGATGATGAAATCTTGTTTAAGGGATATAGTGTTATAACATACCCAAACCTAGCATCTTGACTCTAGAAATCCTATTTCCATGATTAGGAGATTTTTAATGTTTGGATCTTTGGGTTTGCCCAAATAATCATAAAGTTATCCCTTGATGAACATTGTTAATGCATATAACATATTATGTGACAATATGTTCTATAATTAACACCACATATCATAATATACTCACATTTACATAATAATTTAATTATGTGTTACCATGTAAGTAAATTCATTGGATATGCCACATATGTTCCTTTTTCTACTAAAATGTTGATAATGGATAAAATATGTTTAGTACGAGATATAATGTGCTTTGGGATAATAATTCTTGTTCCCATGACCATAAATATAAACAATGTGTTATCATATAGAATAAATATTTATTTAATGGGCTCAAAATGTTAAATAAGTAAAATATGGAAATTCATCCATAATATAAGGAAATCCTTTTGAATTAAGTGAATGTTTATTATAAAGGTATAATATTTTTATAAATATAATGGAAACGAGCCAAATATACTAATGGTGTCATAATTCATAAAAGCAAATCTCAAAACTAAAATATGATGGTAAAATAGTGTTCATTGGGTCCCAATTAGCTTGGGTGTCAAGTTTTGCTTTATTTAAACAATAATGACTATCCTAATTTTATTAAGAAAACAAAATAAAAGATAATGCCATATATGTTACAAAAATTATTAAATGACTTCAAAATGGAAAATAGTGAGAAAAGTAGTTTTCTCCTTTCTTATTGGTCATAGAAGTTGGTTTCTTATTATTGAGAAAATTAACATAAGTTGGGAAACTTGTTGTTATTTCCTAGATGAATTACAACAATAAATGTCCCAGTAAAAATTTGAATGAAAGGAAATATAAGACTTTAGGCCTAGTTTGGGTGGCACAATCTTAAATACTGGTATTCACAGTTAAAACACACTATCACTTACAAAAAACTAATATAGTTATGTATTTGATCATGTATTTCATCTGTAGAAATGTGGTATATTTGTTGTACTTGTGAGTCACACCAGTTTTGGTAGAATTTCCGACTGCAACTTTCGTCTCCTTTTTTAGTTTTTCATAGCTGGATAACAACTGTTTTGCCCCGTACTCCCAGTTGGCGTCACTTCCGCAACTACCACCCACACCACTTTTTACAAACGAATTACCGGAAGTCCAAAATTCCTCATCCAAACTCAGCCTTATGGATTTGGAGTAACGTGTAACCGTTTATACATTTATATTTACATACAATTATGCAATGATTCAATAAATGCTTGCAATATTTCTTACAAGGCACGTAGCAATAGATATTACGATATACATATGTATATATAATTGTAAAAAACATACATAAACGTCTAACTAATTATTAATGGGTATTTCATACAAGTGGGACAATTTATGTTGCCCTTGGCTAACAAATTCCTTTATGGAAACTTATGTATTATGTGTAGAAAATGTGAAATAGTTCGTCATAAAAGAATTCAAATAAAATTCTCATTTCCAAATATGGTGATTGTATATGAAATTTCACTAGTACAATAATGGTCTATAGGGTCGATTTTTTTAAGTCTATAGCGTCACTTTCTAACTGACGCTTAAGTGGTCGTCATTATAGAAATTGCACTATAGGGTCAATTTTTTTTAACCAAAGAAAACTGACCCTAGATAGAAGCGTCGGGTTGACACAAACAGAAACCCGAGGCAATAGTTATATTGTTGTGTCACTTATATCAAACAAAACCGACCCTATAGCCAAATTGATCATTTTGAATATGCAAAGATGATAGCCAACCCTAGAGGTCTATAAGGTCAGTTATATCAAAAACCCAACACTGAAGGTCTGTAAGGTCAGTTTTACTACAAAAACCGACCCAATAGAGGTACAGAGAAACTGACCCTGAAAGAAACTGGCCCTAAGGCTATAAGGTTGGTTATACTAAAACAAATGACCCTATAGTGTTTGTAAGGTCAGTTATACTTAAAAACCCAACCCTGAAGGTCTCTAAGGTCAGTTATATGAAAAAAATGACCCTGAAGGTCTGTAAGGTCGGTTGTACTACAAAAACTGACCCAATAGAGGTACAAAGAAACTGAACCTGAGGTCTGTAAGGTCGGTTATACTAAAAAAACTGATTGTATAGTTTGCAAATAAAGAAGGTGGATCAATGACACTGTCCTGAAAACTACGTAGCATCTCATCAACCATATCATCCTAAATTGGTTCATCATTGACATTATCGTCATTATCTATATCTTCTATGCCACAACTATTAGTATCGACATTTTTGATCCATAATTAAATTTCTCTCCATGACACCATTCATTATAACCTTGTATGATCCCATTGCATATGACATGATTCTTAGTTCCCTCAACAATATCAACTTTCAAATTGTTACCACAATTTCTACATGGATAATAGAACCTATATGTAGGTAGTTTCCTATGCTCCTCAACAAATCTGATAAATTCATCAAGACCTTTGGTCACAAACCTATAGAAGCTAGTTGTCTTGCTTGTGCTTTACGACGATCAGTGTGTACTACCATTGTAGCCCATCAATTGTAGTTACCACCGCCTGACAGATCACATCTCTGAGAGAGGAAGGACAAATTTGCTTTGCACAAGAGAGAAATTTCCATGAGGCAGTTTGGGAGCAATGATCACCGAAGGAATAATCAGGGTTAGTTTGTAAAGAAAGCAAAAAAGGGTCATCATCCAATATGAAGAATTGTATATAACCCTAAATAGATATGCTACATGGTTGTATTACGTCTTTTTATTACGCCCTAGGTAATTTGAATCGTACCATCCAAAGTCCAACTGACCCTTACAAAGGGCTACTCGGTTCTGTACAAGATCTAGGAGTGTCGGTACCCTAAGATCTCAACCCCTCGGTCAGTATGAGTAAAAGGGTAGTGACATATCAATCAATGCTACCACTACAACAACATATAGTCAAACTGCTAACAACTAGTCTACCCTTAGTACAGGTTATAACACTAGAGAATAGGCTCATGCATGGCCATTCTATAAGAGGTACCTGTAGTTATATGTTGCCTTTCACATTTCACAATATCTGAGGCATGACCGCAGTCATCCTCCATAACTTGTAATTATGGATGACAAGGATATATCCTCAACTTATCACCCCCACATACTCAACAATATGCGCTCCGAGTTTCCCTTAGGAACACTGGTTTCACCATCTAGCTAGTTCTTACATTGAAGATGGTTCTACGACACATGAAACTACATGATTAGAGTTTTACTTGATTAGTTATCTCCAACTGGGTGAGTTAAGGCTACATTAAATAAGTAGACATACAAACCCTAATTCATATCTAGAAAACATTATTATATAATAACTTCAGAAGATATAAAACATATGAGAGATAATTTCTCATATTAAAATCACATGGAAGTATTCACCTACCAATCAAGAGATTATACTTATCATCAAATCATCATCACATGATATTGTTGTCTTTCCATTCATGAGACTATACTTGTCATTATACCATCACATGATATAAATCCTTAGCACAATATCACATGTATCAACCCTTGTCAACATAAGAGGATTACAGCTCATTTAGGGCTCAACCATGCCCAAAGGTCATTAAGACCGTCATATCATTTCCTACAAGTTCATCATTATCTATCTATGCCTTATAACAAGGTTCAACAAACATAACCACACATGTGATACACAGGCTCAACATAATTTGCATTAAAGATCTGAAATATGTTCACAT
This sequence comes from Alisma plantago-aquatica, assembly GCA_963693085.1. NCBI lineage: Eukaryota > Viridiplantae > Streptophyta > Magnoliopsida > Alismatales > Alismataceae > Alisma > Alisma plantago-aquatica. Next base: position 1,044,460,727 of record OY856411.1, on the reverse strand, counting down.
GATAAAATTGCAGGATTACCTTAGCAATTAAGAGCATTCCTTGATTATAACAACATATTAGGAAGCTATATAATTGGCCATCATTATACTTATAGTATACAAGTTTACCATAATAAAGCATAGATCATGAAGCTATGATGACCACCAATCAAACACATTAGAGTTTCAATCAATCATTAGGAAGGATATTCCATCATTATATTAATCATTCTAAAAAGGATAACATGATTAAAGACCATTATCTTCTTACATTAGGTTTAGGTTTAGCAAGGTAGGTTACATTAAAGTTATAGTTTAACATTCATTCACAAACCTTAACTCATAGCATCCCCATATAATCTTGGATGCATAAAGGCACATCATCATCATCATCACATTCCATACCATTCTCAAGTATGGATTCACACATAACTCAAGGTGTAACCATTAGGTTATAGTATACTAGAGTTACTCAACAATAAGAGGGACTCCATTGTTCTATTATTCCACAAAGGAAGGCTGATCATAGTTACTCACCACCACTTAAGTTCATTATAATTAAGTGTAACAAGATATATCACATTAGGGTTACATATCAACACAATATGGTTATTATTCATCCTATTCATATGAGGGAAAAGGTAAGACTACCTTATTAAAGGAAACCCTCCATTGGTTCCATCATCATTCAACCCATATCACCATACCACAACATCTTCTAGAACCATTGGGTGTAGAAAAGGTAAGACCATTGGTTATTTACGTAAGTAAACACCTTGTATAAGCCACCTATGAAGTCATTGAGTTGTGACCTAGAAAGAGTCATCATTAAACCCTAAACATCCCTTATTTAATAACATAAAGGGGGCACCATAGGTTGTGGGATTAAAACCCATCATCAGTTGTATATTTTAAGCAAGTCATCATGTCAACACTCAAGCTCCTAAAATTGATCACATGAAGGAAACCATCAAATTCAAATTATTAGAAATCATATTGTAATACTACAAGTTTCAATCCGAAGCATTGGATGTTAAAGAATCCAATCTCAACCATTGGATCAAGTCTATTATTCAAAACTATTATATGAAGAAGTGTTAGATCCTAACCATTGGATCATGTTCATATTTCAAAACCATCCATTGGAGTATTAAGTCTGACCATTAGATCAATTGAACTAAGAAACCATTGATTGATGGATTAATTGAAGCTACATTTAAAGCCTTGACTCACCTTTAGTTGTGGTGACCTGATCTACCATTGGTTGTGACATCATAGGTCACCACCGGTCGATAGTATCAACACTATATTCATTTAACACCATCGAATATTAAGCTAATGTCATCATTGATTGATAACATCATTAAAGAATCAAACCATTGCTCACTAAGATTCCAAGAGAGCCTAACACTGACCTAAGGTGTTACTATCAATTCACACCATCGTTCATCACCCTTGGTCACCACCTTCAGTTGTCATGAAGACCACACCATCGAGTCATGTGTTTAGAGAAGAAAACAATCTACAAACACTAATATGGACCATCGGTTGATAGGTGCTTAGCACCATAGGTGGTGATACCAACCTAAACTAAGTCATATCTTTCCTTAGGAAGAACATGCACATGATTACAGGTTCATCTAGAACTAGAAACAAAATAGGAAACACCATAAGAATCGAAATCCCAAACAAGCTTAGCTTCTTAAGGCTTAAATCACCATTTTTAAGCAAGAACATGAGCTAACAAGCTTATAGTAAGCAACATAAGTAAAGATGGTTGTAAAACTCGCCTATATTGAGAATAAAAGACTTCTAGAAGCAATAAAATTGAGTAAAGAAGGCAAGAAAACCTAGGTTTCAGATCTAAACTTGGCCAAGTAGGCACTTATCTCCACAAAGTAGCAAAACCTTAGAAGAAGAAGCAAGAAAGGTAGATTCTTGAGTTCTAGAGCAACTTATACCATGGAACAACAAAGTTATTACCTAGAGAAAAGTAGGAGGAAGAAAAATAGAGAAAGAAATGGAGGAAAGAAGGGGATACTTACTTGTTTAGGTCAAGCTCAACTAGAAGGAGATTTAGGAACCCTAAAGGAAGCAAACTGTAACCCTAGATGCTTCTACCAAGAAGATCCACACCTTCTTCCTCCTTGGACAACAGCTCCACAAACAAATAGAGGAAGGAAGATTATCTTAGAAGGAGGGAATTGGTATAGTGCAAAAGTTTTGTTTGGGAGCTTAAGGATAGATATATAAAGCTTGGAGGACAAGGTAGAGAAGAAGCATGAGGTATACAAGTAACTCCCCATGTGTGCATGTCCTTAAACTATTAAGGATATACAAGAAACCACACAAGAAACTTCCCACCGTTCATGGAGACCTTGTTAGGAACTGTTTGTTGAATTTCCAAGCCATGCAAATAAACCATTGGTTGATATCTCCTAAAGGTAGCTCATCCATAAAGGGGTAAACCCTAAAATACCCTTGAAGAAAACACCTTCAAACCAAGGTACAATTGATCATCCCATGGCTCAACAAGCTCAATAATTATAATATAGCATTCAACGACCATAATGCAAGTTAAAAATTTTAAACTAAACCTCTCAATTGGGTAAATTGCATAAAATTCCAAGATGTGCATAAAATTACAGAACTTGCACAAACATTGTCCAAATTGGACCAAATTTGAAACTTAAGCTTGTCACATGATACCAAAACATATCGCAAGGTTAGATTAGGGTTCTAAGTATTCAATTATGGTAATTAAGCATGTTCAACCATTTTATCAAGGTTATGGGTCTCATAATAAATCCTCCACCTTCGTAAGATCTCCACAAAGGTTCACAGCGTATCCTTTCTACACCCCCGACTCTCATCCCCCATCCACATTCTCCTTGTGCTACCTCCCTCCCTATCCCAACGGTGATCGAGCCCAAGAGGGAGCTGGGGTTCATAACCCACACGCTTATGTCCAGATTAGACTCACGAAGGCATCAACACCTTTGCCTCAATGCCAACACCACTCCTCATAGGTAGGGACCTCACCGGAGATCAACCAGGCTGCTCAAGACAACATCAATGAAGGAGGAGACACCCAAGTGGATCCAACTCAGCCTAGGAGGGCCAATCGTCAAACCCCAACTCAGGTTTGGAGTTACGGGTCACCAAAGTAAGGCAAGAGGACTCTCGCCACCTAGATCTGACTTGGACCAATCCAAATCATCCATGTCAACTGGTATTTTCCCTCTTCCTCCATTTATTTAATAGAAACCTTTTAATCTTAGAAAAATGATAATAAATGATAGGAACATCAGATAATAACAAAATTATCAAAAAATTATGAGGATTTGAATGGAACCATTTTCATAACCAGATCGTAACTCTCTTCCAAAAATATTATCCTATAGACTAATGATTACATATATGCCATGAAATGTACAATAAGGGACATTATTTGTTACAACCTAATCTATTATGATAATCAAACTCTAGTAGGGTCCCTGATCCTCTTTGGTCTCGAAACCCTAAGCATGCATGGATAATTATCTAGAAACCCATGATTTAGTTTCTCTCTCTAAAGATGTGTACCTTCATGCATTAATATAAACACTAATTTCAATTTCTCTCTCTAAAGATGTGTACCTTCATGCATTAATATAAACACTAATTTCTTTCATGACCCCTTATGATTCTTTTTGACCCAAAACCCTAGATCCAACTCTGAGCATGTTGGATCATGTGAATTCAAAAGTAGAACCCTTAATGATCTAGACCTATATAGAAACCCTAGAAATAAATGAATCCTTCTTATATACTTTTGTTATTGGGTATCGTTCCTTACATGAAACCCTAAATTCAAGATCTGATCTCATAACCCTAAAAATAAGATAAAAACCAAAGAAGAACCCTGATCTAACCATAGGAGATGAAAGTAACCCCAAATAAAGGATAGAACCGTAATAATCCTAAATACCCTAATATGGGATGATGAGTACCCATAATAACTTTAGGTCCTTATTTCTTTTTTAGGGTAATCAACTCTCTACTCTAGAATTGTTGGAGTCCAGATCTAAGACTCAAGGTATGTTGGTTTTTATTAAGTATAAGACTAGTTTTCCATGGTTGCATAATGATATAATGTACCTTGTATGAATCTATTTGTTTATAAATTATTGGATGCTTACTAGTATTGTATGCTTCGCCAAAACTTAAAGGAACATAAAAGAATTTTGATGAGTTGTAGCTACTGAAGTCAGCACAACCCCATAGCCTAAGAGGCGGGGAATGGACCAATATGGATGTATGATAAATTTCCCATGCTAGATGTATGATAAAGTGCTGATATAAATAGTAGTACAACTGCATCTAAAGATATGCCTAAAAGATGTGTTTACCCGATTTTCTGCCTTAAATAATGGTTTTCCTTTCTTCCTTCTTTCTTCAAGTATTTTGAAATATGCAAGCACAGTATTGTATTCTTTAACCACGTACCAACCTAGTGTTGATGATTTTGTTTCTCATATTTTCTAGGTTCAAGGAACAAGTAAATGCATCTTAGAGTACTAGTTTCTATTAAATAAATGTTCATGGAGGATATCTAGCTAGATTGTTGCTTCTCATCTTTATTTATGTTAGATGGTTATTTCCTTTTCTGTAGATGATGTATAGGATGATTTGTTTTCCTATGTATTTTTTCCCATAGAAGCAGTCATTCCTTCTGCTGAATAATGATTTTCATCTTTATGAATGTTAGTTTGTGTGGCTAATTAATGATGTTGTGAACAAAGACTTGTCTCCTTATTATATGTTAGTTGACTATCACAATCCCTTATATTTTCCCTTTTGACATCTCATAGATATGAGTGCACACATATCGGGGGAATGTCATTATAGAAAGTATACAAGAATTGGGGTCTCACAGTTGGTATCAGAGCCAGGTTCACACATCATAGTCTCATAAAATCTCATTCACCCTATTGTTAGTCTAGGGTAGTCCTTGAGTTAGGTATATGAAGGGTGGAGGTGACTAGGATAGCATCTTCCATGGGTCTGGCTAAAGTCTTCAAGCCACTTAGCTTGGCAATCACGAGGCTACCTATATGGCAGTATAAGTCTATCTGGTCGATACCCTAAGTGTCCCCTACTTATTGGACATACCTTAATTAAGGACCCTTCTCATCTATAGATATTCCCTCTTACCTCTTATATAGAAAAACATTCCCCCTCATCTTTATTTTATAAATATTTCCCTCCCATCTGTATGATATAAGGTTATGACAAGAGTCACTCGTTTATAAGTCCTAAGGACCGACTAATAAGGATTTTAGGGTATCCTCCACAAATCTTAACATTAAGATCATGAATAAATAATAGAGAAGGATAATGAAGTACATCATTTAAAAAAAGGATATATATAATGTATTTCACTTAATTTTTAGGATGCTACCAAAAAACCGAAACTCCAAGGCCTTGGAAGAATCATCCTCTAAGAAAAAGAAAGAACCTGAATATGTTGAAGAACCTATTTCTAAGAAAATGACCACAAATAGGTGGGAAGAACAAAAGGAAGTCCTCCTAGACTTCATGGAGATCATTTCCCTAAAAGGAACCCCTGGACCCATATCATCTAGGAAGAAGGAAGTAACTGTATTAGACCTCATCAAACTTAACCCTGACACCTTTTGGGGGGGAAGACCAGCCTGAGGTGATGGATAAGGCTGAAGCCTGGACCCTGTTTGTGGAAAATGCCTTCTGTACCCTAGAAGTACCCAATGAAAAGAATGTCAAATTTGCCACCCATATTCTTAAGGGAGGGGCAAAAATCTGGTGGGAAAACTATGGTGGGGATAGGGGAGAAGAATTGGACAACATGGATGGGAAGCTTTCAAAAACCTCTTCATTGACTATTTTATGCCTATAGATGAGAGGAAGAGGAAGGAGAGGATGTAAGCTGAGCTTAAGCAGGGTAGTCTCTCAGTGGCTGACCACACCCAAAAGTTTAGACTGTTGGAGTGATACTCACCCATTAGGATAGAAGACTGCCTCATAGAGCACTATGTTGATTGTCTAGTAGCCCATCTGAAAGCCCTAGTCATCACCTTCCATCCTAGAATCATAGATGAAGCCATAGATATGGCCCTTAAGCAGGAAAGGGAACAAGGTTTGTAGAAGTTTTCAAGCATGGGATACCTAGGGTTAACCACCACTGAGGAGGATAAGTCTAGGAAGTTCCACCCTGGCCATAACAAAGGATCAGTTAAAGAAGGAGGTTCAGGTAAATGAAGATAGTGGAATAACTAGAATCAACTGAAGACCTACCACAATAGATGTAAGTCCTATGGACGAGGACACGAAGGAACTTGTCGTCATCCTAAGCTTGTCTACTACAACTGCAAAAAGGAGGGCCATTTCATAATCAAGTGCCCTACTTAGGCTATCCTTGGCAACCCTTCAGTGGGTGCTCCACCCCCTCAGGGACACCACAACGTCAGAGTATTTGTAGTGACTGTAGAGGAAGCCAAGGAAAATCCCAACCAACTTGTTGAAGGTAACCTAAATGCTTTTCATATATCTAATATCTTTCTCAATGCCTTCAAATTATTCATGATATAATTATAATGTGTAGACATTGTATTCTTGAATGATCATCCTGTTAAAGCTTTATTTGACTTTGGATCAACAAACACATTCATTTCTTAAAATCTGGCATCTATGTTATATATGCATATAAGGGACTTGGAATATATTCTTGATGTGTCGACTCCTAGTGGAAAAATACTTACTACATTATAGAAAATTGATGTCCTACCTCTAAAATTTGAAAATCATGATATGTCCTTTGAATTCATCCTCTTAACTATGGAAGCCTTTGATATTATACTTGGTATGGATTGGCTATACAAGTATCATGCCCAGATTGAATATAGAAATAAGATGGTAGTCCTCTCTCAACCTCATTCTTGTCCTGTAGTGATCCCTGGGGGAAGTTGATTCAGTAATAATATTATAATTTCCTCTCTTAAAGCTAAAAATCTCATTTCTAAAGGATGTAAAGTCTTCCTCACATTAGTCCCACAGACCAGTCCTAGAGCAGGCCTATAGAAAGACTGAGGTGGTACATGATTTCCTTAACGTATTTCAGGAGCTTCCTGGGCTGCCTCCAAATAGAGACATTGAGTTCTCCATAGATTTTCTTCCTAGAACCACTCTGATTTCTAGGACACCATATAGGATGGCTCCTACTGAGCTTATAGAGCTGAAGAAATATCTACAAGAACTTCTCGACAAAGGTTTTAATCTGTCCTAGTGTTTCCCCTTGGGGTGCTCCTATTCTTTTTGTCAAAAAGAAAGATGGTTCTATGCATACGTGTATTGACTATCGCATGTTGAACTAGGCCACCATTAAAAATAAGTATCCCCTTCTTCACATAGATGACCTCTTTGATCAACTTCACACTGCCAAAGTTTTCTAAAAAAATGATCTTCCTTCTGGCTACCATCAATTTAAAGTCAAAAATTCTTATATTTCTAAATCTATTTTCCGAACTTGTTATGGGCATTATAAATTTCTAGTGGTGCCATTCAGGTTGACCAACATACCTGGTGTATTTATGAATCTGATGAACAAAGACTTTCAACCTTATCTAGATGAATTTGTGGTTGTTTTCATTGATGATATTCTAATATATTCTAACTGTATGGAGAAACATCATGAGCACTTGAAGGTAGTTCTGGAAATCCTTCGAGCTCAGAATTTCTATGGTAAACTCTCTAAATGTGAATTCTGGGTTGATAAAGTCATGTTTATTGGACATGTCATTTCTGGGGGTAATATATATGTTGATCCCATCAAAGTGTCTATTGTCCTTGATTGGCAACCTCCTCAAAATCCTTCTAAAATCCAGAGCTTCTTGGGCTTGGTTGAATATTATCGTCGCTTCATTCCCAATTTCTCCAAAGTTGCACTTCCTCTGACTAAGCTTACTCGTAAGGACGAGCATTTCATCTGGTCAGCAGCTTGTGAGTCCAATTTCCAGGAGTTAAAGCAGAAGTTAACATCAGCCCATGTTCTGGTTCTACCTTCTGGCAATGAAGGATTTGTGATCTTCATTGATGCTTCAAGGAATGAGTTAGGATGTGTCCAGCAACATCATGGAAAGGTGGTGGCCTTTGCATTCATACAACTAAAACCTAATGAACATAATTATCCCACACATGATTAGAGTTAGTTGCCATCATTCATACTCTCAAAATCTGGAGGCACTACCTGTATGGGGTGACATTTGATATCTTCACCAACCACAAAAGTCTAAAGTACATCTTGACTCAGAAGGACCTAAACCTTCGTCAACGTCGATGGATTGAGTATATGAAGGATTATGATTTCACTATTGGCTACCATCTAGGAAAGGCGAACGTAGTCGCAGATGCCCTTAGTAGGAAAAGAGCAATATGTGCATCCTTGTATGTTCCTGAGTGGAGGAATATAGAGGATCTAGTGGGATGAAAGCCACAATTTATATCGGATCATCTCCATCCTATCTGACCTTTAGTATGAACTTCTTAAGGCACAAAAGGCCAGTCTTGATCTTGATGAGCTCTTCTCTCTCCTATCAAAACTTTAAATGCATATGTCTGTGGGTCTTGATGGTGATCCTCGATACAAGAATCATATGTGGGTTCCTGAATAGTCAGTTGTGAAGATGAAGATTCTCAGTTAGGCACGTGGGTCAAAGTATACAGTTCATCCCGACACAACTAAGATGTACAAAGACCTGCAATGCTAGTTCTAGTATAGGGGCATGAAGTGTGATAAAATTGAATTCGTGTCCAGGTGTCTGACATGCCATAGGATTAAGGCCGAGCACCAGAGACCAAGTGGCCTACTACACCCCCTTAAAATTTTAGAATGGAAATATGAACACATTGCCATGGATATTGTGGTGGGATTACCCAGGACAAGAAAGGGACATGATGTTGCATGGGTGATAGTGGATCGCCTTACCAAGTCAGCTCATTTTCTCCATGTGAAGACTACTGCCAAAGTGTCTGAGTTGGCCTACCTATATATGTGGGATACAATGCGTCTGCATGGAGTTCTAGCATCCATTGTCTTTTATAAGGACCCAAAGTTCACTTCAAAACTATGGAAATAGGTTCAAGAAGAACTGGGCACCAAGTTGAACTTTAGTACAACATAACATCCACAGACATATGGGCAGTTAGAGCACACAATACAGATTCTGGAGGAACTTCTACGAGCTTGTGTTCTCAATCGGGAAGGCTCGTGGGACCATTATCTGCCTCTAGCTGAGTTTGCATATAATAATAGCTATCAAGTGAGTATTGGGATGCCTCCCTATGAAGCTCTCTATGGTCGACCACGCAGATCTCCGCTACATTGGGATGACATCGAGGAACACACCTTGATGAAATCTGAGGAGATGCAGTTGTATACAAATAAATTTGCACTGATTAGGCAAAGGATAAAGCAGGCACATGACAAGCAGAAATCTTATGCAGATGCTCACCGACAGGAACGTCAGTTCAAGGAAGGCGATCATGTATTTCTAAAGATCAAACCTATTCAAGCTTTAACAAAGAATAAGGGAAAGATTAGTCTTCACTATGTGGGACCCTTTGAGATCTTAGAAAGGGTGGGTGAATGTGCCTATCATCTTGCTTTTCCACCTCTGTATAGTTCCATGCACAATGTCTTCCATGTATCTAATCTGAAAGCTTATGTCAAAGACCCCAGTCACATTCTGAATCATGAGCCTCTAGAGCTGAAGATGATATATCTTATGCTGAGTCTCTGATCATAATTCTTAATTTCAAGACAAAGGAGCTTCGCATTAATCGGCGCATAGATATGGTGAAAGTTAGTTGGAGCCAAAATGATCAGATCGATGCCACGTGGGAGCTCGAGTCTGAGGTTGAGCAAAAATATCCACATCTCTTTTAGGCAATTTGAATTTTGAGGACAAAATTCTTAAAAGGAGGGGAGAATGTGACAGAGTGAGTTTTTTAAATACCTTATTTATTCTCAATTATGCTCACTAATAAGCATATGGTGCTTACACGTAATCATCTTTGGCTATAGAAAGGGAATCGAGGCAGGTAAGTTTTTCACTTTGACGACTCGCTCTAGGGCTTCCGCCTAGATCTCCGTCGGCCTGGGGGAGGGGGTTCTGGCCGCCGTGGCTGCCAACCCTGCTCCCCCTTGGGCTTTCTGGATGTGACTCCCCAACGAGAGGTGCGATCGTCCACTTTAGAGTTGTGGAGCTTGCCGCCTGATGACCCTGCCTGTCGGCTCGTGCAGATCTCTGCCTCGGCACAAATCACAGTGCTATTTGTGATGGCCCTTGTGTCGTTGTGGGTGCATAGTTTTAGGGGTCTCTCTTGCGGCGTCTTGGGAGCTGATGATCCCCTTTGTGTTGGGTGTCAAGGTGCCTTCTCCTTTACTATTTTGGGTTTTTTCGTTTCGGTAGGGTCAGTGGCAGTTTATATGCCTGGTTTGTCACCGCTAGTCGGTGTTTATTTGTCACCACTAGTCAGCATTTTATCTGTCGCGCTTTGCTATGACCTCTCTTTGGGAGAGCGATGAGATCTCTAGTTATGGCTAGATCTCCTTGTGGCTTTGGATTGATCTTGTTACTCAGCTGTATGGCGTTATTTGAGTTGATATACAAGCAGAATACCATCTTGTTCCAGCACCTCTACCACTATTCAATGCTCAGGTTGAAGGAATTCTTCATGAAAAGCTGCTTAAGACATCATCAAGGAAGAAGAATCAATGCAGAAATGTCTCACTCTCATTCCAATATGAGTTGTAGTGCTCTTGGGTTACTGAACTTGATGTTTTTTTGTTCTGTTTGTATCTTTCATCCCAATTGTAGATGTTGTATGGCTAACAAGTAATGAATCGATCCTTTTGCTCTAAAAAAATGCTCACTAATAAGCCTTAAATCATTTAATCTTAATTACTTAACCTTTTTGGACCATCCATCTCGAAATATGATAATTAATTTGAATGATATGCACTATGTGACTTTCAACTATGTTAATTATCTACTTTAATCAAAGTAGTACATTAAAGGATATAACTTCAACATATGGCTCCCAAATATTTTATATAAATTCTACATGACTTTTTGAACCTATGGTCCAAATTACATGTCATTTAGGCATTCCTATGAATTTCTACAATTTCTTGGCATTATGTGCTAAGAATCCTTTTATTGCCCTTTTTATTTAGCTTTTTCCACATCACCTATCCAGAGCTTGGTGTGAGGGGATGCACCCTGACCCTTAGAACAGGCTCCCACAAATCGGGACCTAATCGGGTAGCCAAGGCATCATCCCTAACCTCTCGCAAGGGGCAGGTGAGGAAACAGACCGACCCGGTGTTGAGCTGCCACCTCACCTATTATTCCCAATTTCCACCCATAAAAAATATCTTCATCGGGCAATTCCTTGGCCAATGAACCTGACCTTGATTGAGTTTGGTGCATCGTTGCGCCACCCCAGCAACCTCCTTGTGAGTCCCTGTCACTCCAACGTTGGCTAGAATAGGGTTTATGCACCCACGCTCCCTTTTTGCCTATTCAATACCTTCTTCAGCACCGCCAACCCCCTTTAGATATCATCTAACTCCAATTTGATGAGGAAACGCCCTGAGCATTGCCGCCAAACCCATCCCCTTTACACCACCTACTTGACCTCGAAAACCCTAGAACTCAAGTCTACCTTCCAATTAATAAATCCTACACATTCGTAAGATCTCCACAAAGGTCTATGGTGTATCCTTTCTACACCCTGACTCTCACCCCCCATTCACATTATCCTTCGACAACCTCCCTCCTTGTCCTGGCAGTGCTCGAGCCCTAGAGGGATTCGTGGTTCATAACCTAAATGCCCGTATCCGGATTGGACTCACGAAGGCGTGGGCACCTTTGCCTTGATGCCAACAACACTCCTCGTGGGTAGGGACCTTGCCGGAGATCAACCAAGCTGCTCAAGACAGCAACAACGAAGGAGGAGAAGGACCTGAGGAGGAGACGCCCAAGTGGAGACAACTCAACCTAGGAGGGCCAATCATCAAACTCCAACTCAACAATGGATTCATGGGTCAGCAAAGCAAGGCAAGAAGACTCTCACCACCTAGATCTGACTTGGACCAATCCAAATCATCTACGTCAACTGGTATTTTCCCTCTTCCTCCATTTATTTAATAGAAACCCTTTGATCTTACAAAAATGATAATAAATGATAGGAACATCAGATAATAACAAAATTATATATCAAAATTGTCAAAAAATTATGAGAAATCAAATGGAACCATTTTCATAACATGATTCGTAACTTTCTTCCAAAAATATTAGCATATAGCCTAATGATTACATATATGTCATGAAATGTACAATAAGGGACATTATTTGTTACAACCTAACCTATTATGATAATCAAACTCTAGTAGGGTCCCTGATCCTCTTTGGTCTCGAAACCCTAATCATATATGGATAATTATCTAGAAACCCTAAGATTCAGTTTCTCTATTTAAAGATGTGTACCTTCATGCATTAATATAAATCCTAATTTCTTTCATGACCCCTTATGATCCTTTTTGACCCAACACCCTAGATCCAACTATGAGTAGATTCGTTAATGATCTAGACCTATATAGAAACCCTAGAAATAAATGAATCCTTCTTATATACTTTTGTTATTGGGTATCGTTCCTTACATGAAACCCTAAATTCAAGATTTGATCTCACGACCCTAAAAATAAGATAAAAGTCAAAGAAGAACCCTGATCTAACCATAGGAGATGAAAGTAACCCCAAATAAAGGACAAAACCCTAATAATCCTAAGTATCTTAATATGGGATGATGAGTACCCATAATAACTTTAGGTCCTTATCTCTATTTCAGGGTAATCTACTCTCTACTCTAGAATTGTTGGAATCCAGATCTAAGGCTCAAGGTACGTTGGTTTTTATTAAGTATAAGACTAGTTGTCCATGGTTGCATAATAATATAATGTACCTTGGATGAATCTATTTATTTATAAATTATTGGATGCTTACCAGTATGGTATGCTTTGCCAAAACTTAAAGTAAATAAAAGAATTTTGATGAGTTGTAGCTACTGAAGTCAGCACAACCCCATAGCCTAAGAGGCGGGGAATGGTCCAGTATGGATGTATGATAAATTGCCCAGTATGGATGTATGATAAATTGCCCATGTTGGATGTATGATAAAGTGTTGATACAAATAGTAGTACAACTACATCTAAAGATATGCCTAAAAGACGTGTTTACATGATTTTCCACCTTAAATAAAGGTTTTCCTTTCTTCCTTCTTTCTTCATGTATTTTGAAATATCCAGCATAGTAATGTATTCTTAAATCACGTACCAACCTTGCGTTGATGATTTTGTTTCTCATATTTTCTAGGTTCAAGGAACAAGTAAATGCATCTCAGAGTACCATAAGCTATGAAATAAATGTTCATGGAGGATAGCTAGCTAGATTGTTGCTTCTCATCTTTGTTTATGTTAGATTGTTATTTCCTTTTCTCTAGATGATGAATAGGGTGATTTATTTTCCTATGTATTTTCTTTCCATAGAAATAGTCATTCCTTCTGCTGAATAATGTACTATGACTTTCATCTTTATGAATGTTGGTTTGTGTGGCTAATTAATGATGTTGTGAACAACGATCTATCTCCTTATTATAAGTTGGTTGACTATCACAATCCCTTATATTTTCCCTTTTAACATCTCATAGAACTCGTAGGTGATTGTCCCCTTTGGAGTTACATCAGTGGCCCCTTGACTGAGTGTTCGATAGCATAGCAACCTTCATGGATATATGATTGGTACTTTTCCCCTTCTCTATCACCCACTAGATTTGACTGTTGGCATGTTGATCTTTGCACAATAGGAAGCCACTTCTAAAAGCAAGGTTGTAACAACCCTAAACTTTCCTTTTTTATCACTTTCCTCCCCATGTATTTTCCCAAGTACATGGGTTAGGGCCAATAATTGTTAGGGATCAATTATCTTCTTCTTCTCATAATGCATCTTTCCTTTGATCGTGCTTCAAGACGTGCTTCTTTCCACCTTTCTCCTCTCACTATGCATCCTAGTAGTGATATTTCATATCCTCTGTTTCCCTAACTGATGTGCTTTTATGATATCCTCCTCCACCTTTGTTCTACCGGTGTGCTATATTGATATCTTTCTCCACCGACGTCCTACTAGTATGAAACTTTCATCTTGTCTGAAGACATGGCTGATGGCAAAGATTCCCTTCATACCATTGCTTATAGTGACAATGCTCCTATCTCCATAATCAACTTGAATGGAGAAAAGTACCTGCTCTATATGAATTCTATCCAAACCATCCTAGAGTCTAGAGACAAGGTAAAATTCATTGACAAACGTGATGAGGATACCCCTGAATGGAAATGGGAAAATAGCCAAGTCAAAATTTGGATATGGAACAACATGGAACCCTATAATGCTTCAAAGTACATGTTTTACAAAACTACAAAGGAACTATAGGAATAGTCTATGGCCACTATATGTAGGAAAAGAATACTTAAAGGCTTTATAAAATTTGGGATAAAGTGTTTGGTGAAAATCAAGGTGATGATTACTTTGATTCTATTGTCAGCTTGTCTTAGTAGCTTGACTATTTTCAGCCCACCTCTTTTGAGGATCAAACCAAACAGAGGGCCAACCTTGTCATGACCAAGTTTCTCAATGTCCTTCATCTGGCTTGTTCTCTAGCTCACAACAATATCTTGGTAGGCGACAACTTTACCACTCTAGAAGAAATATTCTCTCATCTCTAGTACTCTAATGTCTTCTACTTGACTTCTACTCCACCAAATTTCACAACTGTCATTGCTATCATTGCATGTGGACGAGGACAGGGCCATGGGGACTTCCCTCTAGGATACAATTCACCTTATGCAACAAGTTAGGCCACATGGAAGAAAAGTGCTATCAAAATCGTATCATCCCTATGGGTGCGGTCGTAACAACAATACTGTCCATGTTCCTCAAGGACCATAAAGTTATTCTATTAACATCCCTTCAACGTAAGTATGAGCAACTTCTATAGGCCTCTCAATAGGCTCCTCCACTAACTCAAGGATCTGTGGATGTTGTGACCATGCAATTTGTTGTGACATCTTAGACGCATCTGGCCTCCAACCAAGGTAACATTGGGGCCTCCATCTTGACATCCAACTCTCCTTGGATTGTTGACTTTAGGGCACCCAATGTATGACTGGTATGAGACACCTTCTTTCCTCCATTGAACCTCATATCCTACCTCATTTGTCACTGTAACAGATGGGTCCATCAAAACTGTTCAATAATGTGGTAGTGTTAATGCCTCTCTTGGTCTCAAACTTTGATCCATTCATTATATTCCTCATTTTCCTTTCAATTTTATGTTTGTTGCAAAGTTCATTGGTGCCTTTACTTACAACGTCACCTCTAGTAGTCATGGTTTTGTGATGCATGATTCTTCGACTTTTTGGACAATTAGTTTGGGTTGTAGAATTGGTGACTTTAAGACCCCTGACCTAGATCTATGCTTGATCTTGCTTCCTTAGCATAATTAAATGCTTAAAACCTTAACCTCATCATGTGACATGCCTTAATAATGTGTGACATGCTTATGTTTTAAGTTTGGCCATGTTTGAATTTTGTTTGAGCTAGTTATGCCTTCTTGTGCTTATTTTGGACCAAATTGCAATTTACCCATGTTCAAGGTTTATCTTGCAATTTGTCACATGTTGGATGCACCTCCTATGTTTTTGCATCATGAGAGAGAGAATGATGCATAGGGGCACCTTGTTGGACCTTGGTTGTTGAGGTGGCATCATGTGTGTTGAGCTAGGGTTTGCATGAATGCTTGAGTTGATGGGATGTTGACCCTTTATGTTGTTGCGACCGATGTGCTTTACCATAGTTTTCTTGTTGCGGTTTAAGTGTTTTGGGTGTGAGAACTTTGGTTGATATGTTCTCATAATGGGTTTCTTGGGTTTTTAACCCTAGGTCGCCAAGCCTTTGGGTTTTCATGTTTGTAGCGATTGAAACCCTTTGTGGTTCGCCATGTTTTCTTCTTTAGTTGGAGCACCTTATGGACCAAGTGGTCGCTACCCTAACCTAGTTTTCAACGATATTGGTTGCATGAATGTGTTGAGTGTTTGCATGAATGTTATGTGGAGGACAAGTGGCACTTATGTGCATGATCTTACCTCTCTCCTACCCTTGGATATATATACCCCTCTCCTTGCATGCAAGTGATCTCTTTAGCTCTCTCTCTTCCTTCTCTCTTCTTTCTTGGAGTTTGACCCTTGTTTTTAGTGGTGCAAGTGGAGGTGCTTGAGCTTGAAGAAGGAGGTCTAACCCTTGCATGTGGTGATCTAAGGTTGGATCATCTCCCTTTTTTTTTATCCTTCGGTGATCCTTGATCTTGATTAGTGGTTTATCCTTCTTGGTTTCATTTTCTTACAATCCTACTCCTCTCTTTCTTCTCTTGTATGATCCATGGTTCTCCATGTTGGGTCTCTTAAGGAACTTCTCTCCAATAGAGGTTGAATCCATGGTTCTCCCATGGTAGTACCTAAGTGAGATGAAGGTCTCCTCTTTTCCCCTTTTTTCGGCCTAGGGTTTCTACCCTCTCTTCTTTGTGCACCTTTTGACCTAGATTTGTTTTTCTTATCTTGAGGAGATCTTGCTTGGCCGTGGAGTTGATCCAACTTTGGCTTTCTTTTCTCTCTTGGAGCTTCTTGTCTTTGGAGATTTTCTTCACAATCCTAGGTGAGTTATATAACTTTCCCCTCTACTATTGTTGCACACATCTCACATGTTAATGATCTACCTTTAAAACATGTTTATAACTTGTATAATGATGATATATTGAACTAGGGTTCATATTATGTGACGATCTTACATACATTAACTCTTTTTCTTAAACCCTACTTCTTGCACTCAAGATCTAGTGGATTGTGGAGATGTTGTTGCTTTCATGCACATCTTGAATGTTTGGTTTTATCCTCATAAGTAGGGTTCGGCCATCACGTGGAAGATGAAAGTTTTTACTCTTGTTTGCATGTGTTTGTTGCTTGGTTTTCCTCTCTCTTAGCTTGGTTTTCATGTGGTCTTTCTGACACTTTTTTTAGGGTTTTGGAGTATGTTTTCCTTGGTGCACCCTCACTCCTTGTTGGGTTTCAATTTTTCATCTTCTTCAAGAGGTTTACATCCTAGTGACTCTTCAGCTTCTTTATATTGAACCACCTATTTTAAGGTATATGTCTGGCATGGTTTTAGTCCCTTGGTGGTCGCTACATAGGTGGACTATGCATGGTCACTATGATCCTTTATTTTCTCTTGGTCGCTATGTTGAGTTGGTGCATTTCTTGCAGACATTATATTTTTGGTTTGGTGGATGGTCTCTAGAGACACGTGACCAACGAAGTTGAGTTTGTTTTGGTCGCTACAAACCCTAACCCTAGTTTCTCTTACGATCGCTACCACACTTTGTTCCTTGCAGTTGCTATGAAGGGTCTAACCCTAATGGTCACTAGGTTAATCTATCATTGTGACCGCTATAAGGTCTAACCTACATGGTCACTACCCATGGTTTCTTTTTTAATAGTAGCTACAGTTTCTTGATTTCATGATTCTGGTCACGCTGAATTATTGATGATAATTGATAACCTCCTATTTTAGTAGTTTATCTTAGTCTTTTTCTTTAGTTTTCCATACTCTTTCTACATTTATATTGTACTTAAACCTAATTTTACCCCTTTTTGTAAATACATCATCAAACTAACTTTTCCTTTTATAATTGCAGAAAAAGCACAAAAAAATAACAAAAGAACAAACCAGCCCAAGGGTCGAGTAGATCCAAACGGTCCCAAGACCGCATGGAGTTCAAACGGTCCCGAGACCGCATGAAGCCAAACGGTCCCAAGACCGCATGGAGTTCAAACGGTCCCGAGACCGCATGAAGCCAAACGGTCCCAAGACCGCATGGAGTTCAAACGGTCCCAAGACCGCATGGAGTTCAAACGGTCCCGAGACCGCATGAAGCCAAACGGTCCCAAGACCGCATGGAGTTCAAACGGTCCCGAGACCGCATGAAGCCAAACGGTCCCAAGACCGCATGGAGTTCAAACGGTCCCGAGACCGCATGAAGCCAAACGGTCCCAAGACCGCATGGAGTTCAAACGGTCCCGAGACCGCATGAAGCCAAACGGTCCCAAGACCGCATGGAGTTCAAACGGTCCCGAGACCGCATGAAGCCAAACGGTCCCAAGACCGCATGGAGTTCAAACGGTCCCGAGACCGCATGAAGCCAAACGGTCCCAAGACCGCATGAAGCTCAAACGGTCTCAAGACCGTTTGACGCCAAACGGTCCCAAGACCGTTTGACGCCAAACGATCTCAAGACCGTTTGACGCCGAACGATCTCAAGACCGTTTGACGCCAAACGGTCCCAAGACCGTTTGACGCCAAACGATCTCAAGACCGTTTGACGCCAAACGGTCCCAAGACCGTTTGAGCCCAAACGGTCTCCAAACCGTTTGGATCTCACTCAAAGCCTATAAATAAGACCTCAGGGCCGTTCATAGGGGAGTCCAGACGTCCAGAGGCTGTCTCTCCACTACCAGAACAACTCCATCCATCACTCGAGGCTGCCGGTCTGAGACTCACGTCCATTGCAAGCTACTTTCTCTCTCATCAACAAGGAAGGTGAGAGGAGAAGATCCGTCATCAAGCAAGCTACAAGGGGTGGAGATCGTTGCTCTCTCCACCAAGGGTTCAACCTTCTCTCCTCAGTGGAGATGATGTTCTTTCTATCTCTCCTTGCCTCCTTCTTTGTTGCTCCCTCTATGAGGAGCGAGTAGTTCCATCCACTGGGGCGCGGGGACTAGCCCCGCTGCCCATGTTTTGTATTTTGTACTGTAAAAAAGATGTTATCATTTCGTTTTAATGCTAAATCGTTTCACACATGCTTGAATGATGGCCACGTTCTTGTATGCATTTATTGTCTTTCGTTGTGGTTTGTCTACGACCGCTATCGAGGCTTGAATACCGATTTAGTGTTGGTTTCTGGTGTGTGTATCCACCACGCATCCGTTTCGGTGTCTAGAAGTGTATCTCAAAGAGTGGAGTAAACTCACTATCATTTGGAACACTCCCATCTGTATGGAAGAGACCTTTGGTAAGTCGAGGAACACACTTTGCGAGGGGAATGATGTAAAGCATGTGACCATTTGTTCGGGAATGGCTGGCGTTGCATCATTCCCGCACTTCTCGTAGCTAGGTTATCCGAATAGGAGACTAGGCCTACAAGGACGCTATTCGATTTGGTAATTATCGCTCGCTTGTTAGTTTTAGATGCACGTTTCTTGAGGTTGAGTAAGATTCTCTCTTCGGAGACTACATCCTTCAGTGACGCGTAATGATGTACCGCATGAGAGTTACTTAACCCTTGGAGGATGAGATGCATTGCCCTTTTCTTATATGGGCATTGGTCTTGTGGAACATCGAAGGGTGCAATGCATCGCTCTTGTCTTATGTGGGCATCGGTCTTGTGGAACACCCTTGGATGCAACGCATCGCTCTTGTCTTATAAGGCATCGGTCTTGTGGAAACATCCATGCATCTAGCTTATAAGTCTTGCTTAGTACATATACAATGCATGTGTAGCGGTGGTAAATACCTGCTTAACCCCAGTGATTCATCACCATTTGTTAACTCTTAAGATTTACTTGCTTTATTTACTTTCTTGCTTTACTTTCTTTGTACTTAGTTTAAAACAACCAAATCAAACTTTCGATCTAAATATCAATCTTTAAGTTGTTAAGTAAAGGCTAAACGTTTTCCATCTTGACTTCGTCAAGACCGTTGTCCCGAGGATTCGACCCTTAACTATACTACGATAAGACTTCCACATGTCTTAGCACATGTGGGTGGAGTTCTTACCATAATACTAGCAAGGCTAAACTTAGAGACTCATCATCTCTAGGATTTTTAGTGGTGTTGCATAAAATAAACTCCATCAAAAATTGGCGCCGTTGCCGGGGACAACGGAACTTTTTAGTTTTTACTTACCAATTTCTTGGTTGATTAGGATTTTACACTTTTTTAATAACCAATCCAATATTCCTTGATCTTTTTCATTTCCTTCCATTTTTCCTAACTTGAGATTTTCCTTCTACTCAGGTAGAAAACGTGTATGCAACCCCCGCATAGCATCGGATTCTCCCCTGAACCAGAATACGATTCTGAGGTAGAAAGAAGTTTTCACCGAAGGAATAGACTTAACCGCCAAAGAGCCAGACAGATGGCCGAAGAGCAACGCCTTATTGCAGAAAGAGTCAATGCCGCCATAGCAGCACAACGAGCACAACTCATTGCTGACACTCGTGCTCAGGTGCAAGCTGAGATCCGAGCTGAGGAACAAGCCCGCATCCAAGCAGAGCAGGCTGCTGCTCAACTTGCGTTAAGAAACAAGCAACTTCGGGACTATGCAGTCCCAAAGAATTATGAAGATGATCATCCTGTCCGACCACCGATTATCAACATACCACACTTTGAAATTCGGACGCAATGGATCCAGATCATGCAAGGCATCTCTTTCTCCGGAGCACACGGAGATGATTGCATGGATCACCTTAAGAGGTTCAAGTCACTCTGCCGACTTGTACCCCAAGCAGGCATTGCAATGGAAGCAATCATGTTACACCTTTTCCACTTCACCCTATCTGGAAGAGCACTAAGCTGGTACAACGCTTTGGATAGACACCCTATCATCACTACCTGGACTCCCTTAGAAGAGAAGTTTCTTGAGAAATTCTTCCCACCTTCCCTAACCTATGAGATCAGGGGACAGATTAATCACTTTTCCCAATTACCTGGAGAAACACTTTCTGAAGCTTGGGAAAGATTCAAAGAACTCCTGAGAAAGTGTCCTCACCATGGCATTTCTCAAAATCAACTAATAGAAACATTCTACAGAGGAGTAAGTGATGATATCAAGCAATTCCTAGATTCCTCATCTGGAGGAAACTTTATGAGAAAGAACTACGAAGACGCCTGGAATATAGTTACGTTGGGGGCCGAGAACCAATCCAATTGGGGAAGGTCATCTAACCAACCTAAAGGCGTTCTCAAGGTTTACAAAGCGGAAGAATCTATGGAACTCAAAGCCATTGCTGAGGCTTTGAAGACTATTGCTAGCAAGCAACAAGCCCTCGAAACTTCTTTCGGGGAATATGATAAGAAGAAAAGCTCCCAGGTTCAACAAGTTAAGGCAGCTACTGGTACTTGTGAAGCCTGTCATGCATCCGATCATCCCACATTATCATGTGGATTGTTGTACAATGTCATGATGGATTTACAACCACCTGTGCCGCAATATGAACCCATCATCGAGCATCCCGAAGACCAAATGCCAGAGCAAGTCAACTCCATACATTCAATACCTGGCCAAATGTATTACAACCCAGATAAACCAAGGAACCATCCTGGTTTCCAATACGGGAATCCTGCAGGGACTGCCAACCCACAGCAGCAGGCACAAGGTGGATCTTTCAACAGACAACCACCGGGACTCCAGAATAACTTCAGTCAAGGGAATTACAGACAAGGTTTTCAAAGACCTACCTATCCCAGGAATCCGTCTTACCAATACACCCATTCGGGACTGCACCCTCAGTTGCAACAACCCCAGCTGCAGCTGCAGCAGCCACAACAACCCCAGTTGCAGCAGCCCCTGCAGCCACAGTTAACTGCACCTTTACAACAACCAGGACAGCAAGTTACTCAGTATCAACAAAGGGGTGCTCCTCCCCAATCATCTGATGAGATATCCTTGATTAGACAAATGCTTCAATCGCAACAAACCATGCTTACAAATCAACAAGCTCAGCAAAAATCCGTAGAAGCTCAACTGGCACAGATTGCCGCTCAATTGAAACCTCAAGCCGGCACTTTTGCTGGGCAACCAGAGGCAAACCCCCGTCATAACCCTGAACAGTCAGCATAGCCGGAGCAATAATCTTGTCGAGCCAGCGACGTAAAACCAAGGCGCTTCTTGGGAGGCAACCCAAGACCTGAACATCAATTTCTCTATTTTATAGTTTTATTCTCTCTTAATTTTGTTTTGCTTTCTTTAAGTTCTTTTATTACTAAATCTAAAAATACAAAAAAAAAATCTACATAATAAAAACTACAAAAACAATATATAAAACAAACAACATAAAAATCCATAAACCAAAATACAAAAAAATATACAAATATATATATACTCAAAAACATAAAAATATATAACCCCTTTTGTTACCTCCAAACGGTCTTAAACCCGTTAGGGACCAAACGGTCTCGAAACCGTTTGGGACCAAACGGTCTCGAAACCGTTTGGGACCAAACGGTCCTCAAACCGTTTGGGACCAAACGGTCCTCAAACCGTTTGGGACCAAACGGTCTCGAAACCGTTTGGGACCAAACGGTCTTGAGACTGTTTGGGACCAAGCGGTCTTCAAAACCATTT
Source organism: Alisma plantago-aquatica (assembly GCA_963693085.1). Taxonomy (NCBI): domain Eukaryota; kingdom Viridiplantae; phylum Streptophyta; class Magnoliopsida; order Alismatales; family Alismataceae; genus Alisma; species Alisma plantago-aquatica. The sequence goes on along the minus strand of OY856411.1, from coordinate 1,044,438,161 downwards.
GGAATACGAAAGACCACCAACCAATCACTATATATATATACCATCTCTACTCCATCTTTCTCTCTTCGAATCTTCGAATTCTCCAGAGCATTCGTGCGAAGAGTCTTCTTCCTGCTACTGTTGCATTCGCCCTAGCCGCTCACCCGTTCGTTCGGCCTTCTTGCGCAAGGTAGTCCGGCGACTCCAAACACGCCGCTCATGCCGACGTTTCCTACACCGCCATCGCAGCCGTCATCGAACGAAGTTCTCCGACTCCTCTGTCGCCTTCGTCACCGCGCCATTGTGTCGCCACCACCACTGAACCAGTCGCCGTCTCCTCGACCATCGCGCAATGTCTCTTTCTCCGCTACCACCGTCGCTGTCGAAAGAAACTCCGATTCTTCCACCGCTTCCACCACCGTCACCGTTTTTCCTATCGTCTTCGTCATCGTCGAGGTCGCTGGCGCGCTCACCTTCGCGCCGTTTCGCCTTCCCCTGCGCCGGCAACCTGCGACTCTTCGTTTTCCAAACGGTTTTCCAAACGATCCCGAAACCGTTTGGAACCAAACGGTCTTGAAACCGTTTGAGACCAAACGGTCTTGAAACCGTTTGGAACCAAACGGTCTTGAAACCGTTTGGGACCAAACGATCCTGAAACCGTTTGGGACCAAACGGCCCTCAAACAGTTTGGGACCAAACGGTCTTGAAACCGTTTGAGACCAAACGGTCTTGAAACCGTTTGCGACCAAACGGTCTTGAAACCGTTTGGGACCAAACGGTCCTCAAACCGTTTGGGACCAAACGGCCCTCAAACCGTTTGGGACCAAACGGTCCTCAAACCGTTTGGAATCAAACGGTCCTGAAACTAAGAAACTTCTAAATTGTTTCTTAATCTAAATTGTTCCAATCCTCTTTTCTAACTAAGAAACTTGTATCTTTTTCAGAAATGGCATCAAACAAGACTTCCGGATCTGCCCCTGCTCTGACAAGGGAGCAGATGATGGAGGAGCGAGAAAAGCTCGTGCAAATCAGGGACACCTACAACACCACTGGAGTTGTCCCTCCAAAAATCAAGATCATCGACGTCCTATGTGAAATAACCCGCCTTACCCAATGCCTGGGTGAGGCTCCTGAAGAAGAGATTGAGCATATCTCTTCGGACGATGATGAAGGTTCGGATTACATGCCGAACCCCGATGAGGACTCCTCTGCCCAAGAGACAGAGGGGAAACGCAAGGCTGCAAAGGCTGCATCTGGGCAGCCTCCAAAAAGGGCAAGAAAACAGGTCCACCCTTCATCCGCCATGGACCAACCCTTCGCCAAACCATCCACATACGCTGCTTCCACCATCACCCCTGCAGCTACTATCCCTACCACCTTCATTCCCATTACTGCTCCAATTCCACCACCACAAAACCTATACATACAACCTTCCATCTCCATTGACAAAACCCTCAAACCGACTAAGTATGTTTGCTCCAGCATACTAGTCAAAATGGGAATTCAAGATCGCATCTTCAGCGTACTACAGAAAGCCAACCTCGCCAGGTTGTGCTCATTACCTGAAGTGTCATACTTTGAACCTACGGCGGAATTCTTCTCCTTTCTGAGAAAGGAGCCCGTTGACATCGCTGATAGGTCACGGGATGGGGGTGACAGAAGAATTGTCACCCAGATCTTTGGTAGCGATGTCGTCTTGACAGAAAATATGCTGAATTCTATGTTCATCGACGACACGGAGCAGCTACAAAAGGCCAAGCTAGTGGGAACCGATCACCCAGAATTCAACCGCCATACATTCTGGAAAAGCTTAACCGGACTTCCCACCTACGACGCAAAAACCTGTAAAGCGTCCAACATACATTCCGGATTTGTGCGCACTTTGCACAAAATCCTATCTGGCGCGCTTTTTCCAAGATCGGAAGGAGGAAACGTCACAATATCTGACCTCTTTGTCCTCTGGTCTATCCTCAACGACAAGCCAGTAAACATTGGACGATTGATGGTCCAGAAATTTTCTGCTGCCCTAATAGGGAAAGAGATCTGCTTGGGGGGCCATGTCACTTCCATAATAAAATTCCTTAAGATGGACAGGCTACTACCCCAATGCACGCCAATCAAGGGCGACATCCTTACGAACGAGCAATCTCTGAAAAACTCGTTCATAATCAAAGAAAAGGATGGGAAAATACACTACGTATTCTGCCCGATGGTTAAATCTTCAAGAACCCTCCTTCTGCTACCAGAGCTAGCACACTATGACATGACACAGCTCCTGTTTTCTGACGACGAGCTTACTAAGTTGCTAACTTCGATCAAACCCGCCGAGAAAGAAAAAACTGCGGGTCCAACCGAGATGAGTATTACAGCCCCGACAGCACGACTTACAAAAATCTCTGTCAAACGGCTCTCTAGAAGGTTGTTACAGGCCAAGAAGCTGTCGGAGACGCCAACATCCCGCCCCAACCTGGAGGATGAGCATTTCAACGATGAAATTCTCACAACATCCTCCCTTGACTCTTTCATCCAGAGTCTAAACGAGCAGCTCTCCACTGCTCCCACCACCACCTTCGCCTCCACCTCCACGCCAGCATTCACATCCACCTTTCCACCCTCCCTAACATCGGGCTTCCCCTTCCCCACCTCCATGCCTGATTTCACCACCTTCGCCTCCGCATCCACATCAGCATTCACATCCACTTTTTCACCCACCCCAACATCGGGCTTACCTTTCTTCACCTCCATGCCCGACTTCACCATCTCTCCATTACCATCCACAATCCCCACCCCTTCATCATCAACTCCACCACTCTTCACATCCGCCACCACCCCGACACCGCTGGTGACCTCATCAACAGTCACTACGCAGTTCGGGCCTTCATCAGTGTCTTTTCCGCAAGACACTACCACCATCCCACATAGGCCCCAGCCACATCACCCTTCCGCCTCTGGGGCCCCCTTTACTAACATCGGTGAGGAATTCGGCCGTCAATTTGACGCTGTCCGACACCTCCTCACCGATCCTTCTAACTTATTACATTCTTTTTTTTCTTGTGTACAGGATTTAACTAAACAGGTAACCAGGATCAACAATCAGCATCAAGCTCTTCCTATCGTCCTACAAGGTATTCAGCAACGACAGGATGAAGTGGCTAGGCAAGTTGAACATATCAACAGCCACACCAACAACCTGCCGGACCTGATCCTTGAGGCAACACGTCAGCAAGAAGCTACGACGAGAAAAGTCGATGAGATCTCGACCCAGACTCACCCTCTGCAAGAGAATCTCCGCAAGCTTGAGCAAAACCAAGACAAGCTAAGCTCGCGCCTGGCTACCATCGACGAAACAATTACGCAGCTCCACCATCATCAAGAGGAGGCTACCATCAATGAAATACAACAACTACGTGCCCAAGTCACAGATCTGACTGCACGCCTCCTCTCCGCCGAGGACAGATATACATATCTCAAAGAAGCCCACGACGCATTGCTCGAAAAACACGAGCATCTGCAGGTGGCTTTCGATGAGCTACACGCCACTCACCGGCGGTGTAAAAAGCCGTCTAATAAGAAGAAAACAGACGAAGCTGCGGCTGACAACGACAATGATGATGAAGAAGAAGAAGACTCTGATTCATCTGCTGACTCCAATAAAGACACACCTCCAGGAGATAAGCACGATGATGGCGAAGATCCAGGGAATGCTGCAGGACCCTCCCATAAAGGGTCCGATAAAGGTCACCAGGAAAGTGACTATCACCCCAAGTCCCCACAGCACGATAACGTCAACATTTCTTATGGGGACCAATTCTTTGCTTACTCCGCTATGGGGTCAATGGGAGAAGCCGCCAAAGATGCAGCATTCGCTGAGCTCCAACAGTGCATAAAAGGAGCCAGCGCTACCTCGCCGAAAACTCCTCTTCCCTATTCAACACCTTCTCCCCCTCACCTGGACGACGCGGACCGAGTGAGTCTAGATACAGACGAAGATCTTGACTCCGCCTCCGACCAGGATGACAATATCAAAGGCCATGAAGATGCCTTCGAACAACACGCCTCCCCTCCACCACAAAACCTCCCCCCGCCCCCCCCCTCTTCCACAAAAAATGCATGATCTTGACAGGACAGCCATCTCTACTTTAGATGCTCAGGACATTTTCATCCTGAACACTATAGTAGACGATGCAAAAGCGGGGGACGATACAATTTACATTAATACAAAAACCAGGCGTACGTTGACACGTGAAGATTTCCGTTGCATCCTCCGACCCCGGTCTACGATGCCACTGTCAATTTTTTGTATCCTCCTCGCCAACTGTATAGAAATATATAAAAGTAAAAAACGGATACAACCAGCCTTCAACGCCTCACCTGCACTGTCTCTTGGCCTTTTACACAAAAGCCTGCAGGTGAGGTCGATTGAGCGGCTACGTGTCGGATTAGCACGTCGGGCACGCTATATCACGCTGCCTTTCCAAGTCTCGGGACACTGGCTCTTTATGATAGTGGACACCGCGGCAAGGGACGCCAAAGTCTACAACTTCAATACCGCCGAGCTACCATCCGGCATAATTAACTTTATCGGAGACGCAGCAGGTGAAGCTCGGTGTATACCCTTCCGGCTGCTTAAAGTAATCTGGGCTGTACGCCCTTCTCTTCGCCAAGACTGGAGCCAACCATGGTTTAGAATCATTAACCCTCCAGTTCAAGCCACCACGGGATCCGGGGACAGCGCCTTCTATACCATCAGACATATTCAAGCGCTTAACCAGGAAATCCCATTCACAGACTTGGCAGCTGAAGACTTCCATTCGCTAAGAGGACGCTACGCCATGGAACTCATCTGTGACAGAAGATTTTTCAACGATCCGACTATGTCACCAGATGATGTTCCATGGTATCTTTACTCAGCTGTGCAACGTCGACAGCGGCGACCTTTCCGCCAAGTTCTGGAAGAGTCAGAACAAAACAAGTTGCCCAAAGAAGACACCAGCAAGAAAGACCCCGCGTACACAACTACACCAACTTTTCCTGATTTCGATCGCGATTCTTGCAAGGGTCTAAACGACCTTGAAATACGCATAATCATGGCAAAACTCTCCGCAGAAAAAGACGGCATCGTATTCATGTCTCAAGACATTATCGTAATGGCTGATTCTTTGCGAGAGACTTTACAAGATAAGGGGCAACTTTCTTGCAGCCTCATGGCCGCTTACCAATCTCAGATTGGACAACACAATCCCGATACATATATGGCGTCCCCGTACATGAAAGACGATCTGCTCAAACTGAAAAACTTCGGCACAATAGAAGCATTGATTGCATATCTTCAACATACAACGCCGAAGTTCATCATGCTACCGATCCTACATCAAGAGCACTGGCTCCTTCTGGCAACCAATCTCCACACCGGAACCACTACAATATACAACAGTTCCGACAGCCAGTTCAATGCCCGACAACGACAATACGTCGTAACGCCCAAGACGCCGACAGAAGAAATGGCAAAGGAGTGTGCTATGAAATTAATCGAACTTCTGCGTCAGCACACTAGGGCATACAACACTGAGCACTTCAGCCGCCCCGCCTTCTGCCATAAATGCCCCCAGCAAATATGACAATCCAACGACTGCGGCTTCCACGTCCTCTACTGGATGTACACTATAATCGTTCTCCAAAGACCAGTGGAGGAAATGACGGACGTGGATTACCACGCCTTACGTGGGCAGTTCGCATCTACACTACTGCGTTCTCCAGGGGCAACCGACAATCTACCTTAACCTGCAGCCCTTGTTCTAATGTTTTCTCAACCTATCACTTTGCCACTCTGGGGACAGAGTGTGTGATAAGTTAGGGGGGGGATACATTAGACAAGGGCTAGGTATCAACTTCTATACTCCCTTCTTTTTCTCTAAACACTTTCCATACATTTCTTTTGTTTTACAAATTCTTTTTATTCTTTCAAGATTCTTTTTACAAATTCTTTTTAATCACCTCAACTAACTCTAGAATCATGTTAGTCTCTACAAGTATTTAGCACTTAGACATCAAATGGCGATTTATCGACCCCCATCCACTATGGATCCTATATTTTTGCTCCAATTCTTTATCTAACTCTCCATAGGTCAAAATCAGGGCAGAAATAAGCCGAGATCTCAAGGATGAGAGGGAAATCAGGCAACTTCCAAGTCAAAAAGCTCTGCAAGTGGACCACAAACCAAATAAGTGCATGCTGAAAAACTTTAAGAACAACTTTCCTCTCTTCAAAATAAAAGAGGCTTGGCCGCCCAAAATAAATCCTCATCCCAAAACCCAAGCCTGTGAGTTTTTGAATAAAAGCCAGAGAGACGAATAAAATCATGAGAGTTGTGCCACGAATAAGGACCTATATAAAGAACTGATAAAGGGCTCACCCGGCCGGCACATTCCGCTGCCCTCACAAAGGCAGATGCGTCGCGTCCGGTAGTGAAACCCTAAAAGTTCCAAGTATATGAAAAGGCTAATAAAGGACTTGCCCGGCCGGTACATTCAGCTACCCTCATAAAGGCAGATGTGTCGTGTCCGGTAGTGAGATCATAAAAAGCATAGACAGCCCCTCCCCCACTCGAAGGGGAGTTACACTTCAAAGCCTTTAGCCAACCCTCATACCCTCTCTAGCTTCCAATAGGTTTCCAGAGAGGTATAAAGTTGATTAGAGTCAACAGCATGCACAAAATAAATGTGGTCCCAAGGCAAACTTTGAGATACGAAAAAACCTGAAATCCAAGCAACTCTCGAAATCCAAAAGGATCAAGGCATGCAATAAGCCTAGATACGACCCCTGGGGAACTCAGGTCAAGAATTGAAGCAAGAGTACGAAAATTTTAATTAAGATCGCCGCGCCATTTCATGCCTCAGCTCTATCTAACTTGAGGACAAGCTAGACTCTAAGTTAGGGGGGGTGATAACCTCCTATTTTAGTAGTTTATCTTAGTCTTTTTCTTTAGTTTTCCATACTCTTTCTACATTTATATTGTACTTAAACCTAATTTTACCCCTTTTTGTAAATACATCATCAAACTAACTTTTCCTTTTATAATTGCAGAAAAAGCACAAAAAAATAACAAAAGAACAAACCAGCCCAAGGGTCGAGTAGATCCAAACGGTCCCAAGACCGCATGGAGTTCAAACGGTCCCGAGACCGCATGAAGCCAAACGGTCCCAAGACCGCATGGAGTTCAAACGGTCCCGAGACCGCATGAAGCCAAACGGTCCCAAGACCGCATGGAGTTCAAACGGTCCCGAGACCGCATGAAGCCAAACGGTCCCAAGACCGCATGGAGTTCAAACGGTCCCAAGACCGCATGGAGTTCAAACGGTCCCGAGACCGCATGAAGCCAAACGGTCCCAAGACCGCATGGAGTTCAAATGGTCCCGAGACCGCATGAATCCAAACGGTCCCAAGACCGCATGGAGTTCAAACGGTCCCGAGACCGCATGAAGCCAAACGGTCCCAAGACCGCATGGAGTTCAAACGGTCCCGAGACCGCATGAAGCCAAACGGTCCCAAGACCGCATGGAGTTCAAACGGTCCCGAGACCGCATGAAGCCAAACGGTCCCAAGACCGCATGGAGTTCAAACGGTCCTGAGACCGCATGAAGCCAAACGGTCCCAAGACCGCATGAAGCTCAAACGGTCTCAAGACCGTTTGACGCCAAACGGTCCCAAGACCGTTTGACGCCAAACGATCTCAAGACCATTTGACGCCGAACGATCTCAAGACCGTTTGATGCCAAACGGTCCCAAGACCGTTTGACGCCAAACGATCTCAAGACCGTTTGACGCCAAACGGTCCCAAGACCGTTTGAGCCCAAACGGTCTCCAAACCGTTTGGATCTCACTCAAAGCCTATAAATAAGACCTCAGGGCCGTTCATAGGGGAGTCCAGACGTCCAGAGGCTGTCTCTCCACTACCAGAACAACTCCATCCATCACTCGAGGCTGCCGGTCTGAGACTCACGTCCATTGCAAGCTACTTTCTCTCTCATTAACAAGGAAGGTGAGAGGAGAAGATCCGTCATCAAGCAAGCTACAAGGGGTGGAGATCGTTGCTCTCTCCACCAAGGGTTCAACCTTCTCTCCTCAGTGGAGATGATGTTCTTTCTATCTCTTCTTGCCTCCTTCTTTGTTGCTCCCTCTATGAGGAGCGAGTAGTTCCATCCACTGGGGCGCGGGGACTAGCCCCGCTGCCCATGTTTTGTATTTTGTACTGTAAAAAAGATGTTATCATTTCGTTTTAATGCTAAATCGTTTCACACATGCTTGAATGATGGCCACGTTCTTGTATGCATTTATTGTCTTTCGTTGTGGTTTGTCTACGACCGCTATCGAGGCTTGAATACCGATTTAGTGTTGGTTTCTGGTGTGTGTATCCACCACGCATCCGTTTCGGTGTCTAGAAGTGTATCTCAAAGAGTGGAGTAAACTCACTATCATTTGGCACACTCCCATCTGTATGGAAGAGACCTTTGGTAAGTCGAGGAACACACTTTGCGAGGGGAATGATGTAAAGCATGTGACCATTTGTTCGGGAATGGCTGGCGTTGCATCATTCCCGCACTTCTCGTAGCTAGGTTATCCGAATAGGAGACTAGGCCTACAAGGACGCTATTCGATTTGGTAATTATCGCTCGCTTGTTAGTTTTAGATGCACGTTTCTTGAGGTTGAGTAAGATTCTCTCTTCGGAGACTACATCCTTCAGTGACGCGTAGTGATGTACCGCATGAGAGTTACTTAACCCTTGGAGGATGAGATGCATTGCCCTTTTCTTATATGGGCATTGGTCTTGTGGAACATCGAAGGGTGCAATGCATCGCTCTTGTCTTATGTGGGCATCGGTCTTGTGGAACACCCTTAGATGCAACGCATCGCTCTTGTCTTATAAGGCATCGGTCTTGTGGAAACATCCATGCATCTAGCTTATAAGTCTTGCTTAGTACATATACAATGCATGTGTAGCGGTGGTAAATACCTGCTTAACCCCAGTGATTCATCACCATTTGTTAACTCTTAAGATTTACTTGCTTTATTTACTTTCTTGCTTTACTTTCTTTGTACTTAGTTTAAAACAACCAAATCAAACTTTCGATCTAAATATCAATCTTTAAGTTGTTAAGTAAAGGCTAAACGTTTTCCATCTTGACTTCGTCAAGACCGTTGTCCCGAGGATTCGACCCTTAACTATACTACGATAAGACTTCCACATGTCTTAGCACATGTGGGTGGAGTTCTTACCATAGTACTAGCAAGGCTAAACTTAGAGACTCATCATCTCTAGGATTTTTAGTGGTGTTGCATAAAATAAACTCCATCAATAATGTTTAAGGTTTCCAGGGATGTGGGAAGTGGTGTACTTGAGGGTTGGATGATATGTGTTGTTATGAAAACCCTAATTTTTTAACTATTAGTAATCTTAACCCTAATTTGAGTGACATGGTGGAATAAGGCTTAGTTTCTTGAGTAGTTAGCATGTTGGTGAATTATTTTCTTTCCCCTACTTGTTGTAAACTTAACTTGTAGGTTGAATGAGCATCATAGCCAATGCTTGCTCATGATAATGTTTATGTGACACATATGTGATGATTATGAGCCTTGATGAGGCATGATGAGAAAATGATGTTATGCAGGAGCTATGTGATTAGGTCTTATGACCTTGGGGGAGGCTCAATGCCTAAATTGAGGTGATATCCTCTAGTGATGTGATGAGAGATTTGTTATCCCATAGTGATGTGATAATGGTGATAACTTTGCATATAGAATTGAGATAATATCATGTGGTGATGTAATCAGTTTTATGCTTAATACATTTTATATCTTCTGGAGTTGCAATCTTCCCTTAACTTTGTAGAATATGTTTAGGGTTTGTACATTGTAATTTTTTTGGTGACCAAGAGAACCCACCCCAGGAAGGCCTGACTTGGCAAACTCTCGAGGCATGAGAGCATTGTTGACCTAGAGGTTATACATTGTCCATATTTTGATAATGACTCAACCATTCCATTCATATGTATCTAATATGTGTATTCAAGATTGATCTCAGGTGTTAGGTACATGAAAAGAATCAATTTACACAAGCCCTAGCTTGTCAAAGTTCAAGTCAAAACTAATGCAAGTGTGCTAATTAGGAAATCCATGTAAATGACCTTAGAAGAATGTTGTAATCACTTGTATTGATGATATGACTTGTAACTGAGATGAGATAATTATGTGGGACACTTAGTACCAAGTTTTAATCACTTTTTAATGACTTTAGAAAATTGATCACGGACTGCTGATCGGTCATGTTACAATCTCGACTGATCCCTTGGATCAATTTTTGGAGAGTGCATCGGTCGAGTTGTGCATTCACAGAACTTGACCGATCAAATTACTAACCAAATGTGATTTTAACTGATCGGTCGAGTTTCCCAGGACAAACTCGACCGATAGTTTGAAAATTAGGTTTGTCTTTCAGCCGATCGGTTGAGTTACCTTTATTGAATCTCGACCGAATGTACTGTATCGAAAATGCATAAAAAGTGATTCTAACCATTAGTAACCTGTTTGGACAAAAATAGATCTGTTGCCTTGTGCAAAAAGGGCTATAATTTGACCCTAAGTGTTCCCCAACTCAAGGGAGCACCCCCAGCTATAAATAGGACCACTTGGAGTTCATTTCAAGGTTGCTCATTCGCTACACACAAGGTCCTTGCTATAGTACTTGAGTGTGCTACTACCCCTTGAGCCCCTTTCTCTCTCTAGTTTACACATCATTTTGTGATTTGTGAGTGAGTTAGGATTATTGTAAGAGAGCTCCACCTTTGTGCATGTAAAGCTCTCAATCTTTCACTACATCCCTATCCCCTTCTTCCACGAAGAAAAGCTGAAGGAAGCAATCTCCATCGAGTGAAGAAGGAGCTGTAGCTGGTCCTCTTCAAGGTTGATGAAGAGGCGGTGATCTTCTCCAGTTGAAGAAGAAGGCAAAGGTGGAAGATCCAAGAGGAGAAGAAAAGTCCTTCAAGGTATAAGACTTGAGCTTGAATGGGTAAGACCTAGGTGAAGGCTGAAGATTAAAGCTAAGTGGGTAAGTTTCTTGTGAAGTTGGAGATCTCCTTGTGTTTAGATGGGTAAGTCCTTTGGTGGTCTATTGTTGTATTCTCTGTGGTGATTAGTAGAGAAAAGCACTTATAAAGTCCTAGAGGTTGACCTCTCTAGGTAGTGGATTGACTCACTTCTAGTTTGAAGTGTGGAACCACTCTATATCCCTTTGTCAAGTGCTTGCTATCAATCTTTCTCATCCTTGCTGTGCTTGTTAGTTAGGACTTCAAATTGCCATTAAGCTATTGCTCCTAATTGATATAATTTGAAGGTCTAATCTGTTTGGTGAGAAATTTTGTAGCTCTATTCACCCCCTCTAGAGACCTTAGATCCAACAAGTAGTATCAGAGCTAAGGATCTTCTCCAATAATATCCCATGAGATGAGAAGATGGACGACAACCTACTTGGTTCACTCAACCTAGAGGGAGACTTCTCCATGCATCCTCCAGTCTTTAATGGCACCAACTTCCTCTATTAGAAGAGAAGAATGTAGTTCTACATTCAAGGGATGAACTTTGACACGTGGAAGGTGATGGTCACACCTTAAAAGAAGCCAACAGGAGCTGTTGCAACATGGAGTGAAGCTGCTCTCAAAGAAGCTCAACTCAATGCAAAGGCTATTAGCATCCTCTATGCAGCCCTCACTCCCACGGAGTTGAACCAGATCTCATCATGGGATACCGCCTATGAGATTTGGGACAAGATGTGCATCACATATGAAGGAACAAAGCAAGTCAAGGAGGCAAAGATCTACATGTTGGGCACCCTCCTAGAGAAATTCAAGATGGGAAAGAAAGAAGGAATTGTTGAGATGTATTCAAGGCTGAATGTCATTGTCAATGGGCTAGCTGCTTTGGGAACACCTTTGGAAAGAGGCGTCATCAACTCAAAGATCTTGAGAACTCATCCAAAGAGATGGGCGTCAAAGGTCACCTCCATTGAAGAAGTGAGGAGCCTTGGTGACATTCCAACTGAAGCACTCATTGGCAATCTTCAATCCCATGAACCAAGACTTGACAAATAAGAGGAAGAAGCTAAGCAAGAAGAGAAGGAAGCCAAGAAGCTAAAAGATAGTGCTTTTAAAGCACAAGTGGAGGTTGTCATCCTTCAACAACAACTTGCTTTCCAGACTCCCTCCTCTAGTGAAGATGAAGGCCCTAGTGATCATGAAGCCAACTACATCAAGGGCAAACACTTCAAGGGAAAGCAAACCTCCTCCTCCTCTACTCCGAGATGCTACAAGTGTGGTCAAAAGGGGCACTACAAGAGTGAATGCCCAAAGTCAAGAAAGTCTCACAACAAGAGCAGCTCAAGGAAAGATAAGTATTACAAGAAGGAGAGAAAGCACAAGAGGAAGGACAAGAAAGAAAATAAACACAAGAATGCAGCCAATGTAGCTTGGGAAGCTTCATCTTCAAGCAGCTCTAGCTTCTAAGAAGATGTACAATGCCACCTTGCCCTCATGGCCTCTATAAGTTAAGACATTGGTGAAGTAAGTGAGGTAAGCTTGCATGAACTGCCTAAAGAAGATATTATTGACATGCTTGTTACTACCCGTTCCTCTTTTGCTAAATTTAAATCTAAAAGAAAACAATTAGGAAAAATCATTGACGATCTTTATGCTAAGCTTGAAATTTTAGAATTTAATGAGAAAACCAATCTTGAGAATATTGATAACTTCTGAGGGAAATACCTTGATCTTGAGATCCAATACAATGGGGTTGAAGTTGAGAATGGTATCTACCTTAAGAACATGGAAAATCTTAAGGAAGAGAACCAAAATTGCCTAAAAGAACTTGAATTGCTCAAAAATGAAAATGCTGAATTTAAGTTGCTTATTGATGCTCGTAGAGAAGAGAGAGATGTTTATCTCAAAGAGATTCAAATGCTAAAATCTAAAAATGCTAGGTTGCTTAGTCAAGTAAATGATTTATCTTCTAGACCTTTGTTGTCTAGTGTTAATTTGCCTGCTATCTCTCTTGAAAAGGATTCATATCTTTTTTTTGGTCCCGAAAGGATTCATATCTTACTAAAGATTTGTCTTGAGGCTGACCTTGTGCATGCTAGGGATGATATATCTAGTTTATCTTCTACTATTGTTTCTTTGAATGATGATAACCATAGATTAAGAGCATCCCTGTAGAAATTTCTCAAAGGGAAGAACTCCCTAAATGAAATCCTTGATCATTCTACCCAACAAAGGGGTACTAGTGGTTTAGGATTTAAAGGGGGAGCCTCAAAGGGCAAGAGTAAGACCAAAGGTAAGAAAAAGATCAAGGAGATCTCTTTCTTTTTAGGATAATCTTTGGGCACTTAGAATCCTATGGTTTGTTCTTATTGCAAATGTGATGATCATTATTCCACTTATTATCCTTACAAGACTAAGGGGACCAACCCAAAGATGAAATGGATCCCCAAAATAACTCCGGATCCCAAAGTTTGAGTTGGGAACCAACATTCTCCTTTTTGTAGGGAAAAGATAGATGGATTGTTGATAGTGGCTGCACAAAGCACATGACGAGTGATGTAAGCCATTTCAACAATTTCACAAAGAAGAAAGTAGGATCCATCACCTTTGGAGACAACAAGAAAGGTAACGTCAAAGGTGAGGGTGATGTAGGTGAATCCTTATGCATCAAGAATGTTCTTTTTGTGGATGGCCTACATCACAATTTAATAAGTGTTAGTCAACTTTGTGATAATGGTTACCTTGTTCTATTTACTTCTTTTAAATGTTTGATTCTAGATTTTCTCACCTACCAAGTTATATATAAGGGAACTAGAAGTGGTAATCTTTATGTTATTGTTCTTAACTCTATTAAGCATGTGGTTGGTAGATGCCTTGTAGCCAATTCAAATGATGTTTATCTTTGGCACTGTCGGCTTGGTCATGTAAATATGCATCAATTAAAGAAGTTGAACAAAAAGGACTTAGTCAAGAGAATTCCTAAATTAGATTTTGAAAATGGTGAGGAATGCCAACCTTGTACCCAAGGAGAGCAAACCAAGTCCTCCTTCAAATCCAAAGGAGTCCTTAGCACTAAGAGAGCTCTTGAGCTTCTTCATATTGATCTATTTAGACCAATGAGAACGCAATCACTTCGTGGTTCCAAGTATTGTCTTGTTATTGTCGATGATTTCTCTAGCTATACTTGAACCTTCTTTCTCATTACAAAGAGTGATACGCTTGATGTTTTCTCTAGTTTTTGTAAATGAGTTGAGAATGAAACTTCTTGCCGGATTATTTCCATCCGTAGTGACCATGGGGAGAATTTGAAAATGAGCTTTTTGAGCATTTTTGTCAAGAATCGGGTTATGCACAAAACTTTTCTTCACCTTGTACACCTCAACAAAATGGGGTTGTATATAAGAAGAATAGGTCTCTACAGGAGATGACTAGGACCATGCTTCTTGCGTTTGATACTCCTAAGAAGTTTTGGACTGAAGCTGTCAGTACCTCTTATTATGTGCAAAATCATGTTTTCACGCATCCATCGCTTAAGCAAACCCCCTATGAACTATAGCATGGTAGGAAGCCTTCTATCGAGTATTTCCATGTTTTCGAATGTCCTTGTTTTGTTTTGAATATGAAAGATTCTCTTGACAAGTTTGATCTGAAATCATATAAGGCTTTCTTTCTTGACTATAGCACTACTAGAAAGGCATATAGAGTTTATAATATTGCTCTTACTAAGGTAGAATAATCTATTAATGTAAAGTTTATTGAGACTAACCCATCTATTCCCAAAGATATTGTTTCAAATGATGATGTTGCAGATGAAGTAATTCATATTCTTAAAGAACTCAACATCACCAAAAAGGAAAAAGAGGTGGCTACTCAAGAAGAAGAAAAAGATGATGAAAAGAGGGATCCAACCCCCCGGTTTGCAAAGAATCATCCTAAGGAGCTGATCTTAGGTGATCTGTTTGAGAGAGTGAAGACGTGGGCTGCATTCAACAAAGAGCAGCCAACAACGCCTTCATCTCACAACTAGAGCCTAAAGATGTCAAGGAAGCTCTTGGGGATGAAGAATGGATCCTAGCTATGCAGGAGGAGCTGGAACAATTTGAGAAGAACAAAGTTTGGACCCTTGTGCCAAGACCAAGTGACAGAAAGATCATTGGCACCAAATGGGTCTACCGCAGCAAGCTAGATGAAAGCGGCAAAGTGGTAAGAAATAAAGCAAGGTTAGTGGCTCAAGGCTACAATCAACAAGAAGGTATTGATTTTGATGAAACTTATGCACCTGTAGCTAGACTTGAGTCCATTCGTATGTTGCTTACTTTTGCTAATCGTAAAAACTTTCTTTTGTATCAAATGGATGTTAAAAGTGCATTTTTGAACGGTACAATTGAGGAGGAAGCGTATGTTGCACAACCTCCGGGCTTTGAACATGATAATCTACCTAATCATGTTTATTTGTTGCAAAAATCTCTCTATGGACTCAAACAAGCACCAAGGGCTTGGTATGAGAAATTAAATAACTTTTTGTTAGATCATAGTTATATCATAGGCAAAGTGGATTTTACCTTATTTCTAAAGCACACTTCTAACAATTTTCTTATCATTCAAATATATGTTGATGATATCATTTTTGGCAGAACTAACCTTGATCTTTGCAAAGAATTTAGTGATCTTATGCAGAGTGAATTCGAAATGAGTATGATGGGTGAGCTTACATTCTTCCTCATATTTCAAATCAAACAAACAAAAGAAGGGAACTTCATCAACCAAAGCAAGTATTCAAATGAACTACTCAAATGCTTTGGGATGGAGAATACCAAGTTGATGGACACACCCATGTCAAACATCACCAAACTTGATAAAGATGAAGAAGGTGAGAAGGTAGATGTGAAGCTCTATAGAGGCATGATTGGAAGTTTACTTTATTTAATTGCCTCTAGACCTGACATAATGTTTAGTGTTGACTTGTGTGCTAGATTTCAATCAAATCCTAAGAAATCTCATCTTATAGCTGTTAAGAGGATTCTAAGGTACCTAGCCAAAACTCAAAACTTTAGACTATGGTATCCCAAGTCAAGAGACTCTACTCTTACTGCCTATAGTGATGCCGATTATGCAGGCTGCATGATTGATAGAAAGTGCACAAGTGGCACTTGTTTCCTCCTAGGACCATGCTTGGTGTCTTGGTTCTCTAAGAAATAGAGCATCGTGGCATTATCAACCACTGAGGCTGAGTAAATTGCAGTTGGGAGTTGTTGTGCCTAAGTCCTATGGATGAAGCAAATGCTCCAAGACTTTAACATTCATTTTGATGCTTCTCCTATCTTTTATGATAATACTAGTGCAATTAATTTGTCTTACAATCCTATATTGCATAGTAGAGCTAAACATATGGAGGTTTGCTATCACTTTCTTCATGATCACATTGCCAAGAAGGATATTTATATCACACATGTGGACACAAAAAATCAGTTGGCGGACATTTTCACTAAACCTCTAGCTAGAGAGAAATTTAATTTTATTAGATCAAAATTGCTTATAACTGCTTGGAATCTGATATGCCTTCTAGCTAGTAGTCATCTATCCTATATGTTTTGCATCTATCTTGATCATCTTTGAGTGCTTATATGCTTAAAATTGCTTTTTCATGTTCTTTTTACCTTTTTTTCTCTTGTTTTTGGGTATTTTTCATAAACGCTTATTATATCACAAAATAGTACCCAATGATGAGTGATATATGCTTAAGTATGTTCAATACACATAATGGACTTGCAAAATAAATTTAATTAGCATTCAAATGGCTAGAAATTAAGTTTGATGGTTTTAGGTAAGGTTGACCATCAGTCGAGTTTCCCCTAGGACAAACTCAATTGATCCATGGTCGAGAGCTATTCTGAATGGACCAATTGGTCGAGTTTCTGACTCTCAGAACTCGACTGATCCGCGAGCTGTTGCCAACTTAAGTTGGATTCCGTCGACTATTCTCTCTCTCAACTAGAGAATAGATGACTGATTCCCCTTCTTCTAGCCCTAAGCTCTCTACCCCAGACCTTACCTTCCCTATCTTAGCCCTAATCCGACCTAGATAGATTGTCCTAGACCTTCCCCCTTGCTCTACCTTGGTGTGTGAATGATTTTGGTGGTTTGTTTTGTGTGTTTTCTCTCTTCTTCTCCTTCTTTACGCCTCCATGGCTTTTCATAGAAGAAAGAGACCCACCCCTAGCAATGCACCATCCTCTTCTTCATCCTCTCGCTTGTTTCTATTTGATGAGACCCTCTTTGTTTCAATAGAGGCTGTAAATAGGTATAATGACCTTCTTCCTAGGATTCCTTTCCCTTTTAGAGCCTTGTTTGAGCCTAGCCCTAGGTGTCAAGCCATCATCAATCAAGTGGCGAGGTTGCTATCCATTCACCACCTATCCGCCCTGGCTGTAGAGCGTGATTGCTTTAATAATTCGATGTCTAGCATAAAAGCAGTTCATGAATTCTATGCAAATTTGCATTGGACCCTTGTACCCCCTCTGAATACTCAAGTAATCCTTACTTCCATGATCGCCGGGAAGAAATTCCAAATCTCTGAGGATATCCTGAATGTTTTCTTTTCATGATCCAATGAGAATGACACCTGGCGTAAGGATTATGATGAATATTTTGACCTTTTGGATTCTGAGGGTTTCTACAAGTAGAATGAGATCACTCTTCCTGATATTCATCGCTATATAAAGAAATCTAATGTTCCCTATAAGAAGAAGAGCACCCTACCCTCCTTCTCCCTAGATCTCAAGAAGTATATATTAGCCCTATTGGTCAACTACAACATGCATCCAAAGAAAAATCAAATGAATATTGCAGAGAAAATTGTGGTTATCATGTACTCCATTCTAGAGAATGCTAGAGTCAAGTAGTCTAGATATATCCTTCACCATATGACTTACTTTGACTCTGGCAAGAACACCCGTGGCACCCATCCACTTTATCCTGCCCTTATTTGTGGTCTTTTCCAGTTTGCCACTGAAAAATCACTCTTCTATGACCTCCACTACAGACCTTCCAGGAAGGGAGTATGCATCAGTGAGACCACAATTTAGAAATTTGTGCCTATCCTATCCTCCACTACTCTCGTTGCTTCACCCTCTGCCTCTACCTCAGCTGCACCTGCATCTACTTATACCCGAGCTCCACCTCCTCAGCCACCCTGACCTAGCCGTGCCTCGTTTCATGTATCCAATGAAGCCCTCATGGGTTACATGATGCATGAGGGTTACATGATGCACCAACAAGCATACAACCTCTAGGTCTAGGAGAATTTGCACCAGGATTTATGTTCAATCATGTCAAACATGAACTTATCATGTGCACACCCTTACCCCACCTACCAGCCTTACTCAGTTAGTGATTATGCATCCTATGCATACCATCACTACTACCCTACCCCTGAGCCTTTCGCTGCTGCTCCTACACCCTTTGCTACTAGTGGACCTACTCCTGTCTTCCTACCATTTTTTACTGGCCCCCTGACCACCCTACTTGCTAGTCTAGGTGATTCTGCTCCCTCCTTCCCTCAAGCCCATGAGCTTAATGCTCTTGGTATGACTTGGGATGAGCAGAATGCTCGTTGGCCCAGTCGTGGCTTCGGTCCCTCTATGGATGAGGAGATGCTTGACCAGAATGATGCTAAGACTGCTAATGATGATGGTGATGGTGAGGATGCATCTGATGATGGTGACAACTCCGACAACTTCACTGGTGACTTTGGTGATGAAGGTACTACTGTTGCTGCACCTTCAGATGGAGATGATGACTACGAGCCTAATGCTGAGGATGATGGTGATGTTGTGGACATAGATAGCTTAGATGTCTAGTTGTTTCTTAGTTTTTAGTCTAGTTTGCTGATCATATATATCTTTCTAGGCTATTTTGTATTAGAAACATCTAGGGACATTATCTGAGATGTACTATTTTATCTTCATTTTTCATCATTTCTCACATGTAGTTGTTTTTATGAGAACATGCTTCTGAGTTGTAATCTATGTTATGTGCACTCTTACTCCTTGATTAGTTATATCTTATGAGTTGGTGCCATATTTCCCCATATTTTTATTATGACCTAGCTTGTGTGTTTCTCTCATCTCTGTTTGATATATGTTATGTGATTGCATGTTTGAATATCTACTCGGTTGTGTTTTGAGAAGACTGCTCGTATGCTCTTCTACCCCCTTCCTTTTTGATATTGTCAAAAGGGGGAGATATATTTCAATGTCTTGAAACTCAATCATATTGCTATTATTGCTGAAGTGATTCTTTTCTTGTTCTTTATATGCTTTATCATGTGACTTGCTAAAGAATCATATAGTACATGCATGCCATATTGCTTTGTGTAGAAAGAGTAACTATGCAGGTTGAAGTAAGCATAGATTGAGAGGGAGCAATTCACATTGTTTAGATCTTGAATCCCCCTAATTCATAAGGCAAAGGTATACTTTCAATATTCTTTTCAATATGTTTGAGGAATGGTTTGTCATTTTCAAAAAGGGGGAGAATGTTGACCTAGAGGTTATACATTGTCCATATTTTGATGATGACTCAATCATTCCATTCATATGTATCTAATATGTGTATTCAAGATTGATCTCAGGTGTTAGGTACATGAAAAGAATCAATTTACGCAAGCCCTAGCTTGTCAAAGTTCAAGTCAAAAGCAATGCAAGTGTGCTAATTAGGAAGTCCATGTAAATGACCTTAGAAGAATTTTGTAATCACTTGTATTGATGATATGACTTGTAACTAAGATGAGAAAATTATGTGGGACACTTTGTACCAAGTTTTAATCACTTTTTAATGACTTTAGAAAATTGATCACAGACTGTTGGTCGGTCAAGTTACAATCTCGATCGATCCCTTGGATCAATTTTCTGGAGAGTGCATCGATCAAGTTGTGCATTACAGAACTCGACCGATCGAGTTACTGACCAAATGTGATTTTAACTGATCGATCAAGTTTCCCAAGACAAACTCGACTGATAGTTTGAAAATTGGGTTTGTCTTTTAGCCGATCGGTAGAGTTACCTTTATTGAATCTCGACCGAATGTACTGTATGAAAAATGCAAAAAAAGTGATTCTAACCGTTGGTGACCTGTTTGGACTAAAATAGATCAGTTGCCTTGTGAAAAAGTGGCTATAATTCGACCCTAAGTGTTCCCCAACTCAAGGGAGCACCCCCAGCTATAAACAAGACCACTTGGAGTTCATTCCAAGGTTGCTCATTCACTACACACAAAGTCCTTGCTATATTTGAGTGTGCTACTACCCCTTGAGCCCCTTTCTCTCTCTAGTTTACACATCATTTCATGATTTGTGAGTGAGTTAGGATTATTGTAAGAGTGCTCTACCTTTGTGCATGTAAAGCTCTCAATCTTCCACTACTTCCCTATCCCCTTATTCCATGAAGAAAAGCTGAAGGAAGCAAGCTCCATCGATTGAAGAAGGAGCTATAGTTGGTCCTCTTCAAGGTTGATGAAGAGGTGGTGATCTTCTCCAGGTGAAGGAGAAGGCAAAGGCGGAAGATCCAAGAGGAGAAGAAAAGTCCTTCAAGGCAGAAGACTTGAGCTTGAATGGGTAAGACCTAGGTGAAGGTTGAAGATTCAATCTAAGTGGGTAAGTTCCTTGTGAAGGTGGAGATCTCCTTGTGTTTGGATGGGTAAGTCCTTTAGTGGTCAATTGTTGTAATCTCTGTGGTGATTAATAGAGAAAAGCACTTGCAAAGTCCTAGAGGTTGACCTCTCTACGTAGTGGACTGACTCACTTCTAGTTTGAAGTGTGGAACCACTGTACATCCCTTTGTCAAGTTCTTGCTATCAATCTCTCTCATCCTTGTTGTGCTTGTTAGTTAGGACTTCAAATTGCCAGTAAGTTGTTGCTCCTAATTGATATAATTTGAAGGTCTAATCTATTTGGTGAGAAAGTTTGTAGCTCTATTCACCCCCTATAGAGCCCTTAGATCCAACAAGTGTGTGGTTTGATCATCCCCCTCCCGTACCAAATCAGCGTGTATTATCATTCGCAAAGTGCCTTCAGTGAGGTTTGAACTCGGGTCCTTTGTTGGGACTTATTGAGGTCTTACCACTCAAGCTACTATGGTCGTACTTGTACGTTGTAACTTGATTGATGTAGCATAAAAGACACCTAATTGGCTTAGCTAATCAAGTGAAACCCTATTCATGTAGCTTCCATGCGCCATGGATCCATTCCAGTGTCAGAACTTGCTGGATGGTGAAACGAGTATTCCTATGGAAAACTTGAAGTGCATACTATTGAGTATGTAGGGTGCTTGGAGAGAACATCCTTGTCATCTAGATCCAAAGTGATTTGAGAACGACTGTGTTTGTATCTTGATGATTATATTATGTGATGTGATTTTGAAGGACAACTACGGTTGTACCTCAGTGGTAGGGTTTCACACCCTATTGTCTAGCATAGTGACATGTACTAATGCAGGCGATGTGTTTTCAGCTTGACCATATGTCGCTGGTGGCATTTTACTGCTATGTCTCTGCAGTGTCTCTCGTACTGACCGGGAGGTGGAGGTGAGATTGTGGATTCTGACTCTTCCATAGATATTGTATGGCATTGATTTCGACTTAGCAATGGTCATTTGGATTTGGGGTGATATGACTCAAATCCTTAGGGCATAGTAAATTATGTGAAAAATCATGCAGTATATCTGTTTGGGGATAAACATGACTCACATTGGTTGTTTCCCTCGCCTTATTTTGTGTATTGCTCAGTTGTATTATAATGTGGTAAGAGAAATCATTTATTACATATGTTCTTCATATTCCTTCTAATGCATAACTTGTTTTACTGATCTGTTGTAGCTACTTAACCTAATAGCCTGAATAATCAGTTTTGAATTATTCATTTAGTTGAATATGCTCATCCTGTTAATAATGCTACTTTTTCTTAAATATAATCTATGTTAACAATAGTTGTTGATGGATAGTTATATCTATCGCTGGGACATGGGTTTCACCCCTGCGGTTTGCCATAGTTTTTTTAGGTGGTCGTACACGGTATGGTAGAGATTGTGCGGTTGAGGAAGAGTAGCAAGGAGATCAGTAAACGTGAGAGGTTTGGCATGATGCTAGTGTTTTGTAGTAGAGTCCTATTTGTCATCCCTGTACTCTCAATATCCCAGAAGAGGATAAGACGAAGCATGCAGTCTATCTGGTGAAGGGAAGAGCTGGCCATTGGTGGTCCATTGAAAAGGAGAAGAGGCTTGGAGTGGTGATTAATTAGGAAGATTTTTGGAAAGAGTTCGTGAACTGATACTTCCTGAAGATGTATCTTGACGAGTAGATCTCAGAGTTTGAGAAGATATGACAGGGATCGATGACGATCAATGAGTACGAGGCCAAGTTCATGGAGTTGTTGAGGTTTTGTCCTCATATGGCTTTGACGAATAAGGAGAGGATCATACGGTTTGAGAAGTGTTTAAGAAATTAAGGAGTTGATGATGATGGTGTTTGCATTGGAGAACTGAGGGAGATTTGCTGCCTTTGTTGAGTATGTAGAAGGATAGATGTTAGCAATAGAGAAGCGTGAAGTTAATGCCAAGAAGAGACCGACGTAGTTTCAGGGTCAGTCTTATAGAGGCTTCAAGAAGCCTAGGTTTTTGTCACCTCGGCTTCAGTAGAAGTCTGGAGTGCCATCTCAGTGGTCACCAAGCAAGGGCATAGGCTGAACTTTTTCATCGGTAGGGGCTTGCAGCACAACATCTGTCTCGGTGTCAGGGTTGTCTAGGGCATGATATGAAGATAAGACTTGTTCAAAATGTGGACATCCCAAGAATACGAGGCTATTTTGCCCAATGAAGGATGAGGAGGTGACCCAACAGTTGAGGCAGAGTTAGTAGGGTTTCTAGCAATAGTAGTTCAGCAGTGGAAGTGGCAGAGGACGCGGTCAGACGTCACATGCTGGTTCTTCTAGACATGCCAACAGGGGTCGACGAGGATGACAATAGGTGACAACTCGATTCTATGCCATGAGTTAGTAAGAGGGAGTGGTCAATCCATGGACCGTGACATGTCACATAGAATTATTTCATTCTGATTTGTCTACATCTTCCTTTATATTTGTTTGGGTTGACCCGGGTGTAACACACTCTTTTATCACTAGAGAGGTGATAGCTAGTTGTTCTTTACCTATTAGTGTTATGTGTGATAGTCTTCGCTTAGAAACCCCTCTTCTTGGTTCTGCCAAGTTGCAGGAGGTGTGTCCATCATGCGTTCTTTCTTTCTCAGGACGCAACATTCAGGTGGACCTTATACCACTTAACATGCATGGACTCGATGTGATCCTTGGGATTGATACTTTGGAGAAGTACCGAGTGTCTTGGACTATAGTTCCAAAGTGGTGACATTATTTGACGGGGATGTTTCGTGGGTCTTCTAAGGAGTAGGAAAATTCTCATGACGTGTTTGGTGTCAGCAATGATGGTAGAGAAGTTGATGAGGCAGGGCTGTGAAGCTTTTTTTGGCACATATAGTGGATACCAAGGTGAGGAGTCCTAGTATTCAGGAGGTGCCCATTGTTCAAGAGTTTGAAGATGTGTTTCTTGATGAGTTTCCTAGAGTTCCCCCACCTCGGGAGATTGATTTTGATATCAATCCAGTTTCTGATACACAACTGATAGCACAATCATGGTACATAATGGCACCATTTGATATGTAAGAGATGAAGAAGTAGTTGAAGGATCTACTAGAGAAAGGCTTTATCAGACCAAGCACTTTCCCTTGGGGGTGCTCCCGTGTTGTTTGTTAAAAAGAAGGATGGATCTATGAGATTGTGCATCGATTACCGGCAGTTGAATAAGGTGACAAGTACCCTTTGCTGAGGATAGATGACCTGTTTGATCAGTTAAGAGGTGCCACCGTGTTCTCGAGGATAGATCCGAGGTCAGGATACCATCAGTTGCCGATAAAGGCCAATGACATACCCAAGTCAGCTTTTAGGATTAGGTATGGTCACTATGAGTTTGTGGCTATGCCGTTTGGGCTAATAAACACACCAACAACGTTCATGGACCTGATGAATAGGGTGTTCAGACCTTATCTTGATCTGTTTGTAGTGATGTTCATTGAAGACATCCTGATATACTCCCGAGACAACCAATAACATGAGAAACACCTACGACAGGTGCTAACATTGTTAAGGAAACACAAGTTGTATGCTAAGTCCAATAAGTGGATGAAAAAGGTGTCCTTTCTGGGGTATGTGATATCTGTTTAAGGTGTTCATATGGATCCCAAAAAAGTTCAGTCAGTGTTAGAATGGGAGCAGCCTAAGACACCTAAAGAGATTTGCACTTTCCTAGGTGTGACAGGATACTAAAGGAGATTTATTAAGAACTTCAGTGTCATGGCATTACCCCTAATAAAGTTGACAAGGAAAGATGTACCATTTGTTTGGGACAACAAGTGTCAATGTTCATTCCAGATTTTGAAGGAGAAGCTAACCAATGCAGTGGTGTTGGTTCTACCTGAGCAAGGGAAAGGTTATATCATCTTTTGTTATGCATTGAAGAATGGTTTATGGTGTGTGTTGATGCAGATAAAAATGTAATTTCTTTTGCTTCATTACAGCTTAAGAAACACTGGAGGGATACCCGACGCATGATCTAGAACTTGCAGTTGTAGTCCATGCTTTGAATATTTGGAGACACTACCTTTATGACGAGAAGTGTTAGATTGTCACTGACCACAAGAACCTTTAATACATCTTCTTGAAGAAAGAACTGAATATGCGGCAGCGACACTGAATGGAGTTGATCAAGGACTATGATTGCACCATAGACTACCATCCAGGGAAGGCGAATGTGGTGGTAGATGCTTTAAGTAGGAACTCTCCTTCATGATCATCTACTGATAAGTCACAGTTGTGTTCCTTGGTATGCCATAAGAGAGACATGTTGGTGTCTTAGCGTCAGATGAATGTGAAGTTGGAGGTCTCCTTTTTGACAGGCTTGTTGGCATAGTTATACATGAATCCCACATTGAGACAGCAGATCAGAGATGCACAACGATATGTTATCATGATATAGTAGATACCATCAAAGTTTAGCAGCGAGAATCATGATTGCTTCCATGAATTTGAAGATGGTACAATATGTTTCCATGGCAGGACAGTTGTGCCAGATGTTGGTGATCTAAGGAAGTTAGTTCTTTTCAATGTATGCTATGCATCCAGGTAGCACCAAGATATACCATAATCTGAAGGATCTATATTGGTGGCCTGGCTTGAAGCGTTATGTGGCTTAGTTTGTGTCAAGGTGTCTTGTGTGTCAGCATGTCAAGGCTGAGCATCAGAAGCCTACAAGAATGTTGCAACCATTTCCTATACCGTAATGGAAATGGGATCATATCACACTGGACTTTTTGATTGGTCTTCCTAGGATAGCCAAAGGTCATGATTCCATCTAGTTGATAGTTGACATGTTGACCAAGTTAGTGACTTCCTTCCTATGAAGACGATGTATACATCAGAAAAGTTGGCACATGTGTATGTTGATGAGATAGTCCGTTTACACGACATCCCAGTGACGATAGTATCTGATAGAGATCCTCAGTTTACCAGTCATTTTTGGGAGTGGCTGCATGCAACGATGGGTACTCAATTAAGGTTCAGTATGATGTTTCACCTGAAGATCGATGGTTAGTCTAAAAGGACCATTCAGATTTTGGAAGATCTGTTGAGAGCATGTGTATTGTAGTTTTTGGGATGTTGGGATGTGCACCTCAGTTTGATAGAGTTTACTTACAACAATAGCTACCATAGGAGTATCGACATGGCACCTTATGAGGTTTTATATGGGAAACGTTGTCAGTCTCCATTGTGTTGTTATGAAATGGGTGAGTATCAGCTTTTGGGTCCATAACTAGTACACTAGACTACAGAGAAGATCAAGGTGATATAAAAATAGCTAAAGGTAGCCCAAGACAGGCAGAAGTCTAACGTTGATAATTGTCGAAGACCCTTGGAGATCCAAGTAGGGGACAATGTGTATTTCAAGGTCTTTCCTTAGAAACGTGTGTTGAGGTTTGGGAAGAAGGGTAAGTTGGCTCCCAGGATTATGGGACCTTACCCTATGATGGCACGTGTTGGTAAGGTGGCTTATAGGATGGAATTTCCACTTGAGTTGTACAATTTACATCTTTTCTTTCATGTCTTGATGCTAAGGAAGTGTCACCCTGACACAAAGTTAGTGTTGCGTCTTGTGGAGGTTGAGTTGGAGGAGGATGTTTTGTATGTGGATGGCCATGTGTTGATCTTAAATAGGAGGGTGAAGAAGTTAAAGAAGAATGATATAGTGTTGGTTAAGATTTTTTGGCATCATTGTGCCGTGGAGGAAGCCACGTGGGTATGGTTGTAAGACTCCTCACCTAGCTCTATGCTTGATATTTCTTGCTTAGAAAAATTAGATGCTTAAAACCTTAATCGAATCATGTGATGTGCCTTAATAACATGTGACATGTTTATTTTTGGTCCTGTTTAAATGTTGTATGAGCTAGTTATGCCTTTGTGTGCTTGTTTTGGACCAAATTGTAATTTACCAATGTTGAGGGTTTATCTTGCAGTTTGTCACATGCTACATGTTCCTGCTATGTTTCTACATCACAAGAGAGATAACTATGCTTAGGGGCACCTTGTTGGACCTTGGTTGATGAGGTAGCATCATGTGTGTTGAGCTGGGGTTTGCATGGGTTGCATGGATGCTTGAGTTGATGGGGTGTTGGCCCTTTGTGTTGTTGCAATTGATGTGCTTTCCCCTAGTGTTGCTGTTGCAGTCGAAGTGTTTTGGGTATGAGAACCCTGGTCGCTATGTGCTCATAGTGGTCTCTAGGGTTTGAACCCTAAGTTGCCATGCCTTTGGATTTTCATGTTTGTAGAGATCGAAACCCTTTATGGGTTGCCATGTTTTCTTCTTCAGTCGAAGCACCTTGTGGACCAAGTGGTTGCTACCCTCACCTAGTTTTTAACGATCTTGGTTGCATGTGTGAGTTCATTGCTTGGATGGATGTTATGTGGAGGACAAGTGACACTTATGTGCATGACACATAGCTCTCACTACAAAAAAATGCCCATTAGTGGCCTTTTAGAAATGCCACAAAAAACACCACTAAACATGTTTGGTGGCATTTGTTGACACTTAAAAAAATGCCTCTAGTACCAATGCCACTAGAAAGATAGTGGCGTAAGTTGTAAACACCACTAAACGTTTGTCTTTAGTGGCTTCCATTAAATGCCAAATAAAGGCCACTAAAACATCATTTGGCATTTATAAAAAAGCCACTATCCATCAATTGGCTTTTATACAAATGCCACTATTTTGTATAATGTTGTTGTATGAAATGATTCTTATTGAGTGTAATGGCATATAAAAAAATCCACTAATGACATACTAGTTCTGTATTACTACATTTTCATGGGTTTTTCTTATTCAATTTCCAGTTCATTATCAAGTTTTCTACTTGAATGTCAATTGCAGCCAAACTTGGTTTTCCAAAAGTATGAATATTTTTTATTTATAATCAAATGACAATTACACGGGGATGACATTTTACCTTGCCCCTTAGATTGAATACAACACCAGTGATATACTTTCATACAACATTTTTCTATTTAGTACAATAACTTCTACATCATTAATTGGATCTGTCTCTTCCCTGACATGACTATCTACTATTCAGCAAGTCAGCTTCAGAGCTCCTTTAGGAAATAGCTTTACGTTCTAGTGGAATCCCTGAACCACCTCCCAGAACCACTAGATAATAGGTGATGCATTGCTGTAGCCAGAGTCACCTCCCATAATCACTTGATAACAAGTGTGGCATTGATGTAGCCGGAGTATTCTGTATTCTGAAGTAATCAGTAACCATGATAGAATTGGAACTGAAGTTTTTGAAAGATTATGCATTGTTTCAGCTTTTAAAAACCTACATCACTTGAAAATGATTCAAACTCGTGTTAGGTGCACCTGAATTTTAGCATGTATGCAATAAAATGAGTAATAGGGAAAAGTTGGTGTTTATTGTCTGGATTTTAGCATGTATGCAATAAAATGAGTAATCTTAATAAGTAGATGTACCTAAAGAGTAGCATGAACAACAGATTCAAGACCATTGTGGAAACAATAATAGATAGCAACTTGCATGGGTTCTGATTGAAGGAATGTGTCTTCAAGAGAACTAACAGAATATGCCACCATACTTGCAGCCTACAAGACATCTTCCCAATCTTCAAATGTCTCTTTCCAGTGGTTTCCCCTCAACCACCCAGCCTCCACCTGCAAGCCAGCTTCTCAGTTTAGGCACCATGTTACTTTGCATAGTTCATTACATGTATAAGGAGCACTGGTTAACGCCAATCAACAACAATTAACTAGATTAAGTATATCACAGTTGCTTTAGCAACCCATTTAGCAAGCACCTTCTCAGATGGTGATTTAGCAGTAGGGACAAGCATTACAATCAGGATTGCAACATTCTCAACCATCAGATTCCCAGCTTCAGCAACAGTTGCAGATAAATAATGAATTGAGATTGAGTCAGCAGCAGTTCCAAAGTAATGTAACCGGTGCAATTCTGGGGACTTGTAATCGGACAAACTAAAAAGATTAGTCTTGCAGACAAAAAAAAAAGAAAAAAAAAGACAGGTCATCAGTTATATTGGTAAAACCAACTGAGAAATGTTACCATGCTAGGATCAATTTAGTACTTAATTAAGTTTCCAGTACCTTATAGATGTGTCTAGCATAATTTAATAACATGCACGTCCTGCATGATCATCAACACCTATAAATGACATGGCAGAACAATTCTAAATCAGTTTGTTTCTTGGTATTCAACGAACACATTTGCATAACTTTATAGAATATGTACATCAATACAGAGATGTAAATTGGTTACCAGAAATAGAATATGTACATTCGAACCTTTTTGCCAACTACAGAGAGAAGATCACCACAAACTTAAATATAGCAGACTACATGATAACAAATACATAGATACCTAGTGAAAGAATCAGGTTATTTATGAATCCTAGGGAGTACATTGGAACTAAAAGAGATTTTGATAAATAAATAGAAATTCTGATAAATAAAGATAATGAAGCATGTGGGACCTTGAATCTTCAATGGCTGATCATCATCGCCGACATAATTTTTCATACAATCCAACTTGACATGTAAGTGTTGGGCCTTGGCTGCATGAATTCTTCTTATCCATTTACTTCTCTTTTGAGTTTCATTTTCATTAAGATGCAATCAATTTAAATCTGTTCATATCAGCCTTTCTGAAGTTAATGAAGGGCTACAACCCCCTTTTTAAAACGGTCATTAACTATTTTCTTAGAGTTATACTTCATTATGTTTGTACCCATTATGTTGTTTGTGACCCAGACCTCTGTTCTGAGAGCCACAAACATTCAGCAGTTAGTATCCCTATGTATTGCCCATAGTACGTTGATTGGTTTGGAAATCAAAATCTATAAGTTTGGAGATACCCATTCTGATTCAATTTTGGTAAACAACCTAAGTTTTGACTCAAAATTGAATGTATAAATTGATGTTGTAATCTTTGAATACTAATAGATGCTCGTAAGCAATAATTTTAGTATGTTTCGTAAGGGGGTCTTTATATATGTAAAGGAAGCTCTAAAACAATCTTTGAAGTTGTAGAAGTAAAAATGGTGAATAGAAGTGAGAAATTTCTAGTAATCTTAGCAGTAGAGGGCAAATTGATTAGGTAAGCAAAGTGATGCATCTTGTGATGCAGTTGTAAGTTTTTTATTACAGAAGGCATTCTGATTTGGTGAATTTTGATGTAAAGCATATGCCAATTTTGGAATACAGGAATCCACCAGATCATCTCCTCATTCACTATAAATTCTACTATTGTGCCCCCTCATCTTCCCCTACTCTCCTCTTCCATACCCTAAACATACCCTTCAAACTTCCATCACCCTGTGTATGTATCCGTGATAGCAACAAGACTACAGTTGCCATCTATAGAGTTCGCCATAGGGTGTCACCATGAGCCCAGAGGTGGTTGACACTGGCTCCAGTGCCACCAACAGGACATGGTACCTCCTCCTCCTTTGATGTGGAACTTGAAAAAATGATGCTCTCTATCCTTCCACCAACGTAGACCTGCAACACAACCTTATCTTCAGCTCAACAACTTCAAGCCATGGTGGTTTCCACCCTACAAACCATACTCCTTCTCCTTCTTCCTTGCGCTAGTAGACTAGCATCATGCAGGGACTATGCCCACTTGTGCTTCGTCCCTCTTCACTACTCAATCTGCCACCACCACTTTGAGGATATACAACCTTCATCTTATTCGATCCACAAACTAAAGGATGATATCCATCATACACCAATGAAAACGTAGCTACTACACAACTATAAAAATACCAACAACTTTGTTTCCTAGTTGCTCATAAATAACCTGCACACTAGCACCATTACCACCAAATGATTTGAACTAGATAAACCTCACCTCAAACTTGTCACTATCATCCATGACCTCCACCTTATCTACAAATCTCCATTTAATGATCTACAATGCACTTTGTTGATTCTATGAAACTTCTAACAGCACACAATTTGACTCAAACTATTGACAAAACATGTAGTTAGCAAAGATTCAAGCGTACATCACCCATGACCAATTTCTTGTGGGTTCTCATGGATCCAAGATACATATGTCGACAACCATGTTGTATATAACTCCAACTCATCCTAGACTTGATTCATCCAAGTAACCAAAGAACAACAGTCATGCAAACAAACATAGTTGTCATCTTAGAGGTTATTCATCATCTGTACATACATCCGATTTAAAGAGTTCATTAACAAGAGAGTCAAAAATAGTAAATTAGAACCCATGGTTATGAAATGTAGCTTGATATTCAATAACTTTGTAGATTTACCTATACCTATGTGTATCATGATGTCATACACATAAAATATAATAGCAATACATCATGCAAGAAAAATGAAACTTCAGTGTGAATATAACAATAAATGTATATGCCCATAACATTTTGATTTCGATCTTCTTTGGGATAGTAGATATGAATAAATGGTTAAATAAGGGCATATCCAACCAAGAGCAGTAATGTCTAAGAATTCATGATCGTCTATCACTACATTTGAGGTGTAGGAGCCTCTACATATTTGATAAGGAGAATAAGTCAATCACACATCTGATTTTTTATATAAAGTAAGTTGTGGACATCAATGAGTTGTCATTAAAGAAGGAGATGTTGGGATAGAAGGCTTGTAGAGTCAAAAATTGGGAAGATCTTAACCATAAATCGATCAAAATCAACTCTGAGGTTGCCATATGGAAAATGAAGCTGAGGTCGTTGTTGTAGCATGAACCAACACAGTTGAATGGGGCGGGGGCAATGCAAAAATGCTTGTCACATTAAGCATTACTAAAGCTGAACTTGCAGGGATCTATTTGACCTGGCCTTGTTGATAGTAAGAATTTTAGAGTAGATGTTGTGGAAGCAGACTCCATGTTAACATGTATAAATGTTTAAGGTAACTTTTTTCATTGGCCCATTAGGATCAAGATGATGATAAGGCCTACGGGGAAGGCGTGCCATGCTTGCAGAGAAAGAAATAAGGTGGCTAATACTCTATCTAAGGTTCACCTTAATAACATAAATGGGGTTTATAATTGTGAATTTTCCTAATGAGATCATTGAGCACTTAGTACCACCTTGTATATTCAATAATGTATGAATCTTAGTACCCCCTCACAATATGTAGATGCCTACATGAATACTCATTTCCCTTCCCCAACTTTCTGACATTGGGGAAGTTATTTTGATCATAATGGATACAGTAAGTAATTAACATTCCACTCATTACTTAACCTTTACTCATCTTTTTTTACTTTATCATAATGAGGGATATGAGAAGTTGTCTGAGACTAAAAAGGATAGACTATGACTATGTCATAGAGAGATCCAAAAATGATTGAAATGGGTTCTCACCTTCATATAAATTTCATTTTATTCATTATCAATATGCCACATTCCTTCCATCCTCATTGTTCTCACTTGAAGCTTCCATAGGGCTTATCATCTAGGCCATATGCATCTTTGTTATAGATACTCAAATGTTAGAATCAAATTAGACATCATTATTATATAACTTGATCTATCATACATATTCATAAACTCATGTAAGGGGAAATGAGATAAACCATTTTATATTATTTTAAAGTCTCACTGATAATCTCTCTGAGTGAGGCATACCATTTAGTTGTTTTTGTCAAAAGTACCTACAGAGCTAAGACATATGACATTTACAAGTATACAAACCCTACCATTTACAAGTATACAAGTATCAAATAACAAGCTTAAATGATATATTTGACTTGAAATTTACAAGTATGTTTCAAGATATAACTAATGACTCCCTGCCATTTACCCAAAATTGACTAGACATGATTAATCAACCAATTAGACTCTAATGGGGGACATCGAGCCAGATGATGAGCTAAATCTAAAGATTGTGCTAGATAAATAAGCTCTATAACATATTTTATTTTTGTTTTCTTCTATTATATCAACTCACAAAAAGATGGTAAGTAATTTAAAGCTTTCTAAAGATTTTCCTTCGGTTAATTTACCAAGACAGAATCACAAAGTGGTGTGTGATAGCAAATGACAATGGCAACTGCAGGAATCATTAAAAGAAACAAAAAAAGCAGACTAATTCAGGAAAGTTAGAGCATATCATACCTTGTACTATGAACAACCTGACCAAGAGTAGCAATAGCTACCTCACGTTTGTAAATTGCAACTCCATCTAAAAGAGCTTCAAATGAATGGCATTAGCTCATGAAGGTGATTCCACATTGCAAAGCCACCCTACACCAAAAGTAAAACAACATGCCAATATATGAGCCATGATCTTTATTTTATATAAATAATGTTAGATATTGTTGCATGAAAATTAACTGATAAAACACATTCATTAAATATGAGAATGAATAACAAACCACTTGTGCAAGTTCCCCAATAGTTGCCAAAACTCCAGTGATTACTCCATTATTTGTTGTTAACCCAGTGCCCTCACGTAATTTTTTCACAAGCACCTGTTAGACAAGCAATTATTTTGTTGGTTTGTAGTCACTAAAAGAGCATAAACAATTGGATCCCCAACCTTGTGGATAGGAGTGATATAGGGAACGATGAGCTGGCTAAAGTTCCAAATTATGCAGCCTAAAAGTTTGAATCTTTCTTCTCGGCATTTGCTATATGCACTATTTTTGAAGAAGAGAAAATGTTTAAGAAGAAAAAATCAGTATAGTAGGAGATTTATCTATACCAAAATTACTTCAAATGCAAAGCTCAAGAACAAGTACTGATAATGTACTAGCTTAAAGTAAAAAAATTCCATTTCATTCAGAATAAGACACATGAAAATTAGGAAAATTCAGAATATGAACAATAATAATACATATGAATAATGCATAGACAAGTGTAAGGAAATGTAGACAATTTTATAAGGCCAATAAATCAAGAAACAATACCTGAAGATAGGAAGGTACTGTGCAAGCAGAAGAAAAGTTTGAGTCACTAGAGCCAAAGGCAGAAGAGCTGACATGTAAAGAATTTTCAAGGGAAGTGCAAGGGAATACACCTTGAGCAAATTGTGTGAGATGTACTGAAGTAAAGCCATCTCCATGAGCAGTAACATCAGATATATCATCACGTGCGACATCAGAAAAGAACCCAGAAAATGTCTCATACAACTTTTCCACCACAAAATATGACATAATACCAGACGTCGACATGATAACACTTTGTGCAGGAGTTGTGCTTCCTTTAGGGGACTACATACTTATAAACATAAAGGAATGAATACTCAGAATAAAAAAGAAACTTAGCTTATTTGACTGAAGGGGAAAACAAGAGAATGAACAATCAGAGAACTCTTATATAGTAAATAAATTGTACTAATATCACACTATTATGTTTGAAGTTACAATAGACATTTATAATAATTTACAATGAGAAGGTGAAATGAAAAGGTTAGTTATCAATTGAATAGGTTATCATAGATAACTGGACAACATAAAACCAGACTAACCTATAATTAAAAAAAGTCAAATCTGACATAATCC
The DNA here is from genome assembly GCA_963693085.1 of Alisma plantago-aquatica. Taxonomy (NCBI): domain Eukaryota; kingdom Viridiplantae; phylum Streptophyta; class Magnoliopsida; order Alismatales; family Alismataceae; genus Alisma; species Alisma plantago-aquatica. Next base: position 1,044,403,891 of record OY856411.1, on the reverse strand, counting down.
ATCGAGGACTACAAAATTAAACACAAACCAAAAAATATTTATAATATTTTCATAAATGACGAAATAGGAGAACAAGAAAATGAAATTTACAGTAATAAACAAATGAAATTTATAATACTAATAAACAAATGGTACTCATCACAGCTATGTATTTCAAGAAAACAATTGATATTTATAATAATTAACAATTTTAAAGTTAGGGAGACAGTCAGTAGCCCAGCGGTATAGCTCAAAAATCTTCAATAAAGGGACCCAGGTTTGACTCTGGACGGTGGCCGTGGTGCAACAGTGGTTGAAATTTGATTGGGTGCACCGTGGTGTCCCCCCTAGTGACACCCGGATAGTCTTGGGGTTTAGTCTTGCCTGGATGGGGTCTAATAGTGGCTAAACCCGGAAGGGGTTCCTCAGTATAGAAAAAACAATTTCAAGGTCAGTTGAACAAGTTATAGTATGATAAAATAACTTATGATATTTAGCAGAAGGTTATATTATATTCGAATAACCCAATTTATCAATATGAATAAGTGGTCCTAGAAATAAGCTTTCCTAACTCTAATTTTATCCAATAAAAATGACTCTTAATTATGTTAATCATATAATATGGCCTAGTTTTATGTTCAATATCGGAGTGGATTGACGATCAAAAGCAATTATATTGTACAGATTTGAGCATGATAAAACATCAATTATGTTGCACCTATTTGGTCTAGAGCTTTGTTGATCTACAAATCCACAACGATGGTGATGAAGATGGATGATTGTATAATGACTTTGTGGGTGATTTGAGTTACCAGATAGCATCATTTTGTATGATATATGGAAGGACTTGAGTAGCACTGAACTGATACTTGGCATCCTGATTCCAGACTTCATAAAATTAAAATCCAGATCATGTACAAGTACTGACAATGTAACAGAGTTAGTACCATACATGTGGACACTGCTAAATGATTGAGTTGTGAAAATCAAGTGATAGAAAGCAATCAGGGGAAGTGGGACTCACTGCCACTTTGCAAATCATAGAGGGAAACTTCATGCAGTGATCAAACAAGTATTAATTTGGGCTTTACATTGGCATTGTAGAAGCAATTAGAGCGCTCGTGATTGTGGTGGAAGCCAATAAAAAGAACAAGAGAAACGTGCAACTTGACCTGACTAAATTTCTAACTCTCTTAATTGATCTTTTCAATCTTGACAGTAGGATGGATTACATCGAGCTAATAGCAAAATGTATCATGACAATGACATATCCCTTTTCCTTCTTTCTTTTAATATTGATTTTAAATTCTGCTGCTTACCCGGTATCAAAGTTATCTTTTAATGTTGGCATGATGCATTATTGTGAATGTCCATTCCAGAGATTTTAGTTTTTATAGTCTGAACGATATTAATTAATTAAATGGTATCAATTTCCTTTCAGGGAAAGAAACTTAGGAAGTGGTAGTAGTTCACGAGTCTCTACAGATTTCACATTCAGCCACAATAGACGAGGACATCGCATAAATAAAAACTATGAAACCGGTCATATAAACAATAGAAATATATTTAGATTGAGGAATGACAAGTAGGCATCGTCATCCTGGATAGAAACATATAATAGAAGGGATGTATAGCATTTTGCTTTACAAAAGTCACTAACCATTGACCGTCTTGACAAGTCGTTGGTGGGGATGGAACCACATTGAACCTCAGCTGTAACACATGCTACTTTTTTGTGCATTTTAGTAAATGATCAGAGAAGACCTCACCATGAGTGGCATTTTACAGGATACAATTTCCTGTTGGAAGTTAGGCAGATCCTGAAATGCTGCTAAGCATTTGGTAAGCAACATGTCTGTCTGTCTCCTTACCCATTCTCAAAACCATCCATGCATATTATTTCACAAGATTATATACATAGACGACTATAATTATTGATAAAGAAAGTACACTGAAATAGACCGTGATTCCAATCTACCTCAATTCGTGGAGATGAAGAAGTTTATCAAGGCGAAGCATCCTGGAATGGAAGGCGCTGACTTGAGCCAACTGCATTCTGGAAGGAGCGTTGTGATTCCGAGTAAAAAAGGCTAGCAGCGACCACCACATGCTCGTGCTGAGTAAATGGTCGCTAATAGACTACCGTGTAATGAGTGCTATGGCATCGACGTCGTGGCTGCCCAGATGATTTCAAGAAGAAACCCAACCCTCAAGTAATAATCAATCGAGACATCCTAGTGCTGTCCACGCCTATGCCATGGAGGTGACCTCAGTGGAAGGTCTGTCCATGCCTGTTTGACCGCAATGAGAGAGGATGCCTGCTTAGGCAGTCAGAGGAGGGCCGCCTTGTTAGGGACCGCGGGAGGCATTTGCGAGAGCATGGATGTAGCCAGCTTTCACGAAGGGCTGAACTAGAGATTTGATTTTACGGCTCGTTTGGTTGGGCTGCAGATCAACACATGCAGTTCTAACTATGCATGTTTTCAAACTACTTATGTTTGGTTTTGTGTGGTTGCAATCCACATCTGGAAAATGAACTACACATTGCGGTTGATTATACATAATAATATGGGAAACGAACTGCGCAGTTTTTGGGCGCAGTCCATTTCCCCACTCCTTGCTCAGACAAAATCATATAGTATGCTTTACACATATACATATATCCCTGTAACAGGTATGCTGCTATACTGACTTTTCGTCAAGATGTAAATTGTTAGTGGCTGAAACCACATCTTACCAAATAAAAACAAAACAAAACGGTCAGTTTTATCTGCAAGCAACCAAACAAAATCATTATGTTCTCAACTACATACTTTTGGTTTCCTGTTTTCTAGTTACATGCGTGGGTTGATTTTACACCCAACCAAATTAGCCCTTAGTTTGTGTAGCAGGTGATAAAGCAGTGGGAGCGAAGCATTTTCTCGCAATGTGCCGCTCACATTTGGTAGGAATAGGGCATGCTGCCCATTCTTGAGCTATCGAAAGTAGATAATCCCTTTTTAATAACTCATATTCCATTTCTGGAAGAGCTTTTATTGCCACTAATAAAGTTTCCAAATGCCTATAATGTAAATGTTATGGTATAATAATAAGAGTCCATTATATGATGGCATTTTATTTAGAAATGTCGGTATCAGTGACGTTGTACTGGCCTTTTGAATAAATGCCATGATATTAAAAGCCACTAATGAGTATTTTTCTTGTAGTGTCTCTTACCTCTCTCCTACCCTTGGATATATATACCTCTCTCCTTGCATGCAAGTGATCCCTTTATCTCTCTCTCTTCCATCTCTCTTCTTGTTTGGAGTTTGGCCCTTGTTTTTGGTGGTGCAAGTGGAGGTGCTTGAGCTTGAAGAAGGAGGCTGAACCCTTGCATGTGGTGATCTAGGGTTGAATCATCTCCCTTTTTGTTGATCCTCGATCTTGGTAAGTGGTTTAACCTTCTAGGTTTTGTTTTCTTGCAATCCTACCCCTCTCTTTCTTCTCTTGGCCAATCCATGGTTCTCCATGGTGGTTATCTTGAGGAAATTCTCTCCAATAGAGGTTGAATCCATGGTTCTTCCATGGTAGTATCTAATTGAGATGAATGTCTCCTCTTTTCCTCTTTTTTAGCCTATGGTTTGTACCGTGTCTTCTCTATGCACCTTTTGAACTAGGTTTATTTTTCTTCTCTTGAGGTGATCTTGCTTGGCCGTGGAGTTGATCCAAGCTTTGGATTTATTTTCTCTCTTGGAGCTTCTTGTCTTTGGAGATGTTCTTCACAATCCAAGGTGAGTTGTATAACTTTCCCCTCTACTATTGTTGCACACATCTTGCATGTTAATGATCTACCTTTAAAACGTGTTTATAACTTATGTAGTGATGATACCTTGATCTAGGGTTCATGATTATGTGTCGATATTGCATGTAATTCTTTTTCTTGAACCCTACTTCTTGCACTCGAGATCTAGTGGATGGTGGAGATGTTGTTGCTTGCATGCACATCTTGAACGTTTGGTTTTATCCTCATAAGTATGGTTCTTCCACATGCACTCGAGATCTAGTGGACGGTGGAGATGTTGTTGCATGTATGCACATCTTGAACGTTTGTTTTTATCCTCATAAGTATGGTTCAGCCATCATGTAGAAGATGGAAGTTTTTACTCTTGTTTGCATGTGTTTGATGCTTGGTTTTCCTCTCTATTGGCTTGGTTTTCATGTGGGCTCTGTGACACTTGTTTTTAGGGTTTTGGAGGATTTTTTCCTTGGTGCACCTCACTCCTTTTTGGGTTTTGATTTTTCATCTTCTCATGAGGTTTACATCACAGTGACTCTTCAGCTTCTTGATGTTGAACCACCTATTTTAAGGTATATGGCCTATATGGTTTTAGTCCCTTTGTGGTCTCTACATATGTGGACTTTGCATGGTCTCCATGATCCTTGATTTTCTCTTGGTCTCTATGTGCGTTGGTGAACTTCTTGTGGTCGTTATATTCTTGGTCTGGTGGATGGTCGCTAGAGCTAGGTGAGCAATGAAGTTGGGTTTTGTTTTGGTCGCTACAAACCCTAACCCTAGTTTCTCTTGCGGTCACTACCATCCTTTGTTCCTTGCGGTTGCTATAAAGGGTATAACCCTAATTGTATCTAGGATAATATATCCTTGCAACACGCTATGTGGTGTAACCTACATGGTCACTACACATGGTTTCTTTTTGAATAGTCGTTATAGTTCCCTGATTTCATTATTCTGGTCATGTTGACTTAATGATGATAATGTTTAAGGTTTCCAGGGATGTGGGAAGTGGTGTACTTATGGGTTGAATGTTGTGTGTTGTTATGAAAACCCTAATTGGTTAGCTATGAGTAATCTTAACCCTAATTTGAGTGACATGGTGGAATAAGGCTTAGTTGCTTGAGTAGTTAGCATGTTGATGAATTATTTTCTCTCCCTTACTTGTTGTAAACTTAACTTGTAGGTTTGATGAGCATTATAGACAATGCTTGCTCGTGATAATGCTTATGTGACACATATGTGGTGATTATGAGCCTTGTTGAGGCATGATGATATAATGATGTTATGCATGAACTATGTGATTAGGTCTTATGACATTGGCAGAGGCTTAGTGCCTAAATTGAGTTGATATCCTCTAGTGATGTGATGAGGGATTTGTTATCCCATAGTGATGTGATAATGGTGATAACTTTGTGTATGGAAGTGAGACAGTATCATGTGGTGATGTGATCAACTTTATGCTTAATATGTTCTATATCTTCTAGAGGTGCAATTTTCCCTTATCTTTGTAGAATCTATTTAGGGTTTATACGTTGTTACTTGATTGATTCAGTATAAAAGACACCCAATTAGCTTAACTAATCAAGTGAAATCCTAATCATTTAGTTATCATGTGCCATAGATCCATTCCAGTGTCAAAACTTGCTGGATGGTGAAACAAGTATTCCTGCGGGAAACTCAGAGTGCATACTATTTAGTATGCAGGGTACTTGGAGAAAACATCCTTGTCATCTAGATCCCAAGTGTTTGAGAATGAATGTGGTTGTGTCTCGATGATTTTATTATGTGATGTGATTTTAGAGGACAACTATGGTTGTACCCTAGTGATAGGGTTTCACACCTTGGTGTCTAGCGTCATGACCTATACCAAGGTAGGCTAAGTGTTTTTGTCTTGACTATATGTCGTTGGTGGCAGTTGACTGTCATGTCTCTACAATGTCTCTCATACTGACAGGGAGGTGAAGGTGAGATCGTGGATTCCGACTCTTTCATAGATCTTGTATGGCACTGATTTCATCTTGACAATGGTCAGTTGGATTCAGAGTGGTATGACTCAAATACTCAGGGCATAATAAAATGTGTAAATAGTCATGTAGTATATCCGCTTATGGCTAAACATGACTCACATTGGTTGTTTCCCTTGCCTTGTTTCTTGTACTGCTCAGTTGTATTATAATGCGGTAAGAGAAATCAATTATTACACATGTTCTTTATATTCCTTAGAAATGCATAAATTGTTCTACTGATCAGTTGTAGCTTCTTAACCTGATAGCCTAAATAATCAGTTTTAAATTATTGTTACTTTTCTACTTAAATATAATATATGTTTGCAATAGTTGTTTGAGGAGAGTTATATCTCTTGTTGGGACATGGGTCTCACCCCTGTGGTTTGCCACATCTTTTTTTAGGTGGTAGTGCGTGACGTGGTAGTGATTGTGCAGTTGAGGAAGAGTAGAAAGGAGATCAGTGAAAGAGAGAGGTTTGACATGCTGCTAGTGTTTTTTAGTAGAGCCCTATATGTCGTCCATGTACTCTCAAGTCCTGAAAGGGGTGTCTTGTAGATGTTGTACCATGATACATGTTTTTGGTTGTATGCCTTGGTTGTATATATGGCTTGTGTTTATGAACAAGTTATCATTTGTAACAGGTTGTGGCAGGATGGCCACTGTACAGTGATGTAATACCTTTATGGTATGGTATGCGATATATGTGGTGATAGGTTATGAACCTTGATGTATATGTTTCCACTTGAGATGGTTATATAAGATCAACTTTAATTTATCCTATTTTATGGTAATATGGATGTTATTTGTTAATCACATGCTTTGTTTTGAGTAATATCACTTTTGTGGCGTCGGTGCACCACAATGACCTTTATTACTTTAGTGATGTTGTTCCATCTTCTATTCTTCTTGTGAGCACAACTCTTTAGCCACATCAATGTTACACTCACCCCTCTCTTGAGAAGTTGGAAGCACCTGGAGCCCTCTTTATCTAATTTAAAAACTCTTCCCTATGACTCATGTAAGTTTGTAAAGCATCATAGGAGTTCCTTCCCTAGAAATGCTAGTCTTTGTTCTAAAGCTACATTTGATGTTATTCATAATGACATTTTTTGTCCCTTTCAAACCATCAACTTTGATGGATTCTATTATTTTGATTACATTTGTTGATGATTTCTCTTGACTGGCATGGTTATATCTACATAAATCTCATGATGGAATGATTGGTGTTTTTCTGAATTTTCATAAGATGATTTCAACACAATTTAATAAATCCATTAAAAAATTTACAAATCGATAATGCAGTGGAATATGTTTATTCTCTTCCTTTGATCTAGAACTAGAATCATCCATTAACATTTATGCACTCACACCAGACAACAAAATGGGGTGGCAAAATGTAAAATCATCATTTACTTGATATCTTACGTGCTCTCATGTTGTAGGGAAAAGTACCTGTAACTTATTGTTTTAAAATATACTCACAGCCTGCTACCTTATGAATCAACAACAATCTTCTTTTCTTATGAACAAGACCCCTATATTGGTTTCTTTTACTGTGCAAATGACTTTTCATCTTCCTTTGTGTGTTTTTGGGTATTCTGCTTTTGTGCATAACTTTGATCCAAGAGCAGATAAACTTGATCCTCACTCTATCAAAATGGTTTTCCTTGGCTCTTCCACCTTTCAAAAAGGTTATTGTTGTTATAGTTAAAGCCACAATCATATGTATGTCTTTGTTGACTTTACTTTTCATGAATCTGAAATGTTCTTTGATTCTATGTTCTATCCTCTTTAGCTCAATCTTAACCTCAAACTAAGTCTATTGAGCTTGATCTTTATGATCCAGTGGATCATCAATCCATTCCACATCCTCCTGTGACACTTGATTTGGAACTAATGTTCACGTATGAGGATCTAGATCAACATGTGGCTCTCTGGAAAAGTATTCACTCTTACACTTTTTCCCATCCTATATATCATCCTTGATGCCTATCCAAGATTTCCCTTACTGCTAAATACATTTCCCAATTGCTTGACTCTATCTAGATTCCTAAAAACTATCTTAAGGCCCTTCAAATAACCATGGTTGGAAGCTGTAATGCTCGAGGAAATGACAACATTGCTTGAGAATGAGATCTAGGATCTTGTCCATCCTCCACCAAACAATAATATTGTTGAGTGCCAATGTGTCTTCTCTATCAAATTTAATTCTGATGGATCAACGGAAAGACATAAATGTCAGCTTGTTGACAAAGGATTCACCCAAATATATGGCATGGATTTCTTTGAAACCTTCTCATTGGTCACACACATTGCTTCTGTTAGGATTGCCCCTTACCACTCACATGGACTGGCCTCTATTCCATCTTGACATTGAAAAGGCCTTCCTTCATGCTGATCTAGGTAGGGAGTGTATATGAAGCAGCCCCTGACATTTTGTACTTAGAGGGAATACAAAGAGTTTTTCATCTCAAACACTCTTTTTACGGTCTCAAGCAATCACCATGGGCATGGTTTATAAAACTTAATGACATTCTTGCTAGTCTTGATTTCTCCAGATCATCTAGTAATCAAAATCTATACTTTAAGTCGTCTCAAGATGGAACCATCATTATTGTTGTCTATGTTGATGATATGATTATCATTGGTACTGATGCTCATGGGGTTTCAACACAAAAGCAACCATTCTGACAACATTTTCATACCAAGGACCTTGGACAACTTCACTACATATTGGGCATAGAGGTGTTACTTTCTCATTAAGGCACTTATTTATCTCAATGGAAGTATGTCCTTGACCTCTTGAAGGACTCTGGTATGCTAAATTATAAGCTTGTCTATTTGCCCATGGACTAACACAACAAAGTTTTGAACGAGGGGGGATTTTTTGCTGATCCTAAACAATATCGACGGATAGTTGGAAAACTCATATACATTATAATTATCCAACCAGATATTGCTTTTGCTGCCAATGTTGTTAGTCAACACATGATAAAACCTCTTGCATGCCACTGGAGTCGAGTATAATACATTCTACGCTATCTAAAAAGTGAACCTGGCACAAGCCTCCTTTATAAGAAACTACAATATCTAGATATCTCTTTGAACTACTATGCATATGCTAATTGGGACGGAGATGAAATAATAGGAGATATATTTCTAGTTTCTACATTCTTTTGGGTGGTCATCACAACGTTTGGTGGAGCAAGAAGCAGTATGTTTTAGCTCATTCTAGTACTCAGGCAGAATATCATGCCATGAGACATGCCTATTGAGAAATTCAATATGTAACATCTATTCTTTAAGAATTAGATTTCCCTTTCTCTTCTTCAACAACTCTCAAGTGAGATAATCAAGCAACTATTCATATAGCTAACAATATAATTTTCCATGAGTGTACTAAGCACATTGAGGTTGATTGCCACTTGGTGAGAGACCTAATTGTGACAAGGAGATTATTACGCCAAATGTAAAGATTGGAGAAGAGACTGTAAATATCCTCACTATAAATAGTAGTTGTTTTCAATAAGTGAAATAAGAGTGATGGGTCTCCTATATATAGCATCCAGAGAGTACATGGGCTAATTAGCAAAAAGGGAAAATACAATGGGCCTGAGCCCAACTAATCCAATATACTAACTCACCCCCTCAAGTTGGAGAGTAAACATTGTAAAGTCCCAACTTGATGCCCATATACTTGAATAAAGTAGGAGAAAGAGTTTGGTAAGGATTTTCACAACTTGATCACCAATCCTAATGTGAGGAGTAATGATTTGCTTGGCTTTGACCATGTATCACACAAAATGGCAGTCAACTTCAATGTGTTTTGTACGCTCGTGGAAGACTAGATTATTAGCTATGTGTATAGCCGTCTGGTTGTCATAATATAGAGTAGCTGGAGTTTGAAAAGGAATTCCAAATTTAGTCAAGATGGACCAGACCCATTGTAGATCACAACATGCATGAGCCATGGCTTGATATTCTACCTTGGTGCTGGAGCAAGCTACCAAAACCTATTTTTTACTCTGCTAGGAAACTGGGTGAGTGCCAATCATGACACAATAGCCATAAGTGGACCACATGTCTTTAGAATCACCAGCCCAATCTACATTTGCATATCTAGAGATTGTGATGACCTTGGAGCTCAGACATTTGTAGAGAAATCCTCTTCTTGGATCACTCTTTTGATAGCAAAGAATACTTTGAACGTTGGACTAGTGGACCTGGAGTGGTGCACTCATGTGTTGGCTAACTATCCCAACAACATAGGTAATATCTGGTCGACTAATAGTTAAGTAAATCAACTTCGCAACTATACAATGATACTTCTCTAGATCATCAAAGAGTTGTCCTTCATGCATATAATTTGTATGATAGTCCATGGGGGTAGAAATCGATTTGGCTTATGCCATGTTGGCCTCTTAAAGCAGGTATAAGACGTAGCGTCGTTGTGATAGACTTATCCCTGAGGCTGAGTGGAGGACTTCGATTCTGAGGAAGTATCGTAGGGTGCCCAAGTCTTTTAAATGGAAATGTGCATGCAAAGACTTCTTGAGTTGGGATATCCCCATCATATCATCACCGATGATGATAATGTCATCAACATAGACAACAATAAGAGCATGACCTTTGGAGGACTTGGAGAAGAACAAGGGGTGGTCTGTGGCTGATCTATGAAAGTGAAGCTGAGTTAGGACATCACTTAACTTGTTGAACCAAGACCTTGGAGACTGCTTGAGGTCATAGAGAGATCATTACAGACGACATACTTTTTGAGAAGATCCCCCCTCGGTAACAAACCCAGGCGGTCATTGCATGTAGATTTCCTCTAGAAGATCTCTATGAAGAAATGCATTCTTGATGTCGAGCTGGTAAAGAGGGCAGTCAAGGTGAGCTACAAGGGAGATAAGGATGCAGACAGATGCAATCCTTGTTACTAGAGAGAATGACTCAAAGTAATCAACTCCAAAGGTTTGGGTGAATCCTTTGGCAACCAGGCGTGCCTTGAGTCTTTCAACAGAACCGTCTAACTTATGCTTTACATAGAAAACCCATTGACAACCTACAATATTTTTGCCTGTTGGTGGAGTCACAAGATCCCATGTCTTGTTTGTGTGGAGAGCCCACATTTCTTCTATCATGGTAGCTTTCCAACCTAGATGGCATAGAGCATCTACTGGACACTTAGAAACATATGTTGTGTCCAGGGCAGGATTAAAGGATGATGCAGAAGAAGAAAGACATGCTAGACAATAAGTATTAGAAATGGGATGCTTGATAGTGAAAGTGTGTATACCTTTGCGTAGTTCCACCAGTAGATTAGATTGGTTAGGAACTGATGATATTGAAGTAGATGTAACTGGTAACTCATATTCCATGTGCCAGTTTGGTGTTGGGGATTGTGGAGATGGTGGTGGTGTTGGTGGGATGAATGGATCAGGTAACGAGACCATAGTATCAGTATGATCAATGGGGGGTGAGCTAGATGAAAAGAACATTTCATCCTCATGAAAGGTGACATCTGCAGAGATATAGATTCTTCCAGAGTTAGGTTCAAGACATTTGTATCCTTTTTTTGAACAAGGATAATCAAGAAATATCGTTCGGATAGTTCGGGGGGAAAGTTTGTCGGCCTAAGGATCAAAATTATGAACAAAGGTGACACAACCAAAAACTTGAGGCGATAGGGGGAACAAGTTTGGATTGAGTGTAAGGAATGGAAAAAGGAGTGCAGTTTTCCAGAATAGAGGAAGGTTGGCTCGGGTGGTGCGGCTCGCAAGCCCCTTGTGAGGGGGCACGGGTTCGACTCCCAGCTATCCTCCGAATTGAATACCCGTCGCGTCGGCCGGCCAACGATGCGACTTTCTGGTGGGCCAGCCTTGCAGGTTGGGGGTCCACCCGGGGGTTTACGCTGCCTGCGGGGGTCACAAAGTGGCACTCGTACGGGAGTGGTTCCCTCGTCATCAAAAAAAAGAGGGGAAGGTTGGCGATTAATAAGAAAGCAAGCAGTGAGGATGGCATCAGACCAAAAAGACTTAGGTGAGTTGGCATGAATGAGAAGAGAGCGTGTAATGTCAAGTAAATGACGATCTTTACGCTCGACAATGTCATTTTGTTGTCGAGAGTATGCACACAAGCATTGATGAATCATCCCTACCTCACGGCGAAAGGAGGTGACAACCTTTTGGGTATACTCAAGGGCGTTGTCAGTTTGAAGAATCTTAATAGACGTTGAAAATTGAACTAAAACCAACTTGTGAAACTCACAAATTAATGTAAAGACTTCATCATGAGTAGGAAGTAAGTAAAGCCATGTCATTCTAGAAAAATCATTCACAAATGTAATAAAATATCTATAGTCATTGTAACTAGTAGTTCTGAATGGACCACAAATATCAATATGAACTAAATCAAACATATGAGATGATGGTTTACAGATATGGGCCGGGAAGGACACACGATGATGTTTCCCTAGCTGACATGCATTACACTGAATGGAAGAACATGAAGATAAAGACCTATGTAATAGTTTAAGCTTGTCTCAAGGTATATGACCATGACGTAGATGTAGCTGAAGTGGCATGGAGGCAAGAAGACTATGGTTGGATGGAGGGTGGCATAGAAGTATTAGAGATCACCAGAGTGTACACCCTACCCGATCATCATCTAATTCCTCCAATCCTATAAAATAAAACCACATAGACCAAAAGTTACAAAACATTTGAGAGAATCAATATTTTTTGTACAGATATCAAATTGTATGGAAAGTTTGGAACAAAATGGACAATAGTCAACTTGACTTTAGAAGAGATAGGAACAGTGCCACACTGATTTACTCATTTAACCAATCCATCTGCCATGGTGATAGAGGAGTGACAGATAAATGAATCAGATGTTGTTAAAAGATGGGGCATACCAGTCGTATGTTGACTTACAGTCGAATCCATAATCCAATTAGAACTGGAAGCAAGCATGGATGCCCCAACGTTACCTTGAGAAGCGATGGCTATATGGGTATAAGAACCGGTTGTAGGTAGATCTTCAACTTGCCAATCTGAAGAGGCATAAGCGGTAACACTATTATGGAGGGGAGAATATGTATAATATTGGGCAACTTGGTGAAGACATTCACATTCCTCATCAAATAATGATACATGAGAAGCTTAAGAAGTTGCATGAAGTGGAGGAGGTGCATGACCAATTGTCAGAGCAGATGTTTGACCAATGTGGGTAGGTGCTTAAGCAACATGGATAGAGCCTTTGCCACGCCCTCTGTCGTAATGTGCTGGATATCCATGCTTCAAGTGGTAGGCATCTTCTGTGTGGCTCATCTTGCCACAATAGGTGCACTTTGTCCTTGGCCTTATCCACAACCACAAACTCTGGCCGCCGCAACCATTGTTGATGGAGGTCCAGATTCAATAGTAGGTGTAATGTCCTCGATTCAACCACCTGATTTTCTTCCTTTGAAAATCAAGTAGCTGAAACTGAGCCGTTAATATGGCACCAAGAATCAAAGAATAAGAGTGAGATAAGCAATATTTCATTTCAAAATATCACTCCCTTACAAAAGGTATTTTATATTATCCCCTACGTCAATCATAAATGATACATGAGTTTAAAATTAAGCTTGATCCATCTTTGGTTCTTGATGCCCTTCAGGATCTTTTCTGTGGCAACACATCCCACTATCACACAGACAACGAGGTGTTACGCGAAAACGTGCGGAAATCACCATAACCACAGATTACCAAAATACGGGTTAATTAAAACCGATTGTGGAAAACTGATAAACTGTGTGACTATTACATATGAGTCCACATCCTGCAAGGAAACGTGTTATATAAACATATACGAGCCTTGATACGCATCCACAGCTTAGAACAACAGCTGTCTTGCCATCACATGAGTGCATCACCTGTTCATACATACATAAAGGCCCACATCCGACCAACAACAGGATATACAAAACATCAACGATCATACATCGTGAAACAACGTCAAAACACCGCAAAGGACCTGAGAGTACAGGAATGACTCTAGACTCTACTACCAAAACACCAAAACAGCAGCATGTCCATCTCTTGCCTTGTACTACTCTTCTTGCTGCTCGGCCGCGACCCCGCGACCACCACCACGTCTAGCTCGAACACCTGAAAACCAGTGGAGTGAGACAATCGAACATTGTCCCAGCGAGAAACATAACTCACTGCCGTAACTACAGGACCTCAGAAAGATAAGCTATAACAGCAGATAACTGATAACAGATGTAACAAGAGCAGTTTGTGTAAGGCAAAGCTATTCTTACCGACAGGCTTACCAGTTGTACAAAAGGCATATAACCAATACTTCTGTATGGAACATGATTAACAAGATATAATATATGCATTGCCACATAACATGAGGAATATAGAAGTAACTACAAGATATCACATATTAACTACACAAACAAGACCTCAACCAATGTTCTGTGTTTTTCCTTAAGCAGTAAATACTATACGGCTGAATTAGGTATTTTATTATGCACTGAGGAAGTGAACCGTACCGTTCAAATCCAACCTTCGGCTGCGAAGCCCATAGCCGGTGCCATACAAGGTTAATGGAAGATCCAGACTCCACAACCTCCCCCCTCGTAGTCAGTGTATGAGAACAACACAAGCAGGACCACAGTCTCATGCTTAAGTGGCCTCAATCACAGGGTCAGCTCCTCAGGCTACCCTTCCTCTAGCCTGCCTCGGTACAGGTCATGATGCTAGTATATCTGAGCCACGGGCCTGATCACCACGCTCTGAGCCATGAACACATTCATTCTCTTCATATCACATATTCGGAGCCATGGGCCTGTTCACCATGCTCATCATATAACCGAGTCTACAACCGAAGTTGCACTCTTACCTCCTTACTTTAGGCTAGGAGAAACCTCGCATATTCAACAATATGCGCTCCGGGTTAACCCGTAGGAGAACCCGTTTCACCATGACCAGCTCCTGACGATGACGGATCTATGGCCATGGCTACTACATGATATATTCTACTGTAACTATTTAGTATCTTTTAGATGGATTGCAGGATTCAACCAAGTTGTATAACATGCAAAACTATAACAAGAAAGAAACAACATAAAACTCAACATTATGCTTTTATTGTAATCACATCAACCTGATCCATTTCAAGGATCTAACATCACATGTTATCACTTGGCCTCTTGCCAACCATCCAGATCCATCTCAAGGATCATCACATACCATGGGATCTCAATCCCTCATCATGTATTGCCACTGCCTCTCAAGGCTTACATCATCATCATGGGACAACACATCATATATGTAATATCATCAACCAGAGTAATTATCAAAGTAATGTTACTCATCACGTATCTCTCATAGCCTTTTCATGACTAACATCACCTGCATGGTCAGGGTATATAATAATCATAGTTTCAACATAAGGACTATGCTTACTATCATGAGATGACATTCAAGATGCTATTCTTATCAGTTATACATCATCTGGCGATCATGTGCATAAGACACATCATTAGGCAACTATATCTATGCTTATCCTCATCTCAGTATTATACAAATAATCAAGATGATTACTTCATGCATATAGTCATGTTGGATATACAGAACAAGCGTTATCATTACCACTACCATTGCTATTCTTAGCATTAACAAATAATCACCAGGCTAAGATAAATGATCAAGCTTATGATAGCGTGCATCATCATCACTATAAGGAGTCACCATCGTTAAGCAAGGACATACACTACTAGGCTATTTTCATGATACAAGGATCCCTCATAAAAGATACAAAAACCCTCACTAAGAGAGGTGCATCGGGCAACCTGCTCATCCAAGGATCAACACATAACGGCCAACGCTTGCATAACGCACGACGTTGCGTTGCGTGCGTCAGGGGTGGGTGTCGCGCATCAAGGGGGGTGTCGGTCACCTGTGTTATCGAGCAACGCCCATCTCGCCCAAGCGTTATCGGCCGGCACACAAGGGCATGTGATGCCCGACACACTCCACTCGACGACGCCCAATACAAGGGCTAATGACCTGGTCAAGCACCATAACGCAACGTCCAAGAGAGAGAAAGACTAATCCCACACGTCGTTCACCCCTGATCCGGGCCTAATGGCCAACACTAAATAACAAGGAGGGTGTGACGCCCGTCACAAGAGCAAGGGGTGTCGCCTGACACCACCACATCTCGCCCAACACAGGCCTGTCAGCCAACACAAGAGCAAATGTGTTGCCCAACACACTAAGCCAAGGGATATCATCCAACAAGGTCATCTTCCTCCTTAAACACAAGGTACACAAAACCCTAGAGGGTCAAGGATCGGCCAAACATGAAGCTAGGCAATAAACTAAACTACTATCATGTAAACAAGATCATAGCAAGAGATAATGTAGCTAGGGTTAGAAGTTATGCAACCCGCCTTAAAGCAAGCTCCAAGCTCCGAGAAAGGAAGAAGAAGCTCCAAGGGATGTCGACCACCACTTGCTCCTTCAAGGGGGGGGGGTATCGGCCACCACATCAAGGAAAGAGGGTTGTGTCATGCAACCAAGGTAGAGGAGGAAACTAAAGGACCAAAGGGACTCAAATCAAGGAAAGAAACCACTTATATAGAAAAGAAGGGAGGAGAAAACTACGTTGGTCCAAGCAAGGTGTCGGCCACCCAAAGGACACTTGTCCTAGAGCTCAAGCCACCACACTAGCAAGCCTTATACACTTGTCCAAGGTCTTTGCCACATGCATGCATCAAGCTCCAAGTGTCCACTAGTTGTGACACAAAAACGGGGTCAAAGATGGGTCAAACACCATGGGCAACACAACTCACAAGGTGGCAAACTTGCCCACAAAACCCTAGACTTGGGTTATATGCAAGCAACACCTCCAACTCTCAACAAGGCACAAATAAACCCCTAATCACCACTAAAGGTGATTAGCAAGCACCAAAGCATCAAGGTTAAGCAAAAAAAATAGGGTAAACCCTAAACGAAGGTCAGGGTCCTTACAAGCTAACCCCCTTCAAGGGATTTTGTCCCCGAAATCCGAAGAGAAAAGCGAGGTATACTTCCTCCTCATCTCTTCCTCAAGCTCCCACGTGGCTTCCTCAACGCCACGATGATGCCAAAGAACCTTCACAAGAACCAGGTCCTTCCTCTTCAGCTTCTTAACCCTTCTATCAAGGATTGTCACAGGACCTTCCTTATAGGTCACATCTCCATCAAGCTCAACCTCTACTGGCTGTATCACTGTTCCCGAATCTGGATGACTTTTCTTCAGCATACTGACATGGAACACTGGATGCAACTTGTGCAACTCTGGAGGCAACTCTAACTCGTAAGCTACTTTGCCAACACGTGCTAGGACTGAGTAAGGCCCCATATACCTGGGTGCAAGCTTACCCTTCCGTCCAAACCTCAGCACACCTTTCCATGGTGAGACTTTGAGATACACTTTGTCTCCTACTTGGAACTCCAAAGGTCGTCGATGATTGTCTGCATAAGACTTTTGCCTGTCCTGTGCCACTTTCAACTGTTGTTGTATCACCTTGATCTTTTCTGTTGTCTGTTGTACCAACTCAGGACCCAAAAGCTGATACTCCCCAGACTCATGCCAACACAGAGGAGATCTGCACTTCCTTCCATACAAAGCCTCATAAGGAGCTATGTTAATGCTCCGCTAATAACTATTGTTGTAGGCAAACTCTATCAAACTAAGATGTACATCCCAGTTGCTTAGAAACTGCAAAACACAAGCTCGAAGGAGATCCTCTAAAGTCTGAATAGTCCTCTCAGACTGTCCATCGGTCTGCGGGTGAAAGGCGGTACTGAACCTCAACTGCGTTCCCAACGCTTTGTGCAACTGTTCCAAAAAACGACTCGTAAACTGAGGACCTCTGTCAGAAACTATCGTTGCTGGCACACCATGCAAACGTACTATCTCATCCACATATACTCTAGCGAGTTTCTCAAATGTATACGTCATCTTTACCGGTAGGAAATGGGCAGACTTCGTCAATCTGTCCACTATCACCCAAATGGAATCATGATTTCTAGTTGTCCGGGGTAGACCGACTACGAAATCCATGGTTATATGATCCCATTTCCACTGTGGTATTGGCAAAGGTTGCAACGTACCTACCGGTTTCTGATGCTCAGCCTTTACTTGCTGACATACCGCACATCTTGCCACGAACTCAGCTACATCTTTCTTCAAGCCGAGCCACTAATACAAGTCCTTCAGACTATGATTCATCTTGGTGACACCTGGACGCATAGCGTACATCGACGTGTGTGCTTCCTCAAGCACCAACTTCCTCAAATCATCGACATCTGGAACCACCATCCTATCACGATAGCAAACTAGCCCATCCTCGGACTCATGGAACCCTTCACGCTTTTCACTACCGATATCTGATCTGATCAACTGTACCGCATCATCTTTCTGCTGTGCATCTTTGATCTGCTGTCTCAGCATAGGTTTGACTTGCATCTGTGCTACAAGACCAGACAACAAAGAAACTTCTATATGTACATTCATCTGCTGCAGAGAAACAAACATATCTCGCCTATGGCATACCAGAGAACTCAACCGTGCCTTCTTTGAAGAAAGAGAAGAAGACTTTCTGCTAAGTGCATCAGCTACCACATTCGCTTTACCAGGATGATACTCGATAGTGCAATCGTAGTCATTGATCAACTCCATCCATCGACTGTTCAACTCGTGCTGCGAAAAGATGTACTTCAGATTCTTATGATCTATAAAGATCTGACACACTTCCCCATAAAGATAGTGTCTCTAAATCTTTAACGCATGAACCACCGCTGCCAATTCCAAATCATGAGTTAGATAACTCTCCTCATGTTTCTTAAGCTGTCGCGAGGCAAAATAAACCACATGATCTTCCTGCATCAGCACACAACCTAAACCTTTCTTGGAAGCATCACAGAAAACAACATAGCCTTTTCCAGGCTCTGGCAGGATTAACACTGGAGCACTGGTCAGCTTCTCCTTTAAACTCTGGAAAGCTTGCTGACATCGATCATCCCAAACAAAAGGTACACCCTTTCTGGTCAACTTTGTCAACGGAAACACAATCACACTGAAGTCCTTGATAAACCTCCGGTAGTATCCTGCTAAACCAAGGAAACTACAAACTTCTGTCGGCGTCTTTGGTTGCTCCCAATCCGCAACAGATTCCACCTTCTTCGGATCTACTTTGACTCCTTCAGTAGATATCACATGACCCAAGAAAGTCACTTCTTCCAAACAGAACTCACACTTACTGAACTTGGCATACAACTGATGTTGGCGAAGGAGAGTCAATGCTCGTCGAAGATGTTGCTCATGCTCTAGCCTGTTCCGACTATAGATCAAGATGTCATCTATGAAGACTACGACAAACTGATCTAAGAATGGACGGAACACTCTGTTCATCAGGTCCATGAAAGCAGTAGGTGCATTGGTTAGCCCAAACGGCATAACCACAAACTCGTAGTGACCATACCTCATCCTGAAAGCTGACTTTGGTATGTCATCCGCCTTAATCCTCAACTGATGATATCCGGACCGTAGATTGATCTTTGAAAACACTGTAGCACCACGCAACTGATCGAACAGATCATCTATCCTCGGCAATGGGTACTTATTCTTGATCGTGACTTTGTTCAACTGCCGGTAATCTATACATAGCCGCATCGATCCATTCTTTTTCTTAACAAACAACACTGGAGCACCCTAAGGCGACGTACTTGGTCGGATGAAACCTTTCTCCAACAACTCTTGCAACTGCTTCTTCAGCTCTTCCATCTCTATTGGAGCTATCCAATACGGTGTCTGTGCAACTGGCTGCGTCCCTGGGACCAGATTGATCTCAAAATCAATCTCTCGGGGTGGAGGAACACCAGGAAACTCATCAGGAAACACATATGCAAACTCTCGGACAACTGACACCTCCTCAAGACTAGGACCTTTTGCCTTGGTAACCACAATGGTGTCCACCACGTGAGCTAAGAACGCCTCACATCCTTGCCGTAGCAACTTCTCAGCCACCATAGCTGATACTAAGCACGTCGGAAGAATCTTCCTATCTCCCTGGAAGATCCACTTCTCTCCAGCATCATCAAACACAACCTGCTTCGAACCGCAGTCCAAAATGACCTTATACTTCTCTAAGGTATCCATCCGAAGGATGACATCGAAACTGTGCATATCAAGTGGTATACGATCCACTTGTATACAGCGTCCCGAGAAAGACAAAACACAAGATGGACACTCCTCTAGAAGCAATGAGGAATCATCAAGAGAGGTTTCTAACAACAAGCTATCTTTCTTACAACTAACAGGTAAACGACAATTTTCAAGCATACTATAGGCGATAAAAGAGTGTGTAGCACACGGGTAAACCAGAACAAATATAAAGCAAGAAGAAGACATATCAGAATGAAATAACTCCATCTGACCTATCACCACTCGCGGGTTGACTATCGCCTCCGGCTGATTCATAGCATAGAATCGAGCTGTTGCTTGCTGTCCACATCCTCTGCTTCCTTGAGCAGACGATCCAGCTTGAGACGCTTGACCGCGTCCTCGACCTCTGTTACCACCAGGCTGCTATCCATCTGATCCCTGTTGATTCTGTCTCAACTGCTGCGTCACTTCAACATCTTTATTCGGGCAATGCAACTTGAGATGCCCGGTCTGTCCACAAAGATAGCATGCCCTATCTTCAAACCTTGGCCTAGATGGCCCTGTCACTGCTACTAAAGCGGTACTATGTGCTTTAGACGACGAAGAACAATAACTTCTTCCCTTACTTGGAGACCACTATGAAAGTACACCAGAACCTCTCATCACTGAAGGTGGTGAAAACCTGGGCTTCTTGAAGCCACCAAACCTCTGTCCATGGAACTGAGCAGTCCTTTTGTGAGACACAGACTCTCTTTTCTCCCTTACTGATCGTTCAATCCTCCGGACAGATTCTACAAACATAGCAAACCGCTCTCGATTCTCCAACGCAGACACAAGTGTTGTCAGCTCAGAACTCAAACCTTTCTCGAAACGTCTGATTCACTCCTCATCTGTTGCTGCCATATGAGGACAAAACCTCAACAGATCCATGAACTTGGCCTCATACTCGGTGATGTTCATCGTTCCTTGTCACAACCGCTCAAACTGACTGATCTTCTCATCCAGATACATCTTTGGAAAGTATATGGTGATGAACTCGTGCCGGAAAACTTCCCAACAGATCACTTCACCAGGCCGCTTCTCCTCCTCGATGGTCCACCAGTGACCAACACTACCCTTCAGAAGGTAGACAGCGTGCTTTACCTTGTCTGCTTCGGGGATGTTGAGGATTCGAAAAGCCTTCTCAAGACTTGTCAGCCACAGATCTGCATCCGCTGGATCAGCCGTTCCAGCATAATCCGAAGCTCCGACTCGACGAAGCCGCTCAAAGGTCTTCCCAATACCCGATGCTTCTCCATGGGGAACTTGTGCTCGCAGAGGGGGCACTGGTAATCACTCAACCATGAGATTCATCGTAGCCATCAACTGCCCCATAAGCTGTTGATAGGTAGGGTGTTCAAGAATGGCTGAGTCAGGTTGGGGGACCTCAGGCACCCGATCTCCATGTGCCTATCCTTCAGCTGAAGCAGCATCACTAAACTCAACTGAGTGTTCTTCATGGTTTCCAGACATCTTGAATTTTCTTCCGCTAAGGGCAGAAGATGGTTGTAAGAAAATCTGGACAACACACAAGAACAGACGACCTAGTCCTAAATCCCTATAGACTCAGTGAACCTAAGGCTCTGATACCAAAACCTGTGGCAACACATCCCACTATCACACAGACAACGAGGTGTTACGCGAAAACGTGCGGAAATCACCATAACCACAGATTACCAAAATACGGGTTAATTAAAACTGATTGCGGAAAACTGATAAACTATGCGACTATTACATATGAGTCCACATCCTATAAGGAAACGTGTTATATAAACATATATGAGCCTTGATATGCGTCTACAGCTTAGAACAACAGCTGTCTTGCCATCACATGAGTTCATCACCTGTTCATACATACATAAAGGCCCACATCCGGCCAATAGCAGGATATACAAAACATCAACGATCATACATCGTGAAACAATGTCAAAACACCACCAAGGACCTGAGAGTACAGGGATGACTCTAGACTCTACTACCAAAACACCAAAACAGCAGCATGTCCATCTCTTGCCTTCTATTGCTCTTCTTGCTGCTCGGACGCGACCCCGCGACCACCACCACGTCTAGCTCGAACACCTGAAAACCAGTGGAGTGAGACAATTGAACATTGTCCCAGCGAGAAACATAACTCCCTGACGTAACTACAGGACCTCAGAAAGATAAGCTATAACAGCAGGTAACTGATAACAGATGTAACAAGAGCAGTTTGTGTAAGGCAAAGCTATTCTTACCGACAGGCTTACCAGTTGTACAAAAGGCATATAACCAATACTTCTTTATGGAACATGCTTAACAAGATATACTATATGCATTGCCACATAACATGAGGAATATAGAAGTAACTGCAAGATATCACATATTAACTACACAAACAAGGCCTCAACCAATGTTCTGTGTTTTTCCTTAAGCAGTAAATACTATACGACTGAATTACGTATTTTATTATGCCCTGAAGAAGTGAACCGTACCGTTCAAATCCAACTTTCGGCTGCGAGGCCCATAGCCGGTGCCATACAAGGTTAATGGAAGAGCCAGACTCCACAACCTTCCCCCTCGTAGTCAGTGTACAAGAACAACACAAGCAGGACCGCAGTCTCATGCTTAAGTGGCCTCAACCACAGGGTCAGCTCCTCAGGCTACCCTTCCTCTAGCCCGCCTCGGTACAGGTCACGTCGCTAGTATATCTGAGCCACGGGCCTGATCACTGCACTCTAAACCATGAACACATTCATTCTCTTCATATCACATATTCGGAGCCATGGGCATGTTCACCATGCTCATCATATAACTGAGTCTACAACCGAAGTTGCACTCTTACCTCCTTACTTTAGGCTAGGAGAAACCTCGCATATTCAACAATATGCGCTCCGGGTTAACCCGTAGGAGAACCCGTTTCACCATCACCAGCTCCTGACGATGATGGATCTATGGCCAGGGCTACTACATGATATATTCTACTGTAATTATTTAGTATCTTTTAGATGGATTGCAGGATTCAACCAAGTTGTATAACATGCAAAACTATAAAAAGAAAGAAACAACATAAAACTCAACATTATGCTTTTATTGTAATCACATCAACCTGATCCATTTCAAGGATCCAACATCACATGTTATCACTTGGCCTCTTGCCAACCATCCAGATCCATCTCATGGATCATCACATACCATGGGAATACAATCCCTCATCATGTATTGCCACTGCCTCTCAAGGCTTACATCATCATCATGGGACAACACATCATATATGTAATCTCATCAACCAGAGTAATTATCAAAGTAATGTAACTCATCACGTATCTCTCATAGCCTTTTCATGGCTAACATCACCTGCATGGTCAGGGTATACAATAATCATAGTTTCAACATGAGGACTATGCTTACTATCATGAGATGACATTCAAGATGCTATACTTATCAGTTATACATCATCTGGTGATCATGTGCATAAGACACATCATTAGGCAACTATATCTATGCTTATCCTCATCTCAGTATTATACAAATAATCAAGATGATTACTTCATGCATATAGTCATGTTGGATATACAGGACAAGCGTTATCATTATCACTACCATTGCCATTCTTAGCATTAACAAATAATCACCAGGCTAAGATAAATGATCAAGCTTATGATAACATGCATCATCATCACTATAAGGAGTCACCATCATTAAGCAAGGACATATACTACTAGGCTATTTTCATGATACAAGGATCCCTCATAAAAGATACAAAAACCCTCACTAACATAGGTGCATCGGGCAATCTGCCCTCACCCAAGGATCAACACATAACGGCCAACGCTTGCATAACGCACGACGCTGCATTGCGTGCGTCAGGGGTGGGTGTCGCGCGTCAAGGGGGGTGTCGGTCACCTGTGTTATCGGGCAACGCCCGTCTCGCCCAAGCATTATCGGCCGGCACACAAGGGCATGTGACGCCCGACACACTCCACTCGATGACGCCCGATACAAGGGCTAACGACCTGGTCAAGCACCATAATGCAACGTCTAAGAGAGAGAAAGACTAATCCCACACGTCGTTCACCCCTGATCTGGGCCTAACGACCAACACAAAACAAGGAGGAGGGCGTGACGCCCGTCACAAGAGCAAGGGGCGTCGCCCGACACCACCACATCTCGCCCAACACAGGCCTGTCGGCCAACACAAGAGCAAACGTGTTGCCCAACACACTAAGCCAAGGGATATCGTCCAACAAGGTCATCTTCCTCCTTAAACACAAGGTACACAAAACCCTAGAGGGTCAAGGATCGGCCAAACATGAAGCTAGGCAAGAAACTAAACTACTAACATGTAAACAAGATCATAGCAAGAGATAATGTAGCTAGGGTTAGAAGTTATGCAACCCGCCTTAAAGCAAGCTCCAAGCTCCGAGCAAGGAAGAAGAAGCTCCAAGGGATGTCGGACACCACTTGCTCTTTCAAGGGGGGGTATCGACCACCACAACAAGGAAAGAGGGTTGTGTCATGCAACCAAGGTAGAGGAGGAAACTAAAGGACCAAATGGACTCAAAGCAAGGAAAGGAACCACTTATATAGAAAGGAAGGGAGGAGAAAACTAGGTTGGTCCAAGCAAGGTGTCGGCCACCCAAAGGACACTTGTCCTAGAGCTCAAGCCACCACACTAGCAAGCCTTATACACTTGTCCAAGGTCTTTGCCACATGCATGCATCAAGCTCCAAGGGTCCACTAGTTGTGACACAAACGGGGTCAAAGCTGGGTCAAACACCATGGGCGACACAACTCACAAGGTGGCAAACTTGCCCACAAAACCCTAGACTTGGGTTATATGCAAGCAGCACCTCCAACTCTCAACAAGGCACAACTAAACCCCTAATCACCACTAAAGGTGATTAGCAAGCACCAAAGCATCAAGGTTAAGCAAAACAAATAGGGTAAACCCTAAACGAAGGTCAGGGTCCATACATTTTCAAGATGAGTCTTCCACAAGGAAAGGTCCTACAAATAATAATCTACAACATAGAAGAATATGTCACAGCCCAAGTGGGGGAGTATGGGTTAGACAAATGTCTAAGTATGGAAAAATAGAGATAAGAAATAAGACACTATTAACATGAATATATTCTTAATATATTACTCAAGTATCAAAAGTTCAGACCAATATTACAGACCATCTACTAGTTTGATAGATAAGGAATGTGTATGTATGTATATTCATAAAGAATTTATCAGATGACAACTTTATCAAAATGTTAGACCGATATAGTGGAGCATAATCAGAATTATTGGTATTTCTCAAATAAAGACAATAAAAAGAGAGACCTTATTCCATAAATGAGTTTAACTACAACTCTCAGAGAAGGTGTCAATTCATCTTGGGCCACTGGCCACCAAAAAAACTTTCTTAGCCAAGACTTTAGTCCATTAGGGTTACCAAACCACCTCTAAGTACCCTAGCACACCCCTAGGCACTCGTGCATACCACATGCTATATATAATGAATCAGATTAGCACATACATCCACTAGTTGCCTTTCTAAGACCAGAAAAGGGTGCTCCTTACACAAAATGCCACTTGGAGAATCATTAGTTAACAAGCTTAATCTTTTCAGGAGATTATTCCCCATCACCAACATGATCATGCCTAATGATGCGATGATTTTGAGTCGCATTTATAGACCTTTTTCATATGTGTTTTGTGCCTTAATTACTCATTTTCATGGATATTATTGCATAATTCACTTTATTTGGTCTTTGCCATCATTTTATATCAAATCCCCTTTATTTCATTATTTTAAGCATTATTGATCATCTTATCATAAATCGTGTGGATTTATTTGGTCTTGTTGTACAATTTCAGGAAAAACAAGTATCTACATCCGTCGATACCATCGACGGATGTCGATACCATCGACCAAGCCACAGGTTGTCAGCCGAGAAGAGCAATACAGAGTCGATACCATCGACACCCAAGTCGATGGCATCGAGATGTCTCCAGGCTGCTGGCAAGGATGAAGTCGATACCATCGACGCAAGTCGATGCCATCGACACAAGGAGAGCTACAGCGTCGCTAAACGACAACAACCGACGCTAAAGGAGTCGATACCATCGACACCCAAGTCGATGGTATCGAGATCACCACATGCGCTCAGAATAAAAGAAAGGAAAGCTGCCGCTAATCCGCCGGGTCGATACCATCGACCCGCGTCGATGGTATCGACGCCGGCAGATATGCGTTGGATGTGTTTTGATTCCGATCGGACGGCTGTTGTTATTTGACGACCTAATTAGGGACTTATACCTAATGACGGCCGCCCAGAAGGAGGAGGATCTCATTTTTTTAGATTGCACGAGTGCCGAGGAGGAGAGAGAGGAGAACGGAGGCCGAGAAGCTCATCCCGGGTGATTCGGACGCTGCCGAAGACAATTTCCACCACCGACAGGCGGGGAAAGCTTGTGTTTTACGCCAAGGATCCACCGGTTCTTCTCCGTTCAGGGGTTTTCCCATCTATTTCACGTTTTTCTTATGAATTCCCCAATTTCTACCATGTATTTGTGTAAGATGAACATGAGAGGCTAAAACCCTCAATCTTTAGGACCGGGAGTAGCCCAGGGATACATTGTATGATGATTTTATATTGATAATTCATATTTTTCTCTCATATCCGTGGTATAAATTCGTTTTCTCTATTGCTATTGTTATGCTTGATCACCATAATAATAAATTAATGCCCTTAATCACTTCGACAGAAGGATTAACGGTTGAAAAGAAACGAATTCTACATTAATTAATAAAACCCTTGACAAAGGAGTTGTAAAATTAATGGTGGGAACTGAGGGACCGATCTTAATGCGCTTAGTTTAGGGGAATGATTACTATGACGATGGAATCAACCTAAATCTAAGTAGTGGATTACACCACGACAGTGGGTAATTCTCAATTCAGGCCACTACCCGGATAGAGAGAGAAGTGTGAGGAATTATATGAAATCTAATACAATGTTGACCTGCGGTGAAACCGCCATCCTAAAGATATCCCTTTTAATTGATTAAATTAACCTTTAATCGATTGTTTTCTTTGTTTGATTTTTATTTTCTTTTGATTTGAACAACAAAACCCTACTTTGTTAATCGGTCTAGCTGATTGCGATTAGTTAGTAGAAGTCTCCAATAATTCACGTATCCCTGAGTTCGACTCGGGCCTCACAAGGCCTATATTACTCGACGCGTATACTTGCGTTTAAGCGCGTAGTAATATACACATCAAGTTTTTGGCGCCGTTGCCGGGGATACGGCGAATTATTGGCACTTTGAGTGCTAAGAGCGGCCATTCTAGGCCACATTTTATTTTATTTTATTTTACTTTAAAACAATTTCAAAAATTCCTTTATTTCTCTATAATTGTGTTGTCTCGTTCAAAGCATTGTACTGAACCCCTATTTCCATATTTCAGGTACTTTGCATGGTGCACACACGTAGTCGAGACTACGTGAATCGCACACCTGAGGTTCCATCTGCGGGACCAGAGGACGAGGGCTACTACGAGGAGGAACACCATAGTGATACAAATTTTGAATCTGAGCAGGAACAAGAAGAAGTAATGGCTGAAGCACAGACAATATGGGAGAAGATCAAGGCGTCTTCTTCCTCTGCATCAAAAGGGCCTATAAAGAAACAGGGGCTAAACATACCTACATACAAGATCGACCCAGCACTGATTAACTTGGTCAAATCCAATGCATTTCACGGACTGAAAAATGAAGATCCAGTGGCACACATTAGTCAGTTTGTTGAAAATTGCGATATGGTGAAGATTGATCGATTTCCACAGGATGTGCTTTACCTCAAGTTATTCCCCAGTTCCTTGGCGGGAGTAGCAAGAGAGTGGCTCCACAACCTCGACGACGAGTTTGTAGAATCATGGGATCACATGGTGGAGGTTTTCTTCGAGAGGTTCTTTCCTCCTGAGAAGACCAATGATATGATCCGGAAGATCCATAATTTCACCCAACAGGCGGGTGAAACCTATTCTGAGACTTGGGAGCGATTTCAAGTCATGTTGAGGAGATGTCCACATCATGGATTGGACAAGGAAACCCAAGTGAAGATCTTCTACTTTGCTCTCTCCGAGCATGATAGAAGCAATTTGGACTCGGCCGGTTCAGGATTTTTCTTGAACAACACTGATACAAGATGCTGGGAGATATTAAAGAACATGGCTAGGAAACAGTCATGGGGCGACAGAGGTGCAGTAGAACATGTCAAGGCTGCCGGCGAATCCAGAATAGTAAGGGAGCTGAATGATAAGTTAGATCTTCTAGCCAAGAAGGTGTTAACTAAGGAGGAGACATCTAAGGATGAGGAAGCCCAAGTAAAGTTTATGCAACAATAGGGCTATAGAAACAATGACTATTCATGGAGAAAGGATAAAAAGTTTTCTTGGAAGGATCTGAATAACTTTCTACAAGATCCGGATGCAAAGCCACAACCGAGAGCTGAAGATAAAAATACTGAATTGCTAAGCCAAATGGTCCAGCAAAATCAAGAGATGATGGCCATGTTTGGAAAACAACTGCAATCTCAAGGTGATATTCTAACCAAATTTGGGCAGACGCTGCAAAGCCATGGAGCGCAAATGCGGGCATTGGAGACCACCGTGGCACAGATTTCAAGTGAGGTGGCGGCTATCAAGCACGCCAATCAACAGAAACTAGCCGAGAACGCGAATGTGGTTCAAGCGCACCATCAGGTCAAATACATTTCTATGGTGAGTAATGAAGAAGAATCTCAGGTGCAAGAAGTTGCAGAGGAAAGGAGAATGACGTTCAATGTGAATGCAACACCGGAAATACCATTTCCACGCACGTACTATGGACTGCCGGGTGGAAACCCTTTCTTCAGAAAATCTGATAGAGTTGTGAATACTGTATCTCCACCTGGGCAAAAAGAAGAAGTGCAAGTTTGTGCACATGCGGAGACAAAGAAGGTGGAAGAGGAACCACAACAAGCTGCTACTAATGAGGATGACTTGCAAAAGCACACGTCCGAGATAGTGAGTGAAGCAAGCTTAGGGGAGGTACCTCCGAAAGACTCATATGTGCCTCCTCACAAGCATGTCAATGCGGCAGATGTGTCAAATCGGGACAATCCAAAGCCGAAGAAGGAGCACCGACACTATAGGAAGTTCTTGGAAGTATTCCGCAAGCTGCATATCAACATTCCGCTGGTGGAGATGATTGAGAAAGTGCCCGCCTACGGGAGGTTCATTAAAGAGATCATCAACAAGAAGAGGCGGATAAATGATGATGAAATTTATTGGTTGAATGAGACGGTGAGCTCGATGATTCATGGGAGTTCACCAAGGAAGAGAAAGGACCCAGGAGGTTTTTACATTCCGTGTTCAATAGGTGGTCAACATGTTTCTAGAGCGCAATGTGATTCTGGCGCTAGTATCAATCTCATGCCTTTGGCTACTTTTCAGAAGCTAGGGTTAAAAGAGATCAAGAAGTTGGCTGCGACAATTGAATTGGCAGATGGGTCGACAGTGAGACCCTATGGAGTATGTGAAGATGTGCTAGTTAAGGTTGACAAATTCGTATTCCCGGTGGACTTTGTCGTCATGGACATGCCACCACTCCAAAGCTGTGAAATTCTCTTAGGAAGACCGTTTCAAGCAACGGCGGATGTTGTGACTGCCTTAGGCAGAGGGACTTTGTCCTTGGGTATTGGAGGAGATCGTGTTGAATTCAAATTACCGAATGATCCTCTAAGTGCAGTTCCCAAGGTGAAAAGTTTATGATTGTCACACCGTCTAGCCTAAGACATTAAAGAAGGGCGCTTGTTGGCAGGCAACCCAACCATTGGTACATTAGGATAGTTTAATGTTAGGTGTAGTTTGCTTTTATTTTGTTTACTTTTTAGTTTAAAAATGATACCTTGATCCGTTTGTTAAATGTGCAGGAACAGGCAGGGTCGATACCATCGACACATCAGTCGATGGTATCGACATGGGTTCAGGTTGACACCAGCAGAAATCACACTGCGTCGATACCATCGACGGCCGAGTCGATGGCATCGACATGGTCACAGGCAGGTCGCAATAAAAGTGTCGATGGTATCGACAACCCAGTCGATACCATCGAGATCTCTGGAGATTTTCAGACGAATTTTGCTCAGTCAACTCGATACCATCGACGGCCTCGTCGATGGTATCGACATCATCACAGGTTGAATGCAATAAACGGAGGTGTCGCAATAAAAGCAAGTCGATACCATCGACACCCGTCGATGGCATCGACGGACATGTCACCGATCCGCATGAAGACATCGACGACGATCGCAACAACCAACGTCAGCCGTCGATACCAGCGACAGATGCGGCTACCTGCGAGCCATGTCGATACCATCGACCCGCGTCGATGGTATCGACGGGTCAACAGGGGCGCCGATCAAGTCTATTTAAGGGGACTTGCAACGTCATATGACATCACACCCTCAGAGCAAGTATCTCCTATTGCGCCGAGCACTCCCCCGAGCCCTCTACACCTGCGGAGAAGCGTCATCGAGCGAAGATATTCACCGAGCTCTTTTCTCCCAATCTCATTCTTCTCGCAAGCATGGTGCATACGGGCGGAGCATCTTCATCGAGCGCACACCCCAGGGAGATCGAGGAGTTTGTTCCTCCTCCGACCGCTTCCATCTCTCGTCCACGCCTCATTCATGCCAACATGGATGCAAGAAAGGTATACGAGGAAATAATGAAGCGGAAGTTCGAGGCCACCCGGTATGTGGACCGGGGAATGATCAGGGACCTGGGATTCAAGGCCAACTTGGCCTATGTGTTGGCCGGGCAAGCGAGGCACACCGGTCGCATATATGAGATGGACTGTCATGCGGATGGGCAGCCGTTCTTTGGCGAATGGCCCACATACAAGGAACTGGTGGCCGAGTTCATGGCGTCTCTTGATATCTGCGTCGTACCAAATGACGTGGTGCCATCGGACCAGACGTGGATCCAGGGAAGGGTGTCCTTCCGACTCTTCAACAATAATTACAACATCACGTTGAAGCAGTTCAACGCCATCTTTAACTGGAACCACAGCCGCCACGATCATCGACGCCCCGACGCCCGCACCGACTACGACAAAATCTTCTCCGAGCTAGTTACAGTGCCGACAGGGAAGACCGTGAGCTACCACAATGCCGCGGTAGCTGATTTTGAGCACCCGTTCGTCCGGGTATTGCATAGGATGCTTAGCTTGACTTTCTTCGGGCGGAGCGATCTTGCTTTGAGCAAGTTTCAGGAGAGTGACTTGTTCTTTCTGTACGCCCTCCTGAAACGTCAAGAGTCCAACTGGGGAGCATTCTGGTTACAACGCGTCATGGCGGTGAAGCGGAGCACAAGGAAGGCTCCAATACACTTTGGTGGTCTTGTCACCAAGTTGGCGCTTTACTTGGGGCTGAACTTTCAGTCCATGACTCCGATTTCTATGCGGAGTAAGGTGAACGTGCAACACTTGCACCGTTCAAACCTCATTCTTATCCGGGACGGGTTGGCGTACACTCATTGCCACGTCAACCAAGCTTACCAGGAGGCATCCCTGCCGGACGACGTCTTCCACATCGAGGGCAAGCAGCATTTCCGATGGCCCATCATAGCCATCGAGTCCTCGGAAGAAGAAGGCGGAGGTGACGACCAAGAAGGCGAGGAGGAGGAAGACGAGGAGGCTTTCACACCTCTTCGAGCATGCGTGGCACCACGGAAGCATCCTAGGATGCATCCGGGTGCATCTTCATCATCTCAGCCCCCGCCGCCATCACCACAGCAAGAACAGCTAGCTGCGGATCCCTACTCCATGCAAGGGATGTATACCATGCTGCAGGACATCCAGCAGACGCAGCACCAGCATATGACTTTGTATACCGGCATCCATGAGACAACGGGCTGGTTGCTTGATAATCAAAGGGCTATGTTTGAGAACGAGCGGCTCATCCTCGCCAACCAAGAACAAATGCACAACCGGTTGCAGCGGATAGAGACGCAGCAGGAGCCCTTCTTCGACCACTACTGGAGTCGAGACTACTTTGGAGGTTATCCACAGCCTCCGCCGAGGACCCACTATGATCCAAGCTTCCAGGGGGAGTACCCGTCTTGGGATCCTACGGCACCACATTACCCACCACCGCCTCCGCAAGATTGATCAGGGTATCACTGTTCCACCCTTAAGTTGGTTTTTAACTATGAGGCCATAGTCGGATTCAAGCTTAGGGGGGTGGCTGGAACAGCTCTATCTTTTATCTTTTCTTTAGTTGTTTTAGTTTCTGCTTTGTTATTTGTTTTTGCAATTTTAAGTTTTTATTTAGGATCCACATCTATCTAGTGTAATTGTGGATGTCGTAAAAATTGTCATCTTGCTGTTTTCATGGGGAAATTAAGGGAATTGAAAAAATTTTCTGTGTCATTTGGATAGCTTTACTTGGTTGTCCTTGGGGGACTTATTCTATGAAAATGATTGATTATGTCAACTTTGAAGCAATATGTCATACCCACACCCGCATTGACTCATGCAAAGTGGATAGGAACGGTTGTTTGAGCCTACCTAATCAAATGGTAATGAGACCTTAATCAGATGTAAGAGAAAGAACCCTTTAAACTACTACACATGTCAATAAGGAGGGACACATAATTTTCTTTTAAGGTTCAGTCACTTAATCTTGTGATCATTCCACCCCATTTCCTATAATCCACCCAAGAATTGGAAGTAAAGTGCAGTTTCAATGTCTTTTGCGTGCATGGCATGTAGATAGGTTTGCATTATTATTTTCATGTTTTTGCATAGATTAATGAAAAAAAATATATAGTGAAACATGCACATTACCCTTAGGTGCATGTCATGTAGTTGCACTCACAATTTCATGATTTTCATGCATAAGCACACCATGTATCTCAGTTTTCCTAAATAGGTGATCTAATTTGTTCCATACCCTCGAAATAAAGCAAAGATCTCCAATTGGAAAGAAAATGGCCTTATACATGTATCTCTAAGCAATTATAGATATATGGGCAAAGAAAAAAAAACAGAAGAAAAAAAAATTCTGGAAAAAAAAAGAAAAAGGAGATTTGGAAAGAAAAGGAATAAGAGGGAGAAAGGAATGATATCACTTGTATAAAAAAGGGGAATTGAGTACATGATGTGGCTTGAGTAGATTTCTATCTCATTGTGAGGTAGAAGGTTAGGGCATGCATCATTCCACTCACTTTTAGGCAGTAGGGCATTCTTAATGTGCATTTGCATCATGTAGGGCATTTTGTTATATGCATTTTGAAACTGTGTAATACTTCCAAATTCTCCCATGAACCACCCAGTCCATCCACCCGTTGCTCGGATTGGTAGGCCACCGTGATTTTCTCCTCACTCATGTTTATCAGGAGAACTGCTTCCATGTAGATGGTAGTTAGGGCGAGCAACGTAGAGTAGGTGATCACAAGATGCACCATGGCTGAATCGGCGAACTTTATTATGATAATTGCCTTATGTGATAGTGTTCATCAGTTTGAAGGATAATTTCTTTTATTGATGGTTATTGTCGCCTATAGGGTAATTACTGTTCTGTGATTAGGGTAGGCCGGTTTGAGAACGTCCAGTGTGAGTCATTTGTGAGGTGGGTTGGTGTTTTGATTGTTAGTTGACATTCGCAATTCTATTCTAAGGATTAGTTGCTCGAGGGCGAGCAATGTTTAAGCTTAGGGGAGTTTGATGCGATGATTTTGAGTCGCATTTATAGACCTTTTTCATATGTGTTTTGTGCCTTAATTACTCATTTTCATGGATATTATTGCATAATTCACTTTATTTGGTCTTTGCCATCATTTTATATCAAATCCCCTTTATTTCATTATTTTAAGCATTATTGATCATCTTATCATAAATCGTGTGGATTTATTTGGTCTTGTTGTACAATTTCAGGAAAAACAAGTATCTACATCCGTCGATACCATCGACGGATGTCGATACCATCGACCAAGCCACAGGTTGTCAGCCGAGAAGAGCAATACAGAGTCGATACCATCGACACCCAAGTCGATGGCATCGAGATGTCTCCAGGCTGCTGGCAAGGATGAAGTCGATACCATCGACGCAAGTCGATGCCATCGACACAAGGAGAGCTACATCGTCGCTAAACGACAACAACCGATGCTAAAGGAGTCGATACCATCGACACCCAAGTCGATGGTATCGAGATCACCACATGCGCTCAGAATAAAAGAAAGGAAAGCTGCCGCTAATCCGCCGGGTCGATACCATCGACCCGCGTCGATGGTATCGACGCCGGCAGATATGCGTTGGATGTGTTTTGATTCCGATCGGACGGCTGTTGTTATTTGACGACCTAATTAGGGACTTATACCTAATGACGGCCGCCCAGAAGGAGGAGGATCTCATTTTTTTAGATTGCACGAGTGCCGAGGAGGAGAGAGAGGAGAACGGAGGCCGAGAAGCTCATCCCGGGTGATTCGGACGCTGCCGAAGACAATTTCCACCACCGACAGGCGGGGAAAGCTTGTGTTTTACGCCAAGGATCCACCGGTTCTTCTCCGTTCAGGGGTTTTCCCATCTATTTCACATTTTTCTTATGAATTCCCCAATTTCTACCATGTATTTGTGTAAGATGAACATGAGAGGCTAAAACCCTCAATCTTTAGGACCGGGAGTAGCCCGGGGATACATTGTATGATGATTTTATATTGATAATTCATATTTTTCTCTCATATCCGTGGTATAAATTCGTTTTCTCTATTGCTATTGTTATGCTTGATCACCATAATAATAAATTAATGCCCTTAATCACTTCGACAGAAGGATTAACGGTTGAAAAGAAACGAATTCTACATTAATTAATAAAACCCTTGACAAAGGAGTTGTAAAATTAATGGTGGGAACCGAGGGACCGATCTTAATGCGCTTAGTTTAGGGGAATGATTACTATGACGATGGAATCAACCTAAATCTAAGTAGTGGATTACACCACGACAGTGGGTAATTCTCAATTCAGGCCACTACCCGGATAGAGAGAGAAGTGTGAGGAATTATATGAAATCTAATACAATGTTGACCTGCGGTGAAACCGCCATCCTAAAGATATCCCTTTTAATTGATTAAATTAACCTTTAATCGATTGTTTTCTTTGTTTGATTTTTATTTTCTTTTGATTTGAACAACAAAACCCTACTTTGTTAATCGGTCTAGCTGATTGCGATTAGTTAGTAGAAGTCTCCAATAATTCACATATCCCTGAGTTCGACTCGGGCCTCACAAGGCCTATATTACTCGACGCGTATACTTGCGTTTAAGCGCGTAGTAAAATACACGTCACCTAACTCTACATGACCAACCCAAGTGTGGGCCTGAGTATGGTAGAGCATTATACTCATCCATTCATGACTCCAAAGGACTTAGATCTAGATCCTAAATGTAGCAATCCCCAGCCAAGACATGCCGACTCTATTACCAACACATCTTCCAATATAAGGTTTAGAATTAAAAGGACATCATCAAATATATACAACTCAATATGATGGCCATTCAAAGATAATGAGGTCAACAAGTAGCCATGAATCAATAATTAAGTATTTCACTATGACATCTAAAATGTAAACTTGTGGGATTGTAGAATTGAATCAGACAAATCTATGGCCAGGAGCGTGCAAGAGGTTAGGGAGTCCCCCCATGTGAACACAGAACCAATTAAATAACCTTTCCTCTTTATTGGTTATAGGAAATAGGGAAACATGTTTCTAGTCAGCTTAGAAATGTCTTGATGGAATTCCACTTTCCAACAATATCACATGACTCAAATAATATGGAGAAATAAGGGAAATAAAATGAGAACAGAACTAGAATGCACAAAGGCATGCTTAAATATCATCTATGATCCTAACTTGATGTAAAATCTTAGGGTCTGGAAAGGAAGTCCATTAATATTCATATCTAGCTTATTAGAAAATAGGTAAATATAATATATCATTTATTCATTTATTTACTAAGCATATGTCAAACTATGCAAATCATGTTTTTCATTGATGCTTATATCATAGATCATGATAAGAATTGAATACCATACTAAACAATATTAAATCATAATTGACCATACTTTTCATTGATGTTTATATAAGGTATTATGATAAGGAGTGAAGATTATATTGAATTATACTTGACCCTAATAAACCTTATTTTTCAGTAGTGGTGATACAAGAGATTAAGTCAAGAAGTGAAGATCATATGAAAGCATACTTTCAGTTGATGCTTACATAAGTGACTATTATAAGGAGTGAGGACCATACTAAATCATGATACTAAACCCTACTTTTCATTAATGGTGATCTAAGAGATTACCAAGAGGTGAAAACATCCAAAACCATACCTTTATATGTACTTGATACATAATTCCACAAGA
Source organism: Alisma plantago-aquatica (assembly GCA_963693085.1). NCBI lineage: Eukaryota > Viridiplantae > Streptophyta > Magnoliopsida > Alismatales > Alismataceae > Alisma > Alisma plantago-aquatica. The sequence continues at coordinate 1,044,367,441 of OY856411.1, read as the reverse complement.
AGTCCATAACATCATTAAATATATCCAGTCTTGATATGTTTGGGCAGTATTTTGGCACATTTGCCATCACTCCAATCCTCTTTACCAGCTAGAACATCTTCTAAGGTTTCTCTCACTAGAGTAGAAGAGGGATGGGTTAAAGCTTCATGATATTTTTGGAAGATATAGTATTGGGATTCTCATACTATGGTGGAGGAGGGAGGTAGTAGGTTTCTATAGAGAGAGGGTTTGTTGGGAGGTAGTTCCATTCACTAACATAGAGAAAGAGAGAGTGCTTTGCTAATCTAGAGAAAGATTGGAGGTTTAAGGTGAAGGAGATGGGCAAGGAGGAAGAAGGGACGTCCACCTTTGCTTTGGGATAAAGAGGAGAGAATTTGTGATGATATTGGGGTGGATGAGGGCTCCTTTTATAGGAATGGTGGAGGGTAGCATGGTCCTAATTGCAAAAAGTATATGGATGACACGTTGGTATATATGTGTCACCAAAATAGAGATGATTTGTAGTTAAGTGATACATGGATGTGTATGTGTCATCTTAAGAGAGATAAATTCGTGGCTATATGACACGGATCCCAAATGTATCAATCCCCAAGCAAGACATGCTGACTCTGTTAGCAACACATCTCCCAATATAAGGTTTAGAATTAAAAGGACATCATCAAAGATATACAACTCAATATGATGGCCAGTCAAAGTTAATGATGTCAAAAGGTAGCCATGAATCATTAATTAAGTATTTCACTATGATACCTAAAATGTAAACTTGTGGGATTGTGGAATCGAATCAGACAAATCTATAGCCAGGAGCGTGTAAGAGGTTAGGGAGTCCCCCCGTGCGAACACAAAACCAATTAAATAACCTTTCCTCTTTACTGGATACAGGCATAAGTGAAATAGGCTTCTAGTCACCTTAGAAATGTCTGATGGAGTTCCACTTTCCAACAATATAACGACTCAAATAATATGGAGAAATAAGGGAAATCAAATGAGAATAGAACTAGAATGCACAAAGGCATGCTTATCTATCATCTAGTATCCTAACTTGATGTAAAATCTTAGGGTATGGAAAGGAAGTCCATTAATATTCATATCTAGCTTATTAGTAAAATAGGTGAATGTAATATACCATTTATTCATTTCTTTACAAAGCATATGTCAAACCATGCAAATCATGTTTTTCATTGATGTTTATATCAGAGATCATGATAAGAATTGAATATCATGCTAAACAATATTAAATCATAATTGACCATACTTTTCATTGATGTTTATATAAGAGATTATGATAAGGAGTGAAGATTATACTTAATTATACATAACCCTAATAAACCTTATTTTTCACTAATGGTGATACAAGAGATTAAGTCAAGAAGTGAAGATCATATGAAATCATACTTTCAATTGATGCTTACATAAGTGACTATTATAAGGAGTGATGACCATATTAAATCATGATACTAAACCCTATTTTTTATTAATGGTGATCTAAGAGATTATCAAGAGGTGAAAACATCCAAAACCATACCTTTATATGTACTTGATACATAATTCCATAAGAAGTCCATATCATCATTAAATATATCCAGTCTTGATATGTTTGGGCAGCATTCTGGCACATTTGCCATCACTCCAATCCTCTTTCCCAGCTAGAACATCTTCTAAGGTTTCTCTCACTAGAATAGAAGAGGGATGGGTTAAAGCTTCATGATATTCTTGGAAGATATAGTATTGAGATTCTCTTACTATGGTAGAGGAGGGAGGTAGTAGGTTTCTCTAGAGAGAGGATTTGTTGGGAGATAGTTCCATTCACTAACATAGAGAAAGAGAGAGTGCTTTGCTAATCTAGAGAAAGATTGGAGGTTTATGGTGAAGGAGATGGGCAAGGAGGAAGAAGGGGCGTCCACCTTTGCTTTGGGATAAAGAGGAGAGAATTTGTGATGATGGTGGGGGTGCATGAGGGCTCTTTTTATAGGAATGGTGGAGGGTAGCATGGTCCTAATTGCAAAAAGTATATGGATGACACATGGGTATATATGTGTCATCAAAATAGAGATGATTTGTAGTTGAGTGACACATGGATGTGTATGTGTCATCTTAAGAGAGATAAATTCACGGCTATATGACACATGGATGCATATGTGTCATCTTAAGATATCTATCAAGGATTAGTTAACACATGGTAGGATATGTGTCAAACATTAGGATGTGCTACATGTTTAAGAGATGAGTCTGACACTAAGCTACTTTCTTTACCCAGTAGCGTGTTTGCTCAAGCTACCTACTTGCTACACAGCTACATGCTTGCCTCCATAAGCAACTTGCTTGCCACCCAGCTACCTGCTTGTGTGCTTACCTACCAAAATGTTATTTTATAAAAATTGACAAAAAGTACCACAATTATATTTTTAATATATAAGAACTTTTAAATAAATCATAATAGATTATTTTAACAATAAAATTGATTTTACAAAAAAATTCTCAAAGAAGCTTGTTTTTATGAATAACTCTACATAAGGAGTTTTAACTTGGGCAGGAGATCCAGATGTTACAGTAGGAGGAATGCGAGAAGAAAGCATTTCAGACTGGGCCAGGCGTGCATATGTCTGACCCATAGATGGAAAGGTTGTACCAACTAGGAGTAGTTGTCAAACAACAACAAAACGAGGATGAAACCCATTGAGGAAGCGCCCAGTGAGTAGAGTCTCCCGCTCCTTTGTGACTTCTACAAACTTCTTTGGAGAGAAGAAGTTGAGCTGGTTTGCTAAGGCCTTCATGGCGTCAAAGTATTTGGACAAGGGACGATCTCCTTGTTGTTCAGAGAAGATCTTGCCCATAATATTGTATATGTGCAGATAGTTATCCTCCTGAGTGAAGAACTGCTTCATCTCCTCCCATATAGTCTTGGCATTGTGGTGCCACATGTACTTGACACCTCTGGCTCTATGCATGCTCAGAGCCATGAGAGCACTTGAATGTTGTCTGTCACCCAAGCATCATCGCGAACTGTCGGTGATTCAACAGTTATAAATTTGAGTCTACCCCGAGACTCTAGAAATGTTTGGACAATATTCATCCATAAAAGAAAGTTGTCATTGTTAATTTTAACGGCAGAAATGTGTGGCATATCGTTGTAAATGATTATTGACTTAGCAGCATCACCCATGACGAGATGATGAAAGTACCAGATAGAATGACACGGTACAAACAAAAAGAAAAGTACCAGAATTAGCACGGTACAAACAAAAAATAAAAGTACCAGAATCAACACAATACAGAAAGAAAGTAAAGGTACCAGAATGTAGCACGGTACAAAGAACAATATAGAACAGAAATACTACCGAAATGAAAACTCGGTAGAAAGATGATTGACATTACTAGAATGGATCTTGGTAGAAAAATAAAAAATACTACTGGATTAATGGCACAGTAGGGTAGATAAATATAAAATCTCCAATTTTTAAGAAAAGCACTCAACCATGTGGATTAGGGGAGCGACATGGAGAAGAAGTAGAATAAAATTGTTCCCCTTTTTTTGGTGCTTTATTGATCAGCACAGACTCTTTTATAGCATTTTTTTATGTTATTAACGTAGGCTACTAGCGGTATACACACATAGGATCCGTGGCAAGAAGGAACGCCATCGTTAATGTATAACAATATCACCACATACAACCCTTTGTGGGTGGACAAGTGAATGAATGATGAAATTAGATGATGGTTTCTGCTGTAATGAGTTGTTGTAGACTACTTTATCTCTAATCCACGCCGGAGAGTACTTTCTCTCTAATGCACCACGTGCATGGAAGCTTAACGCAATGCTACCATAGGACTCGTGGTATTATGAAATCAAGAAGGAATAAACAACCGCAAGATGAGATTTGCTAGTAGCCGCCACCGGGCAAAAAAGGAAAATAAAAGAGATGGGAATGAAAGGGGTAGGGAGGACGGGGGTTAGGGTATTGCTCTAATACCATGTAAACAATGGTTGTTTTCAGTAAGTGAAATAAGAGTATTAGGTCTCCTATATATATGAGCCAGAGAGTACATGGGCTAATTAGCAAAAAGGAAAAATACAATGGACCTAAGCCCAATTAATCTAATATATTAACACTCACCAAGCTTCTTTTGCCTTCATCCTTCTCCAACATGTGTGTCAAGTTGGGAATACACAATGTGTACTCTTTAGATTGAGGGAGAGTGTTGGTGATATTTTCTATTGTTTATTTTCACTTGTATGAGCTAATTGGGCTGACTCTCGTTAGGAGCATTAGTCCAACTTATGTTATGTTGTATCTCTGGTACATCTTACCTTGAGACAAGACTATATATGAAACTCTGTAATGTGAACCTTACAAGAATAGCTTCTCTTCGCACTACTAAAATCCAACTTGGTCCGTCCTAGATACACAGGTCACCACACCAAATTCGGCATAAACCCCCACATTTGAATTGTGACCACAATCATTCTCTATTACATTGAATTAAAGACATGACCTCAATCACTCTCTAAAACTTTAAAATCAGAATTTCAGAGATATACACTCTCTACACCCTCATATACTCAAACCATATATGACTTCAAGCTCCTATCGTATTTTGTTTCACTGTCCAACAAGTGTTGATATTGAAATAGTTTTACAGTCACTCAACGGTACATGATTACCGCTAAACTGAAACAGTCCAGGCCGTCGATGTCGATTAGTAATTTCAAAAGATATAAAATATATAAAACAATCTTGTGTTAATCATGGCAAATATATCCATTTTTGGCCATAAAGAGGGCCATTCCACAAATTAGGGCATTCAAAAGTCCAGTTTTCCCTTTAGAACAAAATAATAATAACTCTTAATAGGAATTTCTTTAGCATTTGATGCTTTGTGGAGAGCTTAACGAGTCACAAAAAGGTAACTCCCAAAATTTTAGCTAAAATCTTCAAAAGCTTTGTGGAGATCTCAACACCTGTCATGAATGAGAAACTTTGATAAAAAGTACCTCATCTATTTATCATTACAATACCGTAACAATAATTACAAACCTTAAAATTTGCATAATATGGCCATCAAACAGCAAAGAATACTATAAGTTTGAAGAAAAACTTTTATTACGGTTTAAAGGACTCTTTCTTTCTATTCAATTATATCAAGGTTTGCAAGTACAAGGATTTGGTCCCCAAAATTTGTGGACTCGACAATCAGACTATGGCACATTTTGCCTTCCATAGTTAAGGCATGTGCCACCCTATTGCCCTCCCTTCTTACAAACCCAATGCTGAAAGAGAGATTCAACTAGTTGATTAACTTCCCTTGTGGCCCCTTCCAAACGTTCACTTCTTGATGGCTTTTACTACCGTCCAACCATCAGTCTCCACGAACAAATCCTTGAAACCCAGTTGCAGAGAGATCTTCATAGCTTCCAAAATTGCCATCCTTCTTACCATAAAGCTAACGCCCGCCCATCACTATGTTCTTTGCTGTCATAAGGATCCTGCCTTTCTCATTCCTCCAGACTCCACCCACACCCACTACCTCATTTTTCTTGAAAGTTGCATCAGTGTTTAGCTTCAGTATGTCCGAAGATGGTGATGGCATAGGCTAATATGTTCGCTTACACTAGTTTGTGAAGACATTTGAAGATTTCGTTGTTCCTTGATGTCCATGCTATCCAACATGCAGTCACCCAATCGTCTCTGATCTGATCATCACCTAGCTATGTACAGTAGCTCGCGAAGAAAGCTTCTTGGCTCCAGCAATTCAACCTCAATGTCTTATGTATTCACATTAGTACACACGCAGACTCTCTTAGCGTGTTTACAATTGAAGATAGCGTGCATGACGTCCTCGTTGTATGATTTATACCGCTTTCTTATGCAAAATAATGAATTAAAACCTATCTTTTAGCATGTTATAATTTTTTAAAACAAGAATAACATTATGCATGTCATAAGTATGTAAGAAAATACATGAAAAATTATATCACTCGCCTCTTGAAAGAAAAAAAAATTAGAGTTCCACAGAGAAGCCGTAAAAATCTGTAATAAAAATTCTAGCTTTGCCACCAAAATTTAGAAAAAAAATCCTTTGTTTCATGAACAGAACAAATCTAGAACAAAAGGTAAAAAAAATTTATTAAAATATATATACAACTTTCCAACTTGTAGCGCCATAGACATCGGCCATGGCAAAAATATGAGAGAAAATAATAAGAAAAAAAGTTTAGAAAACAAGATCTTGCTTGTAGGGAGCAAGAAACGTGACTAACAATCTTACATCCATTCTAAAAAGGATTGAACAACATTCCCGTCGACTTCCAAAGAGCGCTCGTTGGTCTCCAGAAGTAATAGAGCTCCTTGGTTTATTTATATTTCCCTGAAATTAGTAGTCGCCATCATTTGGATGTTCGTCGAAGCAAAAGCAAAATGATCATGGGAGTAAGGATGATGCTCCATCGGTCACACAAGGTCCGAACCTCGTCGACGCTCGTCATTTGTTTTTTTTCCGTCGGTTGGCCCCATAATACAGCCCGGCGACGTCCCTGATCCCACTCTGTTCTTTTCCCAGAGTAGTGGCTGACTGGCTTCCCACGGTCAACCAAGGTTTGACCAAGGACAACATAGCACCTGCCAGGGCAACAAAGTAACACATGATTTATCAAGCAGGGGTTCGTTGGTTCAAGTCTTTAAGAAAGGAATAACGCCGGGTCAACAGAAAGCAAGATTTGTATGACTACCTCTGTCGGCTAGGCACCGACGGAAATACTTGTTGTACTTAAGGTTGTGTTTGGTACCTGGTGAATCATGTTGATAGGGAATGATGGTGAAACAAAATTGTTATTTGGCATATATGGTGATAGTGATAGGGAATTTTTCCGTAGTGAATCTATAGTGAATTTTGATCTATTTTTATCCTCATGAAAAAGTATAGTGAATGATGGTGAAAAAAATTCTTTTTAAGTCTTCATTAATATATGAACAACAAAGAAAAATCATATTATATTTTCCTTCCCTCCCTGTGCCACATGTTTCCCTCCAAGATTTCTTTCCCATCAACAAATTTTAAATTTTCACGAAAACTTTTGCTCTAAATACTATTTATATATCTTAATTTTTTGACAAATTTTTTTGTTATTATATATTTATTAATGGACTATTACCAACTAAAAATATTTATTTATCATTAAAAATCTGCATTCTAACAGAAAAATTTCACACCAAAACGTTTATCTCCGAGACGAGTTTTCTCCCTCTAAGACTAAATTTTCCGCCACACATTTTTCCTCCAAGACATCTTTTCCCCTCCAGGACAATATTTCCCGTCACACTTTTTTCCCTCCAAGATAAAGTTTTCCACTAAATCTTTTTTCTTGCAAGATAAAGTTTTCCGTCAAATCTTTTTCCCTCCAAGAAAAAGTTTTCCGCCACACATTTTTCCTCCAAGACAATGTTTCCTACCACACCATCCCCCCAAGATAAAGTTTTCCACTAAATCTTTTTTTTGCAAGACAAAGTTTTCTGTCAAATCCTTTTTTCCTTCAAAAAAAAATTTCCGCCAGACCTTTTTGTTCAAGAAACTTTTTTTCTCCAAGATGATGTTTCCCATCAAATATTTTTTCTCATACTAAAATTTGATGATAGAATATTTGTGTTATTCATGCCATAAGAAATTTTCATGTATGAGGTGCTTAATAAATAGAATTTATATTTTTATGAGGTATTTTCTATAAAAATAGTTCCCTATCTCCATCACTGTAACCATATAACAAACAACATTTTAAAAATATTTTCTCATCCCTTTCACCATCACCATGCAGGTGTTACCAAAAAATAATTTTTAACAATTCACCATCACTGCCACTATCAATGTTGCTATTTTTGAATATCAATGTGATTGAATCTGGACCATAATGCAAATAAACCTCGTAATTGGGTAAACCTAAATTAGGGTGTCAATGAAGAAAATATAAAGATTAGTAATATTTTACCTCTTAGGAGGGTTTTAAAACACCACTTTACTCAGATGCAATATAATAATGCATATAGATAGATATCAATCCTATACTAACATTATTTCAAAATAAGATATCATTTCAAACAAATGATCATGTACGTACCCTTCCTATGATATCCCTTGTATGAACCCTTATTTGAAATATGATTGATGTTAATTTGTTTCATACCTAGACAAGATAGAACTAATAAACGTCCACTGGCCCACTGTAAAAGACCTTGTGGTTATCAATCATACCAAGATCTTGCCACGACTCTGTAATATACTCAATTTTAGGTACATATTCAATTTTCTCCTTTATCATATGTTTTTTTAACTTGGAACCCTTTTCTTAATTTAGATTTATGTTAGAACGTTAGAACTCAAAATATGGAGTTTTAACCAATAAATCAATTAGTTGAGACTTAAATGAAAGAAAAAAATTATTATCTTAATCTGGGTCTAAATTAGCAATATTGCCATATTGACATGTTTAGGTTAAAATTATTTTTCTGTAATTTTTGTAGAGATAGGTATGGGGGAGGAAGAGTTGTAGATGAAATTTGCACATTAAATGATAAAGGAGTCAATAAATATGTTACAAAATTAGTTTTTTTTCTCAAGTCACGAGTTTTGTATTTTAGAAGTTGTCAAAAGGTAAAGTTGGGTTAACATTCATATTCCTTGGGTCCCAATTGGTCTACTTGTCAAATTCCATCTTATTTGGACATTATTTACTCTTCCAATTTGGATTGAGAAAGAAAAGAAATAACAATATCGTCTCACTTTATTCAGAACTGAATTTGGTAACGACATTAATATGTCACATGCTATTTACTTTATTTCCCCTCTAACTCGACATTAGGTTACACAACGGATTTCTAGGATATTTTCCAAACCCATACCCACTGGATCAATAGAGCAGGACTTGTCTTCTTCCCGATCTGGTTACTAATCTAAACATTTGTTAACAAGGAAATTGCCTCTATTGATATCTCCATCTTGTTGGATCCTAGATGGGTTATTAGATGATCTAGAGGGGGGGGTGAATAGAGCTGAATGCATTTAAACAAAATTCACTAAACCTTCAAGATATATCACAAGATAAGGTTGCTAAATAGGAAATTTGTGTGCAACTAAAACATGCATAGCAAGGGAGAGAGATATTGAACATACACCAATTGACAAGCTGTTTAGAGTGGTTCAACACTTCAAACTAGAAGTGTGGCGCACCGTTCGAACAAACAATAATTAACTCAGCGAAAGCGAATGTTAGCAGTGGAATACTGAAAATCACTAAAAATTAAAACCTTTTATAAAGAGATCCAACAAAGGGGAAAACTCTTTCAAAAAGAACCAAAGTAATTCAATTACATTCTGGTTCACATGTACATATCTTGTACCATTCCTTCTCGAGGATTACAAGCATCAACTGCCCTATTTAAAAGTATACACAGGCAGTATTAAAACATTGAGGCATCAAGCCAAAATATCAGATCGATTCATTAAACTAACTACAGACTCCGAGGACCTGAGAGTACAGAGACGACACATAGGACTCTATGTACACATATACAAGACATGACAGCCAGTGTCTCCACCTGAGATTTCACTACTATCCCTGCTGCTGCTGCTGCTGCTCTTCCCCTGCTATAGGGTTCCTGCCTCTTCCTCCGCGTCTACCTAAAAAGTGTTGGAGACCAACGGAGTGAGACCCAGTCCCAACGAGAGATATAACTCTCCGCCAAAAATATTATTATTGCAGTTTAATAGAATAAAACTGAGCAGAGGAATCTTATATTCAACAGCATATAGATCAATGTCTAAACAGATTAGAGCAATAATCTTAATTAAAGCATTTCAGCTATAACTTGATAAAGCAACATGTTACTTATTCAATAAGGAATATGAAGAACATGTATAACATTTATCCATCTAAGATATGCTAAGCAAGGTAACATCAACCAGTGATTCTTGTATTTCAACCTTAAGCAAATACGCTACACGGCTGATTACATTTTACAAACATACTTAAGCCCTGATAAGATGAGGTATACCGCTCATACTCCAACCGACCACGATTACGGAAAGCATATGTACCACACAAGGTCAATGGAAGAGCCGAACTCCAAGACCTCATCCTTCTCAGTCAGTACGAGATTATTCGGCAGAGACATCACGTGTCAAACTGCAAACAGCTTGCCAGAGTATATTGGCATCTTCGCTATAGAGTTATAGCCCGCAACATATACTCTCTTCAGGGATATGGCACGTAGCCAATGCCTGGTTTCATATCATGGAGTCATGGCCTGTAGCCATACTCATACTGGGGTATGGTCCGTAACCAATCCCGCACATAAGACATAGCCCATAACCATTCCTATGGGGCATAAGGATATGTTTGCGCAATTACCCCCACATATTCAAAAATATGCACTCTGAGTTTAACTCGTTTCACCATTCAACAAATTCTGACGCTGATGGATCTGTGGTCAGGGCAAATACATTATATGATATCACTTGATTAATTAAGTGTATTATCATATTCTTTTAGCATCAAACAAGTTTTTAAACATCAACTATTATAACAATTGCTATAAAGAATTTGTAATACTTCCATCAAGTAGTTCAAATTTTTAATAAAGCATTGAGATCTCAATCCCTCATCTCATCAGGAGCATTCTCATCCTTCCACAACTCATCATCATGATTAAGAAATATGGTATTCAAACCCTCAGTTCATCATAGAACACTTGTTACCACTTATCAGGTAACTAAACACCTTCATGTCATATGACCAAGGTAAACATGATACTTGCTACACAAGCATCTCACATGGCTCACAAGGCCCATTTCATCTCTTGTTACCTCTCACTAGGCAACAAAGCATGCTATGGCTCACAAGGCCCATTAACAATTTCAATAAATGAAACAACATAGCTCATACCTGGCTATGCTCGTCATCTCATGATACCTGCATGGTTAGAATACATGATGATAGTTATATCAATTACATATCAACATCATGCTATACAAGGGTAACACCACTAATCCTTCCTCAGGGTTAGGGTTTCCCATTTCATGTCAATAAAGGAGTACTCAACCATTACCCAAGAATTAGGGCTATGCTTTATCATCTCATTGCCCAAGATTAGGGTTTCATGCACTATAACCCAAAATTAGGGTTTCACATACCTTCACCCTACATTAGGGTTAAGGTTTCAAATCACATTACTCTAGATCAAGATATTACATCATTACCTTGAATTAAGGTTTTCTTATAACATTTCCCCAAAAAAATTAGGGATTCATGTAGCTTCACCTGAAATTAGGGTTTTCATGAAGCATCCTCTTAATTTAGGGTTTTTCTTTAAAATACCATGAATTAGGGTTTCTCATATCATTACCCTAAATTAGAGTCACATCATCACCCTAGATTAGGGTTTCACCTAGCTTTACCATAAATTAGGGTTAGGGTTCATCAACCTTCATGATTAGGGTTTCATGATCTCATAATCATGGATCAAACCCTATTTACATATTTTATTCATGTTAAAAGTGTTGAGGATCAATCACTACATGACTAACACTCATGTACAAGTTCCTCTCTCTCATCCTCTCTAGGATGTTAATTACTTCAATCTTAATTAGGTTGAATCAATTTGAATGAAGGGTTAACATAGTGTATTAAGTCATTGCTTCCATAAGCATCAAAGGTTAACCACTCTAAAGGTACTAATCATCTAAGTACTTTAGAGGTACAACCACAAGATTTAACTTAGATATATGCTATTTAACAATCAAGGGATTAATTGTTCTTTCATAACTTTGAAACTATTAGATTTCCAAACAGTTTTGTTACTTTTGAACCTTCAAACGGTCTTGAGGTGTTTGACCACCATTCGGTCTTGAGGTGCTTGACCTCCATTCGGTCTTGAGGTGCTTGACCTCCATTCGGTCTTGAGGTGCTTGACCTCCATTCGGTCTTCAGGTACTTGACCTCATTCGGTCTTGAGGTGCTTGACCTCCATTCGGTCTTGAGGTGCTTGACCTCCATTTGGTGTTGAGGTACTTGACCTCCATTCGATCAACTCTCCCAAATGGTCAACATGACCAAACGGTTTGGAATCAATACCTCAAACGGTTTTGAAACCGTCTAGACCTCAAACGGTCAACCCCTTCAAATGGTCAAAGAGCCCAAACGGTTTTGAAGATCAAATTACCCATTCGATCTTGATCAACTTTACCCATTCGATCTTGATTGATTTTACCCATTCGGTCTTGATCACTTTTACCCATTCGGTCTTGATTGATTTTACCCATTCGGTCTTAATTGGTTTTACCCATTCGGTATCAATCAATTTTACCCATTCAGTCTTGATCAATTCCATCAATTAAGGCTTCAATCAATTCAATCGATTGGAGTTTGTAATTAGTGGATCGTCAATACATGGAACCTTTAAAATCAAATCAATTGGTATCATTGGATCATCATCCATCCACATCAGCATCAATACTCCAAATGGTTTGAGACCGTTTGATCTCAATCGGTCTTGAGACCGTTTACTCCCAAACGGTCTTGAGACCGTTTGGTTTCAATCGATCTTGAAACCGATTGGTTCCAATGTTGAAATCGTTTGCCCAAGATATTCATTGAGGTGTGTGCTTATGATGATTTCATCATCATCAAGCTTTGATCCTTCAAAATATACTGCCATTCTTATGGAAATTTCATCAATTATTCAAAGGAATTTTAAGAAGAAAAAAATGATCAATCATGAAATGAAGAATTGAATGCAATAATAGCATTTAAGGGTTCAAGTTATATAACCCACCTTCAAAGTTGTAACCAAGATTCAAGATTCACGTCTCTAATGGTGAATTAAGCTTTCTCAACCTCCCAAGGTCCATCATCAAGCTTTTGAGTGAAAAGAAATGGCTAGGATTGGAGATTGAATGGAGAAAAGAAGAAATCAAGCATTGAAAATCGATTTCCACCATGAAATCAAGGTTGAAGATGATTATGGAACTTACCTATAGGTTGGAGTTCGTCCTCCTGTTTCTCCTAAGCTCCCTTGTGTTCAACCAAAGCAAGGAGAGAAAGAAAATCCAAAAAAGAGTCTTCAAGTGGGTGGAAAATGAAGTGTTTATAAGGGAATTTCAATGAGAGAGAAAGTCTTATAATAATTCTTCAACTCCCCAAATTGGTGCCACATCTCCCCCTCAAGTCCTTGCATATGAAGATATCAACTCCACCTTTAAATTCCTCTTCATTATCCATGAATTAAAGGAAAATCAATTAAGCACCTTAATTTATATAATACTAATATCCCATATTTAGTGGATATTACTTTTTAGTTAACTAATGTGAGTGGGCTCTCCACTCACTTAGGATATTTTCGGTGCCATAGCAAGGCACAAGGAAGTCCACTCTTATCCAAATTCAACCTTCACATATTTGGTTGAAGGGCACTCCCATTAATATATTTATTTTTTGCATTAAATTGAATTATGTTTCCAAATATGCTTAAATCTTGATTATTTTAATATCAAGATTCTCTCTCCTCCAAAGTGATTCAAATGAGACGCCCTTCTCATTTTATTTTCTCTACATGATTCCAAGAAACATGAGAGACTCTCTAGAAGTGGTACTTTGCATATTGAACCCTAGGTTTTGGGTAAATTACACATTACACCAAAACTAGGTTTTAATGCACAAACATTGCTCTTTCTTGGTATCCAGGCTTCCACAAGCCATACCTCTGCATCATTTTCATTCTTATGATGCTTCCATACTTGAGGAACATTTTATCATGTAACATTTTCAAGTTAACCCCTCAACTTGGGTAATTTGTACTTTAGTCCAAAACAGACAAAACAAAGTTTCAACATTATTCAAAAAGGACTAAAATTGAAACATAAGTTCCTCTTGAGCCTTAATTACTTTTCAAGAGATAAGAGCAAGCATATAATTAACTTTATTAACAAAACATCTAGGGTTAAGGCATAACCCAGGTTAGGGATGTTACAAATTATCCACCCCTAACAGGGATTTCGTCCCCGAAATCATCAAGAGAAAAGAGAAGGGTACTTCTTCCTCATTTCTTCCTCAAGTTCCCACGTAGCTTCTTCAATGCCATGGTGATGCCAAAGAACTTTCACAAGACATATGTGTTTCTTTTTCAGCTTTTTAATTCTTTTATCAAGGATCATCACATGTCCTTCAACATATGATATATCATCATTTAATTCTACCTCCACGGGTTGCAAAACTAACTCTGTGTCACTTTCTCAGCATGGAGATATGGAACACTGGATGCAACTTATGCATCTCGGGTGGCAATTCCAACTTATAGGCTACCTTTCCAACCTGTTCAATGATTGGATAAGGCCCCATAAATCTAGGAGCTAACTTCCCCTTCTTTCCAAATCTAAGAACACCTTTCCAAGGTGAGACTTTGAGATATACTCTGTCTCCAACTTGGAATTCTAAAGGTCTTCTCTGTTTGTCGGCGTATGACTTCTGTCTATCTTGTGTAGCCTTTAACTATTGTTAGATTACTTTAATCTTCTCAGTTGTCTGCTGCACTAGCTCAGGACCCAGAAGTTGATATTCTCTTGTTTCATACCAACATAAAGGAGATCTACAACGTCTACCATATAATGCTTCATATGGTGCCATGTCAATACTGTGTTGATAGCTATTATTATAAGCAAATTCTATCAAGCTCAGGTGTAGATGCCAACTTCCTACAAACTAAAGGACACATGCCCTAAGCAAATCCTCCAAAGTTTGTATGGTCCTCTCAGATTGCCCATCTATCTGTGGGTGAAAGGCAGTACTAAACCTTAACTGTGTACCCATAGCTTTATGGATTCGTTCCCAAAAACAACTCGTGAACTGGGGACCTCTATCAGAAACAATTGTAACTGGTACCCCATGCAACCGCACTATCTCATCTATATATATCTGTGCAAGCTTCTCAACAGTGTAGGTTGTTTTGATAGGAAGGAAATGTGCTATCTTAGTCAACCTATCAACTATCACCCATATCAAATCATGACCTTTGGTTGTTTTAGGCAAACCAACCACAAAATCTATGGTCACATGATCCCATTTCAACTGTGATATAGGCAAAGGTTGCATTGTTCCTGCGGGCTTTTGATGTTCAGCTTTAACCTGCTGACACACCGAACACTGCATAACAAACACATGTACATCTTTCTTCAATCCGGGCCACTTACATATCTTTCAAGTTATGATACATTTTGGTACTCCCCGAATGCATTGCATACATCGAAGTATGAGATTCCTCTAAAACCAACTTTCTTAAATAATTGGCATCAGGTACTACCATCATGCCATGGTAACAGACTACCTAATCCTCTGACTCATGAAAGCCATCCCGTTTCTCACTACCATACTCTGACTTGATCTGCTGAATTACAGTATTAGCCTGCTGTGCTTCTTTAATCTATTGTCTCATAGTAGGTTTCACGTGCATCTCAGCTAACAACCTGGCTAACAATGATACTTTAAGCTGTATATTGTTTTGCCTCAAGGAGATAAGCATATCTCTCTTAGAGCACACTAAGGAGTTCAATTGTGCTTTATCTACCACTGGTGATGATGATTTTCTACTCAGTGCATCAGCCACTACATTAGCCTTCCCTGGATGATAATAAATTATACAATCGTAGTCCTTGATTAACTCCATCTAGCGGCATTGTCTCATGTTCAACTCATGTTGTGAAAAGATATATTTTAGATTCTTATGGTCTGTGAAAATCTGGAATGTCTCTCCATAGAGATAATGTCTCCAGATCTTCAAAGCATGGACCACAACAGCTAACTCTATATCATGTGTCAGATAATTCTCCTCATGTTTCTTAAGCTGTCGAGAGGCAAAAGAAATCACTTGATTATCCTGCATCAACACACATCCTAGACCATTCTTATATGCATCACAGAAAACTATACACCCCTTCCCTTGCTCAGGTAACACCAATACAGGTGCACTTGTTAACCTTTCTTTCAACAACTGGAAAGAATGTTGACACTTGTCATTCCAGACAAAAGGAACCGCCTTCCTGGTCAACTTGGTTGGGGGTAAAGCTATAAAACTGAAGTTCTTAATGAACCTCCTGTAATATCCTGCCAATCCTAGGAAACTGTGTATCTCCATCGGTGTTTTCGACTGTTCCCACTGCAGGACAAATTCTACCTTCTTAGGATCAAAACAGATACATAAGGAAGATATTACGTGTCCTAGGAAAGAAACTTCTGGTAACCAGAACTCACATTTGCTAAACTTAGCATACAACTTATGCTCTCTTAGCAAAGTTAAAGGTTGACGGAGGTGTTGCTCATGCTGTTGAGCATCTCTACTATATATCAGGATGTCATCTATGAAGACTACTATGAACTGATCAAGAAAAGGTCGAAAGATTCTATTCATGAGTTCCATGAATGCAGTTGGTGCATTAGTTAGTCCAAACGACATAACTATGAACTCGTAGTGACCATACCTTATCCTAAAGGCAGACTTAGGTATGTCACTCTCCTTGATATGCAACTGGTGATATCCCGACCTCAGATCTATCTTAGAGAAGATAGTCACACCACACAACTGATCAAACAGCTCATCGATCCTCGATAGAGGATACTTGTTCTTTATAGTTACTTTATTCAACTGTCTGTAATCAATGCATAACCGCATTGATCTGTCCTTATTTTTAACAAAGAGAATCGGAGCACCCCATGGTGAAGTACTCAGTCAGATAAAACCTTTCTCAAGCAACTCCTGCAGTTGTTTCTTGATCTCTGTCATCTCAGAAGGTGCCATTCTATACGATGTTTGTGCTATTGGTTGCATGCTCGGGATTAGATTAATCTCAAAATCAATCTCTCGGGGTAGAGGTACACCTAGAAGTTCCTCAGGGAACACATCTTCAAACTCCCTAACTATCAAAACTTCAGAAGGATCAAAACTCTCTATTGTGGTGTCGACCACATGTGCTAGGAATGCAAAACATCCTTGTCTCATCAGCTTCTCAGCTACCATAGCTGACACAAGACAGGTTGGAAGAATCTTTCTATCTCCCTGAAAGATCCACGTGTCACTATCATCTGTGAACACAACCTGCTTGGAATTACAATCCAAGACAACCTTATACTTTTCTAGGGTGTGCACCCCAAGGATTATATCAAACCCGTGCATCTCAAGTGGTATAAGATCCACCTGAATGCGATGTTCAGAAAAGGAAAGAGTGCAAGGAGAACACACCTCCCGCAACATTGTAGTTCCAAACAAAGGAGTTTGCAACATCAAACTCTCTGCCCTATGACCAACTGTCATATTGTAGTCAAGAATCACTTCTCTACTGATGAAGGAATGCGTAGCACCCAGATCAATTAAAATAGATACGAAGCAGAATGAAGATATATCAGAATGAAATAGTTCCATCTGACCTGTCACAACCCGAGGGTTGACTACTGCTTCAGGTTGATTCATCGCATAGAATCTAGCCGTTGCTTGCTGTTGACCCAGTGCTCAGTTGTTGGGTGCCGACGAACCAACTTGGGATGCTTGCCCACGTCCTCGAGTGGCACTTGAAAACTGCCTCCTCTGAGAGCCTTGATGACTCTACCTCTGGGGTTGAGTCACCATTGTGTGTCCGACTGGAAAATCCCTTGCCAGATGTCCCACTTGTCTGCACTGATGATAGATCCTGGTCTCAGGATAGGGTCTATGAGGTCCAGTCACCAATGTTGATGTTTTGCTGGGGGCTCTACTTGGAACAAAACTACGGACCCTACCCCTACTTGACGTCCATTGCGTATGGGTATTAAACCTCGGTGGTGCTGTTGATGCAGAAAATCTCAGTTTCTTGAAACTTTCGGACCTTTGTCCTTGAAACTGAGTATACACCTTCTTACCACTGGTCTGTCGCTTATCGATTACATACCTCTCTATCCGTCTGACGGACTCCACAAAAGTGGCAAACCTCTCCCTGTTCTCCAACGCAGACACAGGATTGGTCAATTCAGCGTTCAACCCCTTCTCAAAATGCCATATTCTCTCTTCATCAGTAGCTTCCATATGCGGACAGAATCGCAAAAGCTCCATGAACTTAGCCTCATACTCGCTAATGTTCATCGGTCCTTTTCTTATCTTCTCAAACTGAGATATCTTCACATCTAGGTAAGTCTTAGGGAAGTATCTAATGACAAATTCTCGTCGGAATTCTTCCCATCTGACTTCGACACCTGGCCTTTTGCCTTCTTCAATTGTCCACCAGTGGCCAACACTCCCTTTCAGCAGGTACACTGCATGCCTTACCTTATCGGCTTCAGGAATATTGAGGATTCTGAAAGCCTTCTCCAGTTCAGTCAACCATAAGTCAGCATCTGTTGGGTCAGCTGTACCAGCATACTCTGTGGCTCCTACTCGGTGAAGCCTCTCAAAAGTTTTACCAGCTCCCTATCCCTCATTATGGGCTAATGCCCTTGGTGCAGATGGTGGCATCCTATCCTTTATGTGCGTCATAATTGCCATGAACTACCCAAACAGAGCGTTGAAAGTTGGATTCTCTATCATGGATGGGTCAAATTGGGGCTGTTCAGGTACATATTCCTCCCTAGTCTGGTCCCTTGTACCTCTTCCCAATGCAACAACACTGCTCTCGACAGCGTGTTATTTGTGTAATCCAAACATCTTCAAGTTCTTCTTCTCCTCCTATATGAGCAAAAGTCACTATCAGATATTCTAGAAGATACTAGAACAGACTCAATGACTTAATCCTATGTCTCTGTAGACTCAGCAAACTTAGATCTCTGATACCATTAAAATTGTGGCACACCATTCGAACAAACAATCATTAACTCAGCAAAAGCGAACGTTAGCAGCGAATTACTGAAAATCACTAAAAATTAAAACCTTTTATAAAGAGATCCAACAAAGGGGAAACTCTTTAAAAAAACCAAAGTAATTCAATTACATTCTGGTTCACAAGTACATATCTTGTACCATTCCTTCTCGAGGATTACAAGCATCAACTGCCTTGTTTAAAACTATACACAGGCAGCATTAAAACATTGAGGCATCAAACCAAAATCTCATATTGATTCATTAAACTAACTACAGACTCCGAGGACCTGAGAGTACAGAGACGACACATAGGACTCTATGTACACATATACAAGATATGACAGCCAGTGTCTCCACCTGAGATTTCAGTGCTGTCCCTGCTGCTGCTGCTCTTCCCCTGCTATAGGGTTCCTGCCTCTTCCTCCGTGTCTACCTAAAAAGTGTTGGAGACCAACAGAGTGAGACCCAGTCCCATTGAGAGATATAACTCTCCGCCAAAAACATTATTATTGCAGTTTAATAGAATAAAACTGAGCAAATGAATCTTATATTCAACAGCAGATAAATCAATGTCTAAACAGATTAGAGCAATAATCTTAATCAAAGCATTTCAGCTATAACTTGATAAAGCAGCATGTTACTTATTTTATAAGGAATATGAAGAACATGTATAACATTTATCCATCTAAGATATGCTAAGCAAGGTAACATCAACCAGTGATTCTCATATTTCAACCTTAAGCAAATATGCTACATGGCTGATTACAATTTACAAACATACTTAAGCCCTGAGAAGATGAGGTATACTGCTCATACTCCAACCGACCACGATTATGGAAAGCATCAGTACCACACAAAGTCAATGGAAGATCTAGACTCCAAGACCTCATCCTTCTCGGTCAGTACGAGATTATTCGGCAGAGACATCACGTGTCAAACTGCAAATAGCTTGCCAGGGTATATTGGCATCTTCGCTATAGAGTTATAGCCCGCAACATATACTCTCTTCAGGGATATGGCCCGTAGCCAATGCCTGGTTTCATATCATGGAGTCATGGCCCGTAGCCATACGCATACTGGGGTATGGTCCGTAACTAATCCCGTACATAGGACATAGCCCACAACCATTCCTATGGGGCATAAGGATATGTTTGCCCAATTACCCCCACATATTAAAAAATATGCACTCCGAGTTTAACTCGTTTCACCATTCAGCAAATTCTGACGCTGATGGATCTATAGTCAGGGCAACTACATTATATGATATCACTTGATTAATTAAGTGTATTATCATATTATTTTAGCATCAAACAAGTTTCCAAACATCAACTATTATAACAATTGCTACAAAGAATGTGTAATACTTCCATCAAGTATTGTTCAAATTTTTAATAAAGCATTGGGATCTCAATCCCTCATCTCATTAGGAGCATTCTCATCCTTCCACAACTCATCATCATGATTAAGAAATATGGGTATTCAAACCCTCAGTTCATTATAGAACACTTGTTACCACTTATCAGGTAACTAAACACCTTCAGGTCATCTGACCAAGGTAAACATGATACTTACTACACAAGCATCTCACATGGCTCAGAAGGCCCATTTCATCTCTTGTTACCTCTCACTAGGCAACAAAGCATGTTATGGCTCACAAGGCCCATTAACAATTTCAATAAATGAAACATCATAGCTCATACCTGGCTATGCTCATCATCTCATGATACCTGCATGGTTAGAATACATGATGATAGTTATATCAATTACATATCAACATCATGCTATACAAGGGTAACACCACTAATCCTTCCTCAGGGTTAGGGTTTCCCATTTCATGTCAATCAAGGATTACTCAACCAATACCCAAGAATTAGGACTATGGTTTATCATCTCATTGCCCGAGATTAGGGTTTCATGCACTATAACCCAAAATTAGGGTTTCACATACCTTCACCCTACATTAGGGTTAAGGTTTCAAATCACATTACTCTAGATCGAGATATTACATCATTACCTTGAAATAATGTTTTCTTATAACATTTCCCCAAAAAAATTAGGGATTCATGTAGCTTCACTCGAAATTAGGTTTTTCATGAAGCATCCTCTTAATTTAGGGTTTTTCTTTAAAATACCATGAATTAGGGTTTCTCATATCATTACCCTAAATTAGAGTCACATCATCACCCTAGATTAGGGTTTCACCTAGCTTTACCCTAAATTAGGGTTAGGGTTCATCAACCTTCTCGATTAGGGTTTCATGATCTCATCATCATGGATCAAACCCTAATTACATATTTTATTCATGTTAAAAGTGTTGAGGATCAATCACTACATGACTAACACTCATGTATAAGTTCCTATCTCTCATCCTCTCTAGGATGTTAATTACTTCAATCTTAATTAGGTTGAATCAATTTGAATGAAGGGTTAACATAGTGTATTAAGTCATTGCTTCCATAAGCATCAAAGGTTAACCACTCTAAAAGTACTAATCATCTAAGTACTTTAGAGGTACAACCACATGATTTAACTTGGATATATGCTATTTAACAATCAAGGGATTAATTGTTCTTTCATAACTTTGAAACTATTAGTTTTCCAAACGGTTTTGTTACTTTTGAACCTTCAAATGGTCTTGAGGTGTTTGACCTCCATTCAGTCTTGAAGTGCTTGACCTCCATTCGATCTTGAGGTGCTTGACCTCCATTCGGTCTTGAGGTACTTGACCTCCATTCAGTCTTGAGGTGCTTGACCTCCATTCGGTCTTGAGGTGCTTGACCTCCATTTGGTCTTGAGGTACTTGACATCCATTCAGTCAACTCTCCCAAATGGTCAACATGACCAAACGGTTTGGAATCAACACCTCAAGCGGTTTTAAAACCGCTTAGACCTCAAACAGTCAACCCCTTCAAACGGTCAAAGAGCCCAATCAGTTTTGAAGATCAAATTACCCATTCGATCTTGATCAACTTTACCCATTCGATCTTGATTGATTTTACCCATTCGGTCTTGATTGATTTTACCCATTCGGTCTTGATTGGTTTTACCCATTCGGTCTCAATCAATTTTACCCATTCGGTCTTGATCAATTCCATCAATTAAGGCTTCAATCAATTCAATCGATTGAAGTTTGTAATCAGTGGATCATCCATACATGGAACCTTTAAAATCAAATCAATTGGTATCATTGGATCATCATCCATCCACATCAGCATCAATCCTCCAAATGGTTTGAGACCGTTTGATCTCAAACGGTCTTGAGACGGTTTGGTTTCAATCGATCTTGAAACTGATTAGTTCCAATGTTGAAACTGTTGGCCCAAGATATTCATTGAGATGTGTGCTTATGATGATGTCATCATCATCAAGCTTTGATCCTTCAAAATCTACTTCCATTCTTATGGAAATTTCATCAATTATTCAAAGGAATTTGGAGAAGAACAAAATGATCAATCATGAAATGAAGAATTGAATGCAATAATAGCATTTAAGGGTTCAAGTTATATAACCCGCCTTCAAAGTTGAAACCAAGCTTCAAGCTTCACGTATCTAATGGTGAATGAATCTTTATCAACCTCCCAAGGTCCGTCCTCAAGCTTTTGAGTGAAAAGAAATGGCTAGGATTGGAGATTGAATGGAGAAAAGAAGAAATCAAGCATTGAAAATCGATTTCCACCATGAAATCAAGGTTGAAGATGATTATGGAGCTGACCTACAGGTTGGAGTTCGTCCTCCTATTTCTCCTAAGCTCCCTTGTGTTCAACCAAAGTAAGGAGAGAAAGAAAATCCAAAAAAGAGTCTTCAAGTGGGTGGAAAATGAAGTGTTTATAAGGGACTTTCAATGAGAGAGAAAGTCTTATAATAATCCTTCAACTCCCCAAATTGGTGCCACATATCCCCCTCAAGTCCTTGCATACGAAGCTATCAACTCCACCTTCGAATTACTTCTCATTATCCATGAATTAAAGGAAAAGCAATTAAGCACCTTAATTCATATAATACTAATATCCCATATTTAGTGGATATTACTTTTTAGTTAACTAATGTTAGTGGGCTCTCCACTCACTTAGGATATTTTCGGTGCCATAGCAAGGCAAAAGGACGTACACTCTTATCCAAATTCAACCTTCACATATTTGGTTGAAGGCCACTCCCATTAATATATTTATTTTTTTGCATTAAATTGAATTATGTTTCCAAATATGCTTAAATCTTGATTATTTTAATATCAAGATTCTCTCTCCTCCAAAGTGATTCAAATGAGACACCCTTCTCATTTTATTTTCTCTACATGATTCCAAGAAACATGAGAGACTCTATAGAAGTGGTACTTTGCATATTGAACCCTAGGTTTTGGGTAAATTGCACATTACACCAAAACTAGGTTTTAATGCACAAATATTGCTCTGTCTTGGTATCCAGGCTTCCAAAAGCCATACCTCTACATCATTTTCATTCTTATGATGCTTAAATACTTGAGTAACATTTTATAATGTAACATTTGCAAATTAACCCCTCAACTTGGGTAATTTGCACTTTAGTCCAAAACAGACAAAACATAGTTTCAACATTATTAAAAAAGGACTAAAATTTAAACATAAGTTCCTCTTGAGCCTTAATTAATTTTCAAGAGATAAGAACAAGCATATAATTAACTTTATTAACAATGTTACAAGAAGTGAGTCAGTCCACTACCTAGAGAGGTCAACCTCTAGGATTTCTTAACCTTGCATCTTCATTATATTCATTATAAGAGATACAATACATGACCACCAAAGGACTTACCTATCCAATAAAAAGAGTCTTCAACCTTACCAAGGACTTACCCACTTTGCAAGGAGTCTTCCGCCTTCTTCCAAGGACTTACCTACTCTCGCACAAGTCTTCAGCCTTTAAGGAATTACCCACTCTTCTTGGATCTTCATCCTTTGACTTCACCTTCACTCGGAGAAGCTTCCACCAAGGACTTACCCACTTGAGCAAGGAGTCTTCTACCTTCACCAAGGGCCTACCCACTCTTGCTCTAAGTCTTCATCCTTGATCTTCACTAAGGGACACCTTCCCTTATTCTTCTTCACCTCTCTTAGGCAAGAGAGAGATCCTTCATCTTCATGGTTGAAATGAGAGATAGGGAGGTGGTGGAAGTGAGAGCTTCACAAGATATACATGTAGGACGAGCTCTCTTACAAATATCCTACTCACTCTAATGGATGTAGCAACTGATTAAGCTTAGAGAGAGAGGAGGTTGTAGGAAGCACTCAACTATAGAATAGGAACCTCACATAGGGTTTGCATTGAATGCTCAACCTTGGAATGAAGCCCAAGGGGTCCTATTTATAGCCGGGGATGCCTCTTAGCCTTTGGGAACACTTGAGAAAAAAAACTAGCCATTGTGTGGCTTGCAACAGATATATTTTCACTTGTTGCAATTCCACAACAGCTAGAAATACTTTTCTGCACTTTTCCGTACAGTGCAATCGGTTGAGTTTCTATAAGGGTAACTCGACCGATAGAGTAAAATACAAAGACGATATTCAGACCATCGGTCGAGTTTGTCCTGGGGAAACTCGATCGACCAATGAAAATCGAATTGGTCAGGTACTCCATCGGTCGAGTTCTGTGAGGTGTAAACTTGACCGATCAAAAGTCATTTTCAAGATCCAATCAGGATCGGTCGAGTTTGCAACTCATAGAACTCGACCGATGAACAGGCTGATGTGAATTTTGGAAAATGGCTTTTGAGTGCTTAAACATTCGATCTAACTGCTCCTAAAATTTTCTAAGCTTAATTACATGTCATACAATCATTACAAGTGATTTACAACATGATTCTAATGGATTTACATTATATTACAAAAATGTGCACTTGTATGGACTTTGACTTGTCTTTTCTCCAATTTGATATGCACAAGTTAGGGCATTTGGAGTGTGTCTATACCTAATCTAAAATCACTCAAGTAGAAACATTAGACACCAATATGTGGAATGGTTAGTCATCATCAAAACACGGGTTTAGTCAATTTAGACGCGAGTCAACATTGACCTAATTGACCTTGAGTCAACATTCTCCCCCTTTTTGAAAATGATAAACCATTTCATAAATGTATTGAAAGCTTTTAAGTAAAATCATACATTCGGAGAAACCTAGGGGTTTCAATAGTATTAAGCTCATATTCTCCCCCTCAATTGATGCGCATGGAGTTATCATACTCCCCCTCAATTGATGCTATTTCCCCTGCATGGTTAGCTTTCATAACATTTATAGAATACTATGTCTTCTACTCATATATGTTCTACACATATATGTCTTCTCCCATTTACCTTCTCCCCTTTATATGGAGATACTTCTCCTCTTCATGTAAGACATGCCTTCTTCCTCTTTTGTCAAAAGAAGACATACCTTTCTCCCCCTTTGTCATTTCAAAAAGTGGGGGTATGAAGAAATAAGAAACACCACTTGTTAAGAGAAAGGAGATAACAAAAGTTATATAAGGAGAGTAGAAAAGCACAGATAGGGGCTTGTCCAAGCATAGAAAGAAAATCAAGTTAAAGCATATACTTGAACAACCCAAAATGCAAGATAAAGTGTTGCAATTTTGACCCTCAAGATGACAAAATTTTCCCAAAAAGTGCCAGGGTTCATGGAAAAGCAATGAGCCTTGCTCAGAAGGTCGTTTCTGCATTAAAAAACACTAGTCTTGCACCAAAAACTAAAACTAGAGCCAAATCTGCATAAAAACCAAAAATACTCTAATTTCTACATATAATGTAGATCTATGTATCCTGCATCACAAAGTTATGTAAGCAACTCAAGATAGTAGATATGCAATTCAAGGAACAAGCTTGAGCAAGTTTGAAACAAGATACAAGCATAACATATAGTGAAATACCACTAGATGAGAAAATGTTACCAATTATAAACAAGGTTAGAACTACATGTATGTGAACTACTAGTAGATGATATCACAAGTTAGGACTACTAGTAGGATCTAGATCATAGCAAGAGATACCAAAATATACACAAGATAAAGAAAGCTATGAGTAGATGTAGAGATATATCCAAACAAAGAGATATGCAATTTTAGAAGCATGAAAGGATATAACTCACATACAAGTATGCATCATTACCAAAAGATGATTACCACTAAGAACCTCAAGGTTGTATCAACACAAGATATACACCTAGATAGATGTAGCAAGTTAGAGCACAACGGAAGCAATTTTAGTCACAACAAAGAGATCCAAAGGGATCATCATCAAAACTTGCAAAACAACTCAAAGCAAGTAATTGCATGATATAGGTATACCAATTTAGAGCAATTAGAGAGATAGAGTTGTGAGCAAGATAAGTAATTTAGAACATGGCAATATGCATATATAAAGGTACCAAATGAGAGTGCCAAAGAATAAGGCTATTGGTTGAGAAAATCTAGTTGAGAGGGAAATTCTCATTCACTAAGCCAACTGTGTATTCTGTGCACAGTGTTATCGGTCAAGTTCTGTGTATTGACAACTCGGCCGATGACAGCTGCTGGAAACACTCATTGGTGCCTATCGGTTGAGTTTCTATCCGGACAAACTCGACCGACAGAGCTGCTATCAAAAGGCACATATATTTCATAAAAACATATTTAAAGGCATGCTAAAAATACAAACTATATCCAAACATGTGTAAGCAAGTTAGTAATGCACTATAAAAGCATTAGAAATAGTTTTGAGCAAGAGTGTGAAGAGAATCACAAAATACCACTTTTGACTCAAAAACTACATGCATAGTACACACTAACTTGACAAAAACAAGTTAGGATAGGTTATAAGCAAGAGAAACATTACCTTTGTGCTTACCATTCCTTTTTCCATTTGTTGTCACCCTCTACACATCTCACCTTTCTTCTTTCATGTGGATTGACAAGTCAATTTACAATTCAATAGCTCAAGTCAATCCATTTGCAAGTACCTACAAGAAGAAAGATGAAATGGTCCCCAATCATATTTTTGGGTCCAGAGGGGTTAGCTTAGCAACCCAAGTCCTATTGCTCTTGAGCGCTTTCCTAGAAGGACAATAAGTAGAATAATGACCAATTTCATTGCAATAGTTGTATGTGCCCATAGTCTTGGAACTAGAGGATTCTCCATGGAATATTGGAGGTCATTTACCTTTGTTGTTCCTTTGACTACCATCATACCCTAGACCATGTATACTAATTTGTTTAGTAGTATGGTGTAGGATATCAATAAGGCTCTTCTTACCAACTAAGAATCTTTGCAAAGAAGATCTCAAACTATCATTATCATGCATAAGAGAGGTAATAGTAGAAGACAATTGATTAATATTATCTCTAGCATGCAAAAGATCATTTTCTAAGGAAAGATCTTTAGTTAAATAAGAATCTCTATCAATATGAAGAGCAACAACATCATTTTCTCTACTAGTAGAACTAGAACAAGATTCATGCACATTAATTTTAGCAAGCAAGGAGGCATTTTCTATTTCTAATTCTTGCAAAACAAAATCTTTGTCCTTGTTTTCAGATTTAAGAACATCAATATCATGCATGAGAGAATCAACAATTAAAGTATGCTCTTCATTAGAACTAGGCATGAGAGGTTGAGCTTCTAGAAATCTAATCTTATCAAGCAAACTAGCATTTTCAAGTTTAAGAGAGTCTACTTGGCTAAGACAAACATTTTTATCATCAAGCAAGCAAGAATTAGAATGCTCAAGATCATTTAATTCTACATGCAAATTATCAACAATTCTAGCTAGATTTTTCCTTTTCCTTTTAGAAGACTTAAGAGAGGCACAAGTATCATGAATAATAGCAATCAAAGATTCAATATCTAAAGAGTTTAGATTTACCTCACTTGAGTCCTTACTTGTTGATGCCATGAGAGCAAAATGGCATTCTCCTTCATCACTAGAGCTTGAGCTAGATCCTCCACTCGACTCTTCACTTGAGCTTGAGTTGGAGGAGTCACTTGAGCTCGAGTGCCATTTCTCCTTATTCTTATACTTCTCTTCTCTTCTCTTGTGAAGATGGATCTTTTTGCCTTGTGGGCAATCTTCCTTGTAGTGACCCTTCTTTCCACATGTGAAGCACCAGATGGAGGAGGACTTGCCTTTGTAGAATCTACCCTTGGAGTACATGGCATCTTCTTCAACTTGAGAGGATGGAGAGGCTTTATCAACAATAGACTTGATTTGAGCCTTCATATCAGCCTTCTTCATTCTCTTGAGTTCTTTCTATTCTTGTCTTTCTACTTCCTCCTTCTTATCAAGTGTGGCTTCATGTGCTTGTAGATTTCCAATGAGCTCTTCAATATGAATATCCTTAAGAGACATTGCTTCTTCAATGGAAGTCACCTTGGGTTCCTACCTCTTGGGAAGAGTTCTAAGGATCTTTGAGTTGATCTCTCCACTAGACATAGGATGACCTAGAACCGCAAGACCATTCACAATGGTGTTGAGCCTTGAGTACATGTTGGCTATCCTCTCCTCCTTTCCCATCTTGAAGTTCTCAAGCAGCCCTTTGAGCATGTAGACTTTGATTTCCTTCACTTGATATGTCCCTTCATAAGTGATGCATAGCTTTCTCCATACCTCATAGGCTGTTTCACATGAAGAAATCCGGTTGAACTCGGTGGGGGTCATGGAGGCATAGAGGATGTGCATGGCTCTAGCATTCAAGGTTTCTTTCTTCAAGGTAGCTTCATCCCATTCTTCAATCTTTGTCTTTGGTAGCATGTATGGGTTGTTCACCATTTACCACTTCTCAAGACTTGATCCTTGGATGTAGAATTGAAGCCTTCTTCTCCAATAGAGGAAATTGCTCCCATCAAAGATTGGTAGGCTGATCAAGTATCTCCCTCCTTGGTAGTCACCCATCTTCTCCTACTTGTAGAAGTATGCTTGGAGAAGCCCGCTCTGATACCAATTGTTGGATCCTAGATGGGTGATTAGATGCTCTAGAGGGGGGTGAATAGAGCTGAATGCACTTAAAACAAAATTCATTAAACCTTCAAGATATATCACAAGATAATGTTGCTAAATAGGAATTTTTTGTGCAACTAAAACATGCATATCAAGGGAGAGAGAGATTGAACATACACCAATTGACAAGCTGTTTTGACTGGTTCCACACTTCAAAATAGAAGTGAGTCAGTACACTACCTAGAGAGGTCAACCTCTAGGATTTCTTAACCTTGCATCTTCATTATATTCATTATAAGAGATATAATACATGACCACCAAAGGACTTACCTATCCAATACAAAGATTCTTCAACATTACCAAGGACTTGCCCACTTTGCAAGGAGTCTTCCGCCTTCTTCCAAGGACTTACCTACTCTTGCACAAGTCTTCAGCCTTCAAGGAATTACCCACTCTTCTTGGATCTTTAGCCTTTGACTTCACCTTCACTCAGAGAAGCTTCCATCAAGGACTTACCCACTTGAGCAAGGGAGTCTTCTACCTTCACCAAGGGCTTACCCACTCTTACTCCAAGTCTTCAGCCTTGATCTTCACCAAGGGACACCTTCCCTTGTTCTTCTTCACCTCTCTTAGGCAAGAGAGAGATCCTTCATCTTCATGGTTGAAATGAGAGATAGGGAGGTGGTGGAAGTGAGAGCTTCACAAGATATACATGTAGGACGAGCTCTCTTACAAATATCCTACTCACTCTAATGGATGTAGCAACTGATTAAGCTTAGAGAGAGAGGAGGTTGTAGGAAGCACTCAACTATAGAATAGGAACCTCACATAGGGTTTGCATTGAATGCTCAACCTTGGAATGAAGCCCAAGGGGTCCTATTTATAGCCGGGGATGCCTCTTAGCCTTTGGGAACACTTGAGAAAAAAAACTAGCCATTGTGTGGCTTGCAACATATATATTTTCACTTGTTGCAATTCCACAACAGCTAGAAATACTTTTCTGCACTTTTCCGTACAGTGCAATCGGTTGAGTTTCTATAAGGGTAACTCGACCGATAGAGTAAAATACAAAGACGATATTCAGACCATCGGTCGAGTTTGTCCTGGGGAAACTCGATCGACCAATGAAAATCGAATTGGTCAGGTACTCCATCGGTCGAGTTCTGTGAGGTGTAAACTTGACCGATCAAAAGTCATTTTCAAGATCCAATCAGGATCGGTCGAGTTTGCAACTCATAGAACTCGACCGATGAACAGGCTGATGTGAATTTTGGAAAATGGCTTTTGAGTGCTTAACATTTGATAAGTGCTCCTGATTTTTTCTAAGCTTAATTACAAGTCATACAACCATTACAAGTGATTTACAACATGATTCTAATGGATTTATATCATATTACAAAAACGTGCACTTGTATTGACTTTGACTTGTCTTTTCTCCAATTTGATATGTGCAAGTTAGGGCATTTGGAGTGTGTCTATACCAAATCTGAAATCACTCAGGTAGAGACATTAGACACCAATATGTGGAATGGTTAGTCATCATCAAAACATGGGTTTAGTCAATTTAAACGTGAGTCAACATTGACCTAATTGACCTTGAGTCAACACATCTATGGTTAATAATTTCATGTGATTCTTTCGCAAATAAATTCCTTAAGAGATTCTGCATCCAATGATACATTATTCTAACTGGCTTTCAATAAGAACATGTTTGCCTAATTTTATGTTCTCTGCTTCTTGGAGCCCTGACCCCAGAAGCCCAAATATAAAAATATATATATCTAACCCTACCCATACTTCAACCACACCCCCAACAAAACAATCCCAGAGACAATTTTTACCCTAGACTCATGTATTGCTGCCAGTTAGTCAAACCCTGGTCTGTTCTTCATGGCGTCAAACCCAATCAATCACTCAACATCAATCAAATTTGCTTGGGGGTAATGCTCCCTCGTTCCTTGTCTTTGTTCTTTCCTAGACAAAATTGCAAGTTTGTATTCGATCACATTTTCCCCAATTCCTCTTTGACCTACTTTTCTCAAAGCCACATTCGTGGCACAAATTTGTGACCAGGAAGACACTACCTTCACATATTTTATATTCTTGCCCCTAATTTCCTAATGACAAGATTTTATTGCATGGGTTTTTGTGTAATTGCACCACAACTATTTTCTTTTCTCATGCTAAGAAATGGATGAATATATGACAATAAAGTCCATGTCAAGCCCTAAGACCAATTATTATGCAAGGACATCTCCATCATTTGCTAGTTCATCTTTTTTATTAGAAATCAATAATGTCAGAAATCTAGAAAATGTCATAACTAATTGTAGGAGTATCCAAAAAATAAAAATAAAAATATTCTCAAATTGTGAGATCTTTTTCTATTTATTGATTTGGTTTTCAATGCCTGATTTTAATGTTTTAATCGCATGATTTTTAGGGTTTAAATCTATCTTATACTCTTAGTATTAACTGAAGAAAATTGTAATGGATAAAACTGTGAACTTAAAAATTAATGAGAAACGGTCTATGAAATAGTAGCATATGACCTTCTTCCTAGACTTAAATCATGAACTGATCTGGGGTCTTTTTTTCCAAGGTTAGATTTCTAAGGGTTTCAAGATATGAGACATGAATTGAACCCTAACGCATGTAATTATAATATGTGTAGGTTTGAGGGAATTGTAGGCTTTAAAGGGTAGTATTTGGTCTCTAAACCTGATGTGAATGGTTTATATAATCTTTTTTCCTACTCTTGCATGCATTTTCAATCCATTTTCTACCTCAAGCTGTCTCTAATCATACTAGATTTCCCCCTTTTCTGTTATCTTTACTTGTTTCATGATTTTTATCATAGGTACAATATTTTGACGATGAAATGGGTATGGTTTAATCACAATAAAACCTTATTTAGTTTCTCTAAGAGATTTCACATCTTTCAAGACATTTCTGAAGATTATGACATAAACACGTTGTGTAGGTTAACCAGCACGGTGTGTCAATAGTAGGCAAAAGCAATCCTCACTATGTGTAGAAACATGGCATGTTGGCCAACTAACACGTCGTGTCCCCTCATTGTAGCAAATCATCAAGTTCCCTGACTTACAACAATATGACGTGTTGGCCAATCAACACAGTGTGCCCCCTCCATAATGCAACAATACAGATGTCAGATATAAATGCCCCATGTCACCTCAAGGTCAAAAATTGTTGTAATTCAACAACATGACGTGTCAGATATAAACACATCATGTTTCCTTGATCAAAAAATGGCTAAGTTTTCTCAACTTACAGCAACACAACATGTTATCCAACCAACACACCATACAACCTTCACACAAGATAGTTCAACTTTAGTAAAGACATAGTGTTTATTCAGCAACACAACATGTTGCTGACAGTTTCAGTTCAATTTTAAAGAAAATTGACCTTCTTTTTACATACGAGGGGGACTCGTTTGGGACGCTAATCACTTGTCATTTGGAGAAAATTACGACCAAAGTTCAGAGTAGAGGAGAAGGAGGGCGACTTTAGAGAATAAGGAGCGGTTACTCGGGAGAGAACCTCTTCTATACTCCATCTCTCTTCACCAATTAGAGCAAGGACTTCCATCCTCCATTCCAATCACTTAGAAGAGAAGGTTTCTGGAG
The DNA here is from genome assembly GCA_963693085.1 of Alisma plantago-aquatica. Taxonomy (NCBI): domain Eukaryota; kingdom Viridiplantae; phylum Streptophyta; class Magnoliopsida; order Alismatales; family Alismataceae; genus Alisma; species Alisma plantago-aquatica. The sequence continues at coordinate 1,044,335,003 of OY856411.1, read as the reverse complement.
CCACAGTATTAGCAAGGACGAAACTTCAAGTTCTAACTTGAGTCTTCCCTTGGTTTTCTTTCTCAACAAACTCCCTTCTTCTTTCCTTTCTCTACTCATATTTTACTTCATGATTCATCACTTGTACCTGTGTGAGTAGAACCTTATTATTGCTCATTACTTATGTGATCACACATTTCCATTTCTAGTACTATTTGTTTTACTATTCTAAGATTTCATTGTGCTTCATTTACTTTCTTGCTTGTCTGACCATCATGTTTGTTGGTTTTATGCTTCTAATTTTATCTGGAAAGATGTATCTAGGAGTATGGAGATGTAATCTTAGAAATAATTGACAACATAAGTGGCTGAGAATGTGTTGAGGATTCAAGGTTTGAAGTTTAGAACTACGCATATGCACAGGAGTGTTATCTGGAGTTAGAACTGTCTCATATTATCAGAAGGTGTATGAGACACATACCTCCTTTGTATGAGCAACTAGTGTATTAGATTTTTGTCATTCTACTATGTTGTGATGTATAAGTGAAATCTCATTCCCATGATTCTTTAAATATGATCTTAATCATCATCTAAGAGACTCGTGTTTAATTATTTTGTTCTTATCCATTAGTTATTTTAATCAAATTGATCAAATTTGTGTAAATTGATCTATATTATTGAGCTTTAATGCTCTTGTGCCTAACCAGCCTTGCTCCTCGTGGAGACGACCTTAACTACAATTGACCTTATATACTTATGGGGGAGAAAAAAAGTTGAGATGATAAATTATTAAAGCTCGTTTGCTAAAAAGACCAACAGATGCAAACACCCAAGTCAAGGTATGTGCATCTTCGCACTTTATCTGGGCATTATTAGCATGACAAACTAATTATACCCCATATGAGGCATCTGTTGATACCAATTGATTATTCATTCATATTTTTGAAATTCTTATTTCTTGTGGGGTTATTTCCCTAAAGTTTTTATCAAAATTGTGTGATTTTATCATTGATGGTCCTTTGACATGGATTAATTGCTTATATGGATGTTCTCATCCTTTTCTTGAAATATGTAAAGATTTGACTAAACTTTAAGTTTCCTTTCCCTATTTGTGTGTGATTTAGACTAACTTTATTTTTAGTAGTAGTACATCAGTACACCCCATACATAGGGTGTGCTTTTCCACCCCGAGTGTGCTTATCCACTCAATATATATAGGGCATGCTTATTCTACCCAGGGTGTACTTTTTGACCGACTTTCTAGATGAAATCCTATGGTGTTCCAACCCTTCCTAAGGAACTTTAGTCTAATGTTTGTTTACATGCACAACTTAATATGTGGTATTATTTATGGAAAATTGCAACAAGGCAAGATTTCCTCATTGTTAATCATCTTATTGTGAAACATGCCTCATTTTTTTGACCTTATAAATGTATTGGAACTTTTATCTTTCAAACATCCATTATTAGAAAATCCTAACTGATCTTTCTTTATCTTAAACAAGGACCAATTTTAATACACTACACATACTCAGTTTCTACTGACGTTATTTCTTTTATTTGTTCCTCTTTTGGGTATTGCTTTCAACCCACCCAGAGGTTGCACAACCTTGGACTAGGAAGTGGGAAGAGCTTCTCAAGTTTAGCCTCAAGAATACTTTTGAGATGGATAGGTTTCTCACTGCCAACTGATCCTACAAGATTACATTTCTTTTTTTTGTTAGATGTCCTTTGTGGTTCCATTGTCGAACTTTGATAAAATTTGTAACAGTTACATTTACCTTTTTGCTATTACAATAATATGTTCTTTACAAATCCGTTTAAATAATATTATGCACCCCCTTTATTAGAGAATATTTGTTTGGTGTTGATGAATGAATGGGATTGTATGTATATTTTATTAAATTAAGTAACAACTGGACCCCTCCTGGATTCTCCTTATAAAATGGTAACTGATCCAGGTTTGTGGTTGGTAAACTAACTATCTCAAAATTTCTCCTTCGTGCATTTTTTTATAATGTATACCTATGTTTCAAGAGGACCAAACTATTTGAGAAGACTAGTGCTACCCCTGAGTCCGGCCTTTTGGATGAGTACACTATTCTAAAAAACCCTCTTTGGATCCCCCTCTAAGAAACAACTTGAGCTCTTAGGTTCCACCTACCACTCATGCTGTGTCAAACCCACCTCTACTACTTTGACTGGTGTCTATCCCAAATAAGAGTTATCCCTTCTACAAAAGTTTCTCACCACAATGATGGTGGGAAATATGAACACCCATCCTATTTTTGGAAAGCCTAAGGAATACTCGTTGACCGAATTTGAGAAGATGCAACCACCCTACTTCAAGGGTGAAGGGCGAACTAGAAATGAATGATAAGGCGGATGACTAGGTTTTAGATTTAGAGTAGAGCTTTGAGGGTATGTCATGTCCTTCTTATCAAAAGGTCTAGTTATCCTCTTACGTATTCGATGGGATAGCATGATTATAGTGGAATGGGATAGCTCGGTCTTGTAATACTTCCACTTTATCTTGGGAGCAATTCTTGGCACTCTTTTGTGACAAATACATATGCAATACTGCTCTTAGAGGGAAGCACAGTTATACAACTTGAAGCAAGGGTTTTCGTTTGTCCCTGGGTAGTGAAAATTCTAATTGCGTGAGAGTTAAACTACTAGCTTAAGTGAGGATCATAAGGATGCTCTGTTCTTGGAAGGACTCAACTACCATGTGGTTCATGCTCTAGTCCTACAAATTCCTCTCATTTTCCAATAGATGGTTGATAAAACCCTAGCTAGTGAGTTCTATCTTAGCTTTCAAGCTCCATCACATAACAACAATAGAAAGAGATTTGGTGGAGATCAACATTGTGATAAGTTCAACCAATGTTCTTGCCATAACCCTCCTAGGAGATGCCTAGTAGGGAATCCTGGAGTGCCTAGGGAAGGGAACCATGTTATCTATCATCAGTAGGGTCAGGATAGGTACATTAGGCCTCAGTGCCCTCAACTTCAACAACATCCTATTCTGTCTCAACATCTTGCTCAGTAGCCACAAACTCATCCTAATCCAGCACCAAGGTAACAACCCTCAGGACCGACACCCTCTAGTGGAGAGGCATGCTGGTCGTGTCTTAGCCATGGATGTCGTGAAATTTGGCAATGATAATGAACTAATTGGAGGTACTTTGCATCTATATCTACATTCCATAAAATCTTTGTTTGACTTTGGATCTTCAAATACCTTTATATCTTCTAAACTCGCTAATATGTTAGATTTAGAACCTACACGTATGGACTTTGTTCTCAATGTTCAGAACCCTAGTGGTGGGGTATGCTCTTCTTATCTAAAGATCCCATACGCTGACCTTTGTATATCTGGCAAGATATTTGTAATAGAGTTTATCCTCTTAGACTTGATGACCTTCAATGTCATTATAGATATGGATTGACTGAAAAAGTTTGATGTATCTTTGTTTTGTGGTGAGAAGAAGGTTAGCTTGTTACAACCTGATGGTGGGAGGCTGTGTATAAAGGGTAGCAAATATGAGTATAGGCAATTTATCATATCTGCTATAAAAGTTGAAAAGCTTATCTCACATGGATGTCGAGCCTACCTGGCATCCATTATCCTTGACCCCTCACCACCACAGTTGGATGACATAGATGTGGTTTGAGATTTTTGCGATGTCTTTGTCAATGAGATACATGGTATTCTTCCTTCTTATGAGGTCGAGTTATCCATCGATCCATTACCAGACATTGCTCCTAGATCAAGGCCTCCTTATCATATGGTACCAACAGAGCTCATAGAACTCAAGAAGCAACTACAAGAACTTATTGACATGTGATTTGTTACTACTAATGTCTCTCCTTCGGGAGCCCTTGTACTATTTGTAAAAACTAAAGATGGTTCATTAAGGACATACATAGATTATAAAATGTTGAATTATGTGCTAATAAAGAACCACTATCCTCTACCGTACATTAAAGACTTATTCAGTCAGTTGAAGTTAGTTATTGTTTTCTCTATGATGAATTTACAAAGTGGTAAAAGACAAGGATATACCAAAGACAACCTTCCATACTCTCTATGGGCACCAAAAATTCTTAGTCATGCCTTTTCGGTTGACTAATGCCCTTGTCGTATTCATGGGTATTTTTAATTGAGTTTTCTGCCCATATCTTGATGACTTTGTGGTGGTGTTCATTGGTCGCATTCTTATCTACTCTGAGTCAATGGATCAAAACTGTGAACGTATGTGGATATTCTTATAGTCTCTCAATGAGAATGAACTTTATCCCAAGTTTTCAAAGTGTGAATTCTAGATCAAGGAGGTGATGTTCTTAGGCCACTTGATATGTGTCAGTAACATTGTTGTGGATCTAGAAAAAGTTGAAGTTGTGACTAAGTGGAAAATCCAAAGAATCCTTCTAAGATACAAAGTTTCCTGGGTCCTATTGGTTACTATATATGGCTTACCAATAAATTTTCAGAGTTGGCTCTTCCTCTAACTAAGTTGACTCTCAAGGATACCAAGTTTGTATGCACTCCCGAATGTGAAAAGGATTCCTAGAGCTTATATGTTATTTGACATTTGCCCCCATTTTTGATCTACCTATTGAAGGAAAACATTATGTCATATACAACGATGCATCTAGACAAGGTTTTAGTTGTGTCCTTATGCAAGAAAGAGAGATTATAGCTTATGCCTCTCATCCCTATGAAGATGAATAAAGAAATCTAGCTGAATCATGATCTTGAGCTTGAAGCCATGTTCATGGTCTGATGGTTTGAAGGCATTATCTTTATGGAGTACAGTTTGATGTTTTCTCTGATCATAAGAGTGTTCTCTATCTCATGACGTGGTAGAATTTGAATATAAGGCAAAGGCGTTGGATGCAATGTTTAAAAGATTATGATTTCACAATCACTTATCATCTTAGGAAAGGAAATGTAGGTGCAAACAACTTAAGTCAAAGAAGGATGATGTGTGTGCATCTCTTTGTTGTTTAGTATGGATAAGTATGGAGAATGCTTCTAGATGGAGACTTGGGCTGAAGGATGATGTTGATGATGATGTTGTGATTTAGATGTGTTTGGATATGGCTAGTCTCTTGGTTACCCCATCTTGGATCTGAGGTGATCACAACACAAATGACTAGTAGTCTTGATCTTGATGAGATGAAACTCTTAATTGAGAAGCCACAATTATAATTATTTGTTGTCTTTGATGGTGCAATTTGTTTCCATCACTAGTTATGGATACCATATGTGGATAATAAGAGGCACAAGGTTCTAAGTGAAGCTCATGAGTCCAAGTATACAATTCACCCAGGCATCACATAGATGACAAGGATTTGTAAAGAAGTTTTTGTTGGTGAAACATGAATAAGGACATTGTTACTTCTGTTGTGAAATTTTTCACCTGTCAACAAGTAAAGATTGAACATCAAAAACTTGGTGCACATTTTCAACCTATTGAAACCAAAGTGGAAGTGGGAAAATATTACAATGGACTTCGTGATTGGATTTCCAAAATATATACAAACCATCCATGTAAAACCAAGGCCTACTTCCAAAAACCTCATATTGATGTACAACATCTACAAAATACCTTAGTCCAGGACTTGAGAGTATAGGGATGACACATAGGACTCTACTACAAAACACCAACAACATATCCAACCTTCTGTGTCACTGATCTCCTTTTTACACTTCCTCAACAACACAGTCTCTACCACGTTGTAGACGACTACCTAAATGGATGAAACCCACATGGTGAGACCAACTTCCCAGCAAGAGATATAACTCTCTTCCAACAACTATTATTAACACAGATTATACTTGAACAAGAAATAAATTATTCATAGGATGAGTAGATTCAGCTAAATGAACAACAAAAATTGTTTATACTAAGTATATTAAGCAGCTACAACTAATAAGTAAAACATCATATACTTTTAGAAGAAATATGAAGAAAATGTAAATCAATTGATTTCTCTTACCACATTATAATACAACTCAACAGTATAAAGAAACAAGGCAAGGACAACAACCAATATGAATCATGTTTAGCACTAAGCAGATATACTATACGGTTGTATTACATATTTTAAGCCCCGTGGAGATGAGGGATACCACTCATACTCCAACTGACCACTGCTAAGTCGAAATCAGTGCCATTCAAGATCTAGGATAGTTGGACACCTATGATCTCCTCCGCCCTCAGTCAATAAGAGTCCGCAAAAGTAACTTATAAAGTCCAACTACATAACAACCTAGTCCACCTTGGTATATAGGTCATGACACTAGTGAACAGGGTATACAAATCCAAACATCTGAGTTACAATCGTATGTGTCCTCTATCACATCATATATATTGAGATACGACCACAATTATTTGCTTGCCAAGGAATGACCGCAACCATCCTCTAAATCATGGAATCAAGATGTTAAGGACACTTGGTCACTTGCACCTCGCATACTCAACTATATGCACTCTGAGTTTCCCTTAGGAATACCCGTTTCACCATCCAACAATTTCTAACACTAGAATGGATCTATAGCACATGGCATCTACATGAATAGGGTTTCACTTAATTAATTATTGTCAATTGGGTATCTTTTATACGACGTCAATCAAGTTAAAACATACAAACCCTTGATTCTACAAAGATAATGGTAGATTGCAATGTCAGAAGATATAAAATGTATTAAGCATAAAGCTTATCACATCACAACATGTTACAGTCTCACTGCCATACACAAGGCTATCCCATTATAACATCACTATGGGATAACAAATCCCTCATCACATCACTAGAGGACATCACCTCAATTAGGTACTAAGACTTTGTCAAGGTCATAAGACCTAATCACGTAGTTCATGCATACAACATTATCTCATCGTGCCTCATAAAGGCTCATAATTACCATGGACGTGTCACACACACGATACCACATCAATCATCAGACTATGATGTTCATTCAACCTACAAGTTAGGTTACAATAAGTAGGAGAGAGAAAAGTGATTCATCCACATGCAAATTACTCAAGAACTAAGAATTATTCACCATGTTATTAGGGTTTTCATAACAACACGTAACATCCAACCCTAAAGTACACCACTTCCCACATTGTTAGAAGCCATAATTGTTATCATCATTAAGTCATCATGACAAAGATTGTGAAATCAAGGAACTGTAGCGACCACATAAGGGTTAGGTTACCCTTGCGGCCTCTAGAGGTAGGTATCCCTAGCGACCATTAGGGTTAAGACCCATCATAGAGACCACCAGGAAAACTCCACTCATAGCGACCATATGATCAGAGAAGGGTATCGACATCTAGGATTAGGGTTATGGTTTTGTAGCGACCAAACAAAGACCCAAACCTCAACCATCATCATGGCCTAGTGACTACAAAGAGCCATATTACTTTAGCCAACATATAACGACCAAGAAAACCACATAAACATATCGACCATGCAAGGTCAGCAACCATAACGACCACAAGAAAACATGCCACCCCAAAGAGTTAGGGTTTAGGTTACATCGACCAAACCAAAACCCAAACCTCAACGTCCATCATGGATCTAGAATCACTTGAAAACATAAGGTCATGGAAACCGAACAGATGTGTAACATCAAGAATCCCAAGCATCACCAAGGTTAAAACTCCATGAAGATGACCAAAACTGAAACCCTAAAACATGATCATCACAGGGTCAACATTAGGGATGTAAATGGGTAAGGTATGGTGTGGGTATGGTCATATCCATAACCATAACCGTTTACTTAAGCGGATATGGGTATGGGTAGATACCCATTTTGTCAAAATCTATACCCGCTTCATACCCATATCCACATAACCACCTGATATATGGATGGGTTATTGGGTATACGGTTATGGATAAACTTGCTACAATAATATGGTACAAACATCCGAACACCAAACTACCACACTTAAATAGGTAAGGTATGGATAAATATCATTTAAGGAACGAAGGAGAGAGGATAAAAATGAGAGGATGACTTTATGGCCTCTTCAGTTTAATGAAATGTGATTGTGTGGTTAATGAGGTTGCGCTAATGGATTTGTTTATTTTACTATTGCAGTGTACTTATATATGCTAGATGTGAGTGCTATGATATGGAACTTACATTTAAATGTTTACTATTATAAGGTCCATATACTCACTAGTTGTGAGTCCTACAATATACACCATTACATTCTAATATAAATTATTTACATAAACACATAATCAAATGGGTATATGGGTATACAAGGTATGGGTATATGCATAACCATAACCTTACCCAACAAAAGGCGGGCATATGGGTATAAGGGTAAGTGGCTACATGGTTATAAAAATGTATACCCATGATGGGTTTAGAGGGTATGGATTTGAGGGTATGTGGGTATACTCATATCCATTTACAACCCTAGTCAACATAAACATCATGATAAGAGAGAGAAAACCAATAATTATGCACATGCATGCTAGAGTCAAAACCTACATCTTTAAGAGAGAAACAAAGTCATGATCATGGTGAGAAAACCAAATGTCCAAGATGTGCATGCAAGAACCAACTACACCAACATCCATTAGATTTTAGGTACAAGAATTACGGTACAAGAAAATGAGTAAATTTATGCAAGAAAACTACATAATCATAAACCCTAGATTAAGATATCATCATAAAGAAACTTGTAATAACATTTTAGAGATAGATAAACCTGCATGTAATATTAAGTGCAACAATACTTGAGGAGAGAGTTATATAACCCACCTTGGATTGTAAATAACAACTCCAAAGCCAAGAAGCTCCAAGAGAGAGAAGAAATCCAAAGCTTAGATCAAATCCAAAGCCAAGCAAGATCACCTCAAGAGAAGAAGAACAAAACCAGGTCAAAAGGTGCACAAAGAAGAGAGGGTACAAATCCTAGGCTGAAAAGAAAGGAAAAAGAGGAGATTTTCATATCACTTAGGTACTACCATGGGAGAACCATGGATTCAACCTCTATTACAGAGAAGTTACTCAAGAGAACCACCATGGAGAACCACAGACCAACCAATATAAGAAAGAGAAGGGTAGGATTGCAAGCAAATGAAATCAAGAAGAATAAACCACTTTCCACTATCAAGAATCACCAAAAGATCACCACAAGAGAGATGATCAAACCCTAGATCACCACATGCAAGGGTTCAACCTCCTTCTTCAAGCTCAAGCACCTCCACTTGATAAGAAAGAGGTAGTAAGAGGGTGCAAAAGAGATTACTTGCATGTGAAGAGAGGGGTATAAATACCCAAGGGTAGGAGGGAGGTGAGGGAGATGAGGTGTCAAGACACTAGTGACACTTGTCCCTCCAAAACTCAGACATGCAAGCACTAGAAAAATGCATGCAACAATATCATTAAAACCTAGGTGAGGGTAGAGACCACTTGATCCACAAACCCATCATTCGAAGTAAAGTCATGGTTACCAACAGGGTAGCGACTGTCACCACCATATTGTAAGAGCAACGATCACCACATCCTAAGGCACAAGCCCAAAACACCTTCAACCGCAACAAAAAAGACCCCAAGGAAACACATTGGTTGCTACAAACACAACCCAAGGAAAGCATATTGATCACAACACTCAAGAGGGTCAACATCAACATCAACTCAAGAAACCATGCAAACCATGCAAACCCTAACTTCAACACTCATGATGCCACCTCATCAACCAAGGTTCAACAAGATGCCAATAAGAATCATTATTTTTCTCATGATGCTAAAACATAGGAGGCACATCTAACATGTGAAAAATTGCAAGATAAACCATTCACATGGGTAAATTATAACTTCATCCAAAACAAACATACATATAGAATAACTAGCTCAAACATCAACCAAAAAGGACCAAATTGAAAATAGAAGCATGTCACATGTTATTTAAAGCATATCATAAGATTAGGTTAAGGTTTTAAGCATATACGTATGATAAGAAAGAAAGATAACAAGGAAGCTAGGTCAAGGGTCTTACAACCATAAACCTCTAACAAGGATTTCACCCCTGAAATCCTACGTAAAAAGAGACATGTACTTCCTACGCATCTTGTCCTCTAACTCCCACATGGATTCCTCCACACCACGGTGATGCCAAAAAACCTTAACCAACACTGTATCTTTCTTCTTCAACTTCTTCACCCTATTATCCAAGATCAACATAGGAACTTCAACATATGACATATCCTCTTCCAGTTCAACCTCCACTAGCTGCAGCACCAACTTGGTATCTGGGTGACACTTCCTCAATATTGATACATGAAAGACCGGATGCAACCCATGCAACTCGGGCAGTAACTCCAACCTGTAAGCCACCTTCCCAACACGTGCCACCATAGGGTAAGTGTAAGGAGTGGGGCTGTAACACCCCTCCCTAGGGTTTCTTACGTAACCAGCGGAAGCACAGCCTAATCCCCAACATTATCCATAATGTGGGGTACTTGGCATATTTGGGAGGGATTGTCACATTCATGATCTCATATCAAGAAACAAATAACACTTGGCATTATTGAAACATCGATTCATACATAAGTTCTTGGAATAAAAGCTACATCAGGTTTCCAAAGATATACTAAACATAAACTAGATAATGATAGGATCTCCATATATGGACGTCCCACCAGGCAACAACTCCTTGGATCTCTGGGTCCTTGGTACTCTCAAGATGATTCCTTCTCCTTGTCTCCAACTCCTGCGGACATCTCGTCCCCAACCATGCAAAGGAAAACAAACATAGTAAGTAAGCGGCATTGGCATATTATAGAACATAAAAATAAAATATACATGTGGCTTAACATAATCATGAACATGCATTAACATTAATCGTTTCTTGATGCCTTTTACATAAAGAAATTGACTAGAAGAATATGCTCCTCTCTTAATGCCCCATAAGGAGCCCATAATGCTCGGAAAGCCCATAATTTCTCAGAAATCCCATAATGCTCGGAAAGCCCATAACAAGGTGCATATAAATCTAAATCAATTTCTATTATTCATGATCTTGCTTAAACTTAGCTTATCTTCTTAATATCCTAAACCTGATCTTAATTGGGATTTCTCCCTCTTAAACATGATTGGGATTTCTCCCCATGACCATAATGGGATTTCTCCCTCTTAAGCATGAATGGGAAACTTATCCCCCCTTAATCTTGATTTCTTGTTCCTTAACCATAATTCATAGCATAACTGTGGTTTCTATACTTAGACTTATATTATAGCAAACAATCATTCAATAATCATATACTTGAAGGAAGACATGCATCTGTCATGACTTAAACATTAAGTGCATAAACATATCATAAACATCCAATAAATCAAATTTACTATGCCAAGGGCATGGCCCGCTTACCTTGAACTAAATCACCTAAGTCAAACCTAGTTTGACTGATTGGATCCTTTTAATCACCTGAAATTAGATTAGAACATTATATGTACATGAATTCATAGCCTCAAAAACCCTAATTCGTTCATATAATAATTGAGATGTGAAAACAGAGAAATCAGGTGATAAAAACTATAAAATCGGATTCCTCATCAAAAATCCTTTCCAAAATGTATTTTTGCGTATTTTTCTGATAACCAGGCGATTTACTATCAATTTCCAAAGAATAAACCAATAGGAAATCCGAGAAAAGCTACGTGGCATTTTTAACAGCTATTGGGCTCGGGCCCGCTATGAGTTGGGCCAATCATGCATGGCCAACTCAGCAGCGAGGATCGCCTCTGAGGGCTTGCGATCAAATAAGGGTGGATAGGCGAAAACCCTGAAATACCCTCGACGGTGAAATGCATCAAAATAGGCGGGTAGGGATACCAAGGTCATTTCCTGACCTGGTTTGTTCCTGCCCAAACCATGGCGCTCGACGAGCAGCCAGCAGACCCGCGATGGAGACCACAGAGTGCAAAAGCCAACCGAAGAATGAGGCCAACACCACATGGGTGATAGGGGAAAGTCCGAACAGGCTCAAAGAGCCGTGGCTAACTGGAGAGGCCATCGGGGTCGAGGAACCGAATTTCATGGAGAGAAGCAGGGGAAAAAGAATCTAGATCGAAACCATTGAGAACAACTAGAAAATCCTCCAATGAGGTGCGTAAAACATTAGCGAAGGCAAGGCGAGGCCAAGGCATGAATTTCCGTGGTCGGAGAGCCACTGACGTGCCGTGGCGGTTAGTGTCGGCAAGGTCCGATGGCGGCTCTATAGGACACAGAGGCCGGGGCAATCGCAGGGTAAACCGATGATTTAGGAACAACGTTAGGGTGTCAAGGAAGCTCACCGACGCTCCAATTTGACTCGAGGTGCCAGTGCAGGCTAGAGCGGAGTCAAGCTCGCCGGAAAGGGAAGGTCGAGTAGGGCGGGGAGCCTGGGGGATCCAGCGGACAAATTGAGAGCGGAGGAGAAGAACTCGGGGGTCGTCTGTGCTTTTGAGCGCAAAACAAATGAGGGGGGTGCTCTGTGGTGGCGGCTGGGCTTGAAAGGAGGATAGGATATCCGAGCCCTAAAATGGGCGTTTCTTCTATAGGGCACGAGAGCACGCGAGCAGGGGCTCGTTGGGTTCGGGAGAGAGAGACGAATTCAATGGCGAAGAAACAACGTGAAACCGTCGAGGAATGACCGAGATCGACTGCGAGCATTCAAAGTAGCTAAAACAGATGCTGACTCGCGAGAAAAACGGAGGTAGGAGAGAATACGAGTGCTGTTGGATCTTGATCCAACGGTCACCGTGTACGCGTGCAAGAAAAGTAACGCGTGACAGATCTAATAAAACGAACTATGCTTTAAATCGGCTGCATAAATGAAATTGGATTAAAATCTACATCAAATAATATTCAAATCTCTCTCAATTTAATTGAGGGGTCAAACATGGGTCAAATGCATTCAAATTTTGACCATAGGTTCACTAGAGTGTCTAGAATATTCTTGTGGAGTTAGATTTCGTTTTTGTACCCCTTTAGGCCTAAGAATAGCAAACCCTCATGTATACTTAAATGACCACAATTAATGCAAATAAAACCATTAGTTCTTCAAATAAGAATTGAAAACATACAAACGTGCCCTAAATATTATTTCCTTTCATTTAACAAGATGGTGGCCATTAAGAAAAATAATTAAACCAGTAAATCCCTAATTATCATAAGAGAGAGAATTATTGGACATAAAACACTTATTCTCATTTTTCTTAAACAAAAGGGCATAGATATACATGAAAACATTTTCTTTAAATAAAACAAGTATAATAGAGTAATTGGACATAATAAATAATTTTGCAAAACTAACATGGGAAAATTGCTTTTAAGAGCATGCAAGGAATGAAATAGTTTGAAAAATTGCATAACAAGAGTGGGATGTTACAATACTACCCACCTTAAATAAATTTCGTCCTCGAAATTTCCTAGAGTTTCTACCCACCTTAAGGGTTTTACATAGGCTTGCGAATTTTCCATAAAATTTTATTATAAAAGAAGCATACATAAACAAAGCATTATGATTCAACATAAATTACTCAACTACCCTTACCTTGATCATTTTCCTCTTCTCCATCAGACATTTGCATGGTGAAGAGCCTTGGTTTGACCTTGGGTGGAGGATTAGGGTTCTTAGCTTGGTTGTGGTTGGGATCCTTCTTTGCAAGCTTAGGGCAATTAGGCTTGATATGCCCTTCCTCACCACAATAGTAGCAAACAGAAGTCCCAAACCTACAAGGACCACCATGGTTTCTCTTACATTTGGGGCATGGGGTTCTCCCATTCTCAGGGGAAGGCTCATGGGCTTTTCTCTTGTTGTTGGAGGGTGGAGGGGGTTGATGGGGCTGATGGTGATGATTGTTTTGGGGTATCTCCTTCTTATGATTCCTCCCAGGATGATCCTCCAACTCTAGGGCTGCATCCAAGGATGATTGCATGGTCCGGTGTCCTCTACCAGATAAGGCAAAACTTAGGTCGGGTTTAAGCCCTCTAATGAACTTCTTAGCTCTCTTTTGCTTAGTGTACTCAGGACCATACTTTTGGAGCTTACGGAACTTCATGGCATACTCAGTGACAGTCATGTCACCCACTTTCTTAAGGTTAACAAACTCATCCTCCTTTCTTTCTAACATGGCTTCAGATACATAATGGTCGTTGAAGACTTCCACAAACTCATCCCAAGAGAAAGGAGGGTCATCATCTTCCCTAGAGGCTAAGAGGTTTTCCCACCAAGTACGGGCTGCACCCTTGAGCATATGGGTGGAAAATCTAACCCTGCTATGTGGGGGACACTCTAGGTCTCTAAAGCAATGTTCCATGTTGCTCAGCCACTCCTCAGCCTTGGTTAATACATCAACCTCATCTTCACCATGGAAAGCATCGGGTTTAATCTTCAAGAAGTCTACGAGGGAGATCTCATGTGCTCTAGGTGGAGCTCTAGGTTGGAGGGCATTGGTCAAGGCTGCTACTAGGGCATCTAGGGTGACCGGTGGAGGGACGTGGTTCATGTCTTCAGTCTTATCACCACTAGAGGATCCGTGTGAGTGCCTTGACTCACCAACCTTCTCCTTCCTCTTAGGGGCCATCTGAAAGGGTAAACATAACATGATATTAGAACATAATATGAATCTCTAATGTTGCCTTAGTGGCCATCTATTCCTTGCTCTGATACCATTAATGTAACACCCCTCCCTAGGGTTTCTTACGTAACCAGCGGAAGCACAACCTAATCCCCAACATTATCCATAATGTGGGGTACTTGGCATATTTGGGAGGGATTGTTACATTCATGATCTCATATCAAGAAACAAATAACACTTGGCATTATTGAAACATCGATTCATACATAAGTTCTTGGAATAAAAGCTACATCAGGTTTCCAAAGATATACTAAACATAAACTAGAAAATGATAGGATCTCCATAGATGGACGTCGCACCAGGCAACAACTCCTTGGATCTCTGGGTCCTTGGTACTCTCAAGATGATTCCTTCTCCTTGGCTCCAACTCCTACGGACATCTCGTCCCCAGCCATGCAAAGGAAAACAAACATAGTAAGTAAGCAGCATTGGCATATTATAGAACATAAAAATAAAATATACATGTGGCTTAACATAATCATGAACATGCATTAACATTAATCATTTCTTGATGTCTTTTACATAAAGAAATTGACTAGAAGAATATGCTCCTCTCTTAATGCCCCATAAGGAGCCCATAATGCTCGGAAAGCCCATAATTGCTCAGAAAGCCCATAATGCTCGGAAAGCCCATAACAAGGTGCATATAAATCTAAATCAATTTCTATTATTCATGATCTTGCTTAAACTTAGCTTATCTTCTGAATATCCTAAACCTGATCTTAATTGGGATTTCTCCCTCTTAAACATGATTGGGATTTCTCCCCATGACCATAATGGGATTTCTCCCTCTTAAGCATGAATGGGAAACTTATCCCCCCTTAATCTTGATTTCTTGTTCCTTAACCATAATTCATAGCACAACTGTGGTTTCTATACTTAGACTTATATTATAGCAAACAATCATTCAATAATCATATACTTGAAGGAAGACATGCATTTGTCATGACTTAAACATTAAGTGCATAAACATATCATAAACATCCAATAAATCAAATTTACTATGCCAAGGGCATGGCCCGCTTAGCTTGAACTAAATCACCTAAGTCAAACCTAGTTTGACTGATTGGATCCTTTTAATCACCTGAAATTAGATTAGAACATTATATGTACATGAATTCATAGCCTCAAAAACCCTAATTCGTTCATATAAGAATTGAGATGTGAAAACAGAGAAATCAGGTGATAAAAACTATAAAATCGGATTCCTCATAAAAAATCCTTTCCAAAATGTATTTTTGCGTATTTTTCTGATAACCAGGCGATTTACTATCAATTTCCAAAGAATAAACCAATAGGAAATCCGAGAAAAGCTACGTGGCATTTTTAACAGCTATTGGGCTCGAGCCCGCTATGAGTTGGGCCAATCATGCGTGGCCAACTCAGCAGCGAGGATCGCCTCTGAGGGCTTGCGATCAAATAAGGGTGGATAGGTGAAAACCCTGAAATACCCTCGACGGTGAAATGCATCAAAATAGGCGGGTAGGGATACCAAGGTCATTTCCTGACCTGGTTTGTTCCTGCCCAAACCATGGCACTCGACGAGCAGCCAGCAGACCCGCGATGGAGACCACAGAGTGCAAAAGCCAACCGAAGAATGAGGCCAACACCACATGGGTGATAGGGGAAAGTCCGAACAGGCTCAAAGAGCCGTGGCTAACTGGAGAGGCCATCGGGGTCGAGGAACCGAATTTCATGGCGAGAAGCAGGGGAAAATGAATCGAGATCGAAACCATTGAGAACAACTAGAAAATCCTCCAATGAGGTGCGTAAAACATTAGCGAAGGCAAGGCGAGGCCAAGGCATGAATTTCCGTGGTCGGAGAGCCACTGACGTGCCGTGGCGGTTAGCGCCGGCAAGGTCCGATGGCGGCTCTATAGGACACAGAGGCCGGGGCAATCACAGGGTAAACCGATGATTTGGGAACAACGTTAGGGTGTCAAGGAAGCTCACCGACGCTCCAATTTGACTCGAGGTGCCGGTGCAGGCTAGAGTGGAGTCAAGCTCGCCGGAAAGGGAAGGTCGAGCAGGGCGGGGAGCCTGGGGGATCCAGCGGAAAAATTGAGAGCGGAGGAGAAGAACTCGGGGGTCGTCTGTGCTTTTGAGCGCAAAACAAATGAGGGGGGTGCTCTGTGGTGGCGGCTGGGCTTGAAAGGAGGATAGGATGTCCGAGCCCTAAAATGGGCGTTTCTTCTATAGGGCACGAGAGCACGCGAGCAGGGGCTCGTTGGGTTCGGGAGAGAGAGACAAATTCAATGGCGAAGAAACGACGTGAAACCGTCGAGGAATGACCGAGATCGACTATGAGCATTCAAAGTAGCTAAAACAGATGCTGGCTCGCGAGAAAAACGGAGGTAGGAGAGAATACGAGTGCCATTGGATCTTGATCCAACGGTCACCGTGTACGCGTGCAAGAAAAGTAACGCGTGACAGATCTAATAAAACGAACTATGCTTTAAATCGGCTGCATAAATGAAATTGGATTAAAATCTAGATCAAATAATATTCAAATCTCTCTCAGTTTAATTGAGGGGTCAAACATGGGTCAAATGCATTCAAATTTTGACCATAGGTTCACTAGAGTGTCTGGAATATTCTTGTGGAGTTAGATTTCGTTTTTGTACCCCTTTAGGCCTAAGAATAGCAAACCCTCATGTATACTTAAATGACCACAATTAATGCAAATAAAACCATTAGTTCTTCAAATAAGAATTGAAAACATACAAACGTGCCCTAAATATTATTTCCTTTCATTTAACAAGATGGTGGCCATTAAGAAAAATAATTAAACCAGTAAATCCCTAATTATCATAAGAGAGAGAATTATTGGACATAAAACACTTATTCTCATTTTTCTTAAACAAAAGGGCATAGATATACATGAAAACATTTTCTTTAAATAAAACAAGTATAATAGAGTAATTGGACATAATAAATAATTTTGCAAAACTAACATGGGAAAATTGCTTTTAAGAGCATGCAAGGAATGAAATAGTTTGAAAAATTGCATAACAAGAGTGGGATGTTACAGGGGCTCAGAGGGGATCCACTCCCTACTAAAAATTTAAAGAATAGAACCTCCATTCCAAACACACCCAAAAGGTGTCTTGGAGTGGGTGTAAAATTTTCAAATCTTAATTAATGGTAATCAAAACAACCAAAGTGTAGCAGCATAATAAAAATAAATACTATATTCAATTCTTCACAAAATATTACAAAAGTACATCATAATCCCCCACATAGGGTTTACATGTAAGATACAACATATGGATCTAAGTAGAGGGAAATCTAAACCATAACAAGTTTGTATCCAAGCTTTAAATTCCTTTATCTAAGTCCATAACTTCGTGCCATGTCCTCCTTGTCCTTCACCTAGGGTTGTAAGCATACCCCAACAAGAAGAGAAAAGTAAAAGACATCAACAAAGGCTGGTATGTGCATACTAAAAAGGAGATTGAGCAATATATTGAATAAAGGAAATGAAAATACTGGCTTCCCATGAAAGAGAAAAGTACTACCCAAAAGGGCATAAGAGGAAAGAATCAATATCATATAATAAAGGAAATACTTGCCATAATTGAAATAATACAATTGTGCCACATAAGAATATATAAAGAATTAAAGCACACAACCATAATATCATCACCAACCTACATGCATGTGAGCTAAACATAGCCCTAGAACAATATAAAGACATAATAAACTTGAAAATTGATCAATAATGGCACATAACCAAACTCCCAAATATATATAAAGTGGGACAAGCCTCATAAACTTGAAACCCAGGTATAAGGCCACCTCCATCCCAAAAATAATAGGAGCATACTTCCCCGAGCAGGAAATATACGTCTTCCCAAAAACCAATGAAATTACACTACTCTAGTGCTAATGAATCACATAGCATGTTTAATGCAGAGGAAAGTAAAAAGTATAGTCATATTTTACAAAGTAGTCACCACAAAAGTGACCAACGTATACATCCACCTCACAAGTGGGCAAAAGATATCACATGTCATCATATAGAGTTCCATCATGAAACAAGCATAAGAAAGGGACCAAGAGAATGTCCAAATATGATAATATGATCACAAGATCAGTTTCAAAAAATATACTTCACATGAAGCATATTTTCTAAAAGAACAAGACACGGTGTAGGGTAATGTCCATAGGACCAAGAGAAAGAAGAAAGTAGGTTAATTGCTCAAAAGGAATAATAGGAGATGCAAACATACATCTCTTTAGAGTCCAAATAGTCCATAGTCCAATCTAGGTCCAAGCCTTAGCTTCCAAGGAATCTATTAAGTATATATGTAGATACATGAAAGAGCTCAAAACTCTGATCAACTCGAACAAAACTCGACAAAACTCGACGAACTTGTCTTCAGGATAAACTCACAGGGTCTCCCCTAACACAATGAGCCCAAGAAGGGGTACCTGGGAGAACATGTGGTGAGAACAACACCTTCTTCCATGACCGGTGGCAGGTTCAGGCATTGGAGACCAAAAACAAAATAAACGAACTTGAAACTAGTGTAGGTGAATTTGGGGATCATTGGCAGAGTCATTGAAAAAGAAATTATGAAGAAAGATAGAGAAAATATCAGTATTGCAAACAAATCTTAGAACTGAGGAAAAGGGGGGAAAGGGAGGATACCGACCTTGGGGCCGAATTGAGAACTACAGAAGCTTTGTGGGGGTTAAATGGAATGATTGACATCCTTGCCTAACATTTTTGTGGTCGAAGGTGTCGGGTCGACAAACTGGTAGCATGTAAGGATAAATAGAGTAGGGGAGCTTAACTCCAGCACAACTGGGACCAAATTTGTTGGTGAAAATGACTTCTGGAGGTCTAGAGAAGGTCATCTAGTATTTATACAAGAGTTTGAAGCTTCCTGGTGGTGGGAAGAAGGAAATGAGAAGGAAATAGGGGAGTTAGAGAAGTAACCTTATCGACCGGGTGATAAGGGCAACCAATCCCTGTGAAATCGGGGATCATTGGGTTCGGTTTGGCATAGGGAAACTAGCAAAGCAAAAACCTCGAAGAGAGAAGTAGTGGAGAGGGAGAAAGAGGTGAGAGAAAAATATGTTACTATAGATGCAAGAAGGGGGTCTGGATGGAAGTAGGAGATGATATCGCTACCCTTAGATCTAGATCTGACAGCTGCGAGAGTTAGTCACATCAGAGAAATTTAGAAACCAAGCAACTTTAGGGTGACAGAAATACAAATCCGAATAAAACTAAAGTTTTATTAAATAAATTTTCCTTTCTCTCTCTCTGATTAAGGGTCCAGACATTATCCAATATTACATGAAATTTTGCACAAAGGCCAATTAAGGCATGTATATTCCAATTATGAAATTATATTTTTCCTTTTGAAGACTTTTGATGCATTAACTAATCAAATCTTGGTTTCTCTTTCCTCGTGTATTAATGACATTAGGACTATCCAAATTTGGTGAAACTTCTTCCACAAGTAATCTTTAGTGTGTTCAATACAAATTTGCCTTTATTTCCATCTTTTAAAGTTATATATCATATTATTCATCTTATATGGCTTTTACACATTTTCTCTCTCCTAAACTTAACCTGATTATTCAAGGTTGTCCAAGTTAGAGGAAAATTTACATATAGGCTATTTTTAGGATGTGGATTACGAATATGAAGTTTATTTCCACTTTTGGGACTTCCTTTTATGACATATGTTACTTTTATTATGTGGCCTTTTATTACATTAGTTATCAATTCATCATTGTTAGTATTATTATTCATTCAATTATATTCCATATTTTTGTATTAGCACTAAAGGAATTATGTAAGATTATTTTGCATGAGTTATTATGAAATATCCATTCATCTCATGTGACATATTTTAGGTGTCCATTATTGGCCTAAGACTAATGTGAGAGCATAGGTTACACTAGGGTGATTCATGCATGCATTAGCTCAATAGGTTTATACTAAACATCTTTTAGGTCTAAAATCTTAACCTTGTTTGGCCAAGTTAAAAAGGTTAAAGATCTAGGGTAGGGTCCAAGATCTGGTACGTTACAACACTCTACCCTTTAAAAGGATTTCATCCTCAAAATTAATCGATCCAAATATCAACAACCAACTACTCTCCATATCTTTTAGTTGTGAAAGTTTTTGAGAATTATGTCGTCTATGTATCCAACTAATAAGTTAGAAATATCTAGGGTTGAGTTTTAGGTCCTTGTGTCTCTAACCTAACAACCCTAAGGTTTACATTATCAACCAAAAAGTCATAGGGTACAAAGGGTAGGTCCACTACTCATTTACATTATCTCACATATTCCTAGTCACTTCTTCAAAACTAGGGTTAGAATTCTATGTCAACTAATTATATGGTTCCTATACTAAAACTACACATATCTATTCATTGTGACTTAGTTTAAGAAATCATCGAGAAAACCAGAGAATTTTTTTGTATATATAGTAGTATAATGAAAATAATTTTTGAAGATAAGCAACATTGAGATGTAAAACAAATAAGTTGACCAAAATTCAATGCGAAAACCAAGTCACAATACATCCATAACAAGACATCTTCATCCTACTACCTCCTTATAACCTAATTGCATCCTCAAGTCAAACCTCATAGCATCAAGAGATACAAATCATAATCAATATATATGATAAGGTAAGATTACCTAAAATCTCATCACATTATTAACATAGATCAATTCTAGGGTAAACTTTTCACCCAGAGGGTAATTGTCTAAGGAAGGGGTTCTAATTAGGAGACAAAATTGAAATATTCAGATTTTGACTACCATGGGCTATGATACCATGCTGTAAGGAGTGGGACCCAGAGGGGATCCACTCCCTACTAAAAATATGAAGAATAGAACCCCCAGTCCAAACACACCCAAAAGGTATCTTGGAGTGGGCGTAAATTTTCAAATCTTAATTAATGGTAATCAAAACAACCAAATCGTAGCAGCAGAAAAAAGAGACTATATTCAATTCTTCACAAAAGATTACAAATTTACATCATAATCTCCCACATAAGGTTTACATGTAAGAAACAACATATGGATATAAGTAAAAGGAAATATAAACCATAACAATTTTGTCTTAAATGTTTAAACTCCTTAAGCTAAGTCCAAAAATTCATGCCATGTCCTCCTTGTCCTTCACCTAGGGTTGGAAGCATACCCCAACAAGAAGAGAAAAGTAAATGACATCAGCAAAGGCTGGTATGTGCATACTAAAAATGAAATTAAGCAATATATGGAATAAAGGACATCAAAATAAAGGATTCGTGTGAAGGAGAAAAGTACTATCCAAAAGGGCATAAGAGGAAAGAATCACCATCATATGATAAAAGAAATACTTGCCACAATTTAAATAATAAAATTGTGCCACATAAGTACATACCAAGAATTAGGGCACACAACCCATAACATCATCACCAACTTGCATGCATGTGAGCTAAACATAGCCCTAGAATAATACAAAGACAATGGTGGCAAAGCCTCATAAATGGAAAACCTGACAGAGAATCACACATAGCAAAACTCCCAAATACATATAAAGTGGGCTAAGCCTCATAAACTTGAAATTGGGTATGGGGCCACCTCCATCCCAAAAATAATAGGAGCATATTGTTGGTATGTATGCCCTGAGAGCCAATCATGGCATGATTGGTGGGATACATTAAGATTAATTTGAAAAAAATCAAAGGCAAGCTTCCAATCTTTCTGGTTCAGTCATATGAGATAATGATAGAACAGATTGAATGTCTAGAGAATGATAGTACTCAATGACGTATGCTTTCAGGTTAAGGACATGAACGATGAGATCATACGGATGCTAAGAGTTTGTACATTCTTATTATGTCCCTAGTCGGATGTCATTATGGAAGGTAGATAGACAGCAATGACACACAAGACTAGATTGTGGTGTTGGTTGATGATAGAATCTCGTTAGTCATGATATGGAGATATCAAACCAAACACATAGGTACTTGTTAGAGAACAAGTGTACCGGACAAACCCACCGTGAGTTTGACACATGGAACCATGACATGGTAGTCACAATCAGTTCTCACAGTGATGGTGGTGAGTGTGATTCTTTGACCTGAAATCACTGTACTCAACACATGTCGTTGGGTACACTTTGACATCATCAAATGTAGTCTTGAAACATGGGTTGTTATAAAGATGATGATTGGGTGACTTTGACACATGGGGCTTTTGAGGGGTGAGTGATAGATATGGGATTTGTCTCTCCCGAGGGAGTTTGATATCCATGGCCACTTGATGAGTAGGATTAAGATAGGCGTGCACGCATGTGTGAATCGGTATGTGATATTGATGTCATACATATCTCCTCCAATCTACTCTGAGATCAAGAAAGTGAATGAACGTTGAAAGGATGATTGTTCCATGCCTTGAGTTCATTTGGGATATCAGTGACAAAGGAATTATACATTCAATGTAACACCATTCACAGATTGTAGGATTGAAAGTTGTTCTCCAACTTTCCTTTTCACTTGGGTAGCACTGATGTGTGACTAGGCTCCGCTCTTTGCTTGTGAAGTCATAAGTGTTATAGACTTTCACTACCAATGTGAAATGGACCTACAAGGTCACACACATAAGATTTAACTTGGAAGAAGAGTTTATCCACAAACGATGTTTAGATTGATTACTAAAGGAGTTTAGTAGTTCAATTAAACACTCAATCAATTGATAGCTTAATATCATAATGTTCAAGGTGTTGGACCGATTGATTAGAGTATAGAATTGATTGAACTGCAATTGACTGATTTTGCACAGTCTGCACTCCCAACCGATCGGCTCATATGGTGAACCGATCGACTCATGATAGGCTGAACCGACCGGTTCAAGGGTTGAACCGATCGTCTCAACTGGTCCAAACGAGCGAGTCGGGAAAGTCAGGTTGGCAAGAAATTTCTCTTCGTTTCACTTGTCCAATTTGATTGGAACAAAGATTGGTATTTGGATCAATTCGAAACAAAAGAGAAAAAGTCAATCGGGAACTGACCAGGGTAGTGAACTGACCGGTTCAGAAGTGAACCGATCGGCTCAGGTGCCCCAACCGATCAGTTGAGGTGTGAACCGATCGGCTCAGGTCCCCAACCGACCGGTTCATGCTTGAAACGACCGGTTCAGCTGGCGTAGTTGGTTGTTTTATGAAAAATCTCAAACCCTTCTACTCCTGCTTTAATCTCGTATTGCCCGGGGTAGAGAACCTTATCCCATGACCCTCCTATATATATAGGGGTATTGGGGGCTTCTCAGAAACAACAAATCAGAACACTAGTTGCTCTGTAAAGTTGTCGTTCTCTTTAGTTGTGGTAACCGAGAGAGCCTGAGCAAGTGCTACCCAATAAGGGAGGCACATCAAGGGAAAGACAACTACAGAAAATCGATTGGTGATAGGATAGTGTGTCAGTGACTAGTACGCTGATAGGAGGGTGCAACTCCTTCTGATTCCTTGTGGTATAAGGAGATCGGAGTTCCAGGTAGTCCGTGTGGACTACTACGGAGGCGGGAGACTTTTGCCGCTCAGAGGACATCTGCCAATCCCGACAGTCTCGGTGAGACCAAGAGCTGCACAGACACCATCCATGACTAGAGATGAAGACCGTGCAAGCCGCGAGGTAATGTCTCTGAGCAAGCCTCGGGACAAGGTATGTCTCTACAAACCATCCTTCCTATTATATAGACGTTGACGCGATTCCTTTATATTGGGTTTGGGGAGAAATTTTATTTTTGTTTCCGCTGCCTTCTCTGCCTCCCCTAAAACCCAACAGTTGTATCAGAGCCACGCCAACTGCTCTATACTTTAGGATTATCGATGTGATCGATTTTGGTTTGTCGCCTTTATTTATTGCATACAATGCGAGTAAAATTGGCCTTTTGCATGTCTAATCCTAAATCCACAAATCCCAATATAAATATATGATATGTAATATGAATACACTCGATATGTGTCGCCATTAAATGAGTTTTGTGGTGGATGTATAGCGAGGTTATGGCCAATAAACCCTATATCTGTGTGTGGTTGTTTGTTGTTGCTTGCATCTTGGTCTGCGCACCAATTCCCTACCTCTTTTTCTTGATGTAACTCAAGATAACTCGAGATTTCTTTCCTATCTTTGCTCTCCTCGAATGTAACTCGTGGTTTCCCTATTCAAATGTAAATAAGATAGATTTTTTTATTTCTTATTATGTCAAAGAACGGTGGACAACCTGACGACGACTGAGATGATCGGTTCAAGGCGTGAACTGATCGGTTGACGTTACAGATGGCTGGTTCAAGGAGAGAAACGAGTGAGTGGAAGCCATGAGGAGATGCATGACGACCAGGTGAACCGATCGGTTGGAGGAGCCAACCAATCGACTGGTGGAACCCAACCGACCGGCCTGATGGCGAGCCGATCAATCATAGAGATGAGTTGATCAAACCCAGAACGGAAAAGCACAGAGTTCATCTTGTACAGGTTGCATGTGATGTGGACCTAGATGAACATGACTCTTCTTGGCTTGAGGAATCACATTAGGATGGCCATAATCATCGCTTTTATCATTTCACATGTTTTCTATGGGATATAGCATGTATATGATACGTACTATGTATTGTGGTGATTGGATATGTATATGCACCTATAAAAACCAAATCCCTCATTTAATTATTAAGTTTTATATGCCTTCCATTAGCGACACACATGAAAAACTTGATCGACCAAGTGTAGGTTACGCCAAAAGCGTGGTGCGCTGTCCATCTTACGAAAGTGTGAAGGGTAGACATGTAGGTTCTGCTAAAGCAGGGTGCATGTTTACCATGTCGGCTTTTGGGATAGACTTAACTGGTGATTCTTAGAGCGTCTAAGCCCAGAGGCACATAATGTTCATGGCAAGGTGTTGCGCATGTTCATTCATCAAGAGTCGCATATGATGCAATTGGCATGATGACCTACCTAAATAGATAAGATTGTGGGCGATCAGCCAAAGCTGACTCATGACTTGATGAAATACGGATCTTGACCCACTAGAAGGTTGTACGATGCAATCTTCCGAATTGATAGTGAGGGCTGTCAATTTGAACAAAAATAGTGGGAGCGATAATTATTTAAAGTCCTAATTATATCATCAACCTTTCAAATCAATCAAATAAGTCAAAAATGAATTTTGGACTAAATTGCATATATTTCCTTTTATAGTGCAAATGACAACAAACAACAATCACTTTTCGTTACGATCGGTCCTTGAAAAGGACAAGCTGAATGGGACTAACTTCTACGACTGGTTTAGGACATTGAAAATTGTTCTCACTAAAGAGCAAAAGCTCTATGTCCTGGATACTCCAATTCCAGAGGAACCTGCTCCTACTGCAACAAAGGCAGAAAGGGATGCTTACAAGAAGCATTCTGAAGATGCCATTGATGCAAAGTGCTTGATGTTGTGCTCCATGAACCATGAGTTGCAGAGATAACATGAGAACATGGGTGTCATTGAGATGATTCAGCATCTCAAGAACATGTATGAAGATCAAGCATGACAAGAGAGATATGATGTCTCCAACGCACTTTTCAAGTGTATCATGACAGAAGGAGATCCAATTGGTCCTCATACACTCAAGATGATTGGGTATGTGGAGAACCTGACGAGATTGGGATTTCCCCTGAGCCAAGAGTTGGCTACTGACGTGATATTGCAATCGTTGCCAGAATCCTACAGTCAGTTTGTGATGAATTGCAACATGAACAACTTTGACAAGCCATTGACAGAGTTGTTAGGCATGTTGAGGACAGTCGAGGCACAGATAAAGAAGGACAAGCCTAAGTCTGTGATGATGATCAGCAATAAGAAAGGCAAGCCCAAGCACAAGGGCAAAGGCAAGGCTAAGAAAGGTTCTGATGCTAGCCAGCAACCCAAGTCGTCTTCAACTCTCAAGGCCAAGGGAGGCATGACCAAGAGAGGCAATTTCCACCATTGTCAAAAGCCAGGACATTGGAAAAGGAATTGTCCACTCTATCTGGAAGAACTAAAGAAGAAGGAGGCGACAGACGTCTCCACCTGAAGGTGTCATGAAATAAACTTGTAACACTTTTTGAGGTATATGATACCAAGATATAAAGTGTAAAGCACCCAATAAATGGGGCAAATGTTGCCACCATAGATAGGAGTACTTTAGTTTATTTTCAGCCTTAAAGGCATGTAATAGAGTTATGAACTACTATTTCATATTTTCCAATAGATAGAAACACATTATTTTTGCATATTGTATGACAATAATGGCAATTAATAAAGTTGATGTTTCCTTATGGCAATGCCTTGTTTATCTTGTGGTACTTGGTATGCATAAGATAAAATGATACCTAAAAGTTATTGATAACTCAAACAATCAAATTTGCATAAATCATGAGAAACTCATTTCTAGTTTCCATATGATGGATAAATCTAGACTCTTTTGGTTAGAGAACCAGTAAGAGACGTGAATCTCTTAGACATGATCAATCAATCTTCACTAGTAGTAGTGGGAGAATGATTATTCTATTAGGTATAATACATGTGATACATTTACATACCTATTAGAGTTCATGCTAGTACTTCAAACAATGTTTATAGAAATACCAATATGAATATCTTGATGTGTTCAAGAATATCATAGATGAAGTACGGATTTGGTAAAGTGTTAATTCTTGATGAGATCAATGAATGAAATACTTAGACCAAATGTTTGAGAACCTTGTGAGTGATTATGATAGTGTATCACAATGAGCTCATGATTGAGGCATGGTGATGTCTAAATCAACAAGGAGTCATACTCTAAGGAGTTAGAGGATGATTATCAAATAACTAATTTCTTCTTAAATAAAGAATACCCCACACTAATAAAGGACATTAAGAATTACAAAGGGTTGTGAGTTCTTATATCCTTAACAGATGCACCTCGATTATCTATGTGATGAGTTGGTCATGTGATGAGTCAACTATCTAGATGAATATGAGGAACCGGATTTTGAGTTATGGTTTATGACCATTACATCCTAAATAACTTCCATGTGAACCATAAGGTATGAACTTGATGGTAGCACCCATTGGGATGAAATCCATAAGTGCGAATCAGTCTTAAGCGTTAAGACACATGGATAACATTTTGAGAAGGGTGATGCTTGTTGATTGCAACTTAATGACTAAGAAATTTGGCATACAGATACTAAAACTGCATTCCTATGAGGAATAAAAATAAGGATGTGTACGTGACACAACCTATAAGGTTTATGAATCCATTAATGCAAATGAGGTCTATAAGTTATAAGGGACTAATCAATGTGATTGATTAAGTACAAGCAACTCAGAGCTGGATCTTTACTTTGATGATATGGTCAAAGGGTTTGACTAATACGTCAAAGATAAAAAAGGGATCTGTGATTTAGTGGGAGTGTATTTGCATTCCACATGTCGATGAGGAATGTGATGTTCTAGAATGGAAATCTAAAGTGGAAATTATCTTTAGGGAAGATAGAGACGTTTCCTATGTGATAGGAATAGAGATCTATAGAGATAGTTCTCAAAAACCTCTTGACTTGAAAAGAGAAAGCATACATTGGCAATCTATACTGAAGGGTTCAGTGTGCATAGATTCAGTCGGAGGAAACTTGTCCATGTTAGATGGAGTTAGTATCCCAAGGCCAAGTGTCCAATTCTTATGAAGAATGGGAACACTAAGAATAGATATGGATCTATCATGTATGTAATCATTCCATTATCTTGCATGTATGGACATAGCAAGAATAAAATGCATTCATCATCTTGTATGTAGGACATGACAATATGATGTGCTCATCCTGATAACTCGTATGTGGGACATGACGAGTGGATGTCTGTCTAGTTCTGTGGGCTCTGATCTCCAAACCACGATATAAACACGATTCAAACTTAGCGGAAGCGATTCGATCAGCAACGGAAGACAAAAATCATGGGAAATTAAAACTTTTCGAAACAAGAGCTTGAATCCATTAAAAGCTTCTTTCATAACAAGAGATAAACTGTTTACATCTCATGATAATTACTTCTTGAGTAATTATATACATCAAGATACAAAATCTCAAGAGCTCATAACCAAAAGACTCCAAGACCTGAGAGTACATAGGACACATAGGACTGACTCTAACTACACCACATGGCAGGCTAAATCTCCACCTGAGATTTACTGCTGCTCTTGGTGCTGCTGCTACTGGGACTGGTCACCTGTAGACCTGTTCCTCCGTCCTCGACGTCCACCTAAAAATTTGAAGTCTACGGGGTGAGACAATTGTACATAATTGTCCCAACAAGAGTTATAACTCTCCGCCAGAAGCTTTATTATAATATCAAAGAATAACTTAAGCAATAAAAGCTTACAAAGTATTCAATAGCAGATGCAGTTGTAAACAAGAATTAAACATTTATCAAGCACGAAGAACATATGCACTATATAGTGTAACATCACTCAACTAACTCGTAGTTATCTCTAACAGGTATACTACGCTGTAGAGTATGTTTTTCAAACATTACTTTTATGCCCTGTGGAGATGAGGTTTACCACTCATACTCCAACCAATCACTGCTAAGTGCCTCGGTATCATACTAGGTCATCGAAAGAGCCGGATTCTCATGACCTTCACCTTCCTCAGTCAGTAAGAGGATCACTCGTAGGACATCTCGTGTCTCTACTATAATAGCTCACCAGGGTAATCTGGTCCTTCGCCATTTTAGAGTTACAGTGGCGTTCTGTACTCTCTTCGTCATCAGGAGATTTCATGTTTATCTTCCACTGATACGGATATCTATGCTTTCTTCATCATCAGGAGGTTTCATGTTTACCATCCACTGATACGGTATGGGATTATAGTGAAGGATTGATGGATTATACATCTACATCAAATTCCTACACTAGGATGTAAGGTTCTACACATCCATATACCCCACATACTCAACAGTATGTGATCCAGGAGTTCCCATAGGAAAACCTGTTTCACCATCATTTGATCTCTGACAATGATGGGTCTATGATCAGGGCTCTACATTTCACTTGATTAGTTAGGTACATTCAGTATTCTTTTACATCATACATTGTTCTTCAAACAATAACAGTAGCATAACAGCTATGAAAGTAGAATACTAAATGCAACAAACCTAACTCACATCAATCATCATTTCTCATTATACTCATCACAAGTCATCTCTAAAGCATGACCTTGATGGTATTCATGGCTCTCACAACCCATTATTATCATAGAATGCACTGACAAGGAATCAAGATATTTTACTTATTCATAAGGCTATCGATATGCCTTTAATGAATATAGTATCATCATCCATACCTGGATATGATCACCTCCATATCAGAACCTGCATGGTTAATTCAACTAATAAAGGTAATTCAAAACAATGATTATACTTTCCACACTTGTCATAAGAGCTAAGTTCTTTGATTCTTATCAAATAGAGTTTAATACTCATAAAGCATGTCATCACCTTTTTACTATTCACATCACATGTCATTACCCTTGAATTAGGGTTTACTATTCACATCACATGTCATTACCCTTGAATTAGGGTTTACTATTCACATCACATGTCATTACCCTTGAATTAGGGTTTACTATTCACATCACATGTCATTACCCTTGAATTAGGGTTTACTATTCACATCACATGTCATTACCCTTGAATTAGGGTTTACTATTCACATCACATGTCATTACCCTTGAATTAGGGTTTACTATTCACATCACATGGTGAATTGAACTCATAACATCATCATGTATGAGGAACATCATTATTGATGCTCTCAGATTAGCTTAAGATTCATCATATATCATAATTAGGGTTTCCATGATCTCACATAGGTGGATCATACCCTAATCATGCACATTCATGTGTATTGAAGGTTCTTTACTTGAGTTTCTACCCTAAAAGGGTACTTTCTCTCTCTTAAGGTACTTTCTCTCTCTTAAGATACTTTCTCTCTCCTCTCACTAGTAGATGGTGATAACATCACTCTAGATCAGGTTGGGTTAAGTCCTCATGGACTAACATAAGCCAAAACATCACTATCATGTGATTAGGGTTTGATTTGAACAAGGTATTACTCAATTGAACCCCTCAAGGGTATTTTGGTAATTCACCCCATTGATCACCATCATGGGTTAATTCATTAGTCACTTAATCCCTTAATATCCTAGGTTATTATTAGGGTTTAGATTAGAGCATCATTGAACCATTACACCTTAAATTGATTAAGTGAAATCAACCTTTGAAAACCTCAAACGGTTTCAACCTTCAACCTCCAAACGGTTTGAGACCGTTTGGATGAGTTGACCGTTTGGTAGGGTTGACTCCAAGACCGTGTGACCTTCAAGATCGTTTGCCCAAACTGTGTGAGGGTGTAGACCATTTAACAAGTTTGACTTCAAGACCGAGAGGGCTTATACGGTTTGAGACCGTTTGGTGTCTCTCGATCTTGAGATCGTTTGAGTCCAAACGGTCTCGAGATCGTTTGGCCCCAAACGGTCTTGAGACCGTGAGGCCTCACACGGTCTTGAGACCGTGTGACCTCAAACGGTCTTGAGACCATGAGGTCTCAAACAGTCTTGAGACCGTGAGGCCTCAAACGGTCTTGAGACCGTTTGGTCCATTTGGTCTCAAACCGTTTGGACCTTCAACATGGTTCAATGATTTCAATCGTTTATGATTATCAATGTTGAAGCCTCCAAATGGTCAAAGTCATGGTAACCATTTATAGATTGAGTCAATTAGGGTTATTCTTAACCAATTGGTCACTCAATTGACCCTCAATTGTTATCCAATTAGGGTTGAAGTTGGTTCAATTAAGGTCCATCAACGTTCAACCATCAATACTCAACAATGTGAATCAACACAAGGTTGAACCCTTCAATTGAGCTCCAATTGGGCCCAAACTTGGCCCAAACGGTCTTGAGATCGTGTGGATGAACTCCACACGGTCTTGAGACCGTTTTCCCAAGATTTCATCAAAATCTAATGTGATTTTGATAGGGGTTGAACCTTGATTGAGTCTCAATTCAGTATTTTGGATTAATTCAATAACCCATTGCAATTGGGCCATCAATTGATCAAATTACCTTAACCCCAGACCTCCAAACGGTCTTGGGTTGTCACCTCACGGTCTTGAGACCGTTTGGTTGATCCCCAAATGGTCTTGAGACCGTTTGGGTCAATCAACCCAAAAACACTAAGTTATTCATTGAGATTTCAGTACTGATTTCAATTAGGGTTTGCCCTAGTAATCATCATTCAACTCTTAGCTCGTTTGGAATTAGTCCATAAAATTTGGTGAGTTGTTAATCAACATTATTTTGAACAGTAATCTCATACGGTCAACGCTTAGTCAACGTTCTTACACGGTCTTGAGACCGTTTTCCCAAAAAGGGGCGATTTCAACAGATTGCAATTCAGAACTAAATTCAATTGATTTGTTGATTTAAAAAGGCTATATCTCTCGATTCCTTTGGAGTTAACCTCTCAAATTTTGTGGGTGATTAGCCTACATAATTATGAACAGATTTCATATACAGTCCACGCTCGGTCAACGCGGATAAACGGTCTTGAAGACCGTTTCCCCTTACACGGTCTTGAGACCGTTTGCTCACCAAACGGTTTTGCAAACCATGTGAGCACTTGGTGGAGACCGTTTGGTAAAGTGAAAAGTAGTGGATTAACTTTGTAAATAACGTCTTCATCTCCTAGATCAAGAACAGCAAGGATTTCTCACGGATTTGCTTGCAAGGTAGCGAAGGAAGGTAGAGAAGAAGAAGAACTATCATCTAAAAGCATAAACGAGATGTATATAACAAAGCATAGGTTTAGAGTTATAAAACCCGCCTAAAGCTTGCTCCTTGAGCTCCAAGCTTTTAATGGTGTCTTTGAGTTTCCTCAGGTCGGCCAAGGTGAAACCTCCAGGGAAAGTCGAGAAGAGATGGCTAGAAAGGTAGAGCTATGTGAGCTAGTCATCAATTTGACCTTGAATCCGAGTTCTAACCATGAACTTAAGCAAAAGGGAGGATTCAAACCTACCTTGCCCTTCTTGGTCATCCTCCTGAGCTCCACAGCTCCTCTTTAGTCGGTTTGGGTGAATAGAACAGTGAGAGGAACGAAGGGAGGGTTTCCTTGCTAAGTGAAATGGAGAGCATATATACTTGTGGTGAGATTTTCAACATAAGCTCATAAGTTCTCCATATTTTCAACTTAGTCCCTCCATCCTTCTTTGCTCGTCCCCTCTTCTTATTTCTAAGGACAACCTTCTTTTAAGGTCAAGAAATGAAGGCAAAGAAGATCAACCTATAACTTAAGCATACACATAAAAAGGCTATTGTACATTCACCTTGATTATTCAATCACAAAGGTGTTTTTCATTATATGATTATTCAATTAAAGTGGCCTCTTCATAATTTCTTCTCTAAATGATGACAAGAGTCTTAATAAATACTTTTGATGGTGTAAATTACAAGTTGCACCCCTCAAACTGGGTAAATTGCACTTTACTCCAATTTAGGGTTTTCAAGCACAGAGATTGCTTCCACAGCTGCACCTTGGTGCCCAAGCTTGGGAAATCCCTCAAACTTCATCATAATGATTCTCATGATGTCTCAACATCAGAGGAACATCTCAACATGTGCAAATTGCAAGTTAACCCTTCTATCTGGGTAAATTGCACATAGGTCCCTGTATAACAAAACAATGCTACAATTTTATATAAAAAGGAGCAAAAACTGAAATATATGTTTCTGAGAAACTTAATTACATGCCCAAAGTTAATCACAAGGATTTAATTACATATTTAGGCAAAACATCTAGGGTTAACTCATAACCCAGGTCAGGGATGTTACAAGTTCCAGTAAGGGTTACTGGAATACCATAAGACACTACTAAAAATTGGGCCATTATTCACGGGAGAGTCCTGTCACAAACCCCTCTCTACAGACCCTCAGAAATAGGGACGGTTGTGGGTCTGGCCCTCACAAATGGTCTGTGAAGAGAACTCACGTGACAAATACCAGTGGCCTTCACGAATACAATTGTCACGGACCAACTGACCCTCAATAATGTTATATTGAGGGACTATTTAGCCTTCATAAATACATTTTTGAGGGACTATTTAGCCTTCATAAATACATTTTTGAGGGACTATTTAGTTCTCATAAATACATTTTTGAGGGACTTGATGGTCCTGGAGAATATATTTTTGAAGGATAATGCCTTCATTAATATTATTTTTGAGGGGCTATGTGGTCGTCATCAATGCAATTTTGATGGTCAATCTGGATCTCATTTTTGAGGGACTAAAGACCTTCATTAATATATTTTTGAGGGATTACTGTAAATGATTTGGTTATTGATTTATTGAATGATTTGTTGAATGTTAATTAATTTTAAATGAAAACTTTGTATATATAACCTCAAGCAATATTTTTATAAGAGTCACATGACATCATAAGAATTTTCAACACCAAAATGACACATAAAAATGTTAAATCGCCTCAAACCAATTTCTATTAATGAGGCAAAATATTATCCGTACATTGTGTGCTCAACATTGATATAAATAACGAATACATATGATTCTAAAATTTGAGATTGATGACAATCAACATATCATGCTAGAAATTCTTAAGATCTGTAATGTCTCTATATTCCTTCAAATGGTGTGGTGCTCTTCGTCAATGACATGCCTCATACGGTTTCCACCTGGAAAGAGATAAGAGCAGATTTCAATATACCAAAAAGACAAACAGTACAGACAAAATATATGTACATAATGGGTTTGAAGCCTAATTTGCAGGGAACTATACTGATTACCTTATGGGAGACTTACTAACCTAGCTGCGATGCTTGCTTAAATTTTCTTTTGAGGAAGTCATATTCCTATGGGAGTCCAAAGGGATGACTCCCTCCAGATCCCAGATCCCATAACCTTTTAGTCTTGAAAATAGAGGCTGACATCACCTTCACTGTATACAGATAGAATAAAGCCTAACATCAGAAATAAACTAAGCATTAACGCCACACAATATAGTGGTACAACATCATTCTAACAACATTGGTGCAGCGAGCATGGTATGATTCTAGATGTATTTTTATATTAAAACTTTCCCCATGACTGAATAAGAGCTACAGATTCTGCCAAAATATTCCTTTGAATGGAAACATGAGACAAATGCTAGTTATTTCTGAGTTATTTTGTCATTAATTGTACCATGTGCTATGGCTTGGTCTGGTAACGCATTTGCCATTCCGTGTTGTTTGATTTTTGTGTGTGACCCACCCTATCTATGCGGGAGCTGGAGCTTCTTGTCAGTATAACTTTTACATTCTTTTATATTATTAACATGGTAGCTGAAAAGATATTATAGATTAAAAGAAGCATTTCAAATAACACTGACAATATTATAGATTGTATCTTTTATATTAAAGAAGATTGTAGATACATATAAAAGATAAAAAGCATTTCAAATATTATAGATATTTACTAAGAACAACTTTATTTGAATGCTGATGTTTTAAAATCATTGTACTTTATAAATGATATGATTTACCCATGACACTTATAGTTGCTAGCATGGATGGGTGTCCCAACAACACCCCATGGAAATCTAGAGTTGAATTGTGAATCCATTAATTTCCAAACTTATCTAGCTGCCTTCATTTTCATTTCAGTATTAATCTATAAGTTATTGTAATGGCCATCATGTTTACACATACGTTATGGTAAATAGTTAATAGGATAGTTAGTGATGTAGAAAACAATTTGTATATGAGGACAATAATAATATAACAGTGGACTTTTATAGATTAGTGTAATGTTTAGAATATACAGTTTAAACTAGTACCAAAATAAAAAATTTGGAAGTTAACAACAGCTTATACAAACTCAAAATGTTTGAAAGAGAGTGCATCATATGTATTTAGTGCACGAGACTACTTGGTTAGTAGTGGGTCACTCTCTTAAGGAATGTAAGGGCGTCTCTTCTGGTTTTTTGCACAATTGTCATGAAGCAATTTTATACATATTTCCAAAGCCTAAATGATTAGCATTTGTGAAGATACAGTAATATCCAACATATTTGAGTTTTTGGTAATATTACCTATACCCTAATCAACAAATTTGAGTAGTTGGTAATAACAATAGATTTCTAAAGTGACCAATCATGTATGATCAGAAAATCCAGGAAATGGAGGAGGTATATTTAAAAATCTGAAGCAAAACCAGAGCATTGATGTGCAGAATAGAATGGACACTTGCTTAAAAAAAGAAAATCTAGGAAACTAGAGATATGATTCTAGTTCCATAATAGATTCTTACTCTAGCAAAAATAGATTCCCCTTTATCACCTCGATGATAATTTACACACCTCAATTCATCATGACATTTCTATATGGATGAGACTAGCTTTCCAGTGGTGCTTCAAGATGACTCAACATAGCATATATAGGGTTTTGAAGAATACAAAAACATGATGCTCATTTAGCAACGATACCACTAATAACACTTAGAACGAAATTAAAAAGAATCAAGGTCACTAATTCAGAGTGTTGTATTTATTATATGCTGGACAATTAATTTCATACCTCATTTTGAAGAGCAGAGGCTGCAGTACCACAAGATGATGGGTCAAGTGCTAAAAGTGTAAGCAAATACATTATGACCATCAGGACACTAAAAATCTTCAGATGTGCATGCATCAACACGATCCACCATATCATTGATATCGACATCCATGGGAAATGAATCCAACAATCACCTCTTTCTCCCATCACTGTTAGAAATTGACATCCATGTCTCTAATTATGACATTTGGAAGGAAGGAGGATAGGGGACTCTAAATTCAGAGTATCCAAATCAAGTTGTATACCAAGAACACAGTCTCTTCCACCAAAGAGCAATGGAAAGGGAACTCAATAGGTTCCTGCTGCAAAAAGAAGTAATACTTTTTTAAAAGCACAAAATAGAAACAGAACACCACGTTATTGAAATGACAAGAACACCACTAGACATTCCCTGATCTCAACAAGGGGTGAACTCGAAGTACTAGTATCCTTCTTGAATAGTCTATTTATAGCCAAAACAGCCTACTGGACGGGTTCAACAGCCACAATGTTGAATGGATGAATAGAAATATTGGTTTACCAACTATCAAAGGATTTCCTTGATTCATAGTGATCAGGCTAGCAATGTTGATGGTAACATGTAATTTGTGAACCACAAGCTGTGATAAATGACGAACCTAACCAAGAAAAGTTGAATAAGAGTTAGACAGTACCTGGTAGCTGTGACGGATGTAGCCAAAAATGAGTTGAATCGGCATTGGATGGTACTAAACGAAGTGATGCCCAAGAAAAAGCTCCCCCTTTATCAGATAACACTTGAAGATAATCAACAATAATTGCACATTTGGCAAAGAAATTTGAATCCTTTTTTTACCAATTAAAATAAGAAATAAATGTTTCAATAGGGTAACATGTAATGGATATGACTATACATTTAAAAAAATATATGAATCATATAATATGAAGGAATTCAGTATTTAACGTTGCTTATCACTACAAACAAAATGGTGATAAAGACATGCAGTGCATGCCATATAGACCATGCAACCTTAAAGCGAGAACCTTTGCGGGAAAAAAAAACAGCAATGCAATTTGAGTAAAGAGCATGAACCTAACAATACATGTTAAATACTATTACATAAATGGAGATGTACTTTTCCATAATATTAATGATTGGACAGCCGTACATTTGGGTGCAGACACAATGCCACCCAAAAAAAAATCAAAGATAAAGCCATAATACAACAGCAAAAAGATATTCTGGATGCAGTGGACAATCCAAGTACAAGTTTGTGTTTAGTCTGTCATTCTTGCATGATCAAAGATATTAAACAATCCGATAACATGATCACTTCAAAGAAAGTTACATACAGAAACGATGGACAGAAGATGCATCCCATCAGAACGAATATCGAAGAAGAATTCGACTATGATAAATTTCAAGAAAAGCAACCAAAGCCGCAAGAAACTGCATGGTAACAAAATAAATGACAGATGTCGATCCCCATGGTTGAATTCTAAAAGACAAAGTAACATCAACAGAGTTAGTTAATCATATGTTTTATGTAGATATATATAAGAAAAGCAATCAAAGACCCTCAAGCAGTGAATAAAACTAAACTTGAGAAGAGATAGAAATTTTCATTATCCAGCTGAACCACGGTGTATGATATCTTGGTAAAATTGATAGATTGGGACATGATACCACTACCAGTTAGGTATTATAAATTCAATAGTGTGTATTAGAACTTGAACAGTGCATGATGAAGATCAAAACATTATACTGAACATGTGAAAATTTTCACAGCTTTTCAGTCAGCATTTGGAACTTATTGGTATATGATATATTGGACCATTTTAAGAACAGAAACAAGACAGACATGGATATTTCAGAGTATAAAAAAAATATTGCACACATTTTACAATCATTAGCTTATATCCATTTTTTTTCAAATGGTAACATATAACCTCATGAGCTCCAACATTTTAGGATCGTCAAAACCTAACATGTGAGAGAAATTGCCTCCATAATCTAGAGACTCATCAGCAGATATAGTACTTCCATTCTTGTATATCCTGCACAGAGATAGGCATCAAGTCACGTTCCTCAACTACTCAATTTGCTAAATAGAGCAAAACAAGATGTGTTGTTCAGTACAAGCCTGCCTTTCGTAGTTGTTTCAAATGATTAGTCACTAGTAAAAATAATTATTAGGCTTTTAAGTCTAAAGCAGAACATATTAGCACTATAAAGTCACTTCAGGAGAAAATCTTAGCAGCAATAGGGAATACTAATAGATGTATTTGCTTCCAAAAAGTTTATTGTTTTTGTACTCTATATTCTAAACTGTTCATAATATGCCTTCATTATAAATGTGTGCAATATCTCATGGATATGACTAGATCTGTTGTTATAGCATTATGGGTTAGAATAGATGGTCTACATCCTTAAAACCCTAACCAGAATGAGAATTGCCACCTTCTAAACCTTTCTAGCCATCAAAGAGGCCATGTGTTTTATTATCACAACACGACAAGTAACAAAACCATAATCAAAATTCAGGGAGATTCAGTGAGTAGATTCTAACACATTGTATGGCCCTACACTACATATACAGCAGGAAAGACAAAAATAAATAAAAATAAAAGCAAGACTGTTCTAAGGTCTAACATTTTTCCTCAAACCAAAAGCATATATATTTGGTATGCCCAACTTGAGTAATATGCAGACTGGTTTCTTGGCAAGAGGGCTTGGTGAAGATATCATCATATTTGATGTTGACTTACAGACTTCAAGTAGGGAGTATATATAGAAAGATCACATTGACAATCACTTAATAGAATGGGTTGTTTAGATTCCTCCTGGGGCATATTACTGATAAATTTACTAAGTGTTCTAATAAATTCATATGTATCTCTGTCCAGTCACTTGATTTTTCATATGCAAAAGATTGCTGATAATGTCTAGAGCACAAATGATTAACTAGTATGGCACATATTCTAGAGGCAAACCACATTGTTGGATACTAGTCTACTATTGTATGTTATCTTTTTTAGCACTTTTTCCATGAAAATCACCAGCATAACAAAATACAATACAGAGAAACAATTGATTAACAAGTATAGGCAGACGCCCTGGTTAGGGGGAGGTTATGGCTGTGACTTGTATGGTGCAAGTACTGGTGGTCACAGTTGTATCTGTGTGGGTTCTGTTTGTATAAATAGTTGCTGGTAGTGCATTAGCAGCACACATGTGCTGTGAGACATGCCAGCTAATGCATGGACATGAGGAAGAGGGGTACAGCAGCATATACGACACCTTTACTAAATTTCTTAACTAGTTCTGTATGTACAACTATTTCTTACCACCTGCTACAGCCGTACTATTTTATATAGGACCTATATTCATATTATCTTAAAAGAGTATTATGTTATTATCCTGAAATACAATGCATCAGCATCAGAATACTACTGCCTGCACATACGTTAGAATTTTAAGCAACTTGAGGCATTCAGAACTTACACATACATAATAGCATCCAACTAATGAGGATTAATCCATTGATTAAATCCTATACGTACACAATAATGTGTGTAAAGCAAACAATACTTCCACCTATATATCTTATCAAAATCAGAGCTATTTTAAGTAAAGGTTCAAGTTAAGACCAGTTTCAAAGATCAAAACGTTTTAGATCAAGCCTGCTCTGGAACTTCAGAAATATCAAACAACTACATGTACTACAACTATTACTGTTATAGTTCCATTTACTACTTCAACACGAAGAAATGAGTTAAATTGTTCACAGGAGACCACCTTATACAATAGAGAAGAAGTATCAATTATTACATACCTAGTTTGATATCTACATGAATATACATGTTGCTTGAATGGGTCTATAGATCTAGTATAATTCTAGAAGCATAAATGATATCACTACACCAGGCCCAACACTTGCACAAGTTCATTTTAAGCATATTCAGTTTGTTAGCATTTTGCATTTCACCTCAATTGTCATGGTCTAGAACAGGGTAACCAAGACAGATGTATCATATTAAAGTACTCAAAGATCAGTAAACAAAACTGGAAGGACAATGCCATAATAGTGTCCTATGTAGGCTTTTAATTAGGTAAAAGATTATGAATGGATAGAAGACTTATCACATAAAGCTACAACATATAGGGTTCATCACAACCAATATGGTAGACTGCCTCGATGTCAATCAAATTTGCAACGACAACAACACTCCGTATTTCCCATTCCATAACATTTTACCTATTAAAAGTCAGAGATGTGTTGCAGAGGGAGAATTTTCCGCCTAAAATAAGATAAACATGCATTTAATCTCAATCTAAACAGTTGTCATGGAGCAATTTAGAAATTAGAAATTATAAACGTGTCATGTAGATCACCTAATAGGCTAATAGTTCCATTCTGGTCATTGAGGACAACAATGTTGTCACCATCAATGTTTCTTCAGATTGACACCTCCTTGCTTTAGTTCTACATCTTGTCATAGAGTATCCCACCATGTTGTGACCCAATTTTTGTTTAGTTAGGCTGAATTGCTTTGGCTTCATTACTTAAAATTGATCATAAAATCAGTACGAGCTATCTCAAGGTTTAAGAAACAACAAGCTAACATGTGAGGTAAGGATTTGGTTGGTCTAGTACAATATTTAACTCTATATATGTATAGAACATGTTGCACAAACTGCAGAATCTATGTTGTCATTACTGGACAAAGTGCATAAAATGTAGAAACAACTTATGTTTCATATATTCATAGTCAAGTCCTACATGACATGGTTAACATCTATAGGTTTTCCGTAGGATTTCCCTAATGTATGGTGTTCATGACAAAAGTAATGCCCTGTTAGATATCTTGGTGTACATTAGGCAAGAATGATCAATGGTCAAGTGGCTAAGTCAAAATGATGACAAGCACAACAACACCCATTCTTGGGCATAACTAGGCCATGATATGGAACTAACTAGTCAATGCCATGTCCTTTTTATATGCAGTACAATGTACTAGTGTATAAGAACTATGCCCAATTTCCTAACAAGTATTCACATAAATCATTGTATGTTCAGGATACACATAATACAAGATCAAGGTGTAGGTTTCATTTTAATTTCTCAGATATTCCATGGTTTTTATTGTAAGAATCACTTCCATTGGTCTTCTTCAACTACCTTAACTGTGGCTCATACTCATCCATCTTCATTGTTTCTTGTCTAAATTGATTGTGAAAATGTCAACATTCAATCATGAAGAAACACATGTAATACTCTCTTCTCTATAATAAGTTTCCCAACGGTTTCCTTGCCTTCCTCAGTTCCCAGTTTAGGAGTTAGGTCTACATCCCTCAATTTTTAGGTCTATCTTTCCCTAGGAACAAACCCATCCCACCTGGATCCTAAGAGCCCATATTTTGACACCTTCTCCATAGCCTATTAGGCCCAAACGTGCCTGAGGGTGCTTGATAACTATAAAGTCATGTGAAAAACAATTTTTTTATTGAGTGTTACCCATTTTAACCAAAGTTGTCAAAGCGGCTAGGTGCTCCCTGGGATTGACAAGTGCCTGGACATTTTACCTTTTTAAACGTATGCTAATATTCATATTTGTAATTGTGTAATGCCATTATATTTCGTAATAATGTAACTATTACACAATACTATATAGTACTTAGGCTAAATCACACCCGAACTTTGGGGCTCCTTTCCCTGAAAGTAATCGTTATAAACTTTAATTCAATTAAGTTTAACCCAGTCAAGAATTGTGATAGTGATTCTATGTTATCATGGTACCTCAAATAGGGTGGAATCCTAGTTTGGCGTGCAAGGCAGAAAAATGTTAGGTATTTCCAGATTGGTCAAGCTATGGTCACTATTCTAGACTCACTATTTCCCTATTGGTATTTATATTATTATTCTGAGATCTTGCAATTAACAGAACCTCGCAGCATGTTCTAAGACTATACATTCATTTTTCATCAAGCATTGAGACTTTAAGCTCCTAATTATGGCTATGCTAGTTTGTGTCTACTTCTGCAGGTGTACATACTCTAATTACTTTGGAATGCAAGTGAGAACACCGATTTCAAATGGAAGACCGATCCAACCTTCACAGGAAAGTGGAAAAGGATGAAGAAACAAAGAAAACACATACAGACCTGGCTGAGCTGCGCTAGGAGATGGTCCTCGGCGGCACCACAAGAGGAGTTGAACTTGAGAAGAGGCTTGAGCCTCTCGTCGGCCCTACTGGCACCGATGACCTGCAGATCCAAGGCCTGAAGCCAGCGCAAGACTCCACCCTCAAAATCGCCACTCCCAAGCGCCAGATCGGCGTCGGCATCGGCATCGTCGAGGAGAATACCTCAAAGCCTCTGGCCCAGCCTGGGGCTCCTACAGGAAGGAGGAGTCCCCTCCGTTGACGAGGAAGACGACGATTCCGGTCGATCTAAAGTAGAAGCATCTCCTCCAGAGCTGCCATCCGAGTCGTCATCCCGGCGAGGAGCGGCCGCCGAACTTTCTGGGACCTCGTTGTCGTCGGGGGAGTCGGGGGTGATCGGGGCAAAACCCTTGCTCTGGTGATTGCAAATCTCACCAAAAGTGGTGTATTTTGGGAAGTCCACGGAATCCAAATGGTAGAGAATGGAGGGAAGGGTTATGAGAGGGAGGGAAACATTTGACATGTAGTTTTTGAGGGAGTGATTAGTGAGTAATATATTTTTGACGGAACAAAAGGTCTAAGGATGTTAAAAACACGGTTGAGGGATTTGGTCCCATATTTGAAGGATGAGCCCTCACAAATAGACATCATTATTCACGATTTTTGGTTCCTCACAAATGTTCTTCAACAAAGGCCAAATTTTTTGTAGTGAGAACTTGATAAGTACTTGAGAAGTACTAGTTCTATGGAGATAAGGAAGGGTTCACTGTAAAGAGTTACACTGATGTGAACTTCTGAGAAGGACAGAAAATTAATCACAAAATATATATGGGATATATATAAAAGTGAATGTTTGTTGATAAATGGAAACATTCCAATAAAGCCGTTTTAAAAGGAAATGTCGAGTATCCGTGTGTTAGAGAACAGTAGTGGATACTATATGGATCTAGGAGTTCATAGAGATGAACTTATAGTTATTCTGGTCATTAATGACAAGTTAGGAGTGCTTGGTCATGCAATGTGGCTAAAGGTTAGCAAAAGAATACTAGATCACATATTACGACAACTCCATCTCATACGTGTGACGTACATCGAAGAGATGAGAGACATGCAGTTAATACCGACTTTGGCAAAGTGTTGCCATAACTCACTATGGTAGCACTAGAGCATAGTAATATGTGGGACATGTTTAAAGATCACTATGAATATGATTCAAGGGTGATTGACTCACAGTGCAAGTGGGAGTCTGTTGATATGTATGCCCTGAGAGCCAATCATGGGATGATTGGTGGGATACATTAAGATTGATTTGATAAACATCAAAGGCAAGTTTCCAATTCTTTCTGGTTCATTCATATGAGATAATGATAGAACAGATTGAATGTCTAGAGAATGATAGTACTCGATGATGTATGCTTTCAGGTTAAGGACCTGAACAATGAGATCATACAGATGCTAAAAGTTTGTGCATTCTTATTATGTCCCTAGTCGGATGTCATTGTGGAAGGTAGATAGACAGCAATGACACACAAGAGTAGATTGTGGTGTTGGTTGATGACAGAATCTCGTTAGTCATGATATGGAGATATCAAACCAAACACATAGGTACTTGTTAGAGAACAAGTGTACCAGACAGACCCACCGTGAGTTTGACACATGGAACCATGACATGGTAGTCATAGTCAGTTCTCACAGTGATGGTGGTGAGTGTGATTCTTTGATCTAAAATCACTGCACTCAACACATGTCATTAGGTACACTTTGACATCATCAAACGTAGTCCTGAAACATGGGTTGTTATAAAGGTGATGATTGGGTGACTTTGACACATGGGGCTTTTGAGGGGTGAGTGATAGATATGGGATTTGTCTCTCCTGAGGG
The DNA here is from genome assembly GCA_963693085.1 of Alisma plantago-aquatica. NCBI lineage: Eukaryota > Viridiplantae > Streptophyta > Magnoliopsida > Alismatales > Alismataceae > Alisma > Alisma plantago-aquatica. The sequence continues at coordinate 1,044,290,671 of OY856411.1, read as the reverse complement.
AGTTTGATATCCATGGCCACTTGATGAGTAGGATTGAGATAGGTGTGCACGCATGTGTGAATTGGTATGTGATATTGATGTCATACATATCTCCTCCAATCTACTCCGAGATCAAGAAAGTGAATGAACGTTGAAAGGATGACTGTTCCATGCCTTGAGTTCATTCAGGATATCAATGACAAAGGAATTATACATTCAATGTAACACCATTCACGGATTGTAGGATTGAAAGTTGTTCTCCAACTTTCCTTTTCACTTAGGTAGCACTGATGTATGACTAGGCACCACTCTTTGCTTGTTAAGTCATAAGTGTTATAGACTTTCATTGCCAACGTAAAATGGACCTGCAGGGTCACACACATAGGATTTAACCTAGAAGAGGAGTTTATCCACAAATGATGTTTAGATTGATTACTAAAGGAGTTTAGTAGTTCAATTAAACACTCAATCAATTGATAGCTCAATATCATAGTGTTCAAGGTGTTGGACCGATTGATTAGAGTATCAGATTGATTGAAACTACAATTGACTGATTTTGCATAGTCTGCACTCCCAACTGATCGACTCATATGGTGAACCGATCGGCTCAGGACAGGATGAACTGACCGGTTCAAGGGTTGAACTGATCGGCTCAACTGGTCCAAATGAGTGAGTTGGGAAAGTCATGTTGGCAAGAAATTTCTCTTCGTTTCACTTGTCCAATTTGATTGGAACAAGGATTGGTATTTGGATTAATTTGAAACAAAAGAGGAAAAGTCAACCGGGAACTGACCAGGGCAGTGAACCGACCAGTTTTGAAGTGAACCTATCGGCTCAGGTTCCCCAACCGATCGGTTGAGGTGTGAACCGATCAGCTCAGGTCCCCAACCGACCGGTTCATGCTTGCAACGATCGGTTCAGCTGGCGCAGTTGGTTGTTTTGTGAAAAATCTCGAACCCTTCTACTCCTGCTTTAATCTCACATTGCCCGGGGTAGAGAAACCTGTCCCATGACCCTCCTATATATATAGGGGTATTGGGGGCTTCTCAGAAACAACAACTCAGAACACCAGTTGCTCTGTAAAGTTGTTGTTCTCTTTGGTTGTGGTAACTGAGAGAGCCCAAGCAAGTGCTACCCGATAAGGGAGACACAACAAGGGAAAGACAACTGTAAAAAAGTGATTGGTGGCAGGATAGTGTGTCAGTGACTAGTACGCTGACAAGAGGGTGCGACTCCTTCCGATTCCTTGTGGGACAAAGAGATCAGAGTTCCAGGTGGTCCGTGTGGACTAATACAGAGGTGGGAGACTTTTTCCGCTCAGAGGATATCTGTCAATCCTGACAATCCCGGTGAGACCAGGAGCTGCACAAACACCGTCCAAGACCAGAGGTGAAGACCATGCAAGCCACGAGGTAACGTCGTTGAGCAAGCCTCAAGACAAGGTATGTCTCTACAAACCATCCTTCCTATTGTATAGACGTTGACGTGATTCCTTTATACTAGGTTTGGGGAGAAAATTTATTTTTGTTTCCGCTGCCTTCTCTGCCTCCCCTAAAAACCAACAGTGGTATCAGAGCCACATCAACTTATCTATACTTTAGGATTATCGATGTGATCGATTTTGGTTTGTTGCCTTTATTTATTGCATACAATGTGAATAAAATTGGCCTTTTGCATGTCCAATCCTAAATCCACAAATCCCAATATACATATATGATATGTAATATGAATACACTCGATACGCGTCGCCCTTAAAAGAGTTTTATTGTGGATGTATAGCGTGGTTATGGCCAATAACCCTATATCTGTGTGTGGTTGTTTGTTGTTGCTTACATCTCAGTCTGCGCACTGATTCCCTACCTCTTTTTCTTGATGTAACTTGAGATAACTTGAGATTTCTTTCCTACCTTTGCTCCCCCCAAATGTAACTCGGGGTTTCCCTATTCAAATGTAAATAGGATAGATTTTTTAATTTCCTGTTATGTCAAAGAACAGTAGACAACCTGACAACAACTGAGATGATTGGTTCGAGGAGCAAAACGAGCGGGTGGCAGCCATGAGGAGATACACGACGACCAGGTGAATCGATCGGTTGGAGGAGCCAACCAATCGGCTGGTGGCACCCAACCGACCGGCCTGATGGCGAGCTGATCAATCATGGAGATGAGTTGATCAAACCCAGAACGGAAAAGCACAGAGTTCATCTTGTACAAGTTGCATGTGATGTGGACCTAGATGACCGTGACTCTTCTTGGCTTGAGGAATCACATTAGGATGTCCATAACCATTGCTTTTATCGTTTCACATGTTTTCTGTGGGATATAGCATGTATATGATACATACTATGTATTGTGGTGATTGGATATGTATATGTACCTATAAAAACCAAATCCCTCATTTAAATATTAAGTTTCATACGCCTTCCATTAGCGACACACATGAAAAACTCAATTGACCAAGCGTAGGTTACGCCAAAGTGTGGTGCGCCGTCCATCTTGCGGAAGTGTGAAGGGTAGACATGTAGGTTCTGCCAAACAAGGTGCATGCTTACCGTGTCGGCTTTTGGGATAGACTTAACTGGTGATTCTTAGAGAATCTAAGCCCAGAGGTACGGAATGTTCATGGCAAGGTGTTGTGCATGTTCATTCATCAAGAGTTGCATATGATGTAATTGGCATGATGGCCTACCTAAATAGTCAAGATTGTGGGCGATCAGCCAAAGCTGACTCAAGACTTGATGAAATACAGATCTTGACCCACTAGAAGGTTGTACGCTGCAATCTTCCAAATTGATGGTGAGGGCTATCAATTTGAACAAAAATAGTGGGAGAAATAATTAATAAAGTCCTAATTATATCAGCAACCTTTCAAATCAATCAAATAAGTCAAAAATGAGTTTTGGACTAAATTGCATATATTTCCTTTTGTAGTGCAAATGACAACAAACAACAATCACTTTTCATTGCGATCGATCCTTGAAAAGGGCAAGCTGAATGGGACTAACTTCCACGACTGGTTTAGGACATTGAGAATTGTTCTCACTCAAGAGCAAAAGCTTTATGTCCTGGATACTCCAATTCTAGAGGAACCTGCTCCTACTGCAATAAAGGCAGAACAGGATGCTTACAAGAAGCATTCTGAAGATGCCATTGATGCAAAGTGTTTGATGTTGTACTCCATGAACCATGAGTTACAGAGACAACATGAGAACATGGGTGTCATTGAGATGATTCAACATATCAAGAACATGTATGAAGATCAAGCACGGTAAGAGAGATATAATGTCTCCAGGGTGTTGTTCAAGTGTGTCATGATAGAAGGAGATCCAGTTGGTCCTCACACACTCAAGATGATTGGGTATGTGGAGAACCTGACGAGACTGGGATTTCCCCTGAGCCAAGAGTTGGCTACTGACGTGATACTGCAATCGTTGCCAGAATCCTACAGTCAGTTTGTGATGAACTACAACATGAACGACTTTGACAAGCCATTGACAGAGTTGTTAGGCATGTTGAGGACAGCCGAGGCACAGATGAAGAAGGACAAGCCTAAGTCTGTGATGATGATCAGCAACAAGAAAGGCAAGTCCAAGCGCAAGGGAAAAGGCATGGCTAAGAAATGTTCTGATGCTAGCCAACAGCCCAAGTCGTCATCAACTCTCAAGGCCAAGGGAGGCGTGACCAAGAGAGGCAATTGCCACCATTGTCAAAATCCAGGACATTGGAAAAGGAATTGTCCACTCTATCTGGAAGAACTAAAGAAGAAGGAGGTGATATACGTCTCCACCTGAAGGTGTCATGAAATAAACTTGTAACACTTTTTGAGGTATATGATACCAAGATATAAAGTGTAAAGCACCCAATAAATGGTGCAAATGTTGCCGCCATAGATAGGAGTACTTTAGTTTATTTTCAGCCTTAAAGGCATGTAATAGAGTTATGAACTGCTATTTCATATTTTCTAATAGATAGAAACACATTATTTTTGCATATTGTATGACAATAATGGCAATTAATAAAGTTGATGTTTCCATATGGCAATGCCTTATTTATCTTGTGGTACTTGGTATGCATAAGATAAAATGATACCTAAAAGTTATTGATAACTCAAAAAATCAAATTAGCATAAATCATGAGAAACTCATTTCTAGTATCCATATGATGGATAAATGTAGACTCTTTTGGTTAGAGAACCAGTAAGAGACATGAATCTCTTAGACATGATCAATCAATCTTCACTAGTAGTAGTGGGAGAATGATTATCCTATTAGGTGTAATACATGTGATGTATTTACATACCTATTAGAGTTAATGCTAGTACTTCAAACAATGTTTATGGAAATACCAATATGAATATTTTAAAGTGTTAAAGAATATCATAGATGAAGTACGGATTTGGTAAAGTGTTAATTCTTGATGAGATCAATGAATGAAATACTTAGACCAAATGTTTGAGAACCTTGTGAGTGATTATGATAGTGTATCACAGTGAGCTCGTGATTGCGGCATGGTGATGTCTAAATCAACAAGGAGTCATACTCTAAGGAGTTAGAGGATGATTATCAAATAACTAATTTCTTCTTAAATAAAGAATACCCTACACTAATAAAGGACATTAAGAATCACAAAGGGTTGTGAGTTCTTATATCCTTAACATATGCACCTCAATTATCTATGTGATGAGTTGGTCATGTGATGAGTCAACTATCTAGATGAATATGAGGAACCAGATTTTGAGTTATGGTTTATGACCATTACATCCTAAATAACTTCCATGTGAACCATAAGGTATGAACTTGATGGTAGCACCCATTGGGATGAAATGCATAAGTTTGAATGAGTCTTAAGCGTTAAGACACATGGATAAAATTTTGAGAAGGATGATGCTTGTTGATTGCAACTTAATGACTAAGAAATTTGGCATACATATACTAAAACCGCATTCCTATGAGGAATAAAAACAAGGATGTGTATGTGACATGACCTATAAGGTTTATGAATCCATGAATGCAAATGAAGTCTATAAGTTACAATGGACTAATCAATGTGATTGATTAAGTACAAGCAACTCAGAGTTGGATCTTTACTTTGATGATATGGTCAAAGGGTTTGACTGATATGTCAAAGATAAAGAAGGGATTTGGTCAAAGGGTCTGATGATATGGTCAAAAGGTTAAATGCTTAAAAGGAATAATATGAGATGCAAACATACCTTTCTTCAGAGTCAAAATAGTCCAAAGTACAATCTAGGTCCAAGCCTCAGTTTCAAAGGAATCTATTAAGCATATATGTAAATCTGGAGTCAATTTCACATTGATTATTCAAACCCTAAAGATCACCTTTTTCTTTGTATGTGATTTAGATTATAAAAAAGATTTCATGTTTTAGTTTATACTTTTATGAGCTTAAAACATATTTTATTATATTTTTTGGATTTTAAATATTTAGTTATGAAATTTACAATTTATTATCTATATAGGTAAATACATTACAATCACATATTTATAGCATTATATTTTGGTAAACAAACCAGTACCATTGGAAAGCTTATATTTTTATTCCAAATCATGTTTTATGATATTTTTCTGAGCTATAAATAATTATTTATAAGTTTTTAAAAATGAACCAATCAGAAAATTACACATGAGCATCAGACCAACGAGAAAACAAGAGAGAGAGAGGGAGAGGGTCATGCACATCTGAGTTGGCCCAATCATGGCTAGCCAACTTGGCCAACCACTAACATGTCAACCTATCACTTTAGAACCAAGAAAGAACCAAGCAAATAAATGTGAAAAGACGAAAATACCCTTAAGGTGAAAAATCAAGATCAAAGGAAAAGAGAGGGTATAAATGGGAAACAACACTGGGGATTCTTCCCCGATACCTGCTCTCAGGATGCACTTCATCGACGATGGAAAATGCCCAGGAGCTCGAAACTCCGATCAACTCAAACAAAACTCGACAAAACTCGACGAACTTGGCTTCGGGATGAACTCATAGAGTCTCCGTCAACACAATGAGCCCAAGAAGGGGTACCGAGGAGAACAACACCTTCTACCATGACCGGTGGTAGGTTTAGATGTTGGAGGCTAAAAACAAAAGAAACGAACTTGAAACTAGTGTAGGTGAATTTGGGGATCACTGACGGAGTCGTTGAAAAAGAAATTATGATGAAAGATGGCAAAAATCTCGGTATTGCAAACAAATCTTAGAACTAAGAAAAAGGGGGAAGGGAGGATACCAACCTTGGGGCTGAATTGAGAACCATAGAAGCTTCGTGGGGTTAAACAAAATGATCGGTGACCTCGCCTGAAGTTTTCATGGTTGAATGTGTCGGATCGACGAAATGGTAGTAGGTAAGGATAAAAGGAGTAGGGGAGGTTAACTCCAGCGCAACCAGGACCAAAATTGTTGGTGAAAATGACTTATGGAGGTATAGAGAAGGTCATCAAGTATTTATACAAGAGTTTGAAGCCTCGAGGTGGTGGGAAGAAGGAAAGGAGAAGGAAACAGGGGAGTCAGAGAAGTAATGTTGTCGACAGGGCCCGGGAATCATTGGGTTTGGTTTGGCCTATAGAAATTAGTAGAGCAAAAACCTTGAAGAGAGAAGCAGAGGAGAGGGAGAAAGAGGCGAGAGAAAAATATGTTACTGTAGCTGCAAGAAAGGGGGTTCGACCAGAGGTAAGAGACGATCTTGCTACCCTTGGATCTGGATCTGACGGCTGTGAGAGTTAGTCACATCAAAGAAATTCAGAAACCAAGCAACTTTAGTGTGACAGAAATACAAATCCGAATAAAACTAAATTTTTATTAAATTAATTTTCCCTTTCCTTTGTCTTCGATTAAGGCTCCAAACATTATCCAAATTACATGATATTTTGCACAGAGGCCAATTAAGGCATGTAGATTCTGATTATGAAATTATAGTTTTACTTTTGAATACTTTTAATGCATTAACTAATGAAATCTTAGTTTATCTTTCCTCATGTATTAATGTCATTACGATTATCCAAATTTGGTGAAAATTCTTCCATAAGTAATGTATAGTGTGCCACAAGTAATCTTTAGTATGCTCAATATGAATTTGCCTTTATTTCCATCTTTTAGAGTTATTTATCATATTATTCATCTTATATGGATTTTACACATTTTCTCTCTCCTAAACTTAACCTAATTATTCAAGGTTGTCAAAATTAGATGAAAATTGACATATAGGTTGTTTTAGGATTTAGATTACGAATTTGAAGTTTATTTCCATTTTTAGGATTTCCTTTTATGATATATGTTAATTTTATTATTTGTGGCCTTTTATTGCATTAGTTATCCATTTATCATTATTAGTACTAATATTCATTCAATTATATTCCATATTTTTCTATTAGCAATAAAGTAATTATGTAAGATTATTTTGCATGAGTTATTATGAAATGTCCATTTATCTCATGTGACATATTTTATGTGTCCATTATTGGCCTAAGACTAATGTGAGAACATTTGGTTACATTACGATGATTCATACATGCATTAGCTCAATAGGTTTATACTAAACATCTTTTAGGTCTAAAACCTTAACCTTGTTTGGCCAAGTTAAAAAGGTCAAAAATCTAGGGTAGGGTCCAAGATCTGGTATGTTACAGTAAGGTCCCATAAACCTAGAAGCCAACTTACCCTTCTTCCCAAACCTTAGCATGCCTTTCCAAGGAGAGACCTTGAGGTTCACCTTGTCTCCCACTTGGAACTCCAAAGGCCTCCGAAGATTATCAACATATGACTTCTATCTGTCTAGGGTTACCTTTAACTATTGTTGTATCATCTTAATCTTCTCTATTGTATGTTGTACATGCTTAGGACCCAGAAGTTGATACTTGCCCGTTTCATACCAACACAACAAAGATTAACAATGTCTCCCATACAAGTCATCATAAGGTGCCATGTTGATACTCCTCTGATAGTTGTTGTTGTATGCAAACTCTATCAAACTGAGATACACATCCCAACTGGCCAAATACTTTAGAATACAAGCTCTTAACATATCCTCCAAGGTCTGAATAGTCCTCTCTGACTTTCCATTTGTATGTGGGTGAAATGATGTACTGAACCTCAACAGATCCTTCAAAAACTATAGAACACAAGCCAAGCCACCGATACACTCATCATTTCCACCCAAGTGAATAGGAATAAGTTGGAGAACAACTACGCCTATAAAGTGATCAATGTTTCCATGAACATATAAAACGCTTGTCATGGAAATACAAATTGAGATCAAGGCATGGAATGTCATCCTCTTTAACATCTAATCTATGTTCCTTGAAATAGAAGTAACTATTTGAGATAATGTGAGCTCAATATCATATACACATGAGAATGACCATGCATTTTATAGTTTCGCATATCAAGTGACTGAGAATATCAATCCAAAGGAGGGAAAAATTCCACTTAGATCACTCACAACATGCCCCATGTGTCATAGCATACTCAATCATCACCTTTTTTATAACTCCTATTTTAGAGCACAGTGGGCTAGTGTCAAAGTACACAAAACAACATGTGTTACTACAGTAACTTCATGTCTAAGGATTATAGTCATTACTATCACATTGAGATATGACTATGACATGTCATAACATGTTTAAGGTGGGTCTATCTAGTGCAACTTGTTCTTTAATAAGTACTCAAGAATCTGAGTCAATATCCAATATCATGACTAAAGAGACATAGTCACCACTCACCGTACATGCTAGTTTTATGTATTGTTGTTGCCCTATACTATCCATAGTAATAAAAAACTAGGGACATAACAAGATTGAATACTCTTATTATGCATATGATCAAATTTAGGTCCTTAACTTAAACCATGTCATTGATTGTACATTCTTAGGACATTGTTAAGTTTTATTCATTATGTCAATATTGAAACAAACATAATAAGTGGAATTTCTTTTTATAACTAATCAAATCAAGTATAAAATATCCATTTGCAATCATCAAATAATGGCTTTCAGGGCATATAACCATCACTTAGATCACATTAGTTCTCGTTACTTATATTAAACATCCTATTATCATCACATTGTACATTATTGCCCACATGCAATATTCATATATATATATATATATATATATATATATATATATATATATATATATGTTCACACTTGATTACTAACTATACATATTTAAGACATTATGTGTATATTCATGAGGTTGGTTACATATATTACATATTTATGAACGTATTTACATATTAACCATGGTTAGGTCATTAGGTCCATTATTAAAAAAACCACATTAAATGTTAAAATTAGCTATGGAATTTGGGATTTCACAGTTCTACCCACCTTGTACGAATTTCATCCTTGAAATTTGGATGGCCTACCCACCGTAGGGTTTCACATATTTTGTGTGCATTAACTATAATATTATCTTAAAGGTTTGTTAACACATTTAAGGTGTGATCTTCTCATGGTTAAACAACTAAATTTTATTGGCATATGCATATACTACTAATGATGCTTGATATCTATCCACATTATCATCATCTAACACAATAAGAAACCTAGCTTGCTTCTTTTTAAAGGGAGTTTTGAAAGGGTCTTTGTTCCACTTTAAAACCAACTCACTTATATATGTCAAAATATCTACCATTTGTATGCATTTTTTTTATCTGACTATGTATCTAATTAGGTTAGTTGATTGTATGCCTCTAAGTTTTAATGTCAACTCATTTTCTTTATGTTTCCTTTGGGTACATGCTGACCAATCCTATGTATAAAGGTGGAATGTTTTATTACACTTATTTTAACACCTCAACAGTTCACATGTCCCATACACATGCACTTGAAAGGGCAAAACAAGCATTATAGAGATGCTTATATGCACAAAACACCCCCTTTAAAATATTGGGAAAGGTTCTTCCTTGTAGACTTGAAACTATGCATTAAATATTATCTCATGATTCATTATCATTATCATGACCTTATTACTTGCACTGGTGAGCAAAAAATGGGATTTCTCCACATATATTTGCATAGAAACACTCATTGCTCCAAGAGCTCACTGCACCCAAGTGCTCCTTTACCATGGTAAATCAAACAAATTAACATTACTTTGTTAACATTTACTCTTTATAATTGTGTCCACCTTACCATGGTGATCTTATCCAGATAAGCACAAGGTAATTGTAGTCACCTTCTTACTATAAAACCATTCTTATCCATAGGAATACTAAATGAAAAATATTAATCACTCGTCTTTTTGAAGCTTTGTTGCATATTAACATCATGTAAAACCTCATATTTTGTAATCCTAGACCATCGATCCATACTACCTCATAACTTGTACCATCATGTTTAAAGAATCATCATGTATAAACCTAATGATTGCCTGGATACTTCTAGACATCATACTGCTACTAACTTAGCGACTTAAACTTGGATTATAGCTTGATTATTGTTATCTTCAACTATTTACCTTAATAACCATCATGATTCAACTTGTGAGAAGATTCCACCCTAAAATTAATATTTAAACTCATCAAGATTTCCTTGATTCAACCATACAATTTCATTACAATCCTACACTTGGTATCTAAACACAATCATACTAATACTTAACAAACCTAAACTTAGAGAACAACATGATTCAACAGTCTTCAAATACTCCCCCAAAAAGATTCACTTGTGCCAGCAGTTCCTCCCTAAAACCATCATGGTGTGATTTCCTAATCCTCATAATATATATAGTACAAAAATACCATATTTTCCTCCAATCATTGATCCAATGAATAAAAAAACATTAGATCAATTGGTTACAATTCATGGATCTAAAGGGTCAAGATGCTTATTGCATCCTCACTAGTTTTTAATATAATATCTATAAATCATGAAATACATCATACCATCGCTCTCATCCTAGTTTAAGGATGCATTTTCTCATTACTCAATCATTACATGAATTATATGCAGAAACATCTACACCTGGGACTGATATGATCCAATACACAACATGGTGCACATAAGTAGGTTGGTGTTCATCCTATGATGTGAGTCGCATTAAACATGAGTTGTTATCATAGTAATAAACATCCTCGACATTTGGTGATTATTCCTAGATGTTACATATCTTTATGCTTGTCGATTTTTGATGTTGGTGTTGAAACCTGGTAAACTTCCATGCCCGTTGAATTTGACTCAAAGATGACGTCTTATATATTTGCATGTCACTGTATTTTACTACATATGTAAGATTGTATGGATGGCGATATATAAATAAGTATTTCATTTTAAAGCTAGATTTGATGAAATATATCAGTTTTCATCATGAAATCACTATTTTAGCTTTTTTGTCAAAGATGCATTGAAGTTTAATTGTAAAAATCCTAGAAGTTTCCACAAACTTCTACTTCCACACTTGTTAAAGTTGTTTTCCCACTCCATGGTTGCTATGTCCTCACTACATGATGCCATAGGATACAAACTACCAAGTCCCACCACATACTTAAATAGCTAAAAGCTAGGTTAGAGTCTTACATACAATATTCCTCGTTTACTTAGGCTTTAGGATTTTCATTTACATAAGCATTTATATTCATGAAGCATGATATAGATGTATGCTACATCAATCTGATCTTAATTTTCAAATATGTACATGAACAAATTCATTTATCAAAAACATTTATATTCATTTACTTTATAGGTTAATTACCTTAACATATTTAATGATAGAATTGCATCTATTTATCATAATTAAAAACATAATCTTGTTTGAACTTAACTCAACCATTACCTCAAATTTTTGTAATTGTTCACACACTTCAAACTTCCATTCACAAATGTATTAGGATATGCCTCCTCCAAGAACAATATCTCCTTTCTATAAAGGTTAGGCTTCATAAGTTCTATAAGGGTCCTCAACATACTTATGGATGCCATTGCTTAACAGGTCACTTAATAAGAACCCCTTAAGAGAAGATATCATTGATTACTATACTTACAAACTTTCTCTAACTTTTAATGAAATATATTTTAGTACTTTTTCTTTCATTAATTACTTAATTCTCAACATTCCTCAACCATTTCTAGATAACCTAGATCATGCATTACTAGATAAACATGTACACTACGGAGTTTCATAATTGCAACTTTTGGGTACCCTCAAGCAAGTTATTCCTCTAAGACCATTATTCTATTCTTTATGCCAAAGAATCTACTATCAACCATTATTTGTGGACTTCTATGTAGTTTTTGTACCATTAGGTTCAATCCACCACTTGTATAGGTCCCCAACATTAACTTCTTATGTCATCTCATGACACATACTCACAGATGCACATATCCAGAGATGATAGATCATATTATACTCATCTCCAACATCCCCTAGTGTAAGCGTCTCATGCCACAAACACTAGAAGAAAGGAGAGTAGTACATTAGTATCATGTGCCTCATAGAATATCCCCTAAGTTTCCCAATTTATCTACATCCCATGCCACAAACTATTAAGGAATAAATATGACATGTTGTAATCTATGAAGTCAAACTCAAAACCCATTACAACATAGACACTTAAACCTAAAGTTGCTTATCCCTTTTTGTCTCTTGAATTATATATGTAACAACTTTGATTTCTAAAACATGAAATCCCAATAAAATATTTCTCTAATTCCTTATTTTAAATGTGTTTGAGAACAAAGACTTCATGAATAACTTGAATACTTTATAATATTATACTTATAAGAGTATATATATATCGATCATAACCAAAGGGCTCAAGAGATATGCTGAAACCGTCAAAAAATTGGATCCAAAATAATTATTTGGCAAAATGTGAATTGATAGTTGTACATTAATGCTAGTTGTATATCAAATGTGATGGATTTTCCCTAAGATAATCAACACAAACCTCATCAATTACCCATCACCCCATCATCCTGAACTTTATCTACACTTAACTATCTACTTAGAAAGGTAGACCTTTAATCTAGGGTATAACCTATGAGCTAGGGTATTCTATATCCACACCTCCTATATTTTATTAAAGTTGGGGATTATGTTAAGACAATTTTATTTTGGTTATAATATTATCATTACTTCTTTATCTGACTTTCATTACTCTTAGGACTCATCTAATAGGTAAACTCTATAACATCATGAGAATATGTGTTGATGGTCATCAATATTATTGCTCTGATACCACTTTTGTAGCACCCCAAGTGTGATCCATATATAACAACATGGAAACATGGACCATCAAAATCACACTCACTAAATGTCACAAACATCATATATCATTCATTGCAATATAAAAATAAGTTTACACAATATATCGATAGATTTATTCTAATACATCTTATTTTCCAATTCTTACAACAAGGGGACTTGATACATGAGGAAGTAAAAAGCTAATTAAATCTCCCTAGATATTATAGATGGCACCCCACTAGATCTCGAACACGTACATACATCCACCCCTTGATAGATATCCCATATTGCAAACAACCTATGTGCATCCACACATAGCCATGCAATCGACAAATTATTGTAAGTGGTTCGGTTTCAGTAATAAGATGAACATAACTTTACATAAACTTAAAATTGATATGATCATACATAAATAATATTAATGGCTTTGTGATGTATTCTTAGCTTGATTAAATATTCTTATTAGGGGACCTACTCGGTAAACATTATTTGATCATTATCACTAAAAACACACCATGTCTGTAGGCTTGAGCTAGAACCCATGAACATAAACATCACTAAACACACTCAAGGTGTGCATGCTTGGGCTTGAACCCATCAAATGAATAGGGGTCATGAGGCACCAACCTTCCATAACATGTTCATGATATAGGGCCTTATTATTAATTCTTCTTCTGATATGATCTTATCTTATCTCACTTTGGGTTTTCACCCAGAAAAGCATTACTTAAACATGAAGAGGTATAGTTCTTAACTAATATGATCTTAGCATATAAACAATATGTAGTAAATATTAACAAGATACACATATTATATATACCCCTTAAATAATTAATGTGTTCACACAATATCATGTATAATATAAACTTTAAACATGATAATGCAAACAAAACTTGATGATACAATATAATGAAACGCAAGGCATGGACCACTTACCTCTATCTTAGAGAAGATCCAAGTTTCTCTTCCTAGGTTAATAAAACCTTAATCACATTCTTGGTTTGGTTCGAACCCAATCACTATGTATATTCAATTAACATCCAATCAAAATTAATATTCACTTAAGTTTCTTGGATTTAATGTTTTCTTGTCTGGAAGATGGAAACTCAAAGTCAAAAAATCCTTTGAAACTTATCCCATCAAATAGATATTGAAAAATTGATCAAAATCCATATACGGGTTGACCCAAGCAGATATGTACTTTGATTGCATTGATTTTTCAAAGATAAATCCTATCCAAACAATAAGAACCAAGATAAAACCTATTTCTTGAAATACTAAAATCCCGTTGCAAGGAGGGCAGAAATACAAACATACCTCTGATAAGAAATCTTAATCTAGGGCATGACAGGGTCATGCGGTATCCAAATTAGATTGACCCTCCTTATGATTTAAAAGAAATAAAAAACTAAAAAACCCTATACCATCCTCAGTATGTGTGACATCTAATACCCATCAAAGGGGTAGAGGGGTGAATCCATAGCTTGGCATGTTCCTCATAGCACACACCCCTCTCCCAAGAGTGGGAAGTAAAAAAACAAGCATGAAGGGAAGTAGGAGCTCTCGCGATGCCAAAAGGCCCAACACGTTCTCTAAATAGTCTCAAACTAAACATTCCCACACACAAGTTGAGGAGTGGCAGGGTTCACCACAAAACACCTCCCACCATGGAAGGATAGGGGGTTCAGGATGGAGAGGAGGAAACAATAAGATAACAAGCCACAAAGAAAACCAAAGATGTGTATTACTCCGTTGATGCAACCCAAAACTATAGGCAAAGAAAGTGGGTCGATCAGCGGTGAGATGCTCATGCATAGAAAGTCGGTGCAAGAAACCACAACAAGGGGGAAGTAGGATATTACCAGAGTCAAGGTGAAATTGACTATCAACAAAGTTCTCTAATGATTTGTAGAAGATTTCCCAAGCGTTGGAGGCTATCCTAATGGCCTAAATTCCGGCGACAAAAAATGAATTGGTCACTGACAAAGGCCAAGTAGGGAAACATGGAGTGAGGGTATGAGGGGGAAAAGGAACAATAGGGGATGATTTATGGTTTGTACCTCAATACTTTTTGGAGTTATCTATATAGGTTTATCCCCAG
The DNA here is from genome assembly GCA_963693085.1 of Alisma plantago-aquatica. NCBI lineage: Eukaryota > Viridiplantae > Streptophyta > Magnoliopsida > Alismatales > Alismataceae > Alisma > Alisma plantago-aquatica. The sequence continues at coordinate 1,044,275,392 of OY856411.1, read as the reverse complement.
TATGGTAGGGAGACTTGGTGGTACTCGTAAATAGGGAAAAATGGGGAGATCCCTTGCCGATTGGGGACTCTAGGTCAAGAAACCCTATCATCTCAAGAACATAAATGTTGGGTATGATACAAGAATTGTAGAGGTGATAAAATCACAAGAAGAGGAACTCCATGGAGGGGGATTTGGGAAGAGGAAAGACGTGAGACTGTAGAGTCCCAAGGCAACAGGTACACGAGGAAGAAGACAAACCAATGCCCATTGGATTTGCATCTAATGGTCCAGACATGAGTCGAGTATGTCTATGGACGCGTGTCAGGCCAACTTTAGGAAAACCAAAAAATCATGTGTGTGACAACGATAAAATCAAAATGGAATATAGTTTGATTAATATTAGAAGTGCTTGTTTAATTATTATCCTTTTTAATTAAATTTAGATAGTAAACATCATCCAAATAACTTCTAAATTAGTACCCAAGATGATTGGCATCCAAGGATCATGATTTTGGGGTTAAATTTTACCTCTAGAATTGCCTTGTATGAGTTTTGAAACAATTAAGAATCAACTCCATTATCTTGGTATCAATTATTATACATCATATTAATTATCAATATTTAGGATTTAGAGTCCAATTATTATTACCTCACTTCCATCAAAGTTACATGACATTATTTTACACAAATTAAGATATTTTAACATTAAGTTCATTATCTCCATTAATTCATTATGAACTAGTATAGACCACATTAGTTCTCTTTACTTATATTAAATATCCAATTATCATCATATCATATATATATTAGTCACATTATTTCCCACATCCAACATTCATATATATATATATATATATATATGGGCCCATATTTATTGTCCGTGCGGGTAGCTACCTGCCCACCCTTCCCACCACTTTTTTTTCAAAAAAAAATTCACAATTGTAGAGGAGTAGTTTATCTAGCTCTCCAAAAAATTTCATCCAAAAATAATATCATTTGCCCCTCCAAAATAAAAAAACCCGTCCTTATATATATCTGTTGTATATTTTGTACAAAGTTATTTTTTTAGTCGTGTAGTTACTTTCTTATCACTATAGTTACTTTTCTGATAGCAGAGTTACTTTTATGGCCAGAAGAGTTACTTTTTTAGTTGCCGGGTAGCGAAACTCCAGGCTACCTGCACGAGCAATGAATAAATGGCATATATATATATGTGTGTGTGTGTGTGTGTGTGCATGTATGTATGGGATTAAGAAAGAAAGATATCTCCCCCCTCCTATAACCCGTGGTGGAGGTCGGACGCCCGGGAGGGTGATAAATCAAGAGATGCTTCTCCATGTGGTTTCGAACCTGGGTCCCTTCATTGGGGACCAACGGAATTCGCCAACTGGGCTATTCCCTTACCAGCTGCATGTATCAGAATCAGGTAAATATTCTGACAATCCCTGTAAAAATTATTAGGGGGTCAAAAAGTACATGTAGGCCCAACGCCATACACCCAAAAAAGTGGTACAACTCACACATATAATCAATACGTAGTCTACGTCTAATACTTTTACAAATTTTTACAGCAATGCTTATAGCATTTGTGAACTTTCCATTGTGTTTCCTGGCATTCCTTTCCTCCTAAATATGGTAGCAAAGACCCGCAAACAACAGATTTTTCTTCTCATCAACTCCGCATCTAGCAAGCATCCTTCTCAGTTCAGCAATGAGTTGGATCTGAAATCTGAAATCTCTGCATAAGTACTCCCATATCTCCTTTGTGAACTTGCACTCCCCTGCAAGATGTCTGTGACTTTCTCCCTTTTCCCCACAAAGCAAGCATACAATAGATATATCATAATTCCAACTCTTTACTCTATCAAAGGTGGCAAATATATTGTGTAGAAATTTATAAACACATGTGCTCCATCTCGGCACGTGCCTACCGGTCCAAATCTGTTCACCCAATGGGTCATTTACGCCTCTAATCCAGGACACCTCCCACATGCTTATCTTCTTGTCTTTGATCTGCCAACCACTTGAATCATTAGCAACAAACAAATGTTTGATTTGTGGCCATACTTCTTTCATAACATTAATGGATCTTGAATAGCCTTCTCTTGTCTTTGGGATAAAATCCAACCCTCTAGGATATCAGTCTCTCATCCACTTCCCCCAAGTAGACGTGCCTTCTTGGAAAGCAACAATCCTCCTCATGGTTCCCCATCTACCAATGTCTCTAGGAGTCTTTAAATCTAGCCCACCTTCATCTGTAGGAAAAGCCAACCTAGAATACTTCATAGGTTGATATTCGCTCCCCCATAGAAAATTAGCCATCTTTATTTCAATTCTATCCAGAACAGAGACGGGCATTTCACCTTGTTGCACCCAGAAGATGAGAAGTCCCTCTATGGCAGCTTTTATCAAAGTTTTGCGTCCCGCCATAGAAGTCTTTTGTGTAGGCCATCTATTAATCATCTCCTCCACTTTGTTGATGCATTCACTAAAATCTTTGACCTGAAGATTGCCACCTATAAGGGGAAATCTCAAATATTTTATTGGGAATACACCTCTCTCAACGCTCATAACATGAATGAGTCTATCCTCCATATGGTAGAAATTTTTAGACAAGAAGATATGTGTTTTATTTGCATTAAAACACAGTCCCGTTTGCTCCCTAAATCTCCCCAAAATACTTTTAAGATTCTCCATACATTGTTGTTTGGCTTCTACAAAAACCATAACGTCATCCGCAAAAATTAGATGAGTCATTACCTTTATGTCGTGGACTGTGTAAGGTTTTATTTCCTTCCTCTCTTCAACTTGCTATATTTTCCTTGAGAAGTACTCCATGACCGTCACAAACAGAAGGAGGGATAAAGGGTCACCTTGGCGTAACCTGTTACCACCCCTAAAGAGACCAGCGGATGTACCATTAACCAGAATAGAGTAGCTAGTAGTACCAACACACTGTTTCATCCAGCCAATCCACTGTTCATTAAATCTCATTTGTTGTATGATCCGCCATAATTTCTCCCATCTCACGCTGTCATAAGCTTTGGAAATATCAAGTTTTAGGCATGCTTTCCTACTACCTCTCATGACATTGAAATTCCCCAGCCAATAGAGCATAATTGTTGATGCTCCTACCTGTGACAAAGGTGCCTTGATTTATAGAAATAAGGTAGGGGAGGACCATCTTCAACCGGGTGGCCAGAATCTTAGCAATAATTTTGTATTGAACCTAGCAACACGCAATAGGGTGAAAATCAGCAAGAGAAGAAGTGACTTTCTTTTTTGGAATAAGAACTAGAAAGGAGTGATTGACCTGTCTCACCATGTTCCCACCCTACAGAAACCAGTCTATATAAGCAAGCAGATCATCTTTAATGATATCCCAATTTTTCTTATAGAAGAAAGCATTGAATCCATCTGACCCAAGTGATTTGTTGCTTCCAATACTCCACACTGCATCTTTAACCTCCTATTCATTGGCTTTTCTTGTGAGAATATTTTTGTGGGTACTTGTGAGTCTGAACTTCCAATCAACCTCTTCATGGTCATCAATATCATCAGAGAAGATTTTATTATATAGAGATGAGTAGAAATCAATAGTCTGTTCCTCAAGGTCCTCCTGCTTGTTGACCACCATCCCTTCAGAATTTATAAGTTCAGAAATAATATTACCTGCCTCTCTTCTTCTAACTATAGCATGGTAGAGCTTTGTATTCTTGTCTCCATCTTCCATCCATTTTTCTTTGCTTCTTTGCCAGTAGAATTTCTCCTTTGCCTTTTTTAAGTCTTCAAGCATCATTTTTACCTCCCTTTCTCTCTCAATCAGATTTGGATTTAATGAATCAGCCAACAATTTTTCTCGAGTGTCCTTGCACTCCCTTTTGGTGTCCTTCAGCAGATTTGGAATATTTACTTCTTCTTTCACCCATTTCTTGAGAGCCATCTTAGTGTTCTTCAACTTCATAGCAAACACATACATAGGATTTTCTGTCACCTTAATATTCCAACTTTGCTTGACAAAATCCACAAAGCCTTTCCAGTCCGCATAGTAGTTTAGAAATCTGAAAGGTCTCCTTTTCTACTTCTTCTCTACTAATTGGACTGAGATAGGTGCATGATCACTAATATCAACAACTTCAGCCTTAACCTGTACATTTGGAAGAATTTTCAGCCATTCATCATTCACCAGCGCCCGGTCAAGTTTGCTTGCTATCCTATCCTTTGGACCTCTTTCATTATTCCAGGTGAAGATATCCCCCCCTACCATTGGTAGTTCAAACAAACATGCTTTGTCAATGGCCCGGTTGAAAGCATACACCTCAACACTAATAGCCAGTCTTCTGCCTCTTTTCTGAGCCTGTAAACGTATTGTATTAAAGTCGTCAATCATCAACCACGGGAACAGAACCTGCTTTGATCAAGAGACCATATCATCCCATAAATTCAGTCTCGCTTTATCATCATCATGGCCGTAAATAGTTGTCAACCATATGTGAAGACCTCTACCATTCACACAGTCCACTGTCACCTGCTGGTCTGACATCTGTACCACAAAAACCTACCATGCATTGGGATTCTAAGCCACACATACTCTAGCAACCTCAACACAGTCAATGTTGGATACGTGATCCCTACCTTGAGGAAAAATGTAACATCCCTGACATAGGTTATGAGGTAACTCTATTTTTTTTGGCTAATAAAGTTGCTTATAACTTTAATATAATCCTCTAAGGTGCTTTTTTATCATGTGACACACTCATGTTTCAAGTTTGGTCCCGATTGAATGTTGTTTGGACAATTTTCCTTTATTTTGGACCAAAGTGCAATTTACCCAAGTTGAGGGGTTATAATGAAAAATGTCACATGTTGAATGTACCACGTGTGTTTTACAATCATAAGAGAGAGAATGATGTTAATTGGTGGCTCGTGCAATGCCTAAATTCCAAGTTTGAACTTGTTTGAACAATGTTGGAGCATTGTGCACCAATTTTGGAACAAATTGCAATTTACCCAAAATGTGGGTTTAATATGCAAATTACCACATATAGAGTGTTCCTACTCCCTCCTAGAATCATTTAGAAGAGAGATAAAGGAGTATACACCATACTTGATTCCATCATGAATGATGGTAATCTTGGTGAAGAAATGACCAAGAAAAGGGGTGAATTCGAAAGCTTAACTTGAGTTGTATCAAGTTGAAAAGCTTATATATGAGTGCCTATCGGCCATGGAGCCCAAGGAGGTGTCTCATATAGTTTTTTGAACTCTTTGAAAAAGCCATATCGTGCAAAGCACCTCAAGTAGGTGAGGTGTGACGGCCAACAAGTTTCCTTAGAAAAAGTATATCGGGTTGACTTAAAATAGTGATTAAACCTAGATAACTTATCCAAATGGATAAGTAATGGACGAATTTGCATACCAATATGATCCTCAATCGTTTTGCAAGACAAAATAAATGTTGATTCATGCATGTACACGTGTCACCCATGCATGACACGTGGCACCTACTAGCTCAAAATGTTGACACCTCATTTTTGCTTTCCTTCATGAACAACAAGTATATATACCCCTAGTTTCACCCCTTGGTGCAATTTTTCGACCCTTACCACCCTCCTACCCTAAGGTATCGTGCATAGATCTCCCATATCGTGAAGGGATGTTGTGGTATCGTGCATAGGCCTTGGGATATCGCCCATGGCAAGAGCATATCACCCAGGTAGGTGATATTGGCCATATAAAGGTGATATCAGCCATAGAGTGACGTTTTACCTCCAAGTGAGTGTCATATCGTGAAAGTGAGTGCCATATCATGAAAGAGGGGTGGCATATCATGAAAGTACACTAGTGTATCGTGAAAAGGTGTTAAGGAGCAAGAAGGAGCTCATACTTAACCCTAAGGTGAGGATAAGATCATCTTCAACCTTGGATTGAAGTATGAATTTAGGGTTTTGATCTTCCTTTCTTTTCTTCTTCACCAATTGTTTATCCATGGTGATTCTTTGCATATAGAGGAGTTTTGAAGCCATTTTTCAACCTTAGGAACGTGGAGCTTTGGAGCTTGGAGCTTTGAAGTCGTTCTTAAGGCGGGTTATATAACTTGAACTCAACCATGTTATTATTCATCACCTAAATTGTTGTATTTAATGATCTACTTTTAATTCCAAAATTTCCTGAAATAGTTGATGAAATTATGAGTTCTAGTAGTTTCTTAGACCTGTTTACATGAACTATAATAGTTAGAACAAAGGTCTAGAGCTTGAAGATGATGATATTACCTTATAAAAGTGATATCGGGTGCAAGCACACAAGTAAGCACCTTTAACCCGATATGATGATGCACCTTCTTCACTTGAACGATATGGATATGAATGAATACATTGTTGCACGATATGGAGGTGTAGTATACACCTCTTGCACGATAGGGAGTCAAGTATAGACTCCATGCATGATACAAGGTCAATTGTATACTTGTAAGTTGATGTGAAACCCTAATTTGGGTAACCCAATATGAGTAAAGAATAGAAAATGCTATTGAACGATATGGTAGCCCATTACACAACCCTAGTTGATGTCTAGCCCGACATGGTGATGGATTAATACCTCATGCACAACATGGGTAACACATACAAACACCTTGAGCCTGATATGAATGGTGTGTATATACTTCTAGCCCGATATGGTGAGTGCTCATATACTTACAGCCCGATATGATGAACATATGTACACTTCTAACCCGAGATACCTTGTAAAGGTGAGGGCAAGACACTCTTAGGAGTGATAAGAGTAAATCCAAGTTATGGTGTGGCTAATACCTTTATAGGTGAAACACCTAAAGTAGTTGATAACGGACAACCTTATATCAACAATGTCTTAACCTGAGATGAGTCCATATCATTGATGATATTTGGGTGATTCAAGTGTATGACTTATGGCCAATACTTTACATGATTAATATGATGGGATAGTGGATAAAGTATTAGTATGGGAAATACCCTAATACAAGATAAGTTGATGAACTTAAGTAAGTTAAAAGTGATGAGGGAAGTAATCACCAAGGTATGGTAAATATCACATCCAACACTTTAAGGTTGCTACACCTTTATGCATCTTAAATCCAATATGTATGGATGAGTAACACATGAAGTGTGTCATGCCAATTGTTACATTGAAATGTAATGAGTTTAATGCACTTTGATAAGTGTAGGCTAACATACCTTGAGAAAGGGTTAAGCCAAAACAATAAAGTATGATGTAATTAATATCCTAGAGAGGATGAGAGAGAAACTCGTACCTTGTGTTGGTAATCATTTAATGATAAATGTTGAGAATAAATAAGTATGATTGGATACTTATGATAGCAATGTATGCTCCTAGATGTGTGGAGCAATGAGTTAGGGTTTGGATCAATAAAATAAACATGAAACCCTAATCGGTCATAAAGGGGAAACCCTAATCCCAATGATGGGATGGTTGCAATTCTCTTATTGCATAAGCCTTGTAAGGCATGTTAAATACTTGTATAAAAGTATAAAGAGGTTATGGCCTTGTGAGCCATGTGATAATTTGTTGCCTAGTGAGAGGTGACAAGATGTGTTATGGCCTTGTGAGCCATGTGATAATTTGTTGACTAGTGAGAGGTGACAAGATGTGTTATGGCCTTGTGAGCCATGTGATAATTTGTTGCCTAGTGAGAGGTGACAAGATGTGTTATGGCCTTGTGAGCCTTGTGATAATTTTTTGCCTAGTGAGAGGTGATAAGATGTGTTATGGCCTTGTGATCCATGTGATAATTTGTTGCCTAGTGAGAGGTGACAAGATGTGTTATGGCCTTGTGAGCCATGTGATAATTTGTTGCCTAGTGAGAGGTGACAAGATGTGTTATGGGCTTTGTGAGCCATGAGAATAAGTTGTTGCCTAGTGAGAGGTGACAAGATGTGTTATGGCCTTGTGAGCCATGTGATAATTTGTTGCCTAGAGAGAGGTGACAAGATACTTAATGGGCCTTGTGAGCCATGAGGATAGTTGTTTCCTAGTGAGAGGTAACAAGGTGTTTATAAAAGTCTCATGTAAGAAATGATAATGTTCAAAATAAACTAAGAAATAGAAACTTGGTAATATAATGATAATAATAAATGGATACAATAATAATAATGAAATCTTGATCATACATGATTTATGCTTATAGCCAAATAAGGGCTATAGTGTTTGAAATATATGAGAGGGATACTTGTTTATAGAAAGGATGAGAATAAGTATGATGGCTTGGCCAAGGTATAATGCCTAGTAAAAGTGATGTGGTATTCAGTGATGTTTGCATAGGATTGGCATAGTCCAATGCCTGAAATAGTTGCACAGGATTGCCATAGTCCAATGCCTGAATATAATATGATGATGTATACTCACATGACTGGTACAATTAAATATCTAGTTAGCAGATTGGCTGAGGCCAATAAATAGAAGTGAGAATGATTCATGGATGACATACCATGATAATGAGTTTCACTGGATAAGCTTGAGATGTTGATATAGTATGAGGAGTAAATGATATACATGTTCTTCCCATTCCTTATAAAGAGAATAAATGACTTACTGCTCTATCACAGATAGTTGCAATGCTTTAAAAGATGAGAATATTCTAAATTGCTTATCTTTTGCTCAGTTTTATACCATTTAAACTGTGATAATAATATTGTTGGCGGAGAGTTATATCTCTCGCTGGGGCAATTTACAATTGTCTCACCCTCGTGGGATCCAAATTTTTAGGTGGACATGCACGAGGAGGTGAAGACCTTTTTGCAGAGGAAGAACAATAGCTGAGGCAGCAGTGACAACTCAGGTTGAGTGTATTGTCTGTCCTGTCTTGTAGATATGAGTCCTATGTGTCGTCTCTGTACTCTCAGGGCCTTGGAGTTGGTTCGTACTAGTTTCATGAAAAATATGAGATTTTGGCTTGAATGCCTTGAGGTTTTATGTTGCTCCAATATGTGTTTTGATAGAGAAACTGTTATATGTTGTCCTTGAGATGAGATGAAACAATGTTGTACAATATCAATCATGATATGTATGAGTTTTGAATCTTTCAGTAAAAGTTTTCTATACACGGATCTCCTTGCAAAATGGTTTTAAATTTTAATGATTTTTGTTAATCCGCTGTTTATGTTTATTCCGCTTAATTAGTAAAGATTTGTTTGTCAGTTTGGCGACTGTTGTTACAAAAAAGATATTTGATACTATTTTTATTTTGTACCTTTTTGTTTCTACCAAAGCAACCATCGAATGACCACTAGCATCGATCCATTCTCTGATTTATTTCTTCTTATTCCTGTCGCACCCTCCCTTGATGTTCCATAGGAGCATGGACATCTCAAAGATTTTTGTTTGACCTGGTATACCTAGAAGGCCCCTTCCCATCATTCTTGCCTTTCATTGTCTGTTCTTGTTGCTTGGTTGCATTCTCCTCCTCAGCATCTGACTCAGATAATGCCTCAAAGATATTTGTTGTGTCAAGGATGGCACTCACCCCTTGGGTACTAGGGATTCCTGTCTTCTTTACCCCTTTCCTCCTTGTATTGGACACAAATTTCCCCTCCTCTCGGTCACCTTGAGTTGAGGATTCAGTCTGTTGTCCACCATTGTCATTGCTGATGCTCAATGCTGCCTCTATGGAATTGTTTGTCGCATGTTGCCCTTCTTCCTCTGATGTCTTGTTCTCTACCTATCGAATGACAACCTTCAAAGTACCTGACCCAGCCTCAGCAATGTCCGTGTCCTTTTCCTTCCACACCACCTTGCCCCTCGATGCCTCCTATTTCTTCTCATTCTGGTCGCAATCCACTGTGTTGTGGCCGAAAGCACAGCAGTGCTCACAGCTCACCAGGATATGGTCATACGCCACTGAAACGGGAATTGGATCCCACCCTTTGACATTGAGCCAAACCGATGTGGGCTTGCATCCTTCGACCTTCAATTCCACAAGCACCCTCACCTCCTCACCCTCTAGTGAGGCGGCGTTGATGTGCAGCACGCGTCCCGCACCCAAAGCAATCATCCCTACCGCCCTCCTCGTCCATGATCGGCCAAACGATTTGATCGTCATCCAGGTCGGGATGGTGCTGAAGACATCCTTCTCCAGCTCGTCACCATGGGAGTAGTGCTTCGCCACCACCAGCTGGTGGTCAAACCAATGAGGACCCATCGGAAGAACTGCTTCTTTGTCTGTCGCCGTCGAGAACCGAATTAGAAAGACACCATTGTCACGTGACAGTAGCTCAAATGATCCTTTCGACTTCCACATGCGCTTGATCCAGGCAAGCAAATGAGGGTAGAACGGCCGCTTCCCCAAGATGTAGATCATGATCGTGTATTCCTATATGTTTTGGAGACAGTCGAACTCCTCATCATCCAAGTCAACATAGACCTCTCCTTCTTCCTCCCTCGGCTGTGGGAATTCCATGGCTTCCTTCCTAGTGCCTGCCGGTTGCTTCAGGACTTGGTTCCATGCCACCGCCTTCCTTGTTCCTTCTCCTCTGTCCTTGGATGTGTGCAGTGGTAGCGACCCGCCTCCATCGTTCTGTGTCGTCCGATCATTAGGGTTTCTCACAGCTGGCGTCTCTCTGCCTCCCAGCGTCGCGGAGGCCTGGGTGTTGGTGGTCGGTGGTTTGTGTTGAGTTGAGGTGGGTTGGTGTTGGAGTGGATGCCAGCAGCCAGGGTGGATGGGGGCATGGGCACCATGGCCCCAAGAGTTCTGAAGATCGTCCTCCCAATCACCTGGATCGCACCCTAGAAGATGCAACATTTTTTCATAACAATTTGCCGGCTGTATGTATGTATGTATGTATGTATCGGAATCAGGTAAATATATTCTGAATCCCCCCCTAAAATTATAGGAGGTCCAAGAGTTACATACAGCGCACGCTACATAACACATAGATAACAACACACACTCTATCTAATGTGTAGTTTTCGCTTCACACGTTTACAAATTTTTGCAGCAATACCACTCATGCTATTTGTAGAGCCACCATGTCTTCTTTCATTTCTTTCACTCCAGGTGTAGTGGCATAGTGCCGCAAACATTAGAATCTTCCTTTCTTCCTTCCCGCAACCTATAAGTGTCTTTTTAGTTTCATTTTCCAGCACCATATGCAATCCGAATTCACGTCAAACAATGTCACAGATCTGCCTGATAAAATTGCAGCTCCAAAACAAGTGATTATGGGACCCCTTCTCTTCTTTTTAGAGAAAGCATATAGTAGAAATATTGTTATTCCAGACATGTATCTTATCTAGCATTGCCAAAGCTCCATGCATAATTTTAAAAATGCATAAAAACCATTTCAGAACATGTGTACCTTTCCAGATATTTTCCATCACTGTATCCTTGCCGGCTCTTGTTCTTGTTGCCTCCTAAAAGTCCATCTTTGGGTTCTTCACTTGCCAACCCCCTACCATCTGGGGTTCAAAGAGGTACTTCACTTGTTGCCAGACTTCCCTCATTACATTAATAGTGCGTGAATAGCCTTCTCTTGTATTTGGTTGAAAATCAAGCCCCCTTAGATATCTCTCATTCATCCATTTTCCCATACCAACCTCCCCTCACGGTAGTTGATAATTCTCCTCAGGGTACCCCATCTTTCTATGTCTCTGGGTGTTTTTAAATTAAGTCCTCCTTATTCTTTGGGTAACACCAATGTAGCATATCTCATGGGATGATACTCACTTGCCCACAGAAAATTTAAGATTTTTATCTCCATCCTATCAAGAACTGAACCGGGTATCTCACTTTGCTGCACCCAGATCATCAAGAGGCCTTCTATTACCACCTTTGTGAGAGTCGCTCTGCCTGCCATAGAAGTCTTCTGGGTGGGCCACCTTGGAATCATTTAATCAACTCTGTCAGTGCAATCATCAAAGTCTTTCACCTGTAGGTTACCTCCTGCCAGTGGAAAACCCAAGTATTTAGTAGGAAATTTACCCAATTCCACCCCCATAGCCTCTTGGAGCATGGATACATGTTGGGTGCAATTCTTAGACAAAAAGAGATGAGTTTTATTGGGATTAATGCACAACCCTGTCTGCACCCCAAACTCCCTAAGTAGATTTTTTAGATTTTTTTTGGGTAAGGTAAAATATTACTAACCATCAAAAGAGCTTACAACAGAGCGTATAGGAGTATAACCCACTTTGTATACTATACAAAGTCAAACCAGACCCCACATCAACCTGACCTCAGGTTTAACCCTAACCAAGGTACCCGGGTTTGCTTTACAAAACCAAGCCAAGTTATTTACAATATCATCAAAAAGATGGAACTTGTCCTTGTCCCTTTTGCCGTGGATCCTATTATTTCTCTCCTGCCAAACAAGAAAAATCAGACTGGTCCACACGAGGCCCGCAAACTTTTTCATATGTCTATCACCTTTAGTCTTTTTTAGATTTTCTAACATGCAAGGTTTCACTTCAACAAAAATTAGGACATCATCAACAAAAATTAGATGATTCATTACCATTATCCCATGGACAGTGTGTATTCTTTAATGACTTTCTTTTCTTCTTCCTGTCTCATCTTCTATGTGAAGTATTCCATGACAATGGTGAACAATAGAGGAGATAGAGGATGACCCTGTCATAGTCCATTTCTCCCGTTGAACATGCACACGGAGGTACCATTCACAAGCATCAAAAAGCTCGTAGTGCTAACACATTGTTTTATCCATCAAATACACTGCTTAGAGAAGCCCATCTATTGCATGATCCACCATAATTTTTCCCATATGACACTATCATAAGCCTTGTAAACATCAATCTTTAAGCATGCCTTTCTGCTCCCTCTCATAACATTATAATCTAACAAGAATTCCCCTTCTAGAAGAGCACAATCACTAATGCTTCTCCCTTCAATAAAAGCCCCTTGATTACCAAAAATAAGAGATGGAAGTACTAATTTCAGCCTTGACGCCAAATTTTTTGCAATGATTTTATATTGGACAATGTAGCAAGCAATGAGTCTAAAATCAGCAAGAGATACAATAACCTTCTTTTTCGGAATCAAAACCAGAAAGGCATGATTAACTTGTCTTACCATGTTTCCTCCTTCTAGGAACCACTTCACGTACTCCACTAGCTCCTTCTTTATGATGTTCCAGGACCTCCTGTAAAAGAAAGCATTAAACCCGTCAGACCCTGGAGATTTGTTATAGCCTATACTTCATAGAGCGTCCTTTACTTCTTGTTCATTCACTTCTCTTATAAGAACATTGTTGTGTGTACTGGACAGATTTGTCTTCCACTCCATTTGTTCATCCTCCACCTCCCTTTCAAAATCCTTCCTGTATAGAGCACTATAGAATTGGATGGCTTGTTCTTCAAGGTCTTCTTGTCTATTAACCACCCTACCTTTATCGTCAATCAGCTCAGAAATAATATTGCAAGCCTCCCTCCTCTTCACGGCCATATGGTACAGCTTTGTGTTTCTATCCCCATCATCCATCCATCTCTCTCTGCTTCTCTGCTAAAAGAATTTCTCCTCAGCCTTTTTAAGATCACCAAGCATCAACTGCAACTCTTTATCTTTTCTAATCAGGTCTGCATCAAGTGGGTTTTTAAGTAAAAGACTTATCACCTCTCTGCATTCTAGCTTCATTTTTACAGTCATATTTAGGATGTTGACTTCCTCCTTGGACCACTGCTTCAAAGCAATTTTTGTGTTAGCCAAATTTTTTGCAAAAACAAACATTGGGTTCCCATACACCTACATGCTCTAGTTTTCCTTGACAACATCTTGAAAGCCTTTCCAGACAGCCCAGTAATTGAGAAAATGTATGTATGTATGTATATATCCATTCACACCTGATTATGAATGATATATGTTTAAGCCATTATGCGTGTGTTGTTGCACTTGATGACATATATTACATGTTTTATGATATTATTTACTTATTAGACCATGGTTATGTTATTAGGTCCATTAGTTAGCCCTTATTAGAAGAATCACATTAAAGGTTTAAATTAGCTATGAAATTCAGGATGCATAGACTAGACAAAACATGTGGGATGGATGACTTGTTGTGTGAAAACTTGTCAGGGTGCTTCATACCTTTGATAGATCATATGGATTGAGAGATATGACATGTTTGAAGATGTTGGAGAACTGATCTGGGCATGCCATTGGAGGATTGAATATTGTAGTGGTGACACAACATGTTGACTAGATGACATGCCATGTCGGCTCTTGCTGCCTTAAACTGAATTGAAACCCCTAATGGTGACACACTGTGTTGGACATTGACATAGTGTGCTAACTAGAGAAAATTTCTAGTGACCCGCCATGTTAGGCACTGACATGGCATGTTGATTGGAGTAGATTTCTGGTGGTACACCATGTTGGACACTGACATGGCATGTTGAGAGCATATTTTTGGTGACGCGTCGTAGTGGACATTGACACTTTTTGTTGACTTGACATATTTCTGGTGATACATTGTGCTAGACACTAACACCATGTTTAGACATAGAACTTTGTTGTGAATGAAGTTACACACCATGAAGATGACTTACACGTCGTGTAACTTACCTCCATGACAATTTTGACTTGTAGATCCAACCACAAATGAGGTACGAATGTTGGAGGACTTCCACCCTATCTCCATGGATGGATTTTGGAGGTAGAGATGGACCTTGGAGATAAAAGATGAGAGAATATTTGGATTTATGCATGGTAGAGTAGAGATAAATATCAAATCATGGAGGGGACTTCCACCATGGACATGATCACCACATGTTGCTGATGTTGGAGAGAACTTCCACTTCTCAATGCGGTTGGACCTTTATTGGTGACAGCAATGCAAGGGTGACGGTTGAACAGTTGCATATGGATTTTGTACTTGGTGAAAACAAACCTAAGGAATACTGAAAGATAGATACATGGGAGATGCTAGATGACCATGAAGATGAAACCTTTCATATATGGAGTTTTACATGACGATGATAGAGACATAGAGGATGAAAACTCTTTTGAGAGAGAGAGAGGGTTATAGAGATGATGGCAACCCTTTAGAAAGAGAGGTGACAGAGATGGTGACAACCCTTCAGAGAGTGAGGGCAACATAGATGACCCTAAGAATGTCAGCATGGATTGGGTGGTCGATTGTGGGTGGAAGATGATGTTGTATAGGTTTATGATTGATGCTCTATGATTATCTAGGATGGGTAATGGTATGTATGATATATTGAGATTTGTGTTGATCATGATATGGATACAAGAGAACCCCCCTCCTTTGTATAAGAGAATGTGAATGTGACTATAGAGACTTTAAAACCTGACTAGACTCTATGTGGGCCTACACTCTCTAGCACATGTATGATATGACTATCACTTCTAACATAATAAAAGTGTTTTCATAAATATTTTCCCAACATGCAATCAAAGTTGCATATTTTACCCCAAACAACCCACCGAGGGGGCTTGGTTACTTACAATATAAGAAAATGCAAAAAAGAGGAAGAAAGAAGTAGAAATGTCCATGGAGATCAAAGTATAGGTTGTCCCCTTCTTCTCTAGTAGCAGTAAGGATGGGTTCCTCCCTCCTCAAAGGTGGAATGACATGGAAAGTGAAAGGGGATGGAAAAAACCCTACAAACTAGGGTTTTAGGGTGGAATATGGAAGAAAATGGAAGAAATATGGTAGGTGGTTGCCTTCAATGCTAATGGGAGCTAGTCTCTTGCTAGCAACCACCACTAATATTTATATAGTGGCCTAGGAAGACTAGGGTTAAGTATGTTTAATTGAGAGTTATACATTGTCCATATTTTGATAATGACTTAACCATTCCATTCATATGTATCTAATATGTTTATTTAAGATTGATTTCAGGCATTAGGTACATGAAAAGGATCAAATTCCTCAAGCTCTTGCTTGTCCAAGTTCAAGTCAAAAGCAATGCAAATGTACATTTTGGAAAACCACTCCAAACTACCTTAGAATATTTTTATAATCATTTTATTGATGATATGACTTGTAACTAAGATGAGAATAAAATAGGGACACTTAATTCCATTATTTGATCAATTAAAAATCATTTTTGAAAATTTGTCACAACAATTTAATCAGTCGAGTTTTGAATCTCGAATGATTCGTGATGGATTTTTGGAAATGATTGGATCGGTTGAGTTGTACTCTCACAGAACTCGACCGACCAACTTTTTTACCAAAGTGGATTTTAGTTGATCAGTTGAGTTACCTCAGGAAAAAATCGACCGATAGTTTGAAAATTGGCTTTGTCAGATAGTGGATTGGTTGAGTTACCTTTATTGAAACTCAACCGAATGCACTGTATAGAAAATGCAGAAACAGTGATTCCAACTGTTGGAGAGTTGTTAGAAATAAAAATAGATCAACTACAAGTTGTAAAATGGCTATTTTATGTTCTTAAGTGATCCCACACTCAAAGGAACACCCCCAGCTATAAATAGGACCTCTTGGAGTTCATTCTAAGGTCTCTCATTCATGATATCCCTATTCCTTGCTATAGTTGAGTGTGCTAAATCCCTTTGAGCCCCTATCTCTCTCTCATTCAAAAAAACATTTTGTTATTATGAGTGAGTTAGGCATGTTGTAATAGAGCTACCGCATTGTTACCTTATAAATCTCTCCATCACTCCACTTCTCAATCCTCTTTCTCAAAGAGCAAACGCTGAAGTGATCTTCTCTGAGTGAAGAAGGAGTTGTTCTTCTTCTTCAAGGCTGAAGAAGGTGTGAAGATCTTCTCCAATTGAATGATAAGGACAAGGCGGAAGATCCAAAGAGCTTGGTGGGTAAAACCTCAAGGGTGAAGACTTGTTGCAAGGAGGAGATGTCTTGGAAGGAATCAAGATGCTTGCAAGAGTGGCTAAGACCTATTGTGAGGTAGAAGACTAGCTCTTGGTTAGGTAAGCCCTTGGATGTAAGGTGGTATACTTGCATGTCTTATAATGGAATATAAGTATACATGAGTTGCAAAGTCGTAGAGGTTGACCTCTCTAGGTAGTGGACTGATGATCTTCTAGTTTGGAGATTGGAACCACTCTAAATACCTTATCCAAGTGTTCATTTCAATATCTATCATCCTTGCTATGCCCATTTAGATAGGACTTGAAATTCACTCAACATTTGGTTTAAGTTGATATACTTTGAAGGTCTGACTATTCTTATGCAAGTTTTGAAGCTCGATTCACCCAACTCTAGAGCCATCGATCCAACAATTGGTATCAGAGCAAGGATATTCTTCGACAAATCTCCTATGAAACGAGAATATGGGTGAGAACCTACTTGGTTCCCGCAACCTAAAGGGAGGCTTCTTCATGCGCCCCCAGTCTTTGACAACACCAACTTCCTCTATTAGAAGTGGTGGATGCAATTTTACATTCAAAGAATGAACTTTGACATGTGGAAAGTGATGATTGTAACCTAAAAGGATATGATTGGAGTTGTATCAACTTGGTATGAAGCAACTCCAAAGAATGCACGGCTCAATGCCAAAGCAATTAGCATCCTCTATGCAGCCCTCACTCCTTTCGAGTTCAACTGCATCTCCTCATGGGACATAGCCTATGAGATATGGGACAAGTTGTGCATCACTTATGAAGGCACAAAGCAAGTGAATGAGGCAAAGATCTACATGTTGAACAACCTACTAGAAAGATGGGGAAGAAAGAAGGAGTTGTTGAGATGTATTCAAGACATCATCAATGGCCTAGCTGCTTTGGGACACACTTTGGATAGAGGAGCATGATGAATGCATATTCATCTTAGTCTTAATTGCCATTTTTGGCCCAGTTTTGCACTGAAAGCTCACATATACTTCCTGAATCAGCTCATATATGATTTTCCTTAGTTTTAGATGATTATTTGGAGTTTTGATCAAATATTTTCATCTCCATTGCAGGATTAAGCATTGCGCTAAGTGCACAAACTTTTGATATTTTGTACCACTTTTTTTATGGTTGGTTCCTTCATCAGAAAGCATCCTCATTAGTTAGAGGATTCATCAATGCAGGCCAATCGACCCATACCAATAGCCCCCCCTGGGGTGGGTTTGTTTCATGGTGATCGCGAACTACAGCCAAGGAGTCAATGCCTCGACTGCGACGATGGAAGAGACTGCGATCGAGGTACACACCTGTTTGACCGTGACCACGATGCTAGAAGACGCCTACACCTCAACTTGAAGAGGATCGCGACTTGAGCACATCGCGAGCCATAGACAGACTGCGACTATGACCTAGTTGCACATCAACCTCAGAGGACCGCGAACTCATAGGAACTCGACCAGAGGAGACCACAAGTTAAAGCAGACCTCGACCTCCATACCGTGATCCACATGAAAGCCGCGATCATTGCTCGATCACGATCACAATCTTGCCCCTCCACAACCTGACTCTGACCGCGAGTGCTCCAATGTAAGACATGAAGAGACCACAATCATGGTCATGTCATGACCTCAAGAAGACTGCGACCGCGGTCTAGAAGTAATTCAGTGGTGTGTGCCTATAAATAGGTCACCCACCCATCTTATCAAGGGGATATCTTCTGCTCCACGATGCCGAGAGGCTGCTGCTCTGTGCCCAGCCCCAGGAAACGATCTCTGCCGCCAAAGACTGCCTCTGTGGTGTTCTTTCTTCTTCTCCATCTTCGCTCCTTCCAGATATATCTTCCTAGCCACAAAAGTGGTAGGGACTTCAAGTCTGTAGATCTATGCTGCCATCAGCCACCTACCACTCCATCTCTTGGAGAAAGAGCATGAGAAGAGAAGGAAGAAGGAGATAGAAGATATGTGTTGCATGTCTTGGTGTTCTCTCCCTCCTCATTCCAAATCTACCCCGACATCGTGTAGAAGACCGTTTCTCCACTGAGCACCGGCCACCTTCTTTGCCATGACCATGGTGGAATCTTCCCTCTCTCTTATTTTTCTTATTTCCATCATGAGGAGCGAGTAGTCATTTTCATTGGGGTGCGGGGACTAGCCCCACTTCCCATGCTTACATGTTCATGTTATAACATTCCATGGCTTGTATATAACTTTCCATTCCATTGTTAATCGTTTAATGCATGCTTTGTGGATTGATCACCTGCCTTGCATGATCTATTATATTCCTTTGTTGTGAGAACTTCAATACTTACGATTTGAATATCAATTAACATGGTTGATGCCCAGATGAGAACTTCCGAAGGGATATCTCTGGAGTAGTAGGTATGTGACTTGTCGGTAACAAGACATCAAGCCCATAGAGATGCATACACAAACTTTATTTCCTAACGGATGGTTTGCTACTCCATTTGGATAGTTGTATCTTGCATGAATGTGTTTTGGATGTGTTTGCATGTGTAACGGTGGTGAAACCCAATTCCACCCTAGTGATTCCCATCATTAATCTAAAATAAGTTTTAATCCCGCTCTTTTTACTTCCTTTGCAATCAGTTTAACTAAACCCAAATCAACCCTTCTTATAAATATTAGTCTTGATTCGATTAGATTCGACTAGTAAGATTCTTAAAAACATTGTCCCTTGGGATTCAATCCTTAACTATAGTGCGATAAGATCCATCCACTTGTGGGTGGTACTATTGCATAAGGTTTTGGTAAAAACTTAGGGATTTCAGCCCTAGGTGAGTTTGTTAGTGCAGTAAAAACCACGTCAGAGTAGTCAATGCAAAGATCCTAAGGTCTCTTCCAAAGAGATGGGAGTCAAAGGTGACCTCCATAGAAGAAGTAAGAAATCTTGGTGATCTTCCAACCGAGGAGCTTATTAGCAATCTACAAGCTCATGAGCCAAGACTTGACAAGCAAGAAGAGGAAGCAAATCAAGAAGAAAAAGAATCAAGGAAGATCAAAGATAGTGCCTTCAAAGCTCAAGTGGAGGCTCTCATTCTTCAACAACAAATTGCTTGTCGGACATCTCCCTCCTCCTCTAGTGAAGATAATGGACCTAGTGAGCATGAAGCCAACTTCTCCAAGGGAAAGTACTTCTAAGGGAAGCATTCTTCCTCCTCTGCTCTAAGGTGCTACAAGTGTGGTCAAAGGATACTACAAGAGTGAATGTCCTAAGGCTAGAAAGTCACACCGCAAGAGCAGCTCCAAGGAGGAGGAAAACTACAAGAAGGATAGAAAATACAATAGGAAGGACAAGAAGGAGATGAGAAACAAAGGCGCAGCTCATGCCGCATGGGAAGGATCATCCTCTAGTGTCTCAAGCTCTGATGAATATGGAGAATGCCACCTTGCACTCATGACCTCCACAAGTGAAGATATTAGTGAGGTAAGTTTGCATTAGTTAGCTAAAGAAACTCTTATTGACATGCTTAATACTACTCGTTCTTCTTATCCCGAATGTAAATCTAAAAAGAAGAGGTTTGGTCAAATCATTTATGACTTGTATGCTAAACTTGATATTCTTGAGCAAAATGAGAAAATTCATCTTGAGAGCATTGATTCCTTGCAAGGTCAATTTCTTGATCGTGAGCTCTAATATAATAGAGTTGAAGTAGAGTCTATCTTAAGAATATTTCATCTCTTAAGGAAGATTACCAAAAGTGCATTAATGAGATTGAGTTACTTAAAACTAAAAATGATGATCTTAAGCTTATTAGTGATGCTCGTAGAGATGAGAGATATGTTTATCTTAAAGAAATTCAATGGCTTAAATATGAAAATGCTAGGCTTATTGCTCAAGTTAATGATTTATCTTCTAGACCTATTTTGCCTAGTAATGATGTTGCTTCTATTACTCTTGAAAAGGATTCTTATTTTACTAAAGCTCTCTATCTAAAGGCTGACCTTGTTCATGCTAGAGATGATCTTGCTAGTTTGTCTTCCACTGTTATCTCTCTTACTGGTGACAATCATAGACTTAGAGCCTCTCTATAGAAATTTCTCAAAGGGAAGAACTCCCTAAATGAAATCCTTGATCACTCTACAAAACAAAGTGGTACTAATGGTTTGGTATGTGTTGGGTAAGATCCTAAGGGCAAGAATATGTCCAAAGGTAAGAAAAAGAGTAAGGAATCTCCTCTCTTCAATGGAGAATCTTCTAGATCAAAGAATCCTATGGTTTGTTCTCATTGCAAAAGTGATGATCATTGTTCTACTAATTGTCCATATAATCCTAAGGGGACCAACCCAAAGATGAAATGGGTCACCAAGCTAACTCTGGATCCCAAAGTTTGAGTTGGGAACCGAAATTCTCCTTTCTTGCAAGAAAAAGGAAGATGGATTGTTGATAGTGGCTGCTCAAATCACATGACAAGGGATATAAGCCACTTCAATGATTACACAAAGAAGAAAGGAGGATCGGTTACTTTTGGGGACAACAAGAAAGGTAAAATAAAAGGTGAGGGTGATGTAGATGAATGCTTGTGTATCAAGAATGTTATCTTTGTGGATGGCCTACATCACACTTTAATAAGTATTAGTCAATTATGTGATAATGGTTACCTTGTTCTATTCACTTGTTTTGAATGCTTGCTCCTAGATTCCCTCACTTACAATGTCATATATAAGGGAGCAAGAGACGGTAATCTTTATGTAATTATGCTTGACTCTATTAATCATGTGGTTGGTAGATGCCTAGTAGTAAAATCAATTGATATTTATCTTTGGCATCATAATATGCATCAATTGAAGAAGTTGAGAAAAAAGGACTCGGTCAAGGGACTTCCCAAATTGGATTTTGAAAAGGATGAGGAATGTCAACCTTGTACCCAAGGAAAGAAAATCAAGTCCTCTTTCAAATCCAAAGGAGCCCTTAGCACCAAGAGAGCTCTTGAACTTCTCCATGTTGATCTGTTTGGACCTATGAGAACTCAATCGCTTCGTGGTTCTAAGTATTGTCTAGTTATTGTCGATGATTTCTCTCAATATACTTGGACATTCTTTCTTGTTTCTAAGAGAGACATGCTTGATGTTTTATCTAGTTTTTGAAAATGAGCTGAAAATGAAGCCTCTTGTCACATGTTTCTATCTGTAGTGATCATGGGGAAGAATTTGAAAATCATCTTTTTGAACTTTTTGTGAAGAGTCTGGATATGCACATAACTTTTCTTCACCTCAAACACCTCAATAAAATGGGGTTGTAGAGAGGAAGATTAGGTCACTACAGAAAATGGCTAGGATCATGCTTTTAAAGTATGACATTCCAAAGAAGTTTTGGGACGAAGTCGTTAGTACCTCATGTTTTGTGCAAAATTGGATTTTCACACATTGAAGAAAATCCCCTATGAGCTATGGTGTGGTAGGAAGCCTTCTATCGAGTATTTTTATGTTTTCAAATGTCCTTGTTTTGTTTTGAACATGAGGTTCTCTTGAAAAGTTTGATCTGAAGTCATACAAGGTTTTCTTTCTTGGCTATAGCACTACTAGAAAGGCTTATAGAGTGTAAAGAAGTGAAATCACCTCCTTACTAAAAATGTGAACAATAAAACCTCTAGTCTAGTGGGTGTAAAATTTTCACATCTTTATATAATGGTAACAAAAGACCAAAGTATAGCAACAGAATAAAAATATGACTATATTCAATTATAAAACAAGGGAACATCTTAAACTTACAACATAAGGATCCATGTAGAGGAAATCTAAACCACCTCAAAATTGTCTCCAAGCTTTAACTTCATAATCTATGTCCAGGTCAACATGTCTTGTCATCCAAGTCCTCCACCTAGGGTTGGAAGCATACCCCAGCAAAAGAGAAACAACAAGAGACATCAACAAAGGCTGGTATGTGCATACAAAATAGGAAATTGAGCAACATTATGGAAAAAAAGGACTTCAAATATAATGAAGCTTCACATAGAAGAGATAAGTACCACCCAAGCGGGTATCAAGAGAAAAGAATCACAGCAAAATGGATACTTTCCATAAAACAACATATAAAAGTGGTGCCACATAAGCACATATGAAATTAGGGCACATAACCCAAAATCCATAATCATTATCCTGCATGCATGTGAGATAAACATAGCCCTAGAAAAATATAAATAACAATTGGCAGCCAACCCTCATAAAGTTGAAACCTGATAAAGAATGGCACATAACCAAACTCCCCAAATATATCAAATTGAGCCAACCCTCATAAAGTTGAAACTCGGGTATGGGGCACATAACCTCCATCCCAAAAATATAAATGGCACATAACCTAAAACCAATGCAATTACACTACACTAGTGCTACTGAATCACATAGAATGTTTAATGTAGAGGCAAGTAGAAAAGTATAGTCAGAAGATGATACAAAGGTTGCCATCACACAATGGACAACACAAACATATAAACATCCACATCATAATGGGCATATGTCAACAAGTAAAAATCCACATCACAGTGGGTATATATTATCAAAAGTCCAACTTGCACCAAGGCATAAGAAATAGGGTCAAGAGAATATCCATGATCACAAGATCAATAACAAAGCAAAGTTGTTCACATGAACCAATATTTCTAAAAGAAAAGACATATGTGTAGGCTATTGTCTATAGGACCAAGAGAAAACAAAATAGGCGCATTGTTCAATAAAGAATATTTTGGTTTGCAAACATACAGCAAGAGAAATAAATTGCTCAATATGAGTAATCGGGTGTGCAAACATACATTAAGAGAGATGAATGAGAAATGCCCAATACAAAATTAATGTGGGATGTAATCATACCTCAAAATAGAGTCCAAACTCCAAAGCACTCCTAGATCCAAGTCTAGGTCACCAAGGGCCTATTAAAGCACATATACAAATTTTATACCAATTTTTATCGCATTATGTGATTTAGGTTATGCAAATTGTACCACTTATTATATTAGGTTATTAGGATTCCAAAACATATTTTATTATATTTTTCTGACTTATAAATAATTAGTTATGATTTTCACAAGTTAATTTATCATTAATTAGATCCATAGAAGACACATGGTATTAAACATTGGATTTAGCCATCAAAACTAATATCATTAGATAGATATTATTTTTCTAATTTCAATGAGTATTTATATGTAATTTTTGGCCCAATAGATTATTAGTTATGCATTTTAGTATTTCGACCAATCGAATAATTAGATATTGCCACGCAGGTGAGAAAATCCACCAAAACAAAGGGAAGAGTAGGTCGGGCCTGCAAGTCAGCCCAATCAGGGCCGAACAAGTCACCGTGACAACCCTTGGCCTTAACTCACCCAAGCCAGAGAAAATGAAGGAAAAATACTAAAGTGCCCTTGGAGAAAAAAAAGAAATAATAGAGAAATGAGGGGCATGTAGGTACTTTCATTAGGGGTCATCTTCCCCATCGCACTCTGTGACATGGCCACAGGAAACATGACAGCTACAAGGTGTGATTATGGGCAAAACTGAAACATGGCACGATTCAATGAAACGAAGGTACTGAAATGAAGCCTAAGGAAAAACGAACTTACCACCGAGGAACATTGGAAGAACGATTATGTCTACTACCCACACTCGCCACTGCAAGATGAAAGAGTAAACCTAATCGATGAAGGTCTAAAGCTCTATAACGAGTTCAATTGAGGGGTGAGGAGGAATCCTGGAGTCCGAACGGAGTCGAGGGAACCCAAATATATAGGCAGGGTGTGCCACAAGAATCTTTGGAGGGTCACAGTTTGATAAGGAAAGAAGGAGATTTGGGTGTTTCCAGAATAGGGCATGAGAGGAGTTGTATAATAGCTTAGAGTGTGTAGAAATCTCTCTCGAAACCAATGAAAGAAAAATTAGGGAAAGTGATCGAGAAACGACCGAGAAAAAGGGACCGCAAGATCATCATTTGTGTCGGTACTATACACACACGGAGGCGCTCATACCCGAGGTAGGAGATGCAATCCAAACCATTTGTTTGAAAATCAAAGGCTCAGATAGCTTAATAAATCATAATGCAAATGTAACAGCTATTAAACCAGAAACCATAGTCGGAATATAATTCAAATAAAGTGGCGCATTAAAATCATTTCAAATTTTCTCTCTCCTCTTTTGAGGGTGCAAACCAGTCCCAAATTAACTGGAATTTTGCACAGAGGCTAATTAAAGCATGTAGATTCTGAATACAAAATTAGATTTTGCCTTTTGAGAACGTTTAATGTGTTAAATAAATCAAATTTCATTTTCTCTTTCCTCCTTCATTAATGGCATTAGGATTATCCAAATTTGATGAAACTTGACTCACAAGTTATATTTAATGTGTTGGACATGAATTTGCCATCAATTTTATAGTTGGAGTTGTTTGAGCATTTATTTAATATTTTTAAGGTTCTACACACTTTCTCTCTCCTGATGTCACCTTTTATTCAAACATCTTCCAAATTGGATGAAAAATCACCCAAAGGCTATATTTATTATGTAGACTATGAATCTAATATTATTTTCCTCTTTTGGAGTCATTTATTATTTTATTTGATATTTTGGGGAAAACACACATCTTCTTTTCCAATTTGAATTAAATGAGTTATCACTATGTGAATAAAGTGAAACTTGACCCCCAAGGCAATTGGGACCCAAGGAGCACGATTTTAAACTTAAATTTCATTTTTAGGATTTCTTTTTATGAGATATGTCATATGGCCCAATAGTGGCCCATTATCTTAATTACTCATTCAATTAGGGATATATTACATGCATTAGCTCACATTAGGAATATCTCTTAAGCCTAACCTCAACCTTGTTTGGCTAAGTCCAAAAGGTCAAAGTTCTAGGGAAGAGTCTAAGATCTGGTATGTTACATAGAGTGTATAATGTTGATCTATCTAAAGTATAAGAATCTATTAATGTCAAATTTATTGAGACGAACCCCTCAGTTTCCAAGGATATTGTTAATGATGATGTTGCAGATGAAGTAATTCCTATCTTAAAAGAACTCAACATCACCCAAAAAGGAAAAGAAGTGGCCACTCAAGAAGAAGATATAGATGAAGAAAATAAGGATCCAACGCCCCACTTTGCAAAGAATCATCCTAAAGAGATAATCATAGGTGATCCCTTTGAAAGAGTGAAGACGCGGGCTGCCTACAACAAAGAACAATCCAACAATGCCTTCGTCTCACAACTCAAACCAAATAACATCAAAGAAACTCTTGGGGATGATGAATGGATCCTAGCCATGCAGGAAGAACCAGAGCAATTTTAAAATAAAAAAGTGTTGACTCTCGTGCCAAGACCATGTGATAGAAAAATCATTGACATGAAGTGGGTCTACCGCAACAAGCTAGATGAAAGTGTCAAGGTGGTAAGAAACAAAGCAAGGTTAGTGGCTCAAGGTTACAATCAATAGGAAGGTATATATTTTGATGTAACATATGCACTTGTAGCTAGACATGAGTCCATTAGGATGTTGCTTGATTTTTCTAGCTACAAGATTTTCCTTCTATATCAAATGAATGTTAAAAGTGTGTTTTTGAATGGTACAATTGAGGAGGAAGTGTATTTTTCACAACCTCTGGGCTTTGAACATGATAGTTTTCCTAACCATGTTTATCTATTGCAAAAATCTCTCTATGGTCTCAAACAAACACCTCGAGCTTGGTATGAGAAACTAAAGAACTTTTTGCTGTATCATGGCTAT
This sequence comes from Alisma plantago-aquatica, assembly GCA_963693085.1. Classification (NCBI taxonomy): domain Eukaryota; kingdom Viridiplantae; phylum Streptophyta; class Magnoliopsida; order Alismatales; family Alismataceae; genus Alisma; species Alisma plantago-aquatica. The sequence continues at coordinate 1,044,248,832 of OY856411.1, read as the reverse complement.
ACCATGAGCAAAGTAGATTCTAACTTGTTTCTCAAACACACTTCTAACAATTTTCTTATCATTCAAATTCATGTTGATGATATCATTTTTGGCGGAAAAAATCTTAATCGTTGCAAGGAGTTTAGTGATCTTATGTAGAGTGAGTTCGAGATGAGCATGACGGGTGAGATTACTTTCTTCCTTGGCTTTCAAATCAAGCAAACTAAATATGGGAAATTCATCGACCAAGGCAAGTACATAAGTGATCTACTCAAGTGCTTTGGGTTGGAGAACACCCACTTGATGGACACCCCCATGTCAAACACTACCAAACTTGATAGAGATGAAGAAGGAGAGAAAGTGGATGAGAAGCTCTATAAAGGTATGATTGGAATATTACTTTATTTAACTACTTCTAGACCTGGCAAAATGTTTAGTGTTGGCTTGTGTACTCGCTTTCAATCAAGTCCTAAGAAGTCACATCTTATAGCTGTTAAGAGGATTTTGAGGTACTTAGCCAAACCCTAAAATTTTAGAATATGGTATCCTAAGTCGAGGGACTTTACTCTTACTTCTTATAGTGATGATGATTATGCAAGATGTTTGATTGATAGAAAGTGCACAAGTCGCACTTGCTTCCTCCAAGGACCATGCTTGGTGTCTTGGTTTTCCAAGAAACAAAGCACAATGGCTCTAGCAACTATCGAGGCTGAATACATTTCAGTTGGGAGTTTTTGTACCCAGGTTCTATGGATGAAGCAAATGCTCCAAGACTTTAACATTTATTTTGATGCTTCTACTATCTTTTGTGACAATACTAGTGCAATCAATTTATCTTAGAATCCTATATTGCATAGTATAGCCAAGCATATAGAGGTTCGTCAGCATTTTCTTTGTGATAACATTGTCAAGAGGGATATTTATATCACGCATGTGGACACAAAAAATATGTTGGCAGACATTTTTACTAAACCTCTTGCTAGAGAGCAATTCAATTTTATTAGATCTGAACTGCTCATAACTTCTTTGGATGAATCTGATATGAATTCTAGTTAGCTATTATCTATCCTATATGCTTTGCTCATGTCTCAATAACCCTTGCTTTCTAAAGTGCTAAAATTTCCATGTTCTTATGCCTTGTTTTGTCGCTTGTTTTGCGTTTTTTTGCAATTGGTTGTTTTATAGCTAAATAGTACGCAATGATGAGTGATATGTTCCTAAGTATGTCTAAAATGCAAAATGGACTAAAAAATAAATTTCATTAGCACTGTAGCTAGAATCTAGAATTTCTAAGTTTGGGACAAAACTTCTGTCGGTCTAGTTGCCAACTCGACCGATCGGTGGCCGAGGGCTTTTGTAAAAATCCATTCAGTTGAGTTTCTTTCTCTCAGAACTCGACATATTACATGGACTCTTAAGTAGGCTTCGACCAACTTTTCTCCCTCTCAACTAGAGAAAAGTCGATCGATCCTCACTCCAACTCTCACATGCTCTCAATCCTCGCCCCAACCTTCCCTACCCTAGCCCTAGCCAGCCTTCGTTTGACCTACCTATCACCTCTTCCTATCTACCCTAGGTGGTTAGATGACCTTTGGTGGTGTTTCTCTCTATTTAGGTCTCTCAATATTCTCCATTTGACCTCCATGGCCTCCAATATAAGAAAGAGGACCACACCTTCTAGAGAACCATCATCTTTGTCCAACTCTTGCCTCATTCCCTTCGATGACACCTTCTTTGTTTCAAATCAAGATCTAAATAGGTACAAGGAGCTCCTTCCTAGGAACCCTTTCCCTTTTTGTGCCTTGTTTAAGCCTTGTCTATGTAAACAAGATGTGATAGATGAGGTTGTTGAGTTGATCTACGACCATCACCTAGCAGTTCTGAGTGTCGAACGTCGGTGCTTTCACAATTTCATTATAAGCACTAAGGTGGCTCATGAATTTTATGCCAATCTGTCGTGGAATTATGACACTCTTTTACCCCCTCCTAGTACTCAAGTGATTATCATTTCTATGTTTGTCGGTAAGAAGTTCACTATCTCAGAAGATACCTTGAATATCTTTCTCAGTGGTACTGAGGTAAGCGACACATGGAGGAAAGACTATCATGAGTATTTTGAGATGCTTGACCCTGAGTCCTTCTACAAGCAATATATTATTATTGTCCTTAATTTTCATAAGTTCTTGAAGAAGCCTCATACATCCTATAGGAAGAAGTTCACCATCCCATCCTCTTCCTTGGGTCTCAAAAACCACATACTTGCTCTGGCAGTCAACTACAATATTCACCCCAAGAAAAATCAAACTGAAATTGTAGAGAATATCATAGTAATTATGTCATGTCTTTTGAAGAACACAGGATTCAAGTGATCTAGATGCATTATACACAACATGACCTACTTTGACTCTAGTAAGAATACTCGAGGCACCCACCCACCCTATCAAGTCTTGATCTGTGGTCTCTTCACCTTTACAACTGAGAAGTCTCTTTTTCATGATTTTCATTACAAACCTTCTAGAAAAGGAGTCTGTACCAATGAGAACACTATCAATAAAACCGGTTTGCCTATATTTTCTTCCACCACACCTAGAGCCTCTACCTCCACCTAGGCACCTCCACCTCCACCTCCATCCTGAATTGCCTGTGCCTCATTTCATGTATCCAATGAAGCCCTCATGGGTTACATGGTGCATCAGTAGGCGTACAACCTACACGTTCAAAAGCACCTACATCAGGATCTTTGCCAGATCATGTCAACCATGAACCTATACTATTCCCATCCTTACACTTCCTACCATCCCTACCCATGCGGTGATTATGTTTCCAATGCATATAATCACTTCAACCTGACCCCTCCATCTACTTCTTCCATTGCTACACCCTCTGATGCTAGTGGGACTACCCCTAGAGTGATACCTCTATAGGAGTGCTACCTCTAAATGCTAGCCCCATAGCTACCCTACTTGCAGGCCTTGACACTTCTTCTCCCACTTTTCCTTAGGCCAAGGAGCTCCATGATCTTGGCATGATATGGGACGAGTAGAATGCCATGTGGCCCATTCACGGTTTCAGTCCTTCTGCCGATGAGGAGATGCCCGACCAAGTTGATGAAGAAGATGTTGCTTATGATGAGGAGGCATCTGAGGATGATGGCCCTAAGGATGGTTCTGATGATGATGATGGCTCTGTTGGTAGCTTTGGTGATGAAGGCAAAGTTGCTTCCTATACTTCACCTTTAGATGGAGATGAGGACTAGGAGCCTGGAGCTGATGATGATGTTGTCGATGATGAAGTTGTGGACATAGATAGCATATATGTAGATGTTTTAGTTTTAGCTCTTAGATGTTGATTATACATATCTTTCTAGACCATTTTGTACTAAAAATATCTGGGCACATTATTTGAGTTGTACTATTTCTATCATCATGGTGTTTTCATTGGTTTGGCTTATAGTTGCTTTGATAACATGCTTATGTGTTGTAATGTTAATCATATGTATCATAACTCTATGTATGTTCTATCATGTGAGTTATTAGTATGCTCTCTAAATTTTGATTCTGACATTGGTTTCTTATTCTCTCTCGTCTATGTTTGGTGTGTGTTATGTGGTTGCACATTTTATCTTATTGTTACATGTTTTGGTTATGCTTGGAGAAGACTTATGTTATGCTCTTCTACCCCCTGACTTTCTAATAATGCCAAAAGGGGAGATAAGTTTGATGTTTTTAAGCTCAACCACATTGCTTTTACTGCCTATGTGATCCTTTTCTTATCTAAGTACATGTTTTATCATGTGACTTGCTAAAGGACCATGTGGTATACATGTTATACAACTTTGTGTAGAAATACTAACTATGTAGGTAAGAGTGAGCATATATTGAGGGGGAGAAATTCACAATGTTCAAATAATGAATCCCCTTACAATTCACAAGGCAAAGGTGTAAGGCCACTGAACTTGCTTAATGATTTGAATAAGATTAATTACCATAATTGAATGACTATAACCCTAATATAACCTTTTTATATGGTTTGAAATCATAATACAAGCTTACGTTACAAATTTGGTCCAATTTGGACATTGTTTGAGCAAGTTATGCAATTTTATGTACATTTTGGACTTTTCTGCAATTTACCCAATTGAAGGGTTTTCTTTGCCATTTGTCACATACATTATGTTCCTTAGATGTTATATTATCATTCTTGAGTATTTTTACCCATGGGGCTCCTAGTTGAGCCATGGTTTGAAGGTTTTTTCATCAAGGGTATTTTAGGGTTTACCCCTTCATGGATGAGCTACTTTTAGTAGCTATCAACTAATGAATTATGTGATTGGCTGGGAAATTCGAAAAAGGAAAGATAATAAGGTGTATACATATAGTGGGAGAGCTTCTTGTGTATGTTGTTGTATATTCTTAATAATTTAAGGCCATGGACACTTGGATAGATACTAGAACTTCAACTTTTTCTTTTTCTTTATCTTAAAGTGTCATATACTTATCCCCAAGCACCAAAATGAGCCATTTGATCTCCACCACTTCCCTCCTTCTCTAACCTTCATTCTCTCTCTGTGCTTCTGTGAATTTTTCTGACCAAGGAAGAAGAAAGTGGGGATCTTCTTGGAAAAAATTCTAGGGTTGCAATTGATTTCCTTTTTGGGTCTAAAACGCTTCCTCCTAGTGATCTTGACCTAAAAGTGTAAGTATCACCTTATTTCCTCTATTTATTACTTTTCTCTTATTCCTCCTATATCTCTCCAGGTCGGAAACATACTGTTCCATGGTTAATGTGTCCCTAGAACTCAAAAATCTATCCTTCTTGTTTCTTTTTCTAGGGTTTTGCTTCTTTGTGGAGAGAAGTGCCTATTTGGCCAAGTTCAGATCTGAATCTAGGGATTTCTTGCCTTATTTGCTCGAGATTCTTGCTGTTTGGGATCTGACCTACTCTATTGAGGCGAGTTATATAACATTATTCACTTATATTGCTTACTAAAAGGTTGTTAGTTCATGTTTATGCTTTAATGTAATGATCTAAGAATAAAGAAACCATGCTTGTTTAGAATTACGAATTTTTGTGGTGTTCCCTATTTTGTTCCAGTTCTATATGAACTTGTAAACATGTGTATGACCTTTCTAAGGTGTAACATGATCTGGTATAGGTTGATAGCATCAACCTATGGTGCTAAGCACAAAAGTTGATGGTTCAAATTAGGGTTTTCAAGCTATTTCCTTCCCTATCACACCACTGATGGTCATACCATTCAACAACCAATGGTGTTTCTATCTTGGAAAGTGATGTTCGTGATCAAGGGTGTCAAATTTATAGTGATAACCTATGGTCACTCCCTTAGGTCAGGTTTTGGCTCAATTAGATGTTTAATTATCATCTACTAAGTATTCTAATGATGTTATCAATCGATTATGACATTAGCTTAATATTTGATGTTGTTAACTGAATGTATTACTGATCTAACAACCAATGGTGACCTAATGATCACAATTAATGGTGGATCAGGTCATCATCATATATGATGAGTTAAGAATGTAATTGTAGATTTGACTAAACCTTAAACTAATGGTTCCTTGGTTCAATTGATCTAATGGTTAGACCTATACTTCAATTGAGATAACCTTGAACAATGAACTTGATCCAATGAATAATATTGGATGCTTCCACATCCAATAGATTAGAATAAATAATAGTGTATTATATGTGGATCCTAGTTATGAAAATTTGATGGTCCAATTCCATTAATTTTTAGTCTTACCTTTGCCATCATATAGTTATATTTGATAAATCACTATAATAAGTGGATGTGTAACTCCCATGTGATCTAGCTTGTTATACCTAACCTTAATGTAATTATATGATGTTCATTGGTTATAATCAGACCTCTTGAATGATTAATGTGATAATGAATTACACTCTTCTTATGTTGAAACCACAATGTAGTACTATTTGAATATCATATTGCCTTACCATGTTAATATCTATGGACACATATGTGCTAATGATCTTTTGAGCCATGTTTAAGGCATGGAATGATGATGATAACCTTACTATGAATAATGTGATGGTCTTAATGACCTTTGGGCATGTTTGAAGCCATGATTGAGGTGAAATCGTCTTCATGTTCCAATAAGGGTTAAAACCCTAGAACTTGTGATAAGATATTGGTATCTTATAAAAGTATGATGATAAGTGTGGTCCTTTAATTTGCAATGAATGATAGCATGTGGTAAAGTGATTAAGCTTTATATCTCAAATGTTTTATATATTTTGAATTTGTTATACATATACACTTGTTAGAAAATAATTAGGGTTTGAATGTCCATTTGTATGATTTAGCCTTAATTGACCCAACTGGCATAACAAATTAAGTGAAACTATAATCACATAGTGCCCTATGTCATAGATCTATCTGAGTGACAGAAATTGCCAGATAGTGAAACGAGTATTCCTAAAGGATACTCGGAGCGTATACTGATGAGTATGCATGTAACACCCCTGACCTGGGTTATGGCCTAACCCTAGATGTTTTGCTTAAGTAAGCTGCTTACAAGTTGTTCTTATCTTTTGGGAAAAGTAACTAAGGTCTTTGTAAAGTTTATTCTCAAAATTGAGCTTATATGCAAACTATGTGTGCATTATATAATAACCTAAGTGAAAAGTACAATTTACCCAAGATAAAGGTTATGTTGCATATGTTACATGTTGAATATATAAGTGTTTTGTATGTCATGAAAGAGAATATGATGCTAAGTGGTGGCTTGTGTAAAGCCTAAACCCTAAGTGAGAACTTGTGTAAATAACGCTAAGTGCTTGGTGCATCAATTATAGTACAATTTGCAACATGTACAAAATGTAGGGTTTATATGTAATTTATCACCTCTAGATTGTTTTTACTCTTACCTAGTGTTATCTAGAGGAAAGATAAAGAAGGAGACAACATGATTGAAGCATCTTGAAGTGTTATTACTCAATACAGAAAACAATAAAATGCATAAGTTGAAGTTATACACTTGAGCCATATCGATTGTGGACTAAGGAAAGGAGGCCCTATCGGCCATAGAGCCATAATTATAGCATTCTATCAGTTTGTGGAGCCTTGGTTTGACCCATAATGGGCAAGGTACTTCAAGGAAAAAGAAAAGGCATCGATTTGCAACTTGCCTTGGAAATGATGGAGTTGAATAAAATAGTTAGTGGAAGAGAGCTTGCCTAGGGGTCAACTCAAGGGCCCCTTATCTTTTCTTTATTCTTTTGCATGGAAAAATAATAGTGGCATGCATGCAAGATCATATGTTGACCTTGCATGGTTAGGTGGCATGAAGCACCTTAAGTAAGTGACACCTATGACACTCTTTTCTATAAACCTCAAGTATAAATACCTTGACCTTCATTTGTTGGCAAGATTTTCAGATCAAGAAAGTGTCCTTTTCTCTTGTATAGTGCAAGAACCCCTCTTGTTTCGCCCATAGTGAAGAGGGTTGAGTGGCATCGGCCAAGGAGGAGAGATATCAGCCAAGGAAGGTAGAAGCAGCCAATTAAGGTGATATTGCCCAAGATGACGAATGATATCATGCAAAAGCTTGGATCCCAAATCTTGGGGCTTGGAGAAGGTTCACCTTCAACCTTGGGACATGAGGAAGTGAATATTGAAGCTTGGAAGCTCTTTGAAAGGTGGGTTATATAACTTAAACCCTTCAATATTATTTATCCTTTCCTTAATGACAAATTGTTGATTTTTTGCAAATTAAGGTTTCCTATGATCAATTGATGTAATCATGGGTTCCAAAATGTAATTAGGATTGTTATCCATAGTTTTGAATAAGATTAATGATCTTGAGGTTGATGATGATGACATCATCATTGGATACCCAATATGAGTTGATCACTCTTGAACAACCCGATATGGGTTGGAGATCTTGTAACCCGACATGGGTTAGAGACTTGGAAAAACTAATATGGAACCCAATATGGAGACTTTCCCAATATGTAGGTAAGTCATAGTAGGTATTATGAACGATATGAAGGATCCTTATCCATCACTTGTACTTATCACAAGGGTGAAACAATACCTTGTGTTCGATATGTGTAAAACCCTAGAATGAGGATGGGTTCCGAATATGCATGGCCGATATGGTGCCCAATATGCACGGCTGATATGGTGACCCAAGATGGTGCACAATATGGTAACTTAAGTAGATGCATGGTATGGTAACCTAAGTGGGTACACAATATCGTAACTTAAGTGGATGCACAATATGGTAACCTAAGTGGGTACATGATATGGTAACTTAAGTGGATGCACAATATGGTAACCTTAGTGGGGTACACGATATGGTAACTTAAGTGCATGCACGATGTAAGGGAGTGAAATCACCCCTTTACTAAAATATGGTAAACAAAACACCATTAGAAAGCAGCAGAATAAAAAATAACTGACTATATTCAATTTCATAAAAGGTTTACAAAAATACATCAAATTCTCCCATTAGGGTTTACATCAAGACACACAATCTGGATCTAGATAGAGGGAAGTCTAGACTACTACAATCTTGTCTCCAAGAAACATCTCCATCAACCGAGTCCAAGCCTAAAGCTAAGATCTTCCTTGTCTTAATCATCACATTGCTCAACACTTGGGTGGTTGGGAAGGCACCCAGCATAAAGGGAAAGGGAAGAAAAGTATGTGTCACAAAACTAATCTGGGATATCAAGATAAGTACAACAAATAAAAACAGGCTAGGGTTCATCATATGATTAAGATAACAAGAGTATGAGGCTATATTCAAAAGAAACTTGCCATTAACAACTATATCAAAAAGGATTTGCATGTAAGATAATTATGTCTACCTAACTAAGTAGGGTTGAGGCACCTACCATACCTCTAACCTTAGGTGAGGAGAGAATAAGACATTCCCAGTCACCTACAATATTATGGGGAGAATAATACATTCCCCAGGGCAATTATTTACATGCCCTCTGTGGGTGGTTGTACATAAGTACCGCTACTTCAAATTAAATAGAACATAAATCCACATGCTATAAAATTAGTCATGGAAAGAGTAGTCATAATATTCAATAAGCATGTAAGTGGGGTATAAGACCCAAACAAGAAGAAATTATAATCTAATTTGAGGCATGAACAACATTAGGATTCAAGAATAGAATATTTAGGGTTCATTTAAGCCTCATTAGGGAAATATAGGATTTGGCTGAAATTATCCCAACATAGGGTGTAAGGAATGCACATACATAAATAGGGATTGCACATACATAGCACATACCTCTCTTACTGATATCAATTACTAACTTTCACCACTTTAATTGAGTCCAAGTTCCACTTTGCCTATTTTCAATGTATTAACATGTATTAGAGTACATAGTGCATATTAATATATAGAAACCCTATTTTTATAGATTTTTAGAAAAATTAAGATTTAGACTCTTAAAACATCACCAATAAACCTATTAGGTTTTCTTGATCAAGAAAACATATATTTATGTTAATTTTGGAGTTATGATGATTAAGATGTAATTTTTATGGATTTTATGCATTAAATTCGTTTTACAAAAATCACCCTTCGTCAAACCATGAAATAAGACCTTTAAAATATTTTTATTATATAGATATTAATTTTCCAATTCCAAAACATATTTATTTGTCAAATTTGGATAAGCGGTTTAGAAGATATGAATTTTGCAATACTAACAAATAGGAAATTGTCACATCATCAAACCGATCGAGATAATTAAAGAGAGAGGGATAGGGAGAAAACACCATTCGACCAATATCAGGTTTGAAGTTGCATAGGTAACCAAACTAGAACTTCTATAGAAGGTAAAACAGCAAGAACTCAAAACCTTAGAAGAGCATGGTAAAAAGAGATGGAAATCGTCGATTTTCAACATAGAAGCATGAGTTTTAAGCATGTACTAAGCAATATATGAGAATGGTGTTAACAAAACTTGCCTCTAGGAAGGTAATAAGGTTCAAACAGAAAGTATTTTGAGATTAGAAGATCTGGTTGCTCCAAGACAAGCTCCTTTCTTGAGCAAAGATCACCTTCTCCACTTTAGAGGTGCAAGCCCTAGCAAAAGAGCAAGGAGATGACATGTTTTAGGGTTTTAGGTGGAGTTTTACCATGTATGGTCATGGTTCCGACCTAGAAGAAGGTGTAAGGAAGACTATCATTATGAAAATAGGAAATTAAGGGAGGAAACGTACTAGTTTTGGTCGAAATTACCAAGGAGGAGCTTTAGAAACCCTAATAGAGCAATTTGGAAGCCCTAGGAGCCTTCTTCACCAAGGTAGGCTCCCTCTATGTCCTTGGGGCAGAAACTTTGTGTCCAAATACAGAAGGAACTATTATCTAAGCTAGAGGAAAGAAAAGGAGAGAAATAGTTTTCAAATTGTGAGTTGGGAAGGGGTATACATGGCTATATATAGAAAGAGGTGAAGCATATATGAGGAGTCTTTAGGGACTTTCCATGTGTCTTTAGCCTAGGGATTGATGGCCATGCAAGAGGATAGCTCATAGAGGCTTCATGCATATCAAAAGTCGGTTCTAAGAGCCCATAAATTATCCTAGGCCATCCCCACCGTTTTTCAAGAAAGAAATAACCTCATTGGTTGATAGCTTTTAAGGATAAGCATCTTTATAAAGAGGGTAATCCTTATAATGCCCTTGGAAAGAAATACCATCAAACCAAGGTGAAACTAGGTTCTCCAATGGTTTAAAATCTCGTTAATGGTAAGGGAATATATAAGGATTAAAATCCAGTTGATAATTTGCAAATAAAACCTTCCAATTGGGTAAATTGCATAAAAGTCCAGAGTGTACCTAAAATTGCATAACTTGCACAAACAACATCCAAATCAAACAAAATTTGAAAATTAGCCTCATTTTATGTTTTCAAATCATATCAAAAAGTTATATTAAGGTTTATAGCACTTAATTATGGTAATTAAGCTTTCACTGAGGTATTTGTGCATAAACCCTTATATTGGTACAATTAGTGAATAAATGTTCACTAAACCACTATAAATTCCACTAATTAAATAGAAAGGCCAATAAGGATAGAAATGAAAGGAAAATATGGGAAAGAGAGTCAAAAGACAAATTTTTAGAATTTGGTATGTTACAACACTCCACCCCTTAAAGAGGACTTCGTCCCCGAAATCACAAGCAAGAAGGGAAGGGTGAGTGTGCAACATCTCATAACAAAACTTTAGGTTATTTCTCAAACCTTAACTTACACCAAACAATTCATCAACATATACTCCACAAGCATCTCAACATAGGTCAGGTTCTCAAGGATCACCTAGGTTCCATTGTTTAGATATTCTTTTTAGGAGATTTAACATTATTTACATTTTTGGCTCATTAACATTATATTCATTATGATATCACATTATCACCATTATTTTAATTATGGCATGTCATAATCACTTTATTACCAAGGAAGTTATATTTCATTATCATCCATGAAACATCGTATATATACATATATATTTCTCATTTATCTTACTAAGAATTTTAGCAAAATTATGGGTTACTCAATTCCCTCAATATACTTTATCATTATCCTTAATATTTTGAACTTTGACTTCATTATCCTTATACTATCACCACATTAAGTTATAACGAATTATTTTGCATGAAATATTCAATTTGTCTTTAAATCTTCATTCAACAAAAATTATGTCGCATCAATTACATATATTTATATTAAATGTTATATCATTACCACATTATGTTTATTTCTCACATTAATGTCATCATTAATCATTTTCTCATATTTATTTATATTATTGATTTGCACATTTATGTGAATTCGAATCACTTCATATTCATATTGAAGCCATTCCATGTATTTTAATGATCAAGGTGAGGCATATTACAAATTGATTCACATTAAGTGACCAATCGTGTGTGTATTAGATAACACAGTAACATATCATGCATTTCATATTGATGACTTGATTAATATGTGATCAGATGATTATGTATATCATTTATGTGTATCAAAGTATGTTAATTGATTATGGCACCTAATGTCATTAATGTATCATGAAAGGCATTAAGGATGTATATGTTAAGGTCAGATGATTACAACTTAGGGTTCAGGTTAATATAATCACTATATTTTACTTAGCATGTATTAAGTCCAAGATTAGGTTACAATTATCTTACTTGTCATTTCATTAGGGTTTATTGGTTTATGTCATGGGCAACACCATGCATATCCATTAGGATTAATATGTGAGTTACTCATATTATGTGCATTAGGTATTCATTAGGGTTTGAACACATAAATTATTCCTCAAATGATCATTATATGTTCATTAATATATAAACAAGCACGTCAGGCTATAATTATAACTTGTTTGGACCCCACTAAGGTTTCAAGCACAACAACATCCTAAGTATGGGGTTAGGGTTTCTAAAGATAGTGTAGATAGATTTCAAGATGTCATAGGGCTCCATCCCCCTAAAGAGGATTTTGTCCTCAAAATCTAACCACCCAACATCATCAAACTAACTATACTCCACCCCTTAAAAGTTCGACCAATCAAGCCAAAATACACTAGGGTTAAAGGATGAGTCTAACTAAACCAAGTACAAGATCCATCACACTTCCACTGTGCACTCTGATAGCTGACTTAACCCCAAACTTCAAATTCTAGGTTCTAGGGATAAACTATCCAAGCATGTAGCCCCAAGGGACATAAGGAGACTATATTGGTATCCATCCTCAAACAAGTCAGCATACACCTAAATCTTAGGGTTCCAAAAGATATACAACATAGATGTCTATGGTCACTATTTCCTAAAAGCAAACTATTTCATACAATCCATTTCAGCTTAGGCCAGGCCAGTATCATATGGATCTGGGAGTCCTCGTAAACCAAGCAAGTGGCGCGGAGGAAAATATTTCCAGCCCCCAGAACCTGATCCTTTCTAGACACCTTTGCTTCAACTTCATGCCCTAATAGTTGCCTAAAGGCAAACCTAAACAACATTAGGTTATGCATATTAGTTATGAGTATTTTAGAGTTTTATTCATCATGATACTAATGTGGAACTATAGGGTCCTAAATCAACCTTTCATCATTTATAGATCAACTGTAGGGCAACCATGTCACCTAAAGGAACTATGTAAGACAGGGATTCTAATTAGGGAGACAAAACTGAAATAGTCAGATTTTGACTACCATGGGCTCTGATACCATGCTGTAAGGGAGTGAAATCACCCCTTTACTAAAATATGGTAAACAAAACACCATTAGAAAGCAGCAGAATAAAAAATAACTGACTATATTCAATTTCATAAAAGGTTTACAAAAATACATCAAATTCTCCCATTAGGGTTTACATCAAGACACACAATCATGATCTAGATAGAGGGAAGTCTATACTACTACAATCTTGTCTCCAAGAAACATCTCCATCAACCGAGTCCAAGCCAAAACCTAAGATCTTGCTTGTCTTATCCATCACATTGCTCAACACCTGGGTGGTTGGGAAGGCACCCAACAAAAAGGGAAAGGGAAGAAAAGTATGTGTCACAAACTAATCTGGGATATCAAGATAAGTACAACAAATAAAAATAGGCTAGGGTTCATCATATGATTAAGATGACAAGAGTATGAGGCTATATTCAAAAGAAACTTGCCATTAACAAATATATCAAAAAGGATTTGCATGTAAGATAATTATGTCTACCTAACTAAGTAGGGTTGAGGCACCTACCAGACCTCTAACCTTAGGTGAGGGGAGAATAATACATTCCCAGTCACCTACAATATTATGGGGAGAATAAGAAATTCCTCAAGGCAATTATTTACATGCCCTCTGTGGGTGGTTGTACATAAGTACTGGTACTTCAAATTAAATAGGACATAAATCCACATGCTAGAAAAGTAGTCATGGCAAGAGTAGTCATAATATTTAATGAGCATGTTAGTGGGGTATAAGACCCAAACAAGAAGAAATTATAATCTAATTTGAGGCATGAACAACATTAGGATTCAAGAATAGAATATTTAAGGATCATTTAAGCCTCATTAGGGAAATATAGGATTTGGCTGCAATTATCCCAACATAGGGTGTAAGGAATGCACATACATAAATAGGAATTGCACATACATATCACATACCTCTATTACTGATATCAATTACTAACTTTCACCACTTTAATTGAGTCCAAGTTCCACTTTGCCTATTTTCAATGTATTAACATGTATTAGAGTACATAGTGCACATTAATATATAGAAACCCTATTTTTAGATATTTTTAGAAAAATTAGGATTTAGACTCTTAAAACATCACCAATAAACTTATTAGGTTTTCCTGATCAAGAAAACATATATTTATGTTAATTTTGGAGTTATGATTATTAAGATGTAATTTTTATGGATTTTATGCATTAAATTCGTTTTACAAAAATCACCCTTCTTCAAACCATGAAATCAGACCTTGAAAATATTTTTATTAGATATAGATTAATTTTCCAATTCCAAAACATATTTATTTGTCAAATTTGGATAAGCGGTTTAGAAGATATGAATTTTGCAATACTGACCAATAGGAAATTGCCACATCATCAAACCGATCGAGATAATTAAAGAGAGAGGGAGAGGGAGAAAACACCATTCGACCAAGATCAGGTTTGAAGTTGCATAGGTAACCAAATTAGAACTTCTAGAGAAGGTAAAACAGCAAGAAATCAAAACCTTAGAAGAGCATGGTAAAAAGAGATGGAAATCGTCGATTTTCAACATAAAAGCGTGAATTTTAAGCATGTACTAAGCAATATATGAGAAGGGTGTTAACCAAAATTGCCTCTAGGAAGGTAATAAGGTTCAAACAGAAAGGATTCTGAGATTAGAAGGTCTGGTTGCTCCAAGACAAGCTCCTTTCTTGAGCAAAGATCACCTTCTCCACTTTAGAGGTGTAAACCCTAGCAAAAGAGCAAGGAGATGACATGTTTTAGGGTTTTAGGAGGAGTTTTACCATGTATGGTCATGGTTCCGACCTAGAAGAAGGTGTAAGGAAGACTATCATTATGAAAATAGGAAATTAAGGGAGGAAACTTACTAGTTTTGGTCGAAATTACCAAGGAGGAGCTTTAGAAACCCTAATAGAGAAATTTGGAAGCCCTAGGAGCCTTCTTCACCAAGGTAGGCTCCCTCTATGTCCTTAGGGAAGAAACTTGCACAAACAACATCCAAATCAAACCAAATTTGAATCTTAGACTCATTTTATGTTTTAAAATCATATCAAAAAGTTATATTAAGGTTCATAGCTCTTAATTATGGTAATTAAGCTTTCACTGAGGTATTTGTGCATAAACCCTTATATTGGTACAATTAGTGAATAAATGTTCACTAAACCACTATAAATTACCCTAATTAAATAGAAAGGCCAATAAGGATAGAAATGAAAGGAAAATATGGGAAAGATAGTCAAAAGGCAAAATTTCAGAATTCGGTATGTTACACACGATATGGTAACTTAAGTGGATGCACGACATGGTAACCTAAGTGGGGTACACGATATGGTAACTTAAGTGGATGCACGATATGGTAACCTAAGTGGGTACACGATATGGTAACTTAAATGGATGCATGATATGATAACCTAAGTGGGTACATGATATGGTAACTTAAGTGGATGCACGATATGGTAATCTAAGTGGGTACATGGTATGGTAACCTAAGTGGATGCACGATATGGTGATAGGGGATATGCCCTATACCCGATATGAGGATGTGGTTATACCACATGATCAAATTGAATAACTTGGAAAAATGATATATGTATCTTCAAATACAATAAATTGACATTATCAATCATGCTACTTGACATGGTAGGCATGTCCTCAATTATTAAGATTAACTAAGTGATAAATATGATCTATGTAATATTGAGATACAATGCGCTTAACTCATTTGATATTGATAAGGTTGTAAACCTAAAAGATGTGAACTAAGTAATTTACATCCTAGTGAGGATGAGAGAGAAACTAAGACTTGAAAGATAAGTATGTGATTAGCATACACTAATACTCCTGAGATGAGTGGAGTATGAGTTAGGGCATGGTCATTGCTAATGAAATTATAAAACCCTAATTGGTTAATTATAACCCAAATTCATTAGGGAGGATGTGTTTTTTAGTACTTCATGGTTAGAATCATATGTTTATATGGTTGATAACATGATATGATAATCATGCAAGTATCCTTAAGTAATAAGCATGTCTAAGTAAGAGCTATGTGGCTACGTGCTATAGACTCAATCAACAATGTGGACTATGTGAACAAATATCTAAGTCTGATGATCTAGGAATAATGATCATCTACTAAGTGATGACAATACTCAGTGATGAATTAGGGGTTTGAATACCCAAGTATGATAGTGATGTAAGATTGAGATTCTAAGTGATTTATGTGTCTCAGTGAATATGAAAGTATTTGACAAATGTAATTATGCTTTTCTTTGTAGCAATTGATATAATGTTTGTTAGAAACATTGGTTGATGAACTAATACTTTCATACATCTTGATAAGATAGACATTATACATGTTTTTTATATTTCTTTTCAAGTGAATAGATGTTTTATAATTCTATCCAGTTTATATTATTTCCTTTGATAATAATATTTATTGGCAGAGAGTTATATCTCTCACTGGGATAATAGTCTGACCCTATGGGATCCATAATTTTTAGGTAAGATGCAGACGAGGGACTGAGAGTTGGGTTGCATAAGAATGAGTGTATCAGCAAGGATCATAATTGTATCTTAGGTTGAGTATGTTGTATGTAATGTCATGTAGATAGATGTCATATGTGTCGTCTATGTACTCTCAGGTCCTTGAGAGATAGTCTTAATGGTTTTCACGAGCGACTTGATATTTTGGGTTGTTTATCTCGAGGATTTTATGTTGTTACTGTGTATATTAAAGCAAAGCAACTAGTACTTGTTATCCTCAAGAAGAGATAGAAAACTAAATGTATAATGTGTATATAAGGCTTCGGTTCTTTATGTAAGAGTTTTCTGGAAGATGGATCTATGTGAAAATGGTTTTAAATTTTAGTGATTTTTTTGTTAATCTATTGTTTATGATTATTCCGCTTAATTAGTAATGATTTGTTTGTCGGTTTGAGAACGGTCATTTTAAGTTTGGTATCAGAGTGTTAGGTTCGTTGAGTCTACAGAGACATAGGAGTAAGGTGTTGAGTCTGTGTTAGTGTCCTCCAGTATACCCTATAGTTACTTCTGCTTATGAAGAAAGGGGGAAGTTTATGAATGACTGGAGAACACGAAGAATACATTGCTTAGAGCAATGTTGTTTGCACCAGGAATGGGTGTACGGGATCAAGCAAGGGAAGAATGAGTGCCTGAGAATTCCCATCTTGACCCAATCAGGATAGAGAATCCTACTTTTTATGCTCTTGTTGGGCAGGTTAGGACAATAGTGATGCATATAGTAGACTGGATACTAGCATTACAACCTAAGTTACTAGTCCTCAATGCAGAAACTTTGGGTTCTGAAACGGTTCCTGAATGACATAGTCATGTTGGAACAATGGAAAATGTGGGAAGAATTAACATATGGCGAGAAAATAGACTCTACCATAAGTTAAGACAGATAGTACATCTGTGATAGTAGTATCCAAGGAGGGGCAATAAGCTGAGAATCAAGGAGAAGTCTCTACAGTTCTAGAAATAGTTGTCTAGTTGTTCTAAAAGACCATAGATTTTGGTGCCACCAGTGCAATAAATGCTTAGTGCTCCAGAATAGTAGTCACTAAGAAAAGGCAAAAGTCCTAACCTTCCACTTGTAAGAACTTATGACTTAGCTTTTACATTGGTAATAAGACCGATAAGACCATGGTACGAGGACAAAACATGTTATAGATACAGAGATGTTGAGCATACTGAACCCCTTTTGCTTAAAAGAAGGGAGGAAATGACCCAACAACTGAGGAAGACTCGGCAGGACGTATGAAAGTCACATCCCAATAGGGTAAAAGGGAAAAAGCAACGACATGAAACAACTAGACTCTATGTGTTAAGTCAACATGAAGCAGTAGATGACCGTGAGGGGTAACAGCCATATAGAGCTTTTCCATTTTGATATGCCTCCTTTTGATTTTATTTGATAAACATAAGGGGGATTGCTGTTATTGACTTCTCTGTTGTTTTCTCTATGGAAACACAGGGGAGAAATGATGAAAGCTAGAATTTATACTTTGTTTAGTATTCTTTTAAATGCTTTATAATTACTCTTGTCTGTGTGAAAGAGAATGAGGTGTAGAGGTGATTCTTGGAGAAAATCTAGGGATGCTAAGTCCTATGCTTTGATAATATGAAAAGTAAGGAATATATTGTTATCTCTTTTGATTACTCTGATCAAGTAGTCATTTTGAGACAATCTAGTAAGCCTAACAAGATTGGAAATATGGCATAAGAGTTTTCATCACATCCTAAGTGCACTAAATTGGAATCTGAGATAATCTCAAATCAATCAGTGTGTATGAGGAAGTAAAAAATATAATCCTCATGATAAGAGGAAGCAGAATTAGGGAGATGATCCCTATACAATAAAGTTTGTGTGAATAGTAAGGATCATTTCTGTAATATGGAAATGGGAAATGTGATGAAATTATAGAATGTTCATAAACATGTTAGACAAAAACAAAATAGGGAATTTCTAAGTGAACTTTCCCAAATACATAGGGAATGCTAAGTGAACTTTCCCAACCAAACAAGGATTTCTAGGTGGACTTTCCTAACTAGACAGGGATTGCTAAGTGGACTTCCCTAACTAATAAAGGATTGCTAAGTGGAATTTCCTAACTAGACAGGGATTGCTAAGTGGACTTCCCTAACTAATAAAGGATTTCTAAGTAGACTTTCCTAACTAAACAAGGATTGCTAAGTGGACTTCCCTAACTAATAGAAGTTGCTAAGTGGACTTCCTCAGCTAAATATATGTTTCCTCTTTGATGAACAACCTTGGGTAATGATGGGGGTATGTTCCTTTATGTTCCTTCCTTTCATGAACATGGCAATCAAGTGAGTTTTATGACACTTGATGTGCATGAGTTAGGATCGTTCATTTGATGGGTACTTAGAAAAGTATCAGTTTGTTTGGGACTTTAGTTCTAAAATTAAGATATTTGTAACATATATATAATGTCTTAGGTTAAAGAAAGATCCTTCTGTATGTTTAACTTTGGTATTAGTAATGAGGAGATGGAAATGATTAGGACGTGATGATTTTCAACACATGTGAAGAATACCAAGATGAAGAATTCTGGTACCCAAGATGTGTCAAATGATATGAGAGATTAAGAATATAACTTCTGATAAAATGAATAATGTTTGGTAACTTAGAAGGGCCAACCTTGAGATAACTATAGTATGGAGATCATATGTTAGGGGTTTATTCTCGGCATTAACATAACATCGATAAGGGGGTACTAATTGAAGGATTAATTGTAGAGTCATTTTAAGAAAAGCTTATCAAGCTAAAAATGATTCCTTAAAAATATCCCTATCTTGATCTGTTGAGGGAACTTATACCTAATCTCTAGAGATACCTCCGAGATAAGTTCTTCTTTGACAAGTAGCCTCTCCTTATGACAATAAAATAAACAACTAGCGAAATGGTTGATATAAGTGATCCAACCCTATTCTAGGGTTGTATCTTGTGTCATTTTGTACCTTTATCACATTCAAATGCATTAGAATTACATGTTATTCTCCCCAATATGATTATCATTGCAAATACGCTTATGGATGTTCTTTGCACTATTTTTCAGGTACTTGGACCTTGCTTAGATGGACGAGGGGGAGAGAGGGACCCAAAGAAGGTCCCAAAGTCTCCCTCAACCTATCTCCAGTAGCCAAGACTCATCCCCGAGCAAAGACATCCGAAATTGACAAAGTTAGAAGAGAATTAAAGAAGTCAAGCCTCACCACGGTCGTGGCCTCAAGGCCACGGTCGTGGCTTTATTGCCAAAGTTCAACAGGTCGCAACAGGAGAATTTATAGTTCGCCCACGACCGTGGCCAATGAAGGCAACACGACCGTGGCCATCAGCACGGTCGTGGTCAAGAGAAGAGAACACGGCCGTGGTACCCTGCCACGGTCGTGGCTTTATTGCCTCAAGTTTACAGGTTGCTACCTTAGACAGCCACGACCGTGGCCATCTCGCCACGACCGTGGCCATCTCGCCACGACCGTGGCCAAAGACGAGCAAAACGCCCGTGGCCCCTCCCCACGGTCAGCCTGACTCCTCCAAAACGGCCGTGTTGGTGGTGCCCCTAACCCACCATGACCGTGGCACTCCGCCACGGCCGTGGCCACCACCCTACTTTGCTTTTTCACCACCGCCTTCACCCCACGACCATGTTCACCACGCCACGGTCGTCCACCACTACCCCCACCACGGCCGTGGCACACTCAACACGACTGTGGTGACCACCTACCCTATACATTTTTCCACTGCTTTTCCTATTTTACCCCCACTTAACCCTAGCTCCTATATAAGCACTAGTGGCTCCTAGGGCTCGAGCTTAGCACCTCTAGAGCACCCCTAGCCGCAACCTAGCTGCTTCCTTGCCTCCATTGCTCCAATCCATCCATTTCCTTGCAATCTACCCCATTCCCATCCACTTTCCACTCATTTCCACCATAGAAATCTAGTTTCTCTAGATTTCTATCCATAACCCCCGCCATTTCCATGCTCTTGGGCACCTTTGGAGGAGGGAGGTCGTCTGCAGCTGCTTGGAGGTGAAGAAGGATGCCACTACATTGAGCTTCATGGAGTTTTCCCTTCTTCTATCCCCTTCTTTTCCTAGTTTGATCATGTATAGCTAAGCCCCCTTGGGTGGGCTGTTTGGGGCAAAAATGTGACTTTGATACCATGTTGGGGGAATATAATTTGTAATGAACATATTTCATTTCTATAATGATTGCCTTTACTTATACCTCATTTCCCATTACTTGTGCATGTGGTTGTTGTAAATTACATTGATTGCTTGCCTTGTGGTGTTTGAAGACATTTGTCTCTAGGATGTTTTGGTTTCTATGTAGCTATCATAGGATTGGCTCCAAGGTCCTTAATTCGGATCCCTAGCTATCCCCCTATCTTCCTACATAATCACCTTCTTCCTACATGCAAATGTGAGTTCTAAGTGACTAGTATAAGTGTGATTAGTGCAATTGCCTAGGATTTTCCTAAAGGCTGAGGTGGCTAGTGGCATGAGGCCAAATACCCTCATCTCTACTCCCATCCTTACCCTTGGTCCTCAATTGACTAACACCACTTATCCTAGAGACCTAGACTTGGTACGTCCTATGAGAATTACACCTAGCCCTAGTTCTCCAATTAGTAGCTTAGGGTAAATTCTCATAGCAC
The DNA here is from genome assembly GCA_963693085.1 of Alisma plantago-aquatica. NCBI lineage: Eukaryota > Viridiplantae > Streptophyta > Magnoliopsida > Alismatales > Alismataceae > Alisma > Alisma plantago-aquatica. The sequence continues at coordinate 1,044,227,410 of OY856411.1, read as the reverse complement.
CCACCTTGTTGTTTGGTTTGGTAATCTAGAATGAGATATGTTAATTGCTTATTATGGTGACATCCCCCAACTAATGTCAAGGTCACATTCCCAAACGGCCCACCTCCTTCATCTAATTGCTTAAACCCTAATTGCTCCATTTGCTTGTTAATGCTAGCTTAGTTCACTTGCTTTAGTCTAACTTAGTCAATTGCATCGTTTTGTTAGCTAGTGTTAATTTAGATCTTTCCTCCTGCTTAGTGGTTAACTTAGGCTCTAAATTGTTGGTTTCTTGCTTAGTTTGGTATAATTCATTCTTGCTCTTGGTTAGATAGCTCGTTAACTTAGATTGCTAATTTAGTCTTGTGATAATTTAGTTTCACTTTGCGTTTCCTACTTGCTCGCCTAGTTTAATCGATCAACAATCAACCTCAAAACCCTAAAAACCCTAAGCTCCGCATAAGGAACATAGCTCACGCCATCTAACTCTAGCGCCCCCTCTATCTCCGAGGTTCGACCCCGTACTTGCCGCCTTACCTGTACTACGACAAGACCCCGTGCGCTTGCGGGTATATTGTCTTAGTAGAAGTAGGTAGTTAGTCTGGGACCTTACAAATTTTCGAAAGCTAAAGATCCCATCTCATCCCGTGCCTCCCGACCTCGTGGATTGCACTCGTTGCAAGCCTCTAGCGGGAGCGCACCAAGCTTTCTGGCGCCGTTGCCGGGGATAGAGGCGCTCGGCCTAGTTAGATAGTGTAGCTTAGCCTTTCCTTTTTGCCCTCACCATTGCTATTGTTTATTCTTTGTCTTACTTTTGCATATTGGTGTGCTAACTTGGTTCCTTGTTGTTTGTTTGTGCTTTGCGCAGGTGACAGCTACGCATGCGCAGCACGCGTTCGACTTGCACCGACTTGGTGGTTTACGACCCAGAGATTGGGAGAAGGAGACGTCAAGCGCGCCGCAATCTACACCGAAGGACCGAGATGGCCGACAACGAACCACCACCGGATGTTCCACCGCCCCATCGCCCGCTTCACAAGTACTTCACGCCGGGGAACTACAACTCCCCCATCGCCACTCTAGTTGACCAGATGTCGGGTCAACAATTCTCCATCCCTCCAGCACTCTTGGGGCTTCTCCCCACGTACTACGGGTTTGAGAACGAAAATATGTATCACCATATAGACGCATTCTTGGAGACATGCTCCACCTTCCGCACTCCTGCTGCCACCAACGACTCAATCCGGAGGACTCTCTTCCCTTTCTCCCTCAAGGAGAAAGCCAAGGAATGGTACATCTCGAGGCCAGAGCTCGTCACATGGAACGAAGTGAAGAATGAGTTTCTGAAGAAGTTCTTTCCGATAGCCAAGTTATCCTACATGAGAAGGTGCATCACGTCCTTTGCCCAAAAAGAGAACGAACCCTTCCATGAGGCATGGGAGCGGTTCCAGAAGCTACTTCACGACTGCCCTCATCATGAGGTCCCTCTTTGGCAGCTAGTGCAGGCCTTTTACACTAGGCTCGAGGAGCAGAGTCAAAACAACGTCGATTCTTCTTGTGGGGGCACGTTCATGGCCAAGCCACCCGAGGACTCATGGCCACTGTTTGAGCATCTAGCCGAGAACTCTCGCCACTGAGCTTCCACAAAAGGGGGGCATTGTGGCCGGGACTACACCTCCCCACCCTCCTCCGTGGCTCCCGCACGCAACATCACCAACCCCGACATGATGAAAATGATGGCAGATATGATGCAAATGATGAAGAATCAAGTGGGTGGCTCTTCTAGTCAACCCGCAATGGCTGTGGAGACTGTCGATGAGGAAGTTAACACCTTACATTCCTTTGGTGGCCGCAACAACCAGGGCCCAATGTCCCAATCCTACACCCCCGAGTGGAGGAACCACCCAAATTTCTCTTGGAAACAATCAAATGAAGATGGACAAGGGCAGGGACAACAGAAGCCACGCTACTATTCAAAGTTCGAAGAGGAAGTACTTGGAAGATTGAGGAATCTAGATGAGGTAAAGAGAGAGGTGTCTTCTCAAGGACAAAACATCAGCCGTCTTGAGCAAAGGCTCGATCAAATTTCTATTTCACTTGCTCGTCGTGAAGAGGGGAGACTACCATCTCAACCTATAACCAATCCTAACAACGATGGTAGTTATGTGAACACCACCCAAGCCGCATACATTCCACCACGTGGCCAAGCAACCTCACTTCCACAATATCAAGGACCACCACATCCATATGCTCCGCCATCTCACCAACCCCCGCCAAACTACCAATACCCACCACCACCTCCACATACTTACCAACCTCCACCACAACCAACTTGCATACTCCAAAATCCTAATCCTCCCCAACAAAGACCGCCACCACCTCCATCCTCACAAGCTCCCCCTTCTTCACATGAGCAAGTGAGTATGATCACTATCATATGGGGTGAAGAAACTGCTCAAGGTTTTGGAAAAAGGGAAAAGAAAGTGAAAGAGGTTGGAAGCAAAGTCCCGATGCTTGAGGGATCTATCAAAGATAAAGGACACTCTGAAGAAATGGCCGCCCAAGCACCACTAAGGAATGCTAAGTGCACCCGGATTGCTACTGCACCCGACGCGAATGTAGAGGCACTCTCATTGGTTCCACCCATACTCGGAGATACAAAGATTGCAATAGGTATAGCTCAGCCAACGGTTGGTGACGGTGTCACGTCTACTGTTTCACACACCATGGACATAGCGGCGCTTGAAGCCATATCCTTATGGGAACCGAGACCTTTACATGAGACGAGCGTCACCATCATCCCTCCGCAAGTCCCAGCAAGTACAGTGGAGATAGTTGAGGAAGACGGAAAGCAATCCCATGAAGGTTGGACTCTCCAAAAAAGGGGCGGAAATGTCATGAATCTCCTAGGAAACTTGAAGCGGGGAACAATGAGCATTACATCACTCTTATCATTGATGAAGGACATATGCATGGGAAGGAAAAAGTTAGTGCTACTGCCGACCGAGGAGATTGTTGCCTCAAAATCTGTGAACTTCATCTATGACAATGGCTTCCCAGAAAAGAGAGGTGATCCGGGAGTACCTCTGATTTCTTGCTTCATTGGCACACAACCCGTCCAGCACGCTCTCATCGACTTAGATGCAGGGACAAGCCTCATGCCATGGAGCATGTACCTACGGCTTGGCCTAAACAAAATGAAACCAGTGGAGTGTGCCATTATCTTGGGTGACGGAACCAAGAGGAAGCCCTTGGGAATCATGCAGAACACAATAGTGTCGATGGATGAAAGGGTGAACATTTCCTATGTGACCGATTTCTTGATAGTGGATACCTCACCGATTGATGGAGAAGAGTACCTCATATTGGGTAGGCCCTTCCTATCCTCCGCATGCGCAGAAATCAACATCCGCAAGGGCACGCTGACAGTTACTTACAAGAGGAAAAAGTTTGACTTCTTCATGTTCACCAAGGAAGAAAGAGACGAGCTGGCCAATGAAGACTTCGGTGAGAGTTTGTGCTATCGTGACCCTCTGGAGCTGTGGAGATCGATCCCATACTTCTATTCCATGTACACTCCTTGGGACAAAGCACATGTAGTCAGAGCGCTCGACAGGATCACCATAGAAGAGAAGGAGGGCACCGTGGGTGTCAACACATGATGAAAAAAGAGCAACAAGCCCGGCTGAAGGCGTAAAATTTAGCGCTAGTGGGAGGCAACCCAGGTGGTTTGAGATTCTCGAACCTTTTCCTTTTTCTATACTTTCCTTTTGTTTTACACGAATACACACACGCACACTCGTGCTTTATAGTTTTTGTTTGAGTTTTGATGATGTGCAGGTGTTAGACAGTAGAGGGAGAGGTTTTGGAAGTAAGTCAAGGTCATTCAAGAAGATTTGTGGCAAAAGAACCAATGAAATCGAAAGTTCAAGTTTCGAATCTTGGAAAACTGAAGAAACAACCCCAACACGGCCGTGGGGATGAACCACGACCGTGGCACAGGCAGCCAAACACGACCGTGGCTCTATGCCACGGCCGTGGGAATTAAAGCATAAAATTGGCCGAAGTTACAGGTTGTTTTGAAGATCGGCCACGACCGTGGCGAGCTGCCACGACCGTGGCGATGGAGCGTGCCAACGACCGTGGTCCGCACCACAGCCGTGTTAAAGAAGGCTGGCCACGACCGTGGGAAATGGCCACGGCCGTGGGAGTTATTGTTGCAATTTGGCCAAAGTAACAGGTTGCTTCGAAGATCGGCCACGACCGTGGCAAGTCGACCACGACCGTGTCGTAAGGACAAAGCCACGACCGTGGCGGGACACCACGACCGTGGCGCGGTCAGACCGGGGAGTTCTTCATCGACAACAACGACCGTGGTCCGCACCACGGCCGTGCTACCTGACCCTCGCCACGACCGTGGCGCCCCACCACGGCCGTGGCCGAACCCGGTTCAAGAAAAAAATATACTTTTAAACGTCCAAACACGACCCCCCTCTTCATTCCTTCGTCTTCCAACTCCAGAAAACGACCGTGGTGGCCGCAGACGCCCTCGTGCTCCCCCGTTCACCACCAAATCCACTACAATCCGCCCCCTTTTGATCCCCAATCCACCCCAAATCGATCCCCAGCCTTCCCTCTCCCATTCCCACCGTCCAATCTCTCCCAATCGCACCTCCATCTCCATTTCCATCTCCATTCCGCCCAGCAACCCCCCCACACAAAACCTCCACAAAAACCCCTCCATTTTCGCCCAAATCCACCACTAACCATATAACCACAATCCGTACATCACTATCCTTCCTTTCCACCCACAAAACCACATCCACAACACCTCTCCCATAAAAATCCGAAAATCACCACATCCACCTCCATTTCCCGCGATGAAGAAGATTGGAAAAGCTATCACAAAGGGGACCAATATCCTCACCGGAGGGAAACGACGCTCTAAAAACGCCTCCTCCGATGTATCTGTCCCATCCCACACCCCATCACCTACCACTTCCGCCCACCTTTCCCTCCGCCGGTCGCAATCAGTGAGCGGATCACACTCCCGCTCATCCGACAGCCACCACATCACAGACGCCACCTACGAGGGGGAGGACGAAGAAGAAGAGGAGTCTATGGGGGTCGACTTGGACCACCTCATAGATGAGATCGAGCCGGCAGCCGCAAAAAGAAACCAGCGATCCAAAGCGGCGCCGTCCTCATCAAGGCTACCTCCAAAGCCCGCACCACCCCGCCACTCAACATCCAGCGCGGCGGTGAGACGTGAGGTGCAGCCGCAACACTCACGGCAATTGCAACATAACGAGGAGCAGTCGGCCCACTGGTACAATCTTGATACCAGTTCGGGGTCGCAATCTTATGCAATGGAGGAAGAGCACGATAGCGAGGAGGAAGAGATGGAACTCTTGTCCGAAGAGGATGATATTCTGGCACACTTGGAGGTAGATAGAGAGAAGACCCTGGGAAAAGCACAGGCGGGAGTGTCCTATGGTAGAGGACACAGGCAAAAGAAAGCTCATCTTATTTACCCCGAGTGCATGACAAGGCGAGTCGTCGCCTCCAGGTACGGCTACGAGAAGACAATTAAAGAACTTGGAATCAAGGAGGTAGTGGAAAGGAACTTAAAGAAGATTGGGTTGTGGAACATTCTTTTCACACCCCAACCTACATATCCCGCTATAACCCAAGAATTCTTTGCCACTCTGGAGAAGACAAAAGTGAGGGGTTGTGATGCACTCAGATTTGCCATAATGGGCAACATGCACACCCTCACTTCCACTGAGTTGAATGCCATCTTCGCCCCTAGTCCTGAAGAAGCCATAAAATTTGACGACGGCCTGTTAGAAAGAGAGGTCAGTTTTGACTATGTGCATTATTGGCAGACCTTCATGGGCAGGGAGGACTACAATGCGGGTAGATCAAAGACTGCAGCTATTAGTAACCCGCAGACGCGCTACGTGCAAAAGGTCCTGGCAAATACGATTGTGGGCAGATACGACAACTAGGGCAGCATTTCTCAAAAGGATATGCTTGTCTTGATCAGTATGCAATACAAGAGATATGTTGACCTAGGAGTCCTTTTGATAGATCATATGAAATCCATACCTTATAAGAGTTCAAAGCCTTTTTTTATGGGTGGATTTGTGACTTCGATTGCACTAGCGCTGGGATACGATCTCTCGGGGGCACAAGGCGCGATTGGGGCAGAGTTCGTTGACCTCAATTATCTAACGCGTTCGCACACAATAAAGATAAAGAACAAAAGAATGATCTATTTGGCCACTAGTGTGCAGGATTTTGAGCTTGAGCTGCCATACCATGCAAAGCCTCTATTATCCACAATGGGACCTGGCAACAGGATGAGGGAGAATTTGAGGGCATGGAAGCTAGACCACCCGAGAGAGACTTATGTAAGGGAAGCCACTGCCGCACATGAAGATGTCGCTGAATCTAATGTGCAAGGGCAGGAGCATGAAGCAGAAGAAGAACGGCAGCCCCGAAGAACAAGAAGGAGGGATGAGGGAACATCCCACCTGCAGCCACCCGCGGGGAACGCCTACGACATGGCCACCATCCAGGCACACCTCGAGAACATCCAAAAGACTCAAGGTGACATGCAGCTTGTCCAGCAATACATGTGGCAAGATCAACAGCAGATGCACTACCAGATCAACCACTTGTACCAATACCAACACGCCCAAGCAGCACGAAACCCCGAATGGGGTGCAGACTTTTGGGGTGGTATAGATGGACATCCACAGGCATATCCTCCACCCCAGGATGACTACTGGGGGCACTACTATCAGCATCCTCCTTCCAGCTCGGCTCCAGACTCAGCTCCTCCTCCAGATCCTCCTCAAATGCCGGACCAGCCACCACAGCCTTGATTCTTCCCTTATCTACCCTAAGCTGTAGTTTCATGTTGAGGACAGCATGATTCTAAAGTTTGGGGTGGGTAGGGCGGTATGCACCACCCTTTCCCTCATTCTGTCATTTTGTTTCACCTGGCTATTTTGTTTTAGATTGCTGTTTTTGTTTTGTTCATTGCTGTGTTGCCTGTCATGTAGTTTAATTTCATGCATTTTTGAGTAATTTTTCAAAATTTTACTTGCCTTGCTTTCCCATATCATGCATTGCATCTCATGTAGATTTTTGCTAATTTTTGCATGCTTTAGCTAGGATTTACTTGCTTTTTACCTAAAATTGTGTTTGAATGTGATTTAGTGCAATTTGACACCTTTTTGGCCAATTTTGCCCATATTTGATGTTTCTTGTCCAAAAAGCATGTTTTGGCTCAATCTTTACCATATTGAATGAAATTGCTTATCTTTGACAAATACAAGATGATATGCTATGATTAAGTGCTATGTGGTATCAATGAGCGACTTCTTACATGCTCGTCGCCTCCCTTGGGAATGTGTTGGTGTGATTGAACTATGATCCGAGCAAGCATAGAACGTTTAATGTTTGTGGAGTTACTTGATTGATATATGGATTTCATTTGGTTCATTCATGTGATGTGATATCTATGGTGAAGTGTCGGACTAGTTTTCATGCAGGAGACCTTATGTGGAAGATTATGCCAAGTGACCCCCCTTTGACCCGACCACTCTTTCATCATCTTCATACCTCTCCGCCTCATAAAAGGATGCCAAAAGTGCACACATTAGCCGTGGCCACCTCCAAAAGTTTGGGGTGACCACATCTCTATCTCCCCGCTTCACTCTATCCACCTTGTGCCCTACCTACACCAAGGGCAAAGAAAAAGAAAAAGAAAAACAAAAAGAAAATAAAAGGATGCTCCTGTTTAAGAGCATTCAAATAAAGAAAAGATGAGTGTGTAAAAACACTCCAAACCTTACCGCAACCCTTTCTTCACTTTTCATACCCATGAAGCTAGGAAACATTAAACCTAGCTCACTTTATCCCTTTTCCGCAGCCATGTGGGTCATTTGGCATAACTTGAAGCATAAGGTTGAAGGCATGAAGGTGAAACGACACTCCTAGTCATCGGCGATTAACATCATCATGAAACGGTCTACCCGGAACCTTATGGATGAGATATTGATAACTTGTGCAATCCATGCATTATATGTGAAGTTATTGTGCTCTGTGCTCCCTTCATGGTTGGTTTGTGAAAGTAGAAGAGGAGGGAAGTGATTTGCATGTACCTAGTCACCATTGATCCCATTTAGCATTTGTCGCCTATCATATTGTATTTGCCATATCTTTGATTATGGAAAATGAAAAAGAGATTGAGTTGGAGCATACTTGAGGACAAGTATGTTTCAAGTTTGGGGTGGTGATCCAACCCTATTCTAGGGATGTATCTTGTGTCATTTTGTACCTTTATCACATTCAAATGCATTAGAATTACATGTTATTCTCCCCAATATGATTATCATTGCAAATACGCTTATGGATGTTCTTTGCACTGTTTTTCAGGTACTTGGACCTTGCTTAGATGGACGAGGGGGAGAGAGGGACCCAAAGAAGGTCCCAAAGTCTCCCTCAACCTATCTCCAGTAGCCAAGACTCATCCCCGAGCAAAGACATCCAAAATTGACAAAGTTAGAAGAGAATTAAAGAAGTCAAGCCTCACCACGGTCGTGGCCCCAAGGCCACGGTCGTGGCTTTATTGCCAAAGTTCAATAGGTCACAACAGGAGAATTTATAGTTCGCCCACGACCGTGGCCACCCAGCCACGACCGTGGCCAATGAAGGCAACACGACCGTGGCCATCAGCACGGTCGTGGTCAAGAGAAGAGAACACGGCCGTGGTACCCTGCCACGGTCGTGGCTTTATTGCCTCAAGTTTACAGGTTGCTACCTCAGACAGCCACGACCGTGGCCATCTCGCCACGACCGTGGCCAAAGATGAGAAAAACGCCCGTGGCCCCTCCCCACGGTCAGCCTGACTCCTCCAAAACGGCCGTGTTACCCAACACGGCCGTGGTGCCCCTAACCCACCACGACCGTGGCACTCCTCCACGGCCGTGGCCACCACCCTACTTTGCTTTTTCACCACTGCCTTCACCCCACGACCGTGTTCACCACGCCACGGTCGTCCACCACTACCCCCACCACGGCCGTGGCACACTCAACACGACTGTGGTGACCACCTACCCTATACATTTTTCCACTGCTTTTCCTATTTTACCCCCACTTAACCCTAGCTCCTATATAAGCACTAGTGGCTCCTAGGGCTCGAGGTTAGCACCTCTAGAGCACCCCTAGCCGCAACCTAGCTGCTTCCTTGCCTCCATTGCTCCAATCCATCCATTTCCTTGCAATCTACCCCATTCCCATCCACTTTCCACTCATTTCCACCATAGAAATCTAGTTTCTCTAGATTTCTATCCATAACCCCCGCCATTTCCATGCTCTTGGGCACCTTTGGAGGAGGGAGGTCGTCTGCAGCTGCTTGGAGGTGAAGAAGGAGGCCACTACATCGAGCTTCATGGAGTTTTCCCTTCTTCTATCCCCTTCTTTTCCTAGTTTGATCATGTATAGCTAAGCCCCCTTGGGTGGGCTGTTTGGGGCAAAAATGTGACTTTGATACCATGTTGGGGGAATATAATTTGTAATGAACATATTTCATTTCTATAATGATTGCCTTTGCTTATACCTCATTTCCCATTACTTGTGCATGTGGTTGTTGTAAATTACATTGATTGCTTGCCTTGTGGTGTTTGAAGACATTTGTCTCTAGGATGTTTTGGTTTCTATGTAGCTATCATAGGATTGGCTCCTAGGTCCTTAATTCGGATCCCTAGCTAGCCCCCTATCTTCCTACATAATCACCTTCTTCCTACATGCAAATGTGAGTTCTAAGTGACTAGTATAAGTGTGATTAGTGCAATTGCCTAGGATTTTCCTAAAGGCTGAGGTGGCTAGTGGCATGAGGTCAAATACCCTCATCTCTACTCCCAACCTTACCCTTGGTCCTCAATTGACTAACACCACTTATCCTAGAGACCTAGACTTGGTACGTCCTATGAGAATTACACCTAGCCCTAGTTCTCCAATTAGTAGCTTAGGGTAAATTCTCATAGCACCCACCTTGTTGTTTGGTTTGGTAATCTAGAATGAGATATGTTAATTGCTTATTATGGTGACATCCCCCAACTAATGTCAAGGTCACATTCCCAAATGGCCCACCTCCTTCATCTAATTGCTTAAACCCTAATTGCTCCATTTGCTTGTTAATGCTAGCTTAGTTCACTTGCTTTAGTCTAACTTAGTCAATTGCATCGTTTTGTTAGCTAGTGTTAATTTAGATCTTTCCTCCTGCTTAGTGGTTAACTTAGGCTCTAAATTGTTGGTTGCTTGCTTAGTTTGGTATAATTCATTCTTGCTCTTGGTTAGATAGCTCGTTAACTTAGATTGCTAATTTAGTCTTGTGATAACTTAGTTTCACTTTGCGTTTCCTACTTGCTCGCCTAGTTTAATCGATCAACAATCAACCTCAAAACCCTAAAAACCCTAAGCTCCGCATAAGGAACATAGCTCACGCCATCTAACTCTAGCGCCCCCTCTATCTCTGAGGTTCGACCCCGTACTTGCCGCCTTACCTGTACTACGACAAGACCCCGTGCGCTTGCGGGTACATTGTCTTAGTAGACGTAGGTAGTTAGTCTGGGACCTTACAAATTTTCGAAAGCTAAAGATCCCATCTCATCCCGTGCCTCCCGACCTCGTGGATTGCACTCGTTGCAAGCCTCTAGCGGGAGCGCACCAATAAGTCATAAGAAAGCTAGTGTTGAACCTATAGATTAGACGGGTACAATAGAAGTATGATTAGACTTGTAGCCTCAAATGAAGGACAGAATGTAACTCTAGTCCGGGAAGGATAGTTGAGTATAACAGATTCTATGATAATCATGTGTGAAAGAACCTTGTGATGGTCAAAGTTCTGTGGTATCTCCATAACATCAAGATGTTATGTGGACACTTTGGGATATGATGCATGAACAAAAACTGTCTCCCTTTATATGGGATTTCGGGGACAAAATCCTTGTTAGGGGTTTATAATTGTAACACCCCTGACCTGGGTTATGGCCTAACCCTAGATATTTTTCTTAAGTAAGCTGCTTACAACTTGTTCTTATCTTTTGGGAAAAGTAACTAAGGCCTTTATGAAGTTTATTCTCAAAATTGAGCTTATATGCAAACTATGTGTGCATTATATAATAACCTAAGTGAAAAGTACAATTTACCCAAGATAAAGGTTATGTTGCAAATGTTACATGTTGAATATATTCTAAGTGTTTTGTATGTCATGAAAGAGAATATGATGCTAAGTGATGTCTTGTGTAAAGCCTAAACCCTAAGTGAGAACTTGTGTAAATAATGCTAAGTGCTTGGTGCATCAATTATAGTATAATTTGCAACATGTACAAAATGTAGGGTTAATATGTAATTTATCACCTCTAGATTGTTTTTACTCTTACCTAGTGTTATCTAGAGGAAAGATAAAGAAGGAGACAACATGATTGAAGCATCTTGAAGTGTTATTACTCTTTATAATAAAGAAAACAAGAAAACACATAAGTTGAAGTTATACACATGAGCCATATCGATTGTGGACTAAGGAAAGGAGCCCCTATCGGCCATAGAGCCATAAGGAGAGAATTCTATTGGTTTGTGGAGCCTTGGTTTGACCCATAACAGATAAGGTACTTCAAGGAAAAAGAAAAGGCATCGATTTGCAACTTGCCTTGGAAATGATGGAGTTGAATAAAATAATAAGTTCGTGGAAGAGAGCTTTCCTAGGAGGCAACTCAAGGGCCACCCCCTTATCTATTCTTTATACTTTTGCATGGAAAAATAATAGTGGATTGCATGGAAGAGAATGTGTCGACCTTGCGTGGTTAGGTGGCATGAAGCACCTTAATTAAGTGACACCTATGACACTCTTTTCTATAAACCTCAAGTATAAATACCTTGACCTTCATTTGTTGGCAAGATTTTCAGATCAAGCAAGTGTCCTTTTCTCTTGTATCATTCAACATCCCCTCTTGTGTCACCCATAGTGAAGAGGGTTGAGTGGTATCGTCCAAGGAGGAGAGATATCGGCCAAGGAAGGTTGAAGCAACCAATTAAGGTGATATCGCCCAAGATGATGAAGGATATCGTGCAAAAGCTTGGAGCCTAAGTCTTAGAGCTTGGAGAAGGTCCACCTTCAACCTTTGGACGTGAGGAAGTGAAGCTTGAAGCTTGGAAGCTCTTTGAAAGGTGGGTTATATAACTTAAACCCTTCAATATTATTTATCCTTTCCTTAATGTTGTTCAAATTGTTGATTATTTGCAAATTAGGGTTTCCTATGATCAATTGATGTAATCATGGGTTCTAAAATGTAATTAGGATTGTTATCCATAGTTTTGAATAAGATTAATGATCTTGAGGTTGATGATGATGAAATCATCATTGGATACCCAATATGAGTTGATCACTCTTGAACAACCCGATATGGGTTGGAGATCTTGTAACCCGACATGGGTTAGAGACTTGGGAAAACCGATATGGAACCCAATATGGAGACTTGCACGATATGTAGGTAAGTTATAGTAGGTCTTATGGATGATATGAATGATCCTTATCCATCACTTGTACTTAGAACAAGGGTGAAACAATACCTTGTGCCCGATATGTGTAAAACCCTAGAATGAGGATGGGTGCTCAATATGCATGGCCGATATGGTGCCCAATATGCATGGCTGATATGGTGACCCAAGATGGTGCATGATATGGTAACTTAAGTGGATGCACGATATGGTAACCTAAGTGGGTACATGATATGGTAACTTAAGTGGATGCATATATGGTAACCTAAGTGGGTACACGATATGGTAACTTAAGTGGATGCACGATATGGTAACCTAAGTGGGTACACGATATGGTAGCTTAAGTGGATGCACGATATGGTAACCTAAGTGGGTACATGATATGGTAACTTAAGTGGATACACGATATGGTAACCTAAGTGGGTACACGATATGGTAACCTAAGTGGATGCATGATATGGTGATAGGGGATATGCCTATACCCGATATGAGGATGTGGTTATACCACATGATCAAATTGAATAACTTGACAAAATGATATATGTATCTTCAAATACAATAGATTGACATTATCAATCATGCTACTTGACATGGTAGGCATGTCCTCAATTATTAAGATTAACTAAGTGATAAATATGATCTATGTAATATTGAGATACAATGTACTTAACTCATTTGATATTGATAAGGTTGTAAACCTTAAAGATGTGAACTAAGTAATTTACATCCTAGTGAGGATGAGAGAGAATCTGAGACTTGAAAGATAAGTATGTGATTAGCATACACTAATACTCCTGAGATGAGTGGAGTATGAGTTAGGGCATGGTAATTGCTAATGAAATCCTAAAACCCTAATTGGTTAATTATAACCCAAATTCATTAGGGGGGTGTGTTCCTTAGTACTTCATGGTTAGAATCATATGTTGAGATGGTTGATAAAATGATATGATAATCATGCAAGTATACTTAAGTAATAAGCATGGCTAAGTAAGAGCTATGTGGCTACTTGTTATCGACTCAATCAACTATGTGGACTATGTGAACAAATATATGGGTCTGATGATATAGGAATAATGATCATCTGCTAAGTGATGACAATACTCAGTGATGAATTAGGGGTTTGAATACCCAAGTATGATAGTGATGTAAGATTGAGATTCTAAGTGATTTATGTGTCTCTGTGAATATGAAAGTATTTGATAAATGCAATTATGCTTTTCTTTGTAGCAATTGATATAATGTTTGTTAGAAACATTGGTTGATGAATTAATACTTTCATACATCTTGATAAGATAGACGTTATACATGTTCTTTATATTTCTTTTCAAGTAAATAGATGTTTTATAATTCTGTTCAGTTTTATATTATTTCCTTTGATAATAATATTGTTGGCAGAGAGTTATATCTCTCGCTGGGACAATAGTGTCATCCCATGGGATCCACAATTTTTAGGTAAGATGCGGATGAGGGACTAAGAATTTGGGTTGTAGAAGGAGTGTATCAGCAATGATCATAATTGTATCTCAGGTTGAGTATGGTGTCTGTAATGTCTTGTAGATAGAAGTCCTATGTGTCATCTCTGTACTCTCAGGTCCTTGGGAGATAGTCTTAATGGTTTTCATGAGAGACTTGAGATTTTGGGTTGTTTATCTCGAGTATTTTATGTTGTTACTGTGTGTATTAAAGCAAAGCAGATAGACTTGTTATCCTCGAGAAGAGACAGAACACTGAATGTATAATGTGTATATAAGGCTTCGGTTCTTTATGTAAGAGTTTTCTGGAAGATGGATCTATATGCAAAATGCTTTTAAATTTCAGTGATTTTTTTTGGTAATCCGCTGTTTATGATTATTCCACTTAATTAGTAACGATTTGTTTGTCAGTTTGAGAATGGTTGTTTCAATGCGGGGTGCTTATCATCCTGAATTTAAGTGTTAGGGAGGATCACAGTGGTCATACCTAGCCCTCAGTTTGAGAACGGTTGCGGTCGTGTCTCGGTGATTTATATATATATATATATATATATATATATATATATATATATATATATATATATATATATACATACATACATATATATGTGTGTGTGTGTGATGAGATTGGAGGACAACTGTGGTTGTACATCGGATGGTAGGGTATGCATACCCACCTCCTTTCACTAGTATCGTGACCTATACCAAGGACGGACTAGGCTATTAGCAGCTTGACCTTATGTGTCATTGTGGTGGACCTGTACTGACCGGGGGCAGAGAAGATCTTAGGAGTCTGGCTCTTCCTAGATCTTGTATGGCACTAATTTCGATTTAGTAGTGGTCAATTGGGATTTGAGTGGTGCTTTTCAAATCCCTCAGGGCAATGTAATAAAAGAAGTGATACCAATCATGTAGTATAATTGCTAGGGTTTAATACATATCACATTGGTTGATTAACCTTTGTCTTGTCTTTACACTACATAGTTCTTACATGATGCAGACTTATGAAAATTGTGCAATTCTACTTGATGTTACAACTTATTTGCTTAATTGCTTAGTATGCTTAAACTTTTCAATCTATTCATATTGCTTATTCAATACCCTAACTTCTCATTGTATTTACTATTAATTAATATGTTATAATCAATATATTTTGTAGAGAGTTATATCTCTCACTGGGATTGGGTCTCACCCATGGGTCACCACATTTTTTTAGGTGGTCGCGGACAACGAGGTCGAGGTCATGTTGTGGAAGAGAACCAACCTGGTGATCAATATATTCAGAAGGTTGGTTAGTTGTAGATGTTAGTAGTAGAGTCCTAGTGTCATCCATGTACTCTCAGGTCTGGGTATGGGATATGTTTTCTAGATTATATACTTGTATCGACACGAAATTTTGGTAGTGTGCCAATGTTTGTAAATATATGGCATGTACATGTGAAATATCTTTTGTATGCAGGATGTGACTAAGGTCTTTGGACCCATATGTAAATACTTGTTACAGTATATGAGAATGGAATGATGGAACTTTTGTAAATGTTCTAGAGTTTATTTACATTGTTGGAATTGGTTTTAATTATCTAGCATTTTTTACTACGTGATTAATTAGTAGTTTATCATGTTTTGTATTTTGAGTAATCTCGTTTAGCATGATGAGGTGTCACAGTTAAGTTGGTATCAGAGCTCTAGGTTTATTGAGTCTACAGGGACATAGGACTTTGGTATCAAAATACATGATCATAGTGTATGCTTATGCAGATATATCTGGAGTACATGAAGAACACATTGAGAGTTGCTATGTTGAACCAGGAGGAGGTGATAGGAGGCAGGAACACGATGAGAGAGTGCCAAAATAAGGGCCAGAGCAACCCACATTGCCTCATCTAGACCCAATAATCATGGCCAATCATGAGTTTCAATCTATGTTTAGATAGATGATGGCCACAATTACACATATAGCTGACAGAGCGCCAACACCTCAAGCTAGGGAAGCCGCCTCTAATGTGGAGTCCCAAGGTGTCGGGAAGACATTTGAACATCTTAGACATGTTGGGGCGATTGAATATGTAGGTACTTCTAATCCAGTAGACGCTGACATGTGGTTGACTGAGGTGGAAAAGGCATTCAAAATCCTAAACATCGCTGAAGAAGACAAAGTTAAGCATGTAGTATACTTATTGAAGGGTAGTGTTGGCCATTGGTGGTCCATAGAAGAGGAGAAAAATCCAGGAGTTTTGATAGGATGGGAGGAGTTTCAGAGGGAATTTGTTAGCTGATATTTTCCAGAGACCTACCTAGATGAGAAAATCTCTCAGTTCGAAATGATTTGTCAGGGAGCTATGAATATCAATAAGTATGAATCAAAGTTTATGGAACTTATGAGGTTCTGCCCACACATGGAAGCAACGGACAAGGAAAGGATCCAGAGATTTGAGAAGGGCCTGAGTACTGAGTTGACTACTACAACATCAACCTTAGAGAATAGGGAAAGGTTTTCCACCTTTGTGGAATCTATCAGGAGGATTGAGAGGTCTTCCATAGAGAAGTATGAAGCTAATGCTAAGAAGTGACCTATGCAGTTTCAAGGGCAATCATCTGGAGGCTTTAAGAAGCCAAGGTTTTTCCCACCGCCTTCTCAACCAAGGTCAACCTTCACTGAACCAAGATCACATGCACCGTAACAGTGGACCCCGAGTAGGGGTAGAGGTCACCGTTTTCCATTGACAGGAGCTCGTAGTTCATCATCAGTCTCAGTTACATGGTCGTTTATACCATAGAGTGATAACCAAGTGTGACATCAATATGGACAAATAGGGACAAACATGGCATATTAGATGGATTGCCCTATGAAGGTTGAGGAAGTGATTCAGCAGCCAAGGCAGAATCAACATGGATCACAACAATGATAGTTTGATACTGGTAGTGGAAGAGGATGTGGTCAGGCATCCCATGCAGGATCCTCTGGACATGCGAGTAGAGAACGTAGATAGCAGTAGGCGACAACAAGGTTATATGCCATGACCCAGCCGGAAGCAATGGTCAATCCATGAGTCGTGACAGGTCAGATGGAATTATTTCATTCTGATTTGTCTGCTTCTTATTTCATATCTTTGTTAGTAGATCTGGGTGTGACACACTCTTTTATCACCAGAGAGGTGATAGGTAGTTGTTATCTACCTGTTAGTCTTAGATCCGATAGCCTGCGGCTAGAGACTCCTTTGGTTGATTCCACCGAGTTGCGGGAAGTGTGCCCTTCTTGTGTTCTTTCTTTTTTTGGACACAACATTCAAGTGGATCTTTTACCACTTGACAAGCATGGTTTTGATGTAATCCTAGGAATGGATACCTTGGAAAAATACAAGGTAGTCTTGGACTGTAGTACTAAGGTGGCGACGTTCCATGATGGAAATGTACAGTGGATTTTCCAGGGTGATAGGAAGATTCTTCCTACATGTTTGATGTCAGCTATGATAGCTGAGCGGTTGATGAGATAAGGATGTGAGGCTTTCTTAGCTCATGTTGTGGATACCAAGGCAGGAGGTCCTAGTATCTAGTAGGTACCAGTGGTGTGAGAATTTGAATATGTATTTCCCGAGGAATTTCCTAGCATTCCCCTTCCTAGAGATATTGAGTTTGAGATCAATCTTGTTACTAGAACACAACCCATAGCACAGTCAACATACAGAATGGCACCAACAGAGATGCAGGAGTTAAAGAAACAGTTACAAGAACTGTTAGAGAAGGGTTTTGTCAGGCCGAGCACTTCCCCCTGGGGTGCTCCCGTGTTGTTTGTTAAAAAGAAGGATGGTTCAATGAGGCTGTGTATAGACTACAGATAGTTGAACAAGATGACAATAAAGAATAAGTATCCTTTGCTGAGGATTGATGATCTTTTTTATCAGTTGAGAGGTGCCACTGTGTTCAAAGATAGACCTAAGGTCAGGTTACCATCAGTTGAGAATTAAGGCTGATGACATACCCAAGTTAGCTTTTAGGACTAGGTATGGTCATTATGAGTTTGTGGTTATGCCATTTGGGCTAAGCAATGCACCTACAGCTTTTATGGATCTAATGAATAGGGTGTTTAGACCTTATCTTGATCAGTGTGTGGTCATGTTCATAGATGATATCCTGATATACTCTAAAGATAGTCAACAACATGAACAACACCTTTGCCAGGCATTGACTTTGTTGAGGCAGCATCAACTATATGCTAAGTTCAGTAAGTGTGAATTCTAGTTATCTAAAGTGTCTTTTCTGGGCCATATTTTATCTGAAAAAGGCATTTGTGTTGATCCCAAGAAACTCAAATTTGTACTAGAATGGGAACAACCAAAGACATCGACAAAGATCCATAGTTTCCTAGGTCTGGCAGGTTACTACATGAGGTTCATCAAAGACTTCAGTTCTAGTGTTACCCCAAACTAGGTTAACCAGGAAGGATGTTCCTTTTGCTTGGAATGACAATTGTCAACGTTCTTTCTAGCTTTTGAAAGAAAAGTTGACTAGTGCACCGGTGTTAGTACTGCCAGAGCAAGGAAAAGGTTATGTTGTCTTTTGTGATGCTTCAAAGAATGGGTTGGGATGTGTGTTGATGCAGGATAAAAATGTGATTTCTTTTGCTTTGCGACAGCTTAAGAAACATGAGGAGAATTACCCAACACATGATATGGAGCTTGTAGTGCTGGTCCATGCCTTAAAGATCTGGAGACACTATCTTTATGGAGAAAACTGTCAGATCTTCACTGACCACAAGAATCTACAGTATATCTTCTCAAAACAGGAGATGAATATGAGGCAGAGGAGATGGATGGAGCTGATTAAGGATTATGATTGCACAATAAACTACCATGTAGGGAAAGCAAATGTGGTAGCTGATGCATTGAGTAGAAAGTCATCTTAATTATCAATGATAGATAATGCACAATTAAATTCCTTGATGTTCCATAAGAAAGATATGTTAGTGTCTCTTCGCCAGATGAATGTATAGCTAGAAGTTTCCTTGCTAGTAGGACTATTGGCACAGTTACAAGTGAAACCTACCTTGAGACAACAGATTCATGATGCACAATGGAATGATATTGTGATACAGAATAGCCGATCAGGGATTGGCAATGAAAAGTATGATGGCTTTCATGAGGCAGATGATGGTACAAGTTGTTACTACAATAGGACAGTAGTTCATGTGTTGATGGGTTGAGGAAGATGGTACTTGAGGAGGCACACTCCTCCATGTATGCAATGCATCCTGGAAGCACCAAGATGTACTAAAACTTGAAAGACATGTATTGGTGGCCAGGTCTAAAGCATGATGTGGCAGAGTTCATTGCCAAATGTCCAGATTATCATTAGGTAAAGGTTGAGCACCAGAAGCCTACAGGAACATTACAACCCTTTCCAATGCCACAGTGGAAATGGGATCATATTACTATGGACTTTGTGGTTGGTCTTCCTAGGATAGCCAAGGATCATGATTCCATATGGGTGATAGTAGACAGATTGACTAAGTCGGCTCATTTTCTGCCAATTAAGACGACATTTATAGTAGAGAAATTGGCACAAACATATGTTGATGAGATAGTCCGTCTGTACTAAATTCCAATGACTATAGTTTCTGACAGAGGCCCACAATTTACAAGTCATTTTTTGGAGTGTCTGCATTCAACAATGGGAACAGAGCTGAGATTCAGCACATCTTTTCATCCACAGACTGATGGCCAGTCTGAAAGGACTATTCAGACTTTAGAGGATCTCTTGAGGGCATGTGTGCTACAATTTCTTGGTAGTTGGGATGTGCATCTAACTTTGATAGAGTTTGCATATAACAATAGCTATCAAAGAAGCATAGATATGACTCCTTATGAGGCTCTATATGGGAGACGATGTCGGTCTCCTCTTTGCTGGTATGAGACAGGTGAATATCAACTTTTGGGTCCTGAGCTAGTACATCAGACTACAGAAAAGATTAAAGTGATACAACAACAGTTGAAAGCAGCCCAGGTTAGGCAGAAATCTTATGCAGATAACCGATGCATACCACTTGAGTTCCAAGTGGGAAATAGAGTATATCTTAAGGTTTCTCCTTGGAAAGGTTTGTTGAGGCTTGGAAAGAAGGGTAAGTTGGCTCCTAGATTTATGGGCCATACCCTGTCCTAGCTCGTGTTGGAAAGGTAGCATATAAGTTGGAACTACCACCAGAGCTACATAGATTGCATAATGTCTTTCACATATCTATGTTGAGGAAATGCCATCCAAATACTAACCAGACAATCCAACCAACAGAGGTTGAGTTAGATGAGGATATCTCCTATGCTGAGGGTCCCGTGTTGATCCTGGATACAAGGGTGAAAAGGCTGAAGAGAAAATATGTAATACTAGTGAAAGTTTTGTGGCATCATTGTGGTATAGAGGATGACACATGGGAACTAGAGAATGAGATGCGTAGAAAAAACCCATCTCTTTTTATGTAGGATTTGAAATCACCATAATTGAATAAGCTTAATTACCATAATTGAATGATTATAACCCTAATCTAACCTTGTGATATGGTTTGAAATCACAATACAAGATTAAGTTTCAAATTTGGTCCAATTTGGACACTGTTTGAGCAAATTATGCAATTTTATGTACATTTTGGACCTTTCTACAATTTACCCAATTGAAGGGTTTTCTTGCAATTTGTCACATACATTATGTTCCTTAGATGTTATATTATAATTCTTGATTATTTTGACCCATGGGGCTCCTAGTTGAGCCATGGTTTGAAGGTGTTTTCATCAAGGGTATTTTAGGGTTTACCCCTTCATGGATGAGCTACTTTTAGTAGCTATAAACTAGTGAATTATGTGATTGGCTAGGAAATTTGACAAAGGAAATCTAAGCAGGTCTATACATATAGTGGGAGAGCTGCTTGTGTGTGTGCTTGTATATTCTTAGTAATTTAAGGCCATGGACACTTGGATAGATACTCGAACTTCAAATTTTTATTTTTCTTTATCTTAAAGTGTCATTTACTTATCCCCAATCACTAAAAGGAGCCATTTGCTCTCCACCACTTCCCTCCTTCTCTGACCTTCGTTCTCCCTCTATGTTTTTGTGAATTTTACTTCCCAAGGAAGAAGAAAGTGGGGATCTTCTTTGAAAAAATTCTAGGGCTGCAATTGATTTCCTTTTTGGGTCTAAAAAGCTTCCTCCTAGTGATCTTGACCTAAAAGTGTAAGTATTACCTTATTTTCTCCATTTATTTCTTTGATCTTCTTCCTCATGTATCTCTCCAGATCGGAACCTTGCTGTTCTATGGTGAAAGTGTCCCTAGAACTCAAAAATCTATCCTTCTTGTTTCTTTTTCTAGGGTTTTGCTTCTTTGTGGAGAGAAGTGCCTATTTGGCCAAGTTTAGATCTGAATATAGGGATTTCTTGCCGTATTTTCTCAATATTATTTATGTTTGGGATCTGACCTACTCTATAGAGGTGATTTATATAACATTTTTCACTTATATTGCTTACTAGAAGCTTGTTAGTTCATGTTTATGCTTTAATGTGATGATCTAGGCATAAAGAAATCATGCTTGTTTAGAATTACGAATTTTTGTGGTGTTCCTTGTTTTGTTCCAGTTCTATATGAACTTTTAAACATGTGTATGACCTTTATAAGGTGTAACATTATCTGGGATAGGTTGATAGCATCAACCTATGATGCTAAGCAAAAAATAGTTGATGGTTCAAATTTGGACTTTCAAGCTATTTCCTTCCCTATCACACCACTGGTGGTTATACCATTCAATAGCAATGGTGTTTCTATTTTGGCAACTGATGTTCGTGATCAAGGGTTTCAAATTTATGATGACAACCTATGGTCACCCCCTTAGGTCAGGTTTTGGCTAAATTATATGTTTAATTATTATCTACTAAGTATACTAATAATGTTATCAATCGATGATGACATTAACTTAATATTTGATGGTGTTAACTGAATGTATTACTGATCTAACAACCAATGGTGACCTAATGATCACAATTAATGGTGGATCAGGTCATCATCATATATGATGAGTTAAGAATGTAATTGTAGATTTGACTAAACCTTAAACTAATGGTTCATTGGTTCAATTGATGTAATGGTTAGACCTATACTTCAATTGATAACCTTGAACAATGAACCTGATCCAATGAATAATATTGGATGCTTCCACATCCAAATATTAGAATAAATCTCATGGTATTATATGTGGGTCCTAGTGATGATAATTATACGGTCCAATTCCATTAATTTTTAGTCTTACCTTTGCCATCATATAGTAATATTTGATAAATCACTATAATAAGTGGATGCGTAACTCCCATGTGATCTAGCTTGTTATACCTAACCTTAATGTAATTATATGATGTTGATATGTTATAATCAGACATCTTGAATGATTAATGTGATAATGAATTACACTCTTCTTATGTTGAAACCACAATGTAGTACTGTTTGAATATCATATTGCCTTACCATGTTAATATCTATGGACACATATGCGCTAATGATCTTTTGAGCCTTGTTTAAGGCATGGAATGATGATGATAAACTTACTATGAATAATGTGATGATCTTAACGACCTTTGGGAAATTTTGAATCCATGATTGAGGTGAAATCCTCTTCATGTTCCAATAAGGGTAAAAACCCTAGAACTTGTGATAAGATATCGGTATCTTGTAAAAGTATGATGATAAGTGTGGTCCATTAGTTTGCAATGAATGATAGCATGTGGTAATGTGATTAAGATTTATATCTCAAATGTTTTATATCTTTTGAAGTTGTTATACATATACTCTTGTTAGAAAAGAATTAGGGTTTGAATGTCCATTTGTATGATTTAGCCTTAATTCACCCAATTGGCATAACTAATTAAGTGAAACTCTAATCATGTAGTGCCATGTGTCATAGATCAATCTGAGTGTCAGAAATTGCCAGATAGTGAAACGAGTATTCCTAAGGGATACTCGGAGCGCATAATGATGAGTATGTGGGGTGCTTATCATTCTAAATTCAAGTGTTAGGGAGGATGACAGTGGTCATACCTAGCCCTCAGTTTGAGAATAGTTGCGGTCGTGTCTCGGTGATTATATATATATGATGAGATTGGAGGACAACTGTGGTTGTAACTCGGATGGTAGGGTATGCGTACCCACCTCCTTTCACTAGTGTCGTGACCTATACCAAGGATGGACTAGGCTATTAGCAGCTTGACCTTATGTGTCGTTGTGGTGGACCCATACTGACCGGGGGCGGAGAAGATCTTAGGAGTCCGGCTCTTCCTAGATCTTGTATGGCACTGATTTTGACTTAGTAGTGGTCAGTTGGGATTTGAGTGGTATTTCGGGATTTGAGTGGTATTTATCAAATCCCTCAGGGTAATGTAATAAAATAAGTGTAGTATAATTGCTAGGGTTTAATACATATCACATTGGTTGATTAACCCCTATCTTGTATTTACACTACATAGTTGGGGCGCCTCTAATGTGGAGTCCCAAGGTGTCGGGAAGACATTTGAACATCTTAGACATGTTGGGGCGATTGAATATGTAGGTACTTCTAATCCAGTAGACGCTGACATGTGGTTGACTGAGGTGGAAAAGGCGTTCAAAATCCTAAACACCGCCGAAGAAGACAAAGTTAAGCATGCAGTATACTTGTTCAAGGGTAGTGTTGGCCACTGGTGGGCCATAGAAGAGGAGAAAAGGCCAAGAGTTGTGATAGGATGGGCGGAGTTTCAGAGGGAATTTGTTATCTGATATTTTCCAGAGACCTACCTGGATGAGAAAATCTCTTAGTTCGAAAAGATTCGTCAGGGAGCTATGACTATCAATGAGTATAAATCAAAGTTTATGGAACTTCTGAGGTTCTACCCGCACATGGCAGCAACGAACAAGGAAAGGATCTGGAGATTTGAGAAGGGTCTGAGTACTGAGTTGACTACTACAATATCAGCCTTGGAGAATAGGGAAAGGTTTTCCACCTTTGTGGAATCTGTCAGGAGGACTGAGAGGTATGCCATAGATAAGTGTGAAGCTAATGCTAAGAAGCGACCTATGTAGTTTCAAGGGCAATCATCTGGAGGCTTTAATAAGGCAAGGTTTTTCCCACTGTCTTCACAACCAAGGTTAACCTTCACTGAACTAAGATCACATGCACCATCACAGTGGACCCTGAGTAGGGGTAGAGGTCACAGTTTTCCACCGACAGGAGCTCGCAGTTCATCATCTGTCTCAGTTACACAGCCGTTTAGACCACAGAGTGATAACTGAGTGTGTCATCAATGTGGACAGACATGGAATATTAGATAGAATTTCCCTATGAAGGTTTAGGATGTGACTCATCAGCTAAGGCATAATCAACAGGGATCACAACAACAATAGTTTGATACTGGTAGTGGAAGAGGATGTGGTCAGGCATCCCATGTAGGATCATCGGGATAGGTGAGCAGAGGACATGGACAGCAGTAGGCGACAACAAGGTTCTATGCCACGACCCAGCCAGAAGTTGTGGTCAATCCATGAGTCGTGACAGGTCAGATGGAAATATTTCATTCTGATTTGTCTGCTTCTTGTTTCGTATCTGTGTTAGTAGATCTGATTGTGATGCACTCTTTTATCACTAGAGAGGTGATAGGTAGCTATTATCTACCTGTTAGTCTTAGATCTGATAGCCTATGGCTAGAAACTCCTTTGGTTGATTCCACCGAGTTGTTGTGGGAAGTGTGCCCTTCTTGTGTTCTTTCTTTTTCTAGACACAACATTCAAGTGGATCTTTTGCTACTTGACATGCATGGTTTTAATGTAATCCTAGGAATGGATACCTTGGAAAAATACAAGGTAGTCTTGGAATGTAGTACTAAGGTGGTGACGTTCCATGATGGAGATGTATAGTGGATTTTCCAAGGTGATAGGAAGATTCTTCCTACATGTTTGATGTCAGCTATGACAGCTGAGCAGTTGATGAGACAAGGATGTGAGGCTTTCTTAGCTCATGTTGTGGATACCAAGGTGGGAGGTCCTAGTATCCAGGAGGTACCAGTGGTGCGAGAATTTGAGGATGTCTTTCCTGAGGAATTTCCTAGCATTCCCCCTCCTAGAGATATTGAGTTTGAGATCAATCTTGTTACTGGAACACAAACCATAGCATAGTCAGCATATAGAATGGCACCAACAGAGA
Organism: Alisma plantago-aquatica; assembly: GCA_963693085.1. Classification (NCBI taxonomy): domain Eukaryota; kingdom Viridiplantae; phylum Streptophyta; class Magnoliopsida; order Alismatales; family Alismataceae; genus Alisma; species Alisma plantago-aquatica. The sequence goes on along the minus strand of OY856411.1, from coordinate 1,044,202,188 downwards.
TGTGGGAGTTAAAGAAACAGTTACAAGAACTACTAAAGAAGGGTTTTATCAGGTCGAGCACTTCCCCCTGGGGTGCTCCCGTGTTGTTTGTTAAAAAGAAGGACGGTTCAATGAGGCTGTGTATAGATTACAGATAGTTGAACAAGGTGACAATAAAGAATAAGTATCCTTTGCTGAGGATTGATGATCTTTTTTATCAGTTGATAAGTGCCACTATGTTTTCAAAGGGCGAGTCCAATGCTGGTAATCTTCATCCATCCCAGAGTTAGAAGCAAAACGCTCAAAGCCATAAGGGCAAAGGCAAAGAGAATACCCACTCAGTGGTGGTGTTGGTGGGTGACGAAACGGCAACAGGTACCAACTTTGCTGAGAAAGACTTCAATAAAAACCCAGTTAGTCTTTTCTTCATGGGAGCTACCGGTCCACCCAAGGATCAAGCATGTCCGTTTCCTGGAAAGGGCAATGTAGGGATACACTTACGCAATAGGAAAGTCCCTTACATGTCGGAGCCCTTGGAGCCTGGATCAAAGAAGAGAGGCCGCAAGGGCATGAAGGAAGTTGTTGAACTATTGGGAGAAGGTGAAGGGGGGCCAAACCTGAATCCTTTTAAATGAATGTCCTCTGTTGGAATGTGCTAGGTATCTGCCATAAAGATACCCAAGGGGTTGTTAAGGAACTGGTGAGAAAGTATAGGATCTCGATACTGGTTGTTATCGAGCCACGCACTAGTGGTGCTCAAGCGGAAGCCATCATTAACAAACTCGACTTTCCCTTCTCGCACAGGGTTGAGGCTATCGGTTTCTCCGGAGGCATTTGGCTCTTGTGGAAGCACTCCATATCAGAGATGGAGATCGTTCTCAGCCATCGACAATTCATCCACTGCTGTGTGGATAGTAAATACTACATGACCTTTGTATATGGCAGCACAACTCGGGAAGGAAGAAGGTTATTGTGGCATAGACTCCACACCCTAGAACAAGTGACCACGCTGCCTTGGGCAGTGATGGGGGACTTCAATGCCTATCTCCATGGGGATGAGAAGATGGGGGGCCTGGGTCATGACAGAAGAAGCTGCTATGACTTTAATGATGCCCTTAATGCTGCCGGTCTATTTGAGATTGAAGCATGTGGACCTCGTATGACCTTCAAAAGGGGCTTACCCCAGGAGAAGCTTGATAGGGTGTTGGGCAACTCGGCGTGGATGGGAATGAATACTGAGTGTCGAGTAGAACTAGTTGAGCATCTCAGGTCAGACCATGCACCTCTTCTTCTAAAAATGGAGATGCGAGAGAGACAAGGAACAGCCAGTCGATACATCACAACCAAGGCCACCTGGCAGACAACTAAGGGATTCCAACATCTGCTCAAGGCAGAATGGCCTCCTAATGCGGAATTCATGATGGCCGCTAGGTCCTTCCTTACGAAGACTATAGACTGGAACAACAGTGAGCACAAGAAGAAGACTCGTGCTAAATAGGTGCTTCAAGTGTGCCTCCTCCTAGCCCAGGAGCAGCTCGCACGTACTTATGATCAGGAGACAGAGAACACTATATTGGACATCCAATACAAGCTGAACGAACTTCTCAAGCAGGAGGAATTATATTGGCAGCAGTGTGCCTGATGCGAGTGGCTTCACACGGGGGATAAGAATACTAAGTTCTACCACGTGTTCGTTAAGGATAGAAGATGGAGGAACAAGATAACCAAACTACAAGGGGAGGACGGTATTTGGCGGGACACTGAACATGAAATACGAGCGTTAGTTGAGGAGTACTACAGAAGGCTCTACACTGACGACAATCCAGGCGGCAGACTTCAGCAATGTGCTAAATACATTGGTGCCTTTCCAATGTTACAACCACACCAGTGCGCTGAGCTGGGGAGGATGCCTAGGGAGGACGAAGTGCATAAAGCACTTTTCTCCATGGCAAAGTTCAAGGCCCCAGGGCCGGATGGAGTGGACTCTAATTTTCTGCAATGTAATTGGAACATCATTAAGGCTTCCCTAACCTCCTTTGTTCATAATATCTTCATAGGGAACCAGTGGGACAGAAGTGCTACTAATGCACTCATGGTCCTAATACCAAAGAAAAGTAAACCGAATACGTGTGCTCAACTATGACCCATATCGTTGAACAATGTTTGCATGAAAGTGGTGACGAAGATCATCGTGGCTCGTATCCAACCTCATCTCAATGCCTGGATCCATCCAGCCCAATCAAGCTTTATTCCAGGAAGGAGGATCAGTGATAACACTATATTAGTGAAGGAAATCATACACTCTATGGAAAAGAAGAGAACTAAGCACCACTCGATGGCAATTCAACTGGACATGGCTAAATACTATGATAGGATGAGCTAGGAATTCATCCAGGATACTCTCAGGCGAACATCCATACCTAGAAACTTGGTGGCCACTATCATGGATGTGATTTCAGCAGGCTCAACAACCATCATGTGGCAAGGAAGACAGATCGAGGCCTTTCACCCGTCCAGAGGAGTCCGACAAGGGGACCCTCTGTCTCCCTACATCTTTGTGTTGTGTTTAGATCGACTGAGCCAAGCCATAGAGGATTCAGTAACCCGAGGTAAGTGGAATCCAGCCGCCTTCAACGCCGGCAGGACCCGTATTTCACATGTCTGCTTTGCAGACGACATAATGCTCTTTGGCGAGGCATCAATAGAGCAAGCTCGTATCATAAACAAGTGTCTTAGGAGTTTCACAAGAGCATCGGGGCAACAACTAGCTAAAGAGAAATCTAGTGTCTTTTTCAGCAAGGGCACACCTCGAGCTACACGGCGTCGTATCTGTAGCAGACTTGGTATCTCTGAAACCAACGCAATAGGAAGGCATTTGGGCATTCCAATCATCCATCACAGGCAGAAGAAGGAAATGTATCTATCCATTACGAACACCATTGACAGTAAGATAGCTGGCTGGGCGAACAAGTGTTTGACAATTGCAGGCAGAATCACTTTGGCAAAATCAGTCCTAACTCACTCATCTACGTATCTAATGCAAACGTCGGCCATCCCACTCACAGTTTGTGATCGCATCGACCAATTAATTAGGAGATTTGTGTGGTCCCGCAAGCCATAGAAGTGGGGCATCGCTCTGGTAGGCTGGAATAAAGTCATCACACCTATTGATCATGGAGGCATGGGAATTCGTTGTGCGAGGGAGCAGAACAAAGTGTTATTGATGAAGCTTGCCTGGGAGTTCATCAACTGCAGACCCATGTCTTGGGTTAACATGATGGTCCACAAGTATAAAAGGGGTGACGAGCTCACAAGGAATGGCTCCCCTATCTGGAGATCTATTAGGCCTCGTATTCTCGATCTCAAAACGGATGATGGACGAACTATCGGTGATGGTCAGAATATCAACGTTTGGTCGGACGGCTGGACCAGAAGGGGTCAGGCACCGACCCTTAAAATAGGGATGATTGTACCATAAAGCTTGAAAGGCCTCACTCTGAGCAGCATGGTCATTAGTGAGGGAAGCTGGGATAAGAGCTTTATTACAGAATGGTTTGAGACAGAATCGATAGAGGACATACTCCTGACGGGCACCCCACACCCTAAAGGGGGACCGGATGGTTGGTTTTGGCCAGATGGCAGGTATGGATGCTTCTCTTCAGAGAGCGCTTATTCAAAGATTATACAAATGAGATCCCAGGCTACTGAAGGGGAGTGGAAGGCCATTGCTAAAGCTAAAGTGTCGCAACGCATCTGAGTGTTTGGCTGGTTACTGGGCCATGACTGGCTATTAACTAACCAGCTAAGATGTAGACATGGTATGACTACCTCATCCGCTTGCAAGAAGTGTGGCGTGGAGGAAACATCAATGCATGTGGTTCGGGACTGCAGAGATAGCTATCGGACATGGAAGAGTATCACTACCCAACTTCCTACTAAATTATTCAATCCTACCACCATTTCAGAATGGTTTGCCATGAATCTCAAGTCCCAGCAAAAAGGCGGATCATGGCGCAGCACCTTCCTTACCACATGTTGGACGCTGTGGAAACATAGGAATGAATATGTTTTCAAAGATCATACTGTACCAGTTGAAGTGCTAGTCACAAGTATTTGGAGACAAGTACAATCCTCCTCGGAGGCTTTAAATGGCCATCTGCAGTGGGATGACAAGCCCAACACCAAGCCGGCGGGTGGGTTGCCATGTCCCACTACAGAGGTATACCTCAACGTTGATGTGGTGGTAGACAAAAGGAAAGGCATCATCTACACCAGCTGGGTACTGCGGAACTACCAGGGTTCATAGATTGAAGGCAGTACTCGGATCCTCAGAGGAAAAGACCCCTTGGAAGGGGAGATGCAGGCCATTCTTCTCAGCCTAGATATTCTTATTGACTGAGGATGTATGGCACCATGTATTCTGTCTGATTCCCAGCTCTCAATCAAGTTCATTCAGGGTGTTGTAGAGGCGTCGGTATACTTATCAAGCTTGAAACAAGGAGTGCGGAAGATGCAGACCAATCATGAATACAGATTGATCCACTGCCCACGGGAACTCAACAGTCTGGCTGATGCTCAGGCCAATTGGTTCCTCAAGAAATCAGCCCCCAACATCAGATTAGCCTCTTGCCCTCAGGAGCTTTTACCTATTTATGTTAGTGAACGTCACCCCAATAAGCCTCCCTGGCATTGTCCAGGAGAAGAAGAGGCAAGGGCAAACAACCTGTACCATGTTTTGAATTAATGATGATGTTTTTGCTTTAAAAACAAAAGATAGCCCTGAGGTCAGTTTACCATCAGTTGAGAATTAAGACTGATGACATACCCAAGTCAGCTTTTGGGACTAGGTATGGTCATTATGAGTTTGTGGTTATGCCATTTGGGCTAACCAATGCACCTACAACTTTTATGGATCTAATGAATATGGTGTTTAGACCTTATCTTGATCAGTGTGTGGTTGTGTTCATAGATGATATCCTGATATACTCCAAGAATAGTCAACAACATGAGCAACACCTTCGCCAGGCATTGACTTTATTGAGGCAGCGTCAACTATATGCTAAGTTCAGCAAGTGTGAATTTTGATTATCTGAAGTGTCTTTTCAGGGCCATGTTATATCTGCAAAAGGTGTTTGTGTTGATCCCAAGAAAATGGAATCTGTACAAGAATGGGAACAACCAAAGACACCGATAGAGATCTATAGTTTCCTAGGTCTGGAAGGTTACTATAGGAGGTTCATCAAAGACTTCAGTTCTATAGTGTTACCCCTAACTAGGTTAACCAGGAAGGATGTTCCTTTTGTTTGGAATGACAAGTGTCAATGTTCTTTCCAACTTTTGAAAGAAAAGTTGACTAGTGCACCGGTGTTAGTACTTCTAGAACAAGGAAAATTCTTTATTGTCTTTTGTGATGCTTCAAAGAATGGGTTGGGATGTGTGTTGATGCAGGAAAAATGTGATTTCTTTTGTTTTGCGACAGCTTAAGAAACATGAGGAGAATTACCAAACATGTGATCTGGAGCTTACAGTGGTGTTCCATGCCTTAAAGATCTAGAGACACTATCTTTATGGAGAAAAGTGTCATATCTTCACTGACCACAAGAATCTATAGTATATCTTCTCAAAACAGGAGTTGAATATGAGGCAGAGGAGATGGATGGAGTTGAATAAGGATTATGATTGCACAATCGACTACCATCCAGGGGGGAAAATGTGGTAGTTGATGCATTGATTAGAAAGTCATCTTCATTATCAATGATAGATAATGCACAATTAAATTCCTTGATGTGCCATAAGAGAGATATGCTAGTGTCTTTTCACCAGATGAATGTACAGCTAGAAGTTTCCTTGCTAGAAGGATTATTGGCACAGTTACAAGTGAAACCTACCTTGAGACAACAGATTCATGATGCACAATAGAATGATACTGTGATACAGAATATGTAATTAGGTATTGACAATGAAAAGTATGATGGCTTTCATGAGGCAGGTGATGGTACAATTTGTTACCACAATGGGACAACAGTTCCTGATGTTGATGGGTTGAGGAAGATGGTACTTGAGGAGGCTCACTCCTCCATGTATGCAATGTATCCTAGAAGCACCAAGATGTATCAAAACATGAAAGACATGTAGTGGTGTCCAGGTCTAAAGCGTGATGTGGTAGATTTCATTGCCAAATGTGCAGTTTGTCAGCAGGTAAAGGCTGAGCACCAGAAGCCTATAGGTACATTACAACCCTTATCAATACCATAGTGTAAATGGGATCATATTACTATGGACTTTGTGGTTGGTCTTCCTAGGACAGCCAAGGGTCATGATTCCATATGGGTGATAGTAGACATATTGATTAAGTCAACTCATTTTCTATCAGTTAAGATGACGTTTACAACAGAGAAATTTGCACAAATATATGTTGATGAGATAGTCCGTCTGCATGACATTCCAGTGACTATAGTTTCTGACAGAGGTCCACAATTTACAAGTTGTTTTTAGGAGCGTCTGCGTTCAGCTATGGGAACACAGCTGAGATTCAACATAGCTTTTCATCTACAGACTGATGGCCAGTCTGAAAGGACTATTCAGACTTTAGAGGATCTCTTGAGGGCATGTGTGCAGAAATTTCTTAGTAGTTGGGATGTACATCTAACTTTGATAAAGTTTTATTACAACAATAACTACAAAAGAAGCATCGATATGGCTCTTTATGAGGCTTTGTATGGGAGACGATGTCGGTCTCCACTTTGTTGGTATGAGACAGGTGAATATCAACTTTTGGGTCCTAAGCTAGTACAACAAACTATAGAAAAGATTAAAGTGATACAACAATAGTTGAAAGCAGGCTAAGATAGGAAGAAATCTTATGCAAATAATCAACACAGACCACTTGAGTTCCAATTGGGAGATAGAGTATATCAAGGTTTCTCCTTGGAAAGGTGTGCTGAGGTTTGGAAAGAAGCTAGGGTAAGTTGGCTCCTAGATTTATTGGACCATACCATGTCCTATCTCGTGTTGGAAAGGTAGCATACAAGTTGGAGCTACCACAAGAGCTACATAGATTGCATAATGTATTTCACATATCTATATTGAGGAAATGTCATCCAGATACTGACCAGACAATCCAACCAGTAGATTTTGAGTTAGATGAGGATATCTCCTATGTTGAGGGTCTTGTGTTGATCCTGGATAGAAGGGTGAAAAAGCTGAAGAGAAAAGATGTAATACTAGTGAAAGTTTTGTGGAATCACCATGGCATAGATTAATCCACATGGGAACTAGATAATGAGATGCATATAAAATACCCATCTCTTTTTACGTAGGATTTTGGGGCAAAATCCTTGTTAGGAGTTTATAGTTGTAAGGCCCCTGAACTTGCTTAATGAGTTGAATAAGATTAATTACCATAATTGAATGACTATAACCCTAATCTAACCCTGTGATATGTTTTTAAATAATAATACAAGCTTAAGTTTCAAATTTGGTCCAATTTGGACACTGTTTGAGCAAGTTATGCAATTTTATGTACATTATGGACTTTTCTGCAATTTACCCAATTGAAGGGTTTTCTTTGCAATTTGTCACATAAATTATGTTCCTTGGATATTATATTATCATTCTTTAGTATTTTGACCCATGGGGCTCCTAGTTGACCATGGTTTGAAGGTGTTTTCATCAAGGGTATTTTAGGGTTTACCCCTTCATGGATGAGCTACTTTTAGTAGCTATCAACTAATGAATTATGTGATTGGATGGGAAATTTGACAAAAGAAATCTAATCAGGTATATACAGATAGTGGGAGAGCTTATTGTGTGTCTACTTGTATATTCTTAATAATTTAAGGCCACAGACGCTTGGATAGATACTAGAACTTCACCTTTTTATTTTTCTTTATCTTAGTGTCATATACTTTTCCCCAAGAACAAAAATGAGCCATTTTCTCTCCACCACTTCCCTCCTTCTCTGACCTTCATTCTCCCTCTGTGCTGCTGTAAATTTTTCTGCCAAGGGAGTAGAAAGTGGGGATCTTCTTGGAAAAAATTCTTGGGTTGCAATTGATTTCCTTTTTGGGTCTAAAAAGCTTCCTCCTAGTGATCTTGACCTAAAAGTGTAAGTATTACCTTATTTACTCCATTTATTTCTTTTCTCTTCTTCCTCCTATATCTCTCCAGGTTGGAACCCTATTTTTCCATGGTGAAAGTGGCCCTAGAACTCAAAAATCTATCCTTCTTGTTTCTTTTTCTAGGGTTTTGCTTCTTTGTGGAGAAAAGTGCCTATTTGGCCAAGTTCAGATCTGAATCTAGGGATTTATTGCCTTATTTTCTCAAGATTCTTGCTGTTTTGGATCTGACCTATTCTATAGAGGCGAGTTATATAACATTCTTCACTTATATTTCTTACTAAAAGGTTGTTAGTTCATGTTTATGCTTTAATGTGATGATCTAAGCATAAAGAAACCATGCTTGTTTAGAATTACGAATTTGTGTGGTGTTCCCTATTTTGTTCCAGTTCTATATGAACTTTTAAACATGTGTATGACCTTTCTAAGGTGTAACATGATCTGGTATAGGTTGATAGCATCAACCTATGGTGCTAAGCACAAAAGTTGATGGTTCAAATTACGGTTTTCAAGTTATTTCCTTCCCTATCACACAACTGATGGTCATACCATTCAACAGCCAATGGTGTTTCTATCTTGGAAAGTGATGTTCGTGATCAAGGGTGTCAAATTTATGGTGATAACCTATGGTCACTCCCTTAGGTCAGGTTTTGGCTCAATTAGATGTTTAATTATCATCTACTAAGTATTCTAATGATGTTATCAATCGATTATGACATTAGCTTAATATTTGATGTTGTTAACTGAATGTATTACTGATCTAACAACCAATGGTGACCTAATGATCACAATTAATGGTGGATCAGGTCATCATCATATATGATGAGTTAAGAATGTAATTGTAGATTTGACTAAACCTTAAACTAATGGTTCCTTGGTTCAATTGATCTAATGGTTAGACCTATACTTCAATTGATAACCTTGAACAATGAACCTGGTCCAATGAATAATATTGGATGTTTCCACATCCAATTATTAGAATAAATCTCATGGTATTATATGTGGGTCCTAGTGATGATAATTTGATGATACAATGCCCTTAATTTTTAGTCTTACCCTTGTCATCATATAGTAATATTTGATAAATTACTATAATAAGTGGATGCATAACTCCCGTGTAATCTAGCTTGTTATACCTAACCTTAATGTAATTATATGATGTTGATTGGTTATAATCAGACCTCTTGAATGATTAATGTGATAATTAATTACACTCTTCTTATGTTGAAACCACAATGTATTATTGTTTGAATATCATATTGCCTTACCATGTTAATATCTATGGACACATATGTGCTAATGATCTTTTGAGCCTTGTTTAAGGAATGGAATGATGATGACAACCTTACTATGAATAATGTGATGGTCTTAACGTCCTTTGGGAATGTTTGAAGCCATGATTGAGGTGAAATCCTCTTCATGTTCCAATAAGGGTTAAAACCCTGGAACTTGTGATAAGATATTGGTATCTTGTAAAAGTATGATGATAAGTGTGGTCCATTAATTTGCAATGAATGATAGCATGTGGTAATGTGATTAAGATTTATATCTCAAATGTTTTATATCTTTTGAAGTTTTTATACATATACTCTTGTTAGAAAATAATTAGGGTTTGAATGTCCATTTGTATGATTTAGCCTTAATTCACCCAATTGGCATAACTAATTAAGTGAAACTCTAATCATGTAGTGCCATGTGTCATAGATCAATCTGAGTGTCAGAAATTGCCAGATAGTGAAATGAGTATTCCTAAGGGATACTCAGAGTGTATACTGATGAGTATGTGGGGTGCTTATCATTCTAAATTCAAGTGTTAGGGACGATGACAGTGGTCATACCTAGCCCTCAGTTTGAGAATGGTTGTGGTCATGTCTCGGTAATTATATATATATGATGAGATTGGAGGACAACTGTGGTTGTACCTCGGATGGTAGGGTATGCGTGCCCACCTCCTTTCACTAGTTTCGTGACATATACCAAGGACGGACTAGGTTGTTAGCAGCTTGACCTTATGTTTCGTTGTGACAGACCCGTACTGACTGGGGGCGGAGAAGATCTTAGGAGTCCAGCTCTTCCTAGATCTTGTATGGCACTAATTTTGACTTAGTAGTGGTTAGTTGGGATCTGAGTGGTATTTCTCAAATCCCTCAGGGTAATGTAATAAAAGAAGTGATACCAGTCGTGTAGTATAATTGCTAGGGTTTAATATGTATCACATTGGTTGATTAACCCTTGTCTTGTCTTTATACTACATAGTTTTTACATGATGCAGACTTATGAAAATTGTGCAATTCTACTTGATGTTACAACTTATTTGATTAACTGCTTAGTATGCTTAAACTTTTCAATCTATTCATATTGCTTATTCAATACCCTAACTTCTCAATGTATTTACTATTAATTAACATGTTATAATCAATATATGTTGGAGAGAGTTATATCTCTCGCTGGGACTGGGTCTCACCCATGGGTCACCACATTTTTTAGGTGGTTGCGAGCAACGAGGTCAAGGTCATGTTGTGGAAGAGAACCAACCTGGTGATCAATAGATTCAGAAGGTTGGTTAGTTGTAGATGTTAGTAGTAGAGTCCTAGTGTCGTCCATGTACTCTCGTGTCTGGGTATGGGATGTGTTTTCTAGATGATATACTCGTATCAACACGAGATTTTGGTAGTGTGCCAATGTTTGTAAATATATGGCATGCACATGTGAAATATCTTTTGTATGCAGGATGTGATTGAGGTCTTTGGACTCATATGTAAATAATTGTTACAGTATATGAGAATGGAATGATGGACCTTTTGTAAATGTTCTAGAGTTTATTTACATTGTTGGAATTGGTTTTAATTATCCTACATTTTTTACTATGTGATTAATTAATAGTTGATCGTGTTTTGTGTTTTGAGTAATCTCGTTTAGCATGACAAAGTGTCACACAAGGAATAAATTTACATATCCTTTTCAATATGTTGAGGAATGGTTTGTCATTGTCCAAAAGGGGGAGAATGTTGATTTGAGAGTTATACATTGTTCCTTATTTTGATAATGACTTAACCATTCCATTCATATGTATCTAATATGTTTATTTGAGATTGATTTCACACATTAGATACATTAACAGGATCAAATCCTTCAAGCCCTAGCTTGTCCAAGTTCAAGTCAAAAGCAATGCAAAAGTGCATTTAAGAAAAATACTCCAAACCACATTAGAATATTTTTGTAATCATTTGTATTAATGATATGACTTATAACTAAGATTAGAAAAAATCAGGGACACTTAATTCCATCGTTTGATCACTTAAAAAACATTTTTGAAAATTAGTCACAACAACTTAATTGGTCGAGTTTGAATCTCGATCGATCTGTGATGGATTTTTGGAAATGACTGGATCGGTCAAGTTGTACTCTCATAGAACTCGACCAACCAACTTTTTGACTAAAGTTGATTTTATATGATCGGTCGAGTTGCCCCAGGATAAACTCGAGCAATGGTTTGAAAATTAGTTTTGTCGAATAGTGGATCAGTCGAGTTACCTTTATTGAAACTCGACCGAATGCATCGTACCAAAAACATAGAAAAAGTTATTCCAACCATTGGAGAGTTGTTAGAAATGAAAATAGATTTGTTTCAAGTTGTAAAATAGCTATTTTTCATTCTTAAGTGATCCCACACTCAAAGGAATACCCCCAACTATAAATAGGACCTCTTGGAGTTCATTCCAAAGTTGTTCATTCATGCTATCATTGGTACTTGTTATAGTTGAGTGTGCTAAACCTCTTTGAGCCCCTTTCTCTCTCTCATTTACAAATCATTTTGTGATTATCAGTGAGTTAGGCATGTTGTAAAAGAGATACCTCATTGTTATCTTGCAAAGCTCTCCATATCTCCACTTCCCAATCCCCTTTCTCAAAGAGCAAAGGCTAAAGTGATGTTCTTAGAGTAAAGTAGGAGTTGTTTCTCTTCTTTAAGGATGAAGAAGGTGTGAAGACCTTCTCCAAGTGAAGGAGAAGGACAAGGCGGAAGATCTAAGGAGCTTGGTGGGTAAAGCCTCAAGGTTGAAGACTTGTTTCAAGGAGGAGATGTCCTAGGAGAAGGAATCAAGATGCTTGCAAGAGTGGGTTGTAAAGTCCTAGAGGTTGACCTCTTTAGGTAGTGGACTGGAAGTCTCTGAGTTTGGAGATTGGAACCACTCTAAACACCATGTTCAAGTAATTTTTTCAATCTCTCTCATCCTTGCTATGCTTGTTTAGATAGGACTTCAAATTCACTTAGCATTTGGTTTAACTTGATATAATTTGAAGGTCTAACTATTCTTGTGCAAGTTTTGAAGCTCTATTCACCCCCCTCTAGAGCCCTAGATCCAACAAAGTGGGGGTAAAGTGGTAAAATGATATTGAGCAACATTAGGGTTAGGCTGGTAGCATGGCCATGGTGGCTACGTGTATGAATGGATGCGATGGTGGAGAATGGTCATGATGGTGAAGGAAAAATATTAGATTTAATGTGGAGATTTCGAAGTGAGGCAACATGAAATTGGTGGGAACCACAACCAAGGTGGCTTGAGGTTAGCGCGACCATGGAAAGTGTAATGACCATGGTGGAGGAGTTTGGAGGCCGTGGCCTTAAGAAGGGCCATCCTGGGAGGTTGTTGTTATGGTTGTGTCGGACAACACAACCTTTCTGAGATGTACACTCCACAACCATTTTAATGACCATGACCATGGTGTTTGGGCTATTTGACTTGCTTCCAACCTAATTTCAACCTTTGATTTCAGCTTTATAGAACAGTTGTGGCTAGATACATGATTGTTTTGAGGTTTTCTGTAGCACTTAAATCTTCAAGTTTCCTTGTGGTGCTCTCTGCTCAACTTGGACTCTTGGACACTTAGTGTAGGTTTGAGTTGACTTGGATAAATGTTGGACTCCTATATATGTGTTGGATCCCTTCAGGTCATCCCTCTCTTCTCCTTCCATCGACTCATATCCAAGGTACCTGAAAAATGTACAAAAACCCTCCATAAGTGCATTTCATATACAACAACATTTATTGGGAAATACATACATTATGAAACATCAACATGTGAACAATGAGAAATATGACACAAGATGAAGACTCGATTAAGGGATCCATCACCACCCAAGCTTAACACACACTTTTCCTCAAGTATGCTCCAACTCAATCTCATTTAATTTTAAAACATGTATAGATTGACAAATGCATTCAAGTGAATTTTTATTGACTAGATGGGCTCACTCATTACTAGAAACGTGCATTCCATTTCTACCCTCTCCATGTTCATAAACCAGTCGTAATCAAATCAGAAAGCCTATAAACTTCCTATATAGGGTATCAAATGCATACTCAAGTCATACGTCTTTATATAGCTCTGGGTAAGCCATTTCATAACGGTTAAGGCCAAAGTGATTAAATGTTATATTTTAATACATTCAACTCCATATTTGAATCCATTCTAAGTGACCCACTTGTCTATGTAAGGGTAAAGAGAATCCATGGTTGATTTGTCCTACCCAAATAGGAGTGCAAAAAGAGAAAGGGTTGTGGAAGGAATTTGGAATGTCATTACATAGGCGCACTTTTCTTTTCTTTATTGAGGTGCTATTACATAGGAGCACATTTTACTTTCTTGTTTTTCAATTGTCTTTTTTTCATTATCATTAGTATAGCTAGGTCTGGAGGGTGGTAGGAATGAAGCATAGGAGAGGGAGGCTTGTCTGCCCAAGCTTTTGGAGGGTGGCCAAGCTTACTGTTTTTGTGCCTTTTGGCATCTATTCATAACGTAGAGGAATATGAAGTGATGAAAGAATAATGGATCAAGAGACGATACTTTAGTTGTAGATTTTCATACAAAATCTCATACATACGTGCTACTCCAACACTTCTCATCTATCATTGCATATACCTCATGAGGGGGTTGTGCAACTCACAGATTCAGCCCTATTTTAGGGCTTCATCCTGTGTCATAGTGCATTTCAATCACATATATACTTGTAAGATTGCATGTTATTTTCCTCAATATGTATATTTGTGTAAAATGCACTTATGGACATTATTTGTATGTTTTTTAGGAAGTTAGACCACGCTTGATGGAAGAGAGAGAGGTGTCACCCTAGGGTTTATCTACCCTTGGAGAGACCCAAAGTGAAGTCTGATGTTCCCTCAACCTACCCCTAGTGGCCAAAGACTCCATAGAAGCAAAGATGTCCAAGAAAATCCAAAGAATCAAGCCCAAATGCAGATGTAGACAGCGCCACGACCGTGCCACAAGAATTGTCGTGCAAGGGACAACCACCATGGCCATGCCACCTAGCACAGTTGTGCTACAACATCAAAGAATGAGCATGCACCACAACCTCCATCTACCTCACCCACCATGGTCGTGCTACCCAACATGGTCGTTCTACCTAGCCCTCACCATGGCCATGCTGCCCACCACGGCCGTGCTATCAACCTCCATTTCACCACCTCAACCTGTAATATCCACATTTTAATTCCCACGATTGTTCTACCCTACCACGATCGTGCTCACCTCTACCCACCACAGTCATACTACTCACAAAACCTAGCTATATTTGCCACTGTACTACCCAAACTACCCCTACTTGACCTATTGCTTCCCCCACACCTATATTAGGAATGGCAATGGGTCGGATTTTAGTGAACCCAACCCAAACTCAAACCCGACCCACCAAATAGACCCAACTTCTTTTGTAAAAGTTGTCACCCAACCCGACCCGACCCAAATTAATTTGGGCTGACCCGTAACAACCCGACCCGTCCCAAACTACTTGTTAGAAAGCAAATTTTGGGATACCATGCAACATCGTGTGTAAATTTCTACACAAACCAAATTAGAGTTTAACATAGATATGAAACCTTAATTAAAGAGCAATGTTCTGAATCAGGATTTGCAGATATCATATGAACAAATTACTCTAGAAATTTGATTTATACAACTATACAATATCAAATACATTGAGAATGGCATATACTTTACTGCGGATATACCACAGTTAGCCTACAGCAAATCAAACATTAAAAGAATGCAATTTGTACATGAACTGCTTGATTGATATATGAAATTAATCACCGAATAATTAAAACCACATGAACTGTGTGGGTTTGGTACATATAACTCTAATGTTGTGAACGAAACCTTTATAAACAAACATTACTATTGACTGGTCAAGAACTTCTGTCGGGAATCCTTTATCGTTAATGTCAGTATTATTTACAAACCAGACATCTACAACACGACTCTACCGGTAGAGTCTCTTCCTTGTCGTTGCTGCCTTTACCACCGACCACCCCACCTGAGCAAGTATGCACATGTTGACGTCGGAGCTGGCCTTGGCAGTGGGTTTGGGGTTGAGTTCCTCTATCTCATCCGGAGCTGGTCTTGGTATCAACAGGCGAAACATGATGAGTGTAGATCCCCTGTTAGACACACAACTCCAGCAGTATCACAAACTTGTTATGACCCATGTGATAAAAGACTGACTACCTAACGCTATGATTGTACCACAGGGTCTAGCATCCTATGGTGGTTTCAGAAAGAGGAAACTTCAGATAATGGGGCAGTTGTTGATGGTTTCGAGAGTTGCACCAGTCGTCGTGGACAAACACCGACTTAGCAACTTCATCTACGACAGTGCCCAAATTCGGTTGGTGGCACCAAATGAAAATCCATAGGAGAATCTTCCATCAAAGGATTGGAAGCTGAGATCTTGTAGCCTGATGTGCCCTTCGAAACTCCAGCAGCTTGACTCTGTCACACGATGACAGAGAAGCTGAGAGTCTACAATTGATGGTGGTGAAAAGAATGGAGGGAAGGGTATGACAACTATGGTTTCCTAGCTGAGAGTGCATTGTATTATCGGTCTGGCAACAAGGAGGTTTCTCTATTGTG
Organism: Alisma plantago-aquatica; assembly: GCA_963693085.1. Classification (NCBI taxonomy): domain Eukaryota; kingdom Viridiplantae; phylum Streptophyta; class Magnoliopsida; order Alismatales; family Alismataceae; genus Alisma; species Alisma plantago-aquatica. The sequence continues at coordinate 1,044,186,163 of OY856411.1, read as the reverse complement.
TAGCGATGAGGACAAGTCTAAGGGAGGGTGGATTCACGGAGGCGGCTTGGGTTTCCCTAGTAATCTCTTTAGGTTCCTCTGGTTAACTTAGAAGTGAGACCTTGGTAGCCGCCTGTGTTTGGGCGATGGGCACGCCCACCTAAAATGGGTTGTCGCCCGCATTTTGCCAATAGACAGAGCAACGCCCAAGCGTCTCACCCAACTCTACCTACAAACCCATCTGACCTGAGATTTTTGGGTTGGGTCGGGGTGGGTCGGGTCGGGTCGGGTCGGGCTGGGTCAGGTCAATTTGCCATCCCTACCTATATATGGGGGGGGGGGGTTGAAGGTCAATAAGAGCTACCTCCTACCACCTCCTAGCTCCCCATTTTTGCTCCTTAGCCATTCCACTCCATTTCTACCTCCATTTCACTCCATTTCACCATTTCCACCACCAAAACCCTCATTTCCAAGCCTCCTATCCACTTCCCACCATCATTCCACACCATTCCATCCAAGAAGAAGGAGGAGGTCGACCTTGTAGAAGCTAGAGAGGAGGATTCACTCATATACACCAAGCTTCATGGCTACTTCCTCCTCTTTCTCTTCTCTTTTTGCACTTTGCATTGTTATGAGTAGTTAGGCCCCTTGGGTGGGCTGTTTGGGGTGTAAAATGTTACTTTGATACCATGTTGGGGGGAAATGATATGTAAACTTTGTAATTCCATTTGCTAATGATTATTTTATATTTCTATCTCATTCTCCATGAATTTCTTGTTGGTATTAGGGAAATTGCTCATATGTGTGAATTTTGGGATTTGCTCCTAGGTCTAATTCTTGGATCTCTAGCTAGATACCCATCTTCCTACATCATAAATCAATCTTCCTAACCCTATTTGAGAGATCTGAGTAGCTAGTTTAGATGAAATTGGTGTGTTTAGCATGGATATTTGTTAAGGCTAGAATGTGGGTGATGCGAGGCCTAAAACCTCACTTCCACCCCCATTACTAATCTCAGCCCCTAATCATCCTAAGATCATCTAACCTAGAAACCTAGGTTTGTTTAGACTCTAATTGAATTACACCCAAGCCCTAACCCAATTGAGCCTCGCAAGGGTAGTGTGGAGTTTTAGGGACTAGTTCCCCTATACACAACCTAGCATATCCATGGCCAGTTAGTACCTTAGGTTAATTCATTAGACTCTAACTTGTTGTTTGGTTTGGATAATCTAAACGGAATCATAATGTTCACATGTCACCCCCCAACTTGAGTGATAAGCGCATCCCCTAAACAACCCACATCTCCCTTAATTGCTTCAAAATCCTAGTTTCCATCTTGCTTAGCTAGTGTTATCTTAGTTAACTCTTTTCTTGCTTAGATAGATTCTTGCCATGTTCTTACTTTGTTCTTGCTAGTTTAGATCTTTAATTGCTCTCTTGTTATTCTTGTATGCCTTAGCGTAAATTGCCTTTTCATACCTAGCGTAGTCTTTTCTTGCTTAATTAGTTTTAATCTAGTATAGGGTTAACTTAGATTTCATTCTCACCTTTGATTACTTTCTTGCTCACCTTAGTTTAACAATCAAAACAACCTTCAAACCCTTACCCTTAGTCTCCGTAGTAGGAGCCTAGCACAACTAGCCTAGCTTTAGTGCCCCCTTTTCTCCCTGTGAATCGACCCTATACTTACCAACCTCCTATACTACAACATGACCCTATGTGCTTGCGAGATAGTGTTTTAGTAGACGTAGGTGTGTTGGTATAGGTTTATAAATTTTGAAAGTAAATCCACCGCATGTTCTGATCTTGTGGGGTGCATCTACTCGAATCCAATCGATTAGTGTGCGCACCTCAGGTGGACACAACAAGCTTTTTGGCACCATTTCTGGGGAGAAAGGTGCTCGACCTAGCTAGTTATTTTTGCTTTGACTTTTCCTACAGCCCTCATCATTGCTATTCTTTATTCATTGTTCTTTGCATTCTTTGTGTATATTGGTTTACTAACTTGTTCTCTTTTTTTATTGTGCTTTATGCATGTGACAAGTCATTCGGGGGAAGACAAGATGGAAGGCCAAAATGCACCCCACAAGCCGCTTCAAGACTACTTCATGCCTAGCAACTATAAATCGTCAATTGCTAGCAGGGTTGATCAAATGCCAGGGGAGCAATTCTCTATTTCTCCAGGTCTTCTTGGGCTCCTTCCCATCTTGTATGGCTCAGAGAGTGAGAACCCCTACAAGCACTTGGACTCCTTTCTTGAAGTATGCTCCACCTTTAGGACACCGACGGCTAGTGATGATACAATCTGGTTGACCTTGTTCTCTTTCTCCCTCAAAGATATAGCCAAATATTGGTATGACTCAAGAAGGGACATCATGAGTTGGGAAACAATGAAGAATGCCTTCTTGAGACAATTCTACTCTATAGGAAGGTTAACACAAATGCGGCGTTCCGTGATAAGTTTTAGTCAAATGGGCAATGAGTAGTTCCACTATGCATGGGAGAGATTTAAGAAGATTTTGAGAGAGTGCCTGCACCATGAGATCCCTTTGTGGTAGCTAGTTCAATCATTCTACTCCGGTTTATCTCTAAAGGGCCAAGACATAGTGAATTCTTCTTGTGGAGGAGTTTTCATGGCTAGACCACCTGAGGAGATATGGCCTTTGTTTGAGCAGCTAGCTGAAGGATCAAGAATCCGAGCTTCTAGCATGATGAATAATGGGGGATATGCCTTTGGTTTGGCACCTCCTACTCATAATGACTCAAGCCCGCAAGTCATGAAGATTCGTGGTGACATGGTGAGCTTCATGAAGAACCAGGTGTCAAATGTTCCTTGCCACCCAGTCAATTCTATTGAGTTCTATGGTGAATAAAAGAAGACACCTCACTCCTATAGCTACCAAGAGCCACAAAGTCCAAAATATAGCTCAAGGTTTGAGGAAGAGGTTCTCTCTAGATTGAAAATATTTGATGATGTTCAAAAAGATGTTGCAAGGCTAGAAGAGAAAGTAGAGCAGCTATCTTCCATAATGCTCTCCAAGAAGAAAAGTTGTCTTCAAAACCCATAATGAGCTACCATGAGACAAATGGACCATTGCCCTCTTCTCAAGTTTTCTATAATCCACCGCCCATGCAAGTTCAACCCATCTACCATTTCCAAGGTGATCCTAATCCTTATACTCCACCTCCCCCTCCATCACCGTCATTTTCCCAACAATTCACCTTCCAACCTCAATTCTCCCCTCCACCTCAATTTCAACACCACGTGTCACCTACACCTCCTCCGTAGCCACAACTAGCTCTCCCTCTTCACCATGAGCAAGGAAGTGTTGTGACAGTTCTAAGGAGTGGGAAATCTCTAGAGTAGCCCGCAAGTCAAAGAAAGGTTGACAAAGCAAAGCAAAGGTAGCCAAGTGGTGATACGAAGATGATTCAGTGATACATCCTATTGATTTTGGGATACCATGTGCTCCACTTCATGCTCCATTTGCAATTCCTGCCATCCCTAGTGTTCCAACTCACATTGATGCAAGCAAGGCAAAAGCCAATGATCCTCCCTTCATTGATGCACTAGATGAGCCACCAGAATTGAAGAGGAGGAAAAAGCACAATGAGGATATTGTTGAGGTGTTTTGCCAAGTAAAGGTGAACATTCCACTCTTGGATGCTATCAAGAAAATCCCATCATATGCCAAGTTCCTCGAGAACCTATGCACTGTGAAGAGAAGGTTAACGGGGAGGATACCGACGAAAGTGAAGTTGACAGAACAAGTGAGCTCCATTCTCCAACACTCACTCCCCATGAAGAGGAAAGACCCAGGAGCCCCAATCATACCTAGCTACATCGGGGAACATCACATAGGCCAATCCCTACTTGAATTGGGATCCAGTGTGAATTTGATGCCATATAGTGTCTATGTTGAGTTGGGTCTAGGCAAGTTGAAATTGGTACATTGCACTCTCCAATTGGCAGACCGCTCCATCAAAGTGCCTAGAGGTCGAGTGGATGATGTCTTAGTGATGATTAACGAGGAAAGAGGAGTCGTGTTCCCCTCTAATTTCATTGTTCTTGACATGGAGCCAGATGATAGAAAGATCCCCATCATCTTGGGGAGACCGTTCTTATCTACAACTGATGCTGAGATACATGTTCGCATCAGCATAATGACAGTCTCTTTCATGGACATGAAGATAAAGATCAACATATACAAGTCTTCAAAGCGGCGAGTTCAAGATGAGGATATTGGATATGGTCACTTCAAGATTCCTATTGATCATTTGAGAAGAGGAGATCAAGATGAAGGATTTGAGGACAACCTTGGTGATCAAAGGGATGATGGACATAGATTGAGTGCAAATGAGAGATGTATCTATTGCAAGAATGGGCACATGAGGATGCCAAATGGATGAATTATTGAAGAATCACCAAGAAGCCAAGCTGAAGGCAAGAAACTCAGCGCTTGTGGGAGGCAACCCACCCAGGTTTGGGAATTTTTCACCCAACCTTCCATTTTTTATACTTTTACTTTATTTTTACACTTTTCCAAGAAAACACACACACACACTTATTTTCAATAGTTTTTGTTTAGTTTTAAGATGTGCAGGTGAAAATAGGGTGAAATGAAGGAAATTTGAGTACAGTTGAGGGAAACTTTAAAAAAAATCAATTTGGATCAAGCTTTTGAGTGTTTGATGTTCTTCAAATCAAGAATAGCATCTACAGAGACCACCACGGTGGTGGCCATCCACCACGGTCGTTGGATTTAATTGCCACAATTGGCCAAAATCATAGGGAGCAGGGTTAAAATTTGAGAAAAATTGACAAGGGATGCACCACGACCATGCAAGGCAGCATGACCATGCATCCTGAAGTCACCACAACCGTACCGGGCATCAAAGCCGTGTTGCAGCCTTATTTCTACAACTTAAGACAAAATGTATAAAATTTCCAAATCATTTGCTCATTTCTCTGAAGAACAGAACGGTTGTGCCCCGCACCCTAGCAACTGTGCAATCCTTTGCACCCCCTCTCCAACCCTTGAATCTCTACCAAATCACCCCCAAACCATCCCAAATCCATTCCTTACCATTTCTACTACCTTAATCTTCAGATTCTACTATTTTTCATCCACAAAATCCCACATTTCTCTCCATTCTGCCCCAACAGCCATGTTCTTCAGAGAAATTCGAAATTTGGTGATTTCTCCTCGGATTTCGAGCAAAGATGAAGCAATTTACAAAGAAAGAGGTGGATAAGACTAGGGATGTCATCTCCTACCAAAGGAAGTCAAAAAATAGGAACCCCCGGTTGATAGAGGCCGAATTGGATGATTTTCTGGATCCAATTGTGGAAGAAGCCTCCACACAGCCACGGTGGAGGACACTGTCATCGTCTAGAGCATTACAGCCACTGCCATCTTCTACCCGCCCCTCTGTATCACTTTTGAGACCCTCAGTTTCAGCTACACGACCATCAGTTTCAGCATCCCGATCGTCCATTTCTTCAGCATCGCAACTGTAGCCAGAGCCACAGCCACGAGCACGTAGGCAACTTTTACTAGATGAAGAAGAGAATGAAGAGATGCCAGATGCACAATAGACTAAGATACCACAACAGCGACCCCATCTACAGCCCAAGGTCACTACTGGCAAGGCAAAGGAAGCCAAGCACCCAGAGTGCTTGACACACAAAGTGATAGCAACTCGCTATGCATGCTGAGTGACGATGGAAGCCATGGGCTTCTACGCCTTTTTCCAGGGCGTGATGGAGAAGATGTGACTATTTGAGATTCTGACGTGGATGCATGAGTCATATGTTGAGCTGACACTACGATTTTTTGCCACATTAGAGAAAGTGACTGATTATGGTGAAAATGCTATAGAGTGATGATTGGGGACACGAGGTGGATGATAACCTCAAGGATTCTTAATCAAATTTTTGCCCCCAGTGAAGAGATGGAAGACCTCCTAGATAGAGGGAAGATAGAGAATGAATCCAGTTCCACATATCATGTAATGTGGAAACACTTCACTGGATAGAGCACATTTGTAGAGGGGAAATCAAAGACTAGTGCCATTCACAATCCATTCCTCCGCTATGTTCAAAAGGTTTTGTTGAAAACCATATTTGGTAGGTACGAAAACCAAGGTAGCTATACAAAGAAGGATCTATTTGTACTTGGTTGGTTGATTAAGGGGAAGCATATAAACCTTGGAGTGTTACTAATTGAGCATCTGAGAACAATCCCTTCCAAGAGAACAAATCCATTTGTTATGGGAGGGATTGTGACATCTATAGCCACTGCCCTGGGACATGATATGACAGGATACACAGAGGCAGATGGAGGAAAACTGGTTGACTTACACTACTTAGCATGCTCTTCCATGATCACCATTGCGGATCAAAGAATCATTTACCAAGTCAACACACCATACCCATGAGTCTTCTTGGAGTTACCCTACCATATTCCACCCCTCATGGAACAATTTGGACCCACTCAGGATTTTCTGGATAGATTGAGGAGATATGAGAAGGAGAATCCCAGAGGGGATGACAACCATGAGGTGATATTGATAGAGGGTCTAGGAGAGACCTCACAAGAAGCTGAGCAGAGACGGGCAATGGAAGACAAAGCAGCACAACGAGTGAGACAGTAAGAGGAAAGGATAGGAGCGTCAGAGCCACAACAACCCACAGTGAATGCATATGACATGGCCACCATTCATGCACAATTGGAGGGCATTCAGGTGATGTAGGACAGGATATTATAGGCACATGAGGGTTTTCAGAGGACACACGATGCATTATGGTTAGACAATCATCAGATGCACCATCAAATCAACCATTTTAATCTGTTTCAGAATGCCCAAGTGCAGAGAAACCCTCAATGGGGAAGAGACTGGTGGGGATCCATTTCAGGATATCAGGAGACTTATCCCCCACCACAGGTAGATTACTGGGGCAGCTACTACGCCTACCCTCCACTACATGGAGGAGCACCACCAGAGCCCCCTAGGGAGCCATGATTGTCTACCCTATCATCCTAAACTCTACGTTCACGTTGAGGACAGTATGATTCAAAAGTTTGGGGTGGTAGGGAAGGTATGCCCTAGTTTCACTTCACAATTCACCTTCTATATTTAATTTTTCTTCCTTATCCTTGCTATCTAGTCTAGTCATCTATACTATTTTGCATCTTTTCATGCCATGTAGTTTGCTTTCTTGTCATTTTTGTGTAATTTTAAAAAAAATTGCTCTTTTTGCCATGCATTGCATATCATGTAGATTTTTGGTAATTTTGCATATTTTAGCTAGGATTTTCTTATTTCCTATTTTAAGTTCAATAATATAGGCTTAGATGTGATTGAAGGCAACTTGGCACCATTTTCCCAAATTTGAGATTTTTTGTCTAAAAGTGTGTTTCAACCCAATCTCTACTTTTTGGATAAAAAATGATGACCTTTGACAAATGCAAGTGAATTATCATTATTTATTGCTAAATGGTATCAATTCTTGAATTTTTACATGTGCATCACCTCTCTTATGTTTGTGAAAGATTTGGTTGAATTGTGACTTGAGCAAGCTATGAGCGCTTAGTGCCTATGATATCACTTGATTGAAGTATCAATTTTAGGTTTGTTCATTCATGTGGTGTGACATTGTTGGATGAAGTGTTGGATTCATTTTCATGCAGGATGCCTTATGTTGAGAATCATGCCAGTGACCCCTCTTTGACTCCACTATTCACTCACCATCTTCTTACCCCTCTACCTCATGAAAGGATGCCAAAGTGCACATATCAGCTGTGGCCACCTCCAAAACTTTGAGGTGGCCACATCTACATCTCATCGCTTCACTCTCATCACCATATTCCCTATCTACTCCAAGGGCAAAGAAAAAGAAAAGAAAAAAATGCAAAAAAAAAAAAAGATGCTCCTGTTTAAGAGCATCCAAATAAAGAAAAGATGAGTGCTCTATGTAATAACACTCCAAAATCTTACCGCAATCCTTTCTTCCATTTTCATACCCATTGAGCTAGGAAACATTAAACCTAGATCATTTTGCCCTTTTCCATAGACACATGGGTCATTTGATGTGATTTGAAACATAAGATTGAAAGCATGAAGGTGAAACAACATTCCTAGTCATCCTTGATTAATTCCATTATGAAACGGTCTATCTGGAACTACATGAAAGAAATATGGACAGCTCGTGTGTTTTATGCACTATATTTGAAGTTCATATGCAATGTGATCTATTCATGATTGGTTTGTGAAAGTGGGAGAGGAGATAGGTGGAATGCATGTACTTAGTCACTATTGATCCCATTCAGCAATAATTATCCTTTACATTGCATTTGTCATTTCTTGATTGCGGAAAAATTGCAGAGAGATTGAGTTGGAGCATACTTGAGGACCAGTATGTTTCAAGTTTAGGGTGGTGATTCAGCCCTATTTTAGGGTTTCATCTTGTGTCATAGTGCATTTCAATCACATCTATACCTTTTAGATTACATGTTATTTCCCTCAATATGCATATTTGTGTAAAATGCACTTATGGGCATTATTTGCATGTTTTCAGGCATTTGGACCATGCTTGATGGAAGAGTGAGAGAGAGAAGAAGTGATCCTAGGATTTCTCTACCCTTGGAGAGACCCAAAGTGAAGTTTGATGCTCCCTCAACCTGCCCCTAGTGGCCAAAGACTCCATATAAGCAAAGATGTCCAAGAAAATCTGAAGAATCAAGCCCAAATGCAGATGCATACATCGCCACGGTCGTGCCACATAAATGACCGTGTAAGGGACAACCAGCACGGTCATGCCACCTAACACATCCGTGCTACAGCACCGAAGAACGAGCATGGCATTACACCACGACATCCATCTACCTCACCCACTACAGCCGTGCTACCCAGCACGACTGTTCTACCTAGCCCTCAGCATGGTTGTGCTACCCAGCACCGCCGTGCTACCAACCTCCATTTCACCACCTCAACATGTGATCTCCACATTTTAATTCCCACAATCTTTCTACCCCACCACCGCCATGCTCACCTCTACCCACCACATCCGTGGTGATCCACCACAGCTGTGCTACTCACAAAACCTAGCTATTTTTGCGACTGCACTACCCAATCTACCCCTACTTGACCTATTGCTTCCCCCACACCTATATATAGGGGGTGGCGACTGTAGGTCAAGGAGAGATACCTCCTACCACCTCCTAGCTCCCCATTTTTCCCCTTAGACATTCCACTCCATTTCACCATCTCCACCACCAAAACCCTCATTTACAAGCCTCCTATCCACTTCCCACCATCATTCCACATCATTCCATTCAAGAAGAAGGAGGAGGTCGACCTTGCAGTAGCTGGAGATGAGGATTCACTCATCTACACTGAGCTCCATGGCTACTTCCTCCTCTTTCTATTCTCTTTTTGTACTTTGCATTGCTATGAGTAGCTAGGCCCCTTGGGTGGGCTGTTTGGGGTGTAAAATGTTACTTTGATACCATGTTGGGTGAAAATGATATGTAAAGTTTGTAATTATATTTTCTAATGATCATGTTATATTTTGATCTCATTATCCATGAATTACTTGTTGGTTTGTGCTTGAAATCAATTGGGAATTTAGGAAAGTTGCTTATATGTGTGAATTTTAGGATTTACTCCTAGGTCCAATTCTTAGATCCCTAGCTAGTTACCCATCTTCCTACATCATAAATCAATCTTCCTAACCCTAGTTGAGAGATCTAAGTAGCTATTTTAGATGAAATTGGTGTGTTTCGCATGAAGCTTTCTCAAGGCTAGAATGTGGGTGATGGGAGGCCTAAAACCTCACTTCCACCCCCATTACTAATCTCAACCCCTAATCATCCTAAATCATCTAACCTAGGAACCTAGGCTTGTTTAGACTCTAATTGAATTACACCCAAGCCCTAATCCAATTGAGCCTTGCAAGGATAGTGGGAAGTGTTAGGGACTAGTCCTCTATACACAACCTAGCATATCCATGGCCAGTTAGTAGCTTAGGTTAATTCATTAGACTCTAACGTGTTATTTGGTTTGAATAATCTAAATGGAATCATAATGTTCATATGTCACCCCCCCAACTTGAGTGATAAGTGCATCCCGTAAACAACCCACATCTCCCTTAATTGATTTAAAACCCTAGTTTCCATCTTGCTTAGCTAGTGTTAGCTTAGTTATCTCTTTTCCTGCTTAGATAGATTCTTGCCATGTTCTTTCTTTTTTCTTGCTTGTTTGGCTCTTTAATTTCTCTCTTGTTCTTCTTACATGCCTTAGGATAAATTGCCTTTTCATACCTAGCTTAGTCTTTTCTTACTTAATTAGTTTCAATCTAGTGTAGGGTTAACTTAGATTTCATTCTCGTCTTTAATTGATTTCTTTCTCACCTTAGTTTAATAATCAAAACAACCTTCAAATTCTTAACCCTAGTCTCCACAGTAGGAACCTAGCACAAACTAACCTAGCTCTAGTGCCCCCTTTTCTCCCTATGGATCGACCCTATACTTGCCACCCTCCTATACTATGATACGACCTCGTGTGCTTGCGGGATAGTGTTTTAGTAGATGTAGGTGTGTTGGTCTAGGTTTATAAATTTTGAAAGTAAATCCACCATGTGTTCCGATCTCGTAGGGCACATATAGTCAAATCAAATTGGTTAGTGTGCGCACCTCTGGCGGACGCAACACTCATTTATCTTGAACTTTCATGTCGTGAAAGTATGTTGACCGGTCAACCTTTTCCAAACAATTGAATAGTTGGTTATTGTGTTTTTTGTCCTCCCGTTGTCAATTTTCTTTCAAATGTGGGACTAGGTGCAAAAATCTTGTTCATATGAGAATCTATCAAGACACGTGTCGAATCTGACAATATAAATTTAATATCATCTTCTCCTTAGTATTTAACCTTCTTTAAAGAACTAAAAAGCTCATGTGTGGTCTTAGCATATGTTTCTTGAGCTTTAATGGGTACCTTTTTCCAACCACAATGATTCATGTGTCCCTTGAATTTGAAGTTGATCCCTAAGGCTTGCATTGTGTGCATGCATGGATACCTTGTAGGAATCACCCTCCTTGTTGAGCACTCAGGTTTGAGACAATTCACAATTCATTTTCTCCTAGACCCCCTCCCAAAAGCGACTCCTTCAAACTTCTTTCCCAATTATTTATCCTATCCATCTCCAATTGAGATACCACATTCCACTAGCTCATCAATCATCTCCTTGTCTTCAATTTCCAATTGCTCTTCCTCTTCATAGGTATGGGACACCAACTTTTGTCTAAGTTTAGGGGAACCATCTCTACATACTGACACTAATGATGGTGTATACCATGTCTGAAGAGAGGATTTAGAGTTGCGTGCTGGCATGGGATGGGGTGGTGCAGACAAACTAGGTAGATATACAACCTTCTTTTTTCTCCTTGGGTGGGCTATAACCTCCTCCTCAATCGAGTTGGCTAAGTTTTCCAACTCACTCTCATATCTCTCTCCCTCCTCTCCATGGTAACTCTGACTATATATAAGGTGTCTAGAGGAGGAGCAGAGGAGAGAGTTTATCCCAAAGGCGGATCAGGTGTGGGATCCAAAAACTAAATTTGAGGGAGACATGGTAAGAATGTGAGATGGTGGGGATATGTTGGAGTCGCTTTTGGTGCGAACACTTGTCGTCATGCCATTGTTTGCCCCTCCTTCACCTTTTTTGTGAATTCCATTCACCTTTATTAAAATATTTAAGGTGGAGTGGAGGGATTTTTGGTTTTGGGTGGCTGGGAGGATCTGGGCTATATGTGGTGTAATGGGTGTGGTTACAGGGTGGCATTAGAAAATAGAGGTGGAGGAAGCATAACTGGAGGCCAATGATCCTTGCATGGAGGATAGGGATGAAGATTTGGTTCTTAGTAGAGGCTAGAGGATCATTGGTGGATCCCTAGGCCACATGACAACCATTTTACGAGCTTGAAATAAGGTGAGGGGTGGTCACGGTGACGTCCCACAAAATATTTGCTTAAATGAGGTGGGGCAAGACCACCATTACCATTTTGGTTACCACAACCGTGTTGATGACTCAACAACACAGTCATTTTTCTTACCAAGACCATGGTGGGGGCCCAAGAAAACATCCATTTGCTACTATGACTTTGGTGTTATACCACATATGTCGTGAGATACCACTGCCATTTTGCATCAATCTTTTGAGCCAATCATATTTCAATTCAATTTTCACATCTCATTCAATCAGTTATCCACATAAAGTCTCAGCTCATCATTGCCACCTTTTAGTCACTCTCTCTAATTTTTTATCCATTTTCTTCCTGCACACCTCGAAAACAATAAAACTTTCAAAAACAAAGTGTGTGTGTGATGAAGGGGATTTTCACATATTAATTGATACTCTTGTTTGTTCCCTTGTACTCGATATTCCTTTTCCCAATCCCACTTCCTCAGTTAATAGATACAAGATATCTTGTGACTCTCTTGTTGGAAAAATAGTAGATTGTAGCATGACTTGAGGAATTTTCATAACATATTTAAGAAAATCCAAGTAAAAAAGAAGGATTTTAGTGAATTGTTTGGTATTTGGTAAGTTGTCAACTATATTGGGAGCTATAGAATACTTTTTTAGAATTTAAAAAAACACAATTTTAATTATTGGCTTGAGTAATTTATTGGAAGAATATAGTAATTAACTTCAAGGAAATGACTTTTCAAGAATGATTATATCAACTAACTTCAAGGAAATGTCTTTTCAAGAAAGAGTTTGGTAGAGAATTTATTTGAGTAGTCAAATGAATTTATTTTGGTATCCATTTTGGTAAGGATAAATATATTTGGGGTATTAAGCTATGTATGAAATTTCTTTACATTTAGTGTATGGTTTAGGAGATACGGATTTTTGAGGATGAGAGGAAATAAGACTGATGTTTCCTTGGTGTTTGTTAATTTCACTAAATTGTGACATTTAATATCTTTTGAAATAATCCAAGAGGAATAAATTGATTATATGTTCAAAGTGAGAATTTTGTTTTCCTAGAAAAATGAATGCAAAACTATTATTCAAAGCACTTTTATTGTCATGGGGAAGTCTTTTGATGAGTTTTAGATAACACCCGTGGTATCAATGAAATTTATTATACACCTTAGCAAGGAAGCTATTTGTATAGTTAAACAACACAGTTTATGTTTGAAAGTTGTTGAACAAGATATAACTTAACAACTAAGAAATGAGTTAAACTTCACAAATTTTGAAATTATAATTCACCAGATATGAGTTGGTAAAAGTAGGAGATATTATTAGAATATAAGGCAAGATGCTTAAATGATTTAGACCAATGCAGATTGATCAGCATATGAGGTGGCATTTTGGAGAACACTTTATTATTTCCTTGTTAGGCAGCATGAGTATGGGAGGTGTAAACTCAATTTTTTTTAAATGGTAAATCATGAGAAAGGAAACCAATCTTGATGCTTGGGTCAATGCCTTTTATATCTTTATGATAAATGGTCTAAAATAGTTGTTATGGGTTGGTTATTTTTTAGTCAAAAGGAAAGTTAGAGAATGTCGAAGGATAATTTCATATTTTGGTTCATATGGATCAATAGTTTATAAGTTATTAATTGTTGAAGTTTACAAGTATATGAATAAAGTTTGACCAAGAATTTAGTTTGATTGATTTATCAATTACATGTTCTGATAAAGGAGATTGTCTTCCCATCAATTCCTATATAACTGCAATAAAAGGATGAGAGAGACATTCACAGACTTTGAATGAGTAAGGTAGTTTATTGAGTTGATTAATAATTTGACAACTTAGGAAATTGGTTTAATTAATTTTACAATCTCCTTTGTTTCTTGCTATTATTATTTGTGTGGGTGTTCTATAGTAAAGAGCATCTTGCTTCTTTGTCGTTTGCTGCTCTCCGACACTCTACACTCTTTCCGACAACAAGTGGCCTTTTGTCCTTGCTCCATTTATTTTTGGTTCATCTTTTTCTGCTCCCTATGTTTGTTTTCTACCACTTCTCTCCCAAGTTTACTCAAGAATGCTCAACATGAAAGCATGTCTCACTCCAACAACTTATGATCCTTAAGGCCCTAGAAATGTGGAAATTAAGATTTGATGGTATACAACAACTCCTTACTCGGATGCTAGCCCACTAGTGTCCCTTTGAGCATGAACATTCTGTTGAAGCCAAAGTTTTCCACATCAAGACAAAGATCAAGGATGACCCATTTTCTTCTACCATCTGAGTTCGCTCATCTAGTGATGTTTCCTCCTTTGACTCTGCTACTCATATGGATCTTGAAGCAAAACACTCGAACTCCCCCTCTTATGGTGCAACATGTGTCAGATTTTCCTTGCTCTCCCTTGGTCGCTTCCCATGTTATGGTTGAAGAGGCAATCTTATCCTTCCAAAAAATGACAACTTGTGCATGTGGCAGTCTCTATCACAACACCTTCTTGATGTTATGCATGGTGCAACAACTTCTTTTAAAGATGATTTTTTCAATGCAGTCTCAATTGTGGTTAACCTTTGGCTAACCAGTCATTGTCCTACCTCCCTAACCCCCTATGTTTATAGTGCCCCTTTGATTCCCCTTCTCAATGTAGACAACTGCATTCAACCTATCATTGTTGGTACAATTTGGTGTGGAGAGTGTCTTGTCGGATGTAGTCACTTATTGTAAAGATTTTTGGTGTTTGCATTTCTAGGGGTGTGGAAGCCTTTATACACACTGTCACTCACCTTGTCCATGACCAACAAGATTGTACTACACTTATAATGGCTCTTATTGACTTCAATAATTCTTTCAATATGGTTTACATATCCACCATATTCCATGAGGTCCATCTTCATTACCCAACTATTGCATGTTGGGTTGAACTTTGTGATAGTTTCCCAGCTCCTCTCTACATGGATCAAAGAGAGCATCTTGTCTTCACAACTAGTGTCCAACAAGGTGATCCATTGGGGCCACTTCTTATTTCATTGGATCTACATCCTCATGTTTTGCAAGTGAATGATGAATGCCCATCAACCTTCTTACTTTCTATCTTGATGATGGAACTCTCATTTGTGACACCACTGAGGCCTCCAAGGTGCTACCTATTATCAGAACACAAGGCACATTTGTTGGTCTTCATATGAATATTAGGAACACAGAGATATTTTGTCCTTTACATAACCCTAGATGAGACCCATAGTTTGGTATGTTCCATGCTAAGATATCTCATCCTATAAGTAGAGTTAAGATTTTTGGAGGTCCTATTTCCACATACTCATGTTTTTTCATGGGTCTTCTCAAGGAACATGTGGCTAAATCCTTGTGATGATGGATCTCTTAGCTTTTCTTCAGTGTCCAAAATGTGAGATTCTTCTTCTTCAATCATGTGTTGGTATGAACAAGTTGTTATTTTCTGTTCAAATGACACCCCAACTTCTATCAACTATGCATTGGATGGTTTTGATTGTGGGATATGCCAATGTGTGGCATGTTTTGAGGTTGAAAATGGACCGAGATTTGGTGATCAATGGTGGCACTTGGCCACACTTCTAATGCACCTTAGAGGTTTGGACATAAAATATTAACATGATGTCATAAAATTATCCTATGTTCCTCTCAGATCCGCACCCCTAATCTACAAGACCACATCATTCCAGAGGATGGATCTGTGCATATAGGAGCCTCTTTTATTACTACACATTCTTCCATCAGTGATATCTTGTCATCCTTTTTCTAGTCCTAGTTATCACATATGCCATCTACAACTCCAATGACCCAGCCAGTTCTGACAGTCTCTTACTACCAAACTATCATCCAAAATTCACTGCAAGTGGCAACTCCCAGTGAAAACTAGCTATCCTTGCTTCTATCCGAGTTGTCCATGTAGAAGACTTCCTACTTTTCTTTCCCATTTATGGTCTTAGTTTGTCCATGCCATCTATTTACATTTAGTGGGCTACTTTAAAAAAGTGATCCATTTTCTTTCATACAATAGCATCAATGGTACACAAAAGTAAGAATAAAACATTAGGCAATGTTCCATATGTTGGGCTTTAGGGGAGATAGAGAAGGCAGTAGAAACAAAAAATTTCTCCCAAAACCCAATATAAAGGAATCGCGTCAACGTCTATACAATAGGAAGGATGGTTTGTAAAAGCATACCTTGTCCCAAGGCTTGCTCGGCGACATTACCTCGCGGCTTGCGCAGTCTTCACCTCCGGTCTTGGACGGTGTCTATGTAGCTCCTGGTCTCACTGGGACTGTTAGGATTGACAGTTGTCCTCCGAGCGGCAGAAGTCTCCCACCTCTAAAGTAGTCCACACGGACCACCTGGAACTCCGATCTCCTTGTCATACAAGTATTCAGAAGGAGTCACACCCTCGTATTGGCATACTAGTCACCGACACACTCTCCTGCCATCAGTCATTTTTCTGCAGTTGTCTTTCCCTTGTTGTGCCTCCCTTATCGGGTAGCACTTGCTCGGGCTCTCTCGGTTACCAACGACAACTTTATAGAGCAACTGGTGTTCTGAGTTGTTGTTCCTGAGAAGCCCCCAATACCCCTATATATATAGGAGGGTCATGGGATAGGGTTCTCTACCCCAGGCAATGCAAGATTAAAGCAGGAGTAGAAGGGTTCGAGATTTTCCACAAAACAACCAACTGCGCCAGCTGAACCGATCGTTTCAAGCATGAATCGGTCGGTTGGGGACCTGAGCTGATAGGTTCAAACCTCAACCGATCAGTTGGGGCACATGAGCAGATCAGTTCACTTTTGAACCGGTCGGTTCACTGCCCTGGTTAGTTTCCGATTGACTTTTCCTCTTTTGTTTCGAATTGATCCAAATACCAATCCTTGTTCCAATCAAATTGGACAAGTGAAACAAAGAGAAATTTCTTGCCAACCTGACTTTCCCAACTTGCTCGTTTGGACCAGTTGAGTTGATCGGTTCAACCCTTGAACACTATGATATTGAGTTATCAATTGATTGAGTGTTTAATTGAACTACTGAACTCCTTTAGTAATCAATCTAAACATCATTTGTGGATAAACTCCTCTTCCAGGTTAAATTCTATGTGTGTGATCCTGCAGGTCCATTTCACATTGGCAGTGAAAGTCTATAACACTTATGACTTCACAAGCAAAGAGCAATGCCTAGTCACACATCAGTTCTACCCAAGTGAAAAAGAAAGTTGGAGAACAACTTTCAATCCTACAATATGTGAATGGTGTTACAGTGAATGTATAATTCCTTTGTCACTGATATCCCGAATGAACTCAAGGCATGGAACAGTCATCCTGTCAACGTTCATTCACTTTCTTGATCTCAGAATAGATTGGAGGAGATATGTATGACATCAATATCACATATTGATTCACACATGTGTGCATGCCTATCTCAATCCTACTCATCAAGTGGCCATGGATATCAAACTCCCTCGGGAGAGACAAATCCCATATCTATCACTCACCCCTCAAAAGCCCCATGTGTCAAAGCCACCCAATCATCACCTTTATAACAACCCATGTTTCAGGATTGTGTTTGATGATGTCAAAGTATACCCAACAACATGTGTTGAGTGTAGTGATTTCAGGTCAAAGAATCACACTCACCACCATTACTGTGAGAACTTACTGTGACTACCATGTCATGGTTCCATGTGTCAAGCTCACGGTGGGTCTGTCTGGTACACTTGTTCTCTAATAAGTACCTATGTGTTTGGTTTGATATCTCCATATCATGACTAATGAGATTTTGTCATCAACCAACACCACAATCTAGTCTTGTGTGTCATTGTTGTCTATCTACCTTCCAAAATGACATCCGACTAGGGACATAATAAGAATGTACAAACTCTTAGCATCCATATGATCTCATCGTTCAGGTCCTTAACCTGAAAGCATACGTCATTGAGTAATGTCATTCTCTAGACAATCAATCTGTTCTATCATTATCTCATATGACTGAACCAGAAAGAATTGGAAGCTTGCCTTTTATGTTTATCAAATCAATCTTAATGTATCCCACCAATCATCCCATGATTGGCTCTTAGGGCATACATACCAACAGACTCCCACTTACACTATGAGCCAATCACCCTTGAATCATATTCATAGTGATCTTCAAACATGTCCTCCATGTTACTATGCTCTAGTGCTAACATAGTGAGTTATGGCAACACTTTGCCAAAGTTAGTATTAACTGCATGTCTCTTATCTCTTTGTTGTATGTCACACGTATGAGATGGAGTTTCCGTAATATGCGATCTAGTGTTCCTTTGCTAACCTTTAGCCACATTGCATGACCAAGCACTCCTAACTTGTCATTAATGACCTAAATAACTATAAGTTCATCTCTATGAGCTCCTAGATCCATATAGTATCCACTCTAACACATGGATACTCGGCTTTTCCTTTTAAAATGGCTTTATTGGAATGTTTTCTTTTATCAACAAACATTCACTTATATATATATATATATATATATATATACCATATATATTTTGCGATTAATTTTCTGTCCTTCTCGAAAGTTCACATCAGTGTAACTCTTTACAGTGAACCCTTCCTTATTTCCATAGAACTAGTACTTCTCAAATACTTATCAAGTTCTTATGGTATTCCAATAACCCTTACTGGAACTAGACAGACATCCACTCATCATGTCCTACATACAAGTTATCAGGATGAGCATATCATATTGTCATGTCCTACATACAAGATGATGAATGCATTTTATTCTTGCTATGTCCATACATGCAAGATAATGGGATGATTACATACATGATAGATCCATATATATTCTTAGTGTTCCCATTCTTCATAAGAATTGGACACTTGGCCTTGGGATACGAACTCCATGTAACATGGACAAGTTTTCTCCCACTGAATCTGTGCACACTGAACCCTTCAGTATAGATTTTCAATGTATGCTTTCTCTTTTCAGGTCAAGAGGTTTTCGAGAACTATCTCTATAGATCTCTATTCCTATCACATAGGAAACGTCTCTATCTTCCTTAAAGATAATTTCCACCTTGGATTTCCATTCTAGAACATCTCATTCCTCATCGACATGTGGAATGCAAATATGCTCCCACTAAATCACAGATCCCTTCTTTATCTTTGACATATCAGTCAAACCCTTTGACCATATCATCAAAGTAAAGATCTAGCTCTGAGTTGCTTGTACTTAATCAATCACATTGATTAGTCCATTGTAACTTATAGACTTCATTTGCATTAATGGATTCATAAACCTTATAGGTTGTGTCACATACACATCCTTGTTTTTATTCCTCATAGGAATGCGGTTTTAGTATCCGTATGCCAAATTTCTTAGTCATTAAGTTGCAATCAACAGGCATCGTCCTTCTCAAAATGTTATCCATGTGTCTTAACGCTTAAGACTCATTTGCACTTATGGATTTCATCCCAATGGGTGCTACCATCAAGTTCATACCTTCTGGTTCACATGGAAGTTATTTAGGATGTAATGGTCATAAACCATAACTCAAAATCCGGTTCCTCATATTCATCTAGATAGTTGACTCATCACATGACCAACTCATCACATAGATAATCAAGGTGCATCTGTCAAGGATATAAGAACTCACAACCCTTTGTGATTCTTAATGTCCTTTATTAGTGTAGGGTATTCTTTATTTAAGAAGAAATTAGTTATTTGATAATCATCCTCTAACTCCTTAGAGTATGACTCTTTGTTGATTTAGACATCACCATGCCTTAATCATGAGTTCACTATGATACACTATCATAATCACTCACAAGGTTCTCAAACATTTGGTCTAAGTATTTCATTCATTGATCTCATCAAGAATTAACACTTTACCAAATCCGTACTTCATCTATGATATTCTTGAACACTTCAAGATATTCATATTGGTATTTCTCTAAACACTGTTTGAAGTACTAGCATTAACTCTAATAGGTATGTAAATACATCACATGTATTATACCTAATAGGATAATCATTCTCCCACTACTATTAGTGAAGATTGATTGATCATGTCTAAGAGATTCATGTCTCTTACTGGTTCTCTTACCAAAAGAGTCTAGATTTATCCATCATATGGAAACTAGAAATGAGTTTCTCATGATTTATGCTAATTTGATTGTTTGAGTTATCAATAACTTTTAGGTATCATTTTATCTTATGCATACCAAGTATCACAAGATAAACAAGGCATTTCCATAAGGAAACATCAACTTTATTAATTGCCATTATTGTCATACAATATGCAAAAATAATGTGTTTCTATCTATTGGCAAATATGAAATAGTAGTTCATAACTCTATTACATGCCTTTAAGGCTGAAAATAAACTAAAGTACTCCTATCTATGGCGGCAGCATTTGCCCCATTTATTGGGTGCTTTACACTTTATATCTTGGTATCATATACCTCAAAAAGTGTTACACGTTTATTTCATGACACCTTCAGGTGGAGACGTCTGTCTCCTCCTTCTTCTTTCGTTCTTCCAGATAGAGTGGACAATTCCTTTTCCAATGTCCTGGCTTTTGACAATGGTGTCAATTGCCTCTCTTGGTCACACCTCCCTTGGCCTTGAGAGTTGAAGATGACTTGGGTTGCTGGCTAGCATCAGAATCTTTCTTAGCCTTACCTTTGCCCTTGCGCTTGGACTTGCCTTTCTTGTTGATGATCATCATCACAGAATTAGGCTTGTCCTTCTTCATCTGTGCCTCGGCTGTCCTCAACATGCCTAAAAACTCTGTTAACAACTTGTCAAAGTTGTTCATATTGTAGTTCATCACAAACTGACTGTAGGATTCTGGCAACGATTGCAGTATCACGTAAGTAGCCAACTCTTGGCTCAGGGGAATCCCAGTCTCTTCAGGTTCTCCACATACCCAATCATCTTGAGCGTGTGAGGACCAACTGGATCTCCTTCTGTCATGACACACTTGAACAACACCCTAGAGACATCATATCTCTCTTGTTGTGCTTGATCTTCATACATGTTCTTGAGATGCTGAATCATCTCTGTTACAACCCCAACTTTTGGGTTCATTTGGTGAGAAATGTAATTTCTCATATTAAAGATATTTGAACAAATAATGATATAATTTGTTTTGAATAAATGGATTTCGTTTACAATAGCCTTGATTATTGTTTTGTGGGCTTTATTGGCTATTGGGCCCAATAACAAAGAAAGGACAAAAGAAACTCTATTACTGAGTAAATAAGAAAATAGAGGAAAGAAAAATGTGGAAACCTCTAGAAGGCAAATCCAAAGAGGGATTTCGTGCCTCTTGGGTTCCTTGGGTTCCAAGGAGTCCAAAGTTGCAAAAAGAAAGCAATAAGAAAAGAAAAGATCAATTAAATATTCCTTTATTAAGAAAGAAATTGACAATAATGATAAAATGTGGGAAATAAGTGGAAGAAGGTATTTTTGAGTTATCTTTGGTGGATTTTGAATCCAGATGGTTTCTTGGGATAAAAGGAATCCCAATAAGGAAATAAAAAGTGAATGAGAGAGGAAAAGAAGATAAATATGTAAGGAATATGATAAAAGGACATGTTCGGATCATTTAATCTTTTGTATATAATTTTGTTTGGCAAAAGAAAGTTAATTATGATGGGAACGTTTTCCCTTATTGCTTGTCAAGGAAATTATGTTCTCGAGAGAGAAGTACAAGCATATTTTTGGAATTAGTTTATTTCCAAGCATAGATATCTCTTTGGAAAGAAACTTTCCTTTTCCCCCAAGGAACTAAGGGCTCTAAACCCAACCAAACCCTCGCCTCTTCATTGCTAACCTCGACCTATATAAGGTCTAGATTCAAAGGTACCGAGACCATAGGGATCTGAGACAGTACACGGTCATCTTCCAACTTTGCCTCCTTCTTGACCACGAAGGAAGGGACAATGTGATTCATGAGGTAACAGCTAGTGATGGAACTGGTTCGCGGAGTGGTAGTATTCTCTTCCGATTAGAACGACAACGAGGGAGATGCTCAGGTGCGCAATCTCATCGCCCAACCACCTGTACCCTGCATGCATGGCCGACGGATGAGAAGCAGCAGCAGATCAGCACCCGGCCACTTCGGCCACAGCCAAGGGCCTCTATGGTTGTGGTGGAGGAGGGCGGAGGTAGCAGAACATTTGTCGGTGCTCCTCGAGTCCCAGGGAAGGGAGGCATCAGGTGACAGAACCCTCCCCCGAGCCGCTGCAAGCGGCAGCCCTAGGGTTGTCGCGAGGAAGGAGGAGGAGGGGTGGTGTTGGACCGTTCTACCCCTCTGAGTATTGAAGAAGCAATCAACTTATCGAGGGTACTTTCATCAATTCAAAATGTTTTCGAACCCAGCGAGTGACGTGCATGCAAGGAGCGATGTGGCACGCGCTGATTTGGCCCAAAGTAAGTTAATTTTGCGAAATTCATATCTAATTAACTGTAGCTCATATGGATACACATAATATATTAATTTTTCTCAGCAGAACATGAGGAATTCAATAAAAATATAATTGAAGCCTTTTTCTATTTGAAATTCGAAAAATAGTGTGAGTTGTCAACTTTAATGAATTACAGAATAAGAAACCCTATTTTGAGATGATTAATGTGTTTAGTAGGGTTTAATGGAGGATTAAAGTTGATATTAGCATGTTAATCATGAAAAGATACATAATATAAAAAATGATGAACTTTGCACGTAATTAGTTTAATTTAGAGTTTCATGCGCATAAATATGCTTTAATGGGCCTTGAAACCCTAATATGAGTAAATGTGACTCGTAATGGCTTTAATTATTCAAAATCATGAATAAAGTTAAGATATGATGATTCTAAGCTATTTCGAGTATAAAAGTTCCTAATTGTTGATAAATACCCTTAATGTAGTAATTAGGGTTTTCTAATGGATAAAGGTAGAATTAATGACAATTAGAGTTCATATGTAAATTAGATCATAATGAACTATGAAATGGTGATAACAGAGCATAATGATCTTGTCATGGATTAAAAGGATAAAAATGGTAGCTTTAATGTAAAAGAGGCTTAATGGACTTAATTGATGATTAATTGTGCTGTTTCTGAAATTAAGGTTATATGTTGTTAAAAGGTAACCTTAATAACTTTTGTGAAGGATAGATGAGAAATTAGGGTAAAATGAAGTAAAAACCCTAATTGCAAAGTAATCCCTAAAAGAGGTAGAAATTCTAAAAAGGAATAGAAACCTTAAGTAGCAAGATGGTTTGAATAGATTTTGATAAAAAGGAATTGGATGTGATTTCAAGATTCTTGTACTTGCTTGATTGGATTTCCCTTCTTGGTTGATTCTGTCTCAAATCTGCCTGACAGGTATGTGGTTACGCTTATGAATATCACGAATTAGTTTTTCGAGGTTTTCTGAAGTTTTCCTCGATGACTTGAATTAAACTGTTGGATGCATTTAATTCATGCAAACTATAATTTGGATATGACTATCACTTAAGATATATGCCTACTAGCTCAGATCATAGTCCCCCTCTGTGGCTTAATAGTTTGACCTAGTACATGCCTACCTATGGGGTAGGTCCATCAGGTCATTGAATGACTTAGTACATGGCTACCAATGGGGTAGGTCCATCAAGTCACTTTGAGTCAGGGATTGGGCTACCTATGGGTAGTGTTATGCGACTCTTTAACACACCATGAGTTAGGGATTGGGCTACCTATGGGTAGTGCCATGCGACTCAACCCTAGATATTGATCTACCTATTAGGTAGGATTGTGCGGGGTTTAATGGGGATCTACCATGAGGAAGGTAGTATCCAAGTCCACTGTAGGGACAACACAGAGATAGGGGATAGGTAAGGATTGAGTAGTATTTCTTAAGACGTAATCTTGGCTGTTAAATGATAATTGGATGATTACATTGTTATCATAGTTGCATGATTATTATTTCCCCCACATACCAGCTTTATGTTGACCGATGTTTTGTTTGTCGGCATTTTAGGTACAAGTGAAAAGAACAAATAGTAAAGTGGCGTATGTGGAATTAAATTTGGATTAATGAGCAAGGAGGATTAGTTGGAATAATCTCCCATATGGATAGAAGTTTAGTAATCCAAGTTTTTCAAAGGTATGTAAAAAGTTTTAATTTATACCCGATTTCAGTATAGTTGGTAGAATTTGATAATTGTTATTGATTAATTGTCGAACCTTTGATCCGGAAATGGGGTTAACAGCTCTGACCTCTTAGTCTCCCTTAATTGGGGGTTACTAGGAGGCGGGGTCGTTACATTTGGTATCAGAGCGTAGGTTCCTCATTTAATCATTAATAATTATTAAATTTTACAAACTCTATAGAACCTAAGGGAGTTATTAGAGGATTTTCCGAAAGACTGAGGTGTCTAGAAAAGGATCACGTCTGGGGGCTGGAAAGATTTTCCTCCGCACCACTAGTCGGAATATGAGGACTCCCAGATTAGTGTGACTGCATGGCCGATGTCTTAGGATCTGACTCGAAATAAGATACATTTAGGACTCTCTCATCTTGTTCATCCCTTCTCAACTCAAATGTTGTTAAGGACCTTAAGGATTAGGGTTTTCTCTCTTTTCCTCACCCTCTTGAGGTATGGGTAAGGTTGATAAGGTTTAAGGAATCCTCCACCAAATTAATAAAAAGCATGTAAATAAGATGTCATGGACATAAGCTTAATAGTTTAATCGTAAACTAAAGAATAGATACATGCTTAGGTCGTATGACATAAGTTGTCATGCCCTCAGGAGAGACCTGAGGCTAGACCTTCTTGTCAGGAGGATAAGTAAAGAGAGAGTTCGTCTTGGAGGTAGAGATCTCCATTACAAGTGGAGACCTGGCACATCCTCTGAGGATGGTGTTAACCCTAACCCTAAGTGAAGGTTAGAGAGAGAGAGATGACATGATGAGGTGTTTGGATAGACATGCCTTGGATGCCATATGAGCCAGGAGGGGTTGGATGACTGAGTACCTTTGGCGACCCAACCCTGGGAAGGGTCGTGTATGTTAGAGTGAAGGATAGCTCCTTCATTGATGAGGTTAGAGAAGAACCTATGGAAACTCTGTGAGCTTATATGAGCATGGCATAGTAGGCACCCAGAATACATCAGTAGTGCGAGTAGTATGTTGAAACCCTGGCCAGGATAGCTATGGATAACCTTGAGAAAACATAAGTGTGAACATAGGCTTCACCATGTAGAGGTATGCTTGTGAGCTTGATCCACCTTCATGAAGAGAGGACATCTAATAGTTAGGTTGTTTGTAGGGTTAGCTCTAGAGAGAGAGCAGGAACCATGCAATAAGGTCGGAAGCCTAGACTACGAGATATGAGGAAAAGTGGGAAGTTGACGATGATGCAACCTAAGTGGATGTTTGTGGTTGCCTCATCCTTGGAGGCTGATGATGTCTTGGTTGCCATGAGAGGAACCAAACCCTAGAGAGAGGATGAATCTGCTGGTACCTCTATACCTTTGTTATAGAGGAGAGGAAGAGTTCCTTAGACCTAAAGAGGTTTAGTAGCAGGTTGTGAGGCCTTGTACCTTGTTGGTTGTCCTTGAGGAGCACTCCACTCTGAAGTGTTGCTCGAGTAGAAGGATGACAGGAAGTGCATGCCATGCCTTGTACATGTTTGGATCATAGTTAAGAGGTTGAGCAGACAATGGACATCAGAGAAGTGAACCTAGGGTTCCTAGGCCTAAAAGGGGAAGTGGTGTACCTGATGCTCATGACAAGGTTTGAGTTCTATAGATTTGAGCATGGTACTCCTCGTGATTGGAGGAAAGGGAAACCCCCTTAAGTTTAAGGTATGTTTGATGAACCCCTCACAGCGAAGTTGATGACATGGGAAGGTATGATCCTAATCCAACATTGAGGAAAGATAATAAGTATGACCTAACATGGTTTAGTAGGTGGTCTGCTTGTACCTTGGTAGCTGATGGGTTGAGCATGCTCATATGGATGTAAACCCTAAGAGGGTTTGTGACCTTGTTGTCAAGAGTTGTAGTTTCCTCCCATCCTGGGAAAGGGACCCTTTGGAAGGGTGTATACCAGTTTTGTGGGCTTTGAGGAAACCTAAAGAGGTTTCATAGGATCTTGAGAAGCTAAGTGAAAAGTACATAATATGAGAGTGAACATGTAGACCCATAGATAACCATCTCTTAGTGCATGTGGTTGTGTTACCATGGAGGTAACTGGTATGGGGCCTGACCCAGGGTAGGCAGGTTGCCATGACTCCTATGAAAGAATGGAAGTTAGCCATGAATGCAGAGAGAGAGAGATGAACAAGGCTTGGGTAAGGTTCTAAGTTGAACATGTACTACGATAGAATCCTAAGTCTATCCTAGGGTCAGGTAGGGATAAGACTGATGGAAGTAGGAGTTGCCTAATTCCCTAGTTGCACATGACCATAGGGTCGGGAGGTAACAACTATCATTGTCTGAGGGCCATGGGTTAGGAGATCGATCACCTTCATGAACTCATGAGACCCAAAGGGCAGATGAGTAGGGCACTCTCTGGATGCATAAGGGAAGAGGGATGACACTAAAAGTGTCGGCACCCTATAGACCTAGAGGAGATGAACAAGGATTGTATGTGGACCCAAGTAGGTTCGAGACCCGTTTCCATGAAAGTAACTTTGATATCAAGATTTTTGGGATATAGAGGCATAAGTTGCACGTTTCAACTTAGATTTAAAGGTGTAATGGTAAGGTGGGATGTACTATCCCTACTCTTGGAATAGGAAGAACTTTGTATTTGGACTGCAGCCAAATGCTTATTTCCTCTTGTTATGGGAGTGAGAGATAGGACAATACACATGCCATACACCAAGGATAAAAGGTGATGTGAGTTGGAACGTTGCTATGAGGTATGAGGACAAAGATGATAACATACCTTAGTGGAGTGAATGATACATGGATGGTTTACAAACTTTAAGGGAAACAAGGTAGTCATCTTATGAGGATGTTTATATCACGAGCTATGAGTTATACAAGGTTGAGTTCAAAAACCAAGATAGTAAGCTCAGAGTTTTTCTTGATGAAGGTAGACTTAAAGCTGAGATGAAATAATAAGTGGAGGTGTATGTCTTCAAGGATGTGAAGTGGTAATGGATGCTCTGGATGAGATACAGCTTCCTAGTTTAGATGGAGGTTAGAAGAGGTTGTTAGGTTAACCCTCAGATGGAAAAAGAGATAAGTTTGGCTAATACCCAGATGGAACAAGTTCTGTTGAACAAGTTAGTGGTTGTTTGGTTAGCCAGCTTAGTCCTTGATATAATGAAAGGATGGTTGTAGAACCTTGGACGCACTTCTCTAAAAAAGAAAGTGATGAAACCCCAATTAGAGAGGTTTAGGGTTTCCGAGGAATCGATCTTAAGGAATCATGACAATACATGAGGTTGTGATTTAAGATTACCATATACCATGGTACTACCAAGATAATAAGTGACAATAGTACTTTGGATGCTTAAGATGAAGTTGCATGGGGTAAGTTGCCATGCAAGCCAGGAGGTGAAGGATGAGCACCAGTAACCCAGTGTATCGATATGGAGGATAAAAGAAATCCCTAGGAAGGAATGGGAGATTATCATTATGGATGTTGTAAGTCTCCCCTAGACCAAGGAAGGTCGAGATGCAATATGGGTTATGGTAGATTGCCTTACCTAGATGACATGAGGAAGAAAGAGTACTGTCATGGGACATATTCGGTTGAACTACATATGAGGGAGATATTTCAGCTACACCATGATGCGAGTTTAAAATATCATGTGTATGACCTAAAGGTTCACTTCCATAAGGTGGAAGTAGGTTCAGGAAGAACTCGATGTTAGTACAGTTTATCACCCAACTAATGGTTAGTATGATCCAGACTAGAGGGTCTGATGAGAGCATGTGTGCGTGTTCAGGGTGATACATAGAGACAGTTCTTGTCCTCTGTAAGATGTGATGATAACCACCGTAGCCAGTATCGAGACATAAAGAAGCTCTGGAAGGGAGGTTGTGTCGGTCACCACTTCATTAAGATGATGTTGGTGAAGGGACCTCACGAAGGTCAAGAAAGGACCACGGTGTGTGCAGATGAAGTCACTTTGATCATGCAATGGCTGAAAGGAGCCCAGAGATGACATGAGTTGTAAGTTGATGCAAAGCAGACTAACATGCAGTTCACTATGGGGGAATATGTGACATGCAAATCCGACCCCTCTAAGTTATAGCTAAAAGAGACGAGTCCCCAATGCATGGGTTCTTTTGACATGGTTTGGTGGAGAAGGTTAAGTTTGACCTTACCCCTCAGGATAAAGCAATGTGTGATGAGTTCCATGTGTCCAATTTAGAGCACTATGTGAGGTACCTGGACCATGTGCGGAGCAATGAACCTAGTGAGCCCCAAGGGAGGCTGAAATGACCTGAGTCACCTGTGAGGTTTATAGATGTCAAGGTGAAAGATCTCAGAGAAAAGAATATGTGATGATAAAGGTTCTTTGGAAGCGCCATGGATAAGGTAAAGCCACATAGGGGCCAATGATGGACATGGAAAAGTCTTATCTTAAAATGTTTGTTTGCTTGATGGAATTTTGAGGACAAAATTCCTATAAGAGGGGAAGTATGTTACGACCCCAACTTTTGGGTTCATTTGGTGAGAAATGTAATTTCTCATATTAAAGATATTTGAACAAATAATGATATAATTTGTTTTGAATAAATGGATTTCGTTTACAATAGCCTTGATGATTGTTTTGTGGGCTTTATTGGCTATTGGACCCAATAACAAAGAAAGGACAAAAGAAACTCTATTATTGAGTAAATAAGAAAATAGAGGAAAGAAAAATGTGAAAACCTCTAAAAGGCAAATCCAAAGAGGGATTTCATGACTCTTGGGTTCCTTGGGTTCCAAGGAGTCCAAAGTTGCAAAAAGAAAGCAATAAGAAAAGAAAAGATCAATTAAATATTCCTTTATTAAGAAAGAAATTGAAAATAATGATAAATTGTGGGAAATAAGTGGAAGAAGGTATTTTTGAATTATCTTTGGTGGATTTCGAATCCACATGGTTTCTTGTGATAAAAAGAATCCCAATAAGGAAATAAAAAGTGAATGAGAGAGGAAAAGAAGGTAAATATGTAAGTAATATGATAAAAGGACATGCTCAGATCATTTAATCTTTTGTATATAATTTTGTTTGGAAAAAGAAAGTTAATTATGATGGGAATATTTTCCCTTATTGCTTGACAAGGAAATTATATTCTCGAGAGAGAAGTACAAGCATATTTTCAGAATTATTTTATTTCCAAGCATAGATATCTCTTTGGAAAGAAACTGTCCTTTTTCCCCAAGGAACTAAGGGCTCTAAACCCAACCAAACCCTCACCTCTTCCTTGCTAACCTCGACCTATATAAGGTCTAGATTCAAAGGTACCAAGACCAGAGGGATCTGAGATAGTACACGGCCCTCTTCCAACTTTGCCTCCTTCTTGACCACGAAGGAAGGGACAATGTGATTCATGAGGCAACATCTGGTGATGGAACTGGTTCGTGGAGTGGTAGTATTCTCTTCCGGTCAGAACGGCAATGAGGGAGATGCCCAGGTGCGCAATCTCGTCGCCTAGCCACCTATACCCTGCCTGCATGGCCGGCAGATGAGAAGCAGCAGCAGATCAGCACCCGGTCACTTCAGCCATAGCCAAGGGCCTCCATGGCTACGGTGGAGGAGGGCAGAGGTAGCAGAACATTCGTCGGTGCTCCTCGAGTCCCAGGGAAGGGAGGGATCGGGCGACAGAACCCTCCCCTTAGCCACTGTAGGCGGCAGCCCTAGGGTTGTCGTGAGGAAGGAGGAGGGGTGGTGTTGGACCATTCTACCCCTCCAGGTATTGAAGAAGCAATCAACTTATCGAGGGTAGTTTTGTCAATTCGAAATGTTTTTAAACCCAACGAGCGACATGCATGCAAGGAGTGACGTGGCACGCGCTGATTGGCCCAAAGTAAGTTAATTTTGCAAAATTCATAGCTAATTAACCGTAGCTCAGATGGATACACATAATATATGAATTTTTCTCAGCAGAACATGAGGAATTCAATTAAAATATAATTGAAGTCCTTTTCTATTTCCAATTAGAAAAATAGTGTGAGTTATCAATTTTAATGAATTAAAGAATAAGAAACCCTATTTTGAGATGATTAATGTGTTTAGTAGGGTTTAATGGAGGATTAAAGTTGATATTAGCATGTTAATCATGAAAAGATACATTAAGATCAAAAATGATGAACATTGCACGTAATTAGTTTAATTTAGAGTTTCATGCACATAAATATGCTTTAATGGGCCTTGAAACCCTAATATGAGTAAATGTGACTCGTAATGGCTTTAATTATTCAAAATCGTGAGTAAAGTTAAGATATGATGATTCTAAGCTATTTTGAGTATAAAAGTTCCTAATTGTGGATAAATACCCTTAATGTAGTAATTAGGGTTTTCTAATGGATAAAGGTAGAATTAATGACAATTAGAGTTCATATGTAAATTAGATCATAATCAACTATGAAATGATGATAAAGGATCATAATGATCTTATCATGGATTAAAAGGATAAAAATGGTAGCTTTAATGTAAAAGAGGCTTAATGGACTTAATTGATGATTAATTGTGTTGTTTCTGAAATTAAGGTTATATGTTGTTAAAAGGTAACCTTAATAACTTTCGTGAAGGATAGATGAGAAATTAGGGTAAAATGAAGTAAAAACCCTAATTGCAAAGTAAACCCTAAAAGAGGTAGAAATTCTAAAAAGGAATAGAAACCTTAAGTAGCAAGATGGTTTGAATAGATTTTGATAAAAAGGAATTGGATGTGATTTTAGGATTCTTGTACTTGCTTGATTGGATTTCCCTTCTTGGTTGATTCTGTCTCAAATCTGCATGACATGTATGTGGTTACGCTTATGAATATCATGAATTAGTTTTTCGAGGTTTTCTGAAGTTTTCCTCGATGACTTGAATTAAACTGTTGGATGGATTTAATTCATGCAAACTATAATGTGGATATGACTATCACTTAAGATATGTGCCTACTAGCTCAGATCCTAGTCCCCTCTGTGGCTTAATAGTTTGACCTAGTACATGGCTACCTATGGGGTAGGTCCATCAGGTCATTGAATGACTTAGTACATGGCTACCAATGGGGTAGGTCCATCAAGTCACTTTGAGTCAGGGATTGGGCTACCTATGGGTAGTGTCATGCGACTATTTAGCACACCATGAGTTAGGGATTGGGCTACCTATGGGTAGTGCCATGCGACTCAACCCTAGATATTGATCTACCTGTTAGGTAGGATCGTGTAGGGTTTAATGGGGATCTACCATGAGGAATGTAGTATCCAAGTCCACTGCAGGGACATCACAGAGATAGGGGATAGGTAAGGATTGAGTAGTATTACTTAAGACGTAATCTTGGCTGTTAAATGATAATTGGCTGATTACATTGTTATCATAGTTGCATGATTATTGTTTCCCCCACATACTAGCTTTATGTTGACTGACGTTTTGTTTGTCGGTGTTTTAGGTACAAGTGAAAAGAACAAATAGTAAAGTGGCATATGTGGAATTAAATGTGGATTAATGAGCAAGGAGGATTAGTTAGAATAATCTCTCATATGGAGAGAAGTTTAGTAATCCAAGTTTTTCAATGGTATGCAAAACATTTTAATGTATACCCGATTTCAGTATAGTTGGTAGAATTTGATAATTGTTATTGATTAATTGTCGAACCCTTGATCCAAAAATGGGGTTAACAACTCTGACCTCTTAGTCTCCCTTAATTGGGGGTTACTGGGAGGCGGGGTCATTACAATCTCAATGAAACCCATGTTCTCATGTTTTCTCTGCAACTCGTGGTTCATGGAGCACAACATCAAGCACTTTGCATCAATGGAATCTTCAGAATGCTTCTTGTAAGCATCCCTTTCTGCCTTTGTTGAAGTAGGAGCAGGTTCCTCTAGAATTGGAGTATCCAGGACATAGAGCTTTCACTCTTGAGTGAGAACAATTCTCAATGTCCTAAACTAGTCATGGAAGTTAGTCCCATTCATCTTGTACTTTTCAAGGACCGATCGCAACGAAAAGTGATTGTTGTTTATTGTCATTTGTACTACAAAAGAAAATATATGCAATTTAGTCCAAAACTCAATTTTGACTTATTTGATTGATTTGAAAGGTTGATGATATAATTAGGACTTTTAATTAATTATCGCTCCCACTATTTTTGTTCAAATTGATAGCCCTCACCATCAATTCGGAAGATTGTAGCGTACGACCTTCTAGTGGGTCAAGATCTGTATTTCATCAAGTCATGAGTCAGCTTTGGCTGATCGCCCACAATCTTGACTATTTAGGTAGGCCATCATGCCAATGGCATCATATGCAACTCTTGATGAATGAACATGTGCAACATCTTGCCATGAACATTTCATGCCTCTGGGCTTAGACGCTATAAGAATCACCAGTTAAGTCTATCCCAAAAGTCGACATGGTAAACATGCACCCTGCTTTGGCAGAACCTACATGTCTACCCTTCACACTTCCGTAAGATGGACGGTGCACCACGCTTTGGCGTAACCTATGCTTGGTCGATCGAGTTTTTCATGTGTGTCATTAATAGAAGGCGTATAAGACTTAATATTTAGATGAGGGATTAGGTTTTTATAGGTACATATACATATCCAATCACCACAATACATAGTATGTATCATATACATGTTATATCCCACAGAAATCATGTGAAACAATAAAAGCGATGATTATGGCCATCCTAATGTGATTCCTCAAGCCAAGAGGAATCACGGTCATCTAGGTCCACATCACATGCAATCTGTACAAGATGAACTCTGTGCTTTGTTGTTCTGGGTTTGATCAACTCATCTCCATGATTGATCAGCTCGCCATCAGGCCGATCAGTTGGGTGCCACCAGCCGATCGGTTGGCTCCTCCAACCGATCGATTTGCCTGGTTGTCATGCATATCCTCATGGCTGCCACCCGCTCGTCTCACTCCTCAAATCGATCATCTAGAAAGCCAACCGAGCAGCTCACACCTTGAACCGATCATCTCAGTCGTCATCAGGTTGTCCACCGTTCTTCGACGTAATAAGAAATAAAAGTTCTATCTTATTTACATTTGAATAGGGAAACCCTGAGTTACATTCGGGGGGAGGAAAGGCAGGAAATAAATCTCAAGTTATCTCGAGTTACATCAAGAAAAAGAGGTAGGAAATCAGTGCACAGACCGAGATGCAAGCAACAACAATCAACCACACATAGATATAGGGTTTATTGGCCATAACCACGCTATACATCCACCACAAAACTCGTTTAAGGGTGACATGTACCGAGTGCGTTCATATTACATATCATATATGTATATTAGGATTTGTGGATTTAGGATTGGACATGCATAAAGCCAATTTTATTCGCATCGTGTGCAATAAATAAAGGCGACAAACCAAAATCGATCATATCGATAATCCTAAAGTATAGAGCAGTTGACGTGGCTCTGATACCACTGTTGGGTTTTAGGGGAGACAGAGAAGGCAGTGGAAACAAAAAACTTCTCCCAAAACCCAGTATAAAGGAATCGCGTCAACGTCTATACAATAGGAAGGATGGTTTGTAGAAGCATACCTTGTCCCAAGGCTTGCTCAACGACGTTACCTTGAAGTTACACAGTCTTAAACCTCTAGTATTGGATGGTGTCTGTGCAGCTCTTGGTCTCATCAGGACTGTCGGGATTGACAGTTGTCCTCCGAGCTGCAGAAGTCTCCCGCCTCTGAAGTAGTCCACACGGATCACCTGGAACTCTGATATCCTTATCGTATAAGGAATCAGAAGGAGTTGCATCCTCCTGTCAGCGTACTAGTCACTGACACACTCTCCTGCCACCAGTCGCTTTTCTACATTTGTCTTTCCCTTGTTGTGCCTCCCTTATCGGGTAGCACTTACTCAGGCTCTCGCGGTTACCACAACCAAAGAGAATGAAAACTTTACAGAGCAACTGGTGTTCTGAGTTGTTGTTCCTGAGAAGCCCCAATACCCCTATATATATAGGAGGGTCATGGGACAGGGTTCTCTACCCCGGGCAATGCGGGATTAAAGCAGGAGTAGAAGGATTTGAGATTTTCCACAAAACAACCAACTGCGCCAGCTGAACCGATCGTTTCAAGCATGAACCAGTCGGTTGGGGACCTGAGCTGATCGGTTCACACCTCAACCGATCGGTTGGGGCACTTGAGCCGATCGGTTCACTTCTGAACCGATCGGTTCACTGCCCTGGTCAGTTCCCGATTGACTTTTCCTCTTTTGTTTCGAATTGATCCAAATACCAATCCTTGTTCCAATCAAATTGGACAAGTGAAATGAAGAGAAATTTATTGCCAACCTGACTTTCCCAACTCGCTCATTTGGACCAGTCGAGCCGATAGATTCAACCCTTGAACACTATGATATTGAGCTATCAATTGATTGAGTGTTTAATTGAACTACTAAACTCCTTTAGTAATCAATCTAAACATCATTTGTGGATAAACTCCTCTTCCAGGTTAAATCCTATGCGTGTGACCCTACATGTCCATTTCACATTGGAAATGAAAGTCTATAACACTTATGACTTCACAAGCAAAGAGCGGTGCCTAGTCACACATCAATGCTACCCAAGTGAAAAAGAAAGTTGGAGAACAACTTTCAATCCTACAATCTGTGAATGGTGTTATAGTGAATGTATAATTCCTTTGTCACTGATATCCCGAATGAGCTCAAGGCATAGAACAGCCATCCTTTCAACATTCATTCACTTTCTTGATCTCAGAGTAGATTGGAGGAGATATGTATGACATCACTATCACATAATGATTCACACATGCGTGCACGCCTATCTCAATCCTACTCATCAAGTGGCCATGGATATCAAACTCCCTCGGGAGAGACAAATCCCATATCTATCACTCACCCCTCAAAAGGCCCATGTGTCAAAGCCACCCAATCATCACCTTTATAACAACCCATGTTTCAGGATTGTGTTTGATGATGTCAAAGTGTACCCAACGACATGTGTTGAGTGTAGTGATTTCAGGTCAAAGAATCACACTCACCACCATTACTGTGAGACATGACTATGACTACCATTTCATGGTTCCATGTGTCAAACTCACAGTGGGTCTGTCCGGTACACTTGTTCTCTAACAAGTACCTATGTGTTTGGTTTGATATCTCCATATCGTGACTAATGAGATTATGTCATCAACCAACACCACAATATAGTCGTGTGTGTCATTGTTGTCTATCTACCTTCCACAATGACATCCAACTAGGGACATAATAAGAATGTACAAACTCTTAGCATCCGTATGATCTCATCGTTCAGGTCCTTAACCTGAAAGCATACGTCATTGAGTAATGTCATTCTCTAGACAATCAATATGTTCTATCATTATCTCATATGACTTAACTAGAAAGAATTGGAAGCTTGCCTTTGATGTTTATCAAATCAATCTTAATGTATCCCACCAATCATCCCATGATTGTCTCTTAGGACATACATACCAACACCATATCCCTCAATTGTAGACATACCACTATATGTTGGGAGATGAATTTGTTCACACATATAGTTATGTCTTATACTAAGAGTAATAACTTCTAATATAGTTTATTTGTATCTGCTTTCAAAAATGAGACATAGGCATAATAGGTTGACCACTATTCACATTCACTCATTGCATAACTAATTTGTGTTATAATGAGTCCCTCAATAAAATCAACATTGTCATGTTGTGTTGTAGGAGGGGCACGGATACTGTAACATCCCTGACCTGGGTTATGTACTAACCCTAGGTATTTTGCTTAATTAAGTGATTAGATGCTCGTGTTTATTCTTTGAAATGTAATTAAGGCTTTTGAGGAACTTATATTTCTATTTCAGTCCTTTTTGCATAATGTTGAAACATTGTTTTGTTAATAATGGACTAAAGTGCAAATTACCCAAGTAGAGGGGTTAACTTGCAAATTGCACATGATAAGATGTTCCTCAGATATTGAGACATCATAATAATGAATATTATGAAGTGGTATAGTTTTCACAAGCTTGGGCACCAAGATATAGCAAGTAGAGCAATCCTTGTGCTTTAAAACCTAGTTTTGGTATAATGTGCAATTTACCCAAAACCTAGGGACCAACATGTAAAATATACCCTCTAGAGGATCTCTCATGTTTCCTGTCATCAAGTAGAGCAAAGAAAATGAGAGGGGTGCCTCATTTGAATAATCATGGTAGAAGTGGAAACTACTCACAAATAATAATATATTAAGCAATACCCAATAAGGGTGGATATTAATATACCTCTCTCTAAGGTGTTAGTTCTTTTCCATTTAACCTTGGATAATGGAGGAGTTTTGCATGATTATAGAGGATGGCCACGTATCCAAAGGATGGAGGGAGTTTGGTAGACATTTAGGATGAATAAAAGGAAATAATCCTCTTCTTTTTATTTCCTTGAAAATATCCAAAAATATATATATGGGTATCTTTCCAACAACTCAAAGGATCGTTTCCCTTAGTTCTTTTCTTCTTCATTTTGCTTTGGCCGACCAAGAAGGAGCTCTGGACCAGAGGAAGGATGACCTCACTGACTTGGTAAGTGTTGATCACCATCTACCTCGAATTCATGGTGGAAACCACTATATAATGTTAGATTTATGGAACTTCAAAAAAAGGCTAGATTTATGGTGTTCTTCACACGAATCTCCTTTCTAGCCATCTTCTCCATCCAAAACTTGAAGAACGGACCTTGGACAACTACTGGAATTTCATCCAGCATTAAATCTACGAAGCTTGGAGCTCTGGATCAGTCCTAGAGGTGGGTTCTATAACTCCAACCCTTAAGTTTTGTTAATGCATCCTTCTTTTCCTAAAATTGTTGCTCATACTTCTTCTTTAGACACCTTTGCGTGTTCTTATTTTCATTTCTATGAAGAACAGCCCCTATTCTTGGTTGAGCAGAGGTAGAAGATGATGACATTAATTTTTATGTTTATCCAAGAATCCACTTTAGCAAACAGTCTCCCAACTTTGCTCAAACGGTTTGCCAAACCGTTTGAATGCAAACGGTTTCACAAGAATGCATGGAAGCAAACGGTCCAAACCGTTTGGTGGCGTTGACCAGGTGTAGACCATTTGCAGGTCTATTGAGAATAATTTAGACTAATCACCTACCAAAAATCATCAATTAATTCCAAGTGGTTCACTAATTAAAGACCCATCAACCATCTAAACCCTGATCAGGTTAATTGCTGATTTCAATAAATGAATTAAGTTGAAGTTTGGGTTGAGTGACCCAAACGGTTTTAAAACCATTTGGGGATCACCCAAACGGTATCAAGACCGTTTGGTGATCACCCAAGACCGTTTGGAGGTCTAGGGTTAAGCATGGTTGACCAATTGAGGATTCAATGATATCAAGTTGATGTATAATCGATTGCTGATTTGGTGACCAAACCTAGGATCCAAACCCTAAGTGAATGACTTGCTTATTGATAAATTAATGGGCAAACCATCTCAAGACCGTTTGGAGGTTATCCAAATGATCCCAAGACCGTTTGGGGGTCACCCA
Source organism: Alisma plantago-aquatica (assembly GCA_963693085.1). NCBI lineage: Eukaryota > Viridiplantae > Streptophyta > Magnoliopsida > Alismatales > Alismataceae > Alisma > Alisma plantago-aquatica. Next base: position 1,044,148,515 of record OY856411.1, on the reverse strand, counting down.
AGACCGTTTGGAGGTCTAGGGTTGACTATGGTTAAGTGGTTGAAGATCTAAAGGTAATAAGTCGAGGTGCAATCGATTATTGACCTAGTGATCAATCTAATGAGCCAAACCTTAATTGGTTGAGTTAGTTTTTGGTGCGGATTTGAGAAAACGGTCTCAAGACCATTTGTAGGTCATCCAAACGATCCCAAGACCATTTGTGGTCAGGTCATGATCAAGTTGAATGACGGTTCAATGGTTTCAAATCAATTAGACTCGCTTTGAAGTATGTTGAAGGGTCATCGATTCCAAACCCTAATCCAATTGATCCAAGCCCTAATTGATGATCAATTGAGGGTCAAATCAGTTGGAGGTTGGCCTAATTGACTCAATTGATGAGTGGCTAACAAGTGCATGATCGATTGAGGGGTTCAACATTGAGAACCCTAACTCAATTGAAGTGGTTGAGACACTTTTTGGTCCTTGCGGTTTTGAGGTGGTTTGGACCAAATAGTCTCAAGACCGTTTGGGACCAAATGATCCCAAACTGTTTAGTCTCATGCGGTTTCAAGGTCGGTTATGTCCATGCGGTTTCAAAGTCAAACTTGACCAAACGGTCTTCACCTCATCTTGGGCAAACGGTCTTGAGTGTGCACTTTACCAAATAGTTTCAAAAGTCAACAAGACCAAACGGTCTTCAACACCAAACGGTTTCAAGGTCTATCCAATACCATTTGGGGGTTTACTGTGCAAGACCATTTGAGGTCTAAAAAGGTCAAGATCATTTGATGCCTTAGTGGTCAAGATGGTTTAGTGGTTGATTAACCTAAGCCTCATAGATACCTAAAGTGATTAAGGGACCAAGTAATTAGTTGGTTAATGCATGTTATAATCAGTGGTGATCATTACAAAGGTACCCTTGATGGGATAGAGTGACTAATACTCTTTGAACAAGTGAGCTTTAATTATAACAATAGTAATGACATAACCCATGATGTCAATGTTGAATTAACTTAGCCTAATCAAGGGTGATGCAAACATCAACTTATGGAAAGATGAGAGAGAAGACTTCTTATAAGAATGATTAATCAAGTAATAAACTCCCAATATGGATGAATACCTAATTAGGGTATGATCCATGATATGAGATCATGAAACCCTAGTTATGAAAGATAATGAATAGTAAACCCTAATCTAGGGTAATGTGTTGTGATATGAATAGTAAACCCTAATCTAGGGTAATGTGATGATTTGAACAGTAAACCCTAATTTTGGGGTATGCTTTTAGGCATGAAGCTCTATGATTGAATTATGAAATGAGGAAACACTATTCCTAATTAGGCTTAAGGGGTTGGTTAACTCTAATTGAATTGAAAAGGGAAACCCTAAACCTAGTAAGGGCATAGTGGTACAACCCTTGAATAGTAAAGTTAACTATGCTTTGCATTGTGCTGATATAGAGATAATGTGTCTGTTATCATTTGTATTAATCATGCAGGTTCTTATGAAATAGTGAGCATAGCCAGGTAAGAGTTATGATGTCATATTCATTAAAAGCATTTTACAAGTTTTGAAAGCAATGATATGCTATGTTGCCTAGTGAGTGGTAACAAATGAGACTAATAGGCTGTATGAGCCATGAGATAAATCGGCATTGCTACTATCATGATTCATACTGTTAAATGACTTGATGACAATATGTTACTTGGTAACAAGTGTTTGATGATCTAAGGGTTTGAACTCCCATATTTCTGAATCACAATGATGAGATGGTTAGGGATTGATATCACAATGTTAACAAGATGAGAAATGAACTTGATACAATTAGTACTCTTTCTTTATAGCAATTGTCTTACCGGTTTATGTTTGAAAACATGCCTGATGTTAAAAGAATGCTATAATGTACTTAAATAATCAAGTATAATGATATCATGTAGAGCCCTGACCATAGATCCATCATTGTCAGAAGTTAAATGATGGTGAAATAGGTTTTCCTAAGGGAACTCCTGGAGAGCATACTTTTGAGTATGTGGGGGTTATGGACATGAATATACTTACGTCCTAATGGAGGTATTGATGTGAGATAAACATTTAATCTCTCAATCCTTCATTATATGTGTATGCCGGCATGATGTATCACTATTCTCCTGATGATGTTGTTAATGCCGCATCGAAGTGAGATAAACAAGAAATCCCTCGATGGCGAAGAGAGTACATCACGCCACTGTAACTCTAATAGCGAAGTTGCCAGAATACCCTGGAAAACTATTTTAGCAGAGACACGAGATGTCATGCATGTTGATCCTCACACTGACTGGGGAATATGAGGTCATAGAAATCCGGCTCTTCTGATGACCTATGTATGGTACCGATTTCAACTTCGCAGTGGTCGGTTGGAGTATGAGTAGTATACCTCATCTCCTCAGGGCATAAATATGTTTGAAAAACGTAATCAGTCGTGTAGTATAATTATTTAGGTTGAACTACGAGAAACAATGATTGATGATACATTGTTTATAGTGCTCTAGTTGAATAACTAGTATACATGTTCTTCATATTCCTTACTGATTAAATGGCTTCTTACTCAGTTAAGTTATAATTGAAATGATTGCTTAGAGAATACTACTCTACTTAGTTTATTCAATAAATTGCCTACTGTTGAATAATTATAGTTCTACTGCTCATTATTATTTTAATACTTGCAATAACAATGCTTCTGGCAGAGAGTTATAACTCTCGCTGGGACAATTATTCAATTGTCTCACCCCCGTGGGATTCAACTTTTTAGGTAGACACCGAGGATGAAGAAACCCCTCAGTGGTTGAGCAGCAACAGCAGCAGCAACATCAAGGACAGCAGTGATCCACAGGTGGAGTCACTGTCTGTTAGGTCTTGTATATAGAGAGTCCTATGTGTCATCTCTGTACTCTCAGGTCCTAGGAGTCAGTAGATGGTTTAATGTAGATATGAGATTTTTGGCTTAATGCCTCGAGATTTTTGTATACTGCTCATGTATAGTTTAATAGGGCAGTCAGTGATATGACTCTCGAGATGAGATCATACAGAGATGTGCTAATGTATCAGTTGTAAATAACTTAACTTGTTTCTTTATGAAAGAGTTTTACCGTTTGAGGATCTCTTACAAAAGTTTTAATTTTTAGTGATTTTCAGTAATTCTGCTGCTAATAATTCGCTTCTAAATTTGTTGATCTCGTTTTCACAAGTAGATCGTCACAAATTAGTGGTATTAGAGCTCTAGATTCGTTGTGTCTACATAGACATAGGACTAGGGTTGTAGAATCTGTTCTAGTGCCTTCCAGTATATCTGATAGTGTCTTCTACTCATATAGAAGGAGAAGATAAAACTAAAGATGTCTGGATCACACGAGGAACACGTTGTAGAGAGTTGCACCTAGAGAAGGTGCAAGAAACTAAGAAAGGGAAGAACATGTACCTGAACCACCCCAGTTCAACCCAGCTGACATGGGGAATCCAGCTTTCCAAGCCAGTTTGGGCAGTTCATGACTCCCATGACACACATGATTGATAGGATGCCTATACCTGTACCTAGGGCACCTACCCATCTAGAAGGACAAGGAACCGGCAAGACGTTTGAACGACTTTGTCGGGTTGGAGCCACAGAATATACTGGAACAGCTGACCCAGCAGATGCTGACTTGTGGCTAACTGAATTAGAAAAATCCTTTAGAATCCTAAACATCCCAGAGGCTGATAAGGTTAGACATGTTGTGTATCTTCTCAAGGGGAGTGCTGGTCACTAGTGGACCATGGAAGAACAGAAAAGGCCAGGTGTGGAGATCGAATGGGAAGTATTTCGACGAGAATTTATCAACAGATACTTTCCTAAGACGTTCTTGGATGAGAAAATCTCCCAGTTTGAGAGGATAAGACAAGGACCGATGAACATTAGCGAATACGAAGCTAACTTCATGGAACTGTTACGGTTCTATCCGCACATGGCATCAACAGATGAAGAAAGGATTAGGCATTTTGAGAAAGGATTAAACGCTGAGTTGACCACCCCTGTGTCTACTCTAGAGAACAGGGAAAGGTTTGCTACCTTTGTGGAGTCGGTCAGGAGGATAGAGAGGTCCGTGTCAGAGAAGAGACAGACCAAGAACAAGATGATGTATCCCCAGTTCCAAGGATCCTCATCCAAAGATTTCAAGAAACCTAGGTTTTCTGTGCCTACACCACCACCTAGATTCAGTACTCAGACACAGTGGACATCGAATAGGGGTAGAGGATGAAGCCTACCACTAGAAGGAGCTCGTAGTTCAGCATCTATGTCAGTTACAGGACCACCCAGACCACAACAACTGAACATAAGCTATTATATATGTGGAAAGATGGGACATCTGATGAAAGATTGCAGAGCCAAAGAAGTGAGTGTGACTCAACCTCAAAGGCAGAGTCAGCAAGGATCTCAAAGGTGACAATTTCCAGGCAATGCTAGAGGATGTGGAAAAGCATCCCAAGATGGATCATCGACACCTAGTCATCGAGCACCGAATCAACCACAGACAACGACAAGATTTTACGTGATGAATCCACCCGATGCAGTGGTCAACTCTCGGGTTGTGGCAGGTCAGATAGAGTTGTTTTATTCTAGTATGTCTACATCTTGCATTGTATCTGTTTTAATCGACCCGGGTGCTACACACTCCTTTATCACTCAAAGAGTGATTCTTGACTACAACCTGACTACAAGTCACATGGCAGATAGTTTGTTGTTAGAAACTCCTTTGATGGGATCTGTTGTTTTGTGGGAGGTATGTTCTCCCTGCATCCTCTTCTTTTCTGATCATCGCATTCAAGTGGATCTTATACCACTTGAGATGCATGGATTCGACGTAATCCTTGGGATGGATACCTTAGAAAAGTATAAGGTTGTCTTGGATTGTGAATCCAAGCAAGTTGTGTTCACTGACGATAGTGACCCATGGATCTTTCAAGGAGATAGAAAGATTTTACCAACCTGCCTTGTGTCATCCATGGTAGCTGAGAAGCTGATGAGGCAAGGGTGTTATGCATTCTTGTCCCATGTGGTGGATACCGCCATGGAGAGTTCTAATCCTGTTGAAGTTCTGATAGTCAGGGAATTTGAAGATGTATTTCCTGAAGAACTTCTAGGTGTACCACCTCCTCGAGAGATTGATTTTGAAATCAATCTAATCCCGAACACGTAGCCAATAGCACAAACACCGTATAGGATGGCACCTACTGAGATGGCAAAACTCAAGAAACAACTGCAAGAGTTGCTCGAGAAGGGTTTCATCCGACTGAGTACTTCACCTTGGGGTGCTCCGGTCCTCTTTGTGAAAAAGAAAGATGGGTCAATGCGGTTGTACATTGATTACAGACAGTTAAATAAAGTAACAATAAAGAATAAGTATCCTCTACCGAGGATTGACGATCTCTTTGACCAGTTGCATGGTGCAACCGTCTTCTCAAAGATAGATTTGAGGTCGAGATATCACCAGCTGCATATTAAGGTGACATACCTAAGTCTGTCTTTAGGACAAGGTATGGTCACTATGAGTTCACAGTTATGTCGTTTGGATTAACAAATGCACCAGCTGCATTTATGGAACTCATGAATAGAATCTTCCGACCTTTTCTCGATCAGTGTGTTGTTGTCTTTATAGATGACATCCTGATCTATAATAGAGATGCTCAGCAGCATGAGCAACATCTTCGTCAGACTCTAACTTTGCTAAGAGAACACAAGTTATATGCTAAGTTTAGCAAGTGTGAGTTCTGGTTACCAGAAGTTTCTTTTCTTGGACACGTAATATCTACTGCATGTATTCGTTTTGATCCTAAAAAGGTAGAATCTATCCTGCAATGGGAGCAATCGAAGACACCGACGGAGATTTGAAGTTTCTTAGGGTTGGCAGACTATTATCGGAGGTTCATTAAGAACTTTAGTTCCATAGCTTTACCCTTGACTAAGTTGACCAGGAAGGATGTTCCTTTTACCTGGAGTGACAAGTGTCAACAATCTTTTCAGCTGTTGAAGGAGAGGTTGACAAGTGCACCTGTGCTTGTGTTACCTGAACAAGGGAAAGGATATATAGTTTTCTGTGATGCCTCTAAGAATGGACTTGGATGTGTGTTGATGCAGGATAAATAAGTGATTTCTTTTGCTTCTCGACAGCTTAAGAAACACGAGGAGAATTATCCAACACACGATTTAGAGCTAGCTACTGTAGTTCATGCCTTGAAGATCTGGAGACATTATCTTTATGGAGAGACATTCCAAATTTTCATAGACCACAAGAACTTAAAGTATATCTTTTCTCAGCATGAGCTTAACATGAGGCAATGCCGCTGGATGGAATTAATCAAGGAATATGATTGTACCATTATTATCATCCAGGGAAGGCCAATGTAGTTACTGATGCTTTGAGTAGGAAATCAGCAACACCAGCCCTAGATAAAGCATAGATGAATTCTTTGGTGTGCTCTAGGAGAGATATGCTTATCTCTTTAAGGCAAGACAATGTATATTTAAAAGTATCATTGTTAGGCGGGTTGTTAGCTGGGATGCATATAAAGCCTACTCTGAGACAACAGATTAAGGAGGCACAACAAGTTGATGCTACAGTTCAACTGATCAGATCAGAGTATGGTAGTGAGAAACGAGAAGGTTTCCATGATTCAAATGATCAAGTAGCTTGTTATCATGGTAGAATGATAGTGTCAGATGTGGATAACTTGAGGAAGTTAGTGCTGGAAGAAGCTCATTCTTCAATGTATGCTATGCATCCAAGAAGCACCAAGATGTATCGAAACTTGAAAGATATGTATTGGTGGCCTGGTTTGAAGAAGGACGTTGTTGAGTTTGTTATGCGGTGTCCGGTGTGTCAACAAGTTAAAGCTGAACACCAGAAGCCTGCAGGAACAATGCAACCTTTACCCATACCACAATGGAAGTGGGATCATGTGACAATGGACTTTGTGGTTGGTTTACCTAGAACTGTCAAAGGACATGATTCCATTTGGGTAATAGTTGATAGGTTGACAAAGACAACACATTTCTTACCTATCAAAACAACCTATTCTGTAGAGAAGCTAGCACAGATATATGTAGATGAGATAGTGCATCTACATGGGGTCCCAATTACAATTGTTTCTGACAGAGGTCCCCGGTTTACGAGTCGTTTTTGGGATCGACTTCATAAAGCCTTAGGCACAAAGTTAAGGTTTAGTACAACCTTTCATCCTCAGATCGATGGAAAATCAGAAAGGACTATACATACTTTAGAAGACTTTCTTAGAGCATGTGTTCTTCGGTTTATAGGAAGTTGGGATCTACACCTAAGTTTGATAGAGTTTGCCTACAACAATAGCTATCAACATAGCATTGACATGGCACCTTATGAAGCTTTGTATGGTAGATGTTGTAGATCACCCCTATGTTGGTATGAAACTGGTGAATATCAACTTTTAGGTCCTAATCTTATGCAGCAGACCACCGAGAAGATTAAAGTAATACAATAACAGATAAAGACTGCACAGGATAGGCAGAAATCTTACGCTGATAAGCGTCGTAGACCTTTAGAATTCCAGGTTGGAGACAGAGTGTACCTCAAGGTCTCACCTTGGAAAGGAGCTCTTAGATTTGGAAAGAAAGGAAAGTTAGCTCCTAGGTTTATAGGGCCTTATCCAATCATTGAACGAATTGGAAAGATAGCTTATAAACTAGAGTTACCACCAGAGTTACAAAAGTTACACCCAGTGTTCCACATTTCCATGCTTAGGAAATGTCATCCTGACACAGAATCAGTTCTGCAACCTATGGAAGTAGAATTGAATAATGATGTATCTTATGTTGAACGACCTGTGTCGATCCTTGACAGAAGAATTAAAAAGCTGAAAAAGAAAGACATAAGTCTTATGAAAGTTCTATGGAATCACTGTGGCGTTGAAGAAGCTACGTGGGAACTAGAGGAAGAGATTAGGAGAAAATACCCTGCACTTTTCTCTTAATATGTTTTGTAGATGATTTCGGGGACGAAATCCTTGTAAGGGGTGGATAATTTGTAACATCCCTCACCTGGGTTATTTACTAACCCTAGGTATTTTGCTTAATTAAGTGATTAGATGCTTGTGTTTATTCTTTGAAATGTAATTAAGGCTTTTTAGGAACTTATATTTCTATTTCAGTCCTTTTTGCATAATGTTGAAATCTTGTTTTGTTATTAATGGACTAAAGTGCAAATTACCCAAGTAGAGGGGTTAACTTGTAAATTGCACATGATAAGATGTTCCTCATATATTGAGACATCATAATAATGAATATGATGAAGTGGTACAATTTTCACAAGCTTGGGCACTAAGATATAACAAGTAGAGCAATCCTTGTGCTTTAAAACCTAGTTTTGGTATAATGTGCAATTTACCCAAAACCTAGGGTCCAACATGTAAAATATACCATCTAGAGGATCTATCATGTTTCCTGGCATCAAGTAGAGCAAATAAAATGAGAGGGGCGCCTCATTTGAATAATCATGGTAGAAGTGGAAACTACTCACAAATAATAATATATTAAGCAATACCCAATAAGGGTGGATATTAATATACCTCTCTCTAAGGTGTTAGTTCTTTTCCATTTAACCTTGGATAATGGAGGAGTTTTGCATGATTATAGAGGATGTCCACGTATCCAAAGGATGGAGGGAGTTTGGTAGATATTTAGGATGAATAAAAGGAAATAATCCTCTTCTTTTTATTTCCTTGAAAATATCCAAAAATATATATATGGGTATCTTTCCAACAACTCAAAGGATCGTTTCCCTTAGTTCTTTTCTTCTTCATTTTTCTTTGTCCAACCAAGAAGGAGCTCTGGACCAGAGGAAGGACGACCTCACTGACTTGGTAAGTGTTGATCACCATCTGCCTCGAACTAATGGTGGAAACCACTATATAAGGTTATATTTATGGGGTTCTTCACACGAATCTCCTTTCTAGCCATCTTCTCCATCCAAAACTTGAAGAACGGACCTTGGACAATTATTGGAGTTTCATCCACCATTAAATCTACGAAGCTTGGAGCTTTGGATCAGTCCTAGAGGTGGGTTTTATAACTCCAACCCTTCAGTTTTATTAATGCATCCTTCTTTTTCTAAAATCGTTGCTCATACTTCTTGTTTAGACACATTTGCGTGTTCTTGTTATCATTTCCGTGAAGAACAGCCCCTGTTCTTGGTTGAGAAGAGGTAGACGATGATGACGTTAATTTCTATGTTTATCCAAGAATCCACTTTAGCAAACGGTCTCCCAACTTTGCTCAAACGGTTTGCCAAACCGTTTGGAGCAAACAATTTCAAACCGTTTCAATGCAAACGGTTTCACAAGAATGCATGGAAGCAAACGGTCCAAGACCATTTGGAGGCGTTGACCAGGTGTAGAACGTTTGGAGGTCTATTTAGAATAATGTAGACTAATCACCTACCTAAAATCATCAATTAATTCCAAGTGGTTCACTAATTAAAGACCCATCAACCATCTAAACCCTAATCGGGTTAATTACTGATTTCAATAATTGAATTAAATTGAAGTTTGGGTTGAGTGACCCAAACGGTTTTAAAACCATTTGGGTATCACCCAAACGGTCTCAAGACTGTTTGGTGATCACCCAAGACCGTTTGGAGGTCTAGGGTTAAGCATGGTTGACCAATTGAGGATTCAATGATATCAAGTTGATGTATAATCGATTGTTGATTTGGTGACCAAACCTAGGATCCAAACCCTAAGTGAATGACTTGGTTATTGATAAAATAATGGGAAAATGGTCTCAAGACCGTTTGGAGGTTATCCAAACAATCCCAAGACCGTTTGGGGGTCACCCAAGACCGTTTGGAGGTCTAGGGTTGACTATGGTTAAGTGGTTGAAGATCTAAAGGTAATAAGTTGAGGTGCAATCAATTGTTGACCTAGTGATCAATCTAATGAGCCAAACCTTAATTGGTTGAGTTAGTTTTTGGTGTGGATTTGAGAAAACGGTCTCAAGGCCGTTTGGAGGTCATCCAAATGATCCCAAGACCATTTGTGGTCAGGTCATGATCAAGTTGAATGATGGTTCAATGGTTTCAAATCAATTAGACTCACTTTGAAGTATGTTGAAGGGTCATTGATTCCAAACCCTAATCCAATTGATCCAAGCCCTAATTGCTGATCAATTGAGGGTCAATTGAGGGTCAAATCAGTTGGAGGTTGACCTAATTGACTCAATTGATGAGTGGCTAACAAGTGCATGATCGATTGAGGGGTTCAACATTGGAAACCCTAACTCAATTGAAGTGGTTGAGACACTTTTTGGTCCTTACGGTTTTGAGGTGGTTTGGACCAAACGGTCTCAAGACCGTTTGAGTACAAACGGTCTCAAGACCGTTTGGGAACAAACGACCCCAAATCATTTAGTCTCATGCGGTTTCAAGGTCGGTTATGTTCATGCGGTTTCAAAGTCAAACTTGACCAAATGGTCTTCACCCCATCTTGGGCAAACGATCTTGAGTGTGCACTTTACCAAACAGTTTCAAAAGTCAACAAGACCAAATGGTCTTCAACACCAAATGGTTTCAAGGTCTGTCCAAGACCATTTGGGGGTTTAGTGTGCAAGACTGTTTGAGGTCTAAAAAGGTCAAGATCGTTTGATGCCTTAGTGGTCAAGATGGGTTAGTGGTTGATTAACCTAAACCTCATAGATACCTAAAGTGATTAAGGGACCAAGTAATTAGTTGGTTAATGCATGTTATAATCAGTGGTGATCATTATAAAGGTACTCTTGATGGGATAGAGTGACTAATACTCTTTGAACAAGTGAGCTTTAATGATCACAATAGTAATGACATAACCCATGATGTCAATGTTGAATTGACTTAGCCTAATCAAGGGTGATGCAAACATCAACTTATGAAAAGATCAGAGAGAAGACTTCTTATAAGAATGATTAATCAAGTAATAAACTCCCAATATGGATGAATACCTAATTAGGGTAAGATCCATGATATGAGATCATGAAACCCTAGTTATGAAAGCTAATGAATAGTAAACCCTAATCTAGGGTAATGTGTTGTAATATGAATAGTAAACCCTAATCTAGGGTAATGTGATGATTTGAACAATAAACCCTAATTCTGGGTTATGCTTTTAGGCATGAAGCTCTATGATTGAATTATGAAATGAGGAAACACTATTCCTAATTAAGCTTAAGGGGTTGGTTAACTCTAATTGAATTGAAAAGGGAAACCCTAAACCTAGTAAGGGCATAGTGGTACAACCCTTGAATAGTAAAGTTAACTATGCTTTGCATTGTGCTGATATAGAGATAATGTGTCTGTTATCATTTGTATTAATCATGCAGGTTCTTATGAAATAGTGAGCATATCCAGGTAAGAGATATGATGAAATATTCATTAAAAGCATTTTACAAGTTTTGAAAGCAATGATATGCTATGTTGCCTAGTGAGAGGTAACAAATGAGACTAATAGGCTGTATGAGCCATGAGATAAATCTGCATTGCTACTATCACGATTCATACTGTTAAATGACTTGATGGCAATATGTTACTTGGTAACAAGTGTTTGATGATCTAAGGGTTTGAACACCCATATTTCTGAATCACAATGATGAGATGGTTAGGGATTGATATCCCAATGTTGACAAGATGAGAAATGAACTTGATACAATTAGTACTCTTTCTTTATAGCAATTGTCTTACTGGTTTATGTTTGAAAACATGCCTGATGTTAAAAGAATGATATAATGTACTTAAATAATCAAGTATAATGATATCATGTAGAGCCCTGACCATAGACCCATCATTGTCAGAAGTTAAATGATGGTGAAACAGGTTTTCCTAAGGGAACGCCTGGAGAGCATACTTTTGAGTATGTGGGGGTTATGGACGTGAATATCCTTACGTCCTAATGGAGGTATTGATGTGAGATAAACATTTAATCTCTCAATCCTTCATTATATGTGTATGTCAGCATGATGTATCACTATTCTCCCGATGATGTTGTTAATGCCGCATCAAAGTGAGATAAACAAGAAATCCCTCGATGGCGAAGAGAGTACATCATGCCACTGTAACTCTAATAGCGAAGTTGCCAGAATACCTTGGAAAACTATTTTAGCAGAGACACGGGATGTCTTGCATGTTGATCCTCACACTGACTAAGGAAGATGAGGTCATAGAAATCCGACTCTTCTGATGACCTATGTATGGTACCGATTTCGACTTCGCAGTGGTCGGTTGGAGTATGAGTGGTATACCTCATCTCCTTAGGGCATAAATATGTTTGAAAAATGTAATCAGCCGTGTAGTATAATTGCTTAGGTTGAACTATGAGAAACAATGATTGATGATACAATATTTATAGTGCTCTAGTTGTATAACTAGTATACATGTTCTTCATATTCCTTACTGATTAAATGGCTTCTTACTTAGTTAAGTTATAATTGAAATGATTGCTTAGAGAATACTGCTCTACTTAGTTTATTCAATAAATTGCCTGCTGTTGAATAATTATAGTTCTACTGCTCATTGTTATTTTAATACTTGCAATAACAATGCTTCTGGCGGAGAGTTATAACTCTGGCTGGGACAATTATTCAATTGTCTCACCCCCGTGGGATTCAACTTTTTAGGTAGACGCCGAGGACGAAGAAACCCCTCAGTGGTTGAGCAGCAACAGCAGGAGCAACATCAAGGACAACAGTGATCCACATGTGGAGTCACTGTCTGTTAGGTCTTGTATATAGAGAGTCCTATGTGTCGTCTCTGTACTCTCAGGTCCTAGGAGTCAGTAGATGGTTTAATGTAGATTTGAGATTTTTAGCTTAATGCCTCGAGATTTTTGTATACTGCTCATGTATAGTTTAACAGGGCAGTCAGTGATATGACTCTCAAGATGAGATCATACAGAGATGTGTTGATGTATCAGTTGTAAATAACTTAACTTGTTTCTTTATGAAAGAGTTTTACCGTTTGAGGATCTCTTACAAAAGTTTTAATTTTTAGTGATTTTCAGTAATTCTGCTGCTAATAATTCGCTTCCGCATTCGTTGATCTTGTTTTCGCAAGTAGATCGTCACAAATACCATCATAGGAGACCAAATATGCACATATACTATGGTCAGTGAGTTGTTGTCTTAGAACAAACCATTAATGCATCAATAATATCCTTGTACACTCTAACTGTACCTTCAAGACAGATCGACATACATGCATGGCAATATCCATTCATGAAAAAGTATTTCTTAATAAGAATAAAAGAAACATTGAGTTGAAATTAGATAATCAAAATTCATACAATTGATATAAGCAAAGGGTTTGCATTCCCCAAATGTTGTCATATTAGTTGTTGTTCTTTTACAGCACATCGATGATGGTTTCAAGGAAGGACAAACATGATATATTCCACATACTAAAACATAATACCATTTAAGAAAGAGAGTAAGCGAGAGGTATATATACAAGAATTTGATGTTCTCAACTTTACTTTGATAATACAATAAAACAATATAATCCTACTATATCTGTGTCCTTTAATTAACTTCATTAGATTTTTTATGTTCATATTTAATTCTTAAAGGAAATGGAGCAAAATGCACATAAAAATACCATACATGACTAAAGCATATTTGGATTTCTATAGGAAAATAGTCCTATCCAACCCATATACTCCATTAAAAATAGATATTCATGCATAAAAAAACTATTGTGAGAATGACCGACATCATCATATGTATCCTTTAGGTTCACCACTAGACTTGTAAAACCTTTTTCTATGGAAGTTGCGGAAGGAGTCTCCGTACTTGCAAAACCCGATAGTCCTCATCAAATAAGAGGGTGAGCTCTGTGTGAACAACAAAAAATCTTAATCAAATCTGTCTCTTAACATAACAAGAAGTACGCTTGAAGAAAAACCTTGTACGATAGGGTACATAGATGAGGCCTTTGATCTACTTCTTTTTTACATAAGGAAATGTGATATACTTGGTTTTCTCAATTAAGAGGGATCGATAGCTACTTGAGCCATAAAGACTTCTTAATTCAACATATTTCATTCATTCATTCACTGTATTTCCTCTTTAAGGAGTCAGGTTGATTCAAAGCCATTGCTTGACGCGATATCCTTGAGACATGATTTGCCCCATGCATTTATATTAACCAAACATATGTTTAAATGTGTAACTATTTGTTTGATATATAATGATAAAGAGTGAGAGAATATGGCATACTAGTCATACATAACATATCAGGAGTATAAAAGTGTCAGTTACTCAAAGTGGACAACCAACCAAGATCCTTCACACCTGATGTTAGATAAAAATTCTCAATGATATTGCAACCAACTACTTAAACCAAGTGCAATCACCCCATAGTAGAACGATAATAAAAGAGAAACATGTGTAAATTAAAAAAACCTTCATAAATTATACAACAAGTATTGTTTGTCATTATAAAATTGGATTATTGCATACCACTAGAAAAGCATAATTTTGCTTTTTATCTACATTATAGTTGTGGGAAGTTATGTTCAAAATCTACATGGGCATTGTAGAGAAAAACTAGACCTACATCATAACAATCCATACATATGGATATAAGACATCATATGGAACCCCATTTCATAGGTGTGCGACAAGCACACATGGTAGATAAATCGATAGAACATCATTGTCATACTAGTTTAATCAAATATGAAGGCATGTTGTCAGTCGGGTGGTAGCAACCAAATGCTAAAAATGACTCCCATCACTTTATTGATTGGTTGGGGTTTTAACATTGACAAAGATTATGCAAGGTTACAAAAGTAGAGAGATTTAAGTATTCTTTGCTCCTAACAATGAATGTAGAAGCAGTGGTGATGGAAGCAAATGCACCACCAACATCGATGACAACGACAAATGCACCATTTGCAGCAATGACAACAAATGCACGAATAGCAGTGATGACACAATGACGACACTAAGAAGATCTAGGTCAAAACTGACATAGTCCCAAATCCCTAATGTGATCTTGCCCAATGAAATGATATTTAGAAGGGAAAAGTTTTATTTCACATGGTTAATAAAGCCTAAAACATAATTTATCAACAAAACTACCGACACAAATGTCGTGTCCGGGTTAGTTTCTCAAATATAACCACTAGAAAAAGGATTGATTTAAGTGAATCTTGGGTTAACCTTAAGCCACTATTGATGTTAAAATATTTTCATTTCAACTTACTTCAACAATTAGCATAGATCAACATAGTGTAATCATAATTGTAAAGAGCCTCACCATATCCAATTTTTGTTGTATTGGTCTTATAGATGATTCACATCTATACTATATAAGAAGTTTCGTGGATGGTTTTCTATACATTTTCCTCTACTTTTCTAAAGTACGAAGTAGTCCTTTTATTTTAATATATACTTGATGCGATGATTTTGAGTCGCATTTATAGACCGATTTCATATGTGTTTTGTGCCTTAATTACTCATTTTCATGGATATTATTGCATAATTCACTTTATTTGGTCTTTGCCATCATTTTATATCAAATCCCCTTTGTTTCACTATTTTAAGCATTATTGATCATCTTATCATAAATCGTGTGGATTTACTTGGTCTTGTTGTGCAATTTCAGGAAGAACAAGTATCTGCTTCCGTCGATACCATCGACGGATGTCGATACCATCGACCAAGCCACAGGTTGTCAGCCGAGAAGAGCAATACAGAGTCGATACCATCGACACCCATGTCGATGGCATCGAGATGTCTCCAGGCTGCTGGCGAGGATGAAGTCGATACCATCGACGCAAGTCGATGCCATCGACTCAAGGAGAGCTACAGCGTCGCTAAACGACAACAACCGACGCTAAAGGAGTCGATACCATCGACACCCAAGTCGATGGTATCGAGATCATGACAGGCGCTCAGAATAAAAGAAAGGAAAGCTGCCGCTAATCCGCTATGTCGATACCATCGACTCGCGTCGATGGTATCGACGCCGGCAGATATGCGTTGGATTTGTTTTGATTTCGATCGGATGGCTGTTGTTATTTGACGACCTAATTAGGGACTTATACCTAATGACGGCCGCCCAGACGTGATCATGATCTCATTTTGGATTGCACGAGTGCCGAGGAGGAGAGAAAGGAGAACGGAGGCCGAGAAGTTCATCCCGGGTGATTCGGACGCTGCCGAAGACAATTTTCACCACCGACAGGCGGGGAAAGCTTGTGTTCTACGCCAAGGATCCACCGGTTCTTCTCCGTTCAGGGGTTTTCCCATTTATTTCACGTTTTTCTTATGAATTCCCCAATTTCTACCATGTATTCGTGTAAGATGAACATGAGAGGCTAAAACCCTCAATCTTTAGGACCGGGAGTAGCCCGGGGATACATTGTATGATGATTTTATATTGATAATTCATATTTTTCTCTCATATCTGTGGTATAAATTCGTTTTCTCTATTGCTATTGTTATGTTTGATCACCATAATAATAAATTAATGCCCTTAATCACTTCGACAGAAGGATTAACGGTTGAAAAGAGACGAATTCTACATTAATTAATAAAACCCTTGACAAAGGAGTTGTAAAATTAATGGTGGGAACTGAGGGACCGATCTTAATGCGCTTAGTTTAGGGGAATGATTACTATGACGATGGAATCAACCTAAATCTAAGTAGTGGATTACACCATGACAGTGGGTAATTCTCATTTCAGGCCACTACCCGGATAGAGAGAGAAGTGTGAGGAATTATATGAAATCTAATACAATGTTGACCCGCGGTGAAACCGCCATCCTAAAGATATCCCTTTTAATTGATTAAATTAACCTTTAATCGATTGTTTTCTTTGTTTGATTTT
Organism: Alisma plantago-aquatica; assembly: GCA_963693085.1. Taxonomy (NCBI): domain Eukaryota; kingdom Viridiplantae; phylum Streptophyta; class Magnoliopsida; order Alismatales; family Alismataceae; genus Alisma; species Alisma plantago-aquatica. The sequence goes on along the minus strand of OY856411.1, from coordinate 1,044,131,636 downwards.
TATTTTCTTTTAATTTGAACAACAAAACCCTACTTTGTTAATCGGTCTAGCTGATTGCGATTAGTTAGTAGAAGTCTCCAATAATTCATGTATCCCTGAGTTCGACTCGGGCCTCACAAGGCCTATATTACTCGACGCGTACACTTGCGTTTTTAGCGCGTAGTAAAATACACGTCAAGTTTTTGGCGCCGTTGCCGGGGATACGGCGAATTATTGGCACTTTGAGTGCTAACAGCGGCCATTCTAGGCCACATTTTTTTTATTATTAATTTTAAAACAATTTCAAAAATTCCTTTATTTCTCTATAATTGTGTTGACTCGTTCAAAGCATTGTACTGAACCCCTATTTCCATATTTCAGGTGCTTTGCATGGTGCACACACGTAGTCGAGACTACGTGAATCGCACACCTGAGGTTCCATCTGCGGGACCAGAGGACGAGGACTACTACGAGGAGGAACACCACAGTGATATACATTCTGAATCTGAGCCAGAACAAGAAGAAGTAATGGCTGAAGCACAGACAATATGGGAGAAGATCAAGGCGTCTTCTTCCTCGGCATCAAAGGGGCCTATAAAGAAACAGGGGCTAAACATACCTACATACAAGATCGACCCAGCACTGATTAATTTGGTCAAATCCAATGCATTTCACGGACTGAAAAATGAAGATCCAGTGGCACACATTAGTCAGTTTGTGGAGAACTGCGATATGGTGAAGATAGATCGATTTCCGCAGGATGTGCTCTATCTCAAGTTATTCCCGAGTTCCTTGGCTGGAGTGGCAAGAGAGTGGCTTCATAACCTCGACGACGAGTTTGTTGAATCATGGGATCACATGGTGGAGGTTTTCTTCGAGAGGTTCTTTCCTCCTGAGAAGACCAATGATATGATCCGGAAGATCCACAATTTCACCCAACAGGCGGGTGAAACCTATTCTGAGAGTTGGGAGCGATTTCAAGTCATGTTGAGGAGATGTCCACATCATGGATTGGACAAGGAAACCCAAGTGAAGATCTTCTACTTTGCTCTCTCCGAGCATGATAGAAGCAACTTGGACTCGGCCGGTTCTGGATTCTTTCTAAATAACACTGATACAAGATGCTGGGAAATACTGAAGAATATGGCACGAAAGCAATCTTGGGGAGAAAGAGAAAGAGGCCCAGTTGAGCAAGCAAGAGTTGCCAGTGAGTCAAAGGCAATGAGAGAGCTGAATGAGAAGATGGATCTTCTCGCAAAGAAGTTGCTGTAGAAAGAAGACAATGAGTCCGAGGATGAGGCTCAGGTCAAGTACATGAGGCAACAGCAGGGGTACAGGAATAACGATTACTCATGGCGGAAGGACAAGAAATTTTCATGGAAGGATCCGAACAACTTCCTGCAAGATCCGGACGCCAAACCTGCACCGGTCACGGAGGACAAGAGCACGGAGTTGCTCAATCAAGTCATAAAGAAAAATCAAGAGTTGATGAACACTTTTGGGCAGCAAATAAAGCAGCAGGGTGAATTCATGAACCAGTTCGGGCAGACGTTGCAGAGCCACGGGGCTCAGATGCGGACTATAGAGACTTCCATGGCACAGATGGCAGTGGAGATTGCAAGCTTGAAGAAGCCGGCACATCCGGGTTTTCCGGGGAACACCAATGTTCCCGGGGGAAACCAACAGGCCAAGGCCATATTGTTGAGGAGCGGTAAGAAGGTGCTTAATCCAAGGGCGGATGACACAAGCACACCGCAGGACACAGTCGAAGAAGCAACCGCTAAGGAGCAGCCCGCACCAGTCATAGAGCAAATTGATGACACAACCGAAGATGGTAAGGAAGGACAAACCACTGAGGAGGAACCACAGAAATTAACTCCCTATGTGCCACCTCATCAAAGGGCACATACCGTTCCGGTTCCCTATCCCAATAGTGCAAAAGCAAGAAAGGTGGATGCACAGTTTAAAAAATTTCTGGACAGCTTTAGGAAGTTATCTGTGAATATTCCCTTGTTAGAGGCAATTGAAAAAATCCCGTCTTATGGAAAGTTTCTTAAAGATGTAATCACCAAGAAGAGGAAGATACCCGACACTGAGGTTGTGGTATTGAAGGAGCAAGTGAGTGCTTTTATTATGGGCACTTTGCCGCCAAAGCGACAGGATCCCGGGTGTTTCAATATTTCATGCTTTATCGGGAAGTTCAAATTTGGCGAAGCACTTTGTGATTCCGGGGCAAGCATCAATCTGATGCCCCTTTCTACATTCAAGAAACTTGGATTGAAGGAGTCAAGGCCAAGCAATATGACTATCCAATTGGCCGATAATTCTGTGGTGAAACCATATGGAATCTGTGAGGATGTTTTGGTAAAGGTAGACCGCTTTGTTTTTCCCGCTGATTTTGTTGTGATGGAGATGCAGGACGAACACGACAATGAGTTACTTCTTGGTCGCCCATTTCAAGCTACAACTGACATGATCTTGGAGATGGGGAGAGGTCGCTTGACCTTAGGCATTGCGGATGATCGCTTTGAGATGGTCATGCCCAACAGCAATACATCTACTAAAGCAAAGGCACAGTGCAACATGGTGAAGCATGTGGAAAGCAATATCTCACTTTGTCTCGGGAAGCCATTTTTAGATATGGCCCATGTGATGAGCAGGATAGACAATGGGACTTTGGCGGTAGACCTTATGGAGCAAACGAAAGCTGTCTCTTTATGCAAGGCTGTCGGGTTTCCAAATGATGAGAATGAGGACATTCCACCTTTGTGGGAGGATGATGTGATAATTACTTCTGTCTGTGATGCATATCCGGAATTGCCTCTAGAGGCATGCTTGCTTAATGTCACTTATGATTGGATGCGGAGTACTTCACTCAAGGAGTGCGCCAAAATGCTTCAAATGCTTCCATGTTTCTACACGAGGCACTATGAAGATTTGGGTACACTGCCCCCACCGCTACAATCATCCCTTATCTGCCCACCTGATCTGGAGTTAAAGCCATTGCCCCCGCACCTGAAGTACGTCTTTCTAGCTGAGGAGGACAAGTTGCCAGTGATTGTTTCTGCATACTTGAGTGCGGATGAGGAGGAGCAGCTATTGATAGTGCTCAAGAACCACCGTGGAGCCTTTGGGTGGTCAGTGGCGGACATCAAGGGGATCTCCCCTACACTTTGTCAACATAAGATTTGGCTTGAGGAAGGAGCCAAGTCAGTCATACAGCCTCAAAGACGTCTAAATCCAAGCATGATGGAGGTTGTCAAAAAGGAAGTCATTAAGTTGCTTGCTGCAGGGATTATTTATGCCATATCTGATTCGACGTGGGTGAGCCCCACACAGGTAGTCCCTAAAAAGGGGGGAATCACAGTCACTACAAATCTTCTAAATGAACCTGTCACCACCCGATTGGTAACCGGGTGGCGTGTATGCATTGATTACCGCCGATTGAACGCCGCAACTCTGAAAGATCATTTTCCATTGCCATTCATTGATCAGATTTTGGAACGCTTAGCCGGTCGGTCACATTTTTGTTTCCTAGATGGTTACTCGGGGTACAACCAGATTTCTATTGATCCTTTGGATCAAGAGAAGTCTACGTTTACATGTCCCTATGGGACTTTCTCCTACCGCCGTATGCCGTTTGGTTTATGCAATGCGCCGGCGACTTTTCAACGCTGCATGCTCGCCATTTTCTGTGACATGGTGGAGCGGTGTCTCGAAGTCTTCATGGACGACTTCTCGGTTTATGGAGCGTCTTTTGATGAATGCCTTTATAATTTAGATAAGGTTTTGCAGCGGTGCGAGGACACACACTTGGTCCTCAATTGGGAGAAATGTCACATGATGGTGACAGAAGGAATTGTGCTAGGACACAAGGTGTCTAGCAAGGGTCTAGAGGTAGACCCCGTAAAAATTGAAGTGATTTCTAAGCTACCCCCACCAAATTCTATAAAAGGGGTGAGAAGCTTTTTAGGACACGCTGGGTTTTATCGGCGCTTTATCAAGGATTTTTCAAAAATCGCAAAGCCATTATCGGAATTGTTGGAAAAAGACGCAGTTTTTGATTTCAATGAGAAATGTCTTCACGCATTCGAGGTTTTGAAGGAAAAGCTGATTTCGGCTCCGGTTGTTCAAACGCCGGATTGGACAAAGCCTTTCGAGTTGATGTGTGATGCGTCTGACTATGCTGTGGGGGCTATTTTGGGGCAAAGGGTAGATAACAAGCCTGCTGTGATTTTCTACGCCTCAAAAACACTTAATGATGCTCAATTAAATTACACAACCATGGAAAAAGAGTTACTTGCTGTTGTTTTTGCTTTTGAGAAATTTCGGCAATACTTAGTGGGTTCTAAGGTGGTTGTGTGGACGGATCACGCCGCAATAAAATATTTTATGGAGAAGAAGGATGCGAAGCCTAGACTAATTAGGTGGATTTTGCTCCTACAAAAATTCGATATTGAAATCAAGGACAAGTCGGGAATTGAAAATGTGGTGGCTGACCACTTGTCTAGGTTAGAGAGGGTGGATGAACAAGGTTTGCATATACCCATTACCGAGACTTTTCCCGACGAACAACTTTTAAAAATTGATTCTAAAGAACCATGGTTTGCGGAAATTGTGAATTATCTGGTTTGCGGGATCATCCCGGAAGATTGGTCTTATCAAGAGAAGAAGAAATTCTTCCATTCATTGAGATACTATTTTTGGGATGACCCAATATTGTTGAAGCAATGCAGGGATGGTATTCTTCGCAGGTGCGTGCCGGAGGTAGAGTACGAAAGTGTTCTACATCATTGTCATGCGTCGCCTACGGGAGGACATCATGCTAGCTCACGGACAGCAGCTAAGGTGTTGGAGAGCGGCCTTTATTGGCCCACTTTGTTCCGGGATGCCTATGATTTTGTTAGGCAGTGTGACCCGTGCCAGCGTGCAGGTAATATCTCAAGGAGACAAGAAATGCCCCTGAATGTGTTTCAGGAAGTCGAGGTATTTGATTTATGGGGCATTGACTTCATGGGACCCTTTGTGTCCTCAAATTCAAATCTTTATATTTTGCTTGCTGTGGATTATGTGTCGAAGTGGGTAGAGGCAATCCCCACAAGGACTAATGATTCGAATGTAGTGTGTAGGTTCGTCAAAGAGAATATTTTCTGCAGGTTCGGGATTCCTCGAATGATCATTAGTGACGGAGGCACACACTTCCGAAATCAGAAATTTGCTTCACTTTTGAAGAAATATGGGGTCAAGCACAACATTGGCACCCCATATCATCCACAAATGCAAGGACAGGTGGAGGTATCAAACAGGGAAATCAAGAAGATTTTAGAAAGGACCGTAGCATCTACACAGAAGAATTGGAGTGCATTGCTACCGGATGCACTTTGGGCTTATCGAACGGCGTACAAAACACCTATAGGCACTACACCTTTTAGGTTGGCGTATGGCCGGGCGTGCCATCTTCCGGTAGAATTGGAGCACAAGGCCCATTGGGCGCTAAGAAGGCTGAACTTGCGCTATGACGAGGCCGGGAGGAAAAGAATGTTTGAATTGAATGAATTGGATGAGCTACGCATGACGGCATATGAGAATGCCCGTATTTATAAGGAGCGCACAAAGCTGATCCACGATCGCCACATTGAGATGCGCACGTTCAAGAAAGGAGACAGTGTCCTATTGTTCAACTCTCGTCTCAAATTGCATCCCGGGAAACTGAAATCCCGATGGAGTGGACCCTTCGAGGTGGAAGAAGTGAGACCGCACGGAGCGATTCTCGTGCGAGATGGAGAGGCCACGTTCTTGGTGAACGGGCAACGCTTGAAGCTGTACTTTGGTGAGAACTATAAGAGGAAAGTGAATGAGGTTAAACTCATTTCACTTGTACATGAATGAGAAGAAGGACCGACGTCTAGCCTAAGACGCTAAAGAAGGGCGCTTGTTGGGAGGCAACCCAACCATTGGTACATTAGGATAGTTTAATGTTAGGTGTAGTTTGCTTTTAGTTTGTGTACTTTTTAGTTTAAAAATGATACCTTGATCTGTTTGTTAAATGTGCAGGAACAGGCAGGGTCGATACCATCGACACATCAGTCGATGGTATCGACATGGGTTCAGGTTGACACCAGCAGAAATCACACTGCGTCGATACCATCGACGGCCCCGTCGATGGCATCGACATGGTCACAGGCAGGTCGCAATAAAAGTGTCGATGGTATCGACACCCCAGTCGATACCATCGAGATCTCTGGAGATATTCAGACGAATTTTGCTCAGTCAACTCGATACCATCGACGGCCCCGTCGATGGTATCGACATCATCACAGGTTGAATGCAATAAACGGAGGTGTCGCAATAAAAGCAAGTCGATGGCATCGACAGACATGTCACTGATCCGCATGAAGACATCGACGACGATCGCAACAGCCACGTTAGCGATCCGGGTGCTGCGTCGATACCATCGACTTCTGTCGATGGTATCGACCCGTCAGCGATCCGGGTTTCTCGATCCAGCAAACGTCAGCCGTCGATACCAGCGACAGATGCGGCTACCCGCGAGACGTGTCGATACCATCGACCCGCGTCGATGGTATCGACGGGTCAACAGGGGCGCCGATCAAGTCTATTTAAGGGGACTTGCAACGTCATATGACATCACACCCTCAGAGCAAGTATCTCCCATTGCGCTGAGCACTCCCCCGAGCCCTCTACACCTGCGGAGAAGCGTCATCGAGCGAAGATCTTCACCAAGCGGAGAATTTCTCTCCATCTTCACCGAACTCTTTTCTCCCAATCTCATTCTTCTCGCAATCATGGTGCATACGGGCGGAGCATCTTCATCAAGCGCGCACCCCATGGAGATCGAGGAGTTTGTTCCTCCTCCAACCGCTTCCATCTCTCGTCCACGCCTCATTCATGCCAACATGGATGTAAGGAAGGTATACGAGGAGATAATGAAGCGAAGTTCGAGGCAACCCGGTATGTGGACCGGGGAATGATCAGGGAGCTGGGATTCGAGGCCAACTTGGCCTATGTGTTGGCCGGGCAAGCGCGGCACACCAATCGCTTCTATGAGATGGACTGTCATGCGGATGGGCAGCCGTTTTTCGGTGAATGGCCCACATACAAGGAACTGGTGGCCGAGTTCATGGCGTCTCTTGATATCTGCGTCGTACCAAATGACGTGGTACCATCGGACCAGACGTGGATCCAGGGAAGGGTGTCCTTCCGACTCTTCAACAACAATTACAACATCACGTTGAAGCAGTTCAACGACATCTTCAACTGGAACCACAGCCGCCACGATCACCGACGCCCCGACGCCCGCACTGACTACGACAAAATCTTCGCCGAGCTAGTTACAGTGCCGGCAGGGAAGACCGTGAGCTACCACAATGCCGCGGTAGCGGATTTTGAGCACTCGTTCGTCCGGGTCCTGCACAGGATGTTGAGCTTGACTTTCTTCGCTCGGAGCGATCTTGCTTTGAGCAAGTTTCAGGAGAGTGACCTGTTCTTTCTCTATGCACTCCTGAAACGTCAAGAGTGCAACTGGGGAGCATTCTGGTTACAGCGCGTCATGGCGGTGAAGCGGAGCACAAGGAAGGCTCCAATACACTTTGGTGGTCTTGTCACCAAGTTGGCGCTTTACTTGGGGCTGAACTTTCAGTCCATGACTCCGATTTCTACGCGGAGTAGGGTGAACGTGCAACACTTGCACCGTTCAAACCTCATTCTTATCCGGGACGGGTTGGCGTACGCTCATTGCCACGTCAACCAAGCTTACCAGGAGGCATTCCTGCCGGATGACGTCTTCCACATCGAGGGCAAGCAGCATTTCCGATGGCCCATCATAGCCATCGAGTCCTCCGAAGAAGAAGGCGGAGGTGAAGACCAAGAAGGCGAGGCCGAGGAGGACGAGGCGGCTTTCACACCTCTTCGAGCACGCGTGGCACCACGGAAGCGTCCTAGGATGCACCCGGGTGCATCTTCATCATCTCAGCCCCCGCCGCCATCACCACAGCAAGAGCAGACAGCTGCGGATCCCTACTCCATGCAAGGGATGTACACCATGCTGCAGGACATACAGCAGACTCAGCTGCAGCACATGGGTATGTATACCGGTATTCATGACACTACGAGCCGGATACTTGACAACCAACGGGCTATGTTCGAGAACGAGCGGCTCATCCTCGCCAACCAAGAGCAAATGCACACCCGGTTGCAGCGGATAGAGACGCAGCAGGAGCCCTTCTTCGACCACTACTGGAGTCGAAACTACTTTGGAGGTTATCCACAGCCTCCGCCGAGGACCCAATATGATCCAAGCTTCCAGGGGGAGTACCCGTCTTGGGATCCTACGTCACCACAATACCCACCACCGCCTCCGCAAGATTGATCAGGGTATCACTGTTCCACCCTTAAGTTGGTTTTTGACTATGAGGCCATAGTCGGATTCAAGCTTAGGGGGGTGGCTGGAACAGCTCTATCTTTTATTTTTTCTTTAGTTGTTTTTAGTTTCTGCTTTGTTATTTGTTTTTGCAATTTTAAATTTTTATTTAGGATCCACATCTATCTAGTGTAATCGTGGATGTCTTAAAAATTGTCATCTTGCTGTTTTCATGGGGAAATTAAGGGAATTTAAAATTTTTTTCTGTGTCTTTTGGATAGCTTTACTTGGTTGTCCTTGGGGAACTTGTTCTATGAAAATGATTGATTATGTCAACTTTGAAGCAATATGTCATACTCACACCCCCATTGACTCATGAAAAGTGGATAGTAACGGTTGTTTGAGCCTAACCTAATCAAATGGTAATGAGACCTTAATCAGATGTAAGAGAAAGAACCCTTTAAACTACTACACATGTCAGTAAGGAGGGACACATAATTTTCTTCTAAGGTTCAGTCACTTAATCTTGTGATCATTCCACCCCATTTTCTATAATCCACCCAAGAATTGGAAGTAAAGTGCAGTTTCAATTTCTTTTGTGTGCATAGCATGTAGATAGAATTTGCATTGTTATTTTCATACTTTTGCATAAAACGAGAAAAAAATGTATAGTGATTCATGCACATTACCTTTAGGTGCATGTCATGTAGTTGCACTCATAACTTTCATGATTTTCATGCATAAGTACGCCATGTACCTCAGTTTGTCTTGAAAATTGATCTAAATTGTCCCATACCCTCGCAATAGTAAAAGATTTCCAATCATGAAGAAAATAGCCTAACACATGTATCTCTAAGCAATTATGGATATGTGGGCTAAAAGAAAATTTTTTTTTTGAAAATCTGAAGAAAAAATGAATGAAAAAAAAAAGAATTTAGAAGGAAATGGAATATGAGGGAGAAAGGAACAGGATATCACTTGTATAACAGGGGAATTGAGTACATGATGTGGCTTGAGTAGATTTCTATCTCATTTTGAGGTAGAAGGTTAGTGCATGCATCATTCCACCCACTTTTAGGCATTAGGGCATTCTTAATGTGCATTTGCATCATTTAGGGCATTTTGTTATATGCATACTGAAACTGTGTAATACTTCCATATGCTCCCATGAACCACCCATTCCATCCACCCGTTGCTCGAATTGGTAGGTCACCGTGATTTTCTCCTCACTCATGATTATAAGGAGGACTGCTTCCATGTAGATGGTAGTTAGGGCGAGCAACGTAGTTTAGGCGATCACAAGATGCACCATGGCTGAATCGGCGAACTTTATTATGTTAACTGCCTTATGTGATAGTGTTCATCGGTTTGAAGGATAATTTCTTTTATTGATGATTATTGTCGCCTATAGGGTAATTACTGTTCTGTGATTAGGGTAGGCCGGTTTGAGAACGTCCAGTGGGAGTCATTTGTGATGTGGGTTGGTATTTTGATTGTAAGTTGACATTCGCAATTCTATTCTAAGGATTAGTTGCTCGAGGGCGAGCAATGTTTAAGCTTAGGGGAGTTTGATGCGATGATTTTGAGTCGCATTTATAGACCGATTTCATATGTGTTTTGTGCCTTAATTACTCATTTTCATGGATATTATTGCATAATTCACTTTATTTGGTCTTTGCCATCATTTTATATCAAATCCCCTTTGTTTCACTATTTTAAGCATTATTGATCATCTTATCATAAATCGTGTGGATTTACTTGGTCTTGTTGTGCAATTTCAGGAAGAACAAGTATCTGCTTCCGTCGATACCATCGACGGATGTCGATACCATCGACCAAGCCACAGGTTGTCAGCCGAGAAGAGCAATACAGAGTCGATACCATCGACACCCATGTCGATGGCATCGAGATGTCTCCAGGCTGCTGGCGAGGATGAAGTCGATACCATCGACGCAAGTCGATGCCATCGACTCAAGGAGAGCTACAGCGTCGCTAAACGACAACAACCGACGCTAAAGGAGTCGATACCATCGACACCCAAGTCGATGGTATCGAGATCATGACAGGCGCTCAGAATAAAAGAAAGGAAAGCTGCCGCTAATCCGCTATGTCGATACCATCGACTCGCGTCGATGGTATCGACGCCGGCAGATATGCGTTGGATTTGTTTTGATTTCGATCGGACGGCTGTTGTTATTTGACGACCTAATTAGGGACTTATACCTAATGACGGCCGCCCAGACGTGATCATGATCTCATTTTGGATTGCACGAGTGCCGAGGAGGAGAGAAAGGAGAACGGAGGCCGAGAAGTTCATCCCGGGTGATTCGGACGCTGCCGAAGACAATTTTCACCACCGACAGGCGGGGAAAGCTTGTGTTCTACGCCAAGGATCCACCGGTTCTTCTCCGTTCAGGGGTTTTCCCATTTATTTCACGTTTTTCTTATGAATTCCCCAATTTCTACCATGTATTCGTGTAAGATGAACATGAGAGGCTAAAACCCTCAATCTTTAGGACCGGGAGTAGCCCGGGGATACATTGTATGATGATTTTATATTGATAATTCATATTTTTCTCTCATATCCGTGGTATAAATTCGTTTTCTCTATTGCTATTGTTATGTTTGATCACCATAATAATAAATTAATGCCCTTAATCACTTCGACAGAAGGATTAACGGTTGAAAAGAGACGAATTCTACATTAATTAATAAAACCCTTGACAAAGGAGTTGTAAAATAATGGTGGGAACTGAGGGACCGATCTTAATGCGCTTAGTTTAGGGGAATGATTACTATGACGATGGAATCAACCTAAATCTAAGTAGTGGATTACACCACGACAGTGGATAATTCTCATTTCAGGCCACTACCCGGATAGAGAGAGAAGTGTGAGGAATTATATGAAATCTAATACAATGTTGACCCGCGGTGAAACCGCCATCCTAAAGATATCCCTTTTAATTGATTAAATTAACCTTTAATCGATTGTTTTCTTTGTTTGATTTTTATTTTCTTTTAATTTGAACAACAAAACCCTACTTTGTTAATCGGTCTAGCTGATTGCGATTAGTTAGTAGAAGTCTCCAATAATTCACGTATCCCTGAGTTCGACTCGGGCCTCACAAGGCCTATATTACTCGACGCGTACACTTGCGTTTTTAGCGCGTAGTAAAATACACGTCAATACTATAATGGAAATAGTGTAGGAGGTATTACATACAATTTTTAATGCTTCTAGTTATAAACCCTTTATTCTAACAAGGCAAGTGTGTGATAGTATAGAAATGTTTGGACGTATATTTTTTTTTGTACAATTATATATTGGTCATTGTGTATTTTGACAATGCTATATTGAAGACGCTGGAAGAAATTTGAATGAAATTGACTAAAATTTCTTAATTATAAATTGACTCTTGTTCTACTATACAATAAAGGTCGCAGGAAGAATTGCATATAATATTTATCTTTAGTTTTTTTTACTAGTTGGGCCTTGTATATTCTTATAAAGCTGCATGTACTGTAATAGTAGAAAGATTCCTAACAGTCATCATACTATATCACATCTTTATTTAATGAGTTGCAAGCATTGGGAGCGTGGTACAACACGAGGTGGAGGAGTTTTTCACTTTTGTGATGATACCGAGACAGATGTGTGTTTTTGATGTTGCCAACGTCTGCAAGCAATCATCATTCCTTTTATCCACGCTTCTAAATTTGATAATCTTCTTCCTTGTTACTGCTTTTAGTATGACATTAGTCAAAATAAATTCCAACATATGCATTTTCCTCCTAGCCCACCTTACTTATAACATAACTGCATACCAATGGTTTGTTAGGTATAGCATTGGGACGGATTGGCGTTGCCCATCGCCAATTAATCACCACATGGTTTTGACACACTGAAAAGATCCAGTTCTGCTACAGTTAGAAATTGATTGAAATTATAATTTACATATAATAATACATGTTCACGTCCGCTAATTGTTTGTTTTGTCATCCTGATTAATTGCTAATCATGATTATATTGGCCATACCGCTACCCAAATGTGAATAAACGTGTTGTCCAATAATACCAAATTCTAATCTTATTTTCTTTTCTCTTTTTAATCAGATGCGGTGGTGCAATGTCGTGCATATCTCGTCAAAGTAATCTAATATATTGAAGCTTGTACGATACAAAGATACGTCTGGTTTATATAAAGACTATGCATAAATTGGAGCATTGCACATGTGCATTATAGATATTGGTGAATGGAGGGGGTCACAGAGGCAACGGTGGAACCAGAAGTTGGTGATTGGGGGGTCAAAAAAATATAAATGCTCAATATTGGATCAGAACTGATGACCTAAAATACAACAACAAACATGTTAGCCACTACACTAAGTTAAGTTATGTGTTTTGTTGAGTCAAAGAGAATATATATAGCAACTCCATTATGCATGTATTGTGAAAAATAAACAATGTATACATAAGGATTCAAACCTAAGACCTCTTTGATATGGTTGCAACTACAAACCACTCCACCAAATCTATATTTGTGACTAGTATTTAACACACACACACACACACACACACACACACACACACACACACACACACACATATATATATATATATATATATATATATATATATATATATATATATATATATATATATATATATATAATCTGTAGAACATTACAAACATATATATACACTACTTTTTCTTTTTATTTTGAAGGGGGGCGTGGTCCCTGCCCGCCTCTGCTGAGGGGCAAGTGCCCCGCTTAAATATAGAAATATTTTTAAACAGTAGTAGCAAACTTCAAAAAATTTCTTAAAAAGTAGTAAATGCCCCCCTCAACTCCAGAAATTTTTTAGTAGTAGTAAATGCCCCATTTTATCTCCATTAAAAAAATAGTTAATAGTAATACTAAATTTTGACCAGACAATAAACAATAGACTCAGAAAAAGTAACGTCAAAAATCACTCTATTCAATATGTATCAATTTCATTAGATTAAACTGTGTTTGACAAGAATACCGATGGTTGTTCAATCCCCACAAAATGTGCAAGAAAAAGTGCATTGGATTTATACCTTTTTTCCAAGAAAGTCTTCTAACAATTGACTCCAAAAAGGTATTCCATAAGATACTTCTCAATACACAATCCTATAAAATTTAATTTTGTTGACATGGCTACCCATGGCTATTCGGTTTCAATAAAACATGTACAAGAATTTATCAAAAATATTTTCTCCATTATACATACACGATACATTACATAATACAAAAAATAGGAAACATAGTATACTATATTAGTAAGTAAAAATTTCTTTAGTATGATTTGTGGTAGACATAACAAGTTTCGAATATGACTAAGATTTAAATTAGGAAATATTTAAATATTGTGTTTTGGATTTAAATATATAGTTAAACATGATGCAAAAACAACCATTATCTTTTGGTTGTGTCAATACTTATCATACAAAAAATTGTCTTTTCAATGACAATGAACTTTAGAGTTTATTTTATGTCAATCACCATAAGTTGAACATCCTTGTAGTCCTAGAGTCAGATATATATGATGTATTTCTCATCTTGATCTTGCAGCCATTGTTACTAGCAGTGAACAATCATTAGTATTTATGCAGTCATTATTTTTCCATATAAGTTGGCAATTGACTACTGACAGGGTTTCGATCAATTCAAGGAGCAATAAGTACATTCTTGAATATACTTTTTAGTTTTTTAAATTTTAAATTTAATATTGACATCACTATAATATAATTGATGTAACAACTATCATAAACTAAACATATTGGTAATTAATGGATTAGATATACCACTATTTACTTGTTTATTCTTGTTAAATTTGAGGTATTGGTAAATATAAACCTGTATAATATTTAAGATAAACTGTTAGTGATTCTATTATTCACTCTTTTCAATTAGCATTGATATTACTAGTAGCAACAATAATAGTATAAAGATCATTCTCTATCATGAATTATTTAAAAACATGAACACTGGATGAATGTTATGTGGTTGAATGATCCAATGGTAAACTATATTGAAAAAACATTTGACACCACTGATAGTAAAATAAGAGTGGATATAGTCCAGGGGAAACTTGAAGAAAATTTTAAGTTGATTGAATGGGATTATGTTTTCCGTTATGTAATGCATTACTATATCCATACACCATTAGTTTGAGTGTGCTTTAAAATATAAATTGACAATCTAACTTTATTGAGCTTTTTCGTAAATTTTAATTAATGACCATTTCTTGTAATTGTCCCCCTCTTTGAAATCCGACTAATATAGACTACAATACGTATATCTATAAATTAAACATTAAGAACTAATAAAAAGGATGCAATAAATCTGTACACTATATATTAATCAGTTTTCTTATACACATAGGGACACACTTCTAATTCCAAAAAAAAGGAAAAATTACATTCAATCTTCTTTACGAGCTTTCTTATATAGCATAGATGACTCTCTTTGTACAATACATAATTTTGAAATAATATGACTGTTAATTTTGAAATAAGATGATTGTTTGTCTTTTAAAATATAATGGAAAAAATGCATTCATCCCTTCCATGCATTTTCTTATATAGTATATATGAGTCTCCTTATACAATATACAATTTTAAAAAGAAAAGACAAAAGTGTAGCATTCACATAGGGACTGATTCATAATTTCAAAAAGTAATGGAGAAAATTACATTCATCCTCATCAATGGGCTTTCTTATATAGTATAGATGAGTCTCCTTATATGATATATAATTTTAAAAGGAAAAGACAAAAGCATAGCATGCACACACGTGGATCGATTTGTAATTCAAACAAATGGAGTAAATTCCATTGAGCCTCTCCACGTGTAACGTCCCTGGATTTTCACCTTCTCAAAACCCCATGGAGATGAGAAGACAAAATCTAAAAATGTTAAGCAATTGTATCAAAGTGTGTTACGAAAGCAATTTGCACATACATGAACATAAAAAAATGTATACATCATAACATTCTCAACATTCAACATGTATATTAATTACAACATGAATTATTACATATTACATTTACACCTTGAATAGAAAATTTTACACAAGTCTAAACATGTATGCTAACATGATCTACACAATAGGTACAACCTGGACAACTGCTCACTTCCCGTCTTTTATCCCACGCTAGCTCTGAACCTAAAACATACGTGAAACAACAAATCAACACACAAGGTGTTGTGTACATGGGTAGAAAGATACATATATTTATGGTTTGCATAATTGAAATAACTTGAGAAAGAAAGAGTAAAAGAAAACATTGTTTAAAGTGATAATCAGGTAAACACATATTTTTAGTTGTCTTTTGATGTGTTTGTACTACTAAACAGTGTCACACTTCATGTTTCCCTACCCCTTGGGCTATGGGGACCGAGTGCCGACCTTATATTTAGAGGAGAGGGAGGGAGGTGTCGCACTTCATTTTTCCCCGCCCCTTGGGCTATGGGGACCGAGTGCCGGCCTTATATTTAGAGGAAGAGAGAGAGGATTGAGAGAGAGAGAGCATATATCCACTCAGTAGCTACAAACCATCTATATTCTTTGTTGTTCTTATTGACATGGCGAAGATACTATAATCATAGTACATCCAAGCAATATTCTCAAATAAAGACAAGCAATACATCATAGCTATTGCACACAAGAAAACTAGTCATATACTTAGATAAAGCCCATGTACCTGAGTTCAAAGATTCCTTATACATCCATGATCCTCTTCAACTTTGTCCATGACCTGATTAATAACAATTATTCATCATTAACACATGGTTCATACATTCTTGATATTTTAGGTCCAAAATTAGGGTTTTGGTCAAACCTAGGTCAAACAACCTAGAACTTGTGTCTGATATTTTTATTCTGATCCATACGTCATTATTAAGGTCTTGTATGAATTTCACAATTTTCTGATACTTTGCCTATTTTCTATAATTAATATGAGGATTAAACATGTAATTAGGCAATAATGAGAAAATGCCTAAAATTGCTCAATAATATCAACCTAGGAGTCCACATTTAGTTCTAGATGATATCAGGGTTCAAACTTATTTTTATCAGATTTAATCTCAATCATTTTCTAATTATACCATTTAAATGAAGCATTCTCATCTAAATCAAATACCATCTATATAAGTATCTCAAAAGTCCGATATAGGAGTTTCACAATAAATAGACACAATTCTGAGTCTAGGGTTATTTTTAGGGAAATTATCAGACCAGTGAGCTAATTATAATGTATTTTCTAAGGATACTGGTATTTCTGGGATTTAAAACCGATTTACCTTATGCACCAGGGTCCACTGCCTGAGATGTCACCCCTAGATTGGCTTTCACTGGCTGTCCTGCAGTCCCGTGGTCTCCCATTCGACTGGTGTGATCAAGATAAAACTGACCGGTTCAGCTGGCTGGATAACCCAGTTCGGCTATGTATCTTCTCTATCGCGAATCAGCATGCGAGGCAGAGTTGCGCCGCCGTGGGATGGGCATGCGCTGGACCTACTGGAGTGGGAGGATTGGCTCGCGCTATCCTCTATAAATCGGGTGGATGACGAGACTTGGATTGGGTTTATCCCTATTATGTTCCTCACGATTGATCTCGCGCCGCCTCGTCACAGACCAGTATCGCCGATGCAAGCCACGCCAGTGCGAAGTGAATGGCGTTGGGCCAGAATCGGGAGCAACGGTCTTCACCTTCACGTTCGTAGAGAGAAGAGGGGCCTCCAGGACACAGCTACGAGTCTCAAGGTGACCAACAATGCCACGTCGATCTCCACCTCGGATCCGTAGTGGAGAAAACTCGGTGAGATTGAGGCTTTGCTCCTTGGGCTTCTCCTCGCTCCAGAAACAAGCTGAGAAGAACCACGACCTCCCAGGGAACTCGTGGGTGGTGGCAGGTCATTGTAGATAGGCCCAACACTTGTTCCCCCAACACCCCTCCTTCCATCTACTCATGACAAAGCTCTCCAGCTCCAGGGAAACCAACCCACCGGTCAGTGAGTATTTGGGGAGGTTTGAGGTCGTGGCAGCTAACTCACTCGAGCGGACACACCAGATTTCAATCCCAACCATAGACTCACATAGCTCATCCATTGTCAAAGGATATGCCTTGGTTGAAGTGCTCTTTCAGAGAAGAAGCCAGAGCCGCCAAAGGCCACAAACTCCAGCTCTGCCAGCCACTTGGACGCCACAGTGGAAGATGGTTGCACTGGAAGAGGGTTTCTTCAACTTCTATTAGACCTACCATGGTGCACTCAATGGTCCTAGACCCCTGACGCCCACTGCAACAATAGCCTGTGAGAGACAATGGATAAGGGAGGAGGAAGGAAGCTATTGTCTCTCAGAATGATGGGTGTCCACTCTCGAGTGAAGGGTCAATCGGTTTGAAGTGTTCCACAGAACGTGGTTTTCCCAACAAAATTCCCTTCATTTCCCCCCACCATCATTAGATATGGGAGACACCTTACTGTGTTCTGTTCCCCCCTTTACAGAGGTTAGGGATGAGCGGTTCCCTGGATTAGTCACTCGCACCAATGTAAAAGGCCACGTGACACTAATGTATCACAGACCTAAGTACTAGATACCTAAAGGAACAAAGTCTGATCAAAATTATATCATTAATGTCCCCAATTTCAAATAGTTGCATCTATTTATAGCAATCTTCAAACATTCCCAAATTTTTGACATAGGATCACTTAAACCTAAGGTATCTTCTATTGAAGTTTGAGACTCAAAATATATTATTTACCCATGTGAATAAAGTCTTCAAACAACCTCATAAATAGGTATATTAACCTTGAATTCAATTCAAATAATTATAAGATCTTGATCCTACAAGTCCAAAAACACATGTTATGATACTAATACCTTAAAGTTCACTAATATATTACTTGAGTCCATTGGTACTATTAAACAGCTCCCATGGACTCATATGTACCCAAATCAATTATTCAAACATATTCAACATACTTGAACTCAATTAATGTTCTAATCGTCAGTTGCATATATAGTTACACTTTTTGGGTGAAAATATACAATAATTGAACAATCAACTTGTTACGACCCATATCAGGGTTAGTCAATAAATACCTCGAATTACGTGAAACACCTAAATTAGTGTTGAGTATCAAATTAAACATCATGGTTAATCAAATAAGTTAATATGTGAATTAATAGCTGAGATTGAATCACCTGAGGCAATTAATGATAATTGCAGTGTTAATAATTAATTTAATCAAGTTGAATATAGTACTCCAGATGCATTTAATTTTTTGACCAGTAGTGACTAGATTATAACCATAATTTCTCGCTTCGAGTTTGTAGTGGATTCCGTGCCTGGCATTTTGCAAGAAAAATTGTTTAAATCGGACCCTCGAGGCAAAAGTTACGACCTTTTTGGTTTTCTTGGACTTGGATGCAATTTTACCATTAATTGATTTTTTTAAGTGAGTCGGCTATTTTGTTTCTCCTTATCTTCTTCTTTCTCAATCGGCTACCCGATAGAACAAAGCCGCAGAAGCGGCGCTTGAGCGAGAGCAGCTGAAGGGGGGTGTGTGTGGGCGATTTTTGGCGTGATAGCTAGCGATCGAGCTTCCCTCACCTTCATCCTCCCTTCCCCTTCTTCACCCTTCTCCACCCAAACCCTATCACAGCCACCCAGCTAGGGCGTCGGCCCATAGCTGCAGCAGCAGCTTCACCAGCCAAGAAGAAGAAGAAGAGCGGCCGATTAATGGCTGGTTCTCTTCGGTTCAGCAGCACCATCTTCTTCTCTTCTCCTTCCCTTTCCCTTCTCTACCTGCTTACTTCGCTCTAGCGGCGCCCAAGCAGGAGAGATTCCGCCCCAACCAGAGCAGCAGCTGCAAGCTGTGCCAAGAAGGAGCAGGGAGCAGCTTTGGGCACAGCCAGCATCCGAAATGATGCTTTGGGGTTCGTCCTTAAGGACCAGACATCGAACCAACAGCCCTAGTTCTTGATTCGGCTTTAATCGAGTTCATCTTCAATAAGTGTAAGATATTGTTCCATTGCAACATGTTTGCTTTAGTTTTCAGTCTGTGCACCTTTCGGTCGAGTTGCATATGATTCGGCCGAGTTTCTTTATTAGGATTAACGAACAGCGTTTTGATCGGCCGAATTGGGTGTGATTCGGCCGAGTTTCCTTTATAGGTTATCGAGCAGGGTTTTGATCGGCCGAGTTGCAGGCTGATCGGCCGAGTTTCCAGCTGATCGGGCAAGTTGCCCAGTTGGTCGGCTGAGTTTCAGGATTTGTGAAGCGATCGGCCGAGTTCCTGACCGATCGGCCGAGTTTCAGAACTGTGAGTAGTAGTTCATTCAGAAATCATTATTTAACTCAAATTAAATGCTTAATTGCTTCTGTATCGGTTGGTATAACTTCTAAACAGTGTAATACATACAATAGAGTATGTTAGATTTATTGGAACTTGAAATACGCAATATGCTTAATGAAAATGATGAAATTTCCTGTATTATGGTTGCAATGTATTTGTTGATTTAAAAATGGATATTTAGCATGGAAACTGGATAAATGATACTGAATCATGTTTAAGGATGACAAATGTTATATATGTGCTTCAAGAAATGTTCAGAATGTGCAGTAAGTATGGAATGTGATATTCTTATTTTAAATGGTTATATGTTAATCAGTTAATAGACTTAGGTGCCCCAACACCGTAGAACCCCATTGCGCGGTATGTACCTTTGGGGTGAAACGACCGATCTAGCCCTGAGTCTAGATGGTCGGCGACCAGTGTTCAACAATAATCCGTGCGTGTGTCACGGTGGCACTGGAGTAATATAGGGTTATCCAACACCAACCAGTTGAGTACTTCTGGTGGTAACCCAGTGTTGACTCCCTGCGCCTGTGTACTCAGGTTAGAGGAGGAGTCTAGAGCACTCAGAGTTAGTGCAGTGAGGCCCTTGAGTGCCTAGGAACTGCAGTGAGGCCCTTGAGAGCCTGAGAGTGCTGTGAGGCCCTTGAGTGCCTGAGGCCCTTGAGAGCCTGAGAGTCATGTGCAGACCAGGACGGGAAGTCAGACTTAGCATTTCCCGGGTGTGTCGCTAAGTCTTGCACGGTAGGATCGTAGTTCGCTACAGATCTTCATATGTAGAGTGCACTGCATATGTTTGGGGCATAATAATATAAATATGTAATCATATAGGATCACAGTAAATTAATATTATCCGAACTTTTGTGCCAATTCATTATATCTGTTTATTGGTTTAAATTATCTGTTGTTGCATAGAAATGCGATTATATTCTGTAATCTGCTATGTCATTAGAAGCCCTGCTTGTACTGTATTTATGTTTATTTCAATTTTATAAACCTGATGAGTTGTTTAGTGATAGCTAAATGAAATGCTATTCACTGAGCGAGTAGGCTCATACCTCTACTCAAAACATTTTCAGGTCAACATCAGCAACAGGAATCGAAAGGATCTTTTCATCCTAACACTTAGTCTGTAGAAGGTATACGTAATTAGTAGTTAGAGGTCTCTTAGTCCTTTCCCCTCGATCTTTGGGACAAGGTGTGGGTGAGAGAGAATGTGCATAAAGATGTAAATTGACTGTTATGCTTTATTTTATGTTGAATAATGTAATATGTTGTAGACTCTGTTTACATTGCTAATCAGTTTAAATAAAAATGCTTCCGTAATTTGTTTAGATTTAGTTTACAACATAAATCCGGTCAATTTTTAATGTCTTTAAAAATGTTTTAAAAGCTTTGAATGGTTTGGTTTATGTGTAATCCCTCCTTCGCGCCCTAATCTCGTGATTTTGAGGTTAATGTGAGATCGGGGTGTGACATCTTGGTATCAGAGCATAGGTTGAGTATATGAATACTCTAAGTCAAGGTCAGGGGATGATAAGAGACCAATAGGATTAAGGTTTAAGAGTTTTTCTTATGTCTGTAATTTTCTAACAGGAAGTGTTCTGTTATACTATTATAGATGGCAGGAAAAGGATGTGGTCACGAGAACCAAGTAAAGAGTTTAAGTTGAGTCGTTAAGAATCATTAAGGTCAAAAGATAAAGTTATAAGTGAGACGAATAATAAATGATGAGTTTTAGCTCTGGAAGGTCTGAGTGTTTAGATACCCTGGCCAGGTGTTTGAATACTTAGATTGACCAGTATCAAGCTACTCTGTCTGTTCTTCTCTGGATGCCCTGGCCAGGTATGCAGAGGAAGGATGGGCTAGAGAGAAACCCTAGAAATCCTAGGGTTATGAGATAAGAAATTAATGTAGAAATAAGAGATTACATATAAGATGCGATTCAACTCTTGTCTATTATTTCTTATTTGATTTAAAGATCACTAGAAATGCTTTTATATGCATAAAATTAGAATTTTCAGTTGTAAAGCAAATAAGATTCTTTTATATTGTTGTGTCATGAAGTGAATTGTTTAGTGTTTGTTTTCTTTGTATTAATGTAGACCCGAAATTATGTTTAAATGAGTTTGCCCTAAGTGGATATTCTTTCCACATGTTTAAGATTAATAGGGGTTGATTAATCTCGAGTAGCTCTTGGCTTCAGGACTACAGGTTCGGCCTGGTCCGGCTGGCAGGATGCGTTACTGGGATCTAATGACTCCTATTAACAGTAAAATAAGAATAGACTCTGGATGATTTAGACCCATAACATAGTGAGAATGTATATACACTAGGATGTTTAAACTATGATAAGAAGTCTAAATGTTCTTTTGTCTTGAGAATTAGGGTTTGAGAAGCATAGACCCTAATCGGCCCAAAATAGGGTTTTAATGATACATAAACACGAAATTTGATAAGTAAAGTGTCTCAGTAAATGATTTTTTGTATTTTATGTGTAACTCTGATTTAGCTCAAATTTGGATATGATTTGGATATATAAAATGTAAACAACATTGGAAAATATCAGAATTTTTGAAGAATGTTCTGACCTGTTTATCGGCCGAGTTTCAAACTCGACCGATCACATTTTCAGAATGATATAGCAGTGTGGTAATTGATTTTATCTTTTTATTAGTATATCCAATTGATCTCAAATTTTAACTGTGCTTGAAAAACACAATTTTAGATACTCTACTAAATTGGCGTAATTTTTGGATGACTTTTGATCTCTACAGTGAGGGTGTCGGCCGAGTTTGCAACTCGACCGAACCTGCTGCAGACTGCAATATAACAGTGCACTGTTTGATTTTTAATTAATTATTGGTAATTAGAAATAATCTCAAATTTTTACTGGAGGTCTGAAACTTCATTAGGAATAACATATAAAATTTCCTGAATTTGTGGAGCTTCTGTTAGCTATTTAATAAATGAATTACAGAAACTATTCTGAAAACTGAATTTTCAGCCAATATAATTAAAGTTGAGTGTTGGGTTAATATGCCATTGACCCAAGTAGCTCAAATTGATCTATATGATCGACCACACACACACACAATAATGCTATGTTACTGATAAGGACCAAACCCTAGAATGATTAGAGTTGTTGTAGTTCAAGGGATATTACTAGTGATTTAACCTTGAATACTAGTATCTATGTAAAACAAGACCTTGAGATTGTTCTATGTAAAATAATCTGGCAGTGATAGTGATCTAGGGTTTATAGGTAGCTAATCTGAACGGTACATGAACAACATGAAATGACTTCGAGAAAAGAGTAAAACATAAAATTGAAATGTAACAATAAGAAGGTAGCATAGAATGCGGAGTATTATCCGATATATGATCTAAAGATAGTTGATGTAGTTCATGTTTTTAAGACATGGCGTCACTATCTTTATGATGTGACAATAGATTATCACCCTGGTAAAGAGAATGTGGTGGTTGATGCTTTCAGCAGAAAGTCAAGTTCAACAACTAATGCATTCTCTATGGCAGGTTTCAATAGAGACCTGTTAGTAGAAATGTGGAAGTTGAACTTAGGCTTAGGGGTGACAACACAGAGTGATTTGATTGTACAAATGTAAGTTAAGCCTACTTCTTATGATCAGATCAAGGAACTACAATAGGGTGATAGTGAGTTAAACCAGACCATGCATGACATGATAGGAGGAAAAGAGACCAGAGTTTAAGTTTTTAAGATGATAAGGTGTTGTATTAGCATGACATGTTGTGTGTACCTCGATATAGTGAGTTGAAAGAAAAGATTCTTATGGAAGTGCATGTATTGATGTATGCTATGCTTTCAGGAAAACACTAAGATATATATGAATGTCAAGGAATTGAAACGGATGGTCAGATATGCAGAAGGATGTAGCTGATTAGGTGGTTAAGTGCAATGTGTGTCAGCAGGTTAAGACTTAGCATCAGAAACCCACATGTATTTTGTAATCTTTTCCTATACTAGTATGGGAATGGGAACATATCGCAATGGATTTTGTGATAGGGTTGCCCTAGACATCTAGAGGTTATGACTCGATATGAAAGATTGTGGATAGACTAATTTAGTCTGCTCACTTTCTTCATATTAAGTCAACCTTTGATGTCTCGAAACTTGACTATGATATACATGGACGAAATAGTTAGGTTGCCTGGTAATCCAGTTTTAATCATATCATATTGAGATCCTAAGTTCACATCTAGGTTGTGGAAACAGTTGCATCGTGCTTCGGGCACGAAGTTAAGATTCAGTACAATCTTTTCATCCGCAGACGGATGGTCAGTCTGAGAGGACCATTCAGACTCTTAAGGACATGCTGAGAGCATGTGTTTTGCTTTTCAGTGGAAGTAGGGATGAACATTTAAGTCTTATAGAGTTTGCTTAGTGTGAATGTTGAGTTAGAAATACACAACTGATAATGGTTCGGTTTGAATATAAACCCAGACAATACAAATTTGGTAAACCATTAGGTGCATGATTTCAAGATAGTAAGATAGCATTAAAATATGCAAATAAACCTAGTTGCATGCTTCCTGTTATGTTAATGTGTGTGACTTAACATTTACATGAATTGGCACATTTCTTTGAGATATCATTAGAAATTCTCAAGTACTATTAATTATTTGTGTTATGATATGTAAGCAACTCTTAATTGAGTTATGTGATGCACAAACCAGGAATTTGGTTAATATGTACACGTTCTTTGAGAAATTTCAGATAATTGATAAATATTACAGATGGTTTCTTATAGGTGAAGTAAATTACTCTTATTGGTGTAATGAGATGTTCAATTACATGAATTCAGTATGTATGTGCCAAAATTGATTTGAGTTTGGGATATTTATGAATTTTAAATCTGCCTGCATGCATGATATAAAGATTACTCAGTAATTACAATGATTTTGAATATACTGCTCTGCCAGTTCTAGAATGATACCGTATTGTGATTTGAATTGCAACCAAACAGATGAGATAACGGAAACCCTAAGAGTAGGGTGTTGCCATGTGACTAGTGAATGAGATAACCCTAAGAGTAGGGTGTTGGCATGTGATGAATGAATAAGGAAAAAAAAACCCTAAGGATAGGGTGTTCAATGAATCAAGTATTTTGATATCAATTTTCATTATGAGATGTGATGATGTTTAATAGTTAAATTGCATGATTTTATTTTAGTACCAAATTGACATGCATTCTTTTTATTTAAGAATTTTAGTTTGTCTGCATGTATAGTATGATAATTTCTCGGTAATTACCATAAATTGAGACATTGTTATAACAGTTCTACAAAGACAATGTTTTGTGGTTTGATCTGGAATCAGATCAGATGTGTTCTAGGTTGAGGGACCAATCCAGATAGTTGATCAGAGGATCAAGAAACTCAAAAATCATGAGAAACCCTTAGAGAAGGTTTTGTGGAAAAACTATAACCTAGAGGGAGCCACATGAGAAGTTTTGGGTTTGATGTGCGTAACAAGTTTCCTTTTCTCTTTTAGGAATTTCGGGACGAAATTCTTATAAGGGAGGGAGATTGTTACGACCCATATCAGGGTTAGTCAATAAATACCTCGAATTACGTGAAACACCTCAATTAGTGTTGAGTATCAAATTAAACATCATGGTTAATCAAATAAGTTAATATGTGAATTAATAGCTGAGATTGAATCACCTGAGGCAATTAATGATAATTGCAGTGTTAATAATTAATTTAATCAAGTTGAATACAGTACTCCATATGCATTTAATTTGTTGACCAATAGTGACTAGTTTATAACCATAATTTCTCGCTTCGAGTTTGTAGTGGATTTCGTGCCTGGCATTTTGCAAGAAAAATCGTTTAAATCGGACCCTCGAGGCAAAAGTTACGGCCTTTTTGGTTTTCTTGGACTTGGATGCAATTTTACCATTAATTGATTTTTTTAAGTGAGTCGGCTATTTTGTTTCTCCTTATCTTCTTCTTTCTCAATCGGCTACCCGATAGAACAGAGCCGCAGAAGCGGCGCTTGAGCGAGAGCAGCTGAAGGGGGGTGTGTGTGGGCGATTTTTGGCATGATAGCTAGCGATCGAGCTTCCCTCACCTCCGTCCTCCCTTCCCCTTCTTCACCCTTCTCCACCCAAACCCTATCACATCCACCCAGCTAGGGCGTCGGCCCATAGCTGCAGCAGCAGCTTCACCAGCCAAGAAGAAGAAGAAGAGTGGCCGATTAATGGCTGGTTCTCTTCGGTTCAGCAGCACCATCTTCTTCTCTTCTCCTTCCCTTTCCCTTCTCTACCTGCTTACTTCGCTCTAGCGGCGCCCAAGCAGGAGATATTCCGCCCCCAACCAGAGCAGCAGCTGCAAGCTGCGCCAAGAAGGAGCAGGGAGCAGCTTTGGGCACAGCCAGCATCCGAAATGATGCTTTGGGGTTCGTCCTTAAGGACCAGACATCGAACCAACAACCCTAGTTCTTGATTCGGCTTTAATCGAGTCCATCTTCAATAAGTGTAAGATACTATTCCATTGCAACATGTTTGCTTTAGTTTTCAGTCTGTGCACCTTTCAGCCGAGTTACATATGATTCGGCCGAGTTTCTTTATTAGAATTAACGAACAACGTTTTGATCGGCCGAATTGGGTGTGATTCGGCCGAGTTTCCTTTATAGGTTATCGAGCAGGGTTTTGATCGGCCAAGTTGCAGGCTGATCGGCCGAGTTTCCAGCTGATCGGCCGAGTTGCCCAGTTGGTCGGCCGAGTTTCAGGATTTGTGAAGCGATCGGCCGAGTTCCTGACCGATCGGCCGAGTTTCAGAACTGTGAGTAGTAGTTCATTCAGAAATCATTATTTAACTCAAATTAAATGCTTAATTGCTTCTGTATCAGTTGGTATAACTTCTAAACAGTGTAATACATACAATAGAGTATGTTAAATTCATTGGAACTTGAAATACGCAATGTGCTTAATGAAAATGATGAAATTTCCTGTATTATGGTTGCAATGTATTTGTTGATTTAAAAATGGATATTTAGCATGGAAACTGGATAAATGATACTTAATCATGTTTAAGGATGACAAATGTTATATATGTGCTTCAAGAAATGTTCAGAATGTGCAGTAAGTATGGAATGTGATATTCTTGTTTTAAATGGTTATATGTTAATCAGTTAATAGACTTAGGTGCCCCAACACCGTAGAACCCCATTGCGCGGTCTGTACCTTTGGGGTGAAACGACCGATCTATCCCTGAGTCTAGATGGTCGGCGACCAGTGTTCAACAATAATCCGTGCATGTGTCACGGTGGCACTGGAGTAATATAGGGGTATCCAACACCAACCAGTTGAGTAATTCTGGTGGTAACCCAGTGTTGACTCCCTGCGCCTGTGTACTCAGGTTAGAGGAGGAGTCTAGAGCACTCAGAGTTAGTACAGTGAGGCCCTTGAGTGCCTAGGAACTGCAGTGAGGCCCTTGAGAGCCTGAGAGTGTTGTGAGGCCCTTGAGTGCCTGAGGCCCTTGAGAGCCTGAGAGTCCTGTGCAGACCAGGACGGGAAGTCAGACTTAGCATTTCCCGGGTGTGTTGCTAAGTCTTGTACGGTGGGATCGTAGTTCGCTACAGATCTTCATATGTAGAGTGCACTGCATATGTTTGGGGCATAATAATATAAATATGTAATCATATAGGATCACAGTAAATTAATATTATCCGAACTTTTGTGCCAATTCATTATATCTGTTTATTGGTTTAAATTATCTGTTGTTGCATAGAAATGCGATTATATTCTGTAATCTGCTATGTCATTAGAACTGCCCTGCTTGTACTGTATTTATGTTTATTTCAATTTTATAAACCTGATGAGTTGTTTAGTGATAGCTAAATGAAATGTTATTCACTGAGCGAGTAGGCTCATACCTCTACTCAAAACATTTTCAGGTCAACATCAGCAACAGGAATCGGAAGGATCTTTTCATCCTAACGCTTAGTCTGTAGAAGGTATATGTAATTAGTAGTTAGAGGTCTCTTAGTCCTTTCCCCTCGATCTTTGGGACAAGGTGTGGGTGAGAGAGAATGTGCATAAAGATGTAAATTGACTGTTATGCTTTATTTTATGTTGAACAATGTAATATGTTGTAGACTCTGTTTACATTGCTAATCAGTTTAAATAAAAATGCTTCTGTAATTTGTTTAGATTTAGTTTACAGCATAAATCCGGTCAATTTTTAATGTCTTTAAAAATGTTTTAAAAGCTTTGAATGGTTTGGTTTATGCGTAATCCCTCCGTCGCGCCCTAATCTCGTGATTTTGAGGTTAATGTGAGATCGGGGTGTGACACAACTCCTCCATTTGGTATCATCATCATGACACTCATGGTCTTAAAACACTATATTGGGTATCATAATCCTAAAATTGGGGTCATCACATTCACCCCACCTTATATGGAATTTCGTCCTCGAAGTTCAATCAATCTTATACTCAAGGTGATGTCAAGAAGTCCAGATTCATATAGTCACCACTCCTAGGTACCAAAACCATCATAATTCTGGATGTAGCATAAGATTTCATCTTTAGATCATAGTATCTAGGGTGTACTCACCCCACCTTAAATGAGAAGAACCTTAATTTAATGTCCTAGTCATAACACGACATTCTAGTATTTTATGATTTACATCTCTCAATACGCCTAAAATTTAGGGTTTGCCCTTACATATAAAGTTGATAAGGTATTACTCAAGTTTCATCTTTCACCCTACTCATCTATATAAGGTGATATCAAGATTTCATATCATCAATTATCAGGATTATCACATTTATTAACATCAATAGTATGGTTCATTATAAATATAGTACCATAATTTCATCATAAGAGAGGATAGATCATCATGTTTGCATATTAGGGCTCCACCCTATTGTGTGAGAAATACCATTAATCTATAAACATAGGTTCTAAAGAGAAATACCATTAATCTATAAACATAGGTTCTAAAGATAGGAACTTTATTTTGTGATCACGAACTCAACGATCCAAATATATCTCTATTTCAAGCTCAAAATTTCAAATTTATATCTTTTATGAAGTGAAGGGAAAGAGAATATACTAACTCAATCTTATCATGGTTTACTTGGATATTACATGTATGATATAGGAAGGAAATATAAGATAGGTTAGGCTTATATGAGTGACTCTTCATACATGGTCATTCAAATAGCTCAAGTGAGGTTTCTATCATCATATATAGAGAATGAGAAGTGGAAGCAACAACATTTATGAGTATCTTATGCACAAAGCATTTCACTCTTAGACCAGAGTTCATATATCACCTCACTTACAGCTAATGTTGAGATTCACAAACATATGTCACTCAAGCTAGGACCTAACTCAATCAAACAGATTTACTTTCTCATTATGAGTTGTCTACCCATCATTTTTATTTATAACCCAACTCTCACCTATAGGATTGAATCATGCAAAAGGACTCAACTCGTGTACTCAGGAGTATTCCAGCTTAGGACACATCACTTCACATATATCTCATATTTCTCATATATTGGAGATTAGGTCCTATGACCTTCTCCTTGTGGGTCTCACTCTCTCTAGAGTTCACCACTTATCTCATCCTAACACTAGAGGTCCTCCTTGTAAAAGAGCTTGAGGCTCATGCATATTCGACCTTATCTTAACTTAGCTCATCTTAAATAAGAAAAGGGAATATACTTTCATCATCAAGACATAGCTTAGAATCTTAGAAATTGGATTTAGCTCATATACAACTTAGATCCATATAAAGCAACTTATATCACTAGAGGTAGAACTTAGATAAGATCATCCATGTTTATATCAGCTATCATTCTATTGTCTATCTATCTATCACATATCCTTACAAGGCTCTAGACATCTAATCTAGACTACTCTCTCTCCTAGACTGATGTCACTCCCTTTCACTTAGGTTGCATGAACACTAACTACCCTTCAATGTGGGGGACACATTTTTATATTTACATATATATAATAAAATATTATATAGTTTTTCTCCAAGAAAGAAGACGTCAGAGAAAGTCGTCGAGGCTCGAGTCGATTGGGAAACAAAACCAAATCAGCAAAACTGAGTGTCCCACACATAGTAGATAGTCTAGTGTCATGTAGCCTAGTGAAATGGTGAGAATAACGTGTAGACTAGTGTAGCTACCCAATACATATGAGCTCTATATGGAAAGGGTTTCACACACTTGTCTAAACCTAGTTCTCGAACATCTAGGTTCTAACTTAGAGGCTAAGTCAAACCTTATTCCTATAGAACAATTTACTGAGGTGAAATTTAGTTTTATGTTTCATAGTGAGAAATTGTTAGGTGTAGCTATTGTTCATGCTCTGATACCAACTGTAACGTCCTTGGATTTTCACCTTCTCAAAACCCCATGGAGATGAGAAGACAAAATCCAAAAACGTTAAGCAATTGTATCAAAGTGTGTTGCGGAAGCAATTTGCACATACATGAACATAAAAAAAATGTATACACCATAAAATTCTCAACATTCAACATGTATATTAATTACAACATGAATTATTACAGATTACATTTACACCTTGAATAAATATTTTTACACAAGTCTAAACATGTATGCTAACAGGATCTACACAATAGGTACAACCTGGACAACTGCTCACTTCCCGTCTTTTATCCCACACTAGCTCTGAACCTAAAATATACATGAAACAACGAATCAACACACAAGGTGTTGTGTACATGGGCAGAAAGATACATATATTTATGGTTTGCATAATTGAAATAACTTGAGAAAGAAAGAGTAAAAGAAAACATTGTTTAAAGCGATAATCAGGTAAACACATATTTTTAGTTGTCTTTTGATGCGTTTGTACTACTAAGCAGTGTCACACTTCATTTTTCCCTATCCCTTGGTCTATGGGAACCGAGTGCCGACCTTATATTTAGAGGAGATAGAGGGAGGTGTCGCACTTCATTTTTCCCCACCCCTTGGGCTATGGGGACCGAGTGCCGACCTTATATTTAGAGGAAGAGAGAGAGGATTGAGAGAGAGAGAGAATATATCCACTCAGTAGCTACAAACCATCTATATTATTTGTTGTTCTTATTGACATGGTGAAGATACTATAATCATAGTACATTCAAGCAATATTCTCAAATAAAGACAAGCAATACATCATAGCTATTGCACACAAGAAAACTAGTCATATACTTAGATAAAGCCCATGTACCTGAGTTCAGAGATTCCTTATACATCCATGATCATATACAACTTTGTCCATGACCTGATTAATAACAATTATTCATCATTAACACATGGTTCATACATTCTTGATATTTTAGGTCCAAAATTAGGGTTTTGGTCAAACCTAGGTCAAACAACCTAGGACTTGTGTCTGATATTTTTATTCTGATCCATACGTCATTATTAAGGTCTTGTATGAATTTCACAATTTTCTAATACTTTTCCTATTTTCTATAATTAATATGAGGATTAAACATGTAATTAGGCAATAATGAGAAAAAGCCTAAAATTTCTCAATAATATCAACATAGGGGTCCACATTTAGTTCTAGATGATATCAGGGTTCAAACTTATTTTTATCAGATTTAATCTCAATCGTTTTCTAATTATACCATTTAAATGAAGCATTCTCATCTAAATCAAATATCATCTATATAAGTATCTCAAAAGTCTGATATAGGAGTTTCACAATAAAATAGACATAATTATGAGTCTAGGGTTATTTTTAAGGAAATTATCAGACCAGTGAGCTAATTATAATGTATTTTCTAAGAATACTGGTATTTCTGGGATTTAAAATTGTTTTACAATATGCACCATGGTCCACCGCCTGAGATGGCACCCCTAGATTGGCTTTCACTGGCTGTCCTACACTCCCTTGCTCTCCCATTCAGCTGGTGTGATCAAGATAAAACGGACCAGTTTAGCTGGCTGGATAACCCAGTTCGGCTCTATATCTTCTCTATCGCGGATCAGCATGCGAGGCAGAGTTGCGCCGCCGTGGGATGGGCCTGCGCTGGACCTACTGGAGAGGGAGGATTGGCTCGCGCTATCCTCTGTAAACTGGGTGGACAATGATACTTGGATCAGGTTTATCCCTATTATGTTCCTCGCGATTGATCCCGCGCCGCCTCGTCGCAGACCAGTATCGCCGCTGCAAGCCACGCCGGCGCGAAGTGAATGGCGCTGGGCCATAATCGGGAGCAACGGTCTTCACCTTCACATTCGTAGAGCAAAGAGGGGCCTCCAGGACATAGCCATGAGTCTCAGGGTGACCAGCAATGCCACATCGATCTCCACCTCAGATCCGTGGTGGAGAAAACTCGGTGAGATTGAGGCTTTGCTCCTTGGGCTTCTCCTCGCTCCAGAAACAAGCTGAGAAGAACCACAACCTCCCATGGAACTCATGGGTGGTGGCAGGTCGTTGTAGATAGGCCCAAGGCTTGTTCCCCCAACACCCCTCCTTCCATCTTCTCGTGACAGAGCTCGCCAGCTCCAGGGAAACCAACCCACCGGTCAGTGAGTATTTGGGGAGGTTTGAGGTCGTGGCAGCTAACTCACTCGAGCGGACACACCAGATTTCAATCCCAACCATAGACTCACAGAGCTCATCCATTGTCAAAGGATATGCCTTGGTTGAAGTGCTCTTTCGGAGAAGAAGCCAGAGCCACCAAAGGCCACAGACTCCAACTCTGCCAGCCGATTAGACGCCACAGTGGAAGATGGTTGCACTGGAAGAGGGTTTCTTCAACTTCTATTAGACCTACCATGGTGCACTCGATGGTCCTAGACCCCTGACGCCCACTGCAACAATAACCTGTGAGAGACAATGGAGAAGGGAGGAGGAAGGATGCTATTGTCTCTCAGAATGATGGGTGTCCACTCTTGAGTGAAGGGTCAACCGGTTTGAAGTGTTCCACAGAACATGGTTTTCCCAACAAAATTCCCTTCATTTCCCCCACCATCATCGGATATGGGAGACACCTTACTGTGTTATGTTCCCCCCTTTATGGAGGTTAGGGATGACCGATTCCCTGGATTAGTCACTCCCACCAATGTAAAAGGCCGCGTGACACTAATGTATCACAAACCTAAGTACTAGATACCTAAAGGAACAAAGTCCGATCAAAATTATATCATTAATGTCCCCAATTTCAAATAGTTGCATCTATTTATAGCAATCTCCAAACATTCCCAAATTTTTGACATAGGCTCACTTAATCCTAAGGTATCTTCTATTGAAGTTTGAGACTCAAAATATATTATTTACCCATGTGAATAAAGTCTTCAAACAACCTCATAAATAGGTATATTAACCTTGAATTCAATTCAAATAATTATAAGATCTTGATCCTACAAGTCCAAAAATACATATTATGATACTAATACCTTAAAGTTCACTAATATATTACTTGAGTCCATTGGTACTATTAAACAGGTCCCATGGACTCATATGTACCCAAATCAATTATTCAAACGTATTCAACATACTTGAACTCAATTAATGTTCTAATCGTCAATTGAATATATAGTTACACTTTTTGGGTGAAAATATACAATAATTGAACAATCAACTCCTCCATTTGGTATCATCATCATGACACTCATGGTCTTAAAACACTAAATTGGGTATCATAATCCTAAAATTGGGGTCATCACACCACAAGCTTTCTTATTTAGTATAGATGATCTCCTTATACAATATATAATTTTAAAAATAAAAGACAAAGAGTAGTGTACACACAAGGACCCATTTGTAATTTAAAAATAATGGTAAAAATTGCATTCAACCCCCTCAATGAGCTTTCTTCTACAAAATAGTTAAGTCTCCATACACAATATATATATTTTAGAAGAAACATATAAAAGAGTAGTGTACACACATAGGGATCAGTTTGTAATTTCAAAATGTAATGTAGAAAATTGCATTCAACCCCTTCGCATGTTTTCTTATATAGTGTTGATGAGTTCCATATATAATATATAATTTTAAAAAGAAAAGATAAAAGTGTAGTGGGTGGACACACAAGAACCGATTTGTCATTAAAAAATGAAGAAATTACATTCAACCCCGTGCACAAACTTTCTTATATAGTATAAATGACTCTGCTTATAAAATACATAATTTTAAAACAAAGATGACAACTATGTAATTCTAAAAAATAATAGAAAAATTACATTCGATACCCTGTGAGCTTTTTTATATAATATATACGACTCTCCTTATATCATATATAATTTTAAAAAGAAAAGACAAAAGTATAGTGTACACACATAGGGACCGATTTATAATTTTAAAAAATAATCGAAAAAATTGAATTCAACCCCTTTGTGTGATTTCTTATATAGTATTTTCTTATCAATATATAATTTTAAAAATAAAAGACAAAGTGTAGTCTACACATATAGACCGCTTTGTAATTTTAAATAATAATAAAAAAAATTGTATTCCGCCCTCATCATTTTTTATATAGTATAGATGAGTTTCTTTATACAATATATAATTTCAAAAGAAAAGATAAAAGTATTTGTGCACACACATGACCGATTCAATTTCAAAAGATAATGGATCAAATTGCATTCACCCTCCGTGAGCTCTCTTATGTAGTATAGATGTGTCTCCTTATATAATATATAATTTTAAAAAGAAAAAAATAAAAGTGTAACGTACACAAATAGAGTCTGGTTTATAATTTCAAATAATAATGAAGAAAATTGCATTTATAGCTCTCCCCGGGTTTTCTTATATAATATATATAGGCATGCTTATACAATATATATAACTTTAAAAAAAGAAAACAAAAATGTGGTGTACACACACGGAGACATGTTTGTAATTTCAAAAAATAATGAAAAAAATTACATTCAGCCTCCTCAGCTGGTTTTCTTCAATTGTGTAGACGTATTCATATATAATGAATATGAGTTGAAAGATTTTTACAAATTTGAGTTTACCTTCGTCATGAACTATTTCATATAAGATTTTTGATAAAATTATTGAGCCCTAAGGGTTTAATTAAATTGACTATGTCTGACTCTATTTATGCTGGTAAAATACACTAGGCGCATGAAACTGGTCCGGTCCGACGCTAACTGCCAGCAAGTGCGTTGGTTATGCACACCAACAGTAGAAGGCTTCCCCTTAATAATTGTTAGAAGCTACAACAAGTTGCAAGTAGCGTGTTATTTTTTTAAATGGAGCAAGATCCGTCCTTGTGGGCCGGTCTGCGGAAGTCGGAAGATGGGCCGTGAGTCCGTGGCGTGGTACGCAGACGACTGGCGTCGGACTTGTGCTGGGCTTCAAGGAGAGTGGCTCTCAGAGTGCCCTTAAATCCTCCAGTCGAGCCCAGCGCGTCTATAAGAAGAGCAAGCTTGTCTATTTGGATTTTATTTATCTTCACGAGTCTGTTGATTAGGGTTCTATTGCCGTGGCGGCTCTGGCGCAGCCATCCTTTTCTCTTTCTTCTTTCAAAGACTTTTTGGCTTTCCTTCTGTATTATAGTCCATCCTACAGCAACCGGCTGGCGGTGCTTTGATTTTGTTTGCAATGACGAAATTACCTGATGTTCCGGAAGACGGGTATGGGGGATCTCCTATTCCTTTCATGATGGCAACACAACCCTCTAAGAAGTTCCGAGCAAATCATATCACCTCCACCGTTTTATGCGCTGGTATCGAGTTTATATTTAACTGATCTTTCCGCTTTCCTTTATTTACCGACCGTTCGACCGATGACTTTACCGAGGTTTCTATCTGGGCGAAGTGATGAGGACAATTCGTAGTCTGTCAATCCACTGATTTACATGTGACGACTCGTGAATATCCCGACAGGTTCTGATCGCCCTATATATTTTTAATTCGTTTTGTTCGCTTAACATTTAGCTTTGAAACCGTACAAATCCGGTTGATTTTAATCTTCGACTGAGCTACCGTCCTGATTGGTGATCGATGATGACAAATTCAAAGGCTTGTTTCTCAACATTCGCAGGGCCGCCTAAGAGCTTTCGCTTTCGCCGGGCTTGAGAGCTACTGCTGCCATTCTTCCTTCCTTGGATGTCTGAGATCATGATCATGTCTTCTGCAATTTATCAGAAAATTACTGCATATGTACTGCAATTTTCGGCGTGGTTCGTTTAATGTAACGATGTAAAATAATACTGGAATGCGTGGTTGATATGTAACAAGTATTATGTTTTAAAGTTTTGGCTGTCGTAATTGTTGGGTAACATGTCTTACCGACTTTTACTTGTTTGTTACACAACAGATTAACTACAAACACTGCGGTTTATTTACTCTAGTTAGTTTCTTGTGGTGGTCTGGCTAATGTTTCTCGGTGATGTCTCTGTTATTTTTAATGAATTGTGGGTGAAGTGACGAGGACAATTCATAGTCTGTCAATCCACTGATTCATATGTGACGACTCGTGAATATCCCGACAGGTTCTGATCGCCCAATTTTCTGTTTATTTTCAATCAGTAGCTTAGACATTCGCAATCTGCCTAATTTCATCGCAGCTAATTTAATGTCTTGTTTGATGGTCGATGATGACAAATCCAAAGGCTTGTTTCTCAACATTCGCAGGGCCGCCTAAGAGCTTTCGCCTTTCGCCGGGCTTGAGAGCTACTGCTGCCATTCTTCCTTCCTTGGATGTCTGAGTTCATCACGATTGCTACTTCCTTGGTCTTTATGCAATTATTACTTGATGATATTTGCATTTGTACCTTAGCTTGTTTTCAATGTATCGATTGTGTCTATGATGATTTTCTTTGTTGTTGATAGTTATTATTATATTGTAACGTTATAACTAATGCCTACATTGGCTGTGCAGTCATCGAACATGCTAGATCTTCGTAGCCTAGATCAATGCATGTTATTATATTTGGGAAATTTACATTCAATGTAGCAATGTAAGACAATGTATTATGTGTTTAAAAATGGAGAACATGTCATATTTATGGCATTATTTCTAAGATACTCATGAATGTATCTGTGCTCATGTGGTCTTCATATGTGCATTCGATGTGATTTTGTGTTAAACTTTTCATTGTATTGATCTGGTGGAAACTGCAATCTGTGGTTTACAAGTTCTGTAAACTGTTGTTCAATATAGTTTTGACTCTAATGTGAAATGAAATTAGATGACTTGCTATAATGTTCCTCATCTTGCTCTTTGTTTTTATAAGATATCGCAATCAAAATCATCTGTGATAAAATCAGCTAGAATGATCAATGCCCTTCGCTTTTTATGCCATCAAGAACCCCTCTGACAACTCATGGATTTTATTTGTTAGTGTTGTGGTGCCCTTTTATTCAAGTTTTGTAATCTGTTGTTCATACAGTGTGACTGTAAAGAAAAATGCAATTAAATGACTTGCTATAATGTTCCTTATCTTGCTTTTTGTTTTTATAAGAGCTTGCGAACAAAATAATGTGTGACAAAATCAGCTAGAATGATCAACGCTTGTATGCTTTTAATGGCATCAAGGAGTCCCTTCAGTAACTCATGGATTCTTAATTTTTTTAGTTTTCGGGTGCCGTTTTGTTCTACATTTATCCTAACCCGAAGCATATGTCTACAATGTCACAGAAAGTTCTAATGTTAAAGATTTCACAACACAAGAAAACACTTGGCTTTCTCCCCCAATACTATGTTGCTATTTAATATGCCCAGATACATCTAGTGAACTAATATTCTTTGTAATGCAACCCCCTGTTACGTTGTACTAAGTGCTATTTGCTTTGACTTAGATGAAAGCTACTAATGATTATCTCCATGTAAACTGCTTGGCTATAAACCATACTTTTTAACAAGCAAACTGAATTTGCTTTAAAACACGGTTAGTGAACTAAAAAATGGTGGCTGAATATATCCAGAAGCCTATATTGATCCTTTTAGGAGCAACATCCAGCGTGAAAGAGAAGCTGCCATTTTGTTTGACCAAATGTTGCAATGAATACTAATTTGCTTAAAAGTTTGGTTTTTTTGTTGGTTTTCGGTTTACTTTGAAGGAATTCTTCTCATCTTTTTGGTGGGTTAAAGAAACTAACATCAATGACCCAAAGTTGGGTGTGCATCCTTTTTGCCTGTAGGTATGGATTTTATTTACCTTGAAGGAATTTTATTCATCTTCTTTCACAATGAGTAAAGTACTAACATCATTATGTTTGCATTTTACAAATTCAGTTGAGTTCTCAATAGACCAATGCTAATAGAAATCTCAGAAAATTTTGAGAAAATAGTCAGTCTTCAAGTTGGTACATAGCTCTGAAGAGGCTAAATTTTGTTAATGACATAAAATTGTATTGATTAGGTCAAAATTGTGGGTCCCCATGAGTTAGAGTAGTAGTTTTGACACACAATTTTGACCAATTGATTATAAGTAAGAGAGTAGAAGGTGTTAGAGAAAGGATTCTCTAATCACAAACAATATGAGAAAAGGTAATGGGGAGGTAGTCAATTTGTAGGCTTTAGAAGTTTCAAAAGGGGCCCTAAATATAGTGGATGTAAGGAGGTATTTATAGTATTTGTTTAGGATTTAGGGTTTCTTGATGAAATTTTCTAGATAGGTGGCAAATCTCCATAATGTGCTAGTAGAAGGCCGCGTTGATTGAGGCTTTGTGTAGATGACTAAGATTTGTCGGCTGTCAAGAGTGATAAATGTCATTTCTCATTGTTCCTTTACTTTAGGAATGTTCCGAAAACGATTGAAAAAATTTCCCTAGAAAGGTAAATCATGATTCTCTATCTCATTGCTAGCAAACAATTAAAAAGGAAATGTTTTATTTTAGATAACTCAATTGGGATTTTTTTGGAAAATAACTTATATAAAATAGAATTGTAGCACAAATTGTACTTTTTGATTTGAGAAAGTTTATTTACGGAAAGCCCAAACTAGGGAAAACATGTGCAAACAAGTGGAATAAATATAGCGGAAAAAATATGAAAAAATGTAGAAAATGACACAATCGGGTGGAAAGTTCAATAGTTTCATCATTTGCTAGAGAAATTGTATTGCTCGTGAACTTATTTTAAGTGAACAAAAATGGGTTGTCAACAATTTGCCCCTTTCAAGGTAAAGTATGAGATAAAGAGTGCGAATTGTAGGATGTCCAAACAAGATGGGTGCATGAAAGATGCTTTGACAAACCTTGTAGAGGGTAGAGAACATATGTGATGTATTTCCTTTCTAAGGAAGAATCAGTTAGGAAAAGATTGACAATGAGTGCATTCTCCAAATAAGGATAGCCTGAATTTGACCAATCATTCATTCTCCTAGAGTTGTGATGAGACTTTATAGGTTTATCAAATATAAAAGTAACTCTCATCACTCTTTTACTCCTTAAACTTCTATCTGATTCTAGTAACTCATGTCTTAGTGAGAACATGTGGATGTGAAAGGCAAATGCAGATCTAGGCTTGTAGAAGATGATAAAATAAGGTGTCTATGATCATTAAAAAAATAGTGGTTACTTCTTTGCCTCTAAACATATCATTTAAATAAACAATGTTTACCCTTCTCCCTATGCATCGTTAGTTATTATTTTATTATTAGAGTGGGCCAATTTAGAATTAGGTTTGGAACTCTTAGAAGGCGCAATAGGGCTTTTG
Organism: Alisma plantago-aquatica; assembly: GCA_963693085.1. Taxonomy (NCBI): domain Eukaryota; kingdom Viridiplantae; phylum Streptophyta; class Magnoliopsida; order Alismatales; family Alismataceae; genus Alisma; species Alisma plantago-aquatica. Next base: position 1,044,092,238 of record OY856411.1, on the reverse strand, counting down.
GTTGTCAAGACTAGCAATTGAGTTATTAGATCAACTTTTTAGATTTAAGGATTCCTTTTGGTCAATGATTGTATTGATTACCAAATTATCTGATTAAGGTACTAGGATTAAGCATTTACGACGTTATCCACTAAAAGGTGGTCTCTCTGACGTATTCCTCTATTGGTTTGTCTAGAGGGTTGACGAATGATGATCTACGACTCTCTAGTTCTTAGGCTTGGGCATGGTGACTTGAGTAATAACTTAGGATCATGAATAGGCAAAGTTGGCAATTTGGTTAATTTTTGGGTCATGTTCTCATGATTTTGAAAGATGTGTGCTTGAAAGTAAAACTGATAACCTTAGTTGAGGTTTGGTATATTCAAAAGTTTGCGTTGAATGGCAATCTTGATTTCAATTGTTGGTCATGAGTAAGGGTCTATAGATAGATTTTGGAAATGTAGAGCGTGATGGTTTAGTCATAATTCATGACCCTATGTATGTATGAAAATGAAGCTTTGAGTTTGTTTAGTGATAGGTCAAATTTGGGACTCTAAAAGATTGATAGATGGTTAGGATAATGGCCCTATTTTAAATTGTAGAATAGGACCATAAAAGATATGAAGTCGAGGAATGGAGTAGGTCTAGTTTTAGTTCATGGTGCGAGACTAAATAAGATATGCAAAATACGGAGAATGATGGTCCAAATTTAGGTTGTAGTCCATGACCCAAAAAGACATTGAAAGATCTTTCAAATATTTTTTCTCTTAAAATATAAAGTTTCAACTATTTGAGGTAAGAATTGACTTCTTGGGATTTTCAATTTTTTTATTTGTATGTTTTCTGATTTGTTGTGATTCTTTTGTGATTTTTATAAAGTTCTTGAGTGTCTGTTGAAAATCCAGGGATCTATTTATATATTTGTAGAAAGTTGTCTTTTAAAGAGGGGTAATGGGAGGAGGGTTGAACACCCTTCCCATTTCTTTTTCACTCAGGGCAACAACATCAACAATCAACTTCATAGGCAATCAAGGCAACGACGATGGCAAGAGAGAGGGAAAGAACCAAAATTTTGAGCGGATCTGCCAGCCTCTGACCGGAAGGTTGTTGCATTCTGTCAACCTTACCTGGTGTTGTTGCGTGCAAGAGTGTAGTGGCGATGGAGGAGCTTCAAATTGTCCTTTTCGGCTGGGCTTTTGTGTGAATGTTAACTACGTCCATCTCAGGGAAGGTATACCTTTTGTTTTTGCACTTAAAATTGTCCATTGTGGCCCTTCATTGTGAAATCTGATTTTTGATTTCACCCTAGTTCTTTGCGGTCTAGAGGTTGAAGATGATCTGGATGCACTTCTTGATTCACGTTCTGACTTATTTTGTTCATTTTGTTGTTTTCTTAGTCGTCTGTTGTCCATGTTTGGAGGGAAATGTGGCGTATTACCCTATGTCCGTGTTGGGGCAATTCAATTGTCAGCAATGCGTGTACCAAATTGAAACCCTTCCCTCTTTTTTCAAGAAACTGTTGGTAGATTCCAAAAAAGTTCAAAGAATGTGGCGTGATGTGGTTGGACCGGAAGAGGCTGACTTGAGATTTCTTCCATGTGGGTTGGAATTGTTTTCTTAAGTACATGGAATGGCTTGCATCAACACCTTCAGTGGTAGTGACATGCGATTCTTCTGGAAAACCACAATGATGTGTATGTTTTTTTGTTAATTTGTTGGTTTATATGTTGGCACAAGAAGCCAAGTGTCTATAACAAATTTATTATTATTATTATTATTATTTATTTTGAATATAAAGATTTGTGTTCATGATGTGTGGCATCGACTACATATACTTCCTCCATGATATTTAGAAATATGCATTAAGATTTAGATCCTAGGCCCCTGTTTGGAAACGGCCTGGACCGGGTTTGGGCGCTGTCGCGTAGTGACACGTAGGCCCAAACCAGTCCGGCTCGGGCTGGGTTTCCGTTTGGCAATGAGACTGGTTCGGACCCCGTTTTGGGTTTAGTCAGTCCCATTTTCGAGCTTGACGCAGTACAGGTAGATGCAAGTTTGGAATCTCAAACCCGGTTTGAGATCCTACCCCGACTCGCGTCTCGCGTCTCTCGAGAGTCCCTCGCGACGCATCTTTCACTCCCTCTTCCTGGCGAAGCAGCCCTCTTCCTGGCGAAGCAGCCCGTGAAGTAAATGCGACGCATCTGCTCCCGACGCAGCTACCTTCGGCGTAGCTGCTTCCTGCCGCCTGCCACCGCCGAGCTAGGTCGGTCAAAAGCAAGGTCTGCCATGCCTCGTCATGTCGTCTACTGAGGAAGGCGTAGGCGGCATAGAAGAGGAATCCAAAACCCTAGTCGGTGTTGTGCCTTTAAATTGGGGGTGTGGTGCTGCGAGGTGCTAGACTTCTACACAAGCTTCTTCGTCCAAGTGTTGCGAGGTGCTGGACTTCCGTAGAAGATCGTTGCCGCTCGCTCGTGGTCTACCAGCGCTGCCCAGGTCGACGCTTGTGCCCAGGTTCTGCCTCTTCCTTCGTCACTCCAAGGAGAGATTCTGCTTAGGTTGGTCTCTGTGTAGGGTAGAGGGTTATTTCGATTTTAGGGCACAATGTCGAATAGGGTTATTTCGGTTTTAGGGCACAATGTGGAATATGGCACAATGTCAAATTAAGTACCAAAACATTTGTGAAATGGTGTTCTTTATCGAAACATGTACGGTTGAATCTGATGTTAGATTTTGATTTTGATTTTGATTTTGAATAGGCACAATGTTGTTGATTTTGATGCTTTTCCCTTTCCCGTTGTTTACTCTGCACAGAACATATTTGTTATTGGTTTGATGCTCTGGACGAGCATGGTCTCTGAACTGATGTGGACTGTAGTATGTGTTGGTCTAAGAAGCACGATTTCAATAGGAAAAAAATGATTCCTATAGACTATTGATAACATTATGAAGAATGTGACTCTCTTACTTTATAGTGATTCCTATAGACTATTCAATTTATCAACTAGATTTTAAGAAAATAATCTGTTTCCAACATCCTGTTTATATATAAATAAGTAAACAATAATAAAAAATGGAGAGTCTCTTATATAGAAAGATGTGTAATTACTATATAACAACCCTTATTGAACCTATAACAACTTGCTTCTCATTATGTAGCCATTTTTCTCATTAGATCCTGAACCCAACCCCTTTTGTTCATTAATTTGTGATGTTAGTCACGTCATTGTTCTCCCTCTCTGTCACTGCTATTGGTACTGTTGTTTTCATGGTGTTGTATTTGATAAATAGTGGCGCCACCACTTATCATATGCTCCAATACCACCTTCAGTATTTATAAATATTTTTTATGCTCACATCACAGATGCCTCCCATCACTACCACCTCCTTAATTTTCTTCCATCACATGTCTTGATACTTTTCCTTCTTCAATCACTCTCTATTTTGTTTTTGTTGCTTGTGCCACCTCTATTGTTGTTTCTTCTCCACACATAGGATTCCATTAACCATTTTCGTACCTTGATATTTAGTATGAAACAAGCCATAGAACTTTAATTGTGATTGCATGCATACTATATGCTACAAAAATGATTGAGAAGATGATGGGTTTTCATTTAGTTTGAGGGTGCATCATTATGTATGATTTTTTATCATGCTTCAGTTACCAAATACAAAAGTCAACACACAATGGCTATCACACACATCTAGCTAATTCAGTTCAGTATTTTTTTCATTCATATATTTAAATTTTGTGTGGTGCAGGTGTGACATTATAGTATGTTTTAATTTACAGAATATCAATGATTGGTCTTTTAGAATTTGTGTTATTCAGAAAACTAAGTTGATTTTGTGCGTTGATTAAGGATAAGTGAAATGCTGGACACAAATATAGAATACAATTGACATAACAACTAGTTGAATATATTCCTTGAATATGGAAATGGTGCATCTATAATAATAACTAACTAGATACAACACATAACAACTAGTTATATCACACTTATTAAATGACAACCAAAACGACATTTCAGTAAACCGTTCTGTAGGTATTTCAGTCTGTCTGGTTGGATGTCTCAATAGTAGGTTGCTTTTTCAATATATAATATACTAATATGTGTTCAGTTTTCTGTTATACAATAGTAGTTTGCTTTCTATATGATGGGTACCCTTTTGAAGTAAATACTACGAAATTTTATAGACTTGTGTCTAATTTTCCAAATGGATTGAATTTGTTTTTTCCCTTGCAATTGTTTTTTAGTACAAAATGAAGTATGAAGCATACGTTAAACTGTTTTTTGGTTTCTAGATTGCACTTTGATGTTTTCATTTCTGGATTAGATTGTGATGATTGTTCTCATGGATTTGAACCACCACTTCATTTTATGATACATTTCTTTAAGCTTTGGTGCCACTTGTATTTGACCTAGGGTCAGTAACATTTGAGAAATTTGTGGATCTTAAAGTTAAGTAAAAGTAACCCAAATACATGGACCCATGTCCTAATTATTTGTCCAAATTTTAGTCTACTCTTTGGAGAAAGGTTTGTCATTGATTTGTATGCATTCGTTCATATTCATGGACATGTTTCCAATGCATTTGATAATTTTTGTGTTAATCTGACCTGAATCACATGTCCCTCTCCATCTGGCCTTAATTTTTTGTGGGATTGCAACTAGTTGACTTGGGGCCATATTTAGTTCAAGCACACCTCGAGTCCATCCATGCATGACTTTCTCACACATTTCAAGCGTGTTTTCCTTGTTACTTCAAATCATTTCAGGTTGATGACAAAATATTTTCGTATGATATTTTATACAAGATTTCAGTAGCACTTTCAACTTAAGCTTTACTAACTTTTCACATGCTCAACTTTAATTGTGTGTTTTTTGTTTCTTGATTGGACTATGATGCTTTTTCCCATGTATTTGAACCACCACTTTGTTACATGCCACACTTTTCTTAATTTGGGTCAGTTTGATCTCATCATCCTGAACATTCAATCATGATGAAATTATGTATGTCTAGTAAATTATGTATAATTATGTTTTCCAAACTATGTATGTCTAGTTCATGACATACTTTGCAGTCATTAATAATTGTATTAGAAGTCTACACTTATTCTGCAAATCATGATTATACATTGACATAATTTCCAAAAGTGTGGTTGTGATGTGTGTTAACCATGGTTTAACCTATTCCTAAACAAATAGATGTCAACGGTATGAATGATAACACTATGTGTGTTATCCATACAACAGAATATGAAGAATGCTGTAAAAAACATATGTTTGGACTTGCCGACATAACCACCAAACAAGGATCATGGTCGTTCATGTTATGTAGCTTGGTCCACTTCATGTTTAGTAGCTTGGTTCAGTTCCTTTAATTACTTAGTGTGTTTCAGTAGTCCTTGTAACTTATGTCATTCAGATAATTTCTGATTGTTCATGCTTCAGTTCATTTATTGCTCTATTTCCTTCTACGACTTCAACTGAATAAGTACTAGAACCGTAGCAAGGTTTTGGGTCTGTACCGGTTCACATACATGTGGTACCAGGTCCATTCTCATTCATTCATAAATCAGGGAATGACCAGATTCATTTTATAAACAATATATATCAACAAACAAGATTCATTTACATTTGGAATAAACAATATATATCAACAAACCAGATTCATTTACAATATTTGTGTTTGGGTGTTAATCAATCAAGCTTGTCTCATTTGTGTATATTTGGGTATTAATCAATGAAGCTTGTGTATATGCTGATTGAATCACTATTGAAGGAACACACATAAATGGTTTTTGTTGTGACTGAATTGTATTAAACATTTACACTGATTATGTCATCAAATATTGCAGCAACTACACGAGTATGCCTCCCGTCGACCCTAACCACCGTATTGTATGGACAAGAGAGTCTGATGCTGCTGTGGTGACAGCATTGCGCAGACAATATGACCTAGGCAGGTGTATTGATGGTAATTTTACTAGGGACTCTTGGAGGGAAATAACTTCTGATGTCAATAATAGGGTTGGCGACGTGTATAAGTTAGACCAAATAAGATGTCGCTGGAAGAACCTTAAAAAGGACTACGTCCATTTGAAGGGTTTGACCAACAAGAGTGGCGTTGGATGGGATGAAGAAAGGCACAAGCCCATTGTACCAGACACCCCTGAGTGGAAAGAGGCCATTGCGGTACACACACCATACAAAACTTTTATCCTAACAAATTGTAACTGTACATGTAAACATGATTATCTTAATACACATATTTTTTAAAGCGTAGGCAGACAGGGACCTGACTAGGTTGCTTAGGCGCCCGTTTCCCCACTACTACGACATAGAGCTAATGGCGGGGAGGAACATTGCTAGAGGACACCATGCAATGTCTTCGGCGGACAGTCAGATTCCTCCAAATGTTGCGTCTGAGGATGATGTAAGTGTCGACTTCGGCGCGACTGATACACCCATGTACACACAATCGGCAACAGACGAGCGTAGCGTACCAGACGAGCATAGCGTACCCGCACCTACCGTGCAAAGTGAGGGTGAAAGCACACGGCCTGCGGGAACAGATAACCCGTCAGTTGGGGGCAGGAGTCCTTCTACCCATACGCGCAGGAAACGACAATCAACGCCGCAAGAGCGATGTAGTCTTTCCAATGAAGTTCTGACTGAGTTCACACAGGTTTACACAAAGGTTCACGAGTTAGGCACATCCATGTTGACCAAAGCCTATGAAAAAGAAGAGTTGGCAAACATTTTACAACATTTTAATGACAATTTCCCCGATGCCCCCACCGCTGTTTTATTACACTTGTGAACGCCATCAAGGACTCTACAAACCGCAACATCTACCTTAGCCTCAAAAACACCCCTGCAAAGATAACCTTGTGGTTAAACGACCTTTGTCAAAGGTCACAATTCAGTTTTGGCACATCTGTACCTCCAATGCCTTCATTTTATTTCCCGTCTCCGCAACCATTCCCTTCACCCAACTTCAACAACATGTCATCTCAACAATCATTTGTGCCACCATTCCCTTCACCCAACTTCAACAACACGTCATCTCAACAATCATTTGTGCCACCATTCCCTTCACCCAATTCCAATACCACATCGTCTCACCCACCATTTATGTCGTCTTCCTCTTCACCCAACTTCCCATGCACATCGTCTCAGCCACCATTTATCCCGCCACCCAACTTCCCAGGCATGCCACCGATGTGGTTTCCTTCATCCAGTGATGCTGAGTAATCGGGAACATAATTGCACGGTTTATTTCGTATGCATTTGATGTTTATTATTTTCCGTCCAAACATTTACATTTGATTGACTGTTGTAATAATTTACTTTCCGCACACACATTACATATCCGTACAATTTCATTTGATTGAGTGTTGTAATATTTTATTTTTCGCACGTTAATTGGATTGTCTTATGTTGTAGCAATTATTATGTTGTTGTTTTCATTGTACATGTAGGCATCATGTCTGCCAATGACCAACCACAAACACATGACATGCCCAACAACCTTTTATTAGATACCTTGTTGTGGCCAGTGATTCACGTTGGTGATTTAATTGCTGACTCTATTGCAAACTCAATCATGGACGCAGTAGACGTTGATGCCTCCACACCACCTCGTATCCCTAGGTCAGTTAGCATCAGGAGTGGCCACATAAAGGTCTTAGAAATATTGACCGGTCACGAACAAAGGGCTTATGACCTATACCGGATGCGTCCACAAACTATAATGACCTTTTTCGACAAGCTTGAGAGTCGTGGCTTGTTGCGAGGTAGTAGAGGCGTCACCTCAGTTGAGACGGTATGCTATTTCTTGCAGATGGTTGGCCATGGACACACAAATCGTGCTTTGGCGGAGGACTACATTCACTCCGGTGAGACCATTAGCAGAAAGTTCAATGAAGTCTTGGACGCTGTTTGTGCGTTGACCCATGACTACATTGTCATGCAAACCGCAACTACATGCACAACAACACATACTCGCATTTTACATAACGCAAGGTTCTACCCATACTTAAAGGTAATAGTCACTACTACAGAACCTACCTTTAGTGTCGGTTATTTATGGCCTTTAGTGTTGGTTTCCGAGCGACGCCTATGTGGGCGACTAAAAGGTCACCCATTACGCGTCGGTTCCAGAACCGACACCCAAACTCTTCGCGCGCGACCGAAAACGCGCCATCAGGGGACTATAGGCGTCGGTTATTAGATAAGAAACCGATGCCCAAACCCTTCGCGCCACAGAAAGGGCGCCATCTTGGGCACTATCAGTGTCGGTTATAAGCCAACAACCGACAAAATATGTCTTCGCGCCAAAAGAATATGTGTCGGTTACATTTAAATAACCGACACTGTAAATATGTGTTGGTTGTTTACAATTACCGACGCCTGTTATTGGCGCCAGCTTGGGCACTATCAGTGTCGGTTTGTATTAAGAAACCGACACCATATATGTTCGCGCCACAGGAAATAGGCGCCGATTATATCTAAATAACCAACGCCTATTGGTTTTTTTTTTTACAGACCTGTAGACCTGCTGTGGCTGGTCGCAGGATGAGAAACCTGCAGTTCAGTTAACTGAACTACATGTTTTACGACATCCATTGATATCAACCAACAACAGGCCACAAACCTGCAAATTTAACAACAAAAATATTCACACATGCATTTAGCAATACAACCTGCAGTTCCATTTTATTTTCACACATTTTGAAACATTCATGTAGCTAGCAATATGTAGTTCCATTCATTCACATTCAAACATGTAGAAACATTCATATAGTAACCAACACTTTCATTCATTTTCACTCAGACACATGTAGAAACATCTAGACATGTAGAAACATTCACACATATTATAATTCAGAAATTCATTTACAAAATCCCCACTATTTGTATGGTTGTTGCCCATTCTTCTCTTACTTCATTTAATTCTCCCATCGTATAGGGAGCATGTACATCTGGTAAGTCCGTTCCTATAGTGGGGTCAGCTTTAAACACCTGTAAAGAGAATGATGTATATATATAATTAATGAGCTATAAATAAGATTGATATATTTCATATTATCTAATGAGACTATATAATACCTGAGCAATACAATCGATGTCCATACAACATGACAGACTAACACATATATAGTACATAATAAGAGCAACGTCGAATTTACATACAACACTAGCTTAGTACATATATAGTGGGACTTATAAGGTGACGATCCCACCTGGTAAAACAGGTTACCGACAACTACATGTTATGACTGGGAGGTCGTGATTCAGCAACAGTATGCATTAGCAGGAGGACAAACAGATCACCATTGTCCTCATATGGTGATCTCTTGTCCTCCTGCTAATGCATACGTTGCTGAATCACGACCTCCCAGTCGTAACATGTAGTTGTCGGTAACCTGTTTTACCAGGTGGGATCGTCACCTTATAAGTCCCACTATATATGTACTAAGCTAGTGTTGTATGTAAATTCGGAGCTGCTGTTGTTATGCACTATATATGTGTTAGTCTGTCATGTTGTTATATGAATATGAATCTGAACCACTTGTGTGTGCTGCACTTTATGTATTGTATCTGTATCCTGCTTCTCTTCATTGGGGCTTCTTCCTTCATATCCTGCATAGCTATGTCATGTCCGTCCTGCATAGCCTTCTTCCTATATTTATTTTTCAAAGAGAATACAAACAAAAATTATTAGTGTAGAGTTAGTGAAATACTGATCAATGTCTAGAATTGGAATAGATCAAGAACCTACTCTCAGCATCGCGTATGTAATCTCGGGTGAGATTGGTCCTATAGTTCTTTAGCACCCTCCCACAATGTTTAGCATTTGTATTAACTAGAAGATAATGAAACATCAAATCAGAAAATGATATTGATATTAAAAAAGTAAACATTTAGCTTCAATAAAAAAATATAAACATGCATGCCTCTAAAATTGTGATCTTTTATCAATTAACAATCCTTCATTGTGATCTCCGCGCACATATAAGTCATCATTAGCTTCAATATTTTCTGGAGTTGGCAACCCAACTGAGAATGGACTGGAGTCATCATATTTATCATAGTACTCTTCTTCATCTATAGGATCTTCAATGAACTGTCTTTTACCATGAAGAACAACCGACCATTTATCATTTGCAGGATCATCGATATAAAATACTCGTTTCGCCTGTGATGCCAATATGAATGGTTCAGCCTTCTCGCCAATCTTTTCAAAGTTCACTAAAGTGAAACCCAATTCATCCACTATAACTCCTTTGGTGTTATCAACCCAATTACATTTGAAGAGCGGAATTCTGAAATCTATGTAGTCAAATTCCCATATCTCTTCAATGACACCGTAATATGACATTTTAGCTTCATGTGGACTCTTATCCTTTGCACTTGCAAAAAACATAGTCGATGCTTGAAGGGTGACCCCACTGTTTTGGACGACACTCTTATCATCTTGGCGCTTTGTGTAATATGTGAATCCATTAATGTCATACCCTTCATAAGACATAACAGTCAACTTTGGTTTAAAGGCGAGGCATTTGATAGTTTCAGTAATATCATCTAGTGTTTGAGATAGTTGATGTAAGACTTTATCTTCAAACCACTTAATAAAAGTCTTGTTATGCTCTCTAGCAAGCCACATTGTATTGGCTCGAGGATATTGTCTTTTGATGAAATTGGTATGTTCCTCGATATAAATGTTCACTTCGTCCATGTTGTGTAAAATATACAAATGACCTTGTTCCAACTGCTCACGGCTGATTACTTTCACACGTGATCCCAAAATTCCTTTGCCAAATAGCTCGTCAATATTCTTGTCATTATCAGGAGTGTCATTACCACTGAGAAAGTCATTGCAGAAATCCATAACCTCTCTCGCCACATAACCTTCAATAATACTCCCTTCAGGCCGATAACGGTTTCGAACATCACCTTTAAAAACGCTCATGTATCGTTCAAAGGGATACATCCAATGCAAGAAAACCGGGCCCAAGATTTTCACTTCCCTAGTCAAGTGGACAACAAGATGTACCATGATATCAAAGAACGAAGGAGGGAAATACATCTCAAGCTGACATAGGGTAACAACCACTTCTCTTTGCAAATTATCGAGAGTCTCAGGGTCAATAACTTTGCTGCAGAGACTGTTGAAAAAAAAACAAAGTCTGGTGATTGCAAACCTTACATGCTTCGGAAATATAGATCGAATTGCCACAGGCAATATTTGTTGCATTAGAGTGTGACAATCATGAGATTTAAGTCCTATCAACTTCAGATCTTTCATTGATACCAATCTACGAATGTTGGATGAGTAACCATTTGACACCTTAACATTTATCAAGCATTCACAAAAAGCTTTCTTCTCTTTTCTAGACAACGTGTAACATGCGGGAGGTAGTATGTTCTTTTACTACCCATTTCACGTATTTCTGTTAATTCTGACCTTATTCCCATTTCACGTAGGTCCAGTCTGGATTTTATCCCATCTTTAGTCTTACCTGGTATATTTAACAGAGTACCAATGATGCTATCGCAGACATTTTTCTCAACGTGCATTACATCGATACAATGTCTGACTGTCAAAGAACTCCAATAAGGAAGATCCCAAAATATTGACTTCTTCTTGAATGAATAATTGTCACTCCGTGTAGTACCTTGTGATCTCTTACCAAATTCATTGACAAAGTCTTTTATTCTTTCATAAACAACCTCCCCTGGTATAGGTTTAGGTGCACTGCGTTCCTCATTCAATCCATTGAATGCTTTGCGCTTCCTACGATACGGATGAAATTTTGGAAGAAACCTTCGATGACCGAGATATACATTCTTACCGCCATGTTTTAGTCTTGTTGAATCAGTGTTCTCTTCACATATAGGACACGCTTTAGCTCCTTTGACACTATATCCAGACAAATTCCCATATGCTGGAAAGTCATTAATAGTGCAAAACAACATAGCATGCAAACAAAATGTCTCTCTTCGTGAAGCATCATAGGTCATCACACCTTCACCCCAGAGTTTCTTTAAGTCATCAATCAGAGGTTAAAGATAAACATTGTTGTCATTTCCAGGTTGTTTAGGGCCCGATATCAACAACGACAGCATTACGTACTTATTTTTCATACACAGCTAGGGAGGAAGATTGTATATAACAAGCATGACTGGCCAAGTGCTATGTTGGCTGCTCAATGTCCCGTACGGATTCATCCCGTATGTATAAAGCCCAAGTCTTAGATTCCTGACTTCTTCACCAAATTTAGGGTACAATACATCAATCTTCTTCCACTGTGGGGAATCAGGCGCATGTCGTAGGATCCCATCATTAATTTTCTTAACATCTGCATGCCACCTCAAATTTTTTGCATCTATCGGATTGGCAAACAAGCGTTGAAACCGTGATATTATAGGTAGATACCACATCACCTTGGCAGGAGAACCAGTTTTGGACTCCCCCGAAGTCATCAATTTATACCGTGATGCACCACATTTTGGACAATCTTTCAAATCTGCATAGTCCTTTTGAAATAATACACAATCATTAGGGCATGCGTGTATCTTCTTGGCATCCATTCCCATTGGGCACAACAATTTCTTTACCTGGTATGTTGAGATTGGCAGCTCGTTTCCTTCAGGAAGCATTTCTTTCAACAAAGACAACAATGACGTGAAGCTTTTGTCGCTCCATCTATTGTTAGCTTTCAACTTATACAATCTCAACACAACGTTAAGCTTCATAAACTCAGTACAACCTGTGTATAACGGCATATCAGCATCATGCACAATGTTTCTAAAAATGGGAGGTGGATCGGTGTGCTCTACCCCACAACTATCCAGCATCGCATCAACGATGTCTACTGGAACTGGTTCATTCACATCTACGTCATCGTAGGCAATTTCTTCTTCCATACAAGCACTGCTATCGACATCCACTGGTTTCAGGTTTGAAATCTCTCCATGCCAGTGCCATTCTGTATAGCCTTGTATAATCCCGTTGCACATGACATGAGTCATGATTTTGTCACCAGTGTTGACTTTCAAGTTGTTACCACAATGTCTACATGGACAGTAGAACCTATCTCCAGGTTGTTTCCTATGTTCCTCGGCAAATTTAATGAACTGGTGAAGACCAGAAATAAACTCTGGGGTGCAGCGATTGCGAATGGACATCCATGATCTATCCATTCTATGATCAAAGAGAAAACAAGTATATATTAGGACAAGATTAGGGTCTAGGGTTAACAAATACATGTGATGTCATTATTATATATAATAAATGTGTACCACCTATCCATTCTTGAACACCTAATCTCACTAGTAAGTGTATAATGTGTATTGGGTTTTCAAGAAAATTTCGGCAGCATTTCCCCGCAGTTTTCCAAGTACATATGTACTTAGAGAACAAACGGGGAAATGCTGCCAAAATTTTCTTGAAAAACCAATACACATTATACACTTACATCCTAAGCGAGATTAGGTGTTCAAGAACAGTCCCAAACCGGGGACTATCCAAGATTTTCTCCTAATGAGTAAATCTTGGACGGGTTTCTAGGCCAACAAATAATGTATTGTCATTCTTATACCTAAAATCCTAGTTCTTCAATTTAGGGTGATTATTGATGTCTTTAAAAGCATGATTGGCAATTTAGGGAAAAGTTCATCATTTACATTCCAAGCATGTCACATGTGTGCATTACAGTTCATCATTAAGCAAGATATAAGCAAGTATGTCATATTAAAATAGACTAAACAATATGAGAAAATAATAGTGTAATCATGCAAATGGGAACACACACTTCAGTTATAAGCATTCATGTAGCAACTTTCAGTTCCATTCATGGGAACACACACTTCAGTTATAACAATAACTAAACAAAGGGGTTGGTGTACCCCTAAACATGGGCATAATTAAAAAAACTATTACTACAGACAAGTCTAGATAGATAGACAACTAAATACTACACCAACATGGTCCCGCATGCATCAGTAACTTCTTTTTGATGATGAAGCTGTGTCATGAAGCTCCTCACTGTATTTAGACGAATCTGAACTGACAGGGGCCTCAGATTCAGATTTGTCCGAGCTGATATGCGACGCCGTGCGCTCATACCGCAGAAGATGATCGGGGGTCTCGCAGTTGCTGTTGGTTATCCAAACTTTGATGGAATTATCGCCATCTGGACGGAGAAAAAGCCTGTTCCAACAGACCACATGCAGCTCTCCAATCCAATCACGCCAACCGGATTTTGATACAAGATTTCCCGCCAAATCATACTCAACCTCGATAACATGTGAATAATTACCAAAAGTTAGGGTCACTTTACCAGACATGTAGTGTCTTCCTTTTAGAAAACGCCAATGTTTGGGTATGACCAATTGGTTTAAGGAACGATCATCTAGGATGATGTCCAATTGTTCTTCAATAGGGAACGTTAACATTGACATAGAGGCCCAGTTCATAGTAACTGTTATGGGTGGACAGAGACTGCACAATATTAGTATTAACAAAGTGTAAGTACATATAACGATGTTATATATTTTCAGAAAAAGTTGTATAACATCAGTTAACCTTTTATTGCTTGTCATAACCAACTTTATTGTGGTAGACATGATAGCTTGAAAAGAAGTCTACAAATGTACTTAGAGAACAAACGAGGAAATTCTCCTAATGAGTAAATCTTGGATGGGTTTCTAGGTGCTTACTAAAATAGAACCATTATATGGAACTAATCCTACATTATACACATACTTTTCCTGAGTAAGATAATGTGCACTTCATGGAATTATTAAGATCTGAATATCTATAAGTTGTTTCTACCTACTTTGATGGGATTTTATAACATTCGAGTCTTCTATTTAAGGCATTAGATGCATATATTGCAGTCCATTGTGTTGAGATAAGAATCCCATGTGATACACATGATTGAGAATCTTTCACGATACTAGGAAAATACACAACTAGATATTCATTTAGGTGTTAGACATTCATTTAGGTGTTAGACATTCATTCCTGATAACTCGCAGGTATGCACAACTATAAAACAATAGACTTGTCACACATAAAACACCCTATACAACTATAAAACAAAAAAGTATTAAGATATGCATGATACAATAACTATTTTGCATCACATTACAACAGACTTATCATTGATACCTTACTAACTTATTTCCACATTTACATATCATCACTTGATCAAAATTACATGTATTGTATAGACAATAGAGGATTCAACTCAGTAGAAGCACAAAAGCAGTACCTAAACCCTAAACACAAATAAGTAAATAACTTAAAAAAAAAAAAAACGCCCAGCAGCTGCTTGGGCGTGCCTTGGCACCGCCCAAGCAGCCGCCGGAGCAGAGGAAGAAGGAAGAAGGCAGGGCGGGCAGACATACCTTGAGGGAAGACGAGAGCAGCGGCTGGAGCACAGCAACCACCGGAGGAGGCGGCGACAAAGAGAGGAGAAGCGCCGGCGAGGACACGGAGCAGCGGCGGCGAGGGCACGGAGCAGCAGCGAGGGCACGGAGAAGGAGCACGGACGGCCGCCGGTGAGCACAGAGGGCAGGAGCAGGAGCACGGCCGCCGGTGAGCACGGAGCAACGACGAGGGTAGGAGCACGAGCACGGCAGCGGCGGCGGAGGAGCAACGATCGGCGGGGGAGAGCAAGAAATCACCGGACCTAACTGAAATCGGGAATGAAACTGGGAAAGGGGGAAGAGTCGCTCGCGCTGGTGAGATATTAAGTTGACAATAAGCGTCGGTTATTCAAAATAACTGACACCTAAACCAACAGTGTCGGTTCCTTTCCAACAACCGACGCCTATACTTGATTATAGTCGTCGGTTTTTAACTAAAAGACAACCGACAACTATTCCTGTCTCGCGAATAATCTTTGGTCGTCGGTTATTCATTTATAAACCGACGCCATATGTGAAATTTTGGAGGTAATTTTTTCGCTGGAATTTTGGTTTTGGCGGTTGATTTTAGGTGTCGGTTGTTTATTAATTAACCGACACTTAATAAAAGCGGTACCCGTGTCTGGTCGACCTTCACAGATTGTATGTCGGTTTATGTTATAAACCGACACTGTAGAGTTTAGGTGTCCATTTATGTATACAACCGACACCTGGAAAAGTGACTTTATAAGCCATTTCTGTAGTAGTGAGTTAACCCCCTAATAAATTTAATTAATTTTCAAACATTCTGTATGTTTACAACATTATTTTGGTTTATAGAATGCCATAGGGGCTATTGACGGAACACACATCCCTGTCTTGGTCAGCAGAGACAAACAAAATCGATACCGTGACAGAAAAGGGAATGTCTCTCTCAATGTCATGGCTGTAGTAGACTTCTCCATGGAGTTTACATATGTCCTCACTGGGTGGGAGGGGTCGGCTGCCGACCAAAGGGTCCTACAATCGGCAAGGACCCATAGCGGGTTTGCAGTTCTGCCGGGGAAGTTTTACCTGGTAGATGTAGGGTATGCCAACACTCGTGAATTTGTTGCACCCTATCGCAACACAACATACCATATTGCTGAGTACCGAGGAAACAGACATTCCTACACCAGCAAGAAAGAGATGTTCAACCACAGACATGCTCAACTACGTAATATTGTAGAAAGAGCATTTGGGGTGCTGAAGAGACGGTTTGCATACCTTAAGAAGGGGCCGACATATCCTATTCATTCGCAGTGTCGCATCGTACTTGCTTGTTGTATCCTACACAATTTCATCCGACGGAAAAATGATGGCGACACCATAATGGATGACCTCGCAGATGAGAATTCATCGTCTGCCATTCCCCCAGCCGACGTTCCCCCGAGTTCAGGGCAAGGTTCAACTCAGGCCGATTCAAGGGAGGGCGAAGTGTTACGTGAATCCATTGCTAATCTCATTTGGGAAACTCATTAGTAGAGTATCTATAATAGATTGATTCCCAAATTGTTTATTTGGAACCTGATCAGAATCGTCACATTGTGTCAATATAGGTTGTCTTCAAATGGAGAACGGAATGCCTCATTGTCAATGCGGCCTTCAATCCACTGTACGCGTATATCTGGATGCCAAGGATGCACAAAACGAACGTTTTGAAGACAAGAACCCACACATGCCATATTTTACGTGCGGTAGGGTTCAAAATCAAAATAGATGTCATATGAGGTTGCCCGCGCAACGGGTTGTACCCACAATTGCCACACTAACTGCCGTTAGGGCTACAATGCTTTCACAACTTGCATATGCACGCAGTGAACGTCAGCTATGGTCTTTCCAGTGTGACTTTGTCTGTTCCAGCAGAGCAGACACTGATAGGCTACAAGTAGAAATTACAGATCTACGATCACGGTCCCAATATCTTCGCCAACGTCTTCACATAACTACCGGTGACAACACTACCAATGAGGACGGTTACAATACATCATAGATGTATAACATCATTGATGTCTGTCCAACATTCATAACATAAGTTTATCTGTAATAGATTGAACAAACAATGGGGCCTATCTTGTATGTTATTATTTTGATTTTCAATCTAACTTCATTACCATAAATCGTTTGACTGATTCAAATGCATGGTGTAGATGTCTATTAATACAACTAAAGTTGTGCGGTGTGACTGTGGGTTAGAGGCAGGCTTGCGACTTAACACTGACGATGCAGGGTTGTATGACTTTGGAATTCTCAGTGAAAGACAAGGTGAAATGTATTACATATGTCCTTCTCGCGAGGTGCGCTTGTACAAACACACATATTATGTAGCCACTGTGTACGTTACACATTCGTTGTCATTTACGTAAACTTCATAATATTTTTTAGGGAAAAGATCGCTGCAGATACTTTCGTTGGGCAATCGATCTCAGGCCTACAATTGATTCTCTGAAAGCTGAGATTGCGTTACTCACGCTCGAGTGCAAGTCATTGTGGGGTCAGACAATGAACTTGAAAGATTTTGTTGAAATTCATCACAACCACCATGATGTTTACACCAACAAAAAGTATGAGCATGAGTATCTAGAACGCTACGTAGAAGAACTGGAGGAACAATGTAGGCTTCAGTTGGACACTCCTTCACCCCCGATGACGCCGTAACGTCGAATGGCAGCCATACCTTTCATTTGCGTCATCGGTTTTCCATTTTATTTTTGTTGTTTGGAAGTTCCCGTGTTAAGTGTTGTCGATTGTTTCTTGAAAACGAATATGCCATGCTCTGTTGTTTAGAACTTACATATTAACTAATATGCTTAGTCATTCGACGTTGTAATTAACTAATATTAACTATTATTGTTCTTCTTATTATTTTTGTTCTTCTTATCTTCTTGTTATTTTTCTTCTTCTGTTCTTCTTCTTATCTTCTTGTTGTTCTTGTTCTTCTAGTTTATTACAGGTAACATGGGATATCGTTTTCCTGTAAAGGAGTATGATCTATCAAACAGTGAGTTTATGAGACGCGTCTCCCTTCCCCTACCCTGGATGTGTGAGCCGTTTAACATAACTCCTGGATATGCTGTTGTGGAGGTAGGGAGAATAAACTGTGATGTACAGATCAGGTGGTCTACACCTGAAGAACAAATATGGAATAAGAAAGGAAAATATTTAATCATGGATG
The DNA here is from genome assembly GCA_963693085.1 of Alisma plantago-aquatica. Lineage (NCBI taxonomy): Eukaryota > Viridiplantae > Streptophyta > Magnoliopsida > Alismatales > Alismataceae > Alisma > Alisma plantago-aquatica. Next base: position 1,044,073,620 of record OY856411.1, on the reverse strand, counting down.
AAGGTTGGGCTGAAATGTTGGAGAAACTAAAAGCCAAACCTGAATGGACTGTCACCCTACAACAAAAACCCGAAGACCACAGTCGCCCTACAACCTTTTATTTGTGGATTCGCCCTACAAACGCAGAATTGCTTAGGTATATTTACCCGAGACCAGAGAATTATACATCATCAACTTCAGACTCGGCTGATGCCCTGTTTGTGAGAGACTGCCACCAACCAAATGAGGAAGACCGTGAAGTGGAGGACTCTTCTTCATCAAGTTATGTTGAATCCGCTGCATCAACAACAAAACTCGGCTGATGCCCTGTTTTGTGTATTGTCTTTATTTTGCTTATATAGCATTTCAGGCTTGTTATGGGTGCCTGCCCACTAAGACAATTTATATTTATCGAATGTAGCTGAATCTGTTTTACTTCAAAAATGATGTTCATGTTTGACTAGTTAAATCTTGAATTTTTTAATTTAGTTGGATTACTTTTAATGATGCCCCACAATACATCATTATAGTTTTTATGATTTTGTTGTTCTTGATGTCTGTTTTTTTTAGAGGAGCTTATCCTAATTGGTTACGTATATGTGGTTGCATTTATCTCGGGTTAATCACAACCCTTGATGTGCTTCATCATATAGTTAGCATAAGCATAGAAGTATACATGTACTTCTACAAGGAACACATATAAAGTAGAACATGTATCATGATAGCTGACTAGCCACTCATATTCAAAATGTATATCGGCTAAAAACTTGTTTCTTGGTCTGACGGGGTTATCAGGTTACCTCATATCTTGGGGTATTAAACATAGCATGTTAGGCATATTCAACCTCAATAAAACAACCAAAACACCCACATAAACACCCCACAAAAGGGTAACACGCCTGACTCACATCTCAACAACAAAATGAGAGTTCTTAAACCAAAGTGATATAGATAACAATTAAGTTCTTTTTTAGTTACTTTTTTTAAACTTCTGTTTAAACGGCGTCACAAGGCCACATTTTTAACAACAGTTCTCCGAGAATAGGACAGATTCAGCTAATCCTGCCTACAGTTGCCAAACAGAATCAGACTAAACCCAGCCTGCACAACCAAACAGAATCAGCTTGAAACGAGTCTGAAACGAGTCCAGCCCCCCAAAATGAGACTGGTTTGCCAAACAGAATCAGACTGGTTTGCCAAATAGAATCAGACTCCAGTAGGCCTAAACCCGTCCAAGCCAGGCAGGCTTGCATAAAGCCAGCCCCGAACCAAACAGGGGCTAGAGGTGCACCTTGATGTGAGTTCCCCTCTGAAGAATCGTCCGATCAGGGACAATCTAGAGCTCCTATCCATGCATTCTAGAATACTAGGGACAATTGTAGGTTTTCATATATTGGGATCACCTCCTTGTTCACTTCCTTGCATGAGTTTGGAAGATTGAAACCCCAAGCACTTTAAGGTACCTTTCATCTTGATTTGATGATATGTGTTTCCTCCATTTGAACGTTCATGGTCTAATCTGTTATGGGGTGGGTCCTTATTCTAGGGGATAAGATAGAGAATCTCTGTACGTTATGTGTTAAAGTCTTTCCATGTAACAGGTGCATCAACGGCAATACTTTACCCAGTTGGGCCAAGGCGCCAGATGTCATAGACACCCGAATAGGCTTTACTCGTGACATGCCTTAGTGTAGAGATCACCACAAGGATGTAAAAAGTGTAGGAAAATATGGCTACAGAGTAGGGAATAGAAACATTTTTTTATCTACCATATTCCCCATAACAGCGGATCGCGTCAATAACAATAATATGAAAAGGATGGCTTCGAGGATATAGCTGGTCCTGGAGCAAGTCCAGTGACAACCCTCATCGTTGTAGTTGCAAAAATCTAACTCCTGGTTGCACTAGGACTCATCTGACTTCTCCTTCACAAATAGCAAACTTGTATGTCGTCTTCTGCAATAGCTCCTTTCGTCACAGACTGCTGGTTGACGATGTCCTCCTAGCGACAGACAATAGCCTTACAAACTATCTAGAATCGGTGTCGTCCTGCTAGGACAGACATGAAGGAGTTGTCCCTCCCGTTGGTGTACTAGTCACTAAATTTCTCTCCCACAACATTGATCTCAGGTGTTCTCTCCCTTGCTATCCCTCCCTAGTTGGGTAGGACTTGCTTGGGCTCTCGTGGTTACCACAACAAGAGAGGAAAACTTTTGTCCGCACAACTGATTCTCAATTATTTGTGTTGTACTCTGAGAATCCCCCAACACACCTCTATTTATATTAGAGGCTAGGGACGGGGTTCCCAATCAATGCGGGAGTGGAAGGCACCGAAAGACATTGAATTTTCACAACTTGTGACCACCGAAATGGTCGTCTGGCACATTAGACGGTACGAGACGACCGTTTTGTAGTTTCCCAATTGCATACGAAATGGACAATTTGTTTTCTCATTAATGCCAAGTATTTATTCCTTGCACAACAAGTAATGTACCAAAATGAACTTGAAAATATCTAGAACCTTCTTTGCAATCACTATGAAATGGGCAATTTGTTTTCTCATTAATGCCAAACATTTATTCCTTACACAACAGGTGATGTACCGAAACGAACTTGAAAATATCTAGAACCTTCCCTCGGCCGAATTGGGCCGTCCTGGTCATCCAGACGGTTGTTTGGCAACCCAAGCCAAGCCGGTCGGTTCAACCCAAAAATAATTTCAACTCAAATCAGCCTGACACCCCAAATGCCTATCTCAACACTTGAGACGACCCTTTTGCACTCCAGACGACTGTCTCATGCCATGAGACAGGCGTTTGGCAGTGTAGTCAGGCTGTTGGTTTCCTGAATCAATTACCTAAATGTTTTAGCAATTAATTCCTCTTTCATTCAATATCGAACTCCTCATCTAGGTTGAGTCTTATGTTTGTGACCCTATAGGTCCCCATATTACGTTGGCAGTGGATGTCCATAATAACTTATGAAATCACAAGCAATGAGCGTTGCCTAGTCACACATCAATGCTACTCAAGTAAATGAAAAGTTGGAGTATAACTTCAACCTACAATCTGTGTATGGTGTTGCAGTGTTTGTATAGTTTTTTGTCACTGATGTCCAGATTGAACTCGAGGCATGGGGAAATCACCCTCTTCATCATTCAATCTTGTTTCTTGAACTAAGAGTAGACTGTTTGAGATACATGTAAACTCAATATCACATATTGACTCACATGTGCATGGCCACACATTTCTCAGTCTCGCTGATCAAGAGGCCTAGAACATCAAACTCTTGTAGGAGGGACAAATGTCATTTCTATCATTCACAGTCTATCCCCATGTGTCAAAGTCACCCAATCATCACCGTTATAACAACTCATGTTTCAGGATTGCATTTGATGATGTCAAAGTATACCCAAAACACATGTGGTGAGTGCAATGATTTTAGGTCTAAGAATTACAACCACCACCATTACTATAAGAGCTGACTATGACTTTCATGATGATGGCTTCCATGTGTCAGTCTCATAGTGGGTCTGTCCGATACACAATTCTCTAACATTTATATGTGTGATTGGTTTGATATTGCCATATCATGACTAATGAGATTCTATCATCAACTATCTCACACTCAAATCTTATGTGTTATTGTTGTCTATCAACCTTCCACAATAACAACTGATCAAGGACATAATGATAATATATATATATATACTCTTAACATTCGTACAATCTCATTTCTTCCAAGCCACGTACTTGAAGACATGCGTCATCAAGTAATATTATTCTCTAGATATTTATAATGTTACATCATTATCTCATAACTAAATTAAACATAATAAATTGAAAACTTGTCTTTTATTAATAATCAAATTATTTTACAAGTTATGCCACTACAATCATCACATGATTGACTCTCATGGCATACATACCAACAAACTCCCACCTGCACTTAGAGCCAATCATCCATGAATCATATTCCTAGTGATCTAACATGACCGTCATGCTTCTGCTCTGAAAGTGCCTTTATCAAGGGGTCAGAAATATTATTTTCAATTGATACTTTGTAAATCTTTACATCTTCTAGATGTACATTCTCTCCTATGAGATGTAACCGCCTTTGTATATGCTTTGAGCGCTAATGCGATCTGGGTTCCTTAGCTTTTGCAATAGCTCCATTGTTGTCACAACATAGCTCGATTGTGTCGCTGATGCTTGGAACGACCCCAAGTTCTATAATGAACTTCTTGATCCATACAACCTCCTTTACCGCACTCGATTCAATAATATACCCGACCCTATTGTAGAATCAACATATGTCTCTTGCTTGGAACTCTTCCAGCTTACAACTCCATTGTTAAAACAAAACATGAATCCTGATTGTGATTTGTAATTATCTTGATCAGTCTACAAGCTTCCATCAGTGTAATCCTTTACCACCAACTCTTCCTCTCCACCGTAGGCCAAGAACGGATGTTTAGTCCTTCTCAAGTACTTGAGAATGTTCTTTAAGACTGTCTAGTGAGCATCAACTGGATCTGACTGATATCTGCTCATCATGCTCAAGGCATACGAAACGTCTGGACGGGTACACAATATTATATATATGATTGATCCAATTGCTGAGGCATATGGAATCAAACTTATGCATTCCCTTTTCTTCACAAGAATTAGGACATTGACTCTTAGAGATGGTCACTCCATGTAACACAAGCATGTTTCCTATCTTTGAGTTCTCCATGCTGAAGCACTTCAACACTTTGTCAATGCATGTGCTCTTACTTAGTCCAAGAATCCTTATGGATCTATCTCTATAGATCTTTATCCCCAAGATGTAGGATGCTTCTCCCAACTATTTCATAGAGAATGCATTTGTAAGCCATGTCTTCACCTTTTGTAAAGTAGGGATGTCATCCCCATCAATAGTATGCCATCTACATACAATATGAGGAATGTCATTATGCTCCCATCAGCCTTCTTATACACACATGGTTCATCTTCATTTTGAATAAAGACAAACCCTTTGACTATCTCAGCAAAATGAAGATTCCAACTCCAAGATGCTTGCTTCAGTCCATAGACTGACCTTTGTAGCTTACATACTTTATTTGCATCTTTTGGATTTATAAAACCCTCAGGTTGTGTCATGTACACATCCCCGAGAAGATTCCCGTTAAGGAATGCAGTTTTAACATCCATCTACCAAATCTCATAGTCATGATAAGTTGTAATGGCTAGCATGATCTTGATAGACTTAAGCATGGCCACTGGCAAAAAGATTTCTCCATAGTCAACACCTTGAATTTGTCTGAAACCCTTTGCAACCAATCTACCCTTATAGGTTTGAACTTTTCCATCCATGTCGGTCTTCTTCTTGAAGACCCACTTGCACCCTATGGGTTTTACCCCTTCGGGTGGATCCACCAAAGTCCATACTTTGTTGGTATGCATAGATTCCATCTTAGATCTCATGGCCTCAAGCCATTTCTCAGATTCTGGTCCCTCAATAACATCTTTATAGGATATTGGATCATCATGTATGACCAGTTCACTACCTTCCTGAGTTATAAGATATCCAAATCTTTTAAGCTCAAAGTGTGTCCTATTAGATCTATGAGATTCCTGTATTACTTGAGGAATTTGAGATTCCACAACACTTTGCAATTCTCTTGGTTCCTCTTGTACATCTAACGATTCAATGTTTTTCTGTTGGTCACCATCCTCTTCAAGTTCCACTTGCCTCCCACTGATTCCTTTGGAAATAAATTCCTTTTTTAGGAATGCAATATCTCTGGCAACAAACACTTTGTTATCAGATGGATTATACAAGTAGTATCCGACAATTTCTTTGGGATATCCAACAAAGTAACATTTATCAGATCTTGGGCCATGATTTTTAAGAAACATTTTCTTGACATAAACTTCACACCCCCAAATCCTCATAAAAAGACATTTTGGGACGCTTCCTAGTCCATATTTCATGTAGTGTCTTTTGAACTGATTTAGATGGTACTAAATTTAGTGTAAATGCGGTGGTTTCTAGAGCGTACCCCCAGAAGGTAGTCGGAAGCTCGGATAAAATCATCATCGATCACACCATATCTAGTTATGTGCAATTCATTTTTTTTGATACACCATTGTGCTGAGGTGTTCCAGGCAGAGTCCACTGGGATACAATCCCATGAGATATAAGAAGGTTATCAAACTCTTGGTTTAAGTATTATCCACCTCGATCAGAATGAAGTGCCTTAATACTTTTGCCAAGTTAGTTCTGTACTTCATTCATAAACTCCTTGAACTTTTCTAGAGCTTTTGACTTATGTTTAATTAAATAAACATAGACATACCTACTGAAGTCATCAATGAAGGTAATAAAGTACTGATAACCACCTCTAGCGGTTGTTCTAAAAGGTTCACACACATCAGTATGTATGAGTCCTTATAAATCACTAGCCCTCTCATTGTTACCAGTGAAAGGGTTCTTAGCCATCTTGCCCAACAAACAAAAGAGTCCGAATAACCATCTTTATGGAGTCTAGATATGCAATTCTCATTTATGTGCCCTAGACGACAATGCCAAAGGTATGTTTGATTTGAGTTGTTGATTTTTAATCTTTTGGTATTAACGTTATATAAATCTATCTTTAGATCTAACAAATAAAGACCATAAGACATTGGGGCACTGCTATAAAAGATTCCTTCTTTTGAAATAGAACATCGACCATTTTTAATATGGAATTCAAATGCATCCTTGCCCAAACAAGATACAAAAATGATGTTTCTATTTATAGAAAGTACATAATAGCAGTTCTTTAACTCTATTACAAGCCCCATGGTCAGAGATATACTATAAGTTCCAACTGTGCTTGTGACGCCCCGATCCCCGTGCCATCTCTAATGACCCCGGAGATCGGGGAGTCACCCTCGGTAAACCACCCTTAACTTTTTCTTTTCTTAATCACTTAAAATTTACCTAAAGGAGAAACTTACAATTTGAACAAGACTGAAATCTTACTTCAACTTACGGAAGCAAACTTACTATTTCTAAATCCTGAAAGATACCTTAGAGTTTAAACAACATATTACATCTTACTTGCGGAATATAAAGTACAACAGTTAATTGAAAACTAAACTACATATTACATTTCATTCTCTCTCTCTCCACCATACCACATGCCCAAGGACCGAGGGGAAAGGACTAAGAGACCTCTAACTAACTGTGAACTACCTTCTAAAAACTTGGGTGATACGATCCTTCAACTTCCTCGTGCTAACGCTGACCTGAAAAAAATGTTTTAGTAGGTTGGTGAGCTACTGGCTCAGTGAATAGAATTTTACCCAACCATCGCAGATAACTCATTTTATGATTATTAATTGGAATAAAATACAAGATAATACTATACTGAGTAGATCTAAGCAATATAATTTAAATAAAAGGAGATGTCAACATTTCATTAAGATAACAACTGTTGCAATGTTGTAGATATTATTAAATAACAGAGAATACTAAAATTTCATTTAAAGGACAACTGCTGAGAAACTAACTCATATATTTCTTAACTCTTTAACTTATAAGAAACTCTGTGAACCCATATGAACATATTTTATCTTATGCCCTGATCATATGCAATGTACTCTACATATGAAGACTCGTAGCGAACTACGATCCCACCGTACAAGACTTAGCCGACACCCCGGGATAGCTAAGTCTCATTACTCTCCTGGTCTACAACAGGAAAACTGGCTCTTTGGCCTCGACACTCCTATGGTGCCGTAAACTGGACTCCTCCTCTAACTTGAGCACACAGGCAGAGAGTCTGAGACGCTCTGTGGGCCTCATCTTGGTATGCTCTGTGGGTACCTTTGGGTTACCATCGGGATCTCCGGTTCATGTTGGGTAACCTATCTTCTCTAAGGAGACTTTCTCAAGGGCTTTGTCTCCCCGCACGCTCAGTGGGTGCGTTCCGACCCCTGTATACTGGATGCACCGCCAGGGTAGGTCGTTTCATCCCTAAGGCGCAAACCTCTCATAGGGATTCTACAGTGTCAGGGCCCTCAAATCTATTATTTTATTATTCTAGAAAAGCTCTTACTACATTGCATCTCTCTCTTACTTATTCTTGGCTTTGGTATCTCTATGGTACCAAGTCTATTTATCTGAAACTTATAAATACAACATGTATATCATTTCTAACTTGGCAGTGCAATATGCTCAAACACTGTAATTTACTGAGAAAACAACATACTGTACTTGCAGGCAGATTTAAATAAATAAAATCCTTGTCAACTTGACACATACATACTGAAATCATGCAATTAAACATTTTAATATACTGATAAGGGTTGATTACTCAACATATGAGAAATCATCAGTAACACTTGTAAATTATCTGAAATTCCTAGAAAAACATGCACATCGATCCTAATCTTGAGTTGTGCATCACTTAACCCAATTAAGAGTTAATTACTTATCATGACACAAATTATTGATAATAACTGAGAGTTTCTTATGATATCCTTGAGAAACGTGTCAATTTGTATAATTATTAATAAACTCACATTAAATATGACCGGGAGTGTGCAACTAGGTTTCTATTGAACCCTTTCATGTCATTGTCATTTCTTTGAAATCGAGCATCTATTAACTTACTCAAAACGTACAGCTTGGGTTTATACCCTAACTGTACAGTTATTGGGCATGTGCTACTGAGTTCAACATTTGAACTGAGCAAATTAGGTTTTAATCAATCATGCAGTTCCAGTAACCCGAATCATACAAATTAGTTAAATAATTATGGTTGTGCAAGCGTGAATAAGAAAAATGTGAAACTAGAAATCAGGCGACACCGACACTGCCTGGCACCTGGGTAAGTGCTGTTACCCGCGAATAACACTAGATTGAACCAAAATCATTCATTTATTGGAGTTAAATCGTGCTTACCGAGTGAAATTCTACTCACAACGGGTGAGGTGACCGCAATCGACTTAAAATGCGTCCAGGGTCCAATTTTCGGGCGTCAACAGCCTTGGACTGGAACAACCTGTTTCACGCACAGGTTCACAGGCTCACACACAGGAAGCATGGGCTCAGCTAATCACCACTGCTCCTGGCTTGTTGGATATGGAATCGAGTTCTAGACTCTCGCCCCGATCTCATTGTCGCTGTTATCTTGGTGTTACCCGGGCAGATCTGCCCCTGGCCAGACCTGCTGCTGCAAGTCGCAACTTCTTCACCTCACGTACATGTTAAAGAGGAGGCTGGGCAAGGTGCTAACTGTGGCTATTGGTTGTGGATGCTTGCTCTATCCTCATGGCCGGAGTCGAGGCATTTCTTGGTGCTTGCTCGTGCCCTAGATGCCCTTGGCCGTTGCTTCTTGCAACAGCTGCTGCTTGGCCGCAGCCATAGGGGCGCCGCCCTAGGGCGTGGCTGGGGTGAGGATGAGGAGGGAAAGGAAGAAGAAAGGTGGGAGGAGGTAGGGCTATCGTTGCTTGCGCTAATCAGGCTCCTGGCCGTTTTTGTAGCTGTCGTGCTGCTACTGCTTGCTGGGGCGCCGCCCCTAGCAGGTTGGGCGCTGCTACTAGGGCAAAGAATAGAGGAGGAAGGAAGGAGGACGAATGGAGGATGGAGGCCGATTGCTAGCTATTACACCCTAAATCGCCTGTGCGCGCCCCCCCTCTACTGCTCTCGATCGGCTGCTTTAGGCGCCGCTTCAGCTGTTCTGGAAAATGGTCGGGTGAAGAAGAAGATAAGGGAAAAAGGTAGCCGACCCACTAAAGGGGTAATTTACATTATTGGTCCAAGAAATTTAAAAATGCCATAACTATGGCCTCGGGGGTCCGATTGAAATGATTCTTTTTGCAAACTTTCAAGCACATAATCCACTACATTCTCAAGGAAAGAAAACACAACAACTAATCCATCTTAGCTGGGTTAAACATCTTAGGTAATTAACTTAATGATTAACACTATAGTCAACATTAATTACATCAGATGAATCAATCTCGTCTATTGATTCACATCTTAGCTTATCTTGATTAACCATGATGTTTAACAAGGTACTTAGCACTAATCAAGGTACTTCACACTAATCAAGGTACTTACTAACTAACCTTGATGTGGGTTATAACAGTCTCCCTCCCTTATAAGAATTTTGTCCCAAAATTCCTAAAAGAGAAAAGGAAACTTGTTACACATCTCTGACTCAAGCTCCCACGTGGCTTCCTCTAGGTTGTGGTTCCTCAAAAAAACTTTCACTAATGGTATCTCATGATTCTTGAGCTTCTTGATCCTCCGATCAACTATTTGTACTGGTCCTTCAACATAGGACACATCTTTTCTAAGCTGTACAGGTTCTGGGTCCACTATCTTCTCTGTACCAGGGTAACACTTTTTCAGCATCGATTCATGAAACACATCATGTAGATTAGCCAACTCGGATGGCAAATCCAACATGTAGGCTACATGTCCAATCCTCTCAATGATAGGATATGGACCCATAAACCTAGGAGTCAGTTGGCCTCTCTTGCCAAACCTCAACACTCCTTTCCATGGTGATATTTTCAGATACACTTCATCACCAACCTCAAACTCAAGAGGTCTACGTCTCTTCTCAGCGTAACTTTTCTGCCTATCCTATGCAACTTTCAACTATTCTCTGATCACTGTAATATTTTCTATAGTCAAATCAACTATCTCTGGTCCAAGAATCTCTTTTTCACCCACCTCATACCAACATACAAGTGATCTACACTTTCTACCATACAGATCTTCATACGGGGCCATACCAAGACTGGAATGGTGACTATTATTATATGCAAACTCTATAAGGCTCAAGTGTTCTTCCCAACTTCCACTGAAATGTAAGACACATGCTCTCAGCATGTCCTCAAGAGTCTGAATGGTCCTCTCTGACTGACCATTCGTCTGCAGGTGAAAAGCTGTACTGAACCTCAACTTTGTGCCCAAAGCATGATGCAACTGATTCCAAAAATTGGATGTGAACTTAGGATCTCTATCTAATATAATTGAAACTGGAATACCAAACTTTGGGACATCAAAGGTTGACTAAATAGGAAGAAAGTGGGTAGACTTAGTTAGTCTATCCACAATCACCCATATCGAGTCACAATCTCTAGGTGTCCTGGGCAACCCTACCACAAAATCCATTGTGATATGTTCCTACTTCCACTCTGGTATAGGAAGAGATTGCAAGGTACCTGTAGGTTTCCGATGCTCAGCTTTAACCTGCTGGCACACACTACATCTAGCCACGTACTCAGCTACATCCTTCTTCATACCTGACCACTAGTACAACTCCTTGAGATTCCTGTACATCTTAGTGTTGCCTGGATGCCTAGCGTACATCGATGCATGTGCTTCCTCAAGTATCCTTTCTTTCAAACCACTATCTCCAGGTACACGCAACCTGTCATGCTGATATAACAAACCATCATCTGAAAACCTGAACTCTGATCTTTTTCCCCTTGTCATATCCTACATGATCTGCTGTAACTCACTATCACTCTGTTGAAGTTCCTTGATCTGATCATAAAAAGTAGGATTGACTTGCATCTGTGCAATCATACCACTATGATCTGTCACCCCTAAGTCTAAGTTCAACTTTCACATCTCTACTAGCAGGTCTCTCTTGAAGCATGCCATAGAGAATACATCTACTATTGAACTTGACTTCCTGCTGAGGGCATCTGCTACCACATTCGCCTTACCAAGATGATAATCTATCATCACATCATAATCCTTGATCAATTCTAACCATCTCCGATGTCTAAGATTCAGATCCTTCTGGGTGAAAATATATTTCAAACTCTTATGATCCGTAAACACCTGACACACCTCACCATAAAGATAGTGACTCCATGTCTTAAGAGCATGAACTAAAACAACTAACTCCAGATCATGTGTCGGGTAATTCTCCTCATTCTTCTTAAGTTGTCTAGATGCATAAGCTACTACTTTTCCTTCCTGCATCAACACACAGCCTAATCTCTCCTTGAAGCATCACAAAACACTGTGTAGCCCTTATTTGCCTTGAGCAGGATCAATGCTGTAGTCAACCTCTTCTTTAAGATCGGAAAACTCTTCTCACAATTGTATGACCAGACAAATGGTGCATTCTTTCTTGTTAAGCATGTCAGAGGTGACACTACAACACTGAAGTTCTGGATAAATGTAACATCCCAAGATTTGAGGCCTCAGATAAAAAGATCTTGTAAGGAATGATTGGACTACCCATATCACCAAGGTGCACCTCCTTTTTCGAGAGCCCATCTCTAAAGAACTCCATAGTTAAGCGTGCTCAGCTTGGAGTAGTACTAGGATGGGTGACCAGTCGGGAAGTTGATCCTGGCTTGCGCGTCAGTGTGGATAAAGTGCACAGTTAAGGCTAGTGGTGGTCTGTGGGGACAGTCGTCATTCCTGAAACTCTACTAGAGCCTTGGGCAATGGGTCCAGACATTACAAATCTTACATGATATCACTATTATTAGTTCTTCAAAAGCCTGATATTATGCTTTCATTGTGTTCTACTCATTTTTCTAAGAATTTCGGTGTATTATATGTATTTTTCTGATCATTGAGCCAATTGCTATGAATTATACAAGAACTAAGCATTTTCTGAGATATTTACCTCAAGCGACCAATCAGGAGGCGACACGTGGCACATGCGGACCCCTTGGGCCTACTTTGGCTGGCCGGTCCGGTTCAGTGGTCTGGACTGGGTTTGGGTGTGATTTGGTTGGTTCAGGGTCCTCGCTACTTGCCCCTTTCTCCCTCACGCAATGGCGATGCCTTCTCCGTCAGTTCTTTGCGCTACACCTCTATCAGTGGCTTCTGTCCTCCCAGTCTAGGGTGCCGTCCTAGCTTTCTAGGAGCTGTGCGATTAGGATGGCTGCTTTGGACTGATCAAGATTATTCTAGGATGCCTGGTCTCCCTTCGCTGCCCTCTGCTCATGCTTCAGGCCACCGTGATGCCTCTGTTCTCTGGATCCCGCCAGTACCGTCATCTCCAGGGATTTCGATGAGAGGCAGGGCCAGTGGCCTCCTCGAATCTCGGATATGGGGAATATACTTCGGTTCCTCCCTAAGAATGCATCCAGCGACTCCATCACTGGAAGGGAGGTGGAGATCAGTGAAGCCATGGGTTCATCGGTCGGGCGCCACCGTAGCCTGGGATCACGATGTGGAATTTCACAAGCTATTCCCACCCTCATCAAAGACAAAAGGGGACCTCAGCTTCACTGAATCTCTAGGAGACCCTTCGGCGAGGTGGCTCCTCACGCATAGATGTGGATCTCAATCCCATCAGGTTCATGGCTGCCCCACCGCCGTGAGAGAGGGGAAGAGAGGAAAGGCCTACCCTCGCCTCAAACTTCACAAAAACACTCCAAAAGACTCGCCAAACCTCTACTTGTACTGAAACAGGTCTTGAGCCAGGTTTGAGATTCCTCTAGGCTGCTCCCGAAGCCGGCACTCTAGCTCCAGAAACACCCAGGTCAAAAGCATGTATCCATCCTTTCCCAAGACAAAAATGGATCTGTGAGCTAAGAAATGGGTTGGTGATCGATTCCCTTCCCTGGATCTTACTGGTAGCCACCTATTCAGGCTCCACTTCTCTGGGTTGGTTGTTGCAACTCACGATGGAGAGGGCCAAGAGAGATAGCAGGTGTATCTCTCTCTCAAAACTCCACACCAAGTTGTTAATGTTGGGTCCCTAGATTCGCATGGTGTGAGGAAGACATCAGTTGCAACCTAAAATTCTGAAACAGACTCTTGACCGAGCCATCAAGAGTTCTCCCCTCCAGTATCATCCGATCTGCAGAATTCGGAGGTAGGAGACAAAGTCTCCTCCGCTAGATTACTGAGGATGGCTTAGATTGAGCCACATCCCCATCCTTGTGGCCTCACCTAGATGGAGACGCATCCCTCTAACTTGAGTGGACTGCGTGACAAGATTTTAACACAATTGACCATAATTTGATTATATTTATATCAAGAATTCAAACCTCCATATCTCCCAAACGGGAGTTGAAAAGATATAAAATTTTAGACATTAGTTCCTCCTAATGTAGTCTAGCTTCCATAAGAAATTCATACTAAAAATCCATATTTTATCTATCAAATAATTTCTCAAAAAGCATCATAGCTAAGGTGTTGTAAGGTCTTATATAATTACCATTCTCTCTCCAACAATGGCCACACAACTTCAAAATATTGATATGTTGATAATATCATTAAAGGATGTTGAGACACATGAATACTCAATTTGATTAACAAAAGACTTCCATCACTCAATTAGGTATCATAGTCCTCTTTTGTATCTCAATACACCTAATTTCGTGAAAGAATCCATAATTGGTTTACCAATTCCTCAATTTGGTATTTGTCCTCTACATAGAATGCTTGTCTCTCAAATATTGTATTAGTTATTAAAACTCAAAAATCTAGGTTATCACATTCACCCCACCTTATTTGGAATTTCATCCTCGAAATTCAACTAATCTCAGTAAGAGGCTATTTTGGGGTCAAACTTCATATACATCATTATTTCATAGGTTCTAAGACCACCATAGTTATATGCACTCTAAGTTGTCAGCTTAGGGTCTAGAGATTCTTGGGTGTGTCCATCCTACCATATATATGTGGAAGCATCACTTAAAGTCTTAGCCATAACATGACATTATGATATCTTAGGATTACATCACCCCTAAGGATGCAGGATTTGTTATACTTTTAAAGTTCAAGAGGAATTCATTTATATGCCATGGTATTCAGATTGTTCAAATCTAACATCATTAACATCTTACAATGATTTCAACATTAGAGGAGATTTATCTTCATCCTTGACATTAGAATTTTTCTATTTAAGAAGGGCTTACGTAACATGCTTAACCATTAGGGTTTCACCCTATGGTGTGATATTCATACTCAACTTAGAAGCATACATTGAGAAGGATCAAAGTTACAAACTATATTTCTGATCATATATCCTATGATCCAAAAATATCTTTATATCAAGTTGATGAGTTCAACTTTTTATGTCTTGCATGTATTATGTGAAGGGAAAAAGAGAATATACTAAGTTTATCCCATGATCTCAGCATCATATCTTTCATGTTTCATATGAAGGGGAAGAGAATATTTTAAAGTCAAACTTATCATGATTTCAATCTTGGGCACCACATGTATGATATAGGAAAATATATATATATAGAATAGGTCAAGCTTATATGAGTGACTCCTCATATATATATAACTCATCCATATAGCTCAAGTGAGGTTTTCTATCATCATATATTAAGAAAGAGAAGAAGAAGGGAGAACATGTATTTTGAGTATCTTTTGCACACCACATCATACTCTCATAACTAGAGTTCATATATTACCTCACTTGCAACTAATGATGAGATTCACAAAATATGTCACTCCAGCTAGGACCTAACTCAGCCAAAGGATTGAATTTATCATATGGGTCATCTACCCATCTTTTTTTTAACCCAATTCTCACGTATAGATTTGAATCATGCATAAGGACTCAACTCAACACTCAAGAGTAATCTAGTGTAGGACATTTTTTTTTAACACATATTTCATATATTGGAGGCTAGGTCCTATGACCTTCTCCCTGTGGGTCTTACTCTCTCTAGAGTTCACCACATATCTCATCCTACCACTAGAGATCCTCCTTGTATAAGAGCTTGAGGCTCATGCACACTCATCTCTATCTTAACTTGGCTTATCTTAAGTAGAAAAAGGGAATGTACTTTCATCATCATGACTTAGCATAGATCCTCCAAGAGTGAATTAGGTTCATATATAACTCAAATCTTAATAAGGAAACTTATACCATCATAGATCAACTTAGATAAGATTCTATATGCTTATTTCCTTCATCTTTCCTTTGTCTATCTATCTATCACATAACCTTATGAAGCTCTAGACATCTAATCTAGATATATTCTCTCTTCTAGACTGATGTCACTCCCTTTCACTTAGATTGCATGAACACTAACTACTCTCCAGTGTGAGGGACACATTTTTATATTTACATATATATAATAAAATATTATATAGTTTTTCTTCGAGAAAGAAGACGTCAGAGAAAATTGTCGAGGCTCGAGCCGATTGGAAAACAAAAACAAATCAGCAAAATCAAGTGTCCCACACACAGTAGATAGTCTAGTGTCATGTCACCTAGTGAAATGGTGAGAACAAGGTGTAGACTAGTGTAGCTACCCAATACATATGAGCTCTATATGGAGAGGGTTTCTCACACTTGTCTAAACCTAGTTCTCGAACATCTAGGTTCTAACTTAGAGGCTAAGTCAAACCTTATTCCTATAGAAAAACTTACTAAGTTTCTAGGGTTTAAAGTGAAAGGTGAAATTTAGGTTATTTGTTTCACAGTGAGCAATTGTTAGGTGTAGACTGGACATGCACCAAGTGATGTGGGTTCACAGTGAGCAATTGTTAGCTAGACTGTAGAAATGGGCCTAGCGGGAGCGGTAGATGGCTGAGTACATGCACCAAGTGATGTGGGTTCCATTCTCCATGATTGCTCACTGTGAGCCTTGGGTAGTGGGTCACCTTATTTGTAATGCCTGGACCCACTGCCCAAGGCTCTAGTAGAGTTTCAGGAATGACGACTGGCCCCATAGACCACCACTAGCCTTAACTGCGCACTTTGTCCACACTGACGCGTAAGCCAGGATCAACTTCCCGACTGGTCACCCATCCTAGTACTACTCCAAGTTGAGCACGCTTAACTATGGAGTTCTTTAGAGATGGGCTCCCGGAAAAGGAGGTGCACCTTGGTGATATGGGTAGTCCAATCATTCCTTATAAGATCTTTTTATCCGAGGCCTCAAATCCTGGGATGTTACAATCTCCCCCACTTAGACTCTTGACGTCCTCGTCAAGTCTCAACTATAAGGCCTCATAATCTCTTCCCCATTTCAGTGCAGACCCACAATGACCCATGGACACCCAGCTCCCGATCACGGAACACCGCAAGGGTGGCTACATCAACCACGGACAACCCTTTCCTACATGCCTGGACCGCACGGCTCAAGACTGGCATGCCATGCCCATGTGGGCCCCACCTACTGGAGGGGAATTGGCTCTGATACCATTTGTAATGCCTAGACCCACTGCCTAAGGCTCTAGTAGAGTTTCAGGAATGACGACTGGCCCCACAGACCACCACTAGCCTTAATTGCGCACTTTGTCCACACTGACGCGCAAGCCAGGATCAACTTCCCGACTGGTCACCCATCCTAATACTACTCCAAGCTGAGCACGCTTAACTATGGAGTTCTTTAGAGATGGGCTCCCGAAAAAGGAGGTGCACCTTGGTGATATGGGTAGTCCAATCATTCCTTATAAGATCTTTTTATCCGAGGCCTCAAATCCTGGGATGTTACAATAAACCTCCTGTAGTAACCTGCAAATCCTATGAAGCTTCTGATCTCAGTAGGAGTCTTAGGTTGCTCCCACTATAGAACAGACTCGACTTTCTTAGGGTCAACACTTACTCCATCTCCTAAGATGACATGTCCAAGAAAAGACACCTCAGCTAAATAGAACTCACACTTACTAAACTTAGCATATAATTGGTGTTGTCTCAACAACTATAATACTATCCTCAGATGCTGCTCATGCTGCTCATCATCTCTGGAGTAAATCAGAATGTCATCTATGAAAACCAATATGAATTGATCCAAAAATGGTTTGAAAATCCGGTTCATCATATCCATGAAAGCTGATGGGGCATTAGTCAGTACCATTTTTCTTTTATAATCTATATTACTCCATCATGCTTCAAACCCTTCCTTATACCCATAATCCTCTTACCATATACTACTCTTCCACCTGTCATCTTTAACTTCTAATAATTTTTTTCCTTCTATGATCATGTTGCTTATTCATGTGTATGATCATGTATACCATGTTGCATACATTTTTATTTATCCTCCTACTAATGTGAAGTTGAAATTCTAAATCAATATTCTCTCTACTAGTTTCATCTCATGTTTAATACATTACATATCCTTTATTTTAAATCCAACGGCTCATGCATGGGTCAAACTTAGTTTCTTATTGAATCCAATTCTTCCTCCTTGAATATAGTTTGCCTTTGTATGTCTCATTCATTTTCTAAACTACACTTTTGTTCTTATTTCAAGAACTAATTTGTTAGTCTATAGAGACTTAGAATCCAAAGGTGTATGAATGTATTAAACTTCATAATAAAAGTATACATTCCATGCTCTCAATTATGTCATGTAATCCTCATTCCTTACTCAAGCTCATCATTTCTAACATTTCTCTTTGATTCAACTAAGTTTCTTATCATGGTCTTATGATTTACATGTTCATCTAATTCTTTTTTACTTTAACTCTTCTGAAGACTCTTCATTTCTATGTACTTATTGTATACTTAACTCTTTTCTTGTATTTTTTCCTTTGCTTTGGAGTACATAAAAGTATTTTACTCTATTATATGATACATTCCTCCTGATTGATGCTTACTATCTTAGCCCTTACATACTTTTCTCATATCCTTTCCATATCTCATATTTAGAGTTCATATAATACTAATCATTAAACTTAATCTGAATCTTATGTCGTGTTCCTTTATTTCCAATTAAGGACTGCTCATATGAGACCCCAATTGTTGAATCTCAAATATCAGTTCCAACTGATTCTTAGCTGTTCTAATCTTTCCCTAATATTTGAACATCTTAGTGTATGTACATTCTCACTATGATGTGAGTCTAAATTATCCAAAGTCTACTTTTATTATATTTTCAATAGGAGTCGTTAGATCCTAGTAATGCACCCTGCCAGCCAGACCAGACCAAACCTACAGTTCTAAAATCAAGAGCTACTCGAGATTAACTATCTCCTATTAATCTAAAACATGTGGAAAGAATATCCACTTAGGGCAAACTCATTTAAACATAACTTCTGGTCTACTTGATACAAAGAATATAAATAATAAATGAATCACTTCATGACACACAACAATATAAAAGAACCATGTATATTCTACAAACTGATAATCTAAATTCATACATATAAGAGCACTTCTAGTGATCTCCAATCAAATAAGCAATGTAAAGCAAGAGTTGTATCACATCCTATGTTTAATCTCTTACTCCTTCATTACATTCTGGTCTCCTAACCCTAAGATTTCTAGGGTTTCTCTCTAGCCCATCCTTCCTCTGCACACCTGGCCAGGGCATTCAGAGAAGAATAGACAGAGTAGCTTGATACAGGTCAATCTAAGTATTCATATACCTGGCCAGGGTATCTAAATACTCAAACCTCCCAGAGATATAGACACATCACTTCCTATCTGCCACACTTATAACTCTAACTTTCTATCCTAATGGTCCTTGACAGCTCAGCCTAAGATCTCAGCTTGGTCCTCGTGATCCCGTCCTCTTCCTGCCATTTGCAATAGTATAACAGAACACTTCCTGTTAGAAAATTGCAGTTAGAAGGAAGACACCTAAGTCCTAATCCTATTGGTCTCTTGTCGTCCCCTGACCTTAACTTAGAGTAACTATGTACTCAACCTATGCTCTGATACCAAATTTACTTGTGACGCCCTGATCCCCGTGCCATCTCTAATGACCCCAGAGACGGGGGGTCACCCTCGATAAACCACACTTAACTTTTTCTTTTCTTAATCACTTAAAATTTACCTAAAGGAGAATCTTATAATTTGGACATACTAAAATATTACTTAAACTTGTGGAAGCAAACTTACTGTTTCTAAATCTTGAAAGATACCTCAGAGTTTAAACAACATATTACATCTTACTTGCGGAATATAAAGTACAATAATTAATTGAAAACTAAACTACATATACATTTCATTCTCTCTCTCTCTCTACCATACCACATGCCCAAGGACCAAGGGGAAAGGACTAAGAGACCTCTAACTAACTATGAACTACCTTCTAAGAACTTGGGTGATACGATGCTTCAGCTTCCTCGTGCCGACGCTGACCTGAAAAAATGTTTCATTAGGTTGGTGAGCTACTGGCTCAGTGAATAGAATTTCACCCAACCATCGCAAACAACTCATTTTATGATTATTAATTGGAATAAAATACAAGATAATACTATAATGAGAAGATCTAAGAAATATAATTTAAGCGAAAGGAGATGTCAACATTTCATTAAGATAACAACTGCTGCAATGCTGTAGATATGATTAAATAATAGAGAATACTAAAATTTCATTTAAAGGACAACTACTGAGAAACTAACTCATATCTTTCTTATCTGTTTAACTTATAAGAAACTCTATGAACCCATATGAACATATTTTATCTTATGCCCTGATCATATGCAGTGTACTCTACATATGAAGACTCGTAGTGAACTACGATCCCACCGTACAAGACTTAGCTAACACCCCGTGATAGCTAAGTCTGACTACTCTCCTGGTCTGCAATAGGAAAAATGTCTCTCTGGCCTCGACACTGCTATGGTGCCATAAACTGGACTCCTCCTCTAACCTGAGCACACATGCAGAGAGTTTGAGACGCTCTATGGGCCTCATCTTGGTACTCTCCGTGGGTACCTCTAGGTTACCATCGGGATCTCTGGTTCATGTTGGGTAACCTATATTCTCTCAGGAGACTTCCTTAAGGGCTTTGTCTCCCCGCATGTGGGTGCGTTCCGACCCCCGTATACTGGACACACCTCCAGGGTAGGTTGTTTCATTCCTAAGGCACAAACCTCTCATAGGGATTCTACGGTGTTAGGGCCCTCAAATCTATTATTTTATTATTCTAGAAAAGCTCTTACTACATTGCATATCTCTCATACTTATTCTTGGCTTTGGTATCTCTATGGTACCGAGTCTATTTATCTAAAAATTATAAATACAACATGTATATCATTTATAACTTGGCAGTGCAATACACTCAAACACTGTAATTTACTGAGAAATCAACAAACTGTACTTGCAGGCAGATTTAAATAAATAGAACACTTGTCAACTTGGCACATACATACTGAAATCATGCAATTAAACATCTTAATACACTGATAAGGGTTGATTACTCAACATATGAGAAATCATCAGTAGCACTTGTAAATTATCTAAAATTCCTAGAAAAACATGCACATCAACCCTAATCCTGAGTTGTGCATCACTTAACCCAATTAAGAGTTAATTACTTATTATGACACGAATTATTGATAATAACTGAGAATTTCTTATGATATCCTTGAGAAACGTGTCGATTAATATAATTATTAATAAACTCACATTAAATATGATCGAGAGTGTGCAACTAGGTTTCTATTGAACCCTTTCATGTCATTGTCATTTCTTTGAAATTGAGCATCTATTAACTTACTAAAATTGTACATCCTGGGTTTATACCCTAATTGTACAATTATTGGTCATGTGCTACTGAGTTCAACATTTAAACTGAGCAAATTAGGTTTTAATCAATCATGCAGTTCCAGTAACCCGAATCATACAAATTAGTTAAATAATTATGGTTGTGCAAGTGCGAATAAGAAAAATGTGAAACTAGAAATCAAGCGACACTGACACTGCCTGTCACCTGGGTACGCGATGTTACCCGTGAATAACACAGATCGAACTGAAATCATTCATTTATTGGAGTTAAATCGTGCTTAGCGAGTAAAATTCTACTCACAGTGGGTGAGGTGACCATAATCAACTTGAAATGCATATAGGGTCCAGTTTCCAGGCGTCAACATGTCTTATTCTACCTTGGAACTGTTCTGGAACAACCTATTTCACGCACAGGTTCACACGCTCACACACAAGAAGTAGGGGCTCAGCTAATCATCACTACTCGTGGCTTGTTGGCTATGGAATCGAGTTCTAGACTCTCGCCCGATCTCATTGGCTCTGTTATCTTGGTGTTTCCTGGGCAGATCTGCCTCTGGACGGACCTGCTACTACCAGCAACAACTTCTTCACCTTACGTACAGGTTGAAGAGTAGACTGGGCAAGGTGCTAACTGTGGCTATTGGCTGCGATGCTTGCTCTATCCTCGTGGCCGGAGTCGAGGTGATGGTTGGTGCTTGCTCGCACCCTAGATGCCCTTGGCCATTACTTCTTGCAATAGTTGCTACTGCTTGGCTGCAGCCACAGGGGCGCCGCCCTAGGGTGTGGCTGGGGTGAGGATGAGAAGGAAAAGGAAGAAGAAAGGTGGGCGGAGGTAGGGCTGTCGTTGCTCACACCAATCGGGCTCCTGGCCATTGTTGCAGCTGCCGTGGTACTGCTGCTTGCTGGGGGCCCACCCCTAGTAGGTTGGGCATTGCTGCTAGGGCAAATAATAGAGGAGGAAGGAAGGAGGACAAATGGAGGACGGAGGTCGATTGCTAGCTATTACACCCTAAATCGCCCTAAATTGCCTGTGCGCGGCCCCCCTCTCATGCTCTCGATCGACTGCTTTGGGTGCTGCTTCAACTGTTATGGAAAATGGTCAGGTGAATAAGAAGCTAAGGGAAAAAGGTAGCCGACCCACTAAAGGGGTAATTTACATTATTGGTCCAAGAAATTTAAAAATGCCATAACTATGGCCTCAGGGGTTCGATTGAAATGATTCTTTTTGCAAACTTTCAAGCACAGAATCCACTACCTTCTCAAGGCAAGAAAACACAACAACTAATCCATATTATCTGGGTTAAACATCTTAGGTAATTAACTTAATGATTAACACTGTAGTTAACATTAATTACATCAGATGAATCAATCTCGTCTATTGATTCACATCTTATCTTATATTGATTAACCATGATGTTTAACAAGGTACTTAGAACTAATCAAGGTATTTCACGCTAATTGAGGTACTTAGCAACTAACCTTGATGTGGGTTATAACAGTGCTAGCCGCAAATCTTGCGACATTAAAAACTCACAGTTCCACCTCACCTTTTCCCAAAGGTCTACTTCCTTTAAGATCCTTCACATGAGAGCATATGTGAGATCCAAATCTAGTATCTAGTACCCATGATGATGAAGTAGATATATTTATCTCAATAACGTATATACATGAAGTGGAGATCACCATCCCCATCTTCTACTTCATGAAAGCCTTCAAGTACAAAGTATGAGATCCTTTTGTACTTTTCTTTCTCTTTATCTTGAGTGTTGAAAATGTGGATTTAGGCTTGACCTCAGAACTCTTCTCGGTCTTGATTTGATCCTTGGAATCATCTCTACTAATAATCACCATGGGTCCGTCCTTCAATTTTTCTTCATCATGTTACAACATGGCAAGCAAGTCTAACATCTGTCCAGTTGTATTATTCACATGATAACATGCAATAAAGTGGCTATATGATTTAGGCATAGTTTTTAAATCATATCAGTAGCCAACTCTTATATCAAGGTGAATCCCAACTCTTCAATATGATACACATGTCCAATCATATTGAGCACATGTTCTTCTACAAAGGTTCTCTCTGTCAGCTTAGACTCAAGAAGCACCTTCAGGGTATCGTCCCTTTCTTGATTTGTAAGAGAAAGTGTTACTTTCTTAATATGTGTTACCATCTCAAGAACACTCATGTCTTCACATTGCTCATGCAATTCATAGTTCATGCAACTAAGCATAAGGTACTTTATCTCCAAGGCATCATTGACATGCTTCCAGTAAGCATCCACTAGTGCCCTAGGTGCATCAGGAGCAGGTATTTCTGGTACCGGTTTTTCAAGGACGTAGAGCTTGCACTCTTCATTGAGAACCCTTCTCAAAGTCCAAAATCAGTCATGAAAATTTCTCTCGTCAATTTTGTCCTTCTTCAGGACCAATCACAATTCAAATGTATTCGTCATTTGATTCTACATGAGAAAAGTTGCATTTGTCAATAACCCTTTATGATTTGATTTGATTTGAAAATTTGACGACATTAGTTAGGTCTTTAACTATTATCGCTCCCACTATATTATTCAAATTGATAGCCCTCAATATCAATTCAAAATATTACAACATACAATATTCTAATGGGCCAATATCTATATTTCATCAAGTCACGAGTCAACTTTTGCCGATCACCCACAACCTGACTATTTTGGCAGATCATCATGCCAATTGCATCATATGCAACTCTTAGATAGATGATATGCACAACTCTTTGCCATGATTATCTGCATACCCCTGGGCTTGGGCTCTCCAAGTCACCAGTTAATCCTGACCCAATAGCTAACACGATAAGAATGCACCATGCTTTGTGCAAATCTACATATCTACTATCACACTTCTACGAGATGGACGGTGCACCATGCTTTGTGCAAATCTACGCTTGGTCGATCAAGCTTTTCATGTGTATTGCTAATGGAAGACATCTAAGACTTAATATTTTTTTAATTGAGAGAGTTTGTATAATTACATATACTTTATCCAATCACCACATATATAGTACGTATCATACACATGCTATATCCCACAAAGAAAACATGTAATAAATGAAAGCGATGGTTATGGCCACATTAATGGAATTCCTTGGATTTACAAGGAATTACATCATCTATGTCTACATCACATGCAGAAACCTATTGATGATGAAGAGATGTGCTTGCCAATTTGGGTAGATCAGTTCAACCATTGAACTGACCGGCTTGCCTCCTGGCTGGTTGTTTGGTCGTCTCACCAGCCATCTGGTTCCTTTAGTCCACCATCTGCTGGCTCCTCCAACTAATCGGTCGAGTCCACTAGGCAATCGGCTTGGCTCATCCTTATGGTCCTTCAGTCGGTCTACTCATCTTCAGGACGTCTTCTTCTTTGTCATAACAGGAAAGTAAACTATCCTACTTTTACATGATTATAGAAAAACCTCAAGTTACATTCAAGGATAACAAGGGTATGAAAGAATTAACTTTACATGGGGAAGAAAAGATAGAGGCTCGATATGTAGACCGAGATAAAATGATCAACCAACCACACAACCATGCACAAATAAATGGGGGTTATTGGCCATAACCATGCTACACATATATAATCAAAACTGCTTTTAGAGCGATGCATATATATATAAATAAATAAATAAATAAATAAATATATATATATATATATATAGAGAGAGAGAGAGAGAGAGAGAGTCAAGCTAGAATACACTCGAGTGTACAGATCACGCCATACACCCCAATGGTGTTTGCCTATCTAGACCATGTTTTTCCAAAATCTAATCCATTGATATTCATGGTTACAAAAATAATAGGTCACATACAAAATTTGAACTCATTTGGATGAGTGTAAGTCACTCATCCAAGGACAACAAAATCTACGCACAAAATTTATTTGAAATACATGATTTTTACCTCCTTTAGATGCATGACCTATAATTGTCCAAATGAGCTAAAATTTATTATGTAGTATGTTCTTATGATAATTAAGAAGATCAATAGTTTAGATTTTTCAAAAAATTATTGCATCTTCAAAAATGACTGAGGTGTATGGTGCCTCCGGTACACTAGCCTGACTATATATATATCACATATTAGTTTGGGATTATCGTGGTATTGGATTTGACAAGATATTATTCACATCAAATGCAATAATAGAAGGATAAAACCAAAATCTGATCATATCAATTATCCCATAATATAGTAAATCGATGTTGGCTCTGATACCACTGTAGGGAAATATGGCTATAGAGTAAGCAACGAAAATAATTTTTTTATCTACCATATTCCCCATAACCAACGGATCGTGTCAATAACTATAATATGGAAAGGATGGTTTCGAGGATATACCCGGTCCTAGAGCAAGTCTAGGAACAATCCTTGTCGTTGTAGTTGTGCAACTCTATCTCCTGGTTGTACTGGGACTCGTCTGACTACTCCTCCACAGACAACAAACTCGTACATTGTCTTCTACAACATCTCCTCTCGTCACAGACAACTGGTTGACGATGCCCTCCTAGCGACAGACAACAACCTCCTGCCTCTAGATAAGTCCACATGGAATGCCTAGAACTCCTGTCGTCCTGCTAGGATAGATAGGAAGTGGTTGTCCCTCCCATTGGCGTACTAGTCACCAACTTGCTCTCTAAGTAAATGATCTTAGTTGTTATCTCCCTTACTATCCCTCCCTAGTCGGGTAGGACTTGCTTGACCCTCGTGGTTACCAAAACCAGAGAGGATAATGTTTGTTAGAGCAACTAATTCTCAATTGTCTGTGTTGTACTCTGGGAACCCCCCAGTACCCCTCTATTTATAGTAGAGGCCAGAGTTAGGGTTCCCAGTCGATGCGTGAGTGGAAGGAACCATAAGATCTTGAATTTTCTCAACCTGCAACCATCAAAACGGCCACCTGGCATAATAGACGATAATCTGGCATGCGAGACAACCATTTTGTAGTTTCCCAATTGCATACGAAATTGAAAATTTGTTTTATCATTGATGCTAAGCATTAGTTCCTTGCACAACAAGTAATATGCAACTGAAATGAATTTGGAAATATCTAGAACCTTCCCTCAGCCAAATTGGGCCATCTCACCCATGTAAGAAACTGTCTCGGTCACCCAGATGGTTGTCTGGTGACCCGAGCCCAGCTGATCGGTTCAACCCAAAGCCAATTTCAACTCAAATCAATCTGACATCCCAAATACCCATCTAAACCCTTGAGACAGACGTTTGGCACTCCAGATGGCCATCTCATGCCATGAGATGGGTGTTTGGCAGTGCAGTCAGGCTGTTGGTTATGTGAATCAATTACTTAAATATTTTAGCAATTAACTAATCTGTCATTTAAGATCAAACTACTCTTCTAGGTCGAGACCTATGTGTGCGATCCTACATGTCCCATATTACGTTGGCAATGAATGTCCATAACAACTTATGACATCACAAGTAAGGAGAAGTGCCTAGTCGCACATCAATGCTACCCAAGTAAATAAAAAGTTGGAGAACAACTTCAACCTACAATCTATGTATGGTGTTGTAGTGTTTGTATAGTTCCTTTGTCACTGATGTCCATATTGAACTCCAGGCATGGTGCAATCACCATCTTCATCATTCAATCTTGTTTCTTGAACCAAGAGCAGATTGTCTAAGATATATGTAAGCTCAATATCACATATTGACTCACATGTGCATGGCCATGCATTTCTCAATCTCGCTAATCAAGAGGCCTAGAACATAAAACTCCTATAGGAGGGAAAAATCCCATTTATATCATTCAAAGTTTATCCTCATGTGTCAAAGTCACCCAATCATCACCTTTATAACAAGCCATTTTTCAGGATTGCATTTGATGATGTCAAACTGTACCCAAATACATGTGATGAGTGCAATGATTTTAGATATAAGAACCAAAATCACCACCATCACTGTAAGAGCTGACTATGACTTCTATTATGATGGCTTCCATGTGTCATCTCACGGTGGGTTTGTCTGATACACTGTTCTCTCACATGTATCTGTGTGATTGGTTTGATATTTCCATATCATGACTAATGAGATTCTGTCATCAACCATCTCACACTCTGATCTTATGTGTTATTATTGTCTATAAACCTTCCACAATAACAACCGATCAGGGACATAATAGGAATATATATATATATATATATATATACTCTCAACATCCATATGATCTCATTTCTTCCAAGTCAGGTACTTGAAGACACACGTCATTGAGTAACATTATTATCTAGACATTTATAATGTTGCATCATTATCTCATAACTGGATTAAATAGAATAAATTGGAAGCTTGCCTTTTATTAATAATCAAATCATTTTACAAGTTATGCCATTACAATCATCATATGATTGACTCTCTGGGTATGCATACCAACAAAAAGGGCTTTTGGATAATTGTTATCATTATTATATTTTTCTTATAAAGTGCTTACTAGTTATGAGTTTTTTCATTGAAGCTTTTGATTTGATATTGATGCTCAAGGCTTTAGTATGAGAGCCTAGATTCCCTAGGTAATTAATGGGGTTTGCTTGGCGAGGGTTTCTCATCTCGTAACTCCCAGGTTACTTCATGTAGATTTTAGTACTACCTGTTTTTAAGAGATGAGGCGAGGATATCCACAATGAGTTTCAACATCTACTTTCTCTCGATGGTCCCTCCCTTTAGGTTAAACCCAACAGATATAGGGGTTATGATATCTCCCCAGGTATAAGTGTCGAGATGCCGATTGTGGGGATAAAAATGACTTGGCTCTTGGGAACCATAGACTCTTCCATCCTCTTATGTTGTTAATCATGCGGCTTCACCTTGCCTTTTGCTGCAATCATGAACATTTTCGGGTGCATTTATTAGGGTGGGCCTATTTGAAATGTTTTTAGGTTGGAAAACCATTGGGCACTCATGATAATGGTCGTGCTCCTTCCTTTCTAGACCCTAGGTTCTTCTTTAACCTTTCTTCTTCAGGGTTCACCGAGACTTTTAGGTAAGTTTTAGAGTGACAAGGGCTTTCTTCTCCCTTGCATGACACTTTTCTAGAGGTTGTTTTAGTAAGATCAACAATAGTAGCATTTGAGAAGGCTGACATTTGTGTGATGGACATGTATATCCCCATACATGTATTTTAGGCGCATGCCACCCCAATTATAGAGGTCTTGGACAATGTAAGGTCCCTCCCATTTAGGGTAGAACTTGCCCCTAAAATCAACAATATGGAAGACTCACAATACTTGGTCACCCTTCTGGAAGTTGCACGATCAATTTTTCATGTTGAAGGCTTGAGCAGTTCTCACTTGGTAATATTGTGCATGTTACAAGGATTTTGTCTTCTATACTTCAAGAATGTTGAGGTAGTAGATTTAGTATCGAAGCCACCCAGTCTCTAGAATATCTACTTCATGTAGCATGTAGAGTGAAGGGATCCATACTTCAACTGGTAGGACTCCTTCCATCTTATATACCAAGGAGTATGGTGTAGCACTCGTGGAGGTTTTGATAGAAGTGTGGTAGGCCCAGAAGGCCTTTGGGAGGTTTTCATGCTTGTTGGCGTGAGAGATAATGGTCTTCTTTAGAATCTTGATCAAGTATATGTTGGGAGATTCTTCAACTCTGTATATCTGAGACTGATAAGGCTATATTTGATGATGCTTGATCCCCAAAGAGTTTAGAACTCTTTGACAATTTTAGCAATGAAGTTTGTCCCACTTTTCGAGACAATCTCATGCAGTATCCCATACTAGATTATGATTTCATTCTAAGGAACTTGATGACCTTTAGAGAAGATGCATTGGTGAAGCTAATTATGCCCGCTTGATGAAATAATAAATTGCAATGAATATGAAGCAATTCCCATTTGTAGACTTAGGATCCACCTTACCAATCATGTCGATTCCCCAAGCAGAGAATGGCCAAGGCACGGTCATGTAGTAAAGCTAATTTGTGGGTGAATGAATGTAGTCACCATTGATCTGGCAGGCTCGACATTTACAGATGTATATGAAACAATTGGTCTCTGTAGTATTCTAGTAGTATCCCAAGAGTTGTATTTTCTTTGCTACATAACTTCATTCATGTGTTTACCACACAACCCTCCATGAACCTCCTTAATGATAGCTTCTTCTTTGATCTTGTCTATACATCAAAGAAGAGTATGATTGTAGGACCTACAATACAACTACTGTACCCTAACACATACTACACGGCTTGCCACTACAGTGCATGTTTCTCTCTCTGGGAGAGATTCTCATGAATGACTTGGTCTGATAGATGCACCTTTATATCAAGAAACCAATCCTTTTGTTCATCATTAGGTGCATTGTTGACGCCCATGCAATAAGAGGTTGAGAAATTGATTGGGCTTCGAAGGGGAATGTATGCCCTTCTTGGACGTTAATCCATGATGCCATAGTTTCTGTAGCATTAGCAAAGATGTTGTTCTCTCTTCTGATGAAGTGAAAAGAGATATGCTCAAAGTCTTGACCTAGGGAACACATGTGCTCCTGGTATGGTACCAGGTTCTAATGGAGCATCTACCATATGTTCTGTACCTGAGATATTCCAAGGAGGGAGTCATCATAGACTTGTAGAAGTCATTTCCCTTGTTTTCTGGAAAGTTGTAGTCCCAATATGCAAGTTTCATACTCGGACACATTCTTGGTGGCATTGAACTCTATTCATCTGGCTATTAGCAACTATTATCCATGGTGGTTCTAAAGGACCATGCCTATTCCAGCTCCTTTTTTATTTGTATATGCATCAAAGAAGATGGTCTACATCTTGGTATCAAGAGGAGTCTCTGTGTTTGGTGGATCCTTTTTTATTTATATATGCATCTAAGAATATGGTTTACATCTTGGTATCAAGAGGAGCCTCTGCATCTAGTGGACTATCATCCCTGTGTCTTTGTCTAGGAACCCATATTCATGTGTAGCTTCTTCTAGCAGTAGGGAATCTACTAGTTGATTGAAAAGGACTTATTCTTTGACCACCCTTATAGGGAGGTAGGTAATTTCAAATACTAACAACATTACCTACCCTTTAGCGCATCATCCCATTAGGGTTCAATGATCATACAATGAGCACAGTGGATCATGCTTGGCGATCAACTGTAAAGGATACCTCATTAGGTAGTGGCATAACTTCTTTGTAATGTTGATTAAAGTCAAGAAACATTTTTTGAGTATACTGTAACTAGCCTCTGTGTCATTTAACTTCTTGAATAAATAGTAGATAGTATGCTTACCGTCGGTGGTTTCCTGACTCATGACTCCACCCATTGATGTATGGAAAACTGATAGGTTTATGAGAGGATATCTTGGAATGACCAATCTTAATACTGTAGGATTGGCAAGGTACTCTTTAGGATTCTAGAGTGCTCCCTAAAATTGTTCTTTGATTCCATATTAAAGTTCTTTTTTAACATCCTGAAGATTGGCTCACATATAGGTGTGAGTTTGGAAATGGAGCAGTTGATGTGTTGGAGATGCTTGAGTGGACCTCATATTTCCTTCTATGTTTTGGGGGAAGGCATTTCTCGAATATCTTGAGCTTTCTCCATATGTACTTTGGTCCCTCTATGGAGGATAATGTATCCCAACACATTTCCAGATTAAACCCCAAAGGTGAATTTGGTAGGATTTAAGCTCAGGAAGAATCATCACAACCATTGAGGTTGGTAATGTGGTCCTCTAGATTTTCAAATTTAACGATCATGTCAACCACATAGACCTCCACCTATTTGTGCGATCATGTCATCCACAAAGACCTCCACCTCTACAATTTCAAATTTAGCGACCATTTCCCTTTCATATGTGGCTCTGACATTCTTGAGACTGAAAGACATGACTTGATATCAAAATATTCTCCATTCTATGATGGAGGTTGTCTTCTTTTTATCTTATTTTGGCATCTTGATCTAGTTGTAGCTGACCAATCTGTCCATGAAACTAAGTAGCACATGGCTGACTGTGTTGTAAACTAGCATGTATATATGTGGAAATAGAAATTCTTTTTTTGGTCGGTCGTGGAAATAGAAATTCATCCTTTGAACACCACTTTTGATCACAATTGCCTGGAATTCCACTTAATGGGACGAACACCATTGTTGATGGGTAGTCGATGAACATTGATTGACTCATCCAACCCTGGCATATTGGCATAGATCCATGCAAACACATCGATGTAGTGGCATAAAATCTCTATCAACTAGTCTTTGATATCTTGTGGTATACATGACCCAATTTTGACTTTGTGTTGCTTGGGGCCTGGCTAAGATTCATCCTCTTTGTCTCATTTAAGATATGAAATGGTTGATACTCCTTCATCATATACTCTAGGATAGGGATTTCTTCAAACTCAACATCTTCATCATTGTAAATATGTGCTACCTCAGTGAAATAGCTAGAAAATTCTTGCTCATCTTCTGACTCTTTTATGTTTTTTGGAGTTTGTAGTTTATGAGTTTTTGTAAGTTTTGAATTTTTTTAGATTTTTCAGGGGTGAGTGGGGATGTGGAAGAGCAAGACTGAATAGACACTCTAGGATCTCCACTACATCGGGGTGTCATTTCTCTAATGAGTTTTTTTGGATGTGTGGGGATACCTAGTCCTCAGGGCATTGCAGTCATCTAAGTACTAGTTTTGGAATACCCCACCCTTATGTACATGAAGGATGAGAGTATGTAGGTCTTCCACATCCTTTGTATCCAAGATATAATTGACACCCCATCCCTTGATCATGTCATAGACCTCATCATTGTCTTCCCATGTGGCATCATCTTGGTTGAGCCATTTGGGGCAAATCTAGAGAGGATCTTGGTCAGATGCTTTGGGTGGCCCCTCCATCCCTTCACGGGTTGGGTCAATAATGTTTTTTGGACAACATGATAATATTGATGATATTTGATGCTCTTTATGATTTCAAAATGTTCATGGCATGGTTTCTTGATAGCTAGAGTGGGATTCCATTTGTTTCCTTCCTCATTTGGAGGGATGATCTTAGACAGTTGGTTGTGGTGGGAGGTCCGGACACCCTAGCTTTCATCGGTGATGAGGGCAATCTCACTGATGTTGGATGCAATCTCAAGACAGTCCTCTTGGTTGTCATTATCGACCTCTTAACAAAGTAAGACAACATCACATGGATAACAACCTTAGAAGTATATGGATGATCTCAGTGATGGCCACTATGTAGGGAAAGTATGCATGGGGATCCTTATGCTCGGGGACAAGGTCCCATTGGTAAAGAACCCTAATTTGATGCTCTTCATTTATTTGAATGTGTCATACTTTATGGCTCAAATCTTGAGTCAACTATAGACAATTAAGGTAACCTCTTTGGTTCAAGTCTCTCATAGTGGGCCACAACATTGTGGGATTCCAATACAATGCCTATATGGTGATCTGAGGCCATGTATAGGATGGGACATAGAACCCTAGGCCCAAACATTTCTATCTGGGAGGGACTTGGATGATCTCTGTGCTTCCTTGAGGTCTGGATCCCAATCCTTGACCTGCATGAATGTGCAATTCCTTTAGCCATTTTGCAAACAACTCAGGACCACAGGGGAGATGGAGATTTCTTTTATGTGGTGGTACCCAGCTGATGTTGGTGATGTGTAGCATCTCAAATCAGAATCGGAGATCGTCTTCCTCAATGTAGGCTATGGCACCAGGATCATTTTCTTGAACGGTGACGATAGAATGGTCTAGCTGATACTTTCGTCTTTGATGTAGTAATGAGGGAGCAACTGAGTTCTAATGAATCCATGGTATCCCTAGGAGAAGGTTGAAGGAAGGACTCAAATGCATGACCATAAAAGGGAATGTGGACATTTGTGGTCTAATTTTATATCTCCCGTAGCTTCTTTGATTACTCTGTCGAAGGAGGTTTCTTTCGTCATTGAGTGGAGGTCAAAAGAATCCTTCCCCATGTTGATTAATGTCTTTATGGGTCACACATTGAGGCAAGAATTGTTATTGAAAAAGCATGAGGGTATCTTGGGGCCATTGTATATTGTTGTGACCAATAAGGTGTTGGGTTTTGTGGAGAAAACATGCGCGGCGGAAGCAATAAAATCCACGCAACCCGAAACAGGATCTCATCGACAACAACATATTTGGAAGGAGTGTTTGCGTGATATACCTTATTGCGGAGCAAGTCCGGCGATGTCCCGTTACACGACGGTGCAACACTGCTAACCTACACGGACGGAACTTCTCTCCCATTCGCTGTCACAGGTTGATCTGGCGGCGCTCCTTTACGGCAGTGATGTACGCCGCTCGTAGCGCGCACAGGTGGTCATCGACGTCCTCCGAACATAGGCGTCAATGCGTTTGCGTCTCTACTTCGTCCATGCGGATGGACGAAACTCCACGTCGTGCTTCCCAAGCCGGCGGGAAGGAGTCGTGTCTCTGCGGCGGCGTGCTAGCAGTGCGTTTCTCTCCTTTCTCTCCTAAGGACGATGACGGCTAGGGTTTACGTGCGTGAGCGTAAACTGAAAAGCCTCTATCTATCTTATATAGATATCGGCCGTCAATCCTCCTTTAAACAGGATACGAAGGGAAATAGGGTTTCCTAAACCCATCGGTAAACAGAAATGTTGAGTTAATTAAAATGCTCATGGATTAATTAGAATATTCCGGAATTCATTAATTAACCAAATAATCACATTAATTGATTAATTAATATCTGACTCCATGTAATCGCTTGGGATGGCTTTATGTGCATATACACCAACATAAGGGTATGTTGTGACTTCCTCCTATTGGTATCTCATCCTTGGTGGACAAGATCAGATGTAGGATTGTGATTAACCTGATGGTGGCTATAAGAGATTTTGGTCTCACGTCTAAAGTCTTTATGACCTCTCCTGGGTATGTTGGTGAGTTTTGCATTACTTTTGTTAATGACACTTCCCCCTTTGGTTTGTTGAAGATTTGGGATATATTTTATCCTTCAAGTGCCATTTCCTTACAAAGCTCAAGTGTTGGTAGTACCTTCTTGGTATTAATAATTGGAATGGGAATCTTATCAGTTCCCTCTTCAGATTCTTGCCCTTATTGAGAGGTAGCAATACTTCAAGAAAAAAGAGGGTGTTGGTTTCCCTTTTAGACTATAGGGGGTGTTATAGCTAATACTATGACCATTGGCAAGGCATTTTAGTTGCTTGGTATTTTCCTGGGACTGACGTCTTTGGGACCTAAACCTTTTGTACTTTTGGCCCTTGGATAGCCCTTGGTATGGTGATTGGATGCACTCTCATCCTTTGGTGGGCTTTCAGTCTGCCAACTGGCCTTCTGGTGTAACTGGGATTATTATCTTCCTTTCCTAGACTGAGGAAATGATATGAGTACTTTGAGATTAGTTCTTGATTGCTTGCTTGAGGGGGAGGATGATCCCACATGGTGAGTCCTCCTATGATGAGATGGAAACTACCATATTAGAGGATGATAATACTTCTTATGTTGCAACTGTATTAACCTCACTTGCATCTATCAAATTTTACAAGGCATGTTTTAGTGCAATACATGAGTGGGTTTTGTGTCCCTTTTGTTGGTGGAAGGCAAAGAAGGCATTGCTGTTATAGCTTTGTGGTAAAATATTTGGTGGATGCCTTATAGTTGGAAACTTGAGCAAGTGCTTGATATATGGAAATGTAGTGCTGATAAAATCTCCCAAGGGGGTGAACTTCCTTTTTCTCTTATCATGTTCTTCTACTGATGGAGCGATAACTTCTGGCTTAGCTTGAGGTGTCAGGTTTCTCACTGTTAGAGGTGTGTTTGCTACCATTTTCTACATCACCGATTGGAATGATGGTGGTACATACCCATAGTAGTTTCTCGACGGCCACATGTACTATGGGAGCATGTATTGAGACTGATATTTGGGTGACATAACTTGAGATTTTTGCGGTTGAGGTGTCAATAAATGGGTCATTATAGTGGTCATTGTCTGCATTAGCAAAATCTGAACAGTTGGTTGTTGTCACTTGCCACCTCCGATGGGAACACACACTGTCCCTACTATGGCATTTATGGATTTTTCTTTGGCCCCTTTAGTCTTCCAACTAGTTATTGTAGGAGAGGATGCCAACTAAAAGGTGAGGCCTATGTTTTGATAGACCCCCCTCTTGATGGAATTCTCAATTTGTACCCCTTCTTGTATGAGTATTGATAAAATGTTGTACCTTTAAAGAGATAATAGGAACACAATGTCCGATAAGGCAACTCTAGTCGCCATGTCCATGGCCTCCTTATATGTGGTTCTTGAATTCCAGATGGGAAGCTAGGTCTCTCCATTGTTCAAAAAACTCTAATAAGCTCTCCTCTGCCTTTTGCTATAATGCTTCTAGGTATTCTTTAGTCGGCTCCTGGTCTAAATTCTAGGCATACTAGTCATCCAACTTCTAGATCATCTTGGCCCATGTAGTGATGGTGGTCATGTCATGCTTATTGTACTAGTCCAATGGGGGATCTATCAAGGTCCACACAAAATAATGTATTAGTACTTTGGCAGCATCTTGGAATTCCACCATATTTAAGCAATATGCCTCAACGTGAGCCATGGGGTCCCCCTTGCCGAAGTACTTATGGAACTTTGACATGTTGTAGTTGTTAGGAAACTTCATGTCTAGGGAGTGGAAAAATTCACCAAATGTCTTTCCACTATCTTTCTTTCCCTCTAGTTGTTTATTATTTTGTAAGATCTCGAGCAACATGGGGTATATAATAGTGGCATCTGGTGTGGCAGCTTCTTGTCATGTAACCACCACTAGTACCACTGGCAGTCTAATTATTGTTGGTGGTGCCATGTACAACGGTGATAGGAATTCATACACCAATTCGATGTACGGGTTGTTCTAGGAGTGAATTGGTGGATACAGAGAGTGCAGGTTGGGGATGAGTCCTCAGCCATTCAAAGATTGTGCTTGGAAATTTTCTACTATGTTGGCCTTCTCGCCCCATGGAAATCTTCCTTGGTATCAGCAGTTTCTTCTTCTTTCTTTTTTCCTTCAACTTCTCCATTAGGATTCAAGACAAATGTTGCTACCTCCTAAACTACCAGGTATCCCCATCATTCTTGAATGGTGCACCTTGATAGGGCCCTGGACGGAATGGCTCTAGTTGAGGTGGGTGGGAACCCCACACATCATAGGGGAATAATGGTGTTTTTGATCTGGCATGGGTAGCTCCCTATGCAGTGAATGTTGGGTAGTGCCATGCTCATGTATATCCAGAGCTTGGTGGTGGCGTGAAGAGTTTTTGGGCAGAAGCTCAAGTAGAAGACCTTCCTATGAGGCTAATGTTTCAAGAACTATTGTGGCTTCCTTTTTCTTTTCCACTCCTTCAGGTTTATCTTGCTTGTGGTGAGTGGCCTCCCCATTGGAGGCACCGTCAGACTAACTATCACACTACTGCTCCTAGTTGTTTGAGATGATCATTGATGAGACTGGGTGAAGTATGAACTTCTTGATATTCTCGTGTTGTCATGAAATTCACATAAACGGGATTCAAAATTAGGGTGAATCATCGTATGAAAAAGTACCCTATGTTTGGTAAGGAGTCTCTCCACACACATAATACCAATTAAGAAACTAAAAAGATTTCCCTTTCATTTCTTGGGACCTTCTCACAATGGAAGACATATGTGATTGCATTCTTTAAATTTCATATGTTTTTTATTTTATTTTAGATGGTTGTTCTTTCCCTTGGCCTAGGTGAGATAAGGGAATTTAGCTCCCTTCATGTAGGGTGTGTTTGCCAATGCCATGGCACAAATAAAAGAAAGATGGTGGACGTGTTTCTCCTTGGAGAAGTGTTTCCAAGAAAACTGAAAGACACTAGAGGGGGGTGAATATAGTCT
Source organism: Alisma plantago-aquatica (assembly GCA_963693085.1). NCBI lineage: Eukaryota > Viridiplantae > Streptophyta > Magnoliopsida > Alismatales > Alismataceae > Alisma > Alisma plantago-aquatica. The sequence goes on along the minus strand of OY856411.1, from coordinate 1,044,036,339 downwards.
AAAGAAATCTTTTTGCAATATTAAAATACAAGCACAATTTATTGCAACTTACTTAAAGAATGCAGAAATGTAAAGCAAGTTAGTGGGCAAAAGAGGCAACCACACGAACACACAAATTTAGAGTGGTTCTGTTAAATGACGTCAGTCTACTACCTAGTTGTTTCCAACCAGGATTTCTAAACCATGTATTTTATTCCTTTTCTATAGAAGAACACAATACATAAAATTTACCAGTGTCTTTTATGGCTCAAGACAAACCTTCCTTTTCAGCTCAAGGACAATTATCACCTTCTTTTTTAGGCCGTCAGAAGGTCACCCACTTGGAGAAATTGCAATCACCCTCCACCACCTTGGTCGCAGCCTTCAACCAAGAAGTAACACAAAGAGAGCTTCACCACAACCATCTACATTGAAGTAGTGAGACGCAGCAGTAACTCGTAGCATGAGAATAAGAAGAGAAGATGGAAATTACAATGTTCTTCAGAAGATGTACAAAAAGCACTAATGGACAAGTGATAGTCATCCACTCCACAATGTTTAGGCAATGTTGTATTAGGTGGAGAAGAACACTAGTATGAGCTAAGGCTTAGGATAGATTGATAGCAACTTGAAGTGTAGAAACTAAATACTTTGAGTAAGATTGGAAGTAGTGGTATGCTCGTGTATATGATTTCTTGTTGCAAGACTGTGTATTAGGTGTCCTAAGACCACTCCTATATAAAGGAGTTGTCTACAAGTGGTTAGGGTAACTATGGGGAGTGTTTAGGGTGTTCTTAGTCGTTAACTAATCATTAGGATTAGGTTAGTTGAGTTGCAATGACCAATTTGATCGTTAATAGAATTTGTCTGTAGAACTTTTTTGATCAAAAAATAGTTTGACTGCGACTGTCTTGGTTGATAAGCTAGTCGATCGAGAAGAAACGTTTTGAGAGCTCAACTAGAACTGGTGGCTATGTGTCGACCAATCATCCTGTTCAACAAGGTGTAATGTCTCTTTTTCGATCGACAAAGTCTTTGATGAAGTTGGATCGGTCGACAAAGACTTTGACCAAGACTAACTCAAAGCTCATCTCCAATTGTCTAAGTATTTGATCAAGGAAAAACCCTATAAAGTGGTATGTAAAATTTGGAAAATCCTATCTAATGATTTTCTTAATAAGACCTACCGATCCTAAACACTTTGTTTTTGACATAGGAGTGTGTTTGGGATAGGTGGGGTGGATCATCACTTGTCTTTACATCATATCTATCAAGTTGTATGAAAACACACTTGTAGAGTTATATTCATGAACAACTAGGTTTACAAGCATCCAACCATATATAAAATTCCATGGTCATTGTAGTTGGATCTTGACTTAGTTCCTTGATTACCTAAAACACTTAATGCACATGTTAGTGACATAATTTAGGAAATATTTGCATCATCAAAATTTGAGTATGGCATATCCAAAAATCCAACAATCTCCCTCTATTTGATGAGGACACATATTTTCATGAGATAAATTGGAAGTAGATAATTTAGAACTACTTACCTTTGAAATAAATGTTTGTTGATAGACAATTTATCTCATGAATTTTCTTCCCTTTTAAATTTCTTTGTTGATAGCCATTTATCTCATGGATCCCCCCTTGTCATCTTAAAAGGATAGAAATTTGTGAAGATAAAATGACTCCCCCTTAGTGAGATACTCCCCCTAAATATGATGCTCAATTTGGATAGGGAAAAACTTATACACAATGTGGCAATCAAAAAAGAATACCAATTGATGAGGAGAGCCGAAAATAATGATAGACATTAATCACATTAAGGCATAGTAAAAAAGCCATATATGATCAAGGAACGATATTAATATATTGTCTAATTACCAATGAGAGGAATGTTAAGTCCTTCATGATAAGAAGATCCCAATCAGCACAAATTATTTAAAAGGATACCCTAAACCAATGGTAAGGAATGTTAAGTCCACCATGGTATAGAGCTGCCATGAAAAATACCATTTTCTAAAGAATATCTCAATATTAATGTAAGGAATTTAAGTCCTCCATGGTATAGAGGTTTGATAAAAATCTAAAGATAAAGCCAAAACTAATTTCTCAACCATTTTCAAAGGATGTTAAGCCTAGAAATGATTAGAGAATCCATTAAGCACAAAATGAGATCAACAAAATAATCTACACACCAAATATAAGGGATGTTAAGCCCATGTTGGTATAGAGAAGCCATTAAGAATTATAATAGCAACTCTAAAATAATTTCTAAACCAAATTTCAAAGGATGTTAAGCCTTTATTGATATAGAGAATTAATTAAGAGCAAAAAATATATGCAAGTTATATTAAAAGATTTTGAGCTCCCCCTTAATCTCATACCAAGTAAAAAGATCTCAATTAAAAAATGCTATTTAAGAACCTAAATTCCATAATAAAGCATTCATGTCATTTCTAGAAATCAAGAAATCTAATAAAATTTCAAAAGTTAGTTGATCAAGAAGTGTTATGAGAGCTCAACTGGTTCTAGCGATAATGTGTCAGTCAATCTCCTAGTCAACAAGGTGTAGCGTCTCTTTATCGGTCAACAAAGTCTTCAACCGAGCGAGTTTGGTCAACAAAGACTTTGACGAAGACTGACTCGGATCTCAAGTATTGTGATAGTTTTTCTCTAGTTGTCTAAGTCTTTGATCGAAAGTATTTCAATTGACAAAGTCTTTAACTGAGAAAAAACCCAATAAAGTGGTACGTAAAATTTGGAAAATCCTATCTGATGATTTTTCTAATAAGACCTACCTATCCTAAACACTTGGTTTTAACATAGGAGTGGGTTTGTGATAGGTGGGATTGATCATCACTTGTTCTTACAACATATCTATCAAGTTGTATGTAAACACACTTGTACAATTATATTCATGGTACAACTAGATCTACAAGCATCCAAACATATACATAATTGCATGGTCTTTGTAATTGGATGTTGACTTAGTTCCTTGATCACCTACAACACTTCGTGCACATGTTAGTGACATAATTTAGGAAATATTTGCATCATCAAAATTTGAGTGTGGTATATCCAAAAATCAACAAAAACATGTTCAAAAGAGAATGGAAAGTGGGGATCCAAGTGGTTGGTCAAGACTAAAGTAGCCCTCATTGAGCTAATGGCTATGCTTAACCAATTGCCTTCCATCCCAAGGGCGTCCTCATACAACATGGTTACCAAACTAAAACCCTTAGAAGCATCCACGACACCATAGTTTATATAGATTTTTATTAGGCATTCCTGCCCTTTAGATGTGGTGAATGGTTGGTTGGGAGAAATCTTAACCTTGGCATCTTCCCATCTTATGGAGTTGACTAGAAGATCATGCTCTAGTTTTTGGTCGGTGTCCATGATTGTAAATGTGGGTATGAAAGCACAAAGGTGGTCTAGTTATGGTCATGTTTCAAGACCATAGATGTGGGCGTGTAAGGAGCTAGGTGGTCCAGTTTTAGGTCATAGTCCACAAACCTGGGTTGGAAGATGAAGTGTATAATTCAGCCAGTTTTAAATCATGATCCAACATCCAAATGGATTTAAAAGTAAAGATGGGATTAGTTTGAGGTCATAGTCAAAGACCATTATGGGGCAGATCTTACATTGGCAAGTGATGTATTACTTGACGTGGATGAACTCCTAACTCGCTTAGATTTTGAGGGTAGACCTCTTTTTTGGAGAGATATTCAGCTTTTGAGTGGTGCTTACTCTTTTTAGCAGGTAATTGATAACACAAAGAATTGACCTGATTTTGATGAAAAAGATTGTTAATCTAGCTTGTCAGTCTCAGCAGGGCCATTTGGTTGGGAGATTTTTTAATATTAAAAAAAGACTATTTGAATTTTTAATCTTTTGTAAGATTGTGAGAATTTCAAATGTTAATTCTTTCAGAAAATATTGTTTGAATTTTAATCTTTTGAAAGATTGTTTAAATTTATTATTGTTACTCTTTTGAGAAAAGATTGTTTGAATTTGAGATTGTTAATATTTTGAGAAAATATTATTTAAAATTTTAACCTTTAGAAAGATTGTTTGAACTTGGGATTGTTAATATTTTGAAAAAGACTTTTTGTATTTTCAATCTTTCAAACGATTATTTGAATATGAGATTGTTAATCTCTCGAGAAAATATTGTTTGAATTTTTAATCTTTTGAAAGGTTGCTTGACTTTTTATCTTTTAAGAAAAGACAATTTGAATCTATACAAAAGGGGTTATAAACCATCCCAGACATTTTTCTAGAAATATAAACACAAGAAGTCAATGACCCTTCCTCTTTATAATATGAGTTTAGATCAATGGTTAAATCCTCACTAAAGCATGACTTGCATAAGAGGGGTGGATCATTTTCTTCTCTATTGTTAGATGGCACTTATCGAGGGGTAGCCTAGGTGACGTGGATAACAATACTGCTCCCAATACACCTTGTGAATTCCACAGCCGTAATCAATCATGAGTGTTAGGTGTAATGCTTTCAAGGCCTTTGAATGCCAGATTAATGTTATGTTGATACCTTCACTAACATTCCACCTCACTTCTAAGGATTCAATGTGAGGCTGGCACCCATTCCATTATGCATGGGTTTATATGTGTGCTATGTGCATATGATGGGTTTTAACATTTCCAAAAACATGCTTACAAATAACAAAAGTTTGAGATATGCAAATAAAGAAACAATAGCAGTACGTTTTAAGAAAGATCAGATTTTTTTACAATCCACATCTATTGTTCACCCAATTATTTTCATTTTTTGTTATATTTTTTTCAAATGAGGGAAGAGAACACCCAACCATAACCAAAAGTTTGTAGAAATCCTAAATCAAAAAGGGGAAGAGACCCAAAAAAATAAAAAGCAAAACAAAATCAAGACTTCTAAAGCAGACCATAGACTAAGAGGGGGAGTGGGGCTGACAAATCACCTCGAACTACAAGCCAAAGGCTAGAGGATCAGAGGGTGTGCCCCCTACTACTAGACCAAAATAGAAAAAGATGACATAGGAAGATTAAAAAAAGAAAATAGAGAAATAATCAATCTTGAAGATGCTCAATCTTCATAACATGATAGAGGGAGTTTGATTCGGACTATCTTGGTTATCCCTAGAGATTTATCACACCCAATCTAGCAAAGGAGGGAAATAAGAAGAAATATTCTAGATAAAAAGGGTGTTTGGAGTCACCACCATGTTTCTTATGAAAAGAGAGAAAAAAGATGAGGTGTCAAATCCACGATGTAAATTTGAGCAATTATCCATGCTGGATTAACAAGAAAATAGAAAATGAAGAACAAATATAGAGATCAGATTCATTAGTCTAGTTACGAGTGGGGAAGGATTAGCACCCCATATCTTCCGACAACCTAGTATCTAGACACTATCTTATTTTGAAATAAAAGAATGATTAATGATGTTTGTATTAATGAAAGAAACATAAAAATTGATTTCTATTGATGGATAGACTTTTAGGGCTGGATATGGTCGTGTCCTTCCCGTTGTAGCATTAAAAGTCCTACTTATTAAGTGGATTGTTGTGATGACCCCAATTTTAGGGCTTTCATACCCGATATAATTGATAAGGTTCACACATATTCTGGGTTGGTTAATCATAAGCTATGATGACTTTTATTCAAACACGAATTCTTTTGACCCACGAGTATGACTTGAATGACATTAGAGGATCAATGATAGTTATCCATGAATGTTTATGTACATGAATATGGTTAATGTGAATTATTAGCCAATGTTGATTAATTATGATGAGAAGTGTCAAATTAAAGTATACATGGATTCAAAGATTTAATGATGGACCTTGAGGTGTGATATAGGAATATGACGCAGGTTGGACTTTTTTCGGTCAAGTGTGATGGTTAGTTGACTTATAGTCAAGGTTTATACACTTGAATTTGTTTTTCTTGGAAAGAAGCTAAATGTAAGATATCACGATCCTATATATACAATCTCATGATGGTTGGAGGTCCTTACAATAAAATAGGGGACTAAGTAGTGAAAAACTACTAGAGGGGGGTGAATAGAGTTTTTTGAATTATTTTAACAATTTATTGAATTCAAACAACCATAATTGAAATTAGAAGAAAGAGACAGGTGTTTAGAGTGGTTCCAACTATAGCAAATACTATAGTTGTCAGTCCACTACCCGATTGCTTACCCAACCGGGATTTGAAAGTATTTATTTTATTACCTCTCGAGGATTTATACAAAATACAATACTTTCAACCACACCCTTTGAACAGCCTTCACTTGAAGTAGGTGCACCAACCCTGAGGTAGCCTTCTTGAAGTAACTCCAAGCTCCCCCTTGAAGTAGCCTTCCCTCTCTAGAAGTAACCTCCCGTTGCACCAGCCTTCTGAAGTAGCTCAAAGTCTCCTTCTTCGCCAAGAAGATCTTCACCCTCTCCAATCCGCAGCCTCCAACCTAGGAGTAGCAAGGAGAGTACAAACAATAATAGGGAATAAGAAAGAAAAAGGAAATTACAACTTATCCTTTAAAGGCCAAGGCTTGATTTGCCTAGATCAAGCGTATAGATCTCCTAACCAAGTATGTGAACTTGTGATTGCAGTGGGTAGGAGATACTAGCCTATAGGACACGAATTATGAGCTAAGGAATGAAATGGCCAATTGTCACAATGCTCAAATTGCTCACAAACAGATTGCACAAAGTATACTCAATGGTTTCTCAAGTGTAGCAAGTGTAAACAAGTGAGTTTTGGTGTCCTATGGCTTGTCCTATTTATAGGAATGGCCTAAGGATGCTTAAGGACGTTCTAGACAACTTCTAGGGGTTTCTAAGTGCTTAACTAGCCGTTAGGTACAAAGTTGTTGCTTTAACAACGACTAATTAATTAATTCTGCAGTTGCTGTCAGAGACCATCTCGGTCGACAAATGGTTGACCGAGATACCTACTCGGTCGAACTTTTGTCGACCGACAGGCTCTCTGGAACAAGTGATATGCAACGTCTTTCATCAACTGCCAACTAACTTGTCTGTTGTGTCTAACGGCTACTTTGGATCTTTCTCGGTCGAGAAGATTGTCGACCGAGAGTGTCTCGGTCGAGGAGTTTGTCGACCAAGATTGATCCTGTTTCAAGGTTTCAATTTAGGCACTAATTATGTGTGTAAGTGTGCATAAGTAATCCTATTTGAATGGGATGACTTGTCTAACTGTGGTGTTTAGCTAGGGAGAATCTAACGCTTGATTTACATGCAATTCTAAGTACTTGTACATTATATTTTTGTACAAGTTTTTACAACAGTGATTACATTGCATGAAATTATAAATATGTAAGCTTGTAGATTTTCCCTTGTTGCTTTGTCATCCTGCACACTCAAGTAGCACGTTAGATTAATAAGAATGAAATGTTTGTCATAATCAAAACAAAGGGATTTATAGATGTCCATTTAGCCAACAATCTCCCCCTTTTTGACGATGACAAACATTTCCTAAATATAAAAATAATGGAAATATAAACCATATGAGTTTCATACCTTTAGATTACCTTTTGTAGACTTTTTCTCTTGTGTATAAAATGTGTGCTTATTATTCCCCATGAATTATGGAACATGAAATCCAGATCATTTGGGAATATAGCAACTTTCATTGTAAAGCCAAGAGTTTATTTATGAAACTCATTAATTGAGTTTTACATAATTACTAAATTTTAGTTTTATATTTATCTCTCCCCCTTTGTCATTTCAAAAAGATAACCGTTAAGAATAAAAACTCCCCCTTAATTAGATATCCCATCAAATCGAATGAAAAAGATGTCCATTTAAAAGCCAAAAATGTAAATAAGAGTTTTTGTTTAAGTAGCACAAATATCAAAGAAAACATCTTCCAAAGTGGAAGCGGTTTAGCCAATTTTATCTTCAACATGATGAAGGGAAATATGATTAATTGGCAAATATATTCAGTTTTATTGCAAACTTGACAACAGAAACCTGCTCGGTCGAAGATCTTTCGACCGATAGTGTTCTCGGTCGAACAGTTTCTTGACCGAGAATGTGTCTGGATTTGTTTCATAACTGTTTTAAGTAATTGTGTCATAGATCCTTGTCAATTTTGCCACATTTTTAAAGGTTGCATTTTTATTTATTACTCCCCTTATTTTGTATGTTCTACAATGATGATCTTATAATCCATATTTTGAAGATGTCTCACAAAAAAATATCCATTGGAATCAAGTAAAGATGGCCAATTTCATTAAAAGCATGTGTTACAAGCATAGAAAGATAGACACATCATATAGAGATGACCCTTTACAATTATTCAAAAGATATCATTACAATAACTCCAACATTTACTGGAAAGACTTAAGGATTACATCAATGTCAGGGTCTTTCCCAAGAAAAGGCTCAGTTCCATAATACTGGACCAAGGTTTGCCAATCTAGAGCACCTGTCTTAGTTAAAGCATATGCTTCCAAGAATGTAGGAACTCGGTCAAATCGGAAATGAGCGGCAATATCTTGCAGTTGCATGGATGAAAACTGAGTGTGCGTAAGATCCAAAGATGGTGGAGGTGGAGTTTGATAATAGTTGTATGAAGGATTGTATGGATTGAGCATGCCAGGATTTAAAGAATACAGATATTCATCAGGTTGGTTTGGTGAAAGGGTTTGCATTCTTTGGTTTATATAAGTCATGGCATGATGGTTATAGTCTAGTTGTTTGCTCAGGTGATATTGGGAGCCAGCAATATAAGTAAGAGTGTTTTGAATGGGGTCATGTGATAGGTTAGTAGAAGGAGGGGGTGGTGGTATGTCTTGATGAGATGTTTCTCCTTCAACTCTAGCCCTTTTATGACCAAAATCAATTCCCATTTTTTCTACTGTATTCTTACTTATTTTTTGTGGTCTACGCTCCCATGTATATCCCATATCCTCAAGTGGGGTCTTAAGGAAATGTTGAGTAATTTGGCATACAAAATCGGCATATGGAGGATTGCCAGAAAAGTCAAGCATGTTTTTAAGAATGATGCGGATAAAATTTGTGGGAATACGTTGGATAATGGCATATATTAGACACATACGAAAAATAGGAACTTCAGACTTATTGGCTCTAGGATGTATGTTTGTTGAAACAATAAGGTTTACAATCCTAGCAGCTGGTTTAAGATTTATAGCATAATATGTGCCTCTATCTTCGTGACAGGTTGTATTGGATTTAAAAATGGTCATTTTTGATGTCACTAAGACTAATGGTATGGTCATCTTGGAGAAATTGGTTAAGGGGGTTTCCAGAAGTCAGGTCAAGGGTATCTTGATATTCATCTATGCCAATGTTTAGCATGTCAAGAATGTCCCCTTCAGTAAATCGGAAGCTATGCCCATTGACCATAGTATAGAAGAAGATGGTTTCATTTTCAGAGTGGGAAATGAGGTTTGCATAGAATTCATTCACTACCTTGATTGAATAGGAAGGAAAAGAAGGGTTGATGAATTCTTTTAACTTTTGTACTTCGAAAAGGTCCTCCAAGTCGACGATGTTGATGAAGTCCATAACTTCAACTGGTCGTCGTGGGAGAGGAGCTTTGGAGGAAAGCCGTAGATATCGATCACCAGCATCTCCATCGACGAAGGCAATGTCGTTGATGATCGTCAGTGGTGGTGTAGCTTCCCGAGCTTCCCTTCCTTTCCTGCCGGCGACCTTCTTCTTCCCACGAGCAGATGATGAGGCCATTGTGTTGCTTGAAGGTGGAGAGGAAGAAAGGAAGGCTTGGGGATGAGGATGCTAAAGAGTTGCACAAAAATGCACTAGAGAGAGCCTATGGAATCAAGAGTATGCAAGTGTGAGGAAGTGACCCGTCTTTGGTTCCTTTTATAACAATCCAGCGACCTGGTCGGTCGATGACTCGTCGACCGAGCGTCCGCAACGGTCATGTTGCAGACGCGCCACTTGGCTCCCCAACGGTCATATAACGGTCATAAACGGTCATAACGGTCGGTTTACAACGGTTATATCCAACGGCTATTTCTCGGTCGAACAATTGTCGACCGACATTGTCTCGGTCGAACATTTGTCGACCGAAAGTGTGTTCGATACTAAATATGTATAGATTCTGTCGGTCGAGAGAGAGGGGCTGACCGAGAGGTTTTCGGTCGAAGAGTTCGTCGACCGAGAGACTTACTGAGTACAAATTTGAAGCTGATTTTTAATGTAATTGATAGACTATTTTTGTAGAGCACATATATAGATTTTCTAAGGGAGTAATATTGTGTTTATTATTTACAATATTGGGACAAGTTGTGATCATAAATTAATTATTCTTTTAATCATAAAAGGATATCCAAATAGTTTTTATGTCAAACTTATTTTAGGTCGAATTTGACTACGACCATAGCGCCCCTTTGTCAAATTTTATTTTGACCAAGAGGCAAATTTTGCAGATTTTCAGATTGAATATATTGAGTATAATATCTGCATAAAATTTAATTAAATATCAAGTTGAAGCATACTACTTAATTGGAGGCACAATTAATTATTTCAAAAATACTAAGTTAGAGATTTTTATCTTTTATGTGTTGCAAGCAATAACATATAACCAATAAATCATTTTACTTGCCTATATATATATTTTCATGGTTCCATACAATTTTCATTATTTATGCGCACCCAATAATGAAAGTATATCCATGGTGTAACAATAGTAGCATATAATGATGATTCCATCACATGATTTGTAAGTAGATCAGAAGATACTTTTAGGAACAATCATGTGAAACTATGAATTTTCTTTTCATTGAACCAAGCATAATTTCAGTTTAAGCTTAAATCATCCAGGAAATAAATTTGTAGAAATGATTTCCAAAAGTATATCCAGTCATCAATCATAAGTAGATAGCAATTTCATCGGATTTAAAATAAATGCAGCAATTTTGTCGTAGACTGGAGAACAGTAATGTGCTCGGTCGACAATTTTTCGACCGATGTTCTTTCGGTCGACAGTTTTTCGACCGACAAGATTCCTGGAACTGTTAATGAAACATATTTGTGTGAGTTAACTATTTAGATATTTATTTGTAATCTCATTATGTTGAGCTGAGATAGACATAGAAGTATGCAACTAATGTCTCTGGTCATATCTCAACTTGATTCTGTTCATTTAGTTTGGAGGTTTTGGAACCCAAACTAACTCGACATCTTTTCTCTTATAAGGACATGAAAAAGAGTAATGTCCAAGACGTGAGCAATAATGGCAACATATAGAATCAACCTCAAGTCGTTTTCTATGGTTTTGTTCTAGGTCGTTCTTTGGTACAAATGTATTTGTTCCTTTAGGTACATATACATATTGATGGGTTTGTGTCCTTTTCCAACTAGGTTGATAGGACTTCCCTTTAGGCTTATAACCTAGTCCTCTTCTCCCAATTTGATGATAGGAATTCTCTAAGATTTGATCAAGAATGCCATTATTATTTAAATTACTGACTTTTTGTTGTAACTTGGAAATCTCTTCCATTCTCTTCTTAATATTTAGTTTTGCTTGGTCTAGATTAGATGACAATAAATTTCTTTCTTTAACAATAGTGTCATAATCTATATGGGTGCACAATAATGGTTGTTTTTGAAGATCGTTTACTTGAGTCTGCAAGTTTGAATTTTCAACAGAAAGGAGCTTGCAATCGGCTTCCATAGATTTTAACTTAAGATCAGAATATTTATTTCCTTCTTTGAGATCCTCATTTTCAGATGCAAGAGCAAGAAGTTTAACATTTAGATCATCATTTTCTTTATTTGATTTCTTTAATTTCTTTTTGCACTCAACATATTTATTATGTGTCTCTTCAATAATAGCAACTAGTTCTTCTTTAGATAAATCAAAGAGACTTACCTCTTCTTCTTCTTCACTAGTTGTAGCAATAAGACATTCTTTGTGCTCTTCCTTTGATCTCCATGGGCATCCAGTTGTTTTGTGGCTTGTTCCTAAACACCAAGTGCAGCATGTTGTGGTTTTTTCCAAACAGCACCTTGAACCATTTCCCTCCATTCTTCAAGACCTGGTTAGGGTTCCTTGAAGCCTGCTCTGATACCAATTGAAAAACTACTAGAGGGGGGTGAATAGAGTTTTTTGAATTATTTTAACAATTTATTGAATTCAAACAACCATAATTGAAATTAGAAGAAAGAGACAGGTGTTTAGAGTGGTTCCAACTATAGCAAATACTATAGTTGTCAGTCCACTACCCAGTTGCTTACCCAACCGGGATTTGAAAGTATTTATTTTATTACCTCTCGAGGATTTATACAAAATACAATACTTTCAACCACACCCTTTGAACAGCCTTCACTTGAAGTAGGTGCACCAACCCTGAGGTAGCCTTCTTGAAGTAACTCCAAGCTCCCCCTTGAAGTAGCCTTCCTCTCTAGAAGTAACCTCCCGTTGCACCAGCCTTCTGAAGTAGCTCAAAGTATCCTTTTTCGCCAAGAAGATCTTCACCCTCTCCAATCCGCAGCCTCCAACCTAGGAGTAGCAAGGAGAGTACAAACAATAATAGGGAATAAGAAAGAAAAAGGAAATTACAACTTATCCTTTAAAGCCCAAGGCTTGATTTGCCTAGATCAAGCGTATAGATCTCCTAACCAAGTATGTGAACTTGTGATTGCAGTGGGTAGGAGATACTAGCCTATAGGACACGAATTATGAGCTAAGGAATGAAATGGCCAATTGTCACAATGCTCAAATTGCTCACAAACAGATTGCACAAAGTATACTCAATGGTTTCTCAAGTGTAGCAAGTGTAAACAAGTGAGTTTTGGTGTCCTATGGCTTGTCCTATTTATAGGAATGGCCTAAGGATGCTTAAGGACGTTCTAGACAACTTCTAGGGGTTTCTAAGTGCTTAACTAGCCGTTAGGTACAAAGTTGTTGCTTTAACAACGACTAATTAATTAATTCTGCAGTTGCTGTCAGAGACCATCTCGGTCGACAAATGGTCGACTGAGATACCTACTCGGTCGAACTTTTGTCGACCGACAGGCTCTCTGGAACAAGTGATATGCAACGTCTTTCATCAACTGCCAACTAACTTGTCTGTTGTGTCTAACGGCTACTTTGGATCTTTCTCGGTCGAGAAGATTGTCGACCGAGAGTGTCTCGGTCGAGGAGTTTGTCGACCGAGATTGATCCTGTTTCAAGGTTTCAATTTAGGCACTAATTATGTGTGTAAGTGTGCATAAGTAATCCTATTTGAATGGGATGACTTGTCTAACTGTGGTGTTTAGCTAGGGAGAATCTAACGCTTGATTTACATGCAATTCTAAGTACTTGTACATTATATTTTTGTACAAGTTTTTACAACAGTGATTACATTGCATGAAATTATAAATATGTAAGCTTGTAGATTTTCCCTTGTTGCTTTGTCATCCTGCACACTCAAGTAGCACGTTAGATTAATAAGAATGAAATGTTTGTCATAATCAAAACAAAGGGATTTATAGATGTCCATTTAGCCAACAAGTAGAAGATTATGGTTACTGAATATATTAATCCATTCCCATGAAATCGAAGTCACGCTAGTTTATTATGCTTTTGCATGGGCGTGGCTCAAAGCCTAGCTTGGTGGCATGATCTAAGCCCTCAACTAGCTAGATCATACCGCTGGTTCTCATCTGCAACCTCCAACAAAAATGGAGCCAAGCTTGACTGAGCCGCTGCCTTAGAACGTGAGTATATGTAGAGCATAAGATAAACCTTGAATGCTGGAATAGATCCACAATACTTGAAATTACCTAGCAACTCCTCGTATTAAGGACAACGTGGAAGAGAGGCGTTCCTAACCACAGTGACCCGATGGCCTTTTGACTACTCTCCACCGTACTTTGGCATCATAGTTAAATGTACAGATGGTGGGTGAAGCTTTTAGAAGAGACTGGGGTAGGGCCTCACGATGGCGGTTGCGTACACATAGATAGGATCAAATAGATGCATCGATCAGACCCTCTTGCGACCCGCGGTGATCAAGAGAAGCCACCCTGAATGGAGGCACTGGGTTGGCGGCGCACAACAAGGATGCAGGCGACGACATGCTAACCTAGCACAGAGGGAAGACTCTGGCGCCGAGGCACCAGGTCGGCGACGCAGAGGGATGGAGATCGAAGCTCCTCGAAGTAATGGGTTGTGACGAGGAGGAGGTGATGGGGGTGGATCTCATCGCCGGAGCTCGTGACGCAGGAGACAATGACCTCACAGAGAATGAGATCTGAAGCTGAAACCTAGAGATCGTGCTACCAAGAAGATCAGGAAGGACCGTTCGTAGCTAATGGAGCTATCTAGGAGCACCCCATCGAGGTTTCATGCTCGCCGGAGGAGCACAACAAGGCGGCGGCCTGCGCAAGGGAGCACAATGGAGGATCAATTGGTGGCTCGCTGGAATCTGACCTGGCGATGCTCACGCCCAGTGAGGAGCGACAGACCGGCAAAGCCAAGCGGCGGCACAGAGATCCTTGAAGTGGCGACGAGCACAAGATCTGAGTCGCGTGGGATTGTACACAAGATGGAGGTCCCGATTCGTGAGCAAAGAAGAGAGGATCGGATCTGGTTCGCCAGAAAATCGAGCCAAACCCAGCAAGACCTCCCGGTTCACGTGATTCACTAATAAAAGGAGCCACGCCAACCCCAAATGGCCACGTGTCAGCGGCCGATTGGCCTAAAAGGTAATTTCTTCAAGAATGTTTAGATCTTACAAAATTCATAATAATTAGCTCGCATGTCAAAAAATGGCAAATAAAATACCAAAATTCTCAAAAAATTTCATAGAACAAGATGGAACTATAATATCAGACTTTTGATGCATTAATCACAGTGATATCATGTAAGATATGTAATTCTTATTTAATAAATTATAAATAGAAAATGATGACACAAAATCATGGAAAAATATCAGTAAGTCCATAATTATGTATAGAATGCATATGATGTTAGATATGGTCATGTTGATGTACGAAACCATATAATTTGATTAATATGGCTAATTAGGGCTAATAACACTAAAGGTAATGTATTAAATGCATACATGCTCAATAAATGATGAGATTTATAGAAAACCCTCATATCTGTAACTGGAATATAATATATAAATATGAGATCAGTTATATGCATAGAATTCATGTTATATGAAGATGACCCTTAATACATGGGTTGTAACCCTAAATTGAATAATGTATATAAACTAGGGTTAATATGTGCACACAAAAAAAGATATGGAACCTAATGTTCAGATAATGAACTATAATCTAGAACATGACATCAGTAAGATAAATATAAGGCAAGAATACAAGTAATCATGAGGATATCATAATGAGATAGGCAAACCCTAAAATGGATATAAATAGGGTTAATGATGATGAGAACCTGATGACAATATATGATCTTGTCTTAATCAGGTGATGACCAGATATGTAGATGATCCAGAATGTAATAGAAATCTCTGAACTCAGGTACGTGGGTTTTATTAAGTATAAGACTAGTTTTCTGGTTGCCTATGATATGTGATATCTTGAATGCTCGTATTTGGATATGATTGCTTGGTTGAACTAGTATGAGTTATACTTCGCCAAATCTAATAGAACGTAAATGAGTTTGATGGGTTGTAGCTACTAGAGCACATATCCAGGTGTGGATGTATGTTTCCTAACATGGATGTATGATTCCTTGGCCCATGTTAGATGTATGATGATACTATATTTCCCACACTAGATGTAAGTCAAGTGGAAGTATGTGTAGTACAACCGCATCAAAGTGAATGTAATACCCGGAATGTTTACCTGATTATCGCTTTAAATAATGTTTTCTTTTACTCTTTCTTTCTCAAGTTATTTCAATTATGCAAACATATTCGTATGTATCTTTCTACCCACGTACACAACACCTTGTGTGTTGATTCGTTGTTTCACGTATGTTTTAGGTTCAGAGATAGCATGGGAGGAAAAGATGGGAGTGAGCAGTTGTTCAGGTTGTACCTATTGTGTAGATCCTAGTTTAGCATACATGTTCTTAGACTGTAGAATCTTCATTCAATATGTAATTGTAAATCATTTTGTAATAATTCATGTTGTATAAATATACATGTTGAATGTTGAGAATGTTATGGTGTATGCCTATGGTTGTATGTTCATGTATGCAAATTATGCTTTCGCATCGCTCTCTGATATGATTGGATGATGTTTTCAGATTCTAACATCTCATTCCCAATAGGGTTTGGAGAAATCAAAATCCGGGGACGTCACAGTTGGTATCAGAGCATGAACAATAGTTACACCTGACAATTTCTCACCATGAAACATAAAAATAAATTTCACCTTTCACTTTAAACCCTAGAAACTTAGTAAGCTGTTCTATAGGAATAAGGTTTGACTTAGCCTCTAAGTTAGAACCTAGATGTTCGAGAACTAGGTTTAGACAAGTGTGAGAAACCCTTTCCATATAGAGCTCATATGTAATGGGTAGCTACACTAATCTACACCATGTTCTCACCATTTCACTAGGTGACATGGAACTGGACTATCAACTGTGTGTGGGACACTCGAGTTTGCTGGTTTGGTTTTGTTTCCCAATCGGCTCGCACCTTGAAAGTTTTCTCTAACGCCTTCTTTCTCGGAGAAAAACTATATAATATTTTATTAGATATATGTAAATATAAAAATGTGTCCCTCACATAGGAGAGTAGTGGGTGTTCATGCAACCTAAGTGAAAGGGAGTGACATGAGTCTAGAAGAGAGAGTAGTCTAGATTAGATGTCTAGAGCCTTATCAAGATATGTGATACATAGATTAGATGATAGAATGATAGTTGAAATAATCATGTGAAATCTTATCTAAGTTTGATCTATGATGCTATAAGTTTCCTTATAAAGGTTTAAGTTGTATACTTGTTGAATCCAATTTTGTAGAATTTATGCAAAATCTTGATGATGAAAGTACATTCCCTTTTCCTACGTAAGATAAGCTAAGTTAAGATAGAGATGAGTGTGCATGAGCCTCAAGCTCTTATACAAGGAGGATATCTAGTGGTAGGATGATATATGTGGTGAACTCTAGAGAGAGTAAGACCCATAGGGAGAAGGTCATAGGACCTAGCCTCCAATATATGAGATATGTGTTAAAAAATGTCCTACACTAGATTACTCTTGAGTGTTGAGTTGAGTCCTTATGCATGATTCAAATCTATATGTGAGAATTGGGTAAAAGAAAAGGATGGGTAGATGACCCATATGATAAAGTCAATCCTTTGGCTGAGTTAGGTCCTAGCTGGAGTGACATATTTTGTGAATCTCATCATTAGTTGCAAGTGAGGTAATATATGAACTCTAGCTATGAGAGTATGATGCTTTGTGCAAAAGATACTCAAAATACATGTTCTCCCTTCTTCTTCTCTTTCTTAATATACGATGATAGAAACCTCACTTGAGCTATATAGATGATCTATATATGAGGAGTCACTCGCATAAGCTTGACCTATTCTATATTTTCCCCCCTATATCATACATGTAGCACCCAAGATTGAAATCATGATAAGTTTGACTTTAAAATATTCTCTTCCCCTTCATATGAAATAAGAAAGATATGATGCTGAGATCATGGGATAAACTTAGTATATTCTCTTTTCCCTTCACATAATACATGCAAGGCATAAAAAGTTGAACTCATGAACTTGATATAAAGATATTTTTGGATCATAGGATATATGATCAGAAATATAGTTCGTAACTTTGATCCTTATCAATGTATGCTTCTAAGATGAGTATGAATATCACACCATAGGGTGAAACCCTAATGGTCATGCATGATACGTAAGGCCTTCTTATGTAGAAAAATCCTAATATCAAGGATGAAGATAAATCTCCTCTAATGCTGAAATCATTGCAAAATGTTGATCATAAAACATATTAGTGATGTTAGATTTGAACGATCTGAATATCATGACATATAAAAAAATTCCTCCTGAACATTAAAAGTATGAATAAAACATGTACCCTTAGGGGTGATGTAATCCTAAGATATCATAATGTCATGTTATGGCTAAGACATTAAGTGATGCTTCCACATATATATATGGTGGGGTGGACACACCCAAGAATCTTTAGACCCTAAGCTGACAACTTAGAGTGCATGCAATTATGGTGGTCTTAGAACCTAAGCAATGATGATGTATATGAAGTTGAACTCCTAAATAGCCTCTGAAGGATGAGATTAGTTGAATTTCGAGGACGCAATTCCAAATAAGGTGGGGTGAATGTGATGACCCCGATTTTAGGGCTTTCATACCCGATATAATTGATAAGGTTCACATATATTCTGGGTTGGTTAATCCTAAGCTATGATGACTTTTATTCAAACACGAATTCTTTTGACCAACGAGTATGACTTTAATGACATTAGAGGATCAATGATAGTTATCCATGAATGTTTATGTACATGAATATGGTTAATGTGAATTATTAGCCAATGTTGATTAATTATGATGAGAAGTGTCAAATTAAATTATACATGGATTCAAATATTTAATGATGGACCTTGAGGTGTGATATAGGAATATGATGTAGGTTGGACTTTTTTCGGTCAAGTGTGATGGTTAGTTGACTTATAGTCAAGGTTTATACACTTGAATTTGTTTTTCTTGGAAAGAAGCTAAATGTAAGATATCCGGATCCTATATATACAATCTCACGATGGTTGGAGGTCCTTACATTAAAATTGGGGACTAAGTAGAAGATTATGGTTACTGAATATATTAATCCATTCCCGTGAAATCAAAGTCACGCTAGTTTATTATGATTTTGCATGGGAGTGGCTCAAAGCCTAGCTTGGTGGCATGATCTAAGCCCTCAACTAGCTGGATCGTATCGCTGGTTCTCATCTGCAACCTTCGAAAAAAATGGAGCCAAGCTTGATCGAGACAATGCCTTAGAACATGAGTATATGTAGAGCATAAGATAAACCTTGAATGTTGGAATAGATCCACAATACTTGGAACTACCTAGCAACTCTAGCAACTCCTCGTATTAAGGACAACGTGGAAGAGAGGCGTTCCTAACCACAGTGACCCAATGGCCTTTTGACTACTCTCCACCGTACTTTGGCATCGTAGTTAAATGTACAGATGGTGGGTGAAGCTTTTAGAAGAGATTGGGGTAGGGCCTCACGATGGCGGTTGTGTACACATAGATAGGATCAAATAGATGCATCGAGCAGACCCTCTTGCGACCCACAGTGATCAAGAGAAGCCACCCTGAATGGAGGCATTGGGTTGGCGGCACACAACAAGGATGCAGGCGATGACGTGCTAACCTGGAACGAAGGGAAGACTCTGGCGCCGAGGTACCAAGTCGGCGACGCAGAGGGATGGAGCTCGAAGCTCCTCGAAGCAGTGGGTTGTGATGAGGAGGAGGCGATGTGGGTGGATCTCGTCACCGGAGCTCGTGACGCAGGCGACAGTGACCTCACAGAGAATGAGATCTGAAGCTGAAACCTAGAGATCGTGCTACCAAGAAGATCAGGAAGGACCGTGCGTAGCTAATGGAGCTATCTAGGAGCACCCCAGCGAGGTTTCATGCTCGCCTGAGGAGCACAACAAGGTGGCAGCCTGCGCAAGGCAGCACAATGGAGGCTCAGTTGGTGGCTCGCTGGAATCTGACCTGGCGATGCTCACGCCCAGTGAGGAGCGGCAGACTGGCAAAGCCAAGCGGCAGCTCTGAGATCCTTGAAGCGGCGACGGGCGCAAGATCTGAGTCGCGTGGGATTGTACGCAAGATGGAGGTCCCGGTTCGTGAGCAAAGAAGAGAGGATCAGATCTGGTTCTCCAGAAAATTGAGCCAAACCCAGTAAGACCTCCCGATTCACGTGATTCACTGACAAAAGGAGCCACGCCAGCCCCAAATGGCCACGTGTTAGCGGCCGATTGGCCTAAAAAGGTAATTTCTTCAAGAATGTTTAGATCTTATAAAATTCATAATAATTAGCTCGTATGTCAGAAAAAGGCAAATAAAATACCAAAATTCTCAGAAAATTTCATAGAACAAGATGGAACTATAATATCAGGCTTTTGATGCATTAATCACAATGATATCATGTAAGATATGTAATGCTTATTTAATAAATTATAAATAGAAAATGATGACACAAAATCATGGAAAAATATAAGTAAGTACATAATTATGTATAGAATGCATATTATGTTAGATATGGTCATGTTGATGTACGAAACCATATAATTTGATTAATATGGATAATTAGGGCTAATAACACTAAAGGTAATGTATTAAATGCATACATGCTCAATAAATGATGAGATTTATAGAAAACCCTCATATCTGTAACTGGAATATAATATATAAATATGAGATCAGTTATATGCATATAATTCATGTTATATGAAGACGACCCTTAATACATGGGTTGTAACCCTAAATTGAATACTGTATATAAACTAGGGTTAATATGTGCACACAAAAAAAGATATGGAACCTAATGTTCAGATAATGAACTATAATCTAGAACATGACATCAGTAAGATAAATATAAGGCAAGAATACAAGTAATCATGAGGATATCATAATGAGATAGGAAAACCCTAGTATTTAGCTAGAACGGGTAAGCGCAGCGGCTCTGGCGACTGAGAGCGCGACCTAGGGCGAGGCGTTTTGCGGCTACGGACTCAGGGAAGGGGACTCGCAACCTAGGGACCCTGGGTCTGCTCCTCAGCTCGATTCCTATGAGCTGCTTCCGGCTGGAGGCTCCCAGCATCTCTTCTTCTCCTCTTGCCCGGATCGTCTGTGCGGAGCGCCTACCCTGGTCTGGGCGGGTTTTGCATATGGAGGGGTTTGGGACGGCTGTGCTACAGCTGCAACCTCTTCCCGGGTCTTTGGATCTGAAGTAGTGCTGGTGGCTTGCTGATCGACAGTTCTGCTGGCTTTGAGCCCCTTTCCCTCTTTCTGTGTTCTCGTTTTCTTTGCAGGTTTTGAGTTCTTAGGTTAAGGCAGTTATTCTACCGGTGTTACTACGCCAGGGTGGCATTTTGTCAGTCCTTTTTAATAAAGGTTTGCTCGCTGCTTGTCAGCATTGGTCTGCTCGCTGCTTGTCAGCGTTTGTTTTCTTGTGCCTCCATGTTGCTGTGGCTTGATTTGTTACTTGGTTATATGGCTTCCTTTGAGATGATGATTCATCGGAGCACCGCACAGATCCAGGCTCTCTATCACTACTACACGCTCAAGTCGAAGGAATTCTTCGTGGAAAGCTGCTTAAGATAGCATCAAGGAAGAAGAATCAATACGGAAGCGTTCTATTCTCGTTCCGATATGAGTTGTAGTGATGTTAACTTGATCTTTGTTTGCTCTTGCTGTATTTTTTATTCAAATTGTAGATGTCGTATGGCTTACAAGTAATGAATCAATCCATTTTCCCTAAAAAAAAGATAGGCAAACCCTAAAATGGATATAAATAGGGTTAATGATGATGAGAACCTGATGATAGTATATGATCTTATCTTAATCAGGTGATGACCAGATATGTAGATGATCCAGAATGTAATAGAAATCTCTAAACTCAGGTACGTGGGTTTTATTAAGTATACGACTAGTTTTCTAGTTGCCTATGATATGTGATATCTTGAATGCTCGTATTTGGATATGATTGCTTGGTTGAACTAGTATGAGTTATACTTCGCCAAATCTAATAGAACGTAAATGAGTTTGATGGGTTGTAGCTACTAGAGAACATAGCCTGGTGTGGATGTATGTTGCCTAACATGGATGTATGATTCCTTGGCCCATGTTAGATGTATGATGATACTATATTGCCCACACTAGATGTAAGTCAAGTGCAAGTATGTGTAGTACAACCACATCAAAGTGAATGTAATACAAGGAATGATTACCTGATTATCACTTTAAATAATGTTTTCTTTTACTCTTTCTTTCTCAAGTTATTTCAATTATGCAAACATATTAGTATGTATCTTTCTACCCACTTACACAACACCTTGTGTGTTGATTCGTTGTTTCACGTATGTTTTAGGTTCAGAGATAGCATGGGAGGAAAAGATGGGAGTGAGCAGTTGTTCAGGTTGTACCTATTGTGTAGATCCTAGTTTAGCATACATGTTCTTAGACTGTAGAATCTTCATTCAATATGTAATTGTAAATCATTTTGTAATAATTCATGTTGTATAAATATACATGTTGAATGTTGAGAATGTTATGGTGTATGCCTATGGTTGTATGTTCATGTATGCGAATTATGCTTGCGCATCGCTCTCTGATATGATTGGATGATGTTTTCGGATTCTGACATCTCATTCTCAATAGGGTTTGGAGAAATCAAAATCCGGGGACGTCACAATTGTGGTCATAATCACATCAAAACCTCCCATGACGAAGAAACCTCATTGGTGATTAGGATCAATGTGCATGATTTTAGAGGATGACTAGAAAATGTATACTAAGGATGAAAGATCTAAATTTTCATATATAGTCAATGGTTATAACAATAGTAGGGCAGTTATGGAAGATTAAATAGATCAGATGCATGGGTAGAACATATTAGATGTAGTAGTTATAGATCAGATGTAGAAGTTAACAAATATAGTAGTCAGGAGCAACATTTACAACAGTTTACCATTCTACAAAAGTTCAAAGCAAGTTGTATTTGAGGAAGGATCCTCTAATCACAAGAAATATGAGAAAAAGTAAAAGGGAGATAGTCAATCTTCTTGCTTCAGGAGGTTTGAAAAGGACGTGGA
Source organism: Alisma plantago-aquatica (assembly GCA_963693085.1). Lineage (NCBI taxonomy): Eukaryota > Viridiplantae > Streptophyta > Magnoliopsida > Alismatales > Alismataceae > Alisma > Alisma plantago-aquatica. The sequence goes on along the minus strand of OY856411.1, from coordinate 1,044,013,566 downwards.
ATATGGTGTGTGTAGCAGGACTATTTATAGTATGTGTTTACAGTTTTGGGGTTTTGGATAGAACTTTTTGGAGAGGCAGTAGGCCACCATGATGCACCACATAAGAGGGGCATGCAGATCAATGCGATCCTCCATGTGTCATGTCACAGATAGCTCAGATCCACTGGGTCTCCCAGTGATAAAAAGGCGATCTCTCAAATTTTCAGTAATTTTAGGATTATTTTGGAAAAATTGGAAAAAAACTTGCATGGAAAGATAACACAGGACTATCTCTCAGATTTATGGAAAATAGTTAAAAAAGGAAGTATTTTATTGTAGATAATTCAACTAGGCGATTTATTGGAAAATATCTATATAAAGAAAAATTGGAGCACAAATTGCACTCTTGTTCTAAGAAGAAGTTTTCTTTATAGAAAGCCCTGAACTGGGTGAAAATATGTGCAAATGGTTGGAATAAATATGCCTAAAAATATGGAAAAAAGTAGGAAAATGAACCATATGGAAATTGGGTGGAAAGCGGAATAGACATTAGGCATAAAAATTGTATTTCCCGTGAACTTCTGTTGAGTGAGAAAAAATGGGGTGTCAACACATATATTTAATATTGAATGTGTAAATTATAAGAAAATTCCAAAATGTAGTCAATATTTTTCTTATTTTTATGTTCATAGGACATATGGGTGTGCTTGTATTGTTGTTTACATTATTGTGTAGGTAATATACTTGTACATTTTTATATTCAATTGCAATTATTAGGCCTCTCTTTATTTTTCATTTGTATAATAGATTACCATAAGTTTGTGATTATATTAGGAATGTCAACACCAATTTGAGCTTTTTATATTGTTGTACATATGTAATTAAGACTGCACAAAAAGAAAGAAATCCACAAAGCCTATTTTTTTCTGTAGTCAACGTGATCTATTCAAACCATCTAAGACTTTATAAAGACAAACACAATATGTGCCAACATGTCAGCCCGACTAGGTATCTTTGTAAAAAAAATTACATATTCAACTCTAATGCCCATAGGTAGCACCCCTGGAGGCCCTTCCCTGAGATTCGCCATATGAAAACAAACAAAAGGGATTGTGTCATCACATGTCATTAGAGAGTCTCTTGATTGTGTCTGAATCCAATCTAGAACACAAAATTAATTAGGAATATCACATTCTTGATCATGGGTACCTCAACAACCTCACCAAAGAGTTTTTCGATATGAAATTTAGCTATTAGACTTATGTTAATCCCCTTGATACAACCACCTCTTCACTCAATAATCACAAATTTCAAAGTTTTCTAGCTAATGTGAAGACGTCCAACCTATGGCATGCAATTAAAGAGACATGATTTAAGTGATGGTTACTCCTCATTTATGACTCCAAATTATTCTTAGAAGGTCATCCCTTCCTTAATGGATCATCTAAATGTGACTAACAAACAATACGGTGCATGTTTACACAACACAACTTTAACATGAGATAGCAATGCTCTAGTGATTACACGTCCCTTTGTTAATTAACCTCAGAGGAGGCTGAATTAGTCATCAAAGAAGTTTACACATATATTTATCACATGGAATGGGTGGTTTGACACTCACTAAAATCATTCAGCTGATGTGATATTTTCATAGCACAATTCTAACCAATTTCTCTTACAATATCCACAAATGTCAAACTTGTAAACTCTATGCTGACCAAATCCACTTCTTCTCTGGTCATTTGTACAATATGGACATGTTGTGGTTGCTATTGGTTTGGGAAAATGATAGGATCAACACGAATCACACTAAATCATATAACGGTCATTGCTTCTTCTAAGTAACAAACAACTTCATCAAATGGATGGAATTGGGGTCCGTCTTAGTATGTCCATTCTCTTGTGTGATTAATTTCCTTCAAAATAGCATCTTTACTTGTTAGTTGGTTCCTCACAAGATTCATTTTAACTACACACACTTCATCTCTAAGAATGCAAATAAATAATTGTATATCTTTTGATAAAAAATGTAATAACACATTTTTCTAATGCCTTCAAGAGAACAAAGTGGTTGAACCTACAATAGGACTATCTTGAAGAAGACAATCAAATCATTTAATATTGGCAAAAAAATTTCATTGTAATTCTCAGCTTATAGATTATAAAATCAGACATCTACACACACTACCCCATTTTCTTCAGTCTACTAGACTAAAGTTGTACCACTCATAGAGATCAAAATCTTATCACTTAGAGTCTTTCAAGAAGATGATGTTCCCAATGTTGATTCAATGGAAGATCATATATTTTCTTTAATGTTGTGAAGGGTGATGACTGACTCTTCCATAATACACAATCTTACAAATCCAGAATGAGATGGGCCTTTGCTAAGAAGGCCCATTCATGACATTTGATTAAGGTAGATCACATTGTCTACATATTCTTGAAACATGTGGAAAGTGTAATCCAAAGTGGGTGGGACCCTACCTCATCCATGAAAAATACAACAAAGGGCCTCTACGATTGAAAGATATGGACGGGGACATAATTCTCTTTCTATTTGACAATAATCACATGAAGATATACTATTATAGGAAAAGCCTAATGGATAGTACACTCTTCAATACACATTGACTACCAAATATCCCTTGGTGACAAGGGAGGATGCATCCCTAGATCGTTAGGCTATGCAAATGTTTAAAATCATACTACACACCTACAACAAAATCTTAGAACATTATCATGTGACACATAGAAGGTAACTCTTACAAAAGTTCTAGATGAGGCAAAATTATAAATATATAAGTGATCTTGAAACAAGAATAAGGTCACAATTATTAGTTTATGATACAACACTCTTCACCAAATTTTTGGTTGTTTTAATATGCCACACTCTAAGTTTGATGGAACAAATATTTCCCATTTGTATTATTCACATGTCCATTATGCTTTTTAGGTGATTAATGAACCTATCCAAGTTTCAATGATGTTTTAGGGTTATAGACACAATGAAGCTCAATTTATTGACTTAAACCATCTCACTCGCTCCCACACTATCATGATCAAGAACAAAAGAATGATGTATCATGCGAGTAGTGTGCCAAAGATTGATCTTGAGATGCCATACCATGCTGCGCCACTTCTCTCTGTGTTGGGAATCCCCCATAAACTGGAGGCAAAATTAGATGAATGGCATCAGAACAACCCAAGGGAAACATACACCAAGGGATCCACTGCCGCACAAGAAGAAATTGAAGAAGAAAGGTAGCCCCGCAAGTCAAGAAGAGGGAATGAAGGAACATCCCAACAAATTCCTATGACATGTATGCCATCTAGGCACAACTTGAGGGCATTCACAAGACACAATAAGACATGCAACTGATCCAGCAGTACATGTGGTAGGACCAATAGTAGATGCACCACCAGGTCAACCACATGTACCATTACCACCAAGCCCAAGAAGCAAGAAACCCCGAATGGGGTGGAGACTTTTGGGGTGGTATTGCAAGATATTCAGAGATGATCCCCCACTCTAGGATAACTACTGGGGGCACTACTACCAACATCCTCTCTCAGGCTCAGATCCTCCTAAGGATCATCCTCAGTCATCCGACCAGCCGCCACAACAGCCATGACACTTCCCCTATCTACCCTAAGCTATAGTTTCATGCCGAGGACAACATGATTCTAAAGTTTGGGGTGGGTAGGGCGGTATGAACCACCCTATCTCTATCTCTTGGTGATTTTTGTTCCACCTCTTCCATGCCATGAGTATCTAGCTTAGTTTTTCTTATTCTTACTTTTGCTTGCATCCATGCATACATGTAGTTCAATTTCATGCATGTTTGCATATTTTTTTCAAAAAAAAAATTGCTCTTTTTGTCACTCCATAGGATGCATTGCACTTTCATGTAGTTTTTGCTAATTTGTAGCTAGATTTTGATACTTTATGTTTTCAGTTTCCCTAAAGTTAGGTTTAGATATGATTGAAGGCAAATTGGCACCATTTTGGTCAATTTTTCCCAAACTTGAATGTTCTTGCGTAAAAGCATGTTTTGACTTAATCTCCACTGTTTGAAATAAAAAATTTAGTCTTTTGACAAATGCATGCCATTTTCTTAGATTTTATTGCAATTTGGTCTTGATTGTTGACTCTTTACATGTGCATCACTACTCTCAAGTTTGTGAATGTTTCGGTTGAATTGTGAATTGAGCAAGCTACAAATGCTTAGAGCCTATGGAATCACTTGATATAAATGTGAATCTCATGTTGTTCAATCATGTGGTTTGATATCATTTTATGAAGTGTTGGATTCGTTTTCATGTAGGAAATCTTATGTTGTGGACTACACTAATGACCCCCTTTGACCTGACTCTTCTCTCACCATCTTAATATCCCTCCACCTCATGAAAGGATGCCTTAGAGCACATATTTATCCTTGGCCACCTCCAAAAGTTTGGGGTGGCCATATCTACATCTCCCCACTTCACTGTATTCATTATATCCCCTATCTACACCAAGGGCAAAAGAAAAGAAAAAGAAGAAAAGAAAAAAAAGCAAAAAGAAAATAAAAAGGATGATCATGTTTAAGAGCATCTAAATAAATAAAAGTTGAGTGCTCTATGTAATAGCACTCCAAAAATCTTTCCACAATCCTTTCTTCCATTTTCATACCTATTGAGCTAGAAAACATCAAATCTAGCTCACTTTACCCTTTTCAACAACCATGTGGGTCATTTGGTGTGGTTTGAGGCATAAGATTGAATGCATGAAAGTGAAACAATACTCCTAGTCATCTTTGATTAATGCCAGCATGAAACGGTTTACCTAGAATGATATGGAGGACATATGGAAACCTTGTGTATTCTATGCTTTATATTTGAAGTTTGTATGATCAGTGCTCATTTCATGATTGGTATGTGAAAGAGGAGAGGAGAGAGGTGGAACACATGCACTTAGTCACTTCCAAGACCACTTAGTCAATGATCATTCTTATTTATTGAAAGAAAATTAAAAAGGGAGATTAAGTTGGAGCATACTTGAGGACAAATATGTTTTAAGTTTGGGGTGGTGATGCAGCCCTATTTTAGGTCTCCATCTTGTTCCATTTTGTACTTTATTCACATCTAAACATAGTAGAATGCAAGTTAAATTCTCCAATGTGAGTATTATTATCAAATGCACTTATTGACGTTCTTTGCATTATTTTCAAGTACTTGGACCATGCTTTGGATGGATGAGAGAGAAGGAAGGAGTTCTAGGGTTCCTCTACTCATGGAGGGGTCCAAAGAAGGCCCCAAAGCTCCCTCAACCTACCTCTAATGGCCAAGATTCGACATCAAGCAAAGAAGTACATTGATTATGAGGATTGAAGTTAATTTTTCCACTGAAGACCCCAGTAGGGTCGTGGGCAGCCACCACAGTCGTGGGAATTATAGCCAAGAATTACAGGCACATCAGTGTTTTTGCACCGAAAGCACCACGACCATGGCCATCAACATGGCTATGGCCAACTGAAGATATCACAGACGTAACCTCACACCACGACTGTGGGAATTATGCACAAAGTTCCCCAAAATCAACAAAGAAGTGGTCTATTTTACATGTGAATGACCATGGTCATGGCCATTCACCACGGCCATGACCCTTGAAGACCACATCGCCCATGGTGCTCCCCATTCCTGTGATGAACTGAAGATAAGACAACCGCCAAGTTGCCTCACTCGTGGCCTCCTCCTCCAACATAGTCGGGATACCTCAACACGGCCGTGGCACCCCTTACCCAGCCCAACTGTGGCACCCCTTCATGACCTTGGTCGCCACATATACTTAGCATTTCCACTCCATTTCACACCTCGGCCATGTCCCCAACCCACGGCCATGCCACCCAACCCCTTCCACAGTCGTGGCCATCCACCACGGTCGCGTTGATCACCTAACCCTACTATTTTTCTACACTGCTTTCCCTATTCTACCCCTACTTACCCTAGTGCTTCCCCACCACCTATATATACATAGGTGGTGGCTGGAGCATGAAGGTTACACCTCTCCCAACTACCATTACTCCTCCTCACACTCACTTGAGCATTCATTGCATTCCCCTTGCATTAATGCTCTCCACCCACCATTTCCACCATAGAAACCTAGTTTTCTAGGTTTTCTACCATAACCCCATCCATTTTCATGCCCATCAGCCATCTTGGAGGAAGGAGGTCACCCTACAACAGCTAGGAGGTGAAGAAGGAGGATCTACTTCGACCTCCATGGAGTCCTATCCCCTTCTTCTCATTTCTTTTGCCTTTTCTTTAATTATGTCTAACTAAGCCCCTAGTGGTGGGTTGTTTGGGGTAAAACTGTGACTTTGATACCATGTTGGGGAAGAATAATTTGTAATGAACATAATTTCATTCTATGATGATTGCCTTTGCTTCTAAATCATTTCCCATTATCTTGCATGTGATTTTTGCTCTTAAACTTAAATTTCTTGCTTTGTGATGTTTGATGACACTTAGCTTCTAGGAGGAATTAGAGTGTATGTAGTAATCTTAGGAATGGCTCATAGGTCCAACTAGTGGATCCCTAGATAGCCCCCTTTGTTCCTACATACATATCCCTCCTTATACAAGTGAGTGTGAGATCTAAGTGGCTAGTATTAGTGTGATTAGTGCAATTTCCTAGGACTTTCTAAAGTCTAGATGGCTAGTAGCATGAGGTTAAAAACCCTCATATCTACTCCCATTCCGACCCTTGGTTCTCAATTGACCTAGTACTACTTACCCTAGAAACCTAGACTTGACAAGTCCTACTAGAATTACACCTAACCCTAGTTCTCCAACTAGTAGTATAGGGTACATTCTAACAACACTTTCCTTGTTGTTTGGTTTGGTAATCTAGATTGAATTGTGATAATTACATGCCATGTTGACACCCCCAACTAATATCAAATCACACCCCCAAACGGCCCACCTACCTAATCCATTGCTTGAAACCCACCTTAGCTTTCTTGCTTATTAATGCTAGTGTAGCTTAATTGTCTTTGTTTCTTCTAGCTAATTTCTTAGTCTTGCTAGCTAGGGTTAATCTAGATCCTTGCTTGCTTTAGTGGTTAGTTTAGTTCCTAGTTTATAATTACTTCGCTAGAGTAGAGTAGATCATCTTGCCCTTGCTTAGTTGATTGCTTAATCTAGCTTCTTAGACCTAATTTACTTAGGATAACTGTGGCAACACATCCCACTATCACACACACAGCGAGGTGTTACGTGAAAACATGCGAAAATCACCATAACCACAAATTTCTAAAAACACGGGTTAATTAAAACCGATTGCAGAAAGTGGAATGACTGAGAAACTATTACATTGAGGTCCTCTTCCTACAAGAAAACATGTTACATAAATATTTACAAGTCTGGATGCGTGTCCACAACTTAGGAGATCAGCTGTATAGTCATCACATCAGTTCATCACCTATTTATACATACATAACGGCCCACATCCGACCAGTAGCAGGATATACAAAACATCAACAACTATACATTGTGAAACAACGTCAAAACGTTCCCAAGGACCTGAGAGTACAGGGGTGACTCTAAGACTCTACTATGAAACAACCAAAACAACAACATGTCCATCTCTTGCCTTCTACTGCTCGTCTCATTGCTTAGCCGCAACTCCACGACCACCACCACGTCTGGCTCGAACACCTAAAAAGGGTGTAAACCAGTGGGGTGATATACACAGTCCCAGCGAGAAACATAACTCCCCGCCGAAACCATAAAACCTCAGAAAGATAAAGCAACAACAGTAGATAACTGATAAAGCGTAGAATAAGAGTAGTTTATAAAGTAAATCTATTCATACCGTCAAGCTCACCAGATGTACGGAAGGCAAATACTCAAGGTATTTCTTTATGGAACATGATTAACAAGATAAGATTAACTATGCAAGCAAGGCCTCAACCAGTGTTCCGTGTTTTGCCTTAAGCAGCAAAATACTATACGACTAGATTACTTATTATCATGCCTTGAGGAAGTGATCCGTACCACTCAAATCCAACCTTCGGTTGCGAAACCCAAAGCCGGTGCCATACAAGGTCAATGGAAGAGCCAAACTCCACGACCTCCCACCTCGTGGTCAGTGCACGAGAACCAAAGTAGGACCACAGTCTCGTGCTTAAGTGGCCTTAGCCACAGGGTCAGCTCCATAGGCTAACCTTCCTCTAGCCCGCCTTGGTACAGGTCACGACGCTAGTATATCTGAGCCACAGGCCTGTTCACCGTGCTCTGAGCCATGAACGCATTCATGCTCTCATATCACAAATCCTGAGCCATGGGCCTGTTCACCATGCTCATATACATATCCCGAGTCTGCAACCGCTGCTGCACTCTTACCTCCTCACTTTAGGCTAGGAGAAACCTTGCATACTCAACAATATGCACTCCGGGTTAACCCGCAGGAGAACCCGTTTCACCATCACCCGCTCCTGACGATGATGGATCTATGGCTAGGGAAACTATATGATATATTCCACTGTGATTAATTAGTATCTTTTATGTGGATTGCAAGGTTCAACCAAGTTGTATAACATGCAAACTATAACAAGAATAAACAGTATGAAACTCAATATTATGCTTTTATTGTAATCAACATCATCCTGATTCATCACAAGGATTCAACATTACATGTTACCACTTGACCTCTTGCCAATCATCAAGATCCACCTCAAGGATCATCACAATACCATGGGACCTCAATCCCTCATCACATAGTGCCATTGCCTCTCAAGGCTTACATCATTACCAGGAGATAGCAATCCCAGTACTTTAGCCAAGCTCAGTTCCTCAGACCAAAACACATTAAGCACATTATCTCCTTATCAAGAGTAACCATCACAACAGAGTTACTCAATATATATATATACCTCATAGCCCTTTACCTGGCTATGCATCTTGTATGAGACCTGCATGGTTAGTATATATCATCATCATGAATTACTTTGAAGATCATCTTCTAAACTTAGGGTGACATTTATCATTCATGCCTCACCCTGTGATCATATGCATAGGTCATATCATTAGGCAAAGCATATTACACACTTATCATCTCTCAGCATTATATAGATACCCAAGATGATCATAAGCAGATGTAACATTATGTCAAATTACATAGATGTGAGCTACCATCTTAGTTATCAGCAAGCATATTAAGGATTACCAATATACACCCAAACGTGACAGTATGAAACAAGATCAGGCATAGATGTTTTATAGAAGGATCGGGACCCTTACTAGAAGTGTCCACTACCCTCACAAGAAGTGTGACGGGTAGGGCACCCTCACTAGAGGAGGTATCAGGCGGGGTACTCTCCTCTAACGCCCAACACACTAGCCCCACAACGGTCAAGCCAACCAACAAGGATAACGGCCGTCGCACACCTCAAGCAACATTGTGTCGTGTAAACAAGGAGTGTCGTGCCTCAGGGAACTAAACATACCGTACACCCACATGTGTCATGCACTGTGGTATCGTACAACGCTCCGTCGGCATCACTAAGCATGCAACTCATCTACGGAACAAGCCACACAACAGTGTGTCGTGCACCTAGGTGTATCATGCATCCAAGCACAACAACTAAGGACACTGGGTGACACACTGTTGGGCATCACCCACCTCCTAGGAACACGCCTAAGGAAGGAAACTCTAATGGGTGACAAAGGAACCTTTCGGGCAACAAGGCAAAGACTTGTGCAATGCCCGACACAAGGCCATGCCACAACACCCAAACATCCAAGGGTAACAACATCAAGCCACCACTTGAGAAAGGTGTATCGGGCAAGGCATCCACCACAGTGTGACGCCCGATAGAACACCACAACAAGCCGACCAAGGCCCTAACTCAAAGAGGGATATCGGGCAACATCACAACTAACACCATATCGGGCAAGGTGCAACCCGACAGGGTCACCACCAACCTCAAGTTCAAGGACACCAAAGCCCTAAAGGATCAAGAAGATGACTCACCTCTCAACTATCAAGAGAGAGGGGTCTTGCCAAGCTTCTTAACACCAATTGGGAAACACAAGAGCAACCACAACCAAGGTCTACGACTACAACAAAGCTCACCTCTAGAATCCATGGTGAGAGAAGGGTGTTGCTCATGCAACTAGAATACAAGCTCACCTCTCAACTCAAACAAGAGAGGAGTATTGCTCATATTACTAGAGTTCAAGCTCACTTCTCAAGACCAAGGGAGGTAGAGGGGTGTTGCTCAACAAGAAACCCTAGAACAAGGATCGGCCAACAAGAAGCAACTAAGCAAGAAACCAAACTAACAACGTGCATAGCCGATATGATCACAAGCAACATACAAGAACATAAAAGAAGGTAGTGTAGTTAGGGTTAGGAGTTATGTAACCTGTCTTAAGCAAGCTCCAAGCTCCTAGCTCCAAGCTCCAAGCACCACCAAGGAAGAAGAGCAAGGCACTCTAGGGTTCGGCCACCACTAGAGGAAGAAGGAGACTCCAAGGCAAGGATCGACCACCAAACTTGCAAAGGAAGAGGGGGATGTCGTGCACCAAGGAGAGGGAGACCAAGGAATTAAAGGGATCCTTAGCAAGGGAAAGGAAACACATATATAGAAGGGGATGGAGGAGAAACCAAGGTAGAACAAAGCAAGGTGTCGCCCACCTAGGGACACTTGTCCATGTGCAAAGCCACCACTCTAACATGTCCTAAACACATATCCAAGGCCATTGCCACATGCAAGCATCAAGTGCCAAGTGTCCACTAGTGGTGACACAAACAAGGTCAAAGAAGGTCAAAGGGGTCCATGGGCGACACACCTCCACCATGGCCGACACAACCCTGGGCGACACAAGCATGGCCGACACATGGCTCTCTTTCCCGACACAAGGTTCAAAGGAGCAAAGGCAACGCACCACAAGGCCCACCAGCTCAACCAAGCCCAAAGGAACTCAAGAAACGAGCCCAAACCTTCCTTTCAACACTAGAGGAAGTAAGGAGAGGGAGCAACACTTCACAAGGTGGCAAACTTGCCCACAAACCCTAGACTTGGGTTAATTGCAAGTAGCACCTCTAGCTCTCAACAAGCACCAACAAACCCTAATCACCACTAAAGGTGATTAGCAAGCAACTAAGAATCAGGGTTAAGCAAAGCAAATAGGGTAAACCCTAAATGGAGGTCAGGGTCCTTACAATAACCTAGTTTTTAGTAATCTAGTTTTCATTCTACCTTTACTTGCTTGTTGCATAGTGTAATCAAACCAAAAACCCTTCTAAACCCTTCAACCCTAGTCTCCGCTTTAGGAACATAGCCAACACCGACTAAGCTCTAGTGCCCCCTCTATCCCTGTGGTTTGACCCCCTTTACTTGCCACTCACCTATACTATAACATGACCCTGTACGCTTGCGGGAGCATATTTTAGTGTTGTGAGTGAACCTAGTTAGGGGAAATCTTATAAATATTGAAAGATCCACATGTACGTTTGAGTTCTGTGGGGCACATCTAACCATACCTAATTGGTTAGTGTGTGCACCTCTGGCTCAGACGTGCCAGTATCCTATGTGTGTGACCCTATAGATTCCAATTTATGTTGGCATTGAATGTCTATAACTATCTTATGACATCTTAAGCAATGAGAGGTAGCTAACAACACATAATTGCTACCCAAGTAATTGGAAAGTTGGAGAACAACTTTAACCTACAATTTGTGATTGGTGTTACAATGTTTGTATAGTTCCTTTGTCACTGATAAATAGAACAAACTGTCTTATATGTTAGATCAATATTACATATTGACTCACATGATCATGGCCATGCATTTCTTAGTCTCTCTTATCAAGTGGCCAGGATATCATACTCCTATAGGAGGAACAAATCCCATCTACATCAGTTACAATCATTCCCATGTATCACAGTGCACCCAAGCATCACCTTTATGGCAACCCTTATTCAAGGTCGCGGTGGATGATGTCAAAGTACATTGAATGACATGTGATGAGTGTAGTGATTTTAGGTCTAAGAACGACAATCACCACCATCACAATAAGAGATGATTCTGACTACCAATCACAGTTTCCATGTTTCCCTCTTAAGGTGGGTCTGTCTGATACACTATTCTCTAACAAGTATCTATGTGTTTGGTTTGATATCACATATCAAGACTGACGAGATTTTGTCATCAACCAACACACACTCTAGTCTTATGTGTTATTGTTGTCTATTATCCTTGCACTATAACATCTGACTAGGGACATAACAAGAATACATGGACTCTTATCATACATATGATCTCATTGTCCAGGTCCTAAACCTAAAGACATATGTCATCAAGTATCATCATTCTTTAAACATATATTATGTCACATAATTATCTCATAACTGAATAAAACAAAATTAATTGGATGATTTCCTTTATTATAATCAGATCATTTACAAGTTATGCCATTACAATCGTCATATGATTATCTCTTTGGGCATACATACCAACAGACTCCCACTTGCACTTATAGCCAATCACCCATGGATTTAATCTCAAGTGATCTAACATGACCAACGTGCTTCTGCTTTGAATGTGCTTTTTTCAAGGGGTCACCCACATTGCTCTCGGTTGGTACTCTGTAAATCCTCACATCTCCTCATTGTATGATCTCACATATAAGATGGAATCACCTTTGTATATACTTGGAATGTTGATGTGATATGGGTTCCTTATCTTGTGTAATAGCTCCATTATTGTTACAATATAACTCAATTGCATTGCTGATGCTTGGAACCACCCCAAGTTTAGAAATGAACTTTTTGATCCAAACAACCTCCTTTGCTGCATTGGATGCAACAATATACTCAGCCTCTATTGTAGAATCTACAACTGTCTCCTGCTTGGAACTCTTCTAGCTCACAACTCTATTGCTGAGGCAAAACACAGATCCTAGTTATGATAGATAAACATCTTTGTAAGTTTGGAAGCTTTTATCTGTATAACCTTTTACCACCAACTCTTCCTCTCCACCGTAGACAAGGAACTGATCCTTAATTCTTGACAAGTACTTAAGAATGTTCTTTACGACATTCTAGTGACTCCCACCAGGATCTGACTGATATTTTCTCATCATGCTCAAGGCATACGAGACATATGGATGAGTATATAACATCACGTACATTATAGATCCAATTGTAGATGCATATCAAATCTTACTCATGTGCTCCCTTTCTTCACAAGAATTGGGACATTAAGCTCCAGAGATGTTGACACCATGCAACATGGACAGGCTTCCTCTCTTTGACATGCACCGAACCATTTCAACACTTTGTTAATGTATGTGCTCAGAATTAGTCTAAGAAGCCTTCTAGGTCTATATCTATAGATCTTGATTCCTAAGATATAGGATGCTTTGCCTAACTCCTTCATAGAGAATGTACTTCCTACCCAAGTACTTACCATATGTAAAGAAGGAATGTCATTCCCATAAATAGTATGTCATCTAATACAATATGATGAATACAATTATGCTCCCACTAACCTTCTTGTACACACGAGGTTCATCTTCATTTTGGCTAAAGCCAAAATCTTTGAATGTCTTGCCAAAATGAAGATTCCAACTTCGAGATGCTTATTTTAATCCATAGATTGACCTTTGTATACTTTATTTGCATACTTTGGATTTATAAAAAATAGGTTGTATCATGTACACATCCTTAAGAAGATTCCCATTAAGGAATGCGATTTTAACATCCATATGCCAAATCTCATAGTCATGGGAAAATTCAATGGCAATCATGATCCTGATGGACTTAACCGTGGCAACTGGTGAAAAAGTTTCATCATAGTCAACACCTTGAATTTGTTTGAAACCTTTTTGCAACCAATCTTCCTTTATAGGTTTATACATTACCATACATTCCAGTCTTCTTCTTGAAGACCCACTTGCACCCTTTGGGTTTTACCCCCTTAGGTGGATCCACCAATGTCATACCTTGTTGGTGTACATATATTTCATCTCAGATATCATGGCCTCAAGCCATACTTCAAACTCTCACCCCTTAGTAGATTCTAAGTAGGTTGAATTGGCTCATCATCTATGACCAACTCACTGCTTTCTCGAGTCACAAGATAACCAAATCTTTTAGGCTCAACACATGTCTTATTAGATCTACAAGGTTCATGTGTCAGTTGAGGAATTTGAGATTCCACAACAATTTATGAGTCTCCTTGTTCCTCATGTACCTCTACATGTTCAATGTTTTCTTGTTGGTCTCAAACCTCTTTGAGTTCTACTTTTATCCCAATCATTCCTTTGGAAATAAATTCCTTTTCAAGGAATACACCAGTCTTGGAAACAAACACTTTGTTGTCAATGGAGTGTAAAAGTAGTATGCTGTTGTTTCTTTGTGATATCCAAAAAAATAACATTTTTTCAAATTTGGGTCCAAGCTTTTTAAGAAACATTTTCTTGACATAAGTTTCACATCTACAAATCTTCATAAAAGACGCATCAGCACGTTTCCCATGCCATATCTCATATGGTGACTTTTGAACCAATTTAGAAGGTGCGCGGTTAAGTGTAAACACTGTGGTTTGTAGAACATGTCTCCAGAAGGAAGTCAGAAGATAAAAAAACTCATCATTGATAACACCATATCTAGCAATGTGTGGTTCCTTCTTTCTGATGCACCATTGTGTAGTGATGTTCTAGGTGGAGTCCATTGTGATACGATACACGAGTTCATAGAAGGTCCTCAAACTCTTGGCTCAAGTATTCTCCACCTTGATCTAAATGAAGTGCCTTAATACTTTATCCAAGTTGGTTTTGTACTTCATTCATGAATTCCTTGAACTTTTCAAGGGGTTTTGACTTATATTTCATCAAGTTAACACAATGATACCTACCGAAGTCCTCAGTATAGGTAATGAAGTATTGATAACCACATCTAGCATTTGTTCTAATAGGTCCACACACATCAATATGTATGAGTCCTAATAGATCACTCGCCCTCTTAATGTTTCCAATGAAGGGAGTCTTTATCATCTTGCCCAACAAACAAGACTCACATGTCTCTATTGATTCAAAACCAAAAGAGTATAGATAAACATCTTTATGGAGTCTAGAAATGTGTTTTTCATTTATGTTCCCTAGACAATAGTGCCAACAATATGTTTGGTTAGAGTTATCGAGTATTTGTCTTTTGGTATTTATGGTATACACACTTGTCTCCATATTTATCAATCATAGACCATAAAATATTGGGGCACTTCCATAAAAGATCTCATCTATATTAATAGAACATTGGCCATTCTTTATAAGAAATTTGAATCCATTCTTGTCCAAACAAGATATAGATATGATGTTCTTATTCATGGCAGGTACATAATAGCAGTTCTCCTACTCTATTACAAGCCCACTAGGCAGATAACTCATAGGTTCCAACTTCACTAGAAGAAACTCTTGCTCCATTAGCAACACGCAGTTCAACCTCACCTTTGGCTAAAGGTCTACTTCTTTTCAGATCCTTCACATTGGAGAAAATGTGTGATCCACATCCGGTATCCAGTACTCAATATGAAGAAGTAGTGAAGTTATTATATATATATATATATATATATATATATATATATATATATATATATATATATATATATATATATATATATATATATATATATATATATATATATGAAGTAGAGATCTCTATTCCTTGCTTCACATTCCTAGATTTTCTTATCCTTATCCTTATTTTGAGTGTAGAAGACTTAGACTTCAGCTTAGCCTCAAAACACTTCTTGCCCTTGCCTTTATCCTTGGACTCTATTCCACTGGTCCCCATCATAGATTTATACTTCCTCATTTGTGCTTCTACAATATCGACATGTCAATAAGCATAATCAACAATTTATCCATGCTACTCAAGTGATAATACTCGATAAACTGGCTATATGATCTAGGCAATGATTGCAAAATCATATTTATGGCCAACTCTTGGCCTAAAGGAAATCCCAATCTTTCTAGATGTTCCACATGCCCAATCATATTTAGCACATGGGACTCTACTGGACCTCCTTTTGTCAGTTTGAACTCGAACAATGCCTTAGAGACATTATACCTTCCATGTTGCTCCTGAAACTCATATTTCATATAGCTCATCATAAGGTCTTTGATGTCTATGACATCATTGGCATGCTTCAAGTAAGCATCCATTTTAGCCTTAGGCACACATGTAGTAGATTCCATTGGCACTGGTGTTTTAGGAACACAGACAACAGTTCTCAAAGTCCTAAACCAGTTATGGAAGTATATATAGTTTAGATTGTCCTTCATAAGGACCAATCACATTAATTGTGTGTTTTCCATTTATCTACAAGAGAATTTGAATTTTGCAAAACACCCTTTGCATTGATTTGAATAAAATTTGACAATATTTAATTAGGCCTTTAATTAATTATTGCTCCCACTATTTTCTTCAAATTGATAGGCCTCACTACCAATTCAGAAGATTGCAACATACAATCTTCTAGTGAGCGAAGATCTAAAACAATTGAGTTAATACCCAGCCAACGTGGGCCCTCATAACCAATTATTAAGGTAGGCAAAATTTGCCAATTGCATCTCATGCAATTCTTGGATAGATGATATGCACAACTCCTTGCCATAGTCCATCTTTATGCTTCTAGGCACATAATGCTATTAAGCTCAACTAGTCAAGCATGAACCATACGCCAACACAATAGAATATGCACCCTGCTAGGGTAGACCCACCCATCTACCACCACACTTCTACGAGATAGATGACACACCTTGCTAGGGTGTGCCCATGCTTGGTCGATCAAGCTTTTCATGTGTGCTTCTTATAGAAATCATATTAGGCTTGATATTTATTGAGGGATTTATATATATATATATATATATATATATATATATATGTGTGTGTGTGTGTGTGTGTGTGTGTGTGTATCCAATCACCACATACTATAGCATGTATCATATACATGATATATCCCAAAAATGTAATCATGCAATTATGACATAACAGATGGTTATGGCCATACTATAGTAATTCCTTCGATCATTCCTTAGAGCCACAATGCATTACCACCAGTTAGGGTGTACATCACTACAAAAACATATTGTTGACAAAGATATTATGTTCTTAAACCGGTTGGGGTTGATTGGTTCAACCCTTGAACCAATTGGATCGCCTCCTGGATGGTCGGTTGCTCATCTCCTTGGTCATCTGGTCTTCAGTCCAACATCTTTTGGATTCTCCAATCGATTAGTTGAGCCTCCAACTAATCAGTTCAGCTCCTCCTATTATCAGTCCTCCTTGGTCCTCCAGCCAGTTGGATCGTCTGGTGTTGAACATCTTCTTCATCATAATAATAAATTAAAACTATCCTAGTGCTATTTAACATATTATAAAGTAATAGGGAAACCTCGAGTTACATTCGAGGGGAGCACAGGAACTAGAGAACAATACTTTTACATTTGGAAGAAGAAGACTAGGCTCGATATGCAAATAGAGATATAAACTAGAATAAATATCCATAAAACCACCATGCACAAATAACTGGGTTATTCACCATAACCATGCTTTATATCCACCAATAAAACCAACTTTTAGTGCGGCATATGTATATCCATAGATTTCATATATATATATATATATATATATATATATATATATATTAGTTGGGATTGTTGTGGTATTTAATCAGATATGCATATTAATCATTTTATATATTTGCATCTTATAAAATAAATAGATGTTGGAAACTAAAATCCGATCATACTGATTAATCCCAAAGCATAGTAAATTGATGTGGCTCTGATACCAATGTAAGGAAATTTGGTGATAGACCAGGAAACATAAAAAAATTGGCATATTCCCTTTAGATAGTAGATCACATCAACAACTATGTAATGAGAAGGATGGTTAGCAACATCATACTTGGTCCTGGAAAAAGTCCACTGACAATTTCCTCGCAATAATGTGTATCTTTCTTCAAGTCGCACTCGGACAATGTCAGCAAAAATGCTTGGTTGTTCCCCATAGACAACAGTTGACCTTGTCCTTCGAGCAGTAAGCAACGACCTCCTCACCTCTATAGTAATCACACAGACCACCATGAACTCCTTGCATTGTAGAATAGTAGACAAGAAGGAGTAGTCCCTTCTCATTGGTGTACTAGCACCAACTTTCTCTCTCACAAATTTTTCTCCCTTTCTATCCCTCCCTTATCAGGTAGGACTTGCTCAGATTCTTTTGTTTACCACAACCAGAGAAGACACCAATTGTCAGAGCAATTGATGTGTCTGTGAAGCCCCTAACACCCCACTATTTATAGAAGGGTTAGGGTCAGGGTTCCCACTCTCAGAGGGAGTGGAAGGGGCTAGAATTTTATGAATTTCTACATCCTACGAGCGGTGAAATTATCAGTTCACAGGTGAACTGATTGGCTGGCATGTGAGTCGATTAGTTTAACCCTTGAACCGGTCATTTCATCATGTTTCCCAATCACAATTGTATTGTCAATTATTATTTAATTAATATACAACATGATGTCAACACTAATGCTTGATGCAATCAAATTGATCAATGAACTGGGCGGTTCATCATATGAACCGGTCATTTGGGACCTTGAGCCGAACAGTTCACTCAGTGAACCGATAGGTTCATGCCACAGATCAACCAATTTTAATCCAATGCAATTTCAATCAACCTAACACTCCAACCGGTCGGTTCAACTCTTGAACCGGTCAGTTCAGAGTCCAGTCAGTTAATTGTTGTTTAAATTGAATACCTAAACACTTTAGTAATTAAGTTAAACATCATTCATGAGTAAACTCATATTCTAAGTGCATCCTATGTGTGTGACCCTTCATGTTCCAAGTTTAGCAGTGAATGTCCATAACTTGTTTATGACATGACAAGCAATGAGCGGTATCTGGAAACACATCATTGCTACCCAAGTAATTGGAAGTTGGAGAACAACTTCAACCCATAATCTGTTGTTGGTGTTATAATGTTTCTATAGTTCCTTTGTCATTAATATCCATATTGAACTCGAGGCATGGAATCGTCATCCTCTTCAACTTTTAATCCATGTTCCTTGAACTAGGGCATACTGTCTGGGATATATGTAAGCTCAATATCACATATTGACTAACATGAGCATGGCCATGCATTTCTAAGTCTCTCTTATCAAGTGTCCATGATATCATACTCATGTAGGAGGGAAAAATACCATCTACATCACTCATACTCATACCCATGTGTCATAGTACACCCAAGGATCACCTTTATGGAAACCCTTATTCAAGGTCACAATGGATGATGTCAAAGTACATCAAATGATCTAAGAACCACAATCACCACAATCAGTATAAGAGATGATTATGACTACCAATCATGGTTTCCATGTATCACTCTTAGGTGGATCTGTCTGATACACTATTTAGCAAGTATCTATGTGTTTGGTTTGATATCACATATCATAATTGATGTGATTCTGTCATCAACCAACATAGACTCTAGCCGTATGTGTTATTGTTTTCTATTAGCCTTCCACAATAACATCTAACTAGGGGCATAACAAGAATACATGAACTCTTATCATACATATAGTCTCATTGTCTAGGTCCTAAACATGAAGACATATGTCATCAAGTATGATCATTCTTTAGACATTTATTATGTTATATCATTATCTCATTACTGAATAAAATAGAATAAATTGGAAGATTGCCTTTATTATTAATCAACTCATTTACAAGGTATGCCATTACAATCATCATATGATTGGCTCTCTGGGTAGACATACCAACAAGTGCTAGTTTGCCTTGAAAGAACACACTCTATCTCTCAAAGAATATGAAGTCATGGCTGAGGACAAGGAAAAATGGAATACGTTATGGGCCAGAAGATTGATTAGACTTTATAACCCATCTTTGTTTGTAATCTTGATTCCATTGCATATTTCTTTTAATATACTTTCACTTTACCTTGAAGATCCTACTGCATATCTAGTTCTAATCTTGACACATTGATTTCTAAGTAACTAGTGCTAGTTTGCCTTAAAAGAAGACATATTATCTCTCAAAGAAGAAGTCATGGAAAACAACCACCCCTCACTTATATCCTTCACATAAGTTACAATGACCTAATGCTCACCATAAATAATGAATCAAGCAATAAATGCAAACAAGTTAACAAAGAGCAGACTGATTGCCTTGGTTCAAAAGAGAAGATCTCGAGGGAATGCAACCAATGATAACCCAAATGATCACATTGACACATTCAATATATCTATGACATTCTAAGTATGGATATAGTACTTGAAGAGGTGATCTACACTAAGTGTTCCTTTCTCAATGAGGGATAAGGCTATTTCATGGTACAAGGACATTAATGCTGGAAGCATAGAGAACTAGAACAAGCTCACAAATGTCTTTGTTAACAAGTTATTCCCTACCAAAAGGACTATCTATTGTAGAAAGAATATTAATGGATTCATACAAAATCCAGTCGGGAATTTTCATGAGGCCTAGGAGAAACCCTATCTTGGATTTTTTGGGTACCTTATTGGTGATCACATTTTTGGTGGAATGACCCAAATTGAAACAAAATCCATGAATGTAACAACTAGGTCTAAATTTTTAAGGGAAAATGTAGAGTTGTCCACCATGATAATTGAGATCATGACCTCCTACCATCCAAGTTGGGATTATGGGTAAGGAGAAGTCATCAACAACTCTGCACTAGAAAATGAACAAGAAGCAAAGACCATTGATCTGGTAGCTACAATTATAGACCCACATATGCCAAATCCTTGAAGGACTGCAACACCAAGTCTAAGACTCAAGTGGAGATTGTAGCACAATGTGTTATGTGTGGATAACAATGACATATTATTGAACACTATGTCTATTCACCAATGCATGAAGCCACAGAATATGTGGAAGTTGAAATTGTTTCCTTTTGTAACAATAAGAGGATACCAAAACCTATATTACTCTCATGGTAATGGTTTTACAACTCACATTCTCTCTTGCAAAACCATCCCCCTAATCCACTTGGGTATGGAAGAGGTTATCACCCTCCTGGATTCTAGAAGTAATTCAAGCAAAGTAGAAATTTCAACTACAAAGGATATAACCAAGTTGAGGGAACAACCAAGGTCAAGGTAACCTCCAAGGTAATTCAAGTTGGGATGCCTAAGCACAACTAAAAATTGACATGTTAAGTCAATTGATGAACTTCACGAGAAGACAATGTGAATTACAAGAGTAGTTGAGATCAACCATGATAACTAATATAAACACTATTGGAATGGAGTTGACTTAGGTGTAGACATTTTGAAGCATATATTTGACCTTCAACAACACAATTATTGATTGATAAAGTTGGCTAATTTAGCCCAATTAACTAGACAACCAAATGGGATTTTTACCTCTAGTACTGCGTAGAATCCTAGAGGACACAAAACTACAAATATGGCCACTCTGATGTCCAACATGGTTCTCAACCCTCATTTACTATCAAAACAAAAACCTAAAGAGGATATACAACCTATCCCCCATGAAAGAAGCATTGAATAAAAAGAAGAAAAAGAGAAAAGCTTCAAAATGTGTTGTTTTAGATAAAGAGACATTCACTAATGTAAATGCTTGAACAGCTCATATACCTTTTTCTTATAGTAATATCCAATCCTATCTTGGAAAAAGGTACAAAAAATTCATTGGTTTTTGTTGAAATTTACACGTGGGCATTACATTCTTGGATGTCATCGAACAAATGCCAACTTACACTAAGTTCTTTAAGGATCTCATAAAAATGGCATAGGGAGGAAATGTAGAAACTATCAAACTAGAAAATATGTCTATCAAGCCCATTCAAGAAACCCTACTAATTAGAAACATCCAGAAATATTCTTCATACCTTTCAATATGTATGATGTCACAAAGAGGATCAGACTAAATGACATAGTATATATGACAATAATCATCTAGATTTCAGATCATATCTTCACAAGATCAATTTTAGTTGTAGAAGATGTGCCCGTTAGAATGAGAAGGTTCTTAAAATCTTATAATATTGTCATACTCCGAAAAATTGAATAATCAACATGTCCTGTGATCTTTGGAAGGCCCTTTCTGTCAACAAGGAGAGCCCTTTTTTACCTATAAGGAGGTATTATTACCAATCACGTGGGTAATGACATCACCAACTTTAGAGTTCTTGATTCAAGGAAGGGGCCTTCCTGAGTGGAATTCATTTACTTAGTGGATTGGTGCAACTATAATTGTGCTAAAATCTAGAGAAAAATAGTATGGTGGACCCTCAAATTAGCAAATTGATGAATTAGTCCCTTTATATCACTGACCTTGAAGTTGAAGAATTACTATCTTACCTATATGCAGAAGAGGATGAAAGGGAAGAAGAATTTATCATAGAAGATGTAGAAGATACAACTACTTATGTCTCCTTTAAGAGTATTCTGGTTGATGAGATGACCCCTAAGTCCCTTCCTAACTTGAAAGAACTTCCTAAGGGGCTAAAAAGAATATATTTATGAAAAAGGGAGAAATATGGTCATTATCAACTCCACCCTTTTGGAAGAATAAAAGGGTCTACTACTTTTAGAATTAAAGATGAGAAGGAAAGCCTTGGGATATTTCATATCCAACATCAAAGGCTTGAGTCCAACACTTTGTATACATAGGATCCATTTGGAAGTCAATTTCAAGTTATAAGGTCAAGGAAAATGATGCTTTAGTGATAAACTATTAGAATTAATCAAGAAGGAAGTAATTAAGGTGTATTGTTCTAGCATTATATATGCCATAAGTGATAGTAGATGGGTAATTTTGGTCCATGTTGTACCTAGAAAAGGTGTGTGACTTTGGTATGGGATAAAATGGAGAACTTTCCATAGAGTACATAGTGGAAGTTGTGCATAGAATGTTATAATTTGAACATTTCCATCAAGTTTCCCTATCATTTATTCGTCAAGTGTTGAATATATTAGCTCATCACTCTTATGTCTTATATCTATATGGGTATTCAACATTTTCAACTTCCCATTCATCCTTATGATAAGGAGAAGTTCACTTTTTACATGCATTTATGGAACATATACATCTTAAATAATGTTATTTGGTTTGTGTAAGGGTCCAAAAACTTTCTAAAGATGCATGCCATTAATATTTGTAGACATCACAAAGGACATGATGGAAGTGTTCATTGATGATTTTTTGATTTAAGGATCATCATTAAAACCACCTAAAGAATCTCTCACTATTACTATAAAGATGTGAGGATAAACAACTTGTGTTGGATGAGAAAAGGCACCATTATGGTGCATGAAGGAATTGTGCTAGCGCATAATATAATTGAGAAAGGGATTGAAGTAGACCCAAGCAAGATGTAGTTATATCAAAGACCATCCTCTTCATTTGCTGATATTAGAAGGTGTTGACCTAGAGGTTATACATTGTCCATATTTTGATAATGACTTAACCATTCCATTCATATGTATCTAACATGTGTATTCAAGATTGATTTTAGGTGTTAGGTACATGAAAATGATCAAAAATCAAAAGCCCTAATTTGCTCAAGTTCAAGCCAAAAGCTATAAAAATGTGTATTTTGAGAAATCCATGTAAACAACCTTAGATGATTTTTGTAATCACTTGTATTGATGTATTGGCTTGTAACTAAGATGATAAAATTGATTGAAATACTTAGAAACAAGTTTTGATCATTTTTGATGCACTATAGAAAATTGATCACAGGCAGTCAATCGGTCGAGTTACAAACTCAACCGATCCTCTTGGATCACTTCTCTGAAGAGTGCATCGGCCGAGTTGTGTTTTCACAGAACTCGACCAATGGGGTTACTAACCAAACACAACTTTCATTGGTCGGTCAAGTTTTCCTAAGACAAACTTGACCGATGGTTTGAAATTTGGGTTTGTCTTTTACCCTATCGGTCGAGTTACCTTTATTGAAACTCGACCGATTGCACTGTATGGAATTTGTAGAAAAAGTGATTGTGATTTTTGGTGAGCTATTTGAACAAAAATAGATTCGTTTCTTTGAGCAAAAATGGTTTGGCCCTAAGTATCACACAACTCAAAGGGGCACCCTCAGCTATAAATAGGACCTCTTGGAGTTCATTACAAGGTTGCTCATTCCATATATGCTTGGTGATTGCTTAGTTGAGAGTGTTCTAACCCTTTGAGCCCCTTTTTCTCTCTACATTCAAGTCAAATCTGTGAGTATGAGTGAGATAGGATCTGTTGTAAGAGAGATACTCCTTGTATTAATGTAAAGCTCTCCACCTCCATCTTCCTACCCTCTTTCCTATTGAAGAAAAGGTTGAAGATCTTCTCCGAGTGAATAAGAAGGAGTTACTATTCTTTAAGGTTGAAGAAGGCAAGGTGTTCCAAATCTCCGAGTGAAGGAGATAGGCAAGGCAAACACTCAATAAGGATAGGTAATCCCTTGAAGGTCAAAGACTTGAAGAAGAAGTGGGTAAGTCCATGTTGATGGATGAAGACTCCATGGTTCAAGTGGGTAAGCTCCTTCTATAGGTTGAAGATCCTTGTTTGAGGTACTAAGCCCTTGGATGAATGTGGTTTTGTCTTGTAATTGTATGATGGAATATAAGAGTACCAAGATTGCAAAGTCCTAGAGCCTAACCACCTCTAGGTAGTGGACTGACTCACTTCAAATTTGAAGTGATGAACCACTCTAAACCACTTTGTCTAAGTGTATGTTCTTCCTTGTCTCTTATCCTTGCTGTGCATGTTAGTTAGGATCTCAAATTAGATGATTGTTTAAGATTATACACTTAATATAATTTGGTGGTCTAAATCATATCGTGAGATTTGTGAAGCTCTATTCACCCCCCCTCTAGAGCCCTTGATCCAACAAGTGGTATCAGACCAGGTCTTCTCCAAGTTACTTCTACAAGTAGGAGAAGATAGGCAATTTAGAACTTGGACTCTCAACTTGGAGGGAAGCTTCTCCATGCGACCTCCGATCTTTAACGACACCAACTTCCTCTATTGGAAGTGAAGAATATAGTTCTACCTTCAAGGAGTAAGCTATGAGATGTGGAAGGTGGTGCATCTAAAGTATGAAGATCCAAAGGGGGAAATCTCCACATGGATGGAAGCCCAAATGAATCAAGATCAACTCAATGGAAAATTAGTGAGCATCATGAATGAATCCCTCACCCCATCCGAGTTCAACCAAATCTCCTCTTAGGACACCACACATGAAATTTGGAACAAGCTATATGTCACCTATGAAGGAATAGAGCAAGTGAAGGAAGCCAAGATCTACATGCTTGGTGGTCTACTTGAGAACGTCAAGATGGGCAAGAATGAAAGAGTGGAAAATATGTACACAAGGCTCAATGTGATCATCAATGGATTGGCAACCCTTGGCAGTGTGATGGACAAAGGCACTATCAACTCCAAGATCTTAAGATATCTTCCTAAGAAATGGGAGCCCAAGGTCACATCCATTAAAGAAGTGTACAAGATTAGTGAATTGTCAACCGAGGAGCTGGTTGGCGACCTTCAAGCCCATGAACCAATGCTTGATAAGAAAGCAAGAAGAAGAAAAGAGAGAAGAGAAGGAGTCTGAGAAGATCAAGGACACAACCTTCAAAGCTCAAATTGAAGAGATGGTTCGGTAGCAACAACTTGCTCTCAAGTCTCCTACTCCCTCCTCAAGTGAAGATGAAGGCCCAAATGAGCATTAATCAAACTACTCCAAGGGAAAACACTTCAAGGGGAAGCCTTCTTCATCAATTCCTAGATGCTATGAATGTGGCCAAAAAGTCCATTACAAGAGTGACTGCCCTAAGGACAAGAAGATCCATCACAAGAGCAACCACAATAAAGACAAGGAGTACAATAGAGAAGGAAAGTACAAGAGAAAGGAGAAGAAAGAAAGAAGAAGCAAAGATGCAGCTCATGCAGCTTAGGAGGAGTCTTCCTCAAGATCTTCAAGCTCCAAAGATGGAGAATGCCACCTTGCTCTCATGGCCTCTACAAGTGAAGATGTAAGTGAGGTAAGTGAAGTCAATTTGCATGAGTTACCTAAGGAAACTCTTATTGATATGCTTAATGATTTTTGATCATCTTTTACTAAATGCAAATCTAAAAGGAAAATGTTAGGCAAGATAATAGATGATCTTTATGATAAAATTGAGATTCTTGATAAAAATGAAAAATTTCTCCTTGATAGCATAGATTCTTTGCAAGGGCAATTTCTTGACCTTGAGCTTCAATATAATGGAGTAGAGGTTGAGAATGGTTTCTACCTTAAGACTATTGCATCTCTTAAGGAAGATAACCAAAGATTCCAAGATGAGATAGATGTTCTTAAAACTAAAAATGTAGAACTTAATCTCATTGATGAAGCTAGGAAGGAAGAAATTCATGTCTATCAAAAAGAAATTCTTTTGCTTAAATCTGAAAATGCTAAGTTGCTTGCTTAAGTTAATAATTTATCATCTAGACCTATTTTTGTAAAGTAATGAGGTAGCTAGCACTACTTTAGAACGTGATTCCTTTCATACTAAAGCCCTCTATTTAGAGGCCGACCAATTGCATTCTAGAGATGATCTTGCTGGTTTATCTTCTACTGTCATTAACCTTAGTGATGATAATGCTAAGTTAAGAGCTTCTTTCCAAAAGTTTCTTACGGGAAAGAAATCCCCTAATGTTGTCCTAGAATACTTTACCAAACAAATTGGTACTAGTGGTTTAGGATATGATGGGACTGCTCCCAAGGGTAAGAACAAGAACAAGAGTAAGGGTATGAAGAAGAGTGTGGAACCTCCTATCTTCCATGGAGAGACTTCTGGCTCTAAGAACCCTATGGTATGTGTTGATTGTAAATGTGACTATCATTACTCTACTTATTGTCCTTACAAGCCAAAGGGGACCAACCCAAAGATGAAATGGGTCCCCAAGCTGACCCCAGATCCCAAAGTTTGAGTTGGGTACCGACATCCTTATTTCATGCAAGTCAAAAAGAGATGGATTGTTGATAGTGGCTGCTCAAAACATATGACAGGTGAAATCAGCCATTTCAACAAATTCATGAAAAAGAAAGGAGGACCGGTGACCTTCGGGGACAACAAAAAGGGTAAGGTTATAGGTGAGGGTGATGTAGGCAACGAGCTTAGTATCAAAAATGTTTTGCTTGTTGATGGTCTACATCACAACTTGATAAGTGTAAGTCAACTTTGTGATAATGGATATCTTGTGTTGTTTACTTCTTTAGAATGTTTGCTTCCAGATTCCCTCACTTATAATGTCATATATAAGGGAACTAGAAATGGTAATCTTTATGTCATTATACTTGATGCTCTAAATCATGTACTTGATAGATGCTTGGTTGTGGATAAAAATGATATTTCTCTTTGGCATCGCCAGTTGGGTCATGTGAATATGCATCAAATGAAGAAATTGAGCAAAAAGGAATTGGTTCGGGGACTTCCCAAATTGGATTTTGAAAAGGATGAGTAACGCTAATCTTGTACACAAGGCAAGAAAACTAAGTCCTCCTTCAAATCCAAAGGAGTCCTTAGTACCAAAAGAGCTCTTAAGCTTCTTTATATTGATCTATTTAGACCTATGAGAACGCAAACGCTTCGTGGTTCCAAGTATTGTCTTGTGATTGTCGATGATTTTTCTCGCTATACTTGGACCTTCTTTCTCATTTATAAAAGTGATACTCTTGATGTTTTCTCGAGCTTTTGTAAATGAGTTGAAAATGAAGCTTCTTTCCATATTGTTTCTATCTGTAGTGACTATGGTGGAGAATTTGAAAATGATCTTTTTGAGCATTTTTGTGAAAAATATGGCTACTCGCACAATTTCTCTTCTCCTCATGCACCTCAAAAAAATGGGGTAGTAGAGAGAAAAAATAGTTCGCTACAGGAGATGGCTAGGACCATGCTTCTTGAATATGACATTCCTAAGAATTTTTGGGCCAAAGTCATTAGCACCTCTTGCTTTGTGCAGAACTGAGTTTTTACACACCCTTCATTGAAGAAACCCCCCTATGAGTTATGGCGTGGTAGAAATCCATCCATTGATTTCTTTTGTGTTTTCAGATGTCCTTGTTTTGTTTAAAACACGAAAGATTCTCTCGACAAGTTTGATCCAAAATCGTACAAGAATTTCTTCCTAGGCTATAGCACTACAAGTAGGGCTTATAGAGTTTTCAATATTGAATTGTCTAAAATTGAAGAATCTATTAATATCAAGTTTATTAAAACTAACCCTATTGTCGACAAGAATGTTGTTGATAATGATGTTGCAGATGACTTAATTCCTATCTTGAAAGACCTCAACATAGACAACAAAGGTAAGCAGGTGATTGAAGCAGAAGATGAAGAGAAGATGGATCCCCATCCTCACTTTGCAAAGAATCATCCCAAAGAGCTAATCATTGGCAACCCATTTGAGAGAGTGAAGATACGAGGTGCCTACAATAAAGAACAAGAAGACAGTGCCTTCATCTCACAGCTAGAGCCAAAGAACATCAAGGAATCTCTTGGTGATGATGAGTGGATCCTAGCCATGTAGGAGGAACTAGAGCAATTTGAGAAGAATTGTGTGTGAACTCTAGTGCCAAGACCAAGTGACAGAAAAATCATTGGCACGAAGTGGGTCTACCGCAACAAGCTTGATGATAAAGGCAAAGTGGTAAGGAACAAAGCAAGGTTAGTGGCACACAGTTACAATCAACAGGAAGGTATATATTTTGATGAAACTTATGCTCCTATTGCTAGACTTGAATCTATTAGATTGCTACTTGCCTTTGCTAGTTACAAAAATTTCTTGCTATATCAAATGGATGTTAAAAGTGCATTTTTGATTGGTATAATCGAGGAGGAAGTATTTTTTGCTCAACCTCCGGTCTTTGAAAATGACAAGCTACCTAATCATGTTTATTTATTGCAGAAAGCTCTCTATGGACTCAAACAAGCACCTCGAGCTTGGTATGAGAAATTAAAGAACTTTTTGTTAGACAATGGCTATGTCATAGGAAAAGTCGATTCTACTTTATTTCTAAAACACACTTCTAGCATTTTTCTTATAATTCAAATTTATGTTGATGATATCATTTTTGGCGGAACTGATCTTGATCTTTGCAAGGAGTTTAGTTCTCTTATGTAGAGTGTGAGTTCTAGACGAGCATGATGGGTGAGTTGAATTTCTTCCTTGGCTTCCAAATCAAGCAAACCAAAGATGGAAACTTCATCAACCAAGGCAAGTACACAAATGAACTACTCAAACGTTTGGAATGGAGAACATGAAGCCGATGGACACACCCATGTCCAACATTACCAAACTTGATAGAGATGAAGAAGATGAGAAGGTAGATGAGAAGCTCTATAGAGGTATGATTGGAAGTTTACTTTATTTAACTACCTCTAGACCTGATATTATGTTTAGTGTTGGCTTGTGTGCTCGCTTTCAATCAAGTCCTAGGAAATCACATCTTATTGTTGTTAAGAGGATTTTGAGGTACTTAGACAAGACTCAAAATTTTGGTCTATGGTACCCTAAGTCAAGAGACTTTACTCTTATAGCATACAGTGATGCGGATTATGCAGGATGTTTAGTTGATAGAAAGTGCACAAGTGGCACTTGCTTCCTTCTAGGACCATGCTTGGTGTCTTGGTTCTCTATGAAACAAAGCATCGTGCCATTATCAACTACTGAGGCTGAATACATTGCAGCCGGGAGTTGTTGTACCCAGGTCCTATGGATGAAGCAAATGCTCCAAGACTTTAATATACATTTTGATGCTTCTCCTATCTATTGTGATAATACTAGTACAATCAATCTTTCTTATAATCCTATATTGCGTAGTAGAGCTAAACATATAGAGGTTCGTCATCATTTTCTTCATGATCACATTGCCAAGAAGGATATTTGTATCACACATGTGGACACAAAAAATCAGTTGGCGGACATTTTCACTAAACCTCTAGCTAGAGAGAAATTTAACTTTATTAGATCTAAACTACTCATTGTTTCTTTGGATGATATTGACATGTTATCTAGCTAGTTGTTTTTTATCCTATATGTCTTGCTCATGCTTTACTCACCTTGCTTGCCTAAAATTGCTAAATATGCTTAATTTTCTTGTTGACATGCTTAGTTTCAATTGTTTTTGGGCTTTTCTTGAATTTCTTTGTTTTATCACCAAATAGTACCCAATGATGAGTGATATGTGCCTAAGTATGTTCAATGTACATAATAGACTTGAAAAATGAATTTAATTAGCGTTCATATGGCTATAAATTAAGTTTGATGGTTTTAGGTCAGGTTGACCATTGGTCAAGTTTCCCCAGGACAAACTCGATCGATCAGTGGCTGAGAGCTATTCTTTTTTTGGACCAATCGATCGAGTTTCCCACTCTCATAAGTTGACCGATCAGCAGGCTGAAGCCAACTTAAGTTTGGACCAGGCGACTATTCTCCCTCTCAACTAGAGAATAGATGACAGATTCCTCTTCTTCTAGCCCTAAGCTCTCTGCCCTAACCCTAACCTTCCCTATACTAGCCCTTTCCCGACCTAGATAGCTTGACCTAGACCTCCCCGGTTGCTCCCTGGTGGTTTTTGGACGGCTTTTGAGGTTTGTTTGGTGTGTTTTTTTGTTTGTTTCTCCTCTTCTTTTTCACCTCCATGGCCTCTCATAGGAGAAAACAACCCGTCCCAAGTAATGCTCCTTTGTATTCTTCGTCTAATCACTTGATTCCCTTCGACGATACCTCCTTTGTCTCAATAGAGGCTGTTAATAGGTATACAGACCTTCTTCCTAGGAGACCTTTCCCTTTTCGTGCCTTATTTAAGCCAAGCCCTAGGCGTCAAGTGGTTATAGACCAGGTTGTCAAGCTTTTAGCCATCCACCACCTCTCTGCCTTGGCTGTCAAACGTGATTGCTTTTTCAATTCAATGACTACCACCAAAGATGTTCACGAGTTCTACACTAATTTGTATTGGAACTACGACACCCTCATACCCCCACCGAATGCTCAAGTAATCCTAACCTCTATGGTAGCAGGTAAGCATTTTCAAATCTCTGAGGATATTTTAAATGTCTTCTTTTACGGAAATGAGAAAAACGATACCTGGCGCAAGGATTATGTCGATTACTTCAATCTTTTGGATCCCGAAGGTTTCTATATGCAGAATGAACTTACTCTCCCTGACATCCATCGCTACTTGAAGAAACCTGATGTTCCATATAAGAAGAATAGCACCCTACCTTCATCCTCCCTAGATCTCAAGAAGCACATTTTGGCTTTAGTGATCAACTACAACATCCATCCAAAGAAAAATCAAACATATATTATAGAGAACACTACTGTCATTATGTATTGCATCCTAGAGAATATCAGTGTGAAGTAGTCCCGATACATTCTACAACACATGCCTTGCTTTGAATCCGGTAAGAACACCAAAGGAACCCATCCCTCGTACCCAACCTTGATTTGTGGTTTGTTTCAGTTTGCTACTAAGAAATCACTCTTTTCTGACTTTCATTACAAGTTAGCCAGCAAGGGTGTATGTATCGGTGAAACCACAATTCAGAAGTTTGTGCTTGTGTTTGCCTCTACCACACCTGGTACTTCTCCCTCTGCCTCTGCAGCTCCACCTCCTTAGTCTCCTCCTAGACCTAGTCATGCTTCGTTTCGTGTATCTAATGAAACCCTTATGGGCTACATGATGCACCAATAATCATACAACCAATAGGTCCAGGAGCACCTCCATCAGGATCTATGTTCCATCATGTCTAACATGAACATGTCCTATGCTCACCCCTACCCCACCTACCAGCCTTTCCCAGGTAGTGATTATGCTTCATATGCATACAATCATTACTATCCTACCCTTAAGCCTTCCACTGTTCCTGCTTCTCCACCCTTCGTTGCTGGTAGTTCTGCTCCTGCCTATCTACCGTTGCCTTCTAGCCCCCTAGCCACCCTGCTTTCCAGTCTTAGAGATTCTGCTCCATCCTATCCTCAAGCCAATGAGCTCTATGCTCTTGGTATGACTTGGGATGAGCAGAATGCTCGTTGGCCCGATCGTCGCTTTGGCTCTCTTATTGATGAGGAGATGCCTGACCAGGCTGATGTTGAGGTTGCTGATGACGATGATGGTGATGGCGATGACACTTTTGATGGTGGTGATGGTTCTGGTGATGTGTTTGGTGATGGAGGCACTACAACTACACCTTTAGATGGAGACGAGGAGTACGAGCCTGGAGCCGATGATGATGATGTTGTGGATATAGATAGTTTAGATGCCTAGTTTGTTTCTTAGTTTTTAGTCTAGTATGTTGATCATATATATCGTTCTAGGCTATTTTTTATAAGAAATATATGGGCACATTATCAGAGCTATACTATTTTTATCTTCTATTTTTCATCGCTTCTTGCTTGTAGTTGCTTTCATGAGAACATGCATCTGCGTTGTAACATATGTGATGTGCACTCTTGCTCTTTGCTCTGTTATATATTATGCATTGGTGCCATCTTTCACCATATTTTGATTATGACTGAGATTGTATGTTGCTTTCATCTCTGATTGACATATAATGTGAGATTGCTTGTATGATTATATGGTTGATTGTGTTTTGGAGAAGACCTGGATATATGCTCTTCTACCCCCTACTTCTTGATAATGTCAAAAGGAGGAGACAAATTTCAATGTCTTGAAACTCAATCATATTGTTATCTGTTGTTATACTGTTGCTTATTGCTTATGAGAACCTTTTCTTGTTCATTTATTGTTTTATCAAGTGACTTGCAAAGGACCATATAACACATGTATGCTATTACTGCTTTGTGTAGATAGACTCACTATGTAGGCTAGAGGAAGTATAGATTGAGGGGGAGAAATTCACATTGTTCACATATTGAATCCCCTTAATTCACAAGGCAAAGGTATAAGTTCTATATCCTTTTCAATATGTTTGAAGAATGGTTTGTCATTGTCAAAAAGGGGGAGAATGTTGACCTAGAGGTTATACATTGTCCATATTTTGAGAATGACTTAACTATTCCATTCATATGTATCTAATATGTGTATTCAAGATTGATTTCAGGTGTTAGGTACATGAAAAGGATCAAAAATCAAAAGCCCTAATTTTCTCAAGTTCAAGCCAAACGCTATACAAATGTGTATTTTGAGAAATCCATGTAAACGACCTTAGAAGATTTTTGTAATCACTTGTATTGATGTATTGGATTGTAACTAAGATGACAAAATTGACTGGGACACTTAGAACCAAGTTCTAATCACTTTTGATGCACTTTAGAAAATGGATCACAGGTAGTCAATCAGTCGAGTTACAAACTCGACCGATCCTATTGGATCAGTTCTATGAAGAGTGCATCGGTCGAGTTGTGTTTTCACAGAACTCAACCAATGGGGTTATTGACTAAATACAACTTTCATTGGTCGGTTGAGTTTCCCCAAGACAAACGCAACTGATGGTTTGAAATTTGGATTTGTCTTTTACCCTATCAGTCGAGTTACCTTTATTGAAACTCGACCGATTGCACTGTATGGAATTTGCAGAAAAAGTGATTGTGACCGTTGGTGAGATATTTGATCGAAAATAGAGTCGTTGATTTGAGAAACAATGGCTATATTTTAGCCCTAAGTGTCCCACAACTCAAAGGGGCACCCTCAGCTATAAATAGGACCTCTTGGAGTTCATTCTAAGGTTGCTCATTCCATATATGCTTGGTCCTTTCTTAGTTGAGAGTGTTCTAACCCTTTGAGCCCCTTTCTCTCTCTACATTCAAGTCAAATCCATGAGTATGAGTGAGATAGGATCTGTTGTAAGAGAGCTACTCCTTGTATTGATGTAAAGCTCTCCACCTCCATCTTCCTACCCTCTTTCCGATTGAAGAAAAGGTTGAAGATCTTGTTCGAGTGAAGGAGAAGGAGTTGCTATTCTTCAAGGTTGAAGAAGGAAAGGTGTTCCAGATCTCCAAGTGAAGGATATAGGCAAGGAAAATGCTCAAGAAGGATAGGTAATCACTTGAAGGCCGAAATATAATCATTTGGTTCAAGTGGGTAAGCTCCTTCTATAGGTTGAAGATCCTTGCTTGAGGTACTAAGCCCTTGGATGAATGTGGTTTTGTCTTATAATCTTATGATGTAATATAAGAGTACCAAGATTGCAAATTCCTAGAGCCTAACCACCTCTAGGTAGTGGCCTGACTCACTTCAAGTTTGAAGTGAGGAACCACTCTAAACCACTTTGTCCAAGTGTATGTTCTTCCTTGTCTCTTATCCTTGTTGTGCATGTTAGTTAGGATCTCAAATTGGATGATTGTTGAAGATTCTGCACTTAATATAATTTGGTGGTCTAATTCATCTTGTGAGATTTGTGAAGATCTATTCACCCCCCTCTAGAGCCATTGATCCAACAGAAGGTTCTTCGGACACATTCAATACTATTGAATATTCACCAAGGATTTTTTTTCAAATATTTCTAAACTTCTATCTAACCTTCTTGTGAATGATGCCCCAGTTATCTTCGAAGAGAACTACTTGAAAGTGTTCCATACCCAAAAGAACACACTTACTTCAACCCCAAAATCAAGCCCGTGATTTGGGTTTTTCCTTGAGTAAATATGTTATGCGAGAAATTACATAGTGGTGTCGTTCTAGGGAAAATTAAAGACAAAAAATGGCATGTGATACACTATGCAAGAAAAAATCTAGACAAAGCACATGCCAACTACACAACTATAGAAAATGAAATGCCTGTAATAGTTTATGCATTTTAAAAATGAATCTCTTACCACTGGATCCAAGCTAACGGTCTACACATGCCATAGAGCAATTAGGTATTTGATAAGAAAGGAAAATACTAAGCCTAAGTTGTTGAGATGGACACTATACCTTTACAAGAGTTTGACCACGAGTTTTTGGATAAGAAGGGATCGAATAATATCGTACATGATTACCTAACATATAATTCAAGTAGAAGGAGGTAGCACTCTACTTATTAACAATTCATACATAGATTTGTCCTTGATGTTGGCTTAAGGAATAGATCTAGTCGTACCATGGTATATTGATGTGGAAATACCTTGCTTTTCAGCAACTTCTATCTAATATAATTTTCAACAAAAAAGTAATTCTTTTTAGAGATCAAAATTTACTAATAGGAGGCCTCCTTTCTATTTTGAATATGCGCTAAAAACCTTTGCCTTGGATGCATATAAGGTGAGTAAGGACCGCATATCCTCCACAAATGCCACATTGCGCCATATGAATGACATTTGGGAGTCGATCAAACTATCACCTAGGTCTTGTGGTCAAAATCCTACAAAACTTCGTTATTTAGTCAATCTCATGCTTATTTAAAGTCTTGAAATGCCTACCAAAGAACTATAAAAATATCAAATAAAAATTGGATGTCTCTGCCATATTGGATTGAGGTGATGATACTTGATGTATGGGGGATAGATTACATGTGGGGAAATTCACATCCTAGTATGGAGATTGTATACATTCTAGTAGTTGTAGAATACATTTTTAATTGGGTTGAAGCAATGTCCACCCCACCTATAATTCCAAGGCAATCATAAAAATGTTCAACAAAGTGATTTTCCCATATTTGAAGTACCAAGAACTATCATAAGTGATGGGGGCTCACACTTTGTGGAAAGCCAATTTGAAGCACTACTAACAATGTAGACCCCTAACCTATTTTTTGCTTGATCTTACTTACTTAGCATAATAAGATTATTGAAACCTTAATCTAATCATTTGATGTGCTTTAATAACATGTCACATATTTATGTTTTAAGTTTGGTCCAGTGTGAATGATGTTTGAGCTAGTTATGCTATATGTGTGCTTGTTTTGGGCCAAGTTGCAATTTACACATGCTTAGGGTTTATCTTGTAATTTGTCACATTTTTTATGTGCCTCTTATGTCTTATCATCATGTTCTAGAGAGTGGTTCATAGGGGTGCTTTGTTGTACCTTGGTTGATGAGGTGGCACCATGTGTTGAAATTAGGGTTTTTGAATGGATGCCTAAGTGGATGTTAACCCCTTTGTGTGTAGCGACTGATGTGCTTTCCTTTGGTCTTGTTTGTAGTGGTAGAAGATGTTTTGGACCTGTTCCATAGTCTTGGTGATCATTTTCTCTTGGACCTTGGTTGCTATGATCACCATGGTCGCCATGGTAATAGCGGTCACTACCTTGTTTGATCGCTATGCTTCTTCTTCAACAAAAGTGTTTTAAGGACCAAGATGGTCGCTAGACTTCCTTGGTCTTATCACCTATTATTCATGCATGTTCTTAATTCTTGCATGGACGAGTTTTGAGGGACATGTGGCACTTGTGGCTTGACATCTAACCTCCCTTACATCTCTCCTCCCCTTGGGTATATATACCCCTCTCTTTGCATACATGTGATGTGTAACAACCCTGACATGGGTTATGAGGTAACCCTATTTGTTTTGGCTAATAAAGTTGCTTAGAATTTTAATATAATACTCTAAGGTGCTTTGTTATCATGTGCACACTTATGTTTCAATTTTGGTCCCAATTGAATGTTGTTTGAGCAATTTTCCTTTATTTTGGACCAAAGTGTAATTTACCCAAATTGAGGGGTTATAATGCAATATGTCACATGTTGAACGTGCCTTATATGTTTTAGCATCATAATAGAGAGAATGATGCTAAGTGGTGGCTTGTGTAAAGCCTAAATGTCAAGTTTGAACTTGTTTGAACAATGTTGGAGCATTGTGCACCAATTTTGGTACAAATTGTAATTTACCCAAAATGTGGGGTTGTTATGAAAATTACCACCTCTAGAGTGACCCTACTCCCTACTAGTATCATTTAGAGGAGATAGAATTAATGATACACCATGTTTGAATCACTTATGAGTGATGGTAATCTTGGTGATGAAATGACCAAGAAAAGGGTTGAATTTGAAAGCTTAGCTTGAGTTGTATCAAGTTGAAAAGCTTATATATGAGTTCCTATCGGCCATGGAACCCAAGGAGGTGTCCCATATCGTTTTATGAACTCTTGGAAAAGGCCATATCGTGCAAATCACCACAAGGAGGTGAGGTGTGATGGCCAACAAGTTTCCTTAGAAAAAGTGTATCGACTTGACTTAAAATAGTGATTAAACCTAGATAACTTATCCAAATGGATACGTAATGGACGAATTTGCATATCAAGATGATCCTCAACCGTTTTGAAAGACAAGATAAATGTTGATGCATGCATGGACACGTGTCACCCATGCATGACACGTGGCACCTACTAGCTCAAAATGTTGACACCTCATTATTGCCTTCCTTCATGAACAACAAGTATATATACCCCTAGTTTCACCCCTTGGTGAAATTTTGTGACCCTTACCACCCTCCTACCCTAAGGTATCATGCATAAAGCTCCCATATCGTGAAGGGATGCTGTGGTATCGTGCATGGGCCTCGGTATATCGCCCATGGCAAGAGCATATCGCCCAAGTAGGTGATATTGGCCATATAGGGTGATATCGGCCATAGAGTGAAGTTTTGACTCCAAGTGAGAGAGTCCTATCGTGCAAGTGAGTGCCATATCATGCAAGAGGGGTGGAATATAGTGCAAGGACACTAGTGTATCGTGCAAAGGTGTTAAGGAGCAAGAAGGAGCTCATACTTAACCCTAAGGTGAGGATAAGATCATCTTCAACCTTGGATTGAAGCATGAATTTAGGGTTTTGATCTTCCTTTCTTTTCTTCTTCACCAATTGATTATCCATGGTGATTATTTGCATATAGAGGAGTTGTGAAGTCCATCTTAAACCTTAGGAACGTGGAGCTTTGGAGCTTGGAGCTTTGAAGTCATTCTTAAGGCGGGTTATATAACTTGAACTCAACCATGTTATTATTCATCACCTAAATTGCTGTATTTAATGATCTACTTTTAATTCCGAAATTTCCTGAAATAGTTGATGAAATTATGAGTTCTAGTAATTTCTTAGACCTATTTCCATGAACAATAACAGTTAGAACAAAGGTCTAGATCTTGAAGATGATGGTATCACCTTATAAAAGTGATATCGGGTGCAAGCACACAAGAAAGCACCTTGAACCCGATATGATGATGCACCTACTTCACTTGAATGATATGGATATGAATGAATACATTGTTGCATGATATGGGGGTGTAGTATACACATCTTGCATGATAGGGAGTCAAGTATAGACTCCATACACGATACAAGATTGAATGAATACTTATAAGTTGACATGAAACCCTAATTTGGGTAACCCGATACAAGTGAAGTATAACAAGTGCTGTTGCATGACATGGCTGCACGACATGGTTGCATGAAATAGTTGCACGACATGGTTGCATGACATAGTTGCATGACATGGTTGCACGACATGGTTGCACGATAGGGTTGCACGATACACAACCCTAGATGATATGGTAACCCTAATTTGTCATGGCTAACCCTAGACGGTGACTAGCCCGATAGGGTGATTGAATGTACTTCTATCTCGACATGGTGATGGTTTGAAACCTCATAAGTATCATGGGCGACACATACATACACCTTGTGCCCGATATGAGGTCAAGAAGATACCTCATGCCTGATATGGAGACAAGTACAAATCCTAACCCGATATGGTGAGTATTCATACACCTCCAACCCAAGAAACCTTGTAAAGGTGAGAGTAAGACACTCTTAGGAGTAATGAGTGTAACACCAAGTAATGGTATGACTGATACATGGATAGATGAAACACCTAAAGTGGTTGATAATGGTTAATCCTATATCAACAATGTCTCAACCTGAGATGAGCCCATATCAATTGATGATGGTTGGACAATTCAAATGTATGACTCATGATTAATACACTATAGAATAAATGTGATGGGCTAGTGCATAAAGTATTAGGATGGAGAATACCCTAATACAAGATAAGTTGAGGAACTTAAGTAAGTTAAAAGTAATGAGGGAAGTGATACACCAAGGCATGGTAAAGATCACATCCAACACTTTAAGGTGGTTACACCTTGATGCACCTTAAATCCAATATACTTGGATGAGTAACACATGATGTGTGTCATGTCAATTGTTACATTGAGATGAAATGCACTTTGATAAGTGTAGGCTATCATACCTTGAGAAAGGGTTAAGCCAAGTTAATAAAGTATGATGTAATCATACCTTGATAAGGATGAGAGAGGAACTCATACCTTGTGTTGATGATTCATTTAATGATAAATGATGAGAATAAATAAGTATGATTGAATACTTATGATATTAATGTATGCTCCTAGATGTGTGGAGCAATTTATTAGGATTTGGATTGATAATATGAACTAGAAACCCTATTCAGATATAAAGGGAAACCCTAACCCTAATAATTGTTGCCTAGTGAGAGGTGACAAGATGTTTAATGGCCTTGTGAGCCATGTGGATAGTTGTTGCCTAGTGAGAGGTGACAAGATGTTTAATGGGCCTGGTGAGCCATGTGAATAATTGTTGCCTAATGAGAGGTGACAAGATGCTTATAAAAGTCTAATGTAAGGAATGGTAATGTGCAAAATAAACTAAGGGAAATGGAAACTAGTAACTTCATAATAATAATAAATGGTTATTGTAACGACATTCGCCAAACTGACAAACAAATCATTACTAATTAAGCGGAATAAACATAAACAACGGATTAACAAAAATCACTAAAATTTAAAACCATTTTGCAAGGAGATCCTAGTATAGAAAACTTTTACTGAAAGATTCAAAACTCATGCATATCATGATTGACATTGTACAACATTGTTTCATCTCATCTTGAGGACAACATATAACAGTTGGTCTATCAAAACACATATTGGAGAAACATAAAACCTCGAGGCATTCAAGCCAAAATCTCATATTTTTCATGAAACCAGTACAAACCAACTCCAAGGACCTGAGAGTACAGAGACGACACATAGGACTCATATCTACAAGACAGGACAGATAATACACTCAACCTGAGATGTCACTGCTGCCTCAGCTGTTGTTCTTCCTCTGCAAAAAGGTCTTCACCTCCTCGTGCACATCCACCTAAAAATTTGGATCCCACGGTCAGGGTCCTTACAAGTTATAAAACCCTAACAAGGATTTCGTCCCCGAAATCCCAGGAAAAGGGAGGGACAGATTATTCATTAATCATGCCCTCAAGTCTCCACCTAACTTCTTAATGTTATGGAGATACCATAGATCTATAGTTCACACAAAGTTCCTTTCACTAATTCAACCTTATCAAAGTTTATGTTTATGCAGAGCATAAACCCCTAACATATGATGTCCATATTATTGAAAGGAAGAAGCATAAAAGAGCATACTTCTATCCTCACCCAAGAATATTTATCAAAAGGGAAACATATATATCTAATAGAGATAATTCACTCAGCAATCTTTTATTTGTTTGGAAAAGTTCACTTAGCAAAACTCTATTTAATTGGGAATGCTCACTTAATTTCCTTTATATTGGGAATGTTCACACAACTCTTCCCATTTAGGACTGTTCACACAACTTTTCCTATTTAATTGGGAATGTTCACACAGCTTTTCCCATTTAGGAATGATCACACAACTTTTCCTATTTAATTGGGAATGTTCACACAACTTTTCCCATTTAGGAATGATCACACATCTTTTCCTATTTAATTGGGAATGTTCACACAACGTTTCCCATTTTGGAATGATCACACAACTTTTCCTATTTAATTGGGAATGTTCACACAACATTTCCCATTTAGGAATGATCACACATCTTTTCCTATTTAATTGGGAATGTTCACACAACTTTTCCCATTTAGGAATGATCACACATCTTTTCCTATTTAATTGGGAATGTTCACACAGCTTTTCCCATTTAGGAATGATCACACAACTTTTCCTATTTAATTGGATGTGATATTTACCATACCTTGGTGTATCACTTCCCTCATCACTTTTAACTTACTTAAGTTCATCAACTTATCTTGTATTAGGGTATTTCCCATCCTAATACTTTATCCACTATCCCATCATATTAATCTTGTAAAGTATTGGCCATAAGTCATACACTTGAATCACCCAACTATCATCAATGATATGAATTCATCTCGGGTTAAGACACTGTTGATATAAGGTTGTCCATTATCAACCACTTTAGGTGTTTCACCTATAAAGGTATTAGCCACACCATAACTTGGTGTTACTCTTATCACTCCTAAGAGTGTCTTGCCCTCACCTTTACAAGGTATCTCGGGTTAGAAGTGTGGATATGTTTTATGAATGTATATTCATCATTATATTCAATTATCACTTCGGGACAAATTCAACTCTATATATACAATTTCACTCATTAAATATCAAAATAGAATCATAATGTGCAAAACAACTTAATTGATTCGATTATCAAAGTTTTAACTAAATATTGTTTGTTTGATGCAGGTTTTGATAAAGCTTAACAAGCA
This sequence comes from Alisma plantago-aquatica, assembly GCA_963693085.1. Taxonomy (NCBI): domain Eukaryota; kingdom Viridiplantae; phylum Streptophyta; class Magnoliopsida; order Alismatales; family Alismataceae; genus Alisma; species Alisma plantago-aquatica. Next base: position 1,043,972,027 of record OY856411.1, on the reverse strand, counting down.
GGCAGGGTCCTCCTTCATCTCTGGCTCTAGTCAAGAAATCTAACCAAGAAAGTCCATCCATTTGGTCCCAAGACCGTTTGGGTCCATGCGGTCCCAAGACCGTTTGGGTCCATGCGGTCCCAAGACCGTTTGGATCCATGGGGTCCTAAGACCGTTTGGATCCATGCGATCCCAAGACCATTTGGGTCCATGCGGTCCCAAGACCGTTTGAGTTCATACGGTTTCGAGACCGATTGAGCAGTAGAGACCGTTTGAAGGAATCACTCAGCCACAAGGGATTGAGCAACGCATGAACTCAAAGATCGCGAAGCAGAGTCCTGACCACGGGCGTGGTGGCCCAAAATGGCCGTGGTTTTCTGCTATCACCACGACCGTGGTCTACAAGCCACGACCGTGGTCAGCAAGCCACGACCGTGGTCAACGAGCCACGACCGTGGCACACTTCCTGCATAAACCCGCTCTCTTTCGCCACACCCGTGTGCGGCAGCACGGCCGTGTAGCAACTACCTCACCACAACTGTGGCGCCACACCACGGCCGTGGCGCCACACCACGGCCATGGCACGATTTCATCAGAGCTCGTTTTCTCACCCACCACGCCCGTGCTAGGCGACACGACCGTGGGACAGCAGCTCCACCACGACCGTGGTGCCCAACCATGACCGTGGCACGTCGTCTTCAACCTCCGACCAACACCTATTTGCAGCTCCTGTACGAGATCGGTTGGGGGTGATTCACGGACCAAATGGGGTCGCCCCAAGGCCGCAACACCTACAGAAGAAGGTCCAAGACCGTTTGATAGTTCAGAGAGCCGCTAAATCAATTTACCAAGCAGACCCTCTACTGCTCGAACGAAGCAGGACTGATCAGCTCGATGTCGATCCAAGATCGTTTGGCCTCCTTTGTGGTTTCAAAACGTTTGGCAAGAGTCGAAGATCGTTTGCTGCTGCTGGTCTGAGATCATTTGGGAGCGTTGACCGAAGCAACGACCATTTGCTTTCAAACGGTTTACAGACTGTTTAAGGCATCTGCTTCCAAGATCGTCTGCCCCTTTTCTGCCCAAAACCGTTTGCTCTCAAACGGTCTCCAGATCGTTTGCTCTCAAACGGTCTCCAGACCGTTTGGAGAAGTTTTTTTTACAGACCGTTTGGAGAAGATTTTTTACAGACCGTTTTCCCATAATAGCAGCAGACCGTTTGGTCCCTTTTAATTAGAAACTGTTTGGGGGTAGTCCTATGCCTATAAATAGGACCCCAAGGGTCCTTACTTCCGGGGGGGGGATCGGGGCGCCGCCAGGCTGCCCGAACATAGTTTCGATCCAAATCCAGTCCAGTTTATGCCAGTTCCATTTCACCTACTGCCCGTACTGCAACCAAGGAGGCTGAGGAGAGAAGGAAGACGGAGCGAGGGAGATTGTACGGTCTATCTTGGCAACTCCCGTTCGCATCCAGATCTGCTCCGACACAACGTAGGAGGCCGTATCTTCTTCACCGAGCTGCGACTACCTTTTGCACCGAGTTTATGGCATATTTCTCTCTCTTTCTCATTCTTCTTGTTTCTCGCATCATGAGCGATTAGTACCTTTTCGCTGGGGTGCGGGGATTAGCCCCACTGCCCATGCAACCCATGTTCTTTTGTTAAACTTTCCATGGCAATGTATATAACTCTTCATTTTGTGGTTAACCATTATGCTTGTAGTTTGATTATTTGCTCACTTTCATCTCTGTTCTACCTATATTGTGAGAACTTCTATATATAGGATAGAATGTCGTTTAACAAGTTGACTCCTTGACGAGAACTTCTGAAAGGATTCCTTGAGGTCATAAGTGTATGATCCGCGAGGGGACGAGCCATCTAGCCTTCGGTGACGCTTCTGTGAACCTAACGCCTTTACAGGGGGATTCACAACCTTAGTTGGATTTTGTATCTTCTTGTTAATCGTCGATGTTTGCTCGTATATTAATCGCCTGCTCACTTATCGGTTAATGCGGTTGACTCCCAAACTAGAAATAGAATGGGATTTCTTAGGAGCCGTAAGTAAGTGATCCGGGTGGTGACGAGACATCTGATGCCTAAGGTGATGTTTACGCGAATCTAACACCCTAACGGGGGGTTCTGCAGCCGCTCCATTTGGATTGATATATCTTGAATGGTTTGTTTGTGATTGAATGTGTTTGCGCATGTAGCGGTGGTGAAACCCGGTACCATCCCAGCGATTCCATACCATTAGTCTAAATCCAACTTTAATTCAACTTTTACTTTCTTGCAATTAGTTTAATCAACCTCCAATCAACCAATCGTTCTAAATATTAGTTTTACTTGAGCTAGATTCGACTGATAAGAATTCTTAAAAATGTTTTCCTTTGGGTTCGATACTAAACTATACTGTGATAAGACTCGTCCGCTTGCAGGTGGTATTATTGCACTTTGGTTTTGGTAAAAGATCGGGGATTCCAACCCCGAGTGAGTTTGTTAGTGCGTTTCAAAATACCACGTCAATGTTCACCATATCAGGTTGTAAGTATATGGGCACTCATCATGTCGGGATAGAAGTACATACACACCTTTCATATCGGACTAAAGGTGTTTGTATGTGTTACCCATGTCATGCATGAGGTATTAAGCCATCACCATGTTGGGCTAGACATCAACTAGGGTTGTGTATTGGGCTACCATATCATGCAATAGCACTTGCTATTCTTTACTCATATTTGGTTGCCCAAATTAGGGTTTCACATCAACTTATAAATATTCATCTAACCTTGTATTGTGCATGGAGTCTATACTTGTAAGGACCCTGACCTCCGTTTAGGGTTTACCATGTTTGCTTTGCCTAAACTTGATGCTTAGTTGCTTGCTAATCACCTTTGGTGGTGATTAGGGTTTGTTTGTGCCTTGTTGAGAGTTGGAGGTGCTACTTGCAATTAACACAAGTCTAGGGTTTGTGTGCAAGTTTGCCACCTTGTGAGGTGTTCCTCCCTCTCCATGCTTCCTCAGGTGTTGAGAGGAAGGTTTGGGCTCGTTTCTTGTGTTCCTTTGGGCTTGGTTGAGCTTGTTGGGCTTCGTGGTGCCTTGCCTTTGTTTCCTTTGGACCTTGTGTCGGGCAAGAGAGCTTGTGTCACCCAGGGCTGTGTCGCCCATGTTGGTGGTGTGTCGTACAGTTGTGTCGTCCATGAACCTTTGACCTTCTTTGACCTCATTTGTGTCACCACTAGTTGACACTTGGTTCTTGATGCTTGAATGTGGCAATTGCCTTGGACATGTGTTTAGGTCTTGCTAGAGTGGTGGTTTGTGCACTTAGATAAGTGTCCCTAGGTGGGCGACACCTTGCTTTGCTTTGCTTTGGTTTCTCCTCCATCCTCTTCTATATATGCGATCCCCTTCTCTTGCTAAGGATCCCTTTAGTTCCCTAGTTTTCCTTCCCCTTGGTGCACGATATCCCCTCTTCTTCTTGCTAGCTTGGTGGCCGATCCTTGTCTTGGAGCCTCCTCCTTCCTTGGTGGTGCTTGGAGCTTGGTGCTAGGAGCTTGGAGATTGCTTAAGGCGGGTTACATAACTCCTAACCTTAACTACACTACCTTCTTTCTATGTTCTTATATGTTGCTAGTTAATATCTTGCTTAAGTTGTTCTTGTTGGCCGAACCATGTGTTCTAGGGTTTCTTGGTGAGAAATACTGCCTTCTCTCCTAGGTCTTGAGGAGTGAGCTTGAGTTCTAGTATCATGAGCAACACTCCTCTCTCGTTTAAGTTGAGAGGTGAGCTTGTGTTCTAGTAGCTGGAGCAACACCCTCCTCTCACCATGGACTTGAAGGGTGAGCTTTGTGGTGGTTGTGAACCTTGTTAGGGTTTCCCTTGTGTTGCTCGATTGGTGATAAAAGATGTGCACGACCCCTCTCTCGTTTAAGTTGAGAGGTGAACCATCTTCTTGATCCTTAGGGTTTTTTTGATCTTGAGCTTGAGGATGGTGGTGACCCTGTCAGGATGTGCCTTACCCGACATGGTGTTGTCGGTGGTGTTGCCCGATATCTTTTCTTTGGTCTAACCTTGGACGACATGTTATGTTTGTGTTGGACGATACACCTTGGTCCTTAAACCTGTGTGTGATGGGAGTCACTCTATGCTGCATGTTCTGCCCAATACCCTTACCCCCTTGTTATGCCCTAACGTTTTGATGGCGTTGCTAGTTAGTTGTGGTGACGGGCGTCACACTAGTCCCGTGTGTGTCGACCGACAGCCCTATACCTGACGGGTGTTGCACGACACCCTGTCGCCCGATACACGTGGCTGCACGGCAGGCCCTGTGGCCATTATCCCTGATACACGACGCAGCATGGCATGAAATAGATGTGCACGACATGCGTTGCACATTGAACTTGAGTGCATGGGATGGTCTGGTTTCTTTGTTGCCTGATACCACCTCTAGTGAGAGTAGTGGATGCTTTTAGTGAGGGTCCCGTCCCTTATAAAAACCGATATGCTGATTTTGCATCACGTTTGGTTTTGATAGTAACCCTGGATGTGCACGAGATAGTAGACCACATCTATGCTAAACCTTGTGCATGTATCACGTTTAGTCATGATGGTGACCTTTGATATACTTAATGGTAATCGTTATGGTATAACTCATTTATGTAAATTACATGACTTTACCTATGTGTGTGATCATCTCGATATTATGAATAATACTGAGCAAATGATAAGCATGTAGAATACCTTGCTTAATGATGTAACCTATGCTCATGATCACAAGTTGAGGCATGATTGATGAAGAATATAATCATTAATGTCACCTTATGTTGATAGCATGGTCTTTCTGTTAAGCCTATGATTATTGTGTACACTAACCATGCAGGTGATGCATAGCCAAGTAAAAGGCCATGATATATATATATATATATATATATATATATATATATATATATATGATGAGTAACATGGCTTTGATAGTTACTCTTGATGATGAGGTATTATATATGATGTGTTGAGTCTGAGGACCTAAGTTTGACTAAAGTGCTTGGGATGGCTATCCCATGTTGATGAGAATGCCTTGAGAGGCAATGACACTATGTGATGAGGGATTGAGATCCCATGGTATGTGATGATCCTTGAGATGGATCTGGATGATTGGCAAGAGGCCAAGTGATAACATGTAATGTTGGATCCTTGTGATGGATCTGGATGATGTTGATTACAATAAAAGCATAATGATGAGTTTATGTTGTTTATTTCTCGTTATAGTTTTCATGTTATATAACTTAGTTGAATCTTGCAATCCACTTAAAAGAGACTAACTAATTACAGTGAAACATATCATGTAGTTGCCCTGGCCATAGACCCATCATCGTCAGGAGCTGGTGATGGTGAAATGGGTTCTCCTACGGGTTAACCCGGAGCGAATATTGTTGAATATGCGAGGTTTCTCCTAGCCTAAAATAGTGAGGATTCGAGTGCAGCTACGGTTGCAGACTCAGGATGTGTATAGGAGCATGGTGAATAGGCCCATGGCTCAGGATATGTGATATGGGAGCATGAATGTGTTCATGGCTCAGAGCACGGTGAACATGCCCGTGGCTCAGATATACTAGCGCTGAGACCTGTACCAAGGTGGGCTAGCGGATGGGTAGCCTATGGAGTTGACCCTGTAGTTGAGGCCACTTAAGCACGAGACTACGGTCCTGCTTGTGTTGTACTCATACACTGACTATGAGGTGGGAGGTCGTGGAGTCTGACTCTTCCATTTGACCTTATATGGCACCGGATTTGGGTTTCGCAACTAAAGGTTGGATTTGAGCGGTATGGCTCATTTCCTCAGGGCATAATAATACGTAATCCAGCTATATAGTATTTATTGCTTAAGGCAAAACACGGAACATTGGTTGAGGTCTTACTTGTGCAGTTAATCTTGTTATACATGCAGTTACTTATACGTTCCTCATGTTATGTGATAAGATATTATAATTTTATGCTCCATAAAGAGATGATTGATGATACATCCTCCTTACTGCCTGGTAAGCTTGATGGTACGAATAGCCTTACTGTATAGACTGTTATTATTCTACGTTTTACTGTTTATCTTCTATTGTTGCTTTATCCTCTTGGTTTTATAGTTTTGGCGGGGAGTTATGTTTCTCGCTGGGACAATGTTCAATTGTCTAACCCCGTTGGTTTTCAGGTGTTCGAGCTAGACGTGGTGGTGGTCGCGGAGTTGCGGCTGAGCGGCAAGACTAGCAGTAGAAGGTAAGAAATGGACATGCTGCTGTTTTGGTCGTTTTGTAGTAGAGTCTTAGAGTCATCCCTGTACTCTCAAGTCCTTGGGGGGTGTTTTGACGTTGTTTCACAAGGTATAGCTGTTGATGGTTTGTATTCCTACTGCTGGCCAAATGTGGGCCGTTATGTATATATAACAGGTGATGAACTCTTGTGGTGGCTTGACAGCTGATCCCCTAAAGCAGTGGACACGTATCAAGGCTTGTAAATATTTATATAACATGTTTTCTTGCAGGATGAGGACCAGAATGTAATAGTTTCTCAGTTTATTCGCTTTCTGCAATCGGTTTTAATTAACCCGTGTTTTTGGTAATCTGTGGTGAATGGTGATTTCTGCACGTTTTTGCGTAACATCTCGATGTCTATGTGATAGTGGGATGTGTTGCCACAAGTTTGGTATCAGAGCTCTAGGTTCACTGAGTCTACAGGGATGTAGGACTAGGTTGTGTATGTTCTTGTGAGTTTTCCAGATTTTCTTACAATCATCTTCTGCCCTCAGTGGAAGAAAAGTCAAGATGTCTGAAAACCATGAAGAACATGCTACTGAGAACAGCGATGCTGCATCAGTTGATGGAGCTATAGGGCGGGCACATGAAGATCGGGTGCCTGAGGTCCCCCAACCTGACCTAGCCATTCTTGAACACCCTGCCTATCAACAGCTGATGGGGCAGATGATGGCTACGATGAATCTCATGGTAGAGAGATTTCCAGTGCCTCTGCCAAGAGCACAGGCTCCCCATGGAGAGGCATCGGGTATTGGGAAGACCTTTGAGGGGCTTCGCCGAGTCGGAGCTTCAGATTATGCTGGAACGGCTGATCCAGCAGATGTAGATCTATGGCTGACAAGTCTTGAGAAGGCTTTCCGGATCCTCGACATCCCCGAAGAAGACAAAGTAAAGCACGCTGTCTACCTTCTGAAGGGTAGTGCTGGTCACTGGTGGACCATCGAGGAAGAGAAGCGACCCGGTGAGGTGATCGGTTGGGAAGTTTTCCGGCGCGAGTTCGTCAGCAGATACTTTCTGAAGACGTATCTGGATGAGAAGATCAGTCAGTTTGAGAGCTTGCGACAAGGAACGATGAACATCACTGAGTACGAGGCCAAGTTCATGGATCTGTTGAGGTTTTTTCCTCACATGGCAGCGACAGACGAAGAGCGGATCAGATGTTTTTAGAAGGGTCTGAGTGCTGAGCTGACGACACCTGTGTCTGCGTTGGAGAACAAGGAGCGGTTTGCTACATTTGTGGAATCTGTCTGGAGAATTGAACGATCAGTAAGGGAGAAAAGAGAATCCATGTCCAAGAAGAGGCCCGCTCAGTTCCAGGGACAGAGGTTTGGTGGCTTTAAGAAGCCAAGGTTTTCAACACCTTTTGTGATGAGAGGTTCCAGTGTACCGTCACAATGGTCTCTGAGTAAGGAAAGAGGATATGTTTCTTCACCGTCTAAGGCACATAGTACAACTTTAGTGGCAGTGATAGGGCCATATAGGCCACAGTTTGAAGATAGGGCATGCTATCTTTGTGGTCAGACCGGGCATCTCAAGTTACATTGCCCGAATAGAGATGTTGAAGTAACGCAGTAGCCAAGAAAAAATCAACAAGGATCAGATAGACAACAACCCAATAGTAGCAGAGGGCGAGGACACGGTCAAGCGTCGCAAGCGGGATCGTCTGCTCAAGGAAGTAGAGGATGTGGACAGAAAGCAACGACTCGATTCTATGCTATGAGTCAGCCGGAGGCGATAGTCAACCCACGAGTGGTGATAGGTCAGATGGAGTTATTTCATTCTGATATGTCTTCTTCTTGCTTTATATCTGTTCTGATTGACTCGGGTGCTACACACTCCTTTATCGCCTATAATATGCTTGAGAACTGTCGTTTACCTGTTAGCTGTAAGAAGGATTGCTTGTTGTTAGAAACCCCTCTTGATGGTTCCTCAATGCTTCGAGAAGAGTGTCCACCTTGTGTCTTATCTTTCTCGGGACACAGCATCCAAGTGGACCTTATACCACTTGATATGCATGGTTTCGATGTGATCCTTGGGATGGATACGTTAGAGAAGTATAAGGTTGTTTTGGACTGTGGTTCCAAGCAAGCTGTGTTTGATGATGGCGGTAAGAAGTGGATCTTCCAAGGAGATAGGAAGATTCTTCCGACGTGTCTGGTATCGACTATGGTGGAAGAGAAGTTGCTACGACAAGGATGTGAAGCGTTCTTAGCTCACGTGGTGGATACCATTGTGGCTACCAAGGCGAAGGGTCCTAGCCTTGAGGAGGTGTCGGTTGTCCAAAAGTTTGCGGATGTGTTTCCTGATGAGTTTCCTGGTGTTCCTCCGCCCCGAGAAATTGATTTCGAGATCAATCTGGTACCAGGAACGCAGCCAGTTGCACAAGTGCCGTATAGGATGGCCCCATTAGAGATGGTAGAGCTTAAGAAACAATTGCAAGAGTTATTGGAGAAAGGTTTCATCTGACTGAGTAGGTCGCCTTGGGGTGCTCCAGTGTTGTTCATTAAGAAGAAGGACGGATCAATGCAGCTGTGTATAGACTACCGACAGTTGAACAAAGTCACGATCAAGAACAAGTACCCGTTGCCGAGGATAGATGATCAGTTCGATCAGTTGTGTGGTGCGACGGTGTTTTCAAAGATCGATCTACGGTCCGGATATCATCAGTTAAGGATTAAGGCGGATGACATACCAAAGTCAGCTTTCAGGACGAGGTATGGTCATTTCGAGTTCGTGGTTATGTCATTTGGGCTAACCAATGCACCTGCTGCTTTCATGGATTTGATGAACAGAGTGTTCTATCCGTTCTTAGATCAGTTTGTCGTAGTCTTCATAGATGACATTTTGATCTATAGTCGGGACAGTCTAGAGCATGAGTGACATCTTCAGCTAGCGTTGACTCTTCTTCGCCAACATCAGTTGTACGCCAAGTTCAGTAAGTGTGAGTTCTGGTTAGAAGAAGTGACCTTCTTGGGTCATGTGATATCTATTAAAGGAGTCAAAGTGGACCCGAAGAAGGTGGAGTCCATTGCAGAATGGGAACAGCCGAAGACGTCGACATAAGTTCGTAGTTTCCTGGGATTAGCAGGATACTACCAGAGGTTTATCAAGGACTTAAGTGCGATTGCGTTGCCAATGTCGAAGTTGACTAGGAAGGATGTACCTTTTGTCTGGGATGATCGTTGTCAGCAAGCTTTCCAAAGTTTGAAGGAGAAGCTGACTAGTGCCCCGGTGTTAGTGTTGCCAGAACCTAGAAAGGGCTATGTTGTTTTCTGCGATGCTTCCAAGAAAGGTTTAGGTTATGTACTGATGCAGGAAAAACATGTGATTTCTTTTACTTCGCGACAGCTTAAGAAACACAAGGAGAACTATCCAACTCATGATTTGGAGTTGGAAGCAGTGGTTCATGCGTTAAAGATTTGGAGACACTATCTTTACGGGGAAGTGTGTCAGATCTTTACAGATCATAAGAATCTGAAGTACATCTTCTCACAGAACGAGTTAAACATGCGACAACATCGATGGATGGAGTTAATCAATGATTACGAATGTACCATCGAGTATCATCCTGGTAAGGTGAATGTGGTGGCTGATGCGCTTAGCCGAAAGTCTTCTTCTCTTTCTTCAAAGAAGGCACAGTTTAGTTCCCTAGTATGCCATAGACGAGATATGTTTGTTTCCTTGCGGCAGATGAATGTACAGATGGAAGTTTCCTTATTAGCTAGACTTTTAGCACAAATGCAAGTCAAGACTACACTAAGAAAGCAGATCAAAGATGCATAACAAACAGATGATGCGGTACAGTTGATCAGATCAGAGTTCGACAGTGAAAAGTGTGATGGGTTCCATGAGTCCGAGGATGGGCTAGTTTGCTATCGTGATAGGATGGTGGTTTCCGATGCTGATGATCTGAGGAAGTTAGTGCTCGAGGAAGCACACACATCAATGTATGCTATGCATCCAGGTGTCACCAAGATGTATCATAGTCTGAAGGACTTGTATTGGTGGCCCGGCTTGAAGAGAGATGTAGCCGAGTTTGTGGCTAGGTGTGCAGTTTGTCAACAAGTCAAGGTTGAGCATCAAAAGACAGTAGGTACGCTACAACCCCTGCCAATACCACAGTGGAAATGGGATCATATAACCATGGATTTCTTAGTTGGTCTACCCCGGACAACTAGGAATCATGATTCCATTTGGGTAATAGTGGACAGATTGACGAAGTCTGCCCATTTCATACCAGTGAAGACCACGTATACGGCCGAGAAGTTCGCTCGAGTATATGTGGATGAGATAGTACGTTTGCATGGTGTGCCAGCAACGATAGTTTCCGAGAGAGGTCCATAGTTTACGAGTCATTTCTGGGAACAGTTGCACAAAGTGTTGGGAACGCAGTTGAGGTTCAGTACTACTTTTCACCCACAGACAGATGGCCAGTCTGAGAGAACTATTCTGACTTTGGAGGATCTCCTTCGAGCATGTGTTTTGTAGTTCCTAGACAGTTGGGACATACATCTCTGTTTAATAGAATTTGCCTACAACAACAGTTATCAGCAGAGCATAGACATGGCTCCTTATGAGGCCTTATATGGCAGGAAGTGCAGATCTCCGTTATGTTGGTATGAGTCTGGTGAATATCAACTTTTGGGTCCTGAGTTAGTACATCAGACAACAGAGAAAATCAGAGTGATACAACAATAGTTGAAAGCGGCACATGATAGGAAGAAGTCTTACGCAGACAATCGTCGTCGACCTTTGGAGTTCCAAGAAGGAGACAAAGTGTATCTTAAAGTCTCACCATGCAAAGGTGTGCTAAGGTTTGGCTGAAAGGGTAAGCTCACACCCAGATATATGGGACCATACCCGGTCATAGCATGAGTTGGCAAGGTAGCTTATGAGTTGTAGTTGCCGCCAGAGTTACACAGGTTACATCCAGTGTTCCATGTCAGTATGCTGAAGAAAAGTCATCCGGATACAAGGACAGTGATACAGTCAGATGAAGTTGAGATTGATGAAGATGTGACCTACAAGGAAGGTCATGTGATGATCCTTGACAGAAGACTTAAGAAAATAAAGAGGAAGGACCTGGTTCTTGTGAAGGTTCTTTGGCATCATCGTGGCGTTGAGGAAGCCACGTGGGAGCTTGAGGAAGAGTTGAGGAGGAAGTATCCCTCGCTTTCTCTTCGGATTTCGGGGACGAAATCCCTTTGAAGGGGGTTAGTTTGTAAGGACCCTAACCTCCGTTTAGGGTTTACCCTGTTTGCTTTGCCTAAACTTGATGCTTAGTTGCTTGCTAATCACCTTTGGTGGTGATTAGGGTTTGTTTGTGCCTTGTTGAGAGTTGGAGGTGCTACTTGCGATTAATACAAGTCTAGGGTTTGTGAGCAAGTTTTCCACCTTGTGAGGTGTTCCTCCCTCTCCTTTCTTCCTCTGGTGTTGAGAGGAAGGTTTGGGCTCATTGCTTGTGTTCCTTTGGGCTTGGTTGAGCTTGTTGGGCTTCGTGGTGCCTTGCCTTTGTTTCATTTGGACCTTGTGTCAGGCAAGAGAGCTTGTGTCGCCCAGGGCTGTGTCGCCCAGGGTTGTGTCGCCCATGTTGGTGGTGTGTCGTCCAGTTGTGTCGTCAATGGAACTTTGACCTTCTTTGACCTCGTTTGTGTCACCACTAGTGGACACTTGGTGCTTGATGCTTGCATGTGGCAATGGCCTTGGACATGTGTTTGGGGCTTGCTAGAGTGATGGTTTTTGCACTTAGACAAGTGTCCCTAGGTGGGCGACACCTTGCTTTGATTTGCTTTGGTTTCTCCTCCATCCTCTTCTATATATGCGATCCCCTTCTCTTGCTAAGGATCCCTTTAGTTCCCTAGTTTTCCTTCCCCTTAGTGCACGATATCCCCTCTTCTTCTTGCTAGCTTGGTGGTCGATCCTTGCCTTGGAGTCTCCTCCTTCCTTGGTGGTGCTTGGAGCTTGGTGCTAGGAGCTTGGAGCTTGCTTAAGGTGGGTTACATAACTCCTAACCTTAACTACACTACCTTCTTTCTATGTTCTTATATGTTGATAGTTAGTATCTTGCTTAAGTTGTTCTTGTTGGTCGAACCATGTGTTCTAGGGTTTCTTGGTGAGCAATACTCCCTTCTCTCCTAGGTCTTGAGGAGTGATCTTGAGTTCTAGTATCATGAGCAACACTCCTCTCTCGTTTAAGTTGAGAGGTGAGCTTGTGTTCTAGTAGCTTGAGCAACACCCTCCTCTCACCATGGACTTGAAGGGTGAGCTTTGTGGTGGTTGTGAACCTTGTTAGGGTTGCCCTTGTGTTGCCCGATTGGTGATAAGAGATGTGAAAGACCCCTCTCTCGTTTAAGTTGAGAGGTGAACCATCTTCTTGATCCTTAGGGTTTTTGTGCTCTTGAGCTTGAGGATGGTGGTGACCCTGTCGGGATGTTCCTTGCCCGACATGGTGTTGTCGGTGGTGTTTCCCGATATATTTTCTTTGGTCTGACCTTAGACGACATGTTATGTTTGTGTTGGATGATACACCTTGGTCCTTAAAACTGTGTGTGGCGGGCATCACTCTATGATGCATGTTCTACCTGATACCCTTACCCCCTTGTTATGCCCTGACGTTTTGATGGCGTTGCTAGTTAGTTGTGGTGACGGGCATCACACTAGTCCCGTGTGTGTCGGCTGATAGCCCTATACCTGACGGGCGTTGCATGACACCGTTGCATGACACCCTGTCGCCCGATACACCTGGCTGCACGGCAGGCCCTGTGGCCATTATCCCTGATACACGACGCAACATGGCATGACACAGATGTGTACGGCATGCGTTGCACATTACACTTGAGTGCATGGGATGGTCTGGTTTCTTTCTTGCCTGATACCACCTCTAGTGAGAGTAGTGGATGCTTTTAGTGAGGGTCCCGTCGCTTATAAAAACTGATATGCTGATTTTGCATCACGTTTAGTTTTGATAGTAACCCTGGATGTGCACGAGATAGTAGACCACATCTATGCTAAACCTTGTGCATGTATCACGTTTAGTCATAATGGTGACCTTTGATATACTTAATGGTAATCGTTATGGTATAACTCATTTATGTAAATTACATGACTTTACCTATGTGTGTGATCATCTTAAAATTATGAATAATACTGAGCAAATGATAAGCATGTAGAATGCCTTGCTTAATGATGTAACCTATGCTCATGATCACAAGTTGAGGCATGGTTGATGAAGCATATAATCATTAATGTCACCTTATATTGATAGCATGGTCTTTCTATTAAGCCTATGATTATTGTGTACACTAACCATGCAGGTGATGCATAGCCAAGTAAAAGGCCATGATATATATATATATATATATATATATATATATATATATATATATGATGAGTAACATGGCTTTGATAGTTACTCTTGATGATGAGGTATTATGTATAATGTGTTGAGTCTGAGGACCTAAGTTTGACTAAAGTGCTTGGGATGGCTATCCCATGTTGATGAGAATGCCTTGAGAGGCAATGACACTATGTGATGAAGGATTGAGATCCCATGGTATGTGATGATCCTTGAGATGGATCTGGATGATTGGTAAGAGGCCAAGTGATAACATGTAATGTTGGATCCTTGTGATGGATCAGGATGATGTTGATTACAATAAAAGCATAATGTTGAGTTTTATGTTGTTTATTTCTCGTTATAGTTTTCATGTTATATAACTTGGTTGAATCTTACAATCCACTTAAAAGATACTAACTAATTACAGTGAAACATATCATGTAGTTTCCCTGGCCATAGACCCATCATCGTCAGGAGCTGGTGATGGTGAAACGGGTTCTCCTACGGGTTAACCCAAATATGCGAGGTTTCTCCTAGCCTAAAATAGTGAGGATTTGAGTGCAACTATGGTTGCAGACTCAGGATGTGTATAGGAGCATGGTGAACAGGCCCATGGCTCAGGATATGTGATATGGGAGAATGAATGCGTTCATGGCTCAGAGCACGGTGAACAAGCCCGTGGCTCAGATATACTAGCGCCGAGACCTGTACCAAGGCGGGCTAGCAGATGGGTAGCCTATGGAGTTGACCATGTGGTTGAGGCCACTTAAGCATGAGACTGCGGTCCTGCTTGTGTTGTACTCGTACACTGACTATGAGGTGGGAGGTCATGGAGTCCGGCTCTTCCATTTGACCTTATATGGCACCGGCTTTGGGTTTCGCAATCGAAGGTTGGATTTGAGCGGTACAGCTCACTTCCTCAGGGCATAATAATACGTAATCTTGCCGTATAGTATTTATTGCTTAAGGCAAAACACGAAACATTGGTTGAGGTCTTGCTTGTGCAGTTAATCTTGTTATACATGCAATTACTTATACGTTCCTCATGTTATGTGATAAGATCTTATAATTTTATGCTCCATAAAGAGATGATTGATGATACGTCCTCCTTACAGCCTGGTAAGCTTGATGGTATGAATAGCCTTACTATATAGACTGTTATTATTCTATGTTTTACTGTTTATCTTCTGATGTTGCTTTATCCTCTTGGTTTTATAGTTTTAGTGGGGAGTTATGTTTCTCGCTGGGACAATGTTCAATTGTCTCACCCTGCTGGTTTTCAGGTGTTTGAGCTAGACGTGGTGGTGGTCGCGGAGTTGCGGCCGAGCGGCAAGACGAGTAGTAGAAGGCAAGAAATTGGCATGCTGCTGTTTTGGTCGTTTTGTAATAGAGTCTTAGAGTCATCCCTATAATCTCAGGTCCTTGGGGGGGTGTTTTGACGTTGTTTCATGAGGTATAGCTACTGATGGTTTGTATTCCTGCTGCTGGCCGAATGTGGGCCGTTATGTATATATAACAGGTGATGAACTCTTGTGGTGGCTTGACAGCTGATCCCCTGAAGTTGTGGACACGTATCAAGGCTTGTAAATATTTATATAACATGTTTTCTTGCAGGATGAGGACCAGAATGTAATAGTTTCTCAATTTATCCGCTTTCTGCAATCGGTTTTAATTAACCCATGTTTTTGGTAATTTGTGGTTAATGGTGATTTCTGCACGTTTTCGCGTAACACCTCGCTGTCTATGTGATAGTGGGATGTGTTGCCACAATACTTGACTCCCAATCATGCAAGAGGTGTACACTACACCTCCATATCATGCAACAATGTATTCATTCATATCCATATTTCTCAAGTGAAGAAGGTGCATCATCATATCGGGTTAAAGGTGCTTACTTGTGTGCTTGCACCCGATATCACTTTTATAAGGTAATATCATCATCTTCAAGCACTAGACCTTTGTTCTAACTATTATAGTTCATGTCAACAGGTCTAAGCAACTACTAGAACTCATAATTTCATCAACTATTTTAGGAAATTTTGGAATTAAAAGTAGATTATTAAATACAGCAATTTAGGTGATGAATAATAACATGGTTGAGTTCAAGTTATATAACCCGCCTTAAGAACAACTTCAAAGATCCAAGCTCCAAAGATCCACGTTCCTAAGGTTGAAGATGAACTTCACAACTCCTCTATATGCAAAGAATTACCATGGATAAGCAATTGGTGAAGAAGAAAAGAAAAGAAGATCAAAACCCTAAATTCATGCTTCAAACCAATGTTGAAGATGATCTTATCCTCACCTTAGGGTTAAGTTTTGAGTTCCTTAGCTCCTTGGCCGACACCCCACCACTCGTGGGCGATATGGACTTCCTCTTGGCCGACACAACCTTGCTTGTGGCTGATACCCCCCTCACTTGTGGCCAAAATCACTTCAATTGGTCGATATCAACTTGCTATGGACAATATCAACATGGTATGGCCGATACACTTGCTATGGCCGATACCCAAGGCCTATGCACGATAACCTTGTTCCCTTGCACGATATGCCAACCCTCTTGCACGATATGGCAATCACTTGCATGATATGGCACTCACTTGCACGATATGGCACTCAACTCTTCACCCTATTGGCCGATATCACCTTATATGGCCAATTTCACTTACTTGGCCGATATGCTTTTGCTATGGGCGATATCCAAGGGCCTATGCACAATATTCTTGCTTTCCTGCACGATACAAGAGCCCCATGCACGATATCACAAGGTAGGAGGGTGGTAAGGGTCGCAAAATTGCACCAAGGGGTGAAACTAGGGGTATATATACTTGTTGTTGATGAAGGAAGGCAAAAATGAGGTGTCAACATTTTGAGCTAGAAGGTGCCACGTGTCATGCATGGGTGACATGTGTACATGCATGCATCAACATTTATCTTGTATTGCAAAACAGTTGATAATCATTTAGGGATAAATATTCATCCATTACATATCTCTTTGAATAAGATATATCAACAAAATCACCACTTTATTCACAACTCATCACAACTTTGCTAAGGAAGTTGTAACCCGACACGCCTCACCTCCTTGAGGTGATTTGCACGATATGGACTTTTCCAAGAGTCCACAAAACGATGTGGGACACCTCCTTGGGCTCCATGGCCGATAGGCACTCATATATAAGATTTTCAACTTGATACAACTCAAGTTAAGCTTTCAAATTCAACCCTTTTCTTGGTCATTTCTTCACCAAGATCACCATCATTCATAATGGAATCAAGTATGGTGTATCCTCCTTTATCTCTCTTGTAAATGATTCTAGGAGGGAGTAGGAACACTCTAGATGTGGTAATTTTCATATTAATCCCACATTTTGGGTAAATTGCAATTTGTAACAAAATTGGTGCACAATGCTCCAACATTGTTCAAACAAGTTCAAACTTTGAATTTAGGCATTGCACGAGCCACCAATTAACATCATTCTCTCTCTTATGATTGTAAAACACATGTGGTACATTCAACATGTGACATTTTGCATTATAACCCCTCAACTTGGGTAAATTGCACTTTGGTCCAAAATAAAGGAAAATTGCTCAAACAACATTCAATCGGGACCAAACTTGAAACATGAGTGTGTCACATGATAACAAAACACCTTAGAGGATTATATTAAAGTTCTAAGAAACTTTATTCGTCAAAAAAATAGGGTTACCTCATAACCCAGGTCAGGGTCCTTACAAGTTATAAACCACTAACAAGGATTTCGTCCCCGAAATCCCAGGAAAAGGGAGGGACAGATTATTCATTAATCATGCCCTCAAATATCCACCTAACTTCTTAATGTTATGGAGATACCATAAATCTAAAGTTCACACAAAGTTCCTTTCACTAATTCAACCTTGTCAAAGTTTATGTTTATGTAGAGCATAAACCCCTAACATATGATGTCCATATTATTGAAAGGAAGAAGTATAAAAGATCATACTTCTATCCTCACCCAAGAATATTTATCAAAAGGGAAACATATGTATCTAATAGAGATAATTCACTCAGAAATCTTTTATTTGTTTGGAAAAGTTCACTTAGCAAAACTCTATTTAATTGGGAATGCTCACTTAGCTTTTCCTTTATATTGGGAATGTTCACACAGCTCTTCCAATTTAGGAATGTTCACACAGCTTTTCCTATTTAATTGGGAATGTTCACATAGCTTTTCCCATTTAGGAATGATCACACAACGTTTCCTATTTAATTGGGAATGTTCACACAACTTTTCCCATTTAGGAATGATCACACAACTTTTCCTATTTAATTGGGAATGTTCACATAGCTTTTCCCATTTAGGAATGATCACACAGCTTTTCCTATTTAATTGGGAATGTTCACACAACTTTTCCCATTTAGGAATGATCACACAACTTTTCCTATTTAATTGGGAATGTTCACACAACTTTTCCCATTTAGGAATGATCACACAACTTTTCCTATTTAATTGGGAATGTTCACACAGCTTTTCCCATTTAGGAATGATCACACAACTTTTCCTATTTAATTGGGAATGTTCACACATCTTTTCCCATTTAGGAATGATCACACAACTTTTCCTATTTAATTGGATTATACTCTCTATCCTCCTTACCGACTCCACAAAGGTGGCAAACCTCTCCCTGTTCTCTAAAGACGACACAGGAATGGCTAGTTCAGTGTTCAACCCTTTCTCAAAACGCCGAATTCTTTCCTCATCATTCACTGCCATTTGCGGACAAAACCGCAACAACTCCATGAACTTAGCTTCATACTCGCTAATGTTCATCTGTCCTTGTTTGATCCTCTCAAATTGAGAAATCTTCTCATCAAGATACGTCTTAGGGAAGTATCTACTGAAGAATTCTCGTCAGAATACCTCCCATCCAATTTCTTCCCTTGGTCTCTTATCTTCTTCTACCATCCACCAATGACCAGCACTCCCTTTTAGGAGGTACACGACATGTCTTAACTTTTTAGTTTCAGGGATATCAAGGATCCTGAAAGCCTTTTCTAGCTCTGTCAACCACAAATCAACATCTGTTGGATCAGATTTACCAGCATAATCTATGGCTCCAACCCAGCAAAGTCTCTTAAAAGTCTTGCCGGCTCCATAACCCTCATGGTGGGCTAGTGCCCTAGGTGTAGGTATTGGCATCCTATCTGTCATGTGAGTCATGGCAGCCATAAACTGCCCAAACATGGCTTGGAAGGCTGGGTTCCCCATGTCAGCTTGATTAAACTGGGGTTGTTTAGGTACGAGCTCCTCCCTATCATGGTCTCCTGCACCTCCTTCTGGTGCAGCAACACTGCTCTTAGTAGCATGGTCTTCATGTGGTCCAGGCATCTTCAAGTTCTTCTTCTCCTATGTGAGCAGAAGATACTATCAGATAAACTGGAAGACATTTAGAACAGACTCAACAATCCTTAGTCCTATGTCTCTGTAGACTCAACGAACCTTAGGCTCTGATACCAAACTTGTAACGATAGTCGCCAAACTAACAAACAAATCGTTACTAATTAAGCGGAATAAACATAAACAACGGATTAACAAAAATCACTAAAATTTAAAACCATTTTGCAAGGAGATCCTTGTATAGAAAACTTTTACTGAAAGATTCAAAACTCATACATATCATGATTGACATTGTACAACATTGTTTCATCTCATCTCGAGGACAACATATAACAGTTGCTCTATCAAAACACATATTGGAGCAACATAAAACCTCGAGGCATTCAAGCCAAAATCTCATATTTTTCATGAAACCAGTACGAACCAACTCCAAGGACCTGAGAGTACAGAGACGACACATAGGACTCATATCTACAAGACAGGACAGACAGTACACTCAACCTGAGATGTCACTACTGCCTCAGTTGTTGTTCTTCCTCTGCAAAAAGGTCTTCACCTCCTCGTGCACGTCCACCTAAAATTTTGGATCCCACGGGGGTGAGACAATTGTAAATTGCCCCAGCGAGAGATATAACTCTCCGCCAATAATATTATTATCACAGTTTAAATGGTATAAAACTGAGCAGAAGATAAGCAGTTTAGAATATTCTCATCTTTTAAAGCATTGCAACTATCTGTGATAGAGAAGTAAGTCATTTATTCTCTTTATAAGGAATGGGAAGAACATATATATCATTTACTCATCATACTATATCAACATGTCAAGCTTACCTAGTGAAACTCATTATCATGGTATGTCTTCCATGAATCATTCTCATTTCTATTTATTGGCCTCAGCCAATCTTCTAACCAGATATTTAATTGTACCAGTCATGTGAGTATACATCATCATATTATATTCAGGCATTGGACTATGCCAATCCTGTGCAACTATTTCAGGCATTGGACTATACCAATCCTGTGCAAACATCACAGAATACCACATCACTTTTACTAGGCATTATACCTTGGCCAAGCCATCATACTTATTCACATCCTTTCTATAAGCAAGTATCCCTCTCATATATTTCAAACACTATAGCCCTTATTTGGCTATAAGCATAAAGCATGTATGATCAAGATTTCATTATTATTATTGTATCCATTTATTATTATCATTATATTACTAAGTTTCCATTTCTTAGTTTATTTTGAACATTATCATTTCTTACATGAGACTTTTATAAACACCTTGTTACCTCTCACTAGGCAACAACTATCTTCATGGCTTACAAGACCCATTAAGTATCTTGTCATCTCTCACTAGGCAACAAATTATCACATGGCTCACAAGGCCATAACACATCTTGTCACCTCTCACTAGGCAACAACTTATTCTCATGGCTCACCAAGCCCATAACACATCTTGTCACCTCTCACTAGGCACCAAATTATCACATGGCTCACAAGGCCATAACACATCTTGTCACCTCTCACTAGGTAACAACTTATTCTCATGGCTCACAAAGCCCATAACACATCTTGTCACCTATCACTAGGCAACAAATTATCACATGGCTCACAAGGCCATAACACATCTTGTCACCTCTCACTAGGCAAAAAATTATCACATGGCTCACAAGGCCCATGCAATAAGAGAATTACGACCATCCCATCATCGGCATTAGGGTTTCCCCCTTTATGACCGATTAGGGTTTCATGTTTATTTTATTGATCCAAACCCTAACTCATTGCTCCACACATCTAGGAGCATACATTGCTATCATAAGTATCCAATCATACTTATTTATTCTCAACATTTATCATTAAATTATTACCAACACAAGGTATGAGTTTCTCTCTCATCCTCTCTAGGATATTAATTACATCATACTTTATTATTTTGGCTTAACCCTTTCTCAAGGTATGTTAGCCTACACTTATCAAAGTGCATTGAACTCATTACATTTCAATGAAACAATTGGCATGACACTCTCCATGTGTTACTCATCCATACATATTACATTTAAGATGCATCAAGGTGTAGCAACCTTAAAGTGTTGGATGTGATATTTACCATACCTTGGTGTATCACTTCCCTCATCACTTTTAACTTACTTAAGTTCATAAACTTATCTTGTATTAGGGTATTTCCCATCCTAATACTTTATCCACTATCCCATCATATTAATCTTGTAAAGTATTGGCCATAAGTCATACACTTGAATCACCCAACTATCATCAATGATATGGATTCATCTCGGGTTAAGACACTATTGATATAAGGTTGTCCATTATCAACCACTTTAGGTGTTTCACCTATAAAGGTATTAGCCACACCATAACTTGGTGTTACTCTTATCACTCCTAAGAGTGTCTTGCCCTCACCTTTACAAGGTATCTCGGGTTAGAAGTGTGCATATGTTCACCATATCAGGTTGTAAGTATAGGGCACTCATCATGTCAGCCTAGAAGTATATACACACCTTTCATATCGGACTAAAGGTGTTTGTATGTGTTACCCATGTCATGAATGAGGTATTAATCCATCACCATGTCAGGATAGACATCAACTAGGGTTGTGTATCAGGCTACCATATCATGCAATAGCACTTGCTATTCTTTACTCATATTTGGTTGCCCAAATTAGGGTTTCACATCAACTTATAAGTATTCATCTAACCTTGTATCATGCATGGAGTCTATACTTGGCTCCCTATCTTGCAAGAGGTGTACGCTACACCTCCATATCGTGCAACAATTTATTCATTCATATACATATTGCTCAAGTGAAGAAGGTGCATCATCATATCGGGTTAAAGGTGCTTATTTGTGTGCTTGCACCGGATATCACTTTTATAAGGTAATATCATAATCTTCAAGCACTAGACCTTTGTTCTAACTATTATAGTTCATGTCAACAGGTATAAGAAACTACTAGAACTCATAATTTCATCAACTATTTCAGGAAATTTTGGAATTAAAAGTAGATCATTAAATACATCAATTTAGGTGATGAATAATAACATGGTTGAGTTCAAGTTATATAACCCGCCTTAAGAACAACTTCAAAGCTCCAAGCTCCAAAGCTCCAAAGCTCCACGTTCCTAAGGTTGAAGATGAACTTCACAACTCCTCTATATGCAAAGAATCACCATGGATAAGCAATTGGTGAAGAAGAAAAGAAAAGAAGACCAAAACCCTAAATTCATGTTTCAAACCAATGTTGAAGATGATCTTATCCTCACCTTAGGGTTAAGTTTTGAGTTCCTTAGCTCCTTGGCCGACACCCCACCACTATTGGGAGATATGGACTTCCTATTGGCCGACACAACCTTGCTTGTGGCCGATACCCCCCTCACTTGTGGCAAAAATCACTTCAATTGGCCGATATCAACTTGCTATGGACAATATCAACATGGTATGGCCGATACACTTGCTATGGCCGATACCCAAGGCCTATGCACGATACCCTTGTGCCCTTGCACGATATCCCAACCCTCGTGCACGATATGGCACTCACTTCCATGATATGACACTCACTTGCATGATATGACACTCAACTCTTCACCCTATTGGCCGATATCACCTTATATGGCCAATTTTACCTACTTGGCCGATATGCTTTGCTATGGGCGATATCCAAGGGCTTTTGCATGATATGCTTTCTCTCCTTCATGATACAAGAGCCCCATGCACGATACCACAAGATAGGAGGGTGGTAAGGGTCGCAAATCGCACCAAGGGGTGAAACTAGGGGTATATATAGTTATTGTTCATGAAGGAAGGCAAAAATGAGGTGTCAACATTTTGAGCTAGTAGGTGCCACGTGTCATGCATGGGTGACACGTTTACATGCATGCATCAACATTTATCTTGTCTTGCAAACAGTTGAGAATCATTTAGGGATAAAGATTCGTCCATTACATATCTCTTTGAATAAGATATATCAACAAAATCACCACTTTATTCACAACTCATAACAACTTTGATAAGGAAGTTGTAACCCGACACACCTCACCTCCTTGAGGTGATTTGCACGATATGGACTTTGAAAAGAGTCCAAAAAACTATATGGGACACCTCCTTGGGCTCCATGGCCGATAGGCACTCATATATAAGTTTTTCAACTTGATACAACTCAAGTTAAGCTTTCAAATTCAACCCTTTTCTTGGTCATTTCATCACCAAGATCACCATCATTCATAATGGAATCATGTATGGTGTATCCTCCTTTCTCTCTCTTCTAAATGATTATAGGAGGGAGTAGGAACACTCTATATGTGGTAATTTTCATATTAATCTCACATTTTGGGTAAATTGCAATTTGTACCAAAATTGGTGCACAATGCTCCAACATTGTTCAAACAAGTTCAAACTTGGAATTTAGGCATTGCACGAGCCACCAATTAACATCATTCTCTCTCTTATGATTGTAAAACACATGTGGTACATTCAACATGTGACATTTTGCATTATAACCCCTCAACTTGGGTAAATTGCACTTTGGTCCAAAATAAAGGAAAATTGCTCAAACAACATTCAATCGGGACCAAACTTGAAACATGAGTGTGTCACATGATAAAAAACACCTTAGAGGATTATATTAAAGTTCTAAGCAACTTTATTAGTCAAAACAAATAGGGTTACCTCATAACCCAGGTCAGGGTCGTTACAGTTATAATAATAATGAAATCTTGATCATACATGTTTTATGCTTATAGCCAAATAAGGGCTATAGTGCTTTGAATATGCTTAAAGGAGATAAGAGGAACACTTGTAGTACGTAAAGAATGAGAATTGATATGATGGCTTGCCCCAGGGTATAATACCTAGTAAAAGGATGTGATAACCAATGATGAATTTAAGGGATTGATATCCCATAATGAATGTGTAATCAGGAGTGGTTAGAGTCCACTACCTGGTTGTGTAATCAGGATTGGTTAAAGTCCAATACCTGGCAGAGGCATAAAGCCTATAATCAGGATTGGTTACAGACCAATACCTAGCAGAGGCGTAAAGCCTGTAATCAGGAGTGGTTAGAGTCCACTGCCTGGCTGTGTAATCATGATTGGTTAAAGTCCAATACCTGGCAGAGGCGTAAAGCCTGTAATCAGGATTGGTTACGGAGCAATACCTGGCAGAGGCGTAAAGCCTGTAATCAAGAGTGGTTAGAGTCCACTGCCAGTCTGTGTAATCAGGATTGGTTAAAGTCCAATACCTGGTAGAGGTATAAATCCTGTAATCAGGATTGGTTAAAGTCCAATACCTGGCAGAGGCATGAAGCCTGTAATCAGGAGTGGTTAGAGTCCACTGCCTGGCGGTGTAATCAGGTTTGGTTACGGACCAATACCTGGTAGAGGCGTGAAGCTTGTAATCAGGAGTGGTTAGAGTCCACTTCCTGGCAGAGGCATGAAGCCTGTAATTAGGATTGGTTAAAGTCTAATACCCGGCAGAGGCGTGAAGCCTGTAATCAGGAGTGGTTAGAATCCACTGACTGACGGTGTAATCAGGTTTGGTTACGGACCAATACCTGGCAGAGGCGTGAAGCATGTAATAAGGAGTGGTTAGAGTCCACTGTCTGGCAGAGGCGTAAAGCCTGTAATTAGGATTGGTTAAAGTCCAATTCTTGGCAGAGGCGTGAAGCCTGTAATCAGGAGTGGTTAGAGTCCACTGCCTGGGAGAGGCGTGAAGCCTGTAATCAGGAGTGGTTAGAGTCCACTACCTGGCTGTGTAAGCAGGATTGGTTAAAGTCCAATACCTGGCAGAGGCATAAGCCTATAATAACACAGGATTGGTTAAATCCCAATGCCTGGAATAATAACACAGGATTGGTTAAATCCCAATGCCTGGAATAATGCATATGATTGGCATAGTCCAATGCTTGGACAAGATATGATGATGTATACTCACATGACTGGTACAATTCAATATCTGGTTAGCAGATTGGTTGAGGTCAATAGATAGAAATGAGAATGATTCATGGATGATATACCATGATAATGAGCATCACAGGATAAGCTTGAGATAATATGATGGGTAAATGATATACATGTTCTCCATATTCCTTATAAAGTGAATAGATGATTTACAACTCTATCATAGATAGTGGCAATGCTTTAAAAGATGAGAATGTTCTAAACTGTTTATCCTCTGCTCAGTTTAATACTATTTAACTATGATAATAACATTGTTGGCAGAGAGTTATATCTCTCGCTGGGGCAATTTTCAATTGTCTCACCCCCGTGGGATCCAAAATTTTTAGGTGGACGTGCACGAGGAGGTGAAGACCTTTCTGCAGAAAAAGAACAACATCAGCAGGGATAGCAGTAACAGCTCAGGTTGAGTGTACTGTCTGTCATGTCTTGTAGATAGAAGTCCTATGTGTCGTCTCTGTACTCTTAGGTCCTTAGAGTTGGTTCGTTATGGTTTCATGAACGATCTGAGGTTTTTGTCTTGTAAGCCTCGAGGTTTTATGTTGCTTCATTATATGTTTTGACAAAGCAACTGTTATATGTTATCCTTGAGAAGAGATGGTATAGTGAATGTACAATGTGAACAATGATGTATATAAAGTTTTGGTTCTTCCTTAAAGAGTTTTCCTAGAAATGGATCTCTTTGCAAAATGGTTTTAATTTTTAGTGATTTTGTTAATCCGCTGTTTATGTTGAAATCCCGCTTAATTAGTAATGATTTGTTTGTCGGTTTGGCAACTATCATTACATGATGTCTTTACACCCTTTTGCTCTCTCTCATCCTTGGATCTCATCCCTCTTTGGTGCTTCGTGGAGAAGGAGGAACCAAGGTTGAAGAAGGTGGTTGTTTTTCCCTTTGCATGTGTGATCTAGGGTTGGAGCAACTCTCCTTTGTTGATCATTTAGTGTTCTTTGATCTTTTTAAGTGATCTATCCTTCTTGGTTTCATTTTCTTGCAAACCCTACCTCTATTTCTTCTATTTTTTGAATCCATGGGTTTCCATGGTAGTGCCCCTTGAGGAACTTCTCTCTTTGTGGTCGAATCCATGGTTTTCCCATGGTAGTACCTAAGTTGAGATGAAGATCGCCTCTCTTCCCTTCCTTTTTGTCTTAGGTTTTATGCTCTCTTCTTTAAGATTTATTTAACCTACAGTTGTTCTTCTTTTTTTGAGGTGATTTTAGCTTGGTCATGGAGTTGAACCAAGCTTTGGTTTTCCTCTCTTCCTTGGAGCATCTTGCTGTTTGGAAACTCTACATCATAATCCAAGGTGAATTATATAACTTTCCCCTCAATTATTGTTGCACTCATCTTACATGTTAATGATCTACACTAAAAACGTGATTATAAGTAGTATGGTGATGCTTTCATGTTAAAGGGTTTATTATTCATGGAGATCCTTTAGAAAATAACTTATTTTGGATAAACCCTAACCTAATGAATGACTATCTTGTTGAAGATGGAGGTTTTGATTATTGCATACATGTGCTCAATGTTTAGTTTTCTCTCTCTCTTATCATCTTTTGTATGTTGAACTTGTGACGATCACAATTAGGTTTTTGGTTTTCATTTTCTTCATGTGGTTTTCACCTTGATGACTATTCAAATTCTTGATGATGAACCATTTGTTTTGGTCGATATCTCTCTCTGATTTTCATATGGTCGCTACGTTGTTCTAATTTCTATGTCAGTATGTTTGAACCATTTTGTTCAATGTGGTTGCTTCATGTGGTCACCATAATATTGGTTTATTTGATGGTTGCTAAGACCATAGTGGTTGTTGAAATTTTGTTCTTAGTTTGGTTGCTAAACCCTAACCCTAATTCCCTTGGTCGCTATGATTTCCCTCATGGTCTCTATGATTTTGATCCTTTTAGTGGTGGCTAAGTTTGGACTTGTGGTTGCTATGGTTGATGATTTATGTTGGTCTCTATGTTAAGGTATTTCTTGCGGTCGCCATGACCTTGGTGGTTTCTATGGTGGACCCTAACCCTAAAGGTCACTAGGACAAACTAATCCTGGTGATCTCTAGAGACAGATTCAACTTGTATGGCTGCTATGCTTCCTTGTTTTCATGATCAATTGTTTATGCCAATGATTGTTAATCTATTAGCTTCCAAGAATATGGGAGGTGGTGAAAATTAGGGTTAAATATCAATTGCTATTGTGAAACCCTAAATTGGTTAGCTATGAGGAACCTAACCCTAATTACAAGCATGTGATGGTTTGCTTAGCTTGCTTGAGTTATTAGCACAATAATAAAGTATTTTCTCTCTCCTACTTGTTGTAACCCTAAATTGTTGGTTGAATAAACATCATAGCTAATGCTTGCTCATGATAATATTTATGTGACATGTATGTGGTGATTACGAGCCTTGATGAGGCATGGAGAGATATAGATGTTTTGTAGGAACAATGTGAATGGTCTAATGACCTTTGTGCCCTAATTGAGATGATATCCTCTGTGTGATCTGGTAGGGAATTGATATCCTGTGATGATGTGTTGATGGTGATGGCCTTGTGTGTGGCGTTGAAATAGTATCAAGTGGTGATGTGATAGGTTTATATCTTGTACATTTTGTATCTTATGAAGTTGCAATCTTCCCTTATCCTTGTAGAATTCTTTTAGGGTTTGTATGAAACTTGATTGACGTAGTTAAAAGACACCTAGTTGGCTTAACTAATCAAGTGAAACCCTAATCATCCATCCCAGTGTTAGAACTTACTGGGTGATGAAATGAGTCTTCCTAAGGGAAACTCATAGCGCATATTGTTGAGTATGTAAGGTACAAGTGATTGTGTGTCCTCGTCATCTTTACCCCATTGTTCAAAATGTCATGTCTCAATGATTATATATGTGTGATATGTGATTGAAGTACAATTGTAGTTGTACCTCGGTGATTGGGTTTATATACCCTAGTTTCTAGTGTCATGACTTGTAACAACCCTGACCTGGGTTATGAGGTAACCCTATTTGTTTTGGCTAACAAAGTTGCTTAGAACTATAATATAATCCTCTAATGTGCTTTTTTATCATGTGACAGACTCATGTTTCAAGTTTGGTCCCGATTGAATGTTGTTTGAGCAATTTTCCTTTGTTTTGGACCAAAGTGCAATTTACCCAAATTGAGGGGCTATAATGAAAAATGTCACATGTGAACATGCCTCATGTGTTGTAGCATCATTATAGAGAGAATGATGCAAGGTGGTGACTTGTGGAAAGCCTAAATTCCACGTTTGAACTTGTTTGAACAATGTTGGTACCTTGAGCACCGATTTTGCTACAAAATGTAATTTACCCAAAATGTGGGGATGATATGCAAATTACCACCTCTAGAATGCCACTACTTCTTATATTTATAATTTATATGAGATATAATGAATGAGACACCATGTTTGGATCAATTATGAATGATGATACTCTTGGTGATGAAATGACCAAGAAAAAGGGTTGAATTTGGAAGCTTAACTTGAGTTGTATCATGTTGAAAAGCTTATATATGAGTTCCTATCGGCCATGGAGCCCAAGGAGGTGTCCCATATCGTTTTGTGAACTCTTGGAAAAGTCCATATCGTGCAAAGCACCTCAAGGAGGTGAGGGGTGACGGACAACAAGTTTCCTTAGAAAACGTGTATCGACTTGACTTAAAATAGTGATAAACCTAGATGACTTATCCAAATGGATAAGTAATGGACGAATTTGCATCTCTAGATGATACTCAACGGTTTTTCAAGACAAGATAAATGATTATGCATGCATGGACACGTATCACCCATGCATGACACGTGGCACCTACTAGCTCAAAATGTTGACACCTCATTTTTACCTTCCTTCATGAATAACAAGTATATATACCCCTAGTTTCACCCCTTGGTGCAATTTTGCGACCCTTACCACCCTCCTACCCTAAGTTATCGTGCATAGAGCTCCCATATCGTGAAGGGATTTTGTGGTATCGTGCATGGGCCTTGGGGTATCGCCCATGGAAAGACCATATCGCCTAAGTAGGTGATATCGGCTATATAGGGTGATATCGGCCATAGAGTGAAGTGTTTTGACTCCAAGTGAGTGTAATATCGTGAAAGTGAGTATCATATCATGCAATATGGGTGGCATGTCGTGCAAGAGCACAAGGGTATCATGCATAGGCCTTGTATATCGTCCATATCAAGTATATCGGCCATACCATGTTGATATTGCCCATAGCAAGTCGATATCAGCCAATTGAAGTGATTTTGGCCACAAGTGAGGGGGTATCGGCCACAAGCAAAGTTGTGTCGGCCAAGAGGAAGTCCATATCGCCCAAGAGTGGTAGGGTTTCGGCCAAGGAGCTAAGGAACTCAAAACTTAACCCTAAGGTAAGATATAGTTGTCTTCAAGCTTGAATTGAAGCATGGAATTAGGGTTATGATCTACCTTTCTTTTCTTCTTCACCAATTGCTTATCCATGGTGATTCCTTGTATATGAAGGAGTTTTGAACGAGCCTTGGACCTTTGATAAAGTCATCTTCAACCTTAGGAACATGGAGCTTTGGACGTTGAAGCTTTGAAGTGGTTCTTAAGGCGGGTTATATAACTTGAACTCAATCATGTTATTATTCATCACCTAAATTGTTGTATTTAATGATCTACTTTTAATTCCAAAATTTCCTGAAATAGTTGATGAAATTATGAGTTATAGTAGTTTCTTAGACCTGTTGACTTGAACTATAATAGTTAGAATAAAGGTCTAGGCTTGAAGATTGTGATATCACCTTATAAAAGTGATATCGGGTGCATGCACATAAGAAAGCACCTCTAACCCGATATGATGATGCACCTATTTCACTAAAATGATATGAATAGGTTTGTAAACCTTATTGAACGATATGGTGGTGTATTATACACCTCTTGCATGATAGGAAGTCTATTATAGACTCCATGCACGATACAAGGTCAATTATATACTTGTAAGTTGACAAGAAACCCTAAATTCGGTAACCCAATATAAGTGAAGAGTAACAAGTGTTATTGCATGATATGATCATATGATACATCATTGATACTTAGTATCATGAGGCCTACATGACCTTGTATGACATGGTTGCACGACAGGGTTGCACGATACACAACCATATGGTAACCCTAACCCATCATGGCTAACCCTAGATGGTGACTAGCCCGATAGGGTGATTGAATGTACTTCTAGCCCGACATGGTGATGGTTTGATACCTCATAAGTATCATGGGCGACACATACATATATCTTGTGCCCGATATGAGGTCAAGAAGGTACCTCATGTTTGATATGGAGACAAGTGCAAATCCTAGCCCGATATGGTGAGTGTCTATACACCTACAACCCGATATGGTGAATATATGCACATGATTTAACCCTATACACCTTGTAAAGGTAAGGGCAAGACACTCTTAGGAGTGATGAGTGTAACACCAAGTAATGGTGTGGATAATACCTTGATAGGTGAAGCACCTAGAGTGGTTGATAATGGTTAATCCTATATCAATAATGCCTTAACCCGAGATGAGTTCATATCATTAATGATAGTTGAATAATTTAATTGTGTGACTTATGACCAATACATTACATGATAAATGTGATGAGCTAGTGCATAAAGTATTAGTATGGGACATACCCTAATACAAGATAAGTTGATGAACTTAAAGTATGTTAAAAGTGATGAGGGAAGTGATACATCAAGACATGATAGATATCACATCCAACACTTCAAGGTTGATGTACCTTGATGCACCTTAAATCCAATATACTTGGATGAGTAACACATGAAGTGTGTTATGTCAATTGTTACATTGAGATGTAATAAGTAGAATGCACTTTGATAAGTGTGGGCTAACATACTTTGAGAAAGGGTTAATCCAAGTTAATAAAGTCTGATGTAATCATACCCTGGTAAGGATGAGAGAGGAACTCATACCTTGTGTTGATGATTCATTTAATGATAAATGATGAGAATGAATAAGTATGATTGAATACTTATGATATCAATTTTTGCTCCTAGATGTGTGGAGAAATGAATTAGGGTTTGATAATTGATAATATGATCTTGAAAACCTAAATGGTTAATAATGGAAAACCCTAACCCTAATGAAGGGTAATGACATGTAAGAGAAACCCTAATCGATAAGAAAGGGAAAACCCTAACCCTAATGATGGGAAGGTTGTATTTATCTTATTGCATAAGCCTTGTAAGGCATGTTAATTACTTGTATAACAAGCATAATGTGTAATGGCCTTGTGAGCCATGTGAATAAAGTTGTTGCCTAGTGAGAGGTGACAAGATGTGTAATGGCCTTATGAGCCATGTGAATAAGTTGTTGCCTAGTGAGAGGTGACAATATGTGCAATGACCTTGTGAGCCATGTGAATAAGTTGTTGCCTAGTGAGAGGTGACAAGATGTGTAATGGTCTTGTAAGCCATGTGATAATTTGTTACCTAGTGAGAGGTCACAAGATGTAATGGCCTTGTGAGCCATGTGATAATTTGTTTCCTAGTGAGAGGTGACAAGATACTTAATGGGCCTTGCGAGCCATGTGAGATGCTTATGTAACAAGTATCATGTGTACCTTGGTCTGAGGACCTAGAGGTATTAACAATGTTCTGTGATGAACTCAGGGTTTGAATACCCATATCCATAATCATGATAATGTTAAGGGATGAGAATCCCCAGTAATAAGATAAGGGATTGAGATCCTAAATGTTATATGTGTTCTAGAGATTTGAAAAGTACTTGATAGATGTATTATACCTTTCTTTGTAGCATATGTTATAATAATTCTTGTTTGAAACTTGACTGATGCTAAAATAATATGGTAATGCACTTAATTAATCAAGTGGAATCTTATCATGTAGTGCCCTGGCCATAGATCCATCATCGTCAGTAGTTGGTGATGGTGAAATAGGTTTTCCTATGGGATCTCCTGATGAACGCATATTGTTGAATATGTGGGGGTGATGGGCGCGAATACCTTACGCCCTGATGTGGGATTGACGTGAGATAAACACGATATCTTTCAATCCTTCATTATAAAGGCCGGGATGGATGTAACTCGAATCTCCCGATGATGATGATGAATGCCAGATGATGTGGAGATAAACATAAAATCTCTTGATTCTGAAGAGAGGCAGCTGACGCTGTAACTCTGTAGCAGTTGCCAGTATACCCTGGTAAGCTACGATAAGCAGTTGACATAGTCCTGCTTGTGGTCTTGCACTGACCGAGATGTGGGAGGTCATAGCAGCCGGCTTTGTTAGATGACCTATGTATGGCACCGACTTTGGGTTTTGCAACCGAAGGTTGGAGATGAGCGGTATACCTCATCTCCTCAGGGCATAAGTGTGATTGTAAAATGTAATCAGCCGTGTAGCACATCTGCTTAAGGATCGAATACGAGAAACATTGGTTGATGCGCAAATCAGTTATACATCTTAGTATATAGATGTTATTTATGTTTCTTTACATTCCTTGCAAAGCAGATAGATGAATTATAATCTACCATGGGTAGATGCAATGTTCTCCTTATGAAAGGAGATTACTTCATTCTGTTCGTATAGTAAATTATCCTGCTTGTTAATATAAAAAGAACCTCTGCTCAGTTTATAAATGATTAATCTGTGATAATAATATGGTCGGAGGAGAGTTATATATCTCGCTGGGACAATTACAATTGTCTCACCCCCATGGGACCCAAATTTTTAGGTGGACGTGCACGAGGAGGTGAAGACCTTTTTGTAGAGGAAGAACAACAGTTGAGGCAGCAGTGACATCTCAGGTTGAGTGTATTGTCTATCATGTCTTGTAGATATGAGTCCTACATGTTGTCTCTGTACTCTCAGGTCCTTGGAGTTGGTTCGTACTGGTTTTATGGTCAATAAGAGATTTTGGCTTACGCGCCTCCAGGTTTTTTGTTGCTCATGTATAGTTTGGTAAAGCAACTGTTATATGTTATTCTCGAGATGATATGTACCAGATATGTACAATGTGAATAATGATGTATATAAGGTTGTTGACCTTTCAGTAAGAGTTTTCCTTGTAATGGATCTCTTTGAAAAATAGTTTTAATTTTTAGTGATTTTTGTTAATCTGCTGTTTATGTTTAATTCCGATTAATTAGTAACGATTTGATTGTCGGTCGTTACATGACTTGTACTAAGATGGGCTAGTTTTTTTCCAGGACTATATGTCATTCATTTGCAGTTTGACTATATCTCTCTGTGTTATAGACTCGTACTGACCGTGTAGTGCTGAAAAAGATATTGGAGTCAAGATATTCCTTGATCTTGTATGGAACTGATTGTGACTAAGCGGTGGTCAGTTGGAATTTGAGTGGTATGACTCAAATTCCCCAAAGCATAATAAAAGATGTAATGCAACCTAGTAGCATATTTGTTTATGGTTAAACACATTTCACATAGGATGATTACCCTTGCCTTGTTTCTTGTAATATTCAGTTGTATTATAATGAGGTAGAGAAATCAACTTTTATACATGTTCTTCATATACCTTCTAAATACATAATATGTTATGCTTATCAGTTGTAGCTGCTTAACCTGCTTAGTATGTGTTACCAATTCTAAGTTATTCATTTAGCTGATTTTTTTGATCCTATTTAATAATGTTAATTCCTGGTTATTTATAATCTGTGTTTACAATAGTTGTTGACGGAAGTGATATCTCTCGCTGGGACATGGGTCTAACCCTCATGGTGTGCCACATCTTTTTAGGTAATCGTGTGTGGAGCAGTAGAGATCGTGTTGTTGAGGAAGAGCAGCTCAGAGATCAGTGAACGTAGAAGGTTGTATAAGTTGTTGTGTTGTGTAGTAGACTCCTATGTGTCACCCATGTACTCTCAGGTCTGGAAGGTTTGTTTGTGTAGATGATATGTACCTCGATATGTCTTTTAGCAGTATGCCTTATTTGTGTATATGGCTTGTATATGTGAACATGTTATCTTTTGTAATAGGCGTGTGGCAATTGGCCACTTTATATATGTAAATATTTGTCATGATGTGTGATATGATATAGTTTGTGGACCTTGATGTAATATGTTTTCTACACATAATGGTTATATGAGATCAGTTTTAATTTACCTTGTTTGTTGGTAATATGGTTTCTTAGTTGTTAATCACACATTTGGGTTTTGAGTTATCTCATCATGTGGCGTTGGTGCGTCACAAACAAATTACATGGTAAGCCATAAAGTACATACCCCTACCACCCACAAACATCAAACCAACTAGAGGTATATAACTAGAAATTAAGCAGGTTCTAGATAATATTATGGGAAGATAAGGGAAAGATCGGGCATCAAAGCTAGATGATTCTCTATGGGCATACAAAATCACATATAAATCACCCCTAGGAACCCCACCCTATATCCTAATATAATTTAAAAGCATGCCATTTTCCACTAGAGTTGGAACAAAAATCCTTTTGGGTCATCACAACCCTTAATATAGACACTAAGCTAGTAGGAGAGAAGATATTCTTTCAACTCTATGATCTTGAAAAACTCATGCCACATTCCTATGAGGATTCCCAGATCTACACGCAAAGGACTAAGACCTGGCATGACTCAAATTCAAGGAGAAAGGACATTAGCAAAGGGGACAAAGTCCCACTATTTAAATTAATCAATAAGACTCTTCCCATGAAAGCTAAGGTCAATGTGGTCAAGACTGCTCATACTAGTAAATATGTACCCATCATGGGTGAATAGGGACAAATCCAATAAGTTTCTAGTCAACAGTTATAGAGTTAAGATGAGGAATTTACCAAAAGACTTTAAACGCAACTCTTCAACCAACACCATATAGAGTGAACCTTGAAAGGGTCAAGCTAATGACAAAAAAGTTGGTACTTCCTAGGAGTAAACCCAAGCCCTTTTTATGAATATGTGTTTCCTAGTTTCTAGTGTACAATTTACCTTCCTATGTTTTTGAGTAATTTAAGTTTTATGCTTGACTAGTAATTTTCTTTTTATTTTGAAATTTATACATATACGTATCCATATTTAAATATATTATTTTCTAAAACAATTTTTGCTCTATTTTAATAGAATTTAGGTGTAATACATCTCAAGACTTGTATCGAACAATCTTTCAATAGAAAGGGGTCCATTGAAACCTACTCAGAAACTACATAGGAAATTAGAGATGGTACCCTCATCAACCCTTTGGTATGGGTCTCCATAAAAGCCTTTCCATCAAAGATCCCATTGGGGACAAATTTCTTTCATGTTCTTTGAGAGGAAAGACCCAATAATTTTATCAGTCCTTTGAATAGAAAGGCCATATTATCTAATCGGTCCTTTGACTTGGTCCAGCATCAATGGCTTCCCATTTAGGATCTACCATGACAAGATGTGTAAAGGACACTCCATTGATGAGCCTTGTTGAGGTCTCACCTATCATGTGTGGGGCCCATGTCACTAACTCCCATGGATTTATAAAGCTAGTTCACGACCTCATGGGCTAAAAACCTAAAGAATATTGGACCCTATCCCCAATTGCTTGATTAAGAGCCTTCTCACAAAAACTAATCATTGCAACAATGACAGTTCCTTTCTTGGAAACTGAGATATCCTCCTTCATCTCTCTTATATTGTCTTCAACTAGAGGCTAAATATTTCTTCTACCTCTACCTTCCACTAGATGAACCTTGACAAAAAACATCATCAATGATGATTTCACTTAAGGGAGTGACCATAAACTCCAACCCTAGATCTCTCCATCATTCCATGGACTACACTGTTGTGATTTCACCCCCAAGATCAGATACACCACCACATCAAAGGAACCTCACCCTCATCATATGTGAGCATTGTTACCCTTGATTGTCATCAACCTCCATCTTCATCAATCACGAGCTCCATTAGTATTTATCCTTGCTAATGTGCCCTCAGTGAGAGGGATGATTTGATTAGTCTCTCTCCAAGGTTAACTAACAAAATCTTTAACAATCAACAAAAGGACACGAAGAACTCGACCCTTGTTGGCCTAGTCATCAACATCTAGTTTCCCACAAATATCTTGACCTTCACTAACCCACAATTTCCATCAGGTCTTCAGTTCTTGTTAGTCTTCTAATATCATTGGGGGGAATTCTTGTTGGTTCCCTAATCCCCATCAAAACTGATTTCCATGAATTAGAGGTTGCCATAGATTTGTTATTGGTCTCTTACCATTGATCAAATCCCATTGGTTAGCTTCATCGAGCCACTTGTGCACCCTTTTTCTAAGACAAAGCATGACTAAGCTAGGGTTTTAAATCCAAAATGGAAAGGTGTAATACTCTTACAAGGGATTTTCCAAATGATCAAGAAATGAAAGAAGAAGAATCAAGGAAGGAGGCAATAGAGAGACACATATCCAAACACAAAGAGCCAACACGAGAGATAATTAGGGATAGCATGTTTAAGTACATATACTCACCATGTATTCTAACTGATGAAAGTGATTCCACATCACCTCAGTATACACTCCATCAGAGGAGGGTATATCAACAGGAAGTGTGTTTGTGATCTCCCACCATCCAATCTAGCTAGAAAGAAAACTAGGGGCATAGAAGAAAGCATAAAAGAGGGTGGGGGAATAGTAGTAGTTTCAAGTAGTTGCATTGTAGTAGTTAATAAACCTATCCAATGACATTTATCTCAGCATAGAGTCAACCTAAAATTAGTTGAAGCCCATAAATAATAGATATAAGTAAAATTACATAGGTAACATAGATTAATTCTTAAAATCCACTAGTTTGGACATGGGAATACCTTCAATAGGGTGCAAAAGATTTTGATTGAAAAAATATATTTTAATATATGCTTTCACTATCCTACAAAAAATTAACAAGATAATTCATGTCCTCTCTCCAAGTCAAAGTACAAGGGAATGTAGGGGAGTGTTCAAGTTGTCAGTATGGGTGGGCATAGTTTGGATTGGTTAGGCTTACTACTAAAAGTACAAACCAAACCTTACATATTGGTATGCAAAAAAATCTAATTAAATTAAACAATGAAGTAGACTAAAATTTATATATATAATATAATATAAAGTTGGTTCGGTTTAGTTTGGTTTCAAATTTAAATCAAACTAAATTCTAGATATATAAATCTGTTTATTTGATTTTAATGACTATCGAACTGTTACATATCATATTAATCAGCCCATATAAAATGGTAAATTAACTTACAAGGAAGTATTACTTATCAATCATTTATATATGAACATCTGCATAAACTATGCATTGACATATTTTTAGTAACTTTAAATCAATATGCATGCATCATACTGCATAGTTTAATTTATTTTAGTGAAACCCCATGTATGTAATACTCTTTATACCTTATAACATACATAAGTTTATAACATTATAGAATTAACTTGTGGGGAGTACTTTATATATATATATATATATATATATATGTATATATATGTATATATATGTATGTATATATATGTATATATATGTATATATATGTACATATATATATGTATATGTATATATATGTATATATATATATATATATATATATATATATATATATATATATATATATAACATGTATATATGCATACATACACAAAAATATAGTTTTCATAAATTGTACCTTTAAATTGAAGCAAACCATTATTTAATGGTTTCTAAATATTTGAAATCAAACAAAACTATTCATCCTACTAAAACCAATTGGAACGAATTAATTTGGTTTGATATGGTTGGTTTCTAGTGTCCAGTTTGGTTTTATGCCCCATCCTAGATGTTAGTGAGAATGTTGAACAAGGATTACACCTTGATAAAAAGTATGTTCCATGAAATTTTCTACTTGTCAAAAGAAGAATCTAAAAAAGGGGATACATGTATATATGATAGGGAAGCTAAAGGTTTCAACATGAATAAGGCCTGGGGATAGATTTTAAGAGAATCATTCCACTACCCCTATCAAACCAAGGGGTTGGGTACTCATTTTGGTTTGTTGTGTTACCCAAAAATTGATTTCTAACACAATTTTTATGTACATAGGAAATGTAAACAAATCATACCTCCATATTCTTTTGTGCATAATGGGAAGAAGGCCAATATATATTTAAAGGTTGCTCATAGAGAATGGACATTTTCAGTGCTCATGATGGGATGATAGACTATGTGGGAGGGATGATAATTATAATATTGCACCTCCTGAGCTATTCAAGAATACTAAAAGACTTTTTGAATTGAAAGGAGATCTTCTCATCGATGTTAATTACCTAATCTTGACATTCTAGAAAAG
Organism: Alisma plantago-aquatica; assembly: GCA_963693085.1. Taxonomy (NCBI): domain Eukaryota; kingdom Viridiplantae; phylum Streptophyta; class Magnoliopsida; order Alismatales; family Alismataceae; genus Alisma; species Alisma plantago-aquatica. The sequence continues at coordinate 1,043,933,747 of OY856411.1, read as the reverse complement.
TAGAATAAAAACATTATTCTACATGGTCTTAACATTTGACATCTTAACAATGTTCCCCAAAATATTTAACTACGATAAGAGAAACCTTTGTACACATGGGAAGAATTGAAATCATCGATGAAGAGAGAACCATATAAAGACTGAGAAAGCCCAAATTATAACAAGGAAGGAGCATAGCACGAAAGGAAGATTGTGCACCTAAAAATGAGTTGTGGTGCCTCCTTGACCTACTACAAATGTGTCACAAACCTCTTAGGAAAAAATGAACAGGAAGACTCATTGAATGTGTATAATACCTCACTGTCCCATGAATAGGATACGGGTCAACAACAAAATGAAGACACATTGTCTTATACAATGCAAAAATAGCAATGGCATGGATGGACATCCACATATATTGAGCCGATGTACCTAGTAAACTAGTATGAAGTGGCACAACTTATGCTACAATAGCAAGCACAAGCCACAATTGATAATCAAATGCAAAAGCCACTTGGATAGTCTGACAAAACTATAGGTGTGAATACAAACATGTAAACTCCTCGTCCTCAAGAAACCAGTGTCCCACAAACTCTATTCGTGCACAACTTACCTCAATCCAATATAGGGATGGAGTTTGGGTGATAGTTATATCGAGTGTGAGAGTTAGTTTTCAATACCACATCTGATATTTCTAATGTACCTTCAAAATTCTTCCTCTAAAATGAAGGTAGATGTGTTGTCAAAGTATTGCAGCTACTAATGCATATCCTCAACAACTCGAGCAAATGGCATCTCATCAATGCCAAACCAACGACTACTTACTATGCATGGAAAAGAGATCAAGAAGTTGAAAGAGGAGTTTGAAGCAAACAAGAAAAGATTTAGGGGTAGGTTGGTAAGGAAAAATTAGAAGGGGAAAACTTCCCCACCATCATCATCACTAGGCTCTTTGACAATACATGCATAAAAGGGAGGATGAGCTCCATCACTAGTCTCTAATGTCACCGATAATGTAGAGGTGAGTGGAGGGATAGTAGCTGCTAAGAGTGTAGGGTACACATCAATCACATGGTTGGCAAAAGAGGAAGAACGAAAGCCATTAAAAAATGTGCAGAAATCAACAAAGATGAAGTGACCTTGGTTGAACCTCCACAATAAATGAAATATGTACAAGCAATTAGCTCTAGGATAGAGGAAGCAAAAGAAGATGCAAATGCCCAACAACACCATTGACACCCTAACAACTGCAAATAACAGAAATGAAGTTGTACAATACTATGCCACCAATATAGACCACATGTGACAACCACAAATGAGAAATGAAGGAGAAACCATAGAGATATGTGACAACCCCTATGCTTAGAGATATGTGCGATGAATACTTGAACTATCCTTCACTATGCCTATCTAAGAAGCACGATTTAAAAAAATGACAAAATAAGAGGTTGTGGGATCTTAAATTGCAAGTGATGTTTCATATAATGATGAGCAAGACCTATAATATTTCTTTGATAATTCTTACAAGTGGGTACAAAATCTAGTGTTATTTAACCTTAATCCCATGTAACACGTAGGTCTCCATGGACTTTTGCCCCTCCACTGTAGAATGGAGGGGATAGATGTGTCATCCACTATAGAAATGACGTAGTTCTGATATATTCATGTCCTTACTGACATTCTCAAAGACAATAAACAAGGGAAAGGCCTCATAATAATAATCACATCATCTAAGCCTCAATCTCAACCGTGTTAGGGTCAACTACATTGATCCTTCTTTTCCCATCAACTCTACTATGGGTCATATTATGATGTAGATATAAAGATCTAAAATATCTCTTTATTAGCTCTTTATAGGTTAGTTTAGGCCTAGATCTTCTTCTTTTCATTGTGCTTTACTCAATAACACTGCTTTCAATAGGTGTGTTAGCTAGCCTATTTTGCACATGTCCATACCATCTCAGTTGTCCCCCATGTAATTTATCCTTAATGCACTCCACCGCCTCTTTATTCCTGATATAATCATTTCTCCTGCAGTCTTTCATTGTCATCCCACACACCCATCTCAACATATGCATATTAGCCTCATTCTTATTGAAACATTGTTTCTGCACCACCCAACATTCTCTTCCATCTAGCATGGTTGTTCGTATAGCTATTCTATACAACTTACTCTTTAATCTGAGAGGGAACTTCTGGCCACATAATATTCTAGTTGCTCTCCTTCATTTTAATGATAAAGAATTGATCATGTGACAAACATTAGCTTGAACATCCCCATCTTTATGAATAATAAAATCCAAGTAATGAAATTTATCACATTTTGGTATATACACTGTGTCCAACTTGGATCCACCATTCACAATTCTAGATTGGTTGAAATTGCAATGCACATACTTTATTTTGCTCCTATTAATCATCAATCCATTTGATTCTAGGGCTTTCATTAAATTTTAAATTCATCATTTAATCCATCTTTAGTTTCGTCAATCAACACAATTTCATTAACAAATAGCATGCACCAAGAAATATCAGCCAAAACATGCTTTGTGTGACACTCGATCCCACTTCTCAAGGCTCTATTAGAGTTTTCATAATGAAGACTGGCCCCATAGACCACCACTAGCCTTAATTACATGTTTTGTCCTCACTCACGCGTAAGGCAAGATAAATTTCCTGACTGGTCACCCATTCTAGTATTACTCTGGGCTGAGCACGCCTAATCACAAAGTTCTTTAGTGATGGGCTCCCTGAAAAGGAGGTGCACCTGGGTGATATGAGTAGTTCAATGATATTATTTTTAAGATCATTTTATCTAAGACCTCAAATCCTTAGATGCTACAATCTCCCCCACTTAGACTCTTAACGTCCTCGTCAATGCTCAATTATATGGCATCATAATATTTTCCCATTCCAGTACAGACCTAGAATGGCCCATGGACACCCAACTTCCGATCACATAATACTAGCGCAAGGGTGACTACATCACCATAGACAACTATTTCCAACATGCCTGGACTGTACGGCTCAAGATTGGCATGTCACATGTCAATGTGGGCCCCATCTACTGGAGGGGAATTGTCTATGGTACCATTTTGTACACGTTTTGGTCCATAATCTCTATATTGGCCATTAATATACTATTTACCATTCTAAATGTGAAGACTCGTTTCCTTCTTAAGAGAGTCCTTTACCCCCAAAACTGTGGCGGAACACACGTTTCCTTCTTAAGAGAGTCCTTTACCCCCAAAACTGTGGCGGAACGCACACTCCCATCCAGGGTGGTACATAATATAGTCCTATAATCATAAAACTGAGATTGTACATAATATAGTCCTGCAATCGTAAAACTTAGATAGATAACATCAAGTAACTAGGTTCCTTCTGCCCGTAAACACCATCCAAACTATTGTTGCCTCGGCACATACCTTCCTTCTGGCCGTAAACACCATCTGGCGTTTGGTAGTGTCAGACCTAAAGCTTCCCTACAATGGCACAATGATGGAAGTTTAATATATCAGTGCTTTTTTAGGGTTCTCCCATGTTGCCTCGACGTCGTCTTTAGCATCACTACTTGATATTTCGCTGCAAAGGCACCATTGGTGTTTTTTTAAAGATCCTTCCGCCACTGCTCTATAAACGCATTGTTCTATCTACGTATATATGTTTGTAGCATCGATCTTGTGATGGCAGTGACACATTAGTCACAGTCGTCTTTCATCTTTACTTCTATATGGTTTGCAGTCCAATCACTTCTAGGTTTCTCATAGGGCACGTTTGCTTTGTTGTATGTGGCTGAATTGGATTGTATTTCAATATCCAACATCATAAAAACTGAGTTTGATTTACTGGAGCGGGAGATTGGAAAGAATGTTGGAGTTTTTAACATGTAGTAGGTGCTGGATTACCATTTCCATTTGGCGTGGGACGCCAAGATGCAACAAAGGATGCGTAACTAGCTGCCAGCCAGTCTCCGTGGTCTATGGCCCACTATTACCCGGTTGTGCTGAAAAGTGGCATTGCAGCTACTGCCATCATGAGTTGTCTACACTCTAGGGCCCACCATAGCCAAGTTGCCAGCAAATATCGCAGGCTCTGTGCTCGATAAACCAAACCTAATGTTTTACATTGCTGCATCTTTGTTATTTAGCAGCTAGTGAAATCGGGATGAAATGAATCCAGTAGTTTGTCTAATCCATCTAGATCTTGCTAAACAAACATGCCCAGTGGGATCCGCGGTAATCTGTCGCCCTGCAATAATACATGTCCCCCGGTAACCCGGTCCCTGTACCTCCTAGTCGATGTAACCTTAGTATGTTGGTTACGTGGATCGTATATATGTGTCCACGGGACAGGACCATCACAACAGTCGAAGATTAAAAATAGCACACTTTAATAAAAATATGTACTGAAATAGCACTATAGCCATCTTATTTCTCATAATAGCTCACTTTCTCGTGAAAACGCCAAGAAATCGGCATTTTTCTTATTCTCGGGTTAAAGGCGCCAATTGGTCTAACGTTTTCAGTTGAAAACGCCCAAAATTAGGCGTTTTCAGGTAAAAAACATCATGATCTTGGCGTTTTCAGTCAAAAGCGCCAACCAATTTGGTATTTTCACATGAAAGTGCCAGAAAATTGACGTTTTAAGTGAAAACTCCAGAAAATTGGCGTTTTCATTTCCCCATCTATTCTCTCGTTCTTCCTCTTCCCTTTTTCTTCCTGCTCTTCCGTTGTCGTCTTCTACGAAAAGATGTGAGGTTTCCTTTTCTTTTCTTGTTCAACTCTCCCATTTCTACTGTCTATCTATATAGTGCTGAGTAGTTTGGGAAACCGTGTTCTGTATATGATCCAGGAAGGGAGATTACTATCGGTACATGGTCGAGTTCAAGACCGGTGCTGAGAAGAGGGATGCAACAGAACAGTCCATGAAAGCATACCAGGTTGGTCCATCTGCCTTCTGCTCTGTTCCGTTCTAATCTGCTGTGTTAGCATTCATGCGTTCCTCCAACTATTCATAGCAAATCCCACAGTATCAATCACGTTTGACTCGATCTATTCGCCTCTAGCAGGTTGCCACCTCCGTGGCGGAGACTGATATGTCCCCGACCCATCCGATCTGGTTGGGACTGGCGTTGAATTTCTCAGTCTTCTACTACGAGATCCTCAACTCCCATGAAAGGTACCAACTTACAATCAGTAGAAAGAAAGAAGGAGAGAATAGATGGGGGTGGTTCGTATTTGTAGATCCAACCACCCCTTTGAAGCCCAGCTACGGCCTTAATGGCGAGGAAGCGTGAAAGGCAGAGAGGGGGCAGAAGGTGAGACGCAAGAAATGAAAACGTCAACTTTCTGGCGCTTTCAGTTAAAATGCCAATTTTTTGACACTTTCATGTGACAACGCCAAATCCGCTGGCGCTTTTGGCTGAAAACGCCAAGATCATGGCGCTTTTTACCTGAAAACGTCTAGTTTTGGGCGCTTTCAACTGAAATGCCAGAGCAATTGGCGTCTTTAGTCCCGGGAACAAGAAAAATGTCAATTTCTTGGTGCTTTCACGAGAAAGTGGGCTATTATGGGAAATAAGATGGCTATGGTGTTATTTCAGTACATATTTTTATTAAAGTGTGCTATTTTAATTTTTTATCCTAAGGTTATCTATTTTATGTTTACGTGGTCGTAAGTGAGGGGTGTAACTAACATATGTGAGCAGATTTTCGACCTGGAGGAGTTGGTCAACATGCATGGTAACCCATTACATCTTATGTACTTGGTGCGTGATCTATATTAAGTTATTTATATTAAGTTATTTGCATTGGATGCGGAAGAAGAGTGACAATAGGTAAAATGCTTATAGTGTGCAGCAGATTCGAACAACATCATATCTGTTTGAGGCTATATATGGTTCAGAAAAAATTGCAGGTATTATTTTCCTAGCAATACTAGATTTCATCCCAAATCTTTACTAGAAGAATTTTACGGGTTAACCAATATCGGTAGTTATGAATTTTATACCTTGTGTTTCCGCTCATAAAAGGATTGATGTGCACCCTTCCGATTAAGCTTCAATGAAGTAAATTGGCTATGTGGTGAGATCGAGGGGCTTCCCAGATATAAAGCTGCTTACTAGAGAAGATACAATGCTCATCTCTTTCTTTTTTTTGCCGGGGTGTTAGAATTATATTGGAAAAAAAATCCAAAATAGTACGCTTTGACAAAAAATATTCCGGATACACCTCTTTGAAAATAATTCCCAACATAGCCCACTTTGGTGAGAGTACACCATTTGAATTGGTATTTTATACACGTAGAGGTGGAAATGTCATTCATTTTGGAGCTTTTAATGAAAATTAAAAAAAATAAAGAAAAGAGAGAAAACGCCAAAAAAAGTGACGTTTTCATTCTTGATGTTGGGGTGAAAGCGACAATTGTTTTGATATTTTCACTCCTTTTTTTTCAATTTTGTATGAAAAGCTTCAAAATGAATGGTGTTTTTACATCATGGACTTTAAACACGCCAATTCAAGTGGCATTTTCTGACCAAAGTGAGTTATCTTGGGAATTATTTTCAAATGAGTGCTATATCCAAAATATTTTTTGTCAAAGTGTGCTATTTTGATTTTTTTTTCTAATTATATTTGTCGTAGACGCATTTGTAGAACATATGGTATGATAGGGTTGCGAGCTGTTGGATAAAGGAGAAAAAGATAGGGTGCTACCGTTGACCGGAAGGAGGTTATTTTTGTGGTACTCATGGACATGAGGATAGGTGCATAACCGGCAACATGCGGAGTAAAGGATTGATCACGATGATTAATGAGATTTCCAGTTTTACAACACCAATGAACCAATAATGTATAACCCATGGTTTTGACACATCGTGAATGTGTACCACATGTTAGGATTGTCCCACACCGCTGAGCTCTGGGATAGGTCCTTGGCTTATAAGATGTGTGGTCCCTTCACCCATTGCCAATTGGTTTTGGGTTGAATACCACACATTCTGATATGGTATCAGAGTGGACCCCATGAGACAAGTGTGAGGACCACACTCTACCTAAAAAATAACAAGTGCAAGCACACAAAAGTGGCTGCACTTGAGGGGGATGTTAGGATTGTCTCACACCGCTGAGCTCTGGGATAGGTCCTGGGCTTATAAGATGTGTGGTCCCTTCACCCATTGTCAATTGATTTTAGGTTGAATACCACACATTCTAATACCACAATGTCGTAGGATACAGGGAGAGATCCTCCACTAGCTGCAGTGGTTACAACAATGTTGTTCTTCACGTTAAGGTCTTCGATATAGTTCTTATGTCCATTGAGGCATGGGATAATTCCAGCCATGATGGGTGCTATATATAACACATCAACTCCTCAACATAATGTATATCGTCAACCACTAATCTCATCAGCATGTAGTGTAGTGTCCTTGGGGGATTAGCAGCTATTGTTATCTTATGTATTTACATATTTGCCTCCCCCCCAACCTGAGGAAGATAGACGTTTCACAGCCCTTTTTTCAAGGCATTATCACTGCAGGTGTTCTGGCATTACTGTAATGTCCAAGTGACTAAGATTAAGAAGATCATGCACCATGCGCATAACCAGAAATGGCAGGTCTTCACAGTCTTTTTTATTTCTGGGATGGTGCTATGATCTTGCATGTTCTTAATTAGTCCCTTTCCAGAATTGCGATCATGTGTCTCTCCAGATTTGTTGAGAAGCATAAGGTAGAAAAGATCAAAAGACTTAGTCCGGCTTTAACATTGAAACTTTTTGCTGACACATTCTTCTCTTTTACCTATATTACAGCTTTTACAGTCCTCATACAAGCAATGAAGAAGTCAAAGATTATATTCAAAATTCCGTTCCTTTTGTACTTTCATGTATAGAAGAATATAAGGTAGAAACACAGACTAACGATCATCATATTCAGCATTACTCGTCGTCCATCACCGAGTATATCTTTGTCCATATAGCAGCCGGTGAAAACTGAATACCGTTTCAGAGCAAACTATGTACTACATCTGACAATCAGCCGGTATGATTCTAAGTCCAAGTATAATTTTCTATTTTAATATTCTAGGCAAAACAACTATTTTTTTTGCTCAATATCCAGCAATTATATTGGTTTCCACTGGTATTCATCTCTGGGTACCAATGGAAGTGATCTAAAATTAATGGGATTAGTAAATATGTTCAACGATAAATAGATATACAAATTAACAATAATATAGTAAATGCTAGAAGGATTTCCGACATAGGTTATATTGAAGTAAGCTCTTTCTCAGAGGTTCTAATCTTCTCTCCCGAGTTAGTGTTCCTGGCAGTCCCCTTTAAATTTCTTCTGCAAATATACCTCATCAATTTTTTAGGGATGGACTTTTAGGTAGATGTATGATGGGAATTAACTGGGACAGTTTGAAACACAAATCACTTGGGACCAAGGATTGAAAATGCTTTTGGATTCAAATCATTTGTCATGAGTTGCTGTTCTAGCAGTGTTCCTTTAAATCACTGTCGTAAATACACATATTTCTTACAAATGGATTTTTGGTAGATATATGGTGAGGATAAGTTGGGACTTTGAAACACAAACTTGAAATAGAGGATCTGAAATTCTTTTGGGTTCAAATTTTTTATATTGAGTTAGTTCTCTGGCCGTGTCCCTTTCAGTGGGCATGTCCCTTTAAATCATTATTGTAAATACACTTAACCGGGTTTTTTATAGGTGAGATTTTGCGTATGATGTATTCTGGGAATTAGTTGGGACATTGTATGAAACACAAACTTGAATATATATGTATATATATAGATACATACACACACACACACACACATATATATATATATATATGTGTGTGTGTGTGTGTGTGTGTGTTGAATAGAAAAATAAAAATATGTTTGTTATACATGTATGCAATCTATCTTCGTATTAAATATATAGATTCAATTAGTTAGGGAATTTCTATTTAAAATTGTATCCAAGATTAATAAATGCATATTACACTCTACATGAAAACATCATCAAGAATCATCTCTTTCTATTGGGTATTTTTTTGTCCCCTCCATTTTGAGTTATTGTGAAGTTTAGATTAATGCATCAATTTAGTAGATATATTACTATTATAAGTACTAGGAAAAATATTATTAGGTCTCCTCTTCCAAATCATTTTGTTAACTATAACATTTTCCCATGGTATAAAGATATGAATAATACTTGTACACAGATATGAGCTATGAGTAACTTAGAAATTTCCATCAACTCTATAACTAACATTCATTTTTATAAGGGCTCATTATTATCTTTTTATCTCATGAATTCACATACTTTGGTTGAGGACTATTGATAAGACTATTGAATTCACATACTTTGGCTGAGGACTATTGATAAGACTATTCTCTACCATTTCTACTATTTATTTGTAAAGAAGAAACACCAACCTTGTTTGTATGAAGCAAAAATAATTTCATTATAGATATGAATTTCCATTGATCAATTAGTTACTTATTTCATAAACGTGAACTAATTATCAAGTCAGACACATATATGCATTTTGCTTTATGAAGATAATTATCCTCATCTCTTTGATTAAAATATAGAGATTGGTGATGTGATTTTTTTCTTATTCTTGGTTCTTATTTGAATTAAGCAACACAAAGTGTATATATAATCAAATGAAATTACTTTTTGGTTTTTCTAGGTTCATTACTTTTCTTAAAAATCTGTAGAAAATGAAGCTTATTATAATACAAATTTCTACTTGAAGTACACTACTGACAACTTTCATTTATGACACTACTTTCACCATAGGGAACACCCTAGAGAAACAAATGCCACGAAGGATATCATTGTTTAAGTGCCCTTGCTGATGCACAAGTTGGAAACATATTATGTACATCATAACTGTGTATGATACATTGAGATTATTATGGATCAAAATGACTTTTTTCGTAATAGTCTGTAAAAGATAAATAAAGTGTCATCTAACTTATGGTCTTTTAATTAGGTACAAACAAATCCCATTTGAAGCCCCCTCATACATTTGTATTCTCCATGGGAAAAAAGTAACATACTTTGAATGGTATTTTTATGTGACAATAATCTATATGGTTGACTTACATATATTTAATTTTAGAAATTCTACAAATTAGTAACACAAAGTCTCACGTGAAAAGTACGTGCAATTACTAGTCTTAATTATAATATATTTAAAGGGTGAGATAATTTGAAAAGGCTTTTCTTGTTAAATCCTTGAGTCAAAATTTGAGATATACATTATTCACTCATTCAAGAGTAATATAACACCTTTTTATTCCCTTATTATTCTTTATTGCCATTTAGGAGGAGAGAGAAAAGAAAAGAAAAGAGGGATTACTACTTATTAGTTGAGTTAATTGATTCATATAATATATATGCAAGAGAAAATAGATTTGAGTCTCATTTTAATCTTTCTTACTTCATTTTCATATAAGGAATGCCATTTATGGTCTTTTTACATTTAACCTCTAAACTTTTATTATTTAGGAAAACTCCATTCTTAAGTTTTAAATTGGCTTTTAAAATTGGGGTGTGACAACTCTACCCACCTTAAAACAAATTTTGTCCTCAAAATTTTCTAGGGTACTACCCACCTTAGGATTTTTCTTACTTCATTTAATTAATGATAACTAGCATACTAAAATTTGCATGAAAAGAAAATATGTTTCTTAAAAGGTTCATGTGGACATAAAATAACTACTACGTCATTCATCATCCTCTTTTTCTACTTCCATAGTGAAAATCCTAGCTTGTGTCTAGGGAGGTGGATTCTGGTCCTTATTCTGGTCCTGGTCCTTCCTTGTGAGCTTAGGGAAATTTGACCTGAGGTGGCCAGTTTCTCCACAATAGTAGCATGCACCCGTACCATACCTACATGGGCTTGCATGGTTCTTCTTACATGTTGGACAATGGGGCTTCTCAACTTCTACTGCAGTCTTAGGTGCCTTTCTCTTAGAGGTTTATATTGGTTGTTCTTTTGGGGAAATTCCTTCTTGTAGGATCTTCCAGGGTAATCTTCAAGCTCTTGGGCTGCATCTAGGGCAGCCTAGGGAGTCATGCAGCATCTTCCTGACAAGGCAAAGCTCAAGTCGGGTTTGAGTCCTCAGATGAACTTCTTTGTTCTGCGATGTTCATCATAATCATAGCCATACTTCTGTAGGACCCTGAACTTCATGGAATATTGGGTCACAGTCATGTCACCCACCTAAGCTAGGTTGACAAACTCTAGCTCCTTAAAGAACTATATAGTAAATGTATACATCCCTCTATAGTATCCCCTAAGGAGCACATGATTGCTAGGAAAGCCCTTGATTCTAGGAAATCCCTTGACGACCCCTTGAGGTCCATGAATCGGGAGCATACAAAGACTATTTCAATCCCAATTAACTTGACCATTAACATTAACATCAACCCTAACATGACCCTTGAACTTTAACATGATGGGATTTCTCCCTCTTGAACTTGAACATTATTTTCATGAATAATAAATCATAATCTCTAATCTTAGTGAACATTATAACCATAGGACATAACATATAGCAATCATCAAGCAATTGATATAGTGAGCATGACTAAGGAATTAAACTTGAAATTGTAACATACCAGATCTTGGAACCTACCCTAGAACTTTGACCTTGTGGACCTAGCTTAAAGAGTTAAAGCTTGGAGACAATCTTGATGTGGTTTAGATTTCCCTCTACATGGATCCTTATGTTGCACCCTACATGTAAGTTTAAGATGTTCTTTTGTAACCTTATGTGAAATTGAATATAGTCAATATTTCTATTCTACTGCTACACTTTGGTTGTTTTGTATACCACTAATAAGATTTGAAAAATTTACACCCACTCCAAGCATACCTTAGAAGTGTGTTTGGACTGGAGGTTCTAGTGTTTAAATTTTTAGTAGGGAGTGGTTCCCCTCTGGAATCCCACTCCTTACAGCATGGTATCATAGCCCATGGTAGTCAGAATCTGACTATTTCAATTTTGTCTCCCTTAGTAGTACCCTTGACTTTCTAAGTTACCTCTAGGTGAGATGTTCACCCTAGAATTGATCTTTGGATGCAATAAGGTTGATTTAAGGATACAATTAGGTTATGAGAAAGCAGTAGGTTAAGAAGACCTTGTTATGGATTAATTGTGACTTGGTTTCCGCATTGATTTTGAGCTCATCATTGTTTTAGAATGCATGATTTTTTGAAGAAAAATATATTTTCCGTTATACTACTATATGTACAAAAAAATTGGATTTCATCGATGTTTTCCTAAACTAAGTCACAATAAAGTGAGGTGTTTTTGGTAGTGAAACCCTAAACCTAGTGCTAACCCTAGTTTTGACTTTGGAGTTGTAACTAGGATTGATATAAAGGTGTAGTTGACCTACCCTATGACTTTTGGATGTTTATGTAGGGTTGTTAGGTTAGAGATGCAATGACCTAAAACTCAACCCTAGATGGTGTGACCATTAGTTGGATACATGAGCAACATAAATCTCTAAAACATTCATAACTAAAAGATAGGTGGGTAACCCTAAATGTTGATTAGTTTGACTTGTTAGGTTGAACCTAATAAGGGATGGAGAGTAGTTGGTTGTTGATGTTTGGATCAATAGATTTCAAGGATGAAATCCTTTGTAAGGGGTGGAGTGATGTAACATACCAGATCTTGGACCCTACCCTAGAACTTTTACCTTTTGGACCAAGCTTAAGGAGTTAAAGCTTGGAGACAATCTTGATGTGGTTTAGATTTCCCTCTACATGGATCCTTATGTTGCACCCTACATGTAAGTTTAAGATGTTCTTTTGTAACCTTATGCGAAATTGAATATAGTGAATATTTTTATCCCACTGCTACACTTTGGTTGTTTTGTATACCACTAATAAGATTTGAAACTTTTACACCCACTCCAAGTATGCCTTTGAAGTGTGTTTGGACTAGAGGTTCTATTGTTCAAATTTTTAGTAGGGAGTGGTTCCCCTATGGGATCCCACTCCTTATAGAAATAATAAAGTATACTTTATAATTAGCATGCAAATAACCATAAATACTTGTGCTCACTAGCATGACCTATTTACTGATGTGTTGATTTTCCCCTTTGCATGGTTGGGGATGCGATGTCTACAGGAGTTGGAGCAAGAAAGGACTAAGAAGATCTTCAAGATCTAACTGGTGGGGTGCCATCCATATTAGGCAATCCAATCACATAGAAATGTTTATTTCTATGTTTAGTTTTTTCATGTTTAGAAATGATTAGAATTTTATACATGCTATAGAAGTCAGTTGTAGTTTCCTATTCAAAGAACAATGTATGAATCTCAATGGTAATTTATGTATTTATTTGCAATGATCATATTAACATGACATCCCCCTTCAAGATAGATGCTTCCTCTCATATTCAAAAGGTGAGGTGTTACACTTTGTCAACTCATCCACATCAAGAATGAATAGATATGGGATGAGTGTTGAACCTTGATGTACCCCAATTTAGATAGAAAATGTCAGCATCTCTCCCCTAGGGGTCTTCACACTTGTAATTAAGCTATCATGCATGTCTTCAATCAAGTCAGTGTATCGGTTTGGAACACTCTTTTTCTCAAAAACCATCCACAACACTTCTATGTGTACTCGATAAAAAGCCTTTCCAAATCAATAAAAATCATTTGAATATATCTTTTGCTCTTTCTACACTTCTATATAAGTCATCTTATCAGGAAAATGGCATGTGTTGTTGATCTTCTAGGCATGAAACCAAATTGGTTGTCTAATATATGCATTATAGATCATAACCTTTTCTCAGTAATCATATCCCAAACCTATTAGTGTGGCTCATCAACTTCATACCTCTATAGTTTGTGCATCTCTGAACATATCCTTTGTTATTGTAGATGAGAATGATTATATTATTTATCCACTTACCCAACATCTTGGCCTTCATAATCTTATCAAAAAAATATTTAACCACATATCTCCTTCATCCCCCATACTCTTACACACATCAATGAGAATAAAGTCCAGTCTGCTTGCCTCTCTTATTTTCATATTTTTAAAAGCATTTTTCACCTCAAATAGTAAAAATCTTGGTGTATAAATGTGTTACATACTGATTTTTTTGGTACTAATCATATTTTTGAGCTACATTTCATAAATTCACCTTTCAAAAATCTCCATTTTCAGTTTGACACATTTATTGAAAATTTATTTGTATTCCCTTGCATATTGTAAGAAAAAAGATTTCATACTTAGTCAAAACTCATTAGATTAGGACCCATCAGGGGTTATCCTGACCCAATTATTAATAAATTGGCTACAGTATCACTCCAATAAATAGTATATAGTATTAGTTATTTAAATTTAGATGATTAATGAAGATATTCATGGAGGGGAACTGCATTAGTATGAGTTTGTATTTTTATTTAAGTATTGTACATTATTACAAATCTACACTAAAAACTTCAATTCAAGATACTTTAACATGTGGCATGTAGAAATTTTAGAAACAATTCATTTTAGGTGTACAATCAGTTGTCTATCTTGGATCGAACTGACAACATCCATCTGTAAGGTAGGGAGGGATACACAATGTAGTCGGGTCATCTTCCCCAACCGTTGAGATTGTTGGTCTCCCAATTTGAGACAATTTACCTTTATCTCTTCACCTTACCCCCCTTGGATATTGTGTGAATGGTTACTAGACTCCTCCCCTATTTTACGTCCATATTGAGGCATTTGCCTCGCCCTAAAGTGCAAACGCCCAATTGGGTAGCTTCATATGGATGAAACACTGATGAAGAGCCCAAACCACCCTCACACCTCTTTAGATTCAATTATTTTGCCCTAAAGCTATCTTGCAGTTCCAAAAAACCAACCCTACCCCCAATTTCTCCTATTTAATCCCCTACACAACCTGTTGACAAGCCTCCAAGCTTGCAAACGTATGGCTAGCTATGTGACTTTGAATCCTAGACCTCTATGATCCCAAATTCTATCTGATCGTCCAGTCAACTCCATCAACCTATGACAAAACCCCCAACCCATCAGTTATTCCCAAAAAAACCATATTGTATAGCTTGACTTGGCTTCCATCTCCAGTGAGTCTGGCCTCGCCAGCGAGCTGTGTGCTTTTCAAGCCACCTCACCACCTCTGACTCACTCTCCTAAACCTAGAGTCATTTTAGACCCCTCAAATGATGATCTCAAAGCCGCTCCAACCACAAATGATGAGTCCACCTCATTCCTTGCTTTGACAACTTAAAGTCATTATTCGGACACACAAACACCAACCAGAGGCGACATTGATATTGGAGACTTCCAAGAAGTGTCAATGGACCCAATCTAAGACACAACAAACCTGAACACTCCCCAGTCACCGTTCTCCAGCCATCTTGCCAACCTATTCGACAAGTTCTCTCCTTATTCCCATCCCCTTTTCTATTTTACAATTCAAAGAGATACACCAACTATAGAAAATGATATATTGATATCATAGTATGAAAAAATAAATGAAAATATAGCATCAAACATTAAAAACTATACGGTGTCATTATGATGATGAAAATTAATTTGAAACAAAGGGAAATAAGACTAGAAACCTAGGTGCATGACATATCTAGCCTTTTTCTTGCATTGGGTATTAAGTAAATATTATGTGCTAGTCCAATATCTTATTAGAGAGTAATTGAAAAGGGAGTAAACCTAATGAATCATATCAATGATTAATAACTTAGGAAGTAGTGCACACACACAAAAATAATTATCAATCCATATAAGTGGTAATTGTGGTTTCTATTACTAATGCTAAATGCCTAGAATCTTTTAGTAAACTAATTAATTGGAAAACTAGAATACATAAAAATAAATTAAGGGTAAAATTAAGAAAATATTTTGATCACTTTTTCACCCAAACCCTACTATATTTAACCATCCTTACTTATTTAATCATGTTCTATTCCTAAGTAAATAATAATGTAAAATAGAAGTAACTAATTCTTAGATCTATGAACATGGAAGACGATGAACCTTATGTTATTTTTGTATGAACAACCTACCCCTATGAACCTAAGGGTAACCTAATGTGAATATTTACCTAATTAATGACACATGAACCTGAGGATCACATGCATATGTATATGTAATATTAACTTATAAATCATATGTTATCAACATGGTAATGGTTAGTATATTATGTACTAGATGAGGACTACAATGAAGTAAAGGAACTTGATGACTTTAATGAGATGTTATGAAAATAAAATATTATTATTAAGTATCTAACTCAATATGGAAGCCATGAGATATATAATGACCCAAGTGCATTCTTCCCACTAGATTCGTAGAAACCTCACATTTGTTGAGAATTTGCATGTATTTGATTGGAAACTCTTGATTGAAATAAGGTACTATATTTTCAATTTCCTTATTGAGTTATTTATTATCCTTCTTGAATTCCAATGCATAAATATTGATTTGAGGAGAATCCTAAATTGCTATAAAAAGCCATCATGTCTCTTAAAAGGTCACATGCTCTAGTTCATAAATTATTGAATAATATTATATATTAAGATGGCACTAAAGTTGATCTAGGAGTTTTAAATCCCCTATGGGATTTGGCCCATTAGAGGTTTGTCTCACATGAGGTAGGGTACATCCTATCACCCTGCACATAGGTTGTAACAAATTAGTTGTCCCCCAATATATTGGTGCAAATAGCAACTAGACTAATGTGTCGTTCTCTCATAGATGAGTGGATACTAGGCAATTATCCTCGAAAGAGATGACATGACATTTCTAGATCCTAATATTTAAAGTTAATTATATTATTACAAATAATCTCCAATATATTGATATCTGAGTATGGTCAATCTTTTATAGTTGTAGCTATACGATCTTGTGAATTACCATCTTGAATTGTGAACACTCAAAGCACTGATACTTGTGATCCTAATCTTGCTAAACTAAGTCCACTAAATTGTACCCTCCTAGAATTGATCTTATATTTGAATCACATTTTTACCTACTTTTTACATAGATCAATATAATGTTATAATGCCAACAGTTGATGATCCAATTTTCCTCTTGTTCCATGACGTGGATTAATCCCTATGGGATATTGCATGGACAGCGGGACCTTCTCACTTGGATTTTTCTAGAGTAGATTACTAAGGACAAGCTAGGTACATGGAGAGGTTCCATGTGTGTGGTTATATCATCTTAATCTTTCCATCATATCATGTTGATGTAGCTTATTTGGACAAGACTCTTTTCATTTCCTTGATCTTGCATTTTATACCAAGAAGACGAACACTAAGTTTTTGTATTGTTGATTTTATTGAGAACTTTGATATCATACTATGTTGCACACAGTTTAATACAATTTTGTCACACAATGATATCTCTTGTATTCATGTCATAGGAGTCTCTTACATTATTCACAATATCTACATTGAAAGCTTACAAATATAATACATCCATTGGTTCTGGATATCATCATCCTTCACCAGCAGTCTACCATCTTCATTCTTGATGCATTTTACTTGACTCAAGAATCTTTCCTTCCTTCCTCTAATACGGCCCATTACATATAACCTTTTCCCTTCTATTACATCGAGCTTATTATAATTTCTTCTAAGTATCTAGACCTTACCTCTCGTGGACAATCTTTTTAGCTTTTTTTGGCTTGCTTGTACTCTGAAAAGCTGCATCATCTTGAGATTTGGGAAGAGCTCCTACAAAATCTCCCTTTTGAGTTTAATAGCCTCTGGTACTTCATCATTTTCTAAGTATCTAGATCTTGCCTCTCGCGGACAATCTTTTTAGCTTTTTTTGCTTGCTTGTACTCTGAAAAGTTGCATCATCTTGAGATTTGGGAAGAGCTCCTACAAAATATCCCTTTTGAGTTTATTAGCCTCTGGTACTTTGTCATTCACCACCAAATCTCTTTATAGGCCTATTAAACAAATTTTAGAGATAAGAATATCTACATACCACATCAATTGGCGCACCCAATTGGAAGATGTGGTGTGGGTATAACGCACCTCCTACAAGAAACATATATTGATATCTCCATATAATCTAGGAATATGGTAAGACTTGCCATCTTCCAGTTGAGCTAGAGCATAAGTTGATGTGGGTGAATAAGAGGCTGAATTTGGACATGGCCTGAGAAAGAAGTAAGAGAAGTCTTCAACTCAATTAAGTGGACAAGTTCCACTTGGATTTTTATTAGAACTTGTGTATTTATAATTTGAAGTCCAAGAATACTAATGATTGGCACATTCTTCATGGGGAACTCCAATCGGGGCATCACATGTTTCTTGTAACTATAGATTATGGTTTCACTCCATGAAATTGAGGTCTAGATGGAGTGGGTCGTTTCAAGTAGTGAATGTGTATCCACATGGAGCCATAGATGTCATAGATGGGATACTAAACTACAAAACAAATGGGTATAAATTCATAAACTATAATGGGGGTCAGCTGGCTTTTTATTCTGAATCACTTCATTTGGTTGGTATTGTTTGAGGTTTGATTCAATTCATGTCAAGCCTATGACATTAAACAAGGGAACTTGTGGGAGGCAACCCACCATTAGTTGTTATTTTTCTTGATTTTGGTGTTTTTGTGTTAGATTAATCTAACACTGATTGATTAACTTTTTATGCAATATTAGGTGTGCTTGATGAGTGTTTGAGTGTGTGTTTTTAATGAAGATACAATTCGTCAGTGCCCAGGGCAATGCCATTAATCTTATTCATTGAGGAACATGATGCAAAAAATATCTTAATCAATGCATCAACACAAGGCTTAATAGCATCAATTATTACACAACCATCTACAAGAAAAATCATGATGCAGTATATAGTGTCGATGCTTCTTTTGATATCATTAAGGCTAACAAATCTCACCAAATATCTAAGTCAATGAATCAAATTACTATCAATAACATTGATTATTAAGCAGTCAGCTACTACAACTTTTCTTGACCCCACCTATAGCATAGACACATGTGCCAATACATCGACAAGCATAAGTGGGGGTTATTTGTGGGTCAATCCATGGAATGTGCATTGACGACCCTTACTCATCCTCAACAAATGTCCATCTTCATGATCCACGATCATAATTTGGGCATTAATGCATCGATGTCCTTGCCAATAGAAACGATGCTAGGGATTTAGGTTGTAGGTTACCTATATAAGGAAGGCAGGAACAATAATTTGCTTCACACCAAATTCTCTACTCTTCATACACACTTCATTAATATCCCTTCCTTCCTTACTTCTACCATCATGTAGAAGTGAAAATCCCAAGAGGGGCCATCCTCTATTGTCTCTTCCAAATACCTCACTCCAAGACCAAGCCACATATATTTTAGTGGTGACAAAGAAAGTAAGAATCACACCAAGATAATGAAGCACATCATCGAGTCGACATAATATGGGGTTGGGGAACTATTCAACATGATGAAATTCATCGATTATATATGTCTAATTTGTGAGGGGACAAGGGATGGTGGGTGACCACACCTTCCTCAATGAACGGGATACATATCCCATTCTTATCCTTGTGTTACTCATCACCTTTGATGCTACTCTCTCTCCCTAAGGTTGTCATAGTTGGGAGGAAGGTTGGGTTTCCATTTTCCTACACAACATCTACAATAGGATGTCATTTTCCACCTTAAATGCTATATTAGGATGGTCCAGTGAAGGTCAATGATTTGACCCCAATGGATAAATTCAAACCATAGGAATACATGGACTTTCATTCTTTGGTGGTCTCAGATATTGAGAATTATTTTGTGTGCTATTTTTATCAAATCCAGACCAACACCATCTTCATGAAAACTATGCATGGTCAAGGAAAGGTACCTCAAGATGACCTCTATTTCCTTATGATATTTTTAATCTTTAAGAGGAGTGCATCCATATTGGCATGTTTCTCCTTACTCGTATGAGGAGATTTTTCCATTTTGCAAAAAAAGTCACCATCCACTTCAAGGGTCTCATCACACCCGTAGAAAAATAACCAACATCAACTATTCTCAATGCAATCCCCTGAAGAAGAAAGATAATCTTGACTTCAAGCATTGTTGTTAAGCCAATTTCTGACTCAAAGGGACAACCAACCCTTTACATATTTGACTTCCAACAATGTGTGCTTCCTAGACCCCTCTTCACATTATAGGGATTGAATCACTTCAAATGGAAGGTAGACTCATCTGATGACAGGGAGGAAGGTTAAGGGGGGATTGTCCCTACACCAAAGAGAGATCTCCCACGCCATTGCCCCGACTATCAAGGAGTGTTGACATCATTGTTTATTGGAAGTAGTGACATATACTCCATTCATAACATCATTGTCATGTTGACTGTCATTCAATCTAGGAAGAATGAGCATCATGACTCCATGATATAAATCACCCAATGCCAATTAGATCTTTCCCAACTAAGATTACATTTTTAGTGTTAGGAGGTCGTGTACTAGAATGAATGATTGTTTCTTTAGAATCAAGAGTTGTTTGATTAGTGTATGAAGAGAGTTGGAGAATTATGCACAAACAATTTTAATCATTGATGAACTAGTTAATTTTAAGGTGTATCCACCACCATCATAGTAAAATGATTTCTTACTCCCATTCCATTATTATTTGAGACTTTTCACATTGGGGTTGATACCATTGTCAAGATTAGGAGGCTAGAACAACAAACTATATCTTACACTAGATCTAAATCTTACATTTGTGGTTCTTCTTATCTTCTTGATTAGAGTTTGTTTATTAGGGAATATCTTTGCTTTCCTTTATAGGAAAAAATGAAATAAGAAAATTTTATGGAAGTCAGAAAGTGGAAAACCCTCACAATCAAATATTGTAACTCATCCAACCCTATAGTGTCAAATTTCTTTAGCTTTTATTGACTTCTTACAAGCATGAATTAAAATTGACTTGTATGTGTCAATTTTAAAGATAATGTATATAAATCATGACAACTTAACTAAATATTCAATGGAGGGAAGTGAAGTTTAAGTCCACTTAATCACACGTGTAGTGTTGGTATCTCATTGATTTCCTAGGGTAAGGATTTAAGACCACCGTGATCTATGGATCAACCTTGAGAGAGTTCTAGAATGGTCACGTGGGTTGTTGTCTCTTAGTCACAGTATGCTCCATCCACCTCAATCACCCTCAACCACCATTGATTTCATTAATGAATTCATATTGTCACTCACAATATTGCATGATAGGCAAGAATGCCTAATTTAGTGTTGAAATGTATGAAAAATATAGATAAATATTGGTAAAGTTGCATGTAAAATTGCATAAATCACTTGTAGATAGCATCTTGCCTACGTTAAAAAATATATCCATGCTAGTTATTTTCATCACACTTAATCTAATTGGGACAAACATACCCACTTTTCCATCTCCTATCCCTAGCTTGGAAAAAATATTTTCTAAGGGGGTCATGTTAGAAAAAAGAGTCAAAAATAAAAGAAGAAATATAAAGAAAAATGAATAGGACAAAAAGAGGAAGGGTGTGATTATATTCCCCCTAAAATGAAATATGTGTGGAACCTAATTAGTGATAAACACCTTTCGCCTCCATTCGTTATCATTAGACAATCATCCATTGCATGCACCTTTGCATTTTTCTAATTCTCATTGTAGTCATTAGGATGCATATCATACATCACATAAGAGTATTACTTTCTAAGTTGTCTACTCCGTCAATTTTATTGATCTTGTTGGTAGACTACCTCCATGATTACCCAACATACATTATTATCATTTGGGAAATGGTTGCACTGTAGAACTTTAATAGATTAGGGAAACGTACTATAGGGAGATATTTTTATGATTTTTTTCATCTTTACGATGATGTCTCATATGATCAAAATGATTCATGTGATTTGTTGGTTCTTTCACCAATGTTTTTGAGATTTTTCTGAGTGATAACTTTCAAGCAACTACATTTCTAGTGGTTGGATTGGAACCATTTGAGATTGTTAGGTGTAAAGTTTCATATTGACAATTATTCTTTATAGTGATTCATCGGCCCCTTTCCTATTCCACTTTGCTTGTCGCCCCTCTAGAGAATGTGTTCAAGTGGCCCATCTTTCATTTTCTATATCATCCATTTTCCCTCCTTTTTATTTCTGCCTCAAGCATAACATGCCAAAATCTACAACCATTTCCTTTGTCAGGGACTTCCACGAAATGAAAATGGGTGACGCCGTCATAATGCTTGACATGTTTTTCCCTGGTGTAGGTACCGGAGTACTCCAATGTCTGATCTGTCACCCATACATCATTTTCTTGCTAATCAATTCAACCAAATTTAAGGATATCTATTGCTCGGGGATGAAAACATTTTCAATGATCAGATATTTTGGCACGCACACAATTATCATCTTTTTTAATTTGATTTAATTGCTAATGTGGTCATATTTAAGTACATTTTAACTTGTATATCATTAAACTAGTGTAAATGAGTATGTGTCATTATCCTTGTTTTTCATGTATTATGGAATATATTTATCATAATATTTTAAGGCTCTAACTATTATGTGTTTCTATTGCAGTGGATCTTGAGTTTACAAGCTAAAAGTTGATGAATCCACTACATAGTTTGTCGAATATATGGGCTCTAGAAGTAGCGGGTTGGATAGAGATTAAACACTTAAACAAGATTCACTAGACCATCAAATGACTTCAAGAGGTACTATTACAAATATGGAATTTGATGTGCAACTAAAAATGCATAGAAAGTATGAGAGGGATTGAATGAGATCAAGAACAAGCTATGTAGAATGGTTTCAAACTCTAAATTAGGAGAGTGTACATCTACTACCTAGAGAGTTCAGGCCCTAGGATTTTGCAATCATTGCACACTTATATTCCATTTTAAGACATATAATTAGACCTTCCTTTTGTAGGGTAGGGATACCTAGACTTCCTTTCTAAGGATCAAAATGAGCCAGTAAACCTTGCAAGGTCTTACCTATGCTTTGAGCAAAATTCTTCAACCTCAAGGCCTACCCACTTTTGCAAGGAGTTGGACACCTTCACCATGGAGCTCCCCTTCTAGCAACAAGTATTTTTCCTTGAAAGAATTACCCACTCTTCTCAAGTATCTTCATCCTTCACCTTCTCCTTCACCAAGGAGAAGCTTTGACCAACTTTGCTTTCAAGAACGATATTGGGATAGGGAAGATTGAGAGCTTCACAAAGATTACAAGGAAGTAGCTCTCTCACAAATAACCTATCTCACGCATATTGACATTTTGATTAGTAAGAAAGATAGAGAAAGCATCTCTTACTATATAAATCCACTCAACTATATCTAGAAGCATTAGAGTCAAACTTGGGATGAAGCCCAAGATCCCTATTTGTAGTTGGGGATGTCTACTAGCCACTAGAAGCTCTTGGGGACAAATTCTAGTAATTTAGAGTGTTGCAACATATCTATTTTTGATGTTTGCAACATCCAACATCTAGAAACACTTTTCCTAAACACTCCATGTAGTGTGGTTAGTCGAGTTTCAATAAAGTAAACTCGACCGATAGCATTATGTGACAAAGAAAATTTGAGTGCCAGTAGAGTTTAGCCTAGATGAAACTCGATCGATGAATTAAATTTATTTTGGCTCTATAGGGGTGTCGATCGAGTTTTTCCTGGGGAAACTCAGCCCACCCCGGAAATTCTCAAAATCCATCAAGGGTGTAGGTCAAGTTTATCAAGGATGAAACTCAGTAGAAAAAACACCCTCTGATGAATTTTGGAAATTATCATTAGAGTGCTTAAACATTCATTTTTAGTGCTCTTGATTTTTTCTCAACTTGGTTACAAGTCATAGAATCAATACAAATGATTACAAAAATTTTCCTAAGGGCTTTAGGGCATATTCTACAAAAGTGCATTTGCATTGAATTTGGCTTGTATTTAATCAAGCTATGGCTTGATTGAATTGATCCTTTTCATGTACCTAATACTAGAAATCAATCTCAAATAGACATATTTGACACATATGAATGGAATGGTTAATTCATCATCAAAATATGGACAATCTATAACTATTAGGTCAACATTCTCCCCCTTTTTGAAGATTTCAAACCATTCCTCAACATATTAAAAAATATATGGAATTTAAACTTTTACCTTGTGAATTATAGAGGGATACCTGAATGAACAATCGCAATTGCTCCCTCTCAATTCATGCTTACCTTTTCTTGTATGGTTACTTTTCCAAAAAAACATAATCATAGCAGATATATACTATTAAGTCCTCTTATAAGTCACATGATATTTTAGAGAATTAAATAGAAAAGGATCACAATTCAATATGTACTAAGATCATTTCTCCCCCTTTGTCATATCAAAAAGATGGGGTGGGGGTAGAAGACCTAAAAACACAGGTCTTATCCAAAGGCACAAACTATACAAGTAACCACCATATGAAAGCACCAATAAAAAACAAGAGAGAACAGGAGCACTAGAATCATAATAAAAAATTTGGAAGCACATACCTAGAACTCATGAGATATAGTCAAGCATAGAGTTAAGGTGCATATAATTAGATTACAACAAAACATGTGTCCTCTCTAGATGAAAACTACAAAATTGAGAAGAAAAGTGACGATATATGAAAATAGTAAACCTCAGATACAATACCCAAATGTTTAGTACATGAAAGTATACAAATATATATATATATATAGTCATCGTCATCATCAAAGGGTGAATCAGAGGCAGTAGGTGTAGCCTCACCATAATCTCCATCATCATCAGAGTCATTGTCACCATCCTCATCATCATGTTGATCATCACCAACTTCATCATCCTCATCACCCCCATTATTCATCTTCTCATCCTTTGAAGGTCTAAAAGAACGAGTAGCATGCCACTTGGCATGTTGCTCTTCCCAATACATACAATATTCATGCAATGCATTTGCTTGCTCAAAGTTGTATGTAGAAACCCCATCAAAACTAGCAATCGAGGTGGAGGCAGGTGTAGAGGAAGATCTAGTAGATGAGTGGCACTTGATTGAGGAGAGGATGCATAGGTAGCTCCACCAATAGAGGTAGGGGGTACATCAGAAGCAGCACACCGGTAGGCCGGGTGGAACTAACTATATGCATAGGAGTCATAGTCAGTAGCTGGGTAGGGTGGGTAGGTGGGATAAGGATGGGTGCAGGACAAGTTCATGGTAGACATTATCTGAACAAGATCTAGATGAAGATGCTCCTGGACCTGTAAGTTGTATGCTTGTAAGTGCATCATGCAGGCTATTAGGGCTTCATTTGACACTGAAAATGAGGAACGGTTAGGTCTGGGAGGAGGTGGAGCCTGGGTGGAGGTTGAAGCACCAGGTGTAGAAGAGGTGGTGTGAAAGGATTTCTTGACTGTAGTGTCACTGATGTAAACTCATTTCCTACTGGATTTGTAACCAAGATCCTTGAAAAGGGATTGACCTATGTGATCTTGAAAGACACTACAAATTAGGTTAGGGTAGGGCAGGTGGGAGTCTCTAGTATTCTTCTCAGTGTCAAAGAAAGTTATGTGGTGAAGAATGGATTATTTTCATTTGACACAGATATTCTTAATAAGATAATATATGATCACAACTGAGTTTTCTGCAATATACGTTTGATTATTTTTCAAATGGATGTTTCAATTAACAAGGAGAGAAACCAAGCATGTTTTGATATCCAGAGAAGAAGACAGGGGGATGGATTTATTCCTATATGGGACCCTAAGCTTCTTAAGAGTTTTGTGGATATCAGAAAGAGTTAACTCAGGGTCAAAGATCTTATAGAAGGCTTCAGGATCAAGGAGGTCTCTATAGGTAGGATAGGGAGACATCTAATTTGATGAGGAATAAGATAAGTAAGTATTCAAAGGATTTTTAGATATTTGAAATCTTATCCGACAATCATGGATGTGAAAACCACTTGGGAGTTAGGAGGAGGCACAAGAGTGATGTAGTTCCAGGTGAGATTTGCGTGGAACTCATGCACCTCTCTCTTGCTTAATACAAAGTTGTTGAAGGCTAGATGTTCATAGCAAAGAGCACCAAGGTGTTGATTGGTAAATAATGTCTTACCTTCTTTCAAAAGCTGAAAAGGATAAGGGTCCATAGGCAACAACTCCCTATACCAATTTACTACTTGATTTGAGAAGAAGGATGTACCATCATATGAGATATGCCTAGTGGAAGTGGAGGACAAAGGTTAACACGTGAAGGACCTATTCTCTTACACCTATTGGATTTCGTGGAGAGAGGATCAACTGAAGATGGCACCAAACAAGGAAGAGAACACAAGCAATAGGTTTCCCAAGCTAGGTTAGAGGTTGGGAAGGTCAAAATAGGGTTGGATAAGGCTAGGAAAATGGATTGGGTGACCTAGGATTCAAGGACCAACTAAAAGGGAGAGGAGTTGCTTGAGTTTTCTCTAGTTGAGAGGAAGAAAATTGGCCGACACTCTGTATATATTTCCACACAATAGTGTTGTTCAACGAGTTTGATATTTGGGAAACTTAGCTGAGATTGTTGTGTGTTCAGTCCTTGGGTATGTTGTCAGTCAAGTTTCCTTAGAGCAAACTCAGACGATAAGAAAGCATGTCCAAAAGATAAGAAATTTAATTCTAGGCTACTAGAGTGCTATATATATTTACTTTTTTAGCCTATCATGTATTTTGAACATATTAAGGAACATTCCACTCATCGTTGGCTACTATTTTACAGTAAACAAGTGTTTGCAAAAAATAGACAAAAATAAGCAAAATAAGGCTTTAAAACAAGGCATATGTAGCACGAACAAGTTTGAGATGAGAAATATATGAGCAAGGATATACAGGTAATAGAACATCTAGATAGAAGGCATATCAATATCATCAAGAGCAGTAAGAAGCAAGTTTTTATCTAATGAAATTAAATTTCTCTCTAGCTAGAGGTTTGGTAAAAATGTCCACAAGTTGATTTTCAATGTCCACGTGTGATATATATGTCTTTCTTGGCAATGTGGTCACAATGAAAGTCATGGTGGACCTCTATATGTTTATCTCTACTATGAAATATAGAATTGTAAGAAATATTGATTGCACTATTATTATCACAGAAGATAGGAGAAGCATCATAATGAACATTAAAGTCTTGGAGCATTTGCTTCATCCATAGGACTTGGGCCCAACAACTCCCAGTTGCAATGTATTCAACTCTGGTAGTTAAAGAGCCACTGTGCCTTGTTTTGAGAACCAAGAAACTAAGCATGGTCCTAGGAGGAATAAAGTGCCACTTGTGCACTTTCTATCAATCAAGCACCATGCATAATCTGCATCACTATAATCTGTAAGAGTAAATTCCCTTGACTTGGGATACCATAGACCAAAAATTTTGGGTTTTTCCTAGGTCTTTAGAATCCTATTAACCACTATAAGATGGGATTTTCTAGGGCTTGATTGAAATCTAACACCCAAGCCAACACTAAACATAATATCAGGTCTAGAGGCAGTTAAATATAACAAGATACCAATCATAACTCTATAGAGATTCTCATCAACCTTCTCACCTTCCTCATCTCTATCAAGTTTGATGGTGTTTCACATGGGGGTTTCTGTTGGCTTGGTGTTCTCCATCCTAAAATGCTTCAAGAGCTCACTTACATACTTGCCTTGGTTGATGAAGTTTCCTTCCTTTATATGCTTTAGTTTGAATCCAAGGAAGAAAGTAAGATCCCACATAAAACCACTCGAACTCACTCAGCATAAGAGAGCTAAACTCCTAGAAAATATCAACATCAATTCCGCCAAATATGATATCATCAACATATATTTGAAAAATCAAGAAGTTGTTGGAAGTGTGATTGAGAAAGAAGGTAGAATCAATTTTTCCCATGACATTGCCATTTTCTAGCAAAAAGTTCATTAATTTTCCATAACAAGCTCTTGGGGCTTGTTTGAGCCCATAGAGAGTTTTTTGTAGAAAATAAACATGGTTAGGAAGTTTGTCATGTTTAAAATTGGGAGGCTGAGCCACATAGACTTCCTCCTCTATTCTACCATTTGGAAATACACTTTTAACATCCATTTGGTAAAGTCAAAATGTGACGATTTGACAACAAATCAGACCGTCACTTTGTAATTAATTGTGGAATTAACCATAATTAATAGAATAACAAAAATCACTAAAAATTAAAACCTTTTGCAAAGAGATCCAATTCTAGGAAACTCTTATAAAGAGGACCAAAGTACTGCATACATTATGGTTCACAGTATACATACAAGGTACCATCTTTTCTCGAGGAATATATACAACGGTTGCTTTGCCAAAACTATACATAAGCAACATAAAACCTCAAGGCATTCAAGCCAAAATCTCATATCGATCATAAAAACACTATGTACTGACTCCAAGGACCTGAGAGTACAGAGACGACACATAAGACTCATATCTACAAGACACGACAATCAGTATCTCCACTTGAGATGTTACTGCGGTCCTTGATGTTGTTGTCCTTCCCCTACTGTATGGTCTCTACATGCTCGTCTGCGTCCACCTAAAAATGTTGGTGACCAACAGGGTGAGATCCATGTCCCAGCGAGAGATATAAATCTCAGCCAATAATTTTATCATTACAGATAAACAGTAACAAATTGAGTAGAGGATTTTTTATTATTAATAAGCAGGATAAATTATTGTTTAAGCAGAATAGAGCAATATCATCTTTTTAAAGCATTACAACTATATATGATAAAGCAGTAAATCATATATTTAATAAGGAATATGAAGAACGTGTATAACATTTATACATTTTAGGATATATTAAGAAATGTAACATCAACCAATGATTTCCGTATTTCATCCTTAAGCAAATACGCTACACGGCTTATTACATTTTACAATCACACTTATGCCCTGGGGAGATGAGGTATACTGCTCATACTCCAACCGACCACGGAGGCGAAAAGCATTGGTTCCATACCTAGGTCAATGGAAGAGTCAGACTACATGACCTCATCCATCTCGGTCAGTACGAGACCACATGCAGGACATCTAGTGTCACTGCTAAATAGCTTTCCAGGGTATACTAGCAACTACGCTATAGAGCTATAGTGGCGGATGCACTCTCTTCGCAATCGAGAGATTTCATGTTTATCTCACATCGATCTGGCATTAATCATCATCGAGAGATTCATGATACATCCATCCTGGCACATATAATGAATGATTGAGAGATCTCATGTTTATCTCACGTCAATCCCACATTAGGGCGTAAGGATATTCGCACCCATTACCCCCACATATTCAATAATATGCCCTCCAGGAGATCCCGTGGGAAACCCTATTTCACCATCACCAGCTACTAACGATGATGGATCTATGGCCATGGCTCTACACGATAAGATTTCACTTGATTAATTAAGTGCATTACCATATTCTTTTAGCATCAGCCAAGTTTTCAAACATGTATTATTATGACAAATGCTACAAAGAAAAGTATAATACATCCATCAAGTACTTTTCAAAACTTTATAAAACATTGGGATCTCAATCCCTTATCTCATTATCGAGAATTCTCATCCCTCAACAATATCATCATCATGTTTACTGGATTTGGGTATTCAAACCCTTAGTTCATCACTGAACATTGTTATCACTTATCAGGTAACTATTACCTCTAGGTCATCTGACCAAGGTATACATGATACTTGTTACACAAGCATCTCACATAGCTCACAAGGTTCATTAACATATTGTCACCTCTCACTAGGCAACAAATAATATAATGGATCACAAGGCGCATTAAGCATTTTTATCAAATAAACATCATAGCGCATACCTGGCAATACTCATCATCTCATAATACCTACATAGTTAGTAAACTTGATAACAACCATATCAATTACATATCAACACCATGCAATACAAGGGTAACACCTCTATTCCCTCATTAAGGTTAGGGTTTCCCATTCTTTATCAATTAGGTTTTCTCATACCATTACCCAAAATTAGGGTTAGGGTTTCCCATTCTTTATCAATTTAGGGTTTCATGATCACATTATCAAAGATCAAACCCTAATTCATACTCTACACTTATTAAAA
Organism: Alisma plantago-aquatica; assembly: GCA_963693085.1. NCBI lineage: Eukaryota > Viridiplantae > Streptophyta > Magnoliopsida > Alismatales > Alismataceae > Alisma > Alisma plantago-aquatica. The sequence continues at coordinate 1,043,903,621 of OY856411.1, read as the reverse complement.
GTATCAATGAATGCACATTACATGTTTATTAAACAAGTATGAGTTTCTCTCTCATCCTCTCTAGGATGTTGATTACTCCATACTTTATTAAGTTGGCTCATCCTTCACTAAATTACATGCACCTATGCTTATCATAGTGTATTGAGTTTATTACTTTCATAAGCATCAAATGACAATCACTCTAAGTATACTATTCACCTAAGTACTTTAGAGGTACTTCCATTATAATCAACCTTGATATACTTTACAAACACTCATAGGGTTGGTTGACCTTACATGGTTTTGAGACTATTTGGTCTCTAAACAGTTTGAGATTATTTAATCTTCAAACGATCTTGAAAACCCCTTTAACCTTCAAACGGTCTTGAGACCCCTTTGACCTTCAAACGGTCTTGAGACCCCTTTGACCTTAAAATGGTCTTGAGACCCCTTTGACCTTCAAACGGTCTTCAGATCCCTTTGACCTTCAAATGGTCTTGAGACCCCTTTGACCTTCAAACGGTCTTGAGACCCCTTTGACCTTCAAACGGTCTTGAGACCCCTAATCTTCAAACGGTCTTGAGACCCCTATGTCCTTCAAACGGTCTTGAGACCCATTTCTTTTTCTTTTCTCTAAATGATACCAAGAGACAGTAGGGACACTCTTGAGGTGGTATTTTACATATTCAACCCTATGTTTTGGGTAAATTGCACTTTAGTCCAAAAAAGCAAATATTGCTTCAACATTATTAAAATAGGACCAAAATTGAAACATAAGCTCTCCTTTAGTCTTAATTACTTTTCAAAAGATAAATACAAGAATATAAATGACTTAATTAAGCAAAACTCCTACGGTTAAGGCGTAACCCAGGTCAGGGATGTTATAATTATCCACCCCTAATAGGGATTTCATCCCCGAAATCATCAAGAGAAAAGACAAGGGTACTTCCTCCTCATCTCTTCCTCCAGTTCCCACGTAGCCTCTTTTACGCCACGATGATGCCAGAGAACTTTCACAAGAATTATGTCTTTCTTTTTCAACTTTTTGATTCTCCTGTCAAGAATCATCATTGGTCCTTCTACATAGGACATATCTTCATTTAAATCTACCTCTACAGGTTGCAATACTAACTCCGTATCAGGGTGACACTTTCTCAGCATGGATATATTGAATACTAGATGCAATCTATGTAGTTCAGGTGGCAACTCCACCTTATAGGCTACCTTTCCAATCCGTTCAGTGATTGGATAAGGCTCCATAAATCTAGGAGCTAACTTACCCTTTTTCCCAAATCTAAGAACACCTTTCCAAGGTGAGACTTTGAGATATGCTCTGTCTCCAACTTGGAATTCTAAGGGTCTTCTCCGTTTATCAGCGTATGACTTTTGTCTATCATGTGCAGGCTTTAACTGTTGTTGTATTACTTTAATCTTCTCAGTTGTCTATTTTACTAATTTAGGACCCAAAAGTTGGTATTCTCCTATTTCATACCAGCACAATGGATATCTACAACGTCTACCATATAATGCTTCATATGGTGCCATATCAATACTATGTTGATAACTATTATTGTAAGCGAATTCTATTAAGCTCAAGTGTAGATCCCAACTTCCTACAAACTGAAGAACACATGTCCTAAGCAAATCCTCGAAGGTTTTTATAGTCCTCTCAGATTGTCCATCCGTCTAGGAGTGAAAGGTGGTACTAAACCTTAACGCGTACCCAATGCTTTATGTAGTCGTTCCCAAAAATGACTCGTGAACTGGGGACCTCTATCAGAAACAATTGTAGCTGGAACCCCATGTAACCGCACTATCTCATCTATATAGATCTTTGCAAGTTTTTCAATAGTATAGGTTGTTTTGATAGGAAGAAAATGTGCTGACTTAGTCAACCTATCAACTATCACCCAAATGGAATCATGACTTTTGGCTATTCTGGGTAAACCAACCAAAAATTCCACGGTCACGTGATCCCATTTCCACTATGGTATAGGTAAAGGTTGCATTGTTCCTTTGGGCTTCTGATGTTCATCTTTAACCTACTGACACACTGGACACTGCATAACAAACTCAGCTACATCTTTCTTCAAACCAGGCTGCCAATACATATCTTTCAAGTTATGATACATTTTGGTGCTCCCTGGATGCATTGCATACATGGATGAATGAGCTTCCTCCATGACTAACTTCCTTAAGTCATTGGCATCAGGTACTACCATCCTACCATGGTAACAGACTACCTCATCATCTGAATCATGAAAACCATCTCATTTCTCACTACCATACTCTGACCTAATCTACTAAATCATAGTATCAGCCTGTTGTGCCTCTTTGAACTGTTGTTTTAGAGTAGGTTTCACTTGCATTTCAGCTAACAGTCCAGCTAACAAGGATGTTGTGATTGGCTCGCAGTGCAAGTGGGAGTATGTTGGTGTGTATGCCCTGAGATCCAATCATGAGATGATTGGTGGGATACATTAAGATTGATTTGATAAACATCAAAGGCAAGCTTCCAATTCTTTCTGGTTCAGTCATATGAGATAGTGACAGAACAGATTGAATGTCTAGAGAATGACAGTATCAATGACGTATGCCTTCAGGTTCAGAACCTAAACGATGAGATCATACGGATGCTAAGAGTTTGTACATTCATGTTATGTCCCTAGTCGAATGTCATTGTGGAAGGTAGATAGACAGCAATAACACACAAGACTAGATTGTGGTGTTGGTTGATGACAGAATCTCATTAGTCATGATATAGAGACATCAAACCAAACACATAGGTACTTGTTAGAGAACAAGTGTACCGGACAGACCCACCGTGAGTTTGACACATGGAACCATGACATGGTAGTCACAGTCAGTACTCACAGTGATGGTGGTGAGTGTGATTCTTTGACTTGAAATCACTACACTCAACACATGTCGTTGGGCACACTTTGATATCATCAAACGTAGTCCTGAAACATGGGTTGTTATAAAGGTGATGATTGGGTGGCTTTGACACATGGGGCTTTTGAGGGGTGAGTGATAGATATGGGATTTGTCCCTCCTGAGGGAGTTTGATATCCAAGGCCACTTGATGAGTAGGATTGAAATAGGCATGCACATACATGTGTGAATCAGTATGTGATATTGATGTCATACATATCTCTTCCAATCTACTATGAGATCAAGAAAGTGAATGAATGTTGACAGGATGACTGTTCCATGCCTCGAGTTCATTCGGGATATCAGTGACAAAGGAATTATACATTCGTTGTAACACCATTCACGGATTGTAGGATTAAAAGTTGTTCTCCAACTTTCTATTTCACTTAGGTAGCACTGATGTGTGACTAGGCACCGCTCTTTGCTTGTGAAGTCATAAGTGTTATGGACTTTCACTGCCAATGTGAAAAAGGACCTACAGGGTCACACACATAGGATTTAACCTAGAAGAGGAGTTTTGTCCACAAACAATGTTTAGATTGATTACTAAAGGAGTTTAGTAGTTCAATTAAACACTCAATTGATTGATAGCTCAAAATCATAATGTTCAAGGTGTTGGACATATTGATTAGAGTATCGGATTGATTGAAACCGCAATTGACTGATTCTGCACAATCTGCACTCCCAACCAATTGGCTCATGAGATGAACCGATCAACTCAGCTTGGTGAACCGATCGGCTTGGGTAGTGAGTCGATCGGCTCATGGACAGGGTGAACGATTGCTTCAAGTGTTGAAATGATCGATTCAACTATTGCAACTGATCAAGTTGGGAAAGTCAGATTGGTGAGAATTTTCCTTTCATTTCACTTGCCCAATTTGATTGGAACAAGGATTGGTATTTGATACCAATTAGAAACAAAAGATGGAAAGTCAATCGGGAACTGATCAGGACCACGAACTGACCGGTTCAGAAATGAACCGACCAGTTGTGGTGTCCCAACCGATCGGTTGAGGTGTCAACCGACCGGCTCAGGTCCCCAACCGACCGTTTTAGAAATGAAATGATCAGTTCAGGTTGCGAGTTGGTTGTTTTGTGGAAAATCTCAAACCCTTCTACTCCTGCTTTTAGTCCCGCATTGCCTGGGATGGAGAACCCTATCCCATGACCCTCCTATATATAGGGGTATTGGGGGCTTCTCAAAGTACAACTCAGTGCAAACCAGATGCTCTACAAAGTTGTCGTTATCTCTGGTTTTGGTAACCGAGAGAGCCCAAGCAAGTGCTACCCGAAAAGGGAGGCAGAGCAAGGGAAAGACAACTACAGTTGCGACCGGTGGCAGGAGAGTGTGTTGGCGACTAGTACACTAACAGGAGGGTGTCACTCCTTCCAATTCCTTGTGGGACAAGGAGATTGGAGTTCCAGGTGGTCCGTGTGGACTACTTCAGAGGCGGGAGGTTTCTGCCGCTAGGAGGACAGCCTTCAATCCCGTCAGTCACGGTGCAACCAGGAGCTGCACAGACACCGTCCAAGATAGGAGGTGAAGACCGCGCAAGGCGCGAGGTATTGTCGCCGAGCAAGCCTCGGGACAAGGTATGATTCCACAAACCATCATTTCCTAGTGTATAGACGTTGACGTGTTTCCTTGTTCTGGGTTTGGGGAGGAAAATTTTGTTTTCACTGCCTTCTCTGCCTCCCCTAAAACCCAACAGTGGTATCAGAGCCACGTCAACTGCTCTATATTTTAGGAATATCAATATGATCGATTTTGGTTTGTCGCCTTTATTTATTGCATACGATGTGAATAAAATTGGCTTTATGCATGTCCAATCCTAAATCCACAAATCCCAATTACATATATGATATGTATTACTAATGCACTCGATACGCGTCACCCTTAAACGAGTTTTGTGGTGGATGTATAGCGTGGTTATGGCCAATAAACCCTATCTGTGTATGGTTGTATGTGGTTGCTTGCATCTCGGTCTGCGCACCGATCTTCCTTCTCCTATTCTTGATGTAACTCGAAATAATTCGAGATTTCTTTCCTACCTTTTCTCCCCTCGAATGTAACTCGAGGTTTCTCTTTTTACAATGTAAAATAGGATAGAATTTTATTTCCTGTTATGTCAAAGAACGGAGGACATCCTGACGACAGCTGAAACGATCGGTTCAAGGCGTGAACCGATCGGTTGACGTTCCAGACGATCGGTTCAAGGAGTGAACTGATCGGTTGATGACCGGTTCCAGGAGCAAGATGAGCAGGTGGTGGCCATGAAGAGATGCACGATGACCAGGCGAACTGATCGGTTGGAGGAGCCAACCGATCGGCTGGTGGCACCCAGCCGACCAGTCTGATGGCGAGCCGATCATTCATGTGATGAGTTGATCAAACCCAGAAAGGCAAAGCACAGAGTTCATCTTGTACAGGTTGCATGTGATGTAGACCTAGATGACTGTGATTCCTCTTGGCTCGAGGAATCACATTAGGATGGCCATAATCATCGCTTTTATCGTTTTGCATGTTTTCAGTGGGATATAGCATGTATATGATACATACTATGTATTGTGGTGATTGGATATGTATATGTATATAAAAACCAAATCCCTCATTAAATATTAAGTTTTAGATGCCATCCAAATGCAACGCACGTGAAAAGCTTGATCGACCAAGTGTGGGAACGCCCAAGCGTGGTGCACCGTCTATCTCGTGGAAGCGTGAAGGATGGATATGTGGGTCTGCCCAAGCAGGGTGCATATTCATCGTGTTGGCTTTGGGTCGGACTTAACAAGGTGACCTAGATAGGATCTAGTACCTTGAGGCATGGAGATGATCAAGGCAAGGAGTTGCATATGACATCTTATCAAGAGTTGCATATGATGCAATTGGCAAGAGTTGCCTACCTGAGAGATCTATGTTGTGGGTGACAGCCCTAGCTGGTCCATGACTTAGAGGATTTCAGGATCTTGCCCACTAGAAGGTTGTACATTGCAATCTTCTGAATTGATGGTGAGGGCTATCAATTTGAACTAAAATAGTGGGAGCGATAATTAATTAAAGGCCTAATTATATCGTCAACTTTTCAAATCAATCTAATAAGTCAAAAAATGAGTTTTTGGACTAAAATTGCATATATTTCCTTTTGTTAAAATAAATGGTTAATCAACAAATCACTTTATTTGCGATCGGTCTTTGAGACCAACAAATTAAATGGGAATAATTCCATGATTGGTTAGGATGATGAGAAGTGTTCTCAAAGAGCGAAAGCTCTAAGTCCTAGTTATACCAAGACCATATGAACTCAATCCCACCACATCAATGGCTGAAAGTATGCTTATGGAAGCATACCGAGGATGACATTGATGAGGAGTGCTTGATGTTGTGTTCTCTGAACTATGAGTTGTAGAGACAACATGAGACATATGATGTCTCAAGGACACTGTCCTAGTATGTCATGATAGAAGGACATCCAGTAAGGTATTCACGCACTCAATATGATTGGGTATGTGGAAAACCTGACTAAGAAGGATTCCCTCTGAGCCAAGAGTTGGCTGTTGGTATGATACTGCAAATGTTGCGAGAATCATATAATTCATGGTAAGCTACAACATGAACAACTTTGACAAGCGTTGACAGAGTTGTTGGACATGTTGAGGATAGTAGAGGCAAAGATGAAGAAATACAAACCATAATCTTTGATGTGATCAAAGAAAAGGTAATTCTTAAGGGCAAGGACAAGGGCAAAGCAAAGAAGTGTTCTGATGCTAGCCAGCAATCTAAGATGTCTTCAGCCTCAAGGCACATGGGGAAAGGGTGTATGAGGGAATTGCCCTCTATATCTTGAAGAACAAAAGAAGATGAAGGAGGGGATGGAGATCTCCACCTAAGGTATCATGAAATGAACCGCTTCTTTATCTGAGGTATATTATACCAAGATATGGATCTATCATATATGATATGCAAGATCCGCAAAGAAGTGATGGCCTTTGTGAAAGGACCAAGAAAGGAGTACCCATCATTGGAGCAAGTGTTGCTGCCATAGATAGGAGTATCTTTCAGTTTATTTCAACCTAAAGGGCACGAAATAGAGTTAAGAACGACTATTTTATATATTACCAATAGATAGAAACACTTTATTTTTGCATGTTGTATGACAATGATGGCAATCAATAAAGTTGATGTTTCAATCTTTTAAAGATATGATCTTTGTGGCAATGCCTTGTTTATCTTGTGGTATTTGATATGCATAAGATAAAATGATACCTAAAAGTTATAGATAACTCAAACAATCAAATTAGCATCAATCATGAGAAATTCATTTCTAGTGTCCATATGATGGATAAATCTACACTCTTTTGGTTGGAGAACCAGTAAGAGACATGAATATCTTGGACATGATTAATCAATCTTCACTAAAGGTAGTGGGAGAATGATTATCCTATTAGGTATAATACATGTGATGTATTTACATACCTATTGGAGTAAATGCTAATACTTCAAATGGTGTTTAGAGAAATACCAATATGAATATCTTGAAGTGTTCAAGATTATCATAGATGAAGTGCAAATTTGGTAAAGTGTTAATTCTTGATGAGATCAATGAATGAAATACTTGGACCAAATGTTTGAGATCCTTTTGAGTGATTATGATAGTGTATCATAGTGAGCTCGTGATTAAGGCATGGTGATGTCTAAATCAAGAAGGAATCATACTCTAAGGAGTTAGAGAATGATTATCAAATAACTAAATTCTTCTTAATAAAAGAATACCCCACACTAATAAAGGACATTAAGAATCACAAGGAGTTGTGAGTTCTTATATTCTTAACAGATACACCTCAATTATCTATGTGATGAGTTGTTCATGTGATGAGTCAACTATCCAGATTAATATGAGGAACCGAATTTTGAGTTATGGTTCATGACCATTACATCCTAAATGACTTCCATGTGAACCATAAGGTATGACCTTGATGGTAGCACCCATTGGATGGAAATCCATAAGTGAAAATAAGTCTTAAGTGTTAAGACACATGGATAACATTTTGAGAAGGATGATGCTTTTTGATTGCAACTTAATGATTAAGACATTTGGCATATGGATACTAAAACTGCATTCCTATGAGGAATAAAACAAGGATGTGTATGTGACACAACTTATAAGGTTTATGAATCCACTAATGCAAATGAAGTCTATAAGTTACAATGGACTAATCAATGTGATCGATTGAGTACAAGCAACTCAGAATTGGATCTTTACTTTGATGATATAGTCAAAGGGTTTGACTGATATATCAAAGATAAAGAAGGGATCTGTGACTTAGTGGGAGTGTGTTCACATTCCACATGTTGATGTGAAATGGAAATGTTCTAGAATGGAAATCCAAAAGTGGAAATTATCTTTAAGGAAGATAGAGATGTTTCCTATGTGATAGGAATAGAGATCTATAGAGATAGTTCTCGAAAACCTCTTGACCTGGAAAAAAGAGAGCATACATTGGCAATCTTTACTGAAGGGTTCAGTGTACACAGATTAAGTGGGAGAAAACTTGTCCATGTTACATGGAGATAGTATCCCAAGGCCAAGTGTCCAATTCTTATGAAGAATGGGAACACTAAGAATAGATATGGATCTATCATGTATGTAATCATCCCATTATCTTGCATGGCAAGAATAAAATGCATTCATCATTTTGTATGTATGACATGACAATATGATATGCTCATCCTGATAACTTGTATGTGAGACATGACGAGTGGATGCATGTCTACTTCCAGTAAGGGTTACTGGAATACCATGAGAACTTGATAAGTACTTGAGAAGTACTAGTTCTATGGAGATAAGGAAGAGTTCAATGTAACGAGTTACATTGATGCGAACTTCCGAAAGGACAGAAAATTAATCGCAAAATATATATAGGATATATAAAAGTGAAAGTTTGTTGATAATTGGAAGTGTTCCAATAAAACCATTTAAAAGGGAAATGTCGAGTATTTGTGTGTTAGAGAACAGCAGTGGATACTATATGGACCTAGAAGTTCATGAGATGAACTTATAGATATTCCGGTCATTGATGACAAGTATGGAATCCTTGATCATGCAATGTGGCTAAAGGTTAGCAAAGGAATATTGGATCGCATATTACGGCAACTCTATCTCATACGTGTGACGTACAGTGAAGAGATGAGAGACATGCAATAAATATTGACTTTGGCAAGGTGTTGCCATAACTCACTATGTTGGCACAAGAGCACAGTAACATGTGGGACATGTTTGAAGATCACTATGAATATGATTCAAGGGTGATTGGCTCGCAGTGCAAGTGGGAGTCTGTTGGTGTGTATGCCCTGAGAGCCAATCATGAGATGATTGGTGGGATACATTAAGATTGATTTGATAAACATCAAAGGCAAGGTTCCAATTCTTTCTGGTTCAGTCATATGAGATAGTGACAGAACAGATTGAATGTCTAGAGAATGACAATACTCAATGACGTATGCCTTCAGGTTTAGGACCTGAACGATGAGATCATATGGATGCTATGAGTTTGTACATTCTTGTTATGTCCCTAGTTGGATGTCATTGTGGAAGGTAGATAGATAGCAATGACATACAAGACTAGATTGTGGTGTTGGTTGATGATAGAATCTCATTAGTCATGATATAGAGATATCAAACCAAACACATAGGTACTTGTTAGAGAAAAATTGTACCGGACAGACCCACCGTGAGTTTGACACATGGAACCATGACATGGTAGTCACAGTCAGTACTCACATTGATGGTGGTGAGTGTAATTATTTGACCTGAAATCACTACACTCAACACATGTCATTGGGCACACTTTGACATCATCAAACGCAGTCCTGAAACATGGGTTGTTATAAAGGTGATGATTGGGTGGCTTTGACACATGGGGCTTTTGAGGGGTGAGTGATAGATATGGGATTTGTCCCTCCTGAGGGAGTTTGATATCCAAGGCCACTTGATGAGTAGGATTGAAATAGGCGTGCGCACACATGTGTGAATCAGTATGTGATATTGATGTCATACATATCTCTTCCAATCTACTCTGAGATCAAGAAAGTGAATGAACGTTGACAGGATGATTGTTCCATGCCTCGAGTTCATTCGGGATATCAGTGACAAAGGAATTATACATTCGTTGTAACACCATTCACGGATTGTAGGATTGAAATTTGTTCTCCAACTTTCTATTTCACTTGGGTAGCACTAATGTGTGACTAGGCACCGCTCTTTGCTTGTGAAGTCATAAGTGTTATGGACTTTCACTGCCAATGTGAAAAAGGACCTGTAGGGTCACACACATAGGATTTAACCTGGAAGAGGAGTTTTGTCCACAAACAATGTTTAGATTGATTACTAAAGGATTTTAGTAGTTCAATTAAACACTGAATTGATTGATAGCTCAAAATCATAATGTTCAAGGTGATGGACATATTGATTAGAGTATCGGATTGATTGAAACCGCAATTGACTAATTCTACACAATCTGCACTCCCAACCGATCGGCTCATGAGATGAACCGATCGGCTCAGCTTGATGAACCGATCGGCCCGGGTAGTGAGTCGATCGGCTCATGGACAGGGTGAACGATTGCTTCAAGTGTTGAAACGATCGATTCAACTGTTGCAACCGAGCAAGTTGGGAAAGTCGGATTGGTGAGAATTGTCCTTTCGTTTCACTTGCCCAATTTGATTGGAACAAGGATTGGTATTTGATACCAATTAGAAACAAAAGATGGAAAGTCAATCGGGAACTGATCAGGACCACGAACCGACCGGTTCAGAAATGAACCGACCAGTTGAGGTGTCCCAACCGATCGGTTGAGGTGTCAACCGATCGGCTCAAGTCCCCAACTGACCGTTTTAGAAATGAAATGATCGGTTCAGGTTGTGAGTTGGTTGTTTTGTGGAAAATCTCGAACCCTTCTACTCCTGCTTTTAGTCCTGCATTGCCCGGGATGGAGAACCTTGTCCCATGACCCTCCTATATATAGGGGTATTGGGGGATTCTCAAAGTACAACTCAGTGCAAACCAGTTGCTCTGCTAAGTTGTCGTTCTCTCTGGTTTTGGTAACCGAGAGAGCCCGAGCAAGTGCTACCCGAAAAGGGAGGCACATTAAGGGAAAGACAACTACAGTTGCAACTGGTGGCTGGAGAGTGTGTTGGCGACTAGTACGCTAACAGGAGGGTGCGACTCCTTCCAATTCCTTATGGGACAAGGAGATTGGAGTTCCAGGTGGTCCTTGTGGACTACTTCAGAGGCGGGAGGTTTCTGCTGCTAGGAGGACAGCCTTCAATCCCATCAGTCCCGGTGCAACAAGGAGCTGCACAGACACCGTCCAAGATAGGAGGTGAAGACCGCGCAAGGCGCGAGGTATTGTCGTCGAGCAAGCCTCGGGACAAGGTATGATTCCACAAACCATCATTTCCTATTGTATAGACGTTGACGTGTTTCCTTGTTCTGGGTTTGGGGAGGAAAATTTTGTTTCCGCTGCCTTCTCTGCCTCCCCTAAAACCCAACATAAGTTGTACATTGTTTTGCCTCAAAGAGACAAGCATGTCTCATTTAAAGCACACTAAAGAGTTCAATTGTGATTTTTCTATGATTTGTGACGATGATTTTCTACTTAGTGCATCAGTCACTACATTAGCCTTTCTCGGATGATAATCAATTGTACAATCGTAGCCCTTGATTAACTCCATACAGCGGCGTTGTCTCATATTCAACTCGTGTTGTGAAAAGATGTACTTTAAGTTATTATGGTCTGTGAAAATCTAGAATGTCTCTCCCTATAGATAATGTCTCCAGATCTTCAACGCATGAACCACTGCAAATAATTCTAGATCATGTGTCGGATAATTTTCCTCATGTTTCTTAAGTTGTCGAGAAGCAAAAGAAATCACTTGTTTATCCTGCATCAACACACATCCTAGACCGTTTTTAGAAGCATCACAGAAAACAATGTATCCCTTTCCCTACTCAGGTAAAGCTAACACAGGCGCACTTGTTAACATTTCTTTTAACAACTGGAAGGAACATTGACACTTGTCATTCTAGACAAAAGGAACCTCCTTCTTGGTTCACCTAGTTAGGGGTAATGCTACAGAACTGAAGTTCTTAATGAACCTTCTATAGTAGCCTGCCAGTCCTAGAAAACTACGTATCTCCGTTGGTGTCTTTGGCTATTCCCACTCCAAGACAGATTCTACCTTTTAGGATCAATACGGATACCTGAGGCAGATATTATGTGTCCTAGGAAAGACACTTCTGATAACCAAAATTCACACTTGCTAAACTTGGCGTATATCTTGTGCTCTCTCAGTAAAGTCAGGGCCTAACGGAGGTGTTGCTCATGTTGTTGATCATCTTTATTGTAAATCAGGATGTCATCTATAAAGAGTACTATGAATTGATCAAGGAATGGCCAGAAGATTCTATTCATGAGTTCCAGGAATGCAGCTGGTGCATTAGTTAGTCCAAACGACATAACTATGAATTCATAGTGACCATACCTTGTTCTGAAGGTTGACTTAGGTATGTCACTCTCCTTGATATGTAACTGATGGTATCCTGACCTTAGATCTGTTTTAGAGAATATAGTTGCACCACACAATTGGTCAAACAGGTCATCTATCCTTGGCAAAGGATATTTGTTCTTTATGGTCACCTTGTTGAGCTATTTATAGTCTATGCATAATCTCATAGACCCGTCCTTCTTTTTCACAAAGAGAACCGGAGCACCCCCAAGGTGAAGTAATCGGTCGAATAAAACCCTTTTCAAGCCACTCCTGTAACTATCTCTTGAGTTCTTCCATCTCAGCAGGTGCCATTCTATATGGTGTTTGAGCTATAGGTTGTGTACCTGGGATTAGATTAATCTCGAAATCAATCTCTCAGGGTAGAGGAACACCTGGAAGTTCCTCAGGAAACACATCCTCAAACTCTGTAACAATCAAAACTTTAGAAATACTAGGACTCTCTGCTCTGGTATCTATCACATGTGCCAAGAATGCTTCACATCCTTGTCGCAACAGTTTCTCAGCTATCATTGTTGACACTAGACAGGTTGAAAGAATCTTTTTGTCCCCCTGAAAGACCCATGTATCACCATTGTCTAAGAACATAACCTGCTTGGAACCGCAATCCAAGACAACCTTATACTTTTGTAGGGTGTCCATCCCAAGGATTATGTCGAACCCATGCATATCAAGTGGTATAAGATCCACCTAAATGATATGTTCTAAGAAAGAAAGAACACAGGGAGAGCATACCTCCCGCAACACTGCAGATCCAACTAACGGAGTTTCTAATAACAAGTTATCTGCTCTATGACTGACAGTCATATTGTAGTCATGAATCACTTCTCGAGTGATAAAGGAATGCGTAGCACCTGGATCAATCAAAATAGATACAAAGCAGGATGAAGACATATCAGAATTAAATAATTCCATCTGACCTGTCACGACTCGTGGGTTAACCACTGCTTCCGGCTGATTCATAGCATAGAATCTTGTCATTGTTGGTTGTCGACCACACACCCTATTGTTGGGTGCAGATGAACCATCTTGGGATGCATGTCCACATCCTCGTGTGCCACTGCTAAACTATCACTTCTGAGATCCTTATTGACTCTACCTCGGTGGTTGGGTTACACTCACATCTCTAGCTAGACAATCTTTCATCAAATGTCCCATCTTCCCACATTTATAACAACTTCTGTTCTCCCATTGTGGCCTAGATGGTCCTGCTACTGACATTGATGCTGAGCTATGGGCTCCCTCTGGTGGTAAACTACGGCCTCTACCTTTGTTGGATGTCCACTGTGTCTGAGTATTGAACCTCGGTGGTGCTGTTGGTGTAGAAAACCTTGGTTTCTTAAAACTTTCAGACCTATGTCCTTGGAACTGTGTATACACTTTCTTACTGTTGGCTTGACGTTTCTCAGTCACGGACCTTTCTATCTGCCTAACTGACTCTACAAAGGTGGAAAACCTCTCTCTATTCTCTAGAGAAGATGCGGGTGTGGTCAAATCAGTATTCAAACCCTTCTCAAAATGTTGAATCCTCTCATCATCTGTAGTAGCCATGTGCGTACAAAACCGTAGAATCACCATGAACTTAGCTTCATACTCACTAATGTTCATTGGTCCTTGCCTTATCCACTCAAACTAAGAGATTTTCTCATCCAGGTAAGTCTTGGGAAAATATCTACTAACAAACTCTTGTCGAAACTCTCTCCATTTGACCTCAACTCCTAGTCGTTTCTCTTCCTCAATGACCCACCAGTGGCTAGCACTCCCTTTCAATAGGTACACCGCATGCCTAACCTTCTCAGCTTCTGGGATATTAAGAATTCTAAAGGCCTTCTCCAGCTCATTCAGCCACAAGTCTGCATTTGTTGGGTCATTTGTACCAGTATAATCAGTAGCTCCTACCCGTCGAAGCCGTTCAAAAGTCTTGCCATCTCCATGTCTCTCATCGGGGACTGTGCCCTAGGTGCAGGTGGTGGCATCCTATCCGCCATATCTGTCATTATCGCCATCAACTGCCCAAAGAGGGCATGGAAAGCTGGGTTTTCTATCGAAGCTTGGTCAAACTGAGGATTTTTAGGTACTAGTTCCTCTCTAGCCTGATCCCTTACACCTCCTCCTGGTGCAGCAAAACTACTTTCAGCAACATGTTCTTCGTGTGATCCAGCCATCTTCAAGCTTTACTTCTTCTCCTGAGAGCAGAAGTCACTATCAGATAAACTGGAAGACACTAGAACAGACTCAACGACCTTAATCCTATGTCTCTGTAGACTCAGCAAACCTTAGGCTCTGATACCAAAACTTTATGACGATCTGACAACAAATCAGACCGTCACTTTGTAATTAATTGCGGAATTAACCATAATCAACATAATAACAAAAATCACTAAAAATTAAAACCTTTTGCAAAGAGATCCAATTCAAAGAAACTCTTATAAATAGAACCAAAGTACTGCATACATTATGGTTCACATTATACATACCATGTACCATCTTTTCTCGAGGAATATATATAATAGTTGTTTTGACAAAACTATACATAAGCAACATAAAACCTCGAGGTATTCAATCCAAAATCTCAGATCGATCATAAAAATACTAAGTACTGACTCCAAGGACTTGAGAGTACAGACACGACACATAGAACTCATATCTACAAGACACGACAATCAGTATCTTCACCTGAGATGTTACTGCGATCCCTGATGTTGTTGTCCTTCCCCTACTGTATGGTCTCTACCTGCTCGTCTGCATCCACCTAAAAATGTTGGTGACCAATGGGGTGAGACCCATGTCCCAGTGAGAGATATAACTCTCCGCAAATATATTATCATTGTAGATAAACAGTAATAAATTGAGAAGAGGATTCTTTATTATTAATAAGCAGGATAAATTATTGTTTAAGCATAATAGAGCAATATCATCTTTTTAAAGCATTACAACTATATATGATAAAGCAGTAAATCATCTATTTCATAAGGAATATGATGAACATGTATAACATTTATACATTTTAGGATATATTAAGCAATGTAACATCAACCAATGATTTTTGTATTTCATCCTTCAGCAAATATGCTACATGGTTGATTACATTTTATAATCACACTTATGCCCTAAGGAGATGAGGTATACCGCTCATACTCCAACCGACCACGGTGGCATAAAGCATCGATTCCATACCTAGGTCAATGGAAGAGCCAGACTCCATGACCTCAACCATCTCGGTCAGTGCGAGACCACATGCAGGACATATAGTGTCACTGATAAATAGCTTTCCATGGTATACTAGCAACTTTTCAAAACTTTATAAAACATGCAGGAAATATTATTATGACAAATGCTACAAAGAAAAGTATAATACATCCATCAAGTACTTTTCAAAACTTTATAAAACATTGGGATCTCAATCCCTTATCTCATTACCGGGAATTCTCATCCCTCAACAATATCATCATCATATTTACTGGATCTGGGTATTCAAACCCTTAGTTCATCACTGAACATTGTTATCACTTATCATGTAACTATTACCTCCAGGTCATCTAACCAAGGTATACATGATACTTGTTACACAAGCATCTCACAAAGCTCACAAGGTCCATTAACATCTTGTCACCTCTCACTAGGCAATAAATAATATAATGGCTCACAAGTCCCATTAATCATTTTTATTATATAAATATCATAGCTCATATTTGGCAATACTCATCATCTCATAATACATGCATAGTTAGTAAACTTGATAACAACCATATCAATTACATATCAACACCATGCAATACAAGGGTAAGACCACTATTCCCTCATTAAGGTTAGGGTTTCCCATTCTTTCTCAATTAGGGTTTCTCATACCATTACCCGAAATTAGGGTTAGGGTTTCCCATTCTTTATCAATTTAGGGTTTCATGATCACATTATCAAACATCAAGCCCTAATTCATACTCTACACTTATTAAAAGTATCAATGAATGCACATTACATGTTTATTACACAAGTATGAGTTTCTCTCTCATCCTCTCTAGGATGTTGATTACTCCATATTTTATTAAGTTGGATCATCCTTTCACTAAAGTACATGCACCTATGCTTATCATAGTGTATTGAGTTTATTACTTTCATAAGCATCAAATGACAATCACTCTAAGTGTATTATTCACCTAAGTACTTTAGAGGTACTTCCATTGTAATCAACCTTGAGATACTTTACAAACACTCATAGGGTCGGTTGACCTTACATGGTTTTGAGACTATTTGGTCTCTAAACGGTTTGAGATTATTTAATCTTCAAACGATCTTGAAAACCCCTTTAACCTTTAAACGGCCTTGAGACCCCTTTGACCTTCAAACGGTCTTGAGACCCCTTTGACCTTCAAATGGTCTTGAGACCCCTTTGACCTTCAAACGGTCTTGAGACCCCTTTGACCTTCAAACGTTCTTAAGACCCCTTTGACCTTCAAACGGTCTTGAGACCCCTAATCTTCAAATGGTCTTGGGACCCCTTTGTCCTTCAAACGGTCTTGAGACCCCTTTCTTTTTATTTTCTCTAAATGATACCAAGAGACAATAGGGACACTCTTGAGGTGATATTTTACATATTTAACCCTAGGTTTTGGGTAAATTGTACTTTAGTCCAAAACAGGAAAATATTGCTTCAACATTATTCAATTAGGACCAAAATTAAAACATAAGCTCTCCTTTAGTCTTAATTACTTTTCAAAAGATAAAGACAAGAATATAAATAACTTACTTAAGCAAAAATCCTAGGGTTAAGGTGTAACCCAAGTCAGGTATGTTACACAAAAATATTTATAGCTATCAAAGGCAAGTAGCATTCTAATAAATTCAAGTCTAGCAACAGGTGCATAAGTTTCATCACAATCAATACCTTCATGTTGGTTGTACCCTTGAGATACTAATCTTGATTTGTTTCTTACCACTTTCCCGCTTTCATCTATCTTGTTGTGGTAGACCCACTTGGTGCCAATGATCTTCCTATCATTTGGTCTTGGAACTAAGGTCCACACTTTGTTCTTCTCGAACTTCTCTAGCTCCTCTTGCGTAGCTAGGATCCATTCATAATCCTTGAGAGCTTATTTGATGTTCTTTGGATCAAGTCTTGAGATGAAGGCATTGTTGGCTTGTTCTTTGTTGAAGGCATCCCGTGTCTTCACCCTTTCAAAAGGATTGCCTATTATGAACTCTTTAGGATGAACCATACCAAACTGGCAAATTAGATCCTTCTTTTAATCTTCTTTCTCTTCTTCATATACTACCACCTCTTTTCCTTTTTCAATGATGTTGAGCTCTTTTAATCTAGGAATCACCTCATCTACAACATCATCATTTATAATATTCTTATAAATAGGGGGGTAGTTTCAACAAATATAACCTTGATGGATTCTTCAACTTTAGACAATTCAATGTTAAACACTCTACATGCTCGCTAGTAGTGTTATAGCAAAGAAAGAAATCCCTGTAGGATTTCACATCAAACTTTTCGAGAGAATCCTTGGTGTTTAAAACAAAAAGGACAACTAAAAACATGAAAGAAATCGATAGAGGGATTTCTACCACGCGATAACTCATAGGGGGTTTTCTTTAAGGAAGGATGAGTGAAAACTCAATTTTGCACAAAACATGAAGTACTAACGATTTGGGTCTAAAACTTATTTGGAATATCATACTCTAGAACCATGGTCCTAGTCATTCCCTATAAAGATCTATTCTTTATCTCTAAAACCCCATTTGTTTGAGGTGTACGAAGGGAAGAAAAGTGTGTGCATAACTGGATTCCTCACAAAAACTTTCAAACATATCATTTTCAAATTCTCCCTCGTAGTCACTATAGATAGAGATGATTCATCAAGAAGCTTTATTTTCAATTGTTTGCAAAAAGTAGAGAAAACATTAAGAGTATCACTTTTTAAAACTAGAAAGAAGGTCCAAGTATAGTGAGAGAAATCATTGACAATCACGAGGAAATCTTGCTACCACAAAGCAATTGAGTTCTCATTGGTCCATATAGATCAATTTGAAGAAGTTCAAGAGATCTTGTAGTGCTAAGGACTCCTTTGGATATAAAGGAGGATTTGGTTTTCTTATATTATGTACAAGATTGGCATTCCCCATCCTTTAAAAGTCCAATTTATGAAGTCCTTTGACCAATTCCTTTTTTCTCAACTTCTTCATCTGATGCATATTTACATGACTGATCCTATGGTGCCACAAAGATATATCACTTTTATCAACAACAAGACATTTATTAAGAATAGGCTTAAGAGAATAAAGAACAATAACATAAAGGTTTCTATTGCTAGTTCCCTTATATATAACATTATAGGAGAGGGAATCTAGAAGCAAGCATTCAAGTGAGGTAAATAAAACAAGATAACCATTATAATATAATTGTATAACACTAATTAAATTGTGATGTAGGCCATCCACAAGAAGTACATTTGGATGCATAGTGAATCACCCACATCACCCTCACTATCACTTCACCTTTGGTGTTATCACCAAAAGTCACCTTTCTTTTTTGTGAAATTGTTGAAGTGGCTCATCTTACTGGTCACATGCTTGGAGCAACCATTATCAACAATCCATTTTCCTTTTACCTACCAGAAAGTAAGATGTCAGTCCCCAATTCAAACCTAGGGATCCGGAGTTAGCTTGGGGACCCATTTCATCTTTGGGTTGGTCCCCTTTTCCTTGTAAGGATAATAAGTAGAATAATGATCATCACTTTTGTAATGTACACAAGCCATAGGTTCTTAGAGACGGATGACTCTCCATGAAATAGGAGGTTCCTTGCTCTTTTTCTTACCCTTTCCCTTCATTTTTGGAGCTCCCTCATATCCCAAACTACTTTTACTATTTTGTTTGGTAGAGTGATCTAGAACTTCATTGAGGGACTTTTCCCTTTGAGAAACTTTTGCAAGGAGACTCTAAGCTTGTGATTATCACCACTAAGAGTAATGACAGTATAAGAAAGACTAGATAGATGATCTTGAGCATGAAGCAAGTCGGCCTCCAAATAGAGGGTTTTAGTTAAGTAAGAATCTCTCTCAATAGTTACACTAGATATTCTAGAAGAAAGATCATTAACTTTAGCAAGAAATCTAGCATTTTCAATTCTAAGCACAGTGAGATCATCAAGATAGATTATACATCCTTAATAACATCACAAGCGTGCCTAAGATCGTTAAACTTGGCAACAAGCTTATCATTTTCAATTCTAAAAAAACTCATTAAGGCAAGTTTGGTTTTCATTTTTAAGACTATTGATGTTTTTAAGATAAATATCATTCCCAACCTCAAATCCATTGTATTGCAACTAAATTTTAGGAAATTGACCATGCAATGAATCAATATCAAGATGAACGTTTTCATTTTGTTCAAGAAAATCAATTTTAGCATCCAAGTCATCAATAACTTTCCCTAACCTTTTCTTTTTGGATATTACGTTTAGAATAAGAAGAACAGGAAACATTGATCATGTCAACGTGGTATTCTTTATATAGTTCGTTTAAACTTACCTCACCTAACTCACTTACCTCACATATGTCTTCACTAGTTGAGGCCATGAGATCAAGGTCGCATTCTTCCTCATTTGAGGCGGAATCACTAGAAGAAGACTCCTCCCATGCGGAATGGGTTGCATCTTTGCTTCTTCTTTCCTTCTTGTCCTTGCTCTTGAACTTTCTTTCCATCTTGTAATCCTCCTTCTTCTTGGAGTTGCACTTGTGGTAGGACTTCTTTGATTTGGGGCAACCATTCTTGTAGTGTCCTTTTTGGCCACACTCATAGCACCTTCGAGTAGAAGAGGAGGGATTTCCTTTGAAGTGCTTCCCCTTGGAGTAGTTAGCTTCATTATCACTAGGGGCTTCATATTCACTTGAGGAGGGAGTAGCCTAGCAATCAAGTTATTTTTGAAAAATAATGGCCTCCACTTGAGATTTGAAGGCATTTTCCTTCATCTTCTTTGACTCTTTATCTTCAATCTTTTCTTCTTCTTCTTGCTTGTCAAATCTAGGCTCATAGGCTTGAAGATTCCCGATGAGCTCTTCAGTAGAAATATCACTGAGGCTTCTTGTTTCTTCAATGGAGGTCACCTTGGATTTCCACCTCTTAGGAAGAGACCTAAGGATCTTGGAGTTGAAGGTACATTGATCCCTGGGTTGTCCCAAAGAAGCAAGCCCATTGATGATGGTGTTGAGCCTTGACTACATCTCAGCCACTCTCTCTTTCTTATCCATCTTAAAGTTCTCAAGGATGCCATTGAGCATGTAGACCTTGTACTAGTTGACTTGCTTGGTCCCTTCATAGGATATGCATAGTTTGTTCCATATCTCATGGGTTGTATCCCAAGAAGAGATCTAGTTGAATTTGGAGGGAGTGAGGGATGCATAAATGATGCTTATGGCCTTTGCATTCAGTTGTTCCCTCTTTAATATAGCTTCATCCCAAGTAGCTACATCTCCTCTTGGCTCCTTGTAGGGAAGTATGACCACTTTCCACATGTTGTAGCTCATCCCTTGCAAGTAGAAATGCATCCTCCTCTTCTAATAGAGGGATTTTGTGTCGTAGAAGATTGGAGGTCTCATGGAGAATCCACCTTCCAAGTTGAGAGAACCTAGAAGATTGTTGTCCATCTTCTCGTCTCATGTAAGATCTTTTCAGAGAAAACTATGTCTCTGATACCACTTGTTGGATCAATGGGCTCTAGAAGTGGCGGGTTGAGGAGAGAGTAAACACGTAAACAAGATTCACTATACCATCAATTTACTTTAAGAGATACTATTGCAAATATGGAATTTGATGTGCAACTAAAAATACATAGCAAGGATTAGAGGGATTGAATGAGATCAAAAACAAGCTATGTAGAGTGGTTCCAAACTCCAAATGAGGAGAGTGTGCATCCACTACCTAGAGAGGTTAGGCCCTAGGATTTTGCAACCATTGCATACTTATATTCCATTTTAAGACATATAATAAGACCTTCCTTTTATAGGGAAAGGATACTTAGCCTTCCTTTTTAAGCATCAAAAGGAACCAATAAACCTTACAAGGTCTTACCTATCCTTTGAGAAATATTCTTTAAACTCTACAAGGGCTTGCCCACTTTTGCAAGGAGATGGACACCTTCACCATGGAGCTCCCCTTATAGTAACAAGTCTTTTGCCTTGAAAGAATGACCCACTCTTCTCAAGGATCTTCAAACTTCACCTTCTACTTAACCAAGGAGAAGCTTTCACCAACTTTGATTTCAAGAAAGGTATTGGGAAAGGGAAGATTGAGATATTCACAAAGATTTCAAGGAAGTAGCTCTCTCACAAATAACCTATCTCACACATATTTATGTTTTGATTAGTAAGAAGGAGATAGAAAAGGGCTCTTAGTAGACAAATCCACTCAACCATAGCTAGGAGCATAAGAGGAAAACATGGGATGAAGCCCAAGGGTCCCTATTAATAGTTGGGGATGTCTACTAGCCACTAGAAGATCTTGGGGATAAATTCTAGTCATTTGAGGTGTTGCAACAGATTTGTTTTTGATGTTTGCAACATCCAACAGCTAGAAACTCTTTTTTGAAACACTCCATAGAATGTGGTCAGTCGAGTTTCAATAAAGTAAATTTGACCAATAGCACTATGCGACAAAGTAAATTTGAAGTGTCGGTAAATTTTAACCTGGATGAAACTCAGTCGACAGCTTAAATTTGTTTTGGTTGTGCAGGGGTGTCAGGCGAGTTTGTCCTGGGGAAACTCAGCCCACCAGGGCAATTCCCAAAATCTATCAAGGGTGTAGGTCAAGTTTATCAAGGATGAAACTCAGTCGACAAAACACCATGTAATAAATTTTAGAAATTGTCATTAGAGTGCTTAAACATTCATTTTAAGTGCTCTCGATTTTTCTCAACTTGATTACAAGTCATAGCATCAATACAAATGATTATAAAAATTGTACTAAGGGTTTTAGGGCATATTCCACAAAAGTCCATTTGCATTGACTTTAGCTTGTATTTGATCAAGCTAGGGCTTGATTGAATTAATCCTTTTCATGTACCTAATACCTGAAATCAATCTCAAATAGACATATTCAATACACATGAATGGAATAGTTAAGTCATCATCAAAATATGGACAATGTTTAACTGATAGGTCAACATAGTTGATATCATTGA
The DNA here is from genome assembly GCA_963693085.1 of Alisma plantago-aquatica. Classification (NCBI taxonomy): domain Eukaryota; kingdom Viridiplantae; phylum Streptophyta; class Magnoliopsida; order Alismatales; family Alismataceae; genus Alisma; species Alisma plantago-aquatica. The sequence continues at coordinate 1,043,880,963 of OY856411.1, read as the reverse complement.
TCTTATAATTATCAGTCAGTTTTTTTTAAAACATGCAAGTTCATGCATCAGCACAAGTTTGATGGCATCAAAAATGTTGTTGATAATATTGGGAAAAAGTTGATAGTATCAATATTATTGGTTTCCTAAGTAGTATAGTGTAACAACATAGGTAGATGCATTGATTGACCCATCAATAGCATCAATGTAGCACATCTAGGATCGACCAAAATTAAACTAGATGAATTTTGACATTTGTTGATTTCCCTCCCAAAATTAGATCACTTAAGACCTAGTTTCAGGGGAGGACGAATGTTTCAAATCTTTATTGATGGATGATGAGAAGAGTGGAGTGGAGAATGAAGACCTTTGTTTCTCATGTGCACTGACATCCCAATCTAACTGATGGAAATTGTTCAAGATCACTCTAGAAGTTATTTTTGGTGTCTACTGTAGGTTTTATTTGGTTTTTTCGTTGTTTCCATGCTTATTTCTCATCCTTCTCACTGTTCTATGGGTACCATGTTGAACATCAGGATCTAATCTCCTTTTTCCTTAGGATTTGGATGTATCCTGGCATGAATATTGATGTTAACTTTTGATATTCACTAATACATACGTCATTGCTTGGATTATACGAATATATGTGTATTTTCTAAGTCAAATGATGATCAAAAAAAATTCTAAGTCAAATATGAGTTATCACTATAGTTGATTATTTTGTATAAGTTGTGTGTTTGGAAAATTCTTGTTTTATGTAATTATATACATGGATGTATGGTTTGAAGCATGATAGTAGCTTTGGACGTTTGAAAATTTATTGATTTAAATTGTTTTACTAGTTTATCTAAGACAAGAAAATATCACACAAATATAATTTTTGCTCAATAAAACATGGTTTTCTGATTTCTAAGGATGCATCACTTCTATAAAACTCATATCTGGATATGGACCATTTATTAATGAATATTGGCTAATAATATTTGAATTATCATGGTAGAAGTGATATCCAAAGGATTTTTAAGTCTAAAATTAGATCGATATCTTATTCTCTTGTCAACTAAATGTTTATCTATTAAACAACAACTCAAATCCAATTTTTCCTTAGTCTTAGTTGATAGGGCATAGTTAATAATAATCACTAGTGGACCAACTCTCTAGGTTTGATAACTAGGGACTCAAAAATCCTTTATTACTTGATGATGATGCACTTACATTTATACACATGGGTTTGACGTCTCAAGATTCATTTTATTTTATGTGGTTATGGAGTAGTAAAATAATAAAATAGATAATTCCTTTAAATAGGCCACAACTGGTACAAATTTATATGGATCACTATGATCATAGATAGTTTTCTTATATAGATTTTTTTTCCAATTTTCTATCACAATCTATTCATTTCCTACTTTGTTAAAATATTAATTGTACAAACCTTCATTTCTAAAACTAATAGAAGAAAAACACACTTGGCAAATGAAATAAAAGAGACCACAAACATATCATAGTATTAGTAAAAACTAATTATTGATTGAATGAGAAAGATCAATATGTTCAAGATCTAATTCAGATAGATGACAAATACATCATAATATGTAACCCACACAAATAATGCATCAAAACTAGGTCTTAAGAATAGAATTACCCCCAATATGGATGTAAGTGGTTTATTATGTAAATATCAATCCAAAATAAAATGCACACTTTGGGTCTTTCTTATCCCCATAATTCACTGGCATGTTATGTAGGATAAATGGGAAATGACAGTTCTGTGAAGTCATAATGTCCTAAGATGGTATACATGTCATGGCATGTGTGGAAACCACCCACAAATATGTTGTGGTGTAACAAAAACTTAGTGGAACATGATTGGAAATTTATAAACTTTTAAGGTAGCCACGATAAGGTTTTTTATCAAGTTGTGCTTTGATATAGGTTCATAAAAGAATAAAATAGTTGCCTTAATAGAGAAATATATGTAACAGTGATAAGTGTATGGTCTTAGTTATTATATAAATATGTTTAGATCATACTTATAATAAATGATCTTAGTAATAGTATTTGAGAAGAATGAAAAATGGATCTAACACTAAATTCACACATTTCCATTTCTTTTTCTCAAACACTTGAAGCATACTACAATGAGCATGCTTTATAATTCATTAATATGTTGAGGATAATAAATTAACATTGGAAAATCAATGAAACTAAAAAATATAACCATGTCATGACATAAGTGAACACAAATTACACATACATTGTGTTGCAAGAAAAAATAACTCCAACAGTCACATTGTCCTAGTTATTGTAAAACATGATTGTCAATTTCAAACTCTAAAGTTAGCTCAATCCTAGGACCTTTTACCAATTTGTGTATTGAGCATTTCTACCATAAAAATACCAATTTATATATTAATCATATGTGTATGATCCATTTCTAATAAATGATATTTTAAATATGGAAATTAACTTATTTTACCTAATTTTTCATAATTTTGGCAGCTTTGATCTACATTTCTAAAAACCAAACCTATTGCATTTACTTTGAAAATAGACCATAACACATTGTTGATAACATTGGTTAGGGATATCATCATATAGAATAATACCATCATTTCAACCCAGACCAAGCTTAGCTAACACATGAGCAGTGGAATCAGCCTCCAAGTAGATATGGGTGAACCTCACTTTATTAGATCATTCAATGAGTTTCTTGATACGGTTGAAAATCTACACAATATGCCCCGAGACCCCCTTTGTTTATGTTGATAAATTGTACATCCATCAATGCGTCCAAACTCACCCAGAGCATTGGTATCTACATAGTTGTCGCTAGTTCGATACCATGGAGGATGGGCATAACTTCATTTGTGTGAACTAACAATTTCGTGAAGTGTCATTGTTTCACAAAAAATTTCACGAGGGGGAATCCTAGAGTTTAACCTTTAAAAATTATTAATTTCTTGTAAACAAGTGAATTGATTCAGTATAAAAGGTATCAGTCCCAAAGAATGGTGTTTTAAAGCATCAATCCAAACCAATTGAGATGAACATAAAGTAATCTCTAGATTTTAGAGATTGAATAAACTAAGCAGAAAATCAGAAGTGCAGAAATAAACTAGTTAAAGTGGGTTTTAAATCAAATGATAAAAGATAATGGGGGTCTAAGGGATTACCACCATAGACCATGTTCATACTTAACAAATTCAACTCCTAAGTTCTAATGACTAAATTGACACCATGTGGATTTGTGTCCATTTAGAGCACAAATTTCACAAGATTCGTATGTCTCTCAAACCCGAGGTCTCAAAATTTTGAGGATCCTTCCAACCATAAAACAAGTTCATGTATGAGGTCTCATCAAAAAGCATGTTATTTCCATTCTGGTATTCGAACTTATGGATCAGATGTTATGTTACCATAAGCTATAACATTCTTGATAAACTAGCTAACAAGATCATAATCTCAATTAGAGGTTTTGTCAGGAGATCATGAGTTCATTCTTGTGGGGATCTGAGGTCTCATCACCCCACAAGAACATAATCTAAATAATCAAAAAATAAGCGCATGATCAGATGGGTAAAAGGATCATAATTTCGATCAGAGTTCTCATCAAGAAATTGTGGGTTCATTCTTGTTGGAATCTGAGGTTCCATCACCTTACAAGAAAATAGCATAATTAACCAAAGATCTAATGTTAAAATAGTTAGAAAACATTCATTCAATAAAATATTGTAGTCAAATACAATAAGTAGTATGGGGTTACTCCCCATGCCCCGGTAAGGAAACTACTCAAACATAACAAAAATGAAAATAACAAACAATCCTATAATATGAGATATGAGATGCACTTTGTCTTTGGAGTCCCCCCTCCTTTTATTAGGGGAAAAAGAGGGGTTCAAACCCTAGAAAAATCTATTGGTGGCGGTTGGACTGCTTGATCTGAGGCGCTAGTCGGTCGACTAGATTGCTTTGTTTACTTCAGCCTAAAGGTAATTCAATCAAACTTCGAGTACAATAATGGACCTTCTCATATTGAAGGTTGACTAAGTCTTTATGGCAAGTCAATCTACTGGCATTACTTCTTTCTTTGACCCAAAGGTAGTTTTAACTGGAATAATGAGACTTCTTGATTCATAGTTTGACTAGGTCTGGCACATAAATCAGTGGAATGGGACGCCACTTGATCAGTTGGCTTTAAATGTTTACTTTGAACTTATCATTTCATATGAAGTAATGAGCTTTCCCAAATCCAAGTTTGATTGTGTCCTTACTGGTGAGTCAATTGACATGGGATCTAATTGATCAATTGGAGTTCTGGGAAGCTGAGATATGGTGCATTTGAGTTGAATGACTGGCTGATTCAGTCAATCGTTTGGGATGATGAAGGTGAAAATTGAAGCCTCTATTCTTGGGCCTCTTGGGATCTGGAGTGATTATTCATTTATCCTATAAACCCCCCAAAAAATCTAGTAAAAACTCCAATTGATTAGAGAAAATATAAACTTAGACAATCAACTCTAGAACTAGAGAAAAATAACAAAAATGCCTAAAGAGAGATCTAAAACATGTAAATCAAATGGATAAATATGCATTATCAAATACCGTGAACTTGAACTTTGCTCATCCTCGAGTAACAATGAATCATAAATAGTGCCTAATAGTACTCTCATCATGTTTTCCTCTCTTGCCTAGTGCTACTTGAATCCTTAACCACTTTTCATGGCCAAGCGACTCTAATGTCATGGAATCACATAACACAATTTTTTTTATTCCCTACTCGGAATTGCAGATGGCTTGCTTTTATTTCAAGACCCACAAAGAAACATATTTCCTATCCTTTTTGCCTTTTGTATTCCTACAAATTCTCACAAGTTCGGCATAAGAATAAGGTTCATGGATTTGATAGTTTGGGGTTATGTAGATTCCCCTGGATATAGAAGTGGGGTGAAGAGAGGTATAGAAGGAAGTGGTCTCTCCTCTATTCGACTTGAGGCTTTTTTATTTCTTTGTTTGTAATTACATTGATTGCATTTTGGTATGCACTATGGCATCTTTATTTAGTGTTACGCCCCATTAAATTTATGAGGGGTATGGAAAAGTGGTATAGGGGAAGGAGGGGTGCCACCCCGAGCTTGGTGTTTAGCACATCTCTTGGATTTTTATTATTTTTGTAAATGAAGGGGTAAGAAGGTGGTAGAACAAGTGCAAAAAAAGACTCAACTTGTGCAGCTTGTGTTTTGGAATTTAGTGCATTGGGAGTAATGTGGCATCAACTTTTAAGTTATTTACAAATTTTTAAGTAGGGACACATTGTGTTTGATTCCTATTTATCCATTATGACTTGCCAACTTTTCCAAGGGTAGAGCTATTAGAAGTCATAGGGGACTAGATGATTTTAGAAAGGGTAATTTTTACAACAACAAAAACAAAAAATTGCAAGAAGTCATTATTCAAGGGGTTTCTTGATTAACATGCATAAGTGGCCGACTAGATAAAGGCCAAAACTAAGGAAAGCAAGAGATTTTTTTTAATTTTCAAATATAATATACATTAAAAATGCTAAAGAAAAGAGGATAGAGTGGGTGGAATGAGAACGTACCACCCACCTCCACCCTGAACATAAGTTTTTTCTCATCTCGAGCAAGAAGTAAAACCAAATGGAGGGAATAAACGCACTGGGTTGCCTCCTAACATGATCCATGTTTAATGTCAAAGGTGTCGGTAAGTATGCCCACAGAGCCAATCATATGATGATTGCGAAGGTGTATTATATAAAGGATTTGATTAATAATAACAAAGGTGAGCTTCCAATTCATTCTGATTCACTCAGTATGAGATAATGAGGAAACCTAATGAATGCCTAAAGAATGACAATTACTCAATGATGTACTCAAGTACATGACTTCAACAATGAGATCATACATATGTTAAGAGTATGTACATTCTTGTTATGTCCCTTCTCGAATGTTATTCTAGAAGGCAGATACAACAATAACACAAAATATTGTAGTGTGAGTTGGTTTATGACAAAATATCATTAGTCATGATATGATATATCAAACCAAGTGCATAGATACATTTTAGAGAACAGTGTATCGAACAGACCCACCTTGAGAGTGACACATGGAAACCATACTTGGTAAGTCATAGTCATCTCTCATAATGAAGGTGGTGATTGTGATTCTTAGATCTAAAGTACTACACTCATCACATGTCATTCAGTATACTTTGACATCATCCAACGTAACCCTAAAACATGGATTGCCATAAAGGTGATGATTTGTTAGTTGTAACACATGGGGATAGACTATGGGTGATGTAGATGGGATTTTTCCCACCTACTGGAGTTTGATATCCACGACCACTTGATTAGAGAGACTGAGAAATGCATGCCCATGCACATGTGAATCATATATGACATTGAGGTCACATATATCTCATGCAGTTTGCTCTAGGTTCAAGGAACATGGATTGAACACTGAGAGGATGACAATTCCATGCCTTGAGTTCAGTTCAGATACCAGAGATAAAGGAATTATACCATTACTACAACACCTTACACATATTGTAGGTTGAAGTTATTCTCCAACTTTCCATTCACTTGGGTAGTGTTGATGTGTAACTAGGAACCACTCTTTGCTTGTGATGTCATAAGCTAGTTATGAGCATTCACTTCCAATGTGATATGGGACCTATAGGATCACACGCATAGGAACTCACCTAGAAGAGGAGTTTATCATGAATGATAATTGAATTGATTACCAAAGTGTTTAGGTAGTCAATTTGAGCAACAAATCAACTGACTGGACTGTCAGTCGATCATCTCAAGTGTTGAGATGGTCGGTTGGAGTGTTAGACTGGTCAAAAATTAAATTGACTATGTTTTGCCCAAACTGAGGAGCAAACTGATTGGTTCACTCAGTGAACCGATTGTCTCAACTCACCAACAATTCATTTGGGTGAGTGAGACAATCAGCTCAAGTGAGAAAGATCACTTAGTTCGTGGTGAAATTCGATTGCATCAAGGATTAGTGTTGACACCATGTTGAGCATTAACTGGTTCCAAATTGCCAAATCATATGCAATTGGGAAACATAGCAAAATGACCGCTTCACTGTGTGAATCGATCATCTCGTATGTGAACCGACCAGTTTGGCACTCGTAAGTTGTGAAAATTCATGATCTTATGATTCCTTTTACTCTCACATTGACTGGGAACCCTGACCCCGACCTTTCCTATAAATAGAGGGGTATTGGGGACTTTCCAACACACACAATTGAGAATCAGTTGCTCTGACAATTATTGTCCTCTCTAGTTATGGTAACCAAGAGATCCCAAGCAAGTCTTACCTGACTAGGGAGGGATGGAGAGGGAGAGAACAATTGAGGATGATTGTGGGAGAGCAGGTTGATGACTAGTACACCAACAGGAGGGACAACTCCTTCTTGTCCCTTCTAATAGGACAACAGGAGTTTTGGGTGGTTTGTGTGGACTTCCATAGAGGTGAGGTGGTCTTTACCCATAGCTGGGAGGACATCGTCAACCCACAATCTATGGCGAGATGGCAAGGAGCCGTTGTAGATGCTATTCCAATCTGCTATCCGTTATGAGGACCAGGAGTTGCACAGACACAGTCCAAGAGAAACTAGAAGATAGTTGCACTACAACATGTTGTAGTCACTGGACTTACTTTAGGACCAGGTTTGAACTCATTAAACCATCTTTCCTATTTCCTAGTTATTGATGTGATCTTGTTGTTCTGGGAATACAGATAGATAAAAAAATTGCTTCTGCTGCCTTACTATGTGCCTGTATTTCCCAATAGTGGTTTCAGAGCCATGTCAATTTACTATGTTTTGGGATGATCAATATGATTGGATTTTTAGTTTTATTATTTATTTATTGTAGATGATGTGAATACTTAAATTGATTAGTGTGCATATCCGATCAAAGACCACATATAATCCCAAACTAATATGTATATATATGATATATATGAAATTTACACATGTCACCCTAAAATTAGTTTTGATGGTGGATGTGTAGTGTGGTTATGGCCAATAACCCAAATATATGTGTGTGGTTGAACAGTTCGCTTTATTCCTATTTTATCTCGATTTGCATATCAAGCCCCTATCTTCTTATTCCCAATCTAAAGGTAATTCTTTCCTACCCCTACTCCCCTCAAATGTAACTTGAGGTTTCTCATTACTATGTAATGTATATAGTATAAGTAAGATAGTTTCTTTTCTTGCAACAATGAAGATGATGATCTACGTCACAGTCTAGATGACCGCTTCATGTGACAAGACGATCGACTGGAAGACTAAGGAGGACAGACTGTAGGAGGTGCGGATGGACCGGCTGGTGGGTCCAATTGACCATTTGGAAGGAGTCCAAACATTGGTTGGATAGGAGGCCAATAGATCATTTCAGGAGTCCAGACGACCAGCCAAGAGGCAAGACAACCAGTTCAAGGGTTGATTCGATCAACCCAAATCGGAAAGCATATATCGACATTGACAACAAGTTCATGCAAGTGATGTGATGATAGCCTAGGTGGTAGTAATTCCTTGTAGCTCCAAGGAATTACAGTAGTATGGACATAACCATCGCCTTTTGTTTTATATTGCATGTTTACGTTGTGGGATATAGCACGTATATGATACATACTATATATGTGTGGTGATTGGATAAAGTATATGTATATACATAAACTCCCTTAAATATAATATTAAGTCTGAGATTCTTTCCATTAGTAACACACATGAAAATTTTGATCAACCAAGCATAGGTTATGCCCTCGTGTGGTGCGCCATCTATCTTGTAGAAGTGTGACGGTAGATATGTAGGTTCTGCCCTTGTAGGGTGCATATCTATCGTGTGGGCTATTGGGCCAGGCTTAACATGTGATCCTTAGAGTGTCTAAGCCTAGAGACATGCAAATGATTATGGCAAAGAGTTGTGCATATCATCTATCTAAGAATTGTATATGATGCAATTGACAAATGTTGTCTATCTTAATGATTGACTATGGATGCTGGCGTATTGGCTAGGTGATAGTTGAATTATTTTGGTTCTTGGCTCACTAGAAGGTTGTACACTGTAATCTTATGAATTGATATGTGAGGGCTATCAATTTGAATAAAATAGTGAGAGAAATGATTAATTAAAAACCTAATAAACATCGTCAAATTTTATAATCAAATCAAATCAAAAATGAGTTTTTAACAAAATTGCAAATTCTTTTGTAGAATAAAATGGAAAAACACAACAACACTTTTTCTCTGCGATCAGTCCTTGGTAAGGACAAATTAAATGGGAACAAATTCCATGACTGGTATAGGATGTTGAGAATTGTTCTCACACAAGAGTGCAAGCTCTATGTCCTAGAGACACCAGTGCCAGAAGAACCTCTTCCTAATGCTCCCAGGGCAGATAGGGATGCTTACAAGAAGCATACTAAAGATGTCATGGATGTTGAATGCCTAATGATGTGCTCAATGAACTATGAGTTGCAAAGACAGCATGAGAACATGGAAGTTATGGAGATGGCCACACATCTCAGGAACATGTTCCAGGACCAGGCAAGACAGGAGACATATGATATCTCAAAAGCACTATTCAAATGTAATATGGTAGAAGGAGATCCAGTAGGTCCTCATGTGCTCAAGCTCATTGGCTATGTGGAGAACCTTTAAAGACTGGGATTCCCCTTGGGTCAAGAGTTGGACATTGATGTGATTATGCAGTCCTTTCCAGAGTCATACGGTCACCTTGTCATGGACTACAATACGAATGACTTTGGCAAGTTGTTGACATAGTTATTGGGCATGTTGAGAATAGATATGGTACAAATGAAGAAAGACAGGCCTAAGTCCGCGATGATGATCAACAAGACAAAGGAAAAGTCTAAAGGTAAAGGCAAAGCTAAGAAGAGTTATACATCTAGCCAGAAGCCTAAGTCTTCAGACCTCAAGGCAAAAGGAAGAATAAAGAAGGGAGGCAAATGTCACCACTATCACCAGGTTGGATACTGGAAGAAGAATTCCCCCTCTGATTGGACGAACTAAAGAAGAAGAAGGAAGAGGTATAGGCCTCTACTTTAGGTATAAACATTATAAGATAATTCTAAATTTACTTCTTCATCTTGGTATGTGATACCACATGTAGATCTAACATATGTTGATGTGCAAGATTTCATAAGAAGTAAAGCATTTATGAAAGGACAAAGATGGACTATGATAAGAAAGAGTCCACATTTAGAATTTATCTTAGCCCAAAGGGCATGTAATAGAGTTAGTAGAACTGCTATTTCATTATGCCAATAAATAGAAACATTTTATTTCATGCATCTTGTAATGACAAGGATGATTATGAATAAAATATTGAGTGTTCTATTTTAAAGATATGATCTTGTATGGAAATTCCCTCGATATCCTATGATCATGGATAAATGTCTAACAACATAAATACCTAGAGGATTACAATTGATAACTCAAACAATTAACAATCTATAGCATTATCATCTAAATCACGCATGTGAGAAATGCATATCTAGATGTTTATCCATACTCCTTTTGGTTATCAAACCAATTCTAGACATGCAAGTCTTACGTGTGCACAATGTGATAAAACATCCTTCACTAGATGTAGTGGGAGGATAAGGGTTCTATTAGACCTTATACATGTCGACATATGAATATCTTATAGAATAAATGCTACGGATAGTTACTTAGACTTCATAGTATTTGTTGATGATATAATGATATGCACTTAGCAAAATATAAACATAAATATCTTGAAATGTTCAAAGAAAAATATAAATGAAGTATAACTTAAATAAAAATATTCAAAAACTTTGATATGATAAAATGTTGAAGTACTTTAAATCAAAACTTTGAGGTCCTTCTCGAAGATAGTGATAGTGTATCACAATCAATTCTATCAGAACATAATGATGCGTTAGAAAGAAGGAATCACATCATGATGAGTCATGATATGATTATTATTTAATCCAATCTTCAAAATTTCCTTAAAATAATTATGCAAAACACAAAAAATGATGTGCCATCTAAAATGGTTCAAAGGACACCATATGAGATCTGGAATATGGGAATGTCCCAATGTGTCTTATGGATTGTAACCTATATGAAGAAAGTATTTTCTTAAAAAGGTTAACCCACAAAACATAATTGTTGAATATTGCCTTTAATCCCAAACTAATTACAAAAGTGTTCCAAAAGAATCAATAGAAGTAAAAGTAGAACTTGAAAGGTTCGAGGACAACATAGAGGTAGAATGAGAACTAGTGAGAAACACAAATTGTTGCGGAATCTCAAGTTCATCATGTAACACAGAACCTCATAATTCTAGTAAAACGAATTTGAGATTGAAAGATTGTGAATCCAGCAACTTAGATAGGTTGGTCATAAGATGATGAGCCAACATATCAACTAGAAACTATTGAGAATCGAATCTGGGAAATGGCTTAAGGTCATTATGGAGTCCATGTAAATTAACAAGGTATGACCTTGCTAGTACTACTTGAAGGGGTAAAATCCAAAAGGTGAAGATGGGGCATTCATTTGAAATACCTACATAGATAACATAAAAAGACAAATTGGTTATAAAGGTTTTTGAAGTCAGTTCAAACTGTTGAACATGAAGAAACTCCTTAACCAATTGTCATGCTTGTTGGTGTAGCTTGAATAGACTATGAGATTTGGCAAATGAAGCTTAAAATAGGATTCCTTAATAGGAATATCAGAAGGGATGTGTATGTGACACAACTTAAATATTTATAACTTCAGTAAAGCAAATAAAGTCTATAAGCTACAAAGTTTTGATGTAAAGATTGAAACAATTGTTCAGATATGGGACCTTCTATCTTGACAATATATTTGAAGACTTTGACCTAAATCTCAATGAAAAATGAAACATGTGATTACAAAAGATTTAGTGGGAGCATACAAGATTTTTTCACATGTGATTGGGAATAACATCTCAATATTATGAGAGATGGCATGGAAGACACATTTAGTAATGAAGGATTAAGTGAAACATCCTATATGATAGGGATCAAGATCTATGAGATAGTCGTTGAAAGTTTCATGACCTATATATGAGCACATATAATACCAAGATGTTGAAAGAGTTCAACATGAAGGATTCACTGAGAGAGAATCCAGATTAGTCTCTCGTGAACCCCATTCTTGTGAAGAATTAAAAATACATGAGTGAGATGCCATATGTTATAGAAATCGATCTATCATGAATGCTATAAATGTACACATCCCATAATCTTGTATGTATTGGACATGTCAAGATGATATTCATTTCCAATAAGGGTTATTGGAATGTCATTTAAATACATCCATTAGTACTTGAGAAGCACTAACAGTTTAGTTGCTAAGATCATGGCAACAAGGAAGAGTTGAGTGTAAAGAGTTCCATTGATGCAAGCTTATGTAATGACAAAACATCGCAATATTAAAGTTGTTTGTTTAATCTTAAGAGAAGAATTATTAGTTGGAAAGAGTTTCAAACTATAAGATCAATAATTTACAATTTGGCAATTGAAGTTGAGTATCCTAGTGTTATGAACACAAGAGTGGATACTATATGGACCTAGAAGTTCATATGGATGAACTTAAAGACATTCCAACCATTGATGATGTAGTAGTGATACCGTGACAACAATGGAGCTACTTGTTAGGAAAGGAATATAAGATAGCATATTACGGTAGTTTTGTCTCATAGGAGAGATCATACAGCAAAGAGTCAAGGAACATGCAATATATGGACTAAATGTAATGTGTTGCTAACCCGCTGGATTAGCACTTATGCACCAGAAACATGGTGGACATAATTAGATCACTAAGGATGAGATTCGTGGGTGATTGTCTCTAAGTGCAAGGTAAGTATGCCCAGAGATCCAATCATATGATGATTGTGAAGGCCTATTACATAAAGTATTTGATTAATAATAGAAAAGACACGCTTCCAATTCATTCTGATTCACTCACTTATGAGATAATGAGGAAACATAATGAATGTCTAAAGAATGTCAATTACTCAATGATGTACTCAAGTACGTGACTTGAACAGTGAGATTTTACATATGTTATGAGTATGTACAATATTGTTATGTCCCTAGTTGGATGTTATTGTGGAAGGAAGATAGACAACAATAATACAAAAGACTGGAGTGTGATTTGGTTGATGACAGAATTTCATTAGTCGTGATATGGTATATAAAACCAAGCACACATATACATGTTAGAGAAAAGTGTATCGGACAGACCCACCTTGAGAGTGACACATGGAAACCATACTTGGTAAGCCATAGTCATCTCTCATGGTGAAGGTGGTAGTTGTGATTCTTAGACCTGAAGTCATTAAACTCATCGCATGTTGCTCGATATACTTTGACATCATCCAACATAACCCCAAAACATGGATTGTCATAAAGGTGATGATTTGTGAGTGATGTAGATGGGATTTGTCCCTCATACTGGAGTTTGATATTCATGGACACTTGATTAGCAAGACTAAGAAATGCATGTGCATGCACATGTGAATCAATATATGATATTAAGGTCACATACATCTCATACAATCTTCTCTAGGTTCAAGGAACATGGATTGAACATTGGGAGGATGATGATTCCATGCCTAGAGTTCATTCCGGATATCAAAAACAAAGGAATTATACAATTATTGCAACGCCTTACACAGATTGTAGGTTGAAGTTGCTCTCCAACATTCTATTCACTTGGGTAGCAATGATGTGTGACTAGGCACCACTCTTTGCTTGTGATGTCATAAGCTAGTTATGGACATTCACTACCAACGTGGTATGGGACCTATAGGGTCACACGCATAGGAACTCACCTAGATGAGGAGTTTATCATGAATGATAATTGAATTGATTAGTAAAGTGTTTAGGTAGTCAATTCGAGCAACAAATCTTCTGACTGGACTGCCATCCGATCAGCTTAAGTGTTGAGATGGTTGATTGGAGTTTCATAATGATTAGAAATAATTGGCTAAGTTCTTCCCAAACTGAGGAGCGAATGGACTAGTTTCTCAGTGAACCGATCAGCTCGGCTCACCAACCGTCCAGTTGGGTGAGTGAGACTACTAGCTCACGTGAGTAAGATCACTCAGTTCCTAGATAAATCTGATTGCATCAAGGATTAGTGTTGATGTCATGTTGAGCATTAATTTGATTTGATTTTCCAAATATGTGTGATTGGGAAACATAATGAAATGACCAATTCTCTGTGCGAACCGACCATCTTGCATGTGAATCGACTGGTTTGGTTTCCAACTAACTGATTCAACAATCGTAGGTTGTGAAAATTCATGATCTTCTGGTCCCTTCCACTCCCGCATTGACTAGGAACCCTGACCCCCTCCTATAAATACAGGGGTATTGGGATCTTCTCAATACACACAATTGAGAATCAGTTGCTCTGAAAATTGTTGTCCTCTCTAGTTGTGGTAACCAAGAGAACAAAAGCAAGTCCTGCCCTAGGGAGGGATAGCGAGGGAGAGAACAACTGAGGATTATTATGGGAGAGAAGGTTGGTGACTAGTATACCAACAAGAGGGACAACTCCTTCATATCCATTATAGCAGGACGACAAGAGTTCTAAGTGGTTTGTGTGGACTTCCATAGAGGTGAGGTGGCCTTTTCCCATTGCTGGGAGGATGTCGTCATACTGCAGTCTGTGGTGAGACCACAAGGAGTTGTTGCCGATTTTGTTCTAGTCTGTTGTCTGTGGTGAATACCATGAGCTGCACATACACCATCCAAGAGAAACTAGAAGATAGTTGCACTACAACAAGTTGTAATCGTTGGACTTGCTCCAGGACTAGGTATGAACTCGTTAAACCATCTTTCCTATTTCATAGGTATTGATGTGATCTTTCTATTCTAGGAATATGGATAGATAAAGTTTCTTACTTTTGCTGCCTTACTTTGTGCCCATATTTCCCAGCAAAAGGCCCAACGACTGTGTGGTCCGCCATGGAGGATCAACAATTTGAACTTCTATGGGATGATTGTATTGTCCTGGTGGCTTACCTTTTAGCCACTCCCATATTCTTATTTCCTATAGCCTAACACAAATAGTGTGATACATGTCAGAATACCTAGGAAAATAGTTAGATTCATACATGGTTGTTTCCCATTTCTCTATGTATGGCAGTGAATGAGGGATCTGAGAAAAATTAATGGGATAATGTTGAGGGGGCGTTAGAGTGAGACTCATCAGATGCAAGGTCATCCCATCATGTTGGTACTTGAAATATATGGGGGTTGGGTCTGGGGGTTGATACTTGGGAAATTAGAAACCCATGTCCACATGTGATTATTCTGGATAGACATATGGTGTTTTCAACTCCCGAGGCAGGTGGGGGTTTCCATAGATTGGAACTTGTTGGGGGGGAGGGGTGGGTGAGTGTCGACCACTTAGGATTCAATAGGAAATTGTAGGTTAGACAGTGCTTGCTGAAGGATTGGCTCTTAGATACTCAAGATGGGTCATATAAGAGCATATTCAAGGGATAAGGGTGCCTCTTCAATGGTTGGGGGTGTTTCTTCTAAAAGGGAGGAGGTGGGTGCACTCTTAATCTTCTTTGTAATGTGATCGTTCTCTAGGGAAATTCAACATTCTGAAGTGGTCAACGCTTCTTGAGGGAAGATTTGTTGTTTCAACAAGGTAAATTGATCAATGTAGTCAAGGAAGTAAACCTCCAAGCTCTTGTAAATCGAAGGATTGAATCCCCACATGTAGGGTCAGGAGTCCATCTTTGACATCAATTAAACCTCTATTGTGGTGAGAAACGGACTACTGAAGATTACAGGGTAGTGATGGTCTTCCTTGATGTCTAACACTACAAATCATAGGGGATGTAGAACTTCCCAATCTTTACTAGAATATATTCAATTATACAAAATGGCTTAGTCATGGGAGATTCAACGAGATGGATGGTCATGTAGGTGGGTCTAGCATTAGTGATACAAAGTTTCCTACTTAGACTAAGTTGTATGACTTAAATATTGGCCCCAAGGTCGGCTAGCCCTATTTGGCTGGTAGAATCAGTTCTAGAGCATAAAATTCCAAAAGACCCATGGTCTTTGCACTTACGAGGCATCTTACTCAGCACAACGTTCAATGACATCCTTGCCAATTAAATTGTTTTGCATTCCTCGGTTAAGTATTTTATATTGAGTAGGAGTTTGAAGAGTTGAGACCACTAAGGCATTTTAGTCATGGCATCGAGTAGTGGAATATTAACATCAAGTTTTTTCACAGTATCTTTTAAATTTAGTGAACCTGGTATCAAGTTTAGTTTGGTTCAAACTAGCTTGGTACGACACATGAGGCGTGTAGACAGGAATGTCTAGAATAGGTGTGGGGGACTCTATCCTAGATGTCTCTAGGTCTTGGGCAATGACCACCTCATCTTCATCCTCCTTGCTCATTGTCAAGAGGATCACCTTCTCTAAAGGCGTGGAGCCAGAGAAAGTTGTCACAGCCTTGACTTGTTCTGCATGTTAGGGATTTTCTTTTAGTTTCCCTACAAAAATTCCTACAAGAGGGTATAGGAGTGAAACCAAGTGGGCTAATGGCATTAATGGATTTCTGATGAACCTAGTGATGAGGGTTTGAAGGTTTTTTTATAAAGTAGAGAACCTCTCATTAAAAGAGTAAGGGACAGTGAGTTGTTGCAGTTGAGGTCCTTGATGTGGTTTTTGGAACTGCTGCTCCCAATAATTGCCTTGGTTTCTACTATCCTAGAACTTTGGAGCATCCTGGTTTTGGTTAAATTGAGGGGGTCTCTATTTTGTTGTATCTTTTTGCACCGAATGGGTTGTCATGTTGGAAACCATGGTGATTGCTGGTTTGATTTGGATGGTAGTAGGCTTGACCTGGTATGTTGTGGATAAAGTTGAGGTTGTCCATCTACTCTACATTGTTGTAGAGAAATTAGCATTGTTGTGTGGAGTGGTCGTGTCCTAGACAAATCCCACAAAAATAATTTGCAAATTTTACTTTTTGTAGTGAATATTATGATTGTCATCTTCTTTCATATGCATTCAAGGAGGACTTTAGAAGATCTAGCTTCAAGGTGATGATCTTGAGGCTCTCGCAAATTGATTTGATCCCAGAGTTATCTTCAGCCTTAGAAACTTTGAGAGGTCCCCCTTGCACTTGACTGGTTTGGATTTCAACGCTTCATTTGACAACTTCCCAAGCATGGGTGTAGCTTTGGAACATGAAGTTTCCTCTACAGGAGGTATCGAGGAAGGTCTTGGTGTCCTAGTGATACCCTAATAGAATGTCTCAATCAATTAAAGTTGGGAGATGTCCTGATGTGGAAGATTGTAAAGGAGTTCTTTAAATTTCTCCCAAGCCTCACCCAAAGTTTTTTCCTAGATACATGAAAATTTGGGTGATTTGCTCTTGGATTTGATAAGTGACATATGGGGAAATAATTTTTCAAGAAATTTTGCATGGAGGGAATGCATTCACCTCCGTCAAAGAATATTTGAAAAACTGCAATTTAAGGGTGGCATCTAAGACATCTGGCATCTTGAACAAAGTGCAAAGATCAGTAAAGCGATGGAGATGATCTTGGATTTTTTTGCCCAACCTTCTAGAAAATGCACTACTTTGGAGCATTGTGATCCATTGCATGAGGAGTTGTGGAGACATGATAGAAAGGGGCACAATGGGGTGTAGTGTGTTGACGGTCAAGGGGACTGAAAAGTCCATGAGTAGCTTCTACTGTTAGGTTTCATGAATGGCAGCAGCTTGGGCTTCTAACTTTGGCCATAGCAGTGGCCTTTGATTCAACCATGATGGCCTCTCTCTGAGCGGCTAAGGCCACCTTTGTCTGACAGTTATTTCTTCTTCTTGATCCATCCTGATATGATGGGTTTGGTTCAGGTGATGGAAGGTCCTATCAATTTCAGGATCAAAATAGAATGGTATATTGGTAACGCCTATGGAATGTCGCATACATTGTTTGATTACCTGAAGAAAAGTTCAAAAAATGGAAGAGTGAACTTCAAAAATATAAGAGTGAATGTCAAAAAAAAATTAGTTAAAAAAAACCCACCATCCCAGAAATGGCGCCAAGATTTAACGTAATGTCATTGCACAACAAAATACACTAAAGGTATTCCTAGAGTCTAACCTTTAATGATTATCAACCACTTGTAAACAAGCAATTGATTAAGTGTCAAAGGTATCGGTCCCAAAGAACGATGTTTTCAAGCGTCAATCCAAACCAATTTCATTGAACAAAAAGTAAATTCTAGATTTGAGAAAATGATTAAACTAAGTAGGAAATCAAAAGTGGAGAAATAAACTAGTTAAAGTGGGTTATAAATCAAATGATAAAAGATGTTGAGGTTCTAAAGGATCATCAACATAGACCATGTCCTTACTTAACTGATTCAACTTCTAAGTTTTAATAATTAAATAAGGTTGGAGCAAAAATCTCACAAGAGTCGGACATCTCTCAAACCTAAGGTCTCGATGTTTTGAGGATCCTCGTCCAACCATCTAGCAAGTTCCTATCTGATGTCTCATCAAGGAACATATGATTTCCATTTTGGTATTCAAACTTATGGATCATATGGTCATGTTACCATAAGCTACAAAAAAAAATATAAAGTTTGTAAAAAGATCATAATGATGATCAGAGGTCTTGTCAGGAGATCATGGGTTCATTATTGTGGGCATATGAGGTCTCATCATCCCAAAAGAATGTAATCTAACTAACCTAAAAACAAGGGCATGATCAAATGGGTAAAATGATCATAATTTCAATTAGAGGTGTCGTCAGGAAATTATCGATTCATTCTTGTTGGGATCAAAGGTCTCAACACCCCAAAAGAACATAATCTAATTAACCAAAGTTCAAATACAAAAAATGGTTGAAAAATATTCATTCACTAAAACATTAGAGTCAAATACAATCAAGTAGAGAACATGCTATGGGGCTACTCCCCATGCCCTAGTAAGGAAACTACTCAGACATAATGGAAATGAAAACAAGAAACAATCCTATAATATGAGATATGAGATGTCTTTTGTCTTTGGAGTCCCCCTCTTTTAATTATAAGGTGAAAAGGAGGGGTGAAAACCCTATAAAAGGCTATTGATGGCAGCTGGGATGCTTGATCTGGGATGCCAATAAATTGAGTGGGATCCAATCGGACGACTAGATTGATTTGTTTGCTTCAACCCTAAGGAAATTCCTTCAAACTTTGACTGCAATAATGGGCCTTCTCATTTCGGAGGTTGACTAAGTCTTGATGGAGAGTCAATTGGATGGACTTTAAGGTGGATTTGATTGGAATAATGAGACTTCTTGATTCAGAGTTTGACTAGGTCTTTACTAGTGAGTCAGTCGACTAGGGATCCAGTTGATCGATTAGAGTTTTGGGAAATCAAGATCTCATTCATTTGAGTCGACCATCTAGGTGAGTCACTTGATCAACTGGGAGTCTGAAGGTGAGAATTGAAGCCTCTATTCTTGGCCCTCTTGGGATTTGGACTGATTGGTCATATATTCTACAAAAACTCCAAAAAATTCGTAAAAACTCAAATTGAATAGAGAGAAGCTAACTAAGACAATTAGTTCTTTAACTAGAGAAAATAATGAAATGCACCTAAATACATGTCTAAAACATGCAAATCAAATTGATATATATGCATTTGTCGGGTTGCATAGAGGGTTTTCCTTGTCATATGAAAATCTCTTCCACGGTGGTTTTAGAGGATTGTTGTGCAACTAATGGTTGAATATTCTAGCAACACTGCATAAGTATTCAGTATTATCTCTTCTAAAGTCAAGGCTTTCCAATGAGTCATGTGGCTTCTCATGGCAGACTTGTTCTGGTGATGTGAGTAGATTCTTTTGTTCTTATGAAGTTTGTTCCATTTCAACAATCCAATAACCATCAGAGTGTGTTGACTTTGGTCATTCTGAATATCAATTCATTTCTCATCTTATAGATAGCTCGACATAGCGTACCAAAAGATGTTGGTTCCTTGATTGTGATCTTGTTATTTAACTAGAAAATGGATTCCATGAAAAAGGCTCTTGTCATATCAGAAAGTAACCAAACTAGGGGGAGCTTTTCCATATTGTTTTGACCTGATGGTAGTCAAAAAACACATGGAAAATATCCTTTTCGGCTAGGGTGCATAGGTCGCAACGATTGTCATCTATGATACGATTTTGCTATAGTATCTCCTTGGTAGGTATGAGGTTTGATTAGGCATGCCAAAAGAGATTTTTGGTTTTAAGGGGTACTTCAATCTTCCACATCTTTTCTCAGATAGATTGAGTTTGTTGTCTTCAGCCCATCCACATGGGCGCCAATTTGTTTACACCCAACTAGTAAGCAGACATGACAGTGAACACATCGTCCTTAGTAGGATAACAATACATGATAGATTCCTCATCAATATTATAGGGATCCCCATATTCACATTTTTATCATCCTTCACTAGAAACTCATCTACATTTTCCCATCTCCATACAGACTTGTATGTACTAACAATTTAACTGACCTTCCATTGATCACTGTAAGTTTTCCTTAGAGCTCGTTCGTTAAGGTGCAACACCCTTTGTAAATTTTGGGATACATGGATCATTCTAGAGGTTGATTGTGCAGCCTTTACCCACTTCCTTTCTAAGGCCCTCAATAAGGATATGTTTCTTCCCCCATATGCTTCATCAAGTGTAACTCAGGTTGTAACCTTTGTAAGCTCCCAAGATGCCACTATTCTTGTAGTATTTGTTCATGATCACTTTATTTACTAGAGATTTAGGGAAAACATGTAATCTTCAAGTTTGTTTAGTAAATAGAGTTGTATTGAAAATTGTGCGATCTCTAAATCCCACGCATCCCTTGCACTTTGATCTACACATCCACTGCCAATAAATCTAATGAATCTTCCACTGATTTTCAGAGCTCCCCCACAAAAATTTTGTGATAAGGTCATTGAGGTCACTGATAATTGCCTCCATAAGCCAAAAACTCATCATGTAAGTGGGGAAAGTTTGGATAACATACTTGATCAACACCTCTTTGCCTACTTGGCTAAGAATATTCCTTTCTATCCTTTTAGTTTGCCCCAAACCCTATCTTTTAGAGTATTGAATATCACTTTTATAGAAATCATGATGACTATTGGATGGTTGAGATATCTATCATGGTGTCCACTTGTTTCACTTGAAGGGTAACTAAGATAGGTGTTGCCAACGCATTGTCACATTTTTGTTGAAAATAGCTTCATACTTAGAAAAGTTAATATTTTGCCCTATCACATAGTAGTTGATTATATTAACTAACTTGGTAGCTTCTTGACCCATTACTCTAGCAAAAGTATAATGTTGTTAGCAAAGAAAAAATGGAATATAGGGGGTCCATTCCTATTTGTTTTAAACCCATGAATCTCACCCCTTCAACTGTCATGTTGATCAGAATTGAGAATACATCAGCACATATTACAAATATGTTTGGTTATATGGGATCACCATGTATGGGTCCTCTCTGTGGGGTTAAGCATCTTTCAGTATTTCCATTGACAATGAAAGAAAAAGAGACAAACTTGTATAATTCTCCAAACTTTTTGCAGCACTAATCACCAAACCATATGGAAGACATAACTTTATTGATGAAGTTACATTCAAGCCTATTGTAGGCTTTACTCATATCAATTTTGAGCCCCATCATACCTTTTTTCCCTTTGGTCTTCCTTTACATATTATGGAACATCTCAATGAATTGATAGCAATGCCGCATATCAATATGCCTTGTATGAAAGCACTTTGATTGGTGGATATGATTTCATCCAAGTATCCCTTTAATCTATTAGCTTGTAGCTTGGAAATAATTTTGTAAATGGTGTTGCAAAGGTTGATAGGTCTGAAATCTTCCATCTCCCTTGGATTTATGCACTTCGAAATTAGCATAATGTTTTTTTTGTTGATGTTGTCCATCTTGTATTTGTCACTCCACCATACCAAGATATAATAGTTGACATCCTCCCCAATGATTTTCTAGAAATCCTAGAAGAATCCAACATGTAAATTATTTGGACCAAGGGTTTATAAGGATGCATTTATTGTAGGGAACTACATACCTCCTCTTTGTTTGGTTCTATTTGTAGATGACAGTTCATGATGGTGTTAATGTTATGCTTAACACCTATTGTTACAACATCATTACAAGAGAAAAGTTGTGAGGAAAAGAGTTTAGCATAGTAGTTGGTGATAATGTTAGTGATAGCCTCATTCTCAATATCATCATGTCATCATTATCTTTCAGTTGTGTGATTTTGCTCTTTCTCGTTCATTGTGAAGCTTTCTTGTGGAAGAAGGTTGTGTTATGGTCATTGTCTCTCATCTTGTTTACTTTAGCTCTCATTAACTAATATCTATCATTCATATTCTTTAGTTCTTCCACTGGTTCACTCAGTCTTTTGAATCTCTCTATATTTCTTATCATCATACCCTTTCTTTGTTCTTCAATCAACTCCTCTTCTTTTGTCTTTAACTTCTTTTGGATGTTTCTAGACTTGGTTTTAGCCCAGATGCTAAAATCAGTAGTGCATATGCTGAATTTTTTTGAGAATAACACTATTGTCCACATGAGTCCAAGACTCCTGGACAATCTTCATACATTCATATCTTCATCCAGAAAGACTCAAATCAAAAACATTTTGTATATCTAAAATGAGTATTTTTCTTCATAGTGTATTTGAGGAGAGAGTTTTGAACTGATCTGAGGAAGGGTAGATGCTTAACCCCAGCATTAGGCAAGAGAGAATGAATCCTTCGATCCCAAGGCTCTCTTCAACCTTTCTCTGGTCATGTTTTATTCATTTAAACCTTTAAATCAAGTGAACTGGTTTTCAATGTATCTAGGATCGACGAGAGTGCATTTGTTAATAATTTTACAGAACACAGTAGTGTGTTTGATGCTACTTTTAAATACTCCCTCCTTCTCCAAGTTGTTTGAGATTTTGCTAAAATCTCCCATAATTTAGAGTGGCCTATCTTTGTTCTCATCCATGATGTGCTCCATGAGTTCCAAGTTCTCCACTTGTTATTGTTCTATGACCAACCATGGATATCCAAAAATACCAAACCTTTTATTCCCTACTTCATTTACTTTAGTAAGGACATGATGTATCAAGTAAGATATTAGGTTCATATTATTGTCCCTCCACCATAGACCCATTCCTCCTGATCTACCAATGCTACTAAAACACAAACCATTTATATAATCACAACTTCTTTTTTTCAGGGTCCACTCCATTGATCATTTTTCTATTAATAAAACTCTGGGCTCTCTCTTTAATAGTACTTGTGGTAGGTTTGTATAGTGCCAAGGTTGTCCATACCTTGACAATTATGCTCTAATGTGTTTCATTGTTGTTCATGATGTTGGTCATCATCAGACAATGCTACTTGGGAGTAGGCCTCCAAGACCATATTGTTGCCCTCTCCTCTTCCCTACTAGTTTCCAATGTCACATTCATTCATTTCTATTTCATATCTTGTCTCGTTTAAAGTTCTTGTTTTTTCCCTTCTTACTAGTTCACTTGTAATAACATCCTTCATGGAGTTTTTTTTATCTACAACTCTTTCTAGTAGATTCAATCCTTTTAATTTTTTTACCCTCCTTGCCTTCCTTTATTTCTTCAATACTACCTCTCTTTTTATATCTCTCCTTGTCATGGTCTTCCAGGAGTTGGTAGCTTTATGTATCTCTTAGTTAAGGTCTTTTGGGACTCTCCCCCTTTGTATTTGGTATTTCTTGGATTCCCCTATAGCCCCCCCCCAAGACTCAGATTTATTACTCACCTCTATAGGGAAAGTTGTCAGCATTTTGGGATATCCCTTGTGTCTTGTGTTGATTCTTGGTTGGAGTATTGACTCAAGAATTTAACCCATGCAAAACTATGTAGGGCTTAGAGTATTCTATTGTACTTGTGTTCAGTTATGTTTGTTTTTATTTCCTTCTAGCCCATCATTCCAAGAAGTTGTATTTGATACCTTCCTTCCCACCGGATTGCTACTCAGCCTCGTGATCTTCCTAACTTTTTTTTGGTGATGTTGGTGTGTTCTTTTGTTCTTTAGATCCTGGTTTGTCTCTATCATGAATATATTTGCCTTTACCTTCCACAACCTTTTCATTATGAAAATAATTCTTTGGTAAGTTCTCATAAGGCTTTGATTGGTTTGATGTAAGTCATAAGTTATGTGGAAATCATTTTCTGAGAACTCTAGTTTAGTTTTTAGTTCCATGTAACGGGTTTGTTGTAAGTGTAAACATCAAAAATCATTAAAAAGATATTGTTGGTTTTTATTTTGTAATATATAATAACTAAAGACAGAAAAGACAAAAAAATAATCATATCCATGAGTAACTATAGTAAGTTTTATCATAATAATCACAAGAATTGGCCATGGTACGAATGTTGCTCCTTTAAAAACTATTTTAGTATTGTATAATTATAATTTTAATAAAATGTTATGGTTAAAATAACATCAAAATATTTTTATTTTACTTTGTAAGTACATAATATTTAATAATATCTACATTTTATGTGTTTGTAAATATAAGTTCTAGTTCATCGTTGTTTAACAGTATACAACATTAATTTTCAATGTATTTTGTGTGTGTGGTTATAGTTAATTATCATTTTTCACATCATATTGTTTAAACATGAAAAATAAAAATATGTTTCATAAATCATATTTTTTGTTACAGGGTGCGGTGCGATTATTTTTCATAGTGTCCATATATTTTTACTTTATACATTGCACTGATAATGGTGGTTATAGTGTAAAATATGTACATAGTGCGATTGTAGTATATTATCATATTATGTTATGACTTCAGCAGTAAACTTATCCAAGCCACTTATGTTTCTAGTCAAAAGTTACATAGTGTGATTATAGTATATTATCATATTATATTATGGTTTTGACAGTAAACTTATCCACGCCACTTATATTTCTAGTCAAAAATATTTTACATGTGTCATTTGTGAAGAATGAAAAATATAATTGTATAGGAAATGTTGTTAGTAGTTCCAGAACTTGTTTCTGCTCTTTTTAAGAGGGAACTCAAGAACTGTGTTTCGTATGTAAGTCTATAACTCACTAGAAGTCATTTAACTCAAGTTTCAACACTTACTTCAAACCAATCATGAAAAACTACTTAAGGAACTCCACTTCATAAGTTCTCCTGACTAGTTATGACAAACCAATCAAAGCCTAAGTGGTAGTGCAGTTCTCATATCTAGGAACTCAAAGAGGTGACACCCTGATCCACGACCCCCATTCCTCAGGTGTGTCTTCCTCTTCATATGGGCAGTCGCATGTTGTATGACCTAAACATCCACATATGAAGCATAAATGTGGTAACTTCTCATATTCCAGTTCTATCTCCACCATATATCCCCCTATTGTCCTCATCTTCTTTGTAGCCTTTAGAGGATTGTTGATATTAGTGACATGTGTACCCATCTTTCTCTTTCACAAAACTGATCTTTGTGGTTCAATTTCTAGTATGTGGCCTACTCTTCCAAATATGTTCAGTTCAACTTCATCAGGTTTCTACCCCATTGGTACATTATATAAATGGACCAATATTGGGCATTCTTAGATCTTCATCTCTGTTGATTGTTCACCGTCTTTGATCTCCTTCATCAGGAGTAGCCTATTATTGAAATTCTATGGGATGCTTCTTAGTACTTTCTCCTTGTCTCGATTAACTTCAAAAGCTATCAACATGATCTTGTGTTTGATAATCTTGAAAGTATTATTCCTTGGGGTGTTCCAGGTTTGTTTCGTGGTCCTATGATATGCCCAAAGTTAAAATCGCAATATGTTAGAAGCTTTTCTGCCACCGTGAGTCTCTCTCTTCTTTTTATTCAATGAGTCGTTAAAGAAATCCACAACATATTCTTCTTTATTTGCTATTCTTATATCCATGTATTGATTCATGATTTCCTCCTCCATACCTCTATTCCCACCCTCCACTGAGGAGGACTTAACACTCACGGTACCATCAGAGTGAGGGAATCCCAAACTTGCCCTAATTGCCTAACCTAGTGGACTGGGGACTAAGGAGCATGATACTTATAGGAAGTTGAATACACTTCGTTTAGATTGTACTAAAGTATAATATGCCTAGATTTTTTATAATAACTTTTAACAATATTGATACAAACAATATTGACTATGCTATGACCATATCAACACAAATTAGGGGTTCACACAGACGATACAATAAGAAATTTACTTGAAACTCTTATAAATAAGGCTACTCAAAATGAATAAAATTAGATCAAGATAAGAATGTTCAACAATTCATGTTGATTGAAGATAGGAATTAATATTTTGCAACAACTATCAACTAGGAATACATAATATTTAATAATTATACTAAATAAGAACATAAAGGACATATATTTCTTTGCACTTATGAAAGAGCATTACATGTTCAAAGTTGGGAGGATGTCTGGTGCTCATGGTAGGATGAGATGGCTATTCAACTTCCTCAACAAGCTCATTTTCTAATGATATAGTTTAGGTGGTGGTATAAAACTTAAAAAGTGTCTCAACTCCCATGTCCATTTTTCATATTCTTCTTTTAAAGAAAAAAACATTATAGGTCGACCTTATAATGTGGAACATGGTGAATGGACGTAAAGGCACAAATAGATATTGTTGATGCTATAGAGCACTAAATGCAAGAGATTGGTGATTGATATAGTTATTTTAAAGGTATTTGGCCAGATAAAAATTGGGAGGTGGGAATTGATTCCTTTTAATAATTGTTGTAGAGGAGGATAGGAGTAAGCAGAGGAGGAAGTCGAGGAAGAGGGTATTGTATCTTGTGGGGGTGGGATGTCAAGGGTGTGATGGTGACTACATCTTCTTGTAGTGCTTGTTGCTTCTCCTAGTAGTGGTGGTGACGGAGATGCTAGAGACAGGATTGTGATAAATTGTAGTTGCTAAAGTGGTGTATGGAGTGATGAATACGAAGGTTGGAGGGTGTGATGGTGGGTGGAGCAATGGTAGCTACTGTGTCTCACATAGTTGATACTAGGGATTCAATTATAGCTCTAGAGATCCTTTTTCAGTAGAGTTGATGGGGGAAATTAAACCAAAATGGAGGGAAGGGAAATAAGAGGGATTATGTATGGAGATATTGGGGGATATACTATGATATTTATAAGAAGAAACAAAATCTAACATAGTGTCTTGCTGAAGTAAACATGCATCAACATTAGATGGTGACTACCTTAGAAAATTTATTGCTATTTATTTCATGCAAAGTTGGCTAACAATATGTCATTCTAAATGCTAATAAAAAGGTAAATTCAAGTGTAGTGGTGGTTGTAAAAAAAATTAAGAAACATATGGAAGTCATGATTAGGTTAGGATAGAATAATACATGTAATTCCTTAATTATAAATCTTTTAATATGGTAACCAATAGAAGGTTTTCGGTGGGCCTATTGGGGTTTGAAGGGCATGTGTTAGGAAATCATAGATGGTGTGGGTATATTTTAACTTATATAAGGGTAGTAAGATATTAGGAGGGGGAAATGTTCTCGAAATCAATGAAGGACTTTAAGAGATGGGTCACAATGGTGGGGCTTATGAATAATAGATTTATATGAAGTCATCTTACTTGAGTGGTCAAGTAGGAAGGTAGACCTAAGAAGCATGTGAGACTGACAAGGCTTATGTGGTGTGAGTTGGCAAGAAGAATGGATGATTTTTCTGAACAGTCCAATGGTGATAAGAGGCTCAAATTGTTTCCCAATTTTGTTATTATTTTATATTATTGGGTGTAATAATAATAGTCATTGTGGGTTTATATTCATGAACAATGGTCACAAACATATAGTTAATATGGAGGTTGTATTGGGTTACTATGTCTTAGATTCTTAGGGGAACCCCACTTACCATCTTTTTGAGAAACAAAGGAGTCTTACTAAGGCATTGCATTGATGGGATAAGAATGTAGTGTGAGGTATTATTGAGACACTTAAGCATTACAAATATACATACATACATACATACAATGTTAACAAACCATGATTACAACACCAATGGGTGCATTTGTTTGGGGTGGAACCCAAAATTGTGGAGTGAGGAGCCGATTGATATGGACGATCAACAAGTCACAAAAAATGCAGTAATAAAGGTGGTCTCATCATCTTCATATATGTGGTGTATGCCCATAATTTAACGAGCCAAAGACTTGAATTATGGGACAAGCTGGAGAAGCTATCCAAGGGTATCGCGATCCCTTAGTTAGTCTATGGGGATTTCAATAACGTCAGGAAGAGGGAGGAGAAGGCTGGAGGCAGAGAAGTTATAAGCTCAGTCCTTAGTACTTTTAATACAGCCATTGATAAAGCTAGGTTGGTTGAATTACCTGTCATTGGGAGAGAGGCTTTCACTTGACACAACAACCTGAAGAAGAAGAAACGCATTTCCTGCAAGCTAGATCATGAACTAGTAAATGAGGATTGGCTAGATATGTTCGCTGGCTCCAAGACGAAACTCCTAACTTCTTGCTTTTCTGACCATTTAGCTTTGCAGGTTAACCTCAAAGAGATGATCAAGAAGAATAAACCCTTCTATTTCTTAAATTTATGGCAAGATTGGCTGGGATGCGATGAGGTTATATCTAAAGCTTGGAAGGAAGAGGTGTATGGTAATCCTCTATTCTACTTCAACCAACATCTAATGAACGTGAAGAAGGCCTTGAAGAACTGGTAGACAAAGTTTATCAATTTGCAAAACCTACTTAAAGAGGAATACAGAGAATTAGATGATATTTCCAGAGTGCTACGAACTAACCCTCTTAATGAGGAACTCATGGAGGCTGAGAGAATTACACTGCAAAGGATGGAGATTTTGGGAAAGGCTGAGGAACGATACTACTAGCAAAGAAGTAGATCACAGTGGATTGAGAGTGGGGACAAAAACACCAAAATGTACCACTCAATCGTCAAGAGGAGGGAATTTGTTAACACTATCACTGAGCTATATGATGATGAGGGAAACTATATTGATAGTGAGGAGGCCATAGTGTATCAAACAACTGATTTCTTCTAATCTAACAACTGATTTCTTCCAATCTCTCTACAATCAACAAAACAGCGAGGCATCATCCCTTGAGATCAAGTAGAACAAGCTCATTACTGATGATGATACCATTATGTTAACAAGATGCCCAGGTGAACAGGAAATCAAGGATGCAGTGTGGTCCATTGGTGCTGACAAGAGCCCAGGTCTAGATGGTTTCAACGGGTTCTTTTATAGAAATAATTGGACTACCATCAAGTCGGGTCTAGTTGAAGCTATCCAGTGGTTATTTAATGGGGGTAACATGGTTAAACAGATTAACCATGTTTTTGTGGCCCTTATTCCCAAGAAGGAAATCATTTCTACTCCTTCGGACTTCAGACTGATCTCATGTTGTTCTGTCTTGTACAAAACTATTACTAAAATCCTCACTATAAGGTTGAGCTCTATACTTCCCAGAGTTATAGCTCCTAACCAGGGAGCCTTTATTCAAGGAAGAAGGATAGAAGACTGTGCTATGTTAGCTGCAGAATTCACACTGAATTATAATGTCCAATGGAGTATACCACCATCTTTCCTTAAGCTGGATATAACAAAAGCATATGACACAATTAACTGGAACTATCTGTGGAACTGTCTTGCAGGTTTGGGATTCAATGATACTTGGATCAATTTAGTGAAGCAGTGTGTCACCACTGCATCCTTCTCTCTTCTGATGAATGGAACCTCCGAGGGTCACTTCAATAGATCTAATGGTTTGAGACAAGGTGACCCCTTATCCCCTTTATTGTTCATGATTGCTATGGAGGGTTTGACAAGGATGATTGAGGAAGCCTCCAAGGATAAAAAATTGAAAACCTACACTATCCGGAAGACAAAAGTCATGTCTCATTTGCTCTTTGTTGATGACATTCTCATGTTTATGGAAGGAAGGATGGGAACACTCACTAACTTGAAGCACATCCTCATAGAGTTCGGCAAGTTATCAGGTATGAAGCTCAATGCTAGTAAGTCCCACATCTTCTTCTCAGTCTCTTACAAGAACAAAATGAACCTGGCTGAAGCTATAGGCCTGCAGATAGGCAAATGGCCTACAAGGTACCTGGGGTATCCTCTTGTAGGTGGTAACCTTATATGGAAACACTACCATGAATGCTTGGACCATCTTAAAGATATGATCATTAAGTGGCCAGGTTTGAAAATGGCCATGGTTGGAAGACTTGTGTTGCTCAAGAGTTTAGCTATGGGACTTATCAGATACTGGCTTTTACTAGGTGAGATGCCTCATTCAGTTCTACAAAGAATGGAGATCTTACTCTCAGACTTTCTCTGGGGGATCTCGATCCATCCTATCAGCTGGCTTCGCTTGTCTTATCCTCTGGAAGAAGGTGGCCTGGGCCTATCATCACTATATGACTTGGCTGATTTCTATACCTTGTCCCGAATTTGAAAGCTCAGAGAAGGTAGCTCGATCTGGGCTAATTGTATGAACATTAGATACTCAGGTGATCTCGACATAGTCCCAAAACACAAATGGGGTTACTCAACTTCTTGGCGCGGAATGGTGGAATGTTGGCCCAAGTTCTCTAACACCAGTACTGAAGATTAGTGGCAAACTAATAGACAGAGGAGCCATGTGGATATTTGTGTTGCCGCCTTATGGACCTGACTTCATCATCCTAGGTGGAGTTTGGTGTCCTTCTGAGTATATAAGGACTACCTACCTACTCTGGTGAAGGTTGAGAAATGGAAACTAGATATTGATACAACATGCTTCCTATGTGGTAGTGGCGTAGATGATAGTGTTCATCTGTTTGATAGATGTAAAACATGGAGATATATCATGAGCCGTGCTAGACTAAATCTAAAGAGGCAAGGTTTCAAGAACCTTGTTGATTCCCTACGTGAGATCCATACTTTGCCAAAGGATGAAAAGACCTTTAACATCTAGGTGATATCTGCTTGCATTCACCTTATTTGGAGAGAAAGAATCTCGAGATGGCTAGGTAACAGGAGGAAGGATGAGTTGTAGATTTTTGATATTCTAGAAAAAGAAATAAAAAATGTGTACTCGTGTTATAAGAGGCAATTAGTTTCTATACCTAGTATAGTACTAAGAAATTGGGATCTATTATAGAGCTCAAGTTTGATGTAAGACTCACAGATGTGTGTGGCTTGTAATTTGTGCCCATTTATGGGTTTGAAAATATATTTACCAAGGTTTTCGATACATACATACATACATACATACATACATACATACATATATAAAGTCCAACATGTGTATCTTAATTAAGTGAGATTTGATATATCGACAAAGGATCTTATGGAATATGGATTTACACTTAAACTATCTTAGAGATGGAACGTATCTTTTTGGATAGATAAATCTAGTGTATGGTTTCTTAAGGAAGGTGAAAGAGTACATCATTTTTTCCCATCATGTTAAGGATAGGAGGATTATACTTCATACTTTTAGGATCTTGAGGGGTCATGAGATGTGGACACCTAGAGAGACGTGACACGGTGATAGTGGAGTTGATCACCTTTTTCAATAGTTTATTTATCTTGAAGAGACATAGATGCATGGGGACTGTGTTGAGTGCCTTTATAGGGTGTTATGTGAAGGGGATATTGAGGAAAATGTGAAAGAATCCACCTAAGTTGAAATGAAAAGGGCATTCATGAGCATGGATAATGATAGTATGTCTTGTCTGAATGGGTTTGTAACTACATTCTACTATTTAGAACCTAGAATATTATGAAAGATGATGTCATGGATCTTATAAGGTGCTACATGAGGGATTTCATATTCACAAAAGTTCTATGCATCAAGCCTATCCTATTTTGATGAACATTGATGCAGTGAAGCTTTCAAACTTTACATGCCAATGAGAGTAGATGTAGTGACATTATGGGTCATACAAAAGATAATTTTAAGGAGGAGGGAGAGGTGACTTCAAGTGACAATCTCCTCAAAGTAGGAGGCTTTTATCAAGGGAAAGAACATTGGGGATAATATTAGACTTGTAGAGGAGCTGATGCACGAAGTTGATTTTGGATATTATATAGATAACATGGTCTATAAAGATAACATGGAAAATAGTTTGATAGGGTGGACTAAGGATTTGAGGAGGTCAGGTTGCAAGATCATGTCCTTGATGATTGAGTTATAATAACAATCATGAGTATTATGGGAAATTAATGATTTTTGGTAGCTTTGATCAACATGATGAGGAGTTTCTTTCTAGGAAAGAGAAAAGTGAGAGAATGATATACCTTACCTTAAATCCTTTTCATTATGTTGTATGAAGTTTTGATAAGATAGGTGAAGGATAAGGTTTGTAATTGGAGGATTTCTCCTTATAATATTTGAAGCAAAGTCTACATCCCCTCCTATCTCATGCCTGTGGATGAGTTGATTTCCTTTACTAACTTGAGGGGGGAATAACATAGGTCATGGAAGATGTGTTGCATGAATACTGACAAAGTTGATACATTAGTTGAACAATTGAGAATGCACTTCCCATATTGGTACTAAGAAAAAGCAGATAGGAAAAAGTTTGGAGTTTTGGGATGCACATGTTCCCAACATTCTATTCCCTACTTAGGGTACCACCAATTAGAGGTCACATACTTGTGACGCACTTAATTAACAATGTGGTTATAATGTTGGGAATATGATTGTGTGGAGTGTTCATTTGTTGACCTTACATAGTCTTCTGACTCTCATCTTTATATCCCTTTTTTGTGCCTTTTTATAGAAATAGAATGCATATTTCTCTTCTTATGATTCTTAAGATGGTGGGAAGAAGAATGACCTCTTTCTTTTGGGAATCAAGGGAGAAGAGAAGACGTGGTATAAGGTTATTCGGGACAATGTGACACACCAACAAGTGAAAGGGTACTAAGGATTAGTTGTATGATACTGCTTTACCAATGTTGTCTATGATGTAAGATTGGATTATTGTAACATAAATAAATGTGGCTTTCCAATCCCTAACTCTAATTCCATGAACTAGGTGTGTATGGGCATAGATCTTGATATACCCCTAAATAAGGTATAGAATACACCCTACCATGTGAACATAATGGGTTTAGATGACCTTAAATGTCATGTTTGACTTAATGAAAATATTAAGAATCATTATGTGCATGTTAGGTCCCTTTTCAGCCTTGACCTTAATAGGATGGAAATAATAAGTAGTTAGTTCTAAGATAGTTGATGTTGATGAGTAATAGATAATGGAATTTTGCATAATAAATCCTATATGATATCATGTAAACAACTCATACACTTAAAATGTAATAATAAAGCATAATTCAAAAGTTTATATAATACTATATGGCAAGATTTATCCAACGAATAATATATGTGTGCCAAGTGGTGTGTCTTCCAAACACAACCAAGTAAAGTGGCAAAACATAGTGCTTAAGGGGAGAGTCACACCACAAGTTCTAGGGAGCTATGGCGCTTTCTATCCCTAATAATGATGATAGAAAGTTTGGTGTGTGTGAGATGCACATACTTGGGCTTAAAAGTTTATAAGACCCTAAGATAGACACACTCAAATACGTAAAGAATACTATCCCTGTGGGCTTTGATCTCCAAACCACGATATAAGCTTAGCGGAAGCGGTTCGATAAACAGCGGAAGACAAAAATCACGAGAAATTAAAAATTTTTGAGACAAGAGCTTGAATCCTTAAAAGCTTCTTTCATAATAAGAGATAAACTGTTTACATCTCATGATAATTACTTCTTGAGTAATTATATACATCAAGATACAAAATCTCAAGAACTCATAACAAAAGACTCCAAGACCTAAGAGTACAGAGAACACATAGGACTGACTCTAACTACACCACATGGCAGGCTAAATCTCCACCTGAGATTTACTGCTGCTCCTGGTGCTGCTGCTGCTGGGATTGGTCACCTGTAGACCTGTTCCTCCGTCCTCGACGTCCACCTAAAAAGTTGAAGTCTACGGGGTGAGACAATTGTACATAATTGTCCCAGCGAGAGTTATAACTCTCCGCCAGAAGCTTTATTATAACATCAAGGAATAACTTAAGCAGTAAAAGCTTACAAAGTATTCAATAGCAGATACAGTTGTATACAAGAGCTCAACATTTATCAAGCATAAAGAACATATGCACTATTCAGTGTAACATCAATCAATTAGCTCATAGTTACCTTTAACAAGTATACTACGCTGTAGATTATGTTTTTCAAACATTCTTATTATTATGCCCTGTGGAGATGAGGTTTACCACTCATACCCCAACCAATCACTGTTAAGTGCCTTAGTATCATACTAGGTCATTGAAAGAGCCAGATTCTCATGACCTTCAACTTCCTCAGTCAGTAAGAGGATCACTTGTAGGACATCTTGTGTCTCTACTATTATAGCTCACCAGGGTAATCTGGTCCTTCGCTATTTTAGAGTTACAGTGGCGTTCTGTACTCTCTTCGTCATCAGGAGATTTCATGTTTAACTACTAGTGATACGGTATGGAAAAGTAGTGAAGGATTGACGGATTACATATCTACATCAAATCCCTACACTAGGATGTAAGGTTCTACACATCCATGTACCCCACATACTCATTAGTATGTGATCCAGGAGTTCCCTTAGGAAAACCTGTTTCACCATCATTTGATCTCTGACAATGATGGGTCTATGATCAGGGCTCTACATTATACTTGATTAGTTAGGTACATTCAGTATTCATTTAACATCACACATTGTTCTTCAAACAATAACAGTAGCATAACAGCTATAAAAGGAGAATACTAAATGTAACAAGCCTAACTCACATCAATCATCATTTCTCATTATACTCATCACAAGTCATCTCTAAATCATGACCTTGATGGTATTCATGGCTCTCACAGCCCATTATTATCATAGAATGCCACTGACAAGGCATCAAGATACTTTACTTATTCATAAAGCTATCAATATGCCTTTAATGAATATAGTATCATCACCCATACCTGGATATGATCACCTTCATATCAGAACCTGCATGGTTAATTCAACTAATAAAGGTAATTCAAAACAATGATTATACTTTCCACTCTTGTCATAAGAGCTAAGTTCTTTGGTTCTTATCAAATAGAGTTTAATACTCATATAACATGTCATCACCTTTGAATTAGGGTTTACTATTCACATCATATGGTGAATTGAACTCATAACATCATCATGTATGAGGAACATCATTATTGATGCTCTCAGATTAGCTTAAGATTCATCATATATCATAATTAGGGTTTCCATGATCTCACATAGGTGGGTCATACCCTAATCATGCACATTCATGTGTATTGTAGGTTCTTTACTTGAGTTTCTACCCTAAAAGGGTACTTTCTCTCTCTTAAGATACTTTCTCTCTCCTCACACTAGTAGATGGTGATAACACCACTCTAGATCAGGTTGGGTTAAGTCCTCATGGGCTAACATAAGCCAAAACATCACTATCATGTGATTAGGGTTTGATTTGAACAAAGTATTACTCAATTGAACCCCTCAAGGGTATTTTGGTAATTCACCCCATTGGTCACCATCATGGGTTAATTCATTAGTCACTTAGTCCCTTAATATCCTAGGTTATCATTAGCGTTTAGATTAGAGCATCATTGAACCATTTACACCTTCAATTGATTAAGTGAAATCAACCTTTGAAAACCTCAAACGGTTTCAACCTTCAACCTCCAAACGGTTTGAGACCGTTTGGATGAGTTGACCGTTTGGTAGGGTTTGAAAAACACTAGAGGGGGGGTGAATAGAGTTTTTAAGTTAATTTTAACAATTTATTGAACTCAAACAATCAACCACAAGATATTGGACAAGGGGACAAGGATTTAGAGTGGTTCCAACTTTAGCAAATACTAAAGTTGTCAGTCTACTACCCGGTTGCTTACCCAACCGGGATTTGGAAAGAATTTAATTTTATTACCTCGCAAGGACTTTACATAAAATTACAATTCTCTCCCTAAACCCTTCAAGCAGCCTTCACCTAGAAGTAATCGCACCAACCTTGAAGCAGCCTTCACCTAGAAGTAATTGCACCAATCTTGAAGCAGCCTTCCTCCTGAAGTAGCTTCCCGTTGCAATAGCCTTCTTGAAGTAGCTTCCCATTGCGATAGCCTTCTTGAAGTAGCTTGAAGTCCACCTTCTCCTCCGAGAAGAACCTTCTCCAATCCGCAGCCTCCAACCCTAGGAGTAGCAAGGAGAATACAAAGAATAAAAGGAACAAGAAGGAAAACAGAAATTACAACTTATCATTTTAAGCACAAGGCTTGATTTGCCTATATCAAGCATATTGATCTCCTAACCAATGAGTGTAGAAGTGTAAGTGCTGTGGAAAGGAGATGCTAGCCTATAGGACACGAAATTAGAGCAATGGGAATGAATAGCCAATGTGGGAAATGTTCTATTGCTCAAAACAGATTGCCAATGAGTATTCAAGCTCAAGTGTAGCACAAGTGTAGCTTAGGTGTGTTTAGGTGTCCTATGGCTTGTCCTATTTATAGGAATGGCCTATGAATGCTTAAGGACATTCTAGACACTTTCTAGGGGGTTCTAAGTGCTTAACTAGCCATTATTTGTCCACTAATTGCATTTGTAACGGCTAGTTAATTGACCCTGAAAAGTGCAGACAGAACTTTTCTCAGTCGAAGATTTGTCGACCGAGAGTCCTTCTCGGTCGAAGATTTGTCGACCGAGGGACCTCCTGGAGCAAGTGTTTTCAACATTCATTT
Organism: Alisma plantago-aquatica; assembly: GCA_963693085.1. Taxonomy (NCBI): domain Eukaryota; kingdom Viridiplantae; phylum Streptophyta; class Magnoliopsida; order Alismatales; family Alismataceae; genus Alisma; species Alisma plantago-aquatica. The sequence goes on along the minus strand of OY856411.1, from coordinate 1,043,844,045 downwards.
CCAACTCCCAACCACTTTGTCTGCTGGGTCTAACGGCTAGTAGGGTCTATTCTCGATCGAAGATTTTGTCGACCGAGAGTTTCTCAGTCGAAGTTTTTGTCGACCGATATTTTCTCGATCGACGATTTGTCGACCGAGAATATTACTGACTCAATGTATTCATTTACTAAGTGTGTGTATCAATGTGCAATTGTGATACTATCTTGGGGAATGGCCTATCTAAGTGTTGTGAGTGGATAGGGAAGATCTAAACGCTTGATTTACATGATATCTAATTACTTGTACATTATATACTTGTACAAGCTTTTACATTTGATTACAATCATGAAAATAAAGCGATTTTATCAAATTGTTCTTCCAAGTCTTTGTTATCCACCACCTGAAATACTCAAATAGCACGTTAAAACCACAAGAATGAAATGTTTGTCATTATCAAAACAAAGGGATTAACATAATGTCCAATTTAGCCAACAGGGTTGACTCCAAGACCGCGTGACCTTCAAGGTCGTTTTCCCAAACCGTGTCAGGGTGTAGACCATTTAACAAGTTTGACTTCAAGACCGAGAGGGCTTACACGGTTTGAGACCGTTTGGTGTCTCTCGATCTTGAGATCGTTTGAGTCCAAACGGTCTTGAGACCGTTTGGCCCCAAACGGTCTTGAGACCATGAGGCCTCACACGGTCTTGAGACCGTGTGACCTCAAACGGTCTTGAGATCGTGAGGTCTCAAACGGTCTAAAGACCGTGAGGCCTCAAACGGTCTTGAGACCGTTTGGTCCACTTGGTCTCAAACCGTTTGGACCTCCAACATGGTTCAATGATTTCAATCGTTTATGATTATCAATGTTGAAGCCTCCAAATGGTCAAAGCCATGGTAACCATTTATAGATTGAGTCAATTAGGGTTATGCTTAACCAATTGGTCACTCAATTGACCCTCAATTGCTATCCAATTAGGGTTGAAGTTGGTTCAATTAAGGTCCATCAACGTTCAACCATCAACACTCAACAATGTGAATCAACACAAGGTTGAACCCTTCAATTGAGCTCCAATTGGGCCCAAACTTGGCCCAAACGGTCTTGAGATCGTGTGGATGAACTCCACACGGTCTTGAGACCGTTTGCCCAAGATTTCATCAAAATCTAATGTGATTTGATAGGGGTTGAACCTTGATTGAGTCTCAATTCAGTATTTTGATTAATTCAATAACCCCTTTGCAATTGGGCCCTCAATTGATCAAATTACCTTAACCCTAGACCTCCAAACGGTCTTGGGTTGTCACCACACGGTCTTGAGACCGTTTGGATGAGTCCCAAATGGTCTTGAGACCGTTTGCCCATCCAACATTTGTATTTTAGTGTAAATTCTTCAAGGTTGGATCTATTGAGTTGATTATCATATCAAAACTTAATTGCAATGTAATTTGGTATCTTTGTACTTTCAATTGGTCAACTATACTTGACCCCAGACCTCCACACGGTCTTGGGTGATTCCCCACACGGTCTTGAGACCGTTTGGGTCAATCAACCCAAAAACACTAAGTTATTCATTGAGATTTCAGTACTGATTTCAATTAGGGTTTGCCCTAGTAAACATCCTTCAACTCTTAGCTCGTTTGGAATTACTCCATCAAATTTGGTGAGTTGTTAATCAACATTATTTTGAACAGTAATATCATACGGTCAACGCTTGGTCAACGTTCTTACACGGTCTTGAGACCGTTTGCCCAAAACGGGCGATTTCAACAGATTGGAAATCAGGGGTAAATTCAATTAAAGTTGTTGATTAAAAAGGTCATATCTCACGATTCCTTTGGAGATATCATCTCACATTTTGTGAGTGATTAGCCTACATAATTATGAACAGAAATCGTATACGGTCCATGCTCGGTCACCGCATCTAAACGGTCTTGAAGACCGTTTTCCCTTACACGGTCCTGAGACCATTTGCTCACTACACGGTTTTGCAAACCGAGAGAGAAATTTGTGGAGACCGTTTAGTAAAGTGAAAAGTAGTGGATTAACTTTGGAAATAACGTCTTCATCTCCTAGCTCAAGAACAGCAAGGGTTTCTCACGGATTTGCTTGCAAAATAGCAAAGGAAGGTAGAGAAGAAGAAGGTCTATCATCTAAAAGCATAAACAAGATGTATATAACAAAGCATGGGTTTAGAGTTATAAAACCCGCCTAAAGCTTGCTCCTTGAGCTCCAAGCTTTTAATGGCGTCCTTGAGTTTCCACAGGTCGGCCAAGGTGATCCTTCCAAGGAAAGTCGAGAAGAGATGGCTAGAAAGGTAGAGCTATGTGAGCTAGCCATCAATTTGACCTTGAAATCGAGTTCTAACCATGAACTTAAGCAAAAGGGAGGATTCAAACCTACCTTGCCCTCCTTGGTCGTCCTCCTGAGCTCCACAGCTCCTCTTTAGTCGGTTTGGGTGAATAGAACAGTGAAAGGAACGAAGGGAAAGTTCCCTTGCTTAGAGAGGTGGAGAGTGTATATATACTTGGGGTGAGGTTTTAACATAAACTCATAAGTTCTTCATATTTTCAACTTAGTCCCTCCATCCTTCTATGTTCGTCCCTTCATATTAATTCTAAGGACAAACCTTCTTCTAAGGTCAAGAAATGAAGGCAAAGAAGATCAACCTATAACTTAAGCATACACATAAAAGGCTATTGTACATACACCTTGATTATTCAATCACAAAGGTGTTTTTCATTATATGATTATTCAATTAAAGTGACATCTTCATCATTTCTTCTCTAAATGATGACAAGAGTCTTAAAAGATATTTTAGATGATGTATTTTACAAGTTGCACCCCTCAAATTGGGTAAATTGCACTTTTCTCCAATTTAGGGTTTTCAAGCACCGGGATCGCTTCCACAGTTGCACCTTGGTGCCCAAGCTTGGGAAATCCCTCAAACCTTACCATCATCATTCTCATGATGTCTCAACATCAGAGGAACATCTCAACATGTGTAATTTTCAAGTTAACCCTTCTAAATGGGTAATTTGCACATAGGTCACTGTATTACAAAACAATGCTATAATTTATATAAAAAGGAGCAAAAACTAAAATATATGTTTCTGAGAAACTTAATTACATGCCCAAAGTTAATCACAAGGATTTAATTACATATTTAGGCAAAACATCTAGGGTTAACTCATAACCCAGGTCAGGGATGTTACAAATTATCCACCCCTTACAAGGATTTCGTCCCCGAAATCGATAAAACATACTAAGAGAAAAGGGCAGGATACTTCCTTCTCATCACATCCTCTAATTCCCAAGTGGATTCTTCAACACCACGGTGGTTCCAGAGGACTTTCACAAGACTTATATCTTTCTTCTTTAACCTTTTAATTCTATTATCAAGGATTGACACTGGTCCCTCCTCATAGGATATATCATCATTCAATTCTACCTCCATAGGTTGTAGAACTGACTCGGTGTCTGGGTGACATTTCTTCAGCATAGAAATGTGAAACACAGGATGTAACCTCTGTAACTCTGGTGGCAGCTCTAGTCTATATGATACCTTTCCAATTCGTTCAATGATTGGATAAGGCCCCATAAATCTAGGAGCTAACTTCCCTTTTCTTCCAAAACGAAGGACCCCTTTCCAAGGCGAGACTTTGAGATATACTTTGTCTCCAACCTGGAACTCTAAGGGTCTACGATGCTTGTCAGCATAAGATTTCTGCCTATCCTCTGCAGTCTTAATCTTTTGTTGTATTACTTTAATCTTCTCTGTGGTCTGCTGCACAAGATCAGGACCTAACAACTGACGCTCACCAGTCTCGAACCAACACAGAGGTGATCTACAACGTCTACCATACAAGGCTTCATAAGGTGCCATATCAATACTATGCTGATAGCTATTGTTATAGGCAAACTCTATCAAGCTTAGGTGTACATCCCAACTCCCGGTAAACTAGAGAACACATGCTCTCAAAAGGTCTTCTAAAGTCTGTATGGTCCTTTCTGACTGTCCATCAGTCTGTGGATGAAAGTCCGTACTAAACCTTAGCTTGGTGCCTAAGGCTCTGTGTAACTGTTCCCAAAAAGGACTTGTAAACTGAGGACCTCGGTCAGAAACTATTGTGACAGGAACTCCGTGCAAACGCACTATCTCTTGAACATATAATTGTGATAACCTTTCAGCAGAATAGGTTGTTTTGACAGGTAAGAAATGTGCTGTCTTAGTCAACCTATCAACAACTACCCAAATGGAATCATGTCCTTTTCTTGTCCTGGGTAAGCCAACAACAAAGTCCATGGTCACATGGTCCCACTTCCACTGTGGTATGGGTAAAGGTTGCATTGTTCCTGCAAGTTTCTGGTGTTCAGCTTTAACTTGCTGACACACAGGACACCTCAGAACAAATTCTGCAACATCCTTCTTCATTCTAGGCCACCAATATAGATCTTTCAAATTCCGATACATCTTGGTGCTCCCTGGATGCATAGAATACATGGAAGAATGAGCTTCTTCCAGGACTAACTTCCTCAATTTATCCACATCCGGCACTATCATCCTTTCATTATAACAGGTTACTTGGTCATCTGAGTCATGGAAACCATCTTGCTTCTCATTTCCATACTCTGATCTAATCTGCTGAACTGCATCATCACCTTGCTATGCTTCCTTAATCTGCTCTCTTAAGGTAGGTTTAATATGCATCTCAGCTAACAACCCGGCTAACAATGACACCTTCAACTTTACATTGTCCTGCCTTAAAGAGATAAGCATATCTCTCCTAGAGCATACTAAAGAGTTTAGTTGTGCTCTATTCATGGTTGATGTTGTTGATTTCCTACTCAAGGCATCTGCAACAATATTGGCCTTGCCTGGATGATAATCAATTGTACAGTCGTAGTCCTTGATTAACTCCATCCAGCGACGTTGCCTCATGTTAAGCTCATGCTGAGAGAAGATATACTTAAGGTTCTTGTGGTCTGTGAAAATCTGGAATGTTTCTCCGTAGAGATAATGTCTCCAGATCATCAAGGCATGAACCACAGCAGCTAACTCCAGATCGTGTGTCGGATAACTCTCCTCGTGTTTCTTAAGCTGTCGAGAAGAAAAAGAAATCACTTGTTTATCCTGCATCAACACACATCCAAGTCCATTCTTGGAAGCATCACAGAAGACTACATATCATTTTCCTTGTTCAGGTAGTACAAGCACAGGTGCACTTGTCAACCTCTCCTTCAACAACTGGAAGGACTGTTGACACTTATCACACCAAGAAAAAGGAACATCTTTTCGGGTCAACTTGGTCAAAGGTAAGGCTATAGAACTAAAGTTCTTAATGAACCTTCGATAATAGCCAGCTAACCCCAAGAAACTTCGAATCTCCGTCGGTGTCTTCGGTTGTTCCCACTGTAGAACAGATTCTACCTTTGTAGGGTCAACACGAATTCCCGAGGCAGATATCACATGTCCAAGAAAAGATACCTCCGGCAGCCAAAACTCACACTTGCTAAACTTAGCATACAGCTTGTGTTCTCTTAGCAAGGTCAAAGCTTGGCGAAGATGCTGCTCATGCTGCTGAGCATCCTTACTATAGATCATGATGTCATCTATGAAGACGACAATACACTGATCAAGGAAAGGTTGAAAAACTCTATTCATGAGTTCCATAAATGCAGCTGGTGCATTGGTTAGTCCAAACGACATAACCGTGAACTCATAGTGACCATACCTTGTCCTAAAGGCAGACTTGGATATGTCACTATCCTTAATACGAAGTTGATGATATCCAGACCTCAAGTCTATCTTGGAAAAGACGGTTGCACCACGCAACTGGTCAAAGAGATCATCAATCCTCGGCAGAGGGTACTGATTCTTTATTGTTACTTTATTGAGTTGTCTGTAGTCGATGCACAACCGCATTGACCCATCTTTCTTTTTAACAAACAAGACCGGAGCACCCCAAGGTGAAGTGCTCGGTCGGATAAAACCCTTCTCAAGTAACTCTTGAAGCTGTTTCTTGAGTTCTGCCATCTCGGCAGGCGCCATCCTATACGGAGTCTGGGCTATGGGTTTCGTATCTGGGATCAGATTGATTTCAAAATCAATCTCCTGAGGTGGTGGTATACCAGGAAGTTCTTCAGGAAACACATCCTCGAATTCCTTGACTATGGGAACTTCAGCAGGATTGGAACTTTCCTTGGTAACATCTACCACATGGGCCAAGAATGCATAACATCCTTGCCTCAACAGCTTATCAGCAACCATAGCTGACACAAGACAGGTGGGCAGAATCTTTATTTCACCTTGAAAGATCCATGTGTTGCTTTCATCAGCAAACACAGCCAACTTGGACTCACAATCCAAGACAACTCTATACCTCTCTAAGGTATCCATCCCGAGGATTATATCAAATCCTTGCATATCAAGCGGTATAAGATCCACTTGAATGCGATGGTTAGAAAAGAAGAGGATGCAGGGAGAGCATACCTCCTGCAAAACGGCAGACCCACTCAATGGAGTCTCTAACAACAAACTATCTGCCCTATGACTAACAGTCACATTGCAGTTACGAATCACTCTATGAGTGATGAAAGAGTGTGTAGCACCCGGGTCAATCAGAACAGATACAACACAGGATGTAGACATATCTGATATAAAAGTTTCATCTGACCTGCCACTACCCGTGGATTGACCACTGCATCTGGTGGGTTCATAGCATAGAACCTCGTTGTCGCCTGGTGTTGAGGTGGTGCTGATGATCCAGCTTGAGATGCTTGTCCACGTCCTCGAGATGCTCCTTGAGATTGCATTCTCTGAGATCCTTGTTGATTCTGCCTGGGAGGCTGTGTCACACCGATAGGCCTAGAACGGCAATCCTTCATCAAGTGTCCCACCTTACCACAGTTGTAGCATCTCTTCTCCTGTTGTTGTGGTCGGGGTGGTCCAGTAACTGACATTGATGCAGAACTGTGAGTCCCTTGAAGCGGTTGACTCCGTCCTCTACTCCTGCTTGGTGACCATTGAGTTTGAGAACTCGATCTGGGTGGTGGAGGGTTAGGTGCAGAGAATCTAGGTTTCTTGAAATCCCTAGATGAAGAACCTTGTAACTGTGGATATCTTTTCTGGGTTTGCCTCTTCTCAACCACAGATCTCTCTATCCTTCGGACTGACTCAATGAAGGTAGAGAATCTCTCTCGGTTTTCTAAGGCAGACACAGGGGTTGACATATCAGCATTCAAACCCTTCTCGAATCTCCTGATTCTTTCCTCATCTGTGGCAGCCATGTGCGGACAGAACCGCAGCAACTCCATGAACTTAGCTTCATACTCGCTAATGTTCATCATGCCCTGCCTCAATCTCTCAAACTGAGAGATCTTCTCATCTAGGAAGGTCTTTGGAAAATATCTATTGATAAATTACCGAAGAAACTCTTCCCATGAGAACTCTATTCCAGGTCTCTTCTGCTCTTCCATGTTCTACCAGTGACCAGCACTGCCTTTGAGAAGATAGACAGCATGTCTAACCTTCTCAGCTTCTGGGATAATAAGAATCATGAAAGCCTTCTCCAACTCTGTCAACCATAGGTCAGCATCTGCGGGGTCGGCAGTCCCAAAGTACTCGGTAGCTCCGACACGACGAAGTCGTTCGAACGTCTTACCGATACCTTGTGCTTCAGGCTGGACAGGTGCCCTAGGTGTAGGCATGGGCATCCTGTCGGTTATGTGTGTCATGGCAGTCATGAACTGCCCGAACATTGTCTGTACAGCTGGGTTACCCATGTCGGCTGGGTCAAACTGGGGTGGCTCTCTTGGTGACTCAGGTGCAGGTTGTTCTATTCTTGGAACCCTTGCACCGCCTTGAGGTGCACTAGCACTACTCTCTGCCACGTACTCATCATGAGGCTCAGCCATCCTTATGTATCTTCTTCTCCTGAGGAGTAGAAGATTCTATTAGATAGGGAAAGAGTACTAAAGATAGACTCGACATCCTAAGTCCTAGGCCTCTGTAGACTCAACTGACCTAGAGCTCTGATACCACTAATTGTGGGCTCTGATCTCCAAACCACGATATAAGCTTAGCGGAAGCGGTTCGATAAACAGCGGAAGACAAAAATCACGAGAAATTAAAACTTTTCGAGACAAGAGCTTGAATCCTTAAAAGCTTCTTTCATAACAAGAGATAAACTGTTTACATCTCATGATAATTACTTCTTGAGTAATTATATACATCAAGATACAAAATCACAAGAACTCATAACAAAAGACTCCAAGACCTGAGAGTACAGAGGACACATAGGACTGACTCTAACTACACCACATGGCAGGCTAAATCTCCACCTGAGATTTACTACTGCTCCTGGTGCTGCTGCTGCTGGGATTGGTCACCTGTAGACCTGTTCCTCTGTCCTCGACGTCCACCTAAAAAGTTGAAGTCTACGGGGTGAGACAATTGTACATAATTGTCCCAGCGAGAGTTATAACTCTCTGCCAGAAGCTTTATTATAACATCAAGTAATAACTTAAGCAGTAAAAGCTTACAAAGTATTCAATAGCAGATACAGTTGTATACAAGAGCTCAACATTTATCAAGCATAAAGAACATATGCACTATTCAGTGTAACATCAATCAATTAGCTCATAGTTACCTTTAACAAGTATACTACGCTGTAGATTATGTTTTTCAAACATTCTTATTATTATGCCCTGTGGAGATGAGGTTTACCACTCATACCCCAACCAATCACTGTTAAGTGCCTTAGTATCATACTAGGTCATTGAAAGATCCGGATTCTCATGACCTTCACCTTCCTCAGTCAGTAAGAGGATCACTTGTAGGACATCTTGTGTCTCTACTATTATAGCTCACCAGGGTAATCTGGTCCTTCGCTATTTTAGAGTTACAGTGGCGTTCTGTACTCTCTTCGTCATCAGGAGATTTCATGTTTAACTACTACTGATACGGTATGGAAAAGTAGTGAAGGATTTACGGATTACATATCTACATCAAATCCCTACACTAGGATGTAAGGTTCTACACATCCATGTACCCCACATACTCAATAGTATGTGATCCAGGAGTTCCCTTAGGAAAACCTGTTTCACCATCATTTGATCTCTGACAATGATGGGTCTATGATCAGGGCTCTACATTATACTTGATTAGTTAGGTACATTCAGTATTCATTTAACATCACACATTATTCTTCAAACAATAACAGTAGCATAACAGCTATAAAAGGAGAATACTAAATGTAACAAGCCTAACTCACATCAATCATAATTTCTCATTATACTCATCACAAGTCATCTCTAAAGCATGACCTTGATGGTATTCATGGCTCTCACAGCCCATTATTATCATAGAATGCCACTGACAAGGCATCAAGATACTTTACTTATTCATAAAGCTATCAATATGCCTTTAATGAATATAGTATCATCACCCATACCTGGATATGATCACCTTCATATCAGAACCTGCATGGTTAATTCAACTAATAAAGGTAATTCAAAACAATGATTATACTTTCCACTCTTGTCATAAGAGCTAAGTTCTTTGATTCTTATCAAATAGAGTTTAATACTCATATAACATGTCATCACCTTTGAATTAGGGTTTACTATTCACATCATATGGTGAATTGAACTCATAACATCATCATGTATGAGGAACATCATTATTTATGCTCTCAGATTAGCTTAAGATTCATCATATATCATAATTAGGGTTTCCATGATCTCACATAGGTGGGTCATACCCTAATCATGCACATTCATGTGTATTGTAGGTTCTTTACTTGAGTTTCTACCCTAAAAGGGTACTTTCTCTCTCTTAAGATACTTTCTCTCTCCTCACACTAGTAGATGGTGATAACACCACTCTATATCAGGTTGGGTTAAGTCCTCATGGGCTAACATAAGCCAAAACATCACTATCATGTGATTAGGGTTTGATTTGAACAAAGTATTACTCAATTGAACCCCTCAAGGGTATTTTGGTAATTCACCCCATTGGTCACCATCATGGGTTAATTCATTAGTCACTTAGTCCCTTAATATCCTAGGTTATCATTAGGGTTTAGATTAGAGCATCATTGAACCATTTACACCTTCAATTGATTAAGTGAAATCAACCTTTGAAAACCTCAAACGGTTTCAACCTTCAACCTCCAAACGGTTTGAGACCGTTTGGATGAGTTGATCGTTTCGTAGGGTTGACTCCAAGACCGTGTGACCTTCAAGGTCGTTTTCCCAAACCGTGTGAGGTTGTAGACCATTTAACAAGTTTGACTTCAAGACCGAGAGGGCTTACACGGTTTGAGACCGTTTGGTGTCTCTCGATCTTGAGATCGTTTGAGTCCAAACGGTCTTGAGACCGTTTGGCCCCAAACGGTCTTGAGACCGTGAGGCCTCACACGGTCTTGAGACCGTGTGACATCAAACGGTCTTGAGACCATGAGGTCTCAAACGGTCTTGAGAGCGTGAGGCCTCAAACGGTCTTGAGACCGTTTGGTCCACTTGGTCTCAAACCGTTTGGACCTCCAACATGGTTCAATGATTTCAATCGTTTATGATTATCAATGTTGAAGCCTCCAAATGGTCAAAGCCATGGTAACCATTTATAGATTGAGTCAATTAGGGTTATTCTTAACCAATTGGTCACTCAATTGACCCTCAATTTCTATCCAATTAGGGTTGAAGTTGGTTCAATTAAGGTCCATCAACGTTCAACCATCAACACTCAACAATGTGAATCAACACAAGGTTGAACCCTTCAATTGAGCTCCAATTGGGCCCAAACTTGGCCCAAACGGTCTCAAGATCGTGTGGATGAACTCCACACGGTCTGGAGACCGTTTTCCCAAGATTTCATCAAAATCTAATGTGATTTGATAGGGGTTGAACCTTGATTGAGTCTCAATTCAATATTTTGATTAATTCAATAACCCCTTTGCAATTGGGCCCTCAATTGATCAAATTACCTTAACCCTAGACCTCCAAACGGTCTTGGGTTGTCCCCACACGGTCTTGAGACCGTTCGGATGAGTCCCAAACGGTCTTGAGACCGTTTGCCCATCCAACATTTGTATTTTAGTGTAAATTCTTCAAGGTTGGATCTATTGAGTTGATTATCATATCAAAACTGAATTGCAATGTAATTTGGTATCTTTGTACTTTCAATTGGTCAACTATACTTGACCCCAGACCTCCACACGGTCTTGGGTGATTCCCCACATGGTCTTGAGACCGTTTGGTTGATCCCCAAACGGTCTTGAGACCGTTTGGGTCAATCAACCCAAAAACACTAAGTTATTCAGTGAGATTTCAGTACTGATTTCAATTAGGGTTTGTCCTAGTAAACATCCTTCAACTCTTAGCTCGTTTGGAATTAGTCCATCAAAATTTTGTGAGTTGTTAATCAACATTATTTTGAACAGTAATATCATACGGTCAACGCTTGGTCAACGTTCTTACACGGTCTTGAGACCGTTTGCCCAAAACGGGCGATTTCAACAGATTGGAAATCAGGGGTAAATTCTATTAAAGTTGTTGATTAAAAAGGTCATATCTCACGATTCCTTTGGAGTTATCATCTCAAATTTTGTGGGTGATTATCATACATAATTATGAACAGAAATCTTATACGGTCCACGCTCGGTCAACGCGTCTAAATGGTCTTGAAGACCGTTTTCTCTTACACGGTCCTGAGACCATTTGCTCACTACACGGTTTTGCAAACCGAGAGAGCAATTTGTGGAGATCGTTTAGTAAAGTGAAAAGTAGTGGATTAACTTTGGAAATAACGTCTTCATCTCCTAGCTCAAGAACAGCAAGGGTTTCTCACGGATTTGCTTGCAAAATAGCAAAGGAAGGTAGAGAAGAAGAAGGTCTATCATCTAAAAGCATAAACAAGATGTATATAACAAAGCATGGGTTTAGAGTTATAAAACCCACCTAAAGCTTGCTCCTTGAGCTCCAAGCTTTTAATGGCGTCCTTGAGTTTCCACAGGTCGGCCAAGGTGATCCTTCCAAGGAAAGTCGAGAAGAGATGGCTAGAAAGGTAGAGCTATGTGAGCTAGCCATCAATTTGACCTTGAAATCGAGTTCTAACCATGAACTTAAGCAAAAGGGAGGATTCAAACCTACCTTGCCCTCCTTGGTCATCCTCCTGAGCTCCACAGATCCTCTTTAGTCAGTTTGGGTGAATAGAACAGTGAAAGGAACGAAGGGAAAGTTCCCTTGCTTAGAGAGGTGGAGAGTATATATATACCTGGGGTGAGGTTTTAACATAAACTCATAAGTTCTTCATATTTTCAACTTAGTCCCTCCATCCTTCTATGCTCGTCCCTTCATATTAATTATAAGGACAAACCTTCTTCTAAGGTCAAGAAATGAAGGTAAAGAAGATCAACCTATAACTTAAGCATACACATAAAAGGCTATTGTACATACACCTTGATTATTCAATCACAAAGGTGTTTTTCATTATATGATTATTCAATTAAAGTGACCTCTTCATCATTTCTTCTCTAAATGATGACAAGAGTCTTAAAAGATATTTTAGATGATGTATTTTACAAGTTGCACCCCTCAAATTGGGTAAATTGCACTTTTCTCCAATTTAGGGTTTTCAAGCACCGGGATCGCTTCCACAGTTGCACCTTGGTGCCCAAGCTTGGGAAATCCCTCAAACCTTACCATAATCATTCTCATGATGTCTCAACATCAGAGAAACATCTCAACATGTGCAATTTGCAAGTTAACCCTTCTAAATGGGTAATTTGCACATAGGTCCCTGTATTACAAAACAATGCTACAACTTTATATAAAAAGGAGCAAAAACTGAAATATATGTTTCTGAGAAACTTAATTACATGCCCAAAGTTAATCACAAGGATTTAATTACATATTTAGGCAAAACATCTAGGGTTAACTCATAACCCAGGTCAGGGATGTTACAAATTATCCACCCCTTACAAGGATTTCGTCCCCGAAATCGATAAAACATACTAAGAGAAAAGGGCAGGATACTTCCTTCTCATCTCATCCTCTAATTCCCAAGTGGCTTCTTCAACACCACGGTCGTTCCAGAGGACTTTCACAAGACTTATATCTTTCTTCTTTAACCTTTTAATTCTATTATCAAGGATTGACACTGGTCCCTCCTCATAGGATATATCATCATTCAATTCTACCTCCATAGGTTGTAGAACTGACTCGGTGTCTGGGTGACATTTCTTCAGCATAGAAATGTGAAACACAGGATGTAACCTCTGTAACTCTGGTGGCAGCTCTAGTCTATATGCTACCTTTCCAATTCGTTCAATGATTGGATAAGGCCCCATAAATCTAGGAGCTAACTTCCCTTTTCTTCCAAAATGAAGGACCCCTTTCCAAGGCGAGACTTTGAGATATACTCTGTCTCCAACCTGGAACTCTAAGGGTCTACGATGCTTGTCAGCATAAGATTTCTGCCTATCCTGTGCAGTCTTAATCTTTTTTTGTATTACTTTAATCTTCTCTGTGGTCTGCTGCACAAGATCAGGACCTAACAACTGACGCTCACCAGTCTCGAACCAACACAGAGGTGATCTACAACGTCTACCATACAAGGCTTCATAAGGTGCCATATCAATACTATGCTGATACCTATTGTTATAGGCAAACTCTATCAAGCTTAGGTGTAGATCCCAACTCCCGGTAAACTAGAGAACACATGCTCTCAAAAGGTCTTCTAAAGTCTATATGGTCCTTTCTGACTGTCCATCAGTCTGTGGATGAAAGTCTGTACTAAACCTTAGCTTGGTGCCTAAGGCTCTGTGTAACTGTTCCCAAAAACGACTTGTAAACTGAGGACCTCGGTTAGAAACTATTGTGACAGGAACTCCGTGCAAACGCACTATCTCTTGAACATATAATTGTGATAACCTTTCAGCAGAATAGGTTGTTTTGACAGGTAAGAAATGTGCTGTCTTAGTCAACCTATCAACAACTACCCAAATGGAATCATGTCCTTTGCTTGTCCTGGGTAGGCCAACAACAAAGTCCATGGTCACATGGTCCCACTTCAACTGTGGTATGGGTAAAGGTTGCATTGTTCCTGCAGGTTTCTGGTGTTCAGCTTTAACTTGCTGACACACAGGACACCTCAGAACAAATTCTGCAACATCCTTCTTCATTCCAGGCCACCAATACAGATCTTTCAAATTCCGATACATCTTGGTGCTCCCTGGATGCATAGCATACATGGAAGAATGAGCTTCTTCCAGGACTAACTTCCTCAATTTATCCACATCCGGCACTATCATCCTTTCATTATAACAGGTTACTTGGTCATCTGAGTCATGGAAACCATCTTGCTTCTCATTTCCATACTCTGATCTAATCTGCTGAACTGCATCATCACCTTGCTGTGCTTCCTTAATCTGCTCTCTTAAGGTAGGTTTAATATGCATCTCAGCTAACAACCCGGCTAACAATGACACCTTCAACTTTACATTTTCCTGCCTTAAAGAGATAAGCATATCTCTCCTAGAGCATACTAAAGAGTTTAGTTGTGCTCTATTCATGGTTGATGTTGCTGATTTCCTACTCAAGGCATCTGCAACAATATTGGCCTTGCCTGGATGATAATCAATTGTACAGTCGTAGTCCTTGATTAACTCCATCCAGCGACGTTGCCTCATGTTAAGCTCATGCTGAGAGAAGATATACTTAAGGTTCTTGTGGTCTGTGAAAATCTGGAATGTTTCTCTGTAGAGATAATGTCTCCAGATCTTCAAGGCATGAACCACAGCAGCTAACTCTAGATCGTGTGTCGGATAATTCTCCTCGTGTTTCTTAAGTTGTCGAGAAGCAAAAGAAATCACTTGTTTATCCTGCATCAACACACATCCAAGTCCATTCTTTGAAGCATCACAGAAGACTACATATCCTTTTCCTTGTTCAGGTAGTACAAGCACAGGTGCACTTGTCAACCACTCCTTCAACAACTGGAACCTTCGATAATAGCCAGCTAACCCCAAGAAACTTCGAATCTCCGTCGGTGTCTTCGGTTGTTCCCACTGTAGAACAGATTCTACCTTTGTAGGGTCAACACGAATTCCCGAGGCAGATATCACATGTCCAAGAAAAGATACCTCCGGCAGCCAGAACTCACACTTGCTAAACTTAGCATACAGCTTGTGTTCTCTTAGCAAGGTCAAAGCTTGGCGAAGATGCTGCTCATGCTGCTGAGCATCCTTACTATAGATCATGATGTCATCTATGAAGACGACAATACACTGATCAAGGAAAGGTCGAAAAACTCTATTCATGAGTTCCATAAATGCAGCTGGTGCATTGGTTAGTCCAAACGACATAACCGTGAACTCATAGTGACCATACCTTGTCCTAAAGGCAGACTTGGATATGTCACTATCCTTAATACGAAGTTGATGATATCCAGACCTCAAGTCTATCTTGGAAAAGACGGTTGCACCACGCAACTGGTCAAAGAGATCTTCAATCCTCGGCAGAGGGTACTTATTCTTTAATGTTACTTTATTGAGTTGTCTTTAGTCGATGCACAACCGCATTGACCCATCTTTCTTTTTAACAAACAAGACCGGAGCACCCCAAGGTGAAGTGCTCGGTCAGATAAAACCCTTCTCAAGTAACTCTTGAAGCTGTTTCTTGAGTTCTGCCATCTCGGCAGGCACCATCCTATACGGAGTCTGGGCTATGGGTTTCGTATCTGGGATCTGATTGATTTCAAAATCAATCTCCCGAGGTGGTGGTATACCAGGAAGTTCTTCAGGAAACACATCCTCGAATTCCCTGACTATGGGAACTTCAGCAGGATTGGAACTTTCCTTGGTAACATCTACCACATGGGCCAAGAATGCATAACATCCTTGCCTCAACAGCTTATCAGCAACCATAGCTGACACAAGACAGGTGGGCAGAATCTTTCTTTCACCTTGAAATATCCATGTGTTGCTTTCATCAGCAAACACAGCCAACTTGGACTCACAATCCAAGACAACTCTATACCTCTCTAAGGTATCCATCCTGAGGATTATATCAAATCCTTGCATATCAAGCGGTATAAGATCCACTTGAATGCGATGGTCAGAAAAGAAGTGGATGCAGGGAGAGCATACCTCCTGCAAAACGGCAGACCCACTCAATGGAGTCTCCAACAACAAACTATCTGCCCTATGACTAACAGTCACATTGAAGTTACGAATCACTCTATGAGTGATGAAAGAGTGCGTAGCACCCGGGTCAATCAGAACAGATACAACACAGGATGTAGACATATCAGGATATAAAAGTTTCATCTGACCTGCCACTACCCGTGGATTGACCACTGCATCTGGTGGGTTCATAGCATAGAACCTCGTTGTCGCCTGGTGTTGAGGTGGTGCTGATGATCCAGCTTGAGACGCTTGTCCATGTCCTCGAGCTGCTCCTTGAGATTGCATTCTCTGAGATCCTTGTTGATTCTGCCTGGGAGGCTGTGTCACACTGACAGGCCTAGAACGGCAATCCTTCATCAAGTGTCCCACCTTACCACAGTTGTAGCATCTCCTCTCCTGTTGTTGTGGTCGGGGTGGTCCAGTAACTGACATTGATGCAGAACTGTGAGTCCCTTGAAGCAGTTGACTCCGTCCTCTACTCCTGCTTGGTGACCATTGAGTTTGAGAACTCGATCTGGGTGGTGGAGGGTTAGGTGCTGAGAATCTAGGTGTCTTGAAATCCCTAGATGAAGAACCTTGGAACTGTGGATATCTTTTCTGGGTTTGCCTCTTCTCAACCACAGATCTCTCTATCCTTCGGACTAACTCAACAAAGGTAGAGAATCTCTCTCGATTTTCTAAGGCAGACACAGGGGTTGACATATCAGCATTCAAACCCTTCTCGAATCTCCTGATTCTTTCCTCATCTGTGGCAGCCATGTGTGGACAGAACCGCAGCAACTCCATGAACTTAGCTTCATACTCGCTAATGTTCATCATGCCCTGCCTCAATCTCTCAAACTGAGAGATCTTCTCATCTAGGAAGGTCTTTGGAAAATATCTATTGATAAATTACCGACGAAACTCTTCCCATGAGAACTCTATTCCAGGTCTCTTCTGCTCTTCCATGTTCCACCAGTGACCAGCACTGCCTTTGAGAAGATAGACAGCATGTCTAACCTTCTCAGCTTCCGGGATAATAAGAATCCTGAAAGCCTTTTCCAACTCTGTCAACCATAGGTCAGCATCTGCAGGGTCGGCAGTCCCAAAGTACTCGGTAGCTCCGACACGACGAAGTCGTTCGAACGTCTTACCGATACCTTGTGCTTCAGGCTGGACAGGTGCCCTAGGTGTAGGCATGGGCATCCTGTCGGTTATGTGTGTCATGGCAGTCATGAACTGCCCGAACATTGTCTGTACAGCTGGGTTACCCATGTCGGCTGGGTCAAACTGGGGTGGCTCTCTTGGTGACTCAGGTGCAGGTTGTTCTATTCTTGGAACCCTTGCACCGCCTTGAGGTGCACTAGCACTACTCTCTGCCGCGTACTCATCATGAGGCTCATCCATCCTTATGTATCTTCTTCTCCTGAGGAGTAGAAGATTCTATTAGATAGGGAAAGAGTACTAAAGATAGACTCGACATCCTAAGTCCTATGCCTCTGTAGACTCAACTGACCTAGAGCTCTGATACCACTAATTGTGTGCTCTGATCTCCAAACCACGATATAAGCTTAGCGGAAGCGGTTCGATAAACAGCGGAAGACAAAAATCACGAGAAATTAAAACTTTTCGAGACAAGAGCTTGAATCCTTAAAAGCTTCTTTCATAACAAGAGATAAACTATTTACATCTCATGATAATTACTTCTTGAGTAATTATATACATCAAGATACAAAATCTCAAGAACTCATAACAAAAGACTCCAAGACCTGAGAGTACAGAGGACACATAGGACTGACTCTAACTACACCACATGGCAGGCTAAATCTCCACCTGAGATTTACTACTGCTCCTGGTGCTGCTGCTGCTGGGATTGGTCACTTGTAGACCTGTTCCTCCGTCCTCGACGTCCACCTAAAAAGTTGAAGTCTACGGGGTGAGACAATTGTACATAATTGTCCCAGCGAGAGTTATAACTCTCTGCCAAAAGCTTTATTATAACATCAAGGAATAACTTAAGCAGTAAAAGCTTACAAAGTATTCAATAGCAGATACAGTTGTATACAAGAGCTCAACATTTATCAAGCATAAAGAACATATGCACTATTCAGTGTAACATCAATCAATTAGCTCATAGTTACCTTTAACAAGTATACTACGCTGTAGATTATGTTTTTCAAACATTCTTATTATTATGCCTTGTAGAGATGAGGTTTACCACTCATACCCCAACCAATCACTGTTAAGTGCCTTAGTATCATACTAGGTCATTGAAAGAGTCGGATTCTCACGACCATCACCTTCCTCAGTCAGTAAGAGGATCACTTGTAGGACATCTTGTGTCTCTACTATTATAGCTCACCAGGGTAATCTGGTCCTTCGCTATTTTAGAGTTACAGTGGCGTTCTGTACTCTCTTCGTCATCAGGAGATTTCATGTTTAACTACTAGTGATACGGTATGGAAAAGTAGTGAAGGATTGACGGATTACATATCTACATCAAATCCCTACACTAGGATGTAAGGTTCTACACATCCATGTACCCCACATACTCAATAGTATGTGATCCAGGAGTTCCCTTAGGAAAACCTGTTTCACCATCATTTGATCTCTGACAATGATGGGTCTATGATCAGGGCTCTACATTATACTTGATTAGTTAGGTACATTCAGTATTCATTTAACATCACACATTGTTCTTCAAACAATAACAGTAGCATAACAGCTATAAAAGGAGAATACTAAATGTAACAAGCCTAACTCACATCAATCATCATTTCTCATTATACTCATCACAAGTCATCTCTAAAGCATGACCTTGATGGTATTCATGGCTCTCACAGCCCATTATTATCATAGAATTCCACTGACAAGGCATCAAGATACTTTACTTATTCATAAAGCTATCAATATGCCTTTAATGAATATAGTATCATCACCCATACCTGGATATGATCACCTTCATATCAGAACCTGCATGGTTAATTCAACTAATAAAGGTAATTCAAAACAATGATTATACTTTCCACTCTTGTCATAAGAGCTAAGTTCTTTGATTCTTATCAAATAGAGTTTAATACTCATATAACATGTCATCACCTTTGAATTAGGGTTTACTATTCACATCATATGGTGAATTGAACTCATAACATCATCATGTATGAGGAACATCATTATTGATGCTCTCAGATTAGCTTAAGATTCATCATATATCATAATTAGGGTTTCCATGATCTCACATAGGTGGGTCATACCCTAATCATGCACATTCATGTGTATTGTAGGTTCTTTACTTGAGTTTCTACCCTAAAAGGGTACTTTCTCTCTCTTAAGATACTTTCTCTCTCCTCACACTAGTAGATGGTGATAACACCACTCTATATCAGGTTGGGTTAAGTCCTCATGGGCTAACATAAGCCAAAACATCACTATCATGTGATTAGGGTTTGATTTGAACAAAGTATTACTCAATTGAACCCCTCAAGGGTATTTTGGTAATTCACCCCATTGGTCACCATCATGGGTTAATTAATTAGTCACTTAGTCCCTTAATATCCTAGGTTATCATTAGGGTTTAGATTAGAGCATCATTGAACCATTTACACCTTCAATTGATTAAGTGAAATCAACCTTTGAAAACCTCAAACGGTTTCAACCTTCAACCTCCAAACGGTTTGAGACCGTTTGGATGAGTTGACCGTTTGGTAGGGTTGACTCCAAGACCGCGTGACCTTCAAGGTCATTTGCCCAAACCGTGTGAGGGTGTAGACCGTTTAACTAGTTTGACTTCAAGACCGAGAGGGCTTACACGGTTTGAGACTGTTTGGTGTCTCTCGATCTTGAGATCGTTTGAGTCCAAACGGTCTTGAGACCGTTTGGCCCCAAACTGTCTTGAGACCGTGAGGCCTCACACGGTATTGAGACCGTGTGACCTCAAACGGTCTTGAGACCGTGAGGTCTCAAATGGTCTTGAGACCGTGAGGCCTCAAACGGTCTTGAGACCGTGAGGCCTCAAACGGTCTTGAGACCGTTTGGTCCACTTGGTCTCAAATCGTTTGGACCTCCAACATGGTTCAATGATTTCAATCGTTTATGATTATCAATGTTGAAGCCTCCAAATGGTCAAAGCCATGGTAACCATTTATAGATTGAGTCAATTAGGGTTATGCTTAACCAATTGGTCACAAATTGACCCTCAATTGCTATCCAATTAGGGTTGAAGTTGGTTCAATTAAGGTCCATCAACGTTCAACCATCAACACTCAACAATGTGAATCAACACAAGGTTGAACCCTTCAATTGAGCTCCAATTGTGCCCAAACTTGGCCCAAACGGTCTTGAGATCGTGTGGATGAATCCACACGGTCTTGAGACCGTTTGCCCAAGATTTCATCAAAATGTAATGTGATTTGATAGGGGTTGAACCTTGATTGAGTCTCAATTCAGTATTTTGATTAATTCAATAACCCCTTTGCAATTGGGCCCTCAATTGATCAAATTACCTTAACCCTAGACCTCCAAACGGTCTTGGGTTGTCACCACACGGTCTTGAGACCGTTTGGATGAGTCCCAAACGGTCTTGAGACCGTTTGCCCATCCAACATTTGTATTTTAGTGTAAATTCTTCAAGGTTGGATCTATTGAGGGTATTATCATATCAAAACTTAATTGCAATGTAATTTGGTATATTTGTACTTTAAATTGGTCAACTATACTTGACCCCAGACCTCCACACGGTCTTGGGTGATTCCCCACACGGTCTTGAGACCGTTTGGTTGATCCCCAAATGGTATTGAGACCGTTTGGGTCGATCAACCCAAAAACACTAAGTTATTCATTGAGATTTCAGTACTGATTTCAATTAGGGTTTGCCCTAGTAAACATCCTTCAACTCTTAGCTCGTTTGGAATTACTCCATAAACTTTGGTGAGTTGTTAATCAACATTATTTTGAACAGTAATCTCATACGGTCAACGCTTGGTAAACGTTCTTACACGGTCTTGAGACCGTTTGCCCAAAAAGCGCGATTACAACAGATTGGAAATCAGGGGTAAATTCAATTAAAGTTGTGAATTAAAAAGGTCATATATCACGATTCCTTTGGAGTTATCATCTCAAATTTTGTGGGTGATTATCCTACATAATTATGAACAGAAATCTTATACGGTCCACTCTCGGTCAACGCGGCTAAACGGTCTTGAAGACCGTTTTCCCTTACACGGTCCTGAGACCGTTTGCTCACTACATGGTTTTGCAAACCGAGAGAGCAATTTGTGGAGACCGTTTAGTAAAGTGAAAAGTAGTAGATTAACTTTGGAAATAACATCTTCATCTCCTAGCTCAAGAACAGCAAGGGTTTCTCACGGATTTGCTTGCAAAATAGCAAAGGAAGGTAGAGAAGAAGAAGATTTATCATCTAAAAGCATAAACAAGATGTATATAACAAAGCATGGGTTTAGAGTTATAAAACCCGCCTAAAGCTTGCTCCTTGAGCTCCAAGCTTTTAATGGCGTCCTTGAGTTTCCACAGGTCGGCCAAGGTGATCCTTCCAAGGAAAGTCGAGAAGAGATGGCTAGAAAGGTAGAGCTATGTGAGCTAGCCATCAATTTGACCTTGAAATCGAGTTCTAACCATGAACTTAAGCAAAAGGGAGGATTCAAACCTACCTTGCCCTCCTTGGTCGTCCTCCTGAGATCCACAGCTCCTCTTTAGTCAGTTTGGGTGAATAGAACAGTGAAAGGAACGAAGGGAAAGTTCCCTTGCTTAGAGAGGTGGAGAGTATATATATACCTGGGGTGAGGTTTTAACATAAACTCATAAGTTCTTCATATTTTCAACTTAGTCCCTACATCCTTCTATGCTCGTCCCTTCATATTAATTCTAAGGAAAAACCTTATTCTAAGGTCAAGAAATGAAGGCAAAGAAGATCAACCTATAACTTAAGCATACACATAAAAGGCTATTGTACATACACCTTGATTATTCAATCACAAAGGTGTTTTTCATTATATGATTATTCAATTAAAGTGACCTCTTCATCATTTCTTCTCTAAATGATGACAAGAGTCTTAAAAGATATTTTAGATGATGTATTTTACAAGTTGCACCCCTCAAATTGGGTAAATTGCACTTTTCTCCAATTTAGGGTTTTCAAGCACCGGGATCGCTTCCACAGCTGCACCTTGGTGCCCAAGCTTGGGAAATCCCTCAAACCTTACCATCATCATTCTCATGATGTCTCAACATCATAGGAACATCTCAACATGTGCAATATGCAAGTTAACCCTTCTAACTGGGTAATTTGCATATAGGTCCCTGTATTACAAAACAATGCTACAACTTTATATAAAAAGGAGCAAAAACTGAAATATATGTTTCTGAGAAACTTAATTACATGCCCAAAGTTAATCACAAGGATTTAATTACATATTTAGGAAAAACATCTAGGGTTAACTCATAACCCAGGTCAGGGATGTTACAATCCCACAAGCGCATGGGGTCATATTGAAATATAGGAGGAGGGAAATTAGGGGAGAGAGGGTCACTAGATCTTAGTTAGTTTTGGCTAAATTCCTACTACAAAGTCTATGGTTGAAGGGTTTAACTTGTATTTGGTTGATTAAACTAATGTTTCAAGAAAACAATAAAGGGAAGGAAAGGATAAATCCTATTGTGACCCTAGACAAATAATTTTATTTAGAAAGGGAAGGTAACTAGTAAAAAAGGAGCAATTTAAACTAAGGCAAGAAAGGTAGGGGCTAACACTAACATTAGACTAGCAAAGCAATTCTAATTAGAAACCTAGAGAGGGAAGCTATCTAGATTAGGATAGAAATTACACTAGGCTATCAAACTAGGCAAAAAGGCACTTAAGGACCTAAACTAGAAAGAGACTAGCAAGAACAAAGCAATAAACTAAGAAGGAAAGTCAAGAAACTAACTAAGCAAGCATTAACTAGCAAGGAAGAATTTAGTATTTTAAGCAAGTTATGGAAGTAAGGGCCGTTTGGGGTAATGTAACTAGAACCTAGGTTGGGTAATAACATGCCATCAATGTTCATTCATTTAGATTATCAAACCAAACAACAAGTTAGATGTTAGAATTTCCCTAAAATACTAATTGGACATGGATGGAAGAAGGGGTGTGTAGGGGAAATACTCCCTATCCACCCTTACAAGGCCATTTGGATTAGGGTTTAGGTGGAATTAAACTAGGATCTAATCAATTCCATCTTTCTAGTATATAAACTATTAGGTTAATTGGGGGCCACATGTAGTAATGGATGGTGGAAGTGAGGGTTTACACATCACATCACCTACCATCTAGCCTTTAGGTAGCTCCAAGCCAATTGCACTAAGTGCTTCCAAACTAGTGATTGTATCTCACCTAGGTGCAGGAGAATGGATTAGCATGTAGAAATATAGGTAGATAACTAGGGATTTGTTAGTTGGGCCTAGGGAAAAATTCCCAAAATAGATGCATACAAGCCATTTCCCTAGAATCCTAGATGATTTTAGCCATAAACCAACAAGCAATCCATGGGAAATGAAATAAAAGTAGAACATAATCATTATCAAATGAAATTAAATACTTTACAAAGTACTTTCCCCCAAAATGGCATCAAAATCACATTTTCACTCCAAACAACCCATTTGGGGCGCTTAGCTACTCATAGAATGGAAAATATAAAAAGGGAGAAGAAAGAGGTAGTAGTAGCTATTGAGCTCGAGATAGTATATGAATCCTTTGTCCCCAACAACTACAATCTCAAGAACTTCCCTCCTCCAAGGTATAATGGCATGAAAATGGAATGGAAAGTGACCAAAACCCAAAGAGAAAGGGTTTTGGGGTGGAAGGTGATGAAATGGGAGTGGAGTGAGGTAGGTAGGATATGGGGAGGTGAGATGAATGCTTAAAGATGTTATCCCTCTTCCTCCAACCTCCTTCAAGGTTTTTAAAGAGATCTAGGGTGTCTAGGGTTAAGTGAGGGAATAAGTGGGAATTCAATGCAGAATATGCTAGGCCACCATGGTCGTGCTTGGAACTACGATCGTGGAGGTCGGGGTGTAGAATGGTCGTACTCATATGGAACGAGTGTGGTGAAGGATTTGGAAGTTATAAAACTTAGAGTTTGAATACTTGGGTAGAACGGTCATTGTGGGAACCACGTCTGTCTGGGGGTGATGGTAGCATGGGTTGTGAGATGCCAATGTTGTTTTGGAGGAAGGGAATGGTGGTTGTTTCCTTCAACATGGGGTTGCTGGAGACTTGGCAGAATGACCGCACTGGTCTACACTACCATTCTGGGTCCTTCTTGATATGACCGTATAGGTCAACATGACCGTGACTGTGACGATCTGACAACAAATCAGATCGTCATTGTGTAATTAATTGTGGAATTAACCATAATCAACAGATTAACAAAAATCACTAAAAATTAAAACCTTTTGCAAAGAGATTCAATTCCAGGAAACTCCTATAAAGAGAACCAAAGTATTGCATACATTATGGTTCACATTATACATACCATGTACCATCTTTTCTCGAGGAATATATACAATAGTTGCTTTGCCAAAACAATACATAAGCAACATAAAACCTCGAGGCATTAAAGCCAAAATCTCAGATCGATCATAAAAATACTAAGTACTGGCTCCAAGGACCTGAGAGTACAGAGACGACGCATAGGACTCATATCTACAAGACACAATAATCAGTATCTCCACTTGAGATGTTACTGCGGTCCCTGATGCTACTGTCCTTCCCCTATTGTATGGTCTCTACCTGCTCGTCCGCGTACGCCTAAAAATGTTGGTGACCAACGGGGTGAGACCCATGTCCCAGTGAGAGATATAACTCTCCGCTAATAATATTATCATTGCAGATAAATAGTAATAAATTGAGCAGAGGATTCTTTATTATTAATAAGCAGGATAAATTACTATTTAAGCAGAATAGAGCAATATCATCTTTTTAAAGCATTACAGCTATATATGATAAAGTAGTAAATCATCTATTTAATAAGGAATATGAAGAACATGTATAACATTTATACATTTTAGGATATATTAAGCAATGTAACATCAACCAATGATTTTTGTATTTCATCCTTAAGCAAATACGCTATAAGGCTTATTACATTTTACAATCACACTTATGCCCTGAGGAGATGAGGTATACCACTCATACTCTAACAGACCACGGCGGCGTAAAGCATCGGTTCCATACCTAGGTCAATGGAAGAGCCGGACTCCATGACCTCATCCATCTCGGTCAGTGCGAGACCACATGCAGGACATCTAGTGTCACTACTAAATAGATTTCTAGGGTATACTAGCAACTTTGTTATAGAGCTACAGTGGCGGCTACACTCTCTTCGCAATCGAGAGATTTCATGTTTATCTCACATCGATCCGGCATTAATCATCATTGGGAGATTTGTGATACATCCATCCTGGCACATATAATGAAGGATTGAGAGATCTCGTGTTTATCTCACGTCAATCCCACATTAGGGCGTAAGGATATTCACGCCCATTACCCCCACATATTCAAAAATATGCCCTCCAGGAGATCCCGTGGGAAAAACTATTTCACCATCACCAGCTACTGATGATGATGGATCTATGGTCAGGGCTCTACATGATAAGATTTCACCTTATTAATTAAGTGCATTACCATATTCTTTTAGCATCAGCCAAGTTTTCAAACATGTATTATTATGAAAAATGCTACAAAGAAAAGTATAATACATCCATCAAGTACTTTTCAAAACTTTATAAAACATAAGATCTCAATCCCTTATCTCATTACCGGGAATTCTCATCCCTCAACAATATCATCATCATGTTTACTGGATCTGGGTATTCAAACCCTTAGTTCATCACTGAACATTGTTATCACTTATCAAGTAACTATTACCTCTAGGTCATATGACCAAGGTATACATGATACTTGTTATAAAAGCATCTCACATAGCTCACAAGGTCCATTAACATCTTGTCACCTCTCACTAGGCAATAAATAATATAATGGCTCACAAGACCCATTAAGCATTTTTATCAAATAAACATCATAGCTCATACCTGGAAATACGCATCGTCTCATAATACATGCATAGTTAGTATACTTGATAACAACCATATCAATTAAATGTCAACACCATGAAATACAAGGGTACCACCACTATTCCCTCATTAGGGTTAGGGTTTCCCATTCTTTATCAATTTAGGGTTTCATGATCACATTATCAAAGATCAAACCATAATTCATACTCTACACTTATTAAAAGTATCAATGTATTCACATTACATGTTTATTACACAAGTATGAGTTTCTCTCTCATCCTCTCTAGGATTTTGATTACTCCATACTTTATTAAGTTGGCTCATCCTTTCACTAAAGTACATGCACCTATATTTATCATAGTGTATTGAGTTTATTACTTTCATAAGCATCAAATGACAATCACTCTAAGTGTACTATTCACCTAAGTACTTTAGAGGTACTTCCATTGTAATCAACCTTGAGATACTTTACAAACACTCATAGGGTTGGTTGACATTACATGGTTTTGAGACTATTTGGTCTCTAAATGGTTTGAGATTATTTAATCTTCAAACGATCTTGAAAACCCATTTAACCTTCAAACGGTCTTGAGACCCCTTTGACCTTCAAACGGTCTTGAGACCCCTTTGACCTTCAAACAGTCTTGAGACCCCTTTTACCTTCAAACGGTCTTGAGAACCCTTTGACCTTCAAACGGTCTTGAGACCCCTAATCTTCAAACGGTCTTGAGACCCCTTTGTCCTTCAAACGGTCTTGAGACCCCTTTGACCTTCAAATGGTCTTGAGACCCCTTTGACCTTCAAACGGTCTTGAGACCCCTAATCTTCAAATGATCTTGAGACCCCTCTGTCCTTCAAATGGTCTTGAGACCCCTTTGACCTTCAAACGGTCTGGATCTCTAAACGGTTTGAAACTGTTTGACCGAGATTATGTTGAAACCATTTGAACACGAAACAGTTTGAAACCATTTGAACTAGGTTAAGTTGAAACTGTTTGAACTTTAAATGGTTTGAAACTGTTTGGCCTGGGTTATGTTGAAACTGTTTGAACTTTAAACGGTTTGAAACCGTTTGGCCTAGGTTATGTTGAAACCGTTTGAACTTTAAACGGTTTGAAACCATTTGTCCTAGGTTATGTTGAAACGTTTGAACTTTAAATGGTTTGAAACGGTTTGGCCTAGGTTATGTTGAAACAGTTTGAACTTTAAATGGTTTGAAACTGTTTGTCCATACATAGTTGAAACTGTTTGATATTGTTGATTTAGAGGTGTGTGCTAAGATGATGTCATCATCATCAAGCTTCAGACCTCCGTTTCTACTGTCCATACAACTGATGGATTCATTGATTCATCAATTACTCAAGAAAAATTTGAGAAGAAGGAAAGATCAACATATATTGCAAGATCGAAATCAAATAATAATATCAATGGGTTCAAGTTATATAACCCGACTTCAAAGCAACTTCAAAGCTCCAAGCTTTTCATCTTTAATGGTGAAGATAGATCCTCCAATTATCTAAGGCACGTTCTCAACCCTTTTGATGTAAAAGATTGCCAAAGTTGAGCATTGGATGGAAGAGAGAAGAAAAGAAGAGTTATAACTCGATTTAGCCCTCAACCCAAGGTTGAAGATGACCATGGATCTTACCTCAAGCTTGGGGAATGCTCTCCTCCTTCTCCTTTGCTTCCTTGGTTGTCGGCCTAAGTGGGGAGTGAATGTGTATTGCAAAAATAGCCTTTCAAGTAGTGGATAATTGAGTGTATATAATTGAATTCTTAGGAGAGAGAAAGTAGGAGGGTAGTCATCAACCTTCCTTTCTAGGCGCCACATGCCCCCTCCACTTCCTTGTCTCCGAATCTATATTTATTTTCCTCTAATTCATTTGAATTATCCCTGAATTATAATCGGCCATTAAGCTTCTTAATGAATACAATACTATTATCCATTAGCACCTTTATTTTAGTGGACATTACTTTTCAATTAAAAAATGTAGGTAGATATTTTCACCTACTTAGGAATATCGGCGCCTCTCAAGGTATTTTGGCTGCCATTCCATTATAGGATTTCTCCCATAGCTTTTTATTTATGGGCACTTCATTTAATTTATATATTTTTGCTACAAAATAACTTAGGGTTACAATTATGCTTATTTCTTGATTATTTTATTATCAAGAGTATCATTTCTCAAATATGGTTCAAACAAGATGCCCCTTTATTTTTCTTTTCTCTAAATGATACCAAAAGACAGTGGGGACACTCTAGAGGTGGTATTTTACATATTCAACCCTAGGTCTTTTTTTGGTAAATTGCAAATTACACCAAAACTAGTATTCAATGTACTAGTATTATTCAAACAAGCTCCTTCTTGGAACTTAGGCTTCCACAAGCCATCCCTTAGAATCATTCTCATTCTTATGATGATATAGTACTTGAAGAACGTTTATCATGTAACATTTTGCAAGGTAATCCCTTAAATTGGGTAAATTGCACTTTAGTCCAAAATAAGCAAATATTGCTTCAACATTATTCAAATAGGACCAAAATTGAAACATAAGCTCTCCTTTAGTCTTAATTACTTTTCAAAAGATAAATATAAGAATATAAATGAATTACTTAAGCAAAACTCCTAGGGTTAAGGCGTAACCCATGTCAAGGATGTGACAATTATCCACCCCTAACAGGGATTTCGTCCCCGAAATCATCAAGAAAAAAGAGAAGGGTACTTTCTCCTCATCTCTTCCTCCAGTTCCCATGTAGCCTCTTCAACGCCACGATGATGCCAGAGAACTTTCACAAGAATTATGTCTTTCTTTTTCAACTTTTTGATTCTCCTGTCAAGAATCATCATTGGTCCTTCTTCATAGGACATATCTTCATTTAATCTACCTCTATAGGTTGCAATACTAATTCTGTATCAGGGTGACACTTTCTCAGCTTGGATATATGGAATACTGGATGCAATCTATGTAGTTCAGGTGGTAACTCCAACTTATAGGCTACCTTTCCAATCCGTTCAGTGATTAGATAAGGCCCCATAAATCTAGGAGCTAACTTACCCTTTTTCCCAAATCTAAGAACACCTTTCCAAGGTGAGACTTTAAGATATACTCTGTCTTCAACTTGAAATTCTAAGGGTCTTCGCCATTTATCAGTGTATGACTTCTGTCTATCCTGTGTAGCCTTTAACTATTGTTGTATTACTTTAATCTTCTCAGTTGTCTGTTGCACTAATTCAGGACCCAAAAGTTGGTATTCTCCTATTTCATACCAACACAATGGAGATCTACAATGTCTACCATATAATGCTTCATATGGTTCCATATCAATATTGTGCTGATAACTATTGTTGTAAGCGAATTCTATTAAGCTCAAGTGTAGATCCCAACTTCCTACAAACTGAAGGACACATGCCCTAAGAAAATCCTCCAAGGTTTGTATAGTCCTCTCAGATTGTCCATCTGTCTAGGGGTTAAAGGTGGTACTAAACCTTAACTGCATACCCAATGCTTTATGTAGTCATTCCCAAAAATGATTCATAAACTGGGGACATTTATTAGAAACAATTATAGCTGGAACCCCGTGTAATCAAACTATCTCATATATATAGATCTATGCAATTTTCTCAGTAGTATAGGTTGTTTATATAGGAAGAAAATGTGCTGACTTAGTCAACCTATCAACTATCACCCAAACAGAATCATGACTTTTGGCTGTTCTGGGTAAACCAACCACAAAGTCCATGGTCACATGATCCCATTTCCACTGTGGTATAGGTAAAGGTTGCACTGTTCCTACAGGATTTTTATGTTCATCTTTAACCTGTTGACACACTGAACACCGCATAACAAACTCAGCTACATCTTTCTTCAATCTGGGCCACCAATATATATCTTTCAAATTATGATACATTTTGGTGCTCCCTGGATGCATTGCATACATAGATGAATGAGCTTCCTCCATGACTAACTTCCTTAAGTCATTAGCATCAGGTACTACTATCCTACCATGGTAACTGACTACCTCATCATCTGACTCATGAAAACCATCCCGTTTCTCACTACCATACTCTGACGTGATCTGTTGAATCATAATATCAGCATGTTGTGCCTATTTGATCTGTTGTTTCAGAGTAGGTTTCACTTGCATTTCAGCTAACAGTCCAGCTAACAAGGATACTTTAAGTTGTACATTGTTTTGCCTCAAAGAGACAAGCATGTCTCATTTAAAGCACACTAAAGAGTTCAACTATGCTTTGTCTATGATTGGCGATGATGATTTTCTACCTAGTGCATCATCTGCTACATTAGCCTTTCACGGATGATAATCAATTGTACAATCATTGTCCTTGATTAACTCCATCCAGTGGCGTTGTCTCATATTCAACTCGTGTTGTGAAAATATGTACTTTAAGTTCTTATGGTCTATGAAAATCTGGAATGTCTCTCCCTTTAGATAATGTATCCAAATCTTCAACGCATGAACCACTGCAGCTAATTCTAGATCATGTGTCGGATAATTTTCCTCGTGTTTCTTAAGTTGTCGAGAAGCAAAAGAAATCACTTATTTATCCTGCATCAACACACATCCTAGACCGTTCTTAGAAGTGTCACAGAAAACAATGTATCCCTTTCCCTGCTCAGGTAAAGCTAACACAGGCGCACTTGTTAACCTTTCTTTTAACAACTGGAAGGAATGTTGACACTTGTCATTCCAGACAAAAGGAACCTCCTTCTTGGTTAACCTAGTTAGGGGTAATGCGACATAACTGATGTTCTTAATGAACCTCCTATAGTAGCTTGCCAGTCCTAGAAAACTGCATATCTCCGTTGGTGTTTTTGGATGTTCCCACTCCAAGACAAATTCTACCTTTTTAGGATCGACACGGATACTTGAGGCAAATATTATGTGTCCTAGGAAAGACACTTCTGATAACCATAATTCACATTTTCTAAACTTGGCATATAGCTTGTGCTCTCTCAGTAAAGTCAGGGCCTCACTGAGGTGTTGCTCATGTTGTTGAGCATCTTTACTATAAATTAGGATGTCATCTATAAAGACTACTATGAATTGATCAATGAATGGCTGGAAGATTATGTTCATGAGTTCCATGAATTCATCTGGTACATTAGTGACCGGCCCAAATCGCGTGTCCTAAAATTGGAGGAGTATTTGAGGTAGTCGAGCCTTCGCATTTATAACCCGAATCCTTCTAGGTCGCCGCAACTTTGTTTATGGGGTCGAAGTAGTCATACGGGGTCGAACACAGGGACAAGGTGGGTTGTGTTGACGACTCTGAATCGACACTCTACACTCCGGTGGATATAAAGAGATATTAAAGTTCCCCGAAGGGAACAACAAGATGTCACGATTAAATCAAAGAAAACTATCTCCAACTGGAGTTACAAGAAAGATTAAGATTTTGTCATTTAGCAGTTTTTAGGAATTTTCATGCAACAGAAAATAGAAAGATAAACTGCAGTTTAAGGCGTAATGCAAGGGATAAGACTTTAGAAAGACAAGCGGTAGCAGTAACACCCTGCACCCCTCCTCTCAGAGCGGGTGCCTCTAACCAAGCTTCAACACCCCTCTCGAGGTTGCTGGACTCAAGTTAGAGTGGAATGATACTAAAACAACTCCGTTCCGGGCACTCTCATACTCCAGAACCGGACCGAACACTAGAGCCACAACCCAACTCTCGAAGTAGTTGCGACGGGAAAGACGATTCGGTAGCTAAGCGAAACGCGATCCAAAACATGCAAGCTAGAGTTCAGATATCCAACACAGCAGTTACCCAATCTTAAGGCACTAAGCATTAAACAAATAGCAATTAAGCATTTCTATTTCCATCAGCAATACGGGTCTTAATACAGTGCATAAGCTAAGAATTTAAATAACAGAATTAAAGATAGATGTCGCCTTCTTGATGTAGAAGGGTGACAGACTACTATTACTCCCAGCCCAATACCGTCCAGGGACCTATCCCGGTACAGCCGCGTCGGGCGGCACGAACTCTCGAACGGCACGCCTGACGGACGACTATATCGTTCGAAGACCCTGGTCGATATGCTCATGTTGGGCGGCACACCCTCTCAGGCAGCGCGACTGACGGGCGGAGCGTATCGGGTTCGGTATCGTGTCGGCCATGGATTTACATATACTACTATCGGGCATTGCTGTCAGGCACTCGTGTCGCGTATCTACATTGGCCGATATCGGCCCTCAGTGTCGTCTGGTACAGTCCTAGGTGAACCGATCCTCTCCCTCTCGGGATGAGGAAGAGCTCACCTAGTGTCGCCCGGTACGAGCACTGGGGCACGATACGGTTGCTCTCGCACTTCTCTTGTAGATAGCTCAAGTCCCTAACTGTCCGAACTGTGAACTGGCCAGCCGTCCCGACCTATCCAACCTATCTTTTTGGCTTCCTGTAGCTGTTATTTATAGTCAGCCGGTTGATGAGAAAACATGGTGCTCGAAGCGCCACGTAGCTCCCTTATACGCCGGTCGATGGATGTGGATGGCCGATACAGGCATATCTCGGCGCGAGGTGCTGGCTATTGGTCACGTGGTGGGCGGCATGCCTGCCGGTGGGTGGTCGTGTCGCTCGACGAGCTGGTTCGTCGATGCGGCTTTGGCTCCCTGTCGGGTAGAAGGTATGTCGGCCGGCACGTCCCTTTCGCAAGGTGCCCTTCTCCATCGATCATTCTTGTGTCGCCCAGCCCCTGTCGGGCTGGGTTGTATCGGGCGTCAGGAAGGTCGAGGCGGGCTTAGACTTATTGTGGGCCAGAACCGGCCTTTTTGCACAAAAACAAGGAAAACTCTGTAGAAGATAGGAAAAATTGGAATAAGAGCGTTGCTTGGCCAATTATTGCGAAAATGCTAATAAAATAGAGGAAAATAGCATAAAAGGGTAGTTTTGATAACAGAATAAAGGGCAAAAACGTCACAAAATTTGGTGTTATCAACTCCCCCAAACTTAGCTTTTTGATTGTCCTCAATCAATATTTAAACTAGACTTTGTGTTGCTTCTTCTTGCACAGCAAAACTTTAAGGCTAAAGGGTAGCACAAGATTTGCGATGTCTTGGAGGTAATGCTGTCTTAATGCAAACAAAAGATCTTGCCCTACTTGCCTTATTATTTAAGTAAAAAATTTCTTCTCCACAGCTTCAGCGAGACTTTGGTGTATGATTCCGAAGTTAGCTTCCACACCAAACAGCTTTATTTTAAGGGCAGAAAGTTGTGTATAGGGTAGGCTAAGGCTTTTTGGGTTTTTCTTCTTGTTTCCCATCAGTCCATCCAGGTAAGGGTTCGTTAACGGGCAAGTGGTCCCTGCAGTCCAAGCCAGTTGGCTTTAGAGCAGTGATTTCACATCCTACGTACCACTGCCCCGGATCTACCATGCCTAAAGATGGGTACTTTTGGAAAACAAGGGTGTATATATATATATTTTCTTTTATTGGGCACAACTCTCATGCTTTTATTCACGCTCATAAGGCTTCTTTCTCTTTTTGGGATTTTTGTTGGGTAAGGGAAAACAAAAGAGATATCTGTTGTTTGGGCAGCTTTTTCCTTCTCCATACTCATCTCTTAGCTGTTTGCGAGATTATTATTTTTCGAAAATTTTTGGATGGCAGGGCATAATCTTTTGTTTGTTTGAGACAACATTATCAGAAAGATATGACAGAACTTGTAACTCATTAAATATACATAAAGTAAACTTTGCAAGAAGTCACAACATGTTTTTATTATTATAGTGATTTTGTACATATGCATAGGGGCAGAAATTTGCAAAATTTTCAGAAATTTTGGTATAAACATATATATGTACACATGATATAGGAAATAACAAAAGGATAAAGAACAAAAGAATAAGGAATTTAAGTCAGACAAATCAGAAGATTTTTGTACCTCCCTCACTGGTACATGGTACCCCCCCAAACTTACTCCACACTCTGTCCCAGAGTTGTGAAGTAGATGAGGTAAGGAAATGTTAATCAGTGAGGGTTAGATGATCAGCGCGCCTAGGCTAGATAAGAGCTCCCACACATATTCTCCTCTTTTGCTGTGATAGTCGATGTGGAGGAGTTGATCAGGCGTTGCCTCGTTTGCCATCCATTCCAGGACGAAGATGTTGCAGTCATTGGATAGTTGAATTTGCTGCGGGCTGCGGTGGCAGAACTGAAGTTCATGCCAGCTTTTTGCTTGCATTCCCAGGAATGGTTGTATCAGTGCTGCTATATCGATATAGTACTTTCGTACTAATCGTTCAAGCGATGTCAGCGCTGTCGATGTACAAGGCACTGGATGGTCTTTGTTGCTGTCTGAGCTGTTGTAGAAAATCCCTGCTCGTTGTTGGGTGTACACCGTTAAGAGCATCCAGTGGTTGTTGTGCAGGATGGGAAGGAGAATGGTATCTGGGACTCTGCATTCCAATTCTGCTAGGAAAGCTTCCTTCGCCCCTTGCTCATCGGCTAGGCAAATGTCGTTGAACAGCATTGGATCTGCTATGTATGCGTGTTGAGACTTGTTTCGTAGTATCTGGATGTAGGCGACCGCCACAGATAATGCCAGACATCCTCCCTCTTTTACCATGTCCCTTAAGTCGTCAATCGGGACTATGACATCACCTGCCGAGTAGGCTACGTCTGCAGGGTTTGAGTCAGCCAACTTCATTTGGATTCCGTTGACCTGTTCCTGTGTGAGGGTAGCGCATGAGAAACGGTCGAAGTTGTGGATCGACTCCTCTTTGTTCTGGGGCGAGGCATGTTCGTCATGTCTGAAAACTTGTCGCAAGATGTTTATCTAGTTTGCCTGCCCCCACAGACGTTCGTCTCTGCTTCTGCTTCTTTTTCAGGAGGGCTGCTGTGTCGAGATGACTCTTCTTCTTGTTCACTATCTAGCAGCTCTTCTGGTATCCCCGCGTCTCGGAAGTAGCGCTTGTCCTTTATCAGCAGCAATGCATATTTGCTTCTGAGACTGTAGAAATTATTATTCTGGAGTTGCTTGAAGTATCTGAAGATATGTATCATCTCCATGGCTCTGAGGACTATGAATGTGCTATTTCCACTTCCCTCCTCTTCTTGGACTGGGAAGTCCCTTAGTGAGTAGAAATTCCAGACGCCGTTGTGGCGCTGGACTCCATACTTGATGACCCGGTGGAGACGTAGTGGCAGCAGTCTTAGCTCTACGTCCTTTGGGTGTAGGAACGTACTTCCTGTGTGCGGGACCTCTTTGCTGCAGCAGCAGTGCAGTTGGACATCATGATTTCGGAGGTCGGCAATGCACAGGAACCAGTTGTTTCTATGTTTGTAAGGGGCCAGCACCAGTTTCGGATTGTGCACTTCAATGTAATCCAACATACTTTCTACCTGTGTAGAATTATACAACCCCATCATTAATCTTCTTGCTAGGGCCAGGGTGGCAGCGTAAACTGTATGTTGGCCTTTCTTCTTGTCGGCGTTTTCTATAATGGCCCCTTGTAGTACTCTGAACAAACTCTTCCCTATGACGGCCTTGGCGCGGAAGATGTTTCTCAGAGTTCCCCGCTTCACCAAAAAATAACTGTCGCTCCAGAGTACTTCTTCCTCGTCGGCTTGCGATCTCAGGACCATGTTGAGTAGTTTCTGGTCTCTGATCGTTAGATATCCTATGACCCTTCCGTCAAAGTCAGCCATTTCAAAGGAAGGTATCTCTGTCGGTGTGGAGAAATCGGTGAGATCAGCTCTCGAACTCCTTCCTCTGGGGAGGTGTCTTTTGTTTGCAGTGCAGATGTCCCCCCCTTCTCCCTCGGATTCATCAGAAGAGCCCTCCCTGACACTGATATCTTCATCGTTATCCTCAGCTTCGTCAAAGGGGGCTGAGGGAGCGGCCTCATTCAGGTCAAAAGGGCTTCCTTGTCTGGCTGGAGTTTCATAGCCTTGCCCTTGTGATGAATTTCCTCCGGTTGCCGATGAAGATCTGCTGGAGGAGGAGGTGGATGATGATGATCCTGATGACACTCTTGACGACGAGGATTGAGAGCCCGGACCAGGAGGCGACGGCGATCTTCTCGGCTACCTTGGGCGTGGATGGTCGTCCTCCCTGTTTAGCCTCCCCTCGATCTCGCTAAGGCGCTGCAGGACTTGTTGTAGCGTGGCATTTATTGCCTCTAGCCGGCCAGTTAGGCTGGCCAAAGCCAGCAGCTTTCATTCCTGGCTATCCAGCCTTTGTTCGAAAAATGAAAACTTGTGGGTTAGGGAAAGAAATGTAGTAGAATGGTTTTCTGTTACCTCCCGCAAGAAATCGAGTTCTTGTCCCAGCATCATTCCAAGAGAAGGAGGGTTTTCCGCTTGTCTCCCCCTCGATCTCGAAATGCTCCTCCCACGCGATGGTCTGCCTGACGAGGCAGATCCTACTTCTATCATCCGCGCGGCTGATGCTTCTGAGCGGGGTGTCAGTGCTGCCCCGCCCTCTTGTTGTATCGGAGGAGACCGTGCCGTGGGGGACGGATACTGCCCCATATTGACATTGTCGACGATCTCCTCAATGACTGCAACAGGTGACTTTGGTGGCGGTGTCGGCGTCACCTGTGCTCATTCAAGCTCCATTTGTAGGATGTCGGCGAATAGCGCATCGCTGACATCCGGTTGTACTTCATCAATCGCCCCTAAGGGCGCTGCAGAAATTACGGGGACTGCAGCCGTCTCACTTGCTGCAGTTCCAGTTCTTGTCTCGACGACCTCCACGATCACCGGTTCTTCTCTTGCCTCCGCTGACCTTGTTGTTGTGGCTGCCGTTCGTGGCTCCGAGGCAGTGGGCCGCTCGGCAGGAGCTGTTGAAAATACGTCCTGCCGAGTACCCAGCGGGATGGCCCCCCTGGTGATTCCCCGCTGTTGGCTTCTTGGGGGTGGAGCGCAGCTTGCGCCTGCTGCCACAGCCTCGATTTCGGCTGTGGTGAAGACTAGCTTTTCTGTGTCGTAGGCGGCGCAACGAGGAAGCGGGAGAAGGATCTTCATCCTTGCAAACTTATAGAAGTAACTCCGCCCCTCCTTCTTTATTATACCCGACCTCATGAGGTACTTGAGGTCGATCAACTCGTCCCCTCTTATCCTTGAGAGGCTGCGCGGGTATCCCAACCCCACCGCGATTAGGTTCACGATGCCACCCATGCAATATTCCTTGGTGGCATCCTTTATTGGGTGCAGCCTGTTCAGCAAGAAGTGCCCCAGGTTGATAGTCCGGCCCTCCATCATGTGCCACATGACGTGGAGTTCCTCGGAGTAAATGTTGCTGGACTCGTTCTTGCTGAAGAGGAGGCATGCCACCAACTTGTGCATTATCCTCCAGAAGCATGAGTGCATTGCCGCCACCTTGCTCCCGGGTTTGAAAGACAACTCCCCGGTTAGCTTTTCCCAGATATCTACGGGGTTGAACCCGTCTCCTTCAGTGATCCTTGCACCGTTATTTAGTCTCTCTCTCTCCTCTTCGCTGGAGGAGAAAATCTGGTTGAGCAGCTTCTCTGAAATGACGTACTCTGCATTGTAAAGCCGCCCCTGGAGTCTGTTTGCTCCGCCATACTGTCTGGCTTCAGCAGGTGTATTCTTTACTCGGTAAAGGGATGCCATGAACTCCTTCGTGAGCTCTCTGTAGGAGGCGGATAGGCTGAAGCAGATTTGCCTCAGACCGGCTACAGCAAGTATGTCCTCCAGTCTCCCGAAGATGCCCAACTGCATGAAGGATGACTGGTGGCCGAACCTGCTCGGCCTGTAGAGCTTGGTCCCTAGTTCAGCATATCTGCGGCCGTGCTCCTAATCTCTTGGCACGAACCTTCCCGGCGTGTGATCCAGGGGTTCTGCTATTGGAGCAGGTGCTGCAGCTGGAGTGGCCGCTTCTTCTGTTCTCACCCTCTTTCCAGATTTTGAGGGTCCAGCTGCTTTAGGGTTCGAGCACTTCTGCCCGACTGTTGCCGCCTCTGCCTCTGGCTCGGTGACAACTCTCCTGCCTTGCTCGTCAACGAGCCTAACAATTATCTTCGTGCGTGCCATCCCTATCATCAATCAAACAAATGTTGTTTTTTTATTAACGGGAAAATTAATAAAAGGAAAGGCACCCCGGCACGAGTGTATCGGGCCTTGAGACAAGATCAGGTAAAGCTTGCCTGATACAACTGTGTCGGACGATACGGTCAAAAGAAACTGAGCGCCCGACAGGGTCTTGAAAGAGCGCTGCCCGATACAAGAATAAACGGGCGGTACAGTCGCTGCCCGTCACAGATGTATCGGGCAGGCGCGAGAGAAGCGTGTCGCGCGATACAGTGTTGGGCGACAAGAAAATCAACGTTAAATCCTCGCCCGATACATCGTGTGCGATAAAGGTCCGTATCGGGTATGCTCGGGCGATAGGGCTGTCGTGCGATACCTTTGTTTTCCCTAAGGTTTTGTGCGTCACGGGATCGAAAGAGGTCTCTGCGCGACACGGGAGCGGAGAGCAAGAAAAGTACTGCGCGATACGGTAGCTGAAAAAGGTAAAGTCCGGGAGCGCGACACGGTAAAGTTTTCGCCTTATATATAGCGGCCGGATGTTGCGGTAAAACCATTCCCTCCCGAGACGGGCGCAATCTGTATGTCGGTTGGTGTGCCGCCCGATTCGGCCTGTAAAGTTGCTAGACCAGACTTTGCCCGACCGATACAAGATTTTTCGGGACAAAACTCCAAAGTAAAACCCACTTAGAGAAAGAGGCGACAAGCGGGTAAAACATCATTGGCCTAAGGATAAACCCGGCCTCAGATGGTATTACCCATCCTGGCAAAACTAAAGCGGTGGCCCTTAAAACAAAAAGAGTCAGCACACGTGCGCATGCACTGACTCGGGCCTTATTACAATCCATAATGTTTGTAATGTCTGCCTTGCAAGAAAGTAAATAACATCCTATTCTAGGAAAATAAAACACGGGCTGCCTCCCGAGGAGCGCTACATTTCCTGTCTACAGCTAGACATTTTTCAGCTTCTTCATCTTGATCTATCTTTTAGCTGGTTCGGTGTTAGACGGGATCTTCCCTACAGGATTCTTCATAATCACGGCGAGCTGCGCTAGCTGCTGGTCGATTTGGCACTGATGTGTCTGCATATCTGCCAACTGGACCTGCAACGAGTTCAAAACCCCCAAATTAGACAGCGTACTTTGTGCTAACTGGTGATTAACGGTGTCATGTTTCTTGACAAAATCGAACAACTGGCCGATCACTTCGGATTGGTTCACCCCTTTCTCCTGTTCACGGGGAGGGCCTTGGTACTTTCCTGGTGCTTGGAAATTACCTTTTGCTGGCTGGAACTGGCTGTTCTTGGTGTATTGGCGTGATCCCCCCCTCTTTTCAAAAGGTTGCACGGGCCTGGCCAGGGTGTTTAGCTGATGCAAGTTCTCGGTCGTGTCTTTGTTGCCATAATTAAATCCAGGGTGGTCTGGTCTCTTGAAGCTCATGTAGGATACATTCTCAGTCCATTCTTCTTCCGAGTCGGAGTCGCTGTCGGTGCCGGGTTTGGTGTAGACGCAGTTGTCCACCCCATGTCCTCCTTCACCGCAGGTAACACATTTCATGACTTTCTCAACTTGCTTCTTCCCCTTTCCGCCATGATCCTTCAGTTGTTTCACATCTGTTGCTATCCTTTGAATCTGAGAAGTAATGTTTTCCAGAGCCTTGGACTCAAGAGAGGTTCCTTCCCCTACCTTCTTTGCCTGCCCTCTATCGTATCTGTCATAGTCAACATCGACCTTCAACTCAGCCATGGTCCTAATGATCTTTTCGGACTTGCTTGGCTTCTTCCCTAAGAAGTCACTTCCTGCTGCCGCATTCAGTGATACCCTTTCATCGGGAGTTAGCCCATTGTAGAAGGTGGAGACCAGGAAACCCTTCTTGAAATTGTGGTGAGGGCAGTCCCTCTGATATTCCAGATATCATTCCCAGGCGTCGTGGAGGTTTTCATTTGGCTTTTGCGTGAAAGACGTGATTTTTAACTTGTTCCTCATTGTCTTCTCAGTGGGGTAGAACTTGTTTACAAATGCGTCAGCCAGTTCTCCCCATCCATTCAGCGCTTGGTGGGGTAGCCCAAGGTACCATGATAGAGCCTTATCCTCCAAAGAGAAGATGAAACCCTTGCAGTAAATGACCTCTTGGGGAACCCCCCGCATCTTTATGGTGTCGCAGATATTCTTGAAAGCATCCAGGTGATGGTAAGGGTTGTCACTCTTAGAACTCCCCCTGAAGCTTTTATTTTGAATCATGGAGATCACAGATGGCTTGAGCTCAAAGTTTGTAGCATTGAACCTTGGGATGATAACGGGGCACCTCGATCTATTGGCCTTGGTAGAAGCCAATTCTCTCAGAGTTTTCTCTTCTTCCTCCGAGTCGTCACTGTTGCTGGCGTCTCGGCGTCGCTCCCGGTTATCATGATTCCTCCTATGTCTCCGACGACGTCTATGCTGATGATGCTCTTCCCCATGCCCTGGTGATTCTAGATCTTCTTGTCGCTCATGATCACTATACCGGTCGTTGTCTTCCGGTGGAGGCGAAGCTGGCCTCCCTCCTGGGCTTTCGTTTCCAGAAGGTGGCTCTACGCGAGGAGGCATGGTTGACAGTCTCGGTGTTCAGTAGATCAGAGTACCTGAAAACCGCATAAAAATCATGTTTAGAAAATTATAATTGGGGTAAAGAATAATGCTTAGAGAGAAGAAAAAAAAAGAGAAAAAGAAAAAGAAGTGTTGTCAAGCCTATTTCTAAGCTTGAGGCACAGGAGTGTAGTTAGTGGATTCGGATTCGTCAACAGTGCCATTTGCCTTGTCCCCGGCAACGGCGCCAGAAAGTTGACCGGCCTAAATCGCGTGTCCTAAAATTGGAGGCGTATTTGAGGTAGTCGAGCCTTCACATTTATAACCCGAATCCTTCTAGGCCCCTGCAACTTTGTTTATGGGGTCGAAGTAGTCATACGGGGTCAAACACAGGGACAAGGTGGGTTGTGTTGACGACTCTGAATCGACACTCTACACTCCGGTGGATATAAAGAGATATTAAAGTTCCCCGAAGGGAACAACAAGATGTCACGATTAAATCAAAGAAAACTATCTCCAACTGGAGTTACAAGAAAGATTAAGATTTTGTCATTTAGCAGTTTTTAGGAATTTTCATGCAACAGAAAATAGAAAGATAAATTGCAGTTTAAGGCGTAATGCAAGGGATAAGACTTTAGAAAGACAAGCGGTAGCAGTAACACCCTGCACCCCTCCTCTCAGAGCGGGTGCCTCTAACCAAGCTTCAACACCCCTCTCGAGGTTGCTGGACTCAAGTTAGAGTGGAATGATACTAAAACAACTCCGTTCCGGGCACTCTCGTACTCCAGAACCGGACCAAACACTAGAGCCACAACCCAACTCTCGAAGTAGTTGCGACGGGAAAGACGATTCGGTAGCTAAGCGAAACGCGATCCAAAACATGCAAGCTAGAGTTCAGATATCCAACACAGCAGTTACCCAATCTTAAGGCACTAAGCATTAAACAAATAGCAATTAAGCATTTCTATTTCCATCAGCAATAAGGGTCTTAATACAGTGCATAAGCTAAGAATTTAAATAACAGAATTAAAGATAGATGTCGCCTTCTTGATGTAGAAGGGCGACAGACTACTATTACTCCCAGCCTGATACCGTCCAGGGACCTATCCCGGTACAGCCGCGTCGGGCGGCACGAACTCTCGAACGGCACGCCTGACGGACGACTATATCGTTCGAAGACCCTGGCCGATACGCTCATGTCGGGCGGCACACCCTCTCAGGCAGCGCGACTGATGGGCGGAGTGTATCGGGTTCGGTATCGTGTCGGCCATGGATTTACATATACTACTGTCGGGCATTGCTGTCAGGCACTCGTGTCGCGTATCTACATCGGCCGATATCGACCCTCAGTGTCATCCGGTATAGTCCTAGGTGAACCGATCCTCTCCCTCTCGGGATGAGGAAGAGCTCACCTAGTGTCACCCGGTACGAGCACTGGGGCACGATACGGTTGCTCTCGCACTTCTCTCACAGATAGCTCAAGTCCCTAACTGTCCGAACTGTGAACTGGCCAGCCGTCCCGACCTATCCAACCTGTCTTTTCGGCTTCCTGTAGCTGTTATTTATAGTCAGCCGGTTGATGAGAAAACATGGTGCTCGAAGCACCACGTAGCTCCCTTATACGCCGGTCGATGGATGTGGATGGCCGATACAGGCATATCTCGGCGCGAGGTGTTGGCTATTGGTCACGTGGTGGGCGGCACGCCTGCTGGTGGGTGGTCGTGTCGCTCGACGAGCTGGTTTGTCGATGCGGCTTTGGCTCCCTGTCGGGTAGAAGGTGTGTCGGCCGGCACGTCCCTTTCGCAAGGTGCCCTT
Source organism: Alisma plantago-aquatica (assembly GCA_963693085.1). Taxonomy (NCBI): domain Eukaryota; kingdom Viridiplantae; phylum Streptophyta; class Magnoliopsida; order Alismatales; family Alismataceae; genus Alisma; species Alisma plantago-aquatica. The sequence goes on along the minus strand of OY856411.1, from coordinate 1,043,801,440 downwards.
CTCCATCGATCATTCTTGTGTCGCCCAGCCCCTGTCGGGCTGGGTTGTATCGGGCGTCAGGAAGGTCGAGGCGGGCTTAGACTTATTGTGGGCCGGAACCGGCCTTTTTGCACAAAAATGAGGAAAACTCTGTAGAAGATAGGAAAAATTGGAATAAGAGCGTTGCTTGGCCAATTATTGCGAAAATGCTAATAAAATAGAGGAAAATAGTAGAAAAGGGTAGTTTTGATAACAGAATAAAGGGCAAAAACGTCACAAAATTTGGTGTTATCAATTAGTCAGTACAAATGACATAAATATGAACTCATAGTGACCATACCTTGTCCTGAAGGCTGATTTAGGTATGTCATTCTGCTTGATGCATAACTGATGGTATCCTGACCTCAGATCTATTTTAGAGAATATAGTTGCACCACACAACTGGTCAAACAAATCATTTATTCTTGGCAATGGATATTTGTTCTTTATGGTTACTTTGTTTTGCTATCTATAGTCGATGCATAATCACATAGACACGTCCTTCTTTTTCACAAAGAGAACCAGAGCACCCCAAGGTGAAGTACTCGGTCGAATAAAACCCTTTTCAAGCAACTCATGTAACTATTTCTTGAGTTCTGCCATCTCAGTAGGTGTCATTCTATATAGTTTTTGAGCTATAGGTTGCTTACCTGGGATTAGATTAATCTCGAAATCAATCTCTCGGGGTGGAGGAACGCCTAGAAGTTCCTCAGGAAACACATCTTCAAACTCCCTAACAATCGGAACTTCAGAAAGACTAGGACTCTATGCTCTGGTATCTATCACATGTGCCAAGAATGCTTCACATCCTTGTCGTAACAGTTTCTCAGCTATCATTGCTGACACTAGATAGGTTAAAAGAATCTTTTTGTCCCCCTGAAAGACCCATGTATCACCATTGTCTGAGAACATAGCCTGCTTGGAACCGCAATCCAAGACAACCTTATACTTTTCTAGGGTGTCCATCTCAAGGATTATGTCGAACTCATGCATCTCAAGTGGTATAAGATCCACCTGAATGCTATGTTCTGAAAAATAAAGAACACAGGGAGAACATACCTCCCGCAACACTGTAGATCCAACTAAAGGATTTTCTAATAACAAGTTATCTACTCTATGACTGATAGTCATATTGCAGTCATGAATCACTTCTCAAGTGATAAAGGAATGTGTAGCACCCAGATCAATCAAGACAGATACAAAGCAGGATGAAGACATATTAGAATGAAATAATTCCATCTGACCTGTCACGACTCGTGAGTTGACTACTGCTTCCAGTTGATTCATTGCATAGAATCTTACCGTTGTTGGTTGTCGACCACTCGCCCTGTTGTTGGATGCAGATGAACCAGCTTGGGATGTCTGTCCACGTCCTTGTGTGCCACTACTAAACTGTCACTTTTGAGAGCCTTGTTGACTCTGCCTCGGTGGTTGGGTTACACTCACGTCTCTAGCTAGACAATATTTCATCAGATGTCCCATCTTCCCACATTTATAATAGGTTTTGTTCTCCCACTGTGACCTAGATGGTCTTGTTACTGACATTGATGCTAAGTTGTGGGCTCCCTCTAGTGGTAAACTATGGCCTCTACCCTTGCTGGATGTCCACTGCGTCTGAGTATTGAACCTCGGTGGTGTTGTTATTACAGAAAACCTTGGTTTCTTAAAACTTTTGGATCTCCATCCTTGGAAATGTGTATACACTTTGTTACTGTTGGATTGACGTTTCTCAGTCACGGACCTTTCTATCCGCCTAACTGACTCCACAAAGGTGGCAAACCTCTCTCTATTTTCTAAAGCAGATGCAGGTGTGGTCAAATCAACGTTCAAACCCTTCTCAAAATGCTGAATCCTCTCCTCATCTGTAGTAGCCATGTGTGGACAAAACCGTAGAAGCTCCATAAACTTAGCTTCATACTCACTAATGTTCATTGGTCCTTGCCTTATCCGCTCAAACTGAGAGATTTTCTCATCCAGGTAAGTCTTGGGAAAATATCTACTAACAAACTCTCATCGTAACTCTCTCCATTCGACCTCAACTCCTGGTCATTTCTCTTCCTCAATGGTCCACCATTGGCCAGCACTCCTTTTCAATAGGTACACCGCATGCCTAACCTTCTCAACTTCTGGGATATTAAGAATTCTGAAGGCCTTCTCCAGCTCAGTCAGCCACAAGTCTGCGTCTACTGGGTCAGCTATACCAGTATAATCAGTAGCTCCTACCTGTCTAAGTCATTCAAAATTCTTGCCAGCTCCATGTCTCTCATCGGGGACTGGTGCCCTAGGTGCAGGTGGTGGCATCCTATCCTCCATATGTGTCATTGTCACCATGAACTGCCCAAAGAGGGCATGGAAAGCTAGGTTTTCAATCGAAGCTTGGTCAAGCTGGGGATTTTTAGGTACTAGTTCCTCTCTAGCTTGATCCCTTGCACCTCCTCCTGGTGCAACAACACTACTTTCAGCAACATGTTCTTCATGTGATCCAGCCATCTTCAAGCTTTACTTCTTCTCTTGAGAGCAGAAGTCACTATCAGATAAACTGGAAGACACTAGAACAGACTCAATGACCTTAATCCTATGTCTCTGTAGACTCAGTGAACCTTAGGTTCCGATACTAAAACTTTATGACGATCCGACAACAAATCATACCATCACTGTGTAATTAATTGTGGAATTAACAATAATCAACAGAATAACAAAAATCACTAAAAATTAAAACCTTTTGCAAAGAGATCCAATTCTAAGAAACTCTTATAAAGAGAACCAAAGTACTGCATACATTATGATTTGCATTATACATACCATGTACCATCTTTTCTCGAGGAATATATACAATAGTTGCTTTGCCAAAACTATACATAAGCAACATAAAACCTCGAGACATTCAAGCCAAAATCTCAGATCGATCATAAAAATACTAAGTAATGACTCCAAGGACCTGAGAGTACAAAGACGACACATAGGACTCATATCTACAAGACACGACAATTAGTATCTCCACCTGTGATGTTATTGCGGTCCCTGATGCTGATGTCCTTCCCCTGCTGTATGGTCTCTACCTGCTCGTCTGCGTCTACCTAAAAATGTTGGTGACCAATGGGGTGAGATCCATGTCCCAGTGAGAGATATAATTCTCTGTCAATAATATTATCATTGCAGATAAATAGTAATAAATTGAGCAGAGGATTCTTTATTATTAATAAGCAGGATAAATTACTATTTAAGCATAATAGAGCAATATCATCTTTTTAAAGCATTACAACTATATATGATAAAGCAGTAAATCATCTATTTAATAAGGAATATGAAGAACATGTATAACATTTATACATTTAAGGATATATTAAGCAATGTAACATTAACTAATGATTTCCGTATTTCATCCTTAAGCAAATATGCTACATGGCTGATTACATTTTACAATCACACTTATGCCCTGAGGAGATGAGATATACCGCTCATACTCCAACCGACCACGGCGGCGTAAAGCATCGATTCCATACCTAGGTTAATGGAAGAGTCGGACTCCATGACCTCATCCATCTCGGTCAGTATGGGACCACATGCAGGACATCTAATGTCACTGCTAAATAGCTTTCTAGGGTATACTTGAAACTTCACTATAGAGCTATAGCGGCAGCTGCACTCTCTTCACAATCGAAAGATTTCATGCTTATCTCACATCGATCTGACATTAATCATCATCGGGAGATTCCTGATACATCCATCCCGGTACATATAATGAAGGATTGAGAGATCTCGTGTTTATCTCACTTCAATCCCACATTAGGCGTAAGGATATTCACGCCCATTACCCCTACATATTAAAAAATATGCCCTCCAGGAGATCCCGCGGGAAAACCTGTTTCACCATCACCAACTACTGACGATGATGGATCTATGGCAAGGGCTCTACATGATAAGATTTCACTTGATTAATTAAGTGCATTACCATATTCTTTTAGCATCAGCCAAGTTTTCAAACATGTATTATTATGACAAATGCTACAAAGAAAAGTATAATACATCCATCAAGTACTTTTCAAAACTTTATAAAACATTGGGATCTCAATCCCTTATCTCATTACTGGGAATTCTCATCCCTCAACAATATCATCATCATGTTTACTGGATCTGAGTATTCAAACCCTTAGTTCATCACTAAACATTGTTATCACTTATCAGGTAACTATTACCTCCAGGTCATCTGACCAAGGTATACATGATACTTGTTACACAAGCATCTCACATAGCTTACAAGGTCCATTAACATCTTGTCACCTCTCACTAGGCAACAAATAATATAATGGCTCACAAGACCCATTAAGCATTTTTATCAAATAAACATCATAGCTCATACCTGACAATACTCATCGTCTCATTATACCAGCATAGTTAGTATACTTGATAACAACCATATCAATTACATGTCAACACCATGCAATACAAGGGTAATACCACTATTCCCTCATTAGGGTTAGGGTTTCCCATTCTTTATCAATTTAGGGTTTCATGATCACATTATCAAAGATCAAACCCTAATTCATACTCTACACTTATTAAAAGTATCAATGTATGCACATTACATGTTTATTACACAAGTATGAGTTTCTTTCTCATCCTCTCTAGGATGTTGATTACTCCATATTTTATTAAGTTGGATCATCCTTTCACTAAAGTACATGCACCTATGCTTATCATAGTGTATTGAGTGTATTACTTCCATAAGCATCAAATGACAATCACTCTAAGTGTACTATTCACCTAAGTACTTTAGAGGTACTTCCATTGTAATCAACCTTGAGATACTTTATAAACATTCATAGGGTTGGTTGACCTTACATGGTTTTGAGACTATTTGGTCTCTAAACGGTTTGAGATTATTTAATCTTCAAACGATCTTAAAAACCCATTTAACCTTCAAACGGTCTTGAGACCCCTTTGACCTTCAAACGGTCTTGAGACCCCTTTGACCTTCAAATGGTCTTGAGACCCCTTTGACCTTCAAACGATCTTGAGACCCCTTTGACCTTCAAACGGTCTTGAGACCCCTTTGACCTTCAAACGGTCTTGAGACCCCTAATCTTCAAACGGTCTTGAGACCCCTTTGTCCTTCAAATGGTCTTGAGACCCCTTTGACCTTCAAATGGTCTTGAGACCCCTTTGACCTTAAAATGGTCTTGAGACCCCTTTGACCTTCAAACGGTCTTGAGACCCCTAATCTTCAAACAGTCTTGAGACCCCTTCAACCTTCAAACGGTCTGGATCTCTAAACGGTTTGAAATTGTTTTACCTAGATTAGGTTGAAACCATTTAAACACAAAACGGTTTGAAACCGTTTGAACTAGGTTAAGTTGAAACCGTTTGAACTTTAAACGGTTTGAAACTATTTGGCCTAGGTTATGTTGAAACCGTTTGAACTTTAAACAGTTTGAAACCATTTGGACTAGCTAAATTGAAACTATTTGAACTTTAAACGGTTTGAAACCGTTTGGCCTAGGTTATGTTGAAACCGTTTGAACTTTAAACGGCTTGAAACCGTTTGGCCTGGGTTATGTTGAAATCGTTTGAACTTTAAACGGTTCAAAACCGTTTGGCCTAGGTTATGTTGAAACTGTTTGAACTTTAAACGGTTTGAAACCGTTTGGCCATACATAGTTGAAACTGTTTGATATTTTTGATCTAGAGGTGTGTGCTAAGATGATGTCATCATCATCATCAAGCTTCAGACCTCCGTTTCTACTTTCCATACAACTGATGGATTCATTGATTCATCCATTACTCAAGAAAAATTCGAGAAGAAGGAAAGATCAACATATATTGCAAGATCGAAATCAAATAATAATATCAATGGGTTCAAGTTATATAGCCTGCCTTCAAAGCAACTTCAAATCTCCAAGCTTTTTGCCTTTAATGGTGAAGATATATCCTCCAATTATCCAAGGCATGTTCTCAACCCTTTTGATGTAAAAGATTGCCAAAGTTGAGCATTGGATGGAAGAGAGAAGAAAAGAAGAGTTATAACTCGATTTAGCCTTCAACCCAAGGTTGAAGATGACCATGGATCTTACCTCAAGCTTGGGGAATGCTCTCCTCCTTCTCCTTTGCTTCCTTAGTTTTCGGCCTAAGTGGGGAGTGAATGTGTATTGCGAAAATAGCCTTTCAAGTAGTGGATAATTGAGTGTATATAATTGAATTCTTAAGAGAGAGAAAGTAGGAGGGTAGTCATCAACCTTCCTTTCTAGGTGCCACATGCCCCCTCCACTTCCTTGTCTCCAAATCTATCTTTATTTTCCTCTAATTCCTTTGAATTGTCCCTGAATTATAGTCGGCCATTAAGCTCCTTAATGAATACAATACTATTATCCATTAGCACCTTTATTTTAGTGGACATTACTTTTCAATTTAAAAATGTAGGTAGATATTTTCACCTACTTAGGAATATTGGCGCCTCTCAAGGTATTTTGGCTTCAATTCCATTATAGGATTTCACCCATAGCTTTTTAGTTGATGGGCACTTCATTTAATTTATATATTTTTACTACAAAATAACTTAAGGTTTCAATTATGCTTATTTCTTGATTATTTTATTATCAAGAGTATCATTTCTCAAATATGGTTCAAACAATATGCCCCTTTCTTTTTCTTTTCTCTAAATGATACCAAAAGACAGTGGGGACACTCTAGAGGTGGTATTTTACATATTCAACCCTAGGTCTTTTTTTGGTAAATTGCAAATTACACCAAAACTAATATTCAATGTACTAGTATTATTCAAACAAGCTCCTTCTTGGAACTTAGGCTTCCACAAGCCATCCCTTAGCATCATTCTCATTCTTATGATGCTATAGTACTTGAAGAACATTTATCATGTAACATTTTGCAAGGTAACCCCTTAAATTGGGTAAATTGCACTTTAGTCCAAAACAAGCAAATATTGCTTCAACATTATTCAAATATGACCAAAATTGAAACATAACCTCTCCTTTAGTCTTAATTATTTTTCAAAAGATAAAGACAAGAAGAATATAAATGACTTACTTAAGCAGAACTCCTAGGGTTAAGGTGTAACCCAGGTCAGGGATGTTACAGTGACGCTTAACATGTCTTCAATTACTTTGGTTTCGTAAATCTATTGTGAATTTGATCTTGATAGTATGTCCATTACTTGGTAGCACATTTGTTCTAGGGTCTTCTTTGTCATTTTCATCTTTTCTTTGGATTTCGATGGCGATCTATTCTCTAACTCGACTCTTGGCCACTAGGGGTAGGCTAGGAAGCTCTTGGACCCTCCTTAGGCTCCTCAAAGGGTGGAGGAACCATTAGATCATCCTCCTTCTCTCCCGTTCATCCAAGGTGTTGTTCAAGTATCTGAAAAACATGCAAAGAACATCCATAAGTGCATTTGATAGTAATATATATATTGAGGGAAGTAATATGCATTCTAACATATTTATATGTGATTAAAGTACAAAATGACACAAGATAAATCCCTAAATGAGGTCTACATCACCACCCTAAACATAAAGCCTACTTGTCCTCAAGTATGATCCAACTCAATCTCTCTTCAGTTCATTCAAGAAAAACATGGAAGAATACAATGATCATGATATCAGGCATGTAATACACTACTCTCGAGTCATCTTTTGATTTGTCATTGTGATTTGACCACAGAGTACAAGAACTTCAAATATTAGATATCAGTCACACATGTAAGTGATGTAACTTCCGTAATGCTCTAGGTAGACCACATCATGCATGTCATACATCAAATTGGTTATAATTGTTGTTTCACTTGTTAAGGCTCCATCGTACACTTCACTTCACCTCTCATGACCCACTTGGGTTGTGTAGGGTGTTTGGACTAGAGTTGATCTACCCTAGCCTTACTAGGCATACAAGAGAAGAAAGGTTGATTTACTCTTCCTTACTAGGCATTAAAGAGAACAAAGGATTATGGAAGAGAGTGGAGTGCTATTAAATAGGAGCACTCATCTTTTTTTCTTTTCCTTTCTTGATAAGCTATTACATAGATCCATCCCTTTTTTTCTCTGCCCCATATGTAATAAGGGCATATGGTGACTGGAGTGAAGCATGGGGTATAGATATGGACACTCCAAACTTTGGGAGGCTGACCAAGGCTAATGCGTGCTCTTTGGAATCTTTTCATGAGATAGAGAGGTAACAATATGATAGAAGAAGTTTTGGGTCAAAGAGGGGTCATAAGTGATGGATATCCATGTATGATTTCATTCAAGCAACCTAATCCATGCAGCTTTCACCAAAAAGACAAATCATACATAGTTGACATCTAAATTGCTTTTGCTTAATCAATCCTTCTTTTTTAGCGATGCATTAAGCATAGAAGCTAAACGACCATGAAGATAGCTTGAATCAGGATTTCTACTAAATCAAAGAAGGCATAGAGATGAACTAATAGATAGACTACAGAAGAGTACTAGAATGTAAAGAATGAGAAGGGGAGGAGATTGATCTTCGAAGCCAGCAAAAGCCTGAGTCAAGTCCAAAAGACAAGTAGGGGATAAAATGAACAATATGATATATTACACTCTTTTTACATGGAATGTATAGTCTCAAACATTTAAGGCTTTCAAGGATCACATTTTTATTAAAACAATCAATTACTTACAAGAGACTTGGATCATATGCAAAATTGCATCATATGACCCATTTAGCAAAAAAAAAACATGGATGTGTTGCATTGTCTCAATTCTAACTATACACATCACATAAGTAGGGATTTAGTTGAAACATACTATTAGGCAAGTAGATTCAAGCTTGGGCAGAATTGGCTAAAATGGTGCCAAATTGCCTTCAATGACATCCAAACCCACACTAGGAAGCAATAAACAACAAATAAGCAAGTCCTAGCTAAAAACACACAAGACATTATAAAAACCTACGTGAAATGAAATGCATTGCATGGAATGACATGAAAAACAAAAAAATAGAAAATTACTCAAAAATGTTGGGAATCAAACTATATGCATGCATGTATGAAAAGTATAAAAAATATAATCTAGAGAGTAGGTGTAACAAAACAAAAAGTAAATGGCAAGATAAATGAAATCAAGAGTGAAGGGAGGGTGTATGGCCCTACCACCCTAATCTTTTGAATCATGTTTTTTTCAGCATGACACTAAAGTCTAGGAGTGATAGGGCAGAAGACCTCTACTGATGTGGTGGCTTTGGTAGTGGTCCACCATATGGAGGAGGCTTTTGGTAGGCATGTAAATGGATATCTAGAATCCACACATTTGATCCATATTTGAGTCCATAATTTTGATAAAATATATATATGACATATTCAGAATCCATATTGGATTTAGGATATCAAATTTTAGATTCGAAAATTTTGGATAGGATATTATATGTAGCTATGTTTTCTCCAAAAAAATCAGAATTCAACAAATATATACATATATTATTAAATACATATTATCTATATAAAAATATGAAAAATGTAGATATTTTATCATATATGCATAGTCATATCAATACTTTCTATAAATTTATGACTTTTGGTTTGGATCTGATATTTATCTAATTTCAAATATTATTTGTTTGGATCGGATTTAGATATTATTACATGATATCTGTCGGATATCAGATCAATTTTTTTTCCAGATTCGGATATCCGATATAGTAATATCCACTCCATATTCAATATGTTTACATGTCTAGTAGTAGCTACCCCAATACTTCATCTATGGAGGTGGATATCTCTCCTGGTATCCGAACAATGAACCCTAGAAATCCTCCCCCCATTGGGGGTTTCTCTATACCTATGCATGTTGAAAGCGGTACATGTGGTTAATCTGATGATGCATCTAATTTTGATCTAACCAAATGGCTTCTTGTGTTCTTTATATACCATGTATTTGTGCTTGTATAATAGACATGCCATTGGCATTCACTATGGGTTGTTGTTATGGTGTTGCCTCTATCTCTCTTCTCCTCACTCTATGTTGTTCTCTCTCCTTTGCCACTTGTCATTGGTCTTTTATAGTTGTCTCCTTTACTCCCTTAGGTAATACTACATGGTGCTCTCTCTAGGTGTCGCTAGGCTTCTCCTACTCCCATATCCTCAAGGTATCCAAGAAATCTAGATATGGGCCATACTCCTCTAGGAGATGTGTAGCATGGTACGAGTAGCTCAAGTGTAAAGACCTCATAAGGGGTTGACCTAATATCTAATTTTTCTATCTATAATAGAGATCATAGTGGATCAGATAAGGTATTTTAGGTCTACAAGTGTGCCCCCTTCAACCTTTGTATTGTTGGTATTTATGCCCAGAGAGCCAATCATATATGATTCTAATGAGGCATCATATACTCTATTTAATAATAAAAAAAGGTAATTTTTCTATTATATTTGTCTCATTTATGAGATGATGACACAGACATAGTATATGACTAAAGAATGATATTTTTTGATGACATATGTCTTCTGGTTAAGGACATGAACCTTGAGATCATATGTATGATAATAGTACATACATTCTTGTTACATCCCTGGTCAGATTCTACTATGGAAACAAAACAAATGATAGTTATACATAAGATTAGAATGTGTGTTGACTAATGATAGAGTCTCATTAGTCATGATATAGGATATCAAGTCAAACACATAGGTAGTTGTTAGAGAACAAGTGTACTGGACATACCCACCTTGAGAGTGATACATGGAGACCATGGAATGGTAGTCACAATCATCTCTCAAAGTGATAGTGGTGTAGTGGTTCTTAGACCTGAAGTCAGTATGCTAATCACATGCTGCTCGATGAGCTTTGACACCACCCAATGTGACCTTGAATAAGGGTTTCCATAAAGGTGATGCTTGGGTACATTGTGACACATGGGGATTGATGGTGAGTGATGTAGATGGGATTTTCCTCTCCTACAGGAGTTGATATCCTGACCACTTGATAAGCGAAAGTACAAATAGATGGCCATACTCGTGTGACTCAATGTGTGATATGTGAGCTCACATGCATCTCATACATTCTTCTCTAGTTCAAGGAATATGGATCGAATATCAAGAGGATGTTGATTCCATGCCTTAAATTCAATCAAGATATCAGTGACAAATGAACTATATGATCGTGATAATACTAATCACTAATGTAGACCTTGAAGTTGGTAGTAATGATGTGTTGCTAGATACCACTCATTGTTTGTGATGTCATAATCTAGTTATGGAGATTACACTACTAATGTAATTTGGGACATATAGGGTCACACTCATTGGATGCACCTGGAATAGGAGTTTACTCATGAATAAGGTTTAACTTGGTTACTAAGTGTTTAGGTAATCAACTGAAATAACATTGGTTGACAGTTGGCTAACTAGAGTGTCCAATCGACCGACTGGAAATACAAGTCGGTCAATTGGGGGGTGCAATCGACCGATTGAACAGTTAGTAAGACTAGATGAATGATTGATGATGATGTCATATCATGCATTAATCGTTGCATTGAAAGTCAATATGTTTGCAAATAGGAAACACAACTAATTGAATGTTTGGAGTGTCCAATCAACCGACCATGATTTGCAGTAACCAAAAATTAATGAAATTAGTCTCCTCTTATCCCCGAGTTTGTGGAAACCCTGACCCATCCACTCCTATATGAGGGGGGTGACCAAGGCTCTCAAGGCAAGTCTCATAATCTCAACATTGTGGTAATGAGAGAGAGAGGCATGTTACCCCTAAACGGGAAAGATATCTAAAGGAGAGAAAATTGACGCTAGCACATTGACAACACGAGGGACAACTCCTTCTCGTCCTTTCTAGAAGAATGACAGGAGTTCTTGATGGTCTGCGTGGACTAGTAGAGGCTTAACTTCTGTTAACACTACACTAGGAAAACACCATAAACTGCCATCTATGATGCTACACCAAGAGGCCTCCAACGACGTTAGTCTATGTGCTTCTTAAAGGAGAAGTGAAAAACTGCAATGATTACCACCGAACTTGCTCTAGGACTAGGTGTATGCCTCACAACTCTCCTTCCTAATTCATAGTTATTGATGTGATCTACTGGTTTATGGGGAAATGGCAAAGAAATTTTTGTTTTTGCTGCCATCTCTGTTGCCATATTTCTCTACAATAATACAACAAGCACGTCAATTTACTATGTTTAGAGATTTAATGGATATGATCACTTTTTGGCTTTATCATTTATTTTATTGCATGCGATGTCAATATTTAAAATGATTAATGTACATATTTGGTTAAATACCACATACATTAGGGAATGTCTCACAGATCCTTTATGTATATATATATATATATATATATATACATATATATATGTATATGTAATTTATATGTGTCGTCCTAAAATCATTTTGGCAGTGGATGTATGTGTGGTTATGGCCAGTACCTCTTTTGGATGTGTGTGCTAGGTGGAATGGTTTAATTCCTATCTTTTAATTTAGTTTGCATGCTGAGCCTCTTTCTTTCTCTCTAAATGCAAGTTAATGATCTCCTTCCTATACTCCCCTCAAATGTAATTCGAGGTTTCACCTTTTACAATGGAATAAATAAATAGGATTAGCTTTGATTTCTATTTTGGAAAAAGAGAATACATTCTCAACCAGGTGAGGCAACCCATTTTAGGGCTCCATCTTGTGTATTTTTGCATCTTAATTACATCTAAACATGTTAGATTGCAAGTCAATTCTCCCAATATGAAATATCATGTCAAATGCACTTATGGTTGCTTTTTGTGTGTTTTCAAGATTTTTACATGCATTGGATGTAAAGGAGAGAGAAGGAGATGATCCTTGGGTTTCCACATCCTGGGATTGGACCCAAATCTTCCCTGAGCATCCCTTGAGTAGACAAAAATTACTCCCAAAGCAATTAGCCACAATTTGAAGGAATCTGAAGCAAAGTCAAGTAGCTGGACACTCACCATGAGTCGTGGTACTCCACCATGGTCGTGGCGAGATGGTCCAAAAATCAACATGGAGACGAGCATTTTTTAACATCAAGTACCACACTCATGGCCACAAAAATAACCGTGTTACACTGAGTCCCCCACAGCCGTGGCCAATAGAACGACCATGTTCAAAGTTCACCATCACCCCCATGGCACAATGCCACAACCGTGGTGAGATGGTCCAAAAATCAACAAGGAGACTGGCAAAATGACTGCGGAAAATAAAGACCACCATGATCATGCCAACTGTCATCAAGCCCCACAGTCGTGGCTGCTAAAATGACTACGGCAAATAAAGACCACCATGATCATGCCAACTATCACGACCATCACTTGTAGAGAGCACAACATACAACAATGAAGAATGACTGAGGCACCCCCCTCCAGAACGGTCGTGCTCCCCTCCACGCCCATATTAGCATCCACTACCACAGTTGTGGAACTTACCATGACCTTGTCCACTGAGACTTCCTTCTCCATGAGTTTCCACCCTATCATCACGCTCGTACCAATCCACCACAACCGTTATCACCCTCATCCACCATGATCGTGGTGATCACTCAAACCCTACCACTTTTTGCACTAAATTCCCAACGTTACCCCACTTACCCTACTGCTTCCTCACCACCTATATATACTATAGTGGCAGATACAACACTAGGTTAGTTGCCTTTATCATTCATTGTCATCCTCCCTTAGTGTGGCATCCAACTTATAAAAATGAGATTTACTTAAGCGGAAGTGAATCATTTGCAGCGGATTACTGAAAATCACTAAAAATTAAAACTTTTTGCAAAGAGATCCACACATTGGAAATCTTTTTCATCAAGAACCAAAGTATAATATTTACATTCTGTTCCATAAGTACACAACATGTACTATCTCTTCTCGAGGATTACAACATCAGCTGTCCTATTCAACATTATATACAGATAGCATAAAACCTCGAGGCATCAAGCCAAAATCTCAGATCGATTCAATAAAAACACTGACCACTGACTCCGAGGACCTAAGAGTACAGAGACGACACATAGGACTTTCTAACTATAAAACTAGACAGGCAGTATCTCCACCTGAGATATTACTTTTGTCCTTGATGCTGTTGTTGTTCTTTCTCTGCTAAAGGTTTCCTGCCTCCTTGTCCGCGTCCACCTAAAAACATTGGATCCCACGGGGGTGAGACAATTGTAAATTGTCCCGGCGGGAGATATAACTCTCTGCCAAAACATTATTATTGTAGTTAAATATATAAAACTGGACAGAGGGTATGCAGTTTAAAGCATTCTCATCTTGAAACATTGTAACTATTTTTGATAGAACAATAGATAAACTATTCTCTTAATAAGGAATAGGAATAACATGTATATCATTTATCCCTCATATTATACCATCATGTCAAACTTCTCTTGTGACACTCATTATCTTGATATGTCACCCATGAGACATTCTTGTTTCAACTTATTGGCCTTAGCCAATCTGCTAAACAGATTTTGGTTATATTGGACATGAGAGTGTACATCATCATGTCTTATTTAGGCATTTGATTACACCAATTTTGTATAAATATTCCAGGCATTGGATTACACCAATCTTATGCACTAATACAAGCATTAGACTTATATTATTCCTGTGTATCCATTCCAAGTATTGAACTATGTCAATCTTGTGTAACTATTCCAGATATTGAACTATGCCAATCTTGTGCAACTATTCCAGGTATTGAACTATGCCAATCATGTGCAACTATTCCAGGTATTGAACTATGCCAATCCTGTGCAACTATTCCAGGTATTGATCTATGTCAATCCGGTGCAACTATTCCAGGTATTGGGTTATTATCAATCCTGTGTTATCATTCCAGGTATTGAACTAAGTCAATCCTGTGACATTATTCCAGGTATTGGAATTTAACCAATCATGTGTTATTATTCCAGGTATTGGGATTTAACCATTCATGTGTTATTATTCCAGGTATTGAACTAAGTCAATCCTGTGACATTATTCCAGGTATTGGAATTTAACCAATCCTGTGTTATTATTCCATGTATTGGGATTTAACCAATCATGTGTTATTATTCCAGATATTGGGATTTAACCAATCCTATGTTATTATTCCAAGTATTGAACTAAGTCAATCTTGTGACATTATTCCAGGTATTGGAATTTAACCAATCTTGTGTTATTATTCCAGGTATTGGGATTTAACCAATCCTGTGTTATTATTCTAGGTATTAGACTATGTTAATCTTGTGCATCTATTCCAGGTATTGAACTATATCAATCCTGTGATATTATTCCAGGTATTGAACTGTGTCAATCCTGTGTAACCTTTAAAACATTTTGTTACCTCTCAATAGGCAACAACCATCCTCATAGCTCATAGGCCCATAGAACACCTTGTCACCTCTCACTAGACAACATCTATCTATATGGCTCATAAGGCCAATACACATCTTTAGAATTCAGTCATGTTCATTACTCTTAACATTTATCATTAAATGATTCTCAGTACAAGGTATGAGTTCATTCCTCATCCTTATCATGGTATGATTACATCATACTCATTAGTTTGGCTTACCCTTATTCTCAAGGTATATTAGCCTATGCTTGTTAAGGTATATCAAACTCATTACATTTTATTGTAACAATTACATAACATACTTCATATGTTTCTTACCCAAATAGATTGGATTTGAAATGTATCAAGGTATATCACTTTCCTCATCACCTCTAACTTCCTTGAGTTATCAGTTTATCTTATATTAAGGTACTTCCCATCTTAATACTTTCATCCATTAACCTATCATTCTCATCATGAAGTGCATAGGTCACACCCAAGAATAGTCCAACTACCTTTAATGGTATGGACTCATTTCAGGTTAAGGCATTGCCTACAATAAGGTTACTTATAATCATTCACATGAAATATTTCACCTTTATTAGGTAATTCCTCCTATCTCATCATTAGGGTTTCCTCATACTCTTACTTAAAATTAGGATTAGGGTTTCTTGATATATTTCCCAGGATTAGGACTTTATGTTTTTATGACTCCACATTAGATTCTTACATACCTTCACCCTTCTTAGGGCCTCTTATCACAACATAGTATTAGGGCTTCATGTGGTGTTAATTCTTAATCAGGGTTTCTCATGGAATCACTCTCAACTAATGATTCTCATGGAATCACCCTTAACTAGGGCTTCTCATGGAATCACCCTCAACTAGGGTTTCACATGGAATCACCCTTAACTAGGGTTTCACATGGAATCACCCTCAACTAGGGTTTCACATGGAATCACCCTCAACTAGGGTTTCACATGGAATCACCCTCAACTAGGGTTTCACATGGAATCACCTTTAACTAGGCTTCACATGTCAGTACATGACATCACCCTAGATTTGATTCTCACATTACATCATCATATCAATGTTCCATATACATCATTTCTAACTTAGGTTTTCTCATGGCATAACCCTAGAATAGGATTTCACATGGAATCATCCTTAACTAGGACTTCCACTATGGTTACTCACAACTTGGGTCTACTATTCATCTCCATTAGGATTTCATTTAATTGTTCATAATTAGAGATTCACTATTCATCCCAATTAGGGTTTTACATCTCATTTCCCTAAATTGGAGTTTCATATATCATTACCTTGGATTAGGGTTACATCCTCACCCTAGATTAGGGTTATACCCTCACCCTGGATTAGGGTTTCATTTAGAATTGCCCTCAATTAGGGTTAGAGTTCAATAGCCTTGTCAATTAGGGTTTATGTTCATGATTAGGGTTTCATGATCTCTTTACTTAAGGATCATACCCTTAATCACCTCATGAATCATATTCATGTATGAATTTCATGCTATCATCTTCTCAACTTGATTAGGTCATATCAACCCTTCAATCAAGTACATACAACTATGATTAACATAGTGTACCAAGTCATTGTTCCTATAAGCAATTAGGGTTCATCCCTTAACTGGAACTAATCAATTAGGTACTATTAAAGTTTCAACCTTTGTACCTTTATTTATTATCATTACTAATCATCATTGGATCAATGGATCATTCATCATCTTAATTCCCAAGAGATTCAATCACATTGGACCTCCATTACATAAGGTATCCAAATCAATTGACCGATTGGATCTTCAATTACAATAGGTGTCCAAGCGGACTAACCAATTGAGTCTTCAATTACACTAGGTATACAAAAGGATTAACCAATTGAGTCCTCAATCAACTTTGACTACTTGAGCCCCAAACGGTCTTGGTCTTTCAAAGTTCAAATGGTTTGAAATAGTTTGCTAAAGGTGGTGCTTGAGACCGTTTGCTAAAGCAAGTACTTGAAACTGTTTGCTAAAGTACTCATGAGATCGATTGGGCCTCAAACAGTCTTGAGAACGTTTGGCCCCAAATGGTCTTGAGACCGTTTGGTCCAAACCTCCTCAAAACCACATGGACCAAAGATGATCTCAACTACACCAATCGTTTTAGGGTTCTCAATGTTGTTCCTTCAACCATTGTATTCATATAATCATTCATCAGTTGGGCCTATCACCATACCTCAATTGGGTTAAATAGGTCATCCTTCAACTAATTTGACCCTCAATTGATCATCAATTAGGGTTTGAATCAATTGGGTTAGGGTTTGGAATCGATGATCCTTCAATGTTGATCATTGTGAAACTAATTACTTTGACACTATTGGACCACCATCCAAAGTGTGCATGACCTGAACCCAAACGGTCTTGAGGTCGTTTGGATGACCTCCAAACAGTCTTGAGACCATTTTCCCATCTCATCACCCAAATCCATGTCATCCAATTAGGGTTTGGATCATTGGATTGATCACCAAATCAGCATTTGATTGCAATTCAACTTGGTATCATTATATCTTCAAACACCTAACCATACTCAACCCTAGACCTCCAAACGGTCTTGGGTGACCTGCAAACGGTCTTGAGACCGTTTTCCCATCATATCATCGAAATCCATGACATCCAATTAGGGTTTGAGTCATTGGATTGATCATTAAATCAGCATTTGATTGCAATTTAGTTTGGTACCTTTGGATCTTCAAATACCCAACCATGCTCAACCCTAGACCTCCAAATGGTCTTGGGTGACCACCAAACGGTCTTGAGACCATTTGGGTGATCTCCAAATGGTTTTGAAACCATTTGGGTCAATCAACCCAAGTTTCAAACTCAAACAAATTGCAAATCATCACTTAACCCGATCAGGGTTTTGGTGATTGATGGACCTTCAACTCATGAACCAATTGAAACTAATCAATCATAAATGATGGGTCATTAACCTAGATCATTTTCAACAGATCTCCAAATGGTCAACCCTGGTCAACACCACCAAATGGTCTGAAACCGTTTGCCCTCATGCGGTTTGGTGAAACCGTTTCCCCTCAAACGATTTGAAACTGTTTGCTCCCAAACGGTTTGGGAAATCATTTGAGATGATCAAATGAACCCGTTTGGACCAAGAACAGAAACCATTTTTCATGGGGATTTCAGCAATGAACCAAAAGAGTATCAAATAGAAAAGAATAACCAACGATTATTATAGGAATGGATGCAATAGCAATGATTAAGGGTTTGAGTTATAAAACCCGCCTCCAATTGAGCTCCAAACCTCCAAGATCACGCCAACAATGGTGGATGAAGCTTTTGCAACTCCCCCTAAGATCGTCCTCAAGCTTTTGGTTGAAAAGATTGGCTAGGGTTGAAGATGGAGTGAAGAAAAGAAGAAATCAATGATTTATTTTCGATTTCCACCATGGAATCAAGGAGAACGAAGGTCAAGGACTTACCAACAGGTTGGGGGTCGTTATCTTCTTGCTCCCAATCTCTCAAGGTCGTTTTCCAAGCAAAGGGTGGAAGTAAATCCGAAATTCCCTTTCATTCTATGGATAAATGAGCTTATATGTGAATTTTATTAAAAATTCAATTAGGAGAGAGAAAGTAGGAATTATCCCCTCAATTACCTTGCCACTTGACCCCTCTTCTTCCTTAGAGATGATTATATCCTCTTGGCCTCTTATTCCCTTCAATTATCCACATTTTAAAGAAAAGCAAATTAAGCACCTTAACCCTTTTTATATTAATATACATGACTTAGTGGATATTTCTTTTCCTTATTATAAGGTGAGTGGAAATTCCACCTCCTTGAGATATTTCGTGGCTCTTGCAAAGCACAAATACGACCACACATATCTGAACTCAACCGTTTTAATTTTGGTTGAAATCCCTTTAATTAATACATTCATTTTTTGCCCTAAATTGAATTAGGGTTTCAATTAGGATTAAATCTCGATTATTTTAATATCAAGATTCTCTCTCCTCCAACTTAATTCAAATGAGGCGCCCCTCTCATTTTATTTGCTCTAAACGATTTCAAGAAACATTAGGTACCTTATTGAAGTGGTAATTTTCATATTGAACCCTAGGTTTTGGGTAAATTGCACTTTACACCAAAACTAGGTTTTAATGCACAAACATTGCTTTATCAGCTCTTCCTTGGTACTCAGGCTACCACAAGCCTTACCTCTGCATCATCTTCATTCTCATGATGCTTCAACACATGAGGAACATATTATCATGCAACATTTGCAATTTAACCCCTCAACTTGGGTAATTTGCACTTTAGTCCAAAATAAGCAAACATTGCTTCAACATTGTTCAAACATGACCAAAATTGAAACATAAGTTTCTCATGAGCCCTAATTACTTTTCACAAAATAATATTAAGCATATAATCATCTTTCTTAATCAAAACACCTAGGGTTAAAGCATAACCCAGGTCAGGGATGTTACACTTAGCATTCAAGAGCTCCTACCTACCCCCTTTCATATGCACCTCATATTCACCCAAAAATCCTAGCTTTCTAGGGTTTTATACCATAATCCCCTATATTCCCATCCGTCCACCTTGGAGAAGGGAGCACAGCATACAACAGCTAGGAGGTGAAGGAGAAGAAGCTTCCATGACATCCATGGCCTTCTACCTCTTTCTTTTCTCATTTTTACTCTTTTGCTTGATTGTGTGTAGCTAAGCCCCCTTGGTGGGTTGTTTGGGGGATAAAATGTTTCTTTGATACCATGTTGGGGGGATTTAACTTGTAATAATATATTTTCATGCTATGATGATTGTCTGTTGCTTTTATCTCATTTCCCATTTTTCTACTTGTGATTTATTCTTTGAAACATGGATTTCTTGATGTTTGATGCTTGAAAACACCTAACTTCTAGGGGAAAATAGATTGTATGTGGCTATCTTAGGAATTTCTCCTAGGTCCATCTAGTAGATCCCTAGATAGCACCCTATCTTCCTACATACAAATCCCTTGTCCTACAACTAAGTTGTGAGATCTAAGTAGCTAGTGTAAGAGTGAATAGTGCAATTTCCTAGAGTTTTCTAAAGGTTAGATAGTGAGTAACATGAGGTGAAACACCCTCATCTCTACCCCCATTCCTACCCTTGTCTCTCAATTTCCCTAATACCGCTTATCCTAGAAACATAGACTTGCTAAGTCCTATTCAAATTACACCTAGCCCTAGTTCTCAAATAGTAGCTTAGGGTAAATTCATATAGGACTTGGTCTTGTTGTTTGGTTTGGAAATCTAGAATGAGGATATAGGATTTTATTATTATATCAACCCCCAACTTGGATTCTTGTGACATTCCCCCAAATGTCCCACTCTCCCCATAACTTTCTAAGACCTATCTTGTTTGCTTAGCTTTCTTATGCTAGTTTAGTTAATTGTTTTCATTGCCTCTTAGTCTATTGCTTAGTTTTGGATAATTAGGCCTTGCTTGAGTAGTTAGTGCTTTTTTGAGCTTTCTAGTATTAATCTTACTAGTTAGAGATAATCTAGGTCAATAATTTCTCTAATGCTCAACTTATCTCTTTAGTGGTAAACTTGCATTGCTAGTGTAACTTAGTTGTAGTTTCTTGCTCTTGTTTAGTTGGTTGCCTTGTTTTGTTAGCTAGATTTAACTCATTTAAGGTAACATATAGTTTGCTTGTCTTGTCTTGTTCTCTTGTTTCAATTGCTTACATCATTAGTGCAATCAAATCAAACCAACCAAAAAATCCAAAAAAACCCTACTTTCTGCATTAGGAATGTAGCTTACCCTAACTTAGTTCTAGTGCCCCCTCTTTCCCTGTGGATCAACCGTAAAAACCAACTTTTGTTTCATCAACATGCCCTTGGCTCAATTGATCACTGCCCATTTGACTTGTTGTCTTCTCAATAACTCTTCCACTCCTTAGAACTGCCATATGATTAACTTGCTCATGGTGGAAAGGGGGAGTTTGTTGTTGTTGTAGAGGAAGTGGAGGTGTCCCTTGGTGCTGAAATTGAGGCAGAGAAGAATATTGAGGGTGTTAATTTTATAGGTATGATGGTCGTGGTGAAGGAGGTGGAAGAGGCGTATAAGATTTTGGAGGGCCTTAAAATTTATATATGGGTTGCACTTGCATTGGGAGTGGACTATAGGAGTTTTGAGAAACATCCATTGGTCCACTTGCTTCACTAAAGTTCACCATGGGTTGGGAAGGGGATTTCCCTTTTGCTCAGAGGGTGAGTATTGAGGAGGGCTTCTCCATTTTTTATTTAAGGCTTGTCATAATATTTTAAACTTCATCGAAATACTCCAACCTAAAGAGAACTTCATCTTCAAATCTTGAGTTTTACCTTTGGCCTTCTTATTTCCAGTTGCTATGAGAATGAAGGGCCTTCACTTCTTCACCAAAGGAATCAATATAACTCATTGAGTGACTAGAAGCATTCACCACTTTATTATTCATAAGATTCATCATTTCAATAAGAGTCTTCATCATTTGTGGTCTTAAGTCATTAGTTGTTGAAGGTGTCACTCCAACAACATAGTCACAATCATTGACAATGTTAGAAGCTAGGTTCCTTGAGTTTTTAGTTAAGTGCTCAAATAAAGGCCATGTCTCCTCATGTGATTTAGCCATGAAATCTCCTTGACGAAAGAATCTTATAAAGCTAGACTCATTTGAGAGAGACCGGAGTAGATATATTAAACAAGCTGTAATAAAGGAATTTCATGGTGGGGGAGCTCTCTCAACATCTTCTAGAATATTTCCAAGCTTCATGGAACTTCTCATTATCCATTTGGTTGAAATTCACTATAACATACCACACTTGTGTAAACCTTGCAACAGAGTATAATTCCTTCAAGAAGGTAGCGTTCATCTCTCTCCAAGTCATGATTAATGTCTTTAAATCATACCAATCTTTGGCCTTATCTTTGAGGGATTATGTGAACATGGTGAGCCGAATAGAGTCATTTGTAGCTACAGGCATCCTAAAGGTGGATCACGTTTCAAGGAAAGAATCAACATGCTTGTAGGGGTTCTTTCTCTCCAATTTGTAAAAGGTGGGAAGAAGCCATAGAAGGTTGGGTGGAATGGAGAACTGATGGCATGTCATTTGATCAACTCTATTTGCAATTGGTGAATTATAGTTCTCATGCATAAAGTAGTATTGAAGTGGCTTGTGTGGTGGAGGAGGCTTCCCATGTGCATTGTGGTCTCACATGGTTGTCTTCTAAGGGTTGAGTGCCACTTGCACAAGGTACAAAAAAAGAGAGGAAAAGTTAGCAAAACAATATGCAAAAAGAAACACAAATAATAATAATTAGCAATGGTGAGGGTAGTAGGAAAAGTCAAAGCTAAACTAATTAGCTAGGTTGAGCACCTTTCTCCCCAACAATGATGTCAGAAAGTTTGGTGCATGTGCGAGAGTATAGACTTGGGCATACAAGTTTCTAAGATCGTAATATAGACACACTCAAATACACAAAGAATACTACCCTACAATCACACAAGATTGCATCGCAATATAGGAGCATGCAAGTTAGGAGTCAAACCCAAGGGAGGGAGGGGGCACTAGAGCTTAGTTAGTTTTGGCTAGGTTCCTACTACCGAGTCAAGGGCTGAGGGGTTTAATTGTGATTTGTTTGATTACACTAATGGTTCAAGCAAGCAATAAATGGAAGAAAAGAACAAAACCTACTTTAACCCTAGACAAATAATTCTATTTACCAAGGAAAGGAAACTTGGCAAAAAAGGATCAATTTAAACTAAGGCAAGCAAGGCAAATACTACACTAATACTAGACTAGCAAAGCAATTCTAATTAACAACCTAGAGAGAGAAACTAGCTAGATTAGGAAAGAAACTACACTAGGATAGCAAACTAGGAAAAAAGGCACTTAAGGACCTTAGCTAGCAAGAGACTGGAAAGAAAAAAGCAATAAACTAACAAGGCAATTAAAGAAACTAACTAAGCAAGCATTACCTAGCAAGGAAGCAATTAGGGTTATAAGCAAGTCATAGAAGTGTGGGCCGTTTGTGTTAATGTGACTATACCCTAGGTTGGGGGTCATAACATGCAAGCAATTCCATTCATTTAGAATATCAAATCAAACAACAAGTTAGATGCTAGAGAATTTCCCTAAACTACTAATTGGACATGGATGGAATAGGGGGTGTATAGGGGAACTACTACTTATCATTCCCTATCTACCCTTAAAAGGCTCATTTGGATTAGGGTTTAGGTGGAATTCAACTAGGATATAATCAAGTCTAGGTTTCTAGTATAGAATCGCTTAGGCCAATCGGGTGCTAAAGGTAGTAATGGAGGGTGGAAATGAGGGTTTCATACCTCACATCACCTACCATCTAGCCTTTAGGTATCTTCAAGCCAATTGCACTAAATGCTTATAAAATACCTACTTATATCTCTCACCTAGGTGTAGGAGAATGGATTAGCATGTAGGATGATGGGTATCTAACTACATATCCACTAGTTGGACCTAGGATCTAATTCCCAAATTAGCTACATGCAAGCCATTTCCCTAGAATTGTAAGTGATCACAAGCATAAACCAACAAGAAATCTATGGGAAATGAGATAAAAGTAGATCATAATCATTATCAAATGAAATTACAAACTTTACAAATTACTCTCCCCCAACATGGTATCAAACTCATATTTTAACCCCAAACAACCCACCTGGGGGGGCTTAACTACTTATAGAAATGGAAAATACAAAAAGGGAGAAGAAAGAGGTATAAGTAGCTATGAAGCTCGAATTAGTGGTTGAATCCTTCTTCCCCAACAAATGCCATCTCGAGCACTTCCCTCCTTCAAGGTGGAATAGCATGGAAATGGAATGAGAAGTGATCAAAACCCTAAAAGGAGGGGTTTTGGGGTGGAAGGTGATGAAATGGGAGTGGAGTGAGGTAGGTAGGAGATGGGGAGGTGGAATGCTCAAAGATGCCAACCCTCAACCTCTGGCAGCCTTCAAGGCTTTTACATAGGTCTAGGGGATCTAGGGTTAAGTGGGCGCATAAATGGGAATTTAGTGCAAAAATATGCTAGGGCTTCCTGCCACCACAGCCATGGTGGTTGGGGTGTAGAACGATTGTGCTCGGATGGAACGAGTGCAGTGGAGAATGTGGAAGTTATAGTTAAATCTTAGAATTTGGATACTTGGGTAGACCAATCATGGTGGGCACCATAGCCGTGAGGGGGTGATGGCAGCACATCATTGTAAGACACAAAAACCGTTTTGGAGGAAGGGAATGTTGACCGCTTTCTTTAACAAGTGTTTGTTGGAGACTTGAAAGAATGGTCGTCTTGGGCTGGGGCTGTTCTGGGTCCTTATTGGCACGACCTTGTAGGTTAGCACAACCTTGTTACTGAACATGTCTTCAATTACTTTGGATTTGTGAATCTGTTATGAATTTGACCTTAGTAACACGACCATTCCTTGGTACCACAGTCATTCTGTGGGGTTTCTATGCCACTTTCATGTTTTCTATGGATTTCCATGGAGTTCTTTGCTCTAACTCGACTCTTGCCCACTAGTGGTAGGTTGTGGAAGCTCTTGGAACCTACTTAAGATCCTCTAAGGGTGGAGGAATCATTAGATCATCCTCCTTCTCTCCCATTCATACAAGGCATGGTCCTATTACCTAAAAACATACAAATAACATCCATAAATGCATATGACAGTAATGCACATATCGAGGGAAGTATTGTGCATTCTAACATTTTTAAATGTGATTAAAGTACAAAATGACACAAGATCAAGCCCTAAATGATGTTTGCATCATGTATCACCAACCCTTAATAAGATAACTAATTCAATTAATATGTTTAATAATGATGAAATGATACTAAATATATTCATATGAGTATGAATTATGGGGAATGAAATAATAATAATAAAAAGGAAATATAAATTAGTTAATAATTAGTATGTCCTTATTTGAAAGATAATTTTAGTGAATAACTTCAAAAGGGATCTTGAATTGAATAATAGATATGGTTGTAAATAGAAGTTAAGAATGTAAGTCATACACATGTTATCCTCAAAACAAATATCATTCCAATATATAAGTCATAAAGACTTATTTGGTGACTAAATATGGAAATAATGCATTTTCTCCCTAATTCACAGATCACCTAATTCACATTTTCAAAAGTGAAAAGTAATGTGATATCAAAATCTAAATGCTTTAATTGGTCTATGTGTCAAGTTTTATATTAGTTGAATAACTTTAGATGCTTTAATTTCACTAGGGAATAAAAATATATGTTAAAATTTAAAAAATTAAAGAGCATGATGTATTTCCCTAAAAGAGTGGAAACCAATTGGAAAATTGGATTCTACATGATAAAATATGATAGGTGCAAATCTTGAGATTAATTGGATAATTTTAGTTGAATTAATTGTATTATAAAAGAAAATAACAAGATAAAGATACAATATCCTAATTTATTAAATAACATTCTTGAAAGTGGAATTTGACATGAAAATCGGAAGGTATATGCTTTAGTTAGTCTAGGAGTCAAGTTTCATATTTATTGGATGGTTCTAAATACCTTGACTTATCTAGAAAAGTTGGTATCTAAATAATAGCATCAAAATTAACTGGAATAACATTTTAATTATTTACTTAGTGAATTTTCCCTTAAGTTCATGTCACACATGGTTTCCTAAATTTTCTAAAATGTGGACTCTTTTACACATTAGGATTTCAATCGTACTATCAGTTAGCTTTCTTCTTTCTATGACTTGTTTCCTATTTTTCTCCAGCAGTCCCCAACTTTCTTTCCCTTGCCCAACCCCTTCCATTTTCTATCCTTAGTAAATGTGATTCTCTTGCATGTCCCTCTCCCTCTCCTCTCTTTCTCATGGTTTGTTTTCTTGTCAGTTGGTTTTCTCTCCTCCTCATCTACACAATCATCCTAAATTATCTAGGGTTTCCTACTCTACATCTCCCTATCGAACCCAACCTTCCTTTCTTCCCTTGTTTCTAGATTCTTTTCGTCTCCCTATAATCTTGAGCCATCTACCCTATATAAGATTGCTCCCAAATATTAAAAAAAACCTTAGAAATTGATCCCAGTAGGCCCTTCAATCATGAACAACTCTCACATATATTCTCTGATCTCCTATGTCTTTTGGAGTTGCATCAAATCCGATGGTGGAGACAGATCATGGGTTACACCTTTATGTGTTTGGGTTGCTTTAGTGGATGTCCCAAAAGCTTCCTCTTACTTCAATTATGTCCCAAAATGAGTATCATGTGTTTCCTTATTTTTGGATGTTGCTCCTATAGTTTCAAAATCAATGATGAGTTTTTACTTTGCGGTCACGTTTTTCCTTTATTTTATTCATTATAACCTAGTTTGGATAAGTCGAGCTTGTTTTGTGTTGGTTTTCCGACACACTTTGGCTTCTCTATGGTTTTAAGATTTATGTTGGAGTTTGTAATAGAGGAAAGTGTGGTGGATAGGATCCCTGGCACCTTGGGGTTTCCTTGGGGTCTTTGAGTTCTCCATACTCTTGTGAATCTTTCAGTGATGCTTATGGTGAGATCTACTTTCTAAAGTTGGATTTTCATTATTTTTCATGGATTTTGTAGATCTATGTTGTGCTCTTTCATCACGTAAAAGAGGTAGGAAGAAGATGTTTGTTGGGTGTTTTATGGTTTTGCCCCTAAATTCATTTGACATTTGTCATGACTGCATGTGCATGTTTGTCATTTTATCTCTCTGGTTTCTTTTGATCAAAGTGACCTATGATCATGGTGTAATTATTAAAATTTTCCAACCACACATCATCCTTTGATGTGTGATGTGAGGGTACAACATATTTTGGTCAATGTTCTTTGTGTAGTAATCAGTAAATAGTATTAACATCAAAAAATTCATAGTACGGTTATTAGAGAATTATAAATAGATCCTCATTGGAATCTAGAAAATATCACCTACATGTTGGTATAGGTTTGGTATCCTATTGATTAATAATAAAAATATAACTTTTAGGCTTCACTTAATGAATGACATATATATACTCTAATTTCATATATATGCTTAATAGATTGTTTGAAGTTTGGTTGAAGATGTAGGATTAACTATGTATGTATATAGAATCATATATCATATATGTTGCATCTACTATTAATTCCATACTGAGAAATTTCCTATGTTTTCTCTCTCTTGGTCCATTAGAGAGATATTACCCTATACTCACCTTTCTCTTCTAAGATGTTGACTCATATGAGTAGTAATACTCTAAATATAATAATCTAATTTTCTTAAACTTTTAGATATGTATGTTGGACTCTAAAGTTATCTTGTTCATACTATTTCATTGCAATTGTAATCTATGGATTTGTACCAAAAAGGAACCCTATGTTCAGGTGATGGCCTTGTATGGTCATATGAGGAATCTTAAATGTGGTGATAAACTATTTTGCTCATTTTTATAGCAAATGTCTTATATTATCAATTTGTGTGATGAAATTCTCATTAAATATTTGGTGACTAAAATTTAACTTGTCACTCATCATTGCATTCTTGTTGATTTCATTAGTACTAGACTTATATAATGCTTTAGGTTTTGGATTTTATTCCCTAGGGTTTTATCCCCTATGTAATATTATTAAGAAATGAGGTTTTAGTCCTCCTGCAATGTTATACTTTTGGGATGACGGATTCTATACCCCATAACTAGGCTTGTACGTCATGTTATATATATTTGGTAGTTAATACACCATTCTCTATAAGGTTTTAGGTTGTGTACCCTACCAACCACTTACTTTATATTTATACAAGTGTTGTATTTCTCTCACTTGCATGCTAAACTACTTGTTGGTTGTTATCGATGGATTGAGCCCTAATATATTTGTTGTGCTTATGTGGATATATGTTGATATATTTTGTCTAACGGTAAGTAAATATTTTGTATACCTTAAATTGTTACTCTGTGATATCTACTTAAATGTTCTACTACCCTATTTGTCATAAGCCTTGATAAGTTTATTATTGTCATGTTTCCCAAATATTGGGTAATCTCTATTGGCATGAACTAACGACTCTTGTGTTGACAATTTTCATCTTTTCTTCTTTTTTGGGGTATGCTTCTTGTAAAAAAGTGAAATCACCCCTTTACTAAAAATTTGAAGAA
Source organism: Alisma plantago-aquatica (assembly GCA_963693085.1). NCBI lineage: Eukaryota > Viridiplantae > Streptophyta > Magnoliopsida > Alismatales > Alismataceae > Alisma > Alisma plantago-aquatica. Next base: position 1,043,772,912 of record OY856411.1, on the reverse strand, counting down.
TAAAACATGCATCCCAAACATACTCAAAAGGTATGTTGGAACATGTGTAAAATTTTCAAATCTTTAAATGATGGTATACAAAAGACCAAAGTGTATACCAGCAAAATAAAATCATGACTATATTCAAATTTTCAAAAGATTACAAAATTCCATTATATCTCCCATATAGATTTTACAACAAAAAAAGGTTTAGATAAAGGGAAGCCTAAACTACTTCAAGTCTTGTCTCCAAAGCAACATCTCTAAGAGCTAGGTCCATGCCAAAAGCTATGTTCTCCTTGATCTTGTTCAACACCTTGATCAAACTCTGGGTGGTTGGGAAAGCACCCAGCAAAAGAGAGAATCAAGGTATGTATCAAAGATAATGAATAAGAAATAAATATAATAACAATAATGAAACATAAGGGTAAATATTCATCATAAGATGAGAGGGCCAAGAGAATGAGGCATATAACAAATGATTCTTGCCAAAAAAAACCAATAAATAATAAGAAGTAGCATGCATGATATTAATTGGACTACATTAACTAAGTAGGGTTGAGGCACCTACCAGACCTCAACCAAATAGGTGAGGGAGAGTAACACATTCCATTCAACTATAAAATATTTTATAATGGGGAGAGTTACACATTCCCTTGGGTAAAATAACACATGCCCAAACTATGAGTGGTTGAATAAAAGTACCACTACATTAGCTAAATAGTCAAATAACCCATCATGATCAATAAATAGTAATATGACAAGATTAAATCATCAAATAGTTGCAACATGGTAGTGGGGTTCCAAGACCCAAGAAAAATATATCAAATCTGATTTTGAGGCAATTAGAACAAGAGAAACAATAATAAAGGAAATAATGTTCATGCCTCATTATGGAAAATAGGGTTGGTTTACAAATATCCCAACTTAAGGGTAGGATTTGCACATACCTCTCTTAATGAAATCCAATTAATCACTCTCACCACTTCAATTGAGCACAAGGTCTACTTTTCCTATTTTCATGTGCATTAATGTAAAGAAACCCTAACTTTTGGACTTTGTGTACAAATCTTTGATTTAGACTATGAAAACATCACCATTGATCTTATTAGGTTCTCCTTATTAAGAAAACATATAGTTTTGTCTATTTTGGAGTTATGATGATTAAAGTATATTTTTGATGATTTTATGTATTAAAATCATTTTTAGAAGATACCTCTCAACAAAACTCAAAACTAAGCCTTAAAAGTATTTTATTGGAAAGATCACATTTTTTATTCCAAAAAATATTTTACTTTAATTTTTGGATAAGCAGTTAAAAAGTTGTGAATTTTTGAATACTAGCCAATAAGAATTTGCCACGTCACCATATAGGGCGAGAGAGGTGGAGAGAGAGGGAGAGGGCGTGAACCACGTGATTTGGCCCAACCATGAGCTGTCAAATCACGAGTCATAGGCCTACGTGGCCTCGTCAAAGCAAGAAGGGAAATTGACTAAAGACAAATATGCCCTCGGGCAAAAAAGAAAGGAAAGAAGAGAGAAGAATGGGTAAAATCATCAAGTCGTGAAGGGGTTTCTTCCCCAACCTCACACACCTACCATGGTTTCGGTCTGTGAAATAGAGGTAGAGCTTAAATTGGGTAAATGCACTATACTCGACCAAACCATGATTTGAAAGTATGGAAATAAAGATCACAGATGCACACGATCTCACCTCTGAATCTAATCGATGATTGGAGAGAAAAGCAACTCGCATGACATGTCGTAAGGCTCGAGAAGAAGTCAGCTCAGTGGCGACACAAACAGCAACAAATAAAGAAATTGAGGGTAGTGAAAGATCGCATGTGATGAGGCGAAGCCCTAGAATAGGTTATATATAGGGTTGGGTCCTATGGTGTATGGAGTCGGAGCTTTGGGATAGGCTTGGGAAAAAGATTGGGCTTTTCATAAATATTCCATGAAAACATGAGATCTTGTGCTAATCGGATGTGAAATTGAATTTGCAATCCAATGCAACTTCTTTCGCAAGTTTTGTTGAGAAATGAGGGAGTTATGCCCGAAAAACCAAACCTCTTTGTCCACGTTTAATATTCAGGTGAGTGTCTCTATTACACCCCGATCTCACAATTACCATTAATCATGAGATTAGGGCATAACTGAGGATTTAATGTAGTACAAAGATCACCCTTAACTTTTTTCTTCTTTTTTAAACTCTTTGTTTTCTCGCATTGAACCACATAAACTAACTTTACAAGGGAATCTAAACATTAATTTCTCTAATCTGATTTCAACAGTAAAAAATGCATGTATGAACATTCATTATGTTTCTCATACTTTTAAGCACATAAGACTTGTTGATTCACATATATTGCTAAAAGAGGAATAATGTTATACATCATCATTTACAACTCTCTCTTATTCATCATCATTTACAACTCTCTCTTATTTCTTTACAAGGACCTAGAGTGACAAGGACCGACTGAATTTAACTATACTCAGACTTAACTCCTGTGGAAAATCTACTCTGATGCAATGACCTTCTTCAAGTCCATGTGATATCCCTAAAAATTGTGAGTAGAGGGGTGAGCCTACTCACTCAGTGAATGAGTACTTCAACGAAACAGTCTAAAGCACTGATATAATTACAGATATACTTTTGAGCAACTGATATCAATTACAACAACAGTAAGCTTTAAAGAGATATATCATTAACAATTATAAATATGGTAGGATACTCTAGATATCAACAAGAGAAAATCAATATATGAGCATGCTTGATTAATTTCAAAGAGAACTAATAATTCAGAAATATATGAAGAATAATTTTTGGGAAACTGTACTCGAATCTTTCTTAGCCTTTCTTACTTATAAGAAACTCTTTACACCTATATGAACATATTTTAACTTATGCCCTGATCATATGCAGTGTACTCTACATATGAAGACTCGTAGCGAACTACGATCTCACCGTACAAGACTTAGCTTAAAACCCGGGAAGCTAAGCCTAGAACTGAATCCGGGTCTACTTGACTCAAACCGTCACGTCTAACTAAGGTAGCTAAATAGTTGCCCTTTAACTGGACCTCTCCTTCTAGGCTGAGTACACAGGCAGAGGGTCTGAGACGCTCTGTGGGCCTCATCTTGGTACGCTCTATGGGTACCTCTGGGTTACCACCGAGATCTCCGATTCATGTTGGGTAACCTATCTTCTCTTAGGAGACTTCCTTAAGGGCTTCATCTCCCTGCACGCTCTGTGGGTGCGATCTGATCCCCGTATACTGGTCGCTGCCATGGTAGATCATTTCCTCCCTACAGTGCAGACATCAGTAGGGAATCTACAGTGTTCAGGGCACCTATGTCTATTATTTTATTATTCTTAGAAAGCTCTTACTATATTGTTTCTTTTCCCCTACTTATACTTGACTCTGGTATCTCTATGTACCATGTCTATTTATTTGAAGTTTATAACACAACATGTATATCATTCTAAACTTGGTAGAGCAATATACTCAAAACACTGTAATATACAGTGAAATCAACATTTTATACCTACATGCAGACTAAAATTCTTAAATAATAGAATACATGTCCACTTGATACTTTATACAATAGAATCATGCAATTGAACTTCTAAATACACTGATAAGAGTTAATTACTTGACATACGAGTAATCTTCATTTGCACCTGTAAATTATTTGTACTTTCTTGGAAAACGTGCACCTCAACCCAAATCTTGAGTTGTGCATCACCACATCTCATACTGAGAACATTGATATCAAAATACTTGATTCATTGAACACCCTATCCTTAGGGTTTCATTTATCTCATTCACTTATCACATGGCTCTCATAAGGATTTCATGCGACATAAACATTCACTGAATAAAGACTACTATCAACAAAGCATATAAAATCAATATATGTATGAAACCTTGGAACTAAGCTAAATTTGGATTTCCATGACATTCACTGAGATAACATGCATCAATAATAAAATTGAATAAATAAAGTCTATCATGTCAAGAAAATCTGTTCAAATGGATTTCACGATATCTATTCTCAAATATCCAACTTTCCTCGCATCTAGGGTTTCACCCTCTTTACTGAGATATCAAACAAACACTATTTACCTTAAATTAAATCTAAGATAGTATCTGACATATATGTACTATGAATTCAGATAAACAATCATTCATAACCAAGGGAATCCATATAAACAAATTTCTCTATTTAATTATACAACAATTTCAGTCACAGACAAATTCCCTATATTTCAGTTTACTCTTATAACCTTTGCGAATACTTAGGGAATTCTCATTAGGATGTATTGTATACATTTCTAATATGAATTTATCATCTGAAATTCAAACAAACAGAGGAAGAATCCATTTCATATCATTTTGCAACAACTTAGATCAAACAGACAATTCATGGTTTGTAGTCGCATACTAAGCAATTAAAGATTTTGGATGACTTAACCAATTTTCATGCAATATACTATTTAAAGGAAGTTCCCACTCACCCTAAGGTATGAAAACACCTTAAAAGCGCAGCTCATCCCTAAAGATCTTGATCTCATATCAAATCTCTAGCAATTCACCCGATTCTTCTTCATTTCAACTAGAAAACCCTAAAAATGAGGGATTATGAAGAAATAGTGAGAAAAGGGGAAGTTTTGACACCATTTCGGATCAAATCATAGGAGGGACGGAATCTTGACATGTGAGAGAAGATTCACCATGAAACTATATCCAAAGAGACTAAACTTACATGATTTCATCATTTCTCGGACCGCAAAACCCTAGGTCAGCATCTCCATCACTTTCTCCTCTCAAACCCTAACTCTCCCTCTCTCTCTAGGATTTCGTTTCTATGGATTGAATCACGAATTATGAGAGCTCCTTGTGTGTTATGTTGACCATATAGAGCAATTGAGCTGCTTGGGTCAATTGCAAATTGACCCCTCACTATACTTTCTCTTATTTCTGCTGAATTTTCTATCATAAAAATATTACTATAATTCGTCTACTGATAAGGTATAAATGCATCTAAAAATTATGAAAATTTTAAAACTTTTTTATGATTGAATTTCAGATCTCCAATTAAAATTTCAGATCATTTTTAGTTACCAATAAATAATTAAAAATAAAACACTATGTTGTTGAAAAGCACTCTGTCAGCATTTTGGTCAAAGTATAGTTTGACCAAGAACCACATTCAATAACACTCAAATATTATGAAATTTTTCTCCAATATGCATGATTGATTTATCCATATCATATCCAAAATTAAATTAAATAAAAAATTTGTAGAAAATATGAAAAATCATTTACCACACTATTATCCTGATCAAATTCCATATTCATGTACTATCAAAACCCTAATTTTTGCCGATTAGGGTTTACATTTCTCAAACCCTAATTCTTCAAACTAAAATCATAGTTAGAGTTTCTTATTAGGTTTGAAACATCACAATTGATCTGCTATCATTAATCAAGTCTAAACGATGTTCAATCTAATCAAGCATGTAATCATTCAAGTAAACCCTAGTTTACCAATTAAGCACAAATGTGGTCATTACAGTCTCCTACTCAAGGTAGGAGACAATTTGACAGCCGTCCAAATCTGCATCGGACGGTCGACATAGATCTGCAATGAAGGCATTTAATACAACCTTCCAACTATCTTTTGATGCAATAAATGTACAAAACTTTCTATAATTATTTGAGTGTGCAAACGAAGTCCAAAATTAATGAAACTTGACACCTAAGCTAATTCAAGTATGTAGAATCCAAAATGTAATTAGATTTGCCTTTTGAAGAATTTTGATTTATTAATTAAGAAAAACTTATTTTCTCTTTCCTCATACATTAATGACTCTAGGATTCTCCAAAAGTACTAATTTTATTTGTTGAAGTTGTTCATTATTTTAATTAATGATTTGAAGGTTCTACACACTTTCTCTCTCCTAAATTCACCTTTCATCAAATATTTTCAAAATTGAGTTAAAATTGAACCAAAGGCCTATTTTAGCATGTAGAATAAGAATTTGGAATTATTTATATTTTTTAAGACTTTTATAATTTTATTTAATACATTTAAATCTTATCACTTATTTTATCCTTTTAATGAATTAGTTGCAGCTAGAAACTTTCAAAAAATATGAAAATTGGCCTATAAGTAATTCTAAACGTGAGGAACTCAATTTTAACATTAATTTTTTTTCAACATATCATTTAATATTTTTAGTCTTTAAATTGTTTTCTCTCTATTGGATAAAATGAAATATTTAAGATTGTTCAAATTAGATGAAATTTACAAATAAACTCATTTTGACATTTAGATTATGAATTTGAGGTTTGTTTCTACTTTTGAGGTCATATAATAATTTATTTAATAGTATAGAGAAAAACTCATATTTTCCAATTCCAATCAATGCAAAGAGAATTATTAATTTTCCAAAATTGTGAAACTTGTCATTCAAGTAAACTTTAACTCAAGGAAAATGAATTTGGGCTTCGAATTATCTTTTGAGTTCCCCTTTTATGATTTTAAGGCAAATCACTCATATTCTCACTATTTGTCAAATTAATTCATTTCTTGCCACATATTCATGTTTAAGGATATATTAAACACTCCTTTTTCTCTTTCTTGTTCCAAAAGGCCATAGAAAGTTCTAGTGCAAATTTATATATTATTACCCCACTTAAGTGGTGATTTTGTATCTTAGACCCTTATTTAAAATATTCATTGAGGTATTTGTGCATAAACCCTTAAATTGGCATAAATGATAATCAAATTCACCCCAGATCACTAATAATTCCACAAATTAAACATCAAGGACACCAAGGGTAGAAAAGAAAGGAAAATCTTGGAAAGAGGTTCAAAAAGAGAACATAGTCAGATTTCAGTTCGTTATACTTCCAACCCCTTAGGTGGAGAAAAATGGAAGATTTTGGAAGGATAACTATGTGGACCTTGACCTGCCTTGTGTAGTTATTTTGTGGGGAATAGATTTGAAGTAGATTAGAATTCCCTCTGATTTGTTGTATGAGTTTTTATTACAACCCCAATTTTAGGTTCATTTGGTGAGAAATGTAATTTCTCATATTGAAGATATTGGAGAGAATAATGATATAATGTGTTTTGAATAAATGGATTTTGTTTACAATAGCCTTGATGATTGTGTTTTGGGCTTTATTGGCTATTGGGCCCAGAGAGAGAAACCCTATATAAAGGGGTAAAGCCCTGGTCGAGGCCCAGAGAGAGAAACCCACGTCCTCCTCTTCTTCTTCTTCCTTGTTTTCACCTTCAAACCCTAACCAAGAAGGTGTAGTGCTTCCTAGAGCACAGAGGGTTGTAGTGAGGTCATGTTGGAGGCAAGAAGCATCCGCGACGATTCCAGGATGATCGACTATCCAACCCTACCCTGGCCTTCAGACGACCTCCATCGTATGGTTGCAGAACTACCGCAAACTGCAGCAAGCCGCAACAGTAGTTGCGGGAAAGATCAAGCCAATAACCGCCATCTTCGGCCGCGTTTCAATGGTGCCCCGAGGGCGCCGGGGTACAGTGGAGTTGGGGCGGCCATGGATGGCCACCCCCGAGCCCAGAGGAGGGGAGGACAGACCTCCGACGCACTACAGGTCGCGCAGGGTTAGGTCGTCGCGAGGTAGGTGATGACTAAGGGGTCCTGGACGGATATACCCTCCGGGGTATGAAGCGTTGACTGTTTAAGTGAGGGCAGAAGCATCTTTTAATTATGTTTCCAAAGAAAGCAAGCCGCGCCAACGTTGCATGGGTTGGTGACGTGGCGATCTGCTATTGGTCCAAAAGGTAAATCTTTGCTAAATTCATATCTAAAGATTGGTAGCTCCGATGGAAATGTACAAAATATGAAAATTGATTAGGAGAATGCGTAGAATGCAATAAAAATATAATTGAAGCCTTATTCCTTGTTCAATTCGAAAAGTAATGGAAGTTATTAGCTTTAGATGTAATAATGATTAAAGAACCCTATTTTGATATGATTAAAGTGATTAGTAGGGTTTAATTGATGATTAAGGTTGATATTACCCTGTTAATAATAAAGAGATACAGTAAGATCGAAAAAGATGAATTTTGCACGTAATTAACTTAATTTAGAGTTTCATGTGCATAAATAAGCTTTAATGGGCCTTGAAACCCTAATGTTGGTAATTAGGATTACTAATGGATTTAATTACTCGATTTCATGTATAGAACTGAGTTTTCATGACTATAAGCTATTTCAAGCATTAAAGTTCCTAATTTGTGGATAAATACCCTAAATGTAGTAATTAGGGTTTTCTCATGAATAAAAGGTAGAATTAATGATAAATAATGTTCATATGAGTATTAGAGCATAATGAACTACAAATTGATGATAAACGAGTGTAATGAATTTTTCATGGATTAAAAAGGATAAAAATAGTAACTTTGATGTAAAAGAAGCTTAATGAAATTAATTGATGGTTAATGGTGCCATTAAATCTGAGAATAGGGTTATATGTCGTTAAGATAACCTTAGTGTTGAAGAATAGATAAAATAATAAGGGTTTATGAGTAATGGTATAAAATTAGGGTTTGAAATAGTAAAAGATGAAGGGAAACCCTAATTGCAATATAAACCCTAAAAGTGAAACCCTAGGAAGTGAGCTAGGTTTAATGGATCTTGATGACTTGAATAATAAAAAGGGAATTACGTGATTATTTCAGGATCTTGTTGAAAATGCTTGCTTGCTTGGATCCTTATTTGCATGGATATTTCTGTTCAAATCGTCAGATCGGGTATGTGGTTAATTATGAATAACCGCCTTTGTTTCTCGAGGATTTTCCGGATGGTTAATCGCATTGAATGCAAATTATCAGTTTGGATGTGCATACTTGCAAATCATAAAGTCACTATGATTATCACATTAATAATAGAAGTATGGATTCTCGCACCTACATGCCACCCTGATGGATGATGCCAAAGGTCAGGCCCAGATGGGTAGACCAATGGACACCTTGAGTGGTGACCCCAGGCACCAAGCTCGGGAATGAGAAGGTGGCCTATGATATTGCATGACTAGTGGGCACCATGGGTGGTGACCCCCAGGCACCAAGCTCGGGATTTAGAAGGTGGCCTTAAGTCATTGGCAAAGGAAACCCTAAGGTGGGTATGCCAGGGTTAGGGCAAAAGCAGTGGAGAATGTCATACTGAAAAGTGTAAATTGGCTTGTTAATTAATTTGATTGTGATTATTAAATTGTTAGTCATATTTGCAAGTTTTTGGTTGTTCCCACATACCAGTATATTTCGATATACTGACCGACGTTTTGTTTGTCAGAGTTTTATGAACAACAATTGAAAGAACAAACAGTAAAGTGACACATTGTGGAAATAATAAATAAAGTGCAAGGAGCATTAGATAGAATAATTCAAGCTCGGGATAGATAGATTTCCAAAGTTTTCAAAGGTAAGCAAAGTTTTAATTTTATACCAAATTCCAGTTAGTTAGTAGAATTTCATAATTATTATTGATTATTTGTCGAACCTTTGATCCTATTAATTGAATAACGGCTCTGACCTTCGGGTTTCCCTTAATTGGGGGTTATCGGGAGATGGGGTCATTACAATTGGTATCAGAGCATAGGTTCCTCAAATAATCTTTAATAATTATTAAATTTTACAAATTTTGTAGAAACCAAGGGAGTTATTAGAGGATTGTCCGAAAGACTGAGGTGTCTAGAAAAGGATCACGTCTAGGGGCTGGCAATATTTTCCTCCGCACCGCTAGTCGGAATACGAGGACTCCCAGATCCGCGTGACTGCCTGGCCAAAGTCTTAGGGTATGATTCGAAATAAGATACCTTTAGGACTCTCTCATCTTGTTCACCCCTTCTCAACTCAAATTATGTTAAGGACCTTAAGGATTAGGGTTTTCTCTCTTCTCCTCACCCTCTTGAGGTATGGGTAAGGTTGATAAGGATTAAGGAATCCTCCACCAAATTAATAAAAAGCATGTAAGTAAGATGCCATGGACTTAAGCTTAATAGAGTAAGTGTAAAGGAATAGATACATGCTTAGGTCATATGACACGAGTTTTCATTGCCCTCAGGAGAGATCCAAGGATAGACCTTCTTGGCAGGAGGACGAGTAGAGAGAGTGAGTCATGGAGGTAGAGATCTCCATTAAAGTAGAGGCCTAGCACATCATGTAAGGATGATGTTAACCTTAACCCTAAGTGGAGGTTAGAAAGGGAGATGACATGGAAATTAGATGCCATGGTTGACTGGGTGTTTGGATGGACACACCTTAGGATGCCACACTAGCCATGAGAGGTTAGATGACCTAGTACCTTTAACGACCCAACCCTGGAAAGGGTCGTGCATGTTTGAGCGAAGGATAGCTCCTTCATGGATGAGGTTAGAGAAGAACCTATAGAACCTTATGGGCTTGTGCAAGTAGGGTATAGCATGCACCCAGAGTACGTAAGTGGTACGGTAGTAGGTTGAAACCCTGGCCGGAAGGGCACGATGGATGGCTTATGAGATAAGCATAAAGAGATATGGATGACCTTGAGCCAAACATGTGTTGAGCATAGGCTTCACCCACATAGGGGTATGCTTGTGAGCATGAGCCTTCATGGAGAGAGGGCCTCTAGTAGTATGGTTGGATGTGGAGTTAGCTCTATAGAGAGAAAGCAAGAACCCAGCAAGGAGGTTGGAAGCCTAAAAACCCCAAGATATGAGGAACAGTGGGGAGTTGAGGATGATGTGACCTAAGGGGATGATAGTGATCGCCTTATGTGTGACCCCTGGAAGGTGATGATATTTTGGTTATCTTTAGAGGAAACAAACCCTGGAAAGAGGATGATGCTTCTGGTACCTATGGTATAAGTAACTACCTGCTGGATGAGATAAAGAGTGTCTTAGACCTTGAGGAGGGTTAAGTAACATGTTGTGAGGTTTTATACCAAGTTGAATGTCCTTGAGGAGGACTCGACTCTGAGGTATTGCTCATATAAAAATATCATGGGAGTACATGACATACCTTGGACATGCTTGATTCGTGGTTAAGAGATTGAGCATGTAGTTGGATATCCAAAGGAGAACCTAGGGTTCCTAGGCCTAAGAGGGGAAGCAGTGTATCCGATGCTCATGATGAGATTTGAGTCTCTATAGTTTAGAGCATGGTACTCCTCATGTGTATAGGTAAAGGAAACCCCTTAAGTTAAGGGTATGTTCGATGAACCCTTCACGACTAAGTTGATCTAATGTTGAGGAAAGAGAACAAGTATGACCTAGCATGGTTTAATAGGTGGTCTGCTTGTGCCCTAGTAGTTGCTGGGTTAAGAATGCTCATGTGAATATGAACCCTAAGGATGTTTGTGACCTTGTTGTCAAGAGTTGTAGTTTCCTCCCATCCTGGGAGAGGGACCCTTTGGTAAGGTGTGTACCAGTTTGTGGGTTTGTGGAAACCTAAAGAGGTCTCGTAGGATCTTGAGAAGCTAAGTGAAAAGTACATGGTATGAGAATGAACCTGTAGACCCATAGATAACCATCTCTAAGTGCATGTGGATGTGTTACCATGAAGGTAACCGGTATGGGGCCTGACCAAGGTAGGCAGGTTGCCATGACCCCTATGAAGGGATGAAAGTCGGTCATGTATGCAGAGAGAGATGATGAAGGATTGGGTAAGGTTCTGTGTTGGACATGTACTATAATAGAATCACTAGTACATAACTGACCTTTAGTGTCGGTTATTTAAGGCCTTTAGTGTCGGTCTCTAAGCGACACCTATGTGGGCGACGCTAAAAGCCCAGCCGTTACGTGTCGGTTCAAAAACCGACGCCAAAACCCTTCGCGTGCCACCGAAAATGCACCAGCAGGGGACTATAGGCGTCGGTTATTAGATAAGAAACCGACGCCATATACCTTCGCGCCACAGAAAGGGCACTATAGGCGTCGGTTATTAGATAAGAAACTGACGCCATATACCTTCGCACCACAGAAAGGGCGCCATCTTGGGCACTATCAGCGTCGGTTATTAGATAAGAAATCGACGTCATATCACTCCCAACATGGCCGTGCTGGCCAGCACGACCGTGGTGTCTGGTCCGCTGCCACGTCCGTGCTGGCCAGCACGGCCGTGGTGTTAAGGAAATAGACGTCGGTTACGAGTAGAAACCGACACTGTAACCAACACCATATCACTCCCAGTACGGCCGTGGTGTCTGGTCCACTGCCACGGCCGTGGTGTTAAGGAAATAGACGTCGGTTACGAGTAGAAACTGACACTGTAACTATGTGGCGTCGGTTTTATACAAATAATCGACGCCTGTTTTTTGTTTTTTTGTTTTCTGTCAGTCTGCAGACCTGTTGTATGGCTGGTCGTAGGATGAGAAACCTGCAGTTTAGTTATGAACTGTAGGTTTTACGACATCCATTGATATTAGCTAACAACAGGCCACAAACCTATAAAATTAACAACAAAAATATTCACACATTTAGCAATGCAACCTGCAGTTCCATTTGATTTTCACACATTTAGAAACATTCATGTAGCTAGCAATCTATAGTTCCATTCATTTTCACATTCACACATGTAGAAACATTCATATAGCAACCAACAGTTTCATTCATTTTCACTCAGACACATGTAGAAACATCCAGACATGTAGAAACATTCACAAATATATTATAATTCAGAAATTCATTTACAAAATATCATTCTTTAGTCATTATTCGCTATCAACATCCCAATTATATGTTAAAATCCCCACTACTTGTATGGTTGTTGCCCATTCTTCTCTTACTTCATTTAATTCTCCCGTCGTATAGGGAGCATGTACATCTGGTAAGGCATTTCCTGTAGTGTGGTCAGTTTTAAACACCTGTAAAGAGAATGATGTATATATATATAATTAATGAGCTATAAATAAGATTGATATATTTCATATTATCTAATGAGACTATATAATACCTCAGGAATAGTATTGATGTCCACTGCGGCATATTTGATAATTATGTGCATAAATCGCATCACATAGTATGCACATGCCCATCCGTTGTCTTGTGTAGCACACTATAAATTCAAACATACAAAATATTAAAAAATACAACTAATTAAGCACTGTTCACATAAATAATATATACATATATTGCAGTCGGGAACTTACTTTCACGTTCTTCCAAATTATTGGTTGGTTCTTTTTCGTGGGGACCTTTCCTCCAGCTTTTTTGAACTCATATAAACCCCTACATGTTAATGTAACATAGTACATTGCATAATTAAATAGTAATGTAATAACATATGTTAACGGATATGAAAATGAAATATTTCTCACCGGAATAATGCCATTTTCATTATGTGTCCATATTTTGAATTCAATTTACTCCCCTTAGGATCTAAATAATATACAGTGAACATCTCGGGGACAATAAATAGTAACTCCCAATGCATACCACTAGAGGTAAAAAAGTTAAAAATTAATAACTCAAAATCCACAATAAAAATGTAATTTTCTTAAGTCCAAATTAAAATAAGCAAAGTAAACTTACTCTACATTGAATGGAGCTATTATCACCGTCTTCTTATTTTGAGTAAAATTTGTAAAAGTCTCACAGCAATATTGTTGAACTGACGGAGGGTCTTTAGCTACTAGACTAATCAAAGATGGAATAAAAAATCCTACATGTTTGAATGCAAAATCTGCACATATCTTGTCTAAGTAGCTGCAAAATATGTATTAATTATGCATGCATTAATAAATAAGAAACCAGATCACCAGATCCTACACAAGGTATATGGATGTATAAAGAATATCTCACCTTATCCATAGCTCTATCACAGATGTATTTAGCCAATCATATCGAAACAACTCCAAAATATATTGTATAAATAGTTTGCTTTCGTATGATTGACCTGCAACATCTGAATCTATAGAAACAGTTATAGGGCAATTTATATCATGTTCGCCTAACCATATTGCCATACCCCTACAGTTAGGACCTAACGGGACAGGTAGGTCCTGTGGAACCCAACTGGGTAATGTAGGAGGTGGAAGTGGAGGCCTAGATGCTGTGGGTGTCTTCTTTTTAACCTGTATATATATATATAACTTCATATCAACTGACATCATATACACATACTAACAATTTAAAGTAATGTAAATTTACCATACAATTTCAGTAAAGAGGACATCCGCTTTTAGCCACAATATCACTCCGCCTTCTGCCTCACCAAGCGTTTCACAATCTGGGTGGGCATATGGCAATGGAAGATCCATCCACTTGGAGAATATATGTATCGGGCTCACACGAATCCAACCAGCTGGTAATGGAGACCAATGAAACATTTCCCCTGGTAGGGATGGGTAAGTCGACGCCTCTGCAATGACATATTCTTTACTTTTTAGACGACATGGCTTCAACCCCTACAAATTTTTGTGTAAAGAATGTTATATACACATATATATATCATCTTTTTTTTAAACGACTACAATTTCATATATACATATCATCTTGAATTAAAAAACTAGTTACTATGTCATAAAAATACTTACAGCGGATGTGCTAGGTGGTGAGTCTACAGGATTACTCCCAACCTCTGCAGTAGGAGTAGAGCGGGATGGCATAATAGGTACTGTCTGCTGAGTGGCAGTCTGAGATGCCTGCCACTTTTTCAGTGCTTCTTCGAGTTTCCTATCAACTAGCTTATCTACCTATACATAGATAAAAGAAATGTTAGCTTCTAATTATTGAATTCTCTTTTACAGTAACATTATAAAGAAAGAATATGTTACCTCTTCTTGTGAAAGTCCCACTTTTGGGACATGTTTGCGCTGGGATGGCCCAAAAAAAGCTTTGATGCCCACACCAGCGCCTGCAGCCCTAACACGTCCAGGATGCTCTGGGTTACCCAGAGCAACTGTCAATTCATCCCTTGTACCCTCAGGGATGAACTTGCCTTGTTTCCTCAGCTCGTGCAGCTCCCGCTAATCGCCAAAACAAAAATTTGTAATTAAGTAAACACCACAAATAATCAATATTCGAATGATTTTGCATGGTTAAAACTTTAGGACAACAAATACATGTGTTGTCATTCTTATATATAATAAATGTGTACCACCTATCCCATTCTTGAACACCTAATCTCACTAGTAAGTGTATAATGTGTATTGGGTTTTCGAGAAAATTTTGGCAGCATTTCCCTGCTGTTCTCTAAGTATATATATACTTAGAGAACAAACGGGGAAATGCTACCAAAATTTTCTCAAAAACCCAATACACATTATACACTTACATCCTAAGTGAGATTAGGTGTTCAATAACAGTCCCAAACCGGGGACTATCCAAGATTTACTCCTAATGAGTAAATCTTGGATGGGTTTCCAGGCCAACAAATACATGTGTTGTCATTCTTATATATAATAAATGTGTACCACCTATCCCATTCTTGAACACCTAATCTCACTAGTAAGTGTATAATGTGTATTGGGTTTTCGAAAAAAATTCGGCAGCATTTTCCTGCTGTTCTCTAAGTACATATGTACTTAGAGAACAAACGGGGAAATGCTACCAAAATTTTCTCAAAAACCCAATACACATTATACACTTACATCCTAAGTGAGATTAGGTGTTTAAGAACAGTCCCAAACTGGGGACTATCCAAGATTTACTCCTAATGAGTAAATCTTGGACGGGTTTCTAGGCCAACAAATACATATGTTGTCATTCTTATATATAATAAATGTGTACCACCTATCCCATTCTTGAACACCTAATCTCACTAGTAAGTGTATAATGTGTATTGGGTTTTCGAGAAAATTTCAGCAACATTTCCTTGCTATTCTCTAAGTACATATGTACTTAGAGAACAAACAGGGAAATGCTACCAAAATTTTCTCAAAAACCCAATACACATTATACACTTACATCCTAAGTGAGATTAGGTGTTCAAGAACAGTCCCAAACCGGGGACTATCCAAGATTTACTCCTAATGAGTAAATCTTGGATGGGTTTCTAGGCCAACAAATACATGTGATGTCATTCTTATACCTACAATCCTAGTTTCATCATTCATATCCTAGTTCTTCAAGTTAGGTGATTAACATTGTCAATATACTCAAAAGGAAACAAGTTACCAATTTCATAATTAGGACGGTAGAGATACCCTAAGATCTAGATCTAATGGTTCATAATGAGCCTGTGATAAAGTTACATCACTAGATGATTATATAATTTCAAAAGCAGTACACAAATAAATTTAAATGAGTAGATAACTAAATAAAAAAATAGTAGACAAAAAAATACAAATAAGTAGATGAATAAATCATAAAAAAATCAATACATAAACTGAGCCAAAAGGTCAAGAGTGCCCCTGAACTCAAGCAATTATAATGGCAAAGATAAAATGAAGGATTGATCGTCTCCTTTATTTACTCAAAAAACTAGCCTAGAACTTCAAAGCTCTGATCCAATTTTGTAGTAAAATACTAATAGACTATAAACCATGGTCACTGGAAGGTCCCTTGAATCACGATGGTCCCAATGATCCTTAACTTGGTACTGGGAGGTCAGAAACTTGAATTAAAATCCATCACATAAGAAATAAGTTGAGGATATGAGAAACATGTACATGACCATCTTGTCAGGATGAAAACCAAAACTGTCCGAGTTCAAAAGATCCGCCTGAGTGTGCTTGTGCAAGGGGTGACGACATCCACAATGGACACACCCAACATTGCTATGGAGATTTGAAGGAATAAAGGGGGAAATAATGACATACATCAACAATGGAAATTGATGGTTGTAATAGTCTTGCAAATACACCAGGAGAACATCCAAGCCATCACAGGCATTCTAGGAGATCATGGAATCTCCATCCAGTCCAGAATGACCATCGTAGGTAAACTGAGTAGGCGGAGGAGAAAAGGCGGACGGCGGGTTACCTTGCTTTAGGTCGGCGACGGCAGAGCTGGAAGAGGAGAAAAGCCAGTGGCGGAGCAGCAGCTAGCGGCGCCGGAGCAGCAGTAGCGGAGCAGTGGCAGCGGCGGACCAGCGGTGGAGCAGCGGCAGCGGCATCGGCGGAGGAGCGACGGAGCAGTAGCGGGAGCGGAATTTCCAGACGAGCGTGAGATTAATGAAAAATCGGGAATGTAACAGGAGAGAAAGGGGAACAGTCAGGCTCGCGGGAGTTAAGTTATCAATCAGTGTCGGTTCTCATGTAAAACTGACAACTATTTACTAATCGTGTCGGTTCTCATGTAAAACTAACAACTATGTTCAATAATAGTCGTCGGTTTCCACAAAAAAACCGACGCCTATAAACATAAGCCGATAACAAAAATGTTCTCGAACTCAGCCAATAGTCGTCGGTGACTTTATAAAAACCGACGCTACAGGTGGTCGATATTTTCACGGGGACAGCACGCGTAAACTCATCCACATCAGTTACTTATACGAAACTGACGATTAAATTGGGCCCAATTTCTGTCTCACGAAAATACTTTAGTTGTCAGTTTTTAAGTTAAAAACTGACGCCATATATTAAATTTTGGAGGTAAAATTTTTCGCTGGAAATTTTGGATTTGGCGGTAAATTTTAGGCGTCGGTTTTTTATTAAGTAACCGACACTGAATAAAAGCGGTACCCGTGCCTGGTCTCCCTTCAGAGATTGGATGTTAGTTTATGTTATCAACTGACGCTGTATAGTTTAGGTGTCGGTGTATTTATACAACTGACGCCTGTAAAAGTGACGTTATAAGCCATTTCTTTAGTAGTGAATCCTAAGTCTATCCTAGGGTCAGGTAGGGATAAGACCGATGGAAGAAGGAGTTGCCTAATTCCCTAGTTACACATGACCATAGGGTCGGGAGGTAACAATTATCATTGTCCGAGGGCCATGGGTTAGGAGATTGATCACCTTCATGAACTCATGGGACCCAAAGGCAGATGAGTAGGGCACTCTTTGGATGCATAAAGAAGAGGGATGACCCCAAAAGTGCCGGCACCCTATAGACCTAGAGGAGACGACCAAGGACTGTGTTTGGACCAAGTAGGTTTGAGACTAGTTTCCTTGGAAGAAATGTTTATATCATGATGTTTGTGATGTAGAGACATAAGTTGCATGTTCAACTCAGGTTTAAAGGTGTACTGGCAAGGTGGGATGTACCATCTCTACTCTTGGAACAGGAAGAACTTTGTATTTGGACTACAGCCAAATGCTTATTTCCTCTTGTTATAGGAGTGAGAGATAGGACATTACGCGTGCCACACACCAAGGATAAGGATGGTGTGAGTTGCGACGTTGCTACAGAAAGGATAACATACCCTGGTGAAGTGAATGATACATGGATGGTTCGCAAACACTAAGAGAAGTAGTGTAGTCAGCATATGAGGATGTTTTATCAGGAGGTATGTGGAATTTGCAAGTTAACCAAGGTCGAGTTCGATCACATTGAGGATGAGCTCAGAGCTTCTTGATGAAGATAGACTTAGAGTTTGAGATGAGATGATAAGTATAATACATGTAGGTGTATGTTACCTAACACTTAAGGATGAGAAGTGGTAATGAATGCTCTGGTTGAGATCTAGCTGCCTAGTTTAGTTAGAGGCTAGAATAAGATGAGGTTGTTTGGCTAACCCTAAGTTTGGAAAGAATATGTGTTTTGGCTAACACTCGGATGTAATAAGATATGTTGAACAAGTTAATGGTTGTTTGGTTAGCCAATTTCGTCCTGGATGTAGTAAAAGGATGGTGATAGAACCCAGATACACTTCTTTGGATAGGAAGGTAATAAAATCCTCTTGAGAGTGGTTTAGGGTTTCCGAGGTATCAAGCTTGAGGAATCATAACAATACAGGAGGTCATGATATGCCTTGGTACTACAAAGATAGTAAGTGATGGTAGCACTCTGGATGCTTAAAAAAATTGCATGTAGAATGTGGCCATGCAAGCCAGGAGGTGAAGGATGAACACCAGTAACCCAGTGTATCGTTATAGAGGATAAAAGAGTCCCTGAGAGGGAATGGGAGTTCATCACTATGGATGTTGTGGTAAGTCTCCCTTTGACCCAGAAGGTCAAGATGCAATATGGGTTATGGTAGATCGCCTTACCTAAATAACATGAGAAAGAAAGGAGTATTGTCAAGAGATAGATTTTGATACGAGTTCAAAAGTTCTTGAGTATGACCTAAAGGTTCACTTCGATAAGGTGGAAGTAGGTACATGAAGAACTCAGTGTCAGTACTGCCTATCACCCCTAACTAATGGACAATATGATCCAGACTAGAGGGTCTGATGAGAGCAAGTGTGCTTGTTCAGGGTGATACAAAGAGATAGTTCTTAAGATGTGATGTTAGCCACCATAGCCTTTATCGGGATGCAAGAAGTTCTAGAAGGAGGTTGTGTCGGTCACCACTTCATTAAGATGATGTTGGTGAAAGAGGCCTCACGAAGGTCAAAAAAGAACCACAATGTGTGTAGATGAAGTCGCTTTGATTGTGCAATGGCTGAGAGAGAGCCCAGTGGTGGCATGAGTCACGAACTGATGCAAAGTAGACTGACATGCAATTCACTATGGGAGAATATGTGATGTGAAAATCCGACCCCTCTAAGCTACAACTAAGAAAGCTGAGTCCTCGATATATTGGTCCATTTGAGATGGATTGATGGAGATGGTTGTGTTTAGACTTGCCCCTCAGGATAACATGATGTGTAATGTGTTCCATGAGTCCGATCTAGAGCACTATGTGAGGTACCCAAGCCATGTGCTTAGCCCTGAACCTATTCAGATTTTGAGAGGCTGAAATGTCCTGAGTCACCTATGAGGGTACGATATACCAAGGTAAGAAAGAACTCAGATGGAAGATTATGAGATGATGAAAGTTCTTGGGAAGCACCATGGAAAGGGTGAAGCCACATGGGAGCCCTGATGGACGTATGAAAAGGTTATCCTAAACTATTTGTTTGCTTGATGGAATTTTGAGGACAAAATTCTTGTAAGAGGGGAAGGATGTCACAACCCCAATTTTGGGTTCATTTGGTGAGAAATGTAATTTCTCATATTAAAGATATTGGAACGAATAATGATATAATGTGTTTTGAATAAATGGATTTTGTTTACAATAGCCTTGATGATTGTGTTGTGGGCTTTATTGGCTATTGGGCCCAATAACAAGGAAATCCAATTAATAAATGAATAATTGAGTTTTTGAGAAAAGAGAGATGTGGAAACCTCTGGAAGGCAAAAGAATGCAATCCAAGGTGGTTTTTGTGCCACATGGGTTCCTTGGGTCCCAAGGAGTCCAGAATTGCAAAGATAAAGCAATAAGAAAAGAAAAGATCAATTAGATATTTCTTTATTAAGAAAACAAATTGAAAGCAATGATAAAAGGTAGAAAATAAGTGAAAAGAGGTATAATTGAGTTATCCTTAGTGGAATTTCGTATCCCAAGGATTTCTAATGATAAAAGGGATACCAATGAGGAAAATAAAAGAGAAAACCTCAAAAAGAGATATTTTAATAAGAAATAAATAAGATAATGAAGAATAATGCATTTTAGATGCATCTAGAAGGATAACGAGTATCCAATAAAAAGGATTTCGAATTATTAGAGTTTCTTGGGATCCAAGGAGTCTCAATGAATAAAGAGGAAAGAGAAAATACCTATAAAATAAAATAAGAGAATAATGTAATATATTATTAATGGATTATGTGGTATTGCTAGAAAGAAAGTAATTTCTATTAAGGGAAAATAGGATTTCGTGCTTATGGATTGAAAAGCAAGAAATAAAGAGATTAGGTGAGAGGAATTTCGAATTCCTAAGATCTAATGAACAAAGTACACGAAGAAAGAGAGAAGAATACTTGTAAAATAAGGAAATCCCTTTCCTATAAGGAGTAGCCATGATTGCTTTGTGGGAAAGCAATCTGGGCATGGATACCACCCTATATAAAGGGGTAAAGCCCTGGTCGAGGCCCAGAGAGAGAAACCCACGTCCTCCTCTTCTTCTTCTTCCTTGTTTTCACCTTCAAACCCTAACCAAGAAGGTGTAGTGCTTCCTAGAGCACGGAGGGTTGTAGTGAGGTCATGTTGGAGGCAAGAAGCATCCGCGGCGATTCCAGGAGGATCAGCTATCCAACCCTACCCTGGCCTTCGGACGACCTCCGTCATATGGCTGCAGAACTACCGCAAATTGCAGCAAACCGCAACAGCAGTTGCAGGAAAGATCAAGCCAATAACTGCCATCTTCGGCCGCGTTTCAGTGGTGCCCCGAGGGCGCCGGGGTACAGCGGAGTTGGGGCGGCCATGGACGGCCACCCCCGAGCCCAGAGGAGGGGAGGACAGACCTCCGACGCGCTACAGGTCGCGCGGGGTTAGGTCGTCGTGAGGTAGGTGATGACCAAGGGGTCGTTGGACGGATATACCCTCTGGGGTATGAAGCGCTGACTGTTTAAGTGAGGGACAGAAGCGTATTTTAATTATGTTTCCAAAGAAAGCAAGCCGCGCCAACGTTGCATGGGTTGGTGACGTGGCGATCTGCTATTGGTCCAAAAAGGTAAATCTTTGCTAAATTCATATCTAAAGATTGGTAGCTTCGATGGAAATGTACAAAATATGAAAATTGATCAAGAGAATGTGTAGAATGCAATAAAAATATAATTGAAGCCTTATTCCTTATTAAATTCGAAAAGTAATGGAAGTTATTAGCTTTAGATGTAATAATGATTAAAGAACCCTATTTTGATATGATTAAAGTGATTAGTAGGGTTTAATTGATGATTAAGGTTGATATTACCCTGTTAATAATAAAGAGATACAGTAAGATCGAAAAAGATGAATTTTTCACATAATTAACTTAATTTAGAGTTTCATGTGCATAAATAAGCTTTAATGGGCCTTGAAACCCTAATGTTGGTAATTAGGATTACTAATGGCTTTAATTACTCGATTTCATGTATAGAACTGAGTTTTCATGACTATAAGCTATTTTGAGCATTAAAGTTCCTAATTTATGGATGAATACCCTAAATGTAGTAATTAGGGTTTTCTCATGAATAAAAGGTAGAATTAATGATAAATAATGTTCATATGAGTATTAGAGCATAATGAACTACAAATTGATGATAAACGAGTGTAATGAATTTGTCATGGATTAAAAAGGATAAAAATAGTAGCTTTGATGTAAAAGAAGCTTAATGAAATTAATTGATGGTTAATGGTGCCATTAAATCTGAGAATAGGGTTATATGTCGTTAAGATAACCTTAATGTTGAAGAATAGATAAAATAATAAGGGTTTATGAGTAATGGTATAAAATTAGGGTTTGAAATAGTAAAAGATGAAGGGAAACCCTAATTGCAATAGAAACCCTAAAAGTGAAACCCTAGGAAGCGAGCTAGGTTTAATGGATCTTGATGACTTGAATAATAAAAAGGGAAATACACGATTATTTCAGAATCTTGTTGAAAATGCTTGCTTGCTTGGATTCTTATTTGCATGGATATTTCTGTTCAAATCGTCAGATCAGGTATGTGGTTAATTATGAATAACCGCCTTAGTTTCTCGAGGATTTTTCGGATGGTTAATCGCATTGAATGCAAATTATCAGTTTGGATGTTCATACTTACAAATCATAAAGTCACTATGATTATCACATTAATAATAGAAGTATGTATTCTCGCACCTACATGCCACCCTGATGGATGATGCCAAAGGTCAGGCCCAGATGGGTAGACCAATGGACACCTTGAGTGGTGACCCCAGGCACCAAGCTCGGGAATGAGAAGGTGGCCTATGATATTGCATGACTAGTGGGAACCATGGGTGGTGACCCCCAGGCACCAAGCTCGGGATTGAGAAGGTGGCCTTAAGTCATTGGCAAAGGAAACCCTAAGGTGGGTATTCCAGGGTTAGGGAAAAAGTGGTGGAGAATGTCATACTGAAAAGTGTAAATTGGCTTGTTAATTAATTTGATTGTGATCATTAAATTGTTAGCCATATTTGCAAGTTTTTGGTTGTTCCGACATATCAGTATATTTTGATATACTGACCGACGTTTTGTTTGTCGGCGTTTTAGGAACAACAATTGAAAGAACAAATAGTAAAGTGACACATTGTGGAAATAAGAAATAAAGTGCAAGGAGGATTAGATAGAATAATTCAAGCTCGGGATAGATAGATTTACAAAGTTTTCAAAGGTAAGCAAAGTTTTAATTTTAGACCAAATTCCAGTTCGTTAGTAGAATTTCATAATTATTATTGATTATTTATCGAACCTTTGATCCTGTTAATTGAATAACGGCTCTGACCTTCGGGTTTCCCTTAATTGGGGGTTACCGGGAGACGGGGTCGTTACAGTTTTAGTTTTTGTGTAACTATCCAAGTGGAAGATCAATCATGTATCTTGTAAAATAGAAATTAGTCAGAATATTTGTTCTACTGCTATACTTTGGTATATATATATGATATCCATTTATGAAAGATTAAGTAACAATTATTCATAAATTGCAAAAAAATGGTGTGCTTGTTATATGTATGATGACTCTTACATGAGTAATGAGTAGACCCCTCCCGGGTCCCACTCCTTAAAATTATCATCGAGGATTAATCTTATGAGTCTGTGGCCCTCATTTTGTATGAATAACTATAGTAGCAAGCCCTAAAGGGAGGATGGGGATTACCCATGGTTTCTCAAGAAGGATTTCTAAATTATCATTCTCTGAATGGAAGGCTTTGGGAGTCCTTTCTCCTTGCCACAAGCATACTAGGGATGGTGATTAACTATGAGGTGTCTTATTGGAAGTCCACATGGGATAATTTCATAATAGAATTCTTAGCGATGGAGGGAATGATGATTGACCTTAGATCGTGATGAGATGGGATGTATATGAGGGAATATCATGATTTAAATGAAAAAAGAAAGGAAGTGCTTTATTTGAGAAGGATTAAAGTGTAAGAGGGATTTGATACACCAATGTGAAGCTCTATAAGAGTGGGGATTTCATACTTGAGATGAAATTAGCGTGCCAAGAGGAGATAGAGCATGGGATATGAGATGATGTATAGGATCTCGAAAGGTTTGACACAAGGTCTTACCGATGAAGGTGTCAAGTCTAAAAGTTGCAACTCAGAGCTATGTTGGATGAGTCTAGTGTAAATGGGTGTCATGTTCAGATGGCTTCTAGATGTGAGTTCTTCCAACAAGGGTGAGGAGTCATATCGCATCCTTTTCCTAGAAGGGATATATGACAAGATATTCTTAATTTATCTGAAGGATTTCTTAATGTAGATTGGTTTGGCATCACTACAATAATTAAATAATTTATTTTGAGATGGTGGAGTAGGGCTACGATGATTCTTGGTTGGCATCCACAAGAAGCATTTTGCTTGCAGTTTGATGTTATAGTTGGGTGGTGTGTTCTAGTAGATATGGAGTGAAGATGGATGCTAAGATGATCTATGCCATGGTTTATAGGATGAATAGAGTATATTTCTACATGGTGATGTTTGATCAAGTGGGATGTAATGGAGTCTTAGAATATACGAGGAAGATGAAGAGTTTTGTCCATATTCTAGGACATAGAGGGGTTTGGTTTGCAGAACCATTTACTATCCATATCCACACTCCAAATGACTATAAAGTCAATGGCGAATGGACCCACACATCCCTCCTTAGAATGGATCATGTAAGATATGCATGTGAAAAAAATCACAAACAACAATAAGGTATAGCCAAATAAATCTCAACTAGTACCTAATATAAGATCTTAGGTCCCATATATCAAACTATGTGAATTCTATTTTCATGTCATTAGATATCGTCAGATTAAGAAAAGAAATTTATCATATAAGTGTAGAAGCAACGATCATTGTAAGAGATTCATAGTGTACATGTTACCTAAAATCATAAAATGAATACATGTCAACAAAATTGTGTTGAGTACACTATACAAACATATAAAATTGCAAGTTTACGAGACATGTAATTGCTTGGAAAAAACTCAATGTAATAAGAACAAAGTAAATTAAAAATATTAAAGACTTTCTTATTAACATGAAAGTGTGTTTTAAGTTTATTTCCATTATACCAACAATATCATAGAGCCTTTTATCAGCTTCACAAAGGAAGGGGTTTGTGAGGGATATCTATGCCAAATCTAAGTATGTACCATGTTTCAACGTGAGAGCTAACCCTATTATGAGTTAACCCTATAGAGCTAACCCTATTATCAATATGGTTTGTCCTATCTTGATAAATAAAGTAGGACACCCAACCATGTGTCCTTACTCTAAAAATACAGGCAGGTACACAAGGTTGTATAATTGACATATGTGATTATGTTTTCAAGTTTGTCCAACATAGTATATTCAAGACCAAACATAGTTGTCACATGGAACAAACATATAGCTCGAAAAAGTATATAAAGTCTAGAATTTTAGATTACATACATAGAAGCAATTTTTAATACTACTAGTCTGGCCAATAGGAGGATAGAAGTGTACTTTCATATAAGAGCATTAGATTGTATGACATGATTATATCTTTGAAAAGAGTCCATAAAAGAGATACCGATATTAAAAGAAAGTGTGGCATGATTAACATTTGAATTATATAGGTCATCTTAAACATATTCATCAAGGATGGATGTTTCACCTAACTAAGTTCCATTTTTCTCAATGGTTGATTTTGACATCTTCAATGTTCATGCAATATTCATCATGAAGCTACATACTACATCATATATCAATTTGACTTGGAGTGAACACCCTAGAAAGATCATGTATTTCAAACTTATGTTTCATGTCTTTAAAATAATAATATTTGAATAACATTAATGTCTTAATCATCATAACATCCATTTAAGTCATATCGAGTCAGTTTTATGCAAGATAGTCATGATTGCATAAGAGAGATCCAAGTAGATCAAGCTTGATTTAGTATCATAATCATCATAAATTTTGTTGAACTTGAAGTAGAAAATAACATGCATCATCATTAGGGCAAGACTTATATGAGGTTAGATAGCGAAACAACAACATGTGCATCAAGGTCATATTAAGTGTCACAAGTATGTCACCTATAGTCAAAAAGTGAATATGAGTGTGTCACATGGTATTTCGTGTCACAACTTATCAAAATGATTGATTTAAAGGCCAATACATACTTTTGATCATATTTGATCAACATTAGCACGAGGTTTAGATACATCATAAAAAGTTCATAAATATCACTTTTTATGTCACTTTTCATATCATCAAGTTGAAATAGAGGTCAAGTATGAAACATTTAGGATCTTGGTACATCAAGCAATATATTTTATTGATCTATATCAAACATGACAATTTGGAGTGCATATAATCAAGTTGAGCATCAAATTGATGATCTTTAGCATTAAAATCCATATTGCACATATTTCATGGTTCGTTTCATAAATTAGAGTAATTAGAAGGTCTAAGTAAGATCAAGTTCAATTCATATATCTCACAATATCATATACTACTGATTAGGGTCATACTAATCAAGTGAGGTCATGATATGATCATGGTTGAACATTAAACATCATTCATCTTGTAAAAGAGATCATAACATGAGCTAGGAGTGGAATTTTACCTTGCAACCAATTTCATTGGATATATCTCGTTCTCTACATCAATTTCATATATAATATGTCATTTCTGGCCTTGTGAATGATTTTCTATGAATTTTGGAAGATTAGGCCTATTTATTACTTAAGAAAGAAAGGGAAAGAGATCAAGATTACCTCACATAGTGACGTGGCATGACCCTATAGGCTAATGCCAAGTCCATGCAGTGCCACACGAGTCCTTGGTCTCCATTTGACAAGTTCAAAAGCAAGAAGAAGAAGAAGAGAGAGAGGGAGAGAGAGAGAGAGAGAGAGAGGCGTGTACGATCTTGGCCGTTTGGTCTTAGTCCACACTGGGCCCTTGATGTCTACCGATGATCATTGGGTTGTCACCCTCATCCCGCAAAGGCAAAAGCCAGGCGACCCGTTGCGGATGCAGCCCACCACTCCAGCTCGCCGGTGCCCAATATCCATGGAGGTACAGACCCTGACATTGCTTGAAAAGTAGCTGCCTGAGTCTGGCATGCTGTCATGAGACTAGTGATAGCCTTGTTTGTGGTTGGGGAAGAGCAGAGAGGAAAAGTCCAAAACGACTAGTTGGCGGCACAACCAAGTTTAACGAGCTCAAGGGGTGAGATTGGGAGGGGGGAAGGATCAAAATAGTTGGGGTAAACAAGGTCCAAGGTGTTATGGAGCCAAAGGAATAAGAAAGATGGCACAAGGGGGGTGTGGATGTCCCTACCCATCATGGTTGCAGCCATGGCAACCGTCCATGGCTAAAGAGGTGTCACATACCCCTAACCAACACCCATTCCACTTAAAAAGGGTAGGGATGAGGTTAGGAGGATGAGAGGAAGACTTTGCCCACCTTGATTTGAGCTGGGCGACATTGTAGAGCCATGCCCCTAGCCCTGGGCTACTATGGCGTCAATGACCAAGGTAGAAGACAATTTATTGACGTCTAATCTGGGCGGGTGATTCACAATCGTTGATCGCATGGTTTGGGTGTAAGAGTTTGTTGGACCGATTGGGCACAACCAAGGGGCCGACTAAGAGAGGAGCAAAGGACCGAGGCCCAAGAAGGAAAAAGGAAAAAGGGGTAAAAAAGGCTAGAACAAGAGGCAAATTGAAAAAGTCATAACTTTGTCCTCAAAATTCTGATTTGGGTGAAATCTTTTACCACCGGGTCACAAATTTCCTTCTCTGTTGTGCCCTACCTAGCATGTTTGCCTAAGAGTTCATGTAACCCCTCACTTAATGTTTCTGACTTCGCCACAACTTAATAGTGTTTTTGACACTGATAATAACAATTCTTTTAGACATGAATGAATTTGTTGAGTAGTTATTAGGTTAGTCTTTGTTGTTGTATTCTATTAATTTTGCCTTGGGGTGGTGAACATAGTTCCCGGCCTTCAAATTTAAACCACGAAAAATGTGCCAAGGAGTTATGAAAACATAATCACTTTTTCCTAGAAACGCCATAAGGTAAGGTCTTCATAAAATATTTTCACTCGTAAAAAAATAAACAGAACGGCACAACCACTTAACTCCCAAAATATTGTAGAGAAATATTTGCTACCAAAATTTCCACCTCAAGTCGAAAACTCCAGACCCCGCAGATTTGAAGGCAAAGTGTGGGTCACTCGGTACTCGGTAGCGCGTCCACGGCTGCTGCGCTGCTGAGGCCGGAGCCATGATCGTCTGCGTTGCCGTTGTCGGCCAGCAGGTGCGCATCCCCCGCCATATCTACTGTTCTACTGCCCCAATTCCTATAGCCGATCAATTAGTTCCAACTCATGTTCTGACTTCTCACACTGGAGTCCTTTGACCGCAGAGCAATCCTCTATATCTGCAGAGCTTCACGGAGGCCGACGATGCCTTGAAGCTGCACCACATTGTGCATTGTTCTTTGGACGTCATCGACGAGCGAGGTGCTTCTTTACTGCCTCTCCCTTATTTGTGTATTTCCTCTGTTTTTCTCCGCCCTAGATTTATTCCTACCCAATTTCAATCGGGTCCTATTATGTGTAAGAGGAAGCCATATCTGGTTTTTATAATTCTATCGCTGTCTGGTTTGAATATCAGAGGCGATTTGTCTGTCATTATAGTTTCTGTGACGCTCCTAAAGTTGCGCTCTCTCAGATGCCTTCACGCTTCGTCGAATGGTTTAGCCCTGTCGGGCTACATCTTGTCCATAGCTGACAAGACATCTGTTAAAGTTCAACTTCCCTGATCTCGGCAACAGCTCCGGCAGTAGGGTGGGGGTCAGGAAGCCATGTCGAATGGAGATGGGGAAGGGAGGTAATCCGGATTCCGACTTACATCTGACACGTGATGTACTCCTAGGTAACGTGGAATCATTGGGAGGGAGCTTTTACACGGATTCTGACATACACCTGATGCATTCGTAGAATATAGTGTGGCTGCACTATTGGT
Source organism: Alisma plantago-aquatica (assembly GCA_963693085.1). NCBI lineage: Eukaryota > Viridiplantae > Streptophyta > Magnoliopsida > Alismatales > Alismataceae > Alisma > Alisma plantago-aquatica. The sequence continues at coordinate 1,043,743,897 of OY856411.1, read as the reverse complement.
AGCTAACGAAGGCAACGGTCTCCTTCCTCCTTACAGCATGCAGTGTTCTCGGCATCAACCCATGTTCAAAACAGCTACCTTGGCTTCAGATTTTGGTTCTCCTACTCCATTGTCCAACACCTCTATTAAACCTCAACTCCTATCCTTACCAATCTGCAGTCCACGATTTATTTGGGAAAGCTAGACGCTAGAGCCTAGTGGCGAGTCCAGAAATTGAAGGTGGGTGAGGCTGAGTCATGACAAAATGAAAAACTTGGTTCAGGCGTTCAATAAATGAAAAAACAGAATACCATCACATTATCACTATTATGATTGATAAAAGTTCTGATATTTTCATAGAAAATACTGAGAGATGTATCTGCTGGTAGGAAGATTTGTCTTGCCCGTTAGCTAGACGATTATGTACAATGATGTATATACAAGCCATGAGAAAAATATAGATTTGTCTAGGAGAGTCTTCCTATTCTTTCCTACTTTTGTTGAGGTTTCCTAGAATGGAATGGTCCATGGTCCATTGTCTTTGCCTTAAACAAGCAACTAGGAAATAAAAGTCTCTTAAACTAGCTCCACGGCCTATAATGAGACTCGCCACGTCTGACCTTGGTGGCTATATCAACTGATCAAATAAATTGGACTCCTATTCAGAACCTGGGTACACATATGCAGATTCAAAGCATGCTATCTTTAATGCCTGCCATTAGCGGTTCTACAAAGACTAAGTCATTATGTAGTAACCAAACTGGGTACCACTAGGATCTCTGGTTTGTGTTGGGTATAACTATATCCAAACTATAACATGGTACTAGTGGTATCTCTGGATACTTATTGGGTACCACTAGGTATCGCAGGGCTCTCCAATTTTTGTTGGATATCAAGAGGTTGTCCTGAATGAGCTTAATCCCTTTTGATCTACCGGTATACTACAACTATTGACATCTGGCCTTCACTTGTGGGTAAATAGATTCCTCTATTATGGCATGGACCTTTGCATGGACTCTATTGTAAGACTCCTAACCTAGCTTAATGCTTAATTGTAATTACTTTGCATAATGAGATGCTTAAGCCTTAATTTAATCTTTGAGACGTCTTATCATCATGTGACAGGCTTACATTTTCATTTTGGTCCAATTTGATTTCTAGATAATGCGGAAAAAGGTCTTGTATTATTCGATGATAAAAGAATATACAAGAGTCTCTATATAATACACAAAAGAACCACAGGGTCTAGAGATAACCCATGTGGGATAAAACACAAGTGTAAAGGAAAAGAAAAATAGAAAATAGACTAAGTGTAAAAGAGAAAAACACAGCAAAGTCTATCTACTAATACTCCCCCTCAAGCTGGAGCATAGATGTCAATCATGCCCAGCTTGGATGTCATATCAGTGAAGCGCTTCTTCGGAAGAATCTTTGTGAAGATATTAGCAATCTGCTCATCAGTATGAATGTAAGGGGTAGAAATCTGACCAGATAGAACCGCCTCACGAACAAAGTGACAGTCCAATTCAATATGCTTCGTGCGCTCATGGAAGGTAGGGTTGCTAGCAATGAAAGTGGCTGCTTTATTATCACAGAACATAGGAATGGGCGCCAAGTCTGAAAAACCAAAATCTGTCAGAAGGCTTCGAATCCAGAAGAGCTCGCAGGTAGTATGTGCCATGGCGCGATATTCAGCTTCAGCACTAGAGCGGGCAACCACAGCTTGTTTTTTGCTCCTCCATGTGACTAAATTGCCCCCAACAAAAGTACAGTATCCAGAAGTGGAGCGGCGATCAACCTTGCTCCCAACATAATCAGAATCTGAGTAGCCCAGTATCTTACAGTGCCCATGTTTTTTGTAGAGAAGCCCTTTTCCAGGAGAGTTCTTCAAATAGCGCAGAATATGGCAAACAACATCCCAATGACATTGTCGGAGTTTGTCAAGGTAGCGACTAACCAATCCGACAGCAGCAGTAATGTCAGCTCGTGTGACTGTGAGGTAGATAAGCTTCCCGACCATTCGTCTGTATTGATGAGTGTCAGGATATGCAGGAGAGGCTTGATCATCCCAATCAGTGTTAGGATCAAGAGGGGTGCTAGCAGGCTTAGCACCTAGGAGTCCAGTCTCAGATAACAAGTCCAGAACATACTTTCGCTGAGAAAGACACAGTCCTGCAGAAGAGCGAGAGACCTCTATCCCAAGAAAGTAGCGTAAAGAACCGAGGTCTTTAGTAACAAAGTGCTTTTCAAGATACCGCTTAGTTGCCTGAATACCTGCTGCATCACTCCCAGAGAGTATAATATCATCAACATACACAATAAGAATAATAATGCCAGCTGTGGATTGTTTAACAAAAACAGAGTGGTCCGACTGAGAGCGGCGAAAAGAATAATCCTGGAGAATAGTGCTGAGTTTGTCAAACTACGCACGTGGACTCTGTTTGAGGCCATAGATAGCTTTTTTTAAACGACAGACTTTAGATGGCTCCCCCTCACAGATAAAGCCGGGGGGCTGAGTCGCCATAGAGAAAGACATTTTTCACATCGAGCTGGTATAACGGCCAATCAGAATTAACAGCAACAGAGATCAGAATCCTTACAGAATTAAGTCGTGCCACAGGAGAGAAGGTTTCAAAATAGTCAACCCCATAGGTCTGAGTGTATCCTTTAGCAACCAGTCTGGCTTTCAGGCGCTCGACCGTACCATCAGGCTGATATTTCACTGTGAAGACCCAGCGACACCCAACTGGCGAGCAATCAGTAGGAGGATCAACAAGAGTCCAAGTATGACGATCAGTAAGAGCCGTCATTTCTTCTTCCATTGCCTGACGCCATGCTGGGATTTTAAGAGCCTGAGCAGCAGTCTTAGGGACAGAAATAGCAGACAGAGCAGCAGTAAAGTTGGCAAAATTAGAATTCAAATGAACAGACGTACAAAAATTCCCAATTGGATGTTTCGTACAAGCACGTGTCCCCTTTCTCAGACTAATGGGAACATCAAGGTCAGAAAATACCTGCGGAGGTGGCTGATCTGGCGCAGAGGACGTGGACGATGGAGAGGCCATAGAGGGAGCTGTTGGCTTTGGTCTTCTGTGATAAACCTGCAGAGGGGGCTTCTCACTTGTAGATACAGGAGCAGGGCTATCATACTCATCATCCACCATAGGTAAGGGCGTATCAGTCAACAAATCAGACGTAAGAGCAGAACCCTCCGAAGAGAAAAATGGCATGTGTTCAAAGAATACCACATCCGCAGATACAAACCATTTATGTGAAGCAGGATCATAACACCGATATCCTTTCTGAGTGCGGGAATAGCCCAAAAAAACACACTTGGTGGCCTTGGGATCTAATTTAGTAAGACCAGGTCTAAGGTTCTTCACAAAGCATGTGCTCCCAAAAATACGCGGTGGTACAGCAAACAGTGGTAGATCAGGGAAAAGAATTTGAAAAGGGATTTTATTGTGAAGTACAGAGGAAGGCATGCAGTTTATGAGATAGCAAGCAGTGGAGATTGCCTCAGGCCAGAATTTGTGAGGAACATGGTAGTGAAAGAGAAGTGTGCGGGCGACCTCAAGGAGATGGCGATTCTTACGCTCAGCGACACCGTTTTGTTGTGGGGTATAAGCACAAGAAGTCTGGTGAATGGTGCCCTGACGTTTACAAAAAGACTGAACAGAAATTTGCACAAATTCCAAGGCATTGTCTGTGCGAAAAATCTTGATGGGCTTAGCAAATTGAGTCCGAATTTCCGCAAAAAACTCAGAAATTTTTTCAACTACAGTAGATCTGTCTGTCAGTAAAAATAACCATGTGGTTCTGGAAAAATCATCAATAAAACTTAAGAAATATTTGAATCCAGAAACGCTAGGCACAGAACACGGTCCCCAAATGTCAGCATGCACAATGTCAAAAGGGGCTTTAGAGCCAATACAAAATTTTGCAGAAAAAGTAGAACGGTGTTGTTTGCCCAATTGACATGTTTCACAATAAAATCTAGTGCTAGCAACAGTCGGTAGTAAAGCCTTCAACTTCTCAGCAGACGGGTGGCCCAGACGGTAATGCCACTGAATATCAGGAACTGTAGATGTCAGGAAAGCAGCTGGCTTCGGCTCGTCCAAATAGTATAATCCATCCGGTCCCTCATGGCCTGAACCAATCGTCGTCCTCGTACGCAGATCCTGAAACAGAACACCATTCGGGTCAAATGTAATAGCACAACGAAGACTTTTTACCAGTTTACTGACAGATAGTAAATTCAGAGGAAATTTGGGCACATATAGCACAGACTGCAGAGGTAGAGTACTAGTAGAAGTGATATCTCCAATGCCACAAACAGGAGATTTGGAACCATCAACAACCGTCACAGGCGGTATAAGAAAAGTCTTGCGCAGAGTAGAAAATAAACTAGCAGTACCAGAGATATGTGCAGTCGCACCAGAGTCGATCACCCAAGGGCTTTTACCAGTCGTCGTCAGGAGAGCAGCGCCATTCTCAGGAGAGTCCGCAGAAGTAGAGGCAAGGCGGGCTTGAAGCAGTTTCTCAAACTCGGAGCGAATCCAATCAGTAGTAGGGTCAGAGGCAGCAGAGGTAGATGCAGGTTGTTCAGTGGTAACCTGGTTCGCCCAGTCAGGTTTACCATATTTTATCCAGCAGTGGTCTTCATTGTGATTAGTACGCTTGCAGTGAGTGCAGTAGCGGGGCTCCCCTGACTCCGAGCCAGAACCACGTCCAGGTGCAGAAGAGCGGCCACCACGACCACGGCCACGACCTCGGCTGCGACCACGAAAGGAATCCGCAGAACGGACAGCAAGTGCTGTTCCATCATAAGTAGAGAGCGTCAAAGAAGGAAGACGCCGGACCCGCTTGAGGACGTCCCGAAGAGTAGGTAACGGGTCACTGGAGAGGATCTGATCCACGACCCCAGCAAACGAAGTAGGAAGGCCAGCCAGGAACTGAACAAGCATGAGCTCATTCCGCTGACGATGTAGTTCTTCAAGATTCGCAGTCAGAGGATGATAAACCTGAAACTCGTCCCACAGAGCACAACACGAGTTGTAGTAGTCTTCCACAGAGTCAGATGTCGAGAAGTCTTGTTTAGCAAGCTTCTTGAAAATTTCAAACACCTTCTTGGGGTTCTGTTGATGAGAGTAAACATGGGATAGGTGATCCCACATTTCCTTAGCAGTCTGAAGACGAAGCAGAGAGTGGTTGATCTTAGCATCAACGCTGTTGACCAGCCAGGCCATAACCCCATAATCCTCCTTGGACCAGAGATCATAAGCTTGCTTAGTCGTGTCATCAGCAGTAGCAGCAGGTACAGCAGGACCCTTGGTAGTCAGGTGCGAGTGGCGCCCGTGTGCTTTCACGTAGAGTTCGAATGAAGCAGCCCATAGGTGATAGTTGGAGCCATCCAACTTAACAGAAGTAACACACAAAGACCGTGGTAAATCTGAAGTCGCCATGAGAGTAGAAGCAGACAGTCAGCAGCACGAGCGCAGGGCAGACAGTAGAATCAGTAGGCAGCAGGAAGTGTCCAACACATGGACCAGCAGCAGCAGATAGGAGATCCGATCATGGACCTCAGAAACCCTCACGGGGCAGAGATAAAGAAGTAGAACCTACGCCAACATGGAGAAACAATTACTCCACCATGTGGCGCAGGCAGGCAGATCCGGATGTAGCGTTTAGACCCTCAACGTGCCAGAACTGGAAAGTGTCGGGGCTGTACGTAACGGATTTAGAAAATGAACGGAGACCGAAAAAGGGACTTGTGGTTGTCTAGGCCACAAGGATAGAGATGGTGAGGATGTGGGGGTGTGGTGGAGGGTTGTGGGTGGTGTAGGGGCCGGGAAATTGGTGGTGGTGGTGGCTGTTGGTGGCGGACAGCAAGTACTGTAGCGCCGCGGTACTGTAGCAGCGGGAAGAAAGGAGATGGGGCGGTGGGCAGGGAAAGAGAAGAGAAGGGCTGCGGTGGTGGTAGGGTAAGGAAGGAAGGGAGGAGGAGGAAGAAGGACGGCGGCGGCAGGGAGAAAACCGCAGGGGGGGGGGCGGCGGCGGTGTGGTGGTTGACGGCGCAGGGGTAGGTTAGGGTAAGGAGGGGGGGAAAAAGAATTAGGGTGGATCTTGTTGCTCTGATACCATCTGGATAATGCGGAAAAAGGTCTTGTATTATTCGATGATAAAAGAATATACAAGAGTCTCTATATAATACACAAAAGAACCACATGGTCTAGAGATAACCCATGTGGGATAAAACATAAGTGTAAAGGAAAAGAAAAATAGAAAATAGACTAAGTGTAAAAGAGAAAAACACAACAAAGTCTATCTACTAATATGATTGATGTTTGAGTTACCTTGTAATATATGTGCTTGTTTTGGACTATTTTGCAATTTACCAATGAGAGAGGGTTATCTTGCAAAATGTCACATGAAGAGAGTGTTCTTTGTACCTTGGCATCATGAGAGAGAAGATGGGGCCACTAGATGTGAAAATATGATTTCACCAATATATGTCTACACAAAAAGAAGTGACTTAACCATACATTTATTTTGGTCCATTTCATTGGGGACTACTAAGTTTCAATCTATCGAATTCCTTGCAACAATGACAATTATATCACATAACATGTTGCATAATTAATTAGGGGTGAGCGTTCGGTTAATTCCGTCGGTTACGGTTAATTCTTTCGGTTAATTCGGTTAATTCATCTTTTAGTATTTAACCGTTAACCGTTCCAGAATTCGGCGGTTATTGCGGTTCGGTTAACCAAATATTTCGGGTCGGTTAATAAAAAATATCGGTTAACCATAATTTCCACACACAATTGCAAATAATATGCATGTTTATAGAAAATACAATCGATACATACAATGATGTATATATTGATGTATACACTTTTATTGCAAGTAACAAATTACAATCACAATGATAATAAACAAAACATAAGTTAATTGATGCTAGAATTACCATCACGACATCACATATATATGACCATCAAATAAAAAGGATTAACCATCTTAGCGGGGAGAGGACGGACAATGGAAACCGACTTCAATTACGAGACATGGTCCATGTGGATGAAGCAATATGAAATAACAGGAGTCAACGTACAATAAAGATGTATGCTTTTATATTTCCATCAATAGACCGGACTCCAGAGTCATTGTCCGGTAAATTCTAATGTATAGACATGAGGAAGAAAGATAAAGCAGGTCAAGTGTATATACATGCACATTGAGTGACATATTTTGCTTCCGTAAGACATACCATTGGCTTCTAGAACTATCATACGTAATGTATACTAGTACGAAGAAAAAGAAGTTATCTTTTTAGTGGGAACTAATGATGGCAACAAACTTCAACTGTGCGGCCTGGTCATCGTATAAGAAGCAACATGAAGCAATTGTCGTTAATCGCTTTACAAGTAATTTGAAAGCCGCACCTTTTCATCAACAAGTAGCCTGGCAGATGGATAACAGAGAAAAGGCCCCGGAATTGGTATGGTCTACTCGAGTAGTTGCCAAACAGTCATAGTATTTTTGGAGACTTGATTGGGCCTCGTATCGTATTGCACCGGCTTAATATTTAGTAGTATATAATATAAAACGGTAGTATACAACATTTCGGTTAATCGGTCAACCGATCTGTAAATTTTTCTGACCGAACCGTTCACCGAATAGCCGATGTGACTGAACTCTTATAACCGAATTAACCATTTTGGCCGAATTAACTGTGCCGAACTAGCCAAATCTGAAAATCTGCTCACCCCTATAATTAATTCTATATGCGTAGGTCATTTCTTTTCTATTTTCCAATTAAACACTTACCTTCTTTTGGCTATTATATTTTATTGGAGAAGGGGAAAAAGAGAGATTTTTTCATTCCATCTCTCTCTCATATTTAGAGTAATTATGATTTGTCCCCTTTTTCCTCCTTGTCCTTTTTTACCTCCCCATTGACTGGAAACCAAATCCTCAAAAATCAATCTGATAATAAAATGTCTTCCTGGGAAAATACCCGAAGGATGGTGTTTATGGTAGACTACAATGAAACCCTAATAAGTAGACAGTTGCACAGAAGTGCATGCTTACCAACTTGGTAATTTAACAAACCAGATACATTTTTTTAAAACTTGAAACTTACAAGTAAGTCCCTATGAATAACTAATAGGTCCTTGTAATTAACAAAATCCCACAATTGACTAGTCAACTACTAATTGGTTGAGTTAGGCTCTCATGAGGAATGCCAAGCCTGATATTGACTTGAGTATTCATGTTGTTCTACATTAGCTTCCCCAACTAAGATGAGGCGAGTTAGGTAGCGCCCCACAAACACTAGTCCAAGTTGTCGCAAGGGGCATGTAATGTAAAAATACAATGGTGTAATTGACTGTTTATGCCAATAGAGAGTCTACTAGGTGTTTTTACAAGTATGCTTTGGTGGTCATATTTCTACAACCAAACCAAGATATGATGTGCTAAGATGTAGGGAAGTACACCATACATCACCATATCGACTTGTTATCTAATAAGGGCCTATTTGGTACGACGTAGTCAGATGACAAAGTGAGTTTTGAAAAGTCAAAAGATTGAAAGTATGAAATTCAATCTACATATAAATTGTTTTGTTGGGTGTAGTATGTATTATATGATTTTATTTTCAGCATTTGGTTCGGTGTACTGTGTAATATAATAATGTCTAAATATTATTTGAAATTACGTTATCATAGACTTCCCTAGCATTGTATATGAGTAAACAAAATTAAAAGTTTTCTAGACTCATTCCTATACAATAGGTTAAATCCATTATGTAATTTAATGCTACTTGAGATACATCTTTCACACATGAAGCTGCGTGATTATCACAAAGCTATAGGGTTGCGAGCATGAGTAATACACACAATGAGCGAGATAGGGTTGGAAATGGTAGAAAGAGAGAGAGAAAGTTGGAGGGCGTGGGGGAGACAAAATGGCGTTATAAATGCAAATAGAACACACCTTAACTTTCCATGGACGACAGATTCCTCAACTACATCTGACCGCACCGGAAATGGGTGTGGTACAAATTCCTAGCTTTTGATTAATTTAACCGCTTGAACAAGAATTACAATTCCATGAACAACCCGCTACATCACCATACCAAACAATTTGTAATGCTGAAAGAGTGATAAATGATTGTAAGGAAACGGTACTGCATCACACCAAACAAGGGCTAAATGAAAATGTGACAGGGCATCTCTGCATGATGCATCGTTGGGTCTTGTTCATTTGGCAATGTGAGGGGCATCTCTGCATGATGCGTAGATGGGCATTTTTCATTTAGCATAGGTGGTACTGGAGGTCGACCCGACACAACTTCCAGGTCACAAATCTTTTGTTGGACCACCGATTGGACCCAATTGAGCGATGATGTCAGCATGACACCATATACATAATGTTAATATACACATGTAAATGTATGTGTGTATGTACATATAGTATGTATACACACACACACACACACATATATATATATAATTGTTTAAGTGTGTATGTATATATGTACATATTCTATTGTATAATAGAATGGAATGATGATACATGGAACATCAACATACATCAATTCATATAGACCAAGTGATTTTGCAATCTCAAAACAAGTTATAAATCACTTAGAAGTGGATATATCAATGTATGGAATAGTTGGGAATACAAAATAAATTCATCAAAACTTAGCCAGGTCTTTGACATGAAGGCTGGGTCACCGCTTTGGCGATTGAATCAGTCGGATCATTGGGTCAACTGCGGGTCTTGAGCCAAAAATGGGTTTTAAGCCCCACCCGACCCGTTAGACTTGTTAGGTGACAGTTTAACTGATTCAACTGGTCGGGTCGGGTTTCAAAACACTAGCGTCAATTGGGGTTCTAAGCGCCACTTTAGTAGCTATGTGGCTAATGCAGGAATAACACTAGTAGCACAGTAATGCGGAGATACACTAGTGTCATTGTTACTAACACTATCGATGGTGACTATACACATGTTACCTAAGCTTTCAACCTCCGAGCTAAAAAGGTTGGTGCTATAGGGGTCCAACTGGAGAAATGTAAATGCCCACAGAGTTATGATACATTATGTTTGATCCTTGCAGTCATCCTCATTGTCGCTGGGATGGCTGGGAGCGTGTCCTCGTACTCCTTACGGTCTTCCATTTTAGTGTTAGGCTTTACCATTATCACGAAAATAGGGCATTAATTGGAGCGATGCTCGTAGCCCTGACAAGAGAAGATCATACCTTTCCGGTATAGATGAACGAGGAAACTATCATAGTACTATAGATGTATGCTAACGAATCCAGATGACAAGCTCTCTCGAGTGACTGATCCTTCTTCCTTGCTCGCTCTGGGTCACAACATCGATGGCATTGTCCATGTTGTAAATGCACGATGCGGCTATCATCCTTGCAATGGATACAGAAAGACCTCAATGACACATGACGACCTTGGTAGTATTGTCCTAGCTGACCTTGGACTTGTATAACAACTTGTAGATTTTGCACGTGTGTTAGTGCCTTGGTTCAATTTAAAGAACTTAAGGCACAAATGCTTGTTATAGTTGATTGGATGAAGACTATCTTCATGTTGGTCCAAATGTGTTTTCGATAGACTATGTGCTGTCGCTTCCACCATGATATCGCCTCAATAAACAATAAACATCGCTCATCAGATAACTAGTGCCATTTGAAGAAGGCTCCAATACTATGCAACCATTTGTAGAGCATGTCGGGTTTGCCCATGCATGGAAGTTTGGACTTGATTTTCTGTGGTCAATTAGGCTATGGGCGAGGATTGACGTACACTGTTGATGACAAGGGAGATGTTGAGTTTCCCGCTTATTGTCATGCTGCAACAAAATTTTGCCGATCTTCTTAATTAGATTGGCCACAATCATCTTGACTTCTAACCAATTATTGGGTGCAACTAAGCGGTTTTCTAGTTAGAGCAACTTTGGCAATTGAAGTCCTTGTTACCCACCATGGTGTGTTTGTCAGTGTAGCACGAGCAAAAACTAAATGCTGAAATATGCTTAATCTTGACTCACAGATGTAATGGGACCCACATGACACCCCACGCCAAATATAATATAGGTTGACTTGCAAAGCATGGGCTAAAGATGTCTCAAGATTGAGATTAAAGAGAATTCGGTAGTGAGAAGTTGATTCGGGCAAAAAAAGCTATGCTATTAGTGTGCTGCAAATAATCATTACTTTGGAAGCACCATGAATCCCTCCCACTGTCTAAGATGAGTGGAGCAACACCGAGGTTATGAGAGATCTTGAGCCCTACTCTGAGGGGCTATTCCTTTCCTATAGGCGTTGGCATACCCCGTTGTGGCCCAAAAGTATACACAACACCTATTAGGTGAAGCCATGGGATATTATGACCCCTAAAGGCTATGGCGGCGCCTTCACATGGAACTTGGGTGGCCACTCTGACCTTAGGGGAGTAAGGGGAAGGCTTTGGGACTAGTTGCAGAGTACGGGGATGGATACTATGTCTTTCTCCCTCGACGATGTTGAAGGGCACCCTAAATCTGAGCGGAGGGTTGGGAGGGAAGAAAGGAGAAAAGGGGAGGATGGAGAAGAAAAGAAGGGAGAGTGGTGCTTTAGGAGGAGGGGACAGGGAGTGCGTAAAGGCGGCATAATGGGGGGATGAACACACTTCCTTTTAAATTGTTTGGCATATATACTACCTATACCTAGGGTTTAGGAAATCAAACAGTGGATAGGGGAGTTTCCTAGACCTAGACTTAGGTTTTAGGTTTTGGTATCTTGCACCAATTGATTGGGAACCAATATCCTAAAAGTCAAAACTCATAAGCAAACGTCTTCTTTGATGAATAAGCTTGGGATGGCATATAGAATAGTCAGAATTGAAACCCTAATAACTCGACAATTGTTTGCCCATCTAATAACCTATAAAAAACAAAACTAAAACAATAAAACTTGATATATATAACTAAGCCTCTGGAAATCACTAATAGCCCCCTATATTTAAGCTAAAACCCTATATTTTCTAATCTGCTACTAATCGGTCAACTCATGCTCATAACGGAGATGCAAATCTTGATGATAAGTCATGCATGCAACTATGTTGCATCACCGAAACTGTGTATCTTTTCCTCATAACCACTCCCCTAATTCTAGTTCGCCCCATACATGATCTCTTCCCTCACTGACTTTCCGTACCCTAATAATCTAATATACTCTATCCTTAAATCTTCTTCCATTTCTATGCCTTCCTCTCCCCACATATTATTCTACCTCCACCATCTTTCTCATTTCCCTTTCTCTTCATACACAAACACAACTTGTCCTAGTCCTTAAGTCTAGGATGGTATATGGTATATCAATATCCCAAATTCACATGACAAAGTAACAAAAATAGATGCAATTAGTGACTAGCATAGTTTAATATGTCAATTTCGACATCGTTTCCGATGGTCTAATAACAGAAATTTATAGAAATTATGACTGAAGTTTTGATATCTCCACTCCCGTCGACACAAGATTTCGACGCAAATTTTGACGATTTCAATGACAAGATAAAGGATTAAACTTTTACCATGATGATTTACATACATAATACACCTACTTATGCAATAATATCATATGTTGGTATACGATGGGGGGCTCCTATGTATGTGAGTGAAAATATTCTAAGCTGTTTTGATCATGTAATGCACACATACATATATTCTTATGCAACAACATCTTATATCTTATATTTTATATTTTGGATTCAATTAAATGAGGGGGGTGTCCCACATTTTTTAAAGTTTTTTTGGATTTTTCCAACTTTTTTTTTGATGGAATTGCATATGTGAAATTTCAGCAATTGACACGTTGATTTCGATGTTTGGCAGCGGTTGAAATCAAAATTTCCTTTTGTGAATGGATTTGGGTCAAAACGATACCCGGCTAGAGCGGGTTCTCCTTATTATATAGAATGAGAACATTTACATAATAGACCCAACATGAAACAGAAATAATATATAAGGAAATGATTTTCTAACACCCCCCTTCAAGTTGGGCATACACATCATGCATGCCCAGCTTGGAATTCATATATTTGAAAGTTGAAGATGGAAGTGGCTTGGTGAAGATATCTGCCACTTGTTGTCCAATCCTGACATGAGGAGTTTGAATCTTCTTGGAGAGCACTAAATCACGAACGAAGTGGCAGTCCACTTCAAATGCTTGGTCCGCTCATGAAACACTGGATTGCTAGCAATATGAATGGCTGCCTGGTTATCACACATGAGAGAAATTGGTGTCTCAATAGACACTCCTATTTCCGACAGAACATACATAACCCACTATAGCTCACAACAACCATGTGCCATGGCTCGATATTCAGCCTCTGTGCTGGACCGGGCTACCACACTCTGTTTCTTACTCCTCCAAGTCATTAGACATGACCCAAGAATTCGCAATAAACCAGAAGTAGAACGTCTATCTCCAACATCACCTGCTCAATCAACATAAGTGAACCCAATGAGCTTCAAAGATGTATGTCTGGGATTCTACCCTGTAAAGTAAGGCCCTTCTCTGGCGAGTCTTTAATATAACGGAGAATCCAGGTGACTGCCATCCAGTGCGACAGCTTGGGTGCACTCATGAACTGGCTAACAACTCCCACATCATAAGAAACACCAAAACGAGTAACTGTCAAGTAAATCAGTTTCCCTACAATCCTTCTATACTTTGCTGGATCAGAAAAATCATTGTCATCAGAAATAGACGTCTTGGTATGATAATCCATAGGCGTGGAGACGGGTTTGCACTGTGTCATGCTTGTCTCTGCAACAAGGTCAAGGACATATTTCCGTTGAGAGAGGTTTGTGCCCTTCTTGGAACATAGAACTTCTATTCCAAGAAAATTATGGAGATTACCCAGATCTTTGGTCTGAAATTGTGTTTGCAGCCATTTCTTGAGTTGTAGAATGCCAGTAGAGTCATCATCTGTGATGACAATATCATCTGCATAGTAGTGCCACTTGAAAACTTATACACGAATAATGAATAATCTAGTAGAAGACCAGGTGAACCCAAACTGTATAAGTGCATCACTGAATTTATTAAACCATGCCCGTGGCGCTTGCTTCAGACCATACAAGGATTTCTTCAACTTGTAGACCTTCTGACGCTCCCCCTGAGCACTATACCTAGGAGGTTGCTCCATATATACCTCCTCAAGTAGATCACCATGAAGAAAAGCATTTTTGACGTCTAGCTGAAGAAGAGGCCAGTCAAAGTGAGTAGCAATAGAGATAAGGATGCACACATAATTGAGACGAGCAACGGGAAAGAAAGTCTTAAAGAAGTCTACACCATGTGTCTGAGTGTACCCCTTTGTCACCAAACGAGCTTTCAAACGATCAATTGACCCATCTGGTTTTTGTTTCACTGTATGCACCCAACGACAACCTACAACAGATTTGTCAGGAGGGAGATCTACTAAGTTCCAGGTAGAATTCTCATGAAGAGCTGCCACCTCACTGTCCATAGCCTGGATCCAACCATCATGCCGTGCTGCTTTTGTATAGGAATGAGGAACAACCGTAGAATCAAGCTGAAGAGCAAACATGAGGGCTGCTGGCGACAGATGAGAAAAATAACAAACATTTGCTAATGAATGACGTATAGTGCAAGAACGAACACCTTTACGAACTGCGACTGAAAGGTGTAAATCTAAAATGAAACAACAAACATTTGCCAATGAATGACGTATAGTGCAAGAACGAACACCTTTACGAGCTGCGACTGAAAGGTGTAAATCTAAAATTGAAGCATCAAGAGAACTCTCAGTAGAAACAATTACCTCAAGAGTGTCGGTTGAGGAGGAGGCATACTGCTGGATTGGTGACGCTACATCCTCTTGGTGACGCCCTACTCGCCTAGAGTAAGCCAATGGAAAGGGGGGAATTGATAGAGTGGTGACGGTGTTGGTGAAGTGGGGGTGGTTTCTAAAACAGTCTCATCACCTGTCACAGGAAGTGGTGGCTCTCTCTCACGCTAAAAAATGTAGTCACTCTCAGGATTGTGCTCCCCCTTACTCTGAACAGAGTCACTAAAGAACGAAGTAGACTCGTGGAAAGTGATGTCAGTCAGCACAAAAAGACGACAAAGACGAGGGCAATAAGATCTCTATCCCTTCTGTGTGGGAGAACTGTGTGAGGAGACAGCTTGTCAGCACGTGGATCAAACACATGAACACAGTACAACCAAACACACGAAGAGGAACAGGAAAAGGTAGCTCGTCAGGTCGTAAAACTGATAAAGGTGTAGCCCCATGTAAGACAGAAGATGGTTGATGATTAATCAAGAAACATGCAGTAAGAAGAGCATTAGACTACTGTCTTTGGCACAAGCATCTGAAAGAGTAGCGTTCGTGCTACATCAAGTAAATGGCGGTTTTTGCGTTCAACAACCCCATTTTGTTGAGTTGTATGAGGACAAGTCATTTTGGTGAATCATGCCAACCGAATTACAAAAATTAGATAGCTTTTTGAACATATTCTAGGGCATCGTCAGTACGAAGAATCTTTATATGAGCATCGAACTGAATTTTTATTAACTGATGAAAAGTTTGGATAACAGACAAAACTTCATCCTGAGATTTAAGTAGGTATACCCAAGTCATACAGAAGAAATCATCAATGAAAGACAGAATATCGAAAGCCATTATGACTTGGCTTTTTAACAGGGCCCCAAACATCACTATGAATAATGTCAAAAGGATGCGTAGAGTGTTTCACAGTGCGACTCGGAAAGGAAATGCGATGATGCTTGCCTAGTTGACATGACTGACACTCTAACGACTTTATTGATGCTAAGCTTGGGACAAGCTTCTGAAGACTCTACAAGGACGGATGCCCATAGCGACAATGCCATTGTAAGGGAGAGCAACTGAACACGGTAGATGCGGTAGATGGAATCTGACGAGCTGCGCGACCATCTTCAAAGAAGTAGAGATCACCTTTCCTAGATTTCCCACCCATCGCCTTCCAACTCCTAGGATTCTGTAACACAAAGAAAGAGTCTCCAAATATAACCAAGCATTTCAAAGAATCAACGAGCTTTGCCACAAACATTAAGTTAAATGGAAAGTCTGGTACATATGTACATACTGTAAAGTCAAATCAGATGATGCTTATACAGTGCCACATGTCTGGACTCGTCTGATAGAACCATCAACAAGTGTCATAGAAGAATGCAGAATATACGAGTCAGAAGAAAGAAGCATAGATCGTATACCCGTCATATGCTGGGAGGCCCCGAAATCTACCACCCATGTAAAAGATGGGTGAGAGGCAACAAGCGAAGTCCCCTGGTTACCTGTACCTGAAACTAGATTGACAGAAGCGCCAAGAGAAGCTTGCTGGGTAGCCTGAAAAAGACAGTCATACTCCTTGTAGATCGTAACATCTGATTGCACATAGCCACATATTTAGAATCTCCAGACGAAGATGCTCCTGGTGAAGTAGCCATATAATGTGCAACTCCAATAGGCAATCTACCATGCTTAGAATAGCATTTCTCTTCTAGATGTCCAAGTTTCCCACAGAGAGTACATTTAGGATGATTGCGTTGTCCCCGACCAACACCCCGTCCAACTCCTTTGACGGAAACTAGGGAAGCATGATTCTCAGGGGGGTGTTCTCCTGGAGTAGCAAAAAAGGACTCAAATGACGACTGTTGAATTCACAGAAAGGCTTCTTCAAGGCTTGGTAGTTTGTCTGTAGCCAGAATAACACTCCTGGCTGAAGCATGAACAACATTTAAGCCAGATAGAAACCTTGCCGTTACTAGATCATCTCAGTCTTTCGTCTGGTCATTAGTCTTTAGTGGCTGGTAGAAACTGAGTTCTTGAGAAATAGACTGTATAGTACCAAAATAATCCTCGAGAGAGCGACTATTTTGTTTTTCTGCAAAGAGGTGGTCATAAACAATATGGAGACAGAGAGCATTCTTCTCGTGAGAAAAATGTTTCTTTGCAGCTTCCCAGATTTGTTTGGCTATGCAATAGAACATAAATCTGGAAGCAATCTAGGGCTCCATGTTATTCCAAAGCCAGGATTTCACCACCCCATTGTTTTCCCGCCAAGTGGGATAGTCTTTGCTACTTCCATCAGGAGGTTCTGACTCAATGATTTCCACCTTTTCACGAGATTCAAGCACAGTGTAGATAACATTCATCCAGAGAAGATAATTCTGTGAGTTAAGCTTCACAGAAGATATCTGAGATTGGTCGTTGTAGACGACTGTAGCGGAAGCAGGTGGCTTTGCATCTCCCATATTGAGATTGGATCAGGATAGCAAGGGACATGCCGAGTAGCACCTTGGACACGTCGTGTCACCATGCGAAGAAAGAAGGCAGAAGTTCTGACGATTTTGGACACGCCATGTTGAATTCAGGACATGCTGTGTTGAACTCAGGGCTCGCCATGTTGGACTTAGGACACGTCGTGTCAGTTGGTGACATGATGTCTGAATCTTTTTGCACACACTGTGTTACTGATGGAACACGCCGTGCACAATCAGAGGTGTAAACTTCAATGGTGGTGACATGCTGCGTCGTCCAGGGACACCGTGTCATTTTGGCGAACACAATGAAGATCTACGTCTGTTAGAACGAACCCTGGGTAGCAACATGCTGTGTTGCTTAGAGACACGCCGTGTGCAACAACG
Source organism: Alisma plantago-aquatica (assembly GCA_963693085.1). Taxonomy (NCBI): domain Eukaryota; kingdom Viridiplantae; phylum Streptophyta; class Magnoliopsida; order Alismatales; family Alismataceae; genus Alisma; species Alisma plantago-aquatica. The sequence continues at coordinate 1,043,726,187 of OY856411.1, read as the reverse complement.
GTAGAAGTAGATCTCGATCGTTATAAGCTCTGTTAAGTAGATATTGGACTCTAGGAAGGTGCGCTGGAGAGAGAGATGACCCTGGGAAGACGCGCCGGGGGGTGACGGAAATTAGCACCGTCACTAGTCAACTAAAGATGCGAATCTGACACATCAACAACCCCTAATGATTTAGGTACTCATCCACGTACTGGGACTACGTAGAGAGGAAAGGGGATGAGAAGGAAGGTGCTCCTCCTCTCTCTACGGGATAGAACGAGGGTCTTCTCCTCTCCTTCAAGCAGCCACCGTGCCCTGACGGATCGCATGACGACTAGCCCGGTGGGAATACCGGCGGTGGCGACAGAGGTGTCCTACGACGGCGGTGACAGAAGGCGGAACCGAGGAGGGAGAAGGGAAAGAGAGAGAAGAAGGGGGCAGGGGCTAGGGGAAAGGCGGCTAGGGTTACAATAGCCGGATGTGCTATGATACCATGTGAATGGATTTGGGTCAAAGCGATACCCGACTAGAGCGGGTTCTCCTTTATTATATAGAGTGAGAACATTTACATAATTGACCCAATAAGAAACGAAAATAATAAAGAGATACATTAATGAGGAAACTATTTTCTAACACGTTTATTTCGGTCGAAATTTTAATCCATGGTGACTAGGAGGGCAGATACCGCTACAGAGTGACAAACCTAGCTGGGAAAAGCAACCAAGTATGGGTGAGGCCACAGACTCCGAAAGCCTCGCCGTGCATTTGCCATTGCTACAACCCATTCCCATGTTGGTGAGGATGTACATGTTGTTGTAGAATGGCTTTAGATAGGAGATCTGCATCATTAGGTGCAATTGTTCCCCAATTGTGATATGAGTTTATGGGGCACCTAGCTTATTTGTTTGACAACTGGATAATGCCTAAGATACCTTTGCGTTGGATTTGGGGGCTGCCTATGATTGACTAATTTTGTTTTGGAGATTCCATCTCAACCAAACGCATGATCTATCTTGAACTCTTGATTAGTTCCAATGTTTGTCCACCTATTATTTCATCATTTGTTGCACCTAAGCTAAGCTCTCATTGACAATTATGAACTTGTAGCAACTCTGCAACTGTCAAAGTCTTGAAGATTATGACGAAAAAAGGGTGTGAAGCTAGAGGGATGGCCATATATGATCTCAGATTGCATGGACCAGTGGGATGGGTGGACATTTTGCTAGTACTTCATAAGGGACCCACCCTAAGCAACCTCTCCCCAAAGTTCCTAGGAACTCATTGCATATAGAAATGAGACATCTCTTTGATTGTATGCTCTGCAAATTTGCCATGACATGCCATGCAAGAGTTTCATTGATGAGCGCGGGCCACCGCTTGACATTATCAGACTTTGCTTATGCATGAGTTACACTTAATCCTTGATCTCATTCTTTGTATGTACGTAGTTGTAGGGCCCATTGCTGCAAGCCAAACTTGATATTTTCAATAGAATACCCTTTTGACCCTACAAAACTTTATGAAATTCATGCTAGAGCCCTCTCGTTCTAGAATTTGCGGATCTTACCTCTTCTTTACCTGAAGGAACCAATTGTTATAACCACACCATCATGGTATGATGCTCTATTTTAGCTCAAAATGCATTTGTGCTTGAACTCATTGAGTCATCCATCACTAGATAAACCAACATGCAATGGTTCTGTCTACGAAAAAGGACATCTTGGTCTAGTCCTCAACACATACCCGCTTCATCTGTTGTGACGCCTAGCATAGTAGTTGCCTAAGGCCCATCTACAACAAGCAAGTTGCTAATTTAATTCTTGACACTGCACATGGCTTTTCGGTCGCCCATGCTCTAATTAAGTCTCAGGACTGATACATCTTACCTTAATGCTCAGGCTCCCTAAAACACATATTATAATAAGCTACCGTTGATGCCCCTTGCTCTCTATTAAGGTCTAAAAACAACGAAAGGGGTATAGTTCATCATATCACTCCAAATCATTCTATCTTCAGGTTGACCTAAAGGAATAATTAGTCATGTTCCAAGCTTCGAGGAACAAGCAAGTCAATGCCTAGAATTTTGTGATATTGTCAATGCTCCATAGTGAGACAAGCAACTTTTGTTTATAGATATACAATTTTCGAAAAGCAAAAACATATTGAAATTCTAATACAAGTTACGAAAGAAAATTGGAAACAGTCATAGTGATGTGCGAGAAATTTTGTGCCATGAGTCAATGGAAGACATATTTGGCTTGCATAGTTGGGGTATTAGTGGGAATATATCCCTCCTTAGATGCCCATCCCATTTTGACCGGTAACTTGTGAACCCCATTATAAGCACGTAGCACATAGGTACGGTACATACCATCTCTAGCTTTACGTGTTACCCACAAGTAATAAGATATGTGTAGATATAGTTATATATTGAGGCTAAACATGTGCTAATTGCAAGTTACATATAAATGGTTCATCTGTGCTTCTTCTAAGTTTGTTTTGATATTTAGCTAAATATTCCGTTTTTTAATTTATTATCACTATAATCATGTAAGCCTAAATCTCATCCATACTGGGTTTAGTTGTTCGTCATATTCTCATCAAGGAAATAAGTATCCGATTTTGATGCCGTTTTGAAAAGTATAGAAATAGAAATTTACGAAAATATTGACATAAATTTTGATAAATGCAATCCTAGCCGTTTTGATGCCAAAATAAATGAATTAAGCCATGCAATTTTACAGGCGTGATCTCTAGGCGTAAACACACTCATTTATGCAATAATATAAAATGGAGTTGGGGGGGGGGTCCATGCATGTGTGAGGTAAGTAAACTGAGTTGTATCTTGAGGATTTCAATGAGAGTTTTCGATGACCAAATGAAGGACTTGAGTTATGAAATTTTGCAAACATGATCTATATACATGCATGCACTTATTTGTGGTATAATATCACATATTGGATATGTAGGGCATCCCCCACATATTTTACTTAGGATGATAATTTGCAGTTGTATTCACTCAACAGCCAACCATTTCCTTGGCCCCAGGAACATCGGTGTTATGTTTCCAAGCAAAACCATTATCTTATAGTGTGGTTGGCTGCTTAGCACCCTCATTGTCAGATGAACCACCATCAGAAGATATGCCGTCCATATGAAGAAAATAAAAAACAATATAAAGCATGCATTGCATGAAGAAAATAAAAAATAATATAAAGCATGCATTGCATTAGCGTCCAATACAGTGAATAACATATCGTAGGGGATGTAATGCAATTATGATATACTACACATATATACTAGGTATAAGTATCATAGAATCAATCACACATTTTATGAATTTTTAGTTTTGTTTGTATATTTAGGCCTGATTTTTTTTAGTTATTAAATAAGCAGCAACAGTTTGTGTGCGCACACGCGCGTGTTAATAGATAACGAGTTTCACATTTACAAGCGCATTTGAGCAAAAAATACATTATTTCGTTTTTTTGTATGTTCAAAACTATTAAACATATAAAATACAATTATATATTAATTTTATGAAAATATTTTACTTATATCAATTTCAGTGTTCGTGACAAGTTCTACTAAGCCTAAGTGAAATAACTATCAAACACGACTTTAGTTAAAATCAGTGTATTGGATTGGCATACCCTTTTTCTTGGAAACTTGCCAAAGAAATTCCGCTGATACTTGATCATAAACACTTTCCTAATGAATAAAATCCATATAAAGATTTTTTTTTTCTCTACACTTCTCCATAAGCCTTCTTTATGAAGCATATATTGTAGATTTCTCAGACGTGAAACTGAACTGGCTGTCTAATATCTATAATTTAGTCTTTGCTCAATAATCATCTTAGAAAGTTTCATAGTATGACTCATCTATACTAATAACGAATTCGTGGAGCATTGAATTTCTTTTGATTGATTTACAAACATCTTGAAGTTAACTGTTCGACATTGTTTCCGGAATACATAATCATGTACGGCCTCTAGTGTTTTTCAGTAAGTTTATCGATGATGCATATTTTAAACTTAATGATGTGTGTATTCATATTTAAACTTAACAACAAATCATAGTTGTGATTTATAATTTTGCATTGTTCATTTGTGAATTAGTCTTTATAAGACACATTAACTTTTGCCAATTATATTGTTGAACTCCAGTGAACAATCCAAAGAAAAGTGGGCCAACCTTGAATGAGACGTTTCTGGGTCTTCTGTACCCTGCTGAAAATTACAAAGTGTATGTTTTTTACTATCTTTCTGTTTATGTTTTTGTCTGAAAACAATATTACTTAGTTACGGTGCTATAGAATTCTTCTTCAGAGTAATTTTTAATCAGAATTTTTGATCATTAGGTATGGCTATCTGACAAACACAAAGGTGAAATTTATTTTGGTGACAACTGATCCAGAAGTCCGAGATGCGGATGCAAGAAATGTATGTTATGGTTCAGTTCCTTTGTATTTTGCTTGTACTTTTGAGTCTTTTAAAAACAAAAAATGTCCTTCACATGGAAGAGTGATAAGATTGTCCGGTGTCAACCCCTACAGTTAGCTCTTAGTGTTGGTAGACTTCTAGGCTTAATCTACAAAACAAGCTATGTGATGAAGGCAACTTATGTTGACGACTCTCCTTTTTTTTGAGATGTAGTTGTAGCTCCTTAGGTCGGACAACTAGTAGTCATACTGAGTATGTAGGTTGATAAGGCTATGCATCAGAGGCGTGCATACACCTTTTTCAAAATACTGCTCGATCATGATTATGATACTATATATTAGACGCTGAAGTGTTTCATTCTCCTTATGGTCCTCAACACTACTTGATTGGCAAAGAGGGAGGGAGAGGCTAAACATTTGCTTCATACTTTAGAGTTGCATTATGTTTTTTGAATGCTAGATAGGACATATAAATTATGGTTGATTGGCTGCCTAAAGCCAATTTCACTACTTTTCTAAGCTTCTGTTGGACTATTATAGAAATTGTTCCATAGATACAACTAGGTGAAGACTACATGATCATATCAGGTGGACACAACAGTTATCGGTCTGTGGGGCTTGTCTTAATAAATAGGTACACATGTGAAGTTCTACAGCTATTCCTTCATTGAGTTTTAGTTCTTTCTCATATTCAAATTGGAATTTAATTAATCGAATCTCTCCTTCATATGTAATGAGATGAGCAGTGGTGTTTGAGTCTGAGTGGCATCTTGTTTTTGATCTATATGCCACTTAATATTGACATTTAATGATATGTTTGGTCCTCTTTGAAGTTGAACCTCCATGTAGATCGCAGGGGTCCCAACATTTGTTTATCTGTAAGTGTTGCTATGAAAGGCTTATAGGTCAAATTTTAGAAGTTGACACGGAAGCAAGGTTTCAAAGTGCACGAGGTGTGAAGAGGCATTTTTGTCTCAATGCGTGAGGTGTAAGCCTTGAAATATGTACGAGACATTCACGCTACTAAAAGCTATCTTGAAATAATTTTTTACAAAGGATCTAGGGAAACTCAGATACTTCGTGGGGACTGAAAATTTCTGATCTTATTTTGGCATCTGTCTTTCATAAAGCAAATACATTCTAGATCTTCTCAAAGAAACAAGCATGCTTGGAACTAAACCTGCTAGCACCCCTCTAGATCACAATACAAATTGGGATGATGAGTCTTCACCACCTTATCCCGACAGCTACCGATATAGAAGATTGGTTGGTAAGCTGATCTATCTCATTGTCACTGACAGTACTTCTGATGTTGGACTTGTCAGTAGATATTTGGATAAACCTTGACAATGTCATTGGGATGCGGTATGCCACATCCTTGAATATTTGAAGAATTCTTCAGGATAAGGATTGATGTACCGATGACATGGACACTGCAAAATCACTGGTTATTCTAGCTCTGATTATGATGGTTTTAGATGTGATAGAAAATCTACCTTTGGCTACTGTGCTTTTATTGGAGGCAATCTGGTTACCTGGCGTAGAAAGTAGACTGTGGTTGCTCGGTCTAGCACTGAAGCAGAGTATAGAGCCATGGCTCATCTTGCTTGTGAATTGATGTGGGCCCAAAGACTCCTCTAGGAATTTGATATATATTAATCCGGATCCTATTCCTATGAGCCTCTATTTTTAAAGCCAACAATCCTACTTTTCATGAGCGGACCAAGCATATAGAAGTCGATTGTCATTTTTCCCGGGAATCTGTTCTATATGTTTGCATATGCACTCCTTATATCTAGTCTAGACAGAAGATCAGGTTGCTGACATCTTCACCAAGCTCCTTCCGAAGACTCGCTTTGCTACACTGGTGGACAAGCTGGGCATGTTTGACATGTATGCTCCAACTTGAGGGGGAGTGTTGATATATACATGCTTTATGCTTTACTTTTATTTATGCTTTAGTCTTGTCTTTGTCTATAGCCTTTCTTTTATCCCACATCTACATATTTTCTTTTCTACTTACTCTCTTGTCCTATAAAAGAGAGTGCCTTGTATTTGTTTTAGACACATCAAATAAAGATGATTGGATTCTATAAATTAATGAATTAGGTTTTGTAAATGGAGTTTGCCTTAGTTGATATTGCATCTTGAGTAGAGTCTAGGTCTTAGGACCCCGGGAATTGACCCAAACCGTAGGTGTGATCTGATCCATCCACCCACCCTTGATTTATCTTAAACCCTAGGTCTAGGATCAAACCTGTCCACCATATCTCATGTCAAAAAAAGAAAGAGTGGAACCATGCATTGCCAACACCTCTCTTGATTGTCTTCTTCCTCTACCCTCCACCAAATCTCATCAGAAGGTCTCAACTTCATTCCGCACACAATTACCATCAAGATCCTCCTTCCCCTCTCGTACGAAATCCTTTTTTGTTGTATTGTTTTCTCACGTTGAGGGCCTGTGCTACATGGTCGAACTACGTCGCAAGCCTTGGAGCGGCCACCAAGAAACCAATCCGAGGATCACCACCACTCCTCCCACCTCTTCCATATGTTCCTAACTTCTGCCACGAGCCACTCAGTGAGCCCTAGGTCATTTGCCTTTTAGCATCACAAGTACAATTGGAAGTTAGCGCCTATTCCAACGACTCCTACTTGCTTTAGATGCATCTTTAGGCATTGGAACCTGCTCCCCAAAGGACGTCTAGGTGTTCACTACCAATGGAGACCTGAGGTAACCACATGAGCCTATCTTCTTCAATGTAACAACGAGTTTAGCAATTTTAGCTTGAGGATCTTACCGCCAAGTTTGATTTTTGGGTGCTTTCCTTCTTCCATGATGTTAGAGTCTCGTTAATTAAGTTATTTGAGTCTATTTTTATATGGGCCCAAGTATGTCTTGGGTTTTAGTCTAAAGTTTGTACACTTCCCCCTTTTCCTGTATATAGGAGGGGATTCCTCTTATCAAATATATCACACAACCTTCTTTTACTTTACAACATGATATCAGAGCAATTATCCAACTCAAACCTGGAAGAGAGTATAAGAACTTCTTCTGCCTATAAGCGGTCGCTGCTCCTTGGCTTGGTCGCCCGTCAGACAATTTTTGATGTATTCTCTGTCTTTACCCTTGCCTGAGCCGCTGTAACTTCCATGTCTTAAACCCGCTAACCCCTTCACTACCCGTCCGTGTCACCCGACAATGCCCCTCCGAGCGACCTCTTAAATCTGCCCCTTGCAAGTTCAGCTCTACATCGCAAGAACTCCCTGATTGATATATGTCAGCCAAATAAGTTCCTCACAAAAGGAGGCTAAATCTAGCATGAAGCGCCCCGACATCATCCATGAAGTGGCTTCTGTAACGAATGTGTCGCCTAAGTTAAAAGGTCACGTCGGCAGATCTACTTCAAAGTGTTGCCACTGGTAATAGTACATGCCTCTGGTCATTGTTGCTGAGATACACACTCACCTGACTGTAAAAATCCCGATCTGTCTATTGCGATTGCTGTCGGATTATTACAGATGATTCCCAATTCAAGAAGCTTTGTTTAGAACGTTCTAAGGCCCAACATGAGATTGACATCTACATATACGACCGAAATAAATACCACCCTAAGGATGCCTTATTCTCTATGGACTGTCCACAAACCCCATTGGCCGCCGCCACCCCCGAGGTGAAAAGGGTGTTGTAGTTCCCCTTTGAGACCGGGAAGGGGGAGGTACACCCCTGTGTGGGGTTGTGGCTTGCAAGACAAGGTATCTATGATTCTTAAGCAACCATGATCGTTAAGGGAGATGGTACGCCTCCCCAACAACCCGCCAGGATGATATGAAGAACGCGTCTCCCGTTATGGTCTTGGCTGTACAGGCACTGGTCGGATGACACTTGTGGCCTATACCTGCGACTACAACAACGATGGAATTAATTTTTTAGAGTTTTGTACTTGATTTCACTCTAAAGATCTTTATAAACCTTTTCTTTGGGGACCACACCCCCAAACCCCCCGACAGTGCTACAACCTATTTTTTCTGGAGCGTTTCTTTATCATTGTCCACCCCAACCACTATGGGTTCTTTTCGTGGTTGGCGTGAAAGGGAGAATAGAGGAAGATGAGTAGAGGGAAGAGAGAAATGAGATGCAGAGATGAAATATTCTTGTATGGCCTTCTTGCTGCTTTATATATGTGTGGATCTTTATGCACAACTTGAAGAACTTATAGACTTCTACTATTGAAATTTACATCTGAAAGTCTTTTACCGTTGTATGCTTTTTGGAAAGCTTACTATTTGGAGTTTCATGTCTACTGCTTGCTTATTTAAGCTGATAGTTTTCTATCCAACTACGTCAAATCTACTTTCTACCTTTTGTTCGTCTTGTATTTGCACGTTGACAATGTATGTGCCTTGTGCATGTTGACTTTCTGCTACTGTGACCCAACACTCTCTCGTAGTATGGCCCTACACTTTCTGGGATCGTGACCCAACACTTTCTGGGATCGTGACCCAACACTCTGGACTGCGACGATAGCGACCGTGATGAAGACCATGATACCTTCTTGCTTCTGTTTACTACTACTCCGGATGCCACATCTTTTTGATCAAGAAGCTTCCGCTACCTGTTTGCGACTGACGACATGCTTCAGATTCGGCCTACTTGCATGCCTGCTTTGGGTTATATACCTAAGGGGGAGTATTTCAGTATTCAATGCTTTATTGTAATCTGGAGGGAGAGAAATATTCTTGTATGGGATGGGCTTATCTTTGTTTGCACTTCTTTGTTTTTTAGTTTATCTCTCTGTCTGCAAGTTAACTTGGGATTCTCCCAAGTTTCAACTTGAGGGGAAGTGTTAAGAGTCTGGTTAATTTAGTTAATTAAGTTATTTGAGTCTATTTTTAAATGGGCCCAAGTGTGCCTTGGCCCATTAGGGTTTAATCTAAAGTTTGTACGCTTCCCCCTTCTCCTATATATAGGAGGGAATTCCTCTTATCAAATATCTCGCACAACCTTCTTTTACTTTACAACACACGACAACTTAAACTTGTTAGGTTTCACACCAGCTGCCTTGAAATTCACGCTCACTCGTGGGCCTGAATTCCATTTTTCTAGATGCGATCAAACTTCATCGACTTGAATCATGGTGTGCAACGACGACTTACAACGCCAAGATGACTGACATGATGCTCATTTCATGGCCCCAAAAATGGAGATTGCTGAAAGGAAAGACATGATCGCCACTTTGAGCATGTAGATGGGGCGCCTTGTAAGGATAATCGAGAAGACATTATCTACTAGGCGACAAACGTCCACTTCCTGTCGATGCCCCCATGCAAACTCAGTCTGACGAATCACTCGACTAATGATCTTGAAATCCACGACATCGAATGTTGACAAGTTTTATGACTGGCATCACAACGTCGAAGCATTCTTCAGCTGGAATCGATTGACTGATGAGTGATGACTTTTGAACCAAAGTTGCATGGCACTACTCTCCAAGGAATGAGATTTCATCAAAATTGGTGAAATTTTGCCAAAAATTTCAATTTCAGTGGCATCTGCTACCAAACATGCGATTGTATCGATTTCGATCGAAACTGCCAACAAGATTGCATTTATCAAAATTTCGATAAAAATTTCAACGAATTTTGCTAATTTCGAGTTTTTTGTACACAAAGCTCAAAAATTTTGATGGAAATTTCAATGGGAATCTCAATAATTGCAATCCTTGGTGTTATTGTAATTTTCTGAAGAGTAAAGGGGGATTGGGGCAATTTCACCATTTAGTACTCATACATAGTATATACCATAGTATGTCATAATTACATTGCATTCCCTAATATTTGTTATTCAAATCATTAAATACTAGTACAATGCATGCTTTATGTTGTTTTTTATTTTCTTTAATGCGGACATGTATCCTGGTGATGGTTTAGTAGACAATGAGGGTCCTAGGAAGCCAAATACACCAATAAATAATGATTTTCCTTGGAAACATTGCATTAATGTTCTTGGGGCCAATGAAATGGTTGACTATTGAGTCAATATCAACATCAAACTATCAACCCAAGTAAAATATGTTGGGGATGCCCTGCATATCCAATATGTGATGTTATAGCACAAATATCTTCATGCATGTATATAACTCATAAATGCAAAATTACATAACTTAATTCCAAAATTTTGTCATTGAAATCCTTCATCAAAATCCCTAGGAAACATGAAAGTTTCCGTCTCACATGAAGGGCCTCCCCCACGCCTACCCCCACATGAAATTCCATTGCATAAAACAATGCATTTAGGTGTAGAGATCACGCCTGTAAAATTTCATAAATTAATTCTTTCATTTTGGCTCAAAACGGGCACGGTTGCATTTGTCGAAATTTCGGTCGGAATTTCAAATTTTTTTGGTTTCTATATACTCTTGTCGAAACGGCATCGAAATCGGATACCTTGTTCCTTGCTACTCTCGTGTGGTGGAAATGGCTACTAACCGTCTAATGTGTGAACACATGGGCCGCAGTGAAGTTTATATTGAATCCTTCTTTATCCCGGTCAACTACGCAACAACTATGTTTCAAGTCATCTGATTTGGAGTAGGACACAAACTCAGTTGATGATCATGCACACAAATTCTACAACGTGATTTACATGTTTGAGGTTTGCTGGGATGACACTACCATGATCACAGTGTTCTGCCACAGTCTTTCTACCTATTCCTCAAAGTCTGCATCAATACATTCCTAGGTGCAGTGCTTCTTATGCCAAGGTTACAGATACTGATCCATTCAGTGCCCTAACAATGTGATGACTCTGACAAGTAATGCCAAGAAAGAGGATGACATTGAGTACGAGGATGTACTTCCATGCAGTGAACCTAGGACGATGAGTAGCATGTTGTGGTCTCATCTCAGCACACTGTTCATTCATGTGCCATACACATCAGAATATCATGAAGTACCTCAGCAAGGCACTTTTTCTCAACCTGTGGAGAGTTGATGTAGGACAGAGCCTGGCTAGAGTATGGGCGCTTCTAATTAGTGCGTGTCACATTTGTATTCTATTTATGTTTGTCTTTTTTTTTAGTTGTCTATTTTTGGTTTCCGTCTACAGTTTTTTGGCAATTGTTTCAGTGTTTGAGTTACATGTAATAGTTGGGGACATTTTTGTAACTTCTCAATTAATTGCTTTTATTTCTTATTTCAGTAGGGTCATGAGCGGAAAGAAGCCAACTAGGGCTTCCCGTGCATTATCTATAAATACCTATGCCCCCGGGGGTATTGTCTGGCAGTTGAATTATATTTTCTACTGGAAAGATTAGGCCCAAATTGTAATGGAAAATAATGCGAAATTGATTGTGTGTGAGGTGGTGATGTTGTTCTAAATGAGTTGATACATAAAGTCTTATGATTCCAGCTTCTCTAGAGCTAATCTGCTGATGTGGAATCATTACCTCTTTGGAATTATATTTTTTGATCTCGTAATGTTTCCTTACCTCTCCTCTCAAACCCTGTTTGCAGTTCTTCTCTAGGTTTCATGCTGCTTATGTGGATGCAATTTCAAACCCTTTCCATGTACCCGGGAAGAAGATAACATCTAAGACTTTTGCTAAAAGAGTTAGTGGTATTGTCGAATCATTTGGATCTGCTTAAGAAGTTGATGTCTAAGTTTCTGTTCCAGCTTCCAGGTATTGCTCCTCGGCCTCCTCTAAACATTCCGTTAACTGACTATTTTTGTTGGCCTTACACTTTTAGAAAAGATAGATAAATGAGATACTAACTCTCAATTTTTCCTTGAAAGTTATAAATAGTTTTGCCTTTAAAGATTCAGTGCAAGATAGATTTTTGATGGATCTTGACATTCCTAATAAGTACTCATGAACTTAGTGTTTCTAAGTAAATAGTGAGCGCATGGTATGTTTTCTAATTGAGAGACTTCTATCTCACTCATAAACAATGTCTGATTTGTTGGAAGTCTTAGGGGTCATTCTGGTAAAACTTTCAGAATGCTGCAAATTTGCACGGCAAGTGGTGATTGAGACTGCCACTTTTTCTGACGCCAACCATTTTGCTTCTCTTAATTCTTCCTGCAGCAGCGTGGAATGCATGATTCTAAATCCAACCTGTTCTCAGGTGATTGTGAAATCATCCAATTAGTCAAAATGGTATCTATTTTACACAGCAGACCTGCTACCACTAATTGGCAGTGTCAAACGCTGTGTCATGTTTAATTATCAGGTAGCTTAAAAGTTGCTACCCAAACGGCTCCTAAGGCTCTTTGGACAGACTTTTGAAATTGCACATGATTTCAATATGCCAGTTGGCAACCACATTTATAGGTAGCTGCGATGAAAACGGTTTCATTTTACTTAGTGTAGACAGATTTTTGGCATTTTACAGTCACGCTAAAACAGACTGCTATGTAAACTTTTTTGCCTATTAAGAGGCTGAAAATAGGGATAATTTCTGTGCAATTTTTGGCAATTAAAACACCGCTACCTGTATAGTTTGACGGCTTTTAATTAGCTTTATCCAAATGAGGCCTAGGGGCCTCGTTAACAATCTTTGAAACTGCAAGGGTTGTCATATTCGTGGTATTGGGGATTCATCTTTGACTTAAATGGTTTAATATAGTATTGCGGAAATTAAAAAAGTTAGCTTAAATCAAATCTTGAAGTATTGGTGTCTTTTGGTGCAGGAACATATAAGACATCGCCAGGTGTTAGCACATGTACAAGCCTGTGACAATTTGTGAAAATATGTTCCCTGGTTACCCGGTTTTGTGTTTTTTTTGGCAATGATTGGAGTCGGCATTTTAGACAGTGTAAGTATAGTTCATAAACATGACTACTGCTCCAGCATTTATGGTCTCTTTCGATTTAATGAGCTGGAAGCCCTGAAGTCATTACAGCATGTAGTCCTGTGCAGGTGTTGTCTGATTTCAATGCAATGTTTATACGTACTGTATGTGGAGGTTTATTTTTTGGTCATTATATTTGAAGGAAGTCAATCCGTCTGACATTATAAACCAGTTATTTGGATGTTATAAATTAGGTATGACAAATCAGGGAAAGATTACCTGTGGCATTTGGCTTTATGAAAATCCTGTTTTTAGACCCTGGGCATTCCCAGCGTTTCAGTTAAGTTTGTTTAATATGATATGAAAACCTAATGTTTGTTTCATGGCATACGTTCTACTCTTTAGAAAGCATAATTTGTGTATTGTGTTTCTTATAGTATAGCTAGACACAGAGAGAGTGAAAATTGTTTGTATAGATAATAATGTTGTGGTGCTTGTCCCTGGCGAGTAATACCCTAAATCTAAAAATGCTGGGGGAGGGATGTGGAACCTTTCTGAGGTCCCTTTTTTTTTTGATAGTGGGGACTTTCATCCTTGTCAAGGTAATCAGGAGGGAGAACAGCCAACGGCATAATGCCGAAGGCTTTATGGTCCCTACCTGTAGTGCCCCAACGGAATCCGACATGATTCGATCCCGCAACTTGCGCTTCACAAGCAGCACGTTTAACCAGCTGAGCTAGCTGTCAAGGACGAGGTCCCTATTTTATAGAAAGGGTTTCGTTGCCGGTTTTTCCATTCAGCTCAAATGCTTAGCTTTATTTCTTAATCTTGCCGGTACCCAGAATGGTGTCAGCAGTTCGATTAAATCAAAATGAGGTGGACGTAGCCAAGATCTTAGGCTTCTGATTATATTCGGAGGTTGGCAATGTTTTTTTTTGGTTAGAGAGACTCGTGATCTTAGTGCTGAAATGAATGGTATCCATTCAATGTTGTACTGCCCATTCTGGGTGGCTCTACTTTGAGAAACAAGATAGCTGGACACTGAACTGGTGTTGGGTGATGTCTCGTTACTGCATGCAGGGCGTCAAGGTCTTTGAGAAAAATGATTGTGGTAGCAATATTGCCCATCAAAATCATACTGAACAATTTCCCGACAAGTGGGGTATACTTTCTTTTGAAGGCGTTATAATTGGGAGTGTTCCTATCCGGTTCGGTTCACAATTCTTTTTCACTTAGTTCTCCATTTCCGTTGCTATGGAGATGGAGATAGCCTTGCAGCAGAATATCCAGACGGTGCCCTCTGCAGTTTCCATTATTTGCCTTATTTCTTAGATTGAAAGCTTGTCTGTATTCTCTGTTCGATCGTTATTCGTTTGTTTACTACCATTAGGCAACGTGTTGCTGTCGACAACTCATATTTCGTGATGGTATATTTGTGGTGCTATAAGCTGAGTGCGTAATGTTGTCTTTTTTGGGTGCTCGCTACGTATCTGGACTCTTATTATAAGACACGACCTTCTTGCTCGTGTTGGTGAAACGGCATCTGTACATAAACTTAACCCGTCAATGGTGACTGAGCTATGCTATTGTTGGGTTTGCTGCGGTTGATGTATGCGTATGGATTGCTTACCAATCCAACCCAACTGCCACCTCAACTGACATAGCTACAACTGCCACCTCAACTGACATAGCTATGTTAGTTAAAACAGACATTTACGATGATGTTTCAATTTACTTGATATACGCTTGACGATTGTAAAGTTACTTGAAAGAGGAATGCTTCATTATGACAGGTTTGCATTCAAGGACAACCCTTATTGATAAGCACTGGACTGAGCAGCCCTTATTTGATCCATGTCCTGGCTTACATAGTCCTGCGCCTTGGGGCCCATGAAAGCATGATGATTCTATCTCCCACACTCCTTGATTGTCAGTTTTAGTCTCATTCTTCTCTCTTCAAATTTTACTCAAAATATCTATGTTCATGTAGACTTATACTATGCTTTACATAACATGAAGATCTGCATAGATCCTTTCTTAAGGTTACACAAAGATTCTTATGGTTGCTTGCATTCTTTGGCACTTTGGATTGTGCGAATCAGCTTAATTTTTGATGAAGTCTTCCTCCAAGCACTTCATCATTATAAATATTTAGTGATCACAATACGGAGTTGAAATCTTTTCTTAGGTGATACTCCATCAATCCTCAAAGCGAAAAGGCTCCCCGCATGTTCATTATTAATGATGGTGATGTTGATGCTTTCTCACCCTTTGAAATGATTAAATTTGAGTTGGATGAAGATGATGATGTTATGATAGTAGGCTGAACCAACATCCAACTGAGAGAGGGCAACCTTTAGAATCTGAAGCAAAATCAAGAGAATGCTTCGCCTTTTTTTTTCTTTCTCGTAGGAGTCGCACAAAAAGATCGCTTCTTTGACTCCATGAGAAAGCATGCACCGTTTGAGAGGAAAGAGTGTAAAGCACTAAACAAGAGAGAAAACCCTATCTATCTGGAGATATACCACCCCTGACTACCTCAATGTACCCTCCTTAGTGGGTTGCTTCAAGGAGCCATTTTGCTAAAACTAATGCATGCCTTGTTCAGACTATTGTTTGTTGGGGTGTATTATGCAGATAACCCATATTTAGGGAACTTATGGTGCTTTGCGCCACTTTTGTGTGATTCATTTTGGACTATGTGTGGGCATTCTCCAACTTCCTTATTTATGAATGTGTGGTTTTATAAAAAAGCTCTTACATGAGGAATTTGGATGGAAATTGTGACCCAAAATTTTAACTACAGGTTAAGACTAAGATTTATTATATTATGCCACTTGTATTTATGAAATATGCATCTTTTCTATGATACATATGATTAAAACTTTCCAAACATCTTATTATCTTAAGATACTTTTAATAACGTTTCAATACAACTAAAAGGATATCGTATCTCAAAGAATGTAGATAACACATGTATCATTGATATTTTCCATGATTGTATTTATGTGCGACATATCTAATCTTATACGTTGGATGATTATTACTTAGATTTAGTGCATTAACAAAATATCCCAATAGACATTTGCCACAAATCATTTATATAAAATGTATATTTTCTAAACAATGTTTTTTTTTGTCTTAAGGAGACCCCGCCCCCCTCCTCCTCAAATAGGTGCCAGAGCCCGGATGACCCAAGGAGTTGGTAATTACAGTGCGCTTAGGGGGATTCGAACCCGGGTCCCCCAGGGAGGACAAGTCGGACCGAACCACCTGAGCCACACTGGCCGAGTTTTCTAAACAATGTTAAGTTGCATAAATTACATAGTGTTGGATGGTTTCTAATTATATATCATAATATACATTACAAATAATTGTGATTTTTAAAACATGTCTAATCCAGATAATATATTTTAATTTATATGATTGGATTTAGCTAACAAGTTAAAAATGTAGTAGTTTTAATACACACACATATGCCGTACACATACGAATGGTATTACTTCCAAACACTCTCTCTATATATGTGTGTGTGCGTGTGCATGTGCATGTACATGTACGTGTACGTGTGTGTGTTTGAAAATATTTTCATTTTAGTGTGTTATCTATGCTGGTTGAAACCCTACTCGAAACTTAGATTTATTACATGGGTCTGATATGCGTACATCATCTAGGCCTAGACCCAGCCTACAGCTGATAACATTGAATTTATGGATGCTATATGCCCATTTTATCCTTTATTTCTTTTATTATTCTAAGTTTTGATATGGTAAATCTCATATTTACTTGCATTTATAGATATTCCCCCTTGTTAATAATATTTGTACATCTTTTTGGAGGAAAATAAAAAGTGTTGATGCTCACATCTTTTCCATCAGTCGTGAGGATTCAACAACCAATGATCACTTGATTGATAGAAGAACATTGATGCACCATACATGAAAATCATTGATTCACCAACCGAAAGAAAAGCTTCAAAGCCATCTCGTCACCAACAATTGATGGAATTTGGCTAATGCGTCAACCGATGGGTGGATAAGTTTGAAGACCTGGACTTCAACAGTGGCCATCAACCAATGACTTACCTACTCCAACAATCGACAATATGAAAGACCTAGACTTTCTATCAACAACTGTGGATGGAAAGTCTATGCCTTCAATTGACAAATAAATTGTTGGGTTTAATTGACAAAACTCCAAGTAGACAACCACCGGTGGCATCCCCGCCATCGCCCTATGGTGAAGCTATTGCATCCCCAACCAACAAAAGAGTAGATATCCCTCAACTGACATGAGCTTAGACTTAGCCATCCTCAGGTGGTTCTCCTACCACCATCAACCGACGATGAAGCTGCACTCATTAACAACAAATGAAAATTTTGCCATCATCTAGCGATGAAGATACAACAAGTCATTACCAATAGATGGAAAACCTACAAAGATCTTCACCACCTAGATTAGTTAGGTACGTGCCCTGATACTTATTGCACAAGGGATCCCAACATTCAGGTGCCCATGGCACACACCATTCCTTATAAATAGGGGTCCAAGCCTACAGAGAAGGCACATCTTTACTTGTGACGAAGTGCTGGCGAAATCCACTCTTGTTATGATCTTCATCGGTTGGCAAGGATGAGAGTCCAAGCCCATCAGTGTCCACTCCCTGAGTTGACTACACTGCATCTTGGAGAGAAGGAGGATTGAAGAGGCCTTCATTGCCATGTCCACCATCATTCACACTAAAGAGGATGTGTTTCATCGACATTTATCTGTGCAACTACTATAGTATTTTATTGCTTCTTTCTTCCCCTTTATATCCATATCCATCCTTCATTTCCTTTTGGGCCA
Source organism: Alisma plantago-aquatica (assembly GCA_963693085.1). Classification (NCBI taxonomy): domain Eukaryota; kingdom Viridiplantae; phylum Streptophyta; class Magnoliopsida; order Alismatales; family Alismataceae; genus Alisma; species Alisma plantago-aquatica. The sequence continues at coordinate 1,043,708,122 of OY856411.1, read as the reverse complement.
TGACCATCGTTTCTAGTAGTCAGTTGTGGCTAGACTCATTAACTTCAGTTGAGTTAGCCACTAAGGCTCTTCAACATGTGCATATTCATATTTTATTGAATGTATCACATTGCTCTTGTTCATAAATGAATCACTTGCACGATTAGCTATCATTGTGATGCTTGATTTCTAATGACGCGAACGAGTAGTATTAGATCAAATCTAGAGTTAACAAGTGGTGTGAATGCATGAAAATGTTAGATCACGAGAGATAATAATGATATGTTTGTATGTTTTGATTGTTTATTTGTTATCTAGATGAGAAAGATGCATATAATATGGATCTAACCCGATCTCAAAAAAGGAGAGAACAAACACTAATTAGAATTGCTTGTAGGCTAAGCTATGGGTTACATTAGGTGTGAGTGTTTGCATTATTGGTGAAACCCCGATCCAAGTCTTATCCAAATATTGAAACCATTAAAAAGATTTACCACTTATTTTGTTGTGTTAAATTAGTTTACAACTACTTTGTCCTCTTTTCTCTTGTTGGTTACCTTGTTCCATGAGGAACATCAATGTGTTTGATCCTTGTCCCTAGGTTTGACCCCTCTTACCACATAGGACCCCACATTATCCTTGTGGGAATCTAATACATCATATACAAATTTAAAGTATAATTACTCAGATCCATCTCTATTTGGACAAGTTGATTGTAGGATCAAATTTTGGCCCCGTTGCTAGGGACAAGGCAATTGACAATTGTTAAGGACCCAAGGTCTACTTAGACTTTGTTAGTGCTATTGAGTCTAGTAATAGACTCAATCACACACACTTTTAACCAATTGTATTATATCTTTAAAGTTTGATTGTGTCTGATATCTCACCTTGACTTGTACAAGTTTCTAGGTACTCACTGTGAACCCACTCTTTCTTTACTAAGAAATAATCTATGACTGCGTAAGGAAATGCAAATGGAAATAGGAATGGAAACAAACCACCACCTAACTCTACCAGGAATGGATACATCGGTAAAACCCCATCACAACCTCTTCAACCTCTTCAATCCTTAGTTCCAACCCAAGCCAACATGAAAAGGAAACATGTGCTACTTTTGAGGATCAACACGACAAACTTTGAACTAAACCCAATTTTCATATCCATAGTTCAATATAGAACCTTCAGAGGAAAATCTATTGAGGAAAACCCTTACCACCACATTGACACCTTCAAGAATCTCAAATATTAACATGTTTCCTTACAAGGTGATCTAATGTAAGTCTTTCTCCTTCTCCATGAGGGATAAGGTTCTTGCATGATACCACTCTTTGGAACATGAAAGCATGGTAAACTTGGGGGGCTTGCCTGATGCTTTTGTTACTAAGCTCTTCCTGGTTGAGAAGACGATCATATGTAAAAACAAGATCAGTGGCTTTAACCAAACACCTATAGAAAATCTAAGTGATGCCCGAGAGAGATACCAAGCTTACCAGAGGGAATGCCCCCACCACAAGAGATGAAGGTTATATAGTGACTAACTTTTGCAAAGGACTTACTCAAAATGAGAGGAAGACCATAAATGCAACAACATGGAGTGACTTCATGAGGCACAACTCTGAGTGCTCCAAGGAGATCATATACAATATAACTGCATTGCAAGATGATTGGGACTATGAAAGAGGACCGAATGGAATTTTCTCTATCGCTGGAGTCACTTTTGAATCAAAAGCTGTAGAAGCCCTTACCTCCAAGCTCAATCAAATTGCCATAGTTGTCCGAGCTATGTCCGAGCTTTGAAGAAAAACAATGTTAAGGGTAAGAATTGTGTTGGGACTGTCATTAACTGTGTTACTTGTAGGGAAAGTGGGAATAGTTCCAATTACTGTGTATATACTCATGAAGAAGAAGATAACCAACAAGGGGCGACATAGAATATCTCCTGTACTAACTACAACAAGATGGATTGCCCTAAATTTTCTTATTAAAACATGACCGTAGTAGAATTCTCACTTGCTTAACCAGCCTAGCAATCCATCATGTAAACCACTTGGATTTCTTAGAGGCAGTGGACCGTTCGAGTATACTCATAGCACTAACTTCCAACATAATATGAACAACTTCCAGTACCAAAGTCACAACCAACCAAAGACTAACTCAGTGGCTCAAATGTTTGCCTTTACCAAAAGGCAAGCTGAGAAAATGATAAGATGAATCAAAGCACTATCAAAAGCAATAATATATTATATTTTATGCAAGCGCACATGGTAATTGTGATATGAAAATATTAAATCTTCCACAACACAAACAAATGTTTGATCAATAGTTAGTGAGTCTATCTCACCTTATAAAGAACCCTACCGAGAGGATCCCCTCTACCACCAAATGGAATTCAGGGGGACGAGAAACTTTTATGATGGACACCCTGAGATCAAGAACCGTTCTAGATTCCAACAATGTCAAAGTTCAACAAGAAAGTATCCCAATTTCAATCATAATCCAAAAAAATTGAGGAGGAACAAGAGAAAATCCATGCAACAACTTCTGGGAAGACAAGCACAAGGGAGAAAGGTAAATAGAAGAAATTAGCCAAAGATAAGGATCTGGTGTCTACTGATGATGCTCTTCCAACAGAGATCAATATGCCCCTAGAATCCCTTCTCCATATAAATTGATCAAGACTCACCTGAACAAAAGGTATGAGAAATTTATAGAGACTGTAAAGAAGTTGCACCTTGATATCCCATTTCTTAACGCTATCGAAGAAGTACCAACTTATTCCAAATCCTTTAAAGACCTGATATCCAAGAGAAGGAGAGAGCACGAGGTGGAGATGGTAAAACTTGCAAAGATGTTGAGTGCCTTTGTGTAAGTATAGATGCCCACCAAATAGAAAGATCCAGAAGCCTTCACATCCCATTTAATGTGGGGGACAACAAATAAAGGAAATGGATTACTAATCTGGGAGCAATCATAAGATTGATTCCATCAATGCTAGCTCAAAGGCTTTCTCTGAAAGATACTGTAAAAATAGGGTTCTACTGATCTGGGAGCAATCATAAGATTGATTCCATCAATGCTAGCTCAAAGGCTTTCTCTGAAAGATACTATAAAAATAGGGATGAGAACCAAATAGTTGATCACACCTTCACAAAACCTGCTGGCATCATTGAAAATGTTCCAACAAGAGATGGAAGATTCTTCATCTTGTGTGATATCATTGTGATAGACATCGTGGAAGACCCATATTTCCCTTTGATCTTCATTAGATCCTTCCTTTCTTCAAGAAGAGAGTTGATATATGTGGAAGCCTAGATCATAATGATCAAATTCAGAAACAATCATATTGACTTTAGAGTCCAAGACTCCATGAGAATTCCAACCCCTATTCAAATATGTAGATTTCATCAACAACTACAAGTAGCTTTGTGTTGACATTCAAAAACATAATGCCATAGTGGACCCTTTAATGAGGGCCCTCACTGACCAAACTTCTGATGTTTAAGATCCTGAGGATGAGGAACATCTGGAGTACCTAGATGCAAATGAAAGTGACTATACATATAAAGAATACTTAGAAATTGAAATGATTAACTACACCTCTTTGGAAATAGTGCCTATTGATAAAGACACACAAAAACCATGTTGATTTAAAACAACTCCCTCAGGGTCTTAAATATGAATTGAAAATAGTGGAGGAAGAAAACATGTTATAAAAAATTCACCGATATTTGAGGAGCAGAAAGGAAAACTTCTTTTTGAACTAAAGTTGAGAAGGAAAGACGTTGGATATCATGTGAATGATATAGAAGGTCTAAACCCAACTGACTGATGCACATGATTCATGTCGAAGAAAACACCAAACCTCTATCTCAAGGAGAAAGGATGTCAAACTTGAACATGTGAGAAGTAGTCAAGAAGGAGGTTATCAAATTGTACAATGCATGAATGATATATGCTATCGTTGACAGTAATGGGTAAGCCCTGATCATGTGGTTCCCAAAAAGGGAAACATGAGGGTGGTGAAGGGAGAAAATGGTGACAAAACTGCCACTAGATCTGTAACTGTGTGGAGAATGTATATCAACTACATGAAGCTTAGTTCATCCACCAAGAAGGATCATTTCCCCTAGCCCTTTTTCAATCAAGTGTTAGAGCGTATATACCACCACTCTTATTTCTATTATCTTGGTGGTTATTCAGAATTCTATCAGGTACCAATTCACCTTGGTGATAAAAAGGCAAAATTTATGTGCTTTTGTGGTACACACACTTTTGAAGAATGCTATTCAATTTATGCAATGCACATGTAACTTTTTAAAGGTGTCTAATTTCTTTATTTGACAATTTTCTCGAAGATGTTATAAAGGTATTCATGTATGACCTTATATCTATGGAACTTCCTTTGGAAAATGTCTAAATAACCTATCTCTTGGCTGAAGAGATGTGAGAAAAACACCTAGTACTCAACTTGGAGAAGTGCCATTTTATGATGCACAAAGGGATTGTATCAGGGCATAAAGTTTTTGAAAGAGGGATAGAAGTTGATTTAAGTTAAGTTGAATCCATATCCAAACTTCCACCACCTAAGTCTGTAACAAGGGTGAGAAGTTTCTTAGGTAATGCCAGATACTATATATGCTTCATTAAAGACTTCTTGTAATTTCCAAGCCCTAATCAAGTTTACGTATAAAGGATGCCACATTTTATTTTGATGAAAATTCTTGGAAGCCTTTCATACCCTAAAATGCACTCACTAAAACCCCAATGGTCAAAAACCACATGGGGACCTTCCCTCCAAGTTGATGTGTGACACATGTAAGTATGTTGTTAAAGCTGTCTTGGGTCAGAAGAAGGATGAGAAACGTCACATCATATATTATGCATGAAGAACACTAAATGAAGCTCAAGTGAATTATACTACCACTAAGAAAGAGATGTTGGCTATTTGTTACACATTTAGTAAGCACCGATCATACTTGACAAGTTCAAACATGATAGTGTACACAGATCATGATGCTATTGAGTATCTCATGACAAAGAAAGATACAAATCCAAGGATTTTAATATGGAAACCCATTTTGCAAGAGTTTCACCATGAGACCGTCGTTATAAAGGAATCACAAAATGTTGTAGACGGCCATTTATTTAGAATCCATTTAGAAGAAGACCATTCTTTACCTATCACTGATAGTAATTTTAAGGAGTATTTTATGTTAGCCAAAGTTATTGATCCAATAGTAACATGGTTTGTAGACATCTACAATTATCTAGCTTGCCAACATTGGCCTCCCAGTATTAGCTACAATGAAAAGAAGAATCTCTTCTCTGATATGAAGAATTATTACTGGGATGACCAACTTTTGTTTAGGAGGTGCGCTAACAACCTCTACAGAAGATGCATACATGAACAGGAAGTGCCTAAAAACCTCTACAAATACAATGCTTTACTTATGGTAGGCATATGGGAAAAAACAAACATCAAACAAAGTGCTACAGTAAGGGTTCAACTGGCCAATATTGTTTATATATTCACAATCCTTCATGAAGTCTTTTAAGGAATGTCAAAGAACTAAAAGCATATCTGATGTAACGAAATACGAGGTATGATTGGATAGAAGTTGAAATTTTGATGTATGGGGGATTGATTATATGGAACCCTTCCCTTCATCATGTGGCAAACAATATGTTTCTAAGTGGGTAGAAGTTGTGGTAACTCCCATTTGTGATTCTAAAGCAGTGGTGAAGCTCTTCAATAAAATCATCTTCTCAAGGTATGGAGTCCCAAAACCATTATAAGTGACAGGGAGCTCCCACTTTGCGGAAAAATAATATGTCACATTCCTAATAAATTGGTGTGAAGCATGAAGCTTCTATGCCTTATCACTCTAGACATCTGGTCAAGTCAAACACTCCAATAGATAATATAAGAAGATAGATAGGAAAATACAATCCATAATTTGAGGAAAGATTGGTGTACTAAGCTGGATGATGACCTATAGGTGTACAGAACAACATACAAGACACCTATAGGGACCACTGCCTATATACTGCTATATGGAAAATCATGCCACCTGCCAGTTGAGTTGGATCACAACGTTTTTAGACAACCAAGTCTCTTAACATGGACCTAGACATGGTAGGAAATAAAATATTCTTATAGCTCCAAGAATTAGAAGAGCTGAAACTGCATGCTTATGTGAACACATAAATTTACAAAGAAAGAACCAAGGTGTGGCACAATACACACTTTAAACAATAGGATGTCAAGGAAGGAGACAAAGACTTGCTGTTTAAATCATTGATCAGGTTATTTCTAGGAAAACTAAGGTTAAAATGGTTGAGGCCGTTCATTGTCACAAAAATATATCCACTAGGGATGATGGTACTCTACATTGAGAAATTTAGGACTTTTCCTGTAAGTGGACACATGGTAAAGAGATCCTATGAAGATGAAGCATTCACATAGTATATTATATGTAGCTCGGTGAACCACAAACTTAGACTTGAAAAATAGAGAAGGTAAAGCTCATTACTCAAAATTAGTTCTCCTTGGGAGGCATCCCAAGATCTTTCACCTATTTGCACTTTCTTTCTTAAATTTTGCTTTTCTATTATCCTTACAAAATACGCCTTTGAAGTTTTTCATTTTTGATAGCTTAATTTTTTTCTTATACATGCACCTTTACTCTATGCAATTTTCAATTTCATAGTTCTACCATTAATAAAATAAATTTAGTCATTGGCATGAACATTCCTTTGATCAATTACATGCCAAACTGATGATGTGAGGTTCATTTGTTAATGAAATAATTCAGAAACCGATGAAAATAACAAGGAAGAATGTCTTAACTAGTTAATGAAATCATGCATTTCATCAGTTCGTTAAGGCATGACTCTCATTGGAAGAGAAGTCCTTTGATTTCATAAGTTGATACAAGCAACACTCTCATCAGTATATAGAGGTCCAAACTTTCATCAATCCCTAAATAATGAAACATTGTCAATTGATGAAGTGTGGAGTCTCATTAGTGTACGATACTTGGAAGGCCCATTAAAAGACATTATCTGATTTTCCATTGTGGACACCCAAACTATTCGTCGATAGACTCTCATGGCAGTTTTCATCAGAGCGTCAAGACTAAGTTTTAATTGATGCATGATGATCGGTCAATCCATCAATGTCTCAATGATACAGTTTCCATCAGTTGAGAAAATACTGGATTCTCATCAGTAAAATCTATTATTGTCACTGGACTCAAAAATTTGTCATCAATAGACATATGCTATAATTTCATCCATAGGAAACTAGTCCTTCTCCATCAGTTATTAGACCACCGACATAGTGATTTGGTCCCACATACACTGACACACCTGAGTATATATTACCAACACTAGAGTCATCTGCTAATTCTTTACAACCCTAGCTTTCAAAGAGGAATATATGCCCTAAATCACCACTCAGGTCATCCACCAACCTTCATTTGTGTCTGTGCTTTGCACCTTCATCAACCTATCACCAATAGTCATCATCTACCACCCTAACCACTCTAATAATTGTAAACATCCACCATTCTCGACTCTGCCAACCACAAGCCTCACCGAAGCAAGAAGGAGTGGGAATTATCCTTGCAAAGCTTGACGGAGAGCCTAGGATCGCTAATGCTGCCACCGCAAGGACCAAAAGTGACAATGAGTGCCAAAGAGGAGGCAAATCCACACAATTAGATAAAATATTATGTTGGATCCATATACCAGTCTTAGACCTCATACGTGAGGCTTCCTCACTATTCCTCCCCATCCCGACTTTGACGATATTCGAGTTCTTTCAACTTTACTACCTTTTGTTTTCCATATTGGGCTTCCCTTACCCTAATTTTCATTAGTGAACACATATTATTTTTACCGGTTTGTTACCAAACTTGGTTTCCATCACTGACCACTCTACTAGCCTAAGCCAATGAGCTTTCTCAGTAATGATTGGTCTTTATAGGCGGTATCTACCATTCACCAAGTGGAATGTCCATCAAGTGAGGCCTCCTACCTAAACCTAAAATCTCTAACTACCAACTAGTATTTCAATCGCTAGATTAATTATGCTAGTTAACAGATGAAACTTTTCATTTGTGGTCCTCTGCTACGATTTTTGTCGGTTGTCTTCTCATTACTTTCACCAATATCCAATTTTTGGCTATCAATTGTCAGGAGTTTTTCTGTTGGTTGGTATCCTTCCTTCCATCAGTTGACTGCACAACCCTTGTGAATTCTATAGGTAGCCTTTTCATTAGTTACCGAAACTTTCTCAGCCTTTGATCATCTTTCATCATTTGAGTTTCTTAAACAATTTTAAAAAACTAATATGCTTTTTTCAATATATCAAAGAACATGATGTTTGGATCTAAGGGAAGTGGATTCTTACCTATGAAAAATGTTCAAGGGATGCTAGAAAATGTGAACAAGTATCTCATAAACAACACAAACAATCACACAAAATAACACTTTGACATGGTGTTAGAGAGGGAGCACCTAAAACATATCTTCTCTCCCAACCATAAAGAGTTTGGCTCCCCATACATCAAAGGACACCCCTGTCTAGTATGGATACGTACCATCAGAAGAGGAAGGAAAGAAGAAAAAGAGGAAGACAATGAGTGCCCTCCTAGAATCCCAACAAAGAAGAAGTCTAGGGCACGATGAAAGGTGGAAGAAGAATGAAGGAACCAAAGATGAACAATCATATAATCTAGTAGAAATAGTACTGGACCAGATAACCCTATCAATTCAGTAGTGGAACTACTGACAATGGTAATATTCACCAAACAACATGTACATAGAAGACCTGGAAACTAGATAATATGTTTGTACATAGATATAAAGAACACTGAACAAACTATGATGCCATGACGTAGAACATGATCTTCAAGGTGTAAATAAATGACTGCAATAAGAACCTAGAGAAAATATGGATCTACACCAGGGTTAAGAAAATGTTGAAATAGGTCAGCATGTTTGCAACATGCTTCTACTCTCAAAGGTCCTATACCAAACTCACCATTGAGTTTGTGTCACAATTAAAGAAGATTCTTATGAAGGAGGGAGATCCAAAATGTGATCAGGAACCATACAAACTTGATGTAAGTATGTTTAAGAAAGATCATATTTTGATTGAATGAATGTTGAACAAACCTTATGCTAAACAAATGAAGACACCACGACCTCCAACAAAGCCAAATCATGTAGAGAGGTTAGGGGGTTCAACACTAGTAAAGTATGGGAAAAGATGGCTAGCATATTATGTAATTGACCATGGTAGTCAAAGGCATCCCAAATGCAACTAAAAATTATGTAGGTAGTTCAAAAGATAGTCACATGCTTGATCTTCACAAGAGCCAACAATAGAAATATGACCATGCTAGACCTGTATATCTCATGGAGAATTATGGATAAGAAACCTATCAATATTAGGTGCTTCCTAACATATAAATTAACAAAATCAAGCGTCCTAGATGGTTCTTGGGAACTACGCATTGGGGGGATAATAACTCTAATAGGGCACCTACTAAGTCAACCCCAGATTTTTGGGACTCAAATACTTGCTATCCACATGATTACTTGTTAGGAAGGCAGACAAGTACTGTTATAGGTTCAAAAAGACAAATGACCTACTACCCCTCCCAAAGATGAGAAACTATGACTATGAAAATGCCATCTTCTCTGTAGACAAAATATTGAAGTTGATCTCTCATGCGTAAACACGACAAGTCAGGACCAAGGATAGCATGATGCCCTAAATATAAAGGGAGTATGAGATACATGAAACAATAGAATAAACTCCAAAACTAGCCAAAAGACATAAACTGAGAATCAAGCTCCGAAAAAGCATATGAAAAAAGTTCTAGAAAGCAAGGAAACTCCTAGTACCGAGAAAAACCTAGGTGTAGGTGAAGGGGAGTTGGTTGAAAAAGGAAGGGACCAAGTGACATTGAAGAGGTCAAGGGCATAGACTATAAGGCCCCTGAACTTGCTTGATGAGTTGAATGAGTTTAATTACCATAATTGAATGCTTATAACCCTAATCTAACCTTTTTATATGTTTTGAAATCATAAGACAAGCTTAATTTTGAAATTTGGTCCAATTTGGACATTGTTTGAGCAAGTAATGCAATTTTTTGTACATTTTGGACTTTTCTACAATTTACCCAATTGAGGGGGTTTTCTTTGCAATTTGTCACATAAATCATGTTACTTAGATGTTATATTATCATTCTTGAGATTTTTGAGCCATGGTGCGCCTATTTGAGCCATGGTTTGAAGGTGTTTTCATCAAGGGTATTTTAGGGTTTACCCCTTTACGGATGAGCTACTTTTAGTAGCTATCAACTAGTGAATTATGTGATTGGCTGGGAGTTTCGACAAAGGAAAGCTAAGTAGGTTAATAGGGACGGTGGGGGAGCTGCTTGTGTGTGTTCTTGTATATTCTTAATAGTTTAAGGCGATAAACACATGGGGAAGCTACTTTTACACCTCATGCTTGCTTCTATCCTTATCCATGGGTTATATTTACTTCTTCCTTGCCCAAATATGAAACTATGCTTGCTTTCTCTTTCCTCTAACATGGAGAAACGAATCCACTCTATTTTTCTACGGAACCAACTGCTCTAAGGTAGAAGACAACCCCTTTTTGGAGAAGAAGGTCTCCTAGGACTCCATCTAGCCCTACCTAGGGTTTTCAAGGTCATCTTCTAGGGAATTCGACCAAGGCAAGTTGTTTTATTCCTTACTTCTTCGTTTTTCTTTCTCTTCTCCTTCCTTATACCTTCCTCCAGGCCGGAACCCTTCTGTTCCATGATGAAAGTGGCTCTACAACTAAAAAATCTATCCTTCTTGTTTCTTTTTTCTAGGATTTTGCTTCTTTGTGGAGAGAAGTACCTATTTGGCCAAGTTCAGATCTGAATCTAAGGTTTTCTTGCCCTATTTTCTTGAGATTCTTTCTGTTTGGTATCTGACCTACTCTATAGAGGTGAGTTATATAACATTCTTCACTTATATTTCTTACTAGAAGCTAGTTAGTTCATGTTTATGCCTTAATGTGTTGAATTAAGCATAGAGAAACCATGCTTGTTTAGAATTATGAATTTTTGTGGTGTTCCCTGTTTTGTTCCAATTCTATATGAACTTGTAAACATGTGTATGACATTTCTAAGGTGTAACATGATATGAGACAGGTTGATAGCATCAACCTATGGTGCTAAGCATAAAATAATTGATGGTTCAAATTAGGGTTTTCAAGCTATTTCATTCCCTATCACACCACTGATGGTCATACCATTCAATAGCCAATGGTGTTGCTATTTTGGAAACTTATGTTCGTGATCAAGGGTGTCAAATTTATGGTGACAACCTATGGTCACCCCCTTAGGTCAGATTTTGACTCAATTAGACGTTTAATTATCATCCATTAAGTATTCTAATGATGTTACCAATCGATGATGATATTAGTTTAATATTTGATGGTGTTAACTGAATGTATTATTTATCTAGAAACCAATGGTGACCTAATGATCACAATTAATGGTGGATCAGGTCATTACCATATATGATGAATTAGGAATGTAATTGTAGATTTGACTAAACCTTAAACCAATGGTTCCTTGGTTCATGATTTAATGGTTAGACTTATACTTTAATTGATAACCTTGAACAATGAACCTGATCCAATGAATAATATTGGATTCTTCAACATCCAATGGTTTAGAATAAATCACATGGTATTATATGTGGGTCCTAGTGAAGATAATTCAATGGTTCAATACCATTAATTTGTAGTCTTACCTTTGCCATCATATAGTTATATTTGATGATTCTCTATAATAAGTGGATGTGTAACTCCCATGTGATCTAGCTTGTTATACCTAACCTTAATGTAATTATATGATGAATCACTCTTTTTGTGTTGAAACCACATTGTAGTACTATTTAAATATCATAGTGCCTTGCCATGTTAATATCTATGGACACATATGCTAATGATCTTTTGAGCCTTGTTTAAGGCATGGAATGATGATGATAACCTTAATTTGAATAATGTGATGGTCTTAAAGACCTTTGGGCATGTTTGAAGCCATTATTGAGGTGAAATCCTATTCATGATCCAATAAGGGTTAAAACCCTGGAACTTGTGATAAGATATTGGTATCTTGTAAAAGTATGATGATAAGTGTGGTCCATTAATTTGCAATGAATGATAGCATGTAGTAATGTGATTAAGAATTATATCTCAAATGTTTTATATCTTTTGAAGTTGTTATACATATACTCTTGTTAGAAAAGAATTAGGGTTTACATGTCCATTTGTATGATTTAGCCTTAATTCACCCAATTGGCATAACTAATTAAGTGAAACTCTAATCATGTAGTATCCTGTGCCATAGATCTATCTGAGTGTCAGAAATTGCCAGATAGTGAAACGAGTATTCCTAAGGGATACTCGGAGCGCATACTGATGAGTATGCGGGGTGCTTGCCATCCTAAATTCAAGTGTTAGGGAGGATGACAATGGTCATACCTAACCCTCAGTTTGAGAACAGCTACGGCTGTGTCTTGGTGATTATATATATATGATGATGAGATTGGAGGACAACTGTGGTTGTACCTCGGATGGTAGGGTATGCGTACCCACCTCCTTTCACTAGTGTCGTGACCTGTACCAAGGACAGACTAGGCTATTAGCAGCTTGACCTTATGTGTCGCTGTGGAGGACCCATACTGACCAGGGGCGGAGAAGATATTAGGAGTCTGACTCTTCCTAGATCTTGTATGGCACTGATTTTGACTTAGTAGTGGTCAGTTGGGACTTCAGTGGTATTTCTTAAATCCCTCAAGGAAATGTAATAAAAGAAGTGATATAAGCCGTGTAGTATACTGGCTATGGTTAAATATGTCTCACATTGCTTGATTAGTCTTTAACTTGTCTTTATACTATTCAGTGTTTACAAGATGATATCATATGACCTTTGAGTAATTATACTTCTTGTCAAGTTAATTTGCTTAATGGCTTAGTATGCTTAACCTATTCAATCTTCTTAAATTGCTTATTCATTACTGCATCTGCTCAGTTCATTTACTATCATTATATCTCTCGCTGGGACTGGGTCTCACACGTGGGTCACCACATTTTTTTAGATGGTCGCAGGCAATGAGCGATGTTGTATTGTGGAAGAGAACCAACCTGGTGATCAATAGATTCATAAGGTTGGTTAGTTGTAGATGTTAGTAGTAGAGTCCTAGTGTCATCCCTGTACTCTCAAGTCCGGGTATGGGATGTGTTTTCTATATGATATACTTGTATCGACACGAGATTTTAGTAGTATGCCAATGTTTGTAAATATATGGCATGTACATGTGAAATATCTTTTGTATGAAGGATGTGACTGAAGTCTTTGGACCCATATATAAATACTTATTACAGTATATGAGAATGGAATGATGGACCTTTTGTAAATGTTCTAGAGTTTATTTGCATTGTTGGAATCAATTTTAATTATTCCACATTTTTGACTATGTCATAAATTAGTAGTTGGTTGTGTTTTGTGTTTTGAGTAATCTCGTTTAGCATGATGAGGTGTCACATAGACACTGTCGAGCCTTTAGTAAAAAAAACTTGAATATCCAAAAAAGGCCATGACAATATCACCATAGAAAATGGGAACCTTGAAAGAAATGACAATGTCACCACCTTAAGATGAACATGAGATTGTGTTTTTGACAAAGGAAGCCACTGTGACAAAACCACCACCGCCACCAAGACACCAACACATACCCAATATAGGAGTGGAGTTTGGATGTCAATATGACATCATGACTGAGCATATTCTTAACTATTCCAACTATTTATCCTCCTTATTCCTCAAGTGAAGATGAATCCCCTAATGACCATGAAGCAAACTACTCCAAGGGGAAGAGCTTCAAAGGAAAACCCTCCTCCTCTACTCCAAGGTGCTATGAATGTGGCCAAAAAGGACATTATAAGAATGATTGCCCCTAGGCAAATAAGTCCTACCACAAGAGCATCTCCAAGAAGAAGGAGGATTACAAGAAGGATGGAAAGTACAAGAGGAAGGATAAGAAGGATAGAAGAAGCAAAGATGTAGCCCATGACACATGGGAGGAGTCATCTTCTAGTGATTCTATCTTAAATGAGGGAGAATGCCACCTTGCTCTAATGGCCTCCACAAGTGATGGCATATGTGAGGTAAGTGAGGTAAGTGTAAATGAACTTTCTAGAGAAGCCCTCATTTATATGCTTAATGATTCCCACTCTTCTGATTCTCAATGCAAATCAAAGAAGAAGAAGAAGTTAGGGAATATCATTGATGATTTGTATGCTAAGATTGATTTTCTTGAGAAAAATGAGAAAATTGCATCTTGACAATATTGGTTCTTTGCAAGGCCAATTTCTTGATATTGAAATCCAATATAATGGAGTTGAAATAGAGAATAATATCTACCTTAAGAATATCAGTAGTCTTTGGGAGGAAGACCAAGCCCACCTTGATGAGCTTGCCTTACTTAGAACTGAAAATGATGATCTTAGACTTTCTTGTGATACTATTAAAGATGAAAATAGAATATATGTTGATGAAATTATCATGCTTAGAACTGAAAATGCTAGATTTCCTTCTCAAGCTAATGACCTTTATTCTAGACCTTTATCGCCTAGTAATGAGGTAGCTGGCATTACTATTGAGAGATATTTTTACCAGACTAAAGCCCTATGTTTGAAGGCCATCTTGCTTCATGTTCAAGATGATTTAGCTAGTCTTCCTTCTACTGTTATTACTTTTAGTGATGATAATCACAGCCTTAGAGCTTCATTGCAGAAATTCCTTAAAGGGAAAAAGTCCCTCAATGAAGTACTAGATCACTCTACCAAACATAGTGGTAAAAGTGGTCTGGGATATGAGGGAGCTCCAAAGAGCAAGAGCAAGGGTAAGGGTAAGAAAAAGAGTAAGGGAGCTCCTATCTTCCATGGAGAGTCATCTGGCTAAGAATCCAATGTTTTTTGTATATTGCAAGAGTGATGGCCATTACTCTACTTATTGTCCTTAAAAGAAAAAGGGGACCAACCCAAAGATGAAATGGGTCCTCAACTAACTCCGGATCCCAAGGTTTGAGTTGGGCATCGACATATTCCTTTTTTGTAGGTAAAATAAAATTAGATTGTTGAGATTGGCTGCTCCAAGCACATGACTGGTGAGATAAGCCATTTCAATAACTTCGTAAATAAGAAAGGAGGATCAGTGACCTTTGGTGACAAAAAAAAGGTAAAGTTATAGGTGAGAGTGATGTAGGTGATTTAATATGCATCAAGAACGTTCTTCTTGTTGATGACCTACATCACAATTTAATTAGAGTTAGGCAATTATGTGATAATGGTTATCTTATTATTTTTACCTCACTTGAATGCTTGCTTCTAGATCCCCTCTCCTATAATATTATATATAAGGGAACTAGAAATGGAAATATTCATCTTATTGTTCTTGATTCTCTTAAGCCTATTGTTGGTAGATGCCTTGTTGTTGACAAGAATGATATATCTTTATGGCACCATAGGCTTGGTCATGCAAATATATATCAGTTGAAGAAGTTGAGAAAAAAGGAATTGGTTAAGGGACTTTCTAAATTGGATTTTGAGAAGGATGAGGAATTCCAACCTTGCACACAAGGAAAACAAACCAAATACTCCTTTAAATACAAAGGAGTCCTTCGTACCAAAAGAGCTCTTAAACTTCTTCATATTGATCTTTTTGGAGCTATGAGAATTCAATCACTTCGTGGTAGGAAGTACTGCCTTGTGATTGTTGATGACTTTTCTCACTATACTTGGAGCTTATTTCTTGTTTCAAAAAGTGATACTCTTTATCTTTTCTTGACTTTTGCAAATGTGCTGAAAATGAAGCTTCTTGTGGGATCGTGTCTATCCACAATGACCATGTGGGAGAATTTGAAAATGACTTGTTTGAATGCTTTTGTGAGGAATGCGGCTACATATACAACTTTTCTTCCCCATGTACACCTAAAAAAAATGGGGTTGTAGAGAGAAAGAATAGGCCGCTACAGGAAATGTCTAGGACCATGCTTTTAGAGTATGCCACTCTAAAAAAGTTTTGGATTGAAGTTGTTAACACATCATGTTTTGTGTAAAATCGAGTTTTCACTCATCTATATTTAAAGAAAACCCCCTATGAGATATGGCATGGTATAAAGCCCTCTATTGATTTCTTTCATGTTTTTGGTTGTCCTTGTTTTGTTTTGAACACCAAGGAATCTCTCGATAAGCTTGATGCAAAATCTTACAAGGCTTTCTTTCTTAGATATAGAACTACTAGCAAGGCTTATAGAGTGTTTAACATTGAATTGTCTAAAGTAGAAGAATGTATCAATGTTAAATTTATTAAGACTAACTCCTCTATTTCCAAGAATATTGTAAATGATGATGTTGTAGACGAGGTGATTCTTCTCTTGAAAGAGATAAATATTATTGACAAAGGAAAGGAGGTGGTAGTAGATGAAGAAGAGAAAGAAGAAGAAAAGAAGGATCCAACTCCCCACTTTGCAAAACATCATCCTAAAGAGTTCGTCATAGGTAATCCTTTTGAAAGGGTGAAGACATGGGATACATTCAACAAAGAACAAGCTGACAACGCCTTCATTTCACAACTTGAGCCCAAGAATGTGCAAGAAACTCTTAAAGATGATGAATGTATCCTAGCTATGCAAGAAGAGTTAGATCCGTTCGAGAAGAATGAGGTGTGGACCTTAGTGCCAAGATCAAATGATAGGACGATCATTGGCACCAAGTGGGTCTACCACAACAAGCTAGATGAAAGTGGCAAAGTGGTAAGAAACAAAACAAGGTTAGTTTCTCAAGGCTACAATCAACATGAATGTATTGATTTTGATGGAACTTATGCTCTTGTTGCTAGACTTGAACCTATTAGAATGTTACTTGTCTTTTCTAGGTATAAGAATTTCTTATTACCAAATGGATGTTAAAAGTGCATTTTTAAATGGTACAATAGAGGAGGAATTCTATGTGGCTCAAACTCCCGACTTTGAACATGATAAGCTTCCTAACCATGTTTATTTGTTGCAAAAAGCTCTCTATGGAATCAAACAAGCCCCTAGAGCCTGGTATGAAAAATTTAAGAACTTTTTTTCTAGATAATGGCTATATCATGGGCAAAGTTGATTCTACTCTTTTTCCCAAACACACTTTTAGAAACTTTTTGATTATTCAAATTTATGTTGATGATATCATTATTGGCGGATCTGATCTTGACCTTTGCAAGATGTTTAGTTCTCTTATGCAGAGTACATTCGAGATGAGTATAATGGGGGAGATTTATTTCTTCCTTGGATTTCAAATAAAAAAACAGAGGAAGGAAACTTCATCAACCAAGGCAAGTATACAAGTGAACTCTTAAAGCTTTTTGGGATGGATAACACCAAACCAATGGACGCCCCCCATGTCAAATAGCATCAAACTTTATAGAGATGAACAAGGTGAGAAAATGGATGAGAATCTCTATAGAGATATGATTGGTAGCTTACTTTATTTAACTGCCTCTATAGTGTTGGCTTGTATGCTAGATTTCAATCAATCCCTATGAAATCACATCTCATAGCGGTTAAAATGATTTTGTGGTATCTAGCCAAAACTCAAAATTTTGGACTGTGGCATCCCAAGTCAAGGGACTTTACTCTTACCACCTATAGTGATGCGTATTATGCAAGGTGATTGATTGATAGAAAGTGTACAAGTGGCACTTTCTTCTTCTTAGGACCATGCTTGGTTTTTTGGTTCTCTAAGAAACAAAGCACAATGTCTCTTTCAACTACCTAGGCTAAATACATTACAACTGGGAGTTGTTGTGCTCAAGTCCATGGATGAAGCAAATGCTTCAAGACTTTAACATTCATTTTGATGCTTCTCCTATCTATTGTGATAATACTAGTGCAATCAGTCTTTCTTATAATCTTATATTGCATAGTAGAGACAAACATATAGATGTACGTCACCACTTCCTTCGTGACCACATTGCCAAAAAAGATATTTGTATCATGCATGTGGACACAGAAAATCAACTTGCGGGCATTTTTACTACACCTCTAGGTAGAGAGTAATTTACTTTTATTAGATTGAAATTGCTTATAACTACTCTTGATGATGTTGATATGCCTTCTAACTAGTTTTTCATACACCTATATGTTCTTGTTTCTATATTGCTCATCTCTTTCTTAAAAGTACTATATTTGCCTTATTTTCATGACTTGTTTTACTTGTATTTGGCTATTTTTTGTGAACGCTTATTTTATTGCAAAATAGTGGCCAATGATTAGTGGAATGTGCCTCAATATGTTTAAAATACATGATAGAGTAGAAAAATAAATTTATATATGTAACGTCCCAGGATTTGAGGACTCAGATAAAATGATCTTAAAAGGAATGATTAGACTACCCATATCACCAAGGTGCACCTCCTTTTCTGGGAGCCCATCACTAAAGAACTCCATAGTTAAGCATGTTCAGCTTGGAGTAGTACTAGAATGGGTGACCAGTCGGGAAGTTGACCCCGACTTGCATGTGAGTGAGGAAAAAGCATACAGTTAAGACTAGTGGTGATCTGTGGGGTCAGTCGTCATTCCTAAAACTCTACTAGAGCCTAGGGTAGTGGGACCGAGTGTTACAAATGGTATCAGAGCCAATTACCCTCCAGTTAGTGGGGTCCACATGGGCATGTGGCATGCCAATCTTGAGCCGTGCGATCCAGACATGTTGGAAAGGGTTGTCCATCGTTGATGTAGCCACCCTTGTACTGGTAATATGTGATAAGGAGTTGGGTGTCAATGGGCCATTGGGTCTACACTGAAATAGGGAAATATTATGAGGCCATATAGTTGAGACTTGACGAGGACGTCAAGAATCTAAGTGGGGGAGATTGTAACGTCCCTGTATTTGAGGCCTCATATAAAATGATCTTAAAAGGAATGATTGGACTATCCATATCACCAAGGTGCACCTCCTTTTCTGGGAGTCCATCACTAAAGAACTCCATAGTTAAGTGTGCTCAGCTTGAAGTAGTACTAGGATGGGTGACCAGTCAGGAAGTTGACCTCGGCTTGTGCGTGAGTCAGGAAAAAAACATGTAGTTAAGGATAGTGGTGGTCTGTGGGGCCAGTCGTCATTCTTAAAACTCTACTAGAGTCTAGGGCAGTGGACCTGGGTGTTAAAATATAGCTTTCCAGTGTCTTAGAAGTGAACTCTAAATTTTTGGACAGACTAACCATTTGGTTGAGTTTGATCCGATCGAGTTTGATCTGGGAGAATCTCGACTGAGCAGAGGCTGAGTACTAAACTAAACAACATGTTCAATTGAGTTTCTCACAACCTAAACTCACTGATAATAGTGCTGGACTAAATATATATGCCATTGACTGACTTTTCTCCTTCTAAACTAGAGAAAGTTGACCAATAGCTACTCTCCAGTGTTCGTCATCCAATCCTAAGGTTAACCCAACCTCTCTTCTACCCTCCTTAGCCCCGGATCAGCCCTCTTTTCCTCTCCCAACCTTGAACTAGGTGGTTAGGCAGCCTGCACCTTGCGTTCTCTCCTTTGTTGGCAGTCTTCTTCTCTCAATCCGACCTCTATGGATTCCAACATTAGGAAACACACTGGACCAACTGGAGTCCCATCCTCCTCCACTTCTCCTAGGCACATATCTTTTGACGACACTTCTTTTATCTCCTCCCAAGCTGTGAATAGGTACAAGGATCTTCTCTCTAGAACCCCTTTTCCTTTTTATGCCTTGGTTGAACCTTGTTTTTCCACAAGTGAGGCGATAAAAGAGGTAGCTGAGGTGTTCAAAGCACACCGTATTAGTACTTTGTGTGTAGAGAGTTTGTGCTTCACTAATTCCATGTATAGAACAAAGGCAACCCATGTATTTTACGCCAATCTCATGTGGAACTACAACACCCTCGTGCCACCACCTAATACCCAAGTCATCTTGACTTCCATGATTTATAGCACTAAGATTACAATATCTAAGGATTCTTGTAATACCTTTTTTAATGGTACTGACTTTCACAATTCATGGATGTCTTCCTATCCTAGCTACCATGTCTTGATTGACCTGAGGCTTTCTATAAAATCTTTGACCATGTTCTTACCCTTCCTGATATTTATAATTTTTTGAAAAAAACCTGATGTCCCATATAGGAAGAAATCCATCCTACCCACCTCTCCCCTAGACATCAAGACCCATATGATTGGTTTAGTAGTCAACTGCAATATCCATCCAAATCAAAATCAAAGATATATTATAGAGAATACTGTTGTGATCATGTATTGTCTATTGAATGATGTCGCAATCAAGTGGGCTTGTATATTCTTCATCATATGACCTACTTTGACTTTGGGAAGAACACTAGTGGTACCCATCTCCCTTACCTTAACTTGATATGTGGTTTGTTTTCTTACCATTATGAAAAATCTCTTTTCTACGATCTTGGCTACAAATCCAGTATAAAATGTGTTTTTATCAGTGAAACCACTATCAAGAAGTCCTTCCACCCTATTTCCTATACCACACCAGGTGCGTCCACAACCACCCGGGCTCCTCAACCACTAGCTAGACCTGACCGCACCTTATTTTCAGTGTCAAATGAAACCATAATGGGGTATAAGATACACCAACATGCATATAACATTCAGGTTCAGGACCACATCCATCACGATTTAGTTCAAATCATGTCAAACATGAACTTATCCAACAACCATCCCTACCCCACCTACCAGCCCTACCCAGGTGATGACTATGCTTCTTATGCATATAGTCAGTTCTACATGGCCCCTCCACCTCCTTCTTCCACTATATCCCCTGTCTCTGATGGTGGACCTGCCCTTGTTGCCTCTCAGACTCTGGCTCTTCCTATTGGCCCTTCTGCCACCCTTCTTGCTGGTTTTGATGGGATCTCTACACCTAGTTTTAGGCAAGCCAATGCATGACATGCATGTGGTATGTCTTGGGCTACACAACATGCCAAGTGTCCTGCCACTCACTCCTTTGGACCTTAAGAGGATGAGGAGATGGTAGATCAGGATATTGAGGATGAGGATGCGGAGGATGCTGATGATGATAATGGCTCTTCTGATGATGGACATGGTGGTGATGACACTCCTACTGCCCCAAATGCACCTTCTTATGGGGATGAGGATTACTAGCCAGAGGATGATAAAGTTGACGGCAACCTAATTTCCATAGATAACCTAGATGCTTAGTTCTTTATTCTATAGGGTGCTTATTCATATTTTTTTTGAAAATAGGGTGCTTATTCATATCTTATTGTAGACTATCATGTAGCAAACATTTGGGCACTGTATCTGAGACATACTATTTTTATATCTCATTTTTTCTCGATGGCTTGTAGTTTTCATATTGAGAGGACATATCTAGTGTTGTAATCTCAATCTTATGTACCTTAACTCTTTGCTTTATTATATTCTTATGAGTTCTTGGTATGTGGTTCCATATTTTGATTATGACTCTAGATTGCTTGTTCTCTCTGCTTTTGTCTCTATTTGGTGCTTGCTTGGTGGTTTCTTGTGTAGTTGGTGCCTATGGATAAGACCTGTGTTTTATAGTTCTTCTATCCCCCTACCTTTTTTATATGACAAAGGGGGAGAAGTGAGCTCAACCATATTAATTTATTGCTTTGTGACCCCTTTCTAGTCAATTATTTGAAATATCATGTGACTTGTAAGAGGACTCAATAGTATATATGTGCTATGTTCATTTTTCCTTTTTGGAAGACACTAACCATACATGTGAAGGAAATTAGAAATTGAGCTAACCATGAATTGAGGGGGGAACAATTGCTATTGTTAATTCATGTATTTCCTTATAATTCACAAGGTAAAAGTTTAAATTCTAAATCCTTTTCAATATGTTGATGAATGGTTTGTCATCTTCAAAAAGGGGAGAATGTTGACCTAAGCGTTATACATTGTCCACATTTTGATGATGACTTAAACATTCCACTCATATGTATCTAATACGTCTATTTGAGATTGATTTTAGGCATTAGGTACAAGAAAAGGATCATTTCCATCATGTCCTAGCTTGATCTAGTTCAAGTCAAAAGCAATGCAAATGCAGTTTTGTAGAAAATGCCCTAAAACCCTTAGGACAATTTTTGTAATCGTTTGTATTGATGCTATAACTTGTAACTAATATGAGAAAAAATTAAGAACACTTAGTTCGAATGTTTAATCACGCTAATGCCTATTTCTAAAATTCATTTTAGAGTGTCTATTCGATCGAGTTTCATCCTTGATAAACTCGATTGACACCCTTGATGAATTTTAGAAATGACCAGATTCAACCGAGTTTATCCCAGGACAAACTCGACCAACACCCTACACTGGAAAATCATATTTAAGTGATCGTCTGATTTTCATCCAGAATAAACTCGACCGATGCTTCAATTTTGCTTTGTTGAATGGTGCAATTGGCGAAGTTACCTTTATTGAAACTCGACCGACTACACTATATGGGATGTATAAAAAAGGTTATTCTAGCTATTGAAGTGTTGCAAACATCAAAAATAGATCTATTGCAACACCCCAAATGACTAAAAATAGTTACTATGTTTTTCTAGACACTAGTAGACATCCCCAACTATAAATAGGAATTCTTGGAGTTCTTTCCAAGGTTTCTCCTTCATTCTGTTTAAGATCCTAGCTGTAGTTGAGTGCATTTAGTCTACTAGATCCCCTTTCTCTCTCTTACTTACACTTCAAAACGTCCATATGAGAGAGAAAAGCTACGCATGAGAGAGATACTCCATTGTAGTCTTGTAAAGCTCTCAAAACTTCAGTTTCCCAACCCCTTTCTTCAATTACAAAGTTGGTGAAAGCTTCTCTAAGGTGAAGGGGAAGGCGCAAAGATTCTCCAAGTTGAAGGAGAAGGTGAAGGCTGGAGATCCTTGAGTAGAGTGGCTAATTCCTTCAAGGCGGAAGACTTATTGCAAAAAGGGGAGCTCCTTGGTGAAGGTGTCCACATGCTTGCAAGAGAGGGTAAGCCCTTGTAGAGGTTAAAGACTCTATCTCGAAGGATAGGCAAGTCCTTTTAAGGTTTATTGGCCTCCTTTTGGTCCTTAAAAAAGGAAGGCTATGTATCCTTACCCTGAAAGAGGAAGGTCTAATTGCATGTCTTTATAATGGAATATAAGTATGCAATGGTTACAAAATCCTAGAGCTTGACCTCTCTAGGTAGTGGACTGATTTTATCCTAGTTTGGAGACTGGAACTACTCTACATAACTTGTTCTTGTGCTTGTTCAATTTCTCTCATACTTGCTATGTATATTTAGATTGCACATCAGATTCCATATTTGCAATAGTTCCAATTGAAGTAACTTGAAGGTCTAACAAGTTTTGTGTGAGTGTTTCTAGCTCTATTCACCCCCCTAGAGCCCTTTGATCCAACAAAGGTATTATGTTATGGGGGCTTTCTCTCTTATAAACTTGTATCCTAGAGAAATTGCCATAGTTCTTGCCTCATACAAGTTATCTATTAGTAATTGGTCATTATCCTTTGTAGCTTCTAGTTTACCTACATACCCCTCACGTGCATGTGATGTAGTCTTTTATATTAATATATTTTCTAACTTATTCTAAAAATGTGTAAGATCCATAAAATTGGCTAAGTGTGAACATGTTTGTGAACACAAGTAGGAAGGTGTTATCAAGTTTGTGATCAACACAAGAAATTAATAGGGATATACTAAAAAAATCAAACTAGGAGTTTTTATTCTAGAAGATTCCTTTGCATTGGGTTTCTCCAAGGAAGTACTTTTCCTATTTATGGAAGAATTGGATAATAGGGATGTAAGGGACTATTCAACCACCTAAAGGATATGACTATATTAAGTTGAATACATTGGGTTATAAAAACCTAAAGAAAGGTCCAACTTTAGATTTGCAATTAAATAGGGATCGTTTTGGAATTTTATATATGAATTGTATAGGGAAGTTAAGTACCCAAGAGAAGGGGTCTACTTTTAACAAGTCTATTTTTGGTGAAGGTATATAATTATGGCCAAAATTCAACGTAAAATACATGCCAAAAATTTGGTGGGCCATTCCAGTAAATAAGAAGACTTGAAGAATAATATAATGGACAATATATTTAGGTGTCGAGCCACCATATATTAATGGAGTTATGAACAATGAAGATAGTAAAAGGAACTTAAGTTGGCAACATTTGTGGCATCTACAAAATTGGAGGTGGAAACCAAGATGCATGCACTCAAGGATATTGACACCTACGCTTAGTTATTTGTATATTAACGTTTTATATTTAGGGATGTCTATATTTTATTTTCATATTTGATCTCCCATTTGGTTGAATCCAGTGGAATGTTGATGTAAGGAGATATGTAAAGTTTGGGCTTAGTTGAAGAGATCTAGGTTGCTAATGCTTCTTGCAAAAGTAAACTAACTATTTTGAAGGGGATCATGTATCTAGGATTTCTGACCTTGACATGCGATTTAATTGGACTAGTTACATATTAGTTGTCCCCTCTAGGGACACATTCAAAAACTTTTGATAAGTATATTTAGAATTTCTTTGAAGAGGTCCATGTTTCTAATGCTTAAATAAACTAGCAATTTTGAAAGGATACATGCATCTAGAATTCCCCTTCTTAGGGAAGCTCGTTGAATTGATTTTTTTTCTCCTAAAAAATGATAATTATTATAAGGTGTCATGTGGAAGAGGAGTGATCGACTCTTAGCACAACAACACATAAAGAGAGCCTTTTAGATGTTACATAAACCTCATGTTGACACCCCATTTTTGCTCACTCTGTAGAAATTCACGAATAATGTTAATTCTCTAGCTAAGGATGGAATTCCTTCCACATCCTATACAATTTTTTTTAATATTTTTATTTTTTTTCCTATTTAAAACACCCTTTTTTCCACTTTCACCCAGTCCTAACTCTTCTGCAAAGAAACATTCTTTCAAACTAAAAGTTCAATTATTTTTCATTTATGCCTTAAATGATTTTTTTTGTAAATTCTCCAGTTGAATTGTCTGTAGTTATATATTCCCTTTTCAACTGCATTTTCTAATAATTTTAAAAGATAACCCCGACTTATCTTTCCGTGCAAACTTTGTCTATTTTCCTCCAGAATATTCTTGAAATTATTGGAAAAATGAGAAATTGCTTTTTTTTTTTCACACGTGACACTATGTGGATCAAATCCATCCGTCAGTTCTACATGGGTGAATCCTCGATCAGCTTGCCATGTGCGGCGCATCAACATGTTCCACTGCCTCATTTTGAAGGTTTCACCCAGAATCCCAAACTCTAATCCTTGACTATAAATAGACCCTCATTCCCAATGTATTCTATGCCCTTCTCATCTCTCATGAAGCTAGAGAAATAACCACCTCTTTCTTTATTTTCATATTGTGTGTGATCAGAGGCTCCTTCTGACACCTCTTGTCCTACTAGATTCTATAAAATGGTAAACTACTCTTACCGCTGTGCCTAACTGTTGTATCTACTATCTGTTTGATTTTTGATCTATAACTACTGCACCTGACCTGATCTACTACTGTATTTTGATCAATTATTTGTTATAACTACTCTATTACTCTTATAGTTGCCACTTCTTATTATTTCTGAAAACTTAGATCTAGTTTCTACAAACACAATTGTGCTAGTCATCCTCTAACATCCTACACATTGGTCCTAATCATCGATGATGGATCCCCACCATGGGAGGTCCTGCGGTGATTAAGACCACAACACACCTAAGAATTAGGACTTTCAGGGCAATGACAGGAAAGACATGAACATCTCCAACCCCAAAAGTCCATCCACAACATAAAAAATATTTTTTCATTAAAAGCCAAAGATGTGACATCCAAGTTGGTAAAGTTGAGGTGAAAGGTTCTAACCCCGGTGATGGGATGAACAAATCACCATTTTTTTTTAAATTAACCAAATCATGAATAACTCAACTTTTCATCACACAAACATACTTGATACCGGTTTGCCGGGTGAGATGGGGTACTAATCTTTCGCTGCTCGTAACTAGATTGTCAGATCCCATCTTTGGTTCTAATTTTATTTTCCATTTTTATATCCAGTAGGGATAATCACACATAATCCTCTGTGGCTTCATCGTACCTATCTTTTTTGTCATTTTTTGCATAAAACATGGTGGCGACTCCGAACACAATCTCTCATGCGATTTTTCACTATTGAAAAAGAACGGAGCTTTATTCCCCGAATATCTCTCCTTTTCCCCTTTTTTCTAGACTGGGTGCAACACCTCCCTTTTTGGATGCTCCAGCTAGGTATTTAACCTGCAACCGTGCGGCTAGCAAACCAATTATAGGCTTACCAGTTGAACTAACTTACAAGTGTTAAAAAGGTGGGGGACTGAACGTGGTTAAGTGGTCTTGCAATCCGGAGATTTCTCGTTAGGATGGAGACTATATATCTAGGCAATCTGCAGGTTGATCTATGATTTACTCTCAAGTGGAGCATGTTGGGATACCTTTCCTTAGTTGGGGTGCTTAGTCGTGGTTTGGCGCTTGTTTTCTCTGTGTTGGATGGATATGTTCTCTTGGGTGTTGTTGATGCTCCTTGAACTTTTTGTAATTGTGCTTCCTCTCTTTTAAGGGGAGGGCGGTATGATTAAGAACGCCTCCAGAGTTCTATTAAAAATAAAAAAAATTAGCTGCTTCATAACTCAATCCTTTTACGATAATAACCAATAAACACCTCAGTTATAATATCGATAATGCCATTTAATAATACATGTAGGGTGCTAAGCAGCATTTGCTGCTCTGTCATGAGAGGATAGGAAGAACTGGTCCAGATAAAAATACATCAAGCTTCTTATTCAAAGCTCTTAGGCTCACTCCGTAGAGTTTGAACGGAAGAGCAGCTTCGTTGTTCCACTTCCATCCCCACCGTAGTCACATACCTACTCTTCCGCTTTATTCTTGATATCAAGGACAGTGGTCGAAAATCTGACGGTGTAGTTTTCCCCTCCGATGCCCAGGACCGTACGGCCGTCGTCCGTAGTGAAGGCACCGATTTCAGGGCAAATCATCTTGCATAACTGACAGGTACAGGCCGCAAGCTTGTAAACCCCCTTTTGTTCCGTACTCCTTACCTCAAACCAGCTGTCTTCGAGGTTGGACCAAGGCTCCTGCCCGGCGATGATCCGCGGAAAGGAGGTCTGGTGTTCGTCGACGACTACATCGGCGATGGTCCACTGGCCGGGTTTCTTGCAAAGCTTCGTGTAGGGTTTGTGGAAGGTGAACCTGTACCGGGATCCCACTTCCATGACGGAGGGTTTTGTAAAGTCAAAATCGAAAAACACGGGGACGGTCTCGGAGGCTTCATAGATGTAGTTCTCGCAGATGGTCCCGGGTACAGGCGACATGGCAAGCCCGCCGTGGAAGTCGATCTGTGCAGCGTTTTCAATACGGTACGTGACTCCGAGGATGGAGTCTACGCTAATCTCACTGCCATTGGTGTCTAAGACAGACTCCCCGTTGCAGAGGACAGCTGCAGAGATGATGAGAGTGCAGGAGAAGAGGAAGACGAGGAGCGGGTTGTAGCCGGTGGCCGTCATGGTGAAGTTGGTGTGTTTTGCTTGCTGTGTGTGGGAAGTATACATGATGCCCTAGACTATTTATAGATCCTGAAAAGTTACGCCGCGCTAAGCCATGTCGTCGCCACCCAGATTTGAGCACATCCAAGAAATAAGTTCCTCTTTCAATGTCTTACAGTAAACCCAGAAGTGATGGGTCACGCGGCTCCCGTTTTGCCGGGATGCATTACTTTCAATGTCCAAACACTTCGTCTGGGTAGGTAGTATTAGATGGTCTACAGCACGAGGCGGAGTAGGCAGTACCATGCACGACAGCCACTACCATGTAAGGCGGCCACTACCATGCACGACAGCCACCACCAACCACTACTTCGCGTCGAAAGTGGATCTAGCAACAACTTGTTAGACATTTTACGTAATTGTCTCTTGAGAGAGCAATTCGTCTTCATACACGACACATTACCTCTAGCAATAGCAATCTATCACTATGTGAGACACATTGCGCTCTTTTTGAATTTGTATTTTTTTATTTGTTTATTATTTATGTGTATAATAACAAAGAATCTTATATTTATTCATTAGTAATTAATTGGTTTGTATTTTTATTACATAGTATGTTTATTCATAATAAAATTGCTAATTTGAATAGCTTGAAATATACCTACGGATCATAGAGGTCTTATTGCAATAAAGAGTTCGTGATAGATGATCTTATTATATTTGAAGAAGATAATTCAAAAATATTAGATATCAATTAATATTAAAGTTACAACATGAATGTTCGGCCAGAGTAGTCCGGCTGGTTACAGTTCGGTAAGTCCAGATGAAGGACCCGTGTTCGAATCACGCCGAAGGCGCTATGCGAAAAGTAAAACGAATTTGATTGGGCATGGGAGGGGGGTGACCGGACCACACCCTCTCATGCCCTGAGAGTTTATGCTGTCTGGGGGTCACGATTGTGGCGCTTCTACGGGGGCGGTTCTCTTGTAAAAAAAAAGTTACAACATGAACCATATAAAAAGAGAATATTACAATGTGTTACTGCATTTGATTCGATATCTGATCTAGTAGTGGTTCATAAAATGGCCATGTTGGATGTATAAATCGATGCATATATGGATGTAATACAACTAAGTATCTTTTAACTTATGAATCGATCGATATTATTTTATATCTAGTATGATCCCAATACCAACCAAATAGCTCAAGAAGTTGTTCATACATGTGAAATATTTACTTTAATGTCTAATAATGAAATTTTGTTTGTTCTTTCATCGCCATAAATCCTATCTTGTTACACAACAATCATGGTACACCATTCTAGTCATTGTCCAACAGAGTTTGATGAACTATTTTTCCTTTTGGCACTTTGTAATCATTATTTAGATCAAGTTAAAAATGTCCATGTTCTTCAGTGAACCATATGAAAAGATAAAAGATAATAAAATAGAATGAATATACAACATATTTAGAACTGTCACCTATATTCACGAAAAATTGTAAACATACTAATAACATAAAGTAAACAAATATGATGTTACTATGGTATCTAAGAATTGAAGAAAATTAAGTTGTAGAATTTTGTAAGAATCTAAGGTGACAAAGTTGTATAATTTTGATGATATAGAATAGGAGAAAGGAACGAGAGAAATACATGCACGTGAAAATACAGAGAAAGAGGGGCATTCTTATGGAAAAACTAGAGAAGGTGAGGAGTAGAAAAAGAGTTTTAAGAAAATTATATCTATCACAAGAGCGGTGGAAATGACTAGTATTCTGAAAAAATAAATCTATCAGACAATTATAGTTGCTAGAAAATTATAGCCATTAGAAAATTATATCCGTTGCATATTTTCATTCAAGAAAGGACCTTGTCTAGCATAAGTAGTCCTTGACATGGGTCAGTAAACCATGGTGTGGGTACAATGTTCATGTCTAGTTGTTTTAATTAACTTGTATTTGATACAATAAACATAGCATTTTTACCAAAATTTTAAAATTGATATAATAAAAAATCATAGTTATCATCCTTGTACCTTTGATTCCAAGGATGCCATCTGAAGATGGCTCAATGGGTGTCAATTGTGTAGTAAAATACTGCTGAGGTCCAATGTAGAAATGGAAAGGTGGAGGTGGGGTGTGGGGTCTCTGAAAACTAGGATGTGTGCCCTCAACGGGGTGCATAACTGGATATCAAATGGAGTTAGAGAGTATGCAAGATAAGGTGGAGGTTGACTCTTGTGGATATATGGTGGTGAGATTGGGGCGTATGGAACAAAAGAAGCATATCCTGCTCCATAGTAATGCACTATCTTTTGAGGTGGTGGGGTGATGTAGGAAACAAAAGTACAATATGTTGCGAAGTACTGTCTTGTTTGCTCCCAGCTCATGACTAAGGACTTATAGGGTTATGAGTGGAAATGGGATCAGAAGCAGTTGTGAAGGTATGAGTAGGAATGGAATCCAAATCAATGGCAGAGATACAAGTTGGAACCAGATCTGGAGAAGTGGGCAAATCTACTTAATATGGGTGAGTGTAGTTAGGAAGACTCTTAAAGTAGGTCCCTTGGATGTTGTAGATATCATATCTAATATGTATAGGGGCATGTTGCATATCCATTGGGATCCACACATGTAATTCATCTTGTTAACATGAAGCATCTATAAATAATATATACCAATAATATATATAATAAATAATAAAGATAAACTATAATATAATAATTGAACAAATGCAAAAGATTAATAATTATACTAAAATTTCTTTCTTTCGGTAACTTGTTGGGTAGTATGTCTCTAGAGACTGAGGTGGAGGGTGCACTACGTAACGTCGATGATACCATGTGTAGTGTACTTATGTACTGAAGCTTGTCTCTATTGCTTGAGGGGAACTAGATGTTGACATATGTTATTCCGTAGTTGCACCTCCTTGAAAGATCTGGGGGGGGGGTGAATAAAGCTTTATGAAATATTTAAATAAATTTAAAGTACAATGGAAATAAAAGAGGCAAACACAAGAGGGAGACAAGATTTAGAGTATTTTTGTTTACGAAGTCAGTCCACTACCTAGTTGTTTCCAACTAGGATTTACAACAAATACTATTATTAATTTATCAATGAGGACAAATTACAAAATGATTGCTGCAAATAAACCCACTTCTTTACCAGCCATAGAAGGGCACTACCATACCTCTTCTTTTATGAATGCACCGACGGATGAGGAAGAGCACCTCTACACCTCTTATTTTACAAAAACACCAAGGGTCGAGGAAGAGCACCACCACACTCTTCTTTTATGGACACACTGAGGGCCGAGGAAGAGAACCGCCACACCTCTTCTTTTATGGATGTACCGAGGGCCGATGAAGAGAACCAACACTTGTGTAAGTAGTCCAATCACAATCAATAATTAATAGAAATAAGATGGGAAAAAGAAATACACCAGGTAAGCTCTGCAATGTCCTTATGAATTAAGCTTATGGACCAAACCACTTGAAGATGTATCAAGGTTGAATGGTGGTAGGATAAGCTATGGCAAGGACACAAAAGGATTTTACTATGAATAATTTACAAAAGGATAGCTACAACTTTTACTGCTCAAGATGTAATGTATGTAAGTATGCAAGTGTGTGTTAGGATGCCCCTAGACCACTATTATTTATAGGAATGGAGTACAAGTGTCTAGGAAATTTTTTGGAAGAGTCTAGAGAGTTATAAAGGGTCAACTAGCCATTTGGATGAATTAAATGTAGGTGCAACACTTAGTTTGATCACATTAATTTTCCATTCCGGAATGTTCCGTCCAGAATTTTTTTGACCAGATTGGCTCTCAGTTGAAATGAATTTTGACCGGACACTTCTTAGTTTAAAAGAGCTCCAACGACTATATCTCGGTTAAATATTATATGGATTTCAAAATAGCTATTTGTCGGTTGAGAAATATTTCGACCAAAGGTGTCTCGGTCCACAAATTTTCTTGATCAAAAATTTGTATAAATTGTTAAATATTTAGAAAACTTTTCTAAAGATTTTTCTAGTGTGACCTACCTATCCAAGACACTTGGTATTGACTTATGAAAAGTTTTGGGATAGGTGCGTTTGGTCCAAAACTTGATTTTGCATGCATTTTAAGAAAACTTGTACATTTGAAATACAA
Source organism: Alisma plantago-aquatica (assembly GCA_963693085.1). Classification (NCBI taxonomy): domain Eukaryota; kingdom Viridiplantae; phylum Streptophyta; class Magnoliopsida; order Alismatales; family Alismataceae; genus Alisma; species Alisma plantago-aquatica. The sequence goes on along the minus strand of OY856411.1, from coordinate 1,043,676,281 downwards.
ATAAGCACATATGAATAATTATTCACATAATTGATGTTCCAATCTTGAGTTTGCCAAGAGGTTCCTAAAACACTTAGATTAACATGTTAAATTCACAAGTAAGAAATGTTTGCCATCATCAAAAGAGAATATAAGCTAATGTCCAATTTAGTCAACACTCCTATCTATAGTGATGCAGTCAATCCTCAACAACATGACCCCTCTCATATGTGATACTGAGATGTGGCAAAGTAATGCTAGGTTGTACTTATACAAATCCAAATAGTCTAAGGACTCTATTTGGGAGGTTCCATTCTAATTTTGTGTAGCAGACTAGAGGCACTTGAGACAATGAAAGAGGCACTTGTGGAAGCCTCTATGGAATATCCTTAGCGTAGGAGTTGACTATTTATACTAATAAAAAATAAAATATAACATACATCATATAAAATAAGGCATAATAAGCATAAAACAAATCAATAAAAGTAAATGTCACATGAGAGGGAAAATCTTGTCAAAGGCTACATCATAAAACTGGACATATCCTGTAATAGTCTCAGTTTTTTGAATAAAAGTAGGCCACTTATTAAATTGAGACAATGAAGTTATATAATGCTATATTGTATTAAATTTAACAAAAAGTATGTTGATTCTTTACCTAAAACCCAATGAATATCACGTGGCCACTCTTACCAGTTCATAGCCAGCGACCATGGGTGTTTAATTCCTAACCTCCCTCAACACCACATCTCTAGTAGACATTCATACCCATACAAGTGATATTTTGTCTTCAAATGGGTACTAGCCTTTTACAAATCCCTATACAAGTATGCTAGAGTTGTAGCACCCCAAGACAATGTAATACTACTTGCAAAGTCTACCAGAAGGGGGAGGTACCATACATGAACCTGGTCAATAACACTATATGGAATAAGGTAACAACCTAAGAAGTAAAGGTGATATGCTCTAGTATACAATGTCCTCATTGCTACATGATGCTCTTCATTCCCCATGGTGAAATCCATTCCAATAAATGTGCCACACAACCATGTAAGACAAATGTTCCCCATGGACATCCCATATGGTGAACTCCCCAAGTTATTCTCACAAAAGTGAGACCATGTAGGAAATTGTCCCTCATTTAGGCCTATAGATATATAAATATAACTAATGGCCCATCGGTCCTCAGACCTAAAAGAACTGTTGCGTTGTGAAGCATGATAGTCATCTCAAAACATTAGAGCCTAAAATTGTTGTTAGACTTGTCCCAACAGTAAAGTAGGGCAGCGATCAATTTGGGATCTAGGTGGATAGGTTCTAGCTTAAGAACCACACCAAAATTTGTTAAGGAAATATTGTGCAACACCCCTTGTCAGTAACATGCCACCTAACAATCTGAAGTGGTCCTGGAAGAGTCGAAATGGTACTTAACGAGGAGCCATATGTATTTAAACAAGAAATAAAACATTTATATTAATTGAAAATTAACATATTACATTACTTGACTAGAGTGAAATTGAAATATTACATTACTTAAAACATTGCATTACTTGAGACATTACATGACTTGAAATATTACATTAATTGAGTAAATTGAAAAAATCATAGTGCTTGACTAAATTGAAGTTGAAACATTTCAGGGCTTGACTAAATTTAAAATTTACATTACTTGACTTGACATCACATGATAACAGTACAATTGCATATGTTATGACCCTGTCCTCCACGCTTATGACAATGGTATGTATATTGATTTCGATCAATATCGATGGATAATTTCATTCTTTTTTTCTTTGGTCTTATAGCCTTCCTTCGGATCCTTGAGCATAATAATGGATAAATTCCTCAATTTTCATTAAAAAATGGTGTTACGATAAGATTTTTCACATGTATTTACATATTTGAAGAGCAAATATTTAAATAATATGAATCTGTTGGAAACTTGGTGTGCTTTGTTTTAGAAGTATGGATTTAAGTTGTAATTTTCCTTTTTGCAATGGTTTTCATGGATTTCACTAATTTCTTTAATTCAATAATAGATACAGAGAAAAGAAAGAGAGAAAAATCAATATTAAGATAATTACCAAATGCAATGGATAGCTAATATTCAACATATAGAATTATGTGAAGTCCTCTAGCAAAGTAGTGTTGAAGGAAACTAATGGTTTGGTTTAAGACTCATATTGTTTTTAATAAGAGAAGTTATAAACATAAGAAAATATATCCAAGTTGGGAAGAGAAAAGAAGTTATTTGATACCTTAAATAAATCAAATAAAAAATTGCTTAAGGGGAAAGTTTTGTAACATGAAACTTATTCCAATGAATAACAAGAATCAAATATAAGAAGAGAAAGGTATTTATGTTGGTATGTATGCCCTGAGAGCCAATCATGGGATGATTGATGGGATACATTAAGATTGATTTGATAAGCATCAAAGGCAAGCTTCCAATTCTTTCTGGTTCAGTCATATGAGATAGTGATAGAACCGATTGAATGTTTAGAGAATGACAATACTCAATGACGTATGCCTTTAGGTTCAGGACCTGAACGATGAGATCATACGGACGCTAAGAGTTTGTACATTCTCATTATGTCCCTAGTCGGATGTCATTGTGGAAGGTAGATAGACATCAATGACACACAAGACTAGATTGTGGTGTTGGTTGATGACAAAATCTCATTAGTCATGATATAGAGATATCAAACCAAACCCATAGGTACTTGTTAGAGAACAAGTGTACCAGACAGACCCACCGTGAGTTTGACATATGGAACCATGACATGGTAGTCACAGTCAGTACTAATAGTGATGGTGGTGAGTGTGATTCTTTGACCTGAAATCACTACACTCAACACATGTCGTTGGGCACACTTTGACATCATCAAACGCAGTCCTGAAACATGGGTTGTTATAAAGGTGATGATTGGGTGGCTTTGACACATGGGGCTTTTGGTGAGTGATAGATAAGGGATTTGTACCTCCTGAGGGAGTATGATATCCATGGCCACTTGATGAGTAGGATTGAGAAAGGCATGCATGCATATGTGAATCAGTATGTGATATTGATGTCATACATATCTCTTCCAATCTACTCTGAGATCAAGAAAGTGAATGAACGTTGACAGGATGACTGTTCCATGCCTCGAGTTCATTCAGGATATCAGTGACAAAGGAATTATACATTCACTATAACACCATTCACAGATTGTAGGATTGAAAGTTGTTCTCCAACTTTCTATTTCACTTGGGTAGCACTGATGTGTGACTAGGCACCGCTCTTTGCTTGTGAAGTCATAAATGTTATGGACTTTCATAGCCAACATGAAATGGACCTGCAGGATCACACACATAGGATTTAACCTGGAAGAGGAGTTTTGTCCACAAATAATGTTTAGATTGATTACTAAAGGAATTTAGTAGTTCAATTAAACACTCAATCAATTGATAGCTCAGTATCATAATGTTCAAGGTGTTGGACTGATTGATTAGAGTATCAGATTGATTGAAACTGCAATTGACTATTTTTGCACAATCTGCACTCCCAACCGATCGACTCATGAGATGAATCGATCGGGTGAGATTGGTGAACCGATCGGCTCAGGTGGTGAGTCGATCGGCTCATGGACAGGGTGAAACAATCGCTTCAAGTGTTGAAACGATCGGTTCAACTGGTCCAACCGAGCAAGTTGGGAAAGTAGGATTGGTGAGAAATTTCTTTTCATTTCACTTGCCCAATTTGATTGGAACAAGGATTGGTATTTGGTACCAATTAGAAACAAAAGAGGAAAAGTCAATCGGGAACTGACCAGGACCACGAACCGATCGGTTCAGAAGTGAATCAACCATTTCATGGGTCCCAACCGATCAGTTGAGGTTTCAACTGACCGGCTCAGGTCTCCAACCGACCGTTTCAGAAATGAAACGATCAGTTCAGGTTGCACAATTAGTTGTTTTTGTGGAAAATATCGAACCCTTTACTCCTACTTTAGTCCCACATTGCCTGGGATAGAGAACCCTATCCCATGACCCTCCTATATATAGGGGTATTGGGGGCTTCTCAAAGTACAACTCAGTGCAACCAGTTGCTCTGTAAAGTTGTCATTCTCTCTGGTTTTGGTAACCGAGAGAGCCCGAGCAAGTGCTACCGGATAAGGGAGGCACAACAAGGGAAATACAACTGTAGAAAGCGACTGGTGACAGGAGAGTGTGTCAGTGACTAGTACGCTGACAGGAGGGTGCAACTCTTTCCAATTCCTTGTGGGATAAGGAGATTGGAGTTACAGGTGGTCTGTGTGGACTACTTCAGAGGCGAGAGATTTTGACGTGTATTTTACTACGCGTTTAAACGCAAGTATACGCGTCGAGTAATATAGGCCTTGTGAGGCCCGAGTCGAACTCAGGGATACGTGAATTATTGGAGACTTCTACTAACTAATCGCAATCAGCTAGACCGATTAACAAAGTAGGGTTTTGTTGTTCAAATTAAAAGAAAATAAAAATCAAACAGAGAACACAATCGATTAAAGGTTAATTTAATCAATTAAAAGAGATATCTTTAGGATGGCGGTTTCACCGCGGGTCAACATTGTATTAGGTTTTATATAATTCCTCACTCTTCTCTCTCTATCCGGGTAGTGGTCTGAAATGAGAATTACCCACTGTCGTGGTGTAATCCACTACTTAGATTTAGGTTGATTCCATCGTCATAGTAATCATTCCCCTAAACTAAGCGCATTAAGATCGGTTCCTCAGTTCCCACCATTAATTTTACAACTCCTTTATCAAGGGTTTTATTAATTAATGTAGAATTCGTCTCTTTTCAACCGTTAATCCTTCTGTCGAAGTGATTAAGGGCATTAATTTATTATTATGGTGATCAAGCATAACAATAGCAATAGAGAAAATGAATTTATACCACGGATTTAAGAGAGAAAATATGAATTATTAATACAAAAATGTCATACAATGAATCCCCGGGCTACTCCCGGTCCTAAAGATTGAGGGTTTTAGCCTCTCATGTTCATCTTACACAAATACATGGTAGAAATTGGGGAATTCATAAGAAAAACGTGAAATAGATGGGAAAACCCCTGAACGGAGAAGAACCGGTGGATCCTTGGCGTAGAACACAAGCTTTCTCCGCCTGTCGGTGGTGGAAATTGTCTTCGGCAGCGTCCGAATCACCCGGGATGAGCTTCTCGGCCTCCGTTCTCCTTTCTCTCCTCCTCGGCACTCGTGCAATCAAAAAATGAGATCCTCCTGGGCTGGGCGGCCGTCATTAGGTATAAGTCCCTAATTAGGTCGTCAAATAATGACAGTCGTCCGATTGATATCAAAACAGATCCAACGCATATCTGCTGGCGTCGATACCATCGACGCGAGTCGATGGTATCGACACAGCGGATTAGCGGCAGCTTTCCTTTCTTTTATTCTGAGCGCCTGTCATGATCTCGATACCATCGACTTGGGTGTCGATGGTATCGACTCCTTTAGCGTCGGTTGCTGTCGTTTAGCGACGCTGTAGCTCTCCTTGAGTCGATGGCATCGACTTGCGTCGATGGTATCGACTTCATCCTCGCCAGCAGCCTGGAGACATCTCGATGCCATCGACATGGGTGTCGATGGTATCGACTCTGTATTGCTCTTCTCGGCTGACAACCTGTGGCTTGGTCGATGGTATCGACATCCGTCGATGGTATCGACGGAAGCAGATACTTGTTCTTCCTGAAATTGCACAACAAGACCAAGTAAATCCACACGATTTATGATAAGATGATCAATAATGCTTAAAATAGTGAAACAAAGGGGATTTGATATAAAATGATGGCAAAGACCAAATAAAGTGAATTATGCAATAATATCCATGAAAATGAGTAATTAAGGCACAAAACACATATGAAATCGGTCTATAAATGTGACTCAAAATCATCGCATCAAACTCCCCTAAGCTTAAACATTGCTCGCCCTCGAGCAACTAATCCTTAGAATAGAATTGCGAATGTCAACTAACAATCAAAATACCAACCCACATCACAAATGACTCCCACTGGACGTTCTCAAACCGGCCTACCCTAATCACAGAACAGTAATTACCCTATAGGCGACAATAACCATTAATAAAAGAAATTATCCTCCAAACCGATAAACACTATCACATAGGGCAGTTAACATAATAAAGTTCGCCAATTCAGCCATGGTGCATCTTGTGATCGCCTAAACTACGTTGCTCGCCCCAACTACCATCTACATGGAAGCAGTCCTCCTTATAATCATGAGGGAGGAGAAAATCACGGTGGCCTACCAATTCGAGCAACGGGTGGATGGAATGGGTGGTTCATGGGAGAATATGGAAGTATTACACAGTTTCAGTATGCATATAACAAAATGCCCTAAATGATGCAAATGCACATTAAGAATGCCCTAATGCCTAAAAGTGGGTGGAATGATGCATGCACTAACCTTCTACCTCAAAATGAGATAGAAATCTACTCAAGCCACATCATGTACTCAATTCCCCTGTTATACAAGTGATATCATTCCTTTCTCCCTCTTATTCCATTTCCTTCTAAATTCTCTTTTTTTTTCTTTTCTTTTTTTTCAAATTTTTTTCTTTCAGATTTTGTTCTTTTCCTCTTAGCCCACATATCCATAATTGGTTAGAGATACATGTGTTAGGCTATTTTCTTCATGATTGGAAATCTTTGTACTAATGCGAGGGTATGGAACAATTTAGATCACTTTTCAGGTCAACTGAGATACATGGTGTACTTATGCATGAAAATCATGAAAGTATGAGTGCAACTACATGACATGCACCTAAAGGTAATGTGCATGAATCACTATACATTTTTTCCTCGTTTTATGCAAAAGTATGAAAATAACAATGAAAATTCTATCTACATGCTATGCACACAAAAGAAATTGAAACTGCACTTTACTTCCAATTCTTGGGTGGATTATAGAAAATGGGGTGGAATGATCACAAGATTAAGTGACTGAACCTTAGAAGAAAATTATGCGTCCCTCCTTACTGACATGTGTAGTAGTTTAAAGGGTTCTTTCTCTTACATCTGATTAAGGTCTCATTACCATTTGATTAGGTTAGGCTCAAACAACCGTTACTATCCACTTTTCATGAGTCAATGGGGGTGTGAGTATGACATATTGCTTCAAAGTTGACATAATCAATCATTTTCATAGAACAAGTTCCCCAAGGACAACCAAATAAAGCTATCCAAATGACACAGAAAATTTTTAAATTCCCTTAATTTCCCATGAAAACAGCAAGATGACAATTTTTAAGACATCCACGATTACACTAGATAGATGTGGATCCTAAATAAAAAAAATTTAAAATTGCAAAAACAAATAACAAATCAGAAACTAAAAACAACTAAAGAAAAGATAAAAGATAGAGCTGTTCCAGCCACCCCCTAAGCTTGAATCCGACTATGGCCTCATAGTCAAAAACCAACTTAAGGGTGGAACAGTGATACCCGATCAGTCCGATGGTGGTGGAGGTGGGTCGTGGGATCCGGATTTGCTCTAGATGACACTTGGCGCAAGTGGATGAAGAAATCGTTGAAAATGTGACTTCATTTGACCAATAACCCTGTCTTGAATAACTGGTCCCAACACTGCTGTGTGCCCGTCGATACCATCGACGGAAGTCGATGGTATCGACTCGCTGATTAGGGCAACTGCCTCGCGAGTCCGGCCGCCGCCTTTTTTATTTGAACATGTCGATACCATCGACGTACACGTCGATGGTATCGACTTCACTGATTCGATTTCTTCTGAAAATCTCCAGAGATCTCGATGGTATCGACTGGCATGTCGATACCATCGACCTTTATTGTGCAACCTGCCTGTAGGTATGTCGATACCATCGACGGGACCGTCGATAGTATCGACTCAGTGCGATTATGCAACTGTCACTCCTGAACCCATGTCGATACCATCGACCAGTGTGTCGATGGTATCGACCCTGCCTGTTCCTGCACATTCAACAAACGGATCAAGGTATCATTTTTAAACTAAAACTTAAACGAAATAAAAGCAATCTATGACTAAAATTAAACTATCCTAGTGTACCGATGGTTGGGTTGCCTCCCACCAAGCGCCCTTATTTAACGTCTTAAGCTAGACGTATGACAGTCATCATCTTTTCACCTTGGGGACTGCACTTAGAGGATCATGCGGTAATTTGAATTCAACACGATCTCCTCCAATGCTCAAAGACAAAGTACCCCTCCCTAAGGCAGTCACGACATCCGCCGTTGCTTGAAACGGTCTTCCAAGGAGAATTTCACAACTTTGGAGTGGTGGCATATCCATGACAACAAAATCCACCGGAAATATGAATCTATCCACCTTGACGAGAACATCTTCACATACTCCGTAGGGTCTCACGGTAGACCCATCTGCCAATTCAATTGTTGCAGCCAACTGCTTTATCTCTTTTAACCCCAGCTTTTGAAATGTAGCCAAAGGCATGCGATTTATACTAGCGCCGGAATCACATTGCGCTTTAGAAACATGTTGACCACCTATTGAGCACGGTATGTAAAAACCTCCTGGGTCCTTTCTCTTCTTTGGTGCACTCCCGTGAATCATAGAGCTCACAGTCTCATTCATCCAATAAATTTCATCGTCTTTTATCCGCCTCTTCTTATTAATGATTTCCTTGATGAACCTCCCATAGGCGGGTACTTTCTCGATCATCTCCACTAATGGAATATTGATGTGGAGTTTTCGGAATATCTCCAGGAATTTTTTAAAGTGACGATGCTCTTTCTTTGACTTCGGATTTACCGGATTTGACACATCTGCTGCCTCAACACGCCTATGAGGTGGCACATAAGAGCTTTTCGGGGGTACCTCCCCTAAGCTTGCTTCTATTACTCCCTCCGGCGTGGGCTTTGGCAAGACATCCTCAAAAGTATCAGCTTGTTGTGGTTCCTCTCTCGCCTTAGATGTCTCCACATGTGCACAAACAACCTGCACCTGCTCCTCTTGCCTAGATGGAGAGACCATACTCACAACTCTCTCTGATTTTCTGAAGAAATGGTTTCCGCCCGGCAATCTATAGTAAGTGCGTGGATACGGTATCGCCGGTGTTGCATTCACATTGAACGTCATTTTTCTTTCTTCTACAGCTTCTTGCACCTGAAATTCCTCATTTCTTACCACCGACATGTACTTAACCTTATGATGTGCTTGAGCCACGTTCGCATTCTCCGCTGGTTTCTGTTGATTGGCGTGCTTGATGGCCGCCACTTCATTTGAAATCTGTGCCACAGTGGTCTCTAATGCCCGCATCTGTGCTCCATGGCTTTGCAGCGTCTGCCCAAACTTGGTTAGAATGTCACCTTGAGATTGTAATTGTTTACCAAACATGGCCATCATCTCTTGGTTTTGCTGTACCATTTGACTTAGCAATTCAGTGTTTTTATCCTCGGTTCTTTGCTGTGGTTTGGCATCCGGATCCTGTAGAAAATTATTCGGATCCTTCCATGAAAACTTTTTATCCTTTCTCCATGCATAGTCATTGTTTCTATAGCCCTGTTGTTGCATGAACTTCACTTGGGCTTCCTCATCCTCAGATGCATCTTCCTTAGTTAGCAGCTTCTTGGCTAGAAGATCTAACTTGTCGTTCAGCTCCCTAACTGTTCTGGATTCGCCGGCAGCCTTGACATGTTCTACTGCACCTCTGTCGCCCCATGACTGTTTCCTAGCCATGTTCTTCAATATCTCCCAGCATCTTGTATCAGTGTTGTTCAAGAAAAATCCTGAACCGGCCGAGTCCAAATTGCTTCTATCATGCTCGGAGAGAGCAAAGTAGAAGATCTTCACTTGGGTTTCCTTGTCCAGTCCATGGTGTGGACATCTCCTCAACATGACTTGGAATCGCTCCCAAGTCTCAGAATAGGTTTCACCCGCCTGTTGGGTGAAATTGTGGATCTTCCGGATCATATCATTGGCTTCTCAGGAGGAAAGAACCTCTCGAAGAAAACCTCCACCATGTGATCCCATGATTCAACAAACTCGTCGTCGAGGTTATGAAGCCACTCTCTTGCCACTCCATCCAAGGAACTCGGGAATAACTTGAGATACAACGCATCTTGCGGGAACCTGTCGATCTTCACCATATCGCAATTTTCAACAAATTGACTAATGTGTGCCACTGGATCTTCATTTTTCAGCCCGTGAAATGCGTTAGATTTGACCAAGTTAATCAGTGCCGGGTCGATCTTGTATGTCGGTATGTTGATCGCCTGCTTCTTTATGGGCCCCTTTGATGTTGAGGAAGAAGACGCCTTGATCTTCTCCCAAATTGTCTGTGCTTCAGCCATTTCTTCTGCTTGTTCTTACTCAGATTCAAAATTTATATCACTTTGGTGTTCCTCCTCGTAGTAATCCTCGTCCTCTGGTCCCGCAGATGGAACCTCAGGTGTGCGATTCACGTAGTCTCGACTACGTGTGTGCACCATGCAAAGCACCTGAAATATGGAAATAGAGGTTCAGTACAATGCTTTGAACGAGTCAACACAATTATAGAGAAATAAAGGAATTTTTTGAAGTTGTTTTAAAATTAATAAAAAAAATGTGGCCTAGAATGGCCGCTCTTAGCACTCAAAGTGCCAATAATTCGCCGTATCCCCGGCAACGGCGCCAAAAACTTGACGTGTATTTTACTACGCGTTTAAACGCAAGTATACGCGTCGAGTAATATAGGCCTTGTGAGGCCCGAGTCGAACTCAGGGATACGTGAATTATTGGAGACTTCTACTAACTAATCGCAATCAGCTAGACCGATTAACAAAGTAGGGTTTTGTTGTTCAAATTAAAAGAAAATAAAAATCAAACAGAGAACACAATCGATTAAAGGTTAATTTAATCAATTAAAAGGGATATCTTTAGGATGGCGGTTTCACCGCGGGTCAACATTGTATTAGGTTTTATATAATTCCTCACTCTTCTCTCTCTATCCGGGTAGTGGTCTGAAATGAGAATTACCCACTGTCGTGGTGTAATCCACTACTTAGATTTAGGTTGATTCCATCGTCATAGTAATCATTCCCCTAAACTAAGCGCATTAAGATCGGTTCCTCAGTTCCCACCATTAATTTTACAACTCCTTTGTCAAGGGTTTTATTAATTAATGTAGAATTCGTCTCTTTTCAACCGTTAATCCTTCTGTCGAAGTGATTAAGGGCATTAATTTATTATTATGGTGATCAAGCATAACAATAGAAATAGAGAAAACGAATTTATACCACGGATTTAAGAGAGAAAATATGAATTATTAATACAAAAATGTCATACAATGAATCCCCGGGCTACTCCCGGTCCTAAAGATTGAGGGTTTTAGCCTCTCATGTTCATCTTACACAAATACATGGTAGAAATTGGGGAATTCATAAGAAAAACGTGAAATAGATGGGAAAACCCCTGAACGGAGAAGAACCGGTGGATCCTTGGCGTAGAACACAAGCTTTCTCCGCCTGTCGGTGGTGGAAATTGTCTTCGACAGCGTCCGAATCACCCGGGATGAGCTTCTCGGCCTCCGTTCTCCTTTCTCTCCTCCTCGGCACTCGTGCAATCAAAAAATGAGATCCTCCTGGGCTGGGCGGCCGTCATTAGGTATAAGTCCCTAATTAGGTCGTCAAATAATGATAGCCGTCCGATTGATATCAAAACAGATCCAACGCATATCTGCCGGCGTCGATACCATCGACGCGAGTCGATGGTATCGACACAGCGGATTAGCGGCAGCTTTCCTTTCTTTTATTCTGAGCGCCTGTCATGATCTCGATACCATCGACTTGGGTGTCGATGGTATCGACTCCTTTAGCGTCGGTTGCTGTCGTTTAGCGACGCTGTAGCTCTCCTTGAGTCGATGGCATCGACTTGCGTCGATGGTATCGACTTCATCCTCGCCAGCAGCCTGGAGACATCTCGATGCCATCGACATGGGTGTCGATGGTATCGACTCTGTATTGCTCTTCTCGGCTGACAACCTGTGGCTTGGTCGATGGTATCGACGGAAGCAGATACTTGTTCTTCCTGAAATTGCACAACAAGACCAAGTAAATCCACACGATTTATGATAAGATGATCAATAATGCTTAAAATAGTGAAACAAAGGGGATTTGATATAAAATGATGGCAAAGACCAAATAAAGTGAATTATGCAATAATATCCATGAAAATGAGTAATTAAGGCACAAAACACATATGAAATCGGTCTATAAATGTGACTCAAAATCATCGCATCAGATTTCTACCGCTCGGATGACAGCTGTCAATCCCGACAGTCCCGGTGAGACCAGGAGTCGTTAGTCCCGGTGCAACCAGGAGCTGCATAGACACCGTCCAAGACCGGAGGTGAAGACCGTGCAAGCCGCAAGGTATTGTCACCGAGCAAGCCTCGGGACAAGGTATGATTCCACAAACCATCCTTTCTATTGTATAGATGTTGACGCGTTTCCTTGTTCTGGGTTTGGGAGGAGAATTTTTTTGTTTCCGCTGCCTTCTCTACCTCCCCTAAAACCCAACAGTGGTATTAGAGTCACGTCAACTGCTCTATACTTTAGGATTATCGATATGATCAATTTTGGTTTGTCGCCTTTATTTATTGCATACGATGTGAATAAAATTGGCTTTATGCATGTCCAATCCTAAATCCACAAATCCTAATTTACATATATGATATGTATTATGAATGCACTCGATACGCATCGCCCTTAAACGAGTTTTGTGGTGGATGTATAGCATGGTTATGGCCAATAAACCCTATATGTGTATGATTGTATGTGGTTTCTTGCATCTCAGTCTGCACACCGATCTTCCTTCTCCTATTCCTGATGTAACTCAAAATAATTTGAGATTTCTTTCCTACCTTTACTCCCCTCGAATGTAACTCGAGGTTTCTCTTTTTACAATGTAAAATAGGATAGAATTTTATTTCCTGTTATGTCAAAGAACGGAGGACATCCTGACAACTACTGAGACGATCGGTTCAAGGTGTGAACCGATCGGTTGACGTTCGAGATGATCGGTTCAAGGAGTGAGCCGATCGGTTGATGACCAGTTCGAGGAGTGAGACGAGCGGGTGGCGGCCATGATGAGATGCACGATGACCAAGCGAACCGATCGGTTGGAGGAGCCAACCGATCGACTGGTGGCACCCAGCCGACTGGCCTGATGGCGAGCCGACCAGTCATGCGATGAGTTGATCAAACCCAGAAAGGCAAAGCACAAAGTTCATCTTGTACAGGCTTCATGTGATGTAGACCTAGATGACTGTGATTCCTCTTGGCTCGAGGAATCACATTAGGATGGCCATAATCATCGCTTTTATCGTTTCACATGTTTTCTGTGGGATATTGCATGTATATGATACATACTATATATTGTGGTGATTGGATATGTATATGTATATAAAACCAAATCTCTCATTAAATATTAAGTTTTAGATGCCTTCCAAATGAGACACACGTGAAAATCTTGATCGACTAAGTATGGGCATGCCCTAGCTTGGTGCACCGTCTATCTCGTGGAAGCGTGAAGGATGGATATGTGGGTCTGCCCTAGCAGGGTGCATATTGATCGTGTTTGCTTTGGGTCGGACTTAATAGGGTGACCTAGATAGGATATAGCACCTTGAGGCATGGAGATGATCATGGCAAGGAGTTGCATATGTCATCTTATCAAGAGTTTCATATGATGCAATTGGTAAGAGTTGCCTACCTGAGAGATCTAAGTTGTGGGTGACAGCCCTAGCTGGTCCATGGCTTAGAGGATTTTAGGATCTGGCCCACTAGAAGGTTGTACGCTGCAATCTTCTAAATTGATGGTGAGGGATATCAAATTGAAGTAAAATAGTGGGAGCGATAATTAATTAAAGGCCTAATTATATCGTCAACTTTTCAAATCAATCAAATAAGTCAAAAATGAGTTTTGGACTAAAATTGCATATTTTCCTTTTGTAGTACAAATGACAACAAACAACAATCACTTTTCTTTGCGATCGGTCCTTGAAAAGGACAAGCTAAATGGGACAAACTTCCACGACTGGTATAGGACATGGAGAATTGTTCTCACTCAAGAGCGAAAGCTCTATGTCCTGGATACTCCAATTCCAGAGGAACCTGCTGCTAATGCACCAAAGGCAGAAAGGGATGCTTACAAGAAGCATTCTGATGATGCCATTGATGCAAAGTGCTTGATGTTGTGCTCTATGAACCACGAGTTGCAGAGACAACATGAGAACATGGGTGTCATTGAGATGATTCAGCATCTCATGAACATGTATGAAGATCAAGCACGACAAGAGAGATACGATGTCTCGAGGGCACTGTTCAAGTGTGTCATGACAGAAGGAGATCCAGTTGGTCCTCACACACTCAAGATGATTGGGTATGTGGAGAACCTGACAAGACTGGGATTTCCACTGAGCCAAGAGTTGGCTACTGACGTGATACTACAATCGTTGCCAGAATCCTACAGTCAGTTTGTGATGAACTACAACATGAACAACTTTGATAGGCCACTGTCAGAGTTGTTGGGCATGTTGAGGACAGCTGAGACACAGATGAAGAAGGACAAGCCTAAGTCTGTGATGGTGATCATGAGCAAGAAAGGCAAGTCCAAGCGCAAGGGCAAGGACAAAGCTAAGAAAGGTTCTGATGCTAGCCAGGATCCCAAGTCGTCTTCAGCTCTCAAGGCCAAGGGAGGTGTGACCAAGAAAGGCAATTGCCACCATTGTCAAAAGCCAAGACATTGGAAAAGGAATTGTCCTCTCTATTTGGAAGAACAAAAGAAGAAGGAGGCGACAAACGTCTCTACTTAAGGTGTCATGAAAGTAAACTTGTAACACTTTTGAGGTATATGATACCAAGATGTAAAGTGTAAAACACTCAATAAATGGGGCAAGTGTTGCCACCATAGATAGGAGTACTTTAGTTTATTTTCAGCCTAAAAGGCATGTAATACAGTTATGAACTGCTATTTCATATTTGCCAATAGATAGAAACACTTTATTTTTACATATTGTATGACAATGATGGCAATCAATAAAGAGATGTTTCAATTTCTAAAGATATGATCTTTGTGGCAATGCCTTGTTTATCTTGTGATATTTGATATGCATAAGATAAAATGATACCTAAAAGTTATAGATAACTCAAACAATAAAATTAGCATCAATCATGAGAAATTCATTTCTAGTTTCCATGTGATGGATAAATCTAGACTCTTTTGGTTAGAGAACCAGTAAGAGACATGAATATCTTGGACATGATTAATCAATCTTTACTAAAGGTAGTGGGAGAATGATTATCCTATTAGGTATGATACATGTGATGTATTTACATACCTATTGGAACAAATGCTAATACTTCAAATGGTGTTTAGAGAAATACCAATATGAATATCTTGAAGTGTTCAAGATTATCATAGATGAAGTGCAAATTTGGTAAAGTGTTAATTCTTGATGAGATCAATGAATGAAATACTTGGACCAAATGTTTGAGATCCTTATGAGTGATTATGATAGTGTATCATAGTGAACTCATGATTAAGGCATGATGATGTCTAAATCAAGAAGGAATCATACTCTAAGGAGTTAGAGAATGATTATCAAATAACTGAATTCTTCTTAATAAAAGAATATCCCACACTAATAAAGGACATTAAGAATTACAAGGAGTTGTAAGTTCTTATATCCTTAACGGATACACCTCATTTATCTATGTGATGAGTTGTTCATGTGATGAGTCAATTATCTAGATGAATATGAGGAACCGAATTTTGAGTTATGGTTTATGACCATTACATCCTAAATGACATCCATGTGAACCATAAGGTATGACCTTGATGGTAGCACTCATTGGATGAAATACATAAGTGCAAATGAGTCTTAAGTGTTAAGACACATGGATAACATTTTGAGAAGGATGATGCTTGTTGATTGCAACTTAATGACTAAGACATTTGGCATATGGATACTAAAACCACATTCCTATGAGGAATAAAACAAGGATGTGTACGTGACACAACCTATAAGGTTTATGAATCCACTAATGCAAATGAAGTCTATAAGTTACAATGGACTAATCAATGTGATTGATTGAGTGCAAGCAACTCAGAATTGGATCTTTACTTTGATGATATAGTCAAAGGGTTTGACTGATATGTCAAAGATAAAGAAGGGATCTATGATTTTGTGGGAGCGTGTTCACATTCCACATGTTGATGTGAAATGGAAATGTTCTAGAATGGAAATCCTAAAGTGGAAATTATCTTTAAGGAAGATAGAGATGTTTCCTATGTGATAGGAATAGAGATCTATAGAGATAGTTCTTGAAAACCTCTTGACTTGAAAAGAGAAAGCATACATTGGCAATCTATACTGAAGGGTTCAATATGTACAGATTCAGTGGGAGAAAAACTTGTCCGTGTTATATGGAGTTAGTATCCCAAGGCCAAGTATCCAATTCTTATGAAGAATGGGAACACTAAGAATAGATATGGATCTATCATGTATGTAATCATCCCATTATCTTACATGTATCGACATAGCAAGAACAAAATGCATTCATCATCTTGTATGTAGGACATGGCAATATGATGTGCTCATCCTGATAACTCGTATGTGAGACATGACGAGTGGATGTATTACTACTTCCAGTAAGGGTTGTTGGAATACCATAAGTACTTGTGAAGTACTAGTTCTATGGAGACAAGGAAGAGTTCAATGTAAAGAGTTACATTGATGCGAACTTCTGAAAAGGAATAGAAAATTAATCGCAAAATATATATAGGATATACAAAAGTGAAAGTTTGTTGATAATTGGAAGTGTTCCAATGAAACCATTTATGGCAATAGTGGATACTACATGGATCTGGAAGTTCATGAGATGAACTTATAGATATTCTGCTCATTGATGACAAGTATGGAATCCTTGATCATGCAATGTGGCTAAAGGTTAGCAAAGGAATACTAGATCGCATATTACGGGAACTCCATCTCATACGTATGACGTACAAAGAAGAGATGTGAGACATGCAATTAATATTGACTTTGGCAAGGTGTTGCCATAACTCACTATGTTCGTACTAGAGCACAATAACATGTGGGACATGTTTGAAGATCACTATGAATATGATTCAAGGGTGATTGGCTCGTAGTGCAAGTGGGATTCTGTTGGTATGTATGTATGCCCTGAGAGCTAATCATGGGATGATTGATGGGATACATTAAGATTGATTTGATAAGCATCAAAGGCAAGCTTCCAATTCTTTCTGGTTCAGTCATATGAGATAGTGATAGAACCGATTGAATGTCTAGAGAATGACAGTACTCAATGACATATGCCTTCAGGTTCAGGACTTGAACGATGAGATCATACAGATGCTAAGAGTTTGTACATTCTCATTATGTCCCTAGTCGGATGTCATTGTGGAAGGTAGATAGACATCAATGACACACAATACTAGATTGTGGTGTTGGTTGATGACAGAATCTCATTAGTCGTGATATAGAGATATCAAACCAAACACATGGGTACTTGTTAGAGAACAAGTGTACCAGACAAACCCACCGCGAGTTTGACACATGGAACCATGACATGGTAGTCACAGTCAGTACTAACAGTGATGGTGGTGAGTGTGATTCTTTGACTTGAAATCACTACACTCAACACATGTCATTGGGCACACTTTGACATCATCAAACACAGTCCTGAAACATGGGTTGTTATAAAGGTGATGATTGGGTGGCTTTGACACATGGGGATTTTGAGGGGTGAGTGATAGACAAGGGATTTGTCCCTCCTAAGGGAGTATGATATCCATGGCCACTTGATGAGTAGGATTGAGAAAGGCGTGCACGCATGTGTGAATCAGTATGTGATATTGATGTCATACATATCTCTTCCAATCTACTCTGAGATCAAGAAAGTGAATGAACGTTGACAGGATGACTGTTCCATGCCTCGAGTTCATTCGGGATATCAGTGACAAAGGAATTATACATTCACTATAACACCATTCACGGATTGTAGGATTGAAAGTTGTTCTCCAACTTTCTATTTCACTTGGGTAGCACTGATGTGTGACTAGGCACCGCTCTTTGCTTGTGAAGTCATAAATGTTATGAAATTTCACTGCCAACGTGAAATGGACCTGCAGGGTCACACACATAGGATTTAACCTGGAAGAGGAGTTTTGTCCACAAACAATGTTTAGATTGATTACTAAAGGAGTTTAGTAGTTCAATTAAATTCTCAATCAATTGATAGCTCATTATCATAATGTTCAAGGTGTTGGACTGATTGATTAGAGTATCCGATTGATTGAAACTGCAATTGACTATTTCTGCACAATCTGCACTCCCAACTGATTGGCTCATGAGATGAACCGATCGGCTGAGCTTGGTGAACCGATCGACTCAGGTGGTGAGTCGATCGACTCATGGACAGGGTGAAACAATCGCTTTAAGTGTTGAAACGATCGGTTCAACTGGTCCAAGCGAGCAAGTTGGGAAAGTAGGATTGGTGAGAAATTCCTTTTCATTTCACTTGCCCAATTTGATTGGAACAAGGATTGGTATTTGGTACCAATTAGAAACAAAAGAGGAAAAGTCAATCGGGAACTGACCAGGACAACGAACCGACCATTTCATGGGTCCCAATCGATCGGTTGAGGTGTCAACCGACCGGCTCAGGTCCCCAACCGACCGTTTCAGAAATGAAACGATCGGTTCAGGTTGTGTAGTTGGTTGTTTTTGTGGAAAATCTCGAACCCTTCTACTCCTACTTTAGTCCCACATTGCCCGGGATAGAGTACCCTGTCCCATGACCCTCCTATATATAGGGGTATTGGGGGCTTCTCAAAGTACAACTCAGTGCAACCAGTTGCTCTGTAAAGTTGTCATTCTCTCTGGTTTTGGTAACCGAGAGAGCCCGAGCAAGTGATACCTGATAAGGGAGGCACAACAAGGGAAAGACAACTACAGAAAGCGACTGGTGGCAGGAGAGTGTGTCAGTGACTAGTACGCTAACAGGAGGGTGCGACTCCTTCTAATTCCTTGTGGGACAAGGAGATTGGAGTTCTAGGTGGTCTGTGTGGACTATTTTAGAGGCGAGAGATTTCTGCCGCTCGGAGGACAACTGTCAATCCCGACAGTCCCGGTGAGACCAGGAGTCATCAGTCCCAGTGTAACCAGGAGCTGCACAGACACCGTCCAAGACCGGAGGTGAAGACAGCACAAGCTGCAAGGTATTGTCACCGAGCAAGCCTCGGGACAAGGTATGATTCCACAAACCCTCCTTTCTATTGTATAGACGTTGACGCGTTTCCTTGTTCTGGGTTTGGGAGGAGAATTTTTTGTTTCCGCTGCCTTCTCTGCCTCCCCTAAAACCCAACAATTTATTAGTTTCTTTGGTTGCAAGAATTGATAAAATTCATAATTAGTGGAGAAAAAAAGTGATTAATGCAAGGAAATAAGATAACTTCCTTAGAATTCGAAGATAATCTTTTTATATAATATAATTAAAAAGAAAACTATGCCTTGTCTCTCTCATAATATTACTTGGTGCTAGATTATATAAAAGGAATGTATATTTTAAGATAATGGAAAGGAAATTTCTTTAGGTGCAAGGAAATGCATTAATGGAATTCCTTAGTTTCAACAAACCTTGCCAAATCCAATCAAGAGAATCAACAAGTTATTATTGTATAGGATAGGAAACAAGACCAAATAAATGGTTTGTCTAAGTTTAATAGGAGTTACTAAGAGAGAGAGAGACATGATTAGTTTTTGGTTTGGTGTTCTCATCAAAGGAAAGGTTGATTCTGAGAGGAAAATATTCCTTCCCCTCAACCAACATGCACTAGTTGTAAAACCACTAGACCAATCAATCCCAACCCTAGTACTATAAAAGCAGTCGACTAGAAAGGATATCAATGAGGAAGTCAGGTACCCTGATATCGTTCTTCCGATTGTAATCCTTACCCAACAAAACAAAAGGAGAACAATGAGAAGAGGTTGTCAAAGAAGTAGTGTCCAGTAGGCGTTGCCATGAGAAGATCTACATAGCCAAGACCAAGTAGTAAGAGAACAATGAGAACTTGCTGGGCTTGGTCCCATCACAGTTGAGACGTGGTTGAGGGAGTTTGACTAGACCTCTTAGTGGTGAAGGGGCCTTTGGCAGGTTTGCACACAAGCCATACATGGATAGAGAGTGAGCTTCCTTGCATGAAGAGAGAAGAAGTAAACTTGTAGGTGTTATCAGTGGTGAGGTTAGAGGAAGAAGATTGGAGGTGGTTGGGTTCCTAAAAGGCATATATGGCAGACTAGAGAAGGCATCTACTGCATGAGGCAAGTTTTTCCGATCTGCCTACCATCGGAGAACGTCGTCAGCATGGCTATGTTCCTTTGGATGAGGAGCATGACAATGAAAGAGAGATAAAGAGAAGAGCTTCAGTGCCTAGAGAGAGAGTGTGTGTGTGATGCAAGGAACTCACCATTACCTTCACTAGGTCGAGCATGTGGAGCAACCATGTCTCGTCGATGGGCGGTAGGAGGCAGAGGATGCAACCCCATCACAAGGACGAGGAAGACCGATTAGGGCCAGAAGCTAGCCGACAATTCAGTTCTATGAACCAACCACTTGTTTCCGGTTCAAAGAAGAACCAAAGGACTGAACCACATCCTGACTGAATGAATTGCCTCTAGATTATCTTATTGCTGACTAATGAGAAGATGCTAGGTGGTCAAATTTAAGGTATATGTGTTTTTTTGTTTAATTTGTAGAAATGACTAAGAGTACCCAAATACAACAAAACACTATATCAAACTGATTGAAAAAATGAGAGGAACATGAATAAAATGGAATCCATTCCTAATTCTAAACCCAATTCCAAAAGTGCATATAGATGCAATCTTTAATGTGTTAAATACATAAAAATCCTAGTTTCATGAATTTAATGGTCTTTACATGTTTAAATGACTTAGATGGATAAAGTTTAATCTTGTTGGATAAAAAGGACATCTTTGACTTAGTTTGAGATTAGTAATGCGTATGACATCAAAAGAAGGGTTTGTAAGTCCAAAAGGCATTAAAATGATCATTAAGGTTTAGAAAGCCAAAACCCTAATGAAACTCTAAGTTGACCCCAAAATCCTAACTTGGAACCAAGTCAGCCTTAATGTTACTTTATGAACAAGGTAGTAATATTTGGGTGTCAAGCATTAATTTCAGGGTGATTGCTTGATTAATGTCAACTTCACTTATTTTCTTAGACTTTGATCACTTACGAGAAAAGTATGTGGTTACGCCTATGACTACTTGCCTTAAACTTATGTGACTTTATGAGGTTTCCTGCATTGATTGCAAATAAACTATTGATTGCTATTTAATTCCTGCAATCTTTAAAGCCTCTATGAGTCTCACATTATACAAGTATAACTTTCTTAACTATTTTTGGTGGATTAATCAATACATATGGGATGTAAGAAATTTCATTATTATGATGGGTGATGAAGTCAGGATAGGATGATCACCAATAAGATCAAGCTGGGATAGGATGGTCATTATGAGGCCAATCTAGGATAGAATTGTAATTAGGAGGCCAAGCTAGGATAGGATGGTCATTGTGAGGTCTAGTAGGGAAAGGAAGCCATTCGAAACTGATCCCAAGAATGGGAGGTTATGAGAAGTCCACTGTAGGGACTAAAACTTAGAGAGAGCGTACCCCTCATGAGTACTTCAGAGAGGGATTGTACCATAGAGATAAAGTTAAGAAGTTATAAAGAAAATGCATGTTGAATTTTGTAATCATAATTGTTGATATGGCTGATTAGTGCTACACCTACATGTAAATATTTTGTTTCCCCCACATAATAGTATATCTCGATATACGAAGTGTGTTTTGATTCACGACATTTTAGGTAAATGATGGTTATGGAGATATCAAGTTATGACGAACCGACCTATAGGCATTACATATAACTTATAAGGAGAACTATAAACACTTCTTCCCATATGTTCAATTTTCATGTAAGAATCCTATCTAACTCCTTAGAGGATAATGTTGTAAACAATTTTTGATATAACAAAAATTATTTGCTATTTTATATTTTTTGGTAAAAATCTGGATCCTTAAGAATTTTAGGTAATGATACTCAACTTTTTGGGTCCTTCCTTGATTAAGGATGCTGAAAAGTGAGGTCGTTATAGTTGGATAATACCTCTTGTTAAGAATACCATGAAATTTGGCTCTATATGCATTAAGAAAATCACTATTTTTCAAATATGGGCTCAGAATTTCATCATATTCAAAATTAATAGACACATCAGATGAAAGAACATGATAACATGGTATATGCCACTAATGCGAATAACCATAAATTCATTGACTAGCATTATATGTTTGATGTTTCACTTGAAAATTTTATACATCTATGTCTTCAATAAGCCACTCATTATTTCTCACACAGAGTGTAACTCTCAATTTTCCTGCATCCTGATTGGTTGTAAAGTGTACCATGAAGGCACATAGGAAATTTGTGTCCCTGATTTGCACGTTTATATGCTTCATTACACCTCACCAAAAAGTTGTAACAGAATGATAGTATGTGAAAACAATTTGTTCATGTATTGGTAAACCTCTAGAGCCTTTTAAGAACCCATTTTATCTTCTACACAATTGCTAGTGAATGACTCATATCTATTACCTCTGTTAAATGTGAGAGATAATAATCCTGGGTTTGTAAATATCGAGTAATGCTTAGTGTTGGATCGGTGATTTGTATATTAGCCATAAGATGATGACATTCAAGTCTACTTGTTGTAGATCCCAAATTCAACATAAGTCCCTTTAAGTTTTATTATTTGAAATTTTGGTGGAAGTTCTCCCAAAAATGTTGAAGAAAATATGTATGTTTGTCACAATCAAACTTTCTTGCAATAGTTGGAAAAATTCCACTCATACCATCAGAAATAATACAGGTGTCATGGAATGGATGGAATTAATGTTTGTAAAGAATCAAAGAACCACTTCCATGAATCATTTTTTTTCAGATTCCAAAATGACAAAAGTGAGTGGAAATACACTGTTATCAACATATATTCCACATACAATAAGAAGCATGAATGTATATTTGCCAATAATGAATGTGCAATCTATAATAATAACAAGCTTACAATGCACCCATCCTACAACAGCTGGGCCAAATGCCCAAAATACCCACTTGAATCTATGAATGCCTTGTGTTTGTAGGGGTATAATAATCCACAAGGTGGGTATATACATTTCTTCGAATACATTGTGATGGAGATATCAAGGGCGACAACATATTGTGATAAGATGCTTCCCAATCTCCAAATATTTTACATAAGGTCTTCCTCCTTGCTAGAAAAGCCTTCTTCTATGAGATGTGTATATTTCGTTCAATGTTTATCTTGTTACAAATCTCTCATGTGAACATATGCAATCATGACACTAGGGTTGTCATGATCATACAAGTAATATAATATGATGCAGATTAGTGATCTTACTCATTTAGAACGGTTAGTTGACATCTCTAGTTTTCACTACAACACTTTATCTTCCACATGCCACCTGCTCATTTAGAATGACAAGCATCCAAACTCCAATGACATTGTTGGTCTTAGATACAGACAAGTATGATAAAGAAACTGATAGAGCATTGAGTCTGGTATTGGATATTGTTTTGTATCAACCATTTTTGTTACTCCTCTACATGACTCTTTGTATGCAAACAAAGTACCCATACAAATTATATTTTTAGAAGGGGTGTAAATGAGACAAACTTTATGAAAAAAATCATCCACACATTCATCATCTTTGAAAGTTGCATAGTCATAAATTATATATTGGTTTGCCTAATCACTGTCAATTACCTTTGAGATGGAATTCAAGGCAATTATAGTGCCAGGGTTTGGATATTGATGCCCATCTAAATCATGATCATTCATGTCATGATCACCATTAATTTATGTTGTTGAGTCACCTTCATGTTCAATGTTTTCATCCTGCTCCTCAACCTCATGCCCACTTTTCCCATTCTCAATGATAGGATTTTGACAAAATTTAGGTGGTTGATTTGATATGGAAGTTACATTATTATTGATTGTTTGAAATTGATTCAACATATTCATGTAACTAGAACTAGATATCTGGTGGACAAGTACTTTGTCAAGAAATACAAAGTATATGCATCAGATGAAATTGACAACAAAATTCTAAATGGATCATCATTGTCAACTTGTATGAGATTAAGATGTTCTATACCAAAAATATATGATATATTGGTAGAAAAGTGACTGGGTTGATGTCAATTATTGTATGGATATATGACTTGAATTCAAACAAAGTATTTATAAGTGAAATATTTATGGGTCTAACAGACTAACTAGAATAAAACCCATCAGAGAAATTGGCCATCATATTGAAACTTGACAATTCATACATGTGAATGAGATAAAATGTTCCTATCATTATAAATCACATTAAATCTTTATCCATAATATTTTGAACTCATGACATTTGTTCAATTTATATATTCATATTAACAATATTTTCTCAATAAATGATAATTTAAATTCTAGTGAAGTAGTAGCATTTTTATGTAGTTCAAAAATAATCATTCAAAGAAATAGTACAATCTATTTTTATGTGATCTATTAACAATAACATGACAATATTAATTTGTTTATTTATATTAATATTTTATGTAATCATGTCGAATAAGTACTGAATGGTATATTTTAAATAAAATTTAGTAAAGAACATACCTGAAGTGGAGAGAGCTCCCTCATCAATCAAAATTCAGATAAAAAAGAGAAGCATCTCATTGGCCAGAGAAAGATGACAAATAGCTCACCATAGAGAATAGAAGAGATTTCTTCCCTAAAATTAGCTACAAACTCTGCTCGCAGTATAACAGACTCCAAAACAATTCAAGATCACTTGCAAGTGAAGAAGAAGAATGGAGTGAGTCTTGTGCATTGTGGGGATGATTTTGGCCTCGTTATATATGAAAACAATGTGTTCACATTTAGGAAGCATTGAGTCCACGTGATGTCTGACCGCAGCCCCAATGACAATATAGTCATTTAGGGAAATGATCAGGTGAGATGTGTGGGTAATGCATTCCAAATGAGGACACATTGCTCCTGTATTGGGCAACACTTCCTCTGCCAAGATAAATGACCCCACCATGAGGCAATGTGTCCTTGTCGGTGACACATTGCTCTCTCAAGGGGCAATGCATTCTAGGCCAGGATGTATTGGCCCTAGAACGAGGCAATGCGTCCCAAAAAGTGACACATTTATCTCTCCGGGGTCAATGCATCCCCGCCCCATACGTATAAGCTCTACCATGGGGTAATGCGTCTCAGTTGGGGACACATTGCTCCCATAGAGAGTAATGTGTCACCCATTGGGACACATTATTCTTGTCGGGGAAATGCATCCCCAATAGGAATGCTTAACCTGAGAAACATGCCATTTTGGGAATTAGAATTTAGACTACACTATTTTGGTAATAAAAATAATAAACTATTCTATTTAGGTTTTTTACCAAAAAATAATCAACAAGAAGTAATTGATTTTGATTGTATGTACCCCTAGTACCTCATCTTGAGTCTACACGTCTTCTATCAACAGCTAATCACATATGTATAAAGCTTTATCAAGGTAGAAAACATGAGCATTGTTTTATTATATTAACTAAAAGAAGAGGTCTACATTTCCTAAACATCTGATTCATTGTATAATAAAATTAGCTAATAAATATGAAGTTTATGTTTATTTTCCTTAAATGTTTATATGTATAGAAAGAGAACTAATGCAACATATGGAATAAATCAAAATATCTATCTTTCATTGCACAATAATAAATAAATTAATGTTGCACCTTCAAATATTGAAGACAAATGCATGGATGAAAGATATTTTTGTGATGAAATACTAATGTGGTATTAAGTAATGCTTGATTGCAAAAAAGATATCCCCATGCATACATATATTGGTTAGAATAATTGTAACAAATTTATAAAAGAAATCTTGAAGAACCATGGTAAACACAAGAAGTCAAGCATCATTTTATTCATGACCACTATGAATAACATTGGATTTACCTTGAACACATGGAAACTTATGGACAAAATAATTGATCTTGGAATTGTTATTCTATTAGAGACAAATGTCTAATTGATCTATTATCATCCTTCATATGATTAACTTTAGTAATTACAAATTTAATAAATTGTGATAATTGCATGTAAAATTTAGGAGTGTATATTAAAATATTATGATAGTATGATTGTTTTTTTATCACACATCATTATCAAGAAATCCCTACCAAATGTTAAATAGTTTTGGATGATATTGTCATATGTTGTAGTTTCTATTATACATTTAGTATCTTGGCGGTCAAATTGCAAATGAATTTATGTGGATCAAAATTATACTTTATTGTTTGGACCTCTTTGTGTTGACACCTCATTTTTCTCAGTCAACATAAATTCTTTTTAATGTTGATTCTTTGGTTAATGATGGGGTCTATTCCACATCATGAGGCATTTTTTCAAAAATTTTCACACTTATTGTGTTTCCACCCTTTTCCAGATTTCCCATATTTTTTACGTATTAAATCTATTAATTTACATCCACTTTTACGCTATCTAGGGATAGCTGCATAGAAGATTTTCTTTTTCAAACTAAAGTTTAATTTTCTCACCAATTCTCATTTTTCATAACCCATTCTCATAAATTGCCCAGTTAAATTCTCCCAAATAAAATATTTTCTTTTTTCACAAAACATATTCTATTGCCTTTTTCCACACAAAACTCATATATTTTATAATAATTATGAATCCTGAATTAATGCCTTTTCTCCTTCATTATTTTATTCGATTTGATGAATCTACACTTTTCACTAATTCTATCTGCTTTTCTATGAAATGTTCCTGAAATATGTGGAAAATTAAATGACATGCTTTATCTTGGTCGGGCCACTAGGCAGATCAGATTCATCTTTCGCATGACACATGGCAGATTGCCTGGACTGTGAGGCACACCTTCACGGGGCATGGCCACAATCTTTCACCTCTTGCAGAGACTTCTATTCGACTCTATATCCCTAGATCCATCATAAAAATTCCCTCCCCTCTAATTAACATATTCTGGGACCCTTTTGACCCTCTTGAAGGTAGAGGATTAACTATCTCCCCCTTCATTTCCTACATTGTTTGTGTTTAGAGGATCCTTCTTCTAACTCCACTTGCTTTCTAAACACAGGTAGTCTGCTCAACAATAAGTGACATTTGTTTCTCTTATACATTCATTATTATGTTAGTTTATTATGTGAAATACTCATATCTTCACATTGTTTAAACAAATCTAGATCTTACTCTACCGAATCTCTCTTTCTCTCTTTCTTTTCCTACACATCGGCCCTAACTTTCCATTAAGAATCTCTATCTTGGGAGATCCTGACGTGGTTACGACCAACCTGCACCTAAAACTAGCACCTTTAGGGAAATGATGGGAAATCTGCGATCATCTAGTTGACTAACCAAAAAACACTCTTTTTTATTTTCTCTTATGTTTTCCTTAATAATGACCTCAGTTACCATCATTTTAATCTGAGATGCCTAAGAATGATGCAATATTGTTATCAAGAAAGGGATCAATTTCATATTCTCATAACAAGATCATCGAGTGTGATCTCTAAAATTACACATATAGTTCTTATCCACCATCTGGTGGAGTCAAAATCAAGTCTTTCATGTTTTCCCACTAAATTAAACAACCACTTCCATATTCCTTGTTTACAAATAAAATTGAATGGTGACACTAAAAAAGTTATTATTCATTATTTTGTTTTGTCTATCGGTTGTTTTAGGAGACCATAGGATCATCCTCATCAAGGAGATTTTTCAAACTGGTATATCAGTTTGGCGTCTTCACTGGGGACATTCAGACAATCTGACTTGCATTTCCCTTTTTAGCCATCTCATGTGTTACCGATTGAATGAGGTTTTTGTGTTTCTATTTGTTTTTCTTTTCTTTCCGAAATACATAGTCTTTCAACATTATATGAGAGGATTACCCCCCACACAAAAATTTCTAAAAAATCATTAAAAAGGAACTTCTTTGTGGATCCATTTATTCTTCCAAGAAAAAAATGTTTTTTAATCTTAGATTTTTGTTTTCCTACTTCTTACTGAAGTGGGCGTTGAAATTTTCTATTTTACCATGAAAAAAAAGAGTTTTTCAGTCAATTTTCTTTTTTGGTTGCTCTGATTTATCTTTTTTCTAAAAGTACAACAATTGCCACATTTTGTATCACCTAGATTTTAAGGTTATCCTTCACTTTCCTCCTAGGGTTTGCTTCTGCTTCACTTTGGGATTAGCTAATGAAAATTTTGATTCTTTTTTGTTTACCTATTCATCTAAAATGATGTCAATTAGAAATGTGAGATACACATGAATGGAATGGTTAATCCATCATCAAAATATGGACAATTTATAACCATGAGGTTAATGATCTTTTTATCATATATATGTTTTTAACTATTTTGTTGTTATATATTTTGTTGTTATATATTTTGTTGTAAACATGTGGTATTTGGTGTTGGATCTAGGGCTCTAGAAGGGAGTGAATAAAGCTTCAAAACTTACACAAGAATAGTTAGACCTTCAAATTGTATCAATTTAATCCAAATGCTAAAAGTGAATTTGAGGTCGTATCTAACCAAGCATACCAAGGATGAGAGAGATTGAAAGAAACACTTGGACAAGGTGTTTAGAGTGGTTCCAATCTCCAAATTAGGAGACCGTTAGTCCACTACCTAGAGAGGTCAACCTCTAGGACTTTGCAACCCATGTATACTTATATTCCATAACAAGACATACAAGAAGACCACCTAACATCCAAGGGCTTACCTATCCAAGAGCTAGCCTTCTACCTCACAATAGGTCTTACCCACTCTTGCAAGCAACTCGATTCCTTCTCCTTGGACATCTCCTCCTTGAAAAAAGGATTCAACATTGAGAATTTACCCACCAAGCTCTTGGATCTTCCACCTTATCCTTCTCCTTCACTTTGAGAAGATCTTCACACCTTCTTCAGCCTTGAAGAAGAATAGCAACTCCTCCTTCACTCAGAGAAGATCACTTCAGCCTTTTCTCTTTGAGAAAGGGGATTAGGATGTGGAAAGATGGAGAGTTTTATAAGGTAACAATGGGGTAGCTCTCTTACAACATACCTAACTCACTCATAATCATGAAATGCTTTGTAAATGTGAGAGAGAGAAAGGGGCTCAAAGGGGTTTAGAACACTCAATCATAGCAAGGACCAATGATATCATGAATGAGAAACCTTGGAATGAACTCCAAGAGGTCCTATTTATAGCTGGGGACGGTCCTTTGATTGTGGGATCACATAAGAACGACAAATATCTATTTTACAACTTGTAATGGATCTATTTTTGTTTCTAACAATCTCCAACAATTGGAATTATTTTTTCTATGTTTTTTGTGTAATGTATTTGGTTGAGTTTCAATAAAGGTAAGTCGACCGATCCACTAACCAAAAAAGGCAAATTTTAAACTATCAATCGAGTTTGTCCTGGGGTAACTTGATCGATCAGTCAAAATCAACTTTGGTCAGAAAGTTGGTCAGTCAAGTTCTGTGAGTGTGCAACTCAACCAATCCAATCATTTCCAAAAATCCATCACTGATTCAGTCGAGATTCAAACCTGACTGATTAAGTTGCTGTGAAATTTTTTCCAAAATGATTTTTGAGTGATCAAACAATGGAATTAAGTGTCCCTAATTTTTTCTCATCTTATTGACAAGTCATATCATCAATAAAAATGATTACAAAAATATTCGAAGGTTATTGGAAGTGTTTTCCCCAAAAGCACATTTTTGACTTGAACTTGGACACGCTAGGGCTTGGTGAATTTGATCCTTTTCATGTACCTAATGCCTGAAATCAATCTTAAACAAACATATTAGATGTATATGAATGGAACAGTTAAGTTATTATCAAAATATGGATAATGAATAACTCTCAAGTCAACATTCTCCCCCTTTTTGACAATGATAGATCATTTCTCAACATATTGAAAAGGATATGTAAATTTATACTTAGCCTTGTGAATTGCAAGGGGATTCATAATTTTAACAATGTGAATTGATCCCCCTCAATCTATGCTCACTCTTACCTACATAATTAGTCTTTCTACACAAATCTATATTACATGTATACTACATGGTCCTTTAGCAAATCACATGATAAAACATATACTTAGACAAGAAAAGGATCATACATGCAGTAAAAATAATATGGTTGGGCTTTAAAAATATCAAACTTCTCTCCCACTTTTGGCATGATTAAAAAGTAAGGGGGTAGAAAAGCACAAAAATAGGTCTTCTCCAAGAACAACCAAAAACATCCAACCTCAAGATTAAACATGCAACCACATAACACACATCAAACAGAGATGAGAGAGAAACAAGCAACTAGTGTCATAATCAAAATATGGAAATCATACCGATAAGTCACATGATAGAAGAGTTATAATGTAGAAGATTAAGATTATTACACAGAAGCATGTTCTCAAATCAATTACAAGCCAAAATGATGAAAACAACATGATGATAGAAATAGTACAACTCATATAATGTGCCCAGTTGTTTTTAGTACAAAAAGGTTTAGAAAGATATATATGATAAATATATAAGAGCTAAAAGACTAAAACATCTAAACGTCTATGGAATCTATGTCCATGACATCAACATCGACATCATCATCATCATCATCATCATGGACTTCAGGCTCATAGTCCTCATCTCCATCTGAAGGTGTAGTAGAGGCAACAACTTCACCTTCATCACTAGAATCACCAACAAAGCCATCATCATCATCAGAACCATCCTCATGGCCATCATCCTTAGATGCCTCATCATCATCATCAACAACTTCCTCATCAACCTAGTCGAGCATCTCCTCATCGATAGAAGGACCAAAAACACGACTTGTCCACATGGTATTTGACTTGTTCCAAGTCATGCCAAGATCATGGAGATCCTTGTCTTGAGGGAAAGTGGAGAAGAAGTGCTAAGGCCTGCAAGCAAGGTAGCTATGGGGCCATCAGGTAGAGGTAGAACTCTATGGGTAGGTGCAGGGGTAGGTCCACCAACAATGGAGGGTGTAGCAACAGAAGAAGCAGGCTGAGGGGTCGGGTAGAAGTGATTATATGCATAGGAAGCATAATCACCACCTGGGTAGGGCTGGTAGGAAGGGTAAGGATGGGTACATGATTGGTTCATGGTTGACATGATCTGGCAAAAATCCTGATGCAGGTGATCCTGAACCTGTAGGTTGTATGTTTGTTGATGCACCATGTAACCCATGAGGGCTTCATTGGATACATGAAATGAGGCATGAGTAGGTCAGGAGGATGGTGGAGGTGGAGGTTCCTAGGTGGAGGTAGAGGCTATAGGTGTGGTGGTAGAAGATGTATGCAAAAAGGTTTTCTTGAGAGTGGTATCACTGATGTAGACTCCTTTTCTAGAAGGTTTGTAAGGAAAATCATGAAAAAGAGACTTCTCAATTGCAAAGGTGAAGAAACCACATATCAAGACTGGGTAGGGAGGGTGGGTGCCTCAGGTATTCTTCTCAGAGTCAAAGTAGGTCATGTGGTGGAGAATGTATCTAGACCACTTGACTCCTATGTTCTTTAAAAGGCAAAGCATAATTACTGTTGTATTCTCTACAATTTCAATTTGATTCTTCTTGGGGTGAATATTGTAGTTGACTACCAGAGCAAGTATGCAGTTTTTGAGACCCAAGGAAGAGGATGGGATGGTGGATTTCTTCATATAAGGTGTCTAAGGCTTCTTCAAGAACTTTTGAATATTAGGGAGAGTAATATCATATTGCTTGTAGAAGGTCTCAGGGTCAAGAAGGTCAAAATACTCAGGATAGTCTTCCCTCCACATGTGAGTTACCTCAGTATTATTAAAGAACATATTCAAGATATCTTCTGAGATTGTGAATTTCTTACCAGCAATCATAGAGGTGATAATCACTTGAGTATAATGAGGGGATACAAGAGTGTCGTAATTCTACGATAGATTGGCATAAAATTCATGAACCACCTTAGTTCTTGTAATGGAATTGTGAATGCAGTAGCGTTCAAAACTCAGGGTTGTAAGGTGATGGTCATAAATAAACTCAGTAAACTCATCTACCACCTCTTGCTTATGTAGAGGAGGCTAAAAAAGGCTCAGAAAGGGAAATGATTCCTAGGAAGGAGCTCCTTGTACCTATTTAGAGCTTTATTTGAAATAAAGAAGGTCTCATCTAAGGGAATGAGGTTAGAGTTGGAGGAAGATGATGGTGCTCCAGAAGGTGTGGCCTTCTTTCTTCTATTGGAGACCATGGAGGAAACATGAAGAAGATTGAGAGACCTAACATGAAAGAAACACCACCAAGGGTCATCTAACCACCTAGGCCAGATAGGAAAGGGTGCTAGGTAGGTCAAACTAAGGTTGGCCAGGGCTAGGAGAGGGAAGGTCAGGGCTAGGGTTGAGAGCTTGAGAGAGCTGGAGGAGGATCTGTTAAATTTTGTCTAGGTGAGAGGGAGAAAAGTTGTTCAAAACCTACTTAATAGTTGGTCCAGTCCGACCATCGTTCGAGTTCTAAGAGAAAGAAACTAGATCAAATAGCTTTTTACAAAAGCCCTTGGATACCAATCGGTCGAGTTGGCAACTCGACCGACAAAACTTTCATCCCAACTTTATAAATTCTAGTTTCTAACCATTTGAGAGCTAATTAAATTTATATTTTTGGTCCATTTTGCAGTTTGGACATACTTAAGCACACATCACTCATCATTGGGTATTATTTAGCGATAAAATCATTGTTTGCAAAAAATATCCAAAACACGTGAAAAAACCAGGCATGAGAAGATGTCATTTTTAGCACTTAGCAAGAAAGGGTTATAAAGACATGAGAAAAGCATATAGGATAAATAACAACTAATTGGAAGGAAGATCAGATTCATCCAAAGTAGTTATGAGCAATTTAGATCTAATAAAATCAAATTCCTCTCTAGATGGAGGTTTAGTAAAAATGTCTGCCAACCAATTTTCTACATCCACATGCATGATATAAATATTCTTCTTGGCAATGTGATGATGAAGAAAATGATGCTTTCTCTAGTATTGTCAAAAAATATAGGATAAGCTTCAAAATAAATGTTAAAGTCTTGGATCATTTGCTTCATCCATAGATATTGTGCACAACTACTCCCAACTGCAATGTATTCAACTTCAGTAGTTGATAGAGCAACTGTGCTCTATTTTTTGGAAAACCAAGACACCAAGCATGTACCTAGGAGGAAGCAAGTGCCACTTGTGGACTTTTTATCAATCAAACATCTTGCATAATAAACATCACTATAAGAAATAAGAGTAAAGTCCCTTGACTTAGGATACTATTATCCAAAATTTTGGGTTTTGGCTAACTATCTCAAAATCCTCTTAACAACTATAAGATGTGATTTCTTAGGACATGATTGAAATTAAGCACACAAGCAACACTAAACATTATGTTAGGTCTAGAGGCAGTTGAATAAAGTAAACTTCAAATCATACATCTGTAGAGCTTCTCATCCATTTTCTCACCTTATTCATCTTTATCAAGTTTGGCGGTGTTTGACATGGAGGTGTCCATAGACTTGGTGTTCTCCACCCCATGGAGCTCACTTGAGTACTTTACTTGGTTGATGAAGTTCCCATCTTTAATTTGATTGATTTGAAATCCAAGGAAGAAAGTAAATTCACCCATTATGCTCATCTCGAACTCACTCTGCATAAAATCACTAAACTCTTTGCAAATATCATGATTAGTTCTGCCAAAAATGATATCATCAACATAAATTTGAATGATGAGAAAATTGTTAGAAGTGTGTTTGAGAAACAAGGTAGAATCTACTTTGCCCATGATATATACATGATTTAACAAAAAGTTCTTTAGTTTCTAATACTAAGCTTAAGGTGCTTGTTTCAGACTGTAGAGAGATTTTTGTAATAAATAAACATGGTTAGGCAAACTATCATGTTCAAAGCCTGGGGGTTGTATAACATACACTTCCTCCTCAATTGTTCCATTCAAAAATAAAATTTTAAGATCCATTTGATATAGAAGGAAATTCCTATAATTGGCAAAAACAAGCAACATCCTAATGGACCAAAGTCTAGCTACAGGTGCATATGTTTCATCAAAATCTATACCTTCATGCATATTATAACCTTGAGCCACTAACCTTACTTTGTTTCTTACCACCTTGCCTCTTTCATCTAGCTTGTTGCGGTAGACCCACTTTGTGCCAATTATCTTCCTATCACATGGTCTTGGCACAAGAGTCCAAACTTTGTTCTTCTCAAAATGCTCTAGTTCTTCTTGCATGGCTAGGATCCACTCATCATCCCCAAGATTTCTTTGACATTCTTTGGCTTGAGTTGTGAGATGAAGGTGTTGTTTCTTGTTCTTTGTTGTAGGCAACCCACCTCTTCACTCTTTCAAAGGGGTCACCTATGATTAACTCGTTAGGATGATTCTTTGCAAATCAGGGGGGGGGGGGTTGGATTTTTCTTTTCTTCATCTATCTCTTCTTCTTGGGAGACCATATCTTTTCCTTTTTGGGTGTTGTTGAGTTCTTTCAATATAGGAATTACTTCATCTACAACATCATCATTAAAAATATCCTTGGAAATAGAGGGATTAGTCTCAATAAATTTGACATTAATAGATTTTTCTACTTTATATAGATCAACATTATACACTCTATAAGCCTTACCAGTAGTGCTATCGCAAGAAAGAAAGTCTAATGTGATTTCAGATCAAACTTGTAAAGAGAATCTTTCATGTTCAAAACAAAATAAGGACACTAAAAAATGTGAAAATACTCGATAGATGGCTTCCTACCATGCCATAGATCATAGGGGTTTTTCTTCAAAGAGGGATGTGTGAAAAGCTAGTTTTGTACAAACATGAGGTACTAACAGCTTCAACCCAAAACTTCTTTGGAGTATCAAACTCTAAAAGAATGGTCCTATCCATTTTCTGTAGTGACCTATTCTTCCTCTCTACAACCCCATTTTGTTGAGGTGTTCGAGGTGAAGAAAAGTTATGTGCATATCCAGACTCTTCACAAAAATGTTCAAAAGATCATTTTCAAATCCCCCCCCCCCCCCCCCGTGATCACTACGGATGGAAACAATGCGGCAAGAAGCTTTGTTTTCAAATAATTTGCATTAAATTGAGAAAACAGCAAGAGTATCTCTCTTAGAAATGAGAAAGAAGGTCCAAGTTTATCTAGAGATATCATAGACAATAATAAGACAATACTTGGAACCATGAAGCGATTGAATTCTCATAGGTCCAAATAGATCAATATGGAGAAGTTCAAGGCTCTCTTTGTAACGACCGTCTCGCGAAAACATGATTAACTAATGCGGAAGCGTTCATCAAGTAGCGGATTAGTGAAAATCACTAAAAATTAAAACTTTTTGCAAAGAGATCCACACATAGGAAATCCTTTACAACAAGAACCATTGTATAACATTTACATTCTGGTTTAAACATATATAACATGTACCATCTCTTTTTAGAGACTACAACATCAGCTGCCTTATGAACATTATATACAGACAGCATATGAATCTCGAGGCATCAAGCCAAAACCTCAGTTTGATATATCAAAAACACTGACTGAAAACTCCGAGGACCTGAGAGTACAGAGACGACACATAGGACTACTATCTAAATGACTTGACAGTCAGTGCCTCCACCTGAGATCTCACTACTGTCCAAGCTGTTGCTTTCCTTTTCCTGCAAAAGAGTATCTGCCTCTTTGTCCGCGTCCACCTAGAAATGTTGGATCCCACAGGGGTGAGACAATTGTAAATTGCCCCAGTGAGAGATATAACTCTCCGCCAAAACATTATTATTACAATTAATGATATAAAACTAGGCAGATGATAAGTAGTTTAAAGCATTCTCTTAATAAGGAATAGGAAGAACATGTATATCATTTATCCTCCATATTATACCATCATGTCAAACTTCTCTTGTGACACTCATTATCTTGATATGTCACCCATGAGACATTCTCTTATGACACTCATTATCTTGATATGTCACCCATGAGACATTCTTGTTTCAACTTATTGGCCTTAGCCAATCTGCTAAACATATTTTGGTTATAATGGACATGAGAGTGTACATCATCATGTATTATTCAGGCATTGGTCTATACCAATCCTATATAAGTATTCCAGGCATTGGATTACACCAATCCTGTGCAACTAGTACAAGCATTAGATTTATATTATTCCTGTGTATCCATTCCAGGTATTGATCTATGTCAATCCTGTACAACCATTCCAGGTATCGATCTGTGTCAATCCTATGAAACTATTCCATGTATTGATCTATGTCAATCCTGTGCAACTATTCCAGGTATTGATCTATGTCAATCCTGTGCAACTATTCCAGGTATTGATCTATGTCAATCCTGTGCAACTATTCCAGGTATTGATCTATGTCAATCCTGTGTTATTATTCTAGGTATTGGGAGTTAGCCAATCCTGTGTATTCCAGGTATTGGGAGTTAGCCAATCCTGTGTTATTATTCCAGGTATTGGGAGTTAGCCAATCCTGTGTTATTATTCCAGGTATTGATCTATGCCAATCCTGTGCATTCCAGGTATTGGGAGTTAGCCAATCCTGTGTTATTATTCCAGGTATTGGGAGTTAGCCAATCCTGTGTTATTATTCCAGGTATTGATCTATGTCAATCCTGTGCATTCCAGGTATTGGGAGTTAGCCAATCCTGTGTTATTATTCCAGGTATTGGGAGTTAACCAATCCTGTGCATTCCAGGTATTGGGAGTTGGCCAATCCTGTGTTATTATTCCAGGTATTGATCTATGTCAATCCTGTGCATTCCAGGTATTGGGAGTTAGCCAATCCTGTGTTATTATTCCAGGTATTGGGTTTTAACCAATCCTGTGCAGATGTTATTCCAGGTATTAGACTATGCTAATCCTGTGCAACTATTCCAGGTATTGAACTATATCAATCCAGTAATGCTAAAAGTGATATTTATCACATATTGATATATCACTTTCCTCATCACTTTCAACTTCCTTAAGTTATCAGCTTATCTTGGATTAAGGTATTTCCCATCTTAATCCTTTCATCCATTAATGTAACATCCCTGACCTGGGTTATGAGTTAACCCTAGGTGTTTTGCCTAAATATGTAATTAAATCTTTGTGATTAACTCTGAGCATGTAATTAAGTTTCTCAGAAAACATATATTTCAGTATTTGCTCCTTTTTATTTAAAGTTGTAGCATTGTTTTTGATATACATGGACCTATGTGCAATTTACCCAGTTAAAAGGGTTAGCTTGCAATTTGCACATGATGAGATGTTCCTCTGATGTTGAGACATCATGAGAAATCTTTTTAGCAAAGTTTGAGGGATTTCCCAAGCTAAGGTACCAAGGTGCAACTGTGGAAGCAATCCCGGTGCTTGAAACCCTAGTTTGGGGTAAAATGCAATTTACCCAAATTAAGGGATACAAATTGTGAAATATGTCATATAATGTATCTTTTTAGACTCTTTCCATCATTTAGAGAAGAAATGATGAGGAAGTCACCTCAATTGAATTATCAAGTTATGAGATATGCCTTGTGATTGAATAATCAGGGTAGATGTACAATATCTTTTTATGTATGTACCTCATTATTAGCTTGCTATCCTTTACCTTCTTTTCCTAAGACCTTAAGAGAAGGTTTGTACTTAGAATAAAGAGGAAGGGACGATCAAGTAAAGAAGGAGGGACCTAGTTGGAATTATGGACAACTTATGAACTAATGTTGAAAATCCTACCCCATGTATATAAGCTCTCCTTCCCTTAGTTGCAAGGGAACTTAACCTTCGTTCCCTTACTGTTTCATTTCACAAAAGACGATCAAGGACTGCCTTGGAGCTAAGGAGGACGACCAAGGAGTGCAAGGTAGGTTTAAACCCCTCTTCTTGCCTAATTCCATGGTTAGAACTCGAATTCAAGGTCAGCTTCATGGCTAATTCTCGAAACCCTATCTTTCTATCCGTCTCTTTTCATCCTTCCTTGGAGTTTTCACCTTGGCCGACCTGTAAGGACTCAAGGACGCCATTAGAGCTTGTAGCTTGAAAGCTTGGAGCTCAAGAAGCAAGCTTTAGGCGGGTTTTATAACTCTAAACCCATGCTTTACTATGTGCATCTTTATATGCGTTTTGATGATAGCTCTTAGTGTTTCCCTACTTGTCCCTGCTATTTTGCAAGCAAATCCATGGGATATTCGTACTGTTCTTGAGCTAGGAGATGAAGGCGTGATTTCCAAGAAAAACCCACCGCTTTTCACTTCCTTAAACGGTCTCACAAGTTTGCTCTCTCGGTCTCAAGACCGCGAGGTGAGCAAACGGTCTCGAGACCGCGACAGGGCAAACGGTCTCCAAGACCGTTTGGCCCCGTTGACCGAGCGTGGACCGTATAAGAAATCTGTTCCTAATTATATAGGCTAATTACCCTCAAAATTTGGGAGGCTAACTTCAAGGGAATCAGGAGATATGTCCTTTTTAAGTATCAACTTTATTTGAATTTATTCCTGATTTTCAAACGGTCTGAAATCGCCTTTTTGGGCAAACGGTCTCAAGACCGTGTAAGGTCGTTGACTAGGCGTTGACCGTATGAGATTACTGTTCAAAATTATGTTAATTAACAACTCACCAAGTTTTATGGTCTAATTCCAAACAGGCTAAGAGTTAAAGGGTGAATACTAGGGCTAACCCTAGGTAAAATCAGTACTGAAATTATGGTGACCTAATTAGGGTTTTTAGGGTTGATTGACCTAAACGGTCTCAAGACCGTTTGGAGGTCACCAAACGGTCTCAAGACCGTGAGGGCAATCAACCAAGACCGTTTGGAGGTCTGTGGTCAAGATTAGTTGACCATTTGAAGGTACAATTACACCAAATTACATTGCAATTAAATATAGATATAATCATCAACTCAATTTGTTCAACCTTGATGAATTTCCACTAGAATCCAAAATTGGATGGGAAAACGGTCTCAAGACCGTTTGGAACTCATACAAACGGTCTCAAGACCGAGAGGACAATCACCTAAGACCGTTTGAAGGTCTAGGGTTGAGTAATTTGACCAATTGAGGACCCAATTGCAAATAAGTTATCAATTGATCAAAATACTGAATTGGTGACCCAATCATGGTTCAACCTCTATCAAATCACCTTAGATTTTGATGAAATCTTGGGAAAACGGTCTCCAGACCATTTGGAGTCCACCCACATGACCTCAAGACCGTTTGGGCCAAGTTTGAGCCCAATTGGAGCTCAATTGAAGGGTTCAACCTTGTGTTGATGCAC
Source organism: Alisma plantago-aquatica (assembly GCA_963693085.1). NCBI lineage: Eukaryota > Viridiplantae > Streptophyta > Magnoliopsida > Alismatales > Alismataceae > Alisma > Alisma plantago-aquatica. The sequence continues at coordinate 1,043,636,740 of OY856411.1, read as the reverse complement.
ATTGTTGAGTATTGATGGGTGAACATTGATAGACCCTAATTGAATCGATTTCAACCCTAATTGGTCAACAGTTGAGGGTCAATTGAATGACCAATTGGTTAAGCATAACCTTAATTGACCCAATCCATAGTTGGTCAACACAGATTTGACCTTTTGAGGGCTTCAACATCGGTTGACATCATCGATTGCTTTGTGATTTTTGTTGATGGACCAAACGGTTGAGACCTTGAGAGCCTCACGGTCTCAAGACCGTGAGAGGGCTCGCTGTCTCAAGACCATGAGGGGGCTCACGGTCTCAAGACCAAGAGGAGGCTCGCGGTCTCAAGACCGCGAAGGGCCTCACGGTCCTGAGGTCAAACTAGCTAAACGGTCAACGTCTCTTCGCAGTCTCAACTCCAATTTGATCTTCACGGTCTCAACATCAATTGAACCAATGATAGGGCTTCGCGGTCTTGAAGCCTAAGGGGGCTCGCGGTCTTGGAGTTAGAAAGAGGCTCGCGGTCTTGGAAAGTCAAAGTGGGCAAACGGTCAACACTTTCAACCGATCTCAACTCAATTGATGATTAATGGTTGAAATCAATCAATGTAATTCCAAGTTGACTTCTTTCAATCAATTCATAATACAAATGGTCCAATGTTGCCCAAATCAAACCCTAATGATAATCTAGGATAGTAAGGGGTTATTTGACTAAGGTTTTTGACCATAATGATGATCAATGGGGGAAATTACCAAAATACCCCTGAAGGGTCAATTGAGTTATACCTTGCTCAATTCAAACTCTAATTACATGAGAATGATGTTTTTAGTCATAATGACTCTATCCAACTTGATCTAGTCTAATGTTATCATCCACCATTAGTATGATGAAAGAGAGAGTACTTATAGAGAGAGAAAGTACCCTAGAGAGAGAAAGTAACTTGAAATCACATAATGGTGATGTTTTTGGCTATGTTAGCCTATGATGACTTAATCCAACATGATCTAGAGTGATGTTGACATCACCTAACATTATGATGAGAGAGAAAGTACTTCTAGAGAGAGAAAGTACTTCTAGAAAGAGAAAGTACCCTTTTTAAGTGGAAACCCAACTAAAGCACCTCCAATGCACATGAGTGAGCATAATTAGGGTATGATCCACCTGTGTGAGATCATAGAAACCCTAATTATGATAAATGATGAACCTTTAACTAATCTGAGAGCATCAGTGAAGATGTTACTCGTATACAATAAAAATATGAGTTCAATCCACCCTAATGTGAATAGTAAACCCTAATTCAAGGGTGATGACATGTAATGTGAATAGTGAACCCTAATTCAAGGGTAATGGCATGCAATAGAGCACTAAACTCTAATTGATGAGAATTAGAGATGTAACTCTTATGACAAGAATGAGAAGTACATTCCTTATTGTGTATTACCTTTATCAGTTGAATTAACCATGCAAGTTCTGATATGAAGGTGATCTTATCCAGGTATGGATGTTGATGTTATATTCATTGAAGGCATGTTGTTAGCCTTATGAATAAGTAAAGTAATCTGATGCCTTGCCAGTGGCATCCTATGCTGATAATGGGCTGTGAGAGCCATGAATACCATCAAAGTCATGCTTTAGAGATGACTTGTGATGAGGATAATGAGAAACGATGATTGATATAAGTTAGGCTTGTTACATTTAGTATTCTTCTTTTATAGCTGCTATGCTATTGTTATTGTTTGCAGAACAATGTATGCTGTTAAAGAATACTGAATGTACCTAACTAATCAAGTATAATGTAGAGCCCTGATCATAGATCCATCATTGTCAGAAATTAAATGATGGTGAAATAGGTTTTCCTCAGGGAACTCCTGGAGCACATACTTTTGAGTATGTGGGGTACATGGATGTGAAGAACCTTACATCCTAGTGTAGGAAAGTGATGTAGATGTGTAATCCATCCATCCTTCACTATAATTCCATACCGTATCAGTGGTAGGTAAACATGAAACCTCCTGATGACGAAGACAGCACAGATATCCATATCAGTGGTAGGTAAATATGAAACCTCCTGATGACGAAGAGAGTACAGAACGCCACTGTGACTCTAGAATAGCAAAGGACCAGTTTACCCTGGTGAGCTATATTAAGTAGAGACACGAGATGTCCTACAAGTGATCCTCTTACTGACTGAGGATGGTGAAGGTCATGAGAATCCGGCTCTCTTAATGACCTATGTATGATACTGATGTGACTTCTCAACGATCAGTTGGAGTATGAGTGGTAAGCCACATCTCCACAGGGCATAATGCTGTTTGTAAAACATAATCAACCATGTAGTATAACTTGTTAGAGATAACTCCAAGTTAGTTGATTGATGTTACATTGCAATAATGTTTATATTCTCCATATCTCCTAAATGGTTGAGATCTTGTTATACCTGCAACTGTTATAGAATGCTCTAAAGGCTTTATTGTTTAAGATATTCTTTGATGATATAATAAAGCTTCTGGCGAAGAGTTATAACTCTCGCTGGGACAATTATGTATAATTGTCTCACCCCGTAGGCTTCAACTTTTTAGGTGGACGTCGGAGACGAAGGAACCAGCCTACAGGTGACCAGTCTGAGCAGCAGCACCAGGGGCAGCAGTAATCTCAGGTGGAGATTGTCCTGCCATATGGTGTAGTTAGAGTTAGTCCTATGTGTCCTCTGTACTCTCAGGTCTTGGAGTTTTTGTATAGTGATCTTGAGATTTTGTATCTTGATGAATATAATTACTCGAGAAGTAATTATCCTGAGATGTAAACAGTTTATCTCTCTTTATGAAAGAAGCTTTTATGGATCCTAGCTCTTGTCTCGAAAAGTTTTAATTTTCCGTGATTTTTGTCTTCCGCTGATTACCGATTCGCTTCCGCTAAGTTTTAATCGTGTTTATGTCATGGTTTGGAGATCAGAGCCCACAACTAGTGGTATCAGAGCTCCAGGTTCAGTTGAGTCTACAGAGGCATAGGACTTAGGATGTCGAGTCTACCTTTAGTACTCCTTCCTCATCTAATAGAATCTTCTGCTCCTCAGGAGAAGAAGATACATAAGAATGTCAGAACATCGTGATGAGCACGTGGCAGAGAGTAGTGCTAGTGCACCTCGAGGCGGTGCAAGAGTTCCGAGAATAGAACAACCTGCACCTGAGTCGCCAAGAGAGCCACCCCAGTTCGATCCAGCTGACATGAGTGACCCAGCTGTACAGACGATGTTCGGGCAGTTCATGACTGCCATGACACATATAACCGATAGGATGCCCATTCCTGCACCTAGGGCACCTGTCCAGCCTGAAGCACAAGGTATCGGTAAGACATTCGAACGACTTCGTCGTGTCGGAGCTACCGAGTACTTCGGAACTGCCGACCCTGCAGATGCTGACTTATGGTTGACAGAGTTGGAGAAGGCTTTCAGGATTCTTATGATTCCGGAAGCAGAGAAGGTTAGACATGCTGTCTATCTTCTCAAAGGCAGTGCTGGTCACTGGTGGAACATGGAAGAGCAGAAGAGACCTGGAGTAGAGTTCTCATGGGAAGAGTTTCGTCGGGAATTTATCAATAGATATTTTCCAAAGACCTTCCTAGATGAGAAGATCTCTCAGTTTGAGAAACTAAGGCAGGGTATGATGAACATTAGTGAGTATGAAGCTAAGTTTATGGAGTTGTTGCGGTTCTGTCCGCACATGGCTTCTACGGATGAGGAAAGAATCAGAAGATTCGAAAAGGGTTTGAATTCTGATATGTCAACCCCTGTCTCTGCCTTAGAAAACAGAGAGAGATTCTCTACCTTCGTTGAGTCAGTCCGAAGGATAGAGAGATCTGTGGTTGAGAAAAGACAAACCCATAAAAGATATCCACAGTTCCAGGGTTCTTCATCTAGGGATTCTAAGAAACCTAGATTCTCTGCACCTAACCCTCCACCACCCAGATCGAGTTTTCAAACTCAATGGACACCAAGCAGAGGTAGAGGGCGGAGTCAACCGCTTCATGGAACACACAGTTCTGCATCAGTGTCAGTTACTGGACCACCCAGACCACAGCAACAGGAGAAGAGTTGCTACAACTGTGGTAAGGTGGGACACTTGATGAAGGATTGCCGTTCTAGGCCTGTCGGTGTGACACAACAAACCCCGAGACAGAATCAACAGGGATCTCAGAATAGACAACATCAAGGAGCAGCTCGAGGACGTGGACAAGCGTCTCAAGCTGGATCATCAACACCACCTCAACACCAGGCGACTGCAAGGTTCTATGCTATGAACCCACCTGAAGCAGTGGTCAATCCACGGGTAGTAGCAGGTCAGATGAAACTTTTATATTCTGATATGTCTACATCCTGTGTTGTATCCGTTTTGATAGATCCGGGTGCTATGCACTCTTTCATCACTCATGAAATGATTCGTAACTGCAATGTGACTGTTAGTCATAGAGCAGATAGTTTGTTGTTAGAAACTCCGTTGAGTGGGTCTGCCGTTTTGCAGGAGGTATGTTCTCCCTGCATCCTTTTCTTTTCTGACCATCGCATTCAAGTGGATCTTATACCACTTGATATGCAGGGATTTGATATAATCCTCGGGATGGATACCTTAGAAAGGTATAGAGTTGTCTTGGATTGTGAGTCCAAGTTGGCTGTGTTTGCTGATGAAAGCAACACATGGATCTTTCAAGGAGAAAGAAAGATTCTGCCCACCTGTCTTGTGTCAGCTATGATTGCTGATAAGCTGTTGAGGCAAGGATGTCATGCATTCTTAGCCCATGTGGTAGATGTTACCAAGGAAAGTTCCAATCCTGCCGAAGTTCCTATAGTCAGGGAATTCGAAGATGTGTTTCCTGAAGAACTTCCTGGTATACCACCACCTCGGGAGATTGATTTTGAAATTAATCTGATCCCAGATACGAAACCCATAGCTCAAACTCCGTATAGGATGGCTCTTGCCGAGATGGCAGAACTCAAGAAACAGCTTCAAGAGCTACTTGAGAGAGGTTTTATCCGACCGAGTACTTCACCTTGGGGTGCTCCGGTCTTGTTTGTTAAAAAGAAAGATGGATCAATGCGGTTGTGCATTGATTACAGACAACTCAATAAAGTAACAATAAAGAATAAGTACCCTCTGCCGAGGATTGATGATCTCTTTGACCAGTTGCGTGGAGCAATAGTCTTTTCAAAGATAGACTTGAGGTCTGGATATCATCAACTCCGCATTAAGGGTAGTGATATATCCAAGTCTGCCTTTAGGACAAGATATGGTCACTATGAGTTCACGGTTATGTCGTTTGGACTAACCAATGCACCAACTGCATTCATGGAACTCATGAATAGAGTTTTTCGACCCTTCCTTGATCAGTGTGTTGTCGTCTTCATAGATGACATTCTGATCTATAGTAAGGACGCTCAGCAGCATGAGCAGCATCTTCGCCAAGCTTTGACCTTGCTAAGAGAACATAAGCTGTACGCTAAGTTTAGCAAGTGTGAGTTCTGGCTGACGGAAGTATCTTTTCTTGGACATGTGATATCCGCCTCGGGAATTTGTGTTGACCCTACAAAGGTAGAATCTGTTCTACAATGGGAACAACCGAAGACACCGACAGAGATTCGAAGTTTCTTGGGGTTAGCTGGCTATTATCGAAGGTTCATTAAGAACTTTAGTTCTATAGCTTTACCTTTGACCAAGTTAACCCGGAAAGATGTTCCTTTTTCTTGGAGTGATAAGTGTCAACAATCTTTCCAGTTGCTGAAGGAGAGGTTGACAAGTGCACCTGTGCTAGTGCTACCTGAACAAGGAAAAGGATATGTAGTTTTCTGTGATGCTTCCAAGAACGGAATAGGATGTGTGTTGATGCAGGATAAACAAGTGATTTCTTTTGCTTCCCGACAGCTTAAGAAACACGAGGAGAATTATCCAACACACGATCTGGAGTTAGCTGCTGTGGTTCATGCTTTGAAGATCTGGAGGCATTATCTCTACGGAGAGACATTCCAGATTTTCACAGACTACAAAAACCTTAAGTATATCTTCTCTCAGCATGAGCTCAACATGAGGCAACGTCACTGGATGGAATTAATCAAGGACTATGACTGTACAATTGATTACCATCCAGGCAAGGCCAATGTTGTTGCAGATGCCTTGAGTAGGAAATCAGCAACATCAACCATGAATAGAGCACAACTAAACTCTTTAGTATGCTCTAGGAGAGATATGCTTATCTCTTTAAGGCAAGACAATGTACAGTTGAAAGTGTCATTGTTAACAGGTTTGTTAGCTGAGATGCATATTAAACCTACTCTAAGAGAGCAGATTAAAGAGGCACAGCTAGGTGATGCTGCAGTTCAACATATAAGATCTGACTATGGAAATGAGAAGCAAGATGATTTTCATGACTCAGAAGATCAAGTAGCTTGTTATAATGGAAGAATGATAGTACCAGATGTGGACAACTTGAGAAAGTTAGTCCTGGAAGAAGCCCATTCTTCCATGTATGCTATGCATCCAGGGAGCACCAAGATGTATCGGAATTTGAAGGATCTGTATTGGTGGCCTGGGATGAAGAAGGACGTTGCAGAGTTTGTTCTAAGGTGCCCTGTGTGTCAGCAAGTTAAAGCTGAACACCAGAAGCCTGCAGGGACAATGCAACCTTTACCCATACCGCAGTGGAAGTGGGACCATGTGACCATGGACTTTGTTGTTGGCCTACCCAGGACAAGCAAAGGACATGATTCCATTTGGGTAATTGTTGATAGGTTAACTAAGACAGCACATTTCTTACCTGTCAAAACAACCTATTCTGCTGAAAGGTTATCAGAGTTGTATGTTCAAGAGATAGTGCGTTTGCACGGAGTTCCTATCACAATAGTTTCTGACAGAGGTCCTCAGTTTACCAGTCATTTTTGGGAACAGTTGCACAAAGCCTTAGGCACTAAGCTAAGGTTTAGTACGACCTTTCATCCACAGACCGATGGACAGTCGGAAAGGACCATACAAACCTTAGAAGACCTGTTGCGAGCATGTGTTCTCCAGTTCACCGGAAGTTGGGATCTACACCTAAGCTTGATAGAGTTTGCCTATAACAATAGCTATCAGCATAGTATTGATATGGCACCTTATGAAGCCTTATATGGTAGACGTTGTAGATCACCCTTGTGTTGGTTTGAGACTGGTGAGCACCAGTTGTTAGGTCCTGACCTGGTGCAGCAAACCACGGAAAAGATTAAAGTAATACAACATAAGATTAAGACTGCTCAGGATAGGCAGAAATCTTATGCTGACAAACGTCGTAGACCCTTAGAGTTCCAGGTTGGTAACAAAGTGTATCTTAAGGTCTCACCTTGGAAAGGGGTCCTTCGTTTTGGAAGGAAAGGGAAGTTAGCTCCTAGATATATGGGGCCTTATCCAATCATCGAACGGATTGGAAAGGTAGCATATAGACTAGAGCTTCCCCCAGAATTACAGAAGTTACATCCTGTGTTTCACATTTCTATGTTGAAGAAATGTCACCCAGACACCGAGTCAGTTCTACAACCTATGGAGGTAGAATTGAATAATGACATATCCTATGAGGAGGGACCAGTGTCAATCCTTGATAAACGAATTAAAAAGTTAAAGAAGAAAGATATAAGTCTTGTGAAAGTCCTCTGGAACCATCGTGGCATTGAAGAAGCCACTTGGGAGTTAGAGGATGAGATGAGAAGGAAGTATCCTGCCCTTTTCTCTTAGTATGTTTTATCGATTTCGGGGACGAAATCCTTGTAAGGGGTGGATAATTTGTAACATCCCTGACCTGGGTTATGAGTTAACCCTAGGTGTTTTGCCTAAATATGTAATTAAATCTTTGTGATTAACTCTGAGCATGTAATTAAGTTTCTCAGAAAACATATATTTCAGTATTTGCTCCTTTTTATTTAAAGTTGTAGCATTGTTTTTGATATACAGGGACCTATGTGCAATTTACCCAGTTAAAAGGGTTAGCTTGCAATTTGCACATGATGAGATGTTCCTCTGATGTTGAGACATCATGAGAAATCTTTTTAGCAAAGTTTGAGGGATTTCCCAAGCTAAGGCACCAAGGTGCAGCTGTGGAAGCAATCCCGGTGCTTGAAACCCTAGTTTGGGGTAAAATGCAATTTGCCCAAATTAAGGGATACAAATTGTGAAATATGTCATCTAATGTATCTTTTTAGACTCTTGCCATCATTTAGAGAAGAAATGATGAGGAAGTCACCTCAATTGAATTATCAAGTTATGAGATATGCCTTGTGATTGAATAATCAGGGTAGATGTACAATATCTTTTTATGTATGTACCTCATTATTAGCTTGCTCTCCTTTACCTTCTTTTCCTAAGACCTTAAGAGAAGGTTTGTCCTTAGAATAAAGAGGAAGGGACGATCAAGTAAAGAAGGAGGGACCTAGTTGGAATTATGGACAACTTATGAACTAATGTTGAAAATTCTACCCCATGTATATAAGCTCTCCTTCCCTTAGTTGCAAGGGAACTTAACCTTCGTTCCCTTACTGTTTCATTTCACCAAAGACGATCAAGGACTGCTTTGGAGCTAAGGAGGACGACCAAGGAGTGCAAGGTAGGTTTAAACCCCTCTTCTTGCCTAATTCCATGGTTAGAACTCGAATTCAAGGTCAGCTTCATGGCTAATTCTCGAAACCCTATCTTTCTAGCCGTCGCTTTTCATCCTTCCTTGGAGTTTTCACCTTGGACGACCTGTAAGGACTCAAGGACGCCATTAGAGCTTGGATCTTGAAAGCTTGGAGCTCAAGAAGCAAGCTTTAGGCGGGTTTTATAACTCTAAACCCATGCTTTACTATGTGCATCTTTATATGCATTTTGATGACAGCTCTTAGTGTTTCCCTACTTTTCCCTGCTATTTTGCAAGCAAATCCATGGGATATTCATACTGTTCTTGAGCTAGGAGATGAAGGCGTGATTTCCAAGAAAAACCCACCGCTTTTCACTTCCTTAAACGGTCTCACAAGTTTGCTCTCTCGGTCTCAAGACCGCGAGGTGAGCAAACGGTCTCGAGACCGCGATAGGGAAAACGGTCTCCAAGACCGTTTGGCCCCGTTGACCGAGCGTGGACCGTATAAGAAATCTGTTTCCAATTTTATAGGCTAATTACCCTCAAAATTTGGGAGTCTAACTCCAAGGGAATCAGGAGATATGTCCTTTTTAAGTAACAACTTTATTTGAATTTATTCCTGATTTTCAAACGGTCTGAAATCGCCTTTTTGGGCAAACGGTCTCAAGACCGTGTAAGGTCGTTGACTAGGCGTTGACCGTATGAGAGTACTGTTCAAAATTATGTTAATTAACAACTCACCAAGTTTGATGGTCTAATTCCAAACAGGCTAAGAGTTAAAGGGTGAATACTAGGGCTAACCCTAGGTAAAATCAGTACTGAAATTATGGTGACCTAATTAGGGTTTTTAGGGTTGATTGACCTAAACGGTCTCAAGACCGTTTGGAGGTCACCAAACGGTCTCAAGACCGCAAGGGAAATCAACCAAGACCGTTTGGAGGTCTGGGGTCAAGATTAGTTGACCATTTGAAGGTACAATTACACCAAATTACATTGCAATTAAATATTGATATAATCATCAACTCAATTTGTTCAACCTTGATGAATTTCCACTAGAATCCAAAATTGGATGGGCAAACGGTCTCAAGACCGTTTGGAACTCATCCAAACGGTCTCAAGACCGTTTGGAACTCATCCAAACGGTCTCAAGACCGAGAGGACAATCACCCAAGACCGTTTGAAGGTCTAGGGTTGAGTAATTTGACCAATTGAGGACCCAATTGCAAATAAGTTATCAATTGATCAAAATACTGAATTGGTGACCCAATCATGGTTCAACCTCTATCAAATCACCTTAGATTTTGCTGAAATCTTGGACAAACGGTCTCAAGACCATGTGGGGTCCACCCACATGACCTCAAGACCGTTTGGGCCAAGTTTGATCCCAATTGGAGCTCAATTGAAGGGTTCAACCTTGTAATGATGCACATTGTTGAGTATTGATGGGTGAACATTGATAGACCCTAATTGAATCGATTTCAACCCTAATTGGTCAACAATTGAGGGTCAATTGAATGACCAATTGGTTAAGCATAACCTTAATTGACCCAATCCATAGGTGGTCAACATAGATTTGACCTTTTGAGGGCTTCAACATCGGTTGACATCATCGATTGCTTTGTGATTTTTGTTGATGGACCAAACGGTTGAGACCTTGAGAGCCTCGCGGTCTCAAGACCGTGAGAGGGCTCGCGGTCTCAAGACCGTGAGGGGGCTCACAGTCTCAAGACCGAGAGGAGGCTCGCGGTCTCAAGACCGCAAAGGGCCTCGCGGTCCTGAGGTCAAACTAGCTAAACGGTCAACGTCTCTTCGCGGTCTCAACTCCAATTTGATCTTCGCGGTCTCAACATCAATTGAACCAATGATAGGGCTTCGCGGTCTTGAAGCCTAAGGGGGCTCACGGTCTTGGAGTTAGAAAGAGGCTCGCGGTCTTGGAAAGTCAAAGTGGGCAAACAGTCAACACTTTCAACCGATCTCAACTCAATTGATGATTAATGGTTGAAATCAATCAATGTAATTCCAAGTTGACTTCTTTCAATCAATTCATAATATAAATGGTCCAATGTTGCCCAAATCAAACCCTAATGATAATCTAGGATAGTAAGGGGTTATTTGACTAAGGTTTTTGACCATAATGATGATCAATGGGGGAAATTACCAAAATACCCCTGAAGGGTCAATTGAGTTATACCTTGCTCAATTCAAACTCTAATTACATGAGAATGATGTTTTTAGTCATAATGACTCTATCCAACTTGATCTAGTCTAATGTTATCATCCACCATTAGTATGATGAAAGAGAGAGTACTTATAGAGAGAGAAAGTACCCTAGAGAGAGAAAGTAACTCTAAATCACATAATGGTGATGTTTTTGGCTATGTTAGCCTATGATGACTTAATCCAACCTGATCTAGAGTGATGTTGACATCACCTAACATTATGATGAGAGAGAAAGTACTTCTAGAGAGAGAAAGTACTTCTAGAAAGAGAAAGTACCCTTTTTAAGTGGAAACCCAACTAAAGCACCTCCAATGCACATGAGTGAGCATAATTAGGGTATGATCCACCTGTGTGAGATCATAGAAACCCTAATTATGATAAATGATGAACCTTTAACTAATCTGAGAGCATCAGTGAAGATGTTACTCCTATACAATAAAAATATGAGTTCAATCCACCCTAATGTGAATAGTAAACCCTAATTCAAGGGTGATGACATGTAATGTGAATAGTGAACCCTAATTCAAGGGTAATGGCATGCAATAGAGCACTAAACTCTAATTGATGAGAATTAGAGATGTAACTCTTATGACAAGAATGAGAAGTACATTCCTTATTGTGTATTACCTTTATCAGTTGAATTAACCATGCAGGTTCTGATATGAAGGTGATCTTATCCAGGTATGGATGTTGATGTTATATTCATTGAAGGCATGTTGTTAGCCTTATGAATAAGTAAAGTAATCTGATGCCTTTCCAGTGGCATCCTATGCTGATAATGGGCTGTGAGAGCCATGAATACCATCAAAGTCATGCTTTAGAGATGACTTGTGATGAGGATAATGAGAAATGATGATTGATATGAGTTAGGCCTGTTACATTTAGTATTCTTCTTTTATAGCTGCTATGCTATTGTTATTGTTTGCAGAACAATGTATGCTGTTAAAGAATAATGAATGTACCTAACTAATCAAGTATAATGTAGAGCCCTGATCATAGATCCATCATTGTCAGAAATTAAATGATGGTGAAACAGGTTTTCCTCAGGGAACTCCTGGAGCACATACTTTTGAGTATGTGGGGTACATGGATGTGTAGAACCTTACATCCTAGTGTAGGAAAGTGATGTAGATGTGTAATCCATCCATCCTTCACTATAATTCCATACCGTATCAGTGGTAGGTAAACATGAAACCTCCTGATGACGAAGACAACACAGATATCCGTATCAGTGGTAGGTAAATATGAAACCTCCTGATGACGAAGAGAGTACAGAACGCCACTGTGACTCTAGAATAGCAAAGGACCAGTTTACCCTGGTGAGCTATATTAAGTAGAGACACGAGATATCCTACAAGTGATCCTCTTACTGACTGAGGAAGGTGAAGGTCATGAGAATCTAGCTCTCTTAATGACCTATGTATGATACTGATGTGACTTCTCAGCGATCAGTTGGAGTATGAGTGGTAAGCCTCATCTCCACAGGGCATAATGCTGTTTGTAAAACATAATCAACCATGTAGTATAACTTGTTAGAGATAACTCCAAGTTAGTTGATTGATGTTACATTGCAATAATGTTTATATTCTCCATATCTCCTAAATGGTTGAGATCTTGTTATACCTGCAACTGTTATAGAATGCTCTAAAGGCTTTATTGTTTAAGATATTCTTTGATGATATAATAAAGCTTCTGGCGAAGAGTTATAACTCTCGCTGGGACAATTATGTATAATTGTCTCACCCCGTAGGCTTCAACTTTTTAGGTGGACGTCGGAGACGAAGGAACCAGCCTACAGGTGACCAGTCTCAGCAGAAGCACCAGGGGCAGCAGTAATCTCAGGTGGAGATTGTCCTGCCATATGGTGTAGTTAGAGTTAGTCCTATGTGTCCTCTGTACTCTCAGGTCTTGGAGTCTTTTGTATAGTGATCTTGAGATTTTGTATCTTGATGAATATAATTACTCGAGAAGTAATTATCCTGAGATGTAAACAGTTTATCTCTCTTTATGAAAGAAGCTTTTATGGATCCAAGCTCTTGTCTCGAAAAGTTTTAATTTTCCATGATTTTTGTCTTCCGCTGATTACCGATTCGCTTCCGCTAAGTTTTAATCGTGTTTATGTCATGGTTTGGAGATCAGAGCCCACAATTAACCTATCACCCTTACCATGAAGTGCATAGGTCACACATAAGAATGGTCCAACTATCTTTAATGATATGGACTCATCTCAGATTAAGGCATTGCTTACAATAAGCTTGCCTATAATCAACCACATTAAATGTTTCACCTTTATAAGGCCATTCCTTCTATCTCATCATTAGGGTTTCCTTATACCCTTATTTAAAATTAGGATTATAATTCATTGTCATATTGCCCAAGATTAGGGCTTTATGCATTATGACTCCACATTAGAGTCACACATACCTTCACCCTTCTTAGGGCCTCTCATCACAACATAGCATTAGAGCTTCATGTGATGTTAACTCTTAATTAGGGTTTCTCATGGAATCACCCTCAACTAGGGTTTCTACCATAGTCACCCAAAATTTGGGTTTACTATGCATCTCCATAGGATTTCATTCAATTGTCCATAATTAGAGATTCACTATTCATCCCAATTAGGGTTTTACATTTCATTTCCCTAAATTGGAGTTTCACACATCACTACCCTGACTTAGGGTTACATCCTCACCCTGGATTAGGGTTACATTTAGAATTGCCCTCAATTAGGTTTAGAACCCAAAAGCCCTGTCAATTAGGGTTTATATTCATGAATAGGGTTTCATGATCTCTCTTCTTAAGGATCATACCCTTAATCACCACATGAATCATATTCATGTATGAATTCATGTTAAAATCATATCAAATTGATTAGGTCATATCAACCCTTCAATCAAGAGCATACCACTATGATTAACGTAGTGTATCAAGTCATTGGTCCAATAAGCAATTAGGGATTCATTCCTTAATTGGTACTAGTCCCTTAGGTACTGTTAGGGTTTCAAACTTTGTACCTTCTTTGTTTATCATTACTAATCATCATTGGGTCAATGGATCATTCATCATCTTAATTCTCAAGAGATTCAATCACATTGGGCCTCCATTACATAAAGCATCCAATTGAATTAGGGTTTCCAATGTTGATTCCTTCAATCATTGGATTCATGGAACCAGTCATCAATTGGACCTACCCTCATACTTCAATTGAGTTTAATAGGTCAACCTTCAACTGATTTGACCCTCAATTGATCCTCAATTGGTCATCAATTAGGGTTTGATTCAATTGAATTAGGGTTTAGAATCGATGATTCAACAACACTAATCAATGTAAGACTAGTTACTTTGAAACCATTGAACCATCATCCAAATTGGGTATGACCTGACCCCAAACGGTCTTGAGGTCGTTTGGATGACCTCCAAACGGTCTTGATACCGTTTTACCATCATATCACTCAAATAAAAGCCATCCAATTAAGGTTTGGATCATTGGATTGATCACCAAATCAGCATTGCATTGTATAACAGCTTGGTACCTTTAGACCTTCAAACACCTAACCATACTCAACCCTAGACCTCCAAACGGTCTTGGGTGACCACCAAACGGTCTTGAGACCGTTTGGATGAGCTCCAAACGGTCTTGAGACCGTTTGGCCCATCCAACCTTTGGATTCTAGTGAAAAATCATCATGGATTGGTCTATCGAGTTGATCAACAGATCAGCACTACATTGCAATATGATTAGTACCTTTGGACCTTCAATTGGTCAACTATACTTGACCCCAGACCTCCAAACGGTCTTGAGGTGACCCCAAACGGTCTTGAGACCGTTTGGATGATCCCCCAAACGGTCTTGAGACCGTTTGGGCTAATCAACCCAAAATCTCAAATTAGCTCATTGTGATTTCAGCACTGATTTCAATTAGGGTTAGCCCAATTGATTAGCCTTCAACTCATGACTCGTTTGGAATTAATCCATCAAATTTGGTGATTCATTAGATCACATCATTAGGAACAGTAATCCCAAACGGTCAACGCTTGGTCAACGCACTCAAACGGTCTTGAGACCATTTTCCCAAAAAGTTCAATTAAATCAGATTGAAAATCAGCACTTAATCCAATTAGGTTTCCCTAATTGATTAGGCTTCAACTCACGATTCCTTTGGAGTTAATCCCTCAAATTTGGAGGGTTATTAATAAACATAATTATGAACAGGAATCCTATACGGTCAACGCTTGGTCAACCATCTCAAACGGTCTTGAAACCGTTTTCTCAACCAGGTCAAGTTAATCAAGTTGAAAATCAGCACATAATTTAATCCGATTGCCTAATTGATTGGCCTTCAACTCTCGATTCCTTTGGAGTTAATCCCTCAAATTTGGAGGGTTATCATCCTACATAATTAGGAACAAAATTACCAAACGGTCAACGCTTGGTCAACCATCTCAAACGGTCTTGAAACCGTTTGCTCCTAAACGGTTTCAAACCGTTTTCCCTTAAACGGTTTGCTGAAACCGCATAGCCAATCAAATTAAAACGATTTGGAGTAGCTATCAAAACGGTTTTGCTTGGTAATTTTCTTTGGATAAGCATCTAGGATGATTTCATCATCCACTTCCTTCGAACAACCAAGAACAGCAACCGTTCTTGATGGAAATTGCAGCAAGAAACAAGAGTGTATCAAATTGAAGAAATCAATCAACAAAGCATAGAGAATTGATGCAATAGCAATGTTTAAGGGTTTGAGTTATAAAACCCACCTCCAATTGAGCTCCAAAGCTCCACTCTCACACCATTAATGGTGGATGAAGCTCTAGAAACTCCCCCTAGGCTCGTCCTCAAGCTTTTGATTGCAAAAGTTGGCTAGGGTTGAAGAGGAGATCGAAATAAGAAGGAATCCATAATTTATTTTCGATTTCCACCATGAAATCAAGGAGAACGAAGGTCAAGGGCTTACCCACAGGTTGGGGACGTGCTACCGGATCCTCCCTAGCTCCTTGGTCGGTTTTGCAAGCAAGGGGAAGAAGAAAATCCGAAAAAGGCCTTGGTTTGGGCTTGGAAATGGCACTTTAATAAAGAAATTGATGAGAGAGAATATGCCTTATAAAAATCCAATTAATCCAAAAATTATGGCCGCCTCTTCCCCCTCAACTCCATGGATACGAGGCATATCCCTTTGCCTTTCATTCTCCTTCATTATCCTCAATTTAAAGAAAAGCAAATTAAGCACGTTAATGCTTATAATATAATATCCCACATGTGAGTGGATATTACTTTTCTTTATAAAAAGGTGAGTGAAATTTCACCTACTTAAGATATTTTCGTTCCTTATCTTGTTAAAGGAACGTCCATCCTTATTCAAAATTAACCCAAAACATTTTGGTTGAAATCCCTTCAATTATTTTTATTCATTTTTGCCCTAAATCGAATTAGGGTTTCAATTAGGCATTATTCTTTATTATTTTAATGTCAAGATTCTCTCTCCTACAACTTAATTCAAATGAGGAGCCCCTCTCATTTTCTTTGCTCTAACTGATGCTAAGAAACATTAAGGACCTTATTGAAGTGGTAATTTGCATATTGAACCCTGGATTTTGGGTAAATTGCACTTTACTCCAAAACTAGGTTTTAATGCACAAGAATTGCTTTACAAGCTTAATCTTGGTGTCCAAGCTTGTGGAAACCATACCACTACATCATATTCATTCTTATGATGTCTCAACATCAGAGGAACATCTTATCATGCAACATTTGCAATTTAACCCCTCAACTTAGGTAATTTGCACTTTAGTCCAAAATAAGCAAACATTGCTTCAACATTGTTCAAACAGGACCAAAATTGAAACATAGGTTCCTTTTGAGCCTTAATTACTTTTCACAAGATGAGATTAAGCATATAATCATATTTCTTAATCAAAACACCTAGGGTTAAAGCATAACCCAGGTCAGGGATGTTACACTCTTAGTGCTAAGGACTCCTTTTTGAAGGAGGACTTGGTTTCCTTTCTTTGGGTACAAGGTTGGTATTCCTCATCCTTTTCAAAATCCAATTTGGGAAGTCCCTTGACCAAGTCCTTTTTTCTCAACTTCTTCAATTGATGCATATTTACATGACATAGGAAATGATGCCAAAGAGGAATAACATTGGAATTGACTACAAGGCATATACCAACAATTGGCTTAATAGAGTATTGCATAAAAATTACCATTTCTAGTTCACTTATATATGACATTGTAAGTGAGGGAATCTAGGAGCAAACATTCAAAAGAAGTAATTAGCACAAGGTAACCATTATCACATAATTGACTAGCACTTATAAAATTGTGATGTTGGCCATCCACAAAGAGAACATTCTTGATACACATGGGTTCACCTAAATCACCCTCACCTTTTACCTCACCTTTCTTGTTGTCCCCAAAAGTGATATATTCTCCTTTCTTCTTTGTGAAATTGTTGAAATGTCTTATTTCACCTATCATGTGCTCTGTGCAACCACTATCAACAATCCATTTTTCTTTTACCTGCAAGAAATGAGAATGTTGGTTCCCAACTTAAACTTTGTGATCTGGAGTTAGTTTGGGGATGCATTTCATCTTTGGGTTGGTCCCCTAAGGCTTGTATGGACACTAAGTAGAATAATGATCATCACTTTTGTAGTGAGAGTAAACCATAAGTTCTTAGATCCAGAAGACTCTCCAATGAAAATAGGAGTTTCCTTACTATTTTTTTTACCTTAGACCTTACTCTTACCCTTAGGAGCTTCCCCTACAAATCCCAAACCACTAGTACTAGTTTGTTTGGTAGAGTGATCAAGGATTTCATTTAGGGAGTTCTTCCTTTTGAGGAATTTTTACAGAGAGGATCTAAGTCTATGATTGTCATCAGTAAGAGAGATAATTGTCATTAGTAAGACAAATAACAGTGGAAGACAAACTAGCAAGATCATCTCTTGCATGAACAAGGTCAACCTCTAAACAAAGGGCTTTAGTCAAGTAAGAATCCTTTTCAAGATAGATAGAAGCAAAATTATTACTAGGTAAAATATGTCAAAATAAATCATTAACTTGACCAAGTAATCTAGCAATTTCATATTTAAGCAATTGGATTTTTTTAGATAAACATCTCTCTCATTTCTCTAAGAGCATCACTAACAAGCTTAAGTTTGACATTTTCAGTTTTAAGTAACTCACACTCATTAAGGCACCTTTCAGTTTATTATCTTCCTTAAGAGATGCAATATTCTTAAGATAGACACCATTCTCTACTTCAAATCCATTGTATTGGAGCTTAATATAAGAAATTGTCCTTGTAAGGAATCAATGCTATCAAGATGATTTTTCTCATTTTAGTCAAGAATATCAAGTTTAGCATACAAGTCATCAATGATTTTACCCAACCTCTTCTTTTTAGATTTACATTTGGAATAAGAAGAGAAAATAGTAATAAGCATGTCAATAAGAGTTTCTTTAGCTAACTCATGCAAACTTACCTCACTTATCTCACCAATATCTTCACTTGTGGAGGTCATGAGTACAAGGTGGCATTCTCTATCTTCATTGGAGCTTGAGCCATTAGAGGATGATCCTTCCCAAGCTTCATGAGCTGTGTCTTTGTACCTCCTCTCCTTCTTGTCCTTCCTCTTGTATTTATTGGATCTAGGTCTGTATAGGTGGGGTGAATATAGCTTCAAAATTCTCACAAAACAAGTTAGTCCTTCAGATTATATTAATTGAAACCAAATGCTTAAGATCAATTTGAGGTCCTATCTAAGCAAGCATAGGAAGGATGAAAAAAATTGAAACATGCACTTCGACAAGGTGGTTAGAGTGGTTCCAATCTCCAAACTATGAGGTAGTCAATCCACTACCTAGAGAGGTCAACCTCTAGGACTTTGCAATTCGTGTATACTTATATTCCATTCATAAGAGATACAAGGAGACCACCATACATCCAAGGACTTACCTACTCAAGACAAGAGTCTTCCACCTATACAAGGACTTACCCACTTGATAAAGATGTATTCAACCTTAAAACAAGGACTTACCCACACTTGCATCAAGTCTTTAGCCTGGAAGGATTTATCCACTCTTCTTGAATCTTGGCCTTGCCCTTCTCCTTCACCTGGAGAAGATCTTCCCCTCTTATTCAATCTTGAAGAAGAATATCAACAACTTCACCTTCACTAGGAGTAGCTTGCTTCAACCTTTGCTCTTTGAGAAAGGGGATTGGGAATATGGAGGGAATGAGAGCTTTACAAGAACATGGAGGTTTCTCTATTACCACAAACCTATCTCACTCATAATCACAAAATGCTTTGTAAATGAGAGAGAGAGAAAGGGGCTCAAAGGGTTGCAACACTCTCAACTATAATAAGGACTTAGGATAACATGAATGAAAAAACTTGGAATGAACTCCAAGGGGTCCTATTTATAGCTGGGGGTGTTCCTTTGAGTGTGGGATCACTTACGAATGAAAATAGCCATTTTACAACTTGCAACAGATCTATTTTCACTCACAACAACTCACCAATGGTTATAATTATTTTTTCTATGTTTTCAATACAGTACATTCGGTCGAGTTTCAATAAAGGTAACTTGACCAACCATTAAACCCTAAACCCTAATTTTCAAACTTTCGGATGAGTTTGTTCTGGAAAACTCGACCGATAAGTCAAAATCAATTTTGCTTAGTTGACCAATCGGTCGAGTTTTGTGAGTGTGAAACTCGACCGATGGGACATCTTCATAAAATCCATCATTGGATCGGTTGAGTTTCCAAATCGATCAATAAACAACATGTGATAAATTTTCTAATTTGACTTTTGAGTGACAAACATTGGAATTAAGTGTCCCTAATTTTTTTTCATCTTAGTTACAAGTGATATCATCAATACAAGTGATTATAAAATTAATCTAAGGTCATTTGGAATGTTTTCCCAAAACACACACTTGCATTGCTTTTGAATTGAACTTGAACAAGCTAGGGCTTGTCTAATTTGATCCTTTTCATGTACTTAAAGCCTGAAATAAATCTTTTTTTTTTTTTGGTACATGCCAGTGTGACTGACTACATGCCTCTAGGGCTAACTATGAAAGTGGAACGAGCTTCCAGTTCCTTCAGGTACAAGGAACTTAGGAAGTCCGGGCAATTGGCCCAACATCCAGTCCAGTCAGGTTGTTTTAGATGGCGCTTGGCCAGCTGGTCTGCAAGCTTATTCTGGTTCCGTTGCTGGTAGATGATGTCGGAGAGGCATTGCTCGAGTCCGTCCTTAATTGCTTGGATCTGAAGTCTGTATCTCAGAGGAGTAGGCTGCTGTCCCTTGATCCATTGAAAGGCGTTCTTGGAATCAGTAATCACAGCATATGGCGAGATGTTGCATAGCTTGGCGCAGCAAAGACCATCCAGGATGGCTCATAGTTCCCCATCCATCGGATCAGAACCTTGGTACTTATAAGCCCACCCAGAAATCTACTGTCCCGTAGAATGCCTCAAAACAACCCCCGTGGCTTTAAGTTTGAGCTGTAGATCAAATGCCGTATCCACATGTATGATAGTAGTTCTGTTGCTTACTTCCAAAGCGGAGGCAGGCATCGAGACCGGCGGACATATCCCTTCGTGAGTCGAGTTACAGAAAGCAAGCCGTGCACTAGCCACACTAGCCTTAGAGTTCAGTGCGAGAATTGTCGGGGGTATTCGTTTGCCTTCGAAGATTGTTTGGTTGCGGGCTCTCCAGAGCCACCAGCAAGTCGCCACAAATAACGCCTTCTAGTCGTCCATTAGAAAGGAACCGGTGAGACAATATTCCATCCATTCTGCTGTGGATTGCTGCTGAAAGAAGGATATGGCAGCAATCGGGAGCACTCGCTGCCAGGTCTGCATAGCATCCGGGCAGTCCCGTAGAGCGTGGAGAACTGTTTCCTCTTGGTTTTGACATCTTGGACATCGCGAGTCCTCCTTCATCCTTCGCTGGAGTCGCATGGAATTAGTGAGGAGCCTGTTATGAAAGATGAGCCACCCGGTAGTTTTCATTCTTTGCTGAATGGGAAGCTTCCACAAAGCAGATAGGCACTTGGAGTGCATCAGGCTCTGCCCGTCCGCCAAGCTGCTATATGCCGAGCAAGTCGTGAATTCTCCGTCTATAGAAAGCAACCAGACTCTGCCATCATCTCCAAGGTCCAGCCTGGGTGTGGGCATACTAACAATGTCCCTGACACAATCATCAGTGAACCAGCTACGCAGAAAGTCGATATCCCAATCCCCGCCATCTAGGATCATACTGGAGACCTGAAGGTCTTTTAGATCCTCAGGTATTTGTAACCCGGGCTTCACATTAGGAACGGATCCATCTCCAACCCACGCGTCTTCCCACACATTTGTGAGCAGCCCAGAAATAGGAGTCATCCTTGAGTGCACCCAAATAAAAGGCAACACCAAAGTGATGCTCCTCCAGGTGTGTGAGCTGGAGGGACGATTGGTATGGTTGTCGGGATATTTAGCTCGCATTAAGCTCACCCAGGGAACCTCCCGTTTCCTTACAAAGTCCCAAGCTAGCTTCATGATAAGTGCCGAATTGAGAAGGCGGGCACGCTTGATGCCCAGGCCTCCTTGAGAGCGCGCCGTGCAGGTTTGTTTCCAAGAGACAAGATTAGTGCCCCTGTTCGTGGAGGACCCAGTCCAGAGGAAGTTCCGGGTCAGTTGTTCTAATCGATCGGTAACGGAGACAGGGAGCTGAATCATCTGCATTGTGTAGCACGACAGTGAGAGCAAGATTGAGTTAACCAAGGTGACCCGCCCTGCCAGAGATAGATGTCTGTTCTGCCAGCTCGACACCTGGTGGTGAAGCTTGTCAACCAGGTGCTGGAAATGGGCCTTGCTCTTCCGTTTGTGAATGATTGGGATACCTAGATGACGACCCAAATCTTCTGTTTCTTTGATTCCCATGCGACGACATACCTGCGCTCGAACGGTCCTGGGGGTGTTGCGGGAGAAGAAAACTGAAGATTTCTCATGAGATAATAATTGACCTGAGGCTTCCCCAAACCTCCGTAAGCATCGATTCATTGTTCTAGCTTGTCGAACTGAAGCTTCCCCAAACAGGATAATATCGTCAGCAAAGCTAACATGAGAAAAGGGAATTTTCTTTTTAGATAGGATCACCGGGGTCCAGGTCCCTTTTGAGATCTCAGAGTTAATCAGTTGGCTGAATCTGTCTAAGCACAAGACAAAAATATAAGGCGATAGAGGATCCCCTTGCTTGACGCCACAGGAGGGTTTGAAGGAGCCAATGACCTCCCCATTCCAAAGAACCGAAGTATTGCCTGATCTGATGAGTGCCATGATCACGTTAACTATGTTTTTAGGAATTGCTGTTCGACAGAGAGTATCCTCGATGAAAGGCCAACTGAGCTTGTCAAAAGCTTTCATCAAATCCAGCTTTACAGCCATTGTATGTTTCTTGATATGAATCCATTCCATGGAGTGTATGATCTCCTGGATAAGAATGATGTTGTCGCCTATCCTTCGTCCAGGTATGAAGCTTGACTGGAAAGGAGAGACCCAAGCATTCATATATGGCTTAATACGGGAAGCAATCACTTTGGATATGAGCTTAGTGCAGACGTTATTTAGAGAGATTGGTCTCAGCTGCGAGCACGTCTCCGGCGCGTTCACCTTGGGGATGAGCACCAGTGTGGAATCCGCGTACCCCTGAACTAGGGAGGAGTTAGTGAAAGCCCGTGTGAGAAAGTCGCATACCTGACGTTGAAGAAGCTTCCAATTCCGCTGTAAAAAGAAGGCGTCCACTCCGTCGGGTCCAGGTGCTTTGGATGGCGCCATTGCCCGCAGATTAGACCAGATTTCATCTTCTGCAGGCAGCCTTCCGAGTTGTTGTGTTTCTTCTTCGGTCAGATCGGGAAAGACACCTATAAAACGTCTACTTGCGTTTAGGTGCGCCACAGGGTTGTGGTCCTGATAGACACTAGAGAAAAAGGCAAGGACGAGATTCTTGAGCTGATCCGCATCCTCCACCCATCGGCCATTATCCTTGAGCTTCACGATTTGGTTTGCCTTTCTTCTAGCTTTGACCATAGCATGGAAGTAACCAGTATTTGCATCCCCGGATTTGATCCACTCGCAGTGGGCTTTTTGCCGCCACTCGAGCTCCTCTTGCCGCAGGATATGATCGAGTTCGACTTGTAAATCCACTGTCTCCCTTGCCCGAGCAATGTCAAAATTGAGAGCCAATTGTAACTGATTCCACTTGATCTTGTTGCTAAGTTGTTCCTTGCTTCTATGGCAGCGCCTTCTTTCCTGTTGGTCCCACTTTACAGCTTTAGAAAGAAACTCCGAACTGGCCTGACTGAAAGGGATGTCGGTGTTCCACTATGTTGATAGGAACACCTTATAGCCGGCCGATTCCTCCCACCGTGCAGATGTTCGCAAGGTGCGAGTGGGTCGCCGCTTAGAGATAGATTCTGAGATGAGGAGAGGGGCGTGATCAGAATTGGTTCTTTCGAGCACCTGGACAGGTTCGAGGTTTGGTCTTTCCATCCATAGTACGTTGCCCATTGCCCGATCGAGTCGCTCGTGAAGCAACCCACGTCTGAAGGTGGTGCGTGCCCCGTTGTAGCCGAGGTCATGGAGCTTACAATGTGTCATGGCGTCGATGAACTCTTTGCTGCTTCCTTTATCAAAACTAAGACTTCCAGACTTCTCCGATTGATACATGACCGCGTTAAAGTCACCTACTACGATCCACGGGCAGGTGATGGAGGAGGCCAGACCTTTGAGGTGGTGCCAGAGGAATCGTCTGCTATTCCTCGTTGTACCCCCATAGACGAAGGTACAAAGGAATTTCTGCTCTAGTTGACAATGAATGAATTGTTTGTGGGAGGCCAGGATCTCGAGATTGACTCCAGCCTTCCATAGAACCCAAATACCACCTGCAAATCCTACCGCCTCAACTCTATGAGATTGGGGGAAACCAAGTTGCTTGATAATGGTGGTCGCACGGGTACCACTACATCTTGTTTCAGATAACCCGATGACCGAGACCTTGTATTTCCGGACGATTTCCTTGATCGAGTTCTGGGTGTCTTCGTCACAGACACCCTGAACATTCCAACTGACAATGTTCATTTAACAACTTCGTCAAGAGTTGAGGAACCCATCGCCTGCGCTTCCTTCTCGAGATCTTGAGTCAAAGACGTCTTGCCTCGTTTCCTGGTGGATGCTCTCCCTGGATCTCCAGCTTGGGGAACCTTACGGTTCCTAAGATGAATTCCCTGTGTGCCTTTGGCCGGACTTCTGTATTTAGTATAGGTGAGACTAGGAGGATCATAGGCTCCGACTCTGAACGTAACATTAGGAGTAGGGTGTTGCTGCTCGTCCCTGCTGGCGATAACGTCGTCCCCTGACGGTGTGACTATCGTGTGGGTGGTCGCTTGCCGCGTAGCCGGGGTGGATCTCCTGGGTGGGCTTGAGGGCCGCTTCTCCTGTGTTTGCGGGATGTCTGCTGGTGCTTCTTCCGTCGACTTTTCCGCCTTGGTCTGCTTCTTCCGCGAGTTCCAGTCGATCCCGGCGACCCTTTCTGCAACTTGAACGACATCCATAATTTCTACCCTGTCGTCCTCATCTTCCAGGTCTTGCAGTCCGTTAAAAGGATTGCCACTTTGGGAAGGCTTCCGTGTAGATCCCCCAGTCGCCTGCTTCTTCGGCTTCCTTGGAATAGGTTGAGCGTGTATGGCTTCGGAAAACCCCTCTCGGTGTTGAGGAATATCAGGTATGATTTGGCCTGCCTCGACGCTAGCTCTTTTCATTGCGTTTTCTTCTTCGATTCAAATCTTGCATTCTTTTTCCAGATGTCCCGCTTTCCCGCAGTGCAGACAGATGTACGGGATGTTCTCGTATTCTACTTTGTACTTAATGCTGTCGATCGTAATGAAAGGGATTAACGACACCTGCATATCCAATTCTACGGCGATCCTTACAAAACGGCCCCGGCGTTGCTGGGTGGTGTTCATATCCACCTTGATCGTCTTCCCAAGGCGGTCACCGATCTCCCTTAAGAGAACCTCCTGGTAAAGGTGGATAGGAAGGTTGGGAATTCTAATCCATGCAACTAGCCTAGGCGGCGTAGCAATGTCAGGTGAGAATGTGGGCGTCCAGCGTTGGACGGTCAGATATGATCCAAAGATGGGCCATGGTCCTCCCGCCAGAGCATTTATGTAGTCTTTCTCCGCCTGCAGTTGTACCAGATAGAAATCATTGGCCACGTCTATTAGATTAAAGCCGCCCAAGGGCTTCCAGAGTTTTGTTATGCGTTCTCGAAGCGTCATGTACCCTATTTCACGAGAGAGCAGTTTGACGACAACGGTATACTTCCATGGGTGAAGAAGATCTGCCATGGCTTCGTTCCTTACGCGGAAGGCAGGGAAGCCGTGATCGGAATAGTGCTCGATGTACGACGGTAGCAACTTGACTCCGTTGGTATCGGCGTCAATCATAATGAAGTTGTGAGGGTTTTCCGGCGGTCCTATGCGCACAGAGTCCCGATAAGATAGGCCCCGAGAACCCGGGACGGTAGGATGTTCTGTTCCTCCGGACCCTAGCGGCGGAAAATTACTCGACGGTGTTGTAGTATCCACGTCCATGGAGTGTTGGCCTTGCTCCGTGGCCTGTCCAGACCCTCGGTTATTTGAGAAGGACAGGCTTAACCCCGTATTGCCAAGGGGAACAGCATCTCGCCGGCGGGCAGGATCTCCATCGCCTTCTTCTTCGGGGATTCCCCCTGTCGCCCTAGGGGAAACCCTAGCCGCGTCCGACATTGAAAAAATTCCCTTAAACTTCTCGGTATTGATAGCTTTACACTACCATAAAGCCTGAAATAAATCTTGAACAAACATATTAGATACATAGGAATGGAATGGTTAAGTCATTATCAAAATATGGACAATGTATAATTCTCAAGTCAACATTCTCCCCCTTTTTGACAATGACAAATCATTCCTCAATCATACTGAAAAGGATATATAAAGTTATACCTTAGCCTTGTGAATTGCACAAGGATTCATGATTTCAACAATGTGAATTGCTCCCCCTCAATCTGTGCTTACTCTTACCTGCATAGTCAGTCTTTCTACACAAAGTAGTATAACATATATACTATATGGTCCTTTAGCAAGTCACATGATAAAGCATATAATGAACAAGAAAAGGATCACATAGTCAATAAAAGAAATATGGTTGAGCTTCAAAACATTGAAATTTTCTCCCCCTTTTGACATTATCAAAAAGGAAGGGGGGTAGAAGAGCACAAAAACATGTCTTCTCCAAGCACAACCAAACATACATCTACAACTTAAAACATGAAATCTCAAAAGCATACACCCAGAGATGAGAGAAACAAGCAATCTAAGTCATAATAAAAAAATGGTAAACATGACACCAACTCCTGAGATATAGTAAATCAAAGAGTAAGTGTACATATGATTAAGATTACAAACTAGAGAGCATGTCCTAAAAAACAACTACAATCCAAAACGATGATAACATGATGATAAATAGTACAATTTAAAAAATGTGCTCAAATGTTTTTAGTACAAAATAGCCTTAAAGATATATATGATCAACATCTATAGACTAAAAACTAAAACATCTAAATATCTAGGTCATTTATGACCACATCATCAACAGAGGCTTCTGGCTCATAGTTGTCATCTCCATATGAAGGTGCAGCAAATACAACAATGTCACCTTCATTACCAGAACCACCAGTAGAGCCACCAGAACCATCAACACCATCATCCTCAGAGGCCTCCTCATCAGTAGCAACAACTTCCTCATCGGCCTGATTAGGCATCTCCTCATAGTTAGAAGAATTGAAACCATGACCGGGCCACATGACATTCTGCTCAGCCCATGACATACCAAGGTCATGTAACTCCTGGGCTTGAGGATAAGAAGGAGCATAAGTACCAAGTCCTGGAAGTAGGGTAGCTAAAGGGCCAACAGGGAGATGTAGCACAGTAGGGTCATATCTACCAGTAGTAGAGGGTGTAGCAGCGGAAGCAGCAGGTGGATGGGCATGGTAAAAGTGATCATATGCATACTCACCTCCTGGGTAGGGTTGGTAGGTAGGATAAGGGTGTTCATAGGAGAGGTTCATGTTAGACATGATGGCACAGAGATCCGGATGCATATGCTCTTGAACCTGAAGGTTAAACACCTATTGACGCATCATTTAATCCATGAGGGTTTCATTTGATACATGAAAGAGGCACATACACGATGGGAAGGATGATGTGGTGGAGGTGCACAAGTGGAGGTAGAGGCTCCAGGGGTGGTAGAGGAAGGGATAGGTACAAACTTCTAAAGTGTGGTGTCACTGATACAAACTCCTTTCTTGGAAGGTTTGTAATGAAGGTCATGGAAAAGAGATTTTCCAGTGGTAGTCTAAAAAAAACCCCATATTAGGGATGGGTAGGGTGGGTGGGTGCCACAATTTTTCTTACCAGAGTCAAAATAGTTCATGTGGTGAAGGACATATCTGGCCCATTTGATAGCGATGTTCTTCAAGATACAGAACATAATCACCGCACTATTTTCTGCAATTTCAATCTAGTTCTTCTTTGGGTGAATATTGCAGTTAACAACTAGGGTGAGTATGCGGTTCTTGAGGTCTATGACTGAGGAGGGAAGGGTTGAATTCTTCCTATAGGGAAACTGAGGCTACTTCAAGAATTTATGAATATCAGGAAGAGTGAGATCACATTGCTTGTAGAAAGCCTCAGGGTCAATAAGGTCAAAATACTTAGGGTAATCCTTTCTCCAAATGTCAGTCACCTCAGTACCTGAGAAAAAGATATTCAGGGTATCCTCAGAGACTTGAAATTTCTTCCTGAATATCATGGAAGTAAGGACTACTTGATCATTCAGTGGGGGTATGAGTGTGTAATAATTCCATTACAAATTTGCATAGAATTCATGAATGAATTTCGTGCTTGTGATGGCATTGTGGTAGCATGCACATTCGACACACAAGACGGAGAGGTGATGATCATACAACGACTCGACTACTTGATCGATAACCCTTTGTATACGTAAAGTTGGCTAAAATGGACACAAAAAGGAGAGGGGTTCCTAGTAAGGACCTCCTTGTATCTATTTAGAGAATCATTTGAGACAAAGAAGGTATCATCAAAGGGTATGAGGTGCGAGTTAGAGGAGGAGGATGGTGCTCCGGATGGGGAGGCTCTCTTTCTCATATTTGACTCCATGGAGACGAAATGAGAAGGATTCAGAGCACACAAATGATTGAAACACCACCAAAAACTATCCACACACCTAGGGTTGATGGGAAAGAGGTCAAGGAAGGTCAATCTAGGTTGAAATAGGGCTAGGGAGAGGAAGGTTGAGGCTAGGGTTGAGAGCTTGAGGGAGTTAGAAGTTGGAGCGGTCAATTTTTCTCTAGTTGAGAGGGAGAAAAGCCATCCGAACCTAAGTTTTCTCTAGCCTGGCCATCAATTGAGTTTTATGACTTGGAAACTCAATCGATTGGCTCTTTAAAAAAGCTCTCGGTCACTGATCGGTCGTGTTGGCAACTCAACCGTTGGTCCACCTAAACCAACTTTAGAAATCTTAATTTCTAGCCATTTGAGTGCTAATTAAATTTATTTTTCAAGTCCATTTTGCATTTTAAACATACTTAGGCATATATCACTCATCATCGGGTACTATTTTGCAATAAACATGTGTTTGTGAAAAATACCCAAAACAAGTGAAAAGCAAGGCAAATGAACATGAAAAACTTGAAAATTTAGCACATAGCAAGCAAGGGTGACCAAGATAAAGCAAAGCATATAGGATAGATGACAACTAGATAGAAGGCATATCAAAGTCATCCAAATTAGTTATAAGTAGTTTAGATCTAATAAAGTTAGATTTCTCTCTAGCTAGAGGTTTAGTGAAAATGTCTGCCAACTGATTTTCCGTGTCAACATGCGTGATATAGATATCCTTTTTGGCAATGTGATCACAAAGAAAATGATGACGGACCTCTATATGTTTAGCTCTACTATGCAATATAGGATTGTAATATAGATTGATTGCACTAGTATTATCACAAAAAATAGGAGAAGCATCAAACTGAATGTTAAAGTCTTGGAGCATTTGCTTCATCAATAGGACCTAGGCACAACAACTCTTGGCTGCAATATATTCAGACTCAGTAGTTGATAATGCCACTATGCTATATTTCTTGGAGAATTAAGACACCAAGAATGGTCCTCAGAGAAAGAAAGTGTCACTTGTGCACTTTCTATCAATGAAGCATCCTGTGTAATCCACATCACTATAAGTCGTAAGAGTAAAGTCCCTTGACTTGGGATACCATAGTCCAAAATGTGGAGTTTTGTCTAAGTGCCTTTAAATCCTCTTAACAGCTATAAGATGTAATTTCTTGGGATTTGATTGCAAGCGAGCACATAAGTCAACACTAAACATTATATCAAGTCTAGAGGCAGTTAAATAAAGTAAAATTCCAATCATAAATCTATAGAGATTCTCATCTATCTTCTCACCTTCTTCATCTTTATCAAGTTTGGCAGTGTTTGACATGGGTGTGTCCATCAGCTTGGTGTTCTCCATCCCAAAGCACTTAAATAGCTCACTTGTGTACTTACCTTGGTTGATGAAGTTCCCATCTTTAGTTTGCTTGATTTGAAAGTTGAGGAAGAATGCAAGCTCACCCATCATGCTCATCTCAAACTGGCTCTACATTAGATCACTAAACTCCTTTCAAAGATCAAGATTAGTTCCTCCAAAAATGATATCATCAACATATATTTGAATAATTAGAAAATTGTTAAAAGTATGTTTGAGAAATAAGGTAGAATCTACTTTTCCCATGATATACCCATGATCTAACAAAAATTTCTTTAATTTCTCATACCAAGCTCTAGGTGCTTGTTTGAGTCCATGAGAGATTTTTTCAACAAATAAACACGGTTAGTAAACTATCATGTTCAAAGCCTAGGGGTTGTGCAACATACACTTCCTCCTCAATTGTACCGTTCAAAAATGCACTTTTAACACCCATTTGATAAAGAAGAAAGTTTTTATAACTGGTAAAAGTAAGCAACATATGAATGGACTCAAATCTAGCTATAGGTGCATATGTTTCATCAAAATCTATACCTTCCTGTTGATTGTAGCCTTGAGTCACTAACCTTGGTTTGTTCCTTACCACCGATTTCATCTAGCTTGTTGCGATAGACCCATTTGGTGACAATGATCTTTCTATCACTTGGTCTTAGCACTAGGGTCCAAACTTTGTTCTTCTCGAATTGCTCTAATTCTTCTTGCATGGTTAGGATCCATTCATCATCCTCAAGAGCTTCTTTGACATTCTTTGGCTCAAGTTGTGAGATGAAGGCACTGTTGGCTTGTTCTTTGTTGAATTCATCTCACGTATTCAATCTTTCAAATGGGTCACCTAAGATCATGTCTATTGGATGATTCTTTGTAAAGTGGGGAGTTGGATCCTTCTTCTCTTCATCTTTCTCTTCTTCTTGAGTGACCACCTCTTTTCCCTTTTGGGTGATGTTGAGTTCTTTTAGAATAGGAATTACTTCACCTGCAACATCATCATTTGGAATAATATCTTTGGGAATAGAGGGGTTAGTCTCATTAAACTTAACATTTATGGATTTTTCTACTTTAGCAAGATCAATATTAAACACTCTATAACCCTTGCTAGTAGTGATATAGCCAAGAAAGAAAGCCTTGTAAGATTTCAGATGAAACTTGTTGAGAGAATGTTTCATATTCAAGAAAAAACAAGGACATCCAAAAATGTGGAAATACTCAATAGAAGGCTTCCATCCATGCCATAGCTCATAGGGATTTTCTTCAAATAAGGATGTGTAAAAACCTGATTTTGCACAAAACTTGAGGTACTAACAGATTCAACCCAAAACTCTTTGGAGTATCATACTCTAAAAGTATGGTCCTATCCATTTTCTATATTAACATGTTCTTCCTCTCTACAACCCCATTTTTTGAGGTGTTCGAGGTGAAGAAAAGTTATGTGCATATATAGACTCTTCACAAAAACATTCAAAAAGATCATTTTCAAATTCTCCCCCCATGATAACTACGGATGGAAATAATGCGGGAAGAATCTTCATTTTCAAATAATTTGCATAAAATCAAGAAAACATCAAGAGTATCTCTCTTAGAAATGAGAAAGAAGGTCCAAGTTTATCTAGAGGTATCATAGACAATAACAAGACAATACTTGGAACCATGAAGCGATTGAGTTCTCATAGGTCCAAATAGATCAATATGGAGAAGTTCAAGGCTCTCTTAGTGCTAAGGACTCCTTTTTGAAGGAGAACTTGGTTTTCTTTCCTTGGGTACAAGGTTGGTATTCCTCATCCTTTTCAAAATCCAATTTGGGAAGTCCCTTGACCAAGTCCTTTTTGCTCAACTTCTTCAATTGCTGCATATTTACATGACCTAGTCGATGATGCCAAAGAGAAGTATCATTTGAATTGACTACAATGCATCTACCAACAATAGGCTTAATAGAGTCAAGCACAATCGCATAAAAATTACTATTTCTAGTTCCCTTATATATGACGTTGTAAGTGAGGGAATATAGGAGCAAGTATTCAAAAGAAGTAAATAGCACAAGGTAACCATTATCACATAATAGAATAACACTTATTAAATTGCTATGTAGGCCATCCACAAATAGAACATTCTTGATACACAAAGATTCACCTACATTACCCTCACCTTTTATCTCACCTTTCTTTTTGTCCCCAAAAGTGATCGATCCTCCTTACTTCTTTGTGAGATTATTGAAATGGCTTATATCACCTATCATGTGCTTTTTGCAGCCACTATCAACAATCTATTTTCCATTTTCTTGCAAGAAATGAGAATTTCAGTTCCCAACTCAAACTTTGGGATCCAGAGTTAGTTTGGGGACACATTTCATCTTTTTGTTGGTCCCCTTAGGCTTGTATGGACACTAAGTAGAATAATGATCGTCACTTTTGCAATGAGAGTAAATCATAGGGTTCTTAGAGACAGACGACTCTCCAATGAAAATAGGAGTTTACTTACTCTTTTTCTTACCACATGCCTTACTCTTGCCCTTAGTATCTCCCCCTACAAATTCCAAACCACTAGTACCACTTTGTTTGGTAGAGTGATCAAGGATTTCATTTAGGGAGTTCTTCCCTTTGAGGAATTTCTACGGAGAGGCTCTAAGTCTATGATTGTCATTAGTAAGAGAGCTAACTGTGGAAGACAAACTAGCAAGATCAACTCTAGCATGAACAAGGTCAGCCTCTAAATAGAGGGCTTTAGTCAAGTAAGAATCCTTTTCAAGAGGGATAAAAGCAACATCATTACTAGTCAAAATCGGTCAAGATAAATCATTAACTTGACCAAGTAACCTAGTATTTTCATATTTAAGTAATTGCATTTTTTTGAGATAAACATCCCTCTCATCTCTACGAGCATCAATAACAAGCTTAAGTTCAACATTTTTAGTTTTAAGTAACACACACTCATTAAGGCAATTTTGTTATCTTCCTTAAGAGATGAAATATTCTTAAGATAAACACCATTCTCTACTTCAAATCCATTGTATTGGAGCTCAAGATCAAGAAATTGGCCTTGCCAGGAATCAATTCTCTCAAGATGAGTTTTCTCATTTTTCTGAAGAATATCAAGTTTAACATACAAGTCATCCATGATTTACCCAACCTCTTCTTTTTAGATTTACATTTGGAATAAGAAGAATAGGGTAGTAATAAGCATGTAAATAAGAGTTTCTTTAGCTAACTCATGCAAACTTACCTCACTTACCTGACTTACCTCACTAATATCTTCACTTGTGGAGGCCATGAGTGTAAGGTGGCATTCTCCATCTTCATCAGAGCTTGAGCCACTAGAGGATGATCCTTCCCAAGCTACATGAACTGCATCTTTGTGCCTCCTCTCCTTCTTGTCCTTCCTCTTGTATTTTTGGGATCTAGGTCTCTAGAGGGGGGAGGGTTGAATAGAGCTTTAAAATTCTCACAAAACAAGTTAGACCTTCAAATTATATTAACTAAAACCAAATTCCTAAGATCAATTTGAGGTCCTATCTAAGAAAGCATAGCAAGGATGAAAAAAATTGAAACATGCACTTGGATAGGGTGGTTAGAGTGGTTCCAATCTCCAAACTAGGAGATAGTCAATCCACTACCTAGAGAGGTCAACCTTTAGGACTTTGCAATTTGTGTATACTTATATTCCATTCATAAGAGATAAAAGGTGACCAGGAGACCACAATACATTCAAGGACTTACCTACTCAATACAAGAGTCTTCCATCTACACAAGGACTTACCCACTTGACCAAGATGTCTTCAGCCTTCAACAAGGACTTACCCACACTTGCATCAAGTCTTTGGCCTTGAAGGACTTACCCACTCTTCTTGAATCTTGGCTTTGCCCTTCTCCTTCACATGGAGCAGATCTTCAACTCTTCTTCAACCTTGAAGAAGAACAACAACAACTTCACCTTCACTCAGAGTAGCTTGCTTCAACTTTTGCTCTTTGAGAAAGGGGATTGGGAAGTTGGAAGGAATGAGAGCTTTACAAGAACATGAAGGTATCTCTCTTACAACAGACCTATCTCACTCATAATCATAAAATTCTTTGTAAATGAGAGAGAAAAAGGGGCTCAAAGGGTTGCAACACTCTCAACTATAGCAAGGACTTAGGAAAGCATGAATGAGCAAACTTGGAATGATCTCCAAGGGGGTACTATTTATAGATGGGGTTGTTCCTTTGAGTATGGAATCACTTAATAATGAAAAATAGTCATTTTACAACTTGCAACATATCTATTTTTACTCTCAACAACTCACCAATGGTTAAAATCACTTTTTATGAATTTTCTATACAGTACATTTGATCGAGTTTCAATAAGGGTAACTTGACCGATTCACTAAGTGAAAAAGCCAATTTTCAAACTATCGGTCGATTTGTTCTGGGAAACTCGATCGATGAGTCAAAATCAAATTTTCTTAGTTGATCGATCGGTCGAGTTCTTTGAGTGTGCAACTCGAACGATTGGTCATCTTTAGAAAATCCATCACTGGATTGGCTGACCGAGTTTCCAACTCGACTGATAAACAACCTATGACAAATTTTCTAATTTGACTTTTGAGTGACCAAATGTTGGAATTAAGTGTCCCTGATTTTTTTCCATCTTAGATACAAGTCATATCAATAGTACAAGTGATTACAAAATTAATCTAAGGTCATATGGAGTGTTTCCCTAAAATGTGCACTTGTATTGCTTTTCACTTGAACTTGAACAAGCTAGGGCTTGTGTAAGTTGATCCTTTTCATGTACCTAAAGCCTAAAATAAATCTTGAACTAAAATATTAGATACATAGGAATGGAATGGTTAAGTCATTATCAAAATATCGACAATGTATAACTCTCAAGTTGACAATATTTGCTATCTTTCTAGTACTCTTTCTCCTTCTTGGAGCTGCTCTCGTGGTGTGACTTTCTAGCCTTAGGACATTCACTCTTGTAGTGTCCTTTTTTACCACACTTGTAGAACCTTGGATTAAATGAAGAAAATTGCTTCCCTTTGAAGTGATTTCCCTTGGAGAAGTTGGCTTCATGCTCACTAGGGCCATCATATTCACTAGAGGTGGAAGGAGAGGTCTAGACAACAAGTTTTTGTTGAAGAATGAGAGCCTCCACTTGAGATTTGAAGGCACTATCTTTGATCTTCTTTGATTCTTTTTCTTCTTGCTTGTCAAGTTTTGGATCATGAGCTTGTAGATTGCCAATAAGCTCCTCGGTTGGAAGATCACCAAGACTTCTTACTTCTTCAATGGAGGTCATCTTTGACTCCCATCTCTTTGGAAGAGACCTTAGGATCTTTGATTTGATTGCTCCTCCATCCAAAGTATGTCCCAAAGTAGCTAGGCCATTGATGATGATGTTTAGTCTTGAGTACATCTCGAGAACTCCTTTCTTCCCCATTTTGAAGTTCTCTAGGAGTCGGTTCAACATGTAGATATTTGCCTCCTTCACTTACTTTGTGACTTCATAAGTGATGCACAACTTGTGCCATATCTCATAGGCTGTGTCCCATGAGGATATGTGCTTGAAATAAGAAGGAGTGACGACTGCATAGAGGATGCTAATTGCTTTGGCATTAAGATGTGAATTCTTTATAGCTGCTTCATTGCAACTAGATATAGTTCTGATTGGCTCCTTGTAGTGTACAATTATCACTTTCCACATCAAAGTTCATTCCTTGAATGTAAAATTGTGTCCACCGCTTCCAATAGAAGAAGTTGGTGTCGTTAAAGATTGGGGGTGCATGGAGAAGCCTCTCTCTAGGTTGAGGGAACCAAGTAGGTTCTCACCCATCTTCTCATCTAGTTGGAGATTTGTTGGAGAAGATCCTTGCTCTGATACCACTTGTTGGATCTAGGGCTCTAGAGGGGGTGGTGAATAGAGCGTCAAAACATGCACATGAATAGTTAGACCTTCATATTATATCTATTTAAACCAAATACTAAAAGTGAATTTGAGGTCCTATCTAAACAAGCATAGCAAGGATGAGAGAGATTTAAACAAACACTTGGACAAGGTGTTTAGAGTGGTTTCAATCTCCAAACTAGGAGACTATCATTCCACTACCTAGAGAGGGCAACCTCTAGGACTTTGCAACCTAGGTATACTTATATTCCATTATAAGACATACAAGAAGACCACCTTACATCCAAGGGCTTACCTATACAAGAGATAATATTCTACCTCACAACAGGTCTTACCCACTCTTGCAAGTAGCTCAATTCCTTCTTGCAACAAGTCTTCAACCTTGAGGATTTACTCACCAAGCTCCTTGGATCTTCCTCCCTGTCCTTCTCTTCACTTGGAAAAGATCTTCCTTGCTTCTTCAGCCTTGAAGAAGAAGAAAAACTCCTCCTTCACTTGGAGAAGATCACTTCAACCTTTTCTCTTTGAGAAAGGGGACCGAGAAGTGGAAAGATGGAGAGCTTTACAAGGTAACAATGCGGTAGCTCTCTAACAACATACCTAACTCACTCATAATCATGAAATTATTTGTAAATGAGAGAGAGAGAGAAAGGGACTCAAAGGGGCTTAGAATACTCAACCATAGCAAGGACCAAGGATGTCATGAATGAGTAACCTTGGAATGAACTCCAAGAGGTCCTATTTATAGTTGGGGGTGTTCCTTTGAGTGTGGTATCACTTAATAAGGAAAAATAGCCGCTTTACAACTTGGAACAAATCTATTTTCATTTTTAACAACTCTCCAATGGTTGGAATCACTTTTTTTTGCTTTTCGATACATTGTATTCGACAGTGTTTCAATAAAGGTAACATGACCGATCCACTATCTGACAATGCCAATTTTCAAAATATCAGTCGAGTTTGTCATGGGGTAACTCGACCGATAAGCCAAAATCAACTTTGGTTAGAAAGTTGGTCGGTCGAGTTCTGTGAGTGTGCAACTCGACCGATCCAATAATTTCAAAAAATGCATTCACTGATCGATCGAGATTCAAACTTGACTGATTAAGTTGCTATGAAAAATTTTCCAAAATGATTTTTGAGTGATCAAACAATGGAATTAAGCGTCCTTGATTTTTTATCATCTTAGTTACAAGTCATATCATCAATACAAATGATTACAAAATATTCTAATGTGATTTGGAGTGTTTTACCAAAAATCACATTTGCATGGCTTTTGACTTGATCTTGGACAAGCTAAGGATTGGTGAATTTGATCATTTTCATGTACCTAATTCCTGAAATCAATATTAAACAAACATATTAGATACATATGAATGGAAATAGTTAAGTCATTATCAATATATGGAAAATCTATAACTCTCAAGTCAACATTCTCCCCCTTATTGACAATGACAAACCATTCCTCAACATATTGAAAAGGATATGTAAAGTTATACCTTAGCCTTGTGAATTGCAAGGGGATTCATAATTTTCATAATGTCCCTCAATCTATGCTCACTCTTACCTATATATTTAGTCTTTCAACACAGAGCTATATAACATGTATACTACATGGTCCTTTGGCAAGTCACATGATAAAACATATACTTAAACAATAAAAGGATCATATAGGAAGTAAAAACAATATGGTTGAGCTTTAAAAATATCAAACTTCTCTACCCCTTTTGGCATTATAAAAAAGTAAGGGGGTAGAAGAGCACAAAAATGGGTCTTTTCCAAGCACAACCAAAAACATTCAACCTCAAGATAAAACACACAACCACATAACACACATCAAACAAAGATGAGAGAGAAACAAGCAACTAGTGTCATAATCAATATATGGAAAGCATACCAATAATTCACATGATAGAACGTACATATATTTATGATATAGATGATTAATATTACTAAACATAAGCATGTTCTCAAAGTAACTACAATCCAAAATGGTGAAAACAACATGATGATAGAAATAGTACAACTCAAATAATGCCCAAATGTTTTTAGTACAAAATGGTCTAGAAATACATATATGATCAACATCTAAGAGCAAAAGTACTAAAACATCTAAAAGTCTATGTCATCTATGTCCACAACATCATCATTGGCATCATCATCACCAGCTTCAGGCTCATAGTCCTCATCTCCATCTGAAGGTGAAATAGAGGCAACAACTTCACCTTCATCACCAGAGTCACCAACAAAGCTATCATCATTAGAACCATCCTCATGGCCATTATCCTCAGATGCCTCCTCATGATCAATAACAACTTCCTCATCAACATGGTTAGGCATATCCTCATCGGAAGAAGGACAAAAAATACGACTGGGCCACATGGCATTCGACTCGTTTCAAGTCATGCCAAGATCATGGAGCTCCTTGTCCTAAGGGAAAGTGGGAGCGGAAGTGCCAAGGCCTGCAATCATGGTAGCTATGGGTAAAGTAGGTAGAGGTAGCACTCCAGGGGTAGGTGCATGGGAAAGTCCACCAATAGTAGAGGGTGTAGTAGTGGAAGCAACAGGTGGAGGGGCCGGGTAAAAGTGATTATATGCATAGGAAGAATAATTACCATCAGGGTAGGGCTGATAGGTGGGGTAAGGATGGGTACAAGACAGGTTCATGGTTGACATGATCTGGCAAAGATCCTGATGCACGTTCTCCTGAACCTGTAGGTTGTACTCCTACTGATGCATCATGTAACCCATGAGGGCTTCATTGGAAACATGAAACAAGGTACTGGCAGGTCGGGTAGGTGGTGGAGGTAGAGGTGCCTAGGTGGAGGTAGAGGCTCTAAGTGTGGTGGAAGAAGATGTAGGTAAAAAGTTTTTCTTGAGAGTTGTCTCACTAATGCAAACTCCTTTTCTAGAAGGTTTGTAATGAGAATCATGAAAAAGAGACTTCTCAGTTGCAAAGGTACAGAAACCACATATCAAGGCTGGGCATGGAGGGTGGGTGCCTCAAGTATTGCTCCTGGAGTCAAAGCAAGTCATGTGGTGGAGAATGTATCTAGACCACTTGAATCCTATGTTCTTCAAAAGACAAAACCTAATTACTATGGTATTCTCTGTAATTTCAGTTTGATTCTTCTTGGGGTGAATATTGTAGTTGACTACAAGAGAAAGTATGTGGTTTTTGAGACCCAAGGAAGAGGATGGGATGGTGGATTTCTTCTTATAGGGTGTCTGAGAATTCTTCAAGAACTTATGAATATCAGGGAGAGTAATATCATATTGCTTGTAGAAGGCCTCATGGTCGAGTAGGTCAAAATACTCATGATAGTCTTTCCTCCATGTCGATTACCTTAGTACCATTGAAGAACATATTTAAGGTATCTTATGAGATTGTGAATTTCTTACTGACAATCATACGGTGATAATCACTTGAGTATAATGAGGGGATACAAGAGTGTCATAATTCCATGCCAGATTGGCATAAAATTCATGAACCGCCTTATAGCTTGTAATGGAATTGTGAAAGCACCGACGTTTGCCACTTAGGGCTACAAGGTAATGGTCATAAAGCAACTCAGAAAACTCATCTATCACCTCTTTCTTATGTGGACAATGATCAAGCAAGGCACAGAAAGGGAAAGGATTCATAGGAAGGAGCTCCTTGTACCTATTTAGAAGTTTGTTTGAAATAAAAAGGTGTCATTGAAGGGAATGAGGCAAGAGTTGGAGGAAGATGATGGTTCACTAGAAGGTGAGACCTTATTTCTTCTATTGGAGGCCATGAAGGTGAAATGGAGCAGATTGAGAGACCTAACATAAGAGAAACACCACCAAGGGTCGTCTAACCACCTAGGGAAGATAGGAAAGGGTGCTAGGTAGGTCAAATTAAGGTTAGCTTGGGATAGGAGAGGGAAGGTTGGGGCTAGGTTTGAGAGATTGAGAGAGCTGGAGGAGGATCAATCGACTTTTCTCTTGTTGAGAGGGAGAAAAGTCAGCCGAAACCTACTTAAGAGTTGGTCCATCCCGACCATCAGTCATGTTTTGAGATAAAAAAACTCAACTGAATGGCTTTTTACAAAAGCCCTCGACCACCAATCGGTCGAGTTGGAAACTCGAATGATAGAAGTTCTGTCCGAACTTTAGAAATTCTAGTTTCCAGCCATTTGAGTGATAATTAAATTTATTTTTCTGGTCCATTTTGCATTTTAGGCATACTTAGGCACATATCACTCATCATTGGGTACTATTTAGCGATAAAACCATTATTTGCAAAAAATACCCAAAACAAGTGAAAAAACCAAGCATGAGAACATGAAAATTTTAGCACTTAGCAAGCAAGGGTTATCAAGACATGAGAAAATCATATAGGATAAATAACAACTAACTCGAAGGAAGATTAGATTCATCCAAAATAGTTATGGGCAGTTTATATCTAATAAAATTAAATTTCTCTCTAGCTAGAGGTTTAGTAAAAATATCTGCCAATTGATTTTCGTGTCTACATGTGTGATATACATATCCTTCTTGGAAATGTGATCACGAAGAAAATTATGACAAAATTCTATATTCTTGTCTCTACTATGCAATATAGGATTTTAAGTTAAATTGATTGCACTAGTATTGTTAGAAAAGATAGGAGAAGCATCAAAATAAATGTTAAAGTCTTAGAGCATTTGCTTCATCCATGGAACCTGTGCACAACAACTCTCGACTATAATGTATTCAGCTTTGGTAGTTGATAGAGCCACTGTGATCTATTTCTTAGAAAATCAAGACACCAAGCATGGTCCTAGGAGGAAGCAAGTTCCACTTGTGCACTTTTATCAATCAAACATCCAGTGTAATCAACATCACTATAAGCAATAAGAGTAAAGTCCCTTGACTTAGGATACCATAGTCCAAAATTTTGGGTTTTGGCTGAGTATCTCAAAACCCTCTTAACATCTATAAGATGTGATTATTAAGGACTTGATTGAAAGTGATCACACAAGAAAAAACTAAACATTATGTCAGGTCTAGAGGTAGTTAAATAAACTAAACTTTCCAATCATACCTCTACTAAGGTGTTTGACATGGAGGTGTCCATCAACTTGGTGTTCTCCATCCCAAAGCACTTGGTAGCTCACTTGTTCACTTGACTTGGTTTATGAAGTTCCCATCATTAGTTTTCTTGATTTGAAGGCCAAAGAAGAAAGTAAGCTCACCCATCATGCTCATCTCAAACTTACTCTACATAAGATGACTAAACTCCTTGCAAAGATCAAGATTTGTTCCGCCAAAAATGATATCATCAACATAAATTTGAATGGGGAGAAAATTGTTAGAAGTGTGTTTGATAAACAAGGTAGAATCTAATTTGCCCATGATATAGCCATTATTTAACAAAAAGTTCTTTAGTTTCTCATACCAAGCTCAAGGTTCTAGTTTGAGACCAAAGATTTCCTTTTGCAATAGATAAGCATGGTTAGGAAAACTATCATGTTCAAAGCCTGGAGGTTGTACAACATACACTTCCTCCTCAATTGTACCATTCAAAAACACACTTTTAACATCCATTTGATATAGAAGAAAATTCTTATAACTGGCAAAAGCAAGCAACATCCTAATGGACTCAAGTCTTGCTACATGTGCATATGTTTCATCAAAATATATACCTTCCTATTGATTGTAACCTTTAGCCACTAACCTTGCTTTGTTTCTTACCACCTTGCCACTTTCATCTAGCTTGTTGTATTAGACCCACTTGGTGTCAATGATCTTCTTATCACATGGTATTGGCACAAAGGTCCACACTTTATTCTTTTCAAAATGCTCCAGTTCTTCTTGTATGGCTAGGATCCACTCATCATCCCCAAGAGATTCTTTGACATTCTTTGGCTCGAGTTGTGATATGAAGGTGTTGTTGGCTTGTTCTTTGTTGTGGGCAGCCCTCATCTTCACTCTTTCAATGGGGTCATCTATGATTAGCTCTTTAGGATGGTTCATTGCAAATCGGTGGGTTGGATCCTTCTTTTCTTCATCAATCTCTTCTTCTTGAGAGATCATCATTTCCTTTTTGGGTGATGTCGAGTTCTTTTTAAGATAGGAATTACTTCACCTACAACATCATCATTAACAATAACCTTGGAAATATAGGGGTTAGTCTCAATAAATTTGACATTAATAGATTTATCTACTTTAGGTAGATCAAGTATAAGTCTTACTAGTTTTTCTATAACCAAGAAAGAAAGCCTTGTACAGTTTTGGATCAAACTTGTCAAGAGAATCTTTCATGTTCAAAACAAAACACGGACACCAAAAAATATGAAAATACTTGATAGACGACTTCCTACCACACCATAGCTCATAGGTGGCTTTCTTCAAAGAGGGATGTATGAAAACCCGGTCTTGCACAAAACATGAGGTACTAACGACTTTGGCCCAAAACTTCTTTGGAGTATGATACTCTAAAAGCAAGGTCCTAGCCATTTCGTGTAGTGACCTATTCTTCCTCTCTACAACCCGAATTTGTTGAGGTGTTCAAGGTGAAGAAAATTTATGTGCATATCCATACTCTTCACAAAAACATTCAAAAAGATCATTTTCAAATTCTCCCCCATGATCACTATGGATGGAAACAATACGACAAGAAGCTTTGTTTTCAACTCCTTTGTGAAAACTCGAGAAAACATCAAGAGTTTCAATCTTAGAAATGAGAAAGAAGGTCCAAGTATATCGAGAGAAATCATCGATAATAACAAGACAATACTTGGAGCCACGAAGCGATTGAGTTCTCATAGGTCCAAATAGATCAATATGGATAAGCTCAAGAGCTCTCTTAGTGCTAAAGACTCCTTTGGATTTGAAGGAGGACTTGGTTTGATTTCCTTGGGTATAAGGTTGGAATTCCTCATCCTTTTCAAAATGCAATTTGGGAAGTCCCTTGACCAAGTCCATTTTGCTCAACATCTTTGATTGATGCATATTTACATGACCTAGCCGACGATGCCATAGAAATATCATTCAAATTGACTACAAGGCATCTACCAACAATAGGGTTAATAGATTCAAGAATAATTACATAAATGTTTCCATTTCTAGTTCCCTTATATATGACATTATAAGTAAGGGAATCTAGGATCAAGCATTCAAAAGAAGTAAATAGCACAAGGTAGCCATTATCACATAATTGACTAACATTTATTAAATTGTGAAGGCCATCCACAAAGAGAACATTCTTGATACACAAGGATTCACCTACATCATCCTCACCTTTTACATTACCTTTATTGTTGTCTCCTAAAGTGACCAATCCTCCTTTCTTTTTTTGTGAAATTGTTGAAATGGCTTATATCACCTATCATGTGCTTTGTGCAGCCACTATCAACAATCCATTTTCCTTTTTCCTACAAGAAAGGACAATGTTAGTTTCCAACTCAAACTTTGGGATTCGGAGTTAGATTGGGGACCCATTTCATCTTTGGGTTGGTCCCCTTAGGCTTGTATAGATAATAAGTAGAATACTGATAGTCACTTTTACAATGAGAGAAAATCATAGGGTTCTTAGATCCCGAGGACTCTCCAATGAAAAGAGGAGTTTCCTAACTCTTTTTATTACCTTTGGTTACTCTTGCCCTTAGGATCTCCCACTACAAATCCCAAACTGCTAGTACCACTTTGTTTGGTAGAGTGATCAAGAATTTCATTTAGGGAGTTCTTCCCTTTTAGGAATTGCTACAGAGAGGCTCTAAGTCTATGATTGTCATCTGTAAGAGAGATAATAGTGGAAGACAAAGAAGCAAGATCATCTCTAGCACGAACAAGGTCAACCTTTAAATAGAAGGCTTTAGTCTAGTAAGAATCCTTTTCAAGAGAGATAGAAGCAACATCCTTACTTGGCAAAATAGGTATAGAAGATAAACCATTAACTCGACCAAGTAACCTAGAATTTTCAAATTTAAGTAATTGAATTTCTATGATATAAGCATCTCTCTCATCTCTAAGAGCATCACTAACAAGCTTAAGTTTAATATTTTCAATTGTAAGTAATTCAAGCTCATTAAGGCACTTTTGGTTATCTTCCTTAAGAGATGCAATATTCTTAAGGTAGACAACATTCTCTACTTCAAATCCATTGTATTGGAGCATATTATCA
This sequence comes from Alisma plantago-aquatica, assembly GCA_963693085.1. Lineage (NCBI taxonomy): Eukaryota > Viridiplantae > Streptophyta > Magnoliopsida > Alismatales > Alismataceae > Alisma > Alisma plantago-aquatica. Next base: position 1,043,593,253 of record OY856411.1, on the reverse strand, counting down.
AGAAATTGGCCTTGCAAGGAATCAATGATCTCAAGATGAGTTTTCTCATTTTTCTCAAGAATATCAAGTTTAGCATACAAGTCATCAATGATTTTACCCCATCTCTTCTTTTTAGATTTACATTCGGAATAAGAAGAATGGGTAATAATAAGCATGTCAATAAGAGTTTCTTTCGATAACTCATGCAAACTTACCTCACTTACCTCACCAATATCTTCACTTGTGGAGGCCATGAGTGCAAGGTGGCATTCTCCATCTTCATCAGAGCTTGAGCCACTAGAGGATGATCCTTCCCAATATGCATGATCTGCGTCTTTGTGCCTCCTCTCCTTCTTGTCCTTCCTCTTGTATTTGCTATCTATCTTGTACTCTTCCTCCTTCTTGGAGCTTCTCTTGTGGTGTGACTTTCTAGCCTTAGGACATTTACTCTTGTAGTGTCCTTTTTTACCACACTTGTAGCACCTCAGAGTAGATGAAGAAGATTTCTTCCCTTTGAAGTACTTTTCCTTGAAGAAGTTGTCTGCATGCTCACTAGGGCTATCATCTTCACTAGAGGAGATGGGAGAGGTCCAGAAAGCAAGTCATTGTTGAATAATGAGGGTCGACTTGAGCTTTGAAGGTATTATCATTGATCTTCCTTGATTCTTTTTCTTCTTGATTTGCTTCCTCTTCTTGCTTGTCAAGTCTTGGCTCATGAACTTGTAGATTTCCAATAAGCTCCTCGGTTGGAAGATCATAGAGACTTCTTACTTCTTCAATGGAGGTCACCTTTGACTCCCATATCTTTGGAATAGATCTTAGGATCTTTGAGTTGATTGGTCCTCTATCCAAAGTATGTCCCAAAGTAGCTAGGCTGTTGATGATGATGTTGACTCTCTAGTATATCTCGAAAACTCCTTCTTTATTTCCCATCTTGAAGTTCTCTAGGAGGTTGTTCAACATGTAGATCTTTGCCTCCTTCACTTACTTTGTGCCTTCATAAGTTATGCACAACTTGTGCTATATCTCATAGGCTCTGTCCCATGAGGAAATGTGGTTGAACTCAAAAGGAGTGAGAGCTGCATAAAGAATGCTAATTGCTTTGGCATTGAGCTGTGCATTCTTTAGAGCTGCTTCATCCCAAGTAGATACATCTCTTGTTGGCTCCTAGTAAGGTGCAATCATCACTTTAAACATATCAAAGTTCATTCTTTGAATGCAAAATTGCATCCGCCGCTTCTAATAGAGGAAGTTGGTGTCATCGAAGACTGGGGGCACATGGAGAAGCCTCCCTCTACGTTGAGGGAACCAAGTAGGTTTTCACCCATCTTCTCATCTCACATGATATTTATTGGAGAAGATCCTTTCTCTGATTCCACTTTTTGGATCTAGGGGTCTAAAGGGGGAGTGAATAGAGATTAAAAACTTGCACCAGAATAGTTAGACCTTCAAATTATATCAATTTAAACCAAATGCTAAAAGTGAATTTTAGGTCCTATATAAACAAGCATAACAAGGATGAGAGAGATTGAAACAAACACTTGGACAAGGTGTTTAGAGTGCTTCCAATCTCCAAGCTAGGAGACTGTCAGTCCACTACCTAGAGAGGTCAACCTCTAGGACTTTGCAACCCATGTATACTTATGTTCCTTTATAAGACATACAAGAAGAAAACCTTACATCCAAGGTCTTACCTATCCAAGACCTAGTCTTCTACCTCACAAAATGTCTTAGCTACTCTTGCAAGCTGCTCGATTCCTTCTCCTAGGACATCTCCTCCTCAAGTATCAGCCTTGAGGATTTACCCACCAAGCTCGTTGGATCTTCTACCTTGTCCTTCTCCTTCACTTAGATAATATCTTCACAACTTCTTTAGCCTTGAAGAAGAACAACAACTCCTCCTTCACTCAAAGAAAATCACTTCAGCCTTTGTTATTTGAGAAAGGGGATTGGGAAGTGGAAAGATGGAGATATTTACAAGGTAACAATGGGGTATCTCTCTTACAACATGCCTAACCCACTCATAATCACGAAATGCTATGTAAATGATAGAGATAAAGGGGGTCAAAGGGGTTTAGAACAATAAAACATAGCAAAGACTGAGGATAGCATGAATTATTTATAGTTGGGGTTGTTCCTTTGAGTAAGGGATCACTTAAGAACGAAAAATAGTCATTTTATAACTTGCAACATATCTATTTTCATTTCTAACAACTCTTCAACCAATCGTAATCACTTTTTCTGCATTTTTGTACAGTGTATTCGGCAGAGTTTCAATAAAGGTAACTCGATCGATCCACTATCTGACAAAGCTAATTTTCAAACTATCAATCGAGTTTGTCCTGGGGTAACTCGACCAATCATCCAAAAGAAACTTTGGTCAGAAGGTTGGTCGGTCAAGTTCTGTGAGTGTGCAACTCGACTGATCCATTAATTTCCAAAAATCCATCACCGATCGATCAAAATTCAAACTCAACCGATTAAGTTACTGTGAAAATTTTTCCAAAATGATTTTTGAGAGATCAAACGATGGAATTGAGTGTCCCTAATTTTTTCACTTCTTAGTTACAAGTCATATCATCAATACAAATGATTAGAAAAATATTCTAAGGTGATTTTGGGTGCTTTCCTAAAAAGCACATTTGCATTGCTTTTGATTTGAACTTGGACAAGCTAGGGTTTGGTGACTTTGATCCTTTTCAGGTACCTAATGTCTGAAATCAATCTTAAAAAACTTAGTAGATACATATGAATGGAATGGTTAAGTCATTATCAAAATATGGACAATGTATAACTCTCCAGTCAACATTTAGTTTAATGCAATGTAATGTGGGTGAAATGTAAATTGAATTGTTTATGCAATGTGGTAATCAATACAATGTGATGTGTGTGAATTGAAAATTACATTGGTAATGCAATGTGGTATTGGGTGAAATGTAATGTTGGTTAGATGAGAATTGGATTGGTTGTGCAATTTTCTAATCAAATCTATGAAATGTATCTGAATTAGGGATTAGACTTTTTGTGCAATCTGATATTGGGTGTATAGTGATTTTTTGTATGTTCTTTGTTTGAAAATGTGTAGGTTGCATCTAGAGGGACTACTGAACTATAGCCTTCCCTGATGTTTGGAAACATGCATTGATAATTTTTCTCCAAGAACCTATAGCCATCATCATTAAGAATATTGATGATTAAGAATATAGAACTGAGATTTATAGAAAATGAACCATCTCCACAAATGGTCACCTAGGAATATTTACAAACCATGGAGCATAATTTGTAAGTTTGTTTTAGAAAACCAACAACATAATAACCTTCCCTTACAAATCTCCTTGTTAGACAATCAACATATGCTTTAAGGTGCTCTTTAAATAACCTTTGGAAATTGATTTCTTGTGGCACCCATTGAGGCATCACTATGTAACTAACATCATAGGTCTTTTTCACCTACCATATCATCTGAATTTTATAGTAGTGCCTTCAGATGTCAAACATGACTTGATGAGATGATAACCAAAAGTTCAAATGAACCTATGGACATGATCTCCATAGTTTTAACACCATGATTTATCATCTTATGCTATTTCAGGCCGACCTATTCTATGGAGTTCCTGCTGTACAATTGTTACCCGTATTAGAGAGATTATGTCATGGGGGATCCCCCTCTTAGAAAATTGTATCCTATACCAATTACCATAGTTATTTCCTCAGACAAGTTTTTTTATCAATAATAAGACTTTGTCCTAGGTGTAAAGACATAGTCTCTACTATTAAACATGATAAACAAATACATCAAATGTGTGGCAGCGGAAGAAATAAAACTTGACTTTATTCAAAATGTATAAAGAGTACATTATAATTTTTTCCCAAATGGGAGTACAACTTTATACAAGCATATGATCTAGGTAGAGGAAGACTTAAACTAATACAACTTGTCTCTACAAACAACATAACAAAAGTTTATGCAACTAGTCCAAGCTATCTAGATGTGCAAGATCTCCTTAGCCTTAGGCACCTTCACCAAGCTTCCCATGCGCACTCTGATCCTAATCTGGGTGGTTGGGATCACCCAGCAAGAGGAAGATAAAAATGTATGTGTCAAATAGAGGATAAGGAAAATTATAAACTGAAGTAGGAAATAATTAAAGATTCACTATGCTAAGAGGGTCAAGAATATGAGGCAAGCCAAAACAAATAAGAATTTTTGCCAAGTATATAAGTCAAATATAGAACAAGCATGATTCATTATGACTAAGATAAACTAACATAGGGTGAGGCGCCTACCAACCTCAACCAGGAGGAGAGGGGAAATAACATCCAAAACCTCAAAATATATATAAAGTGGCAGGGGGACTAAAACCCCGGTGCCCTATGGGTGACTTGTACTCATGTACACTATATTAGTTAACTAGTCAAACTATCATTATCATGCTTACAATTTACATTGGCAGAGAAAGCAAATAGTAATGATTCAAGTGGATCCCAATGACCCAAACATTTCTAAGAGATAACCATATAGGATGTTCATACATCAAGATTTCATGTTGGATGCTCAAGTGAATAGTTTAAGGGCACATTTACAAGACAAGATTTAAATCATATCAACAAGGCAGGTGGGGTCCAATGACCCAAATTTTATCAAGTAAAGCAAGTTTATGCATCAGGTTACAAATTTCATGTTCAAGTGGATGATGGAGAATATTATCATAACTATGCCTCATTTGGGAAAACTAGGTTTACCATGAATAGAAGCCCAACTGAGGTGTTAGAATGAACATACCTTATCATCATGACTATTCAATCTCTTGGAGGATTCCACATTTGTCCTCTTCAACCTAAAAGTGTTTATATACACATCAGTCTACCAACTTATTCTATGAATTAAGATGTTTCTCTTGAAATATTTATCTTAGTGGTGGTATGCCCTTTCGGATTGCAATGGTATTGATATTAAATCATCTAAAGTGTCCTTATCATCATTATTAGGGTTTCATAATCCATTAGATCATAATCATATAATTAAGCAGAGCTATTACCATAACAAGTTACCCAAAAAGCATAATAACATAAATGTGTATATGATTAGAATATGGGTTCCATTTATAGTATAAACAATCATGTTATTTAGAGTAGTTTAATTGACTTATTAAGTCAACCATACCCCTATTTATATACTCCTTGAGGAACTTTTCCTTAAATACCTTCTTATTCAAAATAATTTAGACTATATACATATGCACATATAAGTGTGTGTAATAAGATCATGTACATTCCTACATAATCATCATTAAGATTTGGAAATAATCAATTTAGGTTATAATCTCTCTTTTATATGAATACGCTTGATTGAATTGACCCCACTATACATTACATAAGGATTAAGTAATTTTTTACAAGTAGATAATACAATAGGCAAGATCACATGTTTATACACTTCAATATGACAAGCTAACATGTATTTACTCTAGTGCTTATACAAGTGAGATAAATACTTAAGAGAATGTCAATTAGTAAGAATTAGTCTAAGAGTTACATGCTATATGCATCGGGTCCTAGTTTTGAGTACAAATCATTTAGTAGTTCTAGAGAGATTACTGATTTGTTAATTACTGATAACCATATGTTCATACTATCAGTATTGATAGTTACATGCTCTAGGTGAGACGATCATGTTTTCATTCCTTTGAGGTATTGCTTTTTAATTATCATTAACTTGCATAAAGGTACCATAGAAAGTGAATTCTTAATAGACTAAGAAACACGATACACGAGGCTGACCTTTCAGGTGAACAAGACTTGCCCTACAAGGGCACTTCCTACAGCCTCAGGGTAGATGTCGATTGCTGCTAACTTGAGAGGATATCCAGGTGGTCGGGCACAAGGAAGGAGACTGTAGTGGATTGTGGTGGTGTTGATAACGCCGGTCTGCTCAATGATAACTGCTAGAACCATCAGTGATTGATGGAGGCGGTGGTAAAGGCAAGTAGATCACGACCACTGGTGGTGGCGCTGTTGTTTGCAGATGGGTTGCAGGTCATCAAGATTCATTGCTGGCGAGGGAGGTAGGAGGCTTCGAGTCTGAAATGCCAAGTTGCAGCCGGAGGTTGTTGGGACGCTTGCAGGGTTGGTGACCAGTGTGACCAGATGACGTTGTTGCTTGCTGGTGAGGAGAGGGCTGACGACGTCGATTGGTTTCAAACAAATAATCCGCCAGAATCTGGGTATTCAGACGAAGTTGGGTGCTTTGGCGGGTAGGGAGATGATCAGAGCTGGTGGCGATCAGGTTGAACAAAATGGTAACTGGCGGTAGGGTCTGATGCAGAAGGTTAAGAGGATAACGTGTGATTCCCTATAGGAGAACACAACAGCTGTTGACAACCTCTATAGCATAGACGGAGGCTCAATGCTATGCAGGGAGGAGGCGCAGGGTGGAGGCACAGAGGCAACACCAGCCGTTAGTTGCCCAGAGCAAGGTGAACATGCAACTATGTTGCTGATGAGGCTTCCTGGCGTGAAGAGGTTATGGCACCTGCTAGATCAAATTGTGGCCATGGCTTCTTGTTGACATGTCTACAGGAGCCATGGATGACGGAAGACCAGTGGGGCACCACGGTGGTTGCAGGCGGCTAGGGTTTTATGGAGAGAAGAGGGAAGGCAGAACGGAAGTGGAGAAGAAGAAACATATGGGTGAGGGGAAGAGGATCGACGAAAGAGGAGAGAAAGAGAGAAGGGGAAGAGGAGATGTGGCGAAACGTCAGCCGTTACCACAGCCGCAGGCATCGCGATGGAGAAGACCCACGGATATGCAAGCATTGTAGGAGGAGGGTTAAGCAGAAAAGGCATATACGTATAATTATTAACAAAGCAATAATGTAAGTGAAATTTTAGATCTTTAAATGATAAATTGAATAGTCAAAGGATGTCCAAAAGCCACCAAATTTGGACCATAGGTTCTAATTAGCATTTAGAACGATGCCATATAATTAGATTTCTTATTTATATCCAATAAGGCCCTTAATTAATATCTTTCTCATTAAAGTGTATATTAATATATTAAAATGAATGGGTTATATGAAAAGACTTCTTTTAATGGATTATATGAGTGAAATTCGAGATATCTAACCATTATTAACTTTAAGAGCAAACTCTCACCATTATATTCTATTATGATATATTATTATCATTTTTGAGGAGAGAGAAGGAAATTAGGTTATTTACACTCATAATTAATTCTATTACACTTTTTTTCTCATATCTTATCCAAAAAGATATAAAAGCTCCAAATTAACATTATCTACTTATTATCTATAATTAAACTCCATTTTACATAATCATTCCTCTATTATAACCTTAAGTGGGTTATTTGTGCAAACACCCTTTTTTTATCATAATTGGGGGCAAAAATGGAATTTCACCATCATTAATGCTCGAATTGCAAATAAATCCCAAAATGATTCAAAAGGATGGGAAATTTATGAAAAAGGTCCAAATGGACTAGGAGGCAAAGAAAAGCTCGATAGTGGGTAAATTGTAGGGAAGACCCTGGATTCAGTATGTTACACTAGGTAGATTCCATTTTACATACCTACCTCTAGCATCCATGTGATATACTATTTTATTTTAACATATTTTCTAACTAATTATCAAAACAAGGAACAAGATCCATAAAGTTGACTAAGTGGATTTTTTTTACCACATGAAGGAAGGTGATATCAGTTTGTGACCCACTCAAGAAATGAATAGGTGTATACTAAAAATACGGACCTAGACTTTTTAAATTATGAAGATTCCATATTCATTTGGTTTCTTCAAGGAAGTATTTCCTATTTATCATAAAATGGATAATATGGATGGATGGAACTATTCAACCACCTAAAGGCTCTATTTGTAGTTCATGATTATTATAAGTTGAAGAGATTGGATCAAAAACTGAAGGAAGGTCCAACTTTATATTTCTAACTAGATAGGAATGGTTTTGGCATTTATCTATGAATTGTATAGGGAACTTACATACTCATGACAAAGGAAATGCATTTGAGGATTTTGTTTTTGGTGAAGGTTTATTGATATGACCAAACATTCAACATTAAATACATGATGCATCTTTAATGGCTATAACAATAATCTAGAACACTTGAAGAATAAGCCTGTCTAAAACATGATTAGTTGTTGAGTAACCATATAACTGAACCCTTATGAAAATTAGAAAGAGTAGAAGGAACTTAACTTGGTAAAGTTTTTGGCATCTACCAAATTGTATGTGAAGACTAAGGTGCATACATTCAAGGATTTTCATCTACCTTTAGTTGAATGGAACATTTTTGGGGATTAGGGATGTTTGTTGTGCTCTAGATGGGGGGTGAATAGAGGTAATATAAATCTTATGAAATTTTAAACACTATGGAGGTTATATAACAACTTGCTTAAAAAGATAACGTATACGAATTATAAATCAAGTAATTGGACAATAAAAGAAAACCCAAATAGACATCTGATGTAGAGTGGTTTTGTCAAAACATTCCAGTCCATTACTCAGTTATTCCCAACCAAGATTTGTAACAATCAACTTTTATTAACCTCATAAGAGATAATACACTACTACCCTCTCCGTTCACGGTGAAGGAAGATCACCAAACCTATTCTTTAATGACCAAGGAAGATAACTGAACATTCACCTCTTCTTTAACGGTTTTGAAGAGTACTAAACCTCTTCTTTAATGCCCAAGGAAGAGCACCGAACCTTCAACTCTTCTTTAACAGATTTGAAGAGCATTGAACCTCTTCTTTAATGAATGAAGAAGAGAATTGAACCTTCAACTCTTCTTTAACATCTTTTAAGAGAATTCTTTAACAACCAAGAAAGAGCACCAACCAATGTTATTGAACAAGATTGGAGAGAGAGAACACCAATTCTCACAATATGCAAATGTCAATTCTTTAGAAGATTTACAATATGAAGCTCTATATGAAAAAATCATGTTCAACTTCCACAGGGATATGCAAGGCTATATTTGGTGGAGTATGATACTATTTTTGAGCTATGGCTTAGATATGAAGATAACAGTGTAGAATTCTACGTTTGGAAAAAGATTAGCATGTAATAGATTTTCTCAAGTGTATATCTTAAGTGTTCATAGGCATTCCTATATATAGGAAATGCTTATGAATGACCAATATATCTATTGGAAGTGTTTTAACCAAGTTAAATGCTAAACTAGTCATTGGGATGTCAAAAATTGAGTTTATTACAAATAATAAATTAATGCTGATTTTGACTATGGACTAATTCTCGATCAAACTATACTTTGACCCATATCAATCTCATAAATATAGTAGTTCGGGTGACAATTATTCTCCTTTCAAATTTTGTAATGGATATTTTCAACGTCTCTTTCTCAATCAAAGTGTAGTTTGACTGAAAATGTGTATGTAGAAAACATTTCTAAACTTTTCAAAAACATATTAAAATATTTCTCTAATGAAAATTATATATCCTAAAGATTTGATATAAGTGTTAAAATGGGTTTAGGATTGGATAGGGATGATCATCACTTGTTCTTACATCATTCATATCAAGTTGCACAAAATGCACTTACACAAAGTATATACATGGTAGAACTTGTCCTACAAATAACCAAACACATAATACTGCATATCCTATATTGTTGGATCTTGTTTAAGCTCCTTGATCACCTAAAACACCAAATGCATATTTTATAACACCAAAGGGAAATATTTGTATCTTAAAAATTATATAGTGGCATATCCAAAAAGCCAAAAATCCTAGAACCAACTGCGTACATAGGGGCACCGTGATACGCTCAATAATATGGGGCCTTGTTGTACCCCGAGGATTAGCAGTCAGAGTCAAACCTGTGTCCCTTCATTGGGGATTGTTGATCACACCGTTGGGCTACTCATTTGCCCCCATGTTAATCCTAAGAACAAAAATGATATAGATATGAAATTTTATAACAAATAATTTGATGTCCCCCTTAATCTCATGCTCATAAGAATTGATATCAAACAAAATATTGAACCGCTAAAATTGATATATCAATTAAGAACAAAATCTAACAAATATGGCAATATAAATCATATGTATGCCTTTAATTATTTAATGCTTAGTGTTTTCATAATTTGTCCTTTTTCCATGTACACATGCTTAATAAATATAATTTTTAGCTTACATGCAGTACAACACAAATTTATATGTGTCCATAAAATTATATTTCATTAAGGTGGTCGGGGTGATTAAAAGAAATAAGTCAATAATGTTACATTGTTTGGAAAGCATGGAAAATAATAAATATATTTGACCATAATGGAAAGTGCACAATATTTAAATGAAATGTGAATGGTCTACATGGAAAAAGATTAACAATATCAATTATGGCAATGTCTTTGAACTTGTCAATTGTGGACATATTGTTAATAAATTTCAACAATACATTCAACGCATATCAAAACCTCTTTGACCAAACAATACCAAAAGCCAAAAATTAAATCATGCATATTTTATGTTATTTGAAAAGCATCCAAAATCATTGATATATTGTTGAATTCAACAATTTACCGCAATGAAAAGTTGCAAACTTTGACCAAACGCTTTTGAGAAAATTTAAGATTGGTGATAGAAAGAAATTGATATTTCATTATGACAATTTAGCAGTTGTGAACAAGTTTCCAAACATTTATATGGAGCTTTTAAATCTTTCCATATGCACACTTTTATAAATAATCTCATCTCATTAAGGATGATCAAAGGATGTTGGTTGATCGTTATTGAAAATGCTATTGAAATCTCTAGCTGTAGATGATAAGAGGAAATAGAAAGGAACATAAACTAATTTGTTGCCAATTTTTAAACAACATTCTATTGCCAAGCAAAGTCTATTGAGACTTGGGAATCTTCACATAATTATTTCTTGGACTCCATTCTTCTGTTGCAAAAGAATTAATGAAACAAAGCCTTGCCATCTATGGCACAACAATATGCATGTAAAGAAATTTATAAATGTAAAGCACCAAAAATAGAAAGCTATCCATGTTTTTAATTATAAAGGATTCAAGGCAACAAAGTTCCACTTTTATCATTTTTGATCAAGCATCTTTGACCGAGCTGCTTTGATCAAGCACATGGGCAAATATCACATTTGCAATATGTAAAGTAAAACCTTTCAGACTTAAAAGACCAAACAAACATGTAGTAAAAAATACTAAAAACATGATATCCAAATCAACTTAGAGTCAGTACTTCGCTCGAATTGTATTTCAGTTCATCTGCCCCTCTATCAAATTGTACTTCATTGAGAGTTAGCCTGCCAATAATTTTATCCATTGTCAACCAATTTAAAGTAAATAAATACAATAAGATATTCATTGTTTATCTCATTACTTCTATATTTAAGGAATTAACAATAAAATATTTTGTTACATATTTCAACTTTATATGATTTAAATTCAAGAAGGTTATTTCTAGCAAAAGTTGAAGAAATTACATTAATGTGATAACTTTGTTCACCATTTTTGGTGTTCAAGTACACGGTGATTAATTTTCTTCTATTCTAAAAGATTTTATAGTATTTATAGTAGATGCCAATCTAAATTCATTTCAAAAATCGTTTCGTGTTTTTTTAGTGAAATAATTGTAGTTTATCAATTTTAGAATCATTAACTTGCTTGGTCCCTTCACGAATAATAGATAGTTTCCTCCAAATATCATAAGCAGTTTCACAGGAGGAAATATGCTTAAACTCATCAATAGAAAGAAAGTTATAAAGCAATTCTATGGCTCTAGCATTAAGAGTGACATCTCTTTCCATAGTCACATCCTATTCGTCAAAATATATTGTTGGAGGCACATATGGATGGATGATCATCTTCCAAATATTAGGGTTAACATTCTACATGAATAATTGCATACCTTGCTTCCAAAGAGTATAGTTGGATCCATCAAAGGCGGTCAGATGGTTGACGTATAGTTCTCCATGGTTGAGTTGGCCCAATAGACTTCCCACCAACTTTAAGACATGTTAAAGTTCCTTGAATCATGCTTTTGATACCAATTGATGTGCTCTATAGGGGGGTGAATAGAGGTAACATAAATCTTATGTAATTTTAAACACTGAGGAAGTTAGATTGCAACTTTCTTAAAAGATAATGAGCAGAAATGTAAAGCAAGTAACTGGACAATGAAAGAAAACCATAAGAGACACCCGATGTAGAGTGGTTCTATCAAAAGACTTCGATCCACTACCTAGTTGTTCCTAACCATAATTTACAACAACCAACTTTTATAAACATTATAAGGAATAATACAAAATAAAATTGTTACCCTCTTCTTTGATGGACAAGGAAGAGCACCGAACCTGTAACAACCCACACTTTTGAGTGTCTAAAAGACCTTAAAGTTGCAAATCATCACTCATAAATTCCAGGATCAGATTCATGAAATAATACAAAATAATAACCAATTTCCATCAATGATCAAATATTTACATGTTTACATAAAAAACTCCTCTATGGAGTTACATAAGTTTTAAACAGAATTAACTTTTACATGTGTGGTGATAAACCATTAAGACTAAACCTTCATTAATAAACTGTGATGTCTTCAACATCTTTATTTGTACCCTCATGTCCACAAATCAAGTATATCCGATACCTAAAATGCCGACAAACAAATTAGCGATCAGTATATTGCTATACTGGTATATGGGTTCAAACAATAATCACAAGTATAGATATTAGAAAACATCTTTATCTTGCATATAAGAACATAAACTTGTTTCATATTCTTACCCTCATCTGGTCTACTACCTCATGTGTAATCACTATCCCTCTGGGGCTCGTGTGCATTACCCTTAAGATCAGTCTAACCCAGGGTTCAGAATGTAGTTATTTACTTTACATGATACTCATAGGAACTTTATAGTTTGCAAGAAGTAAATAAACAACTAAGCAATTTATTTGTTGTTCAATCTCATCGAGAAACATCGGCAATCTCAGAATTCGATGCATGTAATCATAAGTGTAACCACGTACCTTATGCCATTGTAGAAACCATGCAGAACATCATATACTTTACGAGTATATCCAAACATCCAATCAACCAAGCATATAATCAATAGTATCTGAAACATGCATACTACATATGTGTCACCATGTATTCCCATTACATTACTCAGACCGAGATGCGATTCTAAACTAGGGTTTAGGGTTATCTCATGTCTAGACTAGGGATTAGGGATACCAACCCTAATTCCATCATATCATGGTTTCTCAGATTACAATTTCAGTTATGCATATTAGGTTAAACCCTAATCATCATTTTAGGCATATTAGACTATTCATGATACCTAAATCATATTACTAACATTAAGATTATATCAAAATGTTCACATTGGTTTCATAGCCCTAAATCCACATGAATAAGATTATTAATCTAGCACCATCAAACATTCATCATTATCATGGATTTCTTTGTTATACATAGAAAGATCAGATGTTAGCTTAACATGAACGAAGCTATCCAATTAAGAATCAAATTATGCAATTCTAGGTTTTCCCTTTATACTAATCACATTAACACATGTATTACACATACTTTAAGAACAAAAAGCATAATCAAGTTCTTATTGTATTTTATTTGGATTCCTCTCATTTTTCTAAACAACTTTCATACATTATATGTCCCCATCAGAGTCACAAATAATTAACTATAATTATTTCAAGTTGATGCACTTACCAGCCAATCAGGAGATGCCACATCATCCTAGCATGTGCCTGTGGCCAGCCGGTCCTTTGCTCCAACAAAGCAGGGGGATTAAAACATAATGAACGGACGGTTTTGCCCATACCTTGATGGCTCTAGCTGTTGTGCTTGCGGGGTATAATTGTCCAAAACACATCCGACTTCTTCTTCTACCTAGTGACGCCGATGCTTCTACACTTCTGCTTCATCGTCACCATGATAAACAAACTCGTGGCCCTTCCTGGCGCACAACATTCTCTGGCAACGAGCCTCACAGCTGAGGGTGCCTCCCTCAAGGATTCCCCCGCCGCCATCCGACCACCCTAAACTCCCCCTCGTCTCTCTCTGTTCACGACAGTGACAATCCTGGTGTGGGTAACCGCCGCGGTGCTGTGTGCTGGTCCTCCGTGCTCCCCTCACTGATCTTTGAGGGTCTCTTATGTGGGTGCAGGCAATGCCACACAACTGCCACCATCAGTTGGTGAGTGACCAACCTCAGTCTGACTCCTCCACCACCTTCGTCCTCCTACTGACCTGCACCATCCGCGAGGCCCTGACCCGTCAAGGCAAAGCAGTGAGTGACTGCTTGCAAGGAGTACACTTAGGATGATGACCCGCCATCAGAAAGAGTAGAACACCTTTACACAGGCAGGGCACAAAACCAACTTTTCCACATGCCCATCCTCCTCTTCACTCATCACGCTGCCAAGACGTAGGATTGCCTATAGTTTCCACCTGGTTAGCTCCGACGAGTGGCGATCCTCCTTGCTTGATGAAAGTGATACCATCAGCAATACCCTAGACATGAAACATGCCACCCTGATGCTCAGCTACCTGCCGAACCTGCTTTCCATCAGCATGCTCAACGCTGGTGACTCAGCCTCGGCACTGGGACAATACTAGTCTCGAGTCTCATCACGCATTGCCAGATCATTGTTTATGTGGCATAGTGCCGCAAAGATCATGACAACTCGACAACTACAGTAGGGGAGACAATAGATGGGGGGACATGGAGCCCTTAATTATCGAGGAAGAATGACGTCTGTACATAAAACACATGAACCTGGTTGCTAGGGTCTGTCATAGGGTTCCCTCACGCATTGCCATATATATATGAATCTCATGGAGAGCGTCTGTTGTTATCACCCCTTTAGGGTTTGTCTTCGTTAAACCCTTTCCTTTCTAGAGAGTCCTATTCTCACATGTATGTTGGCTAATCACAAATTGATGGGCCAAGTTTCTATATGTTTAAGGAAACCAAATTAACATATATTCCTTCCTTTTCTTTATTAATAAAACCCATGGTTATTATCTATATGATCTGTGAGAAACCACCACTCTCTTATATCTTGGATTTGGTATAAGGAAATTAAGAAATCAATACCTTTCCATCAAAAGATATCTCTTATTCCATTATCACTAATTAGTGTATAATTATCCCCTTTTTTATATATAACTTGTGCTACGAGCACATATGTCACAAGGGTAATTATTATTCCACGATCATTACCATTGGGGAAATTACAAAACAATCCA
Source organism: Alisma plantago-aquatica (assembly GCA_963693085.1). NCBI lineage: Eukaryota > Viridiplantae > Streptophyta > Magnoliopsida > Alismatales > Alismataceae > Alisma > Alisma plantago-aquatica. The sequence goes on along the minus strand of OY856411.1, from coordinate 1,043,577,979 downwards.
ATATATATATAATCCAATTTTACCAAAATTTGAGGTTATAACATTCACCCCTCCTTAAATGGAATTTTGTCCTCAAAATTCAGGCCTACTAAGCCTAGGTTAATGATACTCATCTTATGTCTAAAACTTAGGGTTAGCACCCTACTTAGATATCTTTAACAACTTTTCCCTGGTATATCAATTTTTGGATTATTACTAAGATTGGAACCTGAATTGAAATTCAAGTATATTCACATCTCTAGTATACACGTATTATCATTACTTGATGATTTCATTATTACTTGGTGATTTCTCTTTTCATCTAGGTTTCCAACCTATTATTCATTACTTTTAACACAAGGGTGAGGTAACACCTCTAACCCTAGTTCATTTCATTACACATTCGACTTAAGACATTTATTCTCAATTTTAAGCATAACATGTGTCTACCCAATCTCCCTCCCTCATAATGAATTGAAATAAGCATTTGGCTGCAACCCAAACACAAAGTTCATTCCATTCCAAAAATGGAGATAGTACATCCACACATTACCCTTTAATTTCACATATTAAGTTGAATCATACTCTATATGACTCTAAACTTACTAGTTCTCAATTTCACAACATTCTTATATCCCACGAAGTCAAGTGTCCCTTTTCTTACTCTTAAGTTAGGGCACAACTTCTCTCAAGTTTTCATGACTTCCTTATATTTTTATATTTACATCTCATGTATCATTATGAGCCTTAGCCAAATCCTCAAGGTCTCTAGGGGTATATGTACTTTTGGAGTTATCTCATCCTTTATGCATCAAGAGAGTGACTTTCAGATTCACCCATTAGGTTACATGATCCTCATGGAGGTAGATAATCTCCTGAGTCATGTACCTTGGATAAACCTAGCTGTTACTTCCCGACCACATGGTCATGTGCATTCAGGGCATATCAGCTCCCAACCCATCGGTCCTATGTACCTCTAATACACCCTACTTGACCCTAGGATTGCATTAGGTCTCTACCCTCCCTAAAGGTTTCTTTTGAGATGTCACATCTTTTAAGCACATTATTCTTTTATTTAATTCTTTAACCCAAATTGCCTTCATCTCTCTCTTTTGAGTACACATAATGTAGTGTCATCCCATCATTGGGCTCGGGCCACCTTCCCTCCAGGGCTTGGTGCCATGTCGGTCTTCCTTCCTAGGCTTGACCTCTATGATCTTCCCCTCGAGGGGCTTGATCCTAAAGAACTGCATTGTTGACTTAGGCCACATTCCCTCCTGGGCTTGGTGCCTGCCAGGTCTTCCCTCCTGTGCTTGACCATTTCATGACCTTCCCTCCTGGGCTTGGTCATCCACTTAGGCCACCTTCCCTCATGGGCTTGGTGTCTTACTGGTCTTCCCTCCTGGGCTTGACCAGTTGTGTCACTCAGAGTTGGCATCCTTGGGTTCAAAGAATTTAAGTACTTTCATTTTTTTATATCTTTAACTCTTCACTCCTCTAGGTGAGGATTAAGGTTATCGCAATACTTTCATATGTTTATTCAATTACCTTTTATGGGAAAGTCCTAGCCTAGGGTGCCTTCTTGGCTCATAGGAGGGGGTTAGGCTCTCTAGCCACAACCTGATCCCAAGATCTAGGTTTTGCCTCCCTCATAGGTCATCTTCCCACTCTTTGGGTTGACCTACCCCAGGTTGGCACATTAACCCTAAAGGTTTCATACATATCTCTTTCTTTTTCATTAGGCATAATTTTTATCATTATAACATATCAACCCATGTTTGCTCAATTTTTGGGATATCCCCCATGGTCTCTATCCATTCAATGAACTTGGGTCACCTTCCCCTCTAGGGGCTTGGTGCTACATCAGACTTCCCCTCCAGGGGCTTGGCCACCATCACCAAACTTCTAGAGACAACATCAAGGGTTTAAGCAAGTTATATTCAAACTTTTATTTTCTTATATATAACTATTGGGTTCATATATTTCTTAAGACCTCTTACACAAATTTTATGCTCCTCATGCACACATGCATGGGAGACTAGGTTACCTAAACCCATCCCTTCATCTTTCTTATTCTAGTTTCAAGTTTCACATGGGTAGTGTCCCACACCACCACACCATGTTCATTATTTAAGACTAAAGTTTTAGGATTAGGGTTAGGGACCATACTCTACCTCTTTGAGTTTCCATACCCCTTGACTTACTAAAGCTTTTATACTCTAATGGGTTATTACAAACAAAGTCATTCCTCTATGGAAGGACTCACCCATACATGTATCTTTCTTACTTGTATCTTCCTAGTGGTTACCCTCTCTAAAGGAACCTACACAAAAGGTTACCTCTTTTCACATTTTACTTCTCTAATTAACAATTCCTTTTCCAGTCTTTTTAAGAAAAGAGATGAGAAGTAGACAAAAATGTGAGATGAGGAACTTTATTTTTCAATTAAAAATTCTAAAGATAATTTGAAATTATAAGATGTTAAGTATTAGTTGATGAATTTGTGATCTAATACCAAATGTAATGACCCACACTTTTGAGTGTCTAAAAGACCTTAAAGTCACAAATCGTCACTCATAAATTCCAGGATCAGATTCATGAAATAATACAAAATAGTAAACAATTTCCATTAATGATCAAATATTTACATGTTTACATAAAAAAACTCCTATAAGGAGTTACATAACTTTTAAACAAAATTAACTTTTACATGTGTGGTGATAAACCATTTAGACTAAACCTTCATTATTAAACTGTGGTGTCTTCAACATCTTTATCTGTACCCTCATGTCCACGAATCAAGTATATCTGATAACTAAAATGCTGACAAAAAAATACACGATCAGTATATTGCTATACTGGTATGTGGGTTCAAACAATAATCATAAGTACAGATACACACAAACATCTTTATCTTGCATATAAGAACATAAACTTGTTTTCATATTCTAACCCTCATCTAGTCTACTACCTTAGGTGTAATCACTGTCCCTCTGGGGCTCGTGTGCATTACCCTTAAGATCAGTCTAACCCAGGGTTCAAAATGTAGTTATTTACTTTACATGATACTCATACAAACTTTATAGTTTGCAAGAACTAAATAAACAACCAAGCAGTTTATTTGTCATTCAATCTCATCGAGAAACATCGACAATCTTGGAATTCGATACATGTAATCATAAGTGTAACCACATACCTTATGCCATTGCAGAAACCATGCAGAACATCATATACTTTACGAGTGTATCCAAACATCCAATCAACCAAGCATATAATCAATAGTATCTTAAACATGCATACTACATATGTGTCACCATGTATTCACATTACATTACTTAGATCGAGATGCAATTCTAAACTAGGGTTTAGGGTTATCTCATGTTTGGACCAGGGATTAGGAATACCAACCCTAATTCCATCATATCATGGTTTCTCAGATTACAATTTCAGTTATGCATATTAGGTTAAACCCTAATGATCATTTTAGGCATATTAGACTACTCATGATACCTAAATCGTATTACTAACATTAAGATTATATCACGATGTTCACATTGGTTTCATAATCCTAAATCCACATGAATAAGATTATTAATCTTGCACCGTCAAACATTCATCATTATCAGGGATTTCTTTGTTATACATAGAAAGATCAGATGTTAGCTTAACATGAACGAACCTATCCAATTAAGCATCAGATTATGCAATTCTTGGTTTTCCCTTTATACTAATCACATTAACACATGTATTACACATACTTTAAGAACAAGAAGCATAATCTGGTTCTGATAGTATTTTATTTAGATTCCTCTCATTTCTCTAAACAACTTTCATATATTATATGTCCCCATCAGAGTCACAAATAATTAACTATAATTATTTCTAGTTGATGCACTTACCGGCCAATCGGGACATGCCACGTCATCCTAGCATGTGCCTGTGGCCAGCCGGTCCTTTGCTCCAACGAAGTAGGGGGATTAAAACATAATGAACATACAGTTTTGCCCATCCCTTGATGGCTCTGGCTATTGTGCTTGCGGGGGTATAATCATCCAAAACACATCCGACTTCTTCTTCTACCTAGCGACGCCGCTGCTTCTGCACTTCCGCTTCATCGTCACCACGATAAGCAAACTCGTGGCCCTTATTGGCAATGGCACACAACATTCTCTGGCAACGAGACTTGCAGCCGAGGGCGCCGCCCTCAGGGATTCCCCCGCCGGCATCCGGCCGCCCTAAACTCCCCCTCGTCTCTCTCTGTTTGCGGCTGTGATAGTCCTGGTGTGGGAAACCTCCATGGTACCGTGCGGTGGTCCTCTGTGCTTCCCTCACTGATCTTTGAGGGTTTCTTGTGCGGGTGCAGGCAACACTACATGGCTACCACCGTCAGCTGGTGAGCGACCAGCCTCAGTCTGACTCCTCCACCACCTTCATCCTCCTACTGACCTGCACCATCCGCGAGGCCCCGACCCATCAAGGCAAAGCAGCGACCGGCTGCTTGTGAGGAGTACGCTTAGGATGACGACCCGCCATCAGAAAGCGTAGAACGCCTTTACACAGGCAGGGCACGAAACCAACTATTCCGCATGCCCATCCTCCTCTTCACTCAGCACGCTGCCAGAATGCAGGCTTGCCTATAGTTGTCGCCTGGTTAGCTCTGACGAGTGGCGATCCTCCTTGCTTGACGAGAGTGATACCATCAACAATACCCTAGACATGAAACGTGCCATCGTGATGCTCAGCTACCTGCCGAATATGCTTTCCATCAACATGCTCAATGTTGGCGACTCGGCCTCAGCATCGGGACAGTACTAGTCTCGAGTCTCATCACGCATTGCCAGATCATTGTTTATTTGGCATAGTGCCGCAAAGATCATCACAACTCGACAACTGTAGTAGGGGAGACAAAAGATGGGGGGGGCATGGAGCCCTTGATTATCGAGGAAGAACGACGCCCATACACAGAATACAAGAACTTGGTTGCTAGGGTTTGTCATAGCGTTCCCTCATTGTTACCACGACATGAGACACATCCTTCTTGGGGATGAGAGGGCTGCCTGTGGTCCCATATATATATGAATCTCATGGAGAGCATTCGTTGTTCTCACCCCTTTAGGGTTTGCCTTCATTAAACCCTTTCCTTTCTAGAAATTCCTATTCTCACATGTATGTTGGCTAATCACAAATTGATGGGTCAAGTTTCTATATGTTTAAGGAAACCAAATTAACATATATTCCTTCCTTTTCTTTATTAATAAAACCCATGGTTATTATCTATATGATCCGTGAGAAACCACCACTCTCTCATATCTTGGATTTGGTATAAGGAAAATAAGAAATTAATACTTTTCCATCAAAATATATCTCTTATTCCATTATCACTAATTAGTGTATAAATATCCCCTTTTTTATATATAACTCGTGCTACAAGCACATATGTCACAAGGGTAATTATTATTCCACGATCATTACCATTGGGGAAATGATAAAACAATCCAATATATATAATCCAATTTTACCAAAATTTGAGGTTATAACAGAACCTCTTCTTTAACAACCAAAGAAGTGCATCAAACCTTCAACACTTCTTTAATGGATTTGAAGAGCGCCGAACATCTTCTTTAACAATAAAGGAAGAGCACCAAACCTTTACCTCTTCTTTAGTGACTTTGAAGAGCACCATACCTCTTCTTTAATGACCAAGGAAGAGAACCAAACAATGTTGTTGAACAATATTGAAGAGAGAGCACCAATTATCACAATATACAAACATCTATTCTTCATAAGATTTGCAATCTGAAGCTCTCTATGAACAAATGATGATCAAATTCCACAAGGATGAGCAAGGCTATATTTGGTGGAGTATGACACTATTGTTGAGCTATGGATTAGATCTAAGGATAGCAATGTAGAATTTTAAGCTTTGAGAAAGATGGAATATAATATATTTGCTCATGTATATCCTAAGTGTTCATAGGAACTCCTATATATAGAAAATACTTAGGAATGGTCATTATAGTTGTTAGTCATTGGGATGTCAAAAATTAAGTTTACAACAAACATAAAATTAATTTTGATTCTGATGATGGACTGATTCTCAATACCATGGAGAATGATGAAAATGATTGATTGTGGCTCCCACCTAGGTGTCACAGTGTAACTAACAATGTAGGTCCGTTTCACAGACTAGAAAATCCTAACTTTACAATAGTGCCTTGAGACGCCAAATGTTTGACATGATGACCTTATAACCTAAGGATCCTATGACCTAATGGGTATGATATCAATAGTTTTAACACCAAATTTTGTTATATTTTGGTGTTTTAGGTATTGTTCTATGAAGACATTCTATGAAGGCCCCCTCTACAATAGTAACCAGTACTAAGGGGATTATGTCATGGGGGCTTCCCCTCTTATTAACTTGTATCCTTGACCAATTACCATAGTTCTGCCTCAAGAAAGATACCTATCAATATATGTACTTTATCCTAGATAGATTCCAGTTTACATACCTACCCCTCATGTTCATGTGATGTACTCTTTTATCTTAATATAATTCTAACTTATTTTAAATAAAAGGCATGAGATCGATAAATTTCATTATGTTTGAACAAGTTTGTGACCACATGGAGCAGGTTGTACCAACTTGTGACCTACAAAAGAAATGAAAAGGGATATATGAAAAGAATCAAACTAGGAGGTTTTATTTCATAAAGATTCCTTATGCATTAGGTTTCTCCAAGGAAGAAATTTTCCTATTATGAGGAATCTGCTAATATTAGATGGAAGGAACTATTCATCCACCACAAGGATCTACTTTTAGTTCATGATGATATTAAGCTGAATGCGTTGGGTCATCAAAAGTTGAAGGAAGGTCCAACAATAATTAGGGATGTTTTTGGCATTTTAATTGTAAATTGTATGGGGAATATAATTACTCAAGAGAAGGGAGGTATATTTTATGAGTTTGTTTTTCATAAAGGTATCTAGTTATGACATTTGTGGCATATAAAAAATGAGGTGAAAAGTAATGTATATGCATTCAAGTATTGTCATCTACACTTAGTTGTATGGAACATTTTTGGGTTTAGGGATGTATATATATTTTACATAATTGATCCCCATTTGGTCAAGTCTGATGGGATATTGATGTGAGGTGATAATTATAATTTTGGCTTTGGGTGAATTGATCCAGGTTGCTAATGCTTCTTAAAAGAGTAAAAAAACTATTTTGAAGGGGATCATGTGCCTAATATACCTATCCTCGAGATGTAGTTAAATAGGATTGCTTATGTAGTACATATCCCGTCTAAGGGCACATTCAAAGACATCAGATAAGTAAACTTTGGGCTTTCATTCAAGATGTCCTGGTTTCTAATTCTTCTCACAAAAATAAACCAGTAGTTTGGAAGGGAAACCTGCATCTAGGATTTCCCTTATCTAGGATGTGGGTGATTTAAATTTTTTACATTTTAGACCTCCCCTTTAGGGGTACAATAAAAGACTATTAGAAATGATAATTATTATATGGTGTTACATATAAGAAGAGAGTAATTACAAAAACACATAAAAAGAGATTTTTAGATGTTGCATAAACCATCCTTCGTGGGTGTTCCAACTTGCTATCAAACCCACAATTTGCGACTAACAAACCAATCAATATTACACGTGGGACCAATTGAAAAATGCTAAAAAGGTGGGGATGGAACATGGCAAAACATTCTTTCCATTTGTGGATTTCTTGTTAAATATTTAGTTGAATTAACTTTGTTATACTATGGATATCCCCTTTATGGGCACCTCATTAGATCCCTAAACACAATTGTTATTAGACATTTTCATGTATAAGAGGAGTTATAGTCCTATCACAACAACACAAAAAGATATCCCTTCTTTCTTTTCAAAACACTCTTTCTCACTATCTTATAAATGTCTTTTAATTGTTAATTGTGTTTCTTACATTCACCTGTGCTCTATCTATCTCCTCCTCACACACCTACCTCTCTTAGAGGGTTAGGGAATTGTACCGGATTTCACTCATACTGTGGTTTCTTGAGAAAAAAATTAGCTAGCATATGAACTAGGTTATTGTATATCCTATTTAAATGTTGTATTTCCCATCCATCAATTTGTCTTAGTGATTCCAAAATCCAGTGCCATACTGTGCCATACTTTCCTCACTCTTTCTTGTCTCCTTGTACCATCTTACATGTAGTGATAGAGTCTGAGTAAATTTAAATGTTTCACATCTTCCCTTCAGAAGCGACATGAGAACATGGATGTTATTGAGATGATAACACATCTCAGGAACATGTATATGGAACAATCAATGCAAGAGAGGTTTGATGTCTTCGAAGCCTTCTTTAAGTGAAAAATGGCAGAAGGTGATCCAATTGGACTTCATGTACTCAAGTTAATTGGGTACGTGGAAAGTCTTGCAAGACTATGATTTCCTTTAGGTCAAGAGTTGGACACATATGTAATCTTGCAATAATTTCCAGATTCATATAAGAAATTTGTTATGAAATACAACATGAACAATTTTGATAAGCCCTTGATTGAGAAACTTGGTAGTAAGATAGTCCACACTCATTAGTATGTATGGGTCCTAATAAGTCACTCACTCACTCAATATTTCTAGGGAATGGTTCTTTTTTCATCTTGCCCAATAAACAATATTCACATGTCTCTATTGGTTCAAAATCAAAAGAGTCTAGATAACCAGAGTTTACACATGCACTTCTCATTTATCTTCCCTAGATGAAAATTCCAAAAAAAAGTTTTGTATAAGTTATTGAGTTTTAACTTCTTAGTATTTATGTTATATACATGCGTCTCAAGGTTTAACAAATAAAGACAATAATAAATAGGGGCACTTCCATAAAGATCTCATCTTTAGAAATGGAAATATGATCATTAATGACTAGAAACTCAAAACCATTCTTTTCCAAACAAGATATAGAAATAATGTTTCTATTTATGATAGGTACTTAATAGTAGTTCTATAATTCTTTTACAAGTCCAATGGACATAGATAAACAATAGGTTCCTAATGTATTGAAAGCAACTCTTTCTCCATTGATAATGTGTAGTTTTACCTCCCCTTTATTTGGGTATACTTCTTTTCACATCTTGCATATTTGAACACATGTGACATCTATATCTGGTATCCAATACCCATGATGAAGAAGTATACACATTTATTTCAACAACATACATACTTGAAGTGGACATCTATATCTCTTACTTCTTGTTGTTCAGTTCCTCAAGGTAGAGAGGGTAATTGCTCTTCGAATGCCCATCCTAGTGACAATGGTGACAATTGCCTCCCTTAGCCACTCCTACTTTTTCTTTAAGTATAGAAGACTATTTTCTAGATTTAGAACCTTTCCTACCTTTACTTTTTCCCTTGGATCATAGAATTGGGCTTGTCTATCATTTTCCCTTTAGAAGTTCATGACATTCCAAGTAGCTCAGTCAATGGCTTATCAAAATTGTTCATGTTGTAATTCATGGAAAATTTATAGTGTCAATCTGGAAATGATTGCAAGGTAACATATGTGGCCAACTCTTGACCTAAAAGTAATTCCATCCTTGCAAGACTTTCGAGATACCTAATTAATTGAGTACCATCCAAATGTATCAGCTTTTGTTATTTTGCACTTAAACATGGCCTTGGAGGCATCAAACCTCTCTTGCCTTGCTTGTTCCTGATACATGTTCCAGATATGTGTTATCATTTACATAACATCCATGTTCTCATGTTTCTTTTGAAGCTCATGATTCATGAAGAAATGGATTAGGAATTTGATGTCTATATTGTCATCAAAATGCTTCTTGTAAGCATTTTCCTCTCAAGGTGCATTAGGATTCGGTTCATTAGGTACTGGTGTGTCTAAGACAAAGATCTTATACTCATGTGTGAGAACTATTCTTAACATCGTGAACCACTCATTAAAGTTATTCCCATTGAATTTGTCTCTCTCTAGGACTAATCATAGTGAATTTTTTTTGTCTAGTATATGCCATTGATATACATCGAAGACATATTGAAAGAGTCAATTGATTTGAAAATTAATATTTTTAAAAGAAATTTAATGGAATTAATTGGACTTTGATTAATTATACTTATACAATTTTATTCAAATTGATAGCCCTCACTATTAGTTTAGAAGACTACAATGAGTAATCTTCTAGCTAGACAAGATCCAAAATGGTAAGTCATTTCTTAGCCAATGCTGACCCCCATAACTTATTTATAAAGGTACATAGAAACTACCAATTGCATCATATGCAATTTTTGGATAGATGGTTTGGTAAGTCATGTCAATAATTCATCATATGAATTATATAACATCTTATGCCTACATGTTCTTAATACTATTAAGCTCACCTAGTTAACTCCATCCCAAGGACAATACAATAAGTATGCACCCAACTTGGCAGCCCACAAGCTAATAATCACACTTCCTTGGAGTAGACGCAGAACCAAACTTGGTGTTTCCATACTTAGTCGAACAAGGTTTCATGTGTATCACACTTGGAATGCATCTTCAACATTTACGGTATACTGAGGGATTTATATATATATATCCATATGTATCCAATCATCATTACATATACAATATTATACATATCATATACTTTAACAACCACCACATGTGATAAAATAGGAAATGGAAACAAGTACAACAATTTGAGTCAATTAGTGTTGTAGAATAATAATCAAGAGCATAAAACGTAGATGCTATCCTAGATCTCCCTTTTAAGGATTGCAGATTGTTTGATTAGGCAAGCTGATCGGCCGATCATAAGTCCCTAATTTGGGATATCTTGTGTTTTTGTTGGTACATCTTCTCTTCTTGATCATGAACCCTCTAAGGACCAATCCTCTCCGGTATGGGGCTCTGATCGTCTCCTTCTCTCCACCATAGCCTATCAGCAACATCTTCACATCATTTCATAATATGAAATTTACATGAATAATAATAGAGAGGCATGACATGCAAGGCATATACATGTTACATAGTCTTTTGATCAAATCAAAATGGCTATATTGCATGGTTTGAATCACACCACAAAGATGTGATTTCCATATCCACATCCACCAAATAAAATTGATTTTTCAAGGTGTCACATGGATTTAAGTAATACATGTCATATCATATATGATATTAAGTGATAATCATGGATACATGATTGCACATTTATTCCACCAACAAATTGTTTGCAGTTCAAATCCCAAATCGGTACTAGAAGCGTACGATGTTAGATCTGGTACCACTATGGGGTTTTGGAGAAGGGAGCGATGTGGAATTAAAATAAAAATATTCCTTTTATACCCAAATCATTGGATATGTCGTGTCTATTGAAAGTTGGTGAATAAAAGACACAAGAGGGGATAAAGGTGCACTAGTACAGAAATGGGTTATAACGTCCCTACGTGTAGGGTCAGTTTTTCCAAATAACCGACCTTATATGTCTAAAAAAATGCGGGCACCACTTAAGACCTCTTGGGTCGATTTTCTTAAAAAAACCGACCTTGTAGTGTATCTCTATAGGGCCGGTTTTCCAAATAACCAACCTTATATGTCTATAAAATTTGCGGGCACCACTTAAGACCTCTTGGGTCACTTTTCTTAAAATAACCGACCTTGTAGTGTATCTCTATAGGGTCGATTTTCCAAATAACCGACCTTATATGTCTATAAAAAACACGGGCACCACTTAAGACCTCTTGGGTCGCTTTTCTTAAAATAACCGACCTTATAGTGCATCTCTATAGGGTCGGTTTTTATAAAATAAGCGACCTTATAGACAACTGGCTTTAGAAATTCATTTACAAGTTTTTCGCGGCAAAAATTTGCTTGATTTTGGCTTCGTGCCTCGATATATAGGGTCGGTTTTTCCTTATAACCGACCCTAAAGGGCTCCTCGGTCGACAAATTCATCGACCGAATAAGAGCTGGATTTCACGTATACGAGCACCTTTAGGGTCAGTTTTTTCCTTATAACCGACCCTAACGTCCTCTTCGGTTCAACACCTCTAAGGTCGGTTTTTCCTTTAAAACCGACCCTAAAGGCTCCTCGGTCGAAAAATTCGTCGACCGATAATAATTCTGGATCCAATTTACTTCACGCATGTATAAGCACCTCTAGCGTCGAATTTGTACTTATAACCGACCTTAGAGCTTTTCTCGGTCGACAAATTCGACGACCGATAAGGAGTCAGATTTCAAGTGTATAAGCAACTTTTAGGGTCGGTTTTTTGCTTATAACCGACCTTAGAAGTTTATTCGGTCGACAATATTGTCGACCGAATTGGACTTCTAAGGTCGGTTATAAGTAAAAAACCGACCCTAAAGGTACTTATACGAATAAAATCTGGCTGTTTCTCGGTCGACAAATTTGTCGACCGAGATAGAGCCAGATTCATTCGTATAAGCTCATGTAGCGTCGATTTTTCTTAAAATAACCGACCCTAGAGGGATTTTCGGTCGACAATATTGTCGACCGAGATAAACTTAGGATCCAGTTTAGTATTTCACACTTGAATAAGTACCTCTAGGGTCGGTTTTAAGGAAAAAACTGACCCTAGAGGTACTTACACGAAGGAAATCTGGCTCTTTTCCGGTCGAGGAATTATTCGACCGAGACAACATCGGTCGACAAATTGTTTGATTGAGGGCAACCCTGTGAACCTCCATTTGCTAGTTCGATCGACCGTTGGCCGACCGAGAGACAACCGTTGCGGGCGTCGGTCGACAAATTGTCGACCGAAATGGCTAGAAAATCGCCCGTCATAACGGCTAGAAAATCGACCATCGTAACAGCTAGTTCGATCGACCGTTGGCCGACCGGGAGACGACCATTGTGGGCGTCGGTCGACAAATTGTCGACCGAAATGGCTAGAAAATCGACCGTCGTAACGGCTAGTTCGATCGACCGTTGGCCGACCGAGAGACGACCGTTGCGGGCGTCGGTCGACAAATTGTCGACCAAATGGGCTCTATTTTGCTATAAATAGCACCCAAAATGATCCATTTCTTCACACATTCACATTCTCACTTCTCTAGATGCTCTCTAGTGTATTCTTGTGAAAATCATTAGCTTCTCTACATCCAAGTCTTGCTTGCTACTTCTCCATTTCAAAGCAACGAGATGGCTTCCTCATCAACGCGTGAAAAGAAGCAAGTTGCAGCCAGGAAAGGAAAGACGGTCTCTCCAGTGCTGCCGATCATCAACGACGTCCCCTTCAACGACGCAGCTGCAGGCGACCGCTACCTCAGGCTCTCCTCAAAAACTCCTCTTCCACGACGGCCAGTCGACGTCATGGACTTCCACAACATTGTCGATTTGGAGGAACTCTTTAAGGTGAAACATTTGACTGATTTTCTGATCCCCTCCTTCCATTCCTACTCCTCTAAAGTAGTTAATGAATTCTATGCCAATTTAACCCCACATCCTGACCATGATTCCTTCTCCTCTATGGTTGGTGGGTATGGATTCCATTTTACCGAGGAGGGTATTCTTGATATGCTTGACATAGACATAGAAGAATATAAAGATTTTGTTGATCTCACCATAGGAAATCCACTCAACAACCTCTCCCAAGATGACACTACAACTAGCCTTAGTGATGTCAAAAAAGCCATCTTTCAATCAAATACGACTTGCCAAGAAGATAGGGGTACCTATTATGCCATAAATTTAAAACCTGAAGCTATTATCATAAATCTCATTGTTTCCACCAATATCCATCCTAGAGCAAACAAATCTGAAGTACCCACCTTTCATATGTGCCTTATCTATGCCATTCTCAAAGGTATTCCCATAAACTTTATTCGTATCATCCTTAAGAATATGCTTGAGTTTTTTGGCAATCCACCTTATGCTGACTTTGTATGCCAAATCACTCAACATTTTCTTACGAAGAATATTGAGGACGACTTAGGTTACACATGGGATAGAAAACCCCAAAAGATAAGTAAAAATACGGTGGAAAATATGGGAATTGACTTTGGCCACAAAAGGGATAGGACTGAAGGGGAGACATCCAACCAAGACATACCTCCACCACCTCCTCCTACCAACCTACCCGATGATCCTATAACAAACACCTTGACATACATTGTTGGATCCCAATATAACCTAAGTAGGCAATTGGATTATAATCACCATGGCATGACTTATTTAAACCAAAGGATGCAAGGACTCTCTCCTAACCAACCTGATGAATATCCCTATTCCCTTAATCCTGGCATGATAAATCCATGCAATCCTTCCTACAACTACTATCAAATTCCACCTCCACCATCTCCTGATCTCACACATACTCAGTTTTCCCCAATTCAACTTCAAGACATTGCTGCCCACTTTCTCTTTGGTCGTGTTCCCACCTTCTTGGAGGCTTATGCCTTAACCAAGACAGGTGCCTTGGAGTGGCAGACATTGGTCAAATATTATGGAGCTGAGCCCTTTCTTGGAAAAGACCCAGACATTGATGTAATCCTTTGGTCTTTTCAGTGAGATTATGAGATATCTTTGTAATGATTGTAATGGATATCTTTTTGTAAAGAAAGTATGTCATGCTTCATCTTATAAAGTGTATGGGCATTAAATTGTTATGAATAAAAGTGTTTTCCATGGCTTCATTTGGACATATACATGTTATATAAGAATATTGTTATTTCAAATGATTGAAAAATAAATTATGGCTAAATTTGACAAAGCATCACTTGGTTTTAAAATTAAATATCTCTTTAAGGGAGAGCATAGCATAAAATTAAGAGGGAGAACTAAAGAGTCATACAAAATGATTATATTGGATATCATTTAAATTTTGTACAAGTACTTAGATATCATGTAAATCAAGCGTTAGATCTTACCTAGCCATTTACAACACTTAGATAGGTCATCCCCTACAATAGTGTCACAACCGCACACTCATACATACACTTGGTACTTAATTTAAAACATTGAAACATGGTTAATCTCGGTCAAAAATATTGTCGACCGAGATACTCTCGGTCGACAATATTTTTGACCGAGGAGAACTTAGGATCACCTCTAGGGTCGGTTATAAGCACCTCTAAGGCACCTCGGTCGAAAAATTCATCGACCGAATAAGAGCCAAATTTAACGTGTATAAGCACCTCTAGGGTCAGTTTTTCGCTTATAACTGACCCTTAAGGGCTCCTCGGTCGACGAATTGGTCGACCGAAAATACCTCTAGGGTTTCACATAACATCATTATTAGGGTTGTGTAAGAACCTAAAACACTCCTCGGTCGACAAACTTGTCGACCGAAAAAGAGTCAGATTTCACGTGTATAAGCACCTCTAGGGTCGGATTTTTCTTTATAACCGACCCTAAAACGCTCCTCGGTCGACAAACATGAATTTTCGATCCAATTTAGTTCACGCATTCTCGGTCGATGAATTTGTAGACCGAAAATACCTCTAGGGTCGGTTATAAGGAAACAACCGACACTAGAAGTGCTTATACGAAGGAAATCTGGCACCTTTCGGTCGACGAATTTCTCGACCGATAGATATCGGTCGACAAATTCGTCAGCCGAAAGGAGCCAAATTTCCTTCTTAGAAGCACCTCTAGGGTCAGTTTTTTCTTTATAACCGACTCTAAAGTCCTCTTCGGTCGACAATATTGTTGACCGAGATAAACTTAGGGTCAATTATAAGGAAAAACCGACCCTAGAGGTGCTTATACGAAGGAAATCTTGCTCCTTCTCGGTCGACGAATTTGTCGACCGAAAGGGGCCAGATTTCCTTCGTATAAGCACTTGTAGCGTCATTTTTTTCCTTATAACCGACCCTAGAGGTCTTTTCGGTCGACAAATTCGTCGACCGAAAATGCGTTTGAGTGTTTTTAAATAACACGACACAGACACCGCTTATCTGTAGCTTCAATTTGTTTCGTTTAACCGACGCTACATGTTTTTCTCTAAGTGAAAAAGCCGAAACCCTTTCTTCCTCCCGCGAAAACCTTTATGTTCTATTTTTCTCTCCCGCGGTGCCGTGAAACCCTTGCTTTCTTGTGTCATTCCCGCCGCGAAGACCTTGCCTCATCTCCGTGAAGCCGTGCCACCTCTCTGCCCTGCCAAAGGATCGTGGTGTCTGGGCCGTTGCCACTCTCCGCGCCGCAAAATAGAGCTTGTCGTCACCGGAAAACAGAGCTCGCCTTCGCCTCCAAATAGAGCTCGTCGTCGTCACCTCTCCACTCTTCCACGAAGGTCACCACCTCTCCGTGAAGGTCGTCTTATCCTCCATGAAGGTCGCCGCCATTTCCAAGTAAGTTCTCCGCTTCCGTTCCTTCGTTCCTGCCTTCCTTCGTTCCCGCCCGACGCCATGGTTGCGTCCAGGTCCACTCTCGGTCGACAATTAGTCGACCGAGTGCCCACCTGCGCGCAGCGTCCAGGTCCACTCTCGGTCGACAAATTCGTCGACCGAGAGTGGACCTGGACGCTGCGTGCAGGTGTGCACTCGGTCGACTAATTGTCGACCGAGAGTGGACCTGCTCCTTATTTATGTGTGAGCTATACATGTTTTAATCATATTTGTTGTAATGTTCACAAATAGTTCTGAATATTATAATGATTTCAATCTTTGGACTGTTGGAAACGGCCTTACTTTGCTAATTTGTACAAGTATTTTTCATTTTATATGATTTGATAACCCAATAATAAAAACATGTCTTTTTTCATATGTAATAATTATATAAATTCTAGAAATTAATACGAGATTAGACATGTGTACTCTTAGATTGACACTTTAGGGTTAATGCATTTATATATTAACTTAGAAACCCGTTCAAAATTTACTCATTAGGAGTAAACTTTGGATAGTCCCCGGTTTGGGACTTTTTTGGATATTTTAATCTCACTTAGGATGTACCTGTATAATGTATGTTTAGTTTTGTAGATTATTTCAGTAGGATTTCTTCATTTGTTCTCTGGGTACATATGTGAGTGGTTATTTGCCATTTACATTGGTGTACTTGGAGAACTTAGGGGAAATGCTGCTGAAATTTTCTTCAAAACTAAACATATACATTATACAGTTACTAGTGAGATTAAATATTCAAAAATGGGATAGGTGGTACACTTTAGTATATAAGTAATTAACCTCCTATCAATAAAAACTTACAGATTATTATAGTATCAATATTAAACTGTTAGTTTTATAATTAATTTTAATGAGATATAGAAAATGGATCAAAGTTGGATGTCTATCAAGAACCGTTGTAGTCCAGAGTTTGCCAAAGGTCTTGATGAATTTATCAGATTTGCTGAGGAACATAGGAAACTACCTACAGATAGACTATATTGTCCATGTAGAAATTGTTGTAACAATTTAAAAGTTGATACTGGTGAGGAAATTAAGAATCATGTCATATGCAATGGGATCATACAAGGTTATAATGAATGGTATTGGCATGGAGAGAAATTGAATTATGGATCAGAAAATGTGGATACTAATAGTTGTGGCATAGAAGATATAGATAATGATTGTAATGTTAATGATGAACCGATTCAGGATGATATGGTTGATGAGATGCTACGTAGTTGTCGGGACAATGTCATTGATCCACCTTCTTTATTTGCAAACATTGTCCATGATGCTGAAAAACCATTATATAAGGGTTGTACTAAGTTCACGAGGTTGAGTGCTGTGATGCAATTATATACTCTTAAAGCTCAAAACTGTTGGAGCGATAAGAGTTTCACTTCACTGTTGTCTTTGTTAAAGGAAATTCTTCCTGAAGGCAACGAGCTTCCAATTTCAACATATCAAGCAAAGAAAATAATGTGCCCAATGGGAATGGAGGCTAAGAAGATTCACGTATGTCCAAATGATTGTGTGTTATTTCAGAAGGACTATAGTAATTTGATAAATTGTCCAAAATGTGGTGCGTCAAGGTATAAGACTACAAATTCAGCTAAGGCTAAAAATGGCTCTCCTGCCAAGGTGATGTGGTATCTACCAATAATACCACGATTTCAACGCTTATTTGCTAATACAGAAGATGCGCAAAATTTGTCTTGGCATGGGGAGTTAAAGGTCAATGATGATGGCATCCTACGACATGCATCTGATTCACCACAATGGAAGAAAATTGATTTATTATACCCTCAATTTGGTAAAGAACCAAGAAACCTAAGACTTGGGCTCTGTACAGATGGAATGAATCCCTATGGTACATTAAGCATCCAACATAGCACGTGGCCTGTTATGATTGTTATATACAATCTTCCTCCTTGGTTGTGTATGAAAAATAAGTATGTGATGTTGTCAATATTGATATCAGGGCCCAAGCAACCTGGAAATGATATTGATGTTTACCTTCAACCTCTAATTGATGACCTAATGAAACTATGGGAAGAAGGTATTATGACATATGATGCTTCACGTAAAGAGATCTTCAGTTTGCGTGCTATGTTATTTTGCACAATTAATGACTTTCCAGCTTATGGAAATTTGTCTGGATATAGCATAAAAGGATACAAAGCATGTCATGTTTGTGAGGAAAATACTGATTCAATCAGACTGAAACATGGTGGTAAAATCGTATATCTTGGTCATCAGAGATTTCTCCCACCAGTGCATCCTTATCGAAGGCAACGCAAAACCTTTAATGGGTCAACTGAGGAACGAAGTGCTCCTAAACCTATACCAGGAAATGTTGTATATGATAGGGTGAAACATATTGTTAATGAATTTGGAAAGAGTTCAAGTAGTCATACACTCGCATGTGACAAATCTCTATACAAGAAGAGGTCAATATTCTGGGATCTTCCTTATTGGAGATCTTTGGCAATTAGACACTGCATTGACGTCATGCATGTTGAAAAATATATTTGTGATAGCATCATCGATACACTATTGAACATACCAGGAAAGACTAAAGATGGCATCAAATCTAGAAAATATTTAGAATTAATGGGTATTAGAAAAGAATTATCAGTGGAGATCAGGGGTCGCCGCACATATTTGCCACCGGCTTGTTACACTTTGTCAAAGAAAGAGAAAAAGACTTTCTGTGAGTGCTTGTATAATATTAAGGTTCCACAAGGATACTCTTCTAATATTCGTAGATTGGTATCAATGAAGGATCTGAAACTGATAGGTCTCAAATCTCATGATTGTCACACCTTAATGCAAAAAATTTTACCTGTGGCTATTCGATCTATATTGCCGAAGCATGTAAGGTTTGCAATCACAAGACTCTGTTTCTTCTTCAATGAAATATGCAACAAAGTGATACATCCTGATACTCTCGATAAATTACAGAAAGATGTAATTGTTACCATGTGTCAGCTTGAAATGTACTTTCCTCCTTAATTTTTTGATATCATGGTTCATCTTGTAGTACATATTACAAGGGAGGTGAAGATGTTGGGCCCAATTTTCTTACACTGGATGTATCCATTTGAACGCTACATGAGTGTTTTCAAAGGTGATGTTCAGAATCATTATCGTCCTGAAGGGAGTATTGTTGAGGGTTACATGGCTAGGGAGGTGATGGACTTTTGTAATGAATTTTTGAATTGCAATGAAACTTGTAGCGATCAAAAAAATTCCCATCACACTGGATCTTATTGTGGCAAAGGAACTCTGGGAGGACGAGTGAAAGGAATCAGCTGTGAGTTGTGGGAACAAGTGCATTTTTATATATTACACAACATCGATGAAGTTAGTAGCTACATCACAGAACACAATGATCTTATCAAGAGAAATCATCCGTGATCCAGTTCAATGTGGCTTGCAAGAGAGCATAATCGAATATTTATTAGATGGTTTGAAGAGAAAGTATTTAATCAACTATCTGAATCACCAAATACTATTGCTGAGAACATAAAATGGCTCGCCTTTAAGCCAAAAATGGATGTCATGTCATATGAAGGTTATGACATTAACAGATTTTCATACTACACAAAGCGTCAAGATGAAAGTAGTGTAGTTCATAGTGGGGTCACTGTTAAAGCTTGTTCATTGTATTTTGCTAGTGCCAAAGATAAAAGACCACGCGAAGCTGAGATGTCATATTACGACGTCATTGAGGACATATGGGAAATGGACTATACAAATTTTCGAGTTCTTATATTTAGGTGTAATTGGGTTGACAACAACAAAGGAGTTTTAGTGGATGACTTGGGTTTCAAATTGGTGAATTTTGAAAAGATTGGTTTCAAAGATAAGCCATTCATCATGGCATACCAAGAAAAACAAGTATTCTATATTGATGTCCCGGCAAATAAAAATTGGTCTGTCATTCTTAATGGAAAAAGACAGTTTACTGTAGATCCTATAAATGAAGAAGAATACTACGAAAAGTATGATGATTCCAGTCCATTCTCAGTTGGTTTGCCAAGTGTAAATGTTGAAGATAACACTGATGAATATTATAAATGTCAAGACCATGCTGAAGGAATTTTCCTTGACTAACAACTCAACCAATACTAAAGGCATGTATTCTTTGAATTATTTATTTTATTATCATGTATACCTTATCACTTGTGCTTTTATTATCACTTATTTTTTTTATCATGTATACTTGCAGGTTCTAAAATGGCGAGTGAAGATGAACATTCTGAGCATGAGCACCATGAGGATGGCAGTGGTGATGCTAAGAAAAGTAGAGGTCCTACATTGATGCGTAGGCTGTAGGAGCTCAGGGCTAAAGGGGATAAATTGCCAGTCCAGTTTGATATGACAGGAGCACTTGTTGGGGAACATGCTAGTGCGTTCAAGCATTACGTAGGGGCGACCACGTGCAGTAAGGTGGCAATAGATATAGAAAATTAGCATGATGTTCATAATGCCAAAAAAGACCTCATATGGAAAGATATATCTGTGAGTGGAAGTGATATTATTTTAATATGTTTTTTATCTATTGATTCTAATTTAGTTTGCTTGGAATTAATTCCTTTTTAAAACAACATTATTAATTGCTTCTTTTTTATGTATAGGGTGTTTTTCATATAAATGAAAAAGATCACAAGAAAAGAGTGCTACAACGTTGTGGTGTACGATGGAGGGGTTTTAAGACATATCTTGTAAGGGAATTTATAAATAATTCTAAACAAAAGAAGAAAGCTACAAATGTATATATTTTTATAGATCATGAGGTGTGGGAAAGATTTGTTGCAGCTAGGAGATCGGAAGAGTTTCAAGTAATAAAGATTGTGATGTATTGTATGAATATTTAATTTTACACAATTAAGGAGGTGAATCTTTTTATACATGTTTGTCAAGTCTAAATTGCAATACATCATTTTAAATGATCAGGCTATTCACCAGGCTCAAAAGGAAAGACAGGCTAAAAATGTGCATGACCATCGCTTGGGGCCCGATGGTTATGCCTTCCGCCGCCAACTACAAGAGAAGCAATCCTCTTCTGGAGAAGAATCTAGTACAACTCAAGTTGAGAGACCACCCCGACACATGACATGGATTGATGCTAGAAAGAATCAAGCAGGTGAAATTGTCAACCCTGCAACTAAGGAGGTGGCACAAAAGATGGTAGGTTTATCCCAACTAAGTATTTATATCTAATTGATATTGTGATTTAATATTTTTATTAACTATGAATAGATTGATCTCCATGACCAAAGGAAGGAAGGAAAGTTCATCCCAACTGGCTACATGGATGAACTAGTAGTTGCTCTTGGTACGAAGGAGCATCCTGGCCGTGTTAGGGGATTAGGAGCTGGCATAGGATTCAAGTCTTATTTTGGCCCTTCGCAATCTAAAAGAGGTCATGTAGGAGGTCTTACACAAGAGGATCTTGAAGCATTAGTAGCGCAAAAAGTAAAATAAATAATGTCTTCATTTCAGCCTACTCAACCTTCTCAACCTATTCATACTGTGCGTCTCTCAAGTGATGAGGTACAAGCCCATACTCCAGTTGTAGAAGGTCATGGGAGCACTCCCGATGACCCACCACAACAATTTGTAGTAAGTTTTTGTTCTATATGTTGTGTTATTAATATGATAAATATATGATAATATATATAGTTGTAACATGTATCTGTTCTACTGTTTCTTATATAACTTATATTATTTCAATCTAGGTTGGTATGAACTGTAAACTTGCAGTGGAGGTTCCAAAATATAATGTTGTGGAAGCGGGCAAGGTGTACAACCTTGGTGGTACATTGCATTGCCAACAAATTACTGATGACATTTGTCGTGTGTCCATCCATCTTGTGTATGACGGAATGGGGGACAAACCACTACCCATACCTAATCCTGAATATAGTACAGTTGAAGAAGCTGAGGGTGCTATGGTGGGTTGGCCTAGACACTTGGTTATCAATGACAAGGTATACCTTATTTCTACCATATTTTTCATATTTGATTGCATATATGAACTCGTGTAATATAAGTATGTAATTTAATTAACAGGTTTGTAAACCAAAAAGTAAAAATTCTACTAGTCGTCCTCCTATTCCCAAGCCATCTTTCATTCCTGAAGCTACATTCGACGAATTGGGAAGCAAATGTAAATGTTTGTGTCGATACTTAGCCAACCAAAGCTCAAGATTACAAATGTTGGTCAATTTAACAGAAGATGCAGTTGGGAGGGATTTTGAGAATTTAAGTTTTCTTGATGATATTATAGAGTTGTTCCAGTATGATTGGCTAAATACTTCGGTAATAGAAGTATGGATAAGGTAATGATCTATCAATATATATATATCAAATTGTAATAGACATTTTTAGCTTAGTTCTATATATGGAAATAATTACAAATGTTTTACAACCATTTATATACTAAGATCACAAACTTTGATATAAAGAATGTTGGATTCTTAGTTCCTTCAATCACTAGTCAAGTGGAGATAAATTTTGAGGATGTGAATGAGTACTTCTCTACTGCATTCAAATATTTTGCTAGTGAAGGGAAGGAAATTATCCTAATTACTTTTAACGTGCTGTAAGTATTATTATTCAATATAATTTTAATAATGAATAAAATTATTTATTTTACTGTTTGTTTTATTCTTACTCAGAGGTAGACATTGGGAATTAGTGGTGATTGCCCCTAAATTGATGACTCTTTATTATCTTGACCCAATGGGTAAAACAACAAGGAGTCACAAACTGAAATTGCCAGCTATGGAGTAAGTATAAATTTAGTCAATGCTTCAACATGATATTTCTATTTAGAATTTCTATTTTACCAACTATTATTTAATTGATAGGGGTATACAGGCTTTTTGTGATGCTGGAGGACAAATACCAACAAAATTAAAGACATTGATTTTGAAAAATGTCAAGGTAGCTACTTTGACAACTGCTTAGTCTTATATGTATTAATTTTCAATTCTAATATGTCAACTCTTATAGTGTTATCTCAACTGTTGTTTATAGTAGTTTACTAACATTAAGTATAATTCGCTATTTGTAGTGTCCTATGCAAAATAATGACTGGGCTTGTGGCTACTATGTAATGAAATATATGCAAGCTATTGTCAAACAAGTATCACATGACATTCAGACTATAAGTCAGGTAATAAAGAATAACATCATAAATTTACAAGTGATTGTAGTCATTTTATAAAATATTAGCATGTGCATTTTCTGTTACAGATCTTTACAACTCAGCCTTACACCCTTGTGGACTTGAATGAATTCCGAGAAGAGTGGTCAGATTCTTTTTTAAATGAAGTCAATATAGCATTGGATTAAATATGTCAGCTCCATTTATGTATGTGGTTTGAGTACCCTTTCATATTTACTTTTGTATCTGATTAATATCATCTCAGACTTGCAATCTATCATTTGTAAATTTTTATGTGATTATGAATCATTTTTGTCATGAATGTGTGGTTTTGAATGGTGACGGTTGAGCATCAATGCTCCCCTCTCCCAGAATATATGAATCTTCTTGTTATTCTGTTCTATTTCATTTTCTGCAGAATTTTTTTAAAAAAAATCGTAACTTCTAGTGTCGGTTTTTTAAATAACCGACCCTAAAGATTGAATGACCACTTCAGTGTGATCCTCGGTCGAGAACATTTTCGACCGAAATATTTTCGGTCGACAATTTTCTCGACCGAGAGAGTTTTACAGGGTCGATTTTTTTTGGAATAACCGACCCTAAAGATTGAATAAACACTTCAGAGTAATCTTCGGTCGACAAATTTCTCAACCGAGGATTACTCTGAAGTCTTTATTCAATCTTTAGGGTCGGTTATTCCAAAAAAAACTGACCCTGTAAACTCTCTCGGTCGAGAAAATTGTCGACCGAAATATTTTCGGTCGAAAATTTTCTCGACCGAGGATCACACTGAAGTGGTCATTCAATCTTTAGGGTCGGTTATTCCAAAAAAACCGACCCTGTAAAACTCTCTCGGTCGAGAAAATTGTCGACTGAAAATATTTCAGTCGAAAATTTTCTCGACCGAGGATCACACTGAAGTGGTCATTCAATTTTTAGGATCGGTTATTCCAAAAAAACCAACCCTGTAAACGATATCGGTCGAGAAAATTGTCGACCGAGATCATTACAGGGTCGGCTTTTTTGGAATAACAGACGCTATAGAGCAAATTCTGTAGAGCAAATTCTCGCCTGGGTCGGTGTTTTGCGTCCGTGTTTACTCTGTAAGGTCAGTTTTATTTGGTCAAATAAATCGACGCTATAGAGCAAATTCTATAGCGACGGCCACTTAGGCGTCGGTTATAAAGTGACGCTGCAGGCTTAAAAAAACTGACGCTACAGACCATTCCTGTACTAGTGGTGATACCTTTGTCCACACTACTTATCCAACAAGTAGGGGCCTGGGTTTAAATCCCAATGGCCGCCTTGATTTACCACCCTCCCAGGCGTTCGACCTCCACCACGTGCATAGGAGAGGGGGGAGAAATCTTTATCTCTTAATCCCGTACTTATCCAAAAAGTAGACATATTATCTCGCCGAGGAACTCAATCTTCAAGATCTAGATCCATTACAGTCACCAAGAAATACGGATGAATCACTAATAGATTCAGATTATCCACCAAGAAACAAATTGTTTGTCTTGTAGAACATGTTCTCCAAGCCTCCACATGTGTGCATTGTCATGTACTTCATCCATGTGCATGAGGGAGAATTTAGTGCACCACCTTGTCTACCAAGTTGAAGCGGAATAGGAGTTGTAAATATTCTAGGCATCCCTAAACCCCATCTCTTCTCCGATTTAAGGAAGCAATCCCCAGGGTTACTTCCTCTCTTAAAGATGAACATTTGACGGCCAACTTATCGCACAAGTTGTCTCAGGAGATGTGTCTCACCCTTTGGTATATGGACCCCTTTATACAGGAGAGTCAAGAGCCTAAACAAACCTAATTCTAATCCATTATGTCCAATCATCATCATATTTGACATCAGATAGATTTTTTATCATATTTTAGATCAATTGATTCATTTTCAGAATTGTAGATCATCATTTGATATTTATTACTCATAAAATAAGTATTTCACAACTTACATGATAACACTGAGATTAGTGCATCAACATACTGATATTATGCTTTCATGTTGTTCTACACATTTTTCTGAAAATTTTGGTAATTTATTTGTATTTTTTTAAGACGGGATGTGATTTCTACGGATTATATAAGATCTAGGTAATTTCTAGGTATTTGAGGGCATTTACATTCATCATCTAATCTCGATCCGCCACGTCTGGGAATTGGACCGGATGGTTCACTAACCTCTGAACCGGGTCCAGGCTCTCCTTTCTCTGTCGCATGGTCGAGGTTTAGCCGAACTCTACTCTCCCGTTTATGGTGCCGCCGCCGCTGGGTAGGGTATCTCCTGGAGACGCCACTGTCGTGGGTCTGCATCTACGTTGCTGGCGTGGTGCCTCCCTCCGCTGCGGGATCTCATGGCAAGCAAGATGGTACCACCGCCTACTCCTCGCCTGTTCCAACCTCCTCAAGGAAACTCAACGCCTCCTGCTGCTGGATGGAAATCTGAGACCATAAGCTTGCCACTGCAAGCTTGTCGGTGCTTGGGATGTTGTGGCAGAGCTAATGGTGGGTACTGCCTCCATCTCAACCCTGATCTTGTATGAAGACTGCGAAAGATTCACACATTCTCCTTGTACTTGTCCAAAGGACGTCCTAAGTGGGGTATCTCTGTGCACCGTCAGCCTTGAGTCTTGCTGTTGGCGTCTCCTCCTCACGAACTCGAGGAGCTCACCGGTAGTGGCTTCTACAGCCACAGAGAAGCAAAAGGGATATCATCCAACGCCCAAGCTCAACATCGGTGCTTGTAGTAGCATCAGTAGATGTTTGCGAATCATATCAGTACATCCAACTGCAGTTACGAACATCTGTAGACCTTCTCCTGACTTCTTTCCCCTGTGTGACCTACCACCTACATCAAGCGTCCGAGATAGTGGTAGGAACGGGGTGATGGAACTCCTTGTTTCTGGTCATTTGATTGAAGGGAGGGGTGTTCTAACTCCTCTTGACACGACGAAACTATCTCCATGATTTGCCACACGTCTCTAGCACAAGATTGATGATCGTGGTGGCCTGATCCCAATTGACTTGAACTGCTCCCTGGTGTTGTTGGTCGAATAACTTGTCAACCATCTGATCTGGCCATCCAAGGGCCATAGGAAAACTCCGCATTACTAATCCGAGGCTATAGACTTCACGTCACTGATCTTTGTCTAAAGGGGCTAGAGGGCATGTGACACCTCAGCTGTATATATCACACTTGGGATCGGAGGATTAATGAACTTAGCTATGTTTTCATCTATACATTAATTATTTCACCAACTCCAGACTTGAATAACTTCCGCTTGGAGACTCATTTAGTTAAGAAATTAGGGTCATTGCATCTTCATCACTCGCTCGTTCCTTACAAATTTGATGTCCTTTACCAATCAACCAATTAATTAAAAAAGGCATACAATTAGTGATATAAAACTAAATAACATCATCAAACAATATTCATACTCCATCGAACTAGTTGATACCTCTTGGTATGATCATGAATCCCTTCCTGAACTATTTTAGGATCATACTAAACTATGATAACCTCTAGCTTCGTAATGTCATAAAACAAAGCAAAGGAAAGACATCATCACCACATATATGCATATAGTTTTGAAACAAACATTCTAATCTCAGATCCATGAACTCGATTACCCATAAACATGGATCTATCCAATTTGGTATTCAAAGATCACAAAAGTTCACTCTATTACATCCTACACACCTTAATAGAAAATTTTGTCCTCGAAATTAAGCTAAAATCCAGTCCTTCACATAATATACATCTTAAAAGAAGATTTCGTCCACAAAATTAAGCCATTCTTATCCACCAAGTAAAAACCAAAGGGTCTTCATTCTCGTTAGGAAACCACTCTAGGTGTAACATCCCCACAAACAAGAGTTCTATAACATACATGATCCTCTCTATAAGGTCTATAAAACTAAGGTGAACCACCTTTCCAGAAAAGCTTGAACCATATGTTTATAAGCATAGGTTATGTCATGTCATATTTCATAATTTAGTATTTACATTCACATTTCACCCAAGCATCAGCGTTCCATCGATACATCATGTTATCATGTTTTTGAAAGATTTAATGATATCCTTATCACTTCATCCATATAGATCACATTAGTGTGTCATCATCATTATATTGTGCTAAATTTTCTAACTATATTCGACATCTTTATTAAGAACTAACATTAACAACACTTGACATATATCATTAATATGGCCTAATTTCACTTTCTCATATTAGGTTACAAACTTTATTAGTGGTTTCCTCACACGATCAACCAACTATGTCATGCCATCATTTTTCATGTTTATGGTTAACCATTTATACATAGAGATTTATCAACCCATCACTAGGGTCTATCACCCTGTCATATCCATATATCAAATCTCAAGATAAGATCTCATTCTTACGTATATTATACCATGGTTGTTCTAAACAAACTTATACAAATGGCTTGTTAAACATACATCAAAACTTCATCTAGTGCAACTGAGGTTCTCCTGACCCATATCATGAGGGTAGTGCCATGCTCAGTCTCTCTGAGCTAACTCAACTCTATGAATATCTCATATGTATATACTTTATCTTCCCTCTCTTAGTCTAGGGTTCTCGGATTACCTCATTGGCACTATTGATCAACTTCACAAGCTCTAGCCACATAAGCACAAACCAAAACATGCTATAACATTCTATTCATAGGTTCTCTAACCATGATATATTCCTACTCCACTCTCTCTCTCTCTGATATACAACTACTAGATTCCTACAAGGATCCACCAACCCAAGAATGAGGCTTTACACAAACTTGCATAGTTTCCTCTTCTAGGGTCTTAGGACTCTCTCCCTCACCTAGATGGTAGGTTCTCAAATTTCCTTATTCACATATGCATACATAACCAACCTCTCTTTGACTCCATGGTTTGGCCCTCCCAAGGACATCTAGTGTTTAAGATATATATAGGAATAATGCAAAAAGCAACTCAACTCATTCACTCAGGAGTATTCTAGTTTAGGACATATCATATCACATATATCTCATAATTCTCATATCATGGAGTTTAGGTTCTCTAACCTTCTCCCTTTGGGTCTCACTCTCTCTAGAGTTAACCCTAAAACTGCTCCTAACACTAGAGGTCCTCCTTTGTGAAAATTTTTGAGGCTCATACTGATTCACAACGTTGTCTTAACTTAGCTTATTGTCTCATCTTACAAAAACATACATACATCATCATAGACTATCTAAAGTCCTCAAAGCTAAACATTAATCCTTAAAGACAACATTGATCATCATAAACCATCCTATGTTACTATATCAAACTTAGATCACAACATATAAACTCGTATTATCTATTTCATCTATCACATATTCCAACAAGGCTCTAGACATCTAATCTAGAATTATTCTCTCTTCTGGACTGATGTCATTCACTTTCTCTTAGGTTGCATGATCACCTTCTACTCGTACATGTGTGGGGACACATTTTTTAATACTTACATATATAATAAAATATTATATATTTTTTCTAATAAAATAAGCGTCATAGAAAACTATCAAGGTTTGATCCGATTGGAATAAAAAACCAAATTCAAAAAATGAGTGCCCCACACATAGTAGAGAGTACAATGCCATGAAAACTAGTGAAAAGGGTGAGAACATCATGTAGACATGTGTAGCTACTCTAGAAAATGAGCACCATATGTCTATGGTTTCTCTTCCCTTGATGCACATCATTTCCAAGTAATGTAACGTCCCATACCACCACATTATAAGGAAATAATGTCATCTTAGGACTTGCTATAAAACAAACACTAGTCTAGACCTAGTTCTCAGACATGTAGGTGCTAACCTAGAGGCTAGGTCAGATCTAGTCTCTAAAAGACAACTAATCCAACACTAAAGATTTGTTTTTAGTTCAAGGTTCTTTAGTTTGAGTTGCATAATGAGAAAATGCCAGTATTTGCTATTTTTCATGCTCTGATACCACCTGTGATGTCCCCAAATTTTGTAAAACTTAATATGATGTGTGACGTCCAAATTGAAACCCTCACCTCAGAGAGAATACCAATTTAAACCCCACACACTAGGCTAAGAAGAAGAAAACTAGAGGAAGTTAAAATGAAACAATAATAGCACATGCACATGAACAATAATAAAACCATACAACACATGTTCACCATTAAACATATAATTGCAACATGAATTGTTACAACATTTGATATTACATATTGAACATCAAACCTTTACATATACATGTACTACCACTAAACAACATGACCTTAAGACAATAGGTTCACCTATACATCAGCTCGTCACAGAACTCTCAACTATCATGGTTCTTCAAGATCATATATCCACATCACCTAAATAAAAGATTAGACGTGGTACACATCAGCACAATATTCAAGAATATTGTACTGAGTATGCCTACATGTCTTTTTATATACCTCTCATTCCTAAGCTTGGAAATGAGATAAAACTAATACTTGGCAGTAACAAAAGAAATATAACAAAATCATACATGAACAAAGACATTTATTAACAAAATAGAACAGATGTTTTAAGCTCATTTTCCAATATATCATCCATGCATTTGCCACATGTGGGAATAATGCATCATCTCATCTATCAAAGAGCTCGAGACGCAAGACCTTATGATCTACTACCAAAGAGTTATATCATTGTACAATGTGATCTACTACCAAAGAGAATGATCACTTTCCAACACTTTACTACCAAAGAGAATTAGTGCTTTCATTTAATGGAACATACATATTATGTTTTATGTGTTCATAGCCATAAGTATGGAAAATCAAGAAAGATAGCATACAAGAACAATCATTTCATCCAATAATATATGCTAAGTATTTTACTACACATATAACACAAGCATATTGTATAATAAGCCAAGTAAGAGGTAATGGCGTACCTTGAAGAAGGACAACCCTAATCATCATATAATCCCGACTCAACTATTACTCTGGGTCAAACCCTAATAAAGACAAGATCATACATCACCATCAAGTTCTCATCATCATTAACCCTAGTTGATTGATTAGGGGTTTTGCTTAGATCATTGGATATTCCCATCATTACTTATCTTATATCCTTGTAACTAGATTATTGGTCTTATATTCTGGATTATGGTTCATTATCTGAACATTAGGTTCCAAATCCCTTTGTGCACATATTAACCCTAGATTATATGCATCTCCCATTAGAGTTTCAAAACCATATATTTAGTGCCATATAGCATTAATTCTGTCATCTAACTGATATGAAAGTTGTAGACTAGCTCCCAGTTACTGATATGGGGTTGTTCTATAATTTTCATCATTTATTGATCATAAATGTATTTTATACATTTTATTTAGGATTATTAGCCCTAGATATCGATATTAAGAAAAATACATGATTTCATGTCCAAGCATCATCATATCTTACATCACATAGATTTTATATCATATTTTAGATCAATTGATTCATTTTCAGAATTTTGGATCATCATTTGATATTTATTACTCATAAAACTAGCATTTCACAATTTACATGATAACACTAAGATTAGTGCACCAAAAGCTTGATATTATGCTTTCATGTTGTTCTATCTAAAAGTTTCGATAAATTATTTGTATTTTACTGAGATAGGATGCGATTTCTATGGATCATCTAAGATCTAAGTAATTTCTGGGTATTTAAGGGCATTTACCTTCATCAGCCAATCTCGATCCGCACATCACCCTACAAGGGCGTGGCTCTTCTGTGCGCTGCGCCGCTGGTTCCCTTCAATGCATGTGGCCCGCCTACTAGCTCAAAATTGGACTGGTGGGTTCATTGACCTCTGAATTGGGTCCAAGCTCTCCTTTCTCTCTCGTGTGATCAAGATTTAGTGGAACTCTACTCTCCCATTTACGGTGTCACCACCGCTGGGTAGGGTATCTCCTGGAGACACTGCCACTGTGGGCCTAAATCGATGTTGCTGGCGTGGTGCCTCCCTTCATTGCGGGATCTCATGGCAAGCAAGCTGGTACCACCGCCTAATCCTCACCTATTCCAACCTCCTCAAGGAAACTCAACGCCTCTTACTGCTGGATGGAAATCTGAGACCATAAGCCTGCCACTGCAAGCTTGTTGCTACTTGGGATGTTGTGGAGGAGCTAATGGTGGGTACTGCCTCCATCTCAACCCTAATCTTGAATGAAGATTATGAAAGATTCACACATTCTCCTTGTACTCATCCAAAGGTCCTAAGTAGGGTATCTATGTACACCATCAACCTTGAGTCTTACTGGTGGCGTCTCCTCCTCACAAACTCGAGGAGCTTGCCGGTAGTGGCTGCTACTGCCACAACAAAGCAAAAGAGATATCAGCCAACGCCCAAGATCAACATTGGTGCTTGTAGTAGCATCTGTAGATGTCTACAAATCATATCAGTACATCCAACTATAGTTATTAAAATCTACATACCTTCTCCTGACTTCTCTCTCCTGTGTGACCTACCACCTACATCAAGCGCCCAAGATAATGGTAGGAATGGGGTTATGGAACTCCTTATTTCTGATCATTTAACTAAAGGGAGGGGTGTTCTAACTCCTCTTGATACAATGAAACTATCTCCATGATTTTCCACACGTCTCTAGCACACGATTGATGATCATGGTGGCCTGATCCCAACTGACTTGAACTGCTCCCTGGTGTTGTTGGTCGAATAACTTGTCAACCATCTGATCTGGAAATCCAAGGGCCATGGGAAAACTCCACATTACTAATCTGGGCTACAGACTTCACATCACTGATCTTTGTCTAAAGGGGCTAGAGGACATGTTACACCTCAACTGTATCAAACTTAGGATCAGAGGATTAATGAAGTTAGCTATGTTTTCACCTATACATCAATTATTTCACCAACTCTAGACTTGAATAACTTCCTCTTTGAGACTCATTTAGTTAAGAAATTAGGGTCATTGCATCTTCATCACTCAAGGTATCGTTCCATAAAAATTTGATGTCAAGATATTGTTGCTTTACCAATCAACCAATTAATTCAAGAAAGCATACAATTAGTGATATAAAACTTACTAACATCTTCAAACAATATTCACACTTCATAAAACTAGTTGATACCTCTTGGTATGATCATGAATCCCTTCCTGAACTATTTTAGGAGCATGCTAAACAATGATAACCTCTAGCTTCATAATCTCATAAAACAAAGCAAAGGAAAGTCATCATCACCACATATATGCATATAGTTTTGAAACAAACATTCTAATCTCATATCAATGAACTCGGTTACCCATAAACATGGATCTATCCAATTTGGTATTCAAAGATCACAAAATTTCACTCTATTACACATTGGGTGAAAACTTTCAAGAACACTTGCAACACTTCACTGATCTATGTGCCCTATTCAAGGTGACACATGTTTTAGATGATACCCTCAAATTAATATTTTTCTAGTACTTGTTGATGGATCTCGCTAGTTCATGGTATAATGCCATGGAAGGTGACCACATCACCACCCGGGAACCCCTCAGATCCAAATTCCTAGAAAAATATTATCCCCCATCTTTCACTTATCAAATCCGAGGGGTATTATACAATTTTAGATTTCTCCTGAATAAACTTTGGGATAAGCATGGGAATGTTTCAAGGATCTATTCTGCCATTACCCACATCATAGCACACCCTGATATAGCTGATCGAGACATTGTATAGAGGCGTTGATCCAGATACCAAAGTTTTCCTTGACTCTTCCTTAGAAGACATTTCATGTTCTAGAACTTTGATAGTGCTTGGAAGGTATTCAAAAGAAGCACTGAGACTCAAGACGAATACCGTTGAGGGCAAGGAGGAGTTCTCAAAGTTGCCAAGGATGAGGATAAATTTGAGCTTAAGTCTATTACTGAGAGCCACACGATTCTTACCTTAAAAAAGACTGACTAGATTTGTAAAGACCCAAAGTCTCTACTAAAAACATGATAAACAAAATCATCAAAAGTATGGCAGCGGAAGAATTAAATCTTGACTTCATTCAAAATGTATAAAGAGTACATTATAAAATTTTCCCAAATGGGAGTACAACTTTATACAAGCATAGGATCTAGGTAGAGGAAGACTAGACTAATACAACATTGTCTCCAAACCAAACAACTATATAACATAAAAGCAAACATGATCACTCAAGCTATATATTCCTTTCTTCTTATCCTATCCTTAGCCTTGGGTCCACCAAGCTTCCATGCGCACTCTGATCCCTAACCTGGATGGTTGGGGTCATCCAGCAAGAGAGAGATAAAAGGTATGTGTTAATAAAAAGGAATAGGACAAATAATAATAAAAAGCTTTGCAATATAAAAGATTCTCCACAAGAAGTGATTTCAAAAGAAATGAGACAAATATATGAATATGAGAGAGAGAAACTGCCACATTTAAATATCAACAATTATCACATTTGCATGAATATAAATTATGACTCAACGTCCTCTGAATGTAGGGTGAGGCACCTACCGAACCTCACCAATGGCAGGGGGACTAAAAATTTGGTAAGCTTCAAGGAGTAGTAATAAGAGAATGAATCATTAAAAGAATGAGGCAATATCAACGAACAATTATTATTACCATTCTTGCCATAACCAATAATCCAATCAAATAAGCATTTGCATGTCGATACATTTGACTACAGTAACTAAAGTAGGGCCACGACACCACTGAGTCAATGGCCTAAGTAAAATGGGTGGAAGTAGACGCACCCTGGGCGGAAGTAGATGCACCCCTGTATAAAAAGAGGTGGAAGTAGACGCACCCCGGGCGGAAGTAGACGCGCCCTAATGGTTACGCATAAGCGTCTACAATAGTTAAACTAGTCGAATTATCTAGCATGCATAAATAGAGTGGCAAGAGAGTTTACGTTCACCATTTAAATTTTCAAGAATAATAACCAAGAAAATGGGGTCATTAACCCAATTCAACATGATAGTAATTTCAAAGGAATAATAATAAATCCAACTGAAAGTATATGACTTGTCCAACAAATGGAATAAGAGCAAGTATTTCAAAAGATGCCTCATTATGGGAAAAAATAGTCATATAAATGCCCAGTTATAAATAGGGAGGAGTACATACAAAATAGGGCTCACATACCTTAGATATATACATTACCATCATATCCACCAAACAGATAGCAAACCATCCATATATCCTAGTTATAAACATAACACATGTATTAATATATATAAAGGCATAAGCATAGAAAAACCCTAATTTTACAAAACTACGATTTAGAGTTCAAAACCAAGTCCAAACGATTACTCATAACCTCCTGATTAAGAAAACATATTTTATTATATAAAACTGAGTTAAAATGAATTAATTATGTATTTTAAAACATTTAACATACTAAAAATGCCATACAAAGCAAACTTCGGAAAACCCTTGAGAATCAGGTCTCAAAAACCACAGAAACAGATTCTACATTAAAAATCCTTTCCATCGACTATTTATTCATATTTTTCTGATAAAGGATCGATTTACTATGAATTAAGTAAACCTGACCAATCAGAAATTAGGAAAACCATAGTGTGACAGGTATTTAAATAAAAATGAAACTCGATGTAAATTATAGATGAAAGGACCAAAATGCCCTTGCTCGTTAAATCAAACCAATTAAAAGTACGAGGGCAAATCGGTCATTTACATGTAATCAGCCTTTGCAAACGAGTAACAAAACCTAGGGTGCAATTACTTGATTGCCCCTGCGATCTAAAGCTAACGATCGAAGTAGCGAGGGACCCCAGGGTCATTCTCTGACCTGCGATCATCGCTCGCTTAGCCATGGCGATGGCAGGTATCTGGAGCTCGACTCCTCGACCCCAATTCGTCATGAGGGCGCAACTCCACGAACTGAACCTGGGAAGAGAATTCCCATGGCCTCCCGAAGTCAAGGAGCCCGAACAGAAGCCGATACATGCTCGAGAGACCAAGAACCGTGTCGACCTGGCCGGGAAACAGAGGAACGGAAAACTGATCAAAAGGCCTTGAAAACGAGAGGAAAGAGCACAGATAGGGTCGTGGTTACCTTCGTGGGACCAAGGTGAGTCGGAAGGCTGGGTGCGGTGAGGTCGGAGGAGCAAGGAAACGCAAACACGGTTGGCGGCGGCGGAGCTCACCGACGGTCTATTGGACCCGGTGATCTAGAGCACCACGAGGAAGACAGGGAGTAGGAGAAGGAAGCCGAGGATCCGTAGGTGCTTACCGAGGTCCCAATTGGGCCGGAGGTGGACGGAGAAGCAAACCGGAGGTCGTCGTTGCCGGGGAAGGTAGAATGAGTAGGACCTGGAGTATCAGGCCGGTTGTGATGAAATTATGTGAGGAGGAGGAAATTTGGAGGCCCGAGGGTGCTAGGCGGGACCTTATATAGGTGAGAGAGAGCTCAAGGCGCTGGCTGTAACCCGAGGGTGGAGAGAACCCTCACTGCCCAATTGCGCGTTTCGTGACTAGTGAGAGGTAGGCAGTGATCTAGGGTTCACTCGAACCGGATCGTCAAGACGAAGCCAACGGATGAGGAATCGCGTGAAACGGTGGAGGAGGGAGTGAGAACGGGTTCGGGGAAGGTAGCTGCTGTGAAACGACTGTAGACCGCGCGGGCGAGAGGTTGGAGATGAGTTCGCGTCCGTTGGATCGAGCGGGGAAACAAATCTGACCGTCGGATGGCGGGTCCACGGTGAACCGGGCGCGTGACAGGTTAAATAAACCGGAACATAGCGTTACATGGTGAAATAAATGAAATCAATTAAGCTACTATATTCATAACATAATAAAAGCTAATAAAAATGATTTGAAGGGTCAAAACAACTCCAAAAGCCACCAAAATTGAACCACATGCTCATATTAACATATAGAACGATGCTATATAATTAGAATCTCGTTTAATGCATAATAAGGCCCTTAATAAATATATAGCTCATAAAAGAGTATAATAATATATTAATATGAAGGAATTATATGAAAAGGCTACTTAACGAGAAACATGTGAGTAAATTCGACATATAAAACACATTAGGGTACAAATAATCATTACTCAACAAAATAACATATTAATATGAATTAAATCATATTTCGAGGAGAGAGAAACAATAAAGGTTCATATACACATATATGAACTCAAATGCACATTATTAATAATATATTTATCCAAAAAGATCCAAATAAATATAATCTACTATATTATCCCATTAAAGACAAAATTACAACATTAACCCTAACTTATCTCCTAATGTGGGTTATTTGTGCAAACACCCCTCAATTTACATCAATGAGGGTAAATAGTGATTTCAACATCAAATTGTGCTCAAATTGCACAAGGTGTCCAAAAATGATCCAAAAGGATGTGAAATTTATGGAAAACGTCCAAATGGACTAAAAGTCAAAGAAAAGCTCAAGAATGGGTAAATTGCAGGGAAGACCCTGAGATTCATTATGTTACAGCACACCACCCCTTAAAGAGGATTTCGTCCCCGAAATCACAACAAGAGGAAAGAGAGGGTGAGTGTGTAACATCCAAACCATAAACAACTAGGTTATAACCCTTCATCTAGGGTACAACACAAAATCTACATAAGTCAGGTATTACTAAGGTTTCCACAAAACCTATAGCCTTTTATCAAACCCAACATAATAAGCATCTTCGCCTAATAGGCACAACTCTATCATGAAGAGGCAACATATCTATAATACTATTACTTGTGCCACATTTTATTACATCTTAACATCTGAATATGTGCATTATGGGTATCTCCCTCATTAAGGGTTTTAAGCACAATTAGGGTTTACAAGGCCATTACAACCTATTCTAAACCAATCCCAACAACAATAATGTATTAGGTCAAAACCTAAATAACTCAACATTATTACCCAATAACTACATCATGTGGGTTTATGCCATATAATATCATCCAACCAATTATTACCCTAATAATAGGTCTAAGGGTATATGGCTTATCTCCAAGGAACATATGGTCACAACATCTTACATACCCGTATCCATGACATCACTAATCATTTTCTCTCACAACTCTAATTACTATGAATTAACCTCACATTATGTGAATCTAATTACTCATCATCTCATTACTGATTTTATCCATAAACCAATAAGATGATCCATGAGATGTATTTTAGTCAACAAGGTGCTATGCCTAACATGTGTTGATAATTAGGTCACAAATATGATCAAGTGATTTACATGCATTAAGGTATACCATGTGATGACACCTAAAGTCACTAATGTGTCAAGAAAGGCATGAAGGGTATATATACATATGTTGTCAAGGCTAAATGATTACATCTTAGGGTTTAGGTCAACATGACCCAAACATGATAAAGCATCCTTAGGGTGTATTTTACCATACACATTTTACCATTAGGGTGACTTAACCCAAACTGTGTATATCCACATATGAACAATTAATGATTATGCGCATCAAGAATATGTTAAGGTTCAAGCATAAGAATTACATGACTTATCCATTTGTTCATAAACAAACAAGATGAATTACAAACATATTAGGTTTATTAAACTCTAAACACATAAGCTCTCTAATCCCATGTCTAAGGAGTTATGGTTTCTTGATTTCAAGGCATTGAGGGACTCCAACCCCCCTAAAGAGGATTTCGTCCTCGAAATCAAGAACTCCAAAATCCATCAAGGTACTAACACTACCTTTCCACTTAGAGGGTTGACTAAGTCAAACTATTTTAAGGGTATAAAGCCCAACATAAAAAAAACCTTACTAAACTCTATCTTTCAAACTCAAGGTATAGCATAAGGGTACACTAAACCCTAAACATGGAAATCTAAGGCTCTTATAAGATACTTAAGGATTACAAGATGATTTTTGTTTGAGAAAAGAAATCAAATCATCATACAAAGGATTCTAAGGTTATTCAACAATATTGTAATATGTCTAAAGGTAGACTATTTCGAGCTGTCCGTTTCAGATCAGGCCAGGCCAGGTCATATGAGCTCAGGAGTCCTCGTGACCAAGCTAGTGGGGTAGAGGAAAATATTGTCATCCCCCAAGCTCTGACCCTTTCTAGACACCATCACTTCAACTTCTTGCTCTAATAGCTACTCAATAAACAATTCACCAAAAAGTTGACAAATTTTATTTCTAATAAGAAATTATTATGATCCTAAATCAAACATTCTTTATAGGTCAACTCTAAGGTGAAAAACTAACTAAAGGGAAACTATATAAGATAAGGGTTCTATCTAGGAGACAATTTTGAACTAGTCAAGAATCCGACTACCTTGATGCTCTGATACCATGCTGTAAAGACCCAAAGTCTCTACTAAAAACATGATAAACAAAATCATCAAAAGTATGGCAGCGGAAGAATTAAATCTTGACTTCATTCAAAATGTATAAAGAGTACATTATAAAATTTTCCCAAATGGGAGTACAACTTTATACAAGCATAGGATCTAGGTAGAGGAAGACTAGACTAATACAACATTGTCTCCAAACCAAACAACTATATAACATAAAAGCAAACATGATCACTCAAGCTATATATTCCTTTCTTCTTATCCTATCCTTAGCCTTGGGTCCACCAAGCTTCCATGCACACTCTGATCCCTAACCTGGATGGTTGGGGTCATCCAACAAGAGAGAGATAAAAGGTATGTGTTAATAAAAAGGAATAGGACAAATAATAATAAAAAGCTTTGCAATATAAAAGATTCTCCACAAGAAGTGATTTCAAAAGAAATGAGACAAATATATGAATATGAGAGAGAGAAACTGCCACATTTAAATATCAACAATTATCACATTTGCATGAATATAAATTATGACTCAACTTCCTCTGAATGTAGGGTGAGGCACCTACCGGACTTCACCAATGGCAGGGGGACTAAAAATTTGGTAAGCTTCAAGGAGTAGTAATAAGAGAATGAATCATTAAAAGAATGAGGCAATATCAACGAACAATTATTATTACCATTCTTGCCATAACCAATAATCCAATCAAATAAGAATTTGCATGTCGATACATTTGACTACAGTAACTAAAGTAGGGCCACGACACCACTGAGTCAATGGCCTAAGTAAAATGGGTGGAAGTAGACGCACCCTGGGCGGAAGTAGATGCACCCCTGTATAAAAAGAGGTGGAAGTAGACGCACCCCGGGCGGAAGTAGACGCGCCCTAATGGTTATGCATAAGCGTCTACAATAGTTAAACTAGTCGAATTATCTAGCATGCATAAATAGAGTGGCAAGAGAGTTTACGTTCACCATTTAAATTTTCAAGAATAATAACCAAGAAAATGGGGTCATTAACCCAATTCAACATGATAGTAATTTCAAAGGAATAATAATAAATCCAACTGAAAGTATATGACTTGTCCAACAAATGGAATAAGAGCAAGTATTTCAAAAGATGCCTCATTATGGGAAAAATTAGTCATATAAATGCCCAGTTATAAATAGGGAGGAGTACATACAAAATAGGGCTCACATACCTTAGATATATACATTACCATCATATCCACCAAACAGATAGCAAACCATCCATATATCCTAGTTATAAACATAACACATGTATTAATATATATAAAGGCATAAGCATAGAAAAACCCTAATTTTACAAAACTACGATTTAGAGTTCAAAACCAAGTCCAAATGATTACTCATAACCTCCTGATTAAGAAAACATATTTTATTATATAAAACAGAGTTAAAATGAATTAATTATGTATTTTAAAACATTTAACATACTAAAAATGCCATACAAAGCAAACTTCGGAAAACCCTTGAGAATCAGGTCTCAAAAACCACAGAAACAGATTCTACATTAAAAATCCTTTCCATCGACTATTTATTCATATTTTTCTGATAAAGGATCGATTTACTATGAATTAAGTAAACCTGACCAATCAGAAATTAGGAAAACCATAGTGTGACAGGTATTTAAATAAAAATGAAACTCGATGTAAATTATAGATGAAAGGACCAAAATGCCCTTGCTCGTTAAATCAAACCAATTAAAAGTACGAGGGCAAATCGGTCATTTACATGTAATCAACCTTTGCAAACGAGTAACAAAACCTAGGGTGCAATTACTTGATTGCCCCTGCGATCTAAAGCTAACGATCGAAGTAGCGAGGGACCCCAGGGTCATTCTCTGACCTGCGATCATCGCTCGCTTAGCCATGGCGATGGCAGGTATCTGGAGCTCGACTCCTCGACCCCAATTCGTCATGAGGGCGCAACTCCACGAACTGAACCCGGGAAGAGAATTCCCATGGCCTCCCGAAGTCAAGGAGCCCGAACAGAAGCCGATACATGCTCGAGAGACCAAGAACCGTGTCGACCTGGTCGGGAAACAGAGGAATGGAAAACCGATCAAAAGGCCTTGAAAACGAGAGGAAAGAGCACAGATAGGGTCGTGGTTACCTTCGTGGGACCAAGGTGAGTTGGAAGGCTGGGTGCGGTGAGGTCGGAGGAGCAAGGAAACACAAACACGGTTGGCGGCGGAGGAGCTCACCGGCGGTCTATAGGACCCGGTGATCTAGAGCACCACGAGGAAGACAGGGAGTAGGAGAAGGAAGCCGAGGATCCGTAGGTGCTTACCGAGGTCCCAATTGGGCCCGAGGTGGACGGAGAAGCAAACCGGAGGTCATCGTTGCCGGGGAAGGTAGAATGAGTAGGACCTGGAGTATCAGGCCGGTTGCGATGAAATTATGTGAGGAGGAGGAAATTTGGAGGCCCGAGGGTGCTAGGCGGGACCTTATATAGGTGAGAGAGAGCTCAAGGCACCGGCTGTAACCCGAGGGTGGAGAGAAGCCCTCACTGCCCAATTGGGCATTTCGTGACTAGTGAGAGGTAGGCGGTGATCTAGGGTTCACTCGAACCGGATCGTCAAGACGAAGCCAACGGACGAGGAATCGCGTGAAACGGTGGAGGAGGGAGTGAGAACGGGTTCGGGGAAGGTAGCTGCTGTGAAACGGTTGTAGACCGCGCGGGCGAGAGGTTGGAGACGAGTTCGCGTCCGTTGGATCGAGCGGGGAAACAAATCTGACCGTCGGATGGTGGGTCCACGGTGAACCGGGCACGTGACATGTTAAATAAACCGGAACATAGCGTTACATGGTGAAATAAATGAAATCAATTAAGCTACTATATTCATACCATAATAAAAGCTAATAAAAAGGATTTCAAGGGTCAAAACAACTCCAAAAGCCACCAAAATTGAACCACATGCTCATATTAACATATAGAACGATGCTATATAATTAGAATCTCGTTTAATGCATAATAAGACCCTTAATAAATATATAGCTCATAAAAGAGTATAATAATATATTAATATGAAGGAATTATATGAAAAGGCTACTTAACGAGAAACATGTGAGTAAATTCGACATATAAAACACATTAGGGTACAAATAATAATTACTCAACAAAATAACATATTAATATGAATTAAATCATATTTCGAGGAGAGAGAAACAATAAAGGTTCATATTCACATATATGAACTCAAATACACATTATTAATAATATATTTATCCAAAAAGATCCAAATAAATATAATCTACTATATTATCCCATTAAAGACAAAATTACAACATTAACCCTAACTTATCTCCTAATGTGGGTTATTTGTGCAAACACCCCTCAATTTACATCAATGAGGGTAAATAGTGATTTCAACATCAAATTGTGCTCAAATTGCACAAGGTGTCCAAAAATGATCCAAAAGGATGTGAAATTTATGGAAAAGGTCCAAATGGACTAAAAGTCAAAGAAAAGCTCAAGAATGGGTAAATTGCAGGGAAGACCCTGAGATTCAGTATGTTACAAGATTTCACCCTTCATGTTTGATGGGGACCACTCCATCTCAATATGCTACCAAATTTCTTTGTAGCATTTTACACAACTTTGATCATCCCACACAACAGTGCCAATTGCTATACAACATGCATCTAGGATATGGGCCACAAATGGAGGGCCTTAGCTCCATTCATAGCATTCCTTGACAAGCTTACAACAATCCAAATCAAATAAAGAATCATCCTAGTTTTTGATGCATAAATACCTTTACTGCTGAAAATTAAGACCAACAATTACAACCTTAAATGAATTATCAAGTTCATCCACCAACCAGTTCCCAACATAATTTCTACAATCAAAATCACTGCTAGGGAAATTTACAACATCACCGGCAACAATTTCAAAACCTTAAGTAGATTGCATAGGTGCAACTACAGTAGCCTACACCCACTTCCTAAACTAATGCATAGTTCACATCTCAAACTATCTAATTCTATACCACAAGCATCTCAAAGGGCGACTGACTCCCAAGTTGTGCAACTTGTTGCCAACCAAAGCCCTTTGACGGGAACCTTCTTTGGGCAACCCGAGAACAACTAAATCATTTTGAGTAGTTGAAAGTTGTCTCCACATGTTTTGGAAATGTGTATCCTCCCCTCATCTCCTCCACCTACTCCTATAAGCCCTCATGCAACTTCTATCAATTTTGATGATGATGATATA
This sequence comes from Alisma plantago-aquatica, assembly GCA_963693085.1. Lineage (NCBI taxonomy): Eukaryota > Viridiplantae > Streptophyta > Magnoliopsida > Alismatales > Alismataceae > Alisma > Alisma plantago-aquatica. The sequence continues at coordinate 1,043,534,901 of OY856411.1, read as the reverse complement.
TTGTCGTGATCAACAAAGACCAACTTCCTAAAGAAACTGTCACTCCCAGTGTGGCAAAGACCCCCATCATCAAAGCTTCACCAATAGAGGATGTTGAGCCATATGTACCAGTCTACATACCACATCCTCCCTACCAAGGACACCTAAAAAATACATGGCTTGAAACCAGATTCATGAAGTTTAAAGATATCATGAAGAAACTCCATGTTGACATTCTCTTCTTGGATGCATTTGCAGATATGCCCGCATGGTCCAAGTATTTCAAGACTCTATTAACATGGAAATATAAAGAAGAATATGAGACCTTCAAGCTTGCAAGAACCACATATGACATCATCCTTAACAAAATGCCAAAGAAGGAGAAAGACCCTGGCTCCTTCAGGATCGAGTGTTATTTGGGCAATAATACATGTTGAAAAGGTCTTGCAGACTTGAGTACTAGTATCCCATTATGCCTTATAGTCTATGAAAGGGACTGGAGTTCATCGATATGTTTCCAACAGCCATGACCATCCAATTGGTAGATTCATCTAAGACCAAGCCATTGGGCATCGTTGAGGATGTCCCTATCAAGGATGTTATGGAAGACTATGTTGCTTGTGATTTCATGATTATGGATATTGAGGAGGATCTTCATTATCCCCTTATCTTTGGCCTATTTTTTTTGTAGACCACTCTATCTTTAATAGATGTCGATATGGGCACCATAATCTTCGTCTTGGAAGACAAACTTTAGAATTTTGAGAAGTTGAAAGTATGAGAAACCTAACCTTCTATGAAGAAGTCTATCTGCTTTATTGTATGGACAAGCTTTACCATATTAGGCAGGATTCAGAATCTCTGAAGATGCCTTACAAATCCGATTCCATCTAACTTAAACAATGAGCAGGTCTGCCAATACAGAGCCCATCTCAACACTTTTCAGGAAGACACCACAAATAAAGTAGAGGGCCTTAAAATGGCCTCTATATTAGAAGAAACAGTTGAGCCTCCAAAAGCTCCTGAGATGAAACCTCTCACACAATGTCTCAAATATATTTTCCTTGATGACAAAGAGACTTGTCCCATCATCATTAACTCTGATCTTACAACAGAGTAAGAGTGTAAACTTATGAATGAATTGAAGAAGAAAAAAGTTGCTCTACAAGAGACCGACCTTAATGGGTTTAGTCATACCATATACATGCACAAAATCTCCTTGGTTGAGGAATATAAAACTTCAAGGGAAACTCTAATATAAGTTGAATCCTAATATGAAGGAAGTCATCTGCTTGTAGGTAATTAAGCTTCTTACTACTGGGATTATTTACCCAATATCCAATTCACCATGGGTAAGTGCCATCCAGGTGGTGCCCAAGAAAGATGACACTACATTGGTAAAAAATAACAATGATGAACTCACTCCCACCCACACTTTCACCGACTAGAGAATGTGCATGGACTATCATATGCTAAACAAGGCCCCCCAGAAAGGATAACTTTCCTCTCCCCTTCCTTGATTTCATGTTGGAGCACCTTGCTCACTAGGTATATTTATTCTACTTGGATGGTTACTCGAGATTTTACCAGATCTCCATCCATCTCGAGGACCAATAAAAAGCAACTTTCATTTGACCCTTTGACAACTATGCTTTCAAAAGAATTCTGTTCGACCTTTGAAACACCACAACCACCTTCCAACAGTGCATGGATGCTATTTTTTATGGTTTTATCGTGATCGTTATGGACATGTTTAGGGATGACTTCTTTATCTATAGAGAATCCTTTGACACATTCTTACATCATCTCTCTTTGGTCCTTGAGGAGTGCGAAGAAACACACTTAATTTTGAACCAAGAGAAGTGCCACTTTATGGTCAAGGAGGGAATCATCCTTGGTCATAGGGTGAGAAAATGAGGTATTGAAGTCAATCATGCTAAGATTGAAGTTATCACCATGATCCATGCTCCCACTTTCTTCTGAGATATTCATTCATTCTTAGGGCACACTAGATTATACTGTCGATTCATTTAAGATTTCTTGAAAATTGTTAACCTTTGACAAACCTCCTTCAGAAAGATGCAATTTACCATTTGACTAGACTTGCCTCATAACTTTTAAGAGCTTGAAATCAGCTCTTACTACTACACCTATCATCTGTGCTCCTGATTGGTGGCTCCCTTTTGAAGTCATGTACAAATCCAACAATTATGTCGTTGGAGCTATCCTTGGCCAGACAGTTGACAAAAATCATCATGTCATCTACTACACTTCGGTGACCCTAGATGAGGCAAAAATCAATTACAAAACTACAGAAATGAGATGGTGACAATTATGTACACTTTTGACAAATTGCACTCATACTTGGTACGGTCTAAAGTGATTATTTATGCAGAACAGAGTTCCATCTAATATATGATGAACAAAAAGATGTTAAACCTACACTCATATGGTGGGTGTTATTACTTAAGGAATTTGATATGGAAATTTGCTATAAGAAAGGTTACAAAAGTGTGGTCGTGTATCATATGTGGTCGTTGTAGCTACCATCCTAACGATGGTATCCCAATTGATAATTCCTTACGTGACGACCAATTGCTAAAATCAAAATCTCAATTTCCCTGGTTTCAAACTATGTGAATTACTTGGCAACCGATATCTTACATCCAGAATATAAGGGACATGCAAAGGCAAAATTCTTACATATATCAAGAAATTCTACTACGATGACCCTTATCTCTTCAAACTCTGTGCTGACGACCTATTTTGTAGATGCATAATAGAAGAAGAACCCATGATATCTTGATGAAATGTCACTCTGTCCCTATAGGGGGAACATGAGCTCTCAAAAGACCACTTAAAAGTACTTCAATGTAGTTTCTACTAGACCACCATGTTCAAGGCATGCATGAAGTTTTCCTTGCTTATGATCAATGACAAAGATCTGGAAGTATTTGCAAGAGAGACCAGATGTCAATGACTTCATTGCAAGAACTTGAAATTTTTGATGCGTGGGAGATTGATTATATGGTCCCTTTCCCCTCATCATGTGGATTTGAATATATCCTCATAGCTGTAGACTACATGTCTAAATGGGTAGAGGTTATCCTCATAAAAACTTGTGATTCCAAGTATGTTACTAATATTTTTAAAGACACAATCTTTCCTCATCTTGGAGTTCCTCACACCATCATCTCAGATGGTGCATCACACTTCATTACAAATAATTTTGAGGCCCAATTGCAGAAATATGTTGTTCTTCATAAAGTTTCTTCTCCTTACCATCCCCAAACATGCGGTCAGGTTGAAGTCTCCAATCACCAAATAAAGTATATATCGGAAAAGGCCATGAACTATAGAAGGAAAGATTGGGCCTTAAAGCTCAACGATGCCTTGTGGGCATACAACATGGATTTATGGGGAATACACACTTCTATTTATCTATGGGAAGTCTTTCCACTTACACATAGAAATGGAACATAAAGCTATCTGGGCTATTAGAATGAGAAACTTAGATTAATCTACAGTCGATGAGCAACATTCTCTCCAACTTCAGGAGTTATATGAACTCCACTTGATAGCCTATGAGAGTGTCAAAATCTACATGGACCGCACCAAGATGTGGCATGATGGTCACATAAGAAGGAAAGACATTCAACTGGGTGACAAAGTCCTTGTCTACAATTCTCAATTGTGACTTTTACCTGGGAAACTACGATCCAAATGGTATGGACCATATATTGTGAAGCATGCTTATCCTAATGGATCAATCATCCTTTGGTATAAATTAGAAGGTGAATTCACAGTTAATGAACTTAGGCTAAAGCGCTATCTCATTGTCGATGATTTCCTACCACATGGTGTGAGACGCCCCTGACTCATAGCCTACTTCTCTCCAACCTTGAACAACCATGACTTGACCATAAGGATTGGGCCTCTAATGTTATGGTACTTGTTTGGAGGCAACCCAACACTTCTTCCCCCCTTCCTCATAACATTTTCTTTTCTTTTCTATTTTTTTGTCTACCCTTATTTGATTTTCTGCTTCAACTTTCTCACTCAACTCTATTTTCCTTGTTTTGTAGATGTTTAAGGAAATGGATCAATTGGTTGCACCCTCAATCAGGTGAAAACATTAGGTGGCTAGTTTTGAAATTTGAAAATTTCAACCACCCTATGATGTCTGGGTTGAGTGACTGGGTAACCCAATCATTTGAATGAGGTGTCTCATTGAGTTACATAAACCAACTTAAGGGGTTTGAATCAGATCACAACATATTAGATGAGAGCCCCCCCTCTAGAAACCTATAGAGCACCACCCACCACCTTTGACCAGCCTCTTCTTCTTCCAAGTCGAGTGACTGGAACGTCGAATTCCCCCTCTCCACTATCACAATTGCTATTCACCTCCACTGCAGTCTATCTCCTTTGAGTCGGACGACCTGGAGACCACTAGACATTACATCCCCATCATCTTTGCCTCTCACTTAAAGTCAGATGATCTACCACCCCAACATGACATTTCCCTCCTTCCTATTCTATCCAATGAATCCTCTCTCATCCTCGAGCTTGTGAATGACATTGTAGCAGCAACAACTCATTCCACCATGGGTTGATTGACTCACTACACCAATCGACTAATTGAGCATCGTCTTCACCTCCCATCTTCCAGATGATTCATCTGACTCATCTTGGTAGTCACTCAAGTGACACCCTCACTATTCAGTTTCCTCTTTACGATTCAATAGAATCACAGTTCCTGGTCGATTGATGGGACCTTCTAAGCAGCCGAACATGTCTTCAGATGAAACCTGACACAACTTTTTTTAGCCGTCTCTATAAGGGAAAATGCATCGCCTAAAAACCCACTCCTCATAGCCTCCCTCTCCCCCATGACTCGACCAGTAGAATCCAATTTTGTGAACCTATCGGCTAATCCTTGTGCAAGTTGGTTGTAGAGATGATGGCCGATCTCAATGATCTCAATGACTACATCCCCTAAGTAGAGGTCGATCGGGCCCCCATCCTAGACACAAAATTGATCATTCCCTATAGTCCTCGCATCGCCCCCATACCAGGAAAATATGTTTAATTCATCATTGACAAGCATTTCGATAGATTGTTCTGAGTTGAATGTGATGAACATCACCCTTCCCGACCAGGTGTGTGACAAAACCCTGATAGACTTAGGGAGTTGTGATTCTATTGACTCCATTTATAGTAGAGTCACATCCTTCCTTTTGTATACTAGACCTTCCATGTCTACAATGAGGTCACATTGGAGTTCATGACCACATTTCAGGGACTCCACAACTCCCAAGGGAACTTCTCATGCTTTATATGAATCTTAGGACAAAATGCAGATATCAACACCTGATAGATTACTTCTCTTATACTTGACGGTGAAGATCCTACTTGGCTCTCGAGCTGCATGGCATGCACCCACACCACCTACCTCATCTGGTATGATCCTAACAAGTTCTGGGTGGACCTCACAGACTTACCCCCTCTCTACCATCATGGCCCAAGGATTCTAATATACATAATCCTATGATATGTTACCTCCATAAGATCCTCGCCTATACTATCTTTAGTAGGTCTAAAACTCAAGGTACTATCACTTTCATATACCTTTATGCTTTGGGGTGCCACCTTCATGGTGAACCCTTCAACTAGGTTAGTGTGATCCTCAGACACATTAACATCTAGGCCAACAAAAGCACCAGCTCAACCTTCTGTCTGGGCCACTTTGTCATGACTATCACCACGTTTTGGGTTACATCAATACTCCCTTCATGAGAATTCAATATAAGGCGATGCATCATTTTCTTGAGCTTATATATCTGTAGAAGAGCCACATTGTCTACCTCGGTGTCCTACATGGTTTTTATGCCCTAATTTTTAGGGATACCACTATTCAACTTGAGTTTCCCCACCATGCCAAATTTGCAACATCGACACTCCACTATGAGCTATAGAACCTCCCAGCCTAGAACCAGAGGTTCCTTCACAAGAACCCTATTCCAGAAGGGGTAGTCCCCAAATCTATGAACCATCACCAGAGAGTATCGATGGAGTCCAACGATGAAGAGACATGCCCTCTTCCTACTCTGTCACCTCGTTGCACTAGGAGGCGCACTGCGGATGCTGAAGGTCTCGAGGGACCTTATGATTTTCTTGAGATCAAGTAATAGCTGGACCACATCGAGCTTTACCCACAATGCATGGAGCACGAAAATAAACGTCAAGGCCACCAGCTGAACCACCTTTTACCTCATGCAATGCTCCCAGGAGCATTGACATGTTAAGAGTGACCACTTTGCTCCCACTCATTCCTTTTATGAGCAATATGGGACTCATGAGGCTTGGGTATGTGATTACTATGAGGCAATTCTTCCTCATCTCGCCCCACCCTTGATGATCTTATTCTCTCCATCTTGGACTTGAGATTTGATAAGGACAAGAAAAACTTTAATTTGGGGGTGGAACTGGGTAGTACGTTTCGTTCTCCACCCACTCTATTCTTACCTTTACATTTTAGTATTTATATCATCTATATTTATTGCATTTAGTTTAGTTTGCTTTTGCTTATGATCCTTGTATGTGATTGGCCTTTATCTAGTCGTCCAATATGATTATATGCTTGTATCCAATGTACCCCGTTAATTGAGGTAAATATCTTGCAAATTTATCATAACACCATCTTTGTTTAAAAAACATCCATCACCTAAGAGATCAACTAGAACTATTACTTGGAAAAGTTGGCAAGCCTAAAAAGGACAGATAGGAACTGAAACATGATGTGTCTTCATTAGAACTATGGAATTAGCTTGTAAATTTCTAGATTTTTGCTTATTTTAGAATGATCTAACCAAATGTTATATCACTCCAAGGCCCTAAAACTATAAAAAATGAGTATGCACAAGATCAAACTTTTCTACACTTCTTCCACAACCTTTTATCTATCCATACTACCAAATAAAAAGAATAAAAAATCAAGAAATGTGCCAAACTCCAAGTTTCAGATGGCACACCCCCTTCTTCCCCCTCTTTTGCTTCTTCCATTTGCCTCATAAATTTAATAGGGGTGTACCACAAATATAAAATGCCAAAGTGCACATCAAAACATTCAGTAAATGTAACTACAAACAAAGAAATGAAAAGGTCTCAAGTTGAATAGATGCACGACAACCTCCTTCCATACCTCCTCTCACTCCACTTTTATGCCTAGGGGAATCTACATAACCCCATCAAATCCTTGAATCCTAGTCTTGTGCAATTTTTTGTAAGAATATGCATGACTATGAATACTGAGGGGATATAACATATACTTATTTGAAATTTTTTGTAATAGAAGCAAGTTGTGAACCAAAATTTGGGTGAAGAATGTTAGATTGTATTTTGTGGTTCTAGGAAATCATGGTGCCTGGTCTAGAAAAGGTTGTGGCACAAATTAATGCTTTGCGAGTGAGGTGAATAAGATGTTAGTATAAATTGGTGGGTGTCTATAATTATATGTGTTGGATCTAGGGCTCTAGAGGGGGGTGAATAGATCTTCAAAATTCTCATAAGAATAGTTATACCTTCAAATTATATAAATTGAAACCAAAAGCAAAAACTCAATTTGAATTTCTATCTAAACAAGCATAGCAGGGATGACAGAGATTGAAACATGCACTTGGACAAGGTGGTTAGAGTGATTCCAATCTCCAAACTAGGAGGCCGTCAATCCATTACCTAGAGAGGTCAACCTTTAGGACTTTACAACCCATGTATACTTATATTCCATTATAAGAGATACAAGAAGACCACCATACATCCAAGGACTTACCTATTCAACACAATAGTCTTTCACCTACACAAGGACTTACCCACTTGATCAAGATGTCTTCAGACTTCACCAAGGACTTACACACACTTGCATCAAGTCTTTGGCCTTGAAGGAATTACCCAATCTTCTTGAATCTTTCGCCTTGTCCTTCTCCTTCACCTAGAGAAGATCTTCACATCTTCTTCAACCTTAAAGAAGAACATCAACTCCTCCTACATTTGGAGAAGATCACTTCAACCTTTACTCTTTGAGAAAGGGGATTGCGAAGATGGAAGGATTGAGATATTTACAAGATAACATGGAGTTAACTCTTTTACAACATGCCTGACTCACTCATAATCACAAAATGCTTTATAAATGAGAGAGGAGAGAAAGGGGCTCAAAGGGTTGTAGCACACTAAACTATAGCAAGGACCAAGGATAGCATAAATGAGAAACCTTGGAAGGAACTCCAAGAGGTCCTATTTATAGATGGGGGTGTCCCTTTGAGTGTGAAATCACTTAAGAACAAAGAATAGTTGTTTGCGACTTGCAACATATATATTTTTGTTTTTAACAACTCTCCAACAGTTGGAATCACTTTTTCTACATTTTTTGTCAAGTAAATTTGGTTGAGTTTCAATAAAGATAACTCGACTGATCCACTAACCAATAAAGTGAATTTTCAAACTATTAGTCGAGTTTGTCTTGGGAAACTAGACCAACCAGTCAAAATCAATTTTGGTCAGTGAGTCTGTCGGTCAAGTTCTATGAGTGTACAAATCACCCAATTGATCCATTTTCAAAAGTCCATCACTGGTCGGTCGAGATCCAAACGCGACCGAAAAAGTTGTTGTGACAAATTTTTCAAAATGATTTTTGAGTTATCAAACATTGGAATTAAGTGTCTCTAATTTTTTATCCTCTTAGTTACAAGTCATATCATCAATACAAATGATTACAAAAATATTATAAGGTGGTTTGGAGTGATATCCCAAATTGAACATTTGCATTACTTTTGACTTGAACTTGTACAAGCTAGGGCTTGTGTAATTTGATCCTTTTCATATACCTAAATCCTAAAATGAAACTTGAACAAACATATTAGATACACATGTATGGAATGGTTGTCATTATCAAAATATGGACAATGTATAACTCTCAAGTCAACATTCTCCCCCTCTTTGACAATGACAGACCATTCGTCAATGTATTGAAAAGGATATGTAAAGTTATACCTTAGCCTTGTGAATTGTATGGGGATTCATATTGTTAACAATGTGAATTGCTCCCTATCAATCTATGCTCACTATTATGTGCATAGTTAGTCTTTCTACACAAAGAAATATTACATATATACTATATGGTCCTTTAGCGAGTTACATGATAAAACATATATTAGACAAGAAAAGGATCACATAGGCAGTCAAGGCAATATGTTTGAGCTACAAAACATGGAACTTCTCCCTCACTTTTGTCATTAACAAAAAGAAGGGGGGTATAAGAGCAAAAAACCGGGTCTTCTCCAAGAACAACCAAAACATCCAACCACAAGATAAAACATGCAATCACATAACACACAACAAACAAAGATGAGAGAGAAACCAACAACATGTTATAGAATCAAAATATGGGTAACATACCACCAACTCATGAGATATAGTCAACCAAAGAGTAAAGGTACATATGATTAAGATTACAACACTTAAAGCATGTTCTCAAAACAACTACAAGCCAAAATGATTAAAATAACATGATGATAAAAATAGTACATCTCAGATAATGTGCCCAGATGTTTTAGTACAAAATAGTCTAGAAAGATCATATATCATCAGCATCTAAAGACTAAAAACTAAAACATCTAAACATCTAGGCTATCTACGTCCCAAGGGTCTTTATCATCTGCATGATCATTAAAAGCTTCATGCTCGTGGTCATCATCTCCATTTGAAGGTGCAACAGAGGCAACAACTTCACCTTCATCACTAGATGCACTAGCAAGGCCATCATCAGAACCATCAGAATCATCCTCACAACATCCCCAGATGGCTCCTCATCAGTAGTAGCAACATCCTCATCAATTTGGTCGGGAATATACTCATCAACAGAATGACCGAAACCACAACTGGGCCACATGGCATTCTTCTTAGTCCAAGACATACCAAGGTCATGAAACTCTTGGGATTGAGGAAAAGTGGGAGCAGAGATGCCAAGTCATTCAATCAAGGTATCTATAGGACGAATAGAGAGAGAGAGAGGTAGCACACTAGGGGTAGATCCACCAACAACAGAGGGTGTAGATGCAGAAGCAACAAGTGGAGGGGTTAGGTAGAAGTGATTATATGGATAAGATGCATGATCACCACCTGGGTTGGGCTGGTAGGCAGGATAAGGATGGGTACATGATAGGTTCATGGTAGGCATGACTGGACAAATATCTTGATGCATATGCTCCTCAACTTAAAGGTTATATGCCTCCTGATGCATCATGTAACCCATGAGGGTTTCATCTGATACATTGAACAAGGTGCATGTAGGTAGGGATGGATGAGGAGGTGGAGGTTCCTAGGTAGAGGTAGAGGCTCCAGGTGTGGTAGAAGAATATGGAGGCAAGCTTTTCTTGAGTGTGGTCTCACTAATACAGACTCCTTTGTGAGCATGTTTGTAATGAAGGTAATGAAAAAAAGACTTTGCAACTGCATATTGAAATAGACCATATATCAAGGCTTGGTACCTCGGGTGTTCTTCCCAGAGTCGAAGTAGGTCATGTGGTGGAGAACATATCTAGACCACTTGACTCTGATGTTATTTAGAAGGCAAAACATAATCGCTGTGGTATTCTCTACCATTTCAGTTTGATGTTTCTTTGGGTGAATATTGTAGTTGACTACCAGAATGAGAATGTGGTTTTTCATGTCTAAGGAAGAGGAGGGTAGGATGGACTTCTTCCTATGGGGAGATTGAGGCTTCTTCAAGAACTTATGTATGTCAGGGAGAGTGATATCATATTGCTTGTAGAATGCCATAGGGTCTAGGAGGTCAAAATACTCAGGGTAATCCTTCCTCCATGTGTCGGTGACCTCAATACTAGAGAAAAAGATATTCAAGGTATCTTTCGAGATCTTGAAATTTTTACCGGCGATCATGGAAGTAAGAATGACTTGTTTGTTAGGTGGGGGTACAAGAGTGTCGTAATTCCATGAAAAATTTGCATAGAATTCATGAACTACCTTAGTTCTTGTGATGGAGTTGTTATAGAACTGGAATTCGATAATCAAGGCAGAGAGGTGGTTGTCAAACAACAACTCGGCTACCTCATCTATGACATTTTCTCTACGTGGATGAGGCTCAAACAAGGCACAAAAAGGGAAGGTGCAACATGCTTGATTTTTCTCTCTCCTATGACTATGTACATAGTGACATGTAATGCACTTGATTTGATGCAATGATCTTCCTCATCGTCATTTAATATTTTGAAATGACATGTTGTTCAATTGATGAGTATTGATGACTATTTTCAATTTTGAACTCGATTATGCAATGTTGAATGCCTTAATATTCATTAAGGAAGTCTTGAATTTTTAGATCCCATAAAAGTGATAATCTTCATCTCAAACTTCTTCCATAATAAAGAGAATACAATTTGTGATATAAAGGTGAATATTTCACCCGAATTTGAGATTTGAGGAGAAAGATACGGCAATTTGAATTTTCCCTTTTTTCTATCCTTTTTCATCTTGTTTTAACCTTTGTTGGGCCTCGACCCATTTCTCTTCTCTTGGATCTGGATTTTGGGTGTGCGCCCAACTATTTCTTTGACCATGTACCCGAACCACCAATCCAATGAATGAGGATCATCCATGCCTAATCTAATGGTTGGGGAGTCATGCCCTACCTTGAGCAGAAGTCAAGGAGCTAGCACCACTAGCTATGTCCGCAAGTAGTTTTTTGGGGTTTTTTTGACATCCTTTTCACCCAAAGTGATTGCTAAAGTCTTCCTCGACCTTGTGTGACCTCATCCTACCTTTTCCCTAATGGTATGGCCCATAGTAGAGGCATGGGGCACCCTCCCACCATGGTCGGCCACCATGATCGAGGACACATGGGAAGGATCCATCTAGTCCTCACCTCACCTTCTTTTTATGCCTTTCAGTTCACCATTCATCACCCTTTTGTTTTCCCTCCTTCCTTTATCTATTCTTTATGTTCTTTTCCTCTTTCAACCTCTCTGGCAAGCTGCTGGGACAGCGTCACCGCTGGCCCTAATTTTGGGGCATTTTTGCCTAGTATGTCTCGGCAACATCGGGACCTGCCATGAGTTCGATAGGCATGCCTGAGGCCAACTGGCCATATCCATGGCTTAAGTCCCCTTGATCCTCCTTCTCACCATCTTGTACACCATTTTATTCTGCCACAGAGGAAGTGTCTTGCGTGCAGGCGACCTTGTTGGGTGACGCACAAGGACAACACATCCCAGACGTTGATCCCACTGAGATCCACGATGGGCCAGAGACACCAAGGGCCCAAATTGCACACCCTCCCCACAACATTTCCTCTCCCTCATGTTTGACTAATCAGAGAAGACTAAGGATCTGTGTACAACTGGAGGCCGCGTGGGTCTGGCTCTAGCCAATAAAAGTGTCACATCTGCATGCCTTTGAGGTATATTACTCTCTCTTCCTCACATGGCTATATCTTGAAAAATTGATAGAAAATCTCTCATAGCTCTAAATGAGACATATTACATATGAAAATTAATCTACCCAATGAGATCTATCCAATAAACCAAGTTTCATCGTAGATCTTGTTATTTTGAAATGACATCTAGTTATCTTCTTTTGCAAGCTTAATGATGTGCAATGCTCAACCATGATCATTTAATGACTCCACTTGACTTTATGACACTGATAAATAAGATTTTATATTTTGTGATATATAAACCAAACTTGATCATTCGATCCTCTATTAATGATTCTAATTCAAAAAATTAACCATGAAATGTGCATAAATTGGACTTTTTTGCTATTATCATTAATTTGATGCCCAAGTTGATTATATGAACCCCAAATTGTCATTCTTGCTCTACATCAGTAATATTTGATGCATTATTGTTCCAAGAATCATTTATGCACATACTTGAACTCTTTTACAACTTGATGATATGAAAAGTAACATTAAATGGAACATTTACAGACTTATCATAATGATCTTTAAAACCTTGTGCTAATGTGGACCAAATATGATCTAAACTCCATCTTGGCCCTTATATAAGTATTTTGATGACTTGTGGCACAAAACATCAAGTTATGCTTTGTTGTTCACTTTTATGACTAAGTGATCTAGGCATGACATTGAAATGTGACCTAATGTGCATGTTGCTATATTTGAGATCTAATCTTGTACAAGTGTCACCCTAATGGTCACCCATTATATTTCATGATTCAAATAAGTAACATGTTGATCTTTATGACACTAAATCAATCTTGATCTCATATGTGCTCTAATGTTGGCAATCTTGCATGAAAATGACTAAATATGACTTCAATGGATGATATGATGATTTAGACTTTAGTCATATTCAATCTTATGATTTCCTTATTAAGATCCATGAAATCTAAGTCAGAAATCTATGATCTTGTAAGGGTGTTTCACCCTAAGTAAAATGATATATGATCTAGTATGTAGTTTGATGATGAATATTGAATGAATATTGGAGATGTCAAAATAAATCATTATAATATATGTAACTTAGATTAAGTGAAACATCCACCCTTAATGAATATGTTTAGATGACCTATATGATGTGATGTTGATCTAGTCACACTTACTTGTAATGTCAGGATCTCTTTGATGGACTCTTTTCAAATATCTAATCATGTTTTATAGTGCTAGTTTGCTTTTATCAAGGTATGCTTTATCCTCTTATTGGCCAGACTCGTGGCATTAAAATTGCTTTTATGTATGAAATATAAGATGCTTGGCTTATAATACCTATTTGAGCTATTGTTCCCTATGACTACTATGTTTTGGTCTTGATTACATATGTTGAACAAACTTGAAAACATAATGATAGATGTGTATTATACAACCTTATGTACCTACCTGTATTCTTGGGGTAAGGGCACAAGGCTGGGTGTCCTACTTGAGTTGTCCAAATAGGGCAGACCATGTTGATACAAGGGTTAGCTCTTGGCAATGGATTTGAGGTCCCTTATGAATAGGGTTAAATGTAGATGTTTAGTCTTGTAGTCCCTCATGTTGAAATAGGGTAGCTAATCTTGAGCACCCTCACAGACCCCTTCTTTTCAGAAGCTGATCAAAGTCCTTATCATATTATTGGTATAATGGAAATGAACATAAAACACACTTTCATGTTAATAAGAGAGTCTTTAATCATGTTGTTTCTTCATTCTTGTTATCTACTTTATGATTTTGCAAAGCAATATATGTTCTTGAACCTATGATTTTATATGTTTGCACAGTGTACTCATCACAATTGTGCTAATGTGTACCCATTTTATGATTTTAGGTAACAAGTACACTTGAATCTCTAACTATGATAAAATGCTTCCACACTTATGATAATCTGCTCATACTCCAATGATATATAATGACTTTCAAATGGAATACACATGATTGATATATGAGACCTAAGATCTTATCAGGTATTAGTTTAGTGTTCTTTTATGCTTTCTCATCTCATACCTTAGTTGTTGTTTGTGGTTTTATTCATGCATATGTTATGTGATCTATCCTACAGATGGACACTCAGCTCTTCTCGCCTTTGGCTTTCTAGCCATTAGGAGTTAGGATTTGGGTAACAAATGGTTATGTGACAAAAGGGGTTCCTAGGAAGGATCTCCTTGTACCTATTTAGAGTTCAAAAGAGAAAAAGAAGGAATCATTGAAGGGAATGAGGTGAGAGTTGGAGGAGGATGGTGCTTCAGAATAGGAAGTGTTCTTTCTCCTATTAGAAGCCATGGAGGCGGAAAGAAGGAGATTGAGAGGCCCAAACCTGAAGGAAACACCACTAAAAGCTGAGAAAACACCTAGGGTTGATGTGTAAGACAGAAAGGCAGGTCAAGTAAGGGATGGCTAGGGCTAGGAAAGGGAAGGTCAGGGTTAGGATTGAGAGCTTGAGGGAGCTAGGGAAGGAATCAGTCAATTTTTCTCTAGTTGAGAGGGAGAAAGGTCGGCTGAACCATACTTAAGTTTTTCTCCAGCCCGACCATCGGTCGAGTTCTGTGAGATGGAAACTCGACCAAATGGCTTTTTACAAAAGCCCATGACCATGGATTGGTCGAGTAGGAAACTTGAATGATGGCCAACCTGATCCATCATTAGAAATCTTAATTTCTAGACATTTGAGTGATAATTAAATTTATTTTCTCATCCATTTTGCATTTTAAACATCCTTAGTAGGCACATATCACTCATCATTGGGTACTATTTAGTGATAAAACAAACGTTTGCAAAAAATACCCAAAACAAGCGAAAAACAAGGCATAAGAACATGAAATTTTAGCACTTTAGCAAGCCAGGGTGATCAAGAAATGAGCAAAGCATATAGGATAGATAGAAACTAACTAAAAGGCATATCAAATTCATCCAAAGTAGTTATTAGCAGTTTAGATCTAATGAAATTAAATTGCTTTCTTGCTAGAGGTTTAGTAAAAATGTCTGCCAATTGATTTTTGTGTACACACGTGATATAAATATCCTTTTTGGTAATTTGATCACAAAGAAAATGATGACAAACCTTTATATGCTTGACTTTACTATGAATATAGGATTGCAAGATAAATTCATTGTACTAGTATTATCACAATAAATAGGAGAAGCATCAAAATAAATGTTAAAGTCTTAGAGCATTTGCTTCATCCATAGAACCTAGGCACAACAACTCCCGGATATAATGTATTCATCCTTAGTAGTTGATAAAGCCACTTTGCTATGTTTCTTGGAGAACCAAGATGTCAAGCATGGTCCTAGAAGGAAGCAAGTGCCACTTGTCCACTTTCTATCAATCAAGCATCCTACTAATATACATCACTATAAGCTATACGAGTATAGTCCCTTGACTTGGGATACCATAGTCCAAAATTTTGAGTTTTTGCTAAGGACCTTAAAAACCTCCTAACAGATATAAGATGTGATTTCTTTGGATTTGATTGAAAATGAGCATACAATCCAACACTAAACATTATGTCAGGCTTAGAGGCAGTCAAATAAAGTAAACTTCCAATCATACCTCTATAGAGATTCTCATCCACTTTCTCACCTTCTTCATCTTTATCAAGTTTGGCGGTGTTTGACACGGGGGTGTCCATCAACTTGGTGTTCTCCATCCCAAAGTGCTTTAGTAGCTCACTTGTGTACTTGCCTTGGTTGATGAAGTTCCCATCTTTAGCTTTCTTGATTTAAAAGCCAAGGAATTATGTAAGCTCACCCATCATTCTCATCTTGAACTCACTCTGTATAAGATACTAAAATCTTTGCAAATATCAAGATTAGTTCCGCCAAAAATTATATCATCAACATAAATTTGAATGATAAGAAAGTTGTTAGAAGTGTGTTTAAGAAACAAGGTAGAATCCACTTTGCCGATGATATACCCATGATCTAACAAAAAGTTCTTTCATTTCTCATACCAAGCTCAAGGTTCAAGTTTGAGTCCATAGAGGATCTTTGCAATAGATAAACATGGCTAGGTAAACTATCATGTTCAAAGCCTGGAGGTTGTGCATCATACACTTCCTTCTCAATTGTACCATTCAATGATGCACTTTTAACATCCATTTGATAAAGAGGAAAGTTCTTATAACTAGAAAAAGCAAGCAACATATGAAAGGACTTAAGTCTAGCTACAGGTGCATATGTTTCATCAAAATCTATACCTTCCTACTAATTGTAGCCTTGAGCCACTAACCTTGCTTTGTTTCTTACCACCTTTCCTCTTTCATCTAGCTTGATGTGGTAGACCCACTTGGTGCTAATGAACTTTCAATCACACAGTCTTGGCACTAGAGGCCACACTGTGTTCTTATCGAATTGCTCCAGTTCTTCTTGCATGCCTATGATCCATTCATCATCCCAAAGAGCTTCTTTGACATTCTTTGGCTCGAGTTGTGAGATGAAGGAATTGTTTGCTTGTTCTTTGTTGAAGGCAGCCCGCGTCTTCACTCTTTCAAATGGGTCACCTAAGATCAGTTCTTTAGGATGATTCTTTACAAAATGGGGAGTTGGATCTTTCTCTTCTTCTTGAGTGGCCACCTCTTTTCCATTTTGGGTGATGTTGAGTTCTTTTAAGATAGGAATCACCTCACCTACAACATCATCATTTGGAACAATATCTTTGGTAATATAGGGTTTAGTATCAATAAACTTGACATTAATAGATTCTTCTACTTTAGATAGATCAACATTAAACACTCTATACGCCTTACTAGTAGTGCTATAACCAAGAAAGAAGGTTTTGTATAATTTTAGATCAAACTTGTTGAGAGAACTTTACGTGTTCAAAACAAAACATAGACATCTGAAAATGTGAAAATGCTCAATAGAAGGCTTCCTACCACGCCATAGATCATAGGGGTTTTTCTTCAACAAAGGATGTGTGAAAACCCAATTTTGCACAAAACATGAGGTACTAATGGTTTTGACCCAAAACTTCTTTAAAGTTTCATACTCTAAAAGCATGGTCCTAGCCATTTCCTATAGTGACATGTTCTTCCCCTCGACAACCCCATTTTATTGAGGTGTTTGAGGTGAAGAGAAGTTATGTGCATAGCCTGATTCTTCACAAAAACGTTCAAAAAGATCATTTTCAAATTCTCCCCCATGATCACTACGGATGGAAACAATCTGGAGAGAAGCAAGAAGGTCCAAGTATATCGAGAGAAATCATCAAAAATAACAAGACAATACTTAGAACCACGAAGCAATTGAGTTCTCATCGGTCCAAATAGATCAATATGAAGAAGTTCAAGAGCTCTCTTGGTGCTAAGGACTCCTTCGGATTTGAAAGAGGACTTGGTTGTTTTACCTGGGTACAAGGTTGGCATTCCTCATCCTTTTCAAAATCTAATTTTGAAAGTCCCTTGACCAAGTTCTTTTTGCTCAACTTCTTCAATTGATGCATATTTACATGACTGAGCCGACGATGCCAAAGAGAAATACCATTCAAATTGACTACTGAGCATCTACCCACAATAGACTTAATAGAGTCAACCACAATTACATAAAGATTATCGTTTATAGTTCCCTTATATATAACATGACAAGTGAGGGAATCTAGAAGCAAGCATTCAAAAGAAGTAGATAGCACAAGATTGTTGGGTTTTGTGGGACAAAATAGGCAGCAGAAATAATTTTTTTATCTAACCACAAACCCATAACTAGAACATCGCATCAACAACTATGCAATAGGAAAGATGGTTTAACGAGATATACCTGGTCCTGAGGCTTGCTCAAGAACAATACCTTGCAACTAGTGCAGCCTTCAACCACCTAGTCATCGATGACGTCTGTTTAGCTCCTGGTCTTGACCCCGACTGTGGTTGAAGGTCGTCCTCCTGTGCGGCAGAAATCTCCACCTCTATAGATAGTCCACAAGGACCACTAGGAACTCTAGTCATCCTGATGGACAAACTAGAAGGAGTCGTCCCTTTTATCGGCGTACTAGTCACCGACACACTCTCCCACCACTAGTCGCTTTTCTATAGTTATCTTTCCCTCATTGTTCCTCCCTGGACATGTAGAACTTGCTTGGGCTCTCTCAGTTACCACAACCGGAGAGGACATCAAATTTGTAGAGCAACTGGTGTTCTGAGTTGTGTGTTCTGAGAACCCCCCTGTACCCCTCTATGTATAGTAGAGGGCAGGGTCAAGCTTCCCAGTATGTATGGGAGTAGAAGGGTCTGGATTTTTCCATGAACTGATTACACAGTGGCAGGAGAACTGATCGTTTCATAACTGAACCGGTCATTTTGGCAGGTGAGCCGATTGGTTCATAACTAAATCGGTCGTTTGGGTAGGTGAGCCGATCGGTTCCCCCAGTGAACTGGTCATTTCACTTCCCAAACTTGCCCACAATTGGCTTTCCTTGTTCGTTTCTAATTAATGCAAATATTAATTCTTGTCCCAATCAAATTGAACAAGTAAAACACATATCTTTTCTCACGAACTGAGAAACCCAACACATGCTCGTTTGGTCCAAGTGAACCGACCGGTTTGCCAATGTGAACCAGTCATGTCACTGACCATGAGACGATCGGTTAACCTAGTGAACCAGTCAGTTGGTGGTCCAGGTTGTGTAGAACTCAGTCAATGCAATTCTCAATCAATATGACACTCTAATCAATTGGCTCAACACTTGAACTTGATGATTCTGAGTTAAGTATATTGATTGAATGTTTAATTGAGTACCTAAACACTTAAGTAATTAATCTAAACATCATTCATGGATAAACTCCTCTTCCATGTTAATCCTATGTGTGTGATAGGTTTCATTTCATGTTGGTAGTGATTGTCCATAACTAACTTATTACATCACAAGAAAAGAGTGGTGCCTAGTCACACATCAGTACTATCCAAGTGAAGAGGAAAGTTGCAGAACAAATTTCAACCTACAATCTGTTATTGGTGTTACATTGAATGTTTAGTTCCTTTGTCACTGATATCTGGATTGAACTCAAGGCATGGACTTGTCATCATCTACAAATGTTTAATCCATGTTTCTTGATTCAGAGTAGACTGCCTGAGATATATGTAAGCTCAATATCATATATTGACTTACATGTGCATGGACACACATTTCTTAGTCCCACTCCTCATGTGGCTAGGATATCACTCTCCCTTAGGAGGGACAAATTCCATATCTATCACTCACAGTCAAGTCCCCATTTGTTAAAGTCACCCAATCATCACCATTATCACAACCCATATTTCAAGACTGCGTTTGATGATGTCAAAGTGTACCCAACCACATGTGATGAGTGCAGTGATATTAGGTCTAAGAACCACAGTCACCACCAATACAATAAGAGATGATCCTGGCTAACCATGTGTGGTTTCCATGCATAACTCCTATGGTGGGTCTGTCCGATACACTGTTCTCTAACATGTATCTATGTGCTTGGTTTGATATCATATATCATGACTGATGAGATTTTGTCATCAACCAACATACACTCTAGACTTTTGTGTTATTAGTGTCTATAGTTATTTCCATAATAACAACTGACTAGGGACATAATAAGAATGTACACTCTTAGATGGAAATTGCCTTTACTATTATCAAATCAAGTATTACATGCCTCATTGCAATCATCATATGATTGGCTCTCTAGGCATACTTGACGTGGTATTTTGAACGCACTAACAAACTCACTCGGGGTTGATATCCCTAAATTTTTACCAACACCAAAGTGTAATAATACCACCCACAAGCAGATGAGTCTTATCACAATATAGTTAAGGATTGAACCCAAAGGACAACATTTTTAAGAATCTTTGTCAATCAAATCTTGCTCAAGTAAAACTAATATTTTGAATGATTGGTTGATTTGAGGTTAATTAAACTAATTACAGGAAAGTAAAGACTGAATTTAAGCTAGATTAAGATCAATGATATGGAATCGCTGGGATGGTATCGGGTTTCACCAACACTGCTCATGCAAGCACATCTAAACATCAAACATCCAGGCAAGATATAACTATCCAAGTAGAGCTGCTACGAAACCCCCATACGGGCATTAGGTCCGCGTAAGCATCACCTTTGGCATCAGATTTCTTGTCGCCAACCGGATCACATACTTATGGCTCTGAAGATACAACATCCAACTAAGGTTGTGAACCCCCTATATAGGCGTTAGGTTCACAGAAGTGTCACCGAAGGCTAGATGGCTCGTCCCCTCACGGATCATACACTTACGACCTCAAGGAACCCCATTCTATTTCTAGGTTGGGAGTCAACCACGCTAATCGATAAGCAAGCAACCGATTTATATACGAGCAAACATCGGCGATTAACAAGAAGATACAAAATCCAACTAAGGCTGTGAACCCCCTATACATGCGTTAGGTTCACAGAAGCGTCACTGAAGGCTAGATGGTTCGTCCCCTCGCAGATCATACACTTACGACCTCAAGGAATCCCATTCTATTTCTAGTTTGGGAGTCAACCTGTTAAACGACATTCAATCCTACATAAAGATATTCTCACAACATAGGAAGAACAAAGATGAAAGCAAGCAAACAAACAAACAAACAATGAACTTAGCGATTAGCAATGAAATGAAAAGTTATATACATTGCCATGGACGGTTAATATTATAACATGTTTTCATGGGAAGGGGGCTAGTCCCCGCACCCCAGCGAAAAGGTACTACTCGCTCATGATGCCGGAAACAAGAAGAGTGAGAAAGAGAGAGAAATCCACCATGGACTCGGTGCAGAAGGTAGTCGCAGCTTGGTGAAGTAGATACGGCCTCCTACGTCATGTCGGAGCAGATCTGGACGTGAACGGGAGTTGCCAACACAGACCTGGCAGTCTCCCTTGTTCCGTCTTTCTTCTCTCCTCAACCTCCTTGGTTGCAACACGGGAAGTAGGTGAAATGAAACCGGCACAAACTGGACTGGTTTCAGATCAGATCTGTATACAGGCAGCCTGTCGGTGTCCCAGAACTGCTATCCAAGTGAGGACCCTTGGGGTCCTATTTATAGGCACATGACTGACCCCAAACGGTCTTGAATTAAAAGAGACCAAACAGTTTCAGTTAGTTTAGACCAAACGGTCTTGAAATATCTCCTCCAAACGGTCTGGAGGCCGTTTGCTACCAAACGGTCACTCCAAACAGTTTTGGGTAAACGATCGCTCTGTGCGGTCTTCTTCAAACGGTCTGTAGATAGGGCTAGCAAATGGTCTGGAAACCCTTGATAAGCAAACTATCATTGCTTCGGTCAACGCTCCAGCCCAACTCAAACGGTCTTGGAGATAGCTGATTCACGATCTGAAACTCGCATAGGGGTAAATTGGTCTCGCGTTGAAGAAGGGCAAATGGTCTTGGACAGACCGTTTGGTTTTCTGCAACTGATTCGAACAGTAGATGAAATCGTCACCAGCTGGGTCAAATCGATTTAGAAGCCTTCTGATCTGTAAATGATCTTTGGCCTTCATCTGTAGGTGCAACGGCCTCAGGGTGACCTCATTTGGTAAATGAACCACCTCCAATCGACCTTGCTCAGGAGATGCAAATGTGTGCTAGTCGGAGGTTGAAGACGACACACCACGACCGTGGTTAGGCACCATAGTCATGGTAAAGCTGCTGTCCCACGACCGTGCCGCCTTGCACGGGCGTGGTGGGTGAGAGATCAGGCTCTGATGACATCGTGCCACGACCATGGCGTGACACCACAGTCGTGGTGAGGTAGCTGCCACATAGCCGTTCTGTCTCGCATGGGCATGGTGAGTGAGAGAGGGATGATGTAGGTAGGGTGCCATGGTCGTGGATCGTCGACCACGGTCATGGTGAGTGAAAGCTCAGGTCTACCATGGTCATGGCCGCATCACACGGTCTTGGTGATGGCAGAAGACCACAATCATTTTGGATCACCACAGCCGTGGTTAGGACTCTGCTTCACGACCTTGAGTTCAAGCACTGCTCGATTCCTTGCGGCTGAGTGATGCCTCCAATCGGTCTCTGCTGCTTAAAATAGTCTTGAGACCGCATGGGCTCAAACGGTCTTGAGACCACATGGGCTCAAACAGTCTTGAGACCGCATGGGTGGAATTGCTTGGTTAGATATCTTGATCGGAGCCAGGGATGAAGGTGGACCTTGACTACTTGTTCAGCTTTGTCAAAACCTGCATTAAATGAACGATGTTTAGTTAAAACCTTGATAATCGAATCAATTAAGTACTTTTTTCACATTATGATTCATATTGAGTGAAATAGTATGTATAAAGTTGAATTGGTCGCGAAAAGATAATTCAATTTCATGATGAATATACTGTTGGGTTTTAGGGGAGGCAGAGAAGGCAGCAGAAACAAAATTTTCTCCTCCCCAAACCCAAAACAAGGAAACGCGTCAACGTCTATACAATAGGAAATGATGGTTTGTGGAATCATACCTTGTCCCGAGGCTTGCTCGGTGACAATACCTCGCGGCTTGCACGGTCTTCACCTTCGGTCTTGGACGGTGTCTGTGCAGCTCCTGGTCGCATTGGGACTGATGACTACTGGTCTCAGCGGGACTGTCGGGATTGACAGCTGTCCTCCGAGCAGTAGAAATCTCCCGCCTCTGAAGTAGTCCACACGGACCACCTAGAACTCCAATCTCCATGTCCGACAAGGAATTGGAAGGAGTCGCACCCTCCTGTCGGCGTACTAGTCACCGACACACTCTCCTGCCACCAGTCATTTTTGCAGTTGTATTTCCCTTACTGTGCCTCCCTTATCGGGTAGAACTTGCTCGGGCTCTCTCGGTTACCAAAACCAGAGAGAACGACAACTTTACAGAGCAACTGGTTGCACTATGTTGTACATTGAGAAGCCCCCAATACCCCTATATATAGGAGGGTCATGGGACAGGGTTCTCTATCCCGGGCAATGTGGGACTAAAGCAGGAGTAGAAGGGTTCGAGATTTTCCACAAAAACAACCAAAAACGCAACCTGAACCGATCATTTCATTTCTGAAACGGTCAGTTGGGGACCTGAGCCAGTCGGTTGACACCTCAACTGATCGGTTGGGACCCATGAAACAGTCGGTTCACTTCTAAACCGATCGGTTCGTGGTCCTGGTCAGTTCCCGATTGACTTTTCCTCTTTTGTTTCTAATTGGTATCAAATACCAATCCTTGTTCTAATCAAATTGGGTAAGTGAAATGAAAAGAAATTTCTCACCAATCCTACTTTCCCAACTTGCTCGGTTGGACTAGTTGAACGATCGTTTCAATACTTGAAGCAATCGTTTCACCCTGTCCATGAGCCGATCGACTCACCACCTGAGCCGATCGGTTCACCAAGATGAGCTGATCGGTTCATCACATGAGCCGATCGGTTGGGAGTGCAGATTGTGTAGAATCAGTCAATTGTAGTTTCAATAAATCCGATACTCCAATCAATGTGTCCAACACCTTGAACATTATGATACTGAGCCGTCAATTGATTGAGTGTTTAATTGAACTACTAAACTCCTTTAGTAATCAATCTAAACATTGTTTGTGGACAAAACTCCTCTTCCAGGTTAAAATCCTATGTGTGTGACCCTGCAGGTCCATTTCACATTGGCAGTGAAAGTCCATAACACTTATGACTTCACAAGCAAAGAGCGGTGCCTAGTCACACATCGGTGCTACCCAACTGAAATAGAAAGTTGGAGAACAACTTTCAATCCTACAATCTGAGAATGGTGTTACAGTGAATGTATAATTCCTTTATCACTGATATCCTGAATGAACTCGAGGCATGGAACAGTCATCCTGTCAATGTTCATTCACTTCCTTAATCTTAGAGTAGATTGGAAGAGATATGTATGACATCAATATCACATACTTATTCACACATGCGTACATGCCTTTCTCAATCCTACTCATCAAGTGGCCATGGATATCAAACTCACTCAGGAGGGACAAATCCCATATCTATCACTCACCCCTCAAAAGCCCCATGTGTCAAAGCCACCCAATCATCACCTTTATAACAACCCATGTTTCAGGACTGCGTTTGATGATGTCAAAGTGTGCCCAACTACATGTGTTGAGTGTAGTGATTTCAGGTCAAGGAATCACACTCACCACCATCACTATGAGTACTGACTGTGACTACCATGTCATGGTTCCATGTGTCAAACTCACGATGGGTCTGTCCGGTACAGTTGTTCTCTAACAAGTACCTATGTGTTTGGTTTGATATCTCTATATCATGACTAATGAGATTCTGTCATCAACCAACACCACAATCTAGTCTTGTGTGTCATTGCTGTCTATCTACCTTACACAATGACATCCGACTAGGGACATAACAAGAATGTACAAACTCTTAGCATCCGTATGATCGCATCGTTCAGGTCCTCAACCTGAAAGCATACATCATTGAGTACTGTCATTCTTTAAACATTCAATATGTTCTATCACTATCTCATATGACTGAACCAGAAAGAATTGGAAGCTTGCCTTTGATGTTTATCAAATCAATCTTAATGTATCCCACCAATCATCCCATGATTGGCTCTTAGGGCATACATACCAACAGACTCCCACTTGCACTGCGATCCAATCACCCTTGAATCATATTCATAGTGATCTTCAAACATGTCCCACATGTTACTGTGCTCTAGTGCGAACATAGTGAGTTATGGCAACACCTTGCCAAAGTCAGTATAAATTGCATGTCTCACGTCTCTTCACTGTACGTCACACATATGAGATGGAGTTGCCGTAATATGCGATCTAGTATTCCTTTGCTAACCTTTAGCCACATTGCATGATCAAGGATTCCATACTTGTCATCAATGAGTGGAATATCTATAAGTCCATCTCATGAACTTCCAGATCCATATAGTATCCACTGCTGTTCTCCAACACATAGATACTCGGAATTTCCCTTTAAATGGTTTTATTGGAACACTTCCAATTATCAACAAACTTTCACTTTTATATATCCTATATATATTTTGCGACTAATTTTCTGTCCTTTCAGAAGTTCACATCAATGTAACTCTTTAAATTGAACTCTTCCTTATTTTCAGAGAACTAGTACTTCCCAAGTATTTATCAAGTTCTCATGGTATTCCAGTAACCCTCACTGGAAGTAGACAAACATCCACTCATCATGTCTCACATACGAGTTATCAGGATGAGCACATCATATTGCCATGTCCTACAAACAAGATGATGAATGCATTTTGTTCTTGCCATGTTGATACATGCAAGATAATGGGATGATTACATACATGATAGATCCATATCTATTCTTAGTGTTCCCATTCTTCATAAGAACTGGACACTTGGCCTTAGGATACTAACTCCATGTAACATGGACAAGTTTTCTCCCACTAAATATGTGCATACTGAACCCTTCAGTACAGATTGCCAATGTATGCTTTCTTTTTTTCAGGTCAAGAGGTTTTCGAGAACTATCTCTATAGATCTCTATTCCTATCATATAGGAAACATCTCTATCTTCCTTAAAGATATTTTCCACTTTTGGATTTCCATTCTATAACATTTCCATTTCACATCAACATGTGGAATGTGAACATGCTCTCACTAAATCACAAATACCTTCTTTATCTTTGACATATCAGTCAAACCCTTTGACTATATCATCAAAGTAAAGATCCAATTCTGAGTTGCTTGTACTCAATCAATCACATTGATTAGTCCATTGTAACTTATAGACTTCATTTGCATTAGTGAATCATAAACCTTATAGGTTGTGTCA
Source organism: Alisma plantago-aquatica (assembly GCA_963693085.1). Taxonomy (NCBI): domain Eukaryota; kingdom Viridiplantae; phylum Streptophyta; class Magnoliopsida; order Alismatales; family Alismataceae; genus Alisma; species Alisma plantago-aquatica. The sequence continues at coordinate 1,043,508,665 of OY856411.1, read as the reverse complement.
CGTACACATCCTTGTTTTATTCCTCATAGGAATGCGGTTTTAGTATCCATATGCCAAATGTCTTAGTCATTAAGTTGCAATCAGCAAGCATCACCCTTCTAAAAATGTTATCCATGTGTCTTAACACTTAAGACTCATTTGCACTTATGGATTTCATCCAATGGGTGCTACCATCAAGGTCATACCTTATGGTACACATGGATGTCATTTAGGATGTAATGGTCATAAACCATAACTCAAGATTCGGTTCCTCATATTAATCTGGATAGTTGACTCATTACATGAACAACTCATTTCATAGATAAATGAGGTGTATCTATTAAGGATATAAGAACTTACAACTCCTTGTAATTCTTAATGTCCTTTATTAGTGTGGGGTATTCTTTTATTAAGAAGAATTAAGTTATTTGATAATCATTCTCTAACTCCTTAGAGTATGATTCCTTCTTGATTTAGACATCACCATGCCTTAATCATGAGTTCACTATGATACACTATCATAATCACTCATAAGGATCTCAAACATTTGGTCCAAGTATTTCATTCATTGATCTCATCAAGAATTAACACTTTACCAAATTTGTACTTCATCTATGATAATCTTGAACACTTCAAGATATTCATATTAGTATTTCTCAAAACACCATTTGAAGTATTAGCATTTGTTCCAATAGGTATGTAAATACATCACATGTATCATACCTAATAGGATAATCATTCTCCCATTACCTTTGGTGAAGATTGATTAATCATGTCCAAGATATTCATGTCTCTTACTGGTTCTCTAACCAAAAGAGTCTCGATTTATCCATCACATGGAAACTAGAAATGAATTTCTCATGATTGATGCTACTTTGATTGTTTGAGTTATGTATAAATTTTAGGTATCATTTTATCTTATGCATATTAAATACCACAAGATAAACAAGGCATTGTCACAAAGATCATATCTTTAGAAATTGAAACATCTCTTTATTGATTGCCATCATTGTCATACAATATGCAAAAATAAAGTGTTTCTATCTATTGGCAAATATGAAATAGCAATTCATAACTGTATTACATGCCTTTTAGGCTGAAAATAAACTAAAGTACTCCTATCTATGGCGGCAACACTTGCCCCATTTATTGAGTGCTTTACACTTTACATCTTGGTATCATATACCTCAAAAGTGTTACAAGTTTACTTTCATGACACCTTTAAGTAGAGACGTTTGTCACCTCCTTCTTCTTTTGTTCTTCCAGATAGAGAGGACAGTTCCTTTTCCAATGTCCTGGCTTTTGACAATGGTGGTAATTGCCTTTCTTGGTCATGCCTCCCTTGGCCTTGAGAGCTGAAGACGACTTGGGCTCCTGGCTAGCATCAGAACCTTTCTTAGCTTTGCCTTTGCCCTTTCGCTTGGACTTGCCTTTCTTGCTCATGATCACCATCACAGACTTAGGCTTGTCTTTTTTCATCTGTGTATGGGCTGTACTCAACATGCCCAACAACTCTGACAATGGCCTATCAAAGTTGTTCATGTTGTAGTTCATCACAAACTGACTGTAGGATTCTGGTAACGATTGCAGTATCACGTCAGTAGCCAACTCTTGGCTCAATGGAAATCCCAGTCTTATCAGGTTCTCCACATACCCAATCGTCTTGATTATGTGAGGACAAACTGGATCTCCTTCTGTCATGACGCACTTGAACAGTGCCCTTGAGACATCGTATCTCTCTTGCCGTGCTTGATCTTCATACATGTTCCTGAGATGCTGAATCATCTCAATGACACCCATGTTCTCATGTTGTCTCTACAACTCGTGGTTCATAGAGCACAACATCAAGCACTTTGCATCAATGGCATCATCAGAATGATTCTTGTAAGCATCCCTTTATGCCTTTGGTGCATTAGGAGTAGGTTCCCCTGGAATTGGAGTATCCAGGACATAGAGCTTTCGCTCTTGAGTGAGAACAATTCTCAATGTCCTATACCAGTCGTGGAAGTTTGTCCCATTTAGCTTGTCCTTTTCAAGGATGGATTGCAAAGAAAAGTGATTGTTGTTTGTTGTCATTTGTACTACAAAAGGAAAATATGCAATTTTAGTCCAAAACTCATTTTTGACTTATTTGATTGATTTGAAAAGTTGACGATATAATTAGGCCTTTGATTAATTATCTCTCCCACTATTTTACTTCAAATTGATAGCCCTCACCATCAATTCAGAAGATTGCAGCGTACAACCTTCTAGTGGGCAAGATCCATATTTCATCAAGTCATGAGTCAACTTTGGCTGATCGCCCACAATCTTGACTATTTAGGTAGGCCATCATGCCAATTGCATCATATGCAACTCTTGATGAATGAACATGCACAACACCTTGCCATGAACATTCCTTGCCTCTGGGCTTAGACGCTCTAATAATAACCAGTTAAGTCTAACCCAAAAGCCGACACAGTAAACATGCACCCTACTTTGGCAAAACCTACATGTCTACCCTTCACACTTCCACAAGATAGACGACGCACCACGCTTTGGCGTAACCTACGCTTGGTCGATCGAGTTTTTCATGTGTGTCACTAATGGAAGGCATATAAGACTTAATATTTTAATGAGGGATTTGGTTTTTATATACATATACATATCCAATCACCACAATATTTAGTACATATCATATACATGCTATATCCCACAGAAAACATGCGAAACGATAAAAGCGATGATTATGGCCATCCTAATGTGATTCCTCGAGCCAAGAGGAATCACGGTCATCTAGGTCTACATCACATGCAACCTGTACAAGATGAACTCTGTTCTTTGCCTTTTTGGGTTTGATCAACTCATCACATGATTGATCGGCTCGCCATCAGGCCGGTCGGCTGGGTGCCACCAGCCGATCGGTTGGCTCCTCCAACCGATCAGTTTGCATGGTCGTCGTGCATCTCATCATGGCCGCCACCTGCTCGTCTCGCTCCTCGAACTGGTCATCAACCGATCGGCTCATTCCTTGAACCGATAGTCTCGAACGTCAACTGATCAGTTCACGCCTTGAACCGATCGTCTCAGCTGTCGTCAGGATGTCCTCCGTTCTTTGACATAACAGGAAATAAAATTCTATCCTATTTTACATTGTAAAAAGAGAAACCTCGAGTTACATTCAAGGGGAGCAAAGGTAGGAAAGAAATCTCGAATTATTTCGAGTTACATCAGGAATAGGAGAAGGAAGATCGGTGCACAAACCGAGATTCAAGAAACCACATACAACCATACACATATAGGGTTTATAGGCCATAACTACGCTATACATCCACCACAAAACTCATTTAAGGGCGACGCGTATCGAGTGCATTCATAATACATATCATATATGTAAATTGGGATTTGTGGATTTAGGATTGGACATGCATAAAGCCAATTTTATTTGCATCGTATGCAATAAATAAAGGTGACAAAACAAAATCAAACATATCGATAATCCTAATGTATAGAGCAGTTGATGTGGCTCTGATACCACTGTTGGGTTTTAGGGGAGGCAGAGAAGGCAGCGGAAACAAAATTTTCTCCTCCCCAAACCCAGAACAAGGAAACACGTCAACGTCTATACAATAGGAAATGTTGGTTTGTGGAATCATACCTTGTCCCGAGGCTTGCTCAGCAAAAATACCTCGCGGCTTGCGCGGTCTTCACCTTTAGTCTTGGACAGTGTCTGTGCAGCTCCTAGTCACACCGGGACTCACAACTACTGGTCTCATCGGGACTGTCGGGATTGACAGCTATCCTCCGAGCGACAGAAATCTCCCGCCTCTGAAGTAGTCCACACGGACCACCTAGAACTCCAATCTCCTTGTCCGACAAGGAATTGGAAGGAGTCGCACCCTCCTGTCAGCGTACTAGTCACCGACACACTCTCCTGCCACCAGTCGTATTCTGCAGTTGTCTTTCCCTTACCGTGCCTCCCTTATCGAGTAGCGCTTGCTCGGGCTCTCTCGGTTACCAAAACCAGAGAGAACGACAACTTTACAGAGAAACTGGTTGCACTGTGTTATACATTGAGAAGCCCGCAATACCCCTATATATAGGAGGGTCATGGGACATGGTTCTCTATCCCGGGCAATGTGGGACTAAAGCAGGAGTAGAAGGGTTTGAGATTTTCCACAAAAACAACCAACTGCGCAACTTGAACCGATCGTTTCATTTCTGAAATGGTCGGTTGGGGACCTGAGCCAGTCGGTTGACACCTCAATCAATCAGTTGGGACCCATGAAACGGTCGGTTCACTTCTGAACCGGTCAGTTCATGGTCCTGGTCAGTTCCCAATTGACTTTTCCTCTTTTGTTTCTAATTGGTATCAAATACCAATCCTTGTTCCAATCAAATTGGGTAAGTGAAATGAAAAGAAATTTCTCACCAATCCTACTCTCCCAACTTGCTCGGTTGGACTAGTTGAACGATCGTTTCAACACTTGAAGCAATAATTTCACCCTGTCCATGAGCCGATCGACTCACCACCTGAGCTGATCGGTTCACCAAGCTGAGCCGATCAGTTCATCACATGAGCCGATCGGTTGGGAGTGCAGATTGTGCAGAATCAGTCAATTGTAGTTTCAATCAATCCGATACTCCAATCAATGTGTCCAACACCTTGAACATTATGATACTGAGCCATCAATTGATTGAGTGTTTAATTGAACTACTAAACTCCTTTAGTAATCAATCTAAACATTGTTTGTGGACAAAACTCCTCTTCCAGGTTAAAATCCTATGTGTGTTACCCTGTAGGTCCATTTCACATTGGCAGTGAAAGTCCATAACACTTATGACTTCACAAGCAAAGAGCGGTTCCTAGTCACACATCAGTGCTACCCAAGTGAAATAGAAAGTTGGAGAACAACTTTCAATCCTAAAATCCGTGAATGGTGTTACAGTGAATGTATAATTCCTTTGTCACTGATATCCTGAATGAACTCGAGGCATGGAACAGTCATCCTGTCAACGTTCATTCACTTCCTTGATCTTAGAGTAGATTGGAAGAGATATGCATGGCATCAATATCACATACTGATTCACACATGCGTGCACGCCTTTCTCAATCCTACTCATCAAGTGGCCATGGATATCAAACTCCCTCAGGAGGGACAAATCCCATATCTATCACTCACCCCTCAAAAGCCCCATGTGTCAAAGCCACCCAATCATCACCTTTATAACAACCCATGTTTCAGGACTGCGTTTGGTGATGTCAAAGTGTGCCCAACTACATGTGTTGAGTGTAGTGATTTTAGGTCAAAGAATCACACTCACCACCATCACTGTGAGTACTGACTGTGACTACCATGTCATGGTTCCATGTGTCAAACTCACGGTGGGTCTGTCCGGTACACTTGTTCTCTAACAAGTACCTATGTGTTTGGTTTGATATCTCTATATCATGACTAATGAGATTCTGTCATCAACCAACACCACAATCTAGTCTTGTGTGTCATTGCTGTCTATCTACCTTCCACAATGACATCCGACTAGGGACATAACAAGAATGTACAGACTCTTAGCATCCGTATGATCTCATCGTTCAGGTCCTCAACCTGAAAGCATACATCATTGAGTATTGTCATTCTCTGAACATTCAATTTGTTCTATCACTATCTCATATGACTGAACCAGAAAGAATTGGAAGCTTTCCTTTGATGTTTATCAAATCAATCTTAATGTATCCCACCAATCATCCCATGATTGTCTCTCAGGGCATACATACCAAGATATACATTCATCAATACTATACCAACATACTCCTACTTGCACTTAGAGCCAATCACCCACAAATCATACTCCAAGTGATCTTAACATGTCCATCATGTTTCTACTACACAAGTGCTTTTATAGTGGGTAAGAAACATTTTCTTCAAGTCGGTATATTGCATGTTTCACATCCCCTCATTATACGACAGCTCGTATGAGATGTAAGTGTCATAGTATGCTATCTAAAATTCCTTTGCCTAACTAATAACTCCATTGTTGTCACAATATTACTACTGAGGAACCAATGATCAAAACCTCTCCCATAAGTTCATCCATATGAACTTCTAGATCCATACAATATCCTTTACAATCTTCGTAACACTAAGGTACTCGACTTCTTATTATAGAATTAATCAATTGTCTTATATTTGGAACATTTCCAACTAACAATTCTTATTCCAAGGTCAAACACAATTCATTTCGGAAGCTTGCATCATCACAACTCTTTACACCCAACTCTACCTTATTACCATAACTAAAGAATTAATTCTTTTAGCACTTCACAAGTGCATAAAGATGCCCTTCATGGTATTCCAGTAACTCTTACTAGAGTTTGATAGATATCCATTTTTCATGTCCAATACATATGAAATAACTGGATTCCATATCTTCTTGTCATGTCCAATACATAAAAGATGATGAGTTCATATATTCTTGTCATGTCCAATACATACAAGATAATTAGTTCATATTTTCTTGTTATGTCCAATACATACAAGATAACGAGATGATTTCATACGTGATAGATCCAATTGCATATGCATATGGCATCTATCCATGTGTTCCTTATTCTTCATAGGAATTGGGACACTTGGCTCTTGAGAGACTAACTCCATGGAACATGGATATGTTTTTTCTCATCATGCTAAACCCTTTCAACATCTTACTGATGCATGTTCTCTTTCTTAGGTCAAGAAGCCCTCTTGATCTGTCTCTATAGATCTTGATTCCTATCACATAGGATGCTTCTTTAAAACTTTAGAATGCACTTTTTTGCCAGGTTTTAATTTTTGCAGTATAAGGATGTTATTCCCCATCAATATGTGGAATATACATATGCTCCCACTAAATTCTTGTAATCATACATTACTTCTCTAATTTGACTCAAGTCAAACTCTTTGACTATCTTTTCAAATAGAAGATCCCAATTTTGAGGTGCTCACTTCAATCCAAAGATTGATCTATGTAGCTTCATGGACTTTATTTCCATTAAGCTATAATAGCAAGCATTATCCTGATGGATTTATCCTTGGTAACTGCTGAAAAGATTTCATCATGTTCAACACCTTGAACTTGTTAGAAACTCTTTGCAACCAAATTACCCTCCATGTCAATTTTCTTCTGGAAGACCCAAAACTACCCTATGGGTTTTACCCTATCAGGTGGATCAACCAAGGTGATACTTTGTTGATGTACATGGAGTTCATCTTGAATTTCATGGCTTCAAGCCATATCTTAGTTTCTGGCTCTCATGAGCTTCTCGGTAGACTATTGAATCATCATATGATCAACTCACCACCTTCTTATCCACAAGATATCTTATATCATTCAAGCTCTAGACTATGAGTTCTATGTGTTACTTAAGGAACTTTGAGATTCCACAACATTTTGTGATTCTCTTTATTCCCTTTATACCTTTTTAAGTTCAATGTTTTTCTTGTTTGTCTCGAACATTTCAAGTTCTACTTTTCTCTCCCACTGATTCCTTTAGAACTAGGTTCTCCTCTAGGAATGCAACCATCCGAAACACCTTGTTGTTGGATTTGTATATCAAAGTAGTATTAAAAAAAATAACATTTATGAGATTTGTGGACAAAAGATTTTAAGAAACATTTTTCTTATTTAGGCTTTCAATCCTAATCTTTATAAAGACATATCGGGACACTTCCCATTCCATATTTCATATGGTGTCATTTGAACTAATGGTACATTGTTTTAGTGTTAAGCATGTGCCCAAAAGGAAATTTGAAGTTTAGCTAGTTTTCACACTCTAACTTATCAAAGTGTGATTCCTTCTTTCTGATACACTTCTCATGATACACTATCATTGTGTTTTAGGTGGAGTCCATCATGATACATTATCATGATCTTCCATAAGGCTCTCAAACTCTTGGTATAAAGTATTTCCATATCGATCATATCGAAATTTAATACTTATACCAAGTTTCTTATGTACTTCATTTATGATCTCATTGAACACTTTAAGATTATTTATTAAATACAAACTACCATATCTACTATGTTCATCAGTAAATATATTGAAGTACTATTGATTACCTTTATCATTCATTCTAAAAGGTCTATATACATCAATATGTATAATCCTGAATAGAATAATCATTCTCCCACTACATCTGTTATGACCCGCTCCGAGTTTAACTAGTAAGTGCAACGATTAGTGCATCACCATGGTGATTAAGTTAAGATAAGTGCTCACATATATGATTAGTTCTTTTACCGGTTGATACAAGGTAATTAGCATGCTTTCTTTCCTTGAGTTGTAGTGGATTTTGCGCTTGAAATTTTGCAAAAGAAATCACTCAATTTGGACCTATGAGGCAAAAGATATGCTGTTTTTAGGACCCTTGGGTTGAAGCTGCAATTTTTCCATTAATTAGATTAATAACCCCTTTCCCCTTTCTCCCTTATCTCATCTTCCACCGATCAACACTGCTTGAAGCGGCACCCAACTGCTCGATCGACCAACAACAAAGGGAGTGAAGGGCGGGCGATTTTGAGCTCCTCACCTCCGATCAGCAGTGCCCTATTCCTCCACCATCTTCTACCTTCTTCTTCCTCCTCTTCCTTGTCCTAGCTTGCGACCGACTCACAGGTGCGGCGTCGCATAGTAGCTCGACCAGCAACGCCCGAACGGTGGGCTAGCAGAGGAAGGGTGGGGCATTTTGGCCCCCTTAGCTCTGATCTGTAGGCGCCAACCTTCTCCACCTTCTTCCCCTCCTTCCTCGCCCCTATTGCGCCCACTTATGCCTCAACTAGCAAGGGCGGCGCCACTACCAGCTTAAGCAGCAGCAGCTGCAGCAATGGCTAGGAAGCCATTTGGGCACGAGCAACAACACCAAGCATCGTCGTTGAGTTCATCCTTGAGCCAATACAAGAATTCACAAACAATAGCCACAACTAGTAGCTAGCCCAACCCCCTCTTCAACCTGTACGTGAAGAAGCTCTGAACTGGGCTGAACCAGAGGTAGAAAATGACCCCGCTGATGCCCGAAAATAGGACTCTGGACGCATTTCCAATTGAATTGCGGTGACCTCACCCGTTGTGAGTAGAATTTCACTCACTAAGCACGAATAACTCCAACAATCGAGTTTTTTGGTTGAATCAGTGTTATTCACGGGTAACAAAGCTTATCCAAGTGTTGTACAGTGACGGCGTCGCCAGATTTCTAATTTGCATGAATTTCTTAATTATGTTTGCACGACACTAATTGTTTGATTGATATGTGTGATTTGGATTACTAGAACTGCATGATTGATTAAAACCTAATTTGCTCAGTTTAAAAGTTGGAATCAGTAGCATAAAACCAGTAGTTGTACGATTTTGATATAAACCCAGGCTATACATTTTTAGTAATTTAATAGATGTATGATTTCAAAGAAATGATAATAACATGAAAAGGGTTCAATCTAAACCTAGTTGCACACCCCTAATTATATTTAATGAGAGTGTATTAATAATTATACAAATCGACATGTTTCTCAAAGAAATCATTTGAAATTCTCAATTAATATTAATAATTCATGCCATGACAAGTAATTGACTTTTAATTGAGTTCTGTGATGCATAACTTAGAATTTGGATTGATGTGCTCAATTTTCGAAGAATTACAGATAATTTACAAGTGCTACTGACGATTTCTAATATATCGAGTAATTAACCCTTGTTAGTGTTTTAAGATGATCAATTGTATAATTCCAACATATATGTGCCAAGTTGATATGCATTTAGTTTATTTAAGAAATTTCAATCTGCCTACATGCATGGATATGGATTACTCAGTAAATTACAACGTTTTTGAGTATACCGCTCTGTCAGGTCTACAATGATGTTCATGTTGTGATTTGAACTGCAATTAAATAGAAGAGATGCTATAAAAATACAAGAGTCGAATATAAGTAAGAAAAAGGTTCAACATAGTAAGAGTTTTCTAGGAAATAATAAAATTATAGATTTAAGGGCCCTGACACCGTAGAACTCCTATGTGAGGTCTGCGCCTTAGGGGTGAAACAACCTAACCCTTGCAACATCTAGTATACGAGGGTCGGAATGTGCTATCAGGTGGCATGGGGGGATGAAGCCCTAGTGGAAGTCTCCTGAAATTATAGTTTGTAGTATCCAACATCAACTAGAAGTCTTGGTGGCACTGGAGTACAGAAAAGTGTGTCCAACATCAACCAGAAGTCCTGGTGGCACTAGAGTATAGAAAAGCCAATAGGTGGCTTGACTCTCTTCCTGTGTTCTCAGGTTAGAGGAGGAGTCCAGTTTACAACACAATAGGAGTGTTGAGGCTAGAGAGCCAGTTTCCCTATTGCAGACGAGGAGAGTAGTCAGACTTAGCTATCCCGGGGTGTCGGCTAAGTCTTGTACGGTGGGATCGTAGTTCGCTATGAGTCTTCATATGTAGAGTACACTGCATATGATCAGGGCATAAGATAAAATATGTTCATATAGGTTCACAGAGTTTCTTATAAGTTAAAGAGTTAAGAAAGATTTGAGTTAGTTTCACAACAGTTGTCCTTTAATTGAAATTTTAGTATTCTTTATTATTTAATCATATCTATAGCTTTGCAGCAGTTGTTATCTTAATGAAATGTTGACATCTCCTGTCATTTAAATTATATTGTTTAGATCTGCTCAATATAGTATTATCTTGTATTTTATTCCAATTAATAAACATAAAATGAGTTATCTGTGATGGTTGGGTAAAATTCTATCCACTGAGCTTGTAGCTCACCAACCTACTGAATCATTTTTTAGGTCAGCGTCAGCACGAGGAAGCTAAAGGATTGTACCACCCAAGTTCTTAGAAGGTAGTTTGTAGTTAGATAGAGGTCTCTTAGTCCTTTCCCCTTGGTCCTTGGGCATGTGGTGTGGTAGAGAGAGAATGTAATGTAACATGTAAACTAGTTTTAAGTTATCTGTTGTGCTTTATATTCTGCATGAAAACTGTAATATGATGTGTAAATATGCTTTATCTACCTAGTAATGTAAATAATAGTTGCTTCCGCAGTTTATTAAAATTTCAGTTTATTCCAAGTCATAAGATTTTCCTTTAAATTATTTTTAAGTGATTAAGAAAAGAAAAAGTTAAGGGTGATCTTTGTGTTACGTTAAATCCTAAATTTATGCCCTAATCTCATGATTAGTGGTAATTGTGAGATCGGGGTGTAACAACTTTTGGTATCAGAGCATAGGTTGGGTACGTAGTTACTCTAAGTCAAGGTTAGGGGACGATAAGAGACCAACATGATTAAGACTTGGGTGTTTTCCTTCAAACTACAATTTTCTAACAGGAAGTGTTCTATTATACTATTGTAGATGGTAGAAAGAGGATGTGGTCATGAGGACCAGGCTGAGAGCCACATTGGACCAAACCCTCAGGTGATGGGTCCAGGTGGTGGAGATGATGTGGATGAGGCATCAAGGATGTACATGATGTTTCTTGAGACCAGGGAAAAGTATAAGATGGAGAGGCGAGCTTCTACCTCGAGCAGCAAGGACCTGATGAGATCCTATGAGCTAGTTAAGAATCTTGGAGGTACCGAGTTCATTGGAACTACGAACCCTGCAGTGGCAGATGAATGACTGAGACAGTTAGAGAAAGTGTTCTATCTGATGGAACTGTCTGAGGAAAGACAAATCAATCACACAATTTATTTGCTTAAAGGTGATGTTGAGCTCTGGTGGCGTGGAGTGGAAGATAAAAGGTGGAACACAATATTGACTTGGAAGGATTTCGTTGATGAATTCCATCTTAAGTACTACCCACCTACCTTTCTGAGTGAGAATACAAGACAGCTGTAGAACATCAGATAAGGGAATATGTTAGTGGGAGAGTACAAGGCATATTTCACCAGGTTGGAAAATTTCTACCCGCAGCTCATCCCAGACGACGTGGAAAAGTGTAGAAGATTCTAGGAAGGATTGAGGCCCGAAATTCAGCATAGCATAGCTACAATTGGTTGAAGAGACAGAGAGAACTTTGGAGAATTTCTTGAGGAAACAAGACATGTAGAGGAGTATGTGAACGCTGATAAGCGTTATGAGAATAGTAAGAGACCCGAAGACTTCAGCAGAGGACAACCTAGTAGTGGTCACCGAGGAAGTGGTGGTGGGTTCTTCTCAAAGCTTGGATGTGGTTTTGGCTATTTCAGCAAACAAGGATATGAAGATGTGATATCTTCTCAGAGTAGGGGAAGATCTAGTCCAGGGAGATGGAGCAATATGCCAAGAGGAAGGTCATCAGGATCATCAGATTTAGTGACAGGTCTTCCATGGAGAGAGGTACTAAGGTGTGATATCTGTGGGAAGCCACACTCTGGTCAGTGTTGGGGTGTAGATGCTCAGGGTTGTCACAACTGCGGACAGGTTGGACACTTTAGAAGGCAATGTCCTCAACTTCATCAAGTGGCACCACAGGGTTCCCAGTCACAGTACCAGAATGTCCCGAGACAGGCTCCAACTGGAGGACCCAGTTCTTCTGTAGCTTTAGGTTCCCGAGGTGGTGCAACACCCAGTGCTAGGGAAGAACAACGAGGACATCATGGGAGAGGAAGAGCTTTAGGATGTTTCTTATCTTTGACACCACAAGAAGGTATTGTTTATTCTTGAGTAATTATAGGATAAATGATTTTCTTTAACAACATTTCAATTATAGTTTTGATAGATCTGGGTGCTACTCACTAGTTTATACAGAGTTCTTTAGCTTGTGAGCTTAACCTGTTAACCCAGGAGTTACCGTTTGAGTTGTTGTTGAGGGTTCCGTTAGGTGAACCGAAAGTGTTGACAGAGTATTGTCCTGGATGTTTGTTGACCTTTGGTGGTTACACCATCGCAGTTAATCTTATACCCCTAGATATTAAATCTTTTCAAGTTATCTTGGGTATGGATTGCCTAGAGACGTATCGAGTTCAGCTCGACTGTTGGAAGAAGGAGGCTGTCTTTCAACAAGGTGGATTTTCTTGTGTCTTTTCTAGAGACAAGAAAGTTTTGCCTATGTGTATCATATCAGCCGCTGTAGCTGATAAGATGTTGTAGAGAGGTTGTGTGGCATTTTTGGCACATGTAGTAGATACTAGAGCTGAGAAGAGCACATGAAGTCTATAGGATGTGCCAATAGTCTATGAGTTCCCAAATATTTTCCCAGATGAGTTTCCAGGTCTACCTCCTGAAACAGAGATAGTCTTTGAGATCCAAGTGTTGCCTGGTAGTCACCCAGTAGCACTGCCAGCCTATAGAATGGCACCTGCAGAGTTGAAGGAACTGAAGGTCCAATTACAGGAGTTACTAGATAAGGGCTTTGTGACACATCATTCGAATAAAACATTATTAACTAAGCGGAAGCGATCACTGAGCAGCGGATTACCAAAAATCACTAAAAATTAAAACCATTTTACAAAGAGATCCACACATAGGAAAACTCTTTCATAAAGAACTGGAGTAACTTAATTACATACTGGTTCACAAGTACATGTCCTGTATCCTCTTTTTCTGAGGATTACATGCATCAACTGCTTTGTTAAACTAAACGCAGGCAGTATAAAATCTCGAGGCACTGAGCCAAAATCTTGAAAGTACTAATTACTACTCCGAGGACCTGAGAGTACAGAGACGACACATAGGACTCTATGTACATCTATACAAGGCATATCATCCAGTGTCTCCACCTGAGACTTCACTGCTATCCCTGTTGCTACTGTTGTTGTCCTTCACCTACTGAAGGATTCCTGCCTCCTCGTCCGCGTCCACCTAAAAATGAGGTTCCCATGGGGGTGAGGAAATTGTAAATTGCCCCAGCGAGAGATATAACTCTCTGCTAGAAACATTATTATTGCAAATTGATAAGATAAATCTAAACAGAAGAATCATAATTGTTTGACAGCAGTTGCTTCATTGTCTAGCAGATTAGAACATTATTCTTATCTAAAGCATTACATCTATAACTTGATAGAGCAACATGTCGCTTATCCATTAAGGAATATGTATAACATTTATTCACTATAGAGTTATAACCGCAACATAGACTCTCTTCAGGCTTAGATCACATAGCTAATGCCTGGCATTGTCTTTGTGGAGTCATGGCCTGTAGCCATATTCTTTTAAAAAAGTATTGGGATCTTAATCCCTCATCTCAACAAGTAAAATTCCATTGCTTAACAAGTTCATCATCATGATTATAGTTACTGGGTATTTGAACCCATAACTCAACATAGAAGACTTATTACCACTTATTAGGTAACTTAATACCTTCAGGTCATCTGACCAAGGACATTATGATTCTTTTTACACAAAACATTCCACATAGGTCACAAAGCTCATATCTCCTCTTGTTACCCATTAAAAGGCCACAAGGCATATTATGGCTTATAAAGCCCATAAACAATTTCAATAAATAAAACATCATATGGAACACATGGCTCATTAATTTCTAGATTACCTCTCACTGAGCAATAAAGCATATGAAGGCTTATAAGGCCTATAAATTTTTTTCAATATACAGAGCATCATAGCCCAAACCTGGCTATGCTCATCCTCTCAACATATCTGCATGATTAGTACTCATGATAACAATCATATATCAATACCATGCAATACAAGGGTTTTCTTATTACATTCATAACTCATCGATTTGTATTTGAGCTTCACATAGAATTTCTCTGTGTTAAGACTTCACATAGCATCACACTGTATTAGGGTTTCACATAGCATTACCCTGTATTAGGGTTTCTCATAGCATTACCCTGTAATAGGGTTTCATATAGCATTACCCTGTATTAGGGTTTCACATAGTATTACCCTATATTAGGGTTTCACATAGCATTACCCTGTATTAGGGTTTCACATAGTATTACCCTGTATTAGGGTTTTCCATAAATAACCATATAGGTTCTCAAGATCATATTATCAAAGATCAAGTCCTGTTTCATTGCTTCACACAGCTAGGAGTCAATATTAATAACATAAGTATTCAATCATACTTATTTATTCTCATCGTTCATCATTAAATGAATTATCAGCACAAAGTATGAGTTTCTCTCTCATCTTTACCAGAATATGATTGCATCATAGTCTATTGATATGGATTAACCTTTTCATAAGGCACATTAGCCTACACTTATCAAAGTGCATTACATCTGAATATAACAACTGACATGACACACTTCATGTGTCACTCATCCAAATATATTGTATTTAAAATACATTAAGGTATATCTCACTTGAGGTGCTGGATGTGATATCTATCATATTTTGATGTATCACTTCCCTTAACACCATTACCTTACTTGAGTTCATCCACTTAGCTTGTATTAGGGTATTTCCCATCCTAATACTTTATACACCAGTTCATCACATTTATCAGGTAATGTATTGGTCACAAGTCACTGTATTTAGAAAATACAACCATTGCTAATGATATGGACTCATCTTTGAGTTAGGAACAATTGATATAAGGATATCCACTATCAACCTCTTTAGATGTTACACTTGTCCATATATTAATCACTATTCCATTATAAGGAATAGGATTTTCCATGTTTATAAATTAGGGTTCACATAGCATATCCCATAAATATGGGTTTCACATAACATTACTCTACTTTAAAGTTTCACATAACATCCTCATATATCAGGGTTTCACATAGTGTTACCTGAAATTAGGATTTCACTGCACATCACCCAGTGTTAGAGCTTCACATAGCATTTGTAGTATTACCCTGTATTAGGGTTTCATATAACTTTACCCTATTTTAGGGATTAGGGTTTACCATTCACATTCAAGTAGGGTTTCTCATACCCCATTACCCAAATTAGGGTTACATCATCACCCTAGATCGAGATTTCACTCACCTTTGCCCTAAATTAGGTCAGTGGCTCAATAATCCTTTCAATTAGGGTTTTATGATCTCATTATTATGGATCAAACCCTAATCACATATTTTATTTATAATGAGAGAATTGGGGCTTAATTATGTAAGAATTCCTCTCTCTCTTTCTCTCTCTTTCATCCTCTCTAGGATGTTAAGTAGTTCAAAATTGATCTAAGTCAGCTCTTCATTCAAGTTCACACAATTAGGGTTAACCTTTATAATCACCTTTGGTCTACATCATTATCAATCAAGTAGCTAACTGACCTTTAATCATATTAGGTTTACAAATGGTTTAATCAATTTGAACCTCAAAAAGTCTTGGTCACTTAGACCCCAAACAGTCTTGGTCACTTAGACCTCAAACGGTCTTGACCAATTAAGTTCAAACAGTTTGAAACCGTTTAGCAAGGTTGGTGCTTGAAACTGTTTAGACAAAACATATTGAAACCGAATGAACTTGGGTCTCCAAATGGTTTGAGATCGTTTGGTCTCAAACGGTCTTGAGACTGTTTGGACCCAAACGGTCTTAAGACTTTTTGGTCCAAACCCTCTCAAAACCGAACGGACCAACAAGGTCTTCCAACACTTATCAATTCAGGGTTTCAATCATTAAACCCTCTATCAATTAGACTAATGACATGTTCTTCAATTGAATCATTGAATCACCCTTCAATTAAACCTTCAATTAGGGTTTTGAACCCAATTGAACTAGGGTTTATAATCAAGAAACCATCACTTAGGGTTTTGAAATCGAGGAACCATCAATGGTTGACATTGTGGAACTAATTCAATTGCAATCATTGAATAACCACTTAGATATGTCATGACCTGACCTCAAACGGTCTTGAGGTTGTTTGGATAACCTCCAAATGGTCTTGAGACTATTTGCCCAATCCATCATTGAAATATATGAAATTCAATTAGGGTTTGCATCATTGAATCAATCATCAATTGAGTTATTGATAGTATTTTAATTTGATATCATTGGATCTTCAACCCTCCAATCATGCCTCATCATAGACTTCCAAACGGTCTTGGTTGACCTCCAAACGGTCTTGAGACCATTTGGGTGACCTCCAAACGGTCTTGAGACCGTTTGGGCTAATCAACCCAAAAATTGATTCAATTACTTAAGGGTTCCACACTCAACCCGATTAGGGTTTGCATTTAAGGAATCATTCACAATTGCAACCTTCAAGATCAGACCAATTGAAACCATTGGATCAATATCCAAGTACAACAGCATATTTCCTTAAATGGTCAACCATTTCAAATGGTCAACCACTCCAAATGGTTTGGAACCCAAACCTCTAAATGGTTTGTAAACTGTTTGGTCACCAAACGGTTTGGTGAAACCGTTTGGACCAAATGTTGAAACCGTTTGCAATAGATATTTGTGGAGGTGTGTGCTTATGTTGATGTCATCATCATCAAGCTATAAACCCACGAATCTTGCTGTGATTTTCATGGTGATTGCATCAATCAACCAAATAAAATTTTGGAAACAAAGAAAGAATCAACAATTGATGAAGATATGGAATCAATAACAAAGTTCAATGGTTCAAGTTATATAACCTGCCTTCAATTGAGCTTCAAAGCTTGGAGCTTCACGTCAAAAATGGTGGAATAAGCTTTTGCAACCCTCCCAAGGCTCGTCCTCAAGCTTTGGAGTGAAAATATTGGCTAGGATTGAAGATGGAGTAAAATAGAGAAGAAATCATGCATTGTTTTGTGATTTCCACCATGAATTCAAGGTGAAAGAGGGTCAAGAAGCTTACCAACAGGTTGGGGATTCTCCTACTATTGCTCCAAGATCCCTTGGTCGTTTTGGCAAGCAAGAAGTGAAAGTGGATTTGAAATTATCCCTTCACCACAATAATAAAGGAGCTTATATATGAATTTTATTAAAAAATCATTTAAGAGAGAGAAAGTAGGAATTATCTCCTCAACTTTCTTGCCATATGCCCCCTTCTCTTCGTTAGGTATGAGGATATCCTCTTTTCCTGTTATTACTCTCAATTATCCACGATTTAAAGGAAAATAAACTAAGCACCTTAAATCATATAATAATAATATCCATAAGTGAGTTGATATTTCTTTTTCTTTTGTTAATGTGAGTGGGTTCTCCACTCACGTAGATATTTCCTTTGCCTTTGCAAGGCAAAAGGACGTCCACACATAACCAAAATCAACCATTATAGTTTTGGTTGAAGGGAAATCCAATTAATGTAATTATTTTTGCATTAAATTGAATTAGGGTTTCAATTATGCTTAAATCTTGATTATTTTAATATCAAGATTCTCTCTCTCCTTCAAAATGATTCAAATAAGGCGCCCCTCTCAAATTATTTTCTCTACCTGATGCCAAGAATCATGACGGGCCCTCTTGAAGTGGTATTTTGCATATTGAACCCTAGATTTTGGGTAAATTGCACATTACACCAAAACTAGGTTTTAATGTACACACATTGCTCAACAGGCTCTTTCTTGTTATTCAGGCTTGTAGAAGCCATACTACTACATCATACTCATCCCCATGATGCTTCAACACATGTGGAACATTGTATCATGTACTATTTGCAAGTTAACCCCTCAACTTGGGTAATTTGCACTTTAGTCCAAAACTAACAAAACATTGTTTCAACATTATTCAAAAAGGACTAAAATTGAATTATAAGTTCCTCTTGAGCCTTAATTACTTTTAGAGAGATAAGAGAGAGCATATAATCAACTTCATTAAGCAAAACATCTAGGTTTAAGCATAACCCAGGTCAGGGATGTTACTAATTATAAACCTCTAACAAGGATTTTGTCCCCGAAATCCCAGATAACAAAAGATAGTTGTTACTCATGTCATCAAGTCCCTAATTATTATCTCAATGTCATGAAGATACCATAGATCTTTAATCCACACAAAGTTCTTCCACACAGGGTTATTCTAAGGAAATATTTTCAACTTGATAAACTTTTCCACCATAATTACACTTGTTCCTTCCATTAGTTCAACCTTATCAATGTTTATGTTTATGCAGAGCATAAACCCCTAACATATGATGTTCAAATTATTTATGTAACTAGATTGATTTCACAGTTGACCAATATAGGTAACTAACATAAATACCTTACTTTGGTATTCATTATATGTATTGAGAACACATCTCATCCTTATCATATTCGATTCCCTGTTGTTACCACCAAGGGTACACATACACAAAGTATTTCTTTTACTTTAGGACATTTCTTGTTCCATATATCATTATCTTGGAACCAAAGTCCAAAGCAAACTGATACTTTTCTAAGTATCCATCAACAAATTATTTCTAATCCAAGTACATCAACTGTCATAATACTTACTTGATTGTCATGTAAATGAAAGGAGAAACATAAAGGAACATACCCCTATCATTACCCAAGGTTGTTTATCAAAGGGGAAACATATATATTTAACAGAGGTAATCCAATCAGAAATTCTTATGTTTATTGGGAAAGTTCACTTAGCACTTCCTATGTAATTAGGAAAGTTCACGTAGCACTTCTTATGTTATTAGGAAAGTTCACTTAGCACTTCCTATGTTACTAGGAAAGTTCACTTAGCACTTCCTATGTTATTAAGAAAGTTCACTTAGCACTTCCTCATTAGTTGGGAAAGTTCAATTAGCACTTCCTCATTAGTTGGGAAAGTTCACTTAGCACTTCCTCATTAGTTGGGAAAGTTCACTTAGCACTTCCTATGTAATTAGGAAAGTTCACTTAGCACTTCTTATGTTATTAGGAAAGTTCACTTAGCACTTCCTATGTTATTAGGAAAGTTCACTTAGCACTTCCTATGTTATTAGGAAGGTTCACTTAGCACTTCCTATGTGATTAGGAAAGTTCACTTAGCACTTCCTCATTAGTTGGGAAAGTTCACTTAGCACTTCCTCATTAGTTGGAAAAGTTCACTTAGGACTTCCTCATTAGTTGGGAAAGTTCACTTAGCACTTCCTCATTAGTTGGGAAAGTTCACTTAGCACTTCCTCATTAGTTGGGAAAGTTCACTTAGCACTTCCTCATTAGTTGGGAATGTTCACTTAGCTCTTCCTCATTAGTTGGGAATGTTCACTTAGCTCTTCCTTATTTGGTTTCATTATACTCACTAGATTGTTTCAAAATGACTACTTGATCAGAGTAATCAGAAAGATAACAATCTAAGAGTTTCATACTTGCCTTATCTCAAATAACCATATACCTGGCCAGGGTATACAAGTATTGAGATTAGGTAGTATGCACTTTATTTGCTATCATATTCCTCACTTTTCATATCATTATACACACATGATTTTTCATTCTTGAATTTTCTTCAGGCATCACTTCTATATCTCATCTTTTAACACACATATAAGGGAGATTATAAATCATTTTAAGGAACACTGAGTAAGATGTAAGTTCTAATCTCCCTTATGCCCTTATAGGACTAGTCAGAGGGAGTTCAAAAACAACTACTATCTTATTTTTAACACATAGAATCATGAAATGAAATTTCAGAATGAATCTATTTCATCTGACCTGTCACAACCCATGGGTTGACTATTGCATCAGATTGATTGATTGCATAGATCCTTGCAGTTGCTGGTTGTTGACCCTGTATTTGATTATTAGGTGTTGATGAACCAGCTTGGGACGCTTGTCCACGTCCTCTATTGTTACTAGAAAACTGCCTCCTTTGTGGGCCTTGCTGACTCTGTCTTGGAGGTAGAGTCATCATCGAATTCCCATATGGACAATCCTTTACTAAATGTCCCGGTTGTCTACATTCGTAACAGACCCTAGGCACAAAATAGGGTCAGTGAGATCCTATCACCGATGTTGATGCTATGACGGGGGCTCTACTTGGAGCCATACTACGATCCCTACCCCTACTTGACGTCCATTGCGTCTGGGTATGGAATCTCGATGGTGCTGCCGATGCAGAAAATCTCGATTTCTTAAAACTTTCAGATCCTTATCCTTGAGACTGAGTGTACACCTTCTTACCACTGGTCTATCATTTCTCGATTTCAGACCTCTCTATCCTCCTTACCGACTCCACAAATGTGGCAAACCTATCCCTGTTCTCTAAAGTAGACACAAGAGTGGTCAGTTCAGCATTCAAACCCTTCTCAAAATGCCAAATTCTTTCCTCATCATTAACTACCATATGCGGATAAAACTGCAACAGCTCCATGAACTTAGATTCATATTCACTAACGTTCATCTGTCCTTGTCTGATCCTCTCAAATTGAGAGATCTTCTTGTCTAAATACGTCTTAGGGAAGTATCTACTAACGAATTCTCGTCGGAATACCTCCCATCCAATTTCTTCACCTAGTCTCTTATCTTCTTCTATCATCCACCAGTGACCAACACTCCCTTTTTGGAGGTACACAACATGTCTTACCTTTTCAGCTTCAGGAATATCAAGGATCTTGAAAGCCTTCTCTAGCTCTGTCAGCCATAAACCAGCATCTACTAGATCCGATGTACCAGCATAATCTATGGCTCCAACCCGACGAAGCCTCTCAAAAGTCTTGCCGGCTCCATATTCCTTATGGTGGGCTGGTGCTCTAGGTGTAGGTGGTGGCATATTGTCTGCCATGTGTATCATGGTTGTCAGGAATTTCTCAAATAGAGCATGGCGGGCTGGGTTTTCTATCACAACTGGATCAATCTGGGGCTGTTCAGGTACATGCCCTTCCCTATTTTGGTCTCTAGCACCTCCTCCTGGTGTAGCAACACTGCTATCAACAACATGTTCTTCGTGTGTCCCAGACATCTTCAAGTTTTTCTTCTCCTCCTATATGAGCAGAAGTCACTATCACATGAACTGGAAGATACTAGAACAGACTCAACATCTTAGTCCTATGTCTCTGTAGTCTCAACAAACCTAGAGCTCTGATACCACTAAATTGTGACACATCATTCGAATAAAACATTATTAACTAAGCGGAAGCGATCACTGAGCAGCAGATTAACAAAAATCACTAAAAATTAAAACCATTTTACAAAGAGATCCATACATAGGAAAACTCTTTCATAAAGAACCGGAGTAACTTAATTACATACTGGTTCACAAGTACATGTCCTGTATCATCTTTTTCTGAGGATTACATGCATCAACTGCTCTGTTAAACTAAACAAAAGCAGTATAAAATCTCGAGGCACTGAGCCAAAATCTCGAAAGTACTAACTACTACCCCGAGGACCTGAGAGTACAGAGACGACAGATAGGACTCTATGTACATCTATACAAGGCATATCAGCCAGTGTCTCCACCTGAGACTTCACTGCTGTCTGTGCTGCTGCTGTTGCCGTCCTTCACCTACTGAAGGATTCCTGCCTCCTCGTCCACATCCACCTAAAAATGTGGTTCCCATAGGGGTGAGACAATTGTAAATTGCCCCAGTGAGAGATATAACTCTCCGCCAGAAACATTATTATTGTAAATTGATAAGATAAATCTAAACAGAAGAATCATAATTGTTTGACAGTAGTTGCTTCATTGTCTAATAGATTAGAACATTATTCTTATCTAAAGCATTACAGCTATAACTTGATAGAGCATCATGTCACTTATCCATTAAGGAATATGTATAACATTTGTTCACTATAGAATTATAACCACAACATAGACTCTCTTCAGGCTTAGATCACATAGCTAATGCCTGGCATTGTCTTTGTGGAGTCATGGCATGTAGCCATATTCTTTTAACAAAGTATTGGGATCTTAATCCCTCATCTCAACAAGTACAATTCCATTTCTTAACAAGTTCATCATCATGATTATAGAATATGGGTATTTGAACCCTTAACTCAACATAGAATACTTGTTACCACTTATTAGGTAACTTAATACCTCCAGGTCATCTGACCAAGGAAATTATGATTCTTTTTACACAAAGCATTCCACATATTTCATAAAGCTCATATCTCCTCTTGTTACCCATTAATAGGCCACAAGGCATATTATGGCTTATAAAGGCCATAAACAATTTCAATAAATAAAACATCATATGGCACACATGGCTCATTAATTTCCAGATTACCTCTCACTGAGCAATAAAGCATATGAAGGCTTATAAGGCCTATAAAATTTTTTCAATATACAGAGCATCATAGCCCATACCTGGCTATGCTCATCCTCTCAACATATTTGCATGATTAGTACTCATGATAACAATCATATATCAGTATCATGCAATACAAGGGTTTTCTTATTACATTCATAACTCATCAATTTGTATTTGAGCTTCACATAGAATTTCTCCGTGTTAAGACTTCACATAGCATCACCCTGTATTAGGGTTTCACATAGCATTACCATGTATTAGGGTTTCTCATAACATTACCCTGTATTAGGGTTTCACATAGCATTACCCTGTATTAGGGTTTCACATAGTATTACCCTGTATTAGGGTTTCACATAGCATTACCCTGTATTAGGGTTTCACATAGTATTACCATGTATTAGGGTTTTCCATAAATAACCATATAGGTTCTCAAGATCATATTATCAAAGATCAAGTCCTATTTCATAGCTTCACGTAGCTAGGAGTCAATATTAATAACATAAGTATTCAATCATACTTATTTATTCTCCTCGTTCATCATTAAATGAATTATCATCACAAAGTATTAGTTTCTCTCTCATCTTTACCAGAATATGATTGCATCATAGTCTATTGATCTGGATTAACCTTTTCATAAGGCACGTTATCCTACACTTATCAAAGTGCATTACATCTGAATGTAACAACTGACATGACACACTTCATGTGTCACTCATCCGAATATATTGGATTTAAAATACATTAAGGTATATCACACTTGAGGTGCTGGATGTGATATCTATGATATTTTGATGTATCACTTCCCTTAACACCATTACCTTACTTGAGTTCATCCACTTAGCTTGTATTAGGGTATTTCCCATCCTAATACTTTATACACCAGTTCATCACATTTATCAGGTAATGTATTGGTCACAAGTCACTGTATTTAGAAAATACAACCATTGCTAATGATATGGACTCATCTTTGAGTTAGGAACTATTGATATAAGGATATCCACTATCAACCTCTTTAGATGTTACACTTGTCCATATATTAATCACTATTCCATTATTAGGAATAGGATTTTCCATGTTTATAAATTAGGGTTCACATAGCATCTCCCATAAATATGGGTTTCACATAACATTACTCTACGTTAAAGTTTCACATAACATCCTCATATATTAGGGTTTCACATAGTGTTACCTGAAATTAGGATTTCACAACACATCACCTAGAGTTAGAGCTTCACATAGCATTTGTAGTATTACCCTGTATTAGGGTTTCATATACCTTTACCCTATTTTAGGGATTAGGGTTTACCATTCCCATTCAAGTAGGGTTTCTCATACCCCATTACCCAAATTAGGGTTACATCATCACCCTAGATCGGGATTTCACTCAGCTTTGCCCTAAATTAGGTCATTGGCTCAATAATATTTTCAATTAGGGTTTTATGATCTCATTATTATGGATCAAACCCTAATCACATATTTTATTTATAATGAGAGAATTGGGGCTTAATTATGTAAGCATTCCTCTCTCTCTTTCTCTCTCTATCATCCTCTCTAGGATGTTAAGTAGTTCAAGATTGATCTAGGTCAGCTCTTCATTTAAGTACACACAGTTAGGGTTAACCTTTATAATC
Organism: Alisma plantago-aquatica; assembly: GCA_963693085.1. Classification (NCBI taxonomy): domain Eukaryota; kingdom Viridiplantae; phylum Streptophyta; class Magnoliopsida; order Alismatales; family Alismataceae; genus Alisma; species Alisma plantago-aquatica. The sequence goes on along the minus strand of OY856411.1, from coordinate 1,043,484,061 downwards.
ACCTTTGGTCTACATCATTATCAATCAAGTAGCTAATTGACCTTTAATCATATTAGGTGTCCAAATGGTTTAATCAATTTGAACCTAAAAAAGTCTTGGTCACTTAGACCCCAAACGGTCTTGGTCACTTAGACCTCAAATGGTCTTGACCAATTAAGTTCAAACGGTTTGAAACCGTTTAGCAAGGTTGGTGATTGAAACCGTTTAGACAAAACATATTGAAACCGAATGAACTTGGGTCTCCAAACGGTTTGAGACGGTTTGAGACCGTTTGGTCTCAAACGGTCTTGAGATCATTTGGACACAAACGGTGTTTAGACCATTTGGACTCAAATAGTCTTAAGACTGTTTGGTCCAAACCCTCTCAAAATCGAATGGACCAACAAGGTCTTCCAACACTTATCAATTCAGGGTTTCAATCATTAAACCCTCTATCAATTGGACTAATGATTTGTTCTTCAATTGAATCAATTAATCACCCTTAAATTTGACCTTAAATTAGGGTTTTGAACCCAATTGAACTAGGGTTTATAATCAAGAATCCATCACTTAGGGTTTTGAAACTGAGGAACCATCAATGGTTGACATTGTGGAACTAATTCGATTGCAATCATTGAATAACCGCTTAGCTATATCATGACCTGACCTCAAATGGTCTTGAGGTCATTTGGATAACCTCCAAACGGTCTTGAGACCATTTTCCCAATCCATCATTGAAATCTATGAAATTCAATTAGGGTTTGCATCATTGAATCAATCATCAATTGAGCTATTGATTGTATTTTAATTTGATATCATTGGATCTTCAACCCTTTAATCATGCTTCATCATAGACTTCCAAACGGTCTTGGTTGAACTCCAAACGGTCTTGAGACCGTTTGGGTGACCTCCAAATGGTCTTGAGACCATTTGGGCCAATCAACCCAAAAATTGATTCAATTACTTAAGGGTTCCACACTCAACCCGATTAGGGTTTGCATTTAAGGAATTATTCACAATTGCACCCTTCAAGATCATATCAATTAAAACCATTGGATCAATATCCAAGTACAACAACATATTTCCTTAAACAATCAACCATTTCAAATGGTCAACCACTCCAAATGGGTTGGAACCCAAACCTCCAAACGGTTTGTAAACTGTTTGGTCACCAAACAGTTTGGTGAAACCGTTTGGACCAAATGTTGAAACCGTTTGCAATAGATATTTGTGGAGGTGTGTGCTTATGATGATGTCATCATCATCAAGCTATAAACCCACAAAGCTTTCTGTGATTTTCATGGTGATTGCATCAATCAACCAAATAAAATTTCGGAAACAAAGAAAGAATCAACAATTGATGAAGATATGGAATCAATAACAAAGTCCAAGGGTTCAAGTTATATAACCCGCCTTCAATTGAGCTTCAAAGCTTGGAGCTTCACATCAAAAATGGTGGAAGAAGCTTTTGCAACCCTCTCAAGGCTCGTCTGCAAGCTTTGGAGTGAAAATATTGGCTAGGATTGAAGATGTAGTGAAATAGAGAAGAAATCATGCATTGTTTTGTGATTTCCACCATGAATTCAAGGTGAAAGAGGGTCAAGAAGCTTACCAACAGGTTGGGGGTCATCTTCCGGTTTCATCAAGCTCCCTTGGTCATTTTTGCAATCAAGATGTGAATCGGATTTGCAATTTTCCCTTCACCTCAAAGAAAAAGGAGCTTATATATGAATTTGATTAAAAATTCATTTAAGAGAGAGAAAGTAGGAATTGTCTCCTCAACTTTCTTGCCATATGCCCCTTCTCTTCCTTAGGGACGAGGCTATTCTCTTTGCCTCTTATTGCTCTCAATTATCCACGATTTAAAGGAAAACAAACTAAGCACCTTAAATCATATAATAATAATATCCATAAGTGAGTGGATATTTCTTTTTCTTTTCTTAATGTGAGTGGGTTCTCCACTCATGTAGATATTTGCTTTGCCTTTGCAAGGCAAAAGGACGTCCACACATAACCAAACTCAACCATTATAGTTTTGGTTGAAGGGCAATCCAATTAATGTAATTATTTTTGCATTAAATTGAATTAGGGTTTCAATTATGCTTAAATCTTGATTATTTTAATATCAAGATTCTCTCTCCTTCAAAATGATTCAAATAAGACGCCCCTCTCAAATTATTTTCTCTACCTGATGCCAAGAATCATGAGGGACCCTCTTGAAGTGGTATTTTGCATATTGAACCCTATATTTTGGGTAAATTGCACATTACACCAAAACTAGGTTTTAATGTACACACATTGCTCAACATGCTCTTTCTTGTTATTCAGGCTTGTAGAAGCCATACTACTACATCATACTCATCCCCATGATGCTTCAACACATGAGGAACATTATATCATGTAAAATTTGCAAGTTAACCCCTCAACTTGGGTAATTTGCACTTTAGTCCAAAACTAACAAAACATTGTTTCAACATTATTCAAAAAGGACTAAAATTGAATTATAAGTTCCTCTTGAGCCTTAATTACTTTTAGAGAGATAAGAGAGAGAGCATATAATCAACTTCATTAAGCAAAACATCTAGGTTTAAGCATAATCCAGGTCAGGGATGTTACAGGTTTCATTCAACCTAATTCTTCACCATGGGGAGATCCAATCTTGTTTGTGAAAAAGAAGGATGGTACTATGAGGTTATGTATAGACTACAAATAGTTGAATAAGATCACCATCAAGAATAAGTACTCGTTGCCAAGGATAGATGATCTGTTTGATCAGTTGCATGGAGCGATGATCTTTTCTAAGATAGATTTGAGATCTGGATATCATTAGTTGAGGATAAAGGCTTCAGATATTCCTAAGTCGGCTTTCAGAACAAGATACATGCATTATGAGTTTCTGGTCATGTTGTTTGGACTGACTAATGCCCCAATAGCTTTCATGGATATGATGAACTGGATTTTCAAGCTGTTCTTGGATCAGTTCATAGTAGTTTTCATAGATGACATTTTGATCTACTCTAGAAATGATGAGCAACATGAGCAACATTTGAGGATAGCATTATAGTTGTTGAGACAACACCAGTTATATGCTAAGTTCAGTAAGTGTCAGTTCTGGTTAGCTGAGGTGTCTTTTCTTGGACATGTCATCTCAGGAGTTCGAGTAAGTGTTGACCCTAAGAAAGTCAAATCTATTTTACAGTGGGAGCATCCTAAGACTCCTACTAAGATGAGAAGCTTCTTAGGATTGGCAAGTTACTATAGGAGGTTCATCTAGAACTTCAATGTTTTAGCGACACCTCTGACATGCTTAACGAGAAAGAATGCATCATTTGTCTGGTCAGACAACTATGAGAAGAGTTTTCAGATCTTGAAGAAGAGGTTGACTACAACACCAGTGTTGATCCTGCCCGAGGCAGATAAAGGCTACACAATGTTTTGTGATGCTTCTAGGAGAGGCTTAGGCTGTGTGTTGATGCAGGAAGGCTAAGTAGTAGCTTATGCATCTAGACAACTTAAGAAGAATGAGGAGAATTACTCGACACATGATCTAGAGTTAGCTGTAGTAGTTCATGCTCTTAAGACATGACGTCACTATCTTTACGGTGAGGCATGTCAGGTGTTTACAGATCATAAGAGTTTGAAATATATTTTCACCCAGAAGGATCTGAATCTTAGGCAGAAGAGATGGTTAGAATTGATCAAGGATTATGATGTGACAATAGATTATCATCCTGGTAAGGCGAATGTGGTAGCAGATGCCCTCAACAGGAAGCCAAGTTCAACAGTAGATGTATTCTCTATGGCATGATTCAAGAGAGCATGCTAGTAGAGATGCAGAAGTTGAAATTAGACTTAGGGGTGACAGAGCAGAATAGTTTTATTGTACAGATGCAAGTCAAGCCTACGTTTTATGATCAGATCAAGGAACTTCAGCAGAGTGATAGTGAGTTACAACAGATCATGCAGGACATGACAAAGGGAAAAAGACCAAAGTTCATGTTTTCAAATGATGGTTTGTTGTATTAGCATGACAAGTTGTGTGTACCCGGAGATAGTGATTTGAAAGAACATATTCTTGAGGAAGCACATGCATTGATGTATGCCATGCATCCAGGCAATACTAATGTGTATAGTAATCTTAAGGAGTTGTACTGGTGGTCAAGTATGAAAAAGGATGTAGCTGAGTACATGGCTAGATGCAGTGTGTGCCAACATGTTAAGGATGAGCATCAGAAACCTGCAGGTACCTTGCAATCTCTTCCTATACCAGAGTGGAAGTGGGAACATATCACAATGGATTTTGTGGTAGGGTTTCCCAGGACATCTAGAGGCTGTGACTCGATATGGGTGATTGTGGATAGACTGACTAAGTCTGCTCACTTTCTTCCTTTTAAGTCAACCTTTGATGTCCTGAAGTTGGCTAAGATATACATGGATGAGATAGTCAGGCTGCATGGTATCCTAGTTTCAATTATATCAGATAGAGATCCTAAGTTCACCTCCAGGTTTTGGAATCAGTTGCATTGTGCTTTGGGCACAAAGTTGAGGTTCAATACAACTTTTCACCCATAGATGGATGGTCAGTCAGAGAGGACCATTCAGACTCTTGAGGACATGTTGAGAACATGTGTCTTGCATTTTAGTGGAAGTTGGGAAGAACACTTGAGCCTTATAGAGTTTGCATACAACAATAGTCACCATTCCAGTCTTGGTATGGCCCCATATGAAGCTCTGTATGGAAGAAAGTGTAGATCACCCGTATGTGGGTATGAGGTGGGTGAAAAAGAGATTCTTAGACCAGAGATAGTGGATTTGACTGCAGAAAAGCTTACCGTGATAAGAGAATAGTTGAAAGATGCACAGGACAGGCAGAAGAGTTATGCTGAGAAGAGACGTAGACCTCTTGAGTTTGAGGTTGGTGAAGAAGTGTATTTGAAAGTTTCACTATCAAAAGGAGTGTTTAGGTTTGGCAAGAGAGGCAAACTGACTCCTAGGTTTATGATCCCATATCCTGTCATTGAGAGGATTGGACCTGTAGCCTACAAGTTGGATTTGCCATCTGAGTTAGACAATTAACATGATGCATTTCATGTATCAATGCTGAAGAAGAGTTACCTTGGTACAAAGAAGATAATGGACCCTGAACCTGCACAGCTCAGAACAGATGTGTCCTATGTTGAAGGACCAGTACAAATAGTTGATCGCAGGATCAAGAAACTCAAGAATCGCGAGATACCATTAGTGAAGGTTTTGTGGAGGAACCACAACCTAGAAGAAGCCACGTGGGAGCTTGAGTCCGATATGTGTAACAAGTTTTCTTTTCTCTTTTAGAAATTTCAGGACAAAATTCTTATAAGGGAGGGAGATTGTTATGACCCACTCCGAGTTTAACTAGTAAGTGCAGCGATTAGTGCATCACCATGATGATTAAGTTAAGATAAGTGCTCATAGATATGATTAGTGCTTTGACCATTTGAGATAAGCTAATTAGCATTCTTTCTTGCCTTGAAGTTGTAGTGGATTCCGCGCTTGAAATTTTGCAAAAGAACTCACTCAATTTGAACCCACGAGGCAAAAGATATGGCATTTTTAGGACCCTTGGGTTGAAGCTGCAATTTTTCCATTAATTAGCTTAATAACCCCTTTCCCCTTTCTCCCTTATCTCATCTTCCACCGATTGACACCTCTTGAAGCGGCGCCCAACTGTTCGACCGACCAGCAGCAAAGGGAGTGAAGGGCGGGCGATTTTGAGCTCCTCACCTTTGATCAGCAGCGCCCTACTCCTCCACCATCTTCTACCTTCTTCTTCCTCCTCTTCCTTGTCCTAGCTCACGGCTGACCCGTAGGTGCGGCGTTGCACTACAGCTCAACCAGCAGCGCATGAATGATGGGCTAGCAGAGGAAGGGCGGGGCATTTTGGCCCCCTTAGCTCTGATCGGTAGGTGCCAACCTTCTCCACCTTCTTCCCCTCCTTCCTCGCCCCTATTGTGCCCACATGCGCCTCAACTAGCAAGGGTAGTGCCCCTACCAACTTGAGCAGCAGCAGCTGCAGCAACGACAAGGAAGCCATTTGGGCGTGAGCAACAACACCAAGCATCGTCGTCGAGTTTGTCCTTGAGCCAAGACAAGGATTCACAACCAATAGCCACAACTAGTATCTAGCCCAACCCCCTCTTCAACCTGTACATGAAGAAAGTCTGAACCAGGCTGAACTAGAGGTAGAAGATGACCCCACTGACACCCGGAAATAGGACTCTGAATGAATTTCCAGTTGAATTGCGGTCACCTCACCCGCTGTGAGTAGAATTTCACTCACTAAGCACATATAACTCCAAAAATTGGGTGTTTTTGGTTGAATCTGTGTTATTCGCGAGTAACAATGCTTATCCAAGTTCCGTGTAGTGACGGGGTCGCCACATTTCTAATTTGAATGAATTTCTTAATTATTTTTGCACGACACTAATTGTTTGATTGATATGTGTGATTTGGATTACTGGAACTGCATGATTGATTAAAACCTAATTTTCTCAGTTTAAAAGTTGGAATCAGTAGCATACGTCCAGTATTTGTACGGTTTTGGTATAAACCCAAGTTGTACATTTTTAGTAATTTAGTAGATGTACGATTTCAAAGAAATTACAATAACATGAAAAGGGTTCAATAGAAACCTAGTTGCACCCCCAGTTATATTTAATGTGAGTGTATTAATAATTATACTAATCGACACGTTTATCAAAGAAATCATTTGAAATTCTCAATTAATATTAATAATTCATGCCATGACAAGTAATTGACTTTTAATTGAGTTATGTGATGCATAACTTAGAATTTGGGTTGATGTGCTTGATTTTTGAAGAATTACAGATAATTTACAAGTGCTACTAACGATTTCTAATATATCGAGTAATTAACTCTTGTTAGTGTGTTACGATGATCAATTGTATAATTCCATCATATATGAGCCGAGTTAATATGAGTTTAGTTTATTTAAGAAATTTCAATCTGCCTGCATGTATGGTATATGGATTACTCAGTAAATTACAATGTTTTTGAGTATACTTCTCTGTCAGGTCAAGAATGATATTCATGTTATGATTTGAACTACAATTAAATAGACGAGATGCCATAAAAATACCAGAGTCAAGTATAAGTAGGAAAAAGGTTCAACATAGTAAGAGTTTTCTAAGAAATAATAGAATTATATATTTAAGGGCCCTGACACCATAGAACCACTATGTGAGGTCTGCGCCTTAGGGGTGAAACAACCTAACCCTGGCAGCGTCCAGTATATGGGGGTCAGAACGTGCTATCAGGTGGCATGGGGGGGAAGCCCTAGTGGAAGCCTCCTTAAATTATAGTTTGCAGTGTCCAACATCAACCAGAAGTCCTGGTGGCACTGGAGTTTAGAAAAGTGTGTACAACATCAACTAAAAGTCCTAGTGACACTAGAGTATAGAAAAGCCAATAGGTGTCTTTACTCTCTGCCTGTGCGCTTAGGTTAGAGGAGGAGTCCATTTTACGGTACAATAGGGGTGTCGAGGCCAGAGTGACAGTTTCCCTATTGCAGACCAGGAGAGTAGTCATACTTAGCTATCCCGGGGTGTCGGATAAGTCTTGTAAGGTGGGATCGTAGTTCGCTACGAGTCTTCGTATGTAGAGTACACTGCATATCATCAGGGCATAAGATAAAATATGTTCATATAGGTTCACAAAGTTTCTTATAAGTTAAAGAGTTAAGAAAGATTTGAGTTAGTTTCACAGCAGTTGTCCTTTAAATGAAATTTTAGTATTCTCTGTTATTTAATCGTATCTACGGATTTGCAGCAATTGTTATCTGAATGAAATATTGACATCTCCCGTCATTTAAATTATATTGTTTAGATCTGCTCAACATAGTATTATCTTGTATTTTATTCCAATTAATAAACATAAAATGAGTTATCTGTGATGGTCGGGTGAAATTCTATTCACTGTGCCAGTAGCTCACCAACCTACTGAAACATTTTTTAGGCCAGCATTAGCACGAGGAAGCTGAAGGATTGTACCACCCAAGTTCTTAGAAGGTAGTTTGTAGTTAGATAGAGGTCTCTTAGTCCTTTCCCCTTGGTCCTTGGGCATGTGGTGTGGTAGAGAGAGAATGTAATGTAACATGTAAACTAATTTTAAGTTATCTGTTATGCTTTATATTCTGCATAAAAATGTAATACGATGTGTAAATCTTCTTTATCTACCTAGTAATGTAAATAGTAGTTGCTTCTGTAGTTTAGTAAGATTTTAGTTTATTCCAAGTCATAAGATTTTCCTTTAAATTAATTTTAAGTGATTAAGAAAAGAAAAAGTTAAGGGTGATCTTTGTATTACGTTAAATCCTCAATTTATGCCCTAATCTCATGATTAGTGGTAATTGTGAGATCGGGGTGTAACAACATCTAGTAAAGAACCTTTGTCATATTGCACGATGAATGAGATTAGCATGTCTCTATTGGTTCAATAACCAAAATGAGTCTAGATAACCATCATATGGATTTCTAGAAATGCAATTCTCATTTATGCACTACAGATGACTATGCTATAGGCATTCAAGTTTGAGTTATCATGTCATTCAGTACATGTGTCACACACATTTGTCTCTTTAACTAGCAAGTATAGTTGATGAGACATAGGAATTTTCATCATAGATCATTTCTGTAAAATGAAACATCAGTTCATTATACTCTTGTCCATACAAGATGTATGACGATTTCATTGATGACAGATGTATAATAACAATTCACTTATTCTATTATATGCCCATGAATGTCATATTGTAACTGTAATGGTAGCAACTCTTGCTCCATATAGTTTGTAGCTTACTTCTTCTTAGCTCCTGAAGTAGAGATCTCTATCTCTCTTTCATCTTCCTGAGACCCTCTATAAAGAGGTTATTTCCCTTTCCTTCTTACTCCTCTCCATTTTTGAGTGATGAAGACTTGGACCTAAGCTTAGCTTCAGAACACTTCTTGACCTTGCTTTAGTCAATGGACTTCACTCTACTGATCATTATCACAAGTTTTGTCCTTTCTTCATTTATGCTTTGGCATCATCATGCCAAGCACTTTAGAGAATGGTTTGGCCAAGTTTCTCAACATTTGATAAATTGGATATATGATTCACACAATGATTTGTAGAATCATATGTTTGGTCAACTTCTTGACCTATAAGAAATCACAATTAATCTATATGCACAATCATATTAAGCATATCAGATTATACTTGATCTCCATCTATCTGATAATACGAAAACATCGCTTTGAATAAATTATACTTTTCATGCTTTACATGATTCTTAAGATGTATAAACATCTCAAGAATGTCCATGCTTCAAGCTATTTATGAAACTCATAGTTCATATAGCTCAACATAAGGTTCTTGATGTCTTAGGCATCATTGGCATACTTCAAGTAAGCATCCAATTTTAGCCTTAGGCGCATTTGGAGTGGTTCTACTAGCTCTAGTCTTTCAAGGACTTTAGAGTTTACACTCACTATTTAGAACACTTCTCAAAGGTCCCAAACCAGTATTAAGGTTTATCCCATTTATGAACTGATCGCAACAATAATGTATATGTGTTTGTCATTTGGATTCTACAAAAGAATTTTGCAACATTTCAAAACATTTTTGATTTAATAAAGTTGACGATATTAATTAGGTCTTTAATTAATGATTGCTCCTACTATTTTGATCAAATTGATATCCCTCACCATCAATTCATAAGATTGCAACATACAACCTTCTAGTGAGCCAAGATCTAAAACAATTGAGTTATTACCCGGCTAACACCAGCGTCTATAATTAATTATTGAGGTACGTAACATTTACCAATTGCATCTTATGCAATCCTTGGATATATGATATGCACAACTCTTTGCCATATTCATCTGCATGCCTCTAAGTTCTTAATCTCATTAAGACCACTTAGTTAAGCCTGACCCAAAAGCCAACACAATAGGAGTGCACCCTGCTTGGTGGGCCCACACAACTACCGTCACACTTCCATGAGATAGACAAAGCACCACCCTTAGGATGCCCATTCTTGCTGATCAAGATTTTCATGTGTGTTGCTTATGGAAAGCATCTAAGACTTAATATTATATTTAGGGGTTTGGTATTTATATACATATACATATCCAATCACCACATATATAGTATGTATCTTATACATGCTATATCCCATAAGAAAACCTGTGTAGTGATAAAGCGATGATTATGGCCATCCTATTGTAATTCCTTGAGCCACAAGGAATTACAGTCATCTAGGTCTACATCACATGCAACAACCTATAGTTGATGAAGATTTTTGCTTGAGCCATTCTAGGTTGATCAACTCATCCTATGACTAATCAGCTTGCCTCCTAGCCAGTCGGTTGGTTGTCACCAACTGATCGTTTGGCACCTCCAGACGGTTGGTTTGCTGGGTCGTCATGCTCCTCGTCAGGACACCATCTATTCATCTCGCACCATCAGTCAGTCATCTTTGTCCTCGAATCGCTTGTCTGGGTGCCCACCGTTCTTCAACATAACTGGAAATAAAACTATCCTACTTTTACATATTTCTTTGGGAAACCCCAAGTTACATTCGGGGGGAGCAAAGGTAAAAGAGAGGGCTCAAGTTATCTTGAGTTATATCTGGAATAGGAGAAAGGACTCAATACATAGACCGAGATGCAAACAACCACAACCAATCAAGCACACACATAGGGGTTTATTGGCCATAACTATGCTACACATCCACCATCAAAACCATTTTAGGGCGACGCGTATCGATTGCATATATATACCATATCATATATGTATATAGGGATTTGTGGTGTTTAATCGGATATGCACATTATCCAGTTAAAGTATTCACATTGCATGCAATAAATAAATGGTGAAAAACCAAAATTCGATCATATCAATTAATCCTAAAATATAGTATGATGACGTGGCTCTAATACCACTATTGGGTTTTGTGGGACAGAACATGCAGCGGAAACACATTTTTTGTCTAACCACAAACCCATAACCAGCAGATCACATAAAAACTATGCAATAGGAAAGATGGTTTAGCGAGATATACCTAGACCTGAGGCTTGATCAACGACAATACCACACAACTAGTGCAACATTCAACTACCTAGTCTTCGACAGCGTCTGTACAACTCCTGTCTTGACCCAGACTACGGTTGATGGTCGTCCTCCTAAACAGAAGATATGTCTCGCCTCTATAGATAGTCCACATAGACCATCGAGAACTCTAGTCATCTTGATGGATAGAATAGAAGGAGTCATCTCCTTATGTTGGTGTACTAGTCACCAACACACTCTCCCACCACCAGTCACTTTTGTGCAGTTATCTTTCCCTCACTGTTCCTCCCTAGATGGGTAGAACTTCCTTGGGCTCTCTCGGTTACCACAATCAGAGAGGATGACAAATTTGCAGAGCAACTAATGTTAAAAGTTTTGTGTTTTGAGAAGCCCCCTGTACCCCTTCATTTATAGTAGAGGGTAGGGTCATGGTTCCCAGTCTATGCGGGAGTAGAAGGGTCCAGATTTTTCCACGAATTGATTGCACTGTGGTAAGTGAACCGATCGTTTCATAACTGAACTGGTCGTTTGGGCAGGTGAGCCTATCGGTTCACCCAGTGAACTGTTCATTTAACTTCTTGGACTTGCCCACAATTGACTTTCCTTGTTCATTTCTAATTAATGCAAAGATTAATTCTTATCCCAATCGAATTGAACAAGTGAAACGAGGATCTTTTCTCACGAACTAGGAAACCCAACACATGCTTGTTTGGTCCAAGTGAACTGATCGGTTCACCAATGTGAACCGGAGATCTCACTGACCATGAGCCGATCCGTTCACCCAGTGAACCGGTTAGTTGGTGGTCCAGGTTGTACAAAACTTAGTCAATGCAATTATCAATCAATCTGACACTCTAATCAGTTGGTTCAACACTTGAACTTGATGATTCTGAGTTAAGTCTATTGATTGAATGTTTAATTGAGTACCTAAACACTTTAGTAATCAATCTAAACATCATTCATTGATAAAATCCTCTTCCAGGTTAATCCTATTTGTGTGACGCTATAGGTTCCATTTCACATTGGCTGTGAAGGTCCATAACTAACTTATGACATCACAAGCAAAGAGTGGTGCCTAGTCGCACATCGGTGATACCCATGTGAAGAGGAAAGTTGGAGAATAACTTTTGACCTACAATCTATTATTGATGTTACAGTGAATACTTAGTTCCTTTATCACTAATATCCAGATTGAAATCAAGGTATGGACTTGTCATCCTCTATAAACGTTCAATCCATATTTCTTGATTCAGAGTAGACTATCTGAGATATATGTAAGTTCAATGTCATATATTGACTTACATGTGCATGGACATGCATATATCGATCTCACTCCTCAAGTGGCCATGATATCACACTCCCTTAGGAGGGAGAAATTCCATATCTATCACTCACAGTCAAGTCCTCATGTGTCAAAGTCACCCAATCATCACCGTTATAACAACCCATGTCTCAGGACTGCGTTTGATTATGTCAAAGTGTACCCAACCACATGTGAGAGTGTAGCGACTTCAGGTCTAAGAACCATAATCACCACCAATACAATAAGAGATGATCCTGACTAACCACGTGCGAGTTCCATGCATCACTCTTATGGTGGGTCTGTCCAATACACTATTCTCTAACATGTATCTATGTGCTGGGTTTGATATCATAATCATGACTGATGAGATTCTATCATTAACCAACACACACTCTAGCCTTTTGTGTTATTGATGTCGATGGTTATTTCCACAATAACAACCGACTAGGGACATAACAAGAATGTATACTCTTAACATCTATATGATCTCATTGTTCAGGTCCTTAACCTGAAGACATACATCATTGAGTATTGTCATTCTCTAGACATCTAACATGTTATACTATTATCTCAAAATAGTTCAAAAATATAGACAAAAATTGCCTTTATTGGGGCGAGGGAGTAGCCCAAGTGGTGCGACTCGACAATCTCCAATGACGGGACTCGGGTTCGACTCTAGGTGAAAACCCTCGGGGTGCAATAAAGGCCCCACGTTACTGAGCGCGCCGCGGTGCCCCATGTACGCGGCTAGTTCTGGGGTTTACCCTTGGCTGGGTGGGGTCCAATAGTGGTCGATCCCGGGAGGGGTTCCTCGTTATAAAAAAAATTGCCTTTATTATTATCAAATCAAGTATCACATGCCTCATTGCAATAATCATATGATTGGCTCTCTGGGCATACTATACCAACAAAGTTAATCATTATCACATAATTGACTTACACTTATTAAATTGTGATGTAGGCCATCCACAAAAGGAAAATTCTTGATGCACAAGGATTCATCTACATCACCCTCACCTTTTACCTTACCTTTCTTGGTGTCCTTGAAAGTAACCAAACCTCCTTTCTTCTTTTTGAAATTGTTGAAATGGCTTATATCACCTGTCATGTGCTTTGTGCAGCCACTATCAAAAGTCCATTTTACTTTTTTGTCACCAATTTCTTCACTAGTAGAGGACATGAGTGCAAGGTGGCAATGTCCATCTTCATCGGATCTTGAGCAACTAGAGGATGATCTTTCCCAAGCTGCATAAGCTACATCTTTGTGTCTCCTCTCCTACTTGTCCTTCCTCTTGTATTTTCTGTCTTTATTGTACTCTTCCTCCTTCTTGGAGCTTCTCTTGTGGTGTGACTTTCTGGCCTTAGGGAATTCCTCTTGTATTTTCAATCACACTTGTAGCACCTTGGAGTAGAAGAAGACGATTGCTTTCCTTTGAAGTGCTTTCCCTTGGAGAAGTTGGCGTCATGCTCACCAGGGCCATCATCTTCACTTGAGGAGGGAGAGGTCTGACAAGCAAGTTGTTGTTGAAGGATGAGAGCCTCTACTTGAGCTTTGAAGGCACTATCTTTGATCTTCCTTGCTTCCTTTTCTTCTTACTTAGATTCCTCTTCTTTCTTGTCAAGTTTTGTCTCATGAGCTTGTAGATTTCCAATAAGCTCCTCGGTTGGAATGTCACCAAGACTTTTCACTTCTTCAATGGATGTCACCTTAGACTCCCATCTCTTCGGAATAGACGTCAAGATATTTGAGTTGATTTCTCCTCTATCCAAATTATGTCCCAAAGCATCTAGGTCGTTGATGATGATGTTGAGCCTTGAGTACATCTCGACAACTCCTTCTTTCTTCCCCATCTTGAAGTTCTCAAGAAGGTTGTTCAACATGTAGATCATTGCCTCCTACACTTGCTTTGTGCTTTCATAAGTGGTGCACAACTTGTCCCATATATCATAGGTTGTATCCCATGAGGAGATGTGATTCAACTCTTATGGAGGGAGGGCTGCATGAAAAATGCTAATTGCTTTGGCATTGAGTTGAGAATTCTGTAGGGATACTTCATCCCATGTTGATAGAGCTCCGGTTGGCTCCTTGTAGGGTGTAATCGTCACCTTCCACATATCATAGTTCATCCCTTAAATGTAGAACTGCATTCATCGCTTCCAATAGAGGAAGTTGGTGTCATCGAAGACTAGGGGGCACATGGAGGAGCCTCACTCTAGGTTGAGGGAACCAAGAAAGTTCTCACCCATCTTCTCATCTCATAGGAGATTTGTTGGAGAATATCCTTGCTCTGATACCACTTCTTGGATCTAGGGCTCCAGAGGGGGGTGAATAGAGATTTAAAATTCTCACCAGAATAGTTGGACCTTCAAATTATATAAATTGAAACCAAAAGGTAAAACTCAATTTGAAGTTTTATCTAAACAATCATAGTAAGGATTAGAGAGATTGAAACATACACTTGGATAAGGTGGTTATAGTGGTTCCAATCTCTAAACTAGGAGACTGTCAATCCACTACCTAGAGAGGTCAAGCTCTAGGACTTTGCAACCCATGTATACTTATATTCCATTATAAGAGATACAAGAAGACCTCCATACATCCAAGGACTTACCTATTCAAGACAAGAGTCTTTCACCTACACAAGGACTTACCCACTTGATCAAGATGTCTTCAGCCTTCACCAAGGACTTACCCACACTTGGATCAAGTCTTTGGCCTTGAAGGAATTACCCACCGTTCTTGAATCTTCTGCCTTGTTGTTCTCCTTCAGATGGATAAGATCTTCACATCTTTTTCAACCTTAAAGAATAACAACAACTCCTTCACTTGGAGAAGACACTTCAACCTTTGCTCTTTGAGAAAGGGGATTGGGAAGATGGAAGGATTGAGTTCTTTACAAAATAACATGGAGGTAGCTCTCTTACAACATGCATAACTCACTCATAATCATGAAATGCTTTGTAATTGAAAGAGAGAAAGGAGATCGAAGGGTTGTATCAGACTCAACTATAGCAAGGACCAAGGATAGCATAAATGAGAAACCTTGGAATGAACTCCAAGTGGTCCTATTTATAGTTGGGGGTGTCCATTTGAGTGTGGAATCACTTAAGAATGAAAAATAATTGTTTTACAACTTACAACATATCTATTTTTGTTTCTAACAACTCTCCAATGGTTGGAATCACTTTTTATACATTTTCCATACTGTACATTTAGTCGAGTTTCAAAAAAGATAACTCGACCAATCCACTAACCGACAAAGCCAATTTTTGAAATATCGGTCGAGTTTGTCCTGGGAAACTCGATCGACCAGTCAAAATTAATTTTAGTCACTGAGTCGGTCGGTCGAGTTCTGTGAGTGTACAACTCGATCGATTGATCCATTTCCAAAAATCCATCACTTGTCGGTCAAGATCCAAACTCGACTGACAAAGTTGTTTGACAATTTTTTCAAAATTATTTTTGAGTGATCTATTGGAATTAAGTGTCCTGGTTTTTTCTAATCTTAGTTACAAGTCATATCATCAAATAAAATGATTACAAAAATATTCTAAGGTGGTTTGGAGTGATTCCCAAATTGCACATTTGCATTTCTTTTGACTTGAACTTGGAAAATCCAGGGCTTGTGTAATTTGATCCTTTTCATGTACCTAAAGCATGAATCCATCATCAAAATATGGAAAATGTATAACTCTCAAGTCAACACTATGTTGCCCAAAAATAGCAAGAAATAAGTTCCAAGTATTTTGATGAATGCATATTCATCACCTTTTATTGCATTGTTTAGGCCATTTATTTAGGCTTTTTATCTGTTGTGCTTTATTTTTAGGAATTAGTTGCAATTTACTTGATTTCCTCCTTTTATTTGAATTCTCATTATTATTGTCCTACTTTGTAGGTTGTCATGCACATTATAACTCTTTCAACTCAAGTCCAAGATTCCTTCATTCCCTTGAGATAGCTGAAGAATAAAGGTTGATTTCAGCCCATCTAAGGACCAAGACTAAAATACTGCTACTCCCAATTTTAATCTCCTAGTTTCCCAACTAACTCATATAGTCAGCTGAATCAATTGCAGCATATATTGCTCTCAAGAACTCCAGTAGAGCAACCCACATTCCCTAGTCGATAAACTCACCAATATTGAGCACTAACATTCATATTGGAAAAGCTCATTACTTAGGGATTATATACCAGTTCAAGGTATGCAAAATCTAGTCGAGCGACTCACTTTTGCAAATCACTCAACCCAGGACCAAGACCTAGTAAAATTTTGAATCAAGAAATCCATCAATATGGTCAAAGTTTGACTGAGTAACTTCAGGATGAAGCAATGCATTGAAGCTTGTTGACTTACTAGACTCTACCAGTCAGCCAATTGGGATCCAACATCATGTATGTTGCCTCCTTCCACATCTATATAATTAGTGTGTTTTATCCCTCCTTCCCCCTCAAAAAAGAGGGGGGACTCCATATAATTATGGATCCAACTTTTCATACTCTAGCCTTGCTCTATCATTATGTCTGAGTAGTTCCCCTTTTTGTCAGGACAAGGGGAGTAGGCCCGTGATTTCCATATCCTATATTTGAAAACTATAATATCCTTTAAGATAATAAAATATGTGCTTTAATATCTAAAAAACCATGAGATGTGATTAGATAAGTCATGCTTCATGACACTTATGATCTGCAATGATATAACCTTGGATTTGTAGACCAAAACATTAGGTAGAACTAATGTGTTCCTCAAAAAGACCAATGATGGGAATACATCAAACGATTAAACCATGACCTATAGAACATCGTTGACCATGAGTCTATGGATAGTTTAATTCATGGGATCTGATTATGAGGATGACATATCTCCATGGTCCTAATCCAAAAATATTTAAAAGGAAACTAAAATTCTAAGATAACTATGAAATTTGACATGGTGAAACTCGAACTTCCGACAATTCATAAAATCCGAATTAATTTTAATTGGTTTATTCTTTGTGCTCTTTGTTCTCTTCATTCTTCATTTCTATTGATAAGTTAGTTTTAGTTCTTGCAATTTAATTTTGTTCCTTTCAATGATGCATTTCAAGTTAACATCTTTCAATTCAACAAATTTACTTTCTCTTTCTAGCTAAATCATTTTTCTCAACTTGATTTAAATATTGCCCATCACTTTTGAATTGAACTAACTCCCAACACATCATTTCTTGGGACCGCTATCTTCTAACTATATCAATTCACATGTTTACAAGTGGATTGAGTAGCCATTTAAGGTGAAACTCCAAAGATAATTTCCTTTGGTGAATTTTGTGTGCTAGAGACAACACATCAATTCCAGCAGGTGTATTGCTTGATAAATACAAAACATATAGTTCTCATGACAACTCTAGCCAAAAGATTTTCCAAATTGCTTTATACAGTTGATGATTATTCGTTCTTGGTGTGTAGATGCCTTCCCAAACAAGAGGATTTTATCAACAAAGCATCAATGTGAGATTGGAGTAGTACCTTTTGATACTATCACATGTTTCCACTACATTTCTTCTACTAGATCTTGTATTATTTGACACCAATAATTTAAGCACATCAAATATTTGAAGGATAAAATAGGATCACCTTTTCTCACTCCCTAGTTGGGTTTGATAGGTGTCAATGATTCTCTATTCCATGTTATTCTTGTCTCCCCTTGTGGTATCATTTGCAAAATGATATTGATCATATTTTGAGAATATTAATGCATTTAATGGTATCATCTATGAAGCTCCAACTGAGTCAATCATAGGACTTTGAAAAGTCTATCTTCATCGCCATCAAGTTTGTGCACCCTTTTTTGATCCTCATTGAGTGTATGAGTTCTTGTGCTAGGATTGTTTGCTATGATTTTTACCAATTACAATGTTGGACTAGTAAGGAGATATCCAATCAGGCACAAAAGGTTTAAGTCTTTCAACTATCATCTTTGTGATCATTTTCGCATTGACACTATTCAAGGATATAGGCCTTGAGTGATGGCAAGTAGTAGGGTTGTTGATTTTTAGGATGAGGACCATTGTGGAGTGTGCGAGCTTGTCAGGTAAGGGTTCTCCTTGAAAATATTTAGTGGTCATTTAGACAATTGTACCTTTAATCTTTATCCAATTTTTATGTAAGAATCATGCCTCAATTCCGTCTAGTCCAGGTGCCTTTGTTGGGGCATCTTCATCAATGATTCATAAATCTCATCTTCTATAACTGGTTCTTGTATTGTATGTAAATTTCTTTCATCTAGTTGTTTGAAAGAACCTGTATATGTCATTTCCAGGATTCATCTCCTCATTGGGTTATCTTTAATGATTAAACTAGAAAATGGTTGAAAGCAAAGATTTTGAGATCCTCTCTTTCTTCAATCCACGATCCATATTCAAAGTTTACTCTAGTAATGGTATTCCTTCTTCTTCTTCTTTCATTGATGTTGTTCTAGTAGAATATTGTATTAGTGTTCTCATGTTGAAAACAATTACATCATGATCATTATTACCATCTGATGTTCTCCTTTAAAATATTTTCTCATACTGGGATCTAACATCCAATATTATAGAGTCCATATATTCACTGGAACCTAGACCTAGGACTTTCTCCAAGTGCCTCATTATTTTGAGGAGTTTTTTTGTGTGTTTTTCTTTTTATTTCACACATTTGCATATGACGTGACAACCTTTTTCCTAAAATTTTCAATGGTGGATTCATAGCTTTGTTGTTGTACCCAACTGAAGTTGAGGAGATGCTGAAACTTTGACCACTCCTACCAAGTTTCTTTAGTTATAAAAATTTACTTCTATTCATGTAACCTTCTCCGCATGGAACTAGGAAAGTTGCATGGTCTAAGGCAACTCTTATAGCACTTCAACAATGGTGTGATGGTTATATTTGAGACATTCATTATTAAACAAGGATCTATGGAGTTTGACTAATAGATTTCCTCTTTTTATGGTGATTCTAGGGCATGTTGTTCTTATATCTTCAGGTCTGACATCTTCCGTAGTAGCTCAAAAACTATTTGCAGCTAATTGATTAAATGATTGGCTCCAATTTATTCATATATGATGTGAGTAGTGTTGAAATCCCAGATAAGAAGCCAAGGGGATTTAAAATTTTGTGATATTTGTTTGATGTCATTCTAAAGGATCTCCCTAGGTCCAGGTTGTGGGCTCACATAGACTAAGGTGATATTGTAGTTATTTGAGAAGGAGTTCTGAATGTATTTCTTATGTATCTATAAAATTTGAATTTCAATGTCATGATTCTTCCACAATATCCATATTCTCAAAGAGATAACTATTGCTTCCACTCTTTGTGAGTTGGTGAAAACCATCTTTTTTATCGTTTCAGTATCTGTGTCTCTTGGTTGTCGAGTTTCCATTATTACCACAAAATTTTATTTCTGTTTCATCATTAATTCCTTCAAATAACTTCAGATGTGACCTCTGACCACACCTTGAACGTCCACACTCAAAAGAGATTGGGTATTGTTCTTAGTATTAAAACCCTCCATCTCTTCATTGTATCCTTCTATCCTTTTACAATTTTCTTCCTATTCAAGTTCCTTAGGGTGTGATGGTTACCCCTTTTCGTGGAAGAAGATGAGCTCTCCCGATAGACTTAGTCCACTTTTCTATTCCATCTATGAATGCTTGCATTGTTGCCACCTCTTCCATCTAGAGGTTCACCTTCACCAAAGCTGGCTACAAATCTTGGTTGGAACTTGTTTGTTGTGTTGTTGTTATCATTTTTGGGTATGTTGTCTTCAGTATTTTGCATAGCTTGATTTTCTACAACCTCATCCTCATCAATGTTTACAATAGTGTCATTCTCTTTGCATGTACTGTTTTGCATGGAAGATTCACCTTCATTCTTTCTCATATGTTGATTTTTGTTAAAATCTTCCTATCTTTTGCTTTCTCTTTGTCGCCCTTGCATATTTTCCCTAATCCGTGTTGTCTACTATTGTTGTTCCTCCTATGGTTTGCCTACCTTTCAAGGTTTTTATTGTTTTTTTCTTTGTTTTTAATATAATATTTTTCTGGTATGTACATACTCATTTTTCTCCTCTTGTCCTTCTCCCTCATAATGTAAAACTGAGAATCTATTTTTGTAAATTAGTTGTTGGTTTTCCTATGTGGGGGTCCTCTTTCCTCTCTTCTTTCTGATTTCTTAGCATGCAAACTTTCACCAAATCTCCCCTAAGTGTTTGAATATCCTGCATCAGATTGTTATGTGTTAATTTTGTTCGAGATCATGTGTGCTTGAAAATACACACATTGCTCCTTGTTATGTCTTACTCCTCCACACTTTTAACAAAATGCATGCATATTTTAATACTCAACCTTATATTTTTTCTTCATGATGAATATGTGATATTTCATGCGTGTGTTCTTTTTTATTTTGACAATGATCCTTACAAAATTTCCTCTCTTATTTTGCTAAGTATTTCTATTAACTTCCATGGTATTTCTAATTAGGTTACCTACTCTCTCAAGAATATGTTCTTCATACATACATGGCGGTAAGTTTGGAATTCTAATCCAGACTATCATAAACTCAGGTGTGTCAGTACCTAGGTTGAAATCTGGTCTCCATCTTTGTACCATGAGGTAGGAACCTAACATTGACCAAATACCACGAGAGAAAATTTGCTGTTCCAAATTTGTACTTTCGTAGTCTTACATTTAATCTTTACCGTGCAAACTCTCAATTAATTTTTTTAAGGGACGGGCTTTGCAGTAAATGTAAGGCTAGGATGTAATGCAACAACAAAAGCAACATCAAGTTGCAACAATAGATTTAGGCACATGATGAACATTCATCATTGTAATGAAATCATCTTCCATTGTATGTTGGATTAGGTATTAACCATTATCAAGGTCAACTTTTCTAAAGGCACCTTTTGGTTTCCATATCAATCTAATTTTTTCTTTCAAGTTCAGATATCCTATCATTCTCTCGATCACCCTGACCACCACACTGTACTTCCAACAATTCATCTTCTCAAAGGCCACTCTTTTACATCAGCATTAGTATATATCTGCCTCTTTATCAATCTAGAAATCTTCATCTTCCAGAATCAACATTCTATTATCCAAGCAGACCATCACATTAGTTACAGGATCTCTACAACAGAGCACACCTACGTGTAGGAATATTATGGGCATTTATTTTCTTGTTTTTTAGTTTGATGTGATTCACAGGCTTCTCCGCCATTCAGATCTAGAAAAGATTGATTGTCTTTTGTATCAAAGAAAGAGTCTTACTACATTAGGTTATTATTTTGAACTTGATGTTGTTTCCATTTTTGGTTCCTATTTGCCCACGGTTGATAACCAAATTGAAGTCTGACTCTCTGCAGTGACTCAACAATGCCATCGTTCCCATCGATGGGAATTTTTGGTGTGGTCCCCCTGAGCCGTCGATGACAGAGTCAGAGCTATTGAACTCATGGTGACCTTGTCACCTTCAGAATTGCTAGATACACCCAAATGGAACCTTAGTCACGACAACCACTCATAATTTAAAAGAAATCCTTTTATATGTTACATAAACCTTCGTTCCATCGTGATTCAGCTGGAAACGAAACCCACAAATGTGGTTAACAAACCAATAAACTTTACCCGTTGAATTAACTAACTAGTGCTAAAAAGTTGGGGATAGAACGTTGTGAAAATGTCTTGCCATTCGGTAATTTTTTGTTGGCCCAGAGTGTTAACTAATTCCATGATTCGTAAACATGAATAATATTAACATGATTACGATTTAGGATC
This sequence comes from Alisma plantago-aquatica, assembly GCA_963693085.1. Taxonomy (NCBI): domain Eukaryota; kingdom Viridiplantae; phylum Streptophyta; class Magnoliopsida; order Alismatales; family Alismataceae; genus Alisma; species Alisma plantago-aquatica. Next base: position 1,043,461,881 of record OY856411.1, on the reverse strand, counting down.
ATGATCATAAATTAGTCACCAAATAATGTAGAAACATACTAGTAGACATTGTTGAATACACAAGGTGAGATACTGTTGGAGAAAAACTCTAGATCTGAAATGCGTCCTCTCTCTTCGCCAAAATTGTAAGTGTGTTTCGTGAGAAAGCATAGAGATGGATCTCGAGTTATTTTTATAGGTAGAGAGAGGGACAGATTTCTCTATAAGATTAAATCTCAACCATCCATCAAGGTTGCTAAAATAGAGAATATCTTCTATATTAAACCCTAATTCTATTAATTCACAATTTCCTATTTTGACCCAGATTGTTATATGGGCCACATAATAGAGGCTTTTAATGAAATTTGAAATACCCACAAGCCCATAATAATAGGGTCTTGTTGGGTCTCAAAATTTCTAATAGTCTCCCACTTGGTCCATATGACAATTGTCTTATGGTGTTATATAGGAAAAACATAAGGTGCACATAAACGCTGAAATAATATACATAACAGGTTTACCTTAATTACCTTGGTTAACCCGAATCATTGATGAGAGTCATAGTGGTTCTACATTAATTAAAGAACATAGCTCCTTCCATGTACCACTGACCAACAATCAAATTAACCAAATCTGTATAGAGAAGCAATCATGATTGTCCACTTAATGTCTTAAGAAAGACTATTTCTATTATCACACATTACAATAATATGTACATAAACAAGTCATGATATAAAACAGAAAAAATCCAGAAGTTCCAATAATGAATACTCAAATAATGTCAGAACAAAAGCACATAGCAATCCACAAAATTAAGAAAAGCTACTGGTTACCCTCAAGACCCATTGTATCTGCATACTGCTTAAATGTCTTGAGTGGTAACCCTTTAGTAAATGGATCTGCTATATTAGCACTCATATTAATGTGCTCAATTGACACTCTCTTCTGTCGAATTTCTTCTTTGACTGATAGATATTTCATCTCCATGTGCTTTATACCCTAAGAATGCCTATCATTCTTTGAAAAGAATACTGCTGTGGCATTATCACAATAAATTTTCAATGGCCTAGCAATAGAACCCATGACTCTAAGCCCTAAAATAAAATTACACAACCATAATGCTTGAATTGTAGCCTCAAAGCATGCTACAAATTCAGCCTCCATGGTGGACGATGCAATAATGGTTTGTTTGACACTCTTCCATGAAATGGCACCTCCAGCTAATACAAACACATAACCAAAAGTGCTTTTCCTAGTATCCACACATCAACCAAAATTTGAATTCGTGTAACCAATCACTTCAAGGTGATCAATATGCCTAAATGTGAGCATATGTTTCTTCGTTCACTGTAAGTACCTCAACACTTTCTTTGCAGCTTTCCAATGATCATGCCTGGATTGCTTTGATAACGACCCAACATACCGACTGAAAAAATGATATCTGATCTAGTGCATATCTGTGCATACATCAAACTTCCAAAAAGAGAAGGATAAGGAATTTCTTTCATTCGATCATGCTCTAATTTAGTTTGAGGACATTGACTTAAGATGAACTTATCCCCTATTTGAATTGGAACAACATTAGAATCACATGACGCCATATTAAATCTTTCCAAAACTTTTTTGATATAAGCATTCTGAGACAATCCTAGAAACATACATGATCTATCATGGAATATTTCTATCCCAATCACATAAGAAGCCTCTCCCATATCTTTCATTTCAAAATTTTGAGAAAGAAAATCCTTGGTTTCCCGTAATAAACCAAGATCACTGCTGGAAATTAGAATATCATCAACATATAGAACCAAGAATGCAAACTTACTCCCACTGATCTTCAGGTATATACATTGATCAACAATGTTTTCAGTAAACCCAAAGGCAGTGATGGTATTGTGAAACTTAACATACCATTGACGTGAAGCTTGCTTTAATCCATATATTGACTTCTTTAACAAACATACCATGTTTTCCTTTCCATCAATAATGAAGCCTTCTGGCTGAGCAATGTAAACTTTTTGTTCTAAATTCCCATTCAGAAATGCCATTTTCACATCCATCTGATGTAACTCTAAGTCAAAATGAGCTACTAAAGAAATAATGATCCGTAAAGAATCCTTCTTAGAAACTAGAGAAAATGTTTCATTATAATCAATGCCCTCCTCTTAATTAAAACCTTTAACTACAATTCTAGCTTTATGTCGTTCGATTTTACCAAGAGAGACACATCTGGTCTTATAGACCCACTTACAACCAACTTTATTATGTCCTTCTGGTAAATCGACCAACTCCAAAACTTTGTTTGCAACCATAGAGTTTATCTCATCACACATGGCATTGATCCATTTCTCAGAATCTTCAAATTTCATGGTTTGTGAATACGTAACCAAATCTTTATCCATCCCTATGTTAAATTCACATTCTTGTAAATACAACAAATAATCATCTGATATAGATGATTTCCTATTTCTTGTAGACCTTCTTAATTCCACTACAGGTGTTGCATTTACATTCGGTTCAATGACGACAACATGCTCATTATGGAGTGCATGATCATTGACATTTTGTTCTACATTATTGATTGGATCAACAACATTAGGTGGAACAATGTCAGTCGGAATTGAGGGAAAGGGAATTAGTATTGGTGCCCTTATTTCTCGAATGATCACTTCTCTAATTTTATCACTCCCACTGATTTCACCATTCTCAAGGAATTTAGCATTGGTGATTTCTACAATTCTAGTAGTATGTTTAGGAATGTAAAATCTAAACCCCTTTGATCTTTTTGGATACCTAATGAAAAAGCTACTAATGGTTTTTGGATCGAGTTTCTTCTCATGTGGATTATAAATGTGTGCCTCCGCTGGACATCCCCATACATCTAAATGTCTTAAACTAGGTTTCCATCCCTTCCACATCTCGAAAGGTGTTTTAGGAACAACTTTACTGGGAACCTGATACAAGATATACACATCGGTCATAAGGGCATGCATCCACAATGATATGGGCAGATTAGAATAACACATCATTCTCCTAATCATTTCTATAAGTATACGATTATGTCTCTTAGCTACACCATTCATCCATGGGGAACCAAGCATTGTGTACTGAGGGACAATCCCTAGTTTTTCAAAGAGTTTAGCAAAAGGACCAGGACGTTGTCCTGATTCATCATACTTTCCGTAATTCTCACCACCTCTATCATACCTAATGATCTTCACCTTTTTACCTAGCTACCTCTCAACTTCATTTATGTAAATTTGAACAACATTCACAGATTGATATTTATCATGCAAAAGGTCAAGATAACAGTAACATGAATAATCATCTATAAAGGTAATGAAATATTTTTCTCCACCAAAAGATGGAACATCAAAAGGTCCTCATATGTCGGTGTGTATAATTTCGTGAAGTTCAACACTTCTTGTGGCTCCTTTCTTAGTATGTTTGGTTTGCTTACCCTTAATGCAATCCACACAAACACCAAAATCAGTAAAATCAAGACTTGGAAGGATCTTATCTTTTACCAACCGGTTAACTCTTTCTCTGGATATGTGACCCAGTCTCTTATGCCACAAGAATGCATAACTTTCACTCATCCTACTTCGTTTCAAACCCACTTTAGGATGCAAGGTAACAAGAAGAGATTCGGAAAATGTATTATCGAGAATAATTTGATATAAACCATTGATCAAAATTCCTGAACCAAACAAACTATTATCCTTAAACAAACTGAAACGTCCACTGCCTATGCTTAATGAAAAGCCATCATTATCAAGTTTGGACATGGAAATTAAATTCCAATAAATGGAAGGAACATAAAGAGTTTGCTCCAAATCTAAATGAAAACCAGAACCTAATACTAAATGAAAAGTGCCAATGGCTTCTACTTGGGCTTTCACTCTATTTCCCATGTAAAGGTAGGCTTCATTTGGACTTGTGTTCTGGGTTGTAAGGAATTCCTGCATCGAGTTTGAAATATGAACATTAGAGCCAGAATCAATCCACCAAGTATTACAAGGTGCTTCTACAAAGTTTGATTCGAAACAATAAAAAGCCAAAGGCTTACCTTTCCGTTCGAACCATTCTCTGTGCTTCACACAATCTTTCTGAATGTGTCCATGCTTCTTACAGAAGTGGCAATTATCATTCTTCCTTGCTTTCTTTTGTGCAACTTTACCTGACTGATTGGGTGGACTATTCTTGATGCCCTTCCCATTTTTCTTTCCGAATTTGTTCTTCCCATTCCCATTTCCATGCATGTAATTTGCCTGAGCAACATGACCATTTTTCTTCTTAATTCGAGCCTCTTCCTGAACCAGCTTATTGGTCAACTGATTCACATTCCACGTATCCTTAATCGTGTTGTAGTGAATCTAAAAAAGACCATATTGCTGAGGAAACAAGTTTAGGATAAATTGGACTAGGAGCGAATCCATTACAGTCATGCCCAATTTACCTAATTTTGCAGCCAGATTGGTCATGTCAAGTACATGTTTCTGCATGGTCTTGGTACCATCATAATGGGTAGTCGTTAGTTCAGCCGTAAGTTTTCCAGCAACTACTTTATCAGCAACCTTAAAGCGTTCGGTGATTATTCTTAAATACTCCTTATCTATCTCACCGTCACTCTCAGGAATGGAGGATTTGATATTGGTAGTAGTGGTTAAATGCATGAATTTCAAGCATAGTTTGTCAGCTCTAGTCCATGCGTTAAAGGTTTTGATCTCACTCTCTGTGGAGGTAGCAGTAATATCAACAAGCTTGTCTACTGTTAATCCTGAGTCAATCTCACGCACACTCAAGTAAAACTCAACATGTTCTTTCCACTCGGTATAATTAGTCCCATCTAATTTAGAGACTGAGTTGACAAAGGAATTAAGTAGGGTAGATTAATGAACTGCATTATAGAAACAAGTTCACTACAGTTAATCTTTGAGTTGTAAACACATATAAACAAATATGACTAAGATGTATACATGAGTGATTTAAACCAACAATTAAATGAGTATGGTATCTGTGGATATCCTATACAAGCTTAATCACATAAATGAATAAGCTCCATAATAGTTATTTCACTACTAATGCATAGTCTACCTGTGGGTAATACGTGATGCTAGTAAACAACCAACAATGATTTTACTTAGTCCGACATTCAAGACATTCTTTGAGTCCACTGTGGTGAACTACAACCAATAATATGAATGCCATAATATAGAGAAGAACAACATTCATGTACTGGGATGAAATCACTATGGTGATTATCAAAATAATATAATATGAATATTGCACTCAAAGACATATTTTCCCATCTATTTTACGAATACATGGAAATTATTTTGACAAAATATAATTAAAAAAATAAAAAAAATAATTTTTCGGTCCCACATTATAGAGTTTTTCACTAGGATCATAGATCAATTCACATAATTGTCAAACAAAATTTCTATCATCATACTTATATAACAAATATGCCCAAAAAACACTTAAAACATGGTTTTGAGGATCTAAATGGCCGAGTGCGGCTAAAAAGTGAAGAATTTATGGCAAAGCCATAAATCTCGAAGAACACGTCGTTTCTGATCAACTGTCAAATTTTCATCAAATTCTGAGCAACTAGGTCATTTTTTTTAAAAATTGAAGTTTTTGAAGGGAAACTGGTAAGGAAGCCCCATTATTTCATGATAGACTTGCGGAAACATGATAAGATGTGATTCTATCTTAATTTAGAACTAAGAATATGATCATAACAGAGCGACTGATACCACATGTTAACTAATTCCATGATTCGTAAACATGAATAACATTAACATGATTACAATTTAGGATCATAAACTAGTCACTAAATAATGTAGAAACATACCAGTAGACATTATTGAATACATAAGGTGAGATCTTATTGAAGAAAAACTCTAGATCTGAAATGTGTCTTCTCTCTCTTCGCCTAAACCGTAAGTGTGTTTCGTGAGATAACCCTAGAGATGAATCTCAAGTTATTTTTATAGGTAGAGAGAGGGACATATTTCTCTATAAGATTAAATCTCAACCGTCCATCAAGGTTGCTAAAATAGAGAATATCTTCTAAATTAAACTTTAATTCTATTAATTCAGCAATTTTCTATTTTGACCCAGATTGTTATATGGGCCACGTAATAGAGACTTTTAATGAAATTCAAAATACCCATTTAAGCCCATAATAATAGGGTCTCGTTGGGTCATGAAATTTCTAACACGAAGACTATATTTCTAGGAAGTCTATTGGATGATCTATGATTTTCTCTCGATGGAGCATGTTGGGATGCCTTTCCTTACTTGTGGTGCTTTGGTGGTTGTTTCCTTTTTGTTGGGAAGTGTTCTCTTGGGTGTTGTCGATGCTCCTTGAGCCTTTCTTCGACGTCTTTTTTATAAGACACATCCTATAAAAAACTTGATAGGATCTAATAGGATTGCATTATAGTGTATAGTTGGTGTTTCTCTCTATTTGGGTTGGGTTTTGAAGATGAGTGAGAATGAGAAAATAGATTGTGATTGGTTAGGTCTTATAGAATAAGTATAGGACTCTGTCCTATATTACCGACTACCGCCATTCGTACTTGCGCTTCCTCTCTTTTAAGGGGAGGTCGGTATGATTAAGAATGCCTCAAGACTATTATGAAAATTAAAAAAAGTTTAGCTGATTCATAAGGTAATACTCTTATAATAATAACCAATAAGCACCTCAGTTATAATATCTATAATGTCATTTAATACATGGTGCTAAGTAGCATTTGCTGCTCAGTCATAAAAGGATAGGAAGAAGTGGTTCAGATTTAATCACATCAAGCTTTTTTTTTTTTAGGGTTATTCAAAGCTATTGGTTAATTCCATAGAGTTTGAACGGAAGAACAACTTCTTTGCCCACATCCATCCCCCACCGTAGTCAGATAGCTACTCTTCCGCTCTACTCTTGATACCAAGGGCATTGGTCGTAAATTGGATAGTGTACTGCTCCCATCTAATTCAGAAACTGAGTTGACAAAGGAATTAAGTAGGGCAGATTGATGAACTGCATTATAGAAACAAGTTCACTACAATTAATCTTTGAGTTGTAAACACATATAAACAAATATGACTAAGATGTATACATAAGTGAGTGATTTAAACCAACAATTAAATGAGTATGGTATCTGTGGATATCCTATACAAGGTTAATCACATAAATGAATAAGCTCCATAATAGTTATTTCACTACTAATGCATAGTCTACCTGTGGGTAATACGTGATGCTAGTAAATAACCAACAATGATTTTACTTAGTCCGACATTCATGACATTCTCTGAGTCCACTGTGGTGAACTACAACCAATAATATGAATGCCATAATATAGAGAAGAACAACATTCATGTACTTGGATGAAATAACTATGGTGATTATCAAAATAATATAATATGAATATTGCACTCAAAGAAATATTTTCCCATCTATTTTACGAATACATGGAAATTATTTTGACAAAGTATAATTTAAAAAATAAAAAAATTATTTTTCGGTCCCACATTATAGAGTTTTCACGAGGATCATAGATCAATTTACAGAATTGTCAAACAAAATTTCTATCATCATAGTTACATAACAAATATGCCCAAAAAACACTTAAAACATGGTTTTGAGGGTCTAAATGGCCGAGTGCAGCTAAAAAGTGAAGAATTTATGGCAAAGCCATAAATGTCGAAGAACACGTCGTTTCTGATCAACTGTCAAATTTTCATCAAATTCTGAGCAACTAGGTCATTTTTTTTAAAAATTGAAGTTTTTGAAGGGAAACTGGTAAGGAAGCCCCATGATTTCATGATGGACTTGCGGAAACATGATAAGATGTGATTCTATCTTAATTTAGAACTAAGAATATGATCATAACAGAGCGACTGATACCACATGTTAACTAATTCCATGATTCATAAACATGAATAACATTAACATGATTACAATTTAGGATCATAAACTAGTCACTAAATAATGTAGAAACATACCAGTAGACATTATTGAATACATAAGGTGAGATCCTGTTGAAGAAAAACTCTAGATCTGAAATGCGTCTTCTCTCTCTTCGCCTAAACCGTTAGTGTGTTTCGTGAGATAACCCTAGAGATGAATCTCGAGTTATTTTTATAGGTAGAGAGAGGGACATATTTCTCTATAAGATTAAATCTCAACCGTCCATCAAGGTTGCTAAAATAGAGAATATCTTCTAAATTAAACTCTAATTCTATTAATTCAACAATTTTCTATTTTGACCCAGATTGTTATATGGGCCACGTAATAGAGACTTTTAATGAAATTCGAAATACCCATTTAAGCCCATAATAATAGGGTCTTGTTGGGTCACGAAATTTCTAACACGAAGACTATATTTCTAGGAAGTCTATTGGATGATCTATGATTTTCTCTCGATGGAGCATGTTGGGATGCCTTTCCTTACTTGTGGTGCTTTGGTGGTTGTTTCCTTTTTGTTGGGAAGTGTTCTCTTGGGTGTTGTTGATGCTCCTCGAGCCTTTCTTCAACATCTTTTTTATAAGGCACATCCTATAAAAAACTTGATAGGATGTAATAGGATTGCATTATAGTGTATAGTTGGTGTTTCTCTCTATTTGGGTTGGGTTTTGAAGATGAGTGAGAATGAGAAAATAGATTGTGATTGGTTAGGTCTTATAGAATAAGTATAGGGCTCTGTCCTATATTACCGGCTACCACCATTCGTACTTGTGCTTCCTCTCTTTTAAGGGGAGGTCGGTATGATTAAGAATGCCTCAAGACTATTATGAAAATTAAAAAAAGTTTTTCTGATTGATAAGGTAATCCTCTTATAATAATAACCAATAAGCACCTCAGTGATAATATCTATAATGTCATTTAATACATGGTGCTAAGCAGCATTTGCTGCTCGGTCATAAAAGGATAGGAAGAAGTGGTCCAGATATAAGCACATCAAGCTTCTTATTCAAAGCTGTTGGTTAATTCCATAGAGTTTGAACGGAAGAACAACTTCTTTTCCCACTTCCATCCCCCACCGTAGTCAGATAGCTACTCTTCCGCTCTACTCTTGATACCAAGGGCATTGGTCATAAATTGGATAGTGTAGTGCTCCCCCCCCCCCGATGCCCAGCACCGTACGACCGTCGTCCGTAGTGAAGGAACCGATTTCGGGGCAAAATATCTTGCAAAATTGACAGGTACAGGCCGCAAGCTTGTAAACTCCCTTCTGTTCCGTATTCCTTACCTCAATCCAGCTGTCTTGGAGGTTGGACCGAGGCTCCTGCCCTCGCCGAAAAGGAGGTCTGGTGTTCGTTGACTACGTTGGCGATGGTCCACTGGCCGGGTTTCTTACAAAGCCTCGTGTAGGGTTTGTGGAAGGTGAACCTGTATTGGAAGCCCACTTCCAGGACCTCGGAGAGGATCCCGTAATGCCAGAATCGAAATGCATGGGCTCGCCGGGGAAGAAGGTCTCGGGGGATTCATAGATGTAGTTCTCACATAAGGTCCCGAGTACAGGCGACATGGCAAGCCCGCCGTGGAAGCCATTCTGTGCAGCGTTTTGAATACGGTACGATGATGGAGCCTACGCCAATCTCTTCGCCATTGGTATCTAAGACAGACTCCCCGTTGCAGAGGACTGCTGCAGAGATGAAAAGAGTGCAGACAAGTGGAAGACCAGAAATGCAACCATCGGACCCAGGTCTACATTCTATGAAAGCGCTGCTTCTACCAAGCAGCCTAGATATTTTAACTAAAATGACAAACACACATATATATACATTACTATTATTATTTTGGTTTGGAGAGGGCCCCTGTGATGATACCCTAGACTATTTATAGATGCTCGCAAAGCTTTACGAAGGAAGCCCTTGGCACCCACACTGAGCACATCCATTAACAACCAGATATAAGTTTCAATTTTTGCCAGAAGTGATCGCTCCCATTCAGCCGGGAAGCCTTCGTTTCAATATCAACACAAACACATCGCGTGGGTAGATGGTCTACACTACCATGCAAGGGGCCACTTCCATGTACGACAGCCACAACCATGCACGACGCTATAGTAGCAAGTGCAGCCATCTACATCAGTAGTGCGCGTCAAAAGTCACAAATGATTTAAAAAAAGTGCGCGTCAAAAATGGATCTAGCAACAATCTAGATATTTTACCGTAGTTACATCCAGAGAAAAAAGTCTACGAAGACAACAATATTCTCATAAATAAAGTGCAAATCGCGACCCTCAAACAACAAGAAGTAATTGATTACGATTGGATGTACACCCCGGTAGTTCGGCTTGAGTTTACACATGTTTTATATCAATAGCTAACCACATAGGTACAAAGCTTTATCAAGGTGGACAACATGAGCATTGTTATAATATTTTAATTAAATGAAGAGGTTTCGGTTTCCTAAACATCTGTTTCTGTAGACTTCAATTTGAAATTTTTCAATAAAATGTTTGTACTGATAGGGATAAAATCTGAGATCACATCCGCTAAATAAGATACATAGATACAATAGACTGACTATGAGTGTTACTAAATTTACTAGCGGTATTTTTTTTCTCAATCGGGATCACATTCATTAACTAGTAGTCACAAATGGTTGATGTGGTTACATAAGTAAGATTAACATATAAAGAAGGAGGAGCATAAGAACGCCAATGAGTTTTCAAAACTGCTCCGAGTTTTTGATATTGTTCTCTCCCTGATGCGGGAAGCTCAAATCCCAGATGAACGCCAGTACAAGGCGGCATCACCACCCCCGGCCTTGCCTCCAGAGCCCTCATGACACGATTTTACCGTGCGTAAAATGCAAGTGCACGCGTCAGAGTAATATAGGCCTTTGTGAGTCCCGAGTCGAACACATGGACACTGAATTGTCGGTAGACTACTTACTAACTACTCGCGATCAGCTAGACCGATTAAAAGGTTTTGAGAGTTGATTGAAAAATAAAAGAAAACAAAGCAATCGATTAAATGTTGATTTTAATCAATTTAAATGGGAATCTTTAAGATTGCGGTTTCACCGTAGGTTCTCGTTGTATTTATTTCTATATAGTTAATCAAATTTGGCTCTCATTCCGGGTAGTGGCCTGTAGTCAGAATTGTTCACTGCCGTGATACAATTCACTACCTAAATCTAGGTCGGTTCCACGGTCATAGTAACCTAAACCCTAAACTAGGTGCATGAAGACCAAACTCTGGGTTTTCACCATTAACTGTACATCACCTTGTTCAAGGGATTTATTAATTAATGTGAATTTCGTCTCTTTTCAACCGTTAATTCTTCTTTCAAAGTAATTAAAGGCATTAGATTATCATCAAGGTGATCAATCATAATGATATAATGGAGAAAATGAAATCATACAACGAATTTAAGAGACAACATCTGAATTACTATGATAAAAATGTCATGCAACGATTACCCGGGCTACTCCCGATCCTAAAGACAAAGGGGATTAGCCCCGCATGTTCATCTCAACGAAAGACATGATGAGAGAAAGGGAAAACATGGAGAAATATGAATAAAAGTGATGTAAAACCCTAAACGGAGGAGATCTGGGCGTTCCTTGACGTAGAGTGCATGATCTACAGCCTTCCGGCGGTGGAAAACGTCTTCTGTGGCTCTCGGAATGATCGGGGCGTAATTCTGGGCTCCGTTCTTCTCTCTACCTCCCCTCGGGATGTGTGCTGCGGCTAATGACGTGATCCCCTCCTTAGGGCCGCCAAAATTAGGTATATGGATCACTTTTGGTCGCCAAAAGATCACCACCGTTGGATTAGGATCGATCTGGAACAAAACATATCCAGACAGCGTCGATACCATCGACGTGGGTCGATGGTATCAACCCATCATAGTATCAGCAAGTTCTCTTCTCTGACGTTCCGCCTGATGCAGACTCGATACCATCGACGCGGGTCGATGGTATCAACACCTTTAGGCGTCGGTTTTGTCACCATTCTGACGCTGAAGCTATGCAATGTCGATAGTATCGACTTTTGTGTCGATAGTATCGATCGGTTGATTGCTGGCTCACTGTAGGTATCTCGCTACCATCGACCTCCCAGTCGATGGTATCGACTCTGCTTGGCTCCTTGCGACTGTCTCCCTATGACTGTGTCGATACTATCGATGGATGTCGATGGTATCGACAACTGTGTATATTCGTTTTTCCTGAAATTGCAAGACAAAGCCGAATCAGCTATGCTAAAACCCATTATTATGATAGTTTATAATCAAAAAGATAAAATATGAGAGATTTGATATGAAATGAGATTATAGACTACAACGAATGAATCATATGATACTAACCACAAAAGTGACCAATAAACACATAAAATGCATGTAAAATAAGTCTATAAATGTGACTCAAAATCATCGCATCAAACTCCCCTAAGCTCAAACATTGCTCATCCTCGAGCAGTAAAACTATAGAATAAAATTGCGAGGGTCAACTAAAGAACATATGATCACAACAGACCTTTCCATATGATACCCACCAGACATTCACATACCGGCCCTCACTAACCACAGAATGGTATTTACCTTCTAGGCGACAATGATCATCAATAAGAGATATCCACCCCACCACAGAATGGTAATTGCCTTCTAGGCGACAATGATCATCAATAAGAGATATCCACCTCAAGATTGATGAACACTATCAAATAAGGCAATTAAAATAATAAAATCCTCTGGTTCAGGCTTGGTGCATCTTTGTCATCTTCTATCTACGTTGCTAGTTTCCTAACTACCATCTAAATGGAAGCATATCTCCCGATATTAATGAATGAGGAGATAATCATGGGTGGCCTACCAATTAGAGCAATGGGTGGATGGAATAGGTGGCTGTGGAAGAAATGGAAGCATATAACAATCAATCATGTAATACAAAAATTAATGCCCTATCATGATGCAAAATGCACGTGAAAATATCCTAATGCTATATTTTAGGTGGAATGATGCATGCACTATCATTCTATCCCAACGAGAGATAAAATATCTACAAACCTACACATGTGCTTTCTCTTCTTATTCTACATATGAACAAATTCCTTTCTCCCTCTGATCTTCATGCTTTTTTTTTCAAGCCCTTATCTTGCTTAATAGAACAGGATGAAATTTTCAATATCTTTCTCTAGGGCTTATTCACATATCTATTTTTTTTTAACTTTTCAGAGAGTATGAAATAAGTCCTTTATTTGTAGAAGAAGCAAATCACATCATTGTACAAGATGATTAAAGTTATGCAAAATGCAACTAAAATGACATTGACATGCACTCTAAAATTTGTAAATGTAGGATTATAATGAAACATTTTTTTTCTTTCAATGCAACAAATGTAAATACTAATCTACAATGCAATCCTAACTACATGTCATGCAACCAAAAGATGACAAACTGTATAGTGCTCCCAATTCTTATGGTGGAGTGTTAAATAAGATGAAGTGGATAGATCACAAGATTAATTGACAGAACCATTGGAAGATATTATATGTCCCTCCTTACTGACATGTGTAAAATCAAGAGGTTTCTCTCTCTTATTTCAGATTAAAATCTCATTACCATTTGATCAGTTCAGGCTCAACATATAATTCCGTCCACTTTTCTTGAATCATAGGCATGTATAGCTGTGGTCTTATGTTTTAAAGTTGACAAAACCAATTATTTTCATAAGTCATATGCTCAAATTCAAACAAAGCAAGCTTGCAAATTCATTAAAAAATTTCAAATTGACCCCTGACTCCCATGTGACAAACAAAGAGATGACACATTAAATTAGACATCCACGGATACACTAGATACAATGTGGATCCTAACAACTAAGAAAATTTTTAGAATAAAAGAAAAGGCAATAAATGATAAAAACTAGAAATAAAGATAGAAAAAAATAGAATTTGTTCCATCTCCCCCCTAAGCTTGAATTCGACTATGGCCTCGTAGTAAAAAACAATCTTAATAGGTGGAACATCGATACCCTTCATTGTTCAGGTGGTGGGTACTATGGGGCGGTGGGATCCCATGATGGATACTACCCCTGGAATCTTGGATCATACGGGGGCATGGGAGGAGGTTGCAGATATCCCCCGAAGTAATTCTGGCACCAGTAATGATCGTAGAACGGTTGTTGCATCTCCATCCTATACAACCTATCATGAATATTCTCTTGGTTGGCGAGGAGGAGGCGCTCGTTCTCGTAGATGGCCTGCTGATTTAAGAATAGCCGATTCGTTGTTTCCTGAATACCGGCGAAAGAGGCGGTGTGCTGTTGTTGGGTCTGCTAGATCTCTTACAGCATGGAGTACATTCCCTGCATAGAATAGACATCCTCTCCTTGTTGAGAGGGCTGAGGTGGCAGAGGCTGCGAAGATGAGGATGCACCTGGGTGGAAGTGGGGACACTTCTGCGGTTCCACTCGTGAATGAAGAGGAGTGAAAGCCTCCTCCTCCTCCTCATGCTCATCGCCATCGTCATTGTCATTGTCACCGCCAACTTCCTCTTCATCAGAGTCATCGATGGCTATGATGGGCCACCGAAAGTGCTAAGCTCCCTGGATGTCGAAGACGGGATCTGGAAGCGCACACTCCTGGTACTCCTGGTTGACATGGCATTGTGCATAGGCCACGCCATCACGGAGCGTAAGAATGTTGGAACGGTGTAGGTGATGCAGATTGACTTTATTCCTGTTGGACAACTGAGTGAGTTGGGAAAAAATCCAACCCAAGATAGAGAGAAAGCGGTATGATAAACCCCCCAAAGTGGATAGGAGCTTTTCTTGTACTCCTCCGCACGGCCAGCACACACGTTAAGAAAAACGCGCCCCAATTGAGCTCTTCTTGTTTCAATAGCTTATACAGAAAGAACAAGTTCGTCTCCTAAAACTTACTGAGAGAAAGATCGCCTCGAGAAAAAAGAGTAGTGCACAACATGCAATGCAGAATCCGTACAAAAGGATGCTCGAAATCAGCTACAACTGCATTATGATAGCTGACGGACTTTCCTGGAGCCGCAGTCACCAGCTGGGCGAAGATCTCATCATAATCCGTCTAGTTGTCCGACCTCCTATGCTGATTCGGAGAGTGGTACCAGTTGTACATTGAATTGAACTGCTGAAGGGTGAGATTGCAATTGTTGTTGTAGATCCGAAAAGAAACACGGCCCTTGATCCATTCTCGATAAGTGGCGATGAGGTCGTTAGGCACTACGCAAATGTCCAACGATGCCATAAACTCCACCACCAGTTCTTTGTACGTCGGCCACTCGCCGAAAAAGGGGTGGCCATCAGCGTGGTATTGGACCTCGTCAGACCTCCTGCTCGTATGCTTTGCTTGCCCCTAAAGGACATAGGTGAGGTTGGCCTTGAACCCAAGGTCGTGGATCATGGTCCGATCAACATATTGGGTGGGCTCAATTTTCTGCTTGAGCAACTCCTCGTATATCTTCCGTACTTCCGCCGAAGGATGAACAATCCTCAGACGAGGAATGGAGCCGGGTGGTGGAGGAATAAATGCCGCAATCTCCATCGGGGCCTCCCTTGAAGAAGAAGCTCCTTCTATCCGCACCATCATCACAGAGAGAAAGGGGAATAAGAAATAGAGCTCAGTGAAGGTCGGAGAAGACTATCTCTTCTCAGTGTAGAGCTCGGTGAAGGTATCCCAATCCTTGGATGCTCGATGAAGGCCTCCGGTCACTCAACAATGCTCAAAGCACAAGTGGAAGGAAGAAACTATGAAGTTGTGAAGATAATTGAGAAACAACCCTTCTTTTTATAACTGATCCGGTCGCTACTACTGCTCCGTCAATACCATCGACGGGGGTGTCGATGGTATCAACACCTGGAGGCGCGATCCTCTCTTCACGACTATCGACGGTTGTCGATTGCTGGATTTGGGGGATTGGATCGGTGATGCGTCGATACTATCGATGCGGGTCGATGGTATCGACCCATCCCTCAGATCGACTTCTGAAAACAGTGAGCTCCATTGATTTCTTCTCACAGATCGGTGATGTGGCACGTCAATACTATCGACTTGTGTGTCGATGATATCGACTATGTGTGGTTCGAATACCCTCACGAGGCCCAGATGCCACTTCCTTACTGTTGCCGTGTCGATACCATCGACGGGGGTGTCGATGGTATCGAGATCATTGAGACGAATTCTTCTATAAATCTGTAGGCATCTCACGAGTATCGACTCCTTAGTCGATACTATCGACCCAGAGCTGTCTTTTTCTTCGAAGTCACTGATGGTAGGTCGATACCATCGACGAGGCCGCAATGGTATCGACTCAGAAAAATTTCTGTAGCCACTTCCCTGTACCCACTTCGCTACCATCGACCCTGTGGTCGATGGTATCAACTCTATCTCAGTTCTGCACACTGAACAAACGATTAAGGTATCATTTTTACACCAAAAACGAAATTAAACAAAACTAACTTACAAATGTAGAAGAAAATGAAGAAACTAAAATTAAAACTACCGATAGTTGGGTTGCCTCCCAACAAGCGCCCTTGTTTATTGTCTTAGGCTAGACAAAATCAAGCGTTTCATTCATCCTTAAGTGCCATGAGTTTAACCTCATGCCCTTTCCTCGTGTAGTCCTCGCCAAAGTAAAGCTTCAACCTTTGACCATTAACTAGAAACATCATCTCTCCATCGCACACCATGATGGAACCATGTGGCCGTACCTCCTCCACAACAAAAGGTCCACTCCATTGGGATTTCAATTTCCCAAGATGCAGCTTCAACCTCGAGTTAAACAGTAACACCCGATCTCCCTTTTTGAAAACACGCAGTTGAATGTGACAATCGTGAATTTGTTTTGTTTGCTCTTTGTAAATCCTCGAGTTCTCATAAGCGTTCATTCACAGATCATCTAACTCATTGAGCTCTAGCATTCACTTCTTCCCTGCCTGATCATAAGTCAAATTAAGCTTCCTTAGCGCCTAGTGTGCCTTGTGTTCTAGCTCTACCGGTAAAAGGCAGGCCCGCCCATAAACCAACCTAAAAGGCGTAGTGCATATAGGTGTCTTAAATGCGGTCCTATACGCCCATAATGCATCCAGTAGTAGTGTACTCCAGTTCTTTCTTGTCGAAGCCACTGTGTGCTCCAAAATTTTCTTAATTTCTCTATTTGACACTTCGACCTGCCCTTGTGTCTGCGGGTGGTACGGGGTACCAACATTGTGCTTCACCCTGTACTTTCTCAACATTGCAACAAACTTTTGATTCTTGAAGTGGGTGCCTCCATCGCTAATAACCATCCTTGGAACACCAAATCTATAGAAAATGTGATCTTTTACAAGCCTGCACACTACAACAACGTCGTTAGTCCTTGTGGGTATTGCCTCTACCCATTTCGATACATAATCAACAACAAGTAAAATGTATAAATTAGAATTCGAGGACACAAAGGGTCCCATAAAATCGATGCCCCACAGATCAAATACCTCAACTTCTTGAAACACGTTGAGGGGCATCTCTTGCCGCTTGGAAATATTACCTGCTCATTGACAGGAAACACATCTTCGCACATAGTCGTAGGCGTATCGGAAGAGTGTAGGACAATAAAGACCACTCTCTAGCACCTTGGCTACCGTCCTTGAACTCACATGATGACCACCGGTTGGCAGTGTATGACAGTGACTAAGTACACTATCATATTCTATCTCTGGTACACACTTGCGCAAAATGCTATCCCTGCATTGCTTCAACGAGATGGGATCATCCCAGAAATAATATCTCAAAGAATGGAAAAATTTCTTTTTCTCTTGATAAGTCCAATCATCGGGGATTATTTTACAGGCAAGATAGTTAACAATGTATGAAAACCATGGATCCTTGGATTTTATAGAAAGGATTTGCTCATCGGGGAATGTCTCGGTAATTGGTATATTAATATCTTTCTCATCTACTCGCTCTAACCTAGACAAGTGGTCCGCAACCACATTCTCAATTCCCGCCTTGTCTTTAATTTCAATGTCAAATTCTTATAACAATAAGATCCACCTAATCAATCTAGGTTTAGCATCTGTCTTTTCCATCAAATATTTTATGGTGGCGTGGTCCGTCCATACCATAACTTTTGACCCTACTAGATATTGCTGAAATTTTTCAAATCCAAAAATGACGGTGAGAAGTTCCTTTTCAGTTGTGGTGTAGTTAAGTTGCGCCTCGTTTAAAGTCTTAGATGCATAGAAAATCACCGCGGATTTGTTCTCGAAACACTGCCCAAGAACAGCCCCTACTACAAAATCCAAAGCATCACACATGAGCTCGAAAGGCTTGGTCCAATCCGGCGTTTGAACAACCGGTGCAAAAATTAATTTTTCCTTAAGTACATTGAAAGCATGCAAGCATTTTTCATTGAAATCAAACATCACATCTTTCTCAAGTAGTTCAGACAATGGTTTAGCAATTTTTGAGAAATATTTGATAAAGCAGCGATAAAATCCTACATGACCGAGAAAACTCCGTACCCCTTTAACCGAATTAGGTGGGGGAAATTTTGAAATAACCTCAATCTTGACTGGATCCACCTCCAGCCCCTTGTTAGACACCTTGTGTCCAAGCACAATTCCTTCACTAACCATCATATGACACTTTTCCCAGTTGAGAACTAAATGCGTGTCCTCACATCTTTGTAAAACTTTATCCAAATTGTATAGGAATTCATCAAACGACGCACCATAGACGGAAAAGTCATCCATGAAAACCTCTAAACAATGCTCAACCATATCAGAAAAAATAGCAAGCATGCAACACTGAAAGGTGGCTGGTATGTTAGACAAGCCAAAAGGCATACGGCAGTATGCGAAAGTTCCATAAGGACAAGTGAAGGTAGAATTCTCTTGGTCCTTAGGATCAATGGAGATCTGATTGTAGCCGGAGTAGCCGTCTAGAAAACAAAAATGAGATCGACCAGCTAGTCACTCTAAAATTTGATCGATGAATGGAAGAGGAAAATGACCTTTTAATGTAGCGGATTTCAATCGACGGTAGTCAATGCACACACGCCACCCGGTTACCAATCGGGTTGTGACCGACGCATTTAACAAGTTGTGCGTGACAGTGATTCCCCCTTTTTAGGGACTACATGTGTGGGGCTTACCCACGTCGAATCTAAGATAGCGTAAATGATGCCTGCAGAAAGGAGCTTGATCACCTCCTTCTTGATGACCTCCATCATGCTCGGATTGAGTCGTCGTTGTGGCTGAATCATAGGTTTGGCTCCTTCCTCGAGCCGGATCTTGTGCTGGAAAAGTGTAGGGGAAATCCCCTTGATATCCACAACTGACCACCCGAATGTGCCATGGTGGTTCTTCAGCACGATCATCAATTGCTCTTCTTCATCGGCACTCAGATATGCCGAAATAATCACTGGTAGTCTTTCACCATCGGCTAAGAATGCATACTTCAAATGTGGTGGCAGTGGCTTCAGTTCTAACTTTGGTGGAGTGATCAATGATGATCGAAGCGGTGGTGGGAGTGTCCCAAGATCTTCATAATGCTTGGAATAATAGCACAGAAGTACTTGAAGCATCTTGACGCATTCTTGTAACGACTTACTTCTCATCCAGTCATGCATTATGTTGACAAGGCAAGCTTCAAGGGGTAGTTCTGGATATGCGTCAAGGACAGAACTTGCTATTGCATCATCTTCAGTAGAAAGAGGAATTTCCTCTTCTTCATCATTTAGAAAACCCACAGCTCTGCAAAGAGAAACAACTTTGGTTTGTTCCATAATATCTACATCCAGTGTCCCCTTATCTACCTTGGTCATTACATGAGCCATATCTAGAAATGGCTTCCCTAGACAAAGAGAAATATTCTGATCAAAATGTTTCACCATGCAACACTGCTCCTTTGTCTGTGATTGTGTTGTACTCATGAGCATAACCATTTCAAATCTGTCATCCACGATTCCCAATGTCAGACAACCTCTTCCCATTTCGAGTATCATATCTGCTGTAGCTTGGAAGGGTCTTCCAAGGAGTAGCTCATTCCCTTGGTCATCTTGCATTTCTATTACCACAAAATCTATTGGAAACAAAAACCTGTCAACTTTAACAAGTACATCTTCATAAATACCATATGGCTTTACCACAAAATTATCTGCTAGCTGAATCGTCATGTTGCTATGTCTCGATTCTTTCAGTCCCAGCTTCTTGAACATAGAAAGAGGCATCAAATTAATACTTGCTCCGGAGTCACACAATGCTTCGCCGAATTTCACCTTACCGATGTAACATGAAATATTGAAGCAGCCCAGATCTTATCTTTTTGGTGGCAATGTGCCCATAATGAAGGCGCTCACTTACTCTTTAAGAACCACCACTTCAGTATCAGGAATCTTCCTCTTCTTTGTAATTATATCTTTCAGAAACTTGCCATAAGAGGGTATCTGTTCTATTGCTTCTAACAATGGAATGTTGACAGAAAGTTTTCTAAAGCTATCTAGGAACTTCTTGAACTGAGCGTCCACTTTCTTAGCCTTCAAACTGTTTGGATACGGCACTGGGATAGTCTGTGCCCTATGATGTGGCGACACATACAGTGTCCTCTTTTGAGTTTCTTCCTCAGCAATGGGTTCTGGTGTGGCTTCCTCTACCGCATCCTCTATCGACATTGTGATTGTAACCTCCTGTGTGGCCTCACCTGTGGTTTCTGGATGGGGTGTGCTCGGTTCATCGACCATGGGGTTTAAATTCTTCTTTCCACTCCGCAACAAAATTGCCTTGGCTTGCTGATTCCCTCCTAGAATGTTTGTATTTCCGGGAAAACCTTGCTGCACTGGCTTCTTCAAGCTTGAAATCTGTACTGTCATCTGCGCTAGAGATTTCTCGAGTGACCTCATCTGAGCTCCATGACTTTGTAAGGTTTGCCCAAATTGATTCATGAATTCTCCTTGTTGCTTAATGTTCTGGCCAAATGTGCTCATGAGTTCTTGATTCGGCTTGATTACTTGATTGAGCAACTCATTTCTCTTGTCCTCTGCCGACGGTTGTGGCTTGGCATCGGGGTCCTACAGGAAATTGTTTGGGTCCTTCCATGAATTTTTTTTATCTTTCCTCCAAGAATAATCATTATTTCTGTACCCCTGTTGCTGGCCCATAAATTTCACTTGTGCCTCATCATCAAATTCTCCATCTTCCTTTGCTAGCAATTTCTTGGATAATAAGTCCATCTTCTCATTCAGCTCTT
Organism: Alisma plantago-aquatica; assembly: GCA_963693085.1. Taxonomy (NCBI): domain Eukaryota; kingdom Viridiplantae; phylum Streptophyta; class Magnoliopsida; order Alismatales; family Alismataceae; genus Alisma; species Alisma plantago-aquatica. Next base: position 1,043,440,680 of record OY856411.1, on the reverse strand, counting down.
TGATGGCCTTTGACTCACCTGTGACTCGGACCTGCTCTGGTGTGTCTCTGTCGCCCCATGATTGCTTCCTAGCCATATTTTTCAGGATTTCCCAACACCTAGCACCGGTGTTGTTCAAGAAGAAACCGAAACCTACTGAGTCCAGATTGCTCCTGTCATACTCATTTAAAGCGAAGTAGAAGATCTTCACTTGTTTTTCTTTATCCAGCCTGTGATGTGGACACTTCCGTAGCATTATCTGGAAGCGCTCCCACGTCTTCGAATATGTCTCGCCAGCCCTTTGACAGAAATTTTGGATCTTCTGTACTAGGTCATTGGTTTTCTCCGGTGGAAAGAAACCCTCGAAGAAAACCTCAATCATTTAATCCCAAGTGTCGATGGTCTCATCATCTAGTTTATGCAGCCACTCACATGCATTACCTGTAAGAGAGCTGGGAAACAACTTCAAATACAGTGTCTCCTGTGGAAACCTATCTATCTTGATCATATCACAATTTTTCACAAAAGTGCTGATGTGTGCCACTGGGTCTTCATTCTTCAGCCCGTGAAATGCTTGAGACTTGACCAAGTTTATCAGTGCCGGATCAATCTTATAGGTTGGAATGTTGACTGCCTATTTTTTTATCGGCCCCTTTGATGCTGATGAGAAAGAAGCCTTTATCTTCTCCCATATTGTCTGTTCTTCCGCCATGGCTTCTAGTTCAGAGTCCGAATCTATATCCTTAGGTTGATCGTGAATATTGTTCTCTTCGTCGTCTGATCCCAACAGTGGAACCTCTGGTGATGGCAGTGTGTAGTCTGTGCTATGCATCCTCACCATGCACCAGTACCTGCAAGGTAATAAATTTGATTCAGTACAGTGCTAGACGATTGCTAAATATGAAAGATAAACGATGAATTTCAATAATAATACAATAAAAGTGTCCTAGAGTGGCCGCTTGCAGCACTCGTAGTGCCGACAGTTGTCGTGTCCCCGACAACGACGTGAAAAACTTGACACGATTTTACCGTGTGTAAAACACAAGTGCACGCGTCAGAGTAATATAGGCCTTTGTGAGGCCCGAGTCGAACATATGGACACTGAATTGTCGGTAGACTACTTACTAACTACTCACGATCACCTAGACCGATTAAAAGGTTTTGAGAGTTGATTGAAAAATAAAAGAAAAATAAAAGAAAATAAAGCAATCAATTAAATGTTGAGTTTAATCAATTTAAATGGGAATATTTAGGATTGCGGTTTCACCGCAGGTTATCGTTGTATTTATTTCTATATAGTTAATCAAATTCGTCTCTCATTCTGGGTAGTGGCCTATAGTCAAAATTGTTCACTGTCATGATACAATTCACTACCTAAATATAGGTCGGTTCCCCGGTCGTAGTAACCTATACCCTAAATTAGGTGCATGAAGATCAAACTCTGGGTTTCCACCATTAACCGTACATCACCTTGTTCAAGGGATTTACTAATTAATGTGAATTTCGTCTCTTTTCAACCGTTAATTCTTCTTTTAAAGTAATTAAAGGCATTAGATTATCATTAAGGTGATAAATCATAATGATATAATGGAGAAAATGAAATCATACCACGGATTTAAGAGACAAAATATGAATTACTATGATAAAAACGTCATACAACGATCACCCGGGCTACTCCCGGTCCTAAAGACAAAGGGGATTAGCCCCGCATGTTCATCTCAATGAAAGACATGATGAGAGAAAGGGAAAACATGGAGAAACGTGAATAAAAGTGATGTAAACCCCTGAACGGAGGAGATTCGGGCGTTCCTTAACGTAGAGTGCACGATCTACAACCTTCCGGCGGTGGAAAACGTCTTCTGCGGCTCTCGGAACGATCAGGGCGTGATTCTGGGCTCCGTTCTTCTCTCTACCTCCCCTCGGGATGTGTGCTACAGCTAATGACATGATCCCCACCTTAGGGCCGCCGAAATTAGGTATATGGATCACTTTTGGTCGCCAAAACATCACCACCGTTAGATTAGGATCGATCTGGAACAAAACATATCCTGACAGCATTGATACCATCGACGCGGGTCGATGGTATCGACCCGTCATAGTATCGGCAAGTTCTCTTCTCTTCTCTGACATTCCACCTGATGCAGACTCAATACCACCGACGTGGGTCGATGGTATAGACACCTTTAGGCGTCAGTTTTGTCACCATTCTATCGATAGTATTGAGTTTTGTGTCGATAGTATCAACTGGTTGATTGCTGGCTCGTTGTAGGTATCTCACTACCATCGACCTCCCAGTCGATGGTATTGACTCTGCTTGGCTCCTTGCAGCTGTCTCCCTGTGACTGTGTCGATACGATCGACGGATGTAGATGGTATCGACAACTGTGTATATTCATTTTTCCTGAAATTGCAAGACAAAGCCGAATCAGCTATGCTAAAACCCATTATTATGATTGTTTATAATAAAAAAGATAAAATATGAGAGATTTGATATGAAATGAGATTATAGACTACAGTGAATGAATCATGCGATACTAACCACAAAAGTGACCAATAAACACATGAAATTCATGTAAAACAAGTCTATAAATGCGACTCAAAATCATCACATCACCTCACAACCGGCCAGGTCATCTCTTCCACAACGCTTCCTCCGCCGCACCACATATATCCGCCTGGAGATTTTACTCCATCTAACACTGTAGCGGGAGCTGGATCCTCTCACGAGATTTGTCTCTACTGGTCTTTTGCATAACATCGATGGCTGCTTACTTCCGTCACACACTTGCACTGCTAATCCACCACTTACTTCACAAGTATGCCATTGCTACAAAATTTATATAGGGGGACAACATCTTGATCCCGAACATGATGACTGGCTCTTAGAGTATGACACTTGACACACCGATGACTTCTCTGATTTCAAACATGGCTATAACTACACTTACACTTTACTATCCTTCACCGATTTCTATATGAAATGAGAACGGGCGACTTGATCACACACAAGCTCTCCAAAGCTTAGAGGCTTCTGAGTGTGGATTGTTAGATATATGGCTGCTGTAACAACCATTTATTTAGCATGGGTTAAGCCCAATGTAGTGCAGCAAGTACATTTGAGAAAAGTAGTTTTGTCTCTAGTACAAATGACAAAGAAGTTTTATCCCATATTGCTCACTCCTAGAACTTTTGTTGTCCTCATATGTAGGATCACATGGGACACTAGTGTCCAAGGGGTCCTAGGAGGAAGGTATGCTCACCTCCTTGGTGGGTGGGGTTACCACATCACAACGCACGCACGTGCATGCGCGCAACGCCACGCCTTGCCTCGCCTGGCCTCGCTTGACACAAGCTTGTGGCTTGTAGATTGTGGATAATGTCTTCTGTCTTTCGGCTTCTTTTTGCAGTAGGATACAACTAAGTAATTAATTACTCGTGTAATTAATTGGTTCTTTTCTATTCAGATTTCTTAATCCTAATTGGAAAATGTTTCTCTTTGTGGTTTTTATTCCGTAATATGTACAAGAGCGACTGAGAATTTGCATCTTACTGGGAATAGGAATAAGGGACGTGCATGGCTATATATACACCTCTGGTCCTTAGGGTTAAACACACAAAAAATGAACTATAGCCGTTTTCACGTGTTTTGAGAGCCCTAATCCAAAGAGCGAGAGCCTTCGTTCCAGAGCTATTTCGTAGAGTTCGTATCCTGTACAAAGCGAGGCTTCTTTCTCCTTTCCCGTCACCTAGATGTGACTGTCAGGCAGAGGTTCCTGCGGATGTTGTGCTGTACTGGTGGTAGTGCAACGAAACAACGTCAAGCGCGAGTGAGACGGGTCTGTTCCAGGTTCGTGCCGGATCAAGACTGGGAGAACGGTGCCTATCCGTGAGGATTTTCGAGCACTAATTTCTTTAAGTATCACGTTCGTTTCTCAACGAACGATGTGGTTTGCAAATCTAACTCATTTATTTCTATTCTTCTTCTCTGTTTGATCTTTGTTTCCTTATTGGATCTGCCTGAACTTGTTAATTAATTTGCACCTGCTGCTGTTGCATGTAACGCCATAATAAATATTACCAACAATCTTAAAGAAATCATCTTTCTATCATTAATTAATAATGTCCGGTCAGGGTGGTTCGGGAAATAAAATTGATACCAACAATATGCCTGAAAAATTTACTTGTACTAACTTTGTCCGTTGGCAGAGTCGGATGGAAATTTGGCTGAATATTGCGGGTTTTGATCAGTATTTAGTAGAGACTGAACCTAAATCTGATGAAACGATTCCTGATAATTCAAATATAATTTCTAATTGGAAGAAGGGTGACAAAACATGTCGCGGTTTGATTCTATTTAGTTTAAATAACAAACTATATGATTCTTACTCAAAGCCGCCAGTCACTACATCCAAGGTTTTATGGGAATTGTTGATTAAGAATTTTAGTATTGAAAATCAAGGTGTTGAAAAATACTGTGTGTCTAAATTTCTTAAGTTTTAGATGGTTGAGGGTAAGTCAGTTTATGATCAAACACATGATCTACAACTCCTAGTTCATGAACTCTCAGATGCCAAGATGGTATTGCCTAAGAAGTTTTTTGTTATGTCTATCATAGAAAAATTCTCTAAGTCATGGGAATTGTTTGGTATGTCTATGAAGAATCGCAAAGGGACACACACAATGGAAGAACTATTGATGGATATTAATATACAAGAAGAACATTTAAAGGAGAAAACTGACAAGGTGCCTACTGATGCAAATCCATCTGTTAATTTTACTTCTGCAAAAAACACCAAAGATAAGAAATCTAAGAATTCACATAAACCTAAGGCAAAGATCCAAAAGAAACCAAAGAACAAACCTTGTTGGACTTATGGACAGGTTGGCCACTGAAACAAGGCTTGTCCTTCTAAGAAGGAAAAGAAAGCTGCCACATCTGCAACTGAGGATGTTGTGGTCAACATGATGACTACATCATTGAACCTCAATAATGGGTACGTGTCTATTAAACCTGAAATCCTTTCTATTTTTGAACTACTTTATTGGATAATTGACGCTGGGGCTAATGTACACGTGTGTGCTGATAAATCCCTATTTGTGTCTTATCAGGCCTCTCGAGGTCGGTCCATGACTTTGGGTAATTCCATCTCTGTAGAAGTCAAAGGCGAAGGATGGGTGGACTTGAAGTTCCAACCATTCGACACAATATCCTTAGTGGTGTCATTTTAGTTAGGGAAGGTTATAGAGTAGACTGCAAATGTAATAAGGCTATTATTACACGCCTTTGTGATTCTTTGTTTTTTGGCAAGGGGTACTTATGTGATGTTGAGAACTTATTTAAGATTCATGTTGAACCTATTTCAAATTCCATTTTAAATTTGAATGATTATAGTTCTATTTGCATAAATCTTATTTCATTCGATGTTTGGCATTCACGTTTGGGACATGTTAATGTTGCCTCAATGAAGCATATGATGAATCTCAATTTTATCCCTAAATCTGAAATTAGAAACAATAAATGTGAAATCTGTGTACAAGCTAAACTTCCTAAGAAGCCTTTTCATTCTGTGAATAGGAATTCGGAAATTTTGGATTTAGTGCATATAGATATCTGTGAATTTAATGGTGTTCTATGAGGGATTAAAAGCGTTATTTTATAACTTTTATTTACGATGCAAGTAGATTCTGTTATGTCTTTTTACTTAGAAGTAAAGATGAGGCATTGGATAAATTTAAAATTTATAAGAAAGAAGACGAAACTTAAACCAGTAAAATACTTAAGCAATTAAGGTCTGATAGGGGAGGAGAGTATACTTCAAACTTGTTTTTTTTTTGCCAATTACATGGTATAGTTCATGAAGTCACTACTCCTTATTCACCACAATCAAATGGGATTACTGAACGTAAAAACCGAACCTTAATAGATAGGGTAAATACCTTACTCCAAACACCTGGATTACCCAACTTTATGTGGGGGGAAGCTTTGAATACGGCTTGCCATATTCTGAATAGAGTTCCCCATAAGCATTTAGAGAGTAGTCTGTTTGAGTTGTGGAGAGGAAGAAAACTGAGTCTTAAATATCTTCGAGTGTGGGGGTGCCTTGCTAAGGTACTTGTCCCTGAACACAAAAGGAAGAAATTAGGACCGAAAACATTTGATGCCATATTCTTGGGTTATATAGAGACAATCTATGCTTATAGATTCCTGATTGTAAAATCAGATATCTCTAGCATTAAGGTCAATACAATTGTGGAATTATGTGATGCAACATTCTTTGAGGATGTATTTCCTATGAAAACTGGTGTGCCCAATGAAGTATCTCAAGAAGATTCATTTACCACAGGTTCCATACCTGAGCATGTGGAAAGGATGACAAATGTGGGGGGGTGACTTAGAACAAGCTATTTCTGAATCTGATGATTCTAAAGAAATAGTTGAACCAACAAGAAGTAAATGGCCTAGGACATCAAAGGACTTTGGAAGTGAGTTTCTCACTTACAATGTTGAGGATGATCCTGTTACTTTCAAACAAGCTATGGAATCTCCAGAAGCTATGTTTTGGAAAGAAGCCATTAATGATGAAATCCAATCAATTCTCTCAAATGGAACTTGGGAATTGGTGGATTTGCCTCCTGGTTGTTCTGCAGTTGGTTGCAAATGGATCTTTAAGAAGAAACTTAATTTAGACGGGACAATCAATAAGTATAAGGCTAGGTTAGTTGCTAAGGGTTACACACAAAAGGAAGGACTAGATTATTTTGATGCCTATTCATATGTTTCCCGTATGACCCCAATCTGAGTGCTTATAACATTGGCTTCCATTTATAATCTTTATACCCATCAGATGGATGTGAAGACCGCATTCTTACACAATAATCTTCAGGAAGAGATATATATGGAACAACCTGAGGGATTTGTGGGTCGTGGGAATGAGTCCAAAGTGTGTAAACTTGTTAAGTCATTATATGGCTTGAAACAAACCCCTAAGCAATGGCATGAGAAGTTTGATTATGTGATATCATCTTTTGGCTTTGTTTCTAATGAATTAATTTGATAAGTGTCTCTACTACAAAATTGTCGATAATGGATTCATTTTGCTATGATTATACATCGATGATATCCTACTTTTTGGTTCCGATATGAAAGTAGTAAATGAGACAAAGTCATTCTTCTGTAGCAAGTTTGAGATGAAGGATATGGGTGTCGCTGATGTGATTTTAGGGCTTAAAATCATTAGGTCTACTGATGGTATAACTCTCTCTCAGTCTCACTATGTTGAGAAGATATTGGAGAGGTTTGAGTACACATCGCGTAAATATGTAAAGACTCCATATGACTCATCCAAGACCTTATTCAAGAATGAGACTGGGGTTCCAATGTCTCAATTATGATACTCTCAGATTATCAAAAGTGTGATGTATCTTATGAACTGTACACATCCAGACATTGCATTTGCAGTGAATAAGTTAAGTAGATACAACAGTTGTCCCGACAAGACCCATTGGGAAGCTCTTGACAGAGTTCTGAGGTATATCAAGGGAACATGTTCTCTTGGGCTGCATTGTGGTAAACATCCTTCCGTAGTCGAAGGATATAGTGATGCAAGATGGATTGCTGTGAATTCTGGGAGTAATGGTGTCTTAGGATATGTATTCCTGTTGGGAGGAGGAGATGTTTCCTGGAGGTCTAAGAAACATACCATATTATCTCAGTCCACTTTTGAGGTAGAGTTGTGTGCTTTAGATGAAACTGGATTGGAAGATGAATTGCTAGATGGACTTATGTCCAGTTTACCTATGGTAATGAAGCCGCTTCCTGCAATTTCAGTTCACTGTGACAACACTACAACTATTGCTAATATAAAGAGTTCCATGTACAATAAAAAACATCATAGACACATCCAACTCAGATTGAAATCTGTAAGAGAGTTAGTGTCTAATGGGGTCGTGGCTGTGGACTATGTCGGTACCAAAGATAATACAACTGGTCCTTTCACTAAAGGTCTTACCTTGGCTTTGGTGGAAAAATCAAGGTTGGGGATGGGACTGAAACCCCTATAGATTTGCAGGCAGTAGAAACCCAACCCAAAAGAGTGGATATCCCACAAATTGGGTTCAATGTGGTAATAACAAGCTGTCGGGTAAATCAGATAACACTATGTATTCTTGTTTGATGCTTCTTGCATCTATGTGTCTATTCCCTGGGAAACTTGTTAGTGTCATGACTGCAAGTTGGTAAGAGAGTAGTCTCTGAATGGTGTCAAGTCTTAGGACAGGATGTTAGCAATACATCCTTGGAGACTCCAACTAAGTGATTGATGTTGTGTAGGCTGCAACAGGAGAATTGGGTTGTTCTCTGTTATCAATCATGATATAAAATTTTATATGCATGGCCTTAATGCATTGTTTTCTTAACTACCATGTCTTTATTGTGTTGTTACCAACCTATACTCTTGTACCCAAGGTTCAGGTTTAAGACTTCTATTCACCTAGTTCCTACGGGGGTCACTGTTGGATAACTCAGGTAGATTCAAACTGAAAGGTATCTGCTGAAAGCATAATATGGAGGATTGAATGGTAGAGAACACTACCCATTGGACTTTGTGGGGGATTGTTAGATATATGACTGCTGTAGCAACCATTTATTTAGCATGGGTTAAGCCCAATGTAGTGCAGTAAGTACATGTGAGAAAAGTAGTTTTGTCTCTAGTATAAATGACAAAGAAGTTTTATCCCATATTGCTCACTCCTAGAACTTTTGTGGTCCTCATATGTAGGATCACACGAGGCACTAGTGTCCAAGGGGTACTAGGAGGAAGGTATGCTCACCTCCTTGGTTGCTCACATCAGGCTCTTGACTTTCATCTTTCTTAGTGCCAGTGATTCCATCCAGGCTAAGCAATAGAAACTGCAATCATTGGTTAGGTGCATCTGCTGTGGAGTTCTATGACAAAATTGCGTTTTCTTGAAGTCCTTTGTCTTTGAAATTTTGTACCCCCTGCCATGCGTGTGAATCATTTCAATGAGTATTTCAGCATATGTGACCATCTTTTCTTTGGTTGGCGTCTTTGGTGTAGTCATATTTGTACGTTTGTGCAGTGCAAAGGACAAATTTGAGCTGTTCTATAAGATGGAAGTCTCAACTTTAATGTTGACTACAAGAAGCATCCAATGGTTATAATGTAGAATATTTAAGAAGATGAAATCTGGTAAAAAGGTTATTAGACACTGCTTTAGGTAGTCTTTTTCTCCAGACTCTTTGTTCTTTAGTATGTCATCGATGAGCAATAAATATGCCATATGTAAATTAGGCATGTTGTCACCTAGTAGAGATTCATATGTGGACATGACGCTTATTGAGAGGTACCCTCCTATCTTCAAAGTTTCCAGGAGGTCCTCTTTGATGACATAGATGTCGTCTTGCTCGAAGATAACATCCCCACAATTATCATCTTCTTTGAATGTTTCCATTATTTGCAGAAGTGAGTCCAAGGGGAGGTCTTGGCATGCCCACCTATCGAAGATAGCAAACGAGGGCTCTATTTGACTAGCTAGCCCATCTGGGCATATCTCAGGAAGCTCCTCTTCATTGATCTCAATTTCTTAGGGTCATCTTGAGTGGGTTCTTCTTGTTCTTATTCTACATGTGTCGTGGTTATCACTTTTTCATCGGGCTCGAGACATTACTGGTGCTCCTATTTGGCTTTAGCTTGGTGCTTGTCTATAGGCCGCCCTTCCTTCCAAACAGATGCCCTAGCCAGTTTAGTAGGGTCAATCCACAAGGTCTGTATCTGCTCCCACCATGACTTCTTCTCTGGTAAGGGGACACATGTAAGCTGCTTGCATGGTATAACATCAGTGGGCAGTGTGGGGTTCTTAAAGAACCATCGATCGTATATTACTTCCAAAGCATAGGTACCCCACAAGATGTGTAGATTTTCTAGAAAAAGGTCTTCTAATGGGACACCTTTGTTGATGAATTCCCTCATTCTTAGCACTACAAAGGCACAATCTCCTATGCCTGGCTCCTCTTGAGGGATTTTTGTGGATATCGAAAAATTCTTCCAGTTAGGTTTGTGTCAGTTTCCTACTAACCGGATAGCCCATTGGAGATGAAGGGGTACCTTCAAAATATCACCTACCTCCTTGTTTATGAAAATCAATGAAGTGCTTGGTAGTTCATTGGCACAATAGTTGTAGACTGTGGTATGCCTATAATACAAGTCTATGACAATCAACACCCAATGCTTTATAGTTCTGATATGCAAGGTGACGAACTTAGTTTCTTCCCTCATAACTACAACCTGCATTTCTTTCATAGATTCAAAGTTGAAACCCTCTTCATACAAAATTCTTGCCAAATGAGTTGTCTCGTTGAAGACCGATTGCATTTTATCAGGATGGAGGAATTCTTGAAGGAGTGTAGAACAATGCCATTTGAATAGTCTTTTATGTACCTGTGCTCTTTTTAGAAATATTCCCCTTAAGTGGCCTCTATCCAATGACCTCTCTTTGTTATTGTATATAATATCTCCCTCTGGTAGACTATCATTCAACATGTCTGCTAAGACATGGATGTCTCGACACGTGATTTGGGATATTGATGTCATGTACATATCTACTATTTTGCATGGGAGTGGAGGAGCTGCAACAAATTAGTTTCCTTATATAGGTGGGCCCTGTTCTCTTACAAGTGCATCATTGATGAAGTCCACCTTCGTCATCATCAAATGTCCCTTCTTCAGCCTGATGTGCATTTTTGGCTAGTGCGGCAGAAATTGGGGCATGCTTTTTAGTAATCTTCTTCTCACATGGCTCTGCTTGCTTTTTGTTTTTAGCGGTAATTTCTTTGATAACCTCTTCTATTAGCTAATTTGACTCTGATGGTGACTCAAGCACTGCTTTATTGAGTTATGCTAGTGCCGCTGTCATTTTACCATCATATATGATGTCGTTGATTTGATTCTAGATAGGCTCCAGTAGGAGGTAGTCGTCAATATTCATATTGGTGTTTATTCCTTCCAGAAACTTGTTGACTATTGTTGTGTCAAAGGAGGATGATATCTTTGCACCTGCTTCCTCCTGGCTAACCATATATCCTGTAGGTTTTTCTATAATATGCTCTTTGGTCTCAGTGGGTTGAACATTTAAGTCAAGCCCCTGCATGATGTTTTTATTGTTGGTTCCCTTGGCTGCTTCTGGCTCCTTGGGGGATGGTTGTTCCTTCTCTTAGGCAACATCCTCTGGTTTATCTCTATGTACGTTAGCACTTTCTTATGTTTGGGATAGTAGTGCACTTCCTGCTTCATCTTTGTGGTCCTCGGGGCTGGAAAGCTTGAGTAAGCATGAGATGGTGAGGGGTTGGTCATACTCCTTGACCTCTTTCTATTTCGCCAATCTTTTAGATCTTAGAATTCTTCTTTGATCTCCTTTCGCTCTTCCTGTAAATGCAGACATTCATTTTTTAGATCTTACAACGCTTTGTCATATCCTTTGTGCAACATTTCCTTTTCAACCTGTATTGTCTCCCTTTCTTTTTTAAATTCATCCATCTCTTTTGTTATCGCCTTGATGACTTCCATCATCTTTTCTTGATTACTGATGAATTCATGCATGAAATTAGGGAGAGGCGTCGTTCTTGATTCTAAGCCTTGTACTTGCGTGGTCAGCACATCCAGGCTAGAATTTATATGCAAATTGGTTTCAGAACAATTTTGAACTTGTGCCCACATGGCAACAAATTGATGCCCTAAAACATCACTGAATGTCGATAGTTGTTGTCATTTAGCTATTGACATTGTTGTTGCTGGTTAGGGGATGCTTGTTGGTTGCCTTTCTGGCATTCACTGTACAAGTTCTTCTTGCACGTCGTTTGTTTCTCATCTAGCTCTGACCCTTCAGGATGCTCTGGGTTGATTGCAAGGGTGGACTGGTCTTGATCAGCTTCTGTGGCATTTTCTAGAATAGTTGTCAGAGGCACATGGATTGTCAGTCGTATCAGTTATAGGTGCCTCTAATATCATTGTTGTAATAGGGGGAAAGGGAGGAGCATTGAAGAACCCTTCATCATCATGGCTTAGTTCACCATCGAGGAATAAAGGGTTTGGTAGTTTCCATCCTTCCGGAGTGATGTTGAGAGAGATGAGCTTTACCCTCCACCTTATGTTGTTGGATCATCAACTTCTTTTTCTTCTCTATTTTACGCGCTCTTTCTCCAGTACTGGCTCAGGTTCAAGTTTAGCTCTTGCTGATGATTCAGCATCTGTAGCCCTTTTTATAGCACCAGAGTGCATTTTATTGATGTCTTCTTAACTTGGCAATAGGTTGTGGGCATCACAATATGCCATCTTAGGAAGTGGAAGGAGAAGCTTTGAGTTGCTTGATTTGTAGAAGAATCTTTCACCCTTCTGGGTTAGGATGCCAACATTCACTGGGGATTTGATATCAATCTTCGTATGTCCTTCGGTAGGCTTGTATTTCTACATCAATTCATCCTTCAGATAATGGGACGTGATGCAAGATATTTGCCCTCCCATACATAAGTCCTTGGTCTTCTAGGCCTCCAGTCCTACTGATTTTGATAATTTGTCTATTAGAAGCCTTTTGATGTTTATTGGTTTTGCATTCAACATCGACCAGATGAGGAGTAGATCTCCTTTAGACACTCCCCCATTTCTGACCTTGTGAAGACCATGTTTGAAGTTGTCTTCTAAATAACCCTTATAAACCAGGAAGTGATGACAGAAGATTTGGACTTCCTTTGGTTATGTTCATGCTCTCTAGACAGCATTCTGCACACCTTATGGTTGATGTAGCCCACCAACTACTTCTCACTAGGTGCTTGAGCCTCCTCCACGGTTCTTGTGAAGATAGTGTTCATGATGGCTTTAGTGATATAATGGTTTTTGCCTCCAATCTTGACCTCTAGCCTGAATTTTCCTCCAGCCTATTTTCCTTCCACATTGCTAACATATATTTTCTCTAGCGACGACGTAAACTCAACAGTGAGATCTATCAGATACGAGGATTTTGGGGTGCATACTGTGTGCACATTCACTTTGGCCAGATATTCATCCACCCTATCATTGATGCCCAACTTCTTGAAGTCTTAGACATCCAGATATCTTGTAGGCTTGAAGCTCTTGGTACTTAGCATCATTTTGAAGTGTGATTGATGCATCTCATCTCTAAGCACAAACATTGACAGCTTCCTTGGAAGTACCTCTATGTCTAAGTCTTGTGACTTGTGTGTAGATGACTCCACCTCCTGCCCTGGATCCTTTGGTACAGCCCTTGCAACCATCTTCTATTTCTTGGTCTTTGTTTCAACTAGCACTGCTACCTTTCTCTTTCCTTTCTTCATTGGCACATACCCAGATGTTTTATCTCTGTAGTGCTCTGAGACTCCTCAGACTATTCTGGTGTTTGGTGGTTGAGTATGTACTCATACTTCTTCTTCAATAGTATCAACTTGAGCTTCTTTTACGGTGCCATGTTGGGATAGTCACTCAGTGTTTTGGTGACTGACTCTAGAGCTTCTTGTGCTCCCTCCAAAGATTTTACCTCCCGGTAAGGGTGTCATAGCTGGAAGTCTACATTATGCAAATTTAATCAATAAGAGTTTGTCAGGTATTACATCAGATAAGTCATATATTAGTGTATTGGTTAAGACAAGACACGATCTGTGTCAGTCGAGACATAAGATGAACTATCTTAGAGTGTGTTGACCACTACTAATCTCATATGTACTGGTCGAGACAACTTAATTATTATGTCATTTAGTTTTATATTACCTGCAGAGTTAGGGGTTTATGAATAGGAGAGACAAAACATCCTAACATCATGTAGTCATGTGCTGTGTTAATCATACATTGATGTATAGGCATTGATAATATCGACAACATGTGTTACAACCCATCATACAATGTGTCAAGACCACCCATGAAACAAGGTGTTTCGACCAACCTCAAATAGGTGTTATGACCGTAACACTTTCTTTGTGTTTCGACCACAACCACTCTAGCTATGGTGACTGCTACAACACCAACACTAGAGTTTAGAGTTTTGGTTGAAATAGCCTAGGTGAGTAGTGGCCGCAACGCCAAGAACAAGAACAACCATGACACAGAAGTTTTATGACCTATCAAGCACATAACCATTTTGACCATCATCAAAGCATCTTAAAAACCAATTGAAAGCGTTGTGTTATGATTGAAACAAAGCCAATCAAAGCAATTTGATCTATTATCAAGTCTTAAATAGTCTAAGCGACCATAACGGTTGTTGCGATCACAACCAACGTCATGACTGAATCTGCTGTCATGACCAAACCACATACACCTCATGTCCATTTTCAAGGAGGAAAGAGGAAAATCGATGATCATAGAGGGGTCAAATGCGAAGGGGGAAGCAAAATAGTGAGATAGTCAAGCGGTGTGCTATTTGTAGATGGTCCAACAACATGAAAAAGAAGGGGTTTCAACCTCTACGGAGGGTCCAAATGGTCAAGGGTTGAAATAGAGTTACGTCTTGACCGAGAGAGGAAAACAACAACCAAAAACAATGATCGGAGTAAAATCGAGATCCTATAGTGGGAGGAAGAAGAAAGCAGAAATGGCAATTAGAGAAGATTGTGAGGGGAAGTTCAGATGGGTACCATGCTAAGAAATATAAGAAATTGCTATGATCGAGAGCGAAAGAGGTTCAGAACTTCGTCAACAGGCGGTGGTGGTGACCTTAATCACACACAACGTCGTCGTCGAGGTCCTTTCCAATGGCACTAGGGTTCTTTGCAAGGGCTTTGTCAGAGCACGATGCTAGAGAGATATGAGGGAAATTAAATGGGGTCTTACTGTGCATGCAACATATCCTTTATGAAAAGAAACATTGCAACTGAAACCATTTCTAAGTGTTAGGGGCACAATAACTGTTGCGGTCAGGACACTCTCAACAGTCAAGGAACTAATTGCGGTCTCGACCCTGGCAGAAGTGTAGTGGTCAAAACATATGTATTAACACGGATCCATAGAGGCACTATCCGTTGCGATCGAGATAGCCTAAGTGAAAGGTAGTAGTCGCAACACTAATGAAAGTGTACCGACTTATATAGGGATTTTCAAGAGCCATCATTCAAGTTTTGAACTAAGAAAAATTTGTGCATGCCAATAAAGCAATTTGAAAATATAACAACATTGATGGAGATTCAACATTTACCATCTATTTTATAGGAATTCAAAATACTTAGAGAGAGAAAGTTCAAAGTTAAGCATGTATACAATTTAGACTAAATGGAAATAAAGGGAAGTTTGTAGTATGAAATAAAGTAGTAAATTCTTGGATTGCCTCCCAAGAAGTGCTAATTTAAAGTCTTTTAGATTGACTCTCATTTATTGCTTCTCACGATTCTTTAGTTGTTACTGGCTATGGTTCTTCTAAATCCAGTTCCATCTTCTTACAAAAGCTTCATCTTCATAGTGTCTCTTGACTCTGTGCCCATTCACCTTAAAAGTACCAGTCTTTTCACTGGTAATCTCCAACACCCTAGATGGGTAGATGTTGACAATAGAGAATGGGCCAGACAATCTGGACTGTAGTTTTCCTGGAAACAACCTGATTCTTGAGTTGAACAGTAGAACCTTGTCTCCTTCTAAAACATCTTTATGCTTGATGTGGGAATCATGCCACACCTTCATCCTTTGCTTGTAGATGCGGGAATTCTCATAGGTGTGTAGCCTCAATTCCTCAAGCTCATGAAGTTGTAGATAACTTTTCTTTCCAACCCTGTCCAGATCCATATTTAAGAACATGATGGCCCAAAGGGATTTATGCTCTAGTTCTACGAGTAGATGACACAATTTTCCATAGATGAGCCAGTTGGGGGTAGTCCCTATCATCGTTTTATAAGTGGTTCTATATGCCCATAGGGCATCATCTAGTTTCATGGACTAATCCTTATGGGTCCTGCCAATGTTTTTTTTCAATATCTGCTTAATATTTCATTTTTATACTTTGAGTTGTCTTGACGTCTGGGGGTGGTATGGTGTGGTGACCTTATACTTGAACCTGTACTTCTTCAATAATGCTTCAAACTATTTTTCTGTGAAATGGGACTCCCATCACTGATCACGGTGTGGGGAACCCTGAATTGAGGGAAAGATCTTCTCAAACAATCTCACAGCTTCCTTAGAGTTACAAGTGGGGGTTGCTATAGCTTCTACCCACTTGGAGACATAATCTACTGTGACCAAAATTCATTTGTTTCCTCTAGAGGAGGGGAAAGGTCCAATATAATCCACTCCCCAAACAACAAAGATCTCCACTTCCACCCAGTTAGAGATAGACATCTCATTTCTTCTCGTAATATTTCCTACAAACTGGCACTCGCTACATGCTTTTACAAATGACATGACATCCTTAAAGAGTGTCAACCAATAAAAGCTTGACTGTAAGGCCTTAGCGGTGGTCATTTTTCCTCCATGGTGACCTCCATAAGGTGAGGAATGACATTCCTTGAGAATTTGAGGCACCTCCTCTTCTAGCACACATCGCTGGTATAAATTGTCAGAACATCTCTTAAATAGCAGAGGGTCATCCCACTAATAATTCTTTAGATCAGAGAAAATATTATTCTTTTGATTGTAACTTATCTTGGGAGGCAATTGTTTGCAAGACAAATAGTTACAGATGTCAACGAACCAAGGCAGATTTGGTTCGACTAACTTGGCCATCATCAAGGCCTCATCCACATAGTTGTCATTTATTGGTACTTGATTTTCTTCAGTGAATAAAATTCTTGACAAGTGGTTTGTGACCATGTTCTCCATTCCTTTCATGTCTACGATCTCATGATTGAACTCTTGTAGCAACAAAACCAATCGTAAAAATCTCGACTTTGTGTCCCTTTTCTGCATGATATACTTCATGACCTTGTGGTCTGTGTACACCTTCACCTTTGATCCTATCAAATAGGATCTAAACTTGTCAAAAGAAAATACTATAGACAACATTTCTTTCTCAGTAGTGGTATAGTTTACCTAAACTTCATAGATTGCATAGTGCTTCTTCTCTCCACTTTGTCCAAGGACAGCCCTGATGGCAGAGTCACTGACATCACACATAACTTCAAAAGGCAAATCCCAATCAGGTGCTTGTAGGATCAAAGCCTATGTTAATTCACTCTTCAGGAGTTCAAATTCTTCGAGGCACTTATTAGATAAATCAAACTCCACGTCTTTGGAAAGGAGGCTTGATAAGAGTTTCACAACCATTGAAAAATAGTTGATAAATCTTCTATAATATTCAACATGCCCTAGAAAACTTCTCACTCCTATCATGGATTTTGGCGAGGGTAACTTTGATATAGCTTCGATCTTGCTTTTGTCTACTTCCATTCCCTTCTTATAAATTTTGTGCCTGAGCACTATTCCTTCTCTCACCATAAAATGGTATTTTTCCCAATTCAACACAAGGTTCTTCTTCTCACATATCCGCAAGGCCTTAGACAAATTTTCAAGGCATATGTCAAAGCCAAGCCCATATATTGAGAGTCATCCATATATACCTCCATTATGTCTTCAACAAAATATGAGAATATGGATATCACACACCTTTGAAAAGTAAATGGCACATTACAGATATCGAAAGGCATTTTTTTGAAGGTGTACGTCCCATAGACACATGTGAAAGTAGTCTTTTCTTGATCATCGGGTTGGATAGGTACTTGATAGAACCCCGAGTACCCATCAAGAAAATAGAAGTAGGATTGTCCCATAAGACTTTCTAGAACTTGGTCGATGAAAGATAGAGGAAAGTGGTCTTTTGTTGTGGCAGTATTGAGCTTGCAGTAGTCGATACACATCCTCCACCCAGTAACCGTCCGAGTGGCCACTTCATTTCCATTGATTCCTTTTACCACAGTCATCCCACCTTTCTTAGGTACAACGTGGATTGGTCTGACGCAATTGCTATCACTAATGGGGTACATCATCCTTGCATCATGTAGCTTTATTACTTCTTCCTTTATAACTTCTTTCAACATCTGATTTAGTTTTCATAGTGGTTGAGCTAATGGTTTAGCAGTTTCCTTAAGATTGATCATGTGCATGCACAGAGATGGACTGAGACCTTTGATATATTCCACAGACTATCCTATAGATTTTCTTTGTATCCTGAGTTCCTTTAGCAACTTTTCCTCTTGATCTTCTGTTAGAGAATAATTTATGATAATAGGGTTTCTTTCATTAGCATCTAGGTATTCATACTTCAGTCCTTTAGGAAGTTGCCTCAGATCAAGTTTTGGGTCTAGTGCAACTTTTTCCTCTGGTGCCTATTCCAATGAAGCATACATCAAAGTTTCCACAATACGTTCTTCATCTTTGAGATCTTCCTCCTCAGGTTGATTCAAGAAATATAGAATCTCAACTACTTTGGCATCTTTTAGAGGATCAAGATTGTTCAAGGCCGACCTAAGAGGGTCAAATATCACATTACTTTCTTGTAGTTCCTCACAATATTGAGTATAACTGTCCATGAAATAGGCTAACTCAAATAGAGAGGGTCCTCTCATGGAGTCTTGTACACCAAAATTGATGTGATCATTGCCCATTTTGAGAGTAATGATTCACTCCATGACATCTATTAGGCTCTCCTGATGGAGAGGAATGGCCTTCCAAATATCATGGGGCATGATGGATCTTTGATGATGTCCATTACCACTATATCAAATGGTATAATGAATTGTTTGAAGCAGATTGGAACATCCTCTACCAATCCTACTGACTTTGTAAAGGTATGGTCCGCTAGATGAATTCTCATACATGTCTTCACCATGTATGTCAGTCCCAGCCTATGGGCTAAGGAAAGGGGTATAAGATTGATATTGCCCTTAGATCATCTAGTCTGTTTCTTTCTACATTGTCTCCAAGATTAAAAGGAATATTAAATGCTACTAGATCTCTTTTCTTTGTGGGAATGGAATCTTAAATAAATGCACTCGACATCTTTTCTAGTTGCACTATCTCAATGTGATCACCTCTCCTTCTCCTCGTAATTAGGTCTTTGAACAATTTAGCATAGGTAGGCATTTCCTCAATTGCATCCAGAAATGAAATATCTAGGAGCAGTTAGTTTTCCACCTCCATGAACTTCACATATTTCTTCTTTAGATGAGATTTAATTAGTTTGTAAGGGAATGAAACTATTGGTGCATAAGTATTTCTTAGTGTAAAGATCTCTTCAACTAGATCTGGTCTCTTGGCCCTTGTAGTTTTTTTCTTTTTGTCTTTCTATTGACTCTTTTCATCACTCACGGGCTCTTCCTTTTCACATTACTCCTCTAATATAGTGGATTTAGTTCTTGGTTTGACAACCTTTTCTTCTTCTTCATACGCTTATTCTTGTTGCCTCTCCACAAATTTTCCTAATTGAAGAGTATCCATCGTTGGTGTTTCTGTGTTTGATGGGATTTTCCCTTGAGGATTCAATATGAACTCAGCTAGCTGGTCTAGCTATTGATCAATTTGTATTTGATGTGTCTGCATATCCACCATCTAGGTTTGCATCATGGTTAACACCCCCGAGTTGTTGATGGCTCTTTGGGTGAGTTGGTCATTCACTGATACTTGCCTTTTCACAAAATCGAAAAACTGGGCTATCATGTCAGGTTGGTTTCTATCCTTGGATTAATTTTGACTATGATTTTGTCCTTGATTTTGGTGACTCGCATTTTTATTTTGATACTGACCTTGATAGTTGTTCTTGTTTTATTGATATTTGGTTGTTTTGGTATACTGAGTCAGACCACCACCCTTTCTAAATCCTGGAGGTGGCTTAGATGAATTTCTTTGTTGATGAGAATTTTCAGTTGTATCTTTATTTCCATAATTAAAACTATGGTGATTTGGTCTTTTAAATTTGCATAAAAGACATTCTCTATCTCTTCTTCACTTTGCTCTCTTCACTGTCTTCTAGACATGTGTAGATGTAGTTTTGATCTCATGACTTCCTTCGCCACACGTGACACACTTCATGACTTTCTCAACAAGTTTCTTTCCCTTGCATACAAAGTCTTTTAGTCATTTAACATCTACGTCAATCTTCTGAAATTGAGCCATGATGGTTTCCAAAGCTTTGGCTTTGACAAAAGGTCCTTCAACGCTATCACTTCTCTCATACTCCATGCCAATTTGTAGTGCAACCATGTTGTTGATGATTTTCATAGTTCTCACCAGCTTCTTCCCAAGAAAATCACTCTCAAGGCCAACATTTTGTGACGTCCTCTCCTTGTGAGTTAACCCATTGTAAAATTTTGTCACAAGAAAACCCTTGAGGTAGTGGTGATGAGGACAATCCTTTTGACACTCTTGATATTGTTATCAAGCTTTATGTAGATTTTCCCTAGGGTTTTGCATGAAGGAAGTGATCTTTTGCCTATTTCAAATGGTTTTCTCAGTGGGGTAGAATTTAGTGATGAAAGTATCAGTAAGGGGCCTCCATCCATCAATGGACTGGTGTGGTAGGTTAATATACCAAGACAACTTTATGCTCTAGAGAGAAAATGAATCCTTTACAATATATAACTTCTTGAGGCACCCCCTCAGATTGATGGTGTCACAAATATTTTTGAAGACGTCAAAATGATGGTAAGAATTCTCATTCTTCAAATTCCCTCGGAAAGGCTTGTTCTAAATCATTGAGATGATGACATGTTTTATCTCAAAATTAACTACATCAAATCGTGGGATACCGATTCAGCATCTTGAATCGTTGGCTCTGGCAGTAGCTAATTCTCTAAGTGTTTTATCTTCTTCATCATCTTCCTCCTCGTTGTTGTCATGATCACAATCGTCATCACGATGATTCCTTTTGTGTATTCTGTTGTGATGGTTGTGGTGCTTGTGATGGCGCCGTTCCCATTCATGTTCTTCATTCTCACAGTGTCGACCATCTAAGTGACGTTCTCCGTGTTCTTCTTTAGTTTCTAGAGGTGGTCGATTATGTTGGACTCTTACATTTCAATCTTCTCCAGAAAGCCCACCTTCTCCAGAAGCATGTCTAGGTTCCTAAGCCTATCTCTTGAGTAAGACCCTATCTGCAGTGGTCCTTGGTACGTTTGCCTCTAGACAATTAATGTGAGTGACCACATATCTCAGACTCCACCTCTCAACCTAGGTACTCAGGCGATGAGCCAAATCCCTCAGGCTTATTGTGCATCAGTGGACCTACTGACCACTGATCACTCAACATGTAACACAGGTACCACCGGCATACCCAGTTGGTGTTGGGTACCACACAACTGTAAGGAGTCTACCCTAGTGGTCAAGACCCCCACACCCTACTGGTGCTCTCCGGCTTACCTCGATCTGGACTAGCTCTAGTGGGGAAGTCATTTCCTCCTCACAGTGCATGCCTCATTCTGTGAGGATTCTACAGTGTTCAGGGCATCTATGTGTCTAATGCACTCTTCAAATTCACAATTCAATCATCATAACAAAATATCTTAGTTCAACTTTGTAAACTGTTCATTTCATAAACCATCTGATAACATTTATCACAACTTAACAGTTAAGAACCACCACATCTCAAATTAAGAAATATTGATACTCGTCATTTTGCAATATCAATCACTAAGATGGTTATTCCTAGAGTTTTAACATTTTTTACTTCTGGTTTTAAGGGTAATATAGAAGGGTCGATCCCATAGGACAACTATTAGAGATTCTTCTTTAGAACCCAAAGATTAAAGAACTTTATTATTTGTTTTTGGTATTTTTCTTTTTATTAAAGCAGAAAGTAAAGTCCAGTTGGGGGTTTTTGTGATGGCACTAATACAAGAAGAAAAGTACTTAACAAGAATAAACATGCACAAGAAAATAATAAAAAGATTGTTAACACAAGTAAAACTATATGAATGAAAGACTAAGAATTAAAGGAAACGGAAGATGCGGTGATTAAATCAAGAGATGGAAATCGAGGCTCGTAGGGGTTTTCACCACCTTAGCCTAGGTGATAACAACTAAATCTTAAACGACGATTCGATGAAGGTTTGCGAATTTAAAACTCACAAGAGAGAAACTCCACATGAGCCCATTGGTCCTGGTGCTCATGCTTCCTAGTTTATCAACCTAAAAGACGAGAATCTACGGTCATATCAAAACGTCTATGTAATCGATTTTATTGTTCTAAATCCGGATTTCCATGGTCATATCCATCTGGATTAACATGTTATCTGAAGATCAATCATTCAATTAAAATCGATTACCATCTAATCGTTTAAGAAGAAATCGTTAAAACCATGGCTAAGGGGTTATTCCCCTTGCCCCGATAAAAGACTATTCACACGTAGAGAAAGGGGAGACAGAGGAAGAAAGTACAAAAGCCATAGTCTAGCCCAAAAATCAGGAGATGAATCCTTATGCTAGAGTCAATATAATGGCTTAGTCCTTTGTTCCTTGCTCCAGAAATAAAGCACGGAGAAAAGTAGATTAAGACTAAGGAGAGAAGAGGAGACAAGAACAAGAATGGAAGAACGGTGCTTGAATTAAAACTACTTTATTGCATAATAAAAAGATGACTACAAGATTGATTGCTGCAGAATTCCAAAATACAAGAAATCCAAGATGCCTTGAGGAGGAGGAAGTGCCCCTCCTTTTATAGGAGAAGGAGGAGGGTATACATTAGGTTTAGGGCAAAAGAAATAGCCGCTGGCGGCTGCTAACTTTCTAGATCTAGTCAATAAAGGAAACAATTGATTTCTTTGCATCCCTTTTGCATTAATTTCCCGCAACAGCGGTTTCGAGCGTATTTTTGGGTCAGTCAAAAATTCAGAAGCGGCCCTAAAATATATTTTTCCAGTATATAATTGAATTCTCTTTCCAACACATACTTGCACAATAAATTCCTCCTTGGGATGTGGGAGTTATACCAATTTTGGTGAAAGGTATATACTGAAATCAGACTCTGCGGGAAAACGTAATGCCACTTTCACTGGTTAATTGCGCAGCCAAATAAACACCAAAATTGCCGCAAAATATGTCTTTTTTGTAGCCAATAAAATTTTCTTTTCATTCCATACTTTATCTTGAAATTCAGCCTTTAGACGCAAAAGATATGGCTATTTTAGTGAAGAGTATCTCAGGCACTGCGGGAATATTTGAAAGCCTCATATCTTCATCTTTTATTTTCTTGATTTAATTACTTAGATAATTCCTGAAAATTAAGAAAAATATCATAAGAATTCAGGAAAAGTATATCAAGAAGATGAAAGTTCTATTTATTTTTGAATTAGCTAAAATTAACAAAAAAGTTCTAATTAATTATTCTAAATGAAGCAAAAATAAGATATGAATATGCATTCATCACTCTTCAAATTCAAAATTCAATCATCACAACAACATATCTTAGTTCAACTTTGTAAACTGTTCATTTCATAAACCATCTGATAACATTTATCACAACTGAACAGTTAAGAACCCCCACATCTCAAATTAAGAAATATTAATATCACAATACTTGTTTCACTGAACACCCTATCATTAGGGTTTTATTTACCTCATTCACTTATCACATGACACACATAAGGACATAATGTGTCATAAACATTCACTGAAGAAAGAATTCTTTCAACAAATCATATACAATAAACATATATTTGAAATCCTACAATTGAGCTAAATTAGGGTTTGCTCACCATTCACTGAGATATCACGCATCGAGAATAACAAAAAATAAATAAAGTCTATGATGTCAAGAAAAGTATTTTAAATGGATTTCACAATATCTATTTGCAAATTTCTAACTTTCCACTCATCTAGGGCTTCACCCTCTTTACTGAGATATTAAGCAAACACACTTCACATCATATGAAATCCAAGATAGTATCTGACATATATGTAATACACATTCAAATAAACAATCATTCATAATCAATGAGATTCAGATAGGCAAATTTCTCTATCTAATTATACAACAATTTTAATTATAGTCAAAAACCCTAAAATTCAGCTTACTCTTATAACCTCTGCAAATACTTAGGAAATTCTCATTAATATGGATTGCATCCAATTATAATATGATTTTATCATCTGAAATTCATCAAAATAGAGGAATAATCCATTTCATATCAACTTGCAAAAGCTAGATCAAATAGACCATTTAGGGTTTGTATTCACATACTAAGCAATTGAATTTTTTTGATGATTTAGCTCATTTTCGTGCAATCTACTATTTAAAGGAAGTACCCACTCACCCTAAGGTATGAAAACACCTTAAAAACATAGCCCATCTCTAAAAATCTCAAATCCATATCAAAACTCTAGCAAATCACCAGTTTCTTCTTCCTTTCAACCCTAACGATGGTCTATTGTAGGTAGAAGATGAAAATCAGAGGTTAAGCCAAACCTCATATTTGTTAGATTAGGGATTTTGAGCAAGGGGAAATGAGGAGGAAGAAGAATCGACGTTTAAAACTACTTACCAAGTCAAATCTATGACAACCCTTTTGGATTTCTATTGTTCTTCACATTCTTCCCCAAAAATCACCCTAGAAATCTCCTTCTAGGTCACCCTCTTGTTGAGCAAGGTATCTGAGATGATAAAAGATTGAATCACAGTTCTAACACACTTTGTTTCATTGAAACCAGATAAGTATAACCCGAGAAATGATAGTTTTATGATTGGCTGTCCTGGGCGGCATCTGTCGCGGTCGCGACACAACATCGCGGTCATGGCACTAGCGTCGCGGTCATGGCACATGACGTAGAGTCATGGTCGTGGAACATGATGCAGTGTCATGGTCACGACACATGACACATCATCACAGTCGTGGCATAGCATCGCGGTCGCAGCATAGCGTCGCGGTCGCAACACACGACATAGCGTCGCGGTCGCAACACTCTGTACATGTTTAGTAAAAAGGACATACCTTTATCATTTTAACTCTGATTTAGTCCTTTTTTTATTCATAATTGAATTCCCTACAATCCTATAGTATTATTTAAATAATATTTTCTAATGAAAAGTTATTTATTAATTATTTCCTCCAATGTCATTAACTCTCTTCTTGCATACATGTATGGGTTAATGTTATATTAAATCCAACTCATATCTTTATAGTATGCTTAAGTCATGATTATGAGTTGCCCAAACAAGTATTTAATGTTACTAAAGTTAATATAAAGAACAACATAGAATATTACTAACAAAATGATGACATTCATTAAGATTATCTTAAATCTGTAGGATTACCAGCAAAGCTAGGAACGGGTTGTAACAATTCTCCCCCTCTAATAAAAATTTCATCTCAAAATTTCTAAAAGAGGAACGGATACTTGTTAAACATATCTGACTCCACTTCCCAAGTAGCTTATTATACACATGATTCCTCCAAATAACCTTTACTAGGGGTATCTCTCTCTTTTTAAGCTTTCAAATTTTGTGTTCTAGAATTTTATTTTCAACATTGAGTCATTTGTTTCTCTTCTAATCACAATAGATTTTTAAGTAAGACTTCTCAATGATAGCAGAAGAATTTTATATGTCACAATCAATAATATGATAGAGAAATATAAACAACCATTTTTAGTCATGCCATACCCTATTGAGGTGTTACCTCAATACTGGTAATCTGATCCCACTATCTTAATTCATACGGATCAATATGTACTATTGTTCTGTATTACCACTGAGTCACAAACGAGAGTTCACCATGTTATTTTGAATTTTACTATTGTGCTACTCAAATAGAAAAGCACTAATGACTTGGAAGACTAGATTTTACGTATCCTTCTCATTTTGATCATATAGAATAAACATCCCTAACATTGAAACATTCAATGTAGAATAGATTATTCATCATTCTTTCTATTACTACAAGAATTTATTTTAGATTACACTTTGGTCATGTTGCACTTCTCCTTTGTTCAAAATCACACCTCTTATATTTCAAATATATTTCTTATCCTTTTCTCTGAATCATTTCCATATTGTTTATATACCATTCAGTTTAGCTACCTTTAAACCCTAGATTACTATCAGTGCTAGTTTACTTCTCATAGTGCAAATCTCATGATCTTATTTTATAGAGATGCTAGTTCTCAAGGTCAAATTACTAGTGACATCCCTTGAACTACTACAACTCTAAACATTCTAGGGTTTGGTCCTTATCAGTAACATGACATTATTGTGATGTTACTTTGCTCCCTTAATTTGAAATTCAAACTTTGGATCTCACACGTTTTATCAAAGTCTTCCTTATCTTAACAATTGAATTTCCTTTCTCTTACTTGGACATTCAGATAGATTACATTCTCAACTTACCCTACTAGGGTTTCATCATCATATTGTGTGTCATTATTACATTCACTATATGTCTCAACCATGGTGGTTATGCATCATATATGATTCATTTTCTTATCACTTCATTCCCACATTGCTCTCATTAAGTAATATATGAAAGAGAAGATGATTTTGAGACTTAGAATTCTTATCTTCAAACATTCCCTTAATACATTTCTTGTATGTAGGTTTAATTGGTTATCAACAAGGATGCTTGACTAATAAGAACTTGCCTGAATCTCACAACCTCTTTCTTTTATAATCTATATTACTCCATCATGTTTCAAACCCTCCCTTATTTTCCATAATCCTCTTACCATATACTACTCTTCTACTTGTCATATTTAACTTCTAATTTTATTTATGATCATGTTTCTTATTCATGTGTATGATCATGCATACCATGTTGCACATATTTCTTTTTATCCTTCTACTAATGTGAAGTTGAAATTATAAATGAATAATCACTCTACTAGTTTCACCTCATGTTTAGGACATTACATATCCTTCATTTTAAATCAAACGACTCATGCATGGGTCAAACTTAGTTTCTCTTTCAATCAAGTTTTTCCTTCCCGAATATAGTCTACCTTTGTATGACTTATTCATTTGTTAAGCTACACTTTTGTTCTTCTTTTAGAAACTAGTTTGTTGTTCTATAGAGACTTGGAATCCAAAGGTAGTAAGGATGAATGTATTAAACTTCATAATAAAGGTATACATTCCATGCTCTCAATTATATCATATCCCTCATTCCTTAATCAAGCTTATCATGTCTAACATTTCTCTTTGTTTCAACTAAGTTTTTTATCCTAGTCTATGATTGACATGTTCATCTAATTCTCTTTACTTTAACTCTCCTGAAGACTCTTCACTTCTATGTACTTATTGTATACTTAACTCTTTTCTTCTATTTTCCCTTTGCTTTGGAGTACATAAAAGCATTTTACTCAATTATATGATCCATTCCTCATGATTGCTTCTTACTATCTTGGCCCTTACATACTTTTCTCTTATCTTTTCCATATTTCACATTTAGAGTTCATATAATACTAATCATTAAACTTAATCTGAACCTTATATCATGTTCCTTTATTCCCAATTAAGGGTTTCTCATATGAGGCCCCAAAGCTGGATCTTGGATATCAGTTCTAACTGATTTCTTAGCCTCTCTCTTATATTTTAACATCTTAGTGCTCTTATATAATCATTACATTCTAGTAATTTACCTCTCCATAGTTTAATTACTCTTACAAGATTAATTAGTAGGGGTCATGAGATCCCAATCTCATCCTGCCAGTCGGACCAGGCCGAACCTGCAGTCATGAAGCCAAGAGCTACTTGGGATTAACTAACTTCAATATATCTCAAACATACAGAAAGAATATCCACTCAAGGTAAACTCATTTAAATATAGCTTTTGGTCTAGTTGATATAAAGAATGTAAACAATAACTAAATTAACTTCCTAGTGTATATGAATCTTATAGGACCACATATACTTCTAAGGACTGAATATTTTAATTCAAATATATAAGAGAATTTCCATTGATTTCCAATCAAAGAAACAATATAAAACAAGAGTTACATCACATTCTATTTTTATGCTCAATCCATTCATTTCTTTCTAGTCTTCTAACCCTAATATTTCTAGGGTTTCTCTCTAGCCCATCCTCCCACTACATGTATGGCTAGGGCATTCAGAGAAGAATAGATAGATTAGCTTGTTACTAATTAGCCTAAGTATTCAGATATCGGGCCATGATATCCAAACACTCAGACCTCCCAGAGCGAAAGACACATCAACTCCTAACTACCATACTAATAACTCTAACTTTCTATCCTAATGGTCCCTGATGGCTCAGCCTAAGTCTGATACCAAGCTGTTACACCCACATCCCACGATTACCACCAATCATGAGATTAGGGCATAAGTTTGAGGATTATACTTAAACCAAATCTCACTCCCAACTTTTTCTTTTGTTTTAAATTCTTTGTTTCCTCACATTCAATCACATAAACAAACTTTACAAGAGAATTAAACTTTGATCACTCTAATATGATCTCAACATTAATCATACACACCATATAATCATTATATTTCTCACACTCCATGTACATATGACATGATAATCAGATACATACTCTATTATTAAGGAAATAAAGATAGAAATCATCCTTTAGAACTCTCTCTTAACTCTATACAAGGACCTAGAGAGATAGGGACCAAATGAACTCAACTGATTTTGATACTCAGCTCTTGTGGCAGATCTACTCTGGCATTATCATTCTTTAATCCATGAGGTTTCCCTAAAAAAAGTGTGAGTAGAGGGGTGAGCATACTCGCTCAGTAAATGAGTACTTCAAAGAAATAGTTTAAAGAACTTATATAGTAACAAATATATTGTTGAGCAACTGATATAAATTATAACAACAATAAGCTTTAAAGAGACTAATCATTCACAAACATAAATATGACAGGATAATCTAGATATCTACAAGAGTGAATCAATATATAAACATGCTTGATTAATCTCAAAGACAACAAATAATCTAGAAACATACAAAGAGTAATTGAATAACTGAACACAGTTGGTTAACCTCGCATTCATCTTATTATGCCCTGAACCCACATGAGGTGTACCACAATATGTGAAAGAATCGCAGTAAGATACGATCTCACTGTACAAGGCTTAGAAGCATGCCTAGGTTCCTAAGCCTATCTAAAGAGTAAGACCCTATCTACAGTGGGCCTCAACACGTCTGCCTCTCGGCGACTAATGGGAGCTGCCGGATATCTCAGACTCCACATCTCAACCTGGGTACTCAGGCGGTGAGTAAAAGCCCTCAGGCTTATTGTGCATCAGTGGACCCACTAACCATTGATCACACAACTTGTAAAACAGGTACCACTGACATCCCCAGTTGGTGTTGGGTACCACAGAACTGTAAGGAGTTTGCCCTACTAGTGAAGGCCCCCACACCCTACTAGTGCGCTCCGACTTACCTCAATCTGGACTACCTCCAGTTGGGAATCCATTTCCTCCTCACAACGCAGGCCTTATCCTATGAGGATTCTACAATGTTCAGGGCATCTAAATGTCTAATTCACTCTTTAAATTTACAATTCAATCATCACATCAACATATCTTAGTTCAACTTTGTAAACCGTTCATTTCATAAACCATCTGATAACATTTATCACAACTGAACCGTTAAGCATCACCACATCTAAAACTGAGAAACATTGATATCACAATACTTGTTTCACTAAACACCTTATCATTAGGGTTTCATTTATCTCATTCACTTATCACATGACATGCATAAGGACTTAATGTGTCATAAACATTCACTGAATAAAGACTTCTTTCAACAATTCATATACAATAAACATATATATGAAATCCTACAATTGAGCTAAATTAGGGTTTCCTCACCATTCACTGAGATATCATGCATCAAGAATAACAACAAATAAATAAAGTCTATGATGTCAAGAAAAGCACTTCAAACAGATTTAACAATATCTATTTGCAAATGTCCAACTTTCCACTCATCTAGGGCTTCACCCTCTTTACTAAGAAATCAAGAAAACACTATTCACATCATATGAAATCCAATATAGTATCTAACATATATGTACTACACATTTAAATAAACAATCATTCATAATCGATGATATTCAGATAGACAAATTTCTCTATCTAATTATACAACAATTTTAGTTATAGCCGGAAACCCTACAATCCAGTTTACTCTTATAACCTTTACAAATACTTAGGAAATTCTCATTAAGATAGATTGTATCCAATTATAATATGATTTTATCATCTGAAATTCATCAAAATAGAGGAATAATCTATTTCATATAAACTTTTAAAAGCTAGATCAAATAGACCATTTAGGGTTTGTACTCGCATACTAAGCAATTCATTTTTTTTGATGATTTAGCTCATTTTTGTGCAATCTACTAGTTAAAGTAAGTACTCACTCATCCTAAGGTGTGAAAACACCTTAAAAACATAGCCCATCTCCGAAAATCTCAAATCCATATCAAAACTCTAGTAAATCACCGATTTCTTCTTCCTTTCAACCCTAAAGATGGTCTGCTGTCGGTAGAAGATAAAAAACAAAGGCTAAGACAAATCTCAGATTCATTAGATTAGGGATTCTGAGAAAGGGTAAATGAGGAAGAGGAAGAATCGATGGTTAAAATTTCTTATTAATTCAAATCTAACATTTGATTTAATGGCGACAACAGGCTCATTATGGAGTGCATGATCATTGACATTTTTTTTCTATATTATTGATTGGATGAACAACATTAGGTGTAACATTGTCAGTCAGAATTGAGGGCAAGGGAATTGGTATTGGTGCCCTTATTTCTCAAATGATCACTTCTCTAATTTTATCACTCCCACTGATTTTGCCATTCTCAAGGAATTTAGCATTACCGGTTTCTACAATTCTAGTAGTATGATTAGGACAGTAAAATTTGAACCCCTTTGATCTTTCTGGATACCCAATGAAAAAGCCACTAAAATTTATCATGCCATGCAGAGGCAAAGAAAAACAATGATGCATCCTTAGAGATGCATCAAATTCAACATTTGAAGAAAATTGATTTGTTGTACTCTAATTTCAGTAAAGAAGTCAACAATCTAAGACTTGATCTTTGTACCAATGAGATAAATCCACATGGAACATTAAGAAACCAACATGGCACTTGGCTTATTATGATTGTTAAATACAATCTTGCACCATGGTTGTGTATGAAAAATAAGTACATCATGTTGTCCTTATTGATAATGAGCCCTAAACAACCTAGCAATAATATTAACATTTTTCTTGAATCTTTGATTGATGACTACAAAGAAACTTTGTGAGAAGGTGTGATGACCTATTATGCTTCTTATAGAGAGACATTTTGTTTGTGTGCTATGTTGTTTTGCATAATTAGTGACTTTCTAGCATATAGGAATTTGTGTTGATACATCATAAAAGGATCCAAAACATTCCCTTTATGTGAGGAGAACAAATTCTATATGACTAAAACATGACAACAAGACTGTATATCTTGGTCATTGAAGGCTTTTTCCAAAGGTGCATCCTTATCTAAGGTTGCACAAAGCACTCAGTACCTCAACTAAGGAATGAGTGCCCCTAAACCTGTATCAAGGGTGGACGTTTATGAAAGAGTAAAAGACTCTATCAATGCATCCAGTAAGAGATCACAATGTACTATTCCAACACAAAGTGACAAATCTTTATTCCAGAAGAGGTCAATATTTTAGTGATCTTCATTATTGGAGTTCTTTGGTAGTTAGGCATTGTGTCAATGTCATGTATGTTGAGAAAAATATATGTGATAGTGTCATATGTACTCTGTTGAATATACCAGGTAAGACTATAGATGTAATAAAATCTGGAATTGACCTGTGTGAAATGGGTATAAGGAAAAAATTAACAACATAAATTAGCAGTGATCAAAAAATGTATTTACATCCTGCTTGTTACACGTTGTCTAGATAGGAAATGAGAACTTTTGCGAGTGCTTGTTTAATGTTAAGGTACCACATGGATACTCTTCCAATATCTGTAGATTAGTATCGATGAAGGATTTGAAGCTATTAAATCTCATGATTGTCACACTCAGATGCAGTAAATATTGCATGTGGTTGTTCAATCTTCAATACAAAAGCATGGACAGTTACGAATCACCAGACTTTGTTTTATCTTCAACATCCTATGAAGTAAGTTATTGATCCTGACAATCTGGATAAATTGCAAAGATAGTGGTTTCCACCCTGTGCCATCTTATGATGTAGTTTCATCCTTTCTTTGATACCATGGTACATGTTGTTGTCCATTTGATAAAGGAAGTGAAAATTTTGGGTCATGTTTTCTTGCATTGGATGTATCCTTTTGAACGGTACATGAGTGTTTTTGAAGGTGATGCCCATTGTATTTTTCTACTACAAAGGATAAGAGTTCACTTGAAGCTAAATATCTTATTACGGTGTCATTAAAGACGTGGGATTTTGAGTACACATATTTTTGGATTCTCATCGTATGATATAATTGGGTTAAAATAGTAATTGAGTTGTAGTGAATGAATTGGGTTTCACATTAGTGAGTTTTGAAAAGATTGGTGAGAAGGGTGAACCATTCATAATGAAATCACATGCTAAGCATGTATTCTATATCAATTATCCTACAAAAGAAAAATAGTTTGCTGTTCTTCATATGAAAAGGTAGTTCAATGCAAATTCCATATAGGAAGAAGAGTTCTATGAAAAGTAGAATCACTACAATCCATTCTCACTTGTCTTGACAAGTATAAATGTTGAAGATAACATTGATTTCTATATGTGTGGTGATCAAATAGAAGGAATGTAATTGATCAAAGATCTACCCAATGCTAGAGGCATGCATTTTACTTTTTAAATACTAGATGTACATTTTACATCCTTCATTCATATGCAGCATGTGCATTTGACATTGTTTATTACTTATATTATTATTATATATATGAAACCTTTCTGAAGGCGTCTGACTGTGAGGATGAGACATGTGGCAATGTGCACTGTGAGGATGTGTCTGGTGTAAGGTGTATTGTCCTATTACATACATTTCTATTTTAAACTCTTAATCATAGTTATATAGGTAATTTTTTTCACTTATATGTGTTTCTTGAAAATTTTAGGATGAGTAATCTAAGGATGTGCACCCTGAGGATGTTGTTGGATGTATTGAGGAGTGTGCATGTAAAGGGGCATCACTTTGATAAAAAAGTTAGTAGTTCAAAGGGGTAAAGGTTTGAAGCTAGGCATCAACTTTGATAAAATAGGAAATCCTATTGGGAAGAATCACAACTCTTTTAGCCAATATCTAGTTTGGTTATTACTCATATAAAAATACATATAAAAATATGTTCTTAGCATATAGTTGATCCTTCCATAAAAGATTTCATATGGTAGGATACAACTATGTAATATTTTATTTTTTGAAATATATTCACAATTTTGTCTTTAAAAACATACAATTAAGTATGTGAACTTTTGCAGAGCATCTTTGACTTCAATGAAAAACTACATCGTAAAAAGGTGTTACAAGGATGTGGAAAAAGTTTGTGAAATTATAGAAAAAATATGAGAAGAGAGTACATAATGAGAGATAAGAAGAATTAGAATCCTACCCCTAAGAAATGGGCCTATGTTGATCAAAATATTTGGGAAGCTTTTATTTCTTCAACACAAACTGTTAAATTCAAGGTATTCAACATATTCCTCTAAAATACATTGTTATGATTAATCACATGAATTCAATATATCATGTAATTAACATATGTTTTAGATTAACCAGGCATTACATGTGCTCAAGAAGAAAGGCATGTAAATAATCTGACGAGAACAAGTTGAATCCAGGTGAGTACAACAAAGCATTACCAATAGAGACTTCAATCATCTTCTTATGAGCAGCCTACTCCTGGGTTTATTTAGTCTTCTATTACTCCTATCCCTTTACCTCTCCACAAGGAATGGATAGGTGCGAGGGAAAACCTCTATGGAGAAATACCCAACCCCTTAATCGCTGAGGTGGATACAAAAATGGTAAAATCCAACTCTCAGAGTGCACATCCATTTTTAACCTTGATTGTTATGTTTTACTTACCCATTACTATTAATGATGATTGGCGGGAGATCTACGAGAAAAGAAAAGAAGGCAAGTTCATCCTTTAGGGCCAAAGGGATGAATTTATGGTTGCTTTGGGTACTCCAAAGCATCTTGGCCGTATTAGGGCTCCAGGCGTTGGTGCATGTATAAGATCCTTTTTTTGTCACATTCGAGCAAAATTGTAGATCTATAAAGGAATGTACATTGTCACAAGAGGAGGTAGATTACATGATTCCAAAGGGAATATAAGAAGAAATTACAAAGTTCTAGGATTCTCATTCTCAACCTCCTTAGGCAGTAACTCAGTCACACCACTTTTCTTATCAGGTGGACCATCCCCACACAGAGGTTGTATATTTTTTTTTGACACATTGGTCATTTAGATGAATTTGTAATATGTTGTGTTTGGGTATATATAACTCTACATAAAAAATTGTAGGCATTGACGTCATTTCATCTTTCATTACTAGAACCTAGCTTATACGTTGTTGCATTGGGCTATACTTTCCTACCCCTTCCACGTGCAATGACTCATGGTGATCCAATGCCTGAGAATGTGGTTCGTGCGACTATGAGGCATGTATACCCGACTTGGAGACAAACACCACTTCCATATGGCCACCCCAAGAATAAAATAGTAGTAGATGTAGAAGGTAGCATAGTTACATAGCTTAAAGATGGAGTTATCTATAAGAATATATTATGAATTTTGATTGCATTTGTAGTTGTGATTCTTTTCTATATGTGTATACAATTGGCAACTCGTATGAGAATACATGCAGATCATAGTACCTAAGAATACCCCTACAATTCCTCCTCCAAGGTCCTCCTCAATTACCTTCTTGTATTTAAAAATGCCTATTCAAGTAGCTAGGTCCTAAGTGTAGGGGGTTGGCACTATGGTTACACAATTTAGAAGAAGGGTCAATTATGGTGATCT
This sequence comes from Alisma plantago-aquatica, assembly GCA_963693085.1. Taxonomy (NCBI): domain Eukaryota; kingdom Viridiplantae; phylum Streptophyta; class Magnoliopsida; order Alismatales; family Alismataceae; genus Alisma; species Alisma plantago-aquatica. The sequence continues at coordinate 1,043,405,751 of OY856411.1, read as the reverse complement.
ATATCCAGGAGGATGCTTCAAGTCAAGATCACAATACTAGTGTATTCTTGAGAGATATTGTGGAGATCTTTACTTATGAATGAAATCATGATAGAGTTCTAGATATTGTAAGATTTAATGACTAAAAACCTCATTCTATACGTAATGACCCATTTTCAGTTTAACCATCTAATTAGGATTTATTTGGATGATTGCATGCTTAACTAAATTAATCATTGTTTAAGATTGAATTAATGATGGTAGTACAATAATTATTATTTGAACTCAATGAGAAACACTAAATATGTTTTTATTTCAAATAATTCGGGTTTGAGAATTAAAAATCTTAAATCGTCAAAATTAGGGTTTTTGTAGCATCTGAATACAAAATTTGATAAATATAGTGGTGTAGTAAATGACTTATAATATTTATATACACCTCTGATTTAGTAGAAATTTTAAAGCTTAGATAACCCAAGTATAAGTTTTCTTTTGAAATATCAGAATTTTTTAATATTTTTTGACATGTTTGTCAGTCGAGTTCCCCAGGATAAATCAATTGACCATGCATTCAGGATGAAATAGCGGCATGGTATAAAAAAATTATCTTTAATTTAAACATTAAATTGATCTAATATTTTAGCTATAGCTTTATATATCAATTTTAGGCATCCTGTTAAATTTTCATAATATTTATGTTATATTTAAATTTACAAAATGTGGTGTCGACCTAGTTATTTATTAGTAACAACTCAACCGACCATGCTACAAAATGCAGTATAGTAGTGTAGTGTTTCTTTTAATTTATTGATTGGTATCTCTAAATTATGTGAAATTTTATTGGAGCTTTGACATGATGTATACACAATGTGTTAAATTTTCATAATTGTTGGAGGAGTTTTGACCTACTAAGTAAAAGATCTTCAGTAATACCTTTTTATGATAGAAAATTATGTTGAAATAAAAGGAAGTCTAAAGAAGGGTTAATGTAAAATTGACCTAAGCATCTTAATTACTCTATATGAGTAACCTAGGAACCAAGGAGATCTCATATTTCTTTATTCATTCTATATAAACAAAATCCTACAGTTAGAGGGAGAGTTGGGGTTTGAGTGTGGAAGAAGGTGAAGATGTTGACCTAAAACTTTATAATCTAATAAATGATGAAATCAAGCAAGTTTAGCTTCTTTGGATATCCTTTCCTAAAGATTCTTTTTTCACATGTCAAGATTTCGTACCTCCTCTGATTTGATTCAAAATCATATCAAATCTCCCTTATTTCTCACTCTTTCTATCATTTTCTCCATTTCTAGGGTTTCCTAGTTAAGAGGAGGAAGAAATGAATTCCATAGCTAGAACCTTGATGGATTTCTAATAATTCATAGTTTGACCTACGTATTAAAGGTTCTTATCACCTTAGGTGAGTGTTTCTCTCCCTTTTAAGCTCTGTAATCATATTGAAAGCCTAATCTGGCTAGAATAATCAAGATCATTGCTAGTATTTGTAAGAAGTTATATAATCAATTGGGATTATTTTGGGGCAATAAATATTACTGATTAGCTCATTCTCATCAATTTGTATTTTCCTAGTTCTTGATATATTGATTCGAGATATATGCAATGTATTACGGATGCATAACTATATAAATTTTTACCAATTTTGATTAACTTTCAGTAAATAGATGATATGTGTGGATTTTTTTTGTTGACATTAATGCAATCATATTTGAACTCTATAACGACGAGTTGCTCAACTGAAATTCTAATACTTACTTGAACTGAATATGTTAAGTACATGAACATCACTGTATGAGGGTTTCATTTGGAGGAAATCCATGTCTAGGGTTAATGTTGAGGGATGGACTCAAATGAGTCAGTAAATCATTGCATGTTTGTAAATGATTGGTTGATTGTGTGGTATGGAATGTTGGGTTTTCATGTCTTGAATAAACTCAATGAACCTTTGTACACCTTTATGAGATTAACCAATAATGTGATTTTTATGATGCGTTGATCTAAGATGACTTCATGAAAACCCTATAAGTGTAGTATTTAGATGAGCATGAGTGATATAGCTAGAACTTGTATATAATGTTGTAAATGTGATGAAGTGCTGAATTGAAGGTATTAATACATGAATTGAAGATGATGAATCTTACTAATTCGATCTAATACTAATACTTGAAGATGATGAATCTTACTAATATTATCTAAGACCCATCTATTCACTATAATTTATGGAATATTGAGTAAAATCTCACCTGAATGTGAGTCCTTTTATACAAGTTACATAAAAATGAATTGAAAAGGATGATAAGGTAATATGGTGTAAGAATATGTAACCTAATACATTCTTATAAGATAAAGTGAATGATTATTGTTAATTAAGAGAAAGCCATTAGAAGTCATGACATGGTACATTCATCTATTACAATAAAGAAAATATATAAGAATCAACCAAATGGTGATAACAAGTTAAGAATGAAATGTACATGATGAAATATATATTCAATTTATCATAGTTACATGTGAGTTGACGTAAATTGAATGAAATACATTATAATTAGATAATTTAGGATTTCAATGAGAGAAACTTTATATATTAAGAAAATTTTAGAATGATTTGTTCCTAGAGTAGTAGTCAACATGAAATGAAAGAGCTTAAATATTGAATATGAAATGAAGGGAAAATGATAAAAATAAGTAGGTGAATATAATAACCTAAGCCTAAGCCTAAAATAACTTCCTATGTAATTCTAACAACTAATGATTTCAGATGAGGGATTAAGGAATGCATATGAGTATAGCTAAATTTAATTACAGGATGAAGTTCAAGGATATGGTTTGTTTATAAAATATGCTCTTGGATTGTAATTGTATGTTAAGATACTTGTATTTTGAGAATTACCTTCTATGACAAATTTCTAATGAGATTACTTATGCGTTGAATAATAAGCCTAACTGGAGAGTGGTAAATATTAAGTGAGAAGTATTAAGTATGTTATGCATGTTTATGCTTGATATTTATTCATATCTATTGAAATGGAATGGAATAAGTATATGTTTCATGATAAACATGTTATGAATATAATGAATGGCATAAGATGTCTATATGCCCATACTATTGGTAGTTTTGACTTACATGTGAATATTTGATGAGAACTATGATATGCAATGAGATGATAAGAAATATGTTGAGATGCAATTCACATGCTTTAATTACTTTTGAGAAACCATTTTAGGGTAACTAATGTATAATGAGATTGTCTCAGGCTACAATCCCACTGATGATGAGTGCTATGAGATGATGTGGAATTGGAAAGAATCATACCTATTACAAATTAGAGAGTGTTGTGCTTCTTGTTTTAGTCATTGGCTATCTTGATAAACCTGATATGCTTTGTGTTATTATAGTTATGTGATGATATAAACACATGATAAATGACACTGAATCTTCTTTAAGATGAGTAAAAAGAATCAATAACAATTGGAATGATGATACATCTAGTTATGTTCCTTGAACATTGCAGTGAAGTAGATCTCCTTATAGTAATTAGAGTACTATGAGTTGGATTTCAGAAGTGTGTATGGAGACCTTAAAGTTAAGACCACCAGGATATAGGATTGATTCATTTGGTCTGGCTTTGGCCCTATCATTTTCTGTAAAAGTCTTTGTCCATGAGTAATAAACTCTAATGTAATGAAAATTGTGAAACATGTGATATATGATGATATCTGATACATTGTTTTGTAGGTTCCTCTCTTGTGTGCCTGATATGAGGACATGAGCCTCTTTATACAACCCTATATTGGATCGGGGTCTGTTGTTGATATCTTAGGGTGACTATCTAAACCATAAGATAGTTACAATGCATCATTGACATGAGAATTAGGCGTGGTGACTTCAGGTACAAGCCAAGAATATTTAGGACTAATGAATAAAAGATAATAAGACATGTAGATTTGAATGTTTGTTAGATACCTTTTACTTCTAGTTGATAGATCTATTGATGTTGATTATTCTTCTTATTGTGGAAACTAATCATTATTTTATAAAGATGACTTATTCATGTATCCTTACTTGTCAGGTTTGGAATCTCACCTTAAATTTTGACAAGTCTTTGATGCTAGGATGTAATATCCATAATGAGTATTACAAAGATTTACGTGTCATTTGAATAATCTTGTTTGATAGACATGTCTATTGTATACTTCATCTTTAGGACTGGAGGAAGTGTTCATGGTCTGGCTGTTGGAGTGTCATAAAGATGATGTTATTGTTATGTATTGATTCTTCATGTTTAGATCTAGACGAGTTACTCATGCTAATGGTTTGTCATTCTAAATTAGGTAACATCTTTTGGTTTGTTCATAGACATTCCTAAATGATGTTTAAATGTTCAATTTTGTCTAAGTGGTTACCTTATATGATTAGTTCGATTACTATCATAGACTAGATTTGATAAGATGCTAGAACTATCTCCTCAACTTTTCAATATTTACACATTTCTTTTAAGTTCATTTTAATTAATTTGATGTTGATGCATGTACTCAACTTGAGTAGGAGGTATCCACTCATTCAAGATCTATATTAGTCTCATGAGATTGTTTCAAATGTTTTAGGTATAATGTTGTCAAGATTAGTGGTCGTGATAAAAAAGATATAAAATAGAATAATCTAGATAGATTAGAATGTCCCCGTATTCTCTCTTTCTTGGGATGAGTAATATATTACATTTGCTGATTCATGTACATGTAAATCGTGTAAACTAAATTGCATAAGAGTAACAAGATTTTGATTCTGGTTTTAATGGAGTTGAATATAGTTTGTAATGACTAAATATGTTGTTGTTGATGTTACATTGGTTACAAGGTTTTATGACAAATAGGAAAAATTCAGTGGTGTCTTTTATACTGTGTTACTCATGTTTATTGATAATAACATTTTTGTTGCTTAAATGGGGACTAGATTTAGGGTTTGTTTCTAATGGTTAATATTTATGGTAACCAAAGGAGAGAATATCCTAAGAATATGGTATCAGATCTTAGGTTACATGAGTCTGCAAGAACAATAGGATCTAGGGCTAAATGATAATATGAATGTATAAAATAACCTAAAATGATATGCATACTGATTGGACTCAATATCCAGATGCTCTTATTTGGGTATTGATATAGGTCATGGAAATTTTGACTATACTTATTCTAGTTTCCCTATCCAAGGATCTAGATGAATACAGTTAGGGAGTATAACAAGATGCATGATTGTAATAAAAAGATAAAATGGTGAAAGAGAAAGGATTATTCAATATGATGGATGACAAACATGAAATTTCTTGATAAATTTGTGAACAGAAAATCTCCTCCTCCTTTTTTTCGAATTTTTTTTCTCTTTTTTGGTCTCATATTTTAATGGATTATGAAGATTATTCCGAATGAGTTTGAATGCGTGTATAAAACTAAAATTTGTAAGAAACAACTCAGAACTGAAAATATTGTCAACTACATAACCATATTTGTGTAAAGGACTGATGGTTGTAGACAATAATATAAAATGAATTATAATCTTGACCCATGAGATACATAATCAAAATTTCTAAAGAATATGAAAGATGTTGTTGATCACATCTTGATAAGTGATGTATTACTAAGATTTTTGAAGTAAGTGATTGTAGTACTCAAAGAGAGATATTATGATGACAAGGAATGCAATATCCATCTAATGCCAAAAAAATGAAGTCACATGAAAGAAAGATAAAATGGAAATTCTTTCTAACTTCATGCTGAGAAGAATGAAAGATTAGATGATATGGTATTCTTTCACATATTTCATGCATTTAATAACAAAATCCTAAAAGGATGGGAGAATTAGTAATTACTTTTTTTTATATTAACCATCTAATTCAAATATAAACTAAATTGATCATTGTTTAGGATTGACTTAATGATGGTAGTCTAATTATGATTCTTTTTTTTATGGAAACTAGCATCACTAAATTGTAATTTCTTTTGAAAAGACGCACAATAAACCTAAAATTCGTAACCAAACAGACTGCAATTCTCACTCATATCTATTCATTAGCAACACAATTCCTATTACATACAAGGCCCCAAGTCTTGAGCACTTAGGCTCCTCCTTCTATATCCTCTGCAACAACTGCGGCCATCAACTTGTCAAAGTTTTCTATTTTACCAAACAATATTTCTATCTTTTCTTTCTGCATGGTTCGCCCCCTTGTATCATCTCTGACATCAACAGTTGACGTTAAAATCTTCTTCTCCACAACAAGGCCATTGTTTTTAAGAATCTCTGAAATTGTCACAACAGTTGCGATAGCCATTCCAAGAGCGGAGAGCTCCACTTTGTTATGTTGTTGCATGTATCTCTTGGCAAGGTTGACATAGAAGAATAAGGGTTTCTTGGTATTGGACACTTGGATCTGGTTCCTATTGAAGAAGTCACTGGAGAAGTTCATGTCGTTAACGACCTCTGTAATCTGCTCCACCACTGTCGCAGCAATCGTCGCTGCCACACTCTTTTTCCAACAAACACAGAGCGATAACCCTAAAACTTCACAAGACAAAAACTGGCATTATGATTCTTTAATACTAATTAGAAACTTAAAATATGTGTTTGTTTCAAATAATTAGGGTTTGAGAATTGAATACCCTAATTGGACAAAATTAGGGCTTTGGTAGCATATGAATATAAAAGTTGATGAATACAGTGGTGTAGTAAAGTACATCTAGTATTTTATCTTTGAACTCTGATTTCTTTGAAATTTGGATATAGCTTGGGTAAATAAGTTATAAGTGTTCTTAGAAATAACAAAATTTATGAATATTTACAGACCTGTTTCTCAACCGAGTTTACCCAGGACAAACTCAGTCGATAATTCTTTTAGGTTGAAATATTATAGTCTGGCATTTGAATTTTATTTATTTATTTGTATATCCAATTGATCTAAAATTTTAATATTTTCTTGATAACTCAATTTTAGACATCGTTTTGAAATTTTCATAATTTTTGGATGGTTTTTAAGTTTTTTAGATTCTGGTGTCATTCTAGTTATTTATCAGTAACAACTCAACTGATCATGCTTCAGAGTGCAGTATAGTAGTATTCTATTTGATTTTTCATTTATTTATTGGTAACTCTGAATGATCTAAAATTTTTAGTAGTGTTATGAAATTCTATATCACACAATGTGATAAAGTTTCATAATTGTTGAAGGAGTTTTGACCTATTAAGTAAATGATCTTTAGTAACATATGTTTATGATGGACAATTATGCTGAAATAAAAGAAAGTTTGAAGAAGGGTTAATTTGCAATTGACCCAAGAACAATACTTTATCTATATGAGTAAAGAATCACCCCAGGAGCACTCATATTTGTGATTCATTCTAGAGAAATGAAATCTGAGTGAGAGGAAGAGTTAGGGTTTTACTGAGAAAAAAGGCGGTGATGTTGACCTAGGGATTTATCATCTGATAAATGATGAAATCAAGTAAGTTTAGCTTCTTTGGATAGACTTTCAAGTGTATTCTTCTTTGACACATCAAGATTTCACCCCTCCTCTAATTAAATTTGAAATCATATCAAATATCCCTCTTTTCTCACTCTTTCATCTAATGTTCTCCATTTCAAGGTTTCCAAGCTGATAGGAGGAAGAAATGGATTCTATAGGTAGAACCTTGATGGATTTCTAACAAATCAAAATTTTTCCTACACTTTAAAGGTGATTGTCAACTTGAGTGTTTCTCACCCTTTTAAGATCTGAAACATGTTAAAAGCGTAATCATATTTGGCTGAAATAATCAAGATCATTCCTAGTACTTGTATAAAATTGTATAAGCATTTGCGATGATTTTGGGGAAATAAATATTACTTATTTATGTCATTTCTCATTTATTTGTTTTTCCTAGTTACTGATGTCAATTCAAGATATATGAAATGTATTGTGGATACATAACTATCTGGTTATACCAATTTTTCTAAAATTTCAGTTCATAGGCGAAATGCTAGGAAATTTCACTGACATGAAGGTAATCATATTTGAACTCAATAACCATGAGTTTCTCAATGAAAATTGGAATCCATAATTAAATTGAATACATTTTTTACATGAGAATTTGTGTATGAGGCCTTGATACGGAGGAAATCCATGTATACAGTTAATGTTGAAGGATGGGATCAAATGAGTCAATAAACCATTGTATAGTTGTAAATTTTTGGTTTATTATGTTGTATGGAATCTAGGCTTTCAGTGTGTCATGATTACAATCAATGAAACTCTATACACCTTTATGAGATTAATAAATAATATGATTCTTATGACGTGTTTAACTAAGATAACTTCTTGAAAACCCTAGAAGTTTAGTATTAAGACGAGTATGAGTGATAAATCTTGAACTTGTATGTAATGTTGTAACAGGATGAAATGCTGAATTTTAGGTATTATTACTTCAGTTGAAGATGATGAATCTTACTAATATGATCTAAGCCTAATGCATCAATTTTAGTATTATTTATGTAGTTGTGATTAAAATCTCACATCATTGTGGGTCTTTTTATACAATCTACACAATAATGAATTGTGAGGAATGATTAGAGATTATGGTGTAAGAATATGAAACCTAATCTGTTCTTTTAAGCTAAAGTAAGTAGTATTATAGGGGAATGAATAATTATTATTAATTATGAGAATGTCATTGGAATTCAATGACATTGGAATTCAATGACATTGGAATTCAATGTCATTGGAATTCAATGACATGGTACACTCATCTATTACAAGAAAGGAAATAAACAAGAAATAACGAATGGTGATGACAAGTAAAGAATGAAATTAATGAAATGTGTATGATAAAGTATATAGTATATTTTTTGTATTTACATATGGGTTGACCTAAATTGAATGAAATACATTTCAATCAGATTATGAAGACTTTTAATGAGAGATAATCTTTATATATTAAGTAAATTTAAAATTATTTGCTCCTAGAGTAGTAGTGAACACGAAATAAAAGTAGTTAATTAATGAATATGAAATGAAGGGAAATGATGAATATAAGTAGATGGATATAAGAACCTAACTATAACCCTACATGAATGAGCTTTGTGATGCTAATAAATAACTATTTAAAGTGAGGGATTAAGGAATGCATATGAGTATATCTTGATTCAACTACAAGATGAGGTTCAAGGATATGAATTGGTCTAAATGAATGTACTATTGGATTTTAATTTTATCTTAGGATACTTGTATATTATGAATGGCCTTCTCCGATGAATTTCTAATGAGATAACTTATGGTTTGAACAATATCTCTAACTAAAGAGTTGCAAATAGTACGTGAGGAGTATTACGTGTGTTATGCATGTGTATGCTTCAGATTTATTCATATCTATACAAATAGAATGGAATAAGTATATGTTGCATGTTTAACATTTTCAGAGTATAACAAATGACACAAGACGTCTATATGACTATACTATTGCTTGTTTTAACGTATATGTGAATATTTGTCGAGAACTATGATATGCAATGAACTGATAAGAAATGTTCTGAGATGAAATTAGCATGCTCTAATTACTTTTGAGAAATGTTGTTTAGGGTAAATGATGTCAGATTGTCTCGGGATGAAAGCCCATTAATGATGAGTGCAATGAGATGATGTGGGAATGGAAAAAAATAATGTGTTACAAATTGTATATTATTGTTCTTTCTTTTCTAGTGATTGTCTTTCTTGATATGCCTAATCTTCTTTGTGTCATTCTAGTTACTCTTGAATATACACACATGATAATTGATGTTGAATCTTCTTTAAAATGTGTAAAGGAATAATAACAAATGGAATGATGACATACCTTGTTAGGTGTTATGAACACCATGAGTATTCTTGAGTGCCAAACTAGGGAAATTAAATAGATCTCCTTGTAGTAATCACACTGTTATGAGAAGGATTTCCAAAGAGTGGATTGAGACCTTAAAGGTTAGACCACCAAGATTTAGGAGTGAGTCATCTAGTGTGGCTCCCTTTGTTGTAAAGTATATGTCCATGATGAATAGAATATGAATAAATGAAATATGTGAAACATGTAATATATGATGATATTCTATATATTATTTGTTGGTTACTATCTTATGTGCCCGAGATGTGGAAGTGAGCCTCTTTATTAAACCTTGGGGTGGACCAAGGTCTGTTGTTGATATTTGAGGGTGATGACAAAATACAAAGATAGTGAGAGTGAGTCTTTGACATGAGAATTATGTGTGATGACTTCTACTTGGTCAAGTGCAAGACAAGTACGTGGTTTCGGGGAAAATGAATAAAAGATAATAAGTTGTGTAGAATATGAGTTTAATGTTTGTTACATGTCTTTTACTACTAATTGATAGAACTACTGTTGTTTTTTATTCTTCTTGTTGTGGAAGATAATCATTATTTTATAAATATGATCTATTTATGTATCCTTATTTGTCTAATATGGAATATGATTCCAAATTTTGACAAGTGGTTGATGCTAAAATGTAACTTCCATAATGAATATGAGCTAGATTTACTTCTCATTTGAATAGTCTTTCCTCATAGACATGTCCAATGTGTACTTTAGCTCTAGGACTGGAGGATGTGTTCCTAGTCGGCAGGTGGAGTGTCATAAAAATGAACTTATTTTTATGTATTTATTGTGAATATTTAGATATTGACTTGTTACTCATACTAATGGATTGTCATTCTGAACTAGGTAAATCTTTTGGTTTGTTCATACACATTCTCTAAAATATGTTCAAAATTTGGATTTAGTCTAAGTGATTCCCTTATATGATTAATTGGATTATAAACACAAACTAGATTTGATTAGATGTTGGAACTGTCTCCAAGACTTTTCAATATCTACCAATTTCTTTTAAGTTCATTATAATTATTCTCATGTTGATGCATGTACCCAGATTGAGTGGGAGGTGTCCATTCAATAGGGTTGTATAAGAGTCTCATGAGGTTGTTCCAAAATGGTATAATGTTATACAGTGGAGAGGTCATAAAGAAGATGTAAAAAAAATAATCTAGATAGATTAGAATGTACATGTATTCTCTCTTTCCTGAGATGGATTGTATACTAAGTTTGTTGATTCATGCACATTTAACTGATGTAAACTGAACTGCACAGAAGTAACAAGGTTTTGATTCTTGTTTTAATGGAACTAGATATGAGTTGTAATGACTAAATATGTCTTCATTGATGTGGCATTCGTTACAAGATTTTATGATGAAAAGGAAAAAAATATCTTTGTTTTACATATATGGTATTACTCATGTTTATCAATAATGAGGTTTTTGTTTCTTAATCAGATATTCAATTTAGGGTTTCTCTTTAATGGTTTGTATTTATGCTAATCAAAAGAGAGGTCCAAACAACATGGTATCAAAGCCTAGGTTAGATGAGTCTGTATAGATAATATGTTCTAGGGCTAAATGATAATATGGATGTTGAACATAACCTAAAATGATATGCATACTGACTGAACTCACTATACAAATAATTTGATCAAGTATTTGGGTATTGATATAAGATAGTATGGAAATTTCAACTCCACTAATTTTCAGTTTCTCTGGCCATGCATCAAGATGAATACAGTTTAGGGGTGTAGCAAGATACATGATTGTAATAAAATGGTGAAAGAAAAAGGATTATATAATTCAATATGATGCCTAAGATAAGCATGAAATTTCATATGAGAAAGATGAAAGTTTAGTGGATTATGAATAGTACCTTAATGAGCTTGAATATGAGTGAAATTGAAAATTGTAAGAAACAACTACGAACTGCGAATGATGTCTATAATTAATCATTTTTATAAAGATGACTGATGAATGTAGACAATAATACAAAATGAATTACAGTTTTTATCAGTGAGATACATAAACAAATTTTCAAAAGAATTTGAAAGATGATGTGAATCAGGTCTTGATAAGTGATTTATTACAGAGATTTTCAAATTAAATGATTGTAATACTCAAATAAAGATATTATGATGAGAAGGGATGAAATATCCATGTAATGCCAAAAAATGATGTCATATGAAAGAAAGATAAAATGGAAATCATTCGAACATGATGTTAGGAGAAATGAATAGTTAGATGATATGATATTCTTCCACATCTTTACATGGATTTTGGGAAAAAGTCTCAAAAGGAGGGAAGATTTTATAACGACCCATTTTCAGATTAACCATCTAATTAGGTTTCACATGGATGATTGCATGCTTGACTAAGTTGATCATTGTTTAAGATTGAGTTAATGATAGTAGTCTAATTATGATTCTTTAAAGCTAACGAGAAACTTAAAATATGTGTTTATTTCGAATAATTAGGGTTTGTGAATTGAAAACCCTAATCGTCCAATATTACGGTTTTGGTAGTATATGAATACACAAGTTGATAAATATAATGCTGTAATAAATGATTTTTAGTATTTTATCTATAACTCTAATTTAGTAGAAATTTGGAAATAGTTTGGGTAACTCAATTATAGGTTTTCTTGAGAAATATTAGAATATTTGAATATTTCACAACATGTTAGTCAACTGATTTTCCCCAGGACAAACTCATCCGACCATGCTTTCAGGCTGAAATATAGCAGTCTGGTATTGGAATTTCATCTTTTTATTGGTAAATCTAATTGATATAAAATTTAATAGTATCTTGATAACTCAGTTTCATACATCTTGTTAAATTTTCATAGTTTTTATATGGTGTTAAATTTTCACAAAGTAGTGTCATCCTAGTTATGTATCAGTAACAAATTGATCGACAATGCTATAGATTGCAGTATAGTAGTGTAGTGTTTGATTTTTATTTATTTATTTCTAACTTAGAATGATCTAAATTTTTGTTGGGGATCTGAAAGGCTATATCATTCAACATGCTAAATTTGCATAATTATTGGAGGAGGCTTGTCCTATTAAGTAAACGATCTTCAATAGCATTTGTTTATGATAGAAAATTATGCTAAAATAAAAGAAATTGTAAGAAGGGTTAATTTGCAATTGACCCAATTACCATAATTGCTCTATATGAGTAACCTAGCACACAAGGAGCTATCACGTTTCATGATTCATTCTAGAGAAACAAAATCCTAGAGTGAGAAGGAGAGTTAGGTTTTGAGTGAGGAAGAAGGTGGAGATGATGACCTAGGGCTTTATCATCCAAGAAATGATGAAATCATGTAAATTTATCTTTTTTGGATAGACTTCCATTATGATTATTCTCTGACATGTAAAGATTCCATCTCTTCTTTGATATTATTTGAAATAAATCAAATTTCCCTCTTTTTTCACTCTTTCTCTACCATTCTCCATTTCTAGGGTTTCAGAGTTAAAAAGAGGAGAAATGGATTCAATAGTTAGAACCTTGATGGATTTCTAATAATTCAGAGTTTGACCAATGCTTTAAGGTGAGTGTTTCTCTCACTTTTAAGATTTGTAATCATGTCCACAGCCTAATCATGTCTGGCTAGATTAATCAAGATCATTGCTAGCACTTGTATGCAATTGTATAATCCGTTGAGATGATTTTGAGGAAATAAATACTATTGATTTATACCATTTCTTATTTATTTTTATTTGCCTAGTTCTTGATATATTGATTCAAGACATATGGAATGTATTATGGATACATAACTATATTGATTTATACCATTTTTTCTCAAATTTTAGTCAATAGGCAATATGCTGGGAAATTTTATTAACATCAATGTAATCATATTTGAACTCAATAACCATGAGCGACATTACTAAAATTCAAATCCTTCCATGAATTGAATATGTTATGTACTTGAGGGGTGTATGAGGTTTAGATATGGAGAAAATCCATGTCTAGGGTTAATGTTGAAGGATTGACGCAAATGAGTCAACAATTTGATGTATGGTTGTAAATGATTTCTTGATTGTGTGCTATGGATTCTAGGGTTTCCATGTGTATTAAATAGACTCAATGAACCTCTGTACACCTTGATCATATTAATGAAAACTATGATTCTTATGATGCATTAAACTATGATAACTTCTTGAAAACCCTAGAAGTTTAGTAGTAAGACGAGTATGAGTGATAATGCTAGAGCTTGTTTATCATGTTGTATATGTGATGAAATGTTGAACTGTAGCTTTTAATACATGAATGGAAGATGTGAACCATAATGATATGATATAAGCCTAATGAATATATCTTAGTATAATTTAAGGAATAGTGAGTAAAACCTCGCATGAATGTGGGTCCTTTTATACAAGATACATAACAAATAATTTCAAAGGATGATTAGATATAATGGTGTAAAAATATGTAAGCTAATCCATTCGTTCAAGCTAAAATGAGTAGTATTATAAGGGACTGAATATTTATTGTTTATTATGAGAATTCTATAGGAAGTTAATGATATGGTACACTCATGTATTAAAAGAAAGAAAATAGACAAGAATCAACCAAAGGGTGATGACAAGTTAAGTATGAAATCAATGAAATGTGTAAGAATTATTGAATATAGATCATGACACGTGGGTTACCTAATTTTAATGAAATTAATTACAAATAGATTAGGATAGATTTCAATGAGAGAAAAACTTTATATACTAAGTTTAAAATGAATAGTTCCTAGAGTAGTAGTGAACATGAAATGAAAGAAGATAATTACTGAATATGAAAGAAGGGAAAATGATGAAAATAAGTAGATGCATCTAGCAACCCAACCCTAACCCTAAAATAATGAGCTATGCGATGCTAACGAATAAGATCTCAAATGAGGGATTAAGGAATGCAAATGAGTATAGTGTATTTAGTTACAAGATGAGGTTCAAGGATGTGAATTAATTTAGAGAATGTGATATTGCATTGTTATTGTATATTTGGATACTTGTACTCTAAGAATGACCTTCTCTAATTATATTTTAATGAGATCTCATATGCATTGAATAGTATCTCTAACTGAAAAGTGGTAAATAGTAAATGAGGTGTATGAAGTATGTTATGCACGTGTATACTTGAGATTTATTCACATATAAAGAAATGGAAATGAATAAGTATATGTTGCATGATGAACATTTTTTGAGTATAATGAATGACACAATATTTTTATATACCTATACTATTGCAAGTTTTAATGTATCTATGAATATTTGATGGGAACTTTGATATGCAATGAACTCATAAGAAATATGTTGTGATGGAAGTAACATGCTTTAGTTACTTTTGAGAAACCTTTTTATGATAAATGGTTTACAATAACACTGTCTCAGGTTGAAATCCCACTAATGATGAATGCTATGAGATGATGTCAAAATGGATAGAATCATATGTGTTGCAAATTAAAAATTGTTTTGCTTATTGTGTTATCCATTATGTTTCTTGATAAGCCTAATTTTGTTTGTGTCATTCTAGTTACATGAGAATATATATATGATAAATTAAATCTTCTTTAAGATGAGTAAAAAGGATTGCTAGCAAACAAATTGATGACACATCTAGTTAGGTACCCTGAACACTGATAGTTTCCCCCGAGTGCCACACTAAAGAAATAAAATGGATCTCCTTGTAGTAATTAGATTATTATGAGAAGGACTTCCAGAGTGCAGATAGCAACCTTAAAGGTTAGACTAGCAAGATTTAGGAGTAAGTCACCTGGTGTGGCTCTGGCCCTAAATCCTTTGTTGTGAAAATCTATGTCCATGAGGAATAGACTCCTATCAAATGCAAATTGTGAACCATTTGATACAGATTAAATGTGATATATTGTTTTGTTGGTTCCTATCTCATGTACATGATATGAGGATGTGAGACTCTTTAGGCAACCTTGTGATCGACCAGGGTCTGTTGTTGATATATTAGGTTGGTTGGCTAAACTCTAAGATAGTGATGGTGATTCAGTGACATGGGAATCATGCGTGGGGACTACTACTTGGTGAGTCACAATCCAAGTAGTTTTAGGTAAAATGAATAGAAGATAATAAGCTATGTAGAATATGAGTTGAATGTTTGTTATAATATTTTTATAGCTAGTTGATAGATCTACTGTTCTTGATTATTCTTCTTGTTTTGGAAACTAATCATTCCTTGGATAAATGATCATTTTATGTATCCTTATTTGTATGGCCCAGTATTTGATCTTAAATTTTAACAAGTGGTTGATGCTAGGATGCTATATCCATAATGAATATGACCTAGATATACTTATTATTCGAATAGGCTTGTGTGTTCGATATGTCTTAGGTGTATTTCAGCTTCAAGATTGAAGGATGTGTTACTGGTCCAGTTAGTGGAGTGTCATAAAAATGATGTTATTATTATGTAAAGATGCTTAATGTTTAAATCTTAGATTGTTACTCATACTAATGAATTGTCATTCTGAATTAAGTAACATCTATTGGTTTTTTCTTTGACATGCTCTAAAAGATTTTTGTGAGTTGGAATTGGTCTAAGTGATTACATTATATGATTATTCAAATTATTATCGTAAATTGGATTTCATTAGATTCAAGAACTATCTCCTACACTTTTCAATATCTTCATGTTTCTTTTAAGGTAATAATAATAAATTTCATGACGATGTATGTACTCATCTTGAGTGGGAGGTAACCACTCACTTGGACTCCATATGAGTTTCATGAGGTTGTTTTAAATGTTTTTTGGTATAATGTTATCTAGAGGACGGGTCTTCACAAAGAATATATAAATAGAATAATCAAGATAGATTAGAGTTTTCATGTATTCTCTCTTTCCTGGGATGGATAGTATACCAAGTTTGTTGATTCATGTACATGTAATTGATGTAAACTAAACTTCACAAGAGTAACAAGATGTTGATTCTTCTTTAAAGGGAGATGAATATGATTTTTGATGACTGAATAAGTTTTTGTTGATGTGACATTGGTTACAAGGTTTAATGATGATAAGGAAAATTATATCTGTGTTTATTATATATTGTGTTACTCATGTTTATCGATAATGAAGTTCTTTTTATTAGATGGGGATTGGATTTAGGTTTTGTCTCTAATGGTTCGTATTTATGCTGATCAAAAGAGAGGTCTAAAAACTATATATGTGGAAATATATATTGATTTTTTTCTTGTAATTAATCCATACATATATGTTTTCCAACTACTTATATAAAGTGTGCGGACAATTCACATTAAGTAATGTGCCATTTCTAGTTCCATCACTGATTAGACATTTAGATAAAGACCCAACATCTTTTAGCAATTATTGCTCTACTACATTTAAATATTTTGGTATTGTGGGAAAGAGTGTGATAAGGCCGCTTTAAAGTTGGGTAAGTTTTGGGAGCTTTCCTTATAATTTTGACTTATGAATTAGATTTTATTGTGAAATTTTAGTTTTCTTTTCTTTATCTTATTTTCACTCTCAAATATGCATTAGGAATTTTTGATAATTGTCAAGATGTTATTTATATATTATCTAGATCCTTTGGATAGCAAAATTAGGAGTGAAGGACGCATAATGAAAATGGAATTTTTTATCTGTATATATTGATATCTACATCACTACATGAATAGCTACTAATTCAATTAAATGCATTATGATTACATATAGGGGTACAAAAGAATTCAAACTGGATGGAGGAAAGGTAGATCAAAAATGAATTATTGACATGGAAAAATATTAAGGTAGTTTTCAAACTCCAATGCATATATATGCCAACTATGCTTACTTTTATTTATTAACATTTCACATAGCTATAGATTTATAGTGCCTTATACAAAATAATGAATGGTCATGTAGATACTAAATGATGTGGTATATGACCTGATGTCAGATGAGAGACACTAGAAATTCATTATATATAAATGGTAATCTATATAGTCATAATCTTTTGAATCATAAGTAAACATTCTCATTTTTAGATATAAAAAATTCAAATTAAACTATTGAATTATCTCATTCTCTTTGTAGATATTTGATATGATGGAGCCCTATACAATATAAGAGATAGATAAGATACGAGAAGAGTGGGCACAGTCCTTTGTTAAGGAAGTCACATTTGCATTTCTTTGTAATGACATATGAGTTGTCTAAATCTTGATGTCACTATTTCTATATACATGAGATAGTGATTACTTTTTACAACTTCAAATTTGATGTAAATTAATTGTTGGTGCATATGTGATTGATGTGTGTATATATTCGTATGTGTGAATGAATGTGAAGAGAAATGAATACAATGAGAATTTTATTTGTACATTTGATGAGAATGGAATTATATGTGTGTTTTCTAAATTTTGAATGTGCACGAGAATGGAATTATGTTGATGAGAACAGATATGCATGAGTGTGAATGAATTGTGTGGATAATGACTCTTGTATGTGTTTTATTGTAGGTTTTGTAGGTATGTTGGCATGTTATTAATATGAACATGGGATGGAACCTACTATTCTAATGATCTACATATTCTACATCCTGTTGAATTGTCAGACAACATGTTCGCATACCTATTATATAAAAAAGCTTACTTGTGAAGTTCGTTGTTATAAAAAAATGTTATAGATCTGAATCGTCGATTTTCATAAAAAGTTGATCCCACAACTTCCCTTCTCAGTTAAACTTTTAGAAAATGATAAGGATGTAAAATGTCGATTATTTTAGGCAACTTGACAACTATGATTTGATCTTTAGACTCAATCTCCTTTCTTAGAAATGACAAAACATATCTTTAGCGTTGGTGCCTTTTTATTGAACATATAAGTATAATCCCAAACAATCTTATAATTGTTGTTGATATCATTCTTTGTCATCTGTTTCTATATTCATAGCAACTGACATTGGCTTTGTGTTCTCAGTTTTATATTACCCTAAAAATTGACACATAAGGTCCTTAATTTTATTGTCTCTAACTTAGGTTTTTTTGTACAAAACTGATGTTATAGGTCTAATATAATTGATTCTATACGTGGTATCTATACTTGTGATAAAATATGTATTTTTTCAAATAGAGATGTGATTTAGGAAATGCGGATCATCAGTTATATAACCACATCTCAAACACACTTTCACCCAAAGAATTTTTTTTTGGCATGCTATTACCCATATCATTAAAATACCAAAAAAGAGAAAGTAAGTGGAATTATGATTTCATTCCCGCCTCTCAAGGATGAAGTAAGGGATACATAAGGAACAAACACAAAACATTTTCTCTCTACTAGCTAGTCCATTCTATGATATGATCAATATTTCTCATCTTTTTGAAAATTTGATTTAGTCAAAAGGAATTAGAATCAATAAGGACCTTTCAAATAAGGTGTGATATAAATGGTTTCTGATTTAGGGTGGGTGAACATATAAAAGGTCTTGGATTCACTTCGAGTATAGAAGGGTTAGATTATTTATAGAGCAATGTTAGATATAATGATGGAGTATTGAGTCAATAAATCAGATCGTGGCTTCATTATCACTATCGCCCATGTTTATGAATTAATTTAAAATTTAGTTTTTCCTCATCATATTCTACCATAATATAGAGAACAAGGCTAAAGTAAATAAACATTACCAGGGAGAGAAAAAATGGGATGTCACAATAGTTCATTCTAAATGAGAGATTTATGGTATTGCTCATTCAAGATTTGAAATTTCAAATAACTGACATGTAGAGGCTATGTGCCTAGCTCTAATACCAAATGTCATGATTCCATTCTTACCCCAATCATAATACCACTTCCTAGATAGTAATTGTCAAAGGGATTGAAGCAACTATGTCATATTATGGACTTTTATCTCTCCTCAAATATGTGACACATACTTCATTTGTGCACTAATTTCTCACTTTTGCCTTCAATTCCATTATTTGATATATTCTGATGCATTTTGAGTTCATCTTATATTCATAAGACAAGTGATGATACTCAATTTGATAGGAAACCAAGGTTATTCTTCGTTTATATGTCATACTCTCTTATCTATTTTTTATCTCATCTATGTGAATTCCTTTACCATAATCTTGTTATAATTATAATGAGGACACTATAACATTTTTGACACACCATATTTTGTTGAATTCGAAACTTGGAAGAGAGAGATATGGAGGATTGAATATCTTGATTTCAAAAAACAAATTTACAGTCAATATTCCTCTCTCGTTTCAATCTTGTGCCGACATTTGGGGACAAATTTAGGGCGTACGGCCCATCCATGCCCCATTACTTTCCATTAGACTCAGTGATTCACACCCTCCTTTGCTCCAAAAGTCATGAGCCTTATCATGTATGATCAATTGCGGGTCTTTGGATCATGTGGATGTAGATCACACCCATATCCAACATCCCTAATCCCTTGTCATTTTATTCTCCTTTGTATTTTCATTGTATAGCTAGATGGTCATCTGCCGATTATGGCATGCTTTTAAGGCCTTATCCCGCAAAGACTAACTTTCTTGTTTCCAACCTCCCCTCTACCATTGCCCCCATTTCTGGTCTCACTCTCCCTTCTTCTCTTTCTTCTTCTTCTAGTCATCCATGGCATCTTCACTCTGGCTAGGATTGTGGGTACCTCAACCTCCTAGCTGGTCTCTAAGACCGACAACATGTCCATGGGAGGGAACCAGGAACCAACATTTGGGGCTCCAGACTTAGATCCCCTGTCATCTCAACCTTGACCCATTATTCAAAAAAACAAGCTGCAACAGATGTTGGTCTATGCACAAGCTCAAAGGTGAGAATGACTGCCCTTAAAGACGTTAGATCTGGGTGTGCCCAAATCATATGATCACCAAGTAGGGCACTCACATTGCTTCTGTTGGTGAAGTTGTCTGTCGGGAGTCACGAGATCAGTGTTGGTCCATCATGGACATAGCATAGGAAGCCCAGATGTTTCTTTAATTTGGTAATTAGCCTCCTCTAACACATAAATTTGAGAAAATACCAAGATCTTACAAAATTTGTAGTAATTACATGCTTTGTCAAAATAGGGAATATGATATATGATTTTTAATTATAAAAATGAGTCCTTTCCATTAAAATGGTTTCATAGCCTAGTTCTTCTGGTGGTTCCTCAATTATTGAGAACATGTTCTTATATTCCTTTTCATATAAAAATTTCTACTTTAATGCCCATCTATGAGTTATGTTTATCATCATTACTTAGATTAGTGACTTTACACCATTTAGGACTTACTTATTGATTTGGATCATATGATGTATTTTAAAGACTTCCTTGACCAAATAGTAATCCCTTTTGTATACATGCATGATGAAACCTAATCAAGAATCTTTGTCCTATTTTGTTAGCATGTGTTTACCTCACTTAGTAATCATTAAAATTAATGTCACTTTGTGGTATTTTTTAGAAAGATCATATGGCTAATTGTTGTGACTAACTCATAATGTGGAATAAAATGTGATGGTTATCTTTAATCCTTTTTCTAAAGTGGAACCTTAGTATTTAAATCTATATATTACCCTTCAAATCAGTCCCTACAATGACTTGTAACACAAAATTCCATGTAATACACTCATGTGCGCCTTTCACTACATGTAACATACTTACTACACCTTAAAATATTTTAAATGCATATGTTGATTGTTGGACTTTAACCTTGTAGGACATGCTCCAATTCTACACATGTATCTTAATACTTCAAATCATTTTATTTATTATACTTGTAGACCTATATACCAACCCAATCAATCCTATCTCTTAATGATCATATTACTTGGCAACACAACACTAGTGCATGAATGGGTCTAGTATGACTAATTGTGATGTTACATGATTAGACCTTGTTGACAATATATCTCTCATGCTTCCTTTATTGTCAAATAAGACTTTATATTTATATTATATCACTCATGATGTGGATGGTTCACCTAGACCTAAAGTTTAATGTTGATACTTGTGCTATGTTTAATTAATGCATGCATGTATCGCAAGATGGGACTATACTTGAACTATTTTATACCTATATTTATAAGAACATATTCACGACATGAAATGTATTATTTTAACAAAACCTACTAATATAATACCCCATGTTATATATTTTTGTACCACAATATCCTTGGGTTGTACCTTCTCTACGAATCTCACTCAAGAATTATGACTTGCTCAATACTCATAAGATGCACTTAATCCCTTGTCCCTACTATGATATTGGGTTGTTTGTATGTATGAACTTATGAATGATTCGATACTTATTTACTTGTTTGAAATATTACTCCTATGTATACTACTTTCATGTTTGATTATACTATGCAAGAAAACCTTGAATATAATATATAGAAAAAATCCATTAGATGACCTAGTGTACTAGCCTGAATTCTTGGGGTAAGGGTACAAGCCATGTTGAAATAGGTTTAACTCATTGACATTCGTCATGAGGTCCATCACGTATAAAAAGGGTGACCTAAAGTCATTTATCCTCAAATGCACATCATGGACCCTTCCTTTGGAAGTTGGTCAAAGGCTTAATGTTGATATAACTAATAATGAAACCTAAAACATGCTATATTGTCATTTTAAATGTTCTTGATTTGGTTGTTATTCCTACTTACTGTAATGTTTCTAGAAAAGAAACTTTTATTATACTCTGAAAATGTTCTTACATGCCCTTTCATTGCCAATTCAATGCACTTAAATTATTATATTTTGTAATCAAATTTTTTAGTCACCAAATGAAGATCCACTACATTGAAGACTTCAAACTCTGAAAGTAAACACCAATCATGAATATTTTGAAATATTAATGGTGCATGACTCTATATCCATTAATATCTTGTTATCTCTATTTTTTTTGTTATTGCCTTTTCATATATATTGGTTTTGTAATATTATGTGCCGTTCTAGGGACGGGTGTACTGGTCCACTCATCTTTTTCTTTGTTGCCACTAGGGGTGTGGATTCATGGTTATATTCAGATATGTGACAAATGGTATCAGATCCATACACACATCACATTAACCTAGAAAGAACCAAAACTTACAATGTTGAAATTCTCTATGTGTATGGTGCTAAACATGGAGGTTCTACCTAGTAATTAGATCTTATATGCCTATCTATAGTGGTTGATGTTGCTATGCACACCTACTTAACCAAAGTGGTTCAAAAGATTGCATTAGTTTTCTCCCATTAAAACCTAGAGAGTGATCTATCATCTCACCTACTGTTTATGGACCACCTAAGACACCCAAGTAGTTGATGAATACTAAGTCTTCTCATATGCTCATGCGATTCTTCCCTCATGACTATTTAGCACATTATTTCTCTATTATGAGTAGCTTATGAATGGGAAAACTAAAAAATCATTTGAATTCATGAAAGTTGATTAACATGATAATGTCATAATCTAATCTTAATTGAAAACCTTGTTTTATGTACAAAAACACTCTACAAAGTGATATACTCATGTGTAATACCTTAGATCATGCCAACTCAAAGTCACCAAATCTTGCATATGTGATTTCGATGTTTGAGTAAATTATCAAAAATCCTATAGGTGGTGAATAAAGGTGGAGCTCATGTTTTTATAACTCATGATCAATTAGGTATTTGTATGATTAAACCTATTTTGTCTCTACTTTTGTAAAAACTCAAAGATACCTAAGAAAATCTCTCTTTATTGATACGTATTTTTCTTCATAGTCTAATATGACTATTTTGGTCATATGATGTATCAACCATTGCCTATGATTCTATAACTCTTGAAGTTACCAATTTAGACTTCTCTACTTTTTGTCATATTCCCTTACTTTTATATATGAAAGGAAAGGAACAATATTATGATCCATGTTTGCAAAATCTTGAAACATGGCTGACCTATTATGATATTGACCATTGATCTCATGAAATTACAAAATACGCTTTCATCATTGACACTCCCATATTTTGACATGATTGACGAATCATGATTAAGGTAGACTATTGTTCTTGATTGGTGTGGTATTTGACTTATGACTCCCTAACCTAGGTTACATCCCTATTATGAATGACTATTAATTTTCACTTTCTTGATTGTTTTGGGTTTGGAAAGGCAACCCCTTCCATCTAACATTTATTTCTTGACCTAAGTCACTACTATGTCAAATTCATGATGATACTGATGCTTGATTTTAAACCTTGATTTATTGGTGATACTAATATATGAAGAGGTTGACTACATCTTATGGTATATCTCAAACTATTGCTCAAATATTGCTTGGAATATTGCTTGAATGTATATTCCTAGGAAGAACAAGGCCTGGATCACTGATCAACCTTGAATACCATGATAATGAACTTGATAGGGATATCTCAAACTATTATTCAAATATTGCTTGAATGTGGATCAATTTATGCATATAGATATATGACCAATCCTATGTCAAGGTAGGAATCTAAACCCCAGCTTTGAAATGTTTGTACCTATGACTTTGATGTCCAAACATGGACTCCTGATATTATTTTTTGAAATTTTGACTCATGATTATTGATCATGATATTGAATCTACCACAATGATCACCTTATTTGGATCTTTACCCTCAATATGTGACTTATGCCTTTCATGTTACCAAGCCTTGGTGATCATTTATTCTCTTATTTATAGAACCATTTATAACAATGAGTTTATGAAGGATTTTTCCTAGTTTGAAGGATTTTTTAATTCTAATACGATTAGTGATCCCAGAGTGATGAGTCTTTAGATTGGTGTTAGTGGGTATGTCTGTGCCCCCTTCAGGTTTATTAACTCTTGGACTACTAGAGATGACTTTCATGGAAGAGTTGTGGAAGGTTGGGACACCTACTTTTAGTGTATCTGATAAAATGAGAAATATAAGAGCTACTTTGTCTAAATGGAATAGAGATTCTATTGGTAATCTTTATGATAATTCCATGATATGTAAAAGAGAAGCTCTTCATGCTCAGACTGAGCTTGATAGATGTCCAAATGATGTTGAGTTGCAAAAATCTGAACCCAATTTCTACCATTGAAAATGGTGATGGTAGGAGTTTTTAAATAGTGTACATGCCACATTTTAGTTCTTGGTCTATGTACCCTAAAGAGAGGATCATTTACTTAAAAGTTGTTTAGAGTGTCATGTATAGAGGGGAAAAGACTTTCTTGGTGCTTCCTTTTTATCTACTTCTACTAGAATAAGCATGTACAATCAAGGGCAATGAAACAATCCTTATTTTGAAACATATTTGTATAATCTCTTTTTTATTCAATGATAGTGACAAGCCCCATTGAAGTCTATGTGGATGGAATACCATGAGAAAATTAGGCTAGAATGAGGAGGCATTGGTATGCCTTGATATGAAGTAGGAGAACAAAGTCTTGATTTAGGGAGATTTGTGTCAAAGCAAGGAGTGTGGGCCGGTCTACAACTAGGGTCATCCTAGAGAGATATTCCTTGTCTCAGAAGCAATCCACACAATTCATCCAGATCGGTATGGCACTCAACCTTATCTGGTAGAACTTCATCTAATTGATAAAACAAAGAAACCAAAAGTATCTCAATTTATCGTCTAATAAATGTATAAATCTTGTAAAATAGATAAATGTGTTATTTTGGAATAAAATTTGTATGATATATTTAGTGAATAATAAAATTATGTATATATGTGTGAGACTTAGCTAAGAATGTTAATGTGCAAGAATAGTACATACCATTTCTAAATGTAATATGTAGTTTTTATGATTAATAAAATAAATAGCGATAAATTTATAGAACCTTGTAGTTATATCTATAACCTTGTTTATGACCTTGTAAGTTCTAAGATTAATTTACTATGAAACAAAATATTATATTTTATTTAGGTAACTAACTGGAGGTAACGACAACAAATAAATTTTCACAATTACATTTATAGTTGGAAAATCATAGAATTTACTAAATAAGTTCATATCAGTATATAGAAACCATAATTTATGTTTATGATGTGTCTAATACCTGATATGAAATGTAGTGTTTGGTGTATATTCCTTTAATAATTTTTTTATTACATCATGAAAATATCTTATTTTGTGAACTTACAACAATGTTATGGTTATATATAAAATATAGGGCATAGAAATATGAGTTGGGGTATACCAAATAAGTAATATTAATAAAAAAATCCTAAATATGGATCTTACCTAATAATTGAGACATCTTAGGGTTTTAAAAGCCATACCATGAGGAATGACCTAAAACCCTAGTTTTGTATCATGTTTTCAAATATAGTAACACTTTGGTTTGTTCATTTAGTTATTCATATTGGTCTTGACTTAAAAATATTTTTTTCCTTGAGATATAAGTATGTGGATAACATCTATGTATTTCATGATAACTGATATGTTGTTTTTGGAATCTTATCCCTAATTTTAGGACCGTCTTGATAAAAAATGAATTTTATTCTTATGCTAATGGATATTACTTTCATAAAAGTAAACATGAACCTAGTTACGGATCCATGAGGGTGTTTTTGAAAAACTACTTCCCTCACTTCCTAAGAATACAACTCAAAAAAATGTACGTAGTTAAAAAAAGTTATTATCAACCTAGAAATGCTCCATGAAACCCTAATGACATATTTAGTTGGGTACCACTTCATTGAAAAGCAATATCAAGTTTTGTCAGCATTTAATATAACAGTATTATAATATTAGCATATTCACCATGTAGGTTTTTGTTGGTTATATGCCCTTAGAGCCATCGTGTAAAAATTGTAAAGGGGACATTTTATACTTGATTTAATTATTAGTAGAAGATGGTTCCACTTTTTATGTTTATTTCAACACTGAGATAATGTTTAAACATAATAATGTCCTACTAATGTTTTAACTCAATGACATATGGTTTCGGTTGAGGAGTTGTACATGAGATCATATGTATAATAAGAGTACTCATTCTTGTTATATCCCTAGCTGGATGATATTGTGGACAATATAGGACAACAGTAACACACAAAACTAGCATGTACTATGAGTAATGATGATGTCACTTTAGTCATGATATGGTATATCGACTCAGATACATGAATACTTGTCAAGGATAAGTTGTACTAGATAGAGCCACCTTGAGTTACCAGATGGAAGTCACTTAATGATATGTTAGAGACATATATCAATGTCACGGTGGTAGTTGTATTCCTTAGACAAGAAGTCACTACAATAATACATGTTGTTCTGTGTACTTTGACATTATCCCATTTTTCTTTGAAATATGAGTTACCAAAAAGGTGGAAATTGGGTGCACTGTGACACATGGGAAATGTTGTGCTTGATGTAGATGAAATTTATCACTCTTGTAGAGTGATATCTCTAACCACTTGTTAAGAGAGACTGTGAAATATGTTCATGCCAATCAATATAGAATAGGATCTCACAATATACTGAATAGTCTTCTCTAATTCAAGGTACATAGATTGAATGATATGAGAATGAAATTCCATGTCTCATTTTCAATTTGTGTTAATGTGACAAAGGGATTATATGGTCATGGTAATATTGGTCACTTAGTTGTAGTTATTTTCCAACCCATTCTTATTACTTATGTGGCAATGATGTATGGCTAGACACCAAAATTTTCTTGTGTAGTTTTGAACATTACATCCAACAAAATCACAAACCTACCAGGTTATACACACAAATAAGGGGATTGGAGTCCACAATAAAAAATATAATAAGAATGGTTCCAAATTATAAATAGGGTGATTAACCATTTGATCAAGTGACTAGAATGTGTAATCATACGATCGAATCAGCTGGGTCAATGTATCAAGTGAGTGTCAATTTGTTCACTGAGTTTTCCACTGGACTAATGTGATCGGCCAATCAGGTGTCCTGGTCAGGCGATCAGAATGCAATGAGAAAAGTCTCCCATTGGAATGCAATTAAGATATAGATTTGAGCTATCTTAATCATCCAACTAGCTGACGTTATAGGAAGATCAGAGTGTCCAAAAGGACCATGATTGACGTATCAGGTCACCTAATTGATGATCAAAATTGAGTCTGAGTTTTTCACCATCAAACTTTTTGGGATTGTGATTAGGAAAGTGATTGGAACTAGCATTTTCTAAGCCCATGATTGCCTTTATAAAGGGGATATATCCTAAAGAGTTTGGCACATATTTTGATATAACTTGTGAGATATGTTGGCCATCATACTTCTCTCTTGGATAGAGGAAGTTACCTTAAGGACTACTACCCATTATGGGATAAAGAAGGGAAAATCCAGGATGAGTAGCACACCAATAATTCATGTTCCTCTTTGTCTTGGTGGCCAAGATGGTGCACCACGTTCTCCCTCATCTATGTGGACAAAGGATAGATGGAGAAACACTTACAATGTCTTGGAGAAGTTGTTCCGTAAGAAGACAATAGTGTAGCAGCTTGGAGACTAATCTAAATCCTCATCTCATGTATTTAGATTTATTGGTGTCCTTTTCGGATCTAGACCTTGAAGATCATGTTCTTCACTGGAAAAAGAAGCACTTAGTTGTTGTAGAAATAGTGTGTGCAAAGTTATAACCTTCTTCCCTTCTTATAAATTTGGTTCACTAATGTTTTATAGCTACGATTGATCTGGTGGCAAGGGTATAAATGGAAGACCTTTTTTGATATTTTTTTGTGCTCCCTTTCTGAGAATCCTATTGTGTTGAGCATGGGTAAAATAAGTGAATTAAAAGGTGTTGATCATTTGTGAGAAGTAACTTTGTACAAGTTTGATACAATATCTATGTACACGATCTATGTGCCCCACGTAGAAACACACATAGTTTGTTAACATCCAATTTACCAACAATTATAGATTAAGTGGAATCTAAGACAATCAAAGTGAATGCAGATTAAGATAGAGAAATCATAACACCATGGAAGATTACGTAGTATAGTTTTTCATTAGGGTTCCTTTACAAATTTGGTCTTTTAATTGCAGAAATATCATGTACTCCTTTTATGAGAACCTATTTTCCTTTTGGTTGAGCTCATTTTAATATGCATTACATACTTTTTAATTGTTAAGTTATTTTTTGAAAGTATTGACCCATAAATTTTAGACTGACACACTTTCCTCATTATCCTCGTTTTTTGGAAATAATTAGTGTAGGGGTTGGCATAGAAAATATATACTTATAATTCCATTTGTATTTCCTTCATCACTTTTCATTTTCACCTTCTCTTAGTACTTTAGATGGCTCCAGTAAATCATCCACACATCAATAAGATAAACAAGAATGTTGATCTAGATATGAAACAAGATATAAAAATCAAACAAATTTATATATTGATCTTGCTCAAATATGGTAGAGAAAACTCATTCCAACAAACCCACTATGAAGATTATCTTCTCATACAAGAAACAACAAAGAATGAAACAAATGTATAAGAACCCAAGGAGGTGATGTTCTTATTCTTACATTCTTCTTGTCTCATTCTTTCTTGCTCATTGTGGTGATAAGAAAAGAATAGAAAGAGGTTGAAAGATGATATGTTAGGGTTTATAAGTGGATGAAGAAGTGGGGAGTGACATTACAAGACAAGTGGAAAAGATGCATGGGATAGAATAATGGTGCAGAAGCCAATATTCATGTATAAAATTATGGTGGTGGGAGCAACATCCTAACCCTAATAAGTGTTGGGAGAAATGAATAATTGTCTCTGAATATGTTCGGTAAGAGGACCCACACAATTGTGGGTAAGGTAAATTGGAACTGGTAAGAAGTGTATAAAATGATCAATGATGATGGTACATAAACATGATGATATCAAGGTTGATTTCATAACATTAGGTGCAAACTAAGGGTCTCCACCATGGCCTTGGTGCATGGAAATGGTTGCGGTGAAATCCCCTAGACACAATAATGGCGATTTGTGAAGTGTTTGGGGTTTTCTTTGTGAAAGTGCTTTTGTGTAGTTGCTCGTTCAATGATTTTTCTGATTGGTCCATGTATATTTTCTGAGAGCATAGAAAATGACATATCCATCTAATTGGTCCGTGTACATTTCTCTTATATTTCACCTATAAAATATGTTGTCTTGGCATCTGATCAATGTATAATCAATTACCTTTGGGATTAAGGTAATTTGTATCCTACAAGATGAAATCCTAGTGATAGGAGTATATGTATCAAATAACTCAACATCCGTTTGTTTCTCAAATCCCCTAATAACTAATTAAGTATTGTCTTATCGACATATCCATTTACTTTAAGCTTTATTGTGAAAATGAATCTTTGCATTTTGGTATAGTACATTGTAGAAAGACAAAAATACCATTTGTGTCTAGTTAATATTGGTTCAGTATGACCATTAATTGCTTCTCAAAGGAATCCGTAACATCATTATAAGATTGAAGCTCATTTTCTAGAAGAATGAAATATAATAAGCCATCCATATTTTGTTATTTCTTTAATCTAGTGTATCTTAAAGGGTTTACCATCAATAAAAGAGTTGGATATATATTTTATGAGTTTATTAGAAGATACATAGTTAGCGTAAAAGGGGGTATTCCTAGAAGCACATGGTCAAAATATTACGTAATTCTAATTTAAAACAAGCATACATGATTTTGTAATATTATTGACCCTCTTAAGAATGAGAAAACATATGTGCAAAACTATTGTGATTATGTCAAATGGAAATGTTGTCAAAAGTCCTAGGTCCCCTATTTCATTTGATTGGTTTGGTCAACAAAACTTTTATCAAGAATCCCTACATTTTGTACTTTATACAAAAAAATATTACAAGCTCAGACTCTCAAATGCAACATCATATATATCCTCAAGAAGAAAAACTCAAGTAGTCTTTCATCTTAGAAAAGCCTATGCCAGACTCCAGGCCCGTAAGGTGATATCCTTTGTTAAGTCATA
This sequence comes from Alisma plantago-aquatica, assembly GCA_963693085.1. Classification (NCBI taxonomy): domain Eukaryota; kingdom Viridiplantae; phylum Streptophyta; class Magnoliopsida; order Alismatales; family Alismataceae; genus Alisma; species Alisma plantago-aquatica. Next base: position 1,043,374,943 of record OY856411.1, on the reverse strand, counting down.
AGTTGGCATATTGGTTTTTCTACAAGGAAACAAGTCAGAATAAAACATGATGCTAAGAAAGATCCACTACTACAAATGAGAGAATTTAGTTAGTTAAAGAGAACTCTTCACGTCATTTAAAGTCCAGCTATAGATTCTATATAGTCATATTACTGAGGTGAATATGTAGGGATATATTTATGTATGGTCCCACATAGAACACAAAAACCTATGGAAGGAGAGAAATCAAACTCACTACATCTACCACATCCATGTAAGTATATTTTGGTATGAAGTTGATTCTCAACTTCAATTTAATACGTTACAAACATATTATATTCTCCAACACTCAAGTATAGTAAAGTGGACTTGGTATCATATGAGACATCATCTATAAAAGAAATATAAAATCTTGTTCATCAATCAAAAGGCTTCCATGTAGGCCACGTGGATTGGTGTGAACCGGTACTAGCAACGTAGTCCCTTGACTAGAAATGTGGGAAACAACATCTTTATTGATTTCATTTTTCTACATATCTTAACATTTTTTGACGTGACCAACAACACCATTTAAATATTTGAAAAAAAAAACAAGAGATTTGATTTGTTAGTTATATTTTTAATTCAAATTCCCAAATCTAGTATGTCACATATCACAAGATTCAACTATATACACAGTAAAAACTATTATTGGTGATGGAGTCTACTTCATTTAAGTCTTCTAGTTTAAAAAATGTGTAAATAGTCCCATTTGGAATGAATAACTATTGTAGATATAGAGTGCACTTTTACCCAAAAGTAACAAGTTGGGGTGTACTTTATACATTCACTCTTACTTCTATCTTGTGCAACACATATTTGAAGAAATACCATTTTTGCTAATGTCATCTTGATCGTAATCCCCCCCCCCTGCTAGACACATAATATGTACTTGAGTTGCCCATGAGTATTCATTTTTTATCATACCCTATGGGTTGGGAAGTCAAAAAAGTATTTGTTTTTCCACTAGTCCATTCTTAATGTAAGGACTTCACTATAACCTTGATAGTGAACCAAGTGAAACATTTCGGCAAACCCTACCTAGTATTAACCAAAAACTGACCTAAATTGACTGGTAAGTTTTCCATTTGGTGATTTTTATTTGGACTATGTTGAACGTTGAAATGTGCCCTATTACAATTATTAAGATAAAATATGTCAAAGTGTTGTGAATGTCCTGTACCCTATAGAACAGAGCCTATATAGGACGAGAATTAAATATGAAATTGTATATCCGGGTCAGAACTCAATTCAACCGGAACAGAATTACCAGCCCTAACTTGGACTATAATAGTGAACATGACCCTATGGATCAGAATATTCTTTACTTCAATTTAGGGCTACAGTAATAAACATGGCCTTATGGATCATCATATTCCTTACTTCGGTTCAGATAGAATCATAGAAACCATATAAGGATCCATTCCTTAGAGCAAACACAATGAGAACACATTTTCAAGAACTTTGGTTCGCGGCACCTCGACCAAAAACTTGCATTACAAAACAACAGGCATAAATAACCACACTTCCATGTCAGCTCATCTCTATGTCCGAAATGCATGAAACATGTGATAGAATAGTTTTAATTCTGGGGGAAACGCCCTACCTACCACGGCTAAGTGTTTGGTTTGCCATTCAAGCGAAGGCTTCCTCACCGATATTTCTTTGATGCCATCTATTTCAAACAGAGAAAGCCACACATAAAGGATATGCTCGAATCTGGGTGCGACGGCTGCTCTTAGCGTCCCAAAACTCTTGGAGGATCTATAAATAGGTTAGGGTGTCGTTGTATACTCAGCAAGCAACTCACCAACTTCATAGCCATGAAAGCCACTGGCTATAACCCTCTCCTCGTCTTCCTCTTCTCCGGCACTCTCCTCTTCTCTGCAGCTATCCACTGTAATGGGGAGCCCGTCTTAGACACCGACGGCAACGAGATCCACACAGGCAACATCCTCAGAGTCACGTACCGTATCCAAAATGGTGCACCGATCGGCTTCCACGGCGGGCTAGCGATGTCGTCTGTCCACAATAACAGCTGCGAGAACTACATCTACGAAGCTCCCGAGACGTTCCCCGGTGAGTCCGTGCATTTCGATTCGGACTTCACAGGTTCCTCCGTTATGGAAGTGGGATCGCGATACAAGTTCACCTTCCACTGGCCGTCGACGCTTGGTTGCAAGAAACCCGGCCAGTGGACCGTCGGCAACGTAATCAACGAAGGCCAGACCTCCTTTCAGCCAATCATCGCCGGGCAGGAGTTTTCGTCTAACCTCCAAGACAGCTGGTTCGAGGTAAGGAGCACGGAAGAAGAGAGGGTTTACAAGCTTGCCGCCTGTCCCTGTGAGTTTTGCATGATACTCTGCCCTGAAATCGGTTCCTTTAGGACGGAGGATGGCCGTACGGTGTTGGGCATTGGTGGGGAACACTATACGGTCAAATTTACGACCACTATCCTTGCTATCAAGACTAGAGCGGAAGAGTAGCTCCCTGGACCCTGATTAATTAGTACGTTGAGGATGGAAGTGTGGGATAAAGAAGCTGCTGCTCTTCCGTTTAAATCCTATGAAATGAACCTAAGAGCTTTAAATAAAAAGCTTGATGTATTTATATCTGGGCCAGTTCTTCCTATCCTGTCACGATCCAGCAGCAAGTGTTGCTTAGCACCATGTATTAAATGGCATAATAAATATTATGATGACGTGCTTATTGGTTATTATCATAAACGTATTGAGTACATGATATTATCTCCTTCTTATTCATCTTTAAAACCCAACTCCTAGAAAAAACAAGGAGAGAAAAACATAAATTTCCCACTATAACGCAATCTTATTAGATCCTATAGAGTTTCTATAGGACTCGTCCTATAGAATAGACCTCGGATGGGTTGTCACTTCTATCTAGAACCCCCTTCTCTCTCCATCCTCAGCCTCAACCCCAGATTTCAAAATGACCAGGCCACATGACAGTTTTATCATACACCCCCTACCTTCCAACTACTCCACAGGGAGCAAGAGTTCATTCAAAATGCCGAAGAAACATTACAGTACATGCTCGAGCACAATGGACACGATCAGGATGACAACATAGCTCTCGATGAATAAAGGTAAGCTTTCTTGAAGGCAGATGCACAATGCCTTCCAACTTCCCCTCCTCCTCCTAGAGACAAAGTGTCTGTAGTTTTTACTACTATGCTCCTTTAGATTCACTCCACTGTCCCTACACTTTCTCGTAGAAATATCAAGCATATTCAACAAAGGTATAACACTATTGTGACGGCTTACATACTTCTTAGAGAACCCTACACAGGTTGGCATTAATTAGACTCACTTTTATGTACATACAACTAGGACATAAATACATCGGTGAAATTAGCAGTGAAGAATAGACCTTTGGTTTCTCAGTAACCGGCCATCCTAGCACAACATCATTCTCCCATATGAGGACGGGTCGTCTCTCCCTCAATCTACTATCTTTCTCCCATATGGCCACGTTTGGTTGGTTGTATTATTGACAGGATAGGATCATAATCCTATTAGAAAATGAAGTGCCATATTTGTTTACACAAAAATAAGATCAAGATTGCATTACTACCGGTAGTAGAATCCTAATTCATCTAGATTCTCAGTCCCGCAGTACCCTGAGGTATTCACGCAAGATAAACCCCTTTGCCCAACCCGACTCTGGAGTCTCGACTCTCGTTTCTCCCCTCCTAGTTCCACTTGCCTCTATAACACCCATGTACACCCCTGTATCGAATGCAAACTCATCGACAGCTTCTATCTTACTCCCCTCTCTTGGAGCTGCTCACCACTAGACACTGAAGCCGTACAAGTCATATGGCCGCCTTGCTCCCTCTCCAAGTTCCATTCTTTTTTATAGTAGTCTTGATGTCTTCATTGTACACATAATCATCCCCAAGAACATTGCATCCACTCTGTCTCTATACTATTTCTGATAAATTGATTTCGTGGTCTATGTCACCGCTCTTCTCTCTTTACCGTGCTATCTGCAGTTCTATTTTCTCCCATTCTAATTTTCTTTCTATGTTGTCACTTATGCTCAACAATCATTTTGTTCTCTCCATCTGTTGTTGTCCTCTCTTCTCTTTTCTTCATTCATTTTGTAGTCAACTGGCAACTATTTGGATCTCTGCTCCTCCGTTCTTCTCCTGCCATCCTTCTTCTCCTCTTTATTTTTTTCTTCATTTGTTCCCTCATCAAATTTAACCTGCAACCAACAACAAACAACAAACAACAATGTTGTCACCTATCCATATTATCTTGCTCTCCATATCTACTTATAAAATGATCATTAATTCATATACTGCCAAATGAATATGAATGAGACATAAAGCTTTGTTGCAAATCCTATCTTTTAGTTATATACAAACATAGGTTGGTAAAACAAAGTCTCATGCTATTCATATACTCTTTTATCCTTGTCATTTTCAAATCCCTTGCTAATCCTTTCCTTCAAACCAAACGGGATGAGGGCGAGTCATCTCTCCCTCAATCGACTATCTCTATCCAGAGAGACAAGGGTGGATCTAAAAGGGGGCACCTCAGATTTTATCCCCACCGACTCGATTCCAAATCCAAAAATGTATATTTATACATATATACATAGATATATTATATATATATGACTTTTCTACATATAACTTGAAGTAAATTTCTACCTGGATTAGTTCCAGAGCCTTGTTTCTAAACAAATGGGCTGCATTCAAATATCACTCTTAACATTTTTTTTAAATCCATTAAACTCAGCCCCATGTTGTTAAACTGATATCATTTTTATTTAGACCTTGTTTGGCAGATTGTAACCTCATCGCAATTAACAATTGCCCTCCAAGGATCAATACCATGCCGGAAACCTGTCTGGTCCACTACATATTGGAACATTAACCATATGTGGGGTCCGTTCATTGGGAGATTTGAGGCTTGCAAATAATTATAAAAGTGTGGAAATGCCTAAAGATGGGCAGTGGCATAGAAATTGCATCCTACTCCATCTCTCTCTCACGGATTATTCGCTTGGTATGTAAATTTTTTTTGTAGAGTACTGATATATAACACTACCCTATACAACAATACTCCCACCTCACACTCAACACACAAAACAAGCATTAGATTTAGTCATCTGTGGGTGGTACTAAGGAGAGACGCTAGTACTGTGTTAGACTAAAATAAGCAAAGTGTGAGGAGCCAAATAGACAGTAGGGTTTATAAAACCATCCTATCTCCACTCTCTCCTTTTTAACGTGGTTCTCTTTCGCTCAAGACAAACTGTCACGCCCGGCCAAGTACAGCGCGATGGGTCCATCCTTGTCTCTCGACCATCGCACCCAACCCGTCATTGTCCCGCTCATTGATTTCCCACCCCGCCCATCACTGTGACGTACAACTCCGTTGATGTGACTAGCTATGACCAAGTGATAAGCCAATGTGATATGTGCGCTTGTGCAAAATGGTTACTACATGCAAAGGTGAAAGTTTGTCCTAGGATGTGCTCAAAGATGGATTTCTATGGCAGGTTGTAGATAAGTCTGGTTAGGGAGAATATTTTAGGTTTGAGAATGGTGCATTCTGGGAGGAGGAAAGCCAAAGATTTGGTGATCTTGAGGCATTCAATGTCTGAAAGGTTGGGGGAGTTGAGAATATCCACCATGATAGTGTGAGAGTGTTGGGACTTTAATAGACACATGTTATGAACTGGGAGATTGATGGAGCATTCAATGATATTGTTGTCTATAGTGGTGGGTAGGAGTGGGAGATAGGAGCATTGTAGAGAGGAATGAAGCAAGGTTAGAGGGAATATGGAGGAAGCTTGTTGAAGAAATGTATTAATGATGGGTTTGATATAGGTAGGGGTGAAAGAGGGTATGGATAAAGGGAGTGTAGGTGGGTGTAAGACGGAGGGTGATAACATGATATTTTGTGAACCTTTTGCACCTATTTTGTCACACCCGCTGTTGGTATGTATGCCCTGAGAGCCAATCATGGGATGATTGGTGGGATACATTGAGATTGATTTGATAAACATCAAAGGCGAGCTTCCAATTCTTTCTGGTTCAGTCATATGAGATAGTGATAGAACAGATTGAATGTCTAGAGAATGACAGTACTCAATGACGTATGCCTTCAGGTTCATGACCTGAACGATGAGATCATACGGATGCTAAGAGTTTGTACATTCTTGTTATGTCCCTAGTCGGATGTCATTGTGGAAGGTAGATAGACAGCAATGACACACAAGACTAGATTGTGGTGTTGGTTGATGACAGAATCTCATTAGTCATGATATAGAGATATCAAACCAAACACATAGGTACTTGTTAGAGAACAAGGTACCGGACAGACCCACCGTGAGTTTGACACACGGAACCATGAGATGGTAGTCACAGTCAGTACTCACAGTGATGGTGGTGAGTGTGATTCTTAGACCTGAAATCACTGCACTCAACACATGTCGTTGGGCACACTTTGACATCATCAAACGCAGTCCTGAAACATGGGTTGTTATAAAGGTGATGATTGGGTGGCTTTGACACATGGGGCTTTTGAGGGGTGAGTGATAGATATGGGATTTGTCCCTCCTGAGGGAGTTTGATATCCATGGCCACTTGATGAGTAGGATTGAGAAAGGCGTGCATGCATGTGTGAATCAGTATATGATACTAATGTCATACATATCTCTTCCAGTCTACTCTGAGATCAAGAAAGTGAATGAACGTTGACAGGATGACTATTCCATGCCTCGAGTTCATTCGGGATGTCAGTGACAAAGGAATTATACATTCGCTGTAACACCATTCACGGATTGTAGGATGAAAGTTGTTCTCCAACTTTCTACTTTCACTTGGGTAGCACTGATGTGTGACTAGGCACCGCTCTTTGCTTGTGAAGTCATAAGTGTTATGGACTTTCACTGCCAACGTGAAATGGACCTGCAGGGTCACACACATAGGATTTAACCTGGAAGAGGAGTTTTGTCCACAAAGTAATGTTTAGATTGATTACTAAAGGAGTTTAGTAGTTCAATTAAACACTCAATCAGTCGATGGCTCAATATCATATGGTTCAAGGTGTTGGACACATTGATTGTAGTATCGGATTGATTGAAATCGCAAATGACTGATTTTGCCCAACCTGTGCTCCCAACCGATCGGCTCATGTGATGAACCGGTCGGCTGAGGTTGCTGAACCGGTCAACTGGAGTGTCCAGGCCAGGTTGAAACGACCGGTTCAAGGGTTGAACCGATCGGCTCAACTGGTGCAACCGACCAGTTGGGAAAGTCATGTCGGCAAGGATTTTCCTTTTGTTTCAAATTGCCCAATTCGATTGGGAATAATATTGGTATTCGATACCAATTGGGAAAGAAACAAGGAAAGTCTTTTTGAGCCGGATTAGGACCATGAACTGATCGGTTCAGGGCACCAACCGATCGGTTGAAGTGCCCCAAACGGTCGGCTCAGGTCCAACCGATCGGCTCAATGGCCGAACCGATCAGTTCAGTTGTGAACCGATCATTTCAAGTTGCGAACCGGTTGCTTTTTGTGGAAATTCTCGAATCCTTCTACTCCTGCATTAGTCCCGCATTGCTCGGGATGGAGAACCCTGTCCCATGACTCTCCTATATATATAGGGGTATTGGGGGCTTCTCAAAGTACAGCTCAGTGCAACTAGTTGCTCTGCAAGTTGTCGTTCTCTCTGGTTTTGGTAACTGTGAGAGAGCCCGAGCAAGTGCTTCCCGCAAAAGGGAGGTGCAGCAAGGGAAGGACAACTGCAGTTGCAACAGGAGGCAGGAGAGCGTGTTGGCGACTAGTACGTCAACAGGAGGGTGTGACTCCTTCCACTTCCTTGTGGGACAAGGAGAGTGGAGTTCCAGGTGGTCCGTTTGGACTACTACAGTGGCGGGAGGACACTCCCGCTTAGGAGGACAACTGTCATCCGACAGTCCGGTTCAAGTAGGAGTTGTCAGTCCCGGTGCGACCAGGAGCTGCACAGACACCGTCGAAGTCCGGAGTTGAAGACCGCGCATTGCGCGAGGTATTGTCGCCGAGCAAGCCTCGGGACAAGGTATGATTCCACAAACCATCCTTTCCTATTATATAGACGTTGACGCATTTCCTCGGTATGGGTTGGGGAGAAAATTTTTTTTGTTTCCGCTGCCTTCTCTGTCTCTCCTAAAACCCAACAGTGGTATCAGAGCCACGTCAGCTGTTCTATATTTTAGGAATATCGATATGATCGATTTTGGTTTGTCGCCTTTATTTATTGCATGCGATGCAAATAATATCGGCTTTATGCATGTCCAATCCTAAATCCACAAATCCCTAATTACATATATGATATGTATTATTAATGCACTCGATACGCGTCGCCCTTAAATGAGTTTTGTGGTGGATGTGTGTAGCGTGATTATGGCCTATAAACCCCTATCTGTGTGTGGTTGTTTGTGGTTGCTTGCATCTCGGTCTGCGCACTGATCTTCCCTCTCTTATTCCTGATGTAACTCGAAATAATTCGAGATTCTTTCCTACCTTTTCTCCCCCCAAATTTAACTCGGGGTTTCTTCTTTTAAGCAATGTAATAATCGGATAGATTTTATTTCCTGTTATGTCGAAGACCGAAGGACATCAAGACGACAGCTGAAACGATCGGTTCAAGGCGTGAACCGATCGGTTGACGTTCCAGACGGTCGGTTCAAGGAGTGAACCGATCGGTTGATGACCGGTTCGAGGAGCGAGACGAGCGGGTGGCGGACATGACGAGATGCACGACGACCAGGCAAACCGATCGGTTGGAGGAGCCAACCGATCGGCTGGTGGCACCCAGACGACCGGCTGGAGAGTACAGATCATTCATGTGATGAGTTGATCAACTCGGATGGCAAGGCACAGAGTTCATCTTGTACAGGTTGCATGTGATGTAGACCTAGATGACCGTGATTCCTCTAGGCTCGAGGAATCACATTAGGATGGCCATAATCATCGCTTTTTATCGTTTGTGCATGTTTTCTGTGGGATATAGCATGTATATGATACGTACTATGTATTGTGGTGATTGGATATGTATATGTATATAAAACCAAATCCCTCATTAAAATATTAAGTTTTAGATGCCTTCCAAATGCGACACACGTGAAAAGCTTGTTCGACCAAGTGTGGGCACGCCCTAGCGTGGTGCACCGTCTACCTCGTGGAAGCGTGAAGGATGAATGTGTGGGTCTGCCCTAGAAGGGTGCATGTTCATCGTGTTTGCTTTGGGTCGGACTTAACAAGGTGATCTAGATGGGATCTAGTACCTTGAGGCATGGAGATGATCATTGCAAAGAGTTGTATATGACATCTTATCAAGAGTTGCATATGATGCAATTGGCAAAAGTTGCCTACCTGAGAGATCTATGTTGTGGGTGACAGCCCTAGCTGGTCCATGGCTTAGAGGATTTCAGGATCTTGCCCACTAGAAGGTTGTACGCTGCAATCTTCCGAATTGATGGTGAGGGCTATCGATTTGAAGTAAAATAGTGGGAGCGATAATTAATTAAAGGCCTAATTATATCGTCAAATTTTCAAATCAATCAAATAAGTCAAAATGAGTTTTGGACTAAAATTGCATATTTTCCTTTTCTAGTTCAAATGGCAACAAACAACAACAACTTTTCTTTGCGATCGGTCCTTGACAAGGACAAGCTAAATGGGACAAACTTCCACGACTGGTATCGGACATTGAGAATTGTTCTCACTCAAGAGGGTAAGCTCTATGTCCTGGATACTCCAATTCCAGAGGAACCCGCTCCTAATGCATCAAAGGCAGAAAGGGATGCTTACAAGAAGCATTCTGATGATGCCATTGATGCAAAGTGCTTGATGCTATGTTCAATGAACCATGTGTTGCAGAGGCAACATGAGAACATGGGTGTCTTAGAGATGATTCTGCATCTCAGGAACATGTATGAAGATCAGGCACGGCAAGAGAGGTTCAATGTTTCTAGGGAGTTGTTCAAGTGCGTCATGACAGAAGGAGATCCAGTTGGTCCTCACACACTCAAGATGATTGGGTATGTGGAGAACCTACAGAGACTGGGATTTCCACTGAGCCAAGAGTTGGCTACTGACATGATACTGCAATCGTTGCTAGAATCTTACAGTCAGTTTGTGATGAACTACAACATGAACAACTTTGATAGGCCACTGTCAGAGTTGTTGGGCATGTTGAGGACAGCCGAGTTACAGATGAAGAAGGACAAGCCTAAGTCTGTGATGGTGATCACGAGCAAGAAAGGCAAGTCCAAGTGCAAGGGTAAGGGCAAAGCTAAGAAAGGTTCTGAAGCTAGCCAGGAGTCCAAGCCATATTCAGCTCTCAAGGCCAAGGGAGGCGTGACCAAGAAAGGAAATTGCCACCATTGTCAAAAGCCAGGACATTGGAAAAGGAATTGTCCTCTCTACCTGGAAGAACAAAAGAATAAGGAGGCGACTGAAGCCTCTACTTGAAGGTGTCATGTAAATAAACTTATAACACTTTTTAAGATATATGATATCAAGATGTAAAGTGTAAAGCATTCTTACTTGAGGCAAGTGTTGCCTTTATAGATAGGAATACTTTAGTTTATTTTCAGCCAATAAGGCATGTAATACAGTTATGAACTGTTATTTCATACTTGCCAATAGATAGAAACACTTTATTTTTGCATATTGTATGACAATGATGGCAATTAATAAAGAGATGTTTCAATTTATAAAGATGTGATCTTTGTGGCAATGCCTTATTTATCTTGTGATATTTGATATGCATAAGATAAGATGATACCTAAAAGTTATAGATAACTCAAACAATTTAATTAGCATTAATCATGAGAAATTCATTTCTAGTTTCCATGTGATGGATAAATCTAGACTCTTTTGGTTATAGAACCAGTAAGAGACATGAATATCTTGGACATGATTAATCAATCTTCACTAATGTAGTGGGAGAGTGATTATCCTATTAGGTATAATACATGTGATGTATTCACATACCTATTGGAATAAATGCAAAATACTTCAAATGGTGTTTAGAGAAATACCAATATGAATATCTTGAAGTGTTCAAGATTATCATAAATGAAGTATAAATTTGGTAAAGTATTAATTCTTGATGAGATCAAGGAATGAAATACTTGGACCAAATGTTTGAGATCCTTATGAGTGATTATGATAGTGTATCATAGTGAACTCATGATTAAGGCATGGTGATGTCTGAATCAAGAAGGAATCATACTCTAAGGAGTTAGAGAATGATTATCAAATAACTGAATTCTTCTTAATAAAAGAATACCCCGCACTAATAAAAGAAATTAAGAATCACAAGGGTTGTGAGTTCTTATATCTTTAACAGATACAACTCAATTATCTATGTGATGAGTTGTTCATGTGATGAGTCAACTATCAAGATGAATATGAGGAACCGAATCTTGAGTTATGGTTTAAAACCATTACATGCTAAATGACTTCCATGTGAACCATAAGGTATGACCTTGATGGTAGCACTCATTGGATCATATCCATAAGTGCAAATAAGTCTTAAGTGTTAAGACACATGGATAACATTTTGACAAGGATGATGCTTGTTGATTACAACTTAATGACTAAGACATTTGGCATATGGATACTAAAACCACATTCCTATGAGGAATAAAAACAGGATGTGTACGTGACACATCCTATAAGGTTTATGAATCCACTAATGCAAATGAAGTCTATAAGTTACAATGGACTAATCAATGTGATTGATTGAGTTCAAGCAACTCAAAAATTGGATCTTTACTTTGATGATATAGTCAAAGGGTTTGACTGATATGTCAATGATAAAGAAGGGATCTGTGATTTAGTGGGAGCGTATTCACATTCCACATATTGATGTGAAATGGAAATGTTCTAAGATTGGAAATCCGAATGTGGAAATTATCTTTAAGGAAGATAGAGATGTTTCCTATGTGATAGGAATAGAGATCTATAGAAATAGTTCTCGAAAATCTCTTGACTTGGAAAGAGAGAGCATACATTGGCAATCTGTACTGAAGTGTTCAGTATGCACAGATTCAGTGGGAGAAGACTTGTCCATGTTACATGGAGTTAGTATCCCAAGGCCAAGTGTCCAATTCTTATGAAGAATGGGAACACTAAGAATAGATATGGATCTATCATGTATGTAATCATCCCATTATCTTGCATGTATGACATGGCAAGAATAAAATGCATTCATCATCTTGTATGTAGGACATGGCAATATGATGTGCTCATCCTGATAACTCGCATGTAGGACATGACGAGTGGATGTTTGTCTGCTTCCAGTAAGGGTTGCTGGAATACCATGAGAACTTGATGAGTGCTTGTGAAGTACTAGTTCTATGGAGATAAGGAAGAGTTCGAAGTAAAGAGTTACATTGATGCGAACTTCCGAAAGGACAGAAAATTAATCGCAATATATATACATAAGATGTATAAAAGTGAAAGTTTGTTGATAATTGGAAATGTTCCAATAAAGCCATTTAAAAGGGAAATGTCGAGTATCTATGTGTTAGTGAACAACAGTAGATACTATATGGATCTGAAAGTTCATGAGATGAACTTATATTCCACTCATTGATGACAAGTCTGGAATCCTTGATCATACAATGTGGCTAAAGGTTAGCAAATGGAATACTAGATCGCATATTACGACAACTCCATCTCATACGTGTGACGTACAACGAAGAGATGAGAGACATGCAATTTATACAGACTTTGGCAAGGTGTTGCCATTACTCACTATGTTGGCACTACAACACAGTAACATGTGGGACATGTTTGAAAATCACTATGAATATGATTCATGGGTGATTGGCTCACAGTGCAAGTGGGAGTCTGTTGGTATGTATGCCCTGAGAGCCAATCATGGGATGATTGGTGGGATACATTGAGATTGATTTGATAAACATCAAAGGCGAGCTTCCAATTCTTTCTGGTTCAGTCATATGAGATAGTGATAGAACAGATTGAATGTCTAGAGAATGACAATACTCAATGACGTATGCCTTCAGGTTCATGACCTGAACGATGAGATCATACGAATGCTAAGAGTTTGTACATTCTTGTTATGTCCCTAGTCAGATGTCATTGTGGAAGGTAGATAGACAGCAATGACACACAAGACTAGATTGTGGTGTTGGTTGATGACAGAATCTCATTAGTCATGATATAGAGATATCAAACCAAACACATAGGTACTTGTTAGAGAACAAGGTACCGAACAGACCCACCGTGAGTTTGACACATGGAACCATGAGATGGTAGTCACAGTCAGTACTCACAATGATGGTGGTGAGTGTGATTCTTGGACCTGAAATCACTGCACTCAACACATGTCGTTGGGCACACTTTGACATCATCAAACGCAGTCCTGAAACATGGGTTGTTATAAAGGTGATGATTGGGTGGCTTTGACACATGGGGCTTTTGAGGGGTGAGTGATAGATATGGGATTTGTCCCTCCTGAGGGAGTTTGATATCCATGGCCATTTGATGAGTAGGATTGAGAAAGGTGTGCACGCATGTGTGAATCAGTATATGATACTGATGTCATACATATCTCTTCCAGTCTACTCTGAGATCAAGAAAGTGAATGAACGTTGACAGGATGACTGTTCCATGCCTCGAGTTCATTCGGGATATCAGTGACAAAGGAATTATACATTCGCTGTAACACCATTCACGGATTGTAGGATGAAAGTTGTTCTCCAACTTTCTACTTTCACTTGGGTAGCACTGATGTGTGACTAGCTAGGTACCACTCTTTGCTTGTGAAGTCATAAGTGTTATGGACTTTCACTGCCAACGTGAAATGGACCTGCAGGGTCACACACATAGGATTTAACCTGGAAGAGGAGTTTTGTCCACAAAGCAATGTTTAGATTGATTACTAAATGAGTTTAGTAGTTCAATTAAACACTCAATCAGTCGATGGCTCAATATCGTATGGTTCAAGGTGTTGGATGCATTGATTGGAGTATCAGATTGATTGAAATCGCAATTGACTAATTTTGCCCAACCTGTGCTCCCAACCGATCGGCTCATGTGATGAACCGGTCGGCTGAGGTTGCTGAACCGGTCGGCTGGAGTGTCCAGGCCAGGTTGAAACGACCGGTTCAAGGGTTGAATCGATCGGCTCAACTGGTGCAACCGACCAGTTGGAAAAGTCATGTCGGCAAGGATTTTCCTTTCATTTCAAATTGCCCAATTCGATTGGGAATAATATTGGTATTCGATACCAATTGGGAAAGAAACAAGGAAAGTCTTTTTGAGCCGGATTAGGACCATGAACCGATCGGTTCAGGGTACCAACCGATCGGTTGAAGTGCCCCAAACGGTCGGCTCAGGTCCAACCGATCGGCTCAATGGCCGAACCGATCGGTTCAGTTGTGAACCGATCATTTCAAGTTGCGAACCGGTTGCTTTTTGTGGAAAATTCTCGAACCCTTCTACTCCTACATTAGTCCCGCATTGCCCGGGATGGAGAACCCTGTCCCATGACTCTCCTATATATATAGGGGTATTGGGGGCTTCTCAAAGTACAGCTCAGTGCAACCAGTTGCTCTGCAAGTTGTCGTTCTCTCTGGTTTTGGTAACCGTGAGAGAGCCTGAGCAAGTGCTTCCCGCAAAAGAGAGGTGCAGCAAGGGAAGGACAACTGCAGTTGCAACAGGAGGCAGGAGAGCGTGTTGGCGACTAGTACATCAACAGGAGGGTGCGACTCCTTCCACTTCCTTGTGGGACAAGGAGAGTGGAGTTCCAGGTGGACCGTGTGGACTACTACAGAGGCGGGAGGACACTGCCGCTTAGGTGGACAACTGTCATCCGACAGTCCAGTTCAAGTAGGAGTTGTCAGTCCCGGTGCGACCAGGAGCTGCACAGACACCGTCGAAGTCCGGAGTTGAAGACCGCGCATTGCGCGAGGTATTGTCTCCGAGCAAGCCTCGGGACAAGGTATGATTCCACAAACCATCCTTTCCTATTATATAGACGTTGACGCGTTTCCTCGGTATGGGTTGGGGAGAAATTTTTTTTTGTTTCCGCTGCCTTCTCTGTCTCCCCTAAAACCCAACACCCGCAACATAGGTAGCGACCGAGACTGAGTAGTGACCTCTAAACTAAATTAAATCGATAGGAAACACCTATAAATAGGCCCTCAATTCCACACTGTCGGAGGAGGGAACCATCAAGGGGGAAGAAGTGTTTCCCATCTCCAGAGCCATCCTCATTCATCTCCATTGATCTTAGATATCTAAAGATAAAAGTTAGAGGAGAGAGAAGATCTATCATTCTCTTCTTCAAGAGAAGGATTTGTCATCCTCCATGCCTACACCAGATTTGGATATGAAGAAGTACCATTGGTATATCACCTCCTCCCTTCTTTAGATCTATCATCTCCCATACAATGTACCCCCCCTTCATTTGTCTTAAGTATCTATACTTTTGTAGTTTCGTTATGCTTCTCGTTAACATGAGTGGCTAAACATCTTGATTGGGTTGGAGTAGCCACTAGGGTTGTCTCAACATGTATATACTTACATCTCTTTGAATATATATATTCTTAGCAATGGTTATCTCCATACTCTTGTTCTCAAACGCTTCACTTGGAAGATTAGCTATCATTTTGTGATATATGATTGTTAATGCCTCAAATTAATAGTATTAATCTTATCTAAGTGTTATGGAGTTACATGAATGTAGGAAAATGTTGGAATGCTAAAGTTAATGATCATATGGTTTTCTTTGTGATTGTTTTTTTGTCATCTCGAGAGAGAAACTCTTACAACATGTTCCTAGCTTTGCTGATAATCCTTGAGATTTAAGATAATCTTAATGGTTGTCATAATTTTGTTAGTAATATTTTATATTTTGCTTTATTTTAACTTTAGTAATATTAAATACTTGTTTGGAAAACTCATAATCATGACTTAATCAAACTATAAAGATTTGAGTTGGAGTTAATATAACATTAACCCATACATGCAAGTAAGAAGAGAGTTAATGACATTAGAGGAAATAATTAATAAATAACTTTTTATTTTAGAAATATTATTAAAATAATACTATAAGATTGTATATAATTCAATTATAAATCCAACAAAAAAATAATGAACTAAATCGGAGTTAAAATGAAAGAGTTATGCCCTTTTTAGTAAACATGGATAGAGTGTCGAGATCGCAATGCTGTGTCGTGTGTCGCGACCGCGATATTGCATCATGTACCATAACCACAATACTATACCATGACTGTGATGATGTGTCATGTGCCATGAGTATGACGCTGCGTCATGTGTCGTGACCGTCACACTAGTGCCACGATCGTGATGTTGTGTCGCCACAGTGACGGATGCCGCCCAGGACAGCCAATCGTAAAACGATCATATCTCGTGCTATACTTATTCTTTTTGAACGAAACAAAGTACGTTGGAACTATGATTCGATCCTATATCATCTCAGATACCTTGATTAACAAGAGGGGGACCTGAAAGGATTTTTCTGGGGAAATGTTTGGGGAAGAACGTGAAGAATGATGGAAATCCAAAAGTTATTGCAAAACAACCATTAAAATCATGTTATTATATGTAGATATCACATCACCTTGGCAGTAGAGCTAGTTTTGGGCTTACCCTAAGTCATCATTTTGTACCTTGACAACCCACATTTTAGACAACCTTTCAAATCAATGTAGTTCTTTTCAAATAACATACAATCATTCAGGCATGCATGGATATTCTTAGCCTCTATTCGCATTGGGAACAACACTTTAGTTAATTTGTATGTTAAGATTGGGATCTCATTATCTTTAGGAATAATTTCTTTCTACAATGACAACATAGACATGAAGCTTTTATCACTCCATCTATATTTAGCCTTCAAAGTATACAAAATCTCAACACAAAACTCGACATTGTAAACATAGCATCTGTAAGATTTACCCCAATTATGTAGCATTACATCAACCATGTCTATCAAAACCAGTTCATTCACATCTACATCATATGTAATTTCTTCTTTAATACATGTACTTCTATTTACATCTAATGATCTCATTTTAAGAATCTCACCATGACATTACCATTGTGTATGACCCTATACAATCCTGTTGCACATGACATGACTTTTGTTTCGTCAACATTTTTTACTTTCAATTGATAATAGAACCTATCTCCCAAACATTTCTTACGTTCCTCTGCAAATCTTATAAACTGATCAAGACCAATAATAAATTCTAGAGTGCAGCTAATTAGAATTGACATCCATAATTGATCCATTACATGATCATAAAAAATGAGCAGTAAATCAGGTGTTTAGAGACTATGCCTTAGAGATTACGGCTTAGAGATTATGTTTTTTTAGGGCATAGGATATATATATTTGGTTTTAGGTTTTAGTAGGGGGATGGGTGAGGTAGCAACATAGTAGCATCACCCACAATAGTAGATAAAAGTGGTGGTCAGAGGAGGAAGAAGACAATCGCCAAAGCTAGTTATCAAGGTGGATAAAATAGAGAATATGGAAAACAATATTTTGTGTTGTTAATTAGAACCTATCATTTGTTGTATCAAAAAACTGATGACTAAGACCTTTGTCAACAGTTCACTAATAAAAACTAATGCCAGAAGTTAAAGTCTACTATTAAGTGGATACTTAGGAACCTACAACAAATGTCCTTATTGACCGGATACCTAGGAACAATGACAGATGTCCTTATCCTAATAAAAATACCAACCTCACTAAGACCTATGTTGTCAGTTCATTCACAAAAACTGACAATAGAGGTTAAACTCTACTTTTAGTTTGATACATAGGAACCAACAATAGATGTTAATAAAAATGCCAACCTCACTAAGTACTTAGTCATCATGTTAACAAAATTGACAACAGAGGTTACACTCTATCGTAGGTTAGTCACATACAAAATCAATGATGAATGTCTTTATCCTTAATAAAAACCACACTATAACCCAATATGGGTGAAAATAAATTTCATAGGGCACGTAACAGGAACCCTTTTTGGTCAGTTCTTCAAGAAGGAAGTGATGCAACAAGCTTTCTAGGGGTAATTTTTTGTGTGGTGGATGTGACCTATGACGACCGTTTTTATTGACTACAACTGACGAAAAAGGCTTTTTGGAGGCAAAATTGACTTTGCGGGAATGGGTGCATCGTCATTTTTAATACAACTAATGCTAAATGCCTCTATCCAAATTTTCCCCTAAAAATCTCATGGGCTATCTGTTACGTCGTTTCTACACCAAAAACAGACTTTATAATAAAAGTAGTACCCATATTTTTTCTTAATCGGTAAGTCTGGACGATTAGTGACATTTGTGTTTTATGAATCAATGATGTAGGCCCATATTGTTGGTTTTCAATTAAAACCAATGTTAAGAAAACTGACACCCGAAGTCAAAAATGTACTAGTGTATGCAATCATGATCTCTCTAACTAATGTACTAGTGTATGCAATCATGATCTCTCTAACTTAAAAAATCAACTAGGTCAAATTTTATATTAATATTGAAAATTCATAATGTTTATCATATCTCGAGTATGATAACATTGATTATGTTCTTAGGTTAATGTTTGTAAAAGTGTCCTATGACTAATCATTCATCCATCTTGAATATACTAGAAAATTAAATTGATGTTGAAATCTCAAAGTATTACTAGAATGGTGTTCATGGATGATTGATGAAACCTAGGGTAGAATTAGGAATCAATACCCTATCTTTGAATATATGGAGTAATGATACCTTATTTTCTAATCTTGACCCCTAATTCTACATTTTATGTAATTATGATATGATTCAGTAGTGGTAAGTAGGGGGTTAGGATGGGTTGTTGTTGTCGTGGTGCAAGCACGGGATGTTGCAGTGGTGATGAGTGGAGATTGGTGGTAAGGGGGTGACAATAGGAGATGGTTGGTGCATGGGATTCAAGGGAAGGGTAGTGGTTGGGTAGAGTAAACCACATTGAAATGTTAATGTAAGAGGAGAGTTGGTGGGAAGAGGGGAGGGACGCAATTTATGGTTGGAGAGAAGAAGTTATGGGTTATGGGGAATTGAAAACCACATCTTGTACAATATTTCTTTATAAAATATTATTCATTACATGTAAAATAGTGTGAAATCCTCTATCTTTATAAGACATGAGATATTATAAAAGGAAATAGGGATTCCTATAAGGAAAATGAAATAAACAAATACATAGAAATGAAATGAGGAGAGAAAGAAATAAGAAAGTGGACTAAATAGGTAAGGCACATTAACAAAATCATTAAGGTTGTATCTACCAGGTGTTCAAGTGTGATAAAATGGAATTTCAATATAATTACTCATTTTCATTTTTGAATTTGAAGATAGGTAATATAATGTATTCATAGGATATTTTGCATTTTAGAAACAAAAAATTAAATAGTTTTAGATTGGAAGAGTATATATATAGTGAGATTCATAGTAAATATGACCACACTAGGTTGTTTAAAATATTATTGTAATTAATATAAATTAAAAAGTTTATTAGAAATGTTTATCACAATTTTAATTAAAGATTAAAAATAAAAAATATATGGTGGTGGAAATTTAATGATGTATAGTTTGTGATATATCTAAAAGTCTGATAGGTAAAACATGTATAAGTTTATTATTTTTGAATGGTATTACTTTCTTATGGAGACAAGGAAACTCCATGTATTGTTTCAACTTGACCTAATATTTAAAATCATCACACACTATGAAGAAGGATCTGAAAGGCATCCATTCCTTTACAACATATTTAAAGCAAATAAGCCACCAACCAAAAGGTTTCCTCAGACGGTTCGTAGAGTTTTGTAAATATCTTGAGGAATATCTTTGGTAGAAAAATATTGTTGTCAGGAAATATCATTTTGTTGTGAAGTACTCCTTAATAAATTCTAGAGAAAAAAATTAACTTAGAAGAGTGCAAAGAATTGTTTAGAAATCATACTTTTGATAGTAATAATCTAGTTGTAAAGAAACAATGTCTTAGCATGGTATTTTATCTGTATGATATGCTTTACTTGGGAAAACGACAATATGGAGGGGATGATAATATGGAGGGAGAACATTTTCAAAAGGATATTTATTTTTGATTGAAATACAACTTCAACTCAAAGTTCCCAAAAAGGAGGGATATTATTTAGTTGAAATATTAAACTTAGGAAATTATTATAAATTGTCAGCTACTAAAATTTTTGTTTGGAGGAAAGTAAGAAAGAGAAAAAGTTACATTGTGGAAACAAATATTGGTGAGGAAATTGTGGAGGGAAATATTTTTATGTAAAGAATGGTAAATATTATAGATTTTTTGCTCATTTCACAAAATAGTCTGTGTATAGATGACTTTGTTGGAATATAATTTCCTCATGCTTTCTCATCCTTATTGTAGGAAGAAATGAGACAAATTCTATCATTCGAGATTTGGGACACCATTTCATTTCCTCACTATTTTAGTTTAACTATAAACAAGTCGCATAGACTAAATTTGAAGTTGTACCTAGAGGGAACTAGCCATGTGTGAGATTTTTGATGAAATCTACCCAAGATGCATGTTTGATCCCTAGAGGAATTTAATTCATTATAGTAGGAAAAATGAATGAATGTTATAACATTCTTTAAAGTCCACTCTCCCATCCCTGTAATATATTTCCTATTCTACTTGATTCAATAGACTACATGTATACCTCAAGTGGCATTGTTGAAATACAATAACACTCCATTTTTAAGGTTGTGTATTATCTGAATCTACACAATTCTAGGTCAAATCATGCAAGTAGTCTAGACTCACCATTATTGGATGCTTTGCATAAGTAGTTCAAAGACAACACTAACTCGTAAATACCAAACCCTGGGTTTCTTACTCATAGGATATTCAACGTGCAACTTGATCTTCTCTATCTTAAAGTCTATTGCATGAACTACAACCTCCACATCACGATGGTTCACATATATTGTTCCCCAAACTATATCGATATAGGGAAAGATTAGTACTATCTAATATGTAATTCTACATTTGTCATATTAGTTATTTAATATATTCATACAATCATTTAAAGGATCTCTTTTGAAAAAATCTACAAGGAACCTTACAATTCTTGGTTAAGTGTGAGTCCCTATTGTTGTTCTAAATCTTCCACATGGAATTGTATTTTGAAGTAACAATGGGTGTCATATATTTTCCCCATAATACATCAATAGATGAGAGATCAACACTAGGCAGTTAGTAAATCCTCATTTGTTCTCTTACTTTTTATGTATTGTTATATGAATCATTCATGTTTTTCTTTTGAAAACATTTGTAGGATGGCCATCAATTCCTATTTAAAAGTGATCCCCTATTGTTGAACCATGACTTCAACACATGATGGTCCTCTCAAGTAACATTTTTAACAATACTACATTAATAGATGGAGAGACAATTAATATCCATTCAATAATTCTTCACTTGTCCTTAGAGTTTTTCTTGTACATCCTTGTGAACCATTCACAGTTTTTTTTAAATCATTTGTAGGGCACCAAACAATTCCTAGTTGAAAATTAGGTTAACTATGTATCACAGGCAGATTTGATTCTCCCTCCATTTGGATGGTTGAACTTTATATGTGACACCTCCCCTTAGGTGGTTGGGGAGTCCACATTTTCCATAGATGATTCTATTTTATGTTCCTCTAATGACCGTATAGTGGGTATACTATCTGATCGTATTCATGCCACCAAAATCCTAGTAGCTTTGGCAATAGCAATACACAAGGGTCTAAAGCCAAGTGTGAAGTTAGGGTGACACTTGTGGAAAGAGACATATAGTTGGACTATTGTGGAACGTTCTTACGAGAAGCATGTCATTGTCAACTATTTCAACATGGTTATTATCGACATAAAAAAGACCTAGAGGATGTGGCTTGATACATGTTTATGCATATCAAAAGGGAACACAATGGAGTAGTTGATTGACTAGGAAATAAGGGTAGGAAGTTGCCTTTAGGTTCTAGGAAGACATGAAATTTACTTTCTAGAAGAGCTAACAACAATTGTGATTGAAGAAACCAATAATAGATTTCACTATTAGGTGACGGTTATGTTTTTTTTAGTAAAATATAAAATATCTTTCAAATAGTAACAATATACCCTTTAAAAGTATCATGTTTGATGACTTTGAACTTTTTGGTTGATTACTGAAACAATTTATGGATTCTTTGATTGCTTTTCATTTAAAAAAATGACAATCTTAAATAAAAAGAAGAATCCATAATGTTTTTCATAGTAACCAACCTAGACCATTCAAAATCATCAAAAATGGTGATTATAGAAGATCTATTTGTACTCCTGTAACATTAGTTAAAATCTATGCAAAAAGAGACATAATCAAAATCTAACACCAAACACTACTTTTTGCATCTTAAATTGAAATTGTCGTCAGCTCTTCTGGAAAACAAAAATGTCATGTTTGTCTATTACATGAATCCATCTGCGTACCCTTCTTTGACAGCCAACTTTATACTCTATTGCTTAAGTTTTCTATATTCATAAACATATACCGATCGAAGCCCTTTAGGTCCTTTATTTTCTCCAATAGGATGCTTGTGACATGTGTTCAACAATTTTTCTTCTTCTCATAACACTCTTCACATCCATAAAAATATATGCCTCTATCTACAAGCTCCTTGCACCTAACATCAAAGCCATCTTTAGACCATTGTATACTTCTACCATAGCTTCATATTTCCTTCACATTAAACAGATCAGATAGTGATGCCACTATACCCTTCAATAAAATAATCAACAATAGAACCAACTCCCACAGAGATGGATTCCTAAACTATCTTCAGTGTGGCATCATAGGTTACCTTTAACCAGATAAATGGGCGGATCATCAAATATAAACCTCCTATATAGTAAACCTCATATTTAATTAATAGTTGTTGTGGATCTGATAATTTTTTTCAAAAGAAAGTATGGAAATAAGCCACACAAGTTCATATAAGAACTTATAGAACAAATGAACACTTATTAATAGGATAGTAATGATTTTCCCATCTATTGATGTATTGTGTGTCAGGCATTGTTACTTGAAAGGACTATTCCATATATACGTATAGCAAACTGTTGGGGTTCACTTTCAATTAAGTATTTTTTGGTTCCCTACAAATGTTTTCAAAAGAAAATTTTGTAAAACCATTCATACTAAGTATTCATAAGAACTCAAAGGAGAAATGAGGAATTATTGACTAGGTAGTACCAATCTTCCCATATTTTTATGTATTATGGAGAAAATATATGTCAAGAACTATTTAACTAGAGGACTGTTACATTTTCAAGTTGCATTTTAGTTATTGGATTCACTTAAAACCAAGAATTGTTGAGCTCCATACAAAAGTTTTCAAAAAACATTCTCTAAATGATTCATACTAAGTGTACATAAAAACTCAGAGGACAAATACATAATTAGTAACTTGATTGACCGGATAGTATTGATCTTCCCATGTGTTGATGTAATTTGGTGAAAAATATTGATATGAGAGAGATTCAATTCACATGGTAATTTTAATGATGAATTAGAACCTACACTTCGAATTTTCATATAAGCAAGAAAACCATGTGTTCTAGATGTAGGTGTCAGAGTTGTCTTTGAACTACCTACACAAAGCAACCCAATGATGTGTCTGAACAACTTACATGATTAGACACATATTTATGCAGACCAAGAGAATACACAACCTTTCAAATGGAGACTTTTGATAACTTGGAAATGCATTTGAGGTTTCCATGTTGTTGCAGAACAAAGTACAATAAAGTAGTCAATTCAAGGGATGACAATGTAGAATTCTAAGAATGACATCATTCATTTTTCCTACAATTATTAATGAAAAATTTCCAGGGCTCATGCATTTTGGATAGGATTTCAAGTGAAAATGTGATGCATGGATTGTTCCCTCCAAGTATTGGTTTGACACAAAAAAGGATGAGGAACAATTATGAAAATGATCTTCCAATATATTCATTTATACACCAACTATCTAGTCAAATGAGAAAACTCTAAATTTACTATCAGTGATCTATTTATTACCAAAATCATCACTCCTAATGTAATGACAAACAAAGGGGAGAGGACTCTTTCTTACATCCATAGAATGCATCACATGACATACACATCAGTAAAACCACAATAACAAAAATAGAAGACTAAGGTATAAGACAACATGGCATGTTAAAATAAATTAAACTAGTACCTACCATAACATATTAGCCCCCATATTTCAAACCATGTGAATTCCATTTGCATGTCATTTGATCTCATTAGAGTAAGAGCAGAAAATTATCATATTAGAGGGTATGCACCGATCATATAATGAATCCTCACATAACTTTTATCTAAAATATAAAATGGATTCATCAACACAACTTTTATGAGTATTCTATAGATGGCTTAAGAATTACATTTGTTCAACGAACACATATTGCATCAAAAAATTTAATATATCAACAATAAATAAAGAAAAAATATTAAATAATTTCTTATTTAATAGGGATATTTTTATAATATTCATTTCCATTATACAAACAATATCATGGCCATTATCCACTTTATTAAAGAAAGGTCTGTGAGTGTCATTAAAGGCAATGCTACTAATTACACCTATTTCAACGTGAGGGACTACAAGACCCAATGTAATGAGTTAACCCTATTATCAACACGGTATGCCATTGCTTGACAACTCATGTAGGATGCACAAACCTTGTGTGATTACACACAAAATACAGGAAGGTGCACAAGGTTTGTCTAATGAAATCTAGTTATGTGTTCATGCTTGTTTAATGTAGTATGATCAAAATAAAAGTAATTATCATAAGGAACAAGTACCTCAAACAAGTATATCAAGTCGAGAAATTTAAGAATACATATATACAAGAATGTTGAATAACACTGGTCTGGATAATAGGAGGACAAAGTGTATCATGATTTGACTACAAGATTAACTTGTTTGTTTTGGAATAATATTTAGCAAGCTTCATTAGATCTTAGAAAAAGAGATCTTGACATTGTAAACAAGCATGGTTTGATTAACTTCAGCAAGATCAAATCATCATAGTCATTATCATGGTGGTTGGATGTGACATCTAAGTCAAGGTGTCACATACTTCAATAGTTATTTCAATATCTTAACTAGGTCATGCATGTTCATTATCATGTTACACTACTAAAACATAGATTCATCTAAAACCTAAGGTGACACATCACAACTCAGATTAGGGATCAATGACAAGAGTAACATGATATTAAGTGGATGATCATAAGATCCAAGTAAGATAAACAAAAATCATCATCATTGTGAATTCAAGTTGGTTAGAGTCATAATTTTGCAAAACTGTCACCGTTAGAGTGTGGATGAGTTCTAGTTGGATTAAGTGTCATAAACATCAATAAGTTGTTGGTTTTAAAGCATATTCTGCATGGATAACCATTAGGGAGAGATTTGCACAAGATTGGAGATCCACATACCAACATGCAAACTAGGTCATATTTCATTTTAGGCCAAGTAGTCACATTAGGACACAAGAATGATCCACATAAAAAGTAGGGGGTACAAATCATGTAAGATTATTGACTTGGAGTCCACATAATATGTTTGGACATAAAGACCCACATGTGAGCAAGGTTTGAGATTCAATTATCAATTTATCCATATAAAACATTTTTCATGTTCCAAAGCAGCACATCAAGTAAAAATAGGGTACTAGCATGAACATGTTTGACTATTGGTTCAAAATACATAAAAAATAAAGTTTGAGCACTAAAGTAATAAGTTTTAATAAAAAGTACAAATTGAGCTATTTATATGTCAAATATCATATCTATGGGTATCAAAAAGATCAAAATAGTGGCTTATAAACCATCAAAACTTACATATTTAAGGTTATTAACAAGATTTGGGAGCATAGGGGTGCATTCGTGAGTATGTAATAGCATACACCATGTAAAAGAGATTAGAAGTTATCATCATTAACTTATAAGTGGAACTTAACGTAGAATTAGATCCTGAAACTAGTCCCATTAGATAGATCTTGTTCTCTAGATCAAAAATTACATGAATATTTTTCTCTAAAGATGCATCAAATATGACATCTAATAGTTTGAGAATTAAATTGAAAAGGTGGAATAAAATACCATTTAATCAATCCAACCTGGCCAATCCTAGCCTTTGGATGATGATCTTGTGATTGCAATGTGTAACCCATCCTCTATGTACGTTCTAGGGAGGGGTTGTGCCTTGGTCTAGAATATAGAGGAAGAGGTGAGGGAGAGAGACTGTTGGAGTTGAGCCATGATTATTTATCTTATGCTCTTCCCAGGGCTTGACCCCTTCCCACATGTGGCTTCTCCCACAATATATTTATACTACAGTAGTTCCAAGACATCTACACACTAGAGAAGGAATGGGGGATAAACATTCAATCTATTGTGGGCCATGAAGATATGATTTCTACCCTTGTAGGACATGCTCCAATTCTACACATGTATCTTAATACTTCAAATCATTTTATTTATTATACTTGTAGACCTATATACCAACCCAATCAATCCTATCTCTTAATGATCATATTACTTGGCAACACAACACTAGTGCATGAATGGGTCTAGTATGACTAATTGTGATGTTACATGATTAGACCTTGTTGATAATATATCTCTCATGCTTCCTTTATTGTCAAATAAGACTTTATATCTATATTATATCACTCATGATGTGGATGGTTCACATAGACCTAAAGTATAATGTTGATACTTGTGTTATGTTTAATTAATGCATGCATGTATCGCAAGATGGGACTATACTTGAACTATTTTATACCTATATTTATAAGAATATCTGCACGACATGAAATGTATTATTTTAACAAAACCTACTAATATAATACCCCATATTATATCTTTTTGTACCACAATATCCTTAAGTTGTACCTTCTCTACGAATCTCACTCAAGAATTATGACTTGCTCAATACTCATAAGATGCACTTAATCCCTTGTCCCTACTATGATATTGGGTTGTTTGTATGTATGAACTTATGAATGATTCGATACTTATTTACTTGTTTGAAATATTACTCCTATGTACAATACTTTCATGTTTGATTATACTATGCAAGAAAACCTTGAATATAATATATAGAAAAAATCCATTAGATGACCTAGTGTACTAGCCTGAATTCTTGGGGTAAGGGTACAAGCCATGTTGAAATAGGTTTAACTCATTGACATTCGTCATGAGGTCCATCACGTATAAAAAGGGTGACCTAAAGTCATTTATCCTCAAATGCACATCATGGACCCTTCCTTTGGAAGTTGGTCAAAGGCTTAATGTTGATATAACTAATAATGAAACCTAAAACATGCTATATTGTCATTTCAAATGTTCTTGATTTGGTTGTTATTCGTACTTACTGTAATGTTTCTAGAAAAGAAACTTTTATTATACTCTGAAAATGTTCTTACATGCCCTTTCATTGCCTATTCAATGCACTTAAATTATTATATTTTTGTAATCAAATTTTTTAGTCATCAAATGAAGATCCACTGCATTGAAGACTTCAAACTCTGAAAGTAAACACCAATCATGAATATTTTGAAATATTAATGGTGCATGACTCTATATCCATTAATATCTTGTTATCTCTATTTTTTTTGTTATTGCCTTTTCATATATATTGGTTTTGTAATATTATGTGCCGTTCTAGGGACGGGTGTACTGGTCCACTCATCTTTTTCTTTGTTGCCACTAGGGGTGTGGATTCATGGTTATATTCAAATCTGTGACAAATGGTATCAGATCCATACATACATCACATTAACCTAGAAAGAACCAAAACTTACAATGTTGAAATTCTCTATGGGTATGGTGCTAAACATGGAGGTTCTACCTAGTAATTAGATCTTATATGCCTATCTATAGTGGTTGATGTTGCTATGCACACCTGCTTACCCAAAGTGGATCAAAAGATTGCATTAGTTTTCTCCCATTAAAACCTAGAGAGTGATCTATCATCTCACCTATTGTTTATGGACCACCTAAGACACCCAAGTAGTTGATGAATACTAAGTCTTCTCATATGCTCATGTGATTCTTCCCTCATGACTATTTAGCACATTATTTCTCTATTATGAGTAGCTTATGAATGGGAAAACTAAAAAATCATTTGAATTCATGAAAGTTGATTAACATGATAATGTCATAATCTAATCTTAATTGAAAACCTTGTTTTATGTACAAAAACACTCTTCAAAGTGATATACTCATGTGTAATACCTTAGATCATGCCAACTCAAAGTTACCAAATCTTGCATATGTGATTTCTATGTTTGAGTAAATTATCAAAAATCCTATAGGTGGTGAATAAAGGTGGAGCTCATGTTTTTATAACTCATGATCAATTAGGTATTTGTATGATTAAACCTATTTTGTCTCTACTTTTGTAAAACCTCAAAGATACCTAAGAAAATCTCTCTTTATTGATACGTGTTTTTCTTCATAGTCTAATATGACTATTTTGGTCATATGATGTATCAACCATTGCCTATGATTCTATAACTCTTGAAGTTACCAATTTAGACTTCTCTACTTTTTGTCATATTCCTTTTCTTTTATATATGAAAGGAAAGGAACAATATTATGATCCATGTTTGCAAAATCTTGAAACATGGCTGACCTATTATGATATTGACCTTTGATCTCATGAAATCACAAAATACGCTTTCATCATAGACACTCCCATATTTTGACATGATTGACGAATCATGATTAAGGTAGACTATTGTTCTTGATTGGTGTGGTATTTGACTTATGACTCCCTAACCTAGGTTACATCCCTATTATGAATGAGTATTAATTTTCACTTTCTTGATTGTTTTGAGTTTGGAAAGGCAACCCCTTCCATCTAACATTTATTTCTTGACCTAAGTCACTACTATGTCAAATTCATGATGATACTGATGCTTGATTTTAAACCTTGATTTATTGGTGATACTAATATATGAAGAGGTTGACTACATCTTATGGTATATCTCAAACTATTGCTCAAATATTGCTTGAATGTATATTCCTAGGAAGAACTAGGCCTGGATCACTGATCAACCTTGAATACCATGATAATGAACTTGATAGGGATATCTCAAACTATTATTCAAATATTTCTTGAATGTGGCTCAATTTATGCATATAGATATATGACCAATCCTATGGTCAAGGCAGGAATCTAAACCCCAGCTTTGAAATGTTTGTACCTATGACTTTGATGTCCAAACATGGACTCCTGATATTATTTTTTGAAATTTTGACTCATGATTATTGATCATGATATTGAATCTACCACAATGATCACCTTATTTGGATCTTTACCCTCAATATGTGACTTGTGCCTTTCATGTTACCAAGCCTTGGTGATCATTTATTCTCTTATTTATAGAACCATTTGTAACAATGAGTTTATGAAGGAATTTTCCTAGTTTGAAGGATTTTTTAATTCTAATACGATCAGTGATCCCAGAGTGATGAGTCTTTAGATTGGTGTTAGTGGGTATGTCTGTGCCCCCTTCAGGTTTATTAACTCTTGGACTACTAGAGATGACTTTCATGGAAGAGTTGTGGAAGGTTGGGACACCTACTTTTAGTGTATCTGATAAAATGAGAAATATAAGAGCTACTTTGTCTAAATGGAATAGAGATTATATTGGTAATCTTTATGATAATTCCATGATATGTAAAAGAGAAGCTCTTCATGCTCAGACTGAGCTTGATAGATGTCCAAATGATGTTGAGTTGCAAAAATCTGAACCCAATTTCTACCATTGAAAATGGTGATGGTAGGAGTTTTTAAATAGTGTACATGCCACATTTTAGTTCTTGGTCTATGTACCCTAAAGAGAGGATCATTTACTTAAAAGTTGTTTAGAGTGTCATGTATAGAGGGGAAAAGACTTTCTTGGTGCTTCCTTTTTATCTACTTCTACTAGAATAAGCATGTACAATCAAGGGCAATGAAACAATCCTTATTTTGAAACATATTTGTATAATCTCTTTTTTATTCAATGATAGTGACAAGCCCCATTGAAGTCTATGTGGATGGAATACCATGAGAAAATTAGGCTAGAATGAGGAGGCATTGGTATGCCTTGATATGAAGTAGGAGAACAAAGTCTTGATTTAGGGAGATTTGTGTCGAAGCAAGGAGTGTCGGCCAGTCTACAACTAGGGTCATCCTAGAGAGATATTCCTTGTCTCAGAAGCAATCCACACAATTCATCCAGATCGGTATGGCACTCAACCTTAGCTGGTAGAACTTCATCTAATTGATAAAACAAAGCAACCAAAAGTATTGCAATTTATCGTCTAATAAATGTACAAATCTTGTAAAATAGATAAATGTGTTATTTTGGAATAAAATTTGTATGATATATTTAGTGAATAATAAAATTATGTATATATGTGTGAGACTTAGCTAAGAATGTTAATGTGCAAGAATAGTACATACCATTTCTAAATGTAATATGTACTTTTTATGATTAATAAAATAAATAGCGATAAATTTATAGAACCTTGTAGTTATATCTATAACCTTGTTTATGACCTTGTAAGTTCTAAGATTAATTTACTATGAAACAAAATATTATATTTTATTTAGGTAACTAACTGGAGGAAACGACAACAAATAAATTTTCACAATTACATTTATAGTTGGAAAATCATAGAATTTACTAAATAAGTTCATATCAGTATATAGAAACCATAATTTATGTTTATGATGTGTCTAATACCTGATATGAAATGTAGTGTTTGGTGTATATTCCTTTAATAATTTTTTTATTACATCATGAAAATATCTTATTTTGTGAACTTACAACAATGTTATGGTTATATATAAAATACAGGGCATAGAAATATGAGTTGGGGTATACCAAATAAGTAATATTAATACAAAAATCCTAAATATGGATCTTACCTAATAATTGAGACATCTTAGGGTTTTAAAAGCCATACCATAAGGAATGACCTAAAACCCTAGTTTTGTATCATGTTTTCAAATATAGTAACACTTTGGTTTGTTCATTTAGTTATTCATATTGGTCTTGACTTAAAAATATTTTTTCCTTGAGATATAAGTATGTGAATAACATCTATGTATTTCATGATAACTGATATATTGTTTTTGGAATCTTATCCCTAATTTTAGGATCGTCTTGATAAAAAATGAATTTTATCCTTATGCTAATGGATATTACTTTCATAAAAGTAAACATGAACCTAGTTACGGATCCATGAGGGTGTTTTTGAAAAACTACTTTCCTCACTTCCTAAGAATACAACTCAAAAAAATGTACGAGTTAAAAAAAGTTATTATCAACCTAGAAATGATCCATGAAACCCTAATGACATATTTAGTTGGGTACCACTTCATTGAAAAGCAATATCAAGTTTTGTCAGCATTTAATATAACAGTATTATAATATTAGCATGTTCACCATGTAGGTTTTTGTTGGTTATATGCCCTTAGAGCCATCGTGTAAAAATTGTAAAGGGGATATTTTATACTTGATTTAATTATTAGTAGAAGATGGCTCCACTTTTTATGTTTATTTCAACAATGAGATAATGTTTAAACATAATAATGTCCTACTAATGTT
This sequence comes from Alisma plantago-aquatica, assembly GCA_963693085.1. NCBI lineage: Eukaryota > Viridiplantae > Streptophyta > Magnoliopsida > Alismatales > Alismataceae > Alisma > Alisma plantago-aquatica. The sequence goes on along the minus strand of OY856411.1, from coordinate 1,043,343,177 downwards.
TTAACTCAATGACATATGGTTTCGGTTGAGGAGTTGTACATGAGATCATATGTATAATAAGAGTACTCATTCTTGTTATATCCCTAGCTGCATGATATTGTGGACAATATAGGACAACAGTAACACACAAAACTAGCATGTACTATGAGTAATGATGATGTCACTTTAGTCATGATATGGTATATCGACTCAGATACATGAATACTTGTCAAGGATAAGTTGTACTAGATAGAGCCACCTTGAGTTACCAGATGGAAGTCACTTAATGATATGTTAGAGACATATATCAATGTCACGGTGGTAGTTGTATTCCTTAGACAAGAAGTCACTACAATAATACATGTTGTTCTGTGTACTTTGACATTATCCCATTTTTCTTTGAAATATGAGTTACCAAAAAGGTGGAAATTGGGTGCACTGTGACACATGGGAAATGTTGTGCTTGATGTAGATGAAATTTATCACTCTTGTAGAGTGATATCTCTAACCACTTGTTAAGAGAGACTGTGAAATATGTTCATGCCAATCAATATAGAATAGGAGCTCACAATATACTGAATAGTCTTCTCTAATTCAAGGTACATAGATTGAATGATATGAGAATGAAATTCCATGTCTCATTTTCAATTTGTGTTAATGTGACAAATGGATTATATGGTCATGGTAATATTGGTCACTTAGTTGCAGTTATTTTCCAACTCATTCTTATTACTTATGTGGCAATGATGTATGGCTAGACACCAAAATTTTCTTGTGTTGTTTTGAACATTACATCCAACAAAGTCACAAACCTACCAGGTTATACACACAAACAAGGGGATTGGAGTCCACAATAAAAAATATAATAAGAATGGTTCCAAATTATAAATAGGGTGATTAACCATTTGATCAAGTGACTAGAATGTGTAATCATACGATCGAATCAGCTGGGTCAATGTATCAAGTGAGTGTCAATTTGTTCACTGAGTTTTCCACTGTACTAACGTGATCGGCCAATCAGGTGTCCTGGTCAGGCGATCAGAATGCAATGAGAAAAGTCTCCCATTGGAATGCAATTAAGATATATATTTGAGCTATCTTAATCATCCAACTAGCTGACGTTATAGGAAGATCAGAGTGTCCAAAAGGACCATGATTGACGTATCAGGTCACCTAATTGATGATCGAAATTGAGTCTGAGTTTTTCACCATCAAACTTTTTGGGATTGTGATTAGGAAAGTGATTGGAACTAGAATTTTCTAAGCCCATGATTGCCTTTATAAAGGGGATATATCCTAAAGAGTTTGACACATATTTTGATATAACTTGTGAGATATGTTGGCCATCATACTTCTCTCTTGGATAGAGGAAGTTACCCTAAGGACTACTACCCATTATAGGATAAAGAAGGGAAAATCCAGGATGAGTAGCACACCAATAATTCATGTTCCTCTTTGTCTTGGTGGCCAAGATGGTGCACCACGTTCTCCCTCATCTATGTGGACAAAGGATAGATGGAGAAACACTTACAATGGCTTGGAGAAGTTGTTCCGTAAGAAGACAATAGTGTAGCAGCTTGGAGACTAATCTAAATCCTCATCTCATGTATTTAGATTTATTGGTGTCCTTTTCAGATCTATACCTTGAAGATCATGTTCTTCACTGGAAAAAGAAGCACTTCGTTGTTGTAGAAATAGTGTGTGCAAAGTTATAACCTTCTTCCCTTCTTATAAATTTGGTTCACTAATGTTTTATAGCTACGATTGATCTGGAGGCAAGGGTATAAATGGAAGACCTTTTTTGATATTTTTTTGTGCTCCCTTTCTGAGAATCCTATTGTGTTGAGCATGGGTAAAATAAGTGAATTAAAAGGTGTTGATCATTTGTGAGAAGTAACTTTGTACAAGTTTGATACAATATCTATGTACACGATCTATGTGCCCCACGTAGAAACACACATGGTTTGTTAACGTCCAATTTACCAACAATTATAGATTAAGTGGAATCTAAGACAATCGAAGTGAATGCAGATTAAGATAGAGAAATCATAACACCATGGAAGATTACGTAGTATAGTTTTTCATTAGGGTTCCTATACAAATTTGGTCTTTTAATTGCAGAAATATCATGTACTCCTTTTATGAGAACCTATTTTCCTTTTGGTTGAGCTCATTTTAATATGGATTACATACTTTTTAATTGTTAAGTTATTTTTTGAAAGTATTGACCCATAAATTTTAGACTGACACACTTTCCTCATTATCCTCGTTTTTTGGAAATAATTAGTGTAGGGGTTGGCATAGAAAATATATACTTATAATTCCATTTGTATTTCCTTCATCACTTTTCATTTTCACCTTCTCTTAGTACTTTAGATGGCTCCAGTAAATCATCCACACATCAATAAGATAAACAAGAATGTTGATCTAGATATGAAACAAGATATAAAAATCAAACAAATTTATATATTGATCTTGCTCAAATATGGTAGAGAAAACTCATTCCAACAAACCCACTATGAAGATTATCTTCTCATACAAGAAACAACAAAGAATGAAACAAATGTATAAGAACCCAAGGAGGTGATGTTCTTATTCTTACATTCTTCTTGTCTCATTCTTTCTTGCTCATTGTGGTGATAAGAAAGAATAGGAAGAGGTTGAAAGATGATATGTTAGGGTTTATAAGTGGATGAAGAAGTGGGGAGTGACATTACAAGACAAGTGGAAAAGATGCATGGGATAGAATAATGGTGCAGAAGCCAATATTCATGTATAAAATTATGGTGGTGGGAGCAACATCCTAACCCTAATAAGTGTTGGGAGAAATGAATAATTGTCTCTGAATATGTTCGGTAAGAGGACCCACACAATTGTGGGTAAGGTAAATTGGAACTGGTAAGAAGTGTATAAAATGATCAATGATGATGGTACATAAACATGATGATATCAAGGTTGATTTCATAACATTAGGTGGAAACTAAGGGTCTCCACCATGGCCTTGGTGCATGGAAATGGTTGCGGTGAAATCCCCTAGATACAATAATGGCGATTTGTGAAGTGTTTGGGGTTTTCTTTGTGAAAGTGCTTTTGTGTAGTTGCTCGTTCAATGATTTTTCTGATTGGTCCATGTATATTTTCTGAGAGCATAGAAAATGACATATCCATCTAATTGGTCCGTGTAGATTTCTCTTATATTTCACCTATAAAATATGTTTTCTTAGCATCTGATCAATGTATAATCAATTACCTTTGGGATTAAGGTAATTTGTATCCTACAAGATGAAATCCTAGTGATAGGAGTATATGTATCAAATAAATCAACATCCGTTTGTTTCTCAAATCCCCTAATAACTAGTTAAGTATTGTCTTATCGACATATCCATTTACTTTAAGCTTTATTGTGAAAATGAATCTTTGCATTTTGGTATAGTACATTGTAGAAAGACAAAAATACCATTTTTGTCTAGTTAATATTGGTTCAGTATGACCATTAATTGCTTCTCAAAGGAATCTGTAACATCATTATAAGATTGAAGCTCATTTTCTAGAAGAATGAAATATAATAAGCCATCCATATTTTGTTATTTCTTTATTCTAGTGTATCTTAAAGGGTTTACCATCAATAAAAGAATTGGATATATATTTTATGAGTTTATTAGAAGATACATAGTTAGCGTAAAAGGGGGTATTCCTAGAAGCACATGCTCAAAATATTACGTAATTCTAATTTAAAACAAGCATACATGATTTTGTAATATTATTGACCCTCTTAAGAATGAAAAAACATATGTGCAAAACTATTGTGATTATGTCAAATGGAAATGTTGTCAAAAGTCCTAGGTCCCCTATTTTATTTGATTGGTTTGGTCAACAAAACTTTTATCAAGAATCCCTACATTTTGTACTTTATACAAAAAAATATTACAAGCTCAGACTCTCAAATGCAACATCATATATATCCTCAAGAAGAAAAACTCAAGTAGTCTTTCATCTCAGAAAAGCCTATGCCAGACTCCAGACCCGTAAGGTGATATCCTTTGTTAAGTCATAAGTTGGCATATTGGTCTTTCTACAAGGAAACAAGTCAGAATAAAACATGATGCTAAGAAAGATCCACTACTACAAATGGGAGAATTTAGTTAGTTAAAGAGAACTCTTCACGTCATTTAAAGTCCAGCTATAGATTCTATATAGTCATATTACTGAGGTGAATATGTAGGGATATATTTATGTATGGTCCCACATAGAACACAAAAACCTCTGGAAGGAGAGAAATCAAACTCACTACATCTACCACATCCATGTAAGTATATTTTGGTATGAAGTTGATTCTCAATTTCAATTTAATACGTTACAAACATATTATATTCTCCAACACTCAAGTATAGTAAAGTGGACTTGGTATCATATGAGACATCATCTATAAAAGAAATATAAAATCTTGTTCATCAATCAAAAGGCTTCCATGTAGGCCACGTGGATTGGTGTGAACCGGTACTAGCAACGTAGTCCCTTGACTAGAAATGTGGGAAACAACATCTTTATTGATTTCATTTTTCTACATATCTTAACATTTTTTGACGTGACCAACAACACCATTTAAATATTTGAAAAAAAAAACCAGAGATTTGATTTGTTAGTTATATTTTTAATTCAAATTCCCAAATCTAGTATGTCACATATCACAAGATTCAACTATATACGCAGTAAAAACTATTATTGGTGATGGAGTCTACTTCATTTAAGTCTTCTAGTTTAAAAAATGTGTAAATAGTCCCATTTGGAATGAATAACTATTGTAGATATAGAGTGCACTTTTACCCAAAAGTAACAAGTTGGGGTGTACTTTATACATTCACTTTTACTTCTATCTTGTGCAACACATATTTGAAGAAATACCATTTTTGCTAATGTCATCTTGATCGTAATCCCCCCCCCTGCTAGACACATAATATGTACTTGAGTTTCCCATGAGTATTCATTTTTTATCATACCCTATGGGTTGGGAAGTCAAAAAAGTATTTGTTTTTCCACTAGTCCATTCTTAATGTAAGGACTTCACTATAACCTTGATAGTGAACCAAGTGAAACATTTCGGCAAACCCTACCTAGTATTAACCAAAAACTTACCTAAATTGACCGGTAAGTTTTCCATTTGGTGATTTTTATTTGGACTATGTTGAACGTTGAAATGTGCCCTATTACAATTATTAAGATAAAATATGTCAAAGTGTTGTGAATGTCCTGTACCCTATAGAACAGAGCCTATATGGGACGAGAATTAAATATGAAATTGTATATCCGGGTCAGAACTCAATTCAACCGGAACAGAATTACCAGCCCTAACTTGGACTATAGTAGTGAACATGACCCTATGGATCAGAATATTCTTTACTTCAATTTAGGGCTACAGTAATAAACATGGCCTTATGGATCATCATGTTCCTTACTTTGGTTCAGATAGAATCATAGAAACCATATAAGGATCCATTCCTTAGAGCAAACACAATGAGAACACATTTTCAAGAACTTTGGTTCGCGGCACCTCGACCAAAAACTTGCATTACAAAACAACAGGCATAAATAACCACACTTCCATGTCAGCTCATCTCTATGTCCGAAATGCATGAAACATGTGATAGAATAGTTTTAATTCTGGGGGAAACGCCCTACCTACCACGGCTAAGTGTTTGGTTTGCCATTCAAGCGAAGGCTTCCTCACCGATATTTCTTTGATGCCATCTATTTCAAACAGAGAAAGCCACACATAAAGGATATGCTCGAATCTGGGTGCGACGGCTGCTCTTAGCGTCCCAAAACTCTTGGAGGATCTATAAATAGGTTAGGGTGTCGTTGTATACTCAGCAAGCAACTCACCAACTTCATAGCCATGAAAGCCACTGGCTATAACCCTCTCCTCGTCTTCCTCTTCTCCGGCACTCTCCTCTTCTCTGCAGCTATCCACTGTAATGGGGAGCCCGTCTTAGACACCGACGGCAACGAGATCCACACAGGCAACATCCTCGGAGTCACGTACCGTATCCAAAATGGTGCACCGATCGGCTTCCACGGCGGGCTAGCGATGTCGTCTGTCCACAATAACAGCTGCGAGAACTACATCTACGAAGCTCCCGAGACGTTCCCCGGCGAGTCCGTGCATTTCGATTCGGACTTCACAGGTTCCTCCGTTATGGAAGTGGGATCGCGATACAAGTTTACCTTCCACTGGCCGTCGACGCTTGGTTGCAAGAAACCCGGCCAGTGGACCGTCGGCAACGTAATCAACGAAGGCCAGACCTCCTTTCAGCCAATCATCGCCGGGCAGGAGTTTTCGTCTAACCTCCAAGACAGCTGGTTCGAGGTAAGGAGCACGGAAGAAGAGAGGGTTTACAAGCTTGCCGCCTGTCCCTGTGAGTTTTGCAGGATACTCTGCCCTGAAATCGGTTCCTTTAGGACGGAGGATGGCCGTACGGTGCTGGGCATTGGTGGGGAACACTATACGGTCAAATTTACGACCACTATCCTTGCTATCAAGACTAGAGCGGAAGAGTAGCTCCCTGGACCCTGATTAATTAATTAGTACGTTGAGGATGGAAGTGTGGGATAAAGAAGCTGCTGCTCTTCCGTTTAAATCCTATGAAATGAACCTAAGAGCTTTAAATAAAAAGCTTGATGTATTTATATCTGGGCCAGTTCTTCCTATCCTGTCACGATCCAGCAGCAAGTGTTGCTTAGCACCATGTATTAAATGGCATAATAAATATTATGATGACGTGCTTATTGGTTATTATCATAAACGTATTGAGTACATGATATTATCTCCTTCTTATTCATCTTTAAAACCCAACTCCTAGAAAAAACAAGGAGAGAAAAACATAAATTTTCCACTATAACGCAATCTTATTAGATCCTATAGAGTTTCTATAGGACTCGTCCTATAGAATAGACCTCAGATGGGTTGTCGCTTCTATCTAGAACCCCCTTCTCTCTCCATCCTCAGCCTCAACCCCAGATTTCAAAATGACCAGGCCACATGACAGTTTTATCATACACCCCCTATCTTCCAACTACTCCACAGGGAGCAAGAGTTAATTCAAAATGCCGAAGAAACATTACAGTACATGCTCGAGCACAATGGACACGATCAGGATGACAACATAGCTCTCGATGAATAAAGGTAAGCTTTCTTGAAGGCAGATGCACAATGCCTTCCAACTTCCCCTCCTCCTCCTAGAGACAAAGTGTCGGTAGTTTTTACTACTATGCTCCTTTAGATTCACTCCACTGTCCCTACACTTTCTCGTAGAAATATCAAGCATATTCAACAGAGGTATAACACTATTGTGACGGCTTACATACTGCTTAGAGAACCCTACACAGGTTGGCATTAATTAGACTCACTTTTATGTACATACAACTAGGACATAAATACATCGGTGAAATTAGCAGTGAAGAATAGACCTTTGGTTTCTCAGTAACCGGCCATCCTAGCACAACATCATTCTCCCATATGAGGACGGGTCGTCTCTCCCTCAATTTACTATCTTTCTCCCATATGGCCACGTTTGGTTGGTTGTATTATTGACAGGATAGGATCATAATCCTATTAGAAAATGAAGTGCCATATTTGTTTACACAAAAATAAGATCAGGATTGCATTACTACCGGTAGTAGAATCCTAATTCATCTAGATTCTCAGTCCCGCAGTACCCTGAGGTATTTACACAAGATAAACCCCTTTGCCCAACCCGACTCTGGAGTCTCGACTCTCGTTTCTCCCCTCCTAGTTCCACTTGCCTCTATAACACCCATGTACACCCCTGTATCGAATGCAAACTCATCGACGACTTCTGTCTTACTCCCCTCTCTTGGAGCTGCTCACCACTAGACACTGAAGCCGTACAAGTCATATGGCCGCCTTGCTCCCTCTCCAAGTTCCATTCTTTTTTATAGTTGTCTTGATGTCTTCATTGTACGCATAATCATCCCCAAGAACATTGCATCCACTCTGTCTCTATACTATTTCTGATAAATTGATTTTGTGGTCTATGTCACCGCTCTTCTCTCTTTACCGTGCTATCCGCAGTTCTATTTTCTCCCATTCTAATTTTCTTTCTATGTAGTCACTTATGCTCAACAATCATTTTGTTCTCTCCATCTGTTGTTGTCCTCTCTTCTCTTTTCTTCATTCATTTTGTAGTCAACTGGCAACTATTTGGATCTCTGCTCCTCCGTTCTTCTCCTGCCATCCTTCTTCTCCTCTTTATTTTTTTCTTCATTTGTTCCCTCATCAAATTTAACCTGCAACCAACAACAAACAACAAACAACAATGTTGTCACCTATCCATATTATCTTGCTCTCCATATCTACTTATAAAATGATCATTAATTAATATACTGCCAAATGAATATGAATGAGGCATAAAGCTTTGTTGCAAATCCTATCTTTTAGTTATATACAAACATAGGTTGGTAAAACAAAGTCTCATGCTATTCATATACTCTTTTATCCTTGTCATTTTCAAATCCCTTGCTAATCCTTTCCTTCAAACCAAACGGGATGAGGGCGAGTCATCTCTCCCTCAATCGACTATCTCTATCTAGAGAGACAAGGGTGGATCTAAAAGGGGGCACCTCAGATTTTATCCCCACCGACTCGATTCCAAATCCAAAAATGTATATTTATACATATATACATAGATATATTATATATATATGACTTTTCTACATATAACTTGAAGTAAATTTCTACCTGGATTAGTTCCAGAGCCTTGTTTCTAAACAAATGGGCTGCATTCAAATATCACTCTTAACATTTTTTTAAATCCATTAAACTCAGCCCCATGTTGTTAAACTGATATCATTTTTATTTAGACCTTGTTTGGCAGATTGTAACCTCATCGCAATTAACAATTGCCCTCCAAGGATCAATACCATGCCGGAAACCTGTCTGGTCCACTACATATTGGAACATTAACCATATGTGGGGTCCGTTCATTGGGAGATTTGAGGCTTGCAAGTAATTATAAAAGTGGGGAAATGCCTAAAGATGGGTAGTGGCATAGAAATTGCATCCCACTCCATCTCTCTCTCACGGATTATTCGCTTGGTATGTAAATTTTTTTTGTAGAGTACTGATATACAACACTACCCTATACAACAATACTCCCACCTCACACTCAAAACACAAAACAAGCATTAGATTTAGTCATCCGTGGGTGGTACTAAGGAGAGACGCTAGTACTGTGTTAGACTAAAATAAGCAAAGTGTGAGGAGCCAAATAGACAGTAGGGTTTATAAAACCATCCTATCTCCACTCTCTCCTTTTTAACGTGGTTCTCTTTCGCTCAAGACAAACTGTCACGCCCGGCCAAGTATAACACGATGGGTCCATCCTTGTCTCTCGACCATCGCACCCAACCCGTCATTGTCCCGCTCATTGATTTCCCACCCCACCCATCACTGTGACGTACAACTCCATTGATGTGACTAGCTATGACCAAGTGATAAGCCAACGTGATATGTGCGCTTGTGCAAAATGGTTACTACATGCAAAGGTGAAAGTTTGTCCTAGGATGTGCTCAAAGATGGATTTCTATGGCAGGTTGTAGAGAAGTCTGGTTAGGGAGAATATTTTAGGTTTGAGAATGGTGCATTATGGGAGGAGGAAAGCCAAATATTTGGTGATCTTGAGGCATTCAATGTCTGAAAGGTTGGGGGAGTTGAGAATATCTACCATGATAGTGTGAGAGTGTTGGGACTTTAATAGATACATGTTATGAACTGGGAGATTGATGGAGCATTCAATGATATTGTTGTCTATAGTGGTGGGTAGGAGTGGGAGATAGGAGCATTGTAGAGAGGAATGAAGCAAGGTTAGAGGGAATATGGAGGAAGCTTGTTGAAGAAATGTATTAATGATGGGTTTGATATAGGTAGGGGTGAAAGAGGGTATGGATAAAGGGAGTGTAGGTGGGTGTAAGACGGAGGGTGATAACATGATATTTTGTGAACCTTTTGCACCTATTTTGTCACACCCGCAACATAGGTAGCGACCGAGACTGAGTAGTGACCGCTAAACTAAATTAAATCGATAGGCAACACCTATAAATAGGCCCTCAATTCCACACTGTCGGAAGAGGGAACCATCAAGGGGGAAGAAGTGTTTCCCATCTCCAGAGCCATCCTCATTCATCTCCATTGATCTTAGATATCTAAAGATAAAAGTTAGAGGAGAGAGAAGATCTATCATTCTCTTCTTCAAGAGAAGGATTTGTCATCCTCCATGCCTACACCAGATTTGGATATGAAGAAGTACCATTGGTATATCACCTCCTCTCTTCTTTAGATCTATCATCTCCCATACGATGTACCCCCCCCCCTTCATTTGTCTTAAGTATCTATACTTTTGTAGTTTCATTATGCTTCTCGTTAACATGAGTGGCTAAACACCTTGATTGGGTTGGAGTAGCCACTAGGGTTGTCTCAACATGTATATACTTACATCTCTTTGAATATACATTCTTAGCAATGGTTATCTCCATACTCTTGTTCTCAAATGCTTCACTTGCAAGATTAGCTATCATTTTGTGATATATGATTGTTAATGCCTCAAAATAATAGTATTAATCTTATCTAAGTGTTATGGAGTTACATGAATGTAGGAAAATGTTGGAATGCTAAAGTTAATGATCATATGGTTTTCTTTGTGATTGTTTTTTTGTCATCTCGAGAGAGAAACTCTTACAACATGTTCCTAGCTTTGCTGATAATCCTTGAGATTTAAGATAATCTTAATGGTTGTCATAATTTTGTTAGTAATATTTTATATTTTGCTTTATTTTAACTTTAGTAATATTAAATACTTGTTTGGAAAACTCATAATCATGACTTAAGCATACTATAAAGATTTGAGTTGGAGTTAATATAACATTAACCCATACATGTAAGTAAGAAGAGAGTTAATGACATTAGAGGAAATAATTAATAAATAACTTTTTATTTTAGAATATTATTAAAATAATACTATAATATTGTATATAATTCAATTATAAATCCAACAAAAAAATAAGGAACTAAATTGGAGTTAAAATGAAAGAGTTATGCCCTTTTTAGTAAACATGGATAGAGTGTCGTGATCGCAATGCTGTGTCGTGTGTCGCGACCGCGATATTGCATCATGTACCACAACCACAATACTATACCGTGACTGTGATGATGTGTCATGTGCCATGAGTATGACGCTGTGTCGTGTGTCGTGACCGTCACACTAGTGCCACGATCGTGATGTTGTGTCGCCACAGTGACGGATGCCGCCCAGGACAGCCAATCGTAAAACGATCATATCTCGTGCTATACTTATTCTTTTTGAACGAAACAAAGTACGTTGGAACTATGATTCGATCCTCTATCATCTCAGATACCTTGATTAACAAGAGGGGGACCTGAAAGGATTTTTCTGGGGAAATGTTTGGGGAAGAACGTGAAGAATGATGGAAATCCAAAAGTTATTGGAAAACAACCATAAAAATCATGTTATTATATGTAGATATCACATCACCTTGGCAGTAGAGCTAGTTTTGGGCTTACCCTAAGTCATCATTTTGTACCTTGACAACCCACATTTTAGACAACCTTTCAAATCAATGTAGTTCTTTTCAAATAACATACAATCATTCAGGCATGCATGGATATTCTTAGCCTCTATTCGCATTGGGCACAACACTTTAGTTAATTTGTATGTTAAGATTGGGATCTCATTATCTTTAGGAATAATTTCTTTCTACAATGACAACATAGACATGAAGCTTTTATCACTCCATCTATATTTAGCCTTCAAAGTATACAAAATCTCAACACAAAACTCGACATTGTAAACATAGCATCTGTAAGATTTACCCCAATTATGTAGCATTACATCAACCATGTCTATCAAAACCAGTTCATTCACATCTACATCATATGTAATTTCTTCTTTAATACATGTACTTCTATTGACATATAATGATCTCATTTTAAGAATCTCACCATGCCATTACCATTGTGTATGACCCTATACAATCCTGTTGCACATGACATGACTTTTGTTTCGTCAACATTTTTTACTTTGAATTGATAATAGATCCTATCTCCCAAACATTTCTTACGTTCCTCTGCAAATCTTATAAACTGATCAAGACCAATAATAAATTCTAGAGTGCAGCAAATTGGAATTGACATCCATAATTGATCCATTACATGATCATAAAAAATGAGCAGTAAATCAGGTGTTTAGAGACTATGCCTTAGAGATTACGGCTTAGAGATTATGTTTTTTTAGGGTATAGGATATATATATTTGGTTTCAGGTTTTAGTAGGGGGATGGGTGAGGTAGCAACATAGTAGCATCACCCACAATAGTAGATAAAAGTGGTGGTCAGAGGAGGAAGAAGACAATCGCCAAAGCTAGTTATCAGGGGGGATAAAATAGAGAAAATGGAAAACAATATTTTGTGTTGTTAATTAGAACCTATCATTTGTTGTATCAAAAAACTAATGACTAAGACCTTTGTCAACAGTTAACTAATAAAAACTAATGCCAGAAGTTAAAGTCTACTATTAAGTGGATACTTAGGAACCTACAACAAATGTCCTTATTGACCGGATACCTAGGAACAATGACAGATGTCCTTATCCTAATAAAAAATACCAACCTCACTAAGACCTATGTTGTCAGTTCATTCACAAAAACTGACAATAGAGGTTAAACTCTACTTTTAGTTTGATACATAGGAACCAACAATAGATGTTAATAAAAATGCCAACCTCACTAAGTACTTAGTCATCATGTTAACAAAATTGACAACAGAGGTTACACTCTATCGTTGGTTAGTCACATACAAAATCAATGATGAATGTCTTTATCCTTAATAAAAACCACACTATAACCCAATATGGGTGAAAATAAATTTCATAGGGCACGTAACAGGAACCCTTTTTGGTCAGTTCTTCAAGAAGGAAGTGATGCAACAAGCTTTCTAGGGGTAATTTTTTGTGTGGTGGATGTGACCTATGACGACCATTTTTATTGACTACAACTGACGAAAAAGGCTTTTTGGAGGCAAAATTGACTTTGCGGGAATGGGTGCATCGTCATTTTTAATAAAACTAATGCTAAATGCCTCTATCCAAATTTTCCCCTAAAAATCTCACGGGCTATCTGTTACGCCGATTCTACACCAAAAACAGACTTTATAATAAAAGTAGTACCCATATTTTTTCTTAATGGGTAAGTCTGGACGATTAGTGACATTTGTGTTTTATGAATCGATGATGTAGGCCTATATTATTGGTTTTCAATTAAAACCAATGTTAAGAAAACTGACACCCGAAGTCAAAAATGTACTAGTGTATGCAATCATGATCTCTCTAACTTAAAAAATCAACTAGGTCAAATTTTATATTAATATTGAAAATTCATAATGTTTATCATATCTCGAGTATGATAACGTTGATTATGTCCTTAGGTTAAAGTTTTTAAAAGTGTCCTATGACTAATCATTCATCCATCTTGAATATACTAGAAAATTAAATTGATGTTGAAATCTCAAAGTATTACTAGAATGGTGTTCATGGATGATTGATGAAACCTAGGGTAGAATTAGGAATCAATACTCTATCTTTGAATATATGGAGTAATGATACTTTATTTTCTAATCATGACCCCTAATTCTACATTTTATGTAATTATGATATGATTCAGTAGTGGTAAGTAGGGGGTTAGGATGGGTTGTTGTTGTCGTGGTGCAAGCCCGGGATGTTGCAGTGGTGATGAGTGGAGATTGGTGGTAAGGGGGTGACAATAGGAGATGGTTGGTGCATGGGATTCAAGGGAAGGGTAGTGGTTGGGTAGAGTAAACCACATTGAAATGTTAATGTAAGAGGAGAGTTGGTGGGAAGAGGGGAGGGACGAAATTTATGGTTGGAGAGAAGAAGTTATGGGTTATGGGGAATTGAAAACCACATCTTGTACAATATTTCTTTATAAAATATTATTCATTACATGTAAAATAGTGTGAAATCCTCTATCTTTATAAGACATGAGATATTATACAAGGAAATAGGGATTCCTATAAGGAAAATGAAATAAACAAATACATGGAAATGAAATGAGGAGAGAAAGAAATAAGAAAGTGGACTAAATAGGTAAGGCACATTAACAAAATCATTAAGGTTGTATCTACCAGGTGTTCAAGTGTGATAAAATGGAATTTCAATATAATTACTCATTTTCATTTTTGAATTTGAAGATAGGTAATATAATGTATTCATAGGATATTTTGCATTTTAGAAACAAAAAATTAAATAGTTTTAGATTGGAAAAGTATATATATAGTGAGATTCATAGTAAATATGACCACACTAGGTTGTTTAAAATATTATTGTAATTAATATAAATTAAAAAGTTTATTAGAAATGTTTATCACAATTTTAATTAAAGATTAAAAATAAAAAATATATGGTGGTGGAAATTTAATGATTTATAGTTTGTGATATATCTAAAAGTTTGATAGGTAAAACATGTATAAGTTTATTATTTTTGAATGGTATTACTTTCTTATGGAGACAAGGAAACTCCATGTATTGTTTCAACTTGACCTAATATTTAAAATCATCACACACTATGAAGAAGGATCTGAAAGGCATCCATTCCTTTACAACATATTTAAAGCAAATAAGCCACCAACCAAAAGGTTTCCTCATACGGTTCGTAGAGTTTTGTAAATATCTTGAGGAATATCTTTGGTAGAAAAATATTGTTGTCAGGAAATATCATTTTGTTTTGAAGTACTCCTTAATAAATTCTAGAGAAAAAAATTAACTTAGAAGAGTGCAAAGAATTGTTTAGAAATCATACTTTTGATAGTAATAATTTAGTTGTAAAGAAACAATGTCTTAGCATGGTATTTTATCTGTATGATATGCTTTACTTGGGAAAACGACAATATGGAGGGGATGATAATATGGAGGGAGAACATTTTCAAAAGGATATTTATTTTTGATTGAAATACAACTTCAACTCAAAGTTCCCAAAAAGGAGGGATATTATTTAGTTGATAAATTAAACTTAGGAAATTATTGAAAATTATCAGCTACTAAAATTTTTGTTTGGAGGAAAGTAAGAAAGAGAAAAAGTTACATTGTGGAAACAAATATTGGTGAGGAAATTGTGGAGGGAAATATTTTTATGTAAAGAATGGTAAATATTATAGATTTTTTGCTCATTTCACTAAATAGTCGGTGTATAGATGACTTTGTTGGAATATAATTTTCCTCATGCTTTCTCATCCTTATTGTAGGAAGAAATGAGACAAATTCTATCATTCGAGATTTGGGACACCATTTCATTTCCTCACTATTTTAGTTTAACTATAAACAAGTCGCCTAGACTAAATTTGAAGTTGTACCTAGAGGGAACTAGCCATGTGTGACATTTTTGATGAAATCTACCCAAGATGCATGTTTGATCCCTAGAGGAATTTAATTCATTATAGTAGGAAAAATGAATGAATGTTATAACATTCTTTAAAGTCCACTCTCCCATCCCTGCAATATATTTCCTATTCTACTTGATTCAATAGACTACATGTATACCTCAAGTGGCATTGTTGAAATACAATAACACTCCATTTTTAAGGTTGTGTATTATCTGAATCTACACAATTCTAGGTCAAATCATGCAAGTAGTCTAGACTCACCATTATTGGATGCTTTGCATAAGTAGTTCAAAGACAACACTAACTCATAAATACCAAACCCTGGGTTTCTTACTCATAGGATATTCAACGTGCAACTTGATCTTCTCTATCTTAAAGGCTATTCCATGAACTACAACCTCCACATCACGATGGTTCACATATATTGTTCCCCAAACTATATCGATATAGGGAAATATTAGTACTATCTAATATGTAATTCTACATTTGTCATATTAGTTATTTAATATATTCATACAATCATTTAAAGGATCTCTTTTGAAAAAATCTACAAGGAACCTTACAGTTCTTGGTTAAGTGTGAGTCCCTATTGTTGATCTAAATCTTCCACATGGAATTGTATTTTGAAGTAACAATGGGTGTCATATATTTTCCCCATAATACATCAACAGATGAGAGATCAACACTAGGCAGTTAGTAAATCCTCATTTGTTCTCTTACTTTTTATGTATTGTTATATGAATCATTCATGTTTTTCTTTTGAAAACATTTGTAGGATGGCCATCAATTCCTATTTAAAAGTGATCCCCTATTGTTGAACCATGACTTCAACACATGATGGTCCTCTCAAGTAACATTTTTAACAATACTACATTAATAGATGGAGAGACAATTAATATCCATTCAATAATTCTTCACTTGTCCTTAGAGTTTTTCTTGTACATCCTTGTGAACCATTCACAGTTTTTTTTAAATCATTTGTAGGGCACCAAACAATTCCTAGTTGAAAATTAGGTTAACTATGTATCACAGGAAAATTTGATTCTCTGTCCATTTGGATGGTTGAACTTTATATGTGACACCTCCCCTTAGGTGGTTGGGGAGTCCACATTTTCCATAGATGATTCAATTTTATGTTCCTCTAATGACCGTATAGTGGGTATACTATCTGATCTTATTCATGCCAACAAAATCCTAGTAGCTTTGGCAATAGCAATACACAAGGGTCTAAAGCCAAGTGTGAAGTTAGGGTGACACTTGTGGAAAGAGACATATAGTTGGACTATTGTGGAACGTTCTTACGAGAAGCATGTCATTGTCAACTATTTCAACATGGTTATTATCGACATAAAAAAGACCTAGAAGATGTGGCTTGATACATGTTTATGCATATCAAAAGGGAACACAATGGAGTAGTTGATTGACTAGGAAATAAGGGTAGGAAGTTGCCTTTAGGTTCTAGGAAGACATGAAATTTACTTTCTAGAAGAGCTAACAACAATTGTGATTGAAGAAACCAATAATAGATTTCACTATTAGGTGACGGTTATGTTTTTTTTAGTAAAATATAAAATATCTTTCAAATAGTAACAATATACCCTTTAAAAGTATCATGTTTGATGACTTTGAACTTTTTGGTTGATTACTGAAACAATTTATGGATTCTTTGATTGCTTTTCATTTTTAAAAAAATGACAATCTTAAATAAAAAGAAGAATCCATAATGTTTTTCATTGTAACCAACCTAGACCATTCAAAATCATCCAAAATGGTGATTATAGAAGATCTATTTGTACTCCTGTAACATTAGTTAAAATCTATGCAAAAAGAGACATAATCAAAATCTAACACCAAACACTACTTTTTGCATCTTAAATTGAAATTGTCGTCAGCTCTTCTGGAAAACAAAAATGTCATGTTTGTCTATTACATGAATCCATCTGCGTACCCTTCTTTGACAGCCAACTTGTTACTCTATTGCTTAAGTTTTCTATATTCATAAACATATACCGATCGAAGCCCTTTAGGTCCTTTATTTTCTCCAATAGGATGCTTGTGACATGTGTTCAACAATTTTTTTCTTCTCATAACACTCTTCACATCCATAAAAATATATGCCTCTATCTACAAGCTCCTTGCACCTAACATCAAAGCCATCTTTAGACCATTGTATACTTCTACCATAGCTTCATATTTCCTTCACATTAAACAGATCAGATAGTGATGCCACTATACCCTTCAATAAAATAATCAACAATAGAACCAACTCCCACAGAGATGGATTCCCAAACTATCTTTAGTGTGGCATCATAGGTTACCTTTAACCAGATAAATGGGCGGATCATCAAATATAAACCTCCTATATAGTAAACCTCATATTTAATTAATAGTTGTTATGGATCTGATAATTTTTTTCAAAAGAAAGTATGGAAATAAGCCACACAAGTTCATATAAGAACTTATAGAACAAATGAACACTTATTAATAGGATAGTAATGATTTTCCCATCTATTTATGTATTGTGTGTCAGGCATTGTTACTTGAAAGGACTATTCCATATATACGTATAGCAAACTGTTGGGGTTCACTTTCAATTAAGTATTTTTTGGTTCCCTACAAATATTTTCAAAAGAAAATTTTGTAAAACCATTCATACTAGGTATGCATAAGAACTCATAGGAGAAATGAGGAATTATTGACTAGGTAGTACCAATCTTCCCATATTTTTATGTATTATGGAGAAAATATATGTCAAGAACTATTTAACTAGAGGACTGTTACATTTTCAAGTGCATTTTAGTTATTGGATTCACTTAAAACGAAGAATTGTTGAGATCCATACAAAAGTTTTCAAAAAACATTCTCTAAATGATTCATACTAAGTGTACATAAAAACTCAGAGGACAAATACATAATTAGTAACTTGATTGACCGGATAGTATTGATCTTCCCATGTGTTGATGTAATTTGGTGAAAAATATTGATATGAGAGAGATTCAATTCACATGGTAATTTTAATGATGAATTAGAACCTACACTTCGAATTTTAATATAAGCAAGAAAACCATGTGTTCTAGATGTAGGTGTCAGAGTTGTCTTTGAACTACCTACACAAAGCAACCCAATGATGTGTCTGAACAACTTACATGATTAGACACATATTTATGCAGACCAAGAGAATACACAACCTTTCAAATGGAGACTTTTGATAACTTGGAAATGCATTTGAGGTTTCCATGTTGTTGCAGAACAAAGTACAATAAAGTAGTCAATTCAAGGGATGACAATGTAGAATTCTAAGAATGACATCATTCATTTTTCCTACAATTATTAATGAAAAATTTCCAGGGCTCATGCATTTTGGATAGGCTTTCAAGTGAAAATGTGATGCATGGATTGTTCCCTCCAAGTATTGGTTTGACACAAAAAAGGATGAGGAACAATTATGAAAATGATCTTCCAA
This sequence comes from Alisma plantago-aquatica, assembly GCA_963693085.1. Classification (NCBI taxonomy): domain Eukaryota; kingdom Viridiplantae; phylum Streptophyta; class Magnoliopsida; order Alismatales; family Alismataceae; genus Alisma; species Alisma plantago-aquatica. The sequence goes on along the minus strand of OY856411.1, from coordinate 1,043,324,254 downwards.
TATATTCATTTATACACCAACTATCTAGTCAAATGAGAAAACTCTAAATTTACTATCAGTGATCTATTTATTACCAAAATCATCACTCCTAATGTAATGACAAACAAAGGGGAGAGTACTCTTTCTTACATCCATAGAATGCATCACATGACATACACATCAGTAAAACCACAATAACAAAAATAGAAGACTAAGGTATAAGACAACATGGCATGTTAAAATAAATTAAACTAGTACCTACCATAACATATTAGCCCCCATATTTCAAACCATGTGAATTCCATTTGCATGTCATTTGATCTCATTAGAGTAAGAGCAGAAAATTATCATATTAGAGGGTATGCACCGATCATATAATGAATCCTCACATAACTTTTATCTAAAATATAAAATGGATACATCAACACAACTTTGATGAGTATTCTGTAGATGGCTTAAGAATTACATTTGTTCAAAGAACACATATTGCATCAAAAAATTTAATATATCAACAATAAATAAAGAAAAAATATTAAATAATTTCTTATTTAATAGGGATGTTTTTTTAATATTCATTTCCATTATACAAACAATATCATGGCCATTATCCACTTTATTAAAGAAAGGTCTGTGAGTGTCATTAAAGGCAATGCTACTAATTACACCTATTTCAACGTGAGGGACTACAAGACCCAATGTAATGAGTTAACCCTATTATCAACATGGTATGCCATTTCTTGACAAGTCATGTAGGATGCACAAACCTTGTGTGATTACACACAAAATACAGGAAGGTGCACAAGGTTTGTCTAATGAAATCTAGTTATGTGTTCATGCTTGTTTAATGTAGTATGATCAAAATAAAAGTAATTATCATAAGGAACAAGTACCTCAAACAAGTATATCAAGTCGAGCAATTTAAGAATACATAGATACAAGAATGTTGAATAACACTGGTCTGGATAATAGGAGGACAAAGTGTATCATGATTTGACTACAAGATTAACTTGTTTGTTTTGGAATAATATTTAGCAAGCTTCATTAGATCTTAGAAAAAGAGATCTTGACATTGTAAACAAGCATGGTTTGATTAACTTCAGCAAGATCAAATCATCATAGTCATTATCATGGTGGTTGGATGTGACATCTAAGTCAAGGTGTCACATACTTCAATAGTTATTTCAATATTTTAACTAGGTCATGCATGTTCATTATCATGTTACACTACTAAAACATAGATTCATCTAAAACCTAAGGTGACACATCACAACTCAGATTAGGGATCAATGACAAGAGTAACATGATATTAAGTGGATGATCATAAGATCCAAGTAAGATAAACAAAAATCATCATCATTGTGAATTCAAGTTGGTTAGAGTCATAATTTTGCAAAACTGTCACCGTTAGAGTGTGGATGAGTTCTAGTTGGATTAAGTGTCATAAACATCAATAAGTTGTTGGTTTTAAAGCATATTCTGCATGGATAACCATTAGGGAGAGATTTGCACAAGATTGGAGATCCACATACCAACATGCAAACTAGGTCATATTTCATTTTAGGCCAAGTAGTCACATTAGGACACAAGAATGATCCACATAAAAAGTAGGGGGTACAAATCATGTAAGATTATTGACTTGGAGTCCACATAATATGTTTGGACATAAAGACCCACATGTGAGCAAGGTTTGAGATTCAATTATCAATTTATCCATATAAAACATTTTTCATGTTCCAAAGCAACACATCAAGTAAAAATAGGGTACTAGCATGAACATGTTTGACTATTGGTTCAAAATACATAAAAAATAAAGTTTGAGCACTGAAGTAATAAGTTTTAATAAAAAAGTACAAATTGAGCTATTTATATGTCAAATATCATATCTATGGGTATCATAAAGATCAAAATAGTGGCTTATAAACCATCAAAACTTACATATTTAAGGTTATTAACAAGATTTGGGAGCATAGGGGTGCATTCGTGAGTATGTAATAGCATAAACCATGTAAAAGAGATTAGAAGTTATCATCATTAACTTATAAGTGGAACTTAACGTAGAATTAGATCCTGAAACTAGTCCCATTAGATAGATCTTGTTCTCTAGATCAAAAATTACATGAATATTTTTCTCTAAAGATGCATCAAATATGACATCTAATAGTTTGAGAATTAAATTGAAAAGGTGGAATAAAATACCATTTAATCAATCCAACCTGGACGATCCTAGCCTTTGGATGATGATCTTGTGATTGCAATGTGTAACCCATCCTCTATGTACGTTCTAGGGAGGGGTTGTGCCTTGGTCTAGAATATAGAGGAAGAGGTGAGGGAGAGAGACTGTTGGAGTTTAGCCATGATTATTTATCTTATGCTCTTCCCAGGGCTTGACCCCTTCCCACATGTGGCTTCTCCCACAATATATTTATACTACAGTAGTTCCAAGACATCTACACACTAGAGAAGGAATGGGGGATAAACATTCAATCTATTGTGGGCCATGAAGATATGATTTCTACCCTTGTAGGACATGCTCCAATTCTACACATGTATCTTAATACTTGAAATCATTTTATTTATTATACTTGTAGACCTATATACCAACCCAATCAATCCTATCTCTTAATGATCATATTACTTGGCAACACAACACTAGTGCATGAATGGGTATAGTATGACTAATTGTGATGTTACATGATTAGACCTTGTTGATAATATATCTCTCATGCTTCCTTTATTGTCAAATAAGACGTTATATTTATATTATATCACTCATGATGTGGATGGTTCACATAGACCTAAATTTTAATGTTGATACTTGTGCTATTTTTAATTAATGCATGCATGTATCGCAAGATGGGACTATACTTGAACTATTTTATACCTATATTTATAAGAACATCTGCACGACATGAAATGTATTATTTTAACAAAACCTACTAATATAATACCCCATATTATATCTTTTTGTATCACAATATCCTTGGGTTGTACCTTCTCTACGAATCTCACTCAAGAATTATGACTTGCTCAATACTCATAAGATGCACTTAATCCCTTGTCCCTACTATGATATTGGGTTGTTTGTATGTATGAACTTATGAATGATTCGATACTTATTTACTTGTTTGAAATATTACTCCTATGTATAATACTTTCATGTATGATTATACTATGCAAGAAAACCTTGAATATAATATATAGAAAAAATCCATTAGATGACCTAGTGTACTAGCCTGAATTCTTGGGGTAAGGGTACAAGCCATGTTGAAATAGGTTTAACTCATTGACATTCGTCATGAGGTCCATCACGTATAAAAAGGGTGACCTAAAGTCATTTATCCTCAAATGCACAACATGGACCCTTCCTTTGGAAGTTGGTCAAAGGATTAATGTTGATATAACTAATAATGAAACCTAAAACATGCTATATTGTCATTTTAAATGTTCTTGATTTGGTTGTTATTCCTACTTACTGTAATGTTTCTAGAAAAGAAACTTTTATTATACTCTGAAAATGTTCTTACATGCCCTTTCATTGCCTATTCAATGCACTTAAATTATTATATTTTTGTAATCAAATTTTTTAGTCACCAAATGAAGATCCACTGCATTGAAGACTTCAAACTCTGAAAGTAAACACCAATCATGAATATTTTGAAATATTAATGGTGCATGACTCTATATCCATTAATATCTTGTTATCTCTATTTTTTTTGTTATTGCCTTTTCATATATATTGGTTTTGTAATATTATGTGCCGTTCTAGGGACGGGTGTACTGGTCCACTCATCTTTTTCTTTGTTGCCACTAGGGGTGTGGATTCATGGTTATATTCAGATCTGTGACAAATGGTATCAGATCCATACACACATCACATTAACCTAGAAAGAACCAAAACTTACAATGTTGAAATTCTCTATGGGTATGGTGCTAAACATGGAGGTTCTACCTAGTAATTAGATCTTATATGCCTATCTATAGTGGTTGATGTTTCTATGCACACCTGCTTACCCACAGTGGATCAAAAGATTGCATTAGTTTTCTCCCATTAAAACCTAGAGAGTGATCTATCATCTCACCTACTGTTTATGGACCACCTAAGACACCCAAGTAGTTGATGAATACTAAGTCTTCTCATATGCTCATGTGATTCTTCCCTCATGACTATTTAGCACATTATTTCTCTATTATGAGTAGCTTATGAATGGGAAAACTAAAAAATCATTTGAATTCATGAAAGTTGATTAACATGATAATGTCATAATCTAATCTTAATTGAAAACCTTGTTTTATGTACAAAAATACTCTTCAAAGTGATATACTCATGTGTAATACCTTAGATCATGCCAACTCAAAGTTACCAAATCTTGCATATGTGATTTCTATGTTTGAGTAAATTATCAAAAATCCTATAGGTGGTGAATAAAGGAGGAGCTCATGTTTTTATAACTCATGATCAATTAGGTATTTGTATGATTAAACCTATTTTGTCTCTACTTTTGGAAAACCTCAAAGATACCTAAGAAAATCTCTCTTTATTGATACGTGTTTTTCTTCATAGTCTAATATGAATATTTTGGTCATATGATGTATCAACCATTTCCTATGATTCTATAACTCTTGAAGTTACCAATTTAGACTTCTCTACTTTTTGTCATAATGATCCATGTTTGCAAAATCTTGAAACATGGCTGACCTATTATGATATTGACCATTGATCTCATGAAATTACAAAATACGCTTTCATCATTGACACTCCCATATTTTGACATGATTGACGAATCATGATTAAGGTAGACTATTGTTCTTGATTGGTGTGGTATTTGACTTATGACTCCATAACCTAGGTTACATCCCTATTATGAATGACTATTAATTTTCACTTTCTTGATTGTTTTGAGTTTGGAAAGGCAACCCCTTCCATCTAACATTTATTTCTTGACCTAAGTCACTACTATGTCAAATTCATGATGATACTGATGCTTGATTTTAAACCTTGATTTATTGGTGATACTAATATATGAAGAGGTTGACTACATCTTATGGTATATCTCAAACTATTGCTCAAATATTGCTTGGAATATTGCTTGAATGTATATTCCTAGGAAGAACTAGGCCTGGATCACTGATCAACCTTGAATACCATGATAATGAACTTGATAGGGATATCTCAAACTATTATTCAAATATTGCTTGAATGTGGCTCAATTTATGCATATAGATATATGACCAATCCTATGGTCAAGGTAGGAATCTAAACCCCATCTTTGAAATGTTTGTACCTATGACTTTGATGTCCAAACATGGACTCCTAATATTATTTTTTGAAATTTTGACTCATGATTATTGATCATGATATTGAATCTACCACAATGATCACCTTATTTGGATCTTTACCCTCAATATGTGACTTATGCCTTTCATGTTACCAAGCCTTGGTGATCATTTATTCTCTTATTTATAGAACCATTTATAACAATGAGTTTATGAAGGATTTTTCCTAGTTTGAAGGATTTTTTAATTCTAATACGATCAGTGATCCCAGAGTGATGAGTCTTTAGATTGGTGTTAGTGGGTATGTCTGTGCCCCCTTCAGGTTTATTAACTCTTGGACTACTAGAGATGACTTTCATGGAAGAGTTGTGGAAGGTTGGGACACCTACTTTTAGTGTATCTGATAAAATGAGAAATATAAGAGCTACTTTGTCTAAATGGAATAGAGATTATATTGGTAATCTTTATGATAATTCCATGATATGTAAAAGAGAAGCTCTTCATGCTCAGACTGAGCTTGATAGATGTCCAAATGATGTTGAGTTGCAAAAATCTGAACCCAATTTCTACCATTGAAAATGGTGATGGTAGGAGTTTTTAAATAGTGTACATGCCACATTTTAGTTCTTGGTCTATGTACCCTAAAGAGAGGATCATTTACTTAAACGTTGTTTAGAGTGTCATGTATAGAGGGGAAAAGACTTTCTTGGTGCTTCCTTTTTATCTACTTCTACTAGAATAAGCATGTACAATCAAGGGCAATGAAACAATCCTTATTTTGAAACATATTTGTATAATCTCTTTTTTATTCAATGATAGTGACAAGCCCCATTGAAGTCTATGTGGATGGAATACCATGAGAAAATTAGGCTAGAATGAGGAGGCATTGGTATGCCTTGATATGAAGTAGGAGAACAAAGTCTTGATTTAGGGAGATTTGTGTCGAAGCAAGGAGAGTGGGCCGGTCTACAGCTAGGGTCATCCTAGAGAGATATTCCTTGTCTCAGAAGCAATCCACACAATTCATCCAGATCGGTATGGCACTCAACCTTAGCTGGTAAAACTTCATCTAATTGATAAAACAAAGCAACCAAAAGTATCTCAATTTATCGTCTAATAAATGTACAAATCTTGTAAAATAGATAAATGTGTTATTTTGGAATAAAATTTGTATGATATATTTAGTGAATAATAAAATTATGTATATATGTGTGAGACTTAGCTAAGAATGTTAATGTGCAAGAATAGTACATACCATTTCTAAATGTAATATGTAGTTTTTATGATTAATAAAATAAATAGCGATAAATTTATAGAACCTTGTAGTTATAACTATAACCTTGTTTATGACCTTGTAAGTTCTAAGATTAATTTACTATGAAACAAAATATTATATTTTATTTAGGTAACTAACTGGAGGTAATGACAACAAATAAATTTTCACAATTACATTTATAGTTGGAAAATCATAGAATTTACTAAATAAGTTCATATCAGTATATATAAACCATAATTTATGTTTATGATGTGTCTAATACCTAATATGAAATGTAGTGTTTGGTGTATATTCCTTTAATAAATTTTTTATTACATCATGAAAATATCTTATTTTGTGAACTTACAATAATGTTATGGTTATATATAAAATATAGGGCATAGAAATATGAGTTGGGTTATACCAAATAAGTAATATTAATACAAAAATCCTAAATATGATTCTTATCTAATAATTGAGACATCTTAGGGTTTTAAAAGCCATACCATGAGGAATGACCTAAAACCCTAGTTTTGTATCATGTTTTCAAATATAGTAACACTTTGGTTTGTTCATTTAGTTATTCATTTTGGTCTTGACTTAAAAATATTTTTTTCCTTGAGATATAAGTATGTGGATAACATCTATGTATTTCATGATAACTGATATATTGTTTTTGGAATCTTATCCCTAATTTTAGGATCGTCTTGATAAAAAATGAATTTTATCCTTATGCTAATGGATATTACTTTCATAAAAGTAAACATGAACCTAGTTACAGATCCATGAGGGTGTTTTTGAAAAACTACTTCCCTCACTTCCTAAGAATAAAACTCAAAAAATGTACGTAGTTAAAAAAAGTTATTATCAACCTAGAAATGCTCCATGAAACCCTAATGACATATTTAGTTGGGTACCACTTCATTGAAAAGCAATATCAAGTTTTGTCAGCATTTAATATAACAGTATTATAATATTAGCATGTTCACCATGTAGGTTTTTGTTGGTTATATGCCCTTAGAGACATCGTGTAAAAATTTTAAAGGGGATATTTTATACTTGATTTAATTATTAGTAGAAGATGGCTCCACTTTTTATGTTTATTTCAACACGGAGATAATGTTTAAACATAATAATGTCCTACTAATGTTTTAACTCAATGACATATGGTTTCGGTTGAGGAGTTGTACATGAGATCATATGTATAATAAGAGTACTCATTCTTGTTATATCCCTAGCTGGATGATATTGTGGACAATATAGGACAACAGTAACACACAAAACTAGCATGTACTATGAGTAATGATGATGTCACTTTAGTCATGATATGGTATATCGACTCAGATACATGAATACTTGTCAAGGATAAGTTGTACTAGATAGAGCCACCTTGAGTTACCAGATGGAAGTCACTTAATGATATGTTAGAGACATATATCAATGTCACGGTGGTAGTTGTATTCCTTAGACAAGAAGTCACTACAATAATACATGTTGTCCTGTGTACTTTGACATTATCCCATTTTTCTTTGAAATATGAGTTACCAAAAAGGTGGAAATTGGGTGCACTGTGACACATGGGAAATGTTGTGCTTGATGTAGATGAAATTTATTACTCTTGTAGAGTGATATCTCTAACCACTTGTTAAGAGAGACTGTGAAATATGTTCATGCCAATCAATATAGAATAGGAGCTCACAATATACTGAATAGTCTTCTCTAATTCAAGGTACATAGATTGAATGATATGAGAATGAAATTCCATGTCTCATTTTCAATTTGTGTTAATGTGACAAAGGGATTATATGGTCATGGTAATATTGGTCACTTAGTTGCAGTTATTTTCCAACTCATTCTTATTACTTATGTGGCAATGATGTATGGCTAGACACCAACATTTTCTTGTGTTGTTTTGAACATTACATCCAACAAAATCACAAACCTACCAGGTTATACACACAAATAAGGGGATTGGAGTCCACAATCAAAAATATAATAAGAATGGTTCCAAATTATAAATAGGGTGATTAACCATTTGATCAAGTGACTAGAATGTGTAATCATACGATCGAATCAGCTGGGTCAATGTATCAAGTGAGTGTCAATTTGTTCACTGAGTTTTCCACTGGACTAACGTGATCGGCCAATCAGGTGTCCTGGTCAGGCGATCAGAATGCAATGAGAAAAGTCTCCCATTGGAATGCAATTAAGATATAGATTTGAGCTATCTTAATCATCCAACTAGCTGACGTTATAGGAAGATCAGAGTGTCCAAAAGGACCATGATTGACGTATCAGGTCACCTAATTGATGATCAAAATTGAGTCTGAGTTTTTCACCATCAAACTTTTTGGGATTGTGATTAGGAAAGTGATTGGAACTAGCATTTTCTAAGCCGATGATTGCCTTTAGAAAGGGGATATATCCTAAAGAGTTTGACACATATTTTGATATAACTTGTGAGATATGTTGGCCATCATACTTCTCTCTTGGATAGAGGAAGTTACCCTAAGGACTACTACCCATTATAGGATAAAGAAGGGAAAATCCAGGATGAGTAGCACACCAATAATTCATGTTCCTCTTTGTCTTGGTGGCCAAGATGGTGCACCACGTTCTCCCTCATCTATGTGGACAAAGGATAGATGGAGAAACACTTACAATGGCTTGGAGAAGTTGTTCCGTAAGAAGACAATAGTGTAGCAGCTTGGAGACTAATCTAAATCCTCATCTCATGTATTTAGATTTATTGGTGTCCTTTTCAGATCTAGACCTTGAAGATCATGTTCTTCACTGGAAAAAGAAGCACTTAGTTGTTGTAGAAATAGTGTGTGCAAAGTTATAACCTTCTTCCCTTCTTATAAATTTGGTTCACTAATGTTTTATAGCTACGATTGATCTGGAGGCAAGGGTATAAATGGAAGACCTTTTTTGATTTTTTTTGTGCTCCCTTTCTGAGAATCCTATTGTGTTGAGCATGGGTAAAATAAGTGAATTAAAAGGTGTTGATCATTTGTGAGAAGTAACTTTGTACAAGTTTGATACAATATCTATGTACATGATCTATGTGCCCCACGTAGAAACACACATAGTTTGTTAACATCCAATTTACCAACAATTATAGATTAAATGGAATCTAAGACAATCGAAGTGAATGCAGATTAAGATAGAGAAATCATCACACCATGGAAGATTACGTAGTATAGTTTTTCATTAGGGTTCCTTTACAAATTTGGTCTTTTAATTGCAGAAATATCATGTACTCCTTTTATGAGAACCTATTTTCCTTTTGGTTGAGCTCATTTTAATATGGATTACATACTTTTTAATTGTTAAGTTATTTTTTGAAAGTATTGGCCCATAAATTTTAGACTGACACACTTTCCTCATTATCCTCATTTTTTGGAAATAATTAGTGTAGGGGTTGGCATAGAAAATATATACTAATAATTCCATTTGTATTTCCTTCATCACTTTTCATTTTCACCTTCTCTTAGTACTTTAGATGGCTCCAGTAAATCATCCACACATCAATAAGATAAACAAGAATGTTGATCTAGATATGAAACAAGATATAAAAATCAAACAAATTTATATATTGATCTTGCTCAAATATGGTAGAGAAAACTCATTCCAACAAACCCACTATGAAGATTATCTTCTCATACAAGAAACAACAAAGAATGAAACAAATGTATAAGAACCCAAGGAGGTGATGTTCTTATTCTTACATTCTTCTTGTCTCATTCTTTCTTGCTCATTATGGTGATAAGAAAGAATAGGAAGAGGTTGAAAGATGATATGTTAGGGTTTATAAGTGGATGAAGAAGTGGGGAGTGACATTACAAGACAAGCGGAAAAGATGCATGGGATAGAATAATGGTGCAGAAGCCAATATTCATGTATAAAATTATGGTGGTGGGAGCAACATCCTAACCCTAATAAGTGTTGGGAGAAATGAATAATTGTCTCTGAATATGTTCGGTAAGAGGACCCACACAATTGTGGGTAAGGTAAATTGGAACTGGTAAGAAGTGTATAAAATGATCAATGATGATGGTACATAAACATGATGATATCAAGGTTGATTTCATAACATTAGGTGGAAACTAAGGGTCTCCACCATGGCCTTGGTGCATGGAAATGGTTGCGGTGAAATCCCCTAGACACAATAATGGTGATTTGTGAAGTGTTTGGGGTTTTCTTTGTGAAAGTGCTTTTGTGTAGTTGCTCGTTCAATGATTTTTCTGATTGGTCCATGTATATTTTCTAAGAGCATAGAAAATGACATATCCCTCTAGTTGGTCTTTGTACATTTCTCTTATATTTCACCTATAAAATATGTTGTCTTAGCATCTGATCAATGTATAATCAATTACCTTTGGGATTAAGGTAATTTGTATCCTACAAGATGAAATCCTAGTGATAGGAGTATATGTATCAAATAACTCAACATACGTTTGTTTCTCAAATCCCCTAATAACTAATTAAGTATTGTCTTATCGACATATCCATTTACTTTAAGCTTTATTGTGAAAATGAATCTTTGCATTTTGGTATAGTACATTGTAGAAAGACAAAATTACCATTTGTGTCTAGTTAATATTGGTTCAGTATGACCATTAATTGCTTCTCAAAGGAATCTGTAACATCATTATAAGATTGAAGCTCATTTTCTAGAAGAATGAAATATAATAAGCCATCCATATTTTGTTATTTCTTTATTCTAGTGTATCTTAAAGGGTTTACCATCAATAAAAGAATTGGATATATATTTTATGAGTTTATTAGAAGATACATAGTTAGCGTAAAAGGGGGTATTCCTAGAAAACATGCTCAAAATATTATGTAATTCTAATTTAAAACAAGCATACATGATTTTGTAATATTATTGACCCTCTTAAGAATGAGAAAACATATGTGCAAAACTATTGTGATTATGTCAAATGGAAATGTTGTCAAAAGTCCTAGGTCCCCTATTTCATTTGATTGGTTTGGTCAACAAAACGTTTATCAAGAATCCCTACATTTTGTACTTTATACAAAAAAATATTACAAGCTCAGACTCTCAAATGCAACATCATATATATCCTAAAGAAGAAAAACTCAAGTAGTCTTTCATATCAGAAAAGCCTATGCCAGACTTCAGGCCCGTAAGGTGATATCCTTTGTTAAGTCATAAGTTGGCATATTGGTCTTTCTACAAGGAAACAAGTCAGAATAAAACATGATGCTAAGAAAGATCCACTACTACAAATGGGAGAATTTAGTTAGTTAAAGAGAACTCATCATGTCATTTAAAGTCCAGCTATAGATTCCATATAGTCATATTACTGAGGTGAATATGTAGGGATATATTTATGTATGGTCCCACATAGAACACAAAAACCTCTGGAAGGAGAGAAATCAAACTCACTACATCTACCACATCCATGTAAGTATATTTTGGTATGAAGTTGATTCTCAACTTCAATTTAATACGTTACAAACATATTATATTCTCCAACACTCAAGTATAGTAAAGTGGACTTGGTATCATATGAGACATCATCTATAAAAGAAATATAAAATCTTGTTCATCAATCAAAAGGCTTCCATGTAGGCCACGTGGATTGGTGTGAACCGGTACTAGCAACGTAGTCCCTTGACTAGAAATGTGGGAAACAACATCTTTATTGATTTCATTTTTCTACATATCTTAACATTTTTTGACGTGACCAACAACACCATTTAAATATTTGAAAAAAAAACAAGAGATTTGATTTGTTAGTTATATTTGTAATTCAAATTCCCAAATCTAGTATGTCACATATCACAAGATTCAACTATATACGCAGTAAAAACTATTATTGGTGATGGAGTCTACTTCATTTAAGTCTTCTAGTTTAAAAAATGTGTAAATAGTCCCATTTGGAATGAATAACTATTGTCGATATAGAGTGCACTTTTACCCAAAAGTAACAAGTTGGGGTGTACTTTATACATTCACTCTTACTTCTATCTTGTGCAACACATATTTGAAGAAGTACCATTTTTGCTAATGTCATCTTGATCGTAATCCCCCCCCTGCTAGACACATAATATGTACTTGAGTTGCCCATGAGTATTCATTTTTTATCATACCCTATGGGTTGGGAAGTCAAAAAAGTATTTGTTTTTCCACTAGTCCATTCTTAATGTAAGGACTTCACTATAACCTTGATAGTGAACCAAGTGAAACATTTCGGCAAACCCTACCTAGTATTAACCAAAAACTGACCTAAATTGACTGGTAAGTTTTCCATTTGGTGATTTTTATTTGGACTATGTTGAACGTTGAAATGTGCCCTATTACAATTATTAAGATAAAATATGTCAAAGTGTTGTGAATGTCCTGTACCCTATAGAACAGAGCCTATATAGGACGAGAATTAAATATGAAATTGTATATCCGGGTCAGAACTCAATTCAACCGGAACAGAATTACCAGCCCTAACTTGGACTATAGTAGTGAACATGACCCTATGGATCAGAATATTCTTTACTTCAATTTAGGGCTACAGTAATAAACATGGCCTTATGGATCATCATATTCCTTACTTCGGTTCAGATAGAATCATAGAAACCATATAAGGATCCATTCCTTAGAGCAAACACAATGAGAACACATTTTCAAGAACTTTGGTTCGCGGCACCTCGACCAAAAACTTGCATTACAAAACAACAGGCATAAATAACCACACTTCCATGTCAGCTCATCTCTATGTCCGAAATGCATGAAACATGTGATAGAATAGTTTTAATTCTGGGGGAAACGCCCTACCTACCACGGCTAAGTGTTTGGTTTGCCATTCAAGCGAAGGCTTCTTCACCGATATTTCTTTGATGCCATCTATTTCAAACAGAGAAAGCCACACATAAAGGATATGCTCGAATCTGGGTGCGACGGCTGCTCTTCGCGTCCCAAAACTCTTAGAGGATCTATAAATAGGTTAGGGTGTCGTTGTATACTCAGCAAGCAAGTCACCAACTTCATAGCCATGAAAGCCACTGGCTATAACCCTCTCCTCGTCTTCCTCTTCTCCGGCACTCTCCTCTTCTCTGCAGCTATCCACTGTAATGGGGAGCCCGTCTTAGACACCGACGGCAACGAGATCCACACAGGCAACATCCTCGGAGTCACGTACCGTATCCAAAATGGTGCACCGATCGGCTTCCACGGCGGGCTAGCGATGTCGTCTGTCCACAATAACAGCTGCGAGAACTACATCTACGAAGCTCCCGAGACGTTCCCCGGCGAGTCCGTGCATTTCGATTCGGACTTCACAGGTTCCTCCGTTATGGAAGTGGGATCGCGATACAAGTTTACCTTCCACTGGCCGTCGACGCTTGGTTGCAAGAAACCCGGCCAGTGGACCGTCGGCAACGTAATCAACGAAGGCCAGACCTCCTTTCAGCCAATCATCGCCGGGCAGGAGTTTTCGTCTAACCTCCAAGACAGCTGGTTCGAGGTAAGGAGCACGGAAGAAGAGAGGGTTTACAAGCTTGCCGCCTGTCCCTGTGAGTTTTGCAGGATACTCTGCCCTGAAATCGGTTCCTTTAGGACGGAGGATGGCCGTACGGTGCTGGGCATTGGTGGGGAACACTATACGGTCAAATTTACGACCACTATCCTTGCTATCAAGACTAGAGCGGAAGAGTAGCTCCCTGGACCCTGATTAATTAGTACGTTGAGGATGGAAGTGTGGGATAAAGAAGCTGCTGCTCTTCCGTTTAAATCCTATGAAATGAACCTAAGAGCTTTAAATAAAAAGCTTGATGTATTTATATCTGGGCCAGTTCTTCCTATCCTGTCACGATCCAGCAGCAAGTGTTGCTTAGCACCATGTATTAAATGGCATAATAAATATTATGATGACGTGCTTATTGGTTATTATCATAAACGTATTGAGTACATGATATTATCTCCTTCTTATTCATCTTTAAAACCCAACTCCTAGAAAAAACAAAGAGAGAAAAACATAAATTTTCCACTATAACACAATCTTATTAGATCCTATAGAGTTTCTATAGGACTCGTCCTATAGAATAGACCTCGGATGGGTTGTCGCTTCTATCTAGAACCCCCTTCTCTCTCCATCCTCAGCCTCAACCCCAGATTTCAAAATGACCAGGCCACATGACAGTTTTATCATACACCCCCTACCTTCCAACTACTCCACAGGGAGCAAGAGTTAATTCAAAATGCCGAAGAAACATTACAGTACATGCTCGAGCACAATGGACACGATCAGGATGACAACATAGCTCTCGATGAATAAAGGTAAGCTTTCTTGAAGGCAGATGCACAATGCCTTCCAACTTCCCCTCCTCCTCCTAGAGACAAAGTGTCTGTAGTTTTTACTACTATGCTCCTTTAGATTCACTCCACTGTCCCTACACTTTCTCGTAGAAATATCAAGCATATTCAACAGAGGTATAACACTATTGTGACGGCTTACATACTGCTTAGAGAACCCTACACAGGTTGGCATTAATTAGACTCACTTTTATGTACATATAACTAGGACATAAATACATCAGTGAAATTAGCAGTGAAGAATAGACCTTTGGTTTCTCAGTAACCGGCCATCCTAGCACAACATCATTCTCCCATATGAGGACGGGTCATCTCTCCCTCAATCTACTATCTTTCTCCCATATGGCCACGTTTGGTTGGTTTTATTATTGACAGGATAGGATCATAATCCTATTAGAAAATGAAGTGCCATATTTGTTTACACAAAAACAAGATCAGGATTGCATTACTACCAGTAGTAGAATCCTAATTCATCTAGATTCTCAGTCCCGCAGTACCCTGAGGTATTCACGCAAGATAAACCCCTTTGCCCAACCCGACTCTGGAGTCTCGACTCTCGTTTCTCCCCTCCCAGTTCCACTTGCCTCTATAACACCCCTGTACACCCCTGTATCGAATGCAAACTCATCGACGGCTTCTGTCTTACTCCCCTCTCTTGGAGCTGCTCACCACTAGACACTGAAGCCGTACAAGTCATATGGCCGTCTTGCTCCCTCTCCAAGTTCTATTCTTTTTTATAGTAGTCTTGATGTCTTCATTGTACGCATAATCATCCCCAAGAACATTGCATCCACTCTGTGTCTATACTATTTCTGATAAATTGATTTCGTGGTCTATGTCACCACTCTTCTCTCTTTACCGTTCTATCCGCAGTTCTATTTTCTCCCATTCTAATTTTCTTTCTATGTTGTCACTTATGCTCAACAATCATTTTTTTCTCTCCATCTGTTGTTGTCCTCTCTTCTCTTTTCTTCATTCATTTTGTAGTCAACTGGCAACTATTTGGATCTCTGCTCCTCCGTTCTTCTCCTGCCATCCTCCTTCTCCTCTTTATTTTTTTCTTCATTTGTTCCCTCATCAAATTTAACCTGCAACCAACAACAAAAAACAAACAACAATGTTGTCACCTATCCATATTATCTTGCTCTCCATATCTACTTATAAAATGATCATTAATTAATATACTGCCAAATGAATATGAATGAGACATAAAGCTTTGTTGCAAATCCTATCTTTTAGTTATATACAAACATAGGTTGGTAAAACAAAGTCTCATGCTATTCATATACTCTTTTATCCTTTTCATTTTCAAATCCCTTGCTAATCCTTTCCTTCAAACCAAACGGGATGAGGGCGAGTCATCTCTCCCTCAATCGACTATCTCTATCCAGAGAGACAAGGGTGGATATAAAAGGGGGCACCTCAGATTTTATCCCCACCGACTCGATTCCAAATCCAAAAATGTATATTTATACATATATACATAGATATATTATATATATGACTTTTTGACATATAACTTGAAGTAAATTTCTACCTGGATTAGTTCCAGAGCCTTGTTTCTAAACAAATGGGCTGCATTCAAATATCACTCTTAACATTTTTTTTAAATCCATTAAACTCAGCCCCATGTTGTTAAACTGATATCATTTTTATTTAGACCTTGTTTGGCAGATTGTAACCTCATCGCAATTAACAATTGCCCTCCAAGGATCAATACCATGCCGGAAACCGGTCTGGTCCACTACATATTGGAACATTAACCATATGTGGGGTCCGTTCATTGGGAGCTTTGAGGCTTGCAAGTAATTATAAAAGTGTGGAAATGCCTAAAGATGGACAGTGGCATAGAAATTGCATCCCACTCCATCTCTCTCTCACGGATTATTTGCTTGGTATGTAAATTTTTTTTGTAGAGTACTGATATACAACACTACCCTATACAACAATACTCCCACCTCACACTCAAAACACAAAACAAGCATTAGATTTAGTCATCCGTGGGTGGTACTAAGGAGAGACGCTAGTATTGTGTTAGACTAAAATAAGCAAAGTGTGAGGAGCCAAATAGACAGTAGGGTTTATAAAACCATCCTATCTCCACTCTCTCCTTTTTAACGTGGTTCTCTTTCGCTCAAGACAAACTGTCACGCCCGGCCAAGTACAGCGCGATGGGTCCATCCTTGTCTCTCGACCATCGCACCCAACCCATCATTGTCCCGCTCACTGATTTCCCACCCCGTCCATCACTGTGACGTACAACTCCGTTGATGTGACTAGATATGACCAAGTGATAAGCCAACGTGATATGTGCGCTTGTGCAAAATGGTTACTACATGCAAAGGTGAAAGTTTGTCCTAGGATGTGCTCAAAGATGGATTTCTATGGCAGGTTGTAGAGAAGTCTGGTTAGGGAGAATATTTTAGGTTTGAGAATGGTGCATTCTGGGAGGAGGAAAGCCAAAGATTTGGTGATCTTGAGGCATTCAATGTCTAAAAGGTTGGGGGAGTTGAGAATATCCACCATGATAGTGTGAGAGTGTTGGGACTTTAATAGACACATGTTATGAACTGGGAGATTGATGAAGCATTCAGTGATATTGTTGTCTATAGTGGTGGGTAGGAGTGGGAGATAGGAGCATTGTAGAGAGGAATGAAGCAAGGTTAGAGGGAATATGGAGGAAGCTTGTTGAAGAAATGTATTAATGATGGGTTTGATATAGGTAGGGGTGAAAGAGGGTATGGATAAAGGGAGTGTAGGTGGGTGTAAGACGGAGGGTGATAACATGATATTTTGTGAACCTTTTGCACCTATTTTGTCACACCCGCAACATAGGTAGCGACCGAGACTGAGTAGTGACCGCTAAACTAAATTAAATCGATAGGCAACACCTATAAATAGGCCCTCAATTCCACACTGTCGGAGGAGGGAACCATCAAGGGGGGAGAAGTGTTTCCCATCTCCAGAGCCATCCTCATTCATCTCCATTGATCTTAGATATGTAAAGATAAAAGTTAGAGGAGAGAGAAGATCTATCATTCTCTTCTTCAAGAGAAGGATTTGTCATCCTCCATGCCTACACCAGATTTGGATATGAAGAAGTACCAATTGTATATCACCTCCTCCCTTCTTTAGATCTATCATCTCCCATACGATGTACCCCCCCCCCTCATTTGTCTTAAGTATCTATACTTTTGTAGTTTCATTATGCTTCTCGTTAACATGAGTGGCTAAACACCTTGATTGGGTTGGAGTAGCCACTAGGGTTGTCTCAACATGTATATACTTACATCTCTTTGAATATATATATTCTTAGCAATGGTTATCTCCATACTCTTGTTCTCAAACGCTTCACTTGCAAGATTAGCTATCATTTTGTGATATATGATTGTTAATGCCTCAAAATAATAGTATTAATCTTATCTAAGTGTTATGGAGTTACATGAATGTAGGAAAATGTTGGAATGCTAAAGTTAATGATCATATGGTTTTCTTTGTGATTGTTTTTTTGTCATCTCGAGAGAGAAACTCTTACAACATGTTCCTAGCTTTGCTGATAATCCTTGAGATTTAAGATAATCTTAATGGTTATCATAATTTTGTTAGTAATATTTTATATTTTGCTTTATTTTAACTTTAGTAATATGAAATACTTGTTTGCAAAACTCATAATCATGACTTAAGCATACTATAAAGATTTGAGTTGGAGTTAATATAACATTAACCCATACATGTAAGTAAGAAGAGAGTTAATGAAACTAGAGGAAATAATTAATAAATAACTTTTTATTTTAGAAATATTATTAAAATAATACTATAAGATTGTATATAATTCAATTATAAATAAAACAAAAAAATAATGAACTAAATCAGAGTTAAAATGAAAGAGTTATGCCCTTTTTAGTAAACATGGATAGAGTGTCGAGATCGCAATGTTGTGTCGTGTGTCGCGACCGCGATATTGCATCATGTACCACAACCACAATACTATACCGTGACTGTGATGATGTGTCATGTGCCATGAGTATGACGCTGCGTCATGTGTCGTGACCGTCACACTAGTGCCACGATCCTGATGCTGTGTCGCCACAGTGACGGATGCCACCCAGGACAGCCAATCGTAAAACGATCATATCTCGTGCTATACTTATTCTTTTTGAACGAAACAAAGTACGTTGGAACTATGATTCAATCCTCTATCATCTCAGATACCTTGATTAACAAGAGGGGGACCTGAAAGTATTTTTCTGGGGAAATGTTTGGGGAAGAACGTGAAGAATGATGGAAATCCAAAAGTTATTGGAAAACAACCATTAAAATCATGTTATTATATGTAGATATCACATCACCTTGGCAGTAGAGATAGTTTTGGGCTTACCCTAAGTCATCATTTTGTACCTTGACAACCCACATTTTAGACAACCTTTCAAATCAATGTAGTTCTTTTCAAATAACATACAATCATTCAGGCATGCATGGATATTCTTAGCCTCTATTCGCATTGGGCACAACACTTTAGTTAATTTGTATGTTAAGATTGGGATCTCATTATCTTTAGGAATAATTTCTTTCTACAATGACAACATAGACATGAAGCTTTTATCACTCCATCTATATTTAGCCTTCAAAGTATACAAAATCTCAACACAAAACTCGACATTGTAAACATAGCATCTGTAAGATTTACCCCAATTATGTAGCATTACATCAACCATGTCTATCAAAACCAGTTCATTCACATCTAAATCATATGTAATTTCTTCTTTAATACATGTACTTCTATTGACATCTAATGATCTCATTTTAAGAATCTCACCATGCCATTACCATTGTGTATGACCCTATACAATCCTGTTGCACATGACATGACTTTTGTTTCGTCAACATTTTTTACTTTCAATTGATAATAGAACCTATCTCCCAAACATTTCTTATGTTCCTCTACAAATCTTATAAACTGATCAAGACCAATAATAAATTCTAGAGTGCAGCGAATTGGAATTGACATCCATAATTGATCCATTACATGATCATAAAAAATGAGCAGTAAATTAGGTGTTTAGAGACTATGCCTTAGAGATTACAGCTTAGAGATTATGTTTTTTTAGGGTATAGGATATATATATTTGGTTTTAGGTTTTAGTAGGGGGATGGGTGAGGTAGCAACATAGTAGCATCACCCACAATAGTAGATAAAAGTGGTGGTCAGAGGAGGAAGAAGACAATCGCCAAAGCTAGTTATCAGGGGGGATAAAATAGAGAATATGGAAAACAATATTTTGTGTTGTTAATTAGAACCTATCATTTGTTGTATCAAAAAACTGATGACTAAGACCTTTGTCAACAGTTCACTAATAAAAACTAATGCCAGAAGTTAAAGTCTACTATTAAGTGGATACTTAGGAACCTACAACAAATGTCCTTATTGACCGGATACCTAGGAACAATGACAGATGTCCTTATCCTAATAAAAAATACCAACCTCACTAAGACCTATGTTGTCAGTTCATTCACAAAAACTGACAATAGAGGTTAAACTCTACTTTTAGTTTGATACATAGGAACCAACAATAGATGTTAATAAAAATGCCAACCTCACTAAGTACTTAGTCATCATGTTAACAAAATTGACAACAGAGGTTACACTCTATCGTTGGTTAGTCACATACAAAATCAATGATGAATGTCTTTATCCTTAATAAAAACCACACTATAACCCAATATGGGTGAAAATAAATTTCATAGGGCACGTAACAGGAACCTTTTTTGGTCAGTTCTTCAAGAAGGAAGTGATGCAACAAGCTTTCTAGGGGTAATTTTTTGTGTGGTGGATGTGACCTATGACGACCATTTTTATTGACTACAACTGACGAAAAAGGCTTTTTGGAGGCAAAATTGACTTTGCGGGAATGGGTGCATCGTCATTTTTAATACAACTAATGCTAAATGCCTCTATCCAAATTTTCCCGTAAAATTCTCATGGGCTATCTGTTACGTCGATTCTACACCAAAAAACAGACTTTATAATAAAAGTAGTACCCATATCTTTTCTTAATCGGTAAGTCTGGACGATTAGTGACATGTGTGTTTTATGAATCGATGATGTAGGCCTATATTGTTGGTTTTCAATTAAAACCAATGTTAAGAAAACTGACACCCGAAGTCAAAAATGTACTAGTGTATGCAATCATGATCTCTCTAACTTAAAAAATCAACTAGGTCAAATTTTATATTAATATTGAAAATTCATAATGTTTATGATATCTCGAGTATGATAACGTTGATTATGTTCTTAGGTTAAAGTTTGTAAAAGTGTCCTATGACTAATCATTCATCCATCTTGAATATACTAGAAAATTAAATTGATGTTGAAATCTCAAAGTATTACTAGAATGGTGTTCATGGATGATTGATGAAACCTAGGGTAGAATTAGGAATCAATACCCTATCTTTGAATATATGGAGTAATGATACTTTATTTTCTAATCTTGACCCCTAATTCTACATTTTATGTAATTATGATATGATTCAGTAGTGGTAAGTAGGGGGTTAGGATGGGTTGTTGTTGTCGTGGTGCAAGCACGGGATGTTGCAGTGGTGATGAGTGGAGATTGGTGGTAAGGGGGTGACAATAGGAGATGGTTGGTGCATGGGATTCAAGGGAAGGGTAGTGGTTGGGTAGAGTAAACCACATTGAAATGTTAATGTAAGAGGAGAGTTGGTGGGAAGAGGGGAGGGACGCAATTTATGGTTGGAGAGAAGAAGTTATGGGTTATGGGGAATTGAAAACCACATCTTGTACAATATTTCTTTATAAAATATTATTCATTACATGTAAAATAGTGTGCAATCCTCTATCTTTATAAGACATGAGATATTATACAAGGAAATAGGGATTCCTATAAGGAAAATGAAATAAACAAATACATGGAAATGAAATGAGGAGAGAAAGAAATAAGAAAGTGGACTAAATAGGTAAGGCACATTAACAAAATCATTAAGGTTGTATCTACCAGGTGTTCAAGTGTGATAAAATGGAATTTCAATATAATTACTCATTTTCATTTTTGAATTTGAAGATAGGTAATATAATGTATTCATAGGATATTTTGCATTTTAGAAACAAAAAATTAAATAGTTTTAGATTGGAAGAGTATATATATAGTGAGATTCATAGTAAATATGACCACACTAGGTTGTTTAAAATATTATTGTAATTAATATAAATTAAAAAGTTTATTAGAAATGTTTATCACAATTTTAATTAAAGATTAAAAAAAATATATGGTGGTGGAAATTTAATGATGTATAGTTTGTGATATATCTAAAAGTTTGATAGGTAAAACATGTATAAGTTTATTATTTTTGAATGGTATTACTTTCTTAGGAGACAAGGAAACTCCATGTATTGTTTCAACTTGACCTAATATTTAAAATCATCACACAATATGAAGAAGGATCTGAAAGGCATCCATTCCTTTACAACATATTTAAAGCAAATAAACCACCAACCAAAAGGTTTCCTCATACGGTTCGTAGAGTTTTGTAAATATCTTGAGGAATATCTTTGGTAGAAAAATATTGTTGTCAGGAAATATCATTTTGTTGTGAAGTACTCCTTAATAAATTCTAGAGAAAAAAATTAACTTATAAGAGTGCAAAGAATTGTTTAGAAATCATACTTTTGATAGTAATAAATTAGTTGTAAAGAAACAATGTCATAGCATGGTATTTTATCTGTACGATATGCTTTACTTGGGAAAATAACAATATGGAGGGGATGATAATATGGAGGGAGAACATTTTCAAAAGGATATTTATTTTTGATTGAAATACAACTTCAACTCAAAGTTCCCAGAAAGGAGGGATATTATTTAGTTGAAAAATTAAACTTAGGAAATTATTGAAAATTATCAGCTACTAAAATTTTTGTTTGGAGGAAAGTAAGAAAGAGAAAAAGTTACATTGTGGAAACAAATATTCGTGAGGAAATTGTGGAGGGAAATATTTTTATGTAAAGAATGGTAAATATTATAGATTTTTTTCTCATTTCACTAAATAGTCTGTGTATAGATGACTTTGTTGGAATGTAATTTTCCTCATGCTTTCTCATCCTTATTGTAGGAAGAAATGAGACAAATTCTATCATTCGAGATTTGGGACACCATTTCATTTCCTCACTATTTTAGTTTAACTATAAACAAGTCACATAGACTAAATTTGAAGTTGTACCTAGAGGGAACTAGCCATGTGTGACATTTTTGATGAAATCTACCCAAGATGCATGTTTGATCCCTAGAGGAATTCAATTCATTATAGTAGGAAAAATGAATGAATTTTATAACATTCTTTAAAGTCCACTCTCCCATCCCTGCAATATATTTCCTATTCTACTTGATTCAATAGACTACATGTATACCTCAAGTGGCATTGTTGAAATACAATAACACTCCATTTTTAAGGTTGTGTATTATCTGAATCTACACAATTCTAGGTCAAATCATGCAAGTAGTCTAGACTCACCATTATTGGATGCTTTGCATAAGTAGTTCAAAGACAACACTAACTCGTAAATATCAAACCCTGGGTTTCTTACTCATAGGATATTCAACGTGCAACTTGATCTTCTCTATCTTAAAGGCTATTGCATGAACTACAACCTGCACATCACGATGGTTCACATATATTGTTCCCCAAACTATATTGATATAGGGAAAGATTAGTACTATCTAATATGTAATTCTACATTTTTCATATTAGTTATTTAATATATTCATACAATCATTTAAAGGATCTCTTTTGAAAAAATCTACAAGGAACCTTACAATTCTTGGTTAAGTGTGAGTCCCTATTGTTGATCTAAATCTTCCACATGGAATTGTATTTTGAAGTAACAATGGGTGTCATATATTTTCCCCATAATACATCAATAGATGAGAGATCAACACTAGGCAGTTAGTAAATCCTCATTTGTTCTCTTACTTTTTATATATTGTTATATGAATCATTCATGTTTTTCTTTTGAAAACATTTATAGGATGGCCATCAATTCCTATTTAAAAGTGATCCCCTATTGTTGAACCATGACTTCAACACATGATGGTCCTCTCAAGTAACATTTTTAACAATACTACATTAATAGATGGAGAGACAATTAATATCCATTCAATAATTCTTCACTTGTCCTTAGAGTTTTTCTTGTACATCCTTGTGAACCATTCACAGTTTTTTTTAAATCATTTGTAGGGCACCAAACAATTCCTAGTTGAAAATTAGGTTAACTATGTATCACAGGCAGATTTGATTCTCCCTCCATTTGGATGGTTGAACTTTATATGTGACACCTCCCCTTAGGTGGTTGGGGAGTCCACATTTTCCATAGATGATTCAATTTTATGTTCCTCTAATGACCGTATAGTGGGTATACTATCTGATCTTATTCATGCCAACAAAATCCTAGTAGCTTTGGCAATAGCAATACACAAGGCTCTAAAGCCAAGTGTGGAGTTAGGGTGACACTTGTGGAAAGAGACATATAGTTGGACTATTATGGAACGTTCTTACGAGAAGCATGTCATTGTCAACTATTTCAACATGGTTATTATCGACATAAAAAAGACCTAGAGGATGTGGCTTGATACATGTTTATGCATATCAAAAGGGAACACAATGGAGTAGTTGATTGACTAGGAAATAAGGGTAGGAAGTTGCCTTTAGGTTCTAGGAAGACATGAAATTTACTTTCTAGAAGAGCTAACAACAATTGTGATTGAAGAAACCAATAATAGATTTCACTATTAGGTGACGGTTATGTTTTTTTTAGTAAAATAGAAAATATCTTTCAAATAGTAACAATATACCCTTTAAAAGTATCATGTTTGATGACTTTGAACTTTTTGGTTGATTACTGAAACAATTTATGGATTCTTTGATTGCTTTTCATTTTTAAAAAAATGACAATCTTAAATAAAAAGAAGAATCCATAATGTTTTTCATAGTAACCAACCTAGACCATTCAAAATCATCAAAAATGGTGATTATAGAAGATCTATTTGTACTCCTGTAACATTAGTTAAAATCTATGCAAAAAGAGACATAATCAAAATCTAACATCAAACACTACTTTTTGCATCTTAAATTGAAATTTTCGTCAGCTCTTCTGGAAAACAAAAATGTCATGTTTGTCTATTACATGAATCCATCTGCGTACCCTTCTTTGACAGCCAACTTGATACTCTATTGCTTAAGTTTTCTATATTCATAAACATATACCGATCGAAGCCCTTTAGGTCCTTTATTTTCTCCAATAGGATGCTTGTGACATGTGTTCAACAATTTTTTTCTTCTCATAACACTCTTCACATCCATATATACCCTTCAATAAAATAATCAACAATAGAACCAACTCCCACAGAGATGGATTCCCAAACTATCTTCAGTGTGGCATCATAGGTTACCTTTAACCAGATAAATGGGCGGATCGTCAAATATAAACCTCCTATATAGTAAACCTCATATTTAATTAATAGTTGTTGTGGATCTGATAATTTTTTTCAAAAGAAAGTATGGAAATAAGCCACACAAGTTCATATAAGAACTTATAGAACAAATGAACACTTATTAATAGGATAGTAATGATTTCCCCATCTATTGATGTACTGTGTGTCAGGCATTGTTACTTGAAAGGACTATTCCATATATACATATAGCAAACTATTGGGGTTCACTTTCAATTAAGTATTTTTTGGTTCCCTACAAATGTTTTCAAGAGAAAATTTTGTAAAACCATTCATACTAATTATGCATAAGAACTCAAAGGAGAAATGAGGAATTATTGACTAGGTAGTACCAATCTTCCCATATTTTTATGTATTATGGAGAAAATATATGTCAAGAACTATTTGACTAGAGGGCTGTTACATTTTCAAGTTGCATTTTAGTTATTGGATTCACTTAAAACCAAGAATTGTTGAGCTCCATACAAAAGTTTTCAAAAAACATTCTCTAAATGATTCATACTAAGTGTACATAAAAACTCAGAGGACAAATACATAATTAGTAACTTGATTGACCGGATAGTATTGATCTTCCCATGTGTTGTTGTAATTTGGTGAAAAATATTGATATGAGAGAGATTCAATTCACATGGTAATTTTAATGATGAATTAGAACCTACACTTCGAATTTTCATATAAGCAAGAAAACCATGTGTTCTAGATGTAGGTGTCAGAGTTGTCTTTGAACTACCTACACAAAGCAACCCAATGATGTGTCTGAACAACTTACATGATTAGACACATATTTATGCAGACCAAGAGAATACACAACCTTTCAAATGGAGACTTTTGATAACTTGGAAATGCATTTGAGGTTTCCATGTTGTTGCAGAACAAAGTACAATAAAGTAGTCAATTCAAGGGATGACAATGTAGAATTCTAAGAATGACATCATTCATTTTTCCTACAATTATTAATGAAAAATTTCCAGGGCTCATGCATTTTGGATTGGCTTTCAAGTGAAAATGTGATGCATGGATTGTTCCCTCCAAGTATTGGTTTGACACAAAAAAGGATGAGGAACAATTATGAAAATGATCTTCCAATATATTTATTTATACACCAACTATCTAGTCAAATGAGAAAACTCTAAATTTACTATCAGTTATCTATTTATTACCAAAATCATCACTCCTAATGTAATGACAAACACAGGGGAGAGGACTCTTTCTTACATCCATAGAATGCATCACATGACATACACATCAGTAAAACCACAATAACAAAAATTGAAGACTAAGGTATAAGACAACATGGCATGTTAAAATAAATTAAACTAGTACCTACCATAACATATTAGCCCCCATATTTCAAACCATGTGAATTCCATTTGCATGTCATTTGATCTCATTAGAGTAAGAGCAGAAAATTATCTTATTAGAGGGTATGCACCGATCATATAATGAATCCTCACATAACTTTTATCTAAAATATAAAATGGATACATCAACACAACTTTGATGAGTATTCTATAGATGGCTTAAGAATTACATTTGTTCAAAGAACACATATTGCATCAAAAAATTTAATATATCAACAATAAATAAAGAAAAAATATTAAATAATTTCTTATTTAATAGGGATATTTTTTAATATTCATTTCCATTATACAAACAATATCATGGCCATTATCCACTTTATTAAAGAAAGGTCTGTGAGTGTCATTAAAGGCAATGCTACTAATTACACCTATTTCAACGTGAGGGACTACAAGACCCAATGTAATGAGTTAACCCTATTATCAACATGGTATGTCATTGCTTGACAACTCATGTAGGATGCACAACCTTGTGTGATTACACACAAAATACAGGAAGGTGCACAAGGTTTGTCTAATGAAATCTAGTTATGTGTTCATGCTTGTTTAATGTAGTATGATCAAAATAAAAGTAATTATCATAAGGAACAAGTACCTCAAACAAGTATATCAAGTCGAGCAATTTAAGAATACATAGATACAAGAATGTTGAATAACACTGGTCTGGATAATAGGAGGACAAAGTGTATCATGATTTGACTACAAGATTAACTTGTTTGTTTTGGAATAATATTTAGCAAGCTTCATTAGATCTTAGAAAAAGAGATCTTGACATTATAAACAAGCATGGTTTCATTAACTTCAGCAAGATCAGATCATCATAGTCATTATCATGGTGGTTGGATGTGCCATCTAAGTCAAGGTGGCACATACTTCAATAGTTATTTCAATATCTTAACTAGGTCATGCATGTTCATTATCATGTTACACTACTAAAACATAGATTCATCTAAAACCTAAGGTGACACATCACAACTCAGATTAGGGATCAATGACAAGAGTAACATGATATTAAGTGGATGATCATAAGATCCAAGTAAGATAAACAAAAATCATCATCACTGTGAATTCAAGTTGGTTAGAGTCATAATTTTGCAAAACTGTCACCGTTAGAGTGTGGATGAGTTCTAGTTGGATTAAGTGTCATAAACATCAATAAGTTGTTGGTTTTAAAGCATATTCTTCATGGATAACCATTAGGGAGAGATTTGCACAATATTGGAGATCCACATACCAACATGCAAACTAGGTCATATTTCATTTTAGGCCAAGTAGTCACATTAGGACACAAGAATGATCCACATAAAAAGTAGGGGGTACAAAGCATGTAAGATTATTGACTTGGAGTCCACATAATATGTTTGGACATAAAGACCCACATGTGAGCAAGGTTTGAGATTCAATTATCAATTTATCCATATAAAACATTTTTCATGTTCCAAAGCAGCACATCAAGTAAAAATAGGGTACTAGCATGAACATGTTTGACTATTGGTTCAAAATACATAAAAAATAAAGTTTGAGCACTGATGTAATAAGTTTTAATAAAAAAGTACAAATTGAGCTATTTATATGTCAAATATCATATCTATGGGTATCATAAAGATCAAAATAGTGGCTTATAAACCATCAAAACTTACATATTTAAGGTTATTAACAAGATTTGGGAGCATAGGGGTGCATTCGTGAGTATGTAATAGCATAAACCATGTAAAAGAGATTAGAAGTTATCATCATTAACTTATAAGTGGAACTTAACGTAGAATTAGATCCTGAAACTAGTCCCATTAGATAGATCTTGTTCTCTACATCAAAAATTACATGAATATTTTTCTCTAAAGATGCATCAAATCTGACATCTAATAGTTTGAGAATTAAATTGAAAAGGTGGAATAAAATACCATTTAATCAATCCAACCTGGCCGATCCTAGCCTTTGGATGATGATCTTGTGATTACAATGTGTAACCCATCCTCTATGTACGTTCTAGGGAGGGGTTGTGCCTTGGTCTAGAATATATAGGAAGAGGTGAGGGAGAGAGACTGTTGGAGTTGAGCCATGATTATTTATCTTATCCTCCTCCCAGGGCTTGACCCCTTCCCACATGTGGCTTCTCCCACAATATATTTATACTACAGTAGTTCCAAGACATCTACACACTAGAGAAGGAATGGGGGATAAACATTCAATCTATTGTGGGCCATGAAGATATGATTTCTACCCTTGTGGAAGTCCTAGAGACTCATAGAGACAACTCTGTGTGGCTAACATGCCCTATGGAAGAAACACCAAAATCCCATGAGTGGACGTGCCTCCATGTAGGTGAAAGGTCGAGGGAGAAGTGCAAAAGAGAGGGGGAAATAAGAAGAATGAGAAAGAAAGTTGTAGGTCTCGTCACTTTATTTTATGGGAGATTGAATCTCCCAATTGGACAAGGTAAAAGTATCCTAAAAATCTATTGTACCTTGTCTGACACAAGGTCTAAAACAACATTGGAGCTGTTAGATTCAGGTCCACTGTGGACCAGGTGCTAATCCTAAGGAAGGGAGTGTGGATCTATGATCCCAATATTTATCCCTCTCATTGGTCTAGAGGAGCTCTCATGGATTGTTGACTTGTTTAAGTCAATTCAAGATTGTGTTTCTTTGGTAATATTGCAAGCATCATATTTCCCAAAATGCAACTCTGATTGAGGTGAAATGTTAACAATTGGTTCGAAAATTCCCTCTACTTCTTGAACAAATGGTTAGAATCCAAGATGATGATGTTGAGGACCCTCAATTTTGGAAATTCACTTCAAAATTCTAATTAAGCACCCAACTTTAGTGAATTAAGTATATTGTGACATTTAATCATATCCAATTCATCTTTCGAGAAAAATGTGACTCAAAGCCAACCAATTGAGGGTTAGGGACATGTTCGAATATAATTGAGCATATAAAGAGTCAAGATGTAAATGAATTGGATGTGAGATGAAATCCAAGTTGTTATATGTACTTTTCTATATATGCAACATTAACTTTCAAAATTTTCTCTCCTAGAAAATGTGCCAATTGTCAATTAAGTAACTATTTCTCTTTCTCACTTTCCTCCAAGAAAAACTTTCTATAAAACATTCACTGAGAATTTTAGTTGTTAATAAGATAAAATTTTCAACTAAAAATAAATCCCTTTGATGTAGGTTATGATGAACAATGTTTGCTTTTATATTTGCCCCCCAAACCTAAAGTTATCATTGAAGGATTTGGAAGAATGTTAGAGAATGGTATTATATCCCTATCCCTCTAATTATCACCATAAAAACTGCCATGAGAGAATGAGAGTTGAAGTACCTTATCATGTGATTAGAGGCCATGAGGGTAATGAATTCTTTTTTCAAGAAACTATCGAACAATGGGATGTCAAACATATTTATCTCCAACAATGAAGATTGTAAGATTTTGAATTTTGTTTTGATCTTGAAGGAGTGAAACCTCATTGTTTAGTAGAAAATATATATTGTCATACAAGGTCCATACACATAGTACGACCTTTATCATGCCAAATGGGACAAATATGAGGTATATTAGGGTAAACTAAGGAGTATAATATGATATCGTAAGCATAATTCCATTAGATTGGTTAAGGGGGACTATAATACCTATCACGTAGGAGGGGTAGAAGGAAGGGGAATAATGCATGTATGTTAGGTCTTGTCTTGCATATGGAGGAGCAATAAGGAAAAGGGTCACATGGGGAATATTAGAATAGAAAGGGGGCGGTACTCTTGAGAGAGGAACATAAAGGTTTTAGTCCTCATGTTGATTTCTCAAAAGGAAAGAGAAATAAGAGTCAATGATAAGAGTATGTAACTATTTGAGGAAGGGTGGTCAAGTTGGGTAAGATGAAGTAAACCAAAGGAAGAAATCAATAGCCCAGTGAACCTAGAGTTTCAAGTTAGAAATTGAAACATATGGAAGAGTAGTCAAGAAAGATCAAAGATTCAATCTTTGTAATCCGTGGTGAATGGTTTGTCGATGAGATATTTGCACTATTTTTTAACCAAGGCTGATGTATCATTATGCAAGATATATTGTCAATGTCTGTTTAGTTGGATGGGATTTGGTGGTATAGTGTGTGAACCATATGGGTATCCTCAAAGTTTTTTCTAGACTAAGTATTAATAAAATTGTTGGATAGACTCCTTAAAATTATGGGATCTGATCTCCAAAGTCCGAGATGAACACATGAACTTCGAAGTAAACATAGCAGAAGCGATTCATTTAGCAGCGGAATACCAAAAATCAGCGGAAATTAAAATTTTTTGAGATAAGACATTGAAACCATAAAAACTCCTTTCATAGATTCAAGATAAACTGTTTACATCTCTGTTAATTACTTCTTGAGTAATTATACACAGCACGCTACAAAATCTCAAGAGACGAATCAAAACTCAGACCATGACTCCAAGGACCAGAGAGTACAGAGGACGCATAGGACTGACTATCTATCTATATAACTCAGCAGTCTGAATCTCCACCTGAGATTTACTACTGCTCCGGGTACTGCTGCTGCTGATACTGGTTACCTGGAGATTGGTCCCTTCGTCCTTGGCGACCACCTAAAAAGTTGAAATCTACGGGGTGAGACAATTTTAAATAATTTTCCCAGCGGGAGTTATAACTCTTCGCCAGAAACATGATTATTACATAATAAGAGAATAACAGTACACAAAGAAGTCATATATCTTTTAGGAGTAGTTAGAACAATGTTTCACAGATTGTAATCTATTCCTCCTACTAGAAGCAAAGCATCTCTAAGACAACCCACATATCTCTTTTCTTTTAGAAATAAAAGGACATGTATAACATCTATTTATTATAAATCCATCATCACCACACTGGCTCTCTTCAGGCTTAGATCATATATCCATCACCTGGCATTATAATAAGGGATATCATGGCCTGTAGCCATACCCTTTCCTACAAGGTGTTAGGATTCCAAATCCACAACATAACTGTATGATTAGTACACATGAAATCATACTTAACCATACTCAAGTGACACAAGGGTTATTTACATTCATCACCCATAAGACTGCAGTTAAGCCTCTCATAGGATTATCTTGTAATAGAATTTCACATAGTAACACTCTATATTAGGATCACATTTCATAATTTAACATAGGGATATCAATCCCTAAACATCTTATCACTAAGAATCCGGAAAGTGAGAGTCCAAACCCCTGGACTAAATATAACATTTATTACCAATAACATATTATTTTATCTGGTCATCTAAATAATATGACCTTTGATGATCATCAGTGCATATTACTCATGACTCATTCAACCTATCAAACTCATAAGTTATCACTTATCAGATAACATACATGTTCTTGAATATTAAACATTAGCATAGCAGCTAAGAAAGAAGGATACTAAATGTAACAAGTCTAACTTACATCAATTACCATTTCTCAATTCTCTCATCACAAGTCATCTGTTAAGCATGACCTTGATGGTACTCATGGCTCTCACAGCCTATCAAACTCATAAGATGCCACAAACAAGGCACCAGGATATATCACTATTCATAAAGATAACAACATGCTTTTAATGAATATAGCATCATTATCCATACCTGGATATGATCATCCTCATATAGGAACCTGCACGGTCAATTCAACTGATAACGGTAAATAACTCATTTAAAGAAGTTGTATCTCCCTACTCATACGAGAGCTAGGTTTCCCTGATTTTCATCAATTAGGGTTTACTATTCATCATACATGTCATCACCCTAGAATTAGGGTTTACTATTCACCTCATGGTGAATAGATCTCATAACATCACCATGTACGAGAAACATCATCATTAAAGACCTCAGATAAGATTAAGATTCATCAATTATCATAATTAGGGTTTCCATGATTTCACATAGTGGATCATACCCTATTCATGCACATTCATGTATATTGAAGGTATTTTACTTGAGTTTCCACCATAAATGGTACTTTCTGTCTCCTCTCACTAGTAGATGGTGATTACACCACTCTACATTAGGTTGGGTTAAGTCCCCTTTGATCTTCATAAACCAAATCACCACTATCAAGTGATTAGGGTTTGATTAGAACAAGGTATCACTGAATTGAACCTCTCAGGGGCATTTGGTAAAATTACCCATTGATCATCATCATGGGTCGATTCATTAGTCACTTAGTCCGTTAGTATTTTAGGTTACCATTATGGTTTAGATTAGATCATCATTGAACCAATTATACCTTTAAGTGGTTAAGTATAAACAACCATGAAAATCTCCAATTAGGTTAGGGTTTAACCTTCAACCTTCAACCCATTTGAACCCTCAAACGAGTGTGGACTCACTGAGTTGAAATGGGTGTGAACCCATTTAAGATGAAACGGGTGTGAACCCATTTGAGATGAAACGGATTGAACTCATTTGGATTGAAACGGGTTGAACTCGTTTGGATTGAAACGTGTTGAACTCGTTTGGATCTAAACGAGTGTGGACTCGTTTGGGTCTAAACGAGTGTGGACTCGTTTGGGTCCAAACCACATGGATATGAAAGGTGATACAAAGGTTATTATTAAATAGGATTTCCTATGTTGAAGTCTTCAATTGGCCAAAGCCATGTTAACCACTTATAAATTGAGTCAAATAGGATGAGCCTCAATCAATTGGACACCAATTTGACCTTCAATTGAAAGCCAATTAGGGTTAAGTCTAACTCAATTAAGGTTTCCAAACGGCTACTCATCAATTTTCATCAATGTGAATCAAAACAAGGTTGAGCCTATCAATTGAACTCCAAATGGGCCCAAACTTGGCCCAAACGGTCTTGAGATCGTTTGGATGATCTCCAAAAGGTCTTGAGACCATTTTCCCAAAGTTTGACTAAAAAATTAAGGTGATTTGATAAGGGTTGAGTCCTAATTAGATTACAAATCAGCACTTTTCATCAATTTATCAACATCTTGTGATTGGACCCTCAAACCATCAAATTTCTTAAACCCTAGACCTCCAAACGGTCTTGGGGTGTCACTAAACGAGTGTGAGATCGTTTGGATGAACCCTCAAACGGTTTTGAACCCGTTTGGGTCCTTCAACCCAACACTCAACAAGATCTATATTGAAAATCAGCAATTTTAACCCGATTAGGGTTAGGGTGTTGAACTGCCTTCAACTCTTAATTGGTTATGAATTAAATTATGATTCTTTGGAGAAATGAAATTCAATATATTATGAACAGGAATCCCAAATGATCAATGCCTGGTCAACTCATTCAAATGGGTTGGAACCCGTTTTCCCAAAAGGTTCAATTTGATTAGTTTGGAAAATCAGCAATTAATTTAATTCGATTGCCTAATTGATTGGCCTTCAACCTACGATTCCTTTTGAATTAACCCATCAAATTAGGTGGGTCATTAGTATACATAATTGTGAACAGGAATCCCAAATGGTCAACGCTTGGTCAACGCCCTCAAATGGGTTGGAACCCGTTTGGCCAAACCGACCTATTGAACCCGTTTGCCCTTCAAATGGTTGGTCAAGAAGGGGGGGGGGAATCATAAGATCGTTTGATAAAGTTGGATAAGGACCAACATAGGTATTAACGCCCTTCGTCTTCAACCTTGAACCAAGGTCTGTTCTTCACAAAAAAGCTTGCAAGAGTGCAAAGAATGACGGGGAAGAAGAACTAAGCTTAAAAAGCAAGAACAAGGATATGCATAATAAAGCTAGGAGTTTAGAATTATAAAACCCACCTCAAACGTGGTTCCTAGAGCTCCAAGCTTCCAAGATTCAAGCCTTTAATGGCGTATTGAGCTCCATAGGTCATCCAAGATTGTTTCTTCAAGGAAGAGATGGGGAAGATCGGCTAGAACAAGAAACCTAAGTGAGTTAACCATAGAACCAACCTTTTAAGAAGAATTCCTCCATGAATTCGAGCTAGAAGATGGTCCAAGCTTACCTAGCTTCTCCTTGGTCGTCTTCCTTCTCCAGAGCTCTGTTCTAAGTCGGTCCAAGCAAGGGAATAAGAAAGGAAGTGAAGGAAACGTTCCTTTGCAAACAAAGGAAGGGTGTATGTATATATCTTGGGGTCATTTCCAACATAAGGACAACTAGTTTCTCCTTTTCTCTACTAGGTCCCTCTTTTCTTTTAGGCACGTCCCTCATCCTTATTTCTAAGGTAAAACTCCTTTTAAAACCAAGAATTAAAGGCAAGGAAGGTCAACTTATCACTAAGGTGCACATATACATAAGGTTCTCCTTACTTACAACTTGGTGATTTAATTACAAAGGTACTCCTTATTATATGATTATTCAAAAGAAGTACCTCCTTCATTATAATAACTTGAAATGATGTAAAAAGTCATAAAATATATTCTAGAAAGTGTATTTTACAAGTTGCACCCCATAATTTGGGTAAACTGCATTTTACTCCAAATTAGGGTTTTTAAGCATAAGGATCATTCCATAAGCTGCATCTTGATACCCAAGCTTGGGAAATCCTTTATACTTCATAATATTCATCCTTAGGTTGCCTCAACATTAAAAGAACATAAAACATATTTAATTTGCAAGTTAACCCCTCAGATTGGGTAAATTGCACATAGGTCCCTGTATGCAAAACAATACTACAACATTGTTCATAGGGGACAGAAATGGAAACATATGTTCCCTAGAAGCTTTAATTACATAATAAAGGATAATTACAAACATATAATTTCATAATTAGGAAAAACACCTAGGGTTAGCTCATAACCCAGGCCAGGGGTGTTACAAAAATAGAGGCCACTAAACTATATGCCACATTATTTGGCCTCCCAAGAAGCGCCTTGGTTTTACGTCACTGGCTCGACGAAACTGTAAGGTTGTTATGCTGTGGGCGTAGCATCTCTGATATCGAGGGTTTGTTGATGTGTTTTGTCTTCCTGAGTGTAGTATCTTTTTAAACGGTGCCCGTTAACCGTTCGTTCTCCTCCGTTGTTGTCGATGATAATGGCGGCTCCAGTTGGGTAGATATGTTTTATGGTGAAGGGTCCGGACCATTTTGTTCGGAGCTTTCCAGGGAATAATCTGAGCTTGGAGTTGAATAAGAGCACTTTGTCGCCAACGGCGATATCTTTTCTCTTAAGATGTCCATCGTGCCACATTTTTGTTTGCTCTTTATAGATTCTGGCACTGTGATATGCTGTCATTCGGAGTTCTTCTAGCTCCTGTAGCTGGAGTTGTCTGTTCTCCCCTGCGCTTTTAAGGTCGAAGTTTAGTTGCTTGATGGCCCACCAGGCTTTATGTTCCAGTTCTATTGGAAGATGACATGATTTGCCGTACACCAAACGAAACGGAGTTGTTCCAATTAGTGTTTTGTAAGCAGTACGGTATGCCCAGAGGGCGTCCGGAAGTTTGGTGGACCAATCAGTGCGGTTTTTATTCACTGTTTTTTCAAGAATTGCTTTTATCTGTCTATTGGATACTTCTACCTGGCCACTAGTTTGTGGGTGGTAAGGTGTGGCAACTTTGTGATGGACTCCGTATTTTCTCAGTAATGCTTCGAAACTTCATTCCAGGAAATGGGTCCCGCCATCAGATATGACCGTTCTTGGAACTCCAAATCTCGGAAAAATAGTGTCTTTGAACAATTTGAAAACAGGTTTGGAGTCATTGGATACGGTGGGTATAGCTTCGACCCACTTTGAGACGTAATCCACTGCGACCAAAATGTAAGAGAAGCCATATGATGAAGGGAAAGGTCCCATGTAGTCTACCCCCCATACATCAAACAGTTCAATTTCCTGCCACATGGTAAGAGGCATTTCATCCCTTTTTGATATGTTGCCCGAAAATTGGCATTTATCACAGGCTTTGACAAAATCATGTGAGTCTTTTGATATGGTGGGCCAAAAGAAACCAGATTGTAGAACTTTTATGGCAGTTTTCTTGGCGCCCATGTGCCCCCCCGTGGGTCCGGAGTGGCAGTGTTCCAAAACCGAGGTTATTTCTTCTTCTGGAAGGCACCGGCGAAAAAGTCTGTCGGCACAGAGGTAAAATAAGTAGGGTTCGTCCCAATGATAACGTTTTATATCATGAAGGAATTTCCTTTTATCCTGATATGAAGCAGACGGGTGGATGATCCCTGTGGCTAGATAATTGACGATATCAGCAAACCAAGGAAAACTATGAGTGGCCTTCATAAGCTGATCATCAGGAAGAGAATCCCTGATAGGGATTTTATCTTTTTCTTCAACCTCGATTCTGCTGAGGTGATCAGCTACAACGTTCTCTACGCCACTTTTATCTTTGATTTCTAGGTCGAATTCTTGAAGCATTAATACCCAGCGGATGAGCTTGGGTTTGGCGTCCTGTTTCTGGATCAGATGTCGGATAGCAGAATGGTCAGTGTAGACGATGACTTTAGAGCCGATCAGGTAAGAGCGGAATTTTTCGAAGGCGTAGATGATAGCCAAAAACTCTTTTTCCGTGGTCGTGTAGTTTTTATGTGCTTCGTCAAGCATTTTTGATGCATAGTAGATGACATAGGGTTTCTTATCGATCCGTTGTCCTAAAACAGCTCCTATGGCATAATCACTTGCGTCGCACATGATTTCGAATGGTTGCGACCAGTCTTGAGCCCTTAGAATAGGTGCGGAAATTAATGCTTCTTTAAGGGTAGAGAAACTTCGCATGCATTCTTGGTCGAAAACGAACTCGGCATCTTTTGTCAGGAGTTGGGTCATGGTTTTAGCTATTTTCGAGAAATCTTTGATGAACCTTCTGTAGAACCCTGCATGACCTAGGAAAGCTCGAACGCCCCTTATGTCCTTCGGAGGTGACAACTTTGAGATAACATCAATCTTTGCTTTGTCGACCTCAATTCCCCTATCACTTACTCTATGTCCGAGGACGATACCTTCTGTTACCATGAAATGACATTTTTCCCAATTCAGGATAAGGTTCGTTTCCTTGCAACGTTGCAGGACTCGTTCAAGATTATTTAGACAATTATCGAAAGAATATCCATAGACAGAGAAATCATCCATAAAGACTTCCATAACAGATTCGGTTAATCCGGCGAAGATGGCAGACATGCAGCGTTGGAAAGTAGCAGGAGCGTTACATAGCCCGAACGACATTCTTCTGAAGGCATATGTCCCAAAGGGACAAGTGAAAGTGGTTTTTTCTTGGTCCTCTGGATGTATGGGTATTTGGTAGAATCCAGAGTAACCATCGAGATAACAGAAATAATTTTTGTGGGCCAAGCGCTCTAGGACTTCGTCAAGGAAGGGTAGAGGGTAGTGGTCTTTTCTTGTAGCTTTATTCAACTTCCTATAATCGATGCACATTCGCCACCCCGTTACAGTCCTAGTAGGTACGAGCTCATTTTTATCGTTGATCACTACAGTAGTGCCCCCTTTCTTTGGGACAACTTGAACTGGACTGACCCACTGAGAGTCAGAGATAGGATAGATCATGCCAGCTTTGAGTAGTTTGAGGACTTCCAAACGGACTACCTCTTTCAAATTTGGGTTCAGTTTTCTTTGATGTTCACGAGTGGGTTTAAATTCTTCAACCATAGGCAGCTTATGCATACACAGAGCCGGGTTTATGCCTGTGAGGTCGGTTATTTTATAACCAATGATCTTTTTGTGCCTCCTTAGTTTGTCCAGAAGTTTGACTTCTTGGTCTTCGGTAAGGGTGGAGCTGATAATAACTGGGCATAGCTCTTCCTTATCCAGGAAAACATATTTAAGCCCTGTAGGTAAAGTCTTCAATTCAGGGGTTTTTGATGGTTCTGCTGCTTCAATGGTAGTGATGTCTTTAAGCTCTTCAAAAGTAGCCTTTGGTGCTTCTTCTATCTCTTCTAGGTATTGGATGTATTGTTGGACTAGTTCATTTGCAGAGAATTCAACTTCTGGATTGATAAGAGCATTCTCAAGTTCGTCAATTGGCTCGGAGATTTCTAATTGCGACATTTGTTGAATTGCATCTAAAAGAAAGACTTCTTCTTGGATGCTGGGACCTTTCATGCTATCAAGGACGCGGAATTGAATTGCTTCTTTCCCGAGCCTAAGAATGATGGTTCTGGCTTCGACATCGATTAGCGCTCTGGCTGTAGCTAGGAAAGGTCTACCGAAAATGATCGGATACCTTAAGTCTTCTTTAATATCCATGATGACAAAATCACATGGAACGTAGGCATCCTTCCCTATCCTTACTGGGATATCTTCGATGATTCCCAACGGTGCGGTTATGGTGGAGTCGGCTAGTTGAATAGTCATTGCTGTAGGCAGAAGGTCAGTGAAACCAAGGCGTTGGCACATTGAGTGGGGCATAATGGATATACTAGCCCCGAGGTCAGCCAATCCTTTCTTTGTGGATGCATTTCCAATGCAACATTGGATTCCGAAGGAACCTGGGTCCTTCTTCTTTTTGGGTAGTTTGTTCAAGATGATGTCAGAAGTGGTTTGAGCGAGCTTGACGATTTCCTGCTCTTTGGTGATATACTTACGTGATAGCAAAGTTTTGAGATATCTTTCCCATGCTAGTACTTCGGATAGAGCGTCAAGGAGTGGGATGTCAATATAAAGTTTCTTCATTGCTTCCTTGAATTTCTGAAACCTGGCGTCCATTTTTGTTTCTTGCAGTCTGCCCGGATACGGAATCCTTGGTTTGAATTGCGGGACCTTGGATTCTGTAGGTACATGCTCTTTGTTTTTGTCCTCTGTGCCTTCGGGGGATTTCCCAATCTCTTGTTGCGAGATCTCTTTCGTCATAAAAGTGGGCACATCATCATCATCTAGAGTGATCTTGATGGGTTCAGGAAGAATGCGTCCCGACCTTGTGGTGACGGCATTCAGCTGTTCGTGTTTATTTTTCCCGTATTTAGAGTTTGGATCAGGCTGCCCATCAAAAGTGCCTGTTGGGGGTTTCAATTGTGCAGCAATCTGGGCAAGCTGTGCTTCAACTGCCTTCTGTTGAGCTTGTTGGTTGGCCAGCATGGTTTGCTGAGACTGAAGCATTTGTTTTATCAAAGATAGCTCATCTTCCGGTTGTGCAATGACGTTTTTCTGAGGGTTTTGTTGTTGAGACTGTTGAATATGCAATTGCGGGTGAAGCGGGGGATGAGTGTACTGATAGTAGGATGATTAATTTCTAGGGTAGTTAGCCCTAGGGAAATTGTTCCTTGGGTTCCCTTGATTTTGGTTAAAATTGTTTGGAAATCCAGGAGGCAGCCTACTGTCAAGTCCCCCTTGTGTCTGATGTTGCGGATTCGCAGTTCCAGAGGGATTCCCATACTGGAATCCAGGATGGTTCCTTGGTTGACTGGGATTATAATAAACTTGTCCGGGAATAGTATGGATGGAGTTGACTTGCTCTGGAATCTGATCTGCAGCCTGATTAGTGATGGCCTCATAGGGTTGTGGTGGTGGATGCAGATCCATCATCACATTATAGAGTATTCCGCAGGAAAGAGTCGGATGATCCGAAGAATGACAAGCCTCACAGGATCCTGTGACGGCTTTGACTTGATGAACCAGCGGGGTTTTCTTCTTATCAATTTCCCCTAGAGTTGTTTCAAGGGTTTGCTGTTTATGAGCGATTGTCTTCAAAGCTTCGGCTATTGACTTTAGTTCCATAGATTCTTCAGCTTTAAAGACTTTTAAGACGCCTTTTCCGGCTGACCGCCCCCAATTGGACTGGTTTTCGGCTCCTAAGGTAACAATTTTCCAGGCATCTTCATAATTTTTCCTCATGAAATTTCCTCCAGATGAGGAATCTAGGAACTGTTTAATGTCATCTCTTACCCCCCGATAAAAAGTTTCAATCAATTGATTCTGTGAAATTCCATGATGAGGGCATTTGCGTAGAAGTTCCTTGAATCTTTCCCATGCCTCAGCGAGGGTTTCTCCAGGTAGCTAGGAGAAATGGTTGATCTGCCCTCTGATTTCATAAGTCAGCGAGGGTGGAAAGAACTTCTCCAAGAATTTTTCCTCTAGAGGGGCCCAAGTGGTTATGATGGGTTCTCTGTCCAATGAGTTGTACCAACTCAAGGCCCTTCCAGATAAGGTGAAATGAAACAGGTGGAGCATTATTGCATCGAAAGCAATACCAGCTTGCGGGACCAGGCGGCATAATGCCTTAAACTGTTTCAAATGGTCCATGCAATCGTCTCCTGAACCTCCTGAGAAGGAAATTCCTTGCATAATCTGGATCCACTGGGTCCGAATCTCAAAGTTTGGGATGTTGATGATCGGAGGCCGGACCGGGTGGTTGTCTTCATAATTCTTCGGGACAGCATAGTCCCTCAGTTGCTTGTTTCGTAATTCGAGCTGAGCAGCCTCGGTTTCTGCTCTTATGCGGGCTTGCTCTTCTGCTCGTATCTCCGCTTGTATTTGGGCACGGGTGTCTGCAATGAGTTGTGCCCATTGTGCGGCGATAGCAGCATTGACTCTTTCCATCACCAAAGCGGCTTGATGCTGTTCGTCAGCCATTTGACTAGCGCGTTGGCGATTGAGACGGATTCTGCGGTGGAAACTTCTCTCTACCTCGGAGTCGAACTCCGGATCAGGGGAGAATCCTCGATTATGCGGTGATTGCATATATGGGTTCTACCTGAGTAAAGAAAAGAGAACACCTTTAGATAATAGAGACAATATGAATGCTTCAAGAAGATGATGAGTTATGATTCAAAAAGAAAGTGTAAAATCCTAACCAACTAGAAAAATAAACTAAGTGAAATACTAACGTTCCGTTGTCCCCGGCAACGGCGCCATTTTTTGATGGAGTTGGGACTTACACCAGAAGATTTTTAGTCTTCCAATGGGAGTCCCAGAATTCTATCACCAAAAACCCTAGAGAGGATTGATGTCTTCCCTAGGTTTACCTAGAACTGGTGCTTAGATAACAACTCCAACCCCATAAGAGTATGGAAGCCTTATCATAGTACAGATTTAGGATCGAACCCAAAAGACAACGGTCTTGTTGCAAGCAACAAGATGAAAAACGTACAACACTTCACTTAGTTATTTTACTAATTGGTACTTATATCAAAAGGTTGGATTTTGATTGGTTTTTAGACTAAAGCATGAAAAGTAAATAAAGCAAGTAAAATTAAGATTTAACAAATGATGATGAATCATTGGGGTTAAGCAGGTATTTACCACCGCTACACATGCATTGTATATGTACTAAGCAAGCAAGACTTATAAGCTAGATGCATGGATGTTCCACAAGACCGATGCCTTATAAGACAAGAGCGATGCATTGCATCCAAGGATGTTCCACAAGACCGATGCCTCGTAAGACAAGAGCGATGCATTGCATCCTTCGATGTTCCACAAGACCGATGCCTTATAAGACAAGAGCAATGCATCGCATCCTTCAAGGGTTAAGTAGCTCTCATTCGGTACATTTCTACGTGTCAATGAAGATATGTAGTCTTCCAAAGAGAGAATCTTACTCAACCTCATGAAACGTGCATCTAAAACTAACAAGCGAGCGATAATTATCAAATCGAATAGTATCTTTGTAGGCCTAGTCTCCTATTCGGATAACCTAGCTACGAGAAGTGCGGGAATGTTGCAACGCCAGCCATTCCCGATCAAATGGTCACATGCTTTACATCATTCCCCTCGCAAAGTGTGTTCCTCGACTTACCAAGGTTACTTCCATACAGATGGAAGTGCAACGGATGATAGTGAGTTTACTCCACTCTTTGAGATACACTCCTAGACACCGAAATGGATGCGTGGTGGATACACACACCAGAAACCAACACTAAATCGGTATTTGAGTCTCGAGAGCGGTCATAGACAAACCACAACAAAAGACAATAGATGCATACAAGAACGTGGCCATCATTCAAGCATGTATGAAACGATTTAGTATTAAAACGAAAGGATAACATCTTTTTAGTACAAAGTACAAAACATGGGCAGCGGGGCTAGTCCCCGCGCCCCAGTGGATGGAACTACTCGCTCCTCATAGAGGGAACAACAAAGGAGGAGGCAAGAAGAGATAGAAAGAACGTCATCTCCACTGAGGAGAGAAGGTTGAACCCTTGGTGGAGAGAGCAACGATCTTCACCCTTCGTCACTTGCTTGA
Organism: Alisma plantago-aquatica; assembly: GCA_963693085.1. NCBI lineage: Eukaryota > Viridiplantae > Streptophyta > Magnoliopsida > Alismatales > Alismataceae > Alisma > Alisma plantago-aquatica. The sequence continues at coordinate 1,043,281,426 of OY856411.1, read as the reverse complement.
CGACAGATCTTCTCCTCTCACCTTCTTTGTTGATGAGAGAGAAGGTAGCTTTGCAATGGAACGTGAGTCTCAGACCGGCAGCCTCGGGCGGTGGATGGAGTTGTTCTGGTAGTGGAGAGACAGCCTCTGGACGTCTGGACTCTCCTCAGGGATGGCCCTTGAGGTCTTATTTATAGGCCTTGAGTGAGGTCAAACGGTCTGGAGACCGTTTGGGTTCAAACGGTCTTGAGACCGTTTGGCGTCAAACGGTCTTGAGACCGTTTGGCGTCAAATGGTCTTGAGACCGTTTGGCATCAAATGGTCTTGAGATCGTTTGGCGTCAAACGGTCTTGAGACCGTTTGGCGTCAAACGGTCTTGAGATCGTTTGGCGTCAAACGGTCTTGGGACCGTTTGAACTCCATGCGGTCTTGGGACCGTTTGGCTTTATGCAGTCTTGGGACCGTTTGAACTCCATGCGGTCTTGGGATCGTTTGGCTTCATGCGGTCTCGGGACCGTTTGGCTTTATGCGGTCTTCGGACCGTTTGAAATCCATGCGGTCTTGGGACCGTTTGGCTTCATGCGGTCTCGGGACCGTTTGAACTCCATGCGGTCTTGGGACCGTTTGGCTTCATGCGGTCTCGGGACCGTTTGGCTTCATGCGGTCTCGGGACCGTTTGAACTCCATGCGGTCTTGGGACCATTTGGCTTCATGCGGTCTCGGGACCGTTTGAACTCCATGCGGTCTTGGGACCGTTTGGCTTCATGCGGTCTCGGGACCGTTTGAACTCCATGCGGTCTTGGGACCATTTGGCTTCATGCGGTCTCGGGACCGTTTGAACTCCATGCGGTCTTGGGACCGTTTGGCTTCACTCGGCCTTGAGGTTGGTTTATTCTTTTATGATTTTTTTGTGCTTTTTCTGCAAGTGTAAAAGGAAAAAGTTAGTTTGATGATGTATTTACAAAAAGGGGTAAAATTAGGTTTATGTACCGAATAAACGTAAAAAGAGTATGGAAAACTAAAGAAAAAGACTAAGATAAACTACTAAAATAGGAGGTTATCACCCCCCCTAACTTAGAGTCTAGCTTGTCCTCAAGTTAGATAGAGCTGAGACATGAAATGGCGAGGCGATCTTAATTAGGGTCTCCATACTCTTGCTTCAATTCTTGACCTGAGTTCCCCAGGGGTCATATCGAGGCTTATTGCATGCCTTGATTCTTTTGGATTTCGAGAGTTGCTTGGATCTCAGGGTTTTTCCGTATCTCAAAATTTGCCTTGGGACCACATTTATTTTGTGCATGTCGTTGACTCTAATCAACTTTATACCTCTCTGGAAACCTACTGGAAGCTAGAGAGGGTATGAGGGTTGGCTAAAGGCTTTGAAGTGTAGCTCCCCTTCGAGTGGGGGAGGGGCTGTCTATGCTTTTTAGGATCTCACTACCGGGCACGACACATCTGCCTTTATGAGGGCAGCTGAATGTACCGGTCGGGCAAGTCCTTTATGAGCCTTTTTGTATACTTGGAACTTTTAGGGTTTCACTACCGGACGCGACACATCTGCCTTTGTGAGGGCAGCGGAATGTGCCGGCCGGGTGAGCCCTTTATCAGTTCTTCATATAGATCCTTATGTGTGGCACAACTCTCATGATTTTATTCGTCTCTCTGGCTTTTATTCAAAAACTCACAGGCTTGGGTTTTGGAATGAGGATTTATTTTGGGCGGCCAAGCCTCTTTTATTTTGAAGAGAGGAAAGCTGTTCTTAAAGTTTTTCAGCATGCACTTATTTGGTTTGTGGTCCACTTGCAGAACTTTTTGATTCGGAAGTTGCCTAATTTCCCTCTCATCCTCGAGATCTCGGCTTATTTCTGCCCTGATTTTGACCTGTGGAGAGTCAGATAAAGAATTGAAGCAAAAATATGGGATCCATAGTAGGTGGGAATTGATAAATCGCCATTTGATGTCTGAGTGCTATTTATTTGTAAGACTAAAATGATTCTAGAGTTAGTTGAGGTGACTATATATTGTAAAAAGGAAAAGGGAGTATAGAAGTTGATACCTAGCCCTTGTCTAATGAATCCCCCCTAACTTATCACACACTCTGTCCCCAGAGTGGCAAAGTGATAGGTTGAGAAGTCATTAGAACAAGGGTTGCGAGTTAAGGCAGATTTTCGGTAGCCCCTGGAGATCGGAGTAGAGTGGATGCGAATTCCCTCGTAAAGATGGGGGCATTTGTGGCAGAAGGCTGGGTGATTGAAGTGCTCTTTGCTGTATGCCTTGGAGTGCTGACTCAGGAGCTCCATTAATTTCGCAGCGCACTCTTTTGCAATTTTGTCTTGATATTGTCTAGCAGTTCCTTTGCTTGATCATACTTCAAGTTACTGTGGTAGCCGCTGCCTTCGACATCAGTTTCGTTGGGATGTCCTACTTCATCATCCATGGATTAAGTTAGGTAGTTGCTATTCTCAATATTGATTCCATCTTCCATGTTGCCACTAACTGGAGGATGGTCTTTGTTGCAAGTGTTGCTTGATATGTGCTGCTTGGTTACACAAAAGTTCACGATATCTTTGTCCTTCAGAAGTAGCTCAAATACAAATACATCTCCAATCCTCAGATCGTTTTCTATCTGAAAGTCATACCAATCAACACCCATTTTGGATATCCTACGGTTCCCATCCTGATAGTGAAAAAGTTTTACTGGAAACTGCTTTGCTGAATAACTAAGCAATGCTCGACCAATTCCCCAAATGTTGTTCAACTTCACAAATTGAGAGGGAATGCGCAAGTAAGTATTTTTAGAAAAGACGTGATGTTGCAGCCTTGCGCTTTCCCTCTGTCTCTTGGGCAGAGGAGTCTTCATCGGGGTTCGGTGTGTAGTCCGAACCTTCATCATCGTTCGAAAAGATGTGCTCGACGTCTTCTTCAGGAGCCTCACCCAATGATCTTGGTCTTGGGAGGGACAGCTCTGGTGGTGTTGTAAGTGTCCCTTATTTGTATGAGCCTGTCTCGCTCCTCCATCATCTGCTCCCTTGTCGGAGCAGGGGCAGTTCCGGATCCGGAAGCCTTGTTTGACGCCACTTCTGAAAAAAGTATGAGTTTCGTAATTTAGAGAAGATTTGAGACAGTTTAAATTTGATATGTAGTTATATCTTTTTCATTTTGTGAAAGCAAAAAGGAAACGAAGACCGAACGGTTTCAGGACCGTTTGGTTCCAAACGATTTCAAGACCGTTTGGTTCCAAACGGTTTCAAGACCGTTTGGTCTCAAACGGTTTCAAGACCGTTTGGAAAGCGAAGAGTCGCAGGTCGCCGGCGCGGGAGAAGGTGGAACGGCGCGAAGGTGAAGAACGCGTCGGCGCCTTCGACAAAGACGAAAATGATGAGGGAACGGCGACGACGATGAAAGCGGTGGAAGAGTCGGTGAACTCGGTCGATAACGACGGTGATGGCAACGTAAGCAGCGACTGGCGATGGAATGAGCAGCGTGGAGTCGCCAGACTATCTTGCAGAAGGTGGACGGAAGGGTGACTTTGCACGGATGCAACAGGAGCAAAAAGGGAAGCTCTTCGCACGAAAATTCTGGAGAAAACGAAGGTTCGAAGAGAGAAAGACGGAGGGGTAGGGTCGATATTTATAGTGATAGGTGGGTGACCTTTTGTATTCCAACGGTTTGAAGACCGCTTGGTCCCAAGCGGTTTCAGGACCGTTTGGTCTCAAACGGTTTCAAGACCGTTTGGTCCCAAACGGTTTGAGGACCGTTTGGACACAAACGGTTTCAGGACCGTATGGTCTCAAACGGTTTCAAGATCGTTTGGTCCCAAACGGTTTGAGGACCGTTTGGTCCCAAACGGTTTCAGGACCGTTTGGTCCCAAACGGTTTGGGGACCGTTTGGTCCCAAACGGTTTGAGGACCATTTGGTCTCAAGCGGTTTGAGGACTGTTTGGTTCCAAACGGTTTGAAGACCGTTTGGAGTCCAAACGGTTTCAAGACCGTTTGGCTCCAAACGGTTTGGAGACCGTTTGGAGGGGCACAAAGGGTTTGTATATTTTTATGTTTGTTTTTTAGTATGTATATTATTTTTTTGTATTTTGGTTTATGAATTTTTATGTTGTTTGTTTTATGTATTGTTTTTGTAGTTTTGATTATGTAGATTTTTTTATATTTTTTTAGATTAATGATGAAAGAACTTAAAGAAAGCAAAACAAATTCAAAAGAAAAATAAAAGACTAGAAATTAGAGAAGGTGATACTGAGGTCTTGGGTTGCCTCCCAAGAAGCGCCTTGGTTTTACGTCACTGGCTCGACGAAACTGTAAGGTTGTTATGCTGTGGGCGTAGCATCTCTGATATCGAGGGTTTGTTGATGTGTTTTGTCTTCCTGAGTGTAGTATCTTTTTAAACGGTGCCCGTTAACCGTTCGTTCTCCTCCGTTGTTGTCGATGATAATGGCGGCTCCAGTTGGGTAGATATGTTTTATGGTGAAGGGTCCGGACCATTTTGTTCGGAGCTTTCCGGGGAATAATCTGAGCTTGGAGTTGAATAAGAGCACTTTATCGCCAACGACGATATCTTTTCTCTTAAGATGTCCATCGTGCCACATTTTTGTTTGCTCTTTATAGATTCTGGCACTGTGATATGCTGTCATTCGGAGTTCTTCTAGCTCCTGTAGCTGGAGTTGTATGTTCTCCCCTGTGCTTTTAAGGTCGAAGTTTAGTTGCTTGATGGCCCACCAGGCTTTATGTTCCAGTTCTACTGGAAGATGACATGATTTGTCATACACCAAACGAAACAGAGTTGTTCCAATTGGTGTTTTGTAAGCAGTACGGTATGCCCAGAGGGCGTCCGGAAGTTTGGTGGACCAATCAGTGCGGTTTTTATTCACTGTTTTTTCAAGAATCGCTTTTATCTGTCTATTGGATACTTCTACCTGGCCACTAGTTTGTGGGTGGTAAGGTGTGGCAACTTTGTGATGGACTCCGTATTTTCTCAGTAATGCTTTGAAACTTCGTTCCAGGAAATGGGTCCCGCCATCAGATATGACCGTTCTTAGAACTCCAAATCTCGGAAAAATAGTGTCTTTGAACAATTTGAAAACAGGTTTGGAGTCATTGGATACGGTGGGTATAGCTTCGACCCACTTTGAGACGTAATCCACTGCGACCAAAATGTAAGAGAAGCCATATGATGAAGGGAAAGGTCCCATGTAGTCTACCCCCCATACATCAAACAGTTCAATTTACTGCCACATGGTAAGAGACATTTCATCCCTTTTTGATATGTTGCCCGAAAATTGGCATTTATCACAGGCTTTGACAAAATCATGTGAGTCTTTTGATATGGTGGGCCAAAAGAAACCAGATTGTAGAACTTTTATGGCAGTTTTCTTGGCGCCCATGTGCCCCCCCGTGGGTCCGGAGTGGCAGTGTTCCAAAACCGAGGTTATTTCTTCTTCTGGAAGGCACCGGCGAAAAAGTCCGTCGGCACAGAGGTAAAATAAGTAGGGTTCGTCCCAATGATAACGTTTTATATCATGAAGGAATTTCCTTTTATCCTGATATGAAGCAGACGGGTGGATGATCCCTGTGGCTAGATAATTGACGATATCAGCAAACCAAGGAAAACTATGAGTGGCCTTCATAAGCTGATCATCAGGAAGAGAATCCCTGATAGGGATTTTATCTTTTTCTTCAACCTCGATTCTGCTGAGGTGATCGGCTACAACGTTCTCTACGCCACTTTTATCTTTGATTTCTAGGTCGAATTCTTGAAGCATTAATACCCAGCGGATGAGCCTGGGTTTGGCGTCCTGTTTCTGGATCAGATGTCGGATAGCAGAATGGTCAGTGTAGACGATGACTTTAGAGCCGATCAGGTAAGAGAGGAATTTTTCGAAGGCGTAGATGATAGCCAAAAACTCTTTTTCCGTGGTCGTGTAGTTTTTCTGTGCTTCGTCAAGCGTTTTTTATGCATAGTAGATGACATAGGGTTTCTTATCGATCCGTTGTCCTAAAACGGCTCCTATGGCATAATCACTTGCGACGCACATGATTTCGAATGGTTGCGACCAGTCTGGAGCCCTTAGAATAGGTGCGGAAATTAATGCTTCTTTAAGGGTAGAGAAACTTCACATGCATTCTTGGTCGAAAACGAACTCGGCATCTTTTGTCAGGAGTTGGGTCATGGGTTTAGCTATTTTTGAGAAATCTTTGATGAACCTTCTGTAGAACCCTGCATGACCTAGGAAAGCTCGAACGCCCCTTATGTCCTTCGGAGGTGACAACTTTGAGATAACATCAATCTTTGCTTTGTCGACGTCAATTCCCCTATCACTTACTCTATGTCCGAGGACGATACCTTCTGTTACCATGAAATGACATTTTTCCCAATTCAGGATAAGGTTCGTTTCCTTGCAACGTTGCAGGACTCGTTCAAGATTATTTAGACAGTTATCGAAAGAATATCCATAGACAGAGAAATCATCCATAAAGACTTCCATAACAGATTCGGTTAATCCGGCGAAGATGGCAGACATGCAGCGTTGGAAAGTAGCAGGAGCGTTACATAGCCCGAATGACATTCTTCTGAAGGCATATGTCCCAAAGGGACAAGTGAAAGTGGTTTTTTCTTGGTCCTCTGGATGTATGGGTATTTGGTAGAATCCGGAGTAACCATCGAGATAACAGAAATACTTTTAGTGGGCCAAGCGCTCTAGGACTTCGTCAAGGAAGGGTAGAGGGTAGTGGTCTTTTCTTGTAGCTTTATTCAACTTCCTATAATCGATGCACATTCGCCACCCAGTTACAGTCCTAGTAGGTACGAGCTCATTTTTATCGTTGATCACTACAGTAGTGCCCCCTTTCTTTGGGACAACTTGAACTGGACTGACCCACTGAGAGTCAGAGATAGGATAGATCATGCCAGCTTTGAGTAGTTTGAGGACTTCCAAACGGACTACCTCTTTCAAATTTGGGTTCAGTTTTCTTTGATGTTCACGAGTGGGTTTAAATTCTTCAACCATAGGAAGCTTATGCATACACAGAGCCGGGTTTATGCCTGTGAGGTCGGTTATTTTATAACCAATGATCTTTTTGTGCCTCCTTAGTTTGTCCAGAAGTTTGACTTCTTGGTCTTCGGTAAGGGTGGAGCTGATAATAACTGGGCATAGCTCTTCCTTATCCAGGAAAACATATTTAAGCCCTGTAGGTAAAGTCTTCAATTCAGGGGTTTTTGATGGTTCTGCTGCTTCAATGGTAGTGATGTCTTTAAGCTCTTCAAAAGTATCCTTTGGTGCTTCTTCTATCTCTTCTAGGTATTGGATGTATTGTTGGACTAGTTCATTTGCAGAGAATTCAACTTCTGGATTGATAAGAGCATTCTCAAGTTCGTCAATTGGCTCGGAGATTTCTAATTGCGACATTTGTTGAATTGCGTCTAAAAGAAAGACTTCTTCTTGGATGCTGGGACCTTTCATGCTATCAAGGACGCGGAATTGAATTGCTTCTTTCCCGAGCCTAAGAATGATGGTTCCGGCTTCGACATCGATTAGCGCTCTGGCTGTAGCTAGGAAAGGTCTACCGAAAATGATCGGATACCTTAAGTCTTCTTTAATATCCATGATGACAAAATCACATGGAACGTAGGCATCCTTCCCTATCCTTACTGGGATATCTTCGATGATTCCCAACGGTGCGGTTATGGTGGAGTCGGCTAGTTGAATAGTCATTGCTGTAGGCAGCAGGTCAGTGAAACCAAGGCGTTGGCACATTGAGTGGGGCATAATGGATATACTAGCCCCGAGGTCAGCCAATCCTTTCTTTGTGGATGCATTTCCAATGCAAAATTGGATTCCGAAGGAACCTGGGTCCTTCTTCTTTTTGGGTAGTTTGTTCAAGATGATGTCATAAGTGGTTTGAGCGAGCTTGACAGTTTCCTGCTCTTTGGTGATATACTTACGTGATAGCAAAGTTTTGAGATATCTTGCCCATGCTGGTACTTCAGATAGAGCGTCAAGGAGTGGGATGTCAATATAAAGTTTCTTCATTGCTTCCTTGAATTTCTGAAACCTGGCGTCCATTTTTGTTTCTTGCAGTCTGCCCGGATACGGAATCCTTGGTTTGAATTGCGGGACCTTGGATTCTGCAGGTACATGCTCTTTGCTTTTTTCCTCTATGCCTTCGGGGGATTTCCCAATCTCTTGTTGCGAGATCTCTTTCGTCATAAAAGTGGGCACATCATCATCTTCTAGAGTGATCTTGATGGGTTCAGGAAGAATGCGTCCCGACCTTGTGGTGACGGCATTCAGCTGTTCGTGTTTATTTTGCCCGTATTTAGAGTTTGGATCAGGCTGCCCATCAAAAGTGCCTGTTGGGGGTTTCAATTGTGCAGCAATCTGGGCAAGCTATGCTTCAAATGCCTTCTGTTGAGCTTGTTGGTTGGCCAGCATGGTTTGCTGATACTGAAGCATTTGTTTTATCAAAGATAGCTCATCTTCCGGTTGTGCAATGACGTTTTTCTGAGGGTTTTGTTGTTGAGACTGTTGAATATGCAATTGCGGGTGAAGCAGGGGACGAGTGTACTGATAGTAGGATGATTGATTTCTAGGGTAGTTAGCCCTAGGGAAATTGTTCCTTGGGTTCCCTTGATTTTGGTTAAAATTGTTTGGAAATCCAGGAGGCAGCCTACTGTCAAGTCCCCCTTGTGTCTGATGTTGCGGATTCGCAGTTCCAGACGGATTCCCATACTGGAATCCAGGATGGTTCCTTGGTTGACTGGGATTATAATAAACTTGTCCGGGAATAGTATGGATGGAGTTGACTTGCTCTGGAATCTGATCTTCAGCCTGATTAGTGATGGCCTCATAGGGTTGTGGTGGTGGATGCAGATCCATCATCACATTATAGAGTATTCCGCAGGAAAGAGTCGGATGATCCGAAGAATGACAAGCCTCACAGGATCCTGTGACGGCTTTGACTTGATGAACCAGCGGGGTTTTCTTCTTATCAATTTCCCCTAGAGTTGTTTCAAGGGTTTGCTGTTTATGAGTGATTGTCTTCAAAGCTTCGGCTATTGACTTTAGTTCCATAGATTCTTCAGCTTTAAAGACTTTTAAGACGCCTTTTCCGGCTGACCGCCCCCAATTGGACTGGTTTTCGGCTCCTAAGGTAACGATTTTCCAGGCATCTTCATAATTTTTCCTCATGAAATTTCCTCCAGATGAGGAATCTAGGAACTGTTTAATATCATCGCTTACCCCCCGATAAAAAGTTTCAATCAATTGATTCTGTGAAATTCCATGATGAGGGCATTTGCGTAGAAGTTCCTTGAATCTTTCCCATGCCTCAGCGAGGGTTTCTCCAGGTAGCTGGGAGAAATGGTTGATCTGCCCTCTGATTTCATAAGTCAGCGAGGGTGGAAAGAACTTCTCCAAGAATTTTTCCTCTAGAGGGGCCCAAGTGGTTATGATGGGTTCTCTGTCCAATGAGTTGTACCAACTCAAGGCCCTTCCAGATAAGGTGAAATGAAACAGGTGGAGCATTATTGCATCGAAAGCAATACCAGCTTGCGGGACCAGGCGGCATAATGCCTTAAACCGTTTCAAATGGTCCATGCAATCGTCTCCTGAACCTCCTGAGAAGGAAATTCCTTGCATAATCTGGATCCACTGGGTCCGAATCTCAAAGTTTGGGATGTTGATGATCGGAGGCTGGACCGGGTGGTTGTCTTTGTAATTCTTCGGGACAGCATAGTCCCTCAGTTGCTTGTTTCGTAATTCGAGCTGAGCAGCCTCGGTCTCTGCTCTTATGCGGGCTTGCTCTTCTGCTCGTATCTCCGCTTGTATTTGGGCACGGGTGTCTACAATGAGTTGTGCCCATTGTGCGGCGATAGCAGCATTGACTCTTTCCATCACCAAAGCGGCTTGATGCTGTTCGTCAGCCATTTGACTAGCGTGTTGGCGATTGAGACGGATTCTGCGGTGGAAACTTCTCTCTACCTCGGAGTCGAACTCCGGATCAGGGGAGAATCCTCGATTATGCGGTGATTGCATATACGGGTTCTACCTGAGTAAAGAAAAGAGAACACCTTTAGATAATAGAGACAATATGAAAGCTTCAAGAAGATGATGAGTTATGATTCAAAAAGAAAGTGTAAAATCCTAACCAACTAGAAAAATAAACTAAGTGAAATACTAACGTTCCGTTGTCCCCGGCAACGGCGCCATTTTTTGATGGAGTTGGGACTTACACCAAAAGATTTTTAGTCTTCCAATGGGAGTCCCAGAATTCTATCACCAAAAACCCTAGAGAGGATTGATGTCTTCCCTAGGTTTACCTAGAACTGGTGGTTAGATAACAACTCCAACCCCATAAGAGTACGGAAGCCTTATCATAGTACAGATTTAGGATCGAACCCAAAAGACAACGGTCTTGTTGCAAGCAACAAGATGAAAAACGTACAACACTTCACTTAGTTATTTTACTAATTGGTACTTATATCAAAAGGTTGGATTTTGATTGGTTTTTAGACTAAAGCATGAAAAGTAAATAAAGCAAGTAAAATTAAGATTTAACAAATGATGATGAATCACTGGGGTTAAGCAGGTATTTACCACCGCTACACATGCATTGTATATGTACTAAGCAAGCAAGACTTATAAGCTAGATGCATGGATGTTCCACAAGACCGATGCCTTATAAGACAAGAGCGATGCATTGCATCCAAGGATGTTCCACAAGACCGATGCCTCGTAAGACAAGAGCGATGCATTGCATCCTTCGATGTTCCACAAGACCGATGCCTTATAAGACAAGAGCAATGCATCGCATCCTTCAAGGGTTAAGTAGCTCTCATTCGGTACATTTCTACGTGTCAATGAAGATATGTAGTCTTCCAAAGAGAGAATCTTACTCAACCTCATGAAACGTGCATCTAAAACTAACAAGCGAGCGATAATTATCAAATCGAATAGTATCTTTGTAGGCCTAGTCTCCTATTCGGATAACCTAGCTACGAGAAGTGCGGGAATGTTGCAACGCCAGCCATTCCCGATCAAATGGTCACATGCTTTACATCATTCCCCTCGCAAAGTGTGTTCCTCGACTTACCAAGGTTACTTCCATACAGATGGAAGTGCAACGGATGATAGTGAGTTTACTCCACTCTTTGAGATACACTCCTAGACACCGAAACGGATGCGTGGTGGATACACACACCAGAAACCAACACTAAATCGGTATTCGAGTCTCGAGAGCGGTCATAGACAAACCACAACAAAAGACAATAGATGCATACAAGAACGTGGCCATCATTCAAGCATGTATGAAACGATTTAGTATTAAAACGAAAGGATAACATCTTTTTAGTACAAAGTACAAAACATGGGCAGCGGGGCTAGTCCCCGCGCCCCAGTGGATGGAACTACTCGCTCCTCATAGAGGGAACAACAAAGGAGGAGGCAAGAAGAGATAGAAAGAACGTCATCTCCACTGAGGAGAGAAGGTTGAACCCTTGGTGGAGAGAGCAACGATCTTCACCCTTCGTGACTTGCTTGACGACGGATCTTCTCCTCTCACCTTCTTTGTTGATGAGAGAGAAGGTAGCTTTGCGATGGAACGTGAGTCTCAGACCGGCAGCCTCGGGCGGTGGATGGAGTTGTTCTGGTAGTGGAGAGACAGCCTCTGGACGTCTGGACTCTCCTCAGGGATGGCCCTTGAGGTCTTATTTATAGGCCTTGAGTGAGGTCAAACGGTCTGGAGACCGTTTGGGTTCAAACGGTCTTGAGACCGTTTGGCGTCAAACGGTCTTGAGACCGTTTGGCGTCAAACGGTCTTGAGATCGTTTGGCGTCAAACGGTCTTGAGACCGTTTGGCGTCAAACGGTCTTGAGATCGTTTGGCGTCAAACGGTCTTGGGACTGTTTGAACTCCATGCGGTCTTGGGACCGTTTGAAATCCATGCGGTCTTGGGACCATTTGGCTTTATGCAGTCTTGGGACCGTTTGAACTCCATGCGGTCTTGGGACCGTTTGGCTTCATGCGGTCTCGGGACCGTTTGGCTTTATGCGGTCTTGGGACCGTTTGAACTCCATGCGGTCTTGGGACCGTTTGGCTTCATGCGGTCTCGGGACCGTTTGAACTCCATGCGGTCTTGGGACCGTTTGGCTTCATGCGGTCTCGGGACCGTTTGGCTTCATGCGGTCTCGGGACCGTTTGAACTCCATGCGGTCTTGGGACCGTTTGGCTTCATGCGGTCTCGGGACCGTTTGAACTCCATGCGGTCTTGGGACCGTTTGGCTTCATGCGGTCTCGGGACCGTTTGAACTCCATGCGGTCTTGGGACCGTTTGACTTCATGCGGTCTCGGGACCGTTTGAACTCCATGCGGTCTTGGGACCGTTTGGCTTCACTCGGCCTTGAGGTTGGTTTATTCTTTTATGATTTTTTTGTGCTTTTTCTGCAAGTGTAAAAGGAAAAAGTTAGTTTGATGATGTATTTACAAAAAGGGGTAAAATTAGGTTTATGTACCGAATAAACGTAAAAAGAGTATGGAAAACTAAAGAAAAAGACTAAGATAAACTACTAAAATAGGAGGTTATCAGTCACCAATATAAGTTTTTATACTATATAATAATTTATACGTTTGACTTTAGATAAATATATTTGTAACATAATTTATATATATAAAATAAAAAACATGGAAAATGCCCAAAAATGCATAGGCACCACTTAATGGGAAGGACCAACTAGTGACACAAATAAGTATGACTAGGAAGGGATGTAAGAAGAAAGAGAGCTTGAAGCAATTTAGTGGGATATTACACACTAATGCACTATGTAGTACTCATCACCGAAAAGATTGATAACATTACTAGAAAAGCATAACAATAATTTGGATGTTGCACCAAGGTTTGACATACTCCAAGTGCAAAAAAAATTCAAGGACAAGTTAATTGAGACTTGAACGAGAATATTTTCTTGATAGTAACAATAATGAAAGAGGTTGCGATTATTTTCCTTGAATTATTCAAGATATTTATCTAACCAACACCCCTTAATTGTTTACGTAGAAAAGATTTCTAGTATTGCTTAGTCTATCAACGTTATTACTTAGACTCTTTTGGTATCACCTAATCGATGAGTACCTTAGCAAGGACATGAGACAGTTACACTTTATTTGAGACCACTCTAATGTGATAATGATATGATCTTGAAATGACACAATGGTCATTCCACTAATGAAAGTATATAAAAATGTGATTATTAGATGGACTAGATGAACGAACAAATTACACTCTAAATTTGATTTCACACTAGTCAAACATAATGCACATCTTAAATTAGATATCATGTAAATTAAAGGACAAAAAAACCACAAACATATTTAAGCTTGGAAAATAAGAAAATAAATGTACAATCCATCATTTATAATATGTATCATATCTTAAATATTTCAAACATAATGCATCATACTCATGTCATGAAAATTATGCATGGTCATCAAATATAATTTCCAACAAAACTCTAGAAAGAAACATCAATATATAAGTTAATATATGACTAGTTAAGATAAATAAAGTTATTAATAGAAATAATGAAGCATTTTAGGCCCTAATGTATGCTTGATATAGTTATGGAAAAATATATTATTGAACTTTTAATGTGAAAACAAAATTATGTTTTATACATTCTTATAGAAATTGGAACTATGATTTCTAAAAAACCATTAATATAATAGACTATCATAACTAGTCAACCAAATGTTATGTTTCTATTTCTCAATGTTTTTGCATTTTTAAGAATGATATTAATATAAGAATCATGTAATGTAAATCATCCATGAAAAATCTTTTAACAACGGAGAAAATTGATGAAAAACAACATATGTATTCTTCTTATATTATTTTTTCAAAATTTATTGGGCAAGGATGAGGTAATTTTTATGGAAAGTCCTTACGATTAAGGACTTACTAAGAGCCAAATATTGGCTATTTTTTCAATGCTTACATTTTGCACAATATCTTTAGATGAAAAAAAAGTTTTGATGAGCAGTATCTTAGAGTATAAGGATGGATTGCACTATAAAAGATGCCCTAGTTTGATTCCCTCTACAATATTACACTTCTAGGAAATGAATATGATATCATGTAGAAAGGCATTGTCTAGTTAAATTGGCTTACTCGATTAGTAGTCTATCATGGTGGCCGAAGGATTACCATGTTGGGTAGGTTCAACTTATTCCACAGAGTATGTATATCGATCCAGTTATCATATAATTTTCTTTATATGTATACTACACACAAAAGCTTTGATGCTTGTTATGTTGGATAGTATTAAAATATAGGTACTATACACATAGTTGACAAGTGAAATTAAATAGAATTCCTTTTGTTATATATTTAATGATTTGATTTAATCAATGTACAAAGACGATTGATATACCCATGTTTATGGGCCTTATGCAAGATATTACCAATGTTTTTAAATTTTACTCGTTCAAATATAACAAACAATTAAAGTATGACACAATTATGTATAATGGAACAAAGAAAATAGTAAATATAAATGTTAATGTCAAAAGAAATGCCACTTTTGTTAGAAATTTTGCATCATATTTATCAAACTTTAGTTAGGGAAAAGATAAAAGAATGAAGCGTTTTGGAAGATGAGAATGTTTTGACAATTAGAAATACACATGAGTGATATACATTTATGTATTAAAGATCATAAATTGAGATAAATCATAGTTGAATACCATATGATCGCCACAAAGGGTTATGGATATAGTAACAACTTCTAATCCTTACATTCCAAAACCCATCTTATAAAAGAACAATGTCAAAGAAAAAGTATGTTATAACAAAGGAGAGTGCAATACTAGGTAAACAAGAAAAATGGATAATAAACAAACATACTGTACTTCTTCTAGATATAGTGATTGTTTATTGACACCAACTCTTCAAACCTTATCTTAAGTTATTAAATATAAAAGACAGAAAAGATGCTCACAAGGCATTTTATTTGGTTGTATATATACCAAAGTGTACAACTATGTCGACAAAAAGTAACATGTTACACATTAATTAGTACAAAATAGTATTAGGACGTATTCCCACAAATAAGAAGAATACAAGATAGATTATTTCTTTGATGGTGTGTTTTTAGAAGGTGATCCCAAGAAAAACAAAACTTAGACAGAATATAAATGAGTAGTTTGTTTTTGTGTCTTTAGTGTAGAGGTGAGCATCAAAATAATAAAAAGATGAGGTGGTGAGAAAGGGGAGAGAAGAAACATGGAGGAAGAGAGAATGGTAAAAAATAGTCAGTTCTTTCACCCATTATAGCTATGAGTTTGTGAAGAAGAACATGGAGTGATATCTCACTTCGCCAAATGATAAGAAAAAATACAGGGCAAGAAAGTTACATCAATATTTTATAGTGAAAATTGGCTATAAAATTTGTTGGAATGGAATAGGAGACTAAACATTAAATGAAGGAACGATCACATGGTAGTCATTATCTCTATAGGTAGGTTTGACATAGAAAGTATCCATCTATATACATATTAACATTTGGGGTGAGTGTGATTTTAATACGGATCATAGATGAATCATGGGCGGAGTTATATGGGAACCATGTATATATAGTATACACCAATTGTGGAATGGATCATAGATTAATCATGGGCGGAGTTATATGGGAACCATGTATATATAGTACACACCAATTGTGGAATAATAAACATTCTAGAGAAGCTAATAAGTTGCTAGATTACAATATATTAGACTATCATGGTGTCATGATGCATGTGTAATGTTATACATGAACTAATTATTGAGGAGGAGAGGTTGACAGAGATACAAACTAACACACCTAAGGTTTTGATAATTCTAATATGGTCAAGTGAGTAGTAGAAAAAATAGAAATACAAATTTGTCATTATAATAAGGAAATGATAAATTGATGATCCTAATAATTGGAGAAATAATAATGAAATGTAAAATATATAAGATGGTTAAAAAAAGTAGACATGATGGAAAAAATATTCAACGATTAAACAACTGCCCGCACAACTAGCAGAGCGCCGCTCTGGCGATTAGGGAGAGCGACTAGGGCTTCCCCCTATGGGCAGTGATGGCTCGGGGGAGGGGTTTCGGCCGTCGTTCTTGCACTGACCCGCTCCCCCAGGGTCTCTCCTAGGCCTCCTGGTGCTCAGGGAGGTCGGAAGGTGGGGATCACGCGTTGGGACTCCGGGCTCCAGACCCTGATGGCGACGGCGACCGACTGGTAGCTCACAACGATCTGGAGACAAAGGCGGGCTCTAGATCCCTTGTGGTCGTAGAGCCTCTTGGCGTCTCTGACGTTTCTCCAGCTCGGGCTTCCTTTCTTCCCGTTTCCGTCTTCTTTTTAGTTTTTTTCTCCCTGTCTGTTGTCTTTGTGTAGTTTGTAGGTCTAGGTTGTTGGGGTCTTCCTTTCTTTGTGTCTTGTGTCTATTTTTCCGTCTGAGGTTTGGTGGGTGTGCCCTCGGTTTCTCTGTTGGCTTGCTGGGGTAGGGGATAATCAGGGGTCTTGGGTTTGGAGGCGTTGCTTTCGTTCCTCTCTCAATTGCGATCGAGTTAGGATTCTTGGTGAGTGGTGGTGGGGTTCCGCTGTGTTTTCTATCCCCCATCCTTGTTCTTCCTCCGGCCTTTTCTTCTCCTTTGCTTGTCTTTGAAAGGGATCTGTAGTGGCTTTTTCTACTGGTGCCGTAGTGCGGCGTGTTATTTGTTATATTTCTCTTTGTTTGTAGTTTTCTTTAGTGAGTATAGCTTCTTTGTTGTCGTGTGGTTTGTGTCCTCTTTTCATGTTAGGTCTTCTTTTATTTCTTTGTTATATGGCAGCAAGTGCGAAGGTGATCCCTTCTTCGGTCACTGGTTTGGAGCATATACTCTATATCAGATATTATCTCAGGTTGAAGGAATCTCTCATAAAAAGTTGTTTTGGTCAGTGATATAGAAGAGAGATCAACACATCATTGTTCTTATCACATTCCAATATGAGTTTCTGGTTATTGTATCTGGTCTTTACTTTTTTTTGTCCGGTTGGTGTATCTCCCTTTACATGTAGATGTCATATGGCTTTAATATAATGAATGTTGTGTCTTTCAAAATAAAAAAGTAGACATGATGGAAAGAGTCATACATCATACCTTTCTCACTCTTATCCATATTTTAGGAAGAGTAGTACAAGATACCATAGTACTAGTGCATGTTGCTTGATATTGAAAAGAAACTTCTATAGGTTCCAACATTGTGGTTGATCGAGGTTTTGGGTAATATTGCATGTGTTAGCCAGGGTTCTTCTTATTGACCTCTTTTTCAAGAGAATTCAATAAGAACTCAAAATAAAACATGTACATGAAAATAGACCAAGAAAGGAATATGATAATGTAAGAAAATAATTCATATGGATGATTATAAAGACTACATGTTTCACAAGATAGTAGATTAATCTCATCAAAGAATATGCACAAACATATTTTTCCATTCTACTCAATGTTGTATCTGTAAATTTTTGTGAAAGAAAAAAAGGAAAAAAGTAATTACTCCTATTGTGAATGTCTAATAAAACTATTTAGAAAGGCAAAAGAATGAAATACTATTAGTTTGCATGTCAAAAGATGTGAAACTTTAGTCTCACATTAGATGTTTTCAAGAAAATTATCATGGTTTTGTAAGGGATGTCAATGGTTTACATGAACTAATTAAAGAGAAGGAGAAGTTGTAAGTTGGTGTGGGATATAAAAATCAACACACTTAAATTTTATATAATTCTAGTATGATAAAGTGAGTTGTACAAAAATAGAATTTTATTACAATATATTAGACTATATGGTGTCATAAGGGATGTCAAATGTTATACATGAACTAAGTAATCAGAAGGAGAGGTTGTAAGTCAATGGAGGCAGATACAAACTAACACACCTAAAGATTAGATAATTATAATATGATAAAGTGGGTGGTAGCAAAAATTTATGTACAAACTGGTAATTATGATAAGAAAACCATAAATCCATGCTCATAGTAATTGAAGAAATAATAATGAAATGTAAGATATGGTAGATGCTTAAAAAAGAAGGCATAAAAAAAATAGTTATAGATCATATATTTATCATTCTTATCTCAGTGAAAAGGAAGAGTACTAAGAGAGTCCACAGCCCAACTGCATGTTTCACAATATTAGAAAAACTTCAAAAGATTCTAGCATCTTATATCATGAAATTTAACCAATATTGCATGTGCTGACCACAGTTCTTTGTAAATGAGCTAAAACTATTTTCAAGAGAATTAAATAGTAATTCAACATAAAACATGTAGATGAGAATAGACCATGCAAGCCATATGAGAATGTGAGAAAATGATTCACATGGTTGATTATACAGACAACATCATTCATGAAATTGTTGATTAATGTCATTGAAAAATCTGCTCAGACATCTTATTCCATTCTACCAAATGATGTATCTAAATATTTATTTGAAAGAAAAGAAGGAATAACGTTATGAATTCTATTGTGAATGTCTAATAAAACTATCTATAAAGGTAAAAGATGAAATACTATTAGAATTTGTATGTCAAAATAAGTGGAACGTTAGTCTCACATTAGATGTATTAAAGAAAACTATCATTTTCTTCTCATAAAAAAGTTTATATACAATCTTAGAGTGTTCTAAACAATTTTGGAAAAATGGTCAGCCTATGGCTCAATAATATAGGGTCATATTATTTTCTACACATATCCTAGGAGATAGGAATGGTATTTAACCTATGATTGATTTCCTAATGCTAATTTTTGGGGAAATACATTTTCTACCAAACATATATAGGGAGTCAACAAACAAACATTAAATGAGTGTCTTAACAAAATTAATAGTAGACTTAAGAGGAGTGGTTGGCATAGGTTTTTAGACTAATTGAAAATCACCTAAACCTAAAAAAAAATCATTTAATTTACATTAAATGGATTTAGTTGGTTTCTTCTAAGTAGGATAAGATCTTAAGAACTAAAATTCTTCTTTAACTTTTCCATGGTTGGTTTCGTGTAAGTTACGAACACAATTTCCAATAACTTCAATGGGGTTGCTAAAGTATATAAAAAAATCTAGCAAAAAATGAGTCACGTCCTATATAATAACATATCATGATATCCTATTTAACACTTCTAAAATTATAAATCTCAAGTTGCATTTTAACGTAAAATACCATGATTACTATGAAATTAGGGTAAATTTCATTATTATCTACAAATTCTGACTAGTGTTCATGATACATTTGTAAAAACAATTGATAAACCATTAACAAATTTGGTGGTTTTATACAATAGTCTATATTTTTAGGAAGCATAACATCATGTCTTATTTAAAACATTACAAGAAAATTTTATATGATGTATGAGTTCCCACCTATAAAAAACAAATCCTAATGAATTAGACAACAATCAAGTTCAAAAAATTAAACTGGGACTGAATTTGACTGATTCACCATAAATGTCCCAAAATTAAGAAATACAAGTTCTTTTTATCATTTTCCAAAATTAGAACTATGGAACTCAGATTTTTGACAACTGCTATTGATTTTGTCAAAATGTGTAAATAACAAATCTTGAGGTACCTACTAAAATAAGCAAAAAAAATAAGTTTTGGCTAGAATAATATCATTCCCATTATATTTAACTAGACATCATTATGTAATAACAACTCTGTTGGATTTGTTATCATATTTAGTTCAAAAAATAATTTAAGGGTACACTAGGTCAAATTAGATCAAAATTAGATCAATTCATTTCATAATGGGGCCAAGCAAGCCTAGTTTAGGTCACCTTAGCATAATTGAAGGTAAATACTATATAATACTATGTGACAATGTCATGAAGAAATAAAAATGTCAATATATGAATATAACATGATTTTTTTTAAATAGTAAAACATATGCAAACATATAGACACCCCCTGAGAAGTGCCAAGAAACCCTTTAGAAGTCCATAGATGCACCATAACAAGCATCTAGACACCTTAACAACTATGGTGTATGATTTCTATGTAGTATATCCATCTATACTTTCTTTGTGTAAGAGGGGTAGTTGCTTTGGGGTTTCTATAGAGGGCATTGCATTTGTGTTTTTATAGTTGTATTCAAGTCAAATTTTGGTTCTCTTACTACACTAGTATTCCTTATTAATACCATTATTTTAAAGAAAAAATACAATAATCAAACAATAATAAAAAATTTATTGGGGAGAAGAGTATGTCCATTATAAGAAGATATATATGTTTTGATTCAAGAAAGTAGATGATTTATGGTCTAATGATTTCTTTTAGATAAATGATTGTATGTTTTTAATTTTTTGTTTCTCACTTACTTACATTGATTTTGTAAACAATTATATAGGTTTTCAAATCAAACATATATTCATATGGAGTTTGGGATTTCATGTCATGACACAATAGTTTGAACTATTTGGTTTTTTTTTTCAAAATTTTGTATTTTCAATATGGAAGTCAATTGATAATTTTGCAGATCCTTGTACAACTCTTAGCTACTTTCTAACTGAGAATACATTGGTTGCTTCATGAGAAAGGTTATAGGTTCCAACACAGTAAATAGTTTTATAGTTCTTTATTTTATATCCAAAATCTATGTGTCCAATACATTTAGTTATGCAAATTTTACTCAATTATGGTATCTTGACCAACTCTTGACTCCACATTATGAACCTGGCCTATTGTAGGTCCAAACAATGTCCAACTACTTTTGAATATCTTTATCCATCATTTTATGTTTTTCTTAATCTATATTTTAGAAAATATCATGTCTAAATGAATTCAATAGAAAAAATCCATCAAAGAATAATTGTGATAACCGGTCACATGTTTTCTGTGGAAATGTTATGGCATCTTGAGATGTTGTAGTAAAGAAAATGTAACCAAACACATAAAAATTATAGCATTAAGAAAACATGATTGTGGGATCATACTTACCGTGTTCCATCCTAACATTAGATAAACTAGCAAACAAATGTGATCACGTGATATAAATTATACCTAAAGGAAAGTAGAAAAGAAACTAGGTAGCACCATTAAATAAACAAGAGAAGATGAAATTTTAACTACAAAAGCAGGGTAGTTGCATCATGAAAGAATGATTTAAATTAGTCAACACCAACCTATTTTGTATGTGAATAAGGTTATGGGACCTCCACTTGGTGCCACATGATAAGTCATCAAGCCAATGAACTAGTTGGATCCACACTTTCTTTGCCCCCATCCTCTGAGTCTATGCTAACATTGGATCATCAAACTTCTTATGTTCAGTATTAGATTTAGGGATATAAATTGGGCAGAACCAAGCTATAGAAGAACAAAAACTATTTTATACCATTAAATGATATGAGCAGAGAAGTAAACAAGCATATCACTAATATTATAAATTAAGTTAAATCATTAGCATGGAAAAATAAATGATGACATACATTTGGTCAATATAAACTATGAGAATTTCAATATTATAATGTATACATAAACATGTGGTTAATAAAGCATATACATGTCTCTATATATGCCCAATACATGATATCCTTTTCAATGTTATATAGTGAGTATTATTTCCAAACCAAAACTAAGCTTCATCTCACTATTAGAGGTTATTTCCCTTATATATTGAAAAAGAATTACTAAAACACTATACTATCTCATAAATTATGTACTCTTAATATAGGTTATGTTTCCTATCCCTAACCTTGTATTCGAAGTGAATTGTAGATCTTATTCATTTTGACAGGCCATGATATGTTGATCATAGATAATGTTAGTTACTATAAAGCTTTTCTAAATATTGAATTGTAAAGGTGAATAATTAAAAAGGTAATAAGAAAATATAGCACCAAACTGAAAGAAATTTGAAAGAATTAAATATGCTTAGAAAGAAAAATAACTAAAAAAGGCATCATGACCGATATTTTATTCTTAAATTTATCATAAAAAATTATAGTTTGTATTCATAATTAATTGTATCCAACTTGAATAATCCATATAGATTTTCAAAATAATGATATACAAAATCTATATTATCTCAATAATTGGTGTTATTGTAGAACCAACGTTCAATTTCTTGATCTCACTATCAAAGATCACTACCTTTTTTACTAATATAAAGTACTCTAACACAACACAACCTCAAAAAATTTATAATCCTAAAAATAGTTAGCTTCTTTCCCTAACTATAAATTTTAAGTGGGTTCTAGATCCTATTCCATTTTGATAGGTTAATATGACACGATTGTAAAATTAATTATTTATCATTTCCAATTTGATAGTTCAATTTTGAGTGATTGTATTGTTATGGGTGTATAGTAGGAAAGCATCTAAATTCCCTAATTTTTTTCAGATAGAATAATATATTTGCTTACGTTTTCCTTTGTATAAGTTTACTTGTAATAAAGTTGGACATATATGTTTGTAATGGGTATATTTTTGAGTTTGGGGGTTGTCAGAGCATGGTTGTCTTGGCACTTGTGGAGACACCCCTCATTGGCACCAAATGCAAACTCTGGTGGTGGTAATCCACAAGTCGCGTTGAACATTTAATTAAAAATATGAATGGTTAAACAAGTTAATAAGAAAGAATTTTTACAAATTTATTTCAAATATTTATTACAAGCTTCACTAAATAAATTCCATAACTAGATGTCTGGTCCAATATTTTCTTCTTAGATTTATGAATTTTTTTTCATAAATATGTAGCAACACATGTATACATAGAGACAAAAAAGATTCACTCTGTAATACTTTATAAATACTAATCTAATACAATGGTTATCAAATAGGGATGACAAGTTTTGTGGATTATTAATTATGGTTTGGAAGTAGAAGTCTATAACGACACATGTGAGTGGACTTTAGTTAACATTATTTGATTAATATAAAGAGTTAAAGAAGAAGTAGTAAACATGAAAAAACTGAAAAAATTAAGCATTAGTATCAAAAGAAGTTTTAAAATAACATGTGGATGAGTGGGTATTCTTTACCTAACAGTTATGCATTGTCCATATTTTAATGATGACTTAATGATTCCATTCATGTGTATCTAATATGTCTATTTGAGATTGATTTTAGGTACTAGGTACATGAAAAACATCAATTCAATCAAACCTTATCTTGATCAAATATAAGAAAAAGTCAATGCAAACTCGGCCCGCTCGACTCCCTAGTCTCTCTGCGGCGACGCAGTGTGCGATTAGGGTTTCGAGTAGGTGGCTGCCACCCCTCTCATGGGCAATCTCCATTTCTCTCTTGTTGGTTCAAGTGGTTGTTGTGGGCGTTTGATCTCACTCGGGATAAAGGTGAATCGTGATGGCAGAGGAACTAACAGACCAGTGTGAGAGGCTGAATATCATTGAGGACGAACATGAGGTGATGGACCTAATTGACGAAGAAGACAACAGGGCACTGGTTCACATAGAACTGGTATTGGTTGGGAGACTGTTGATGGACATATCCTACAATTTTGTGGCAATGATGAAAATGCTAGCACATGCATGGGGTTTAGCAAGTGGTGTGATATTCAAATTAATTGACCAGACTACCTTTGTGATCCAATTCACGCACTGGAAGGACAAGCTGAAGGTGATGGAAGACGGGCCGTGGATCCAAAGGACCAATCGGGGAAAATTAGCTTCGTAGAAAGTCAGTTTTGGGTGTGGCTATACAACGTGCCACTAGGGTTTCATGGTGAGATGGCGATGAGGAAGATTGTAGAAAAGATTAGGAAAGTGATAAAATTGGATGGTGGCACTCTCGATCGGGAAACATCAGGGCGTGTGCGGTTGGGGATCGACATAACCAAGCCGATCAAGCACCTTCAGAAGGTACGGGGTCCAGACGGGCACATAGTTGACATTGAGTTAAAATATGAAAGACTCCTGATTCTCTGCTTCATTTTTGGTCATCTAGGGCACATGGAAAAAGATTGTGTGGATTATGATGAAGACGGTGACAACCAAAGGGGATGGGGATCGTGGTTGAAAGCTTCTCCAAGAAGACCGTACATCCCGGTTATAGAGGAGCTCTTGGGGGGCAATGTTGGTTGTTTACACTAACGAGTTTCAATCCAAATAAAGGATTGTTTACCCAACTTAACCAAACTCCGCAAGTATATGGAGGTAGTATAGTCGAGGTCGAACACAAGGAGCTTAGTTAACTTAATTGAGCACAACAGTACTAAAGTTCAACAATCTAGATCGGTTTTAAAGAGAGGGGAAAGTTTGTCTAAAACATAAAATTCAGATTTTAACTACAGGAAATTCAGATTTTAACTAGCAAGCAAGAACCACAAAAAGAAGTTCGATTTCATAATTATTAGGAATCTTGTACATTAGGATTTCAATCAAATATCATAGCAATCAAAGGAATACAATAATTTAAACATATATAAGTTCTTGTATCAAGGAAAGGTTGTGTTACATTTCACCTCCCGGTGTAAATGCAACGATCGCAACTTAAAACAACACTCTCGTGTGTGAATTTCATTTTTGATCACAAACTATTCCTCAAATCATTCCTCTCTACTATCGTAGAAGAGGAAGGGTTGCCAAGAAGAGCACCTCCATACATTCCTACTTATCTTCTCAGATCAAGAAAGAAAGAAGAAAACATGTACATAAGGTGGCCCACAATACATGCAAGAAAAGAGTAAATTGGTACTTTCATGGTTAAGAAACAAGAAGCATAGTATTTAGTACGAAATTACTTGTTCCATACATTCTATGACATGGGAGCTACTCTCCCATGCCCAAGAAAAAGGAGTCTACTCGTCCATAATGATGTACAACAGATTTGTTATAGAAATTTCAGTTCTAAACATGGTTTAGAAGGGAAAAGGCAAAGAGAACTAAAGATGTAACCACAAGAAGGAAGAATTACGGCTTGAGGATAAAATTCCCCTTCTTTAGCTGCTCCAAGAAGAACTAACTCCTTTCCCAAGAATCTTCTCAGAGTTGGGGAAGCTTGGTTGCACCTTGAAGAAGACAATGTAGAAGTGGAGAAGAAGAAATGGTCTCCTTATGCAAGAAACCAGCTTGGATCCCTCCAAATCGCCCTCCTCTACTCTCCTCTAGCTCTGGGACAAGCGAAACTCTTGAAATGACTGAACATAACCGTCCCTTTCCTTCCCTCTTTCTTTTAAAATCAAATTCTGAATTTTTGTATTTCTGAAACTGCCAGGTGCACGACATGCATTTTGTGGAGTTTGCATCGGGCTGATCTGTGCACGGCGTGCGCTGAGGATATGCACGTCGTGTGACTTTCCAGAACATTTCTTCAACAGTTTTCGTTCCAGGTGCACGTCGTGCATCGGTGTGCACGTCATGCGTTCGTCCTTCTGTGCACTTATGGAAACTCACACGCCGTGCGTTTTCTCCGTGCACGTCGTGCGTTCTTCTGGCTGAACGATCTGATTTTTCTCTAGAAATGTGCACGCCGTGTGTCTGTCTTGCACGCCATGCATTCTGCTATTTGAATGAACCAATCTTTCTCTGGAATGGTGCACGCCGTGCGTCTGACTTGCATGCCGTACATTCTGCTGTTTTAGCTGAAATAACATCCGAATTCAGTTCGTTTTGTGGCAAATCTGCAATGCAAGTTATGGAATAAGTAGAATAACAAAAAGATGGCAAAAGTAAAGTGAAAAGAGACTGAATTATATCAGAATGAACCAAATTTGTGTGTGATAACATGTGAAAAGATGACATATAAATCACACAACAAATCCCCCTAAGCTTGAATTATTGCTTGTCCTCAAGCGAAAATGAACATGGCTATATTTAAGTAGGAAAAAAAAGTTCATGCATGAATTAAATGAAAAGATAATATGAAATCAGCTCAGTCAATTATGTACTTTGTGCTTGTGTTCATCGTTATCATCTCAAATTTTTCAACATCTTAGATAGATAAATTAAGTTCAGCATGGTTGGTTTCAAATTAAGCAAAAAGCTCAACAAGACAACACTAAGTAGAGTTTGGATAATCAAGCCAAACAGTCAGTGCATGTACATTACAAGCTTTCAGCTAGTATGGATATAAGATGATCAAACTGATGTTAACATTAACAAAACTTAGCTGCACTCTTTTTCATATGGATATGATGATGAGATTTTTGGGTTTCTGACATTCGGCTGCTAATTTAGGCTTATGCTCACGAGGAATGTCGGTTGGGGTGTTGTTTTTACCCTCTTTTGATTTTCATATCACCTAACCATCATTTCCAGATCGGACTCACACTAGGCTAGCATAATATGTGGGCCATATGCCATCTTTTATTGGGTGAAGATAAACTATTGATTGTGCAACACCAAAGAGTCAGCTAGAATGTTAAAGTTAGCAAGATTTTGATCATTCTTTTGAAAAAAATTCATTGACAAGTCGATTTGCAAACGGACTAAAAGTTTGGAAAAAATATCACGTATTCTAAAAAGTGTTGCAAGTTAATTATTCCGCAAGAATTTGAAACTATTGCATGTATTGAGTAGTCCAAGATGTAAAAATTTGAGATATAAAACTACAAACACAAATCACATCAAGTACATGGGAAAATTCAACTTCCATTTCATTCAAACATGCACTTAACTTTTCTCTCTTAAATATAGCCAAAACATATAGAGGACAGAAAGTTTCAACATGCTAGAGGGGAGTCATTCTTAATAAAATAGTCTCAAAACATATAGATATTGCCATCATGGAAAAGAACATGGAATAAAATGGAAAAAATGGAAAAACAACTGACACTACTGACTCAAAAAAGGAAAATGTTGAATGACTACCACTACTGGTCGGTTGTGCCCCCCCTAAGTTTGAAATCAGTAATGTCCTCACTGCTTCAATCGAACTTATGGAGTTCACAATCGGATAACTGTCATGAAGAAATCAGAAAAAGGATCCGCTGCCACCCTACTCAGGGAAGAACTGACTGATGATGTCAGGGATGTCCATCGGCGTGGTGGATGAGTCCGGCTGCTGCTGCTGGTCCTGTTGTGGCTGTTGTTGGGGAAAATCGTGTTGTGGAACTTCTGGAACTACAGTCTCCTGGTGGGGAGGAGTCTGGAAAGACCGCGGTGCATGGTAGTAGCCTTGTGAGATGTGCCATGCATCCATCCTGTTGACCATGTCATACATAGTAATGTATTGTGCACTCAAATGGTCAAACATGGTGTCGTACTGCGCACCCATCTGGTCAAGGCAGGTGTCGAGGTGATTAAATCTCTGCTGCACATAGCCGTAAAGGTGACTCACGTCTAGCATTGTCCAGATGTACTCTGTCTGAGTACTGGTGGACGGTGGGAGTGGAGTAGGGGCTGCTGGTGTAGGCCCTAGTGTAGAGCTGCTGGCACCCCGAGTGGGTGTCTCCTCGTCAGTCTCTGGCTGTAGCTCTACCTTCCAGGTAGCCTTGTTCTTGATGTCATTCCGAGCTGCATCGGGGATGGTGATGAACTGCTTCTTGGTGATAAAAACCTTGAATTTAGATGTGTTGTTGCCATGTCTGGAGAATAGACCATAAGAGATGAGATAGTTGATATCAACAAGGTTCTTCCCCAGTGCAGGTTCTAGGGAACCCACATCTAAACCCAACTGCATTGCAAGTATGCTTAGTAGCCCGCCGCACATAATGTCACCTGCCTCCCTTTTCTTTTGCTTTTTTGTGTCAAGAAGCTTATTAATAATGTAGTAGCTAGAACTTATTTTCTCATTGTTCACCAAGAACCATAAGAAGAAAAGATCAGTCTTTCCTACTACACCTTGAGTTTCATTCTTGGAAAAATGTCTTGTGCTAAGAAGACGATGAATAACTCAGTAAACTAGATTGTGGATGTTGGAAGCTCAAGCATTCCTTTCTCTATGCACTGTTTCAGACCAAAAAGCATCGCTATTGAAAGAGGGAGGATAATCAGTGTAACCTCCAACATTGCATTTAAGCAAAACACAAAACCGTTGAAGATCCATAGAAAATGATTTGTCTAAAAGGCAAAAACTGATTTTCTGATAAGGTGTGCTGCGGTGATGTGGGTCATTCTCAGCTTTGAAAGTAGTGAGAAACTTGTAGACAAGGCGGAGATAGGTTTTTGTAACTCGGGTGCAGAGGTAGTGTAAACCCAAGAATGTTAAATGACCTACTACCTCATTTTTGAAACCCAATTTGTTAAGAGTTTCATCGCACATGTATCGGGAGGGAAAAACACACCTTTTGATGAGGAACTGATAGTCGGTGTCCTCCTCGGGTATGACACTGAACTGCATAGAGGGTACAAATGCCGCAGGTGCTGGTGCAGAAGGTTGTGCTTCAGTAGCGGGAGGTGCAGAAGAAGAGGAAGTTGTTCCATGGCGTCGGCCTAACTTCTGCTTTATAGGTTCCATTCAATATGTAACTGGTGCACGGTGTGTATAGATGGTGCACGGCGTGCAACAATACTATTTGTTTTCTTCAGATAGCTAAATGCATGGTGTGCAAAGTGGGTGCACAGCGTGCACTTGTAGATTTGGGGTAGTTCAGAAATCTGCACAGAAGGCTGCAATTTTAGCCAAGGTTGTTGCTGCCGAGCTGGGGATGATGGCGATTGCGGCTGGGTGTAAATTTGTTGCTGCTTCCGCATCGTCAGAGAAGAAGAAGGTAGCTATTGCTACTGCTAGCTGCTGCTGGACGGTGATGGCGGCTGCACGGCTGGTGGCTGCTGCTAGCTTCATCTGAGAAGAAGGCATAGCTGCTACTGCTGCTAGCTGCTGGATGGTGATGGCGGCTGGTGGCACGGTAGCGTTGCTGCTGCCGAGCTCAGCTTGAAGACGGCGACAGGTAGCGGGATGCCTGTGGAGCGGCCGAGATGGAGAAGGAAATCGGCGCACGGCTGCTGCTGAGGATGCACAGTTGCTGAGGAGGAAGAAGGTGCGTGCACGACTGGCAGAACGACGTGCGTTTGCTCTGTCTCTTGTGGGTGGCGGCTCGCACGGCTCTTAGGGTCGGGGTGCACAGCTGCTAGGGTTGGAGTGATTAGGTCGTGCACTACGACCCTTTTTTGTCTAACTTTACGAGTAAGTGCACGATGTGCGTTTGAACTGCACGTCGTGTACTTCTCTAAAGTTTGTTTTTAAAGTTCTCCCTTACGTCCAGGTGCATGGCATGCATTGAGGAATGCATGTCGTGCAAGTTTCCAAAAAGTTCACTGAATTCCATTTCCCAGGTGCACGATGTGCGTTTGGACAATGCATGCTGTGTCAGTTTCTAGAAGATTTACAGAAATAGTCGAAGACCATGTACACGACTTGCAGATATAAAATGCACATCGTGCACGTTTCTAGAGAGTTTCCAAAATTTACATTTTCCAGGTGCACACCATGCATGTTGATAATGGATAGCGTGTCAGTTTCTAGAAAATTTCTAGATCTTCAAATTTCCAGCTGCACGACGTGCATATTTATAACGCACACCGTGTGAGTTTCCAGAAAGTTTTCTGTAGATCCCGCATACTATGTGCACGGTGTGCTTTTTGAAAAAATGCACGCCGTGTGCATTTCCAGAATCTCATCCACCACATTTTGTATTGAAGTGCACACCGTGTCTTCAAAAGGCACGCCATGCACTTTGCGATTTCTGCAGAAAATTTGTAGTCAGTCAGCAGTAAACAAAGGCGGATAGAGTAGAAATCAAGTCTAGATTATTACATTCATCCATGACAGGCTTATTAAAAAAATTAAAGAGTGTTTTTGACTCAAAAAAACTTAAAAGAAATCTATCCTAATGTGGGGTGAACTCCCATGAGGTCCTCCATTTAGAGTCCGGAGTACGACTTCTTCTAAATCTTTAGGCATATTGGAGGGAGTAAGAAGCTCCTTTCTCCACTTCTTCCCCACAAGAGTAGCGTTTGCAACATTGTCCATTGACTTTGAAGGTTCCATCTTTGCCTTGGAGTTCTACAGCTCCATATGGAAAAATCTTTAGCACTAGGAATGGGCTGGACCACTTTGATTTCAACTTTCCTGGAAAAAGCTTTAATCTAGAGTTGAATAACAATACTCTATCTCCTTCTTGGAAGTCTTTCCTGTGAATTATTTTATCATGCCAAGCCTTTGTTCTTTCTTTGTACAACTTTGCATTCTTGTAGGCATCAAGACGAAGTTCTTCAAGCTCCTACAACTGCAAAAGACATTTTTGTCCTGCTCTCTTCATATCGAAATTCAAAAACTTAATTAAAGCACGGTGCTCTAATTCCATTGGAAGGTGACATGCTTTGCCATAGATCAACTTGAATGGAGTAGTCCCAATGATGGTTTTGTAGGCTGTGCGATATGCCCATAGTGCGTCATCTATCTTTAATGCCCAATCTTTCCTTGAACTAGAGACACTCTTTTCAAGAATATTCTTCAGTTGCCTATTTGAAATCTCTACTTGCCCGAATGTTTGGGGGTGGTAGGGTGTAGAGATCTTATGAGTCACACCATATTTGGAGAGAAGATTTCTAAATTGTTTTTTAGCAAAGTGTGTGCCTCCATCAGAAATTACAGCACGTGGAACTCCAAACTGAGGGAAAATAATCTTTTGAAAAAGCTTAATTATAGATTTGGCATCTGGTGCTTGGGTTGGAATGGCTTCAACCCATTTATACACATATTCATAAGCAACAAGAATGTATTGATACCCACAGGAAGATGGGAATGGTCCCATGTAGTCCACTCCCCATACATAGAAAACCTCAACCTCTAAGATAGAGTTGGGTGGCATGTAATCACGACAGGATATGCCTCCAATCCTTTGACACCTATTACAAGATTTGATGAATAGATTGACATCTTTGAATAATGTGGGCCAATAGAAACCAACTTGAAGTATTTTTGCAGCAGTCTTTTCTCCTCCAAAATGTCCTCCATAAGGAGAGGCATGGCATTCAGTAATGATGATTGGTACCTCCTCTTCAACAACAAACCTCCGGATTAGCCCATCACTTCTGTTCTTGAATAGCAATGGGTCATCCTAGTAATAGAATTTTACATCATGAAAGAATTTCTTCTTTTGTTGATATGTCAAGTCCGGTGGCAATTGTCCAGTAGCAAGAAAATTAGCAATGTCTACAAACTATGGTGCTGGAGTGGATGACAATGTGTAGAGTTTTTCAATAGGCAAATGATCCTCAATTGGCAATAGGTCTCCAGCCTCTGTGGTCAATCTAGAGAGGTGATCGACAACACTATTTTCGGTACCTTTCTTGTCTCGGATTTCAAGAGAAAACTCTTGCAGGAGTAGTATCAAACGAATAAGGTGTGGTTTGGCATCTTTTTTATTCAGCAAATACTTAATGGCAGCATGATCAGTATATACAATCACCCTTGACCCTACCAAATACTGTCGGAACTTGTCAAATGCATATACAATTGCACGCATTTCTTTCTCTGTGGTTGTATTGTTGATTTGTGCTTCATCGAGAGTTTTGCTAGCATAATAGATGGCATGGAGTTTCTTGTCTCTCCGCTGTCCCAAAACAGCTCCCACTACATAATCACTTGCATCACACATTTGTTCAAAAGGAGAATCCCAGTTCGGAGGTTGAATAATTGGGGCTGAAATGAGGGCCTCTTTGAGCTTGGAAAAGGATGCTTGGAAATCGTCATCAAACACAAATTTTGTATCCTTTGCAAGTAGGGAACACAATG
Organism: Alisma plantago-aquatica; assembly: GCA_963693085.1. Lineage (NCBI taxonomy): Eukaryota > Viridiplantae > Streptophyta > Magnoliopsida > Alismatales > Alismataceae > Alisma > Alisma plantago-aquatica. Next base: position 1,043,249,738 of record OY856411.1, on the reverse strand, counting down.
GCTTTGCAATTTTTGATAAGTCTTTAATGAATCTTCTATAAAAACCTACATGTCCTAAAAAACTGTGAATGTCTTTAAATGAAGATGGAGTAGACATTTTCTCAATTACTTCGACCTTTGCCCTGTCCACTTCAATACCCTTGTTAGATACAACATGTCCTAGTACTACACCAGATTGTACCATAAAATGGCATTTCTCCCAGTTTAGCATTAGGTTAACCTTTTTACAACGGGCTAAGACTAGGGACAGGTTCAATAAGCATTGATCAAAAGAGTCACCGTACACGCTAAAGTCATCCATAAAAATCTCCATTATATTTTCAATAAAATCAGAGAATATGGCCATCATACACCGCTGAAAAGTAGGGGAGCATTACAAAGACCAAACGACATACAACGATAAGCATATGTTCCATAAGTACAAGTGAAAGTGGTTTTCTCTTGGTCGCGAGGATAGATAGGAATCTGAAAAAATCCAGAATACATGTCCAAGTAACAAAAATAAGAATGCTTGGCAAGATGTTCAAGCATAAAATCAATGAAAGGAAATGGAAAATGATCTTTACGGGTTGCCTTATTCAAACGTCGGTAGTCAATACACATATTCCAGCCGGTAACCATTGTATTAACTCATCATTGTCTCCTTTAATGACAGTTGCACCCCCCTTTTTAGGTACCACATGAATGGAACTAAACCAAGGGCTATCACTTATTGGATAGATGATTCCAGCATCAATTAACTTGAAAATTTCTTTCTTTACCACCTCAAGCATATTTTTATTTAGGCTTCTTGGTGGTTCAGCAGTTGGTTTGGCATCATCTTCCATATTTATTCTATGCATACAAATTGAAGGATGAATGCCTTTCAAATCTTCTATGTAATAAGTAATGACGTCTTTATACAAACGCAATTCAGCAAGCAATTTATTTTCTTGGTCATCAGTTAATTCATTATTTATTATAACAGGAGATGTAGAATTTGGGTCAAGAAATGCATACCTTAGCCCAGGTGGAAGGGCTTTTAGTTCTACCTTTTTGTCTGTTATACTTTCATCAACTTTATCTTCAACAAGTGGAGCAACTTCATTGATAGCTTCTGCTTTTGAAATAGATAGTGCTCCAGAAATTTCAGAATTTTTGAGTTTAGTTACATCATCATCGTAGAGATTAACCATCAAATCAAAATCATCTTCATTATCATTCTCAATAGGATCAATAATGTCAAGCAAGCATATTTCTTCAACACGTGCGGGTGCTTTCATGGCTTCATAAATAGAAAATTCCATAGCCTCTTCCCCAACACGCAGAGTGAGCTTTCCTTCTCAAACATCAACAAGACATCCGACAGTCCTCAAGAATGGCCTCCAAAAATGAACGGGGTTGGAAGGAACTTCCACCATGTCAAGAACAACAAAATCACAGGGTATACCGAATTTCCCAATTTGTACAAGTACATCTTCCACCATACCTTTTGGATATTTAATAGAATGATCAGCTAATTCAATAGCCATCCTTGTGGGTTTCAAATCCCCAAGATCTAGTTCTTGCCATAAGGTAAATGGAATGAGACTAGTACTGGCACCAAGATCTACTAAATCTTTATCAAAAGTGGTGTCATTAATCTTGCAAGGCAGTGTAAATTCTCCCAAATCATCAAGCTTTTGTGGAAGGCGATTTTGAATAATAGAACTCACTCATTCTAAAAGCATCACTGTTTCTACTTGATCAACTTTTCTTCTTTTAGTCAAAATGTCCTTAAGGAATTTAGCATAAGAAGGCATCTCAGCAATAACTTCAGCAAAAGGAAGATTTACATACAATTTGTTGATTATGTCCATAAATTTCCTAAATTTCTGGTCTTCCTTCTTATTGGCCAATTATTGAGGAAAAGGTGTAGTGGCTTTGAAAGAAGGTGGTATTTCAGCTTTACCTTTCTCCTTGCTGCAATTTGGGGTGTTGGCCTCATCTTCATCAGTTGGATTGATGTTCTTCTCCTCGGATGGAGAAGATCTTTCAATCTCAGCTCCACTTCTTAGGCAAATTGTGTGGGCTCTGATCTCCAAACCACGATATAAACACGATTCAAACTTAGCGGAAGCGATTCGATTAACAGCGTAAGACAAAAATCACGAGAAATTAAAACTTTTCGAAACAAGAGCTTGAGTCCATAAAAGCTTCTTTCATAACAAGAGATAAACTGTTTACATCTCATGATAATTACTTCTTGAGTAATTATATACAACAAGACACAAAATCTCAAGAACTCATAACAAAAGACTCCAAGACCTGAGAGTACAGAGGACACATAGGACTGACTCTAACTACACCACATGGCAGGCTAAATCTCCACCTGAGATTTACTGCTGCTCCTGGTGTTGCTGCTGCTGGGACTGGTCACCTGTAGACCTGTTCCTCTGTCCTCGACGTCCACCTAAAAAGTTGAAGTCTACGGGGTGAGACAATTGTACATAATTGTCCCAGCGAGAGTTATAACTCTCCGCTAGAAGCTTTATTATAACATCAAAGAATAACTTAAGCAGTAAAAGCTTACAAAGTATTCAATAGCAGATACAGTTGTATACAAGAGCTCAACATTCATCAAGCATAAAGAACATATGCACTATTCAATATAACATCAATCAATTAGCTCATAGTTACCTTTAACAGGTATACTACGCTTGTAGATTATGTTTTTAAAACAATCTTATTATTATGCCCTGTGGAGATGAGGTTTACCACTCATACACCAACTAATCACTGTTAAGTGCCTTAGTATCATACTAGGTCATTGAAATAGCCGGATTCTCATGACCTCCACCTTCCTCAGTCAGTAAGAGGATCACTTGTAGGACATCTTGTGTCTCTACTAATATAGCTCACCAGGGTAATCTGGTCCTTCGCTATTTTAGAGTTACAGTGGCGTCCTATACTCTCTTCGTCATCAGGATATTTCATGTTTATCTCCACTGATACAAATATCTATGTTTTCTTTGTCATCAGGAGGTTTCATGTTTACCTACTACTGATACGGTATGGAAAAGTAGTGAAGGATTGACGGATTACATATCTACATCAAATCCCTACACAGGATGTAAGGTTCTACACATCCATGTACCCCACATACTCAATAGTATGTGATCGAGGAGTTCCCTTAGGAAAACTTGTTTCACCATCACTTGATCTCTGACAATGATGGGTCTATGATCAGGGCTCTACATTATACTTGATTAGTTAGGTACATTTAGTATTCATTTAACATCACACATTGTTCTTAAAACAATAATCAGTAGCATAACAGCTATAAAAGGAGAATACTAAATGTAACAAGCCTAACTCACATCAATCATCATTTCTCATTATACTCATCACAAGTCATCTCTAAAGCATGACCTTGATAGTATTCATGGCTCTCACAACCCATTATTATCATAGAATGCCACTGACAAGGCATCAAGATACTTTACTTATTCATAAAGCTATCAATATGCCTTTAATGAATATAGTATCATCATCCATACCTGGATATGATTACCTCCATATCAGAACATGCATGGTTAATTCAACTAATAAAGGTAATTCAAAACAATGATTATACTTTCCACTCTTGTCATAAGAGCTATGTTCTTTGATTCTTATCAAGTAGAGTTTAATACTCATATAACATGTCATCACCTTTGAATTAGGGTTTACTATTCACATCACATGTCATTACCCTTGAATTAGGGTTTACTATTCACATCACATGTCATTACCCTTGAATTAGGGTTTACTATTCACATCACATGTCATTACCCTTGAATTAGGGTTTACTATTCACATCACATGGTGAATTGAACTCATAACATCATCATGTATGAGGAACATCATCATTGATGCTCTCAGATTAGCTTAAGATTCATCATATATCATAATTAGGGTTTCCATGATCGCACATAGGTGGATCATACCCTAATCATGCACATTCATGTGTATTGAAGGTTCTTTACTTGAGTTTCCACCCTAAAAGGGTACTTTCTCTCTCTTAAGGTACTTTCTCTCTCTTAAGATACTTTCTCTCTCCTCACACTAGTAGATGGTGATAACACCACTCTAGATCAGGTTGGGTTAAGTCCTCATGGGCTAACATAAGCCAAAACATCACTATCATGTGATTAGGGTTTGATTTGAATAAGGTATTACTCAATTGAACCCCTCAAGGGTATTTTGATAATTCACCCCATTGATCACCATCATGGGTTAATTCATTAATCACTTAGTCCCTTAATATCCTAGGTTATCATTAGGGTTTAGATTAGAACATCATTGAACCATTTACACCTTCAATAGATTAAGTGAAATCAACCTTTGAAAACCTCAAACGGTTTCAACCTTCAACCTCCAAACGGTTTGAGACCGTTTGGATGAGTTGACCGTTTGCTAGGGTTGACTCCAAGACCGTGTGACCTTCAAGGTCATTTTCCCAAACCGTGTGAGGGTGTAGACTATTTAACAAGTTTGACTTCAAGACCGAGAGGGCTTACACGGTTTGAGACCGTTTGGTGTCTCTCGATCTTGAGATCGTTTGAGTCCAAACGGTCTTGAGACCGTTTGGCCTCACACGGTCTTGAGACCATGAGGCCTCACATGATCTTGAGACCGTGTGACCTCAAATGGTCTTGAGACTGTGAGGTCTCAAACAGTCTTGAGACCGTGAGGCCTCAAACGGTCTTGAGACCGTTTGGTTCACTTGGTCTCAAACCGTTTGGACCTCCAACATGGTTCAATGATTTCAATCATTTATGATTATCAACGTTGAAGCCTCCAAATGGTCAAAGCCATGGTAACCACTTATAGATTGAGTTAATTAGGGTTATGCTTAACCAATTGGTCACTCAATTGACCCTCAATTGTTATCCAATTAGGGTTGAAGTTGGTTCAATTAAGGTCCATCAACGTTCAACCATCAATACTCAACAATGTGTAACAACACAAGGTTGAACCCTTCAATTGAGCTCCAATTGGGCCCAAACTTGGCCCAAACGGTCTTGAGATCGTGTGGATGAACTCCACACGGTCTTGAGACCGTTTGACCAAGATTTCATCAAAATCTAATGTGATTGGATAGGAGTTGAACCTTGATTGAGTCTCAAATCAGTAATTTTTGATTAATTCAATAACCCCTTGCAATTGGGCCCTCAATTGATCAAATTACCTTAACCCTAGACCTCCAAACGGTCTTGGGTTGTCACCACACAGTCTTGAGACCGTTTGGATGAGTCCCAAACGGTCTTGAGACCGTTTGCCCATCCAACATTTGTATTTTAGTGTAAATTCTTCAAGGTTGGATCTATTGAGTTGATTATCATATCAAAACTTAATTGCAATGTAATTTGGTATCTTTTTACTTTCAATTGGTCAACTATACTTGACCCCAGACCTCCACACGGTCTTGGGTGATTCCCCACACGGTCTTGAGACCGTTTGGTTGATCCCCAAACGGTTATGAGACCGTTTGGGTCAATCAACCCAAAAACACTAAGTTATTCATTGAGATTTCAGTACTGATTTCAATTAGGGTTTGCCCTAGTAAACATCCTTCAACTCTTAGCTCGTTTGGAATTAGTCCATCAAATTTTGTGAGTTGTTAATCAACATTATTTTGAACAGTAATCTCATACGGTCAATGCTTGGTCAACGTTCTTTCACGGTCTTGAGACCGTTTTCCCAAAAAGGGCGATTTCAACAGATTGGAAATCAGGAGTAAATTCAATTAAAGTTGTTGATTAAAAAGGTCATATCTCACGATTCCTTTGGAGTTATCATCTCAAAGTTTGTGTGTGATTAGCCTACATAATGATGAACAGAAATCTTATAGGTCCATGCTCGGTCAACGCGGATAAACGGTCTTGAAGACCGTTTTCCCTTACACGGTCCTAAGACCGTTTGCTCACTACACGGTTTTGCAAACTGAGAGAGCAATTTGTGGAGACCGTTTAGTAAAGTGAAAAGTAGTGGATTTACTTTGGAAGTAACGTCTTCATCTCCTAGCTCAAGAACAGCAAGGGTTTCTCACGGATTTTCTTGCAAAATAGCAAAGGAAGGTAGAGAAGAAGAAGATCTATCATCTAAAAGCATAAACAAGATGTATATAACAAAGCATGGGTTTAGAGTTATAAAACCCGCCTAAAGCTTGCTCCTTGAGCTCCAAGCTTTCGATATCCAAGCTTTTAATGGCGTCCTTGAGTTTCCACAGGTCGGCCAAGGTGATCCTCCCAAGGAAAGTCGAGAAGAGATGGCTAGAAAGGTAGAGCTATGTGAGCTAGCCATCAATTTGACCTTGAATCCGAGTTCTAACCATGAACTTAAGCAAAAGGGAGGATTCAAACCTACCTTGCCCTCCTTGGTCGTCCTCCTGAGCTCCACAGCTCCTCTTTAGTTGGTTTGGGTGAATAGAACAGTGAAAGGAACGAAGGGAAAGTTCCCTTGCTTAGAGAGGTGGAGAGTATATATATACCTGGGGTGAGGTTTTAACATAAACTCATAAGTTCTTCATATTTTCAACTTAGTCCCTCCATCCTTCTATGATCGTCCCTTCATATTAATTCTAAGGAAAAACCTTCTTCTAAGGTCAAGAAATGAAGGCAAAGAAGATCAACCTATAACTTAAGCATACACATAAAAGGCTATTGTACATACACCTTGATTAATCAATCACAAAGGTGTTTTTCATTATATGATTATTCAATTAAAGTGACCTCTTCATCATTTCTTCTCTAAATGATGACAAGAGTCTTAAAAGATATTTTAGATGATGTATTTTACAAGTTGCACCCCTCAAATTGGGTAAATTGCACTTTTCTCCAATTTAGGATTTTCAAGCACCGGGATCGCTTCCACAGTTGCACCTTGGTGCCCAAGCTTGGGAAATCCCTCAAACCTTACCATCATCATTCTCATGATGTCTCAACATCAGAGTAACATCTCAACATGTGCAAATTGCAAGTTAACCCTTCTAACTGGGTAATTTGCACATAGGTCCCTATATTACAAAACAATGCTACAACTTTATATAAAAAGGAGCAAAAACTGAAATATATGTTTCTGAGAAACTTAATTACATGCCCAAAGTTAATCACAAGGATTTAATTACATATTTAGGCAAAACAATCTAGGGTTAACTCATAACCCATGTCAGGGATGTTACAAATTATCCACCCCTTACAAGGATTTCGTCCCCGAAATCGATAAAACATACTAAGAGAAAAGGGCAGGATACTTCCTTCTCATCTCATCCTCTAATTCCCAAGTGGCTTCTTCAACACCATGGTGGTTCCAGAGGACTTTCACAAGACTTATATCTTTCTTCTTTAACCTTTTAATTCTATTATCAAGGATTGACACTAGTCCCTCCTCATAGGATATATCATCATTCAATTCTACCTCCATAGGTTGTAGAACTGACTCGGTGTTTGGGTGACATTTCTTCAGCATAGAAATGTGAAACACAGGATGTAACCTCTGTAACTCTGGTGGCAGCTCTAGTCTATATGCTACCTTTCCAATCCGTTCAATGATTGGATAAGGCCCCATAAATCTAGGAGCTAATTTCCCTTTCCTTCCAAAACGAAGGACTCCTTTCCAAGGCGAGACTTTGAGATACACTTTGTCTCCAACCTGGAACTCTAAGGGTCTACGCCGCTTGTCAGCATAAGATTTCTTCCTATCCTGTGCTGTCTTAATCTTTTGTTGTATTACTTTAATCTTTTCTGTGGTCTGCTGCACAAGATCATGACCTAACAACTTACGCTCACCAATCTCAAACCAACACAAAGGTGATCTACAACGTCTACCATACAAGGCTTCATATGGTGCCATATCAATACTATGATGATAGCTATTGTTATAGGCAAACTCTATCAATCTTAGGTGTAGATCCCAACTCCCGGTAAACTGGAGAACACATGCTCTCAAAAGGTCTTCTAAAGTCTGTATGGTCCTTTCTGACTGTCCATCAGTATGTGGATGAAAGGCCGTACTAAACCTTAGCTTTGTGCCTAAGGCTCTGTGTAACTGTTCCCAAAAATGACTTGTAAACTGAGGACCTCGGTCAGAAACTATTGTGACAGGAACTCCGTGCAAACGCACTATCTCTTGAACATATAATTCTAATAACCTTTCAGCAGAAAAGGTTGTTTTGACAGGTAAGAAATGTGCTGTCTTAGTCAACCTATCAACAACTACCCAAATGGAATCATGTCCTTTTCTTGTCCTGGGTAGGCCAACAACAAAGTCCATGGTCACATGGTCCCACTTCCACTGTGGTATGGGTAAAGGTTGCATTGTTCCTGCAGGCTTCTGGTGTTCAAATTTAACTTGCTGACACACAGGACACCTCAGAACAAACTCTGCAACATCCTTCTTCATTCCAGGACACCAATACAGATCTTTCAAATTCTGATACATCTTGGTGCTCCCTGGATGCATAGCATACATGGAAGAATGAGCTTCTTCCATGACTAACTTCCTCAAGTTATCCACATCCGGCACTATCATCCTTCCATTATAACAGGCTACTTGGTCATCTGAGTTAGGGAAACCATCTCGCTTCTCATTTCCATACTCAGATCTAATCTGCTGAACTGCAGTATCACCTAGCTGTGCTTCCTTAATCTGCTCTCTTAGGGTAGGTTCAATATGCATCTCAGCCAACAACCCGGCTAACAATGACACTTTCAACTGTACATTGTCTTGCCTTAAAGAGATAAACATATCTCTCTTAGAGCACACTAAAGAGTTTAGTTGTGCTCTATCCATGGTTGATGTTGGTGATTTCCTACTCAAGGCATCTGTAACAATATTGGCCTTTCCTGGATGATAATCAATTGTACAGTCGTAGTCCTTGATTAACTCCATCCAGCAACGTTGCCTCATGTTAAGCTCATGCTCAGAGAAGATATACTTAAGGTTCTTGTGGTCTGTGAAAATATGGAATGTTTCTCCGTAGAGATAATGTCTCCAGATCTTCAAGGCATGAACCACAGCAGCTAACTCCAGATCGTGTGTTGGATAATTCTCCTCGTGTTTCTTAAGCTGTCGGGAAGCAAAAGAAATCACTTGTTTATCCTGCATCAACACATATCCTAGTCCATTCTTGGAAGCATCACAGAAAACTACATATCCTTTTCCTTGTTCAGGTAGTACAAGAACAGGTGCACTTGTCAACCTCTCCTTCAACAACTGGAAGGACTGTTGACACTTATCACTCCAAGAAAAAGGAACATCTTTCCGGGTCAACTTGGTCAAAGGTAAGTCTATAGAACTAAAGTTCTTAATGAACCTTAGATAATAGCCAGCTAACCCCAAGAAACTTCGAATCTCCGTCGGTGTCTTCGGTTGTTCCCACTGTAGAATAGATTCTACCTTTGTAGGGTCAACACGAATTCCCGAGGCAGATTTCACATGTCCAAGAAAAGATACCTCCGGCAGCCAGAACTCACACTTGCTAAACTTAGCATACAGCTTGTGTTCTCTTAGCAAGGTCAAAGCTTGGCGAAGATGCTGCTCATGCTGCTGAGCATCCTTACTATAGATCAGAATGTCATCTATGAAGACGACAACACACTGGTCAAGGAAAGGTCAGAAAACTCTATTCATGAGTTCCATAAATGCAGCTGGTGCATTGGTTAGTCCAAACGACATAACCGTGAACTCATAGTGACCATACCTTGTCCTAAAGGCAGACTTGGATATGTCACTATCCTTAATACGAAGTTGATGATATCCAGACCTCAAGTCTATCTTGGAAAAGACGGTTGCACCACGCAACTAGTCAAAGAGATCATCAATCCTCGGCAGAGGGTACTTATTCTTTATTGTTACTTTATTGAGTTGTCTGTAGTCGATGCACAACCGCATTGACCCATCTTTCTTTTTAACAAACAAGACCGGAGCACCCCAAGGTGAAGTGCTCGGTCGGATAAAACCCTTCTCAAGTAACTCTTGAAGCTGTTTCTTGAGTTCTGCCATCTCGGAAGGCGCCATCCTATACGGAGTCTGGGCTATGGGTTTCTTATCTGGGATCAGATTGATTTCAAAATCAATCTCCCGAGGTGGTGGTATACCAAGAAGTTCTTCAGGAAACACATCCTCGAATTCCCTGACTATGGGAACTTCGGCAGGATTGGAACTTTCCTTGGTAACATCTACCACATGGGCTAAGAATGCATAACATCCTTGCCTCAACAGCTTATCAGCAACCATAGATGACACAAGACAGGTGGACAGAATCTTTCTTTCTCCTTGAAAGATCCATGTGTTGCTTTCATCAGCAAACACAGCCAACTTGGACTCACAATCCAAGACAACTCTATACCTTTATAAGGTATCCATCCCGAGGATTATATCAAATCCTTGCATATGAAGCGGTATAAGATCCACTTGAATGCGATGGTCAGAAAAGAAGAGGATGCAGGGAGAGCATACCTCCTGCAAAACGGGAGACCCACTCAACGGAGTCTCCAACAACAAACTATCTGCCCTATGACTAACAGTCACATTGCAGTTACGAATCACTCTATGAGTGATGAAAGAGTGCGTAGCACCCGGGTCAATCAGAACAGATACAACACAGGATGTAGACATATCAGGATATAAAAGTTTCATCTGACTTGCCACTACCCGTGGATTGACCACTGCATCTGGTGGGTTCATAGCATAGAACCTCATTGTCGCCTGGTGTTGAGGTGGTGCTGATGATCCAGCTTGAGACGCCTGTCCACGTCCTCGAGCTGCTCCTTGAGATTGCATTCTCTGAGATCCTTGTTGATTCTGCCTGGGAGGCTGTGTCACACTGACAGGCCTAGAATGGAAATCCTTCATCAAGTGTCCCACCTTACCACAGTTGTATCATCTCCTCTCCTGTTGTTGTGGTCAGGGTGGTCCAGTAACTGACATTGATGAAGAACTGTGAGTCCCTTGAAGCGGTTGACTCCATCCTCTACTCCTTCTTGGTGACCATTGAGTTTGAGAACTCGATCTGGGTGGTGGAGGGTTAGGTGCAGAGAATCTAGGTTTCTTGAAATCCCTAGATGAAGAACCTTGGAACTGTGGATATCTTTTCTGGGTTTGCCTCTTCTCAACCATAGATCTCTCTATCCTTCGGACTGACTCAACGAAGGTAGAGAATCTCTCTCAGTTTTCTAAGACAGACACAGGGGTTGACATATCAGCATTCAAACCCTTCTCGAATCTCCTGATTCTTTCCTCATCTGTGGCAGCCATGTGCGGACAGAACCGCAGCAACTCCATGAACTTAGCTTCATACTCGCTAATGTTCATCATGCCCTGCCTCAATCTCTCAAACTGAGAGATCTTCTCATCTAGGAATGTCTTTGGAAAATATCTATTGATAAATTCCCGATGAAACTCTTCCCATGAGAACTCTATTCCAGGTCTCTTCTGCTCTTCCATGTTCCACCAGTGACCAGCACTGCCTTTGAGAAGCTAGACAGCATGTCTAACCTTCTCAGCTTCCGGAATAATAAGAATCCTGAAATCCTTCTCCAACTCTGTCAACCATAGGTCAGCATCTGCGGGGTCGGTAGTCCCAAAGTACTCGGTAGCTCTGACACGACGAAGTCATTCGAACGTCTTACCGATACCTTGTGCTTCAGGCTGGACAGGTGCCCTCGGTGCAGGCATGGGCATCCTGTCGGTTATGTGTGTCATGGCAGTCATGAACTGCCTGAATATTGTCTGTACAGCTGGGTTACCCATGTCGGCTGGGTCAAACTGGGGTGGCTCTCTTGGTGACTCTGGTGCAGGCTGTTCTATTCTTGGAACCCTTGCACCGCCTTGAGGTGCACTAGCACTACTCTCTGCCACTTACTCATCATGAGGCTCAGCCATCCTTATGTATCTTCTTCTCCTGAGGAGTAGAAGATTCTATTAGATAGGGAAAGAGTACTAAAGATAGACTCAACATCCTAAGTCCTATGCCTCTGTAGACTCAACTGACCTAGAGCTCTGATACCACTAATTGTGGGCTCTGATCTCCTAACCACGATATAAACACGATTCAAACTTAGCGGAAGCGATTCGATTAACAACGGAAGACAAAAATCACGGGAAATTAAAACTTTTCGAAACAAGAGCTTGAGTCCATAAAAGCTTCTTTCATAATAAGAGATAAACTGTTTACATCTCATGATAATTACTTCTTGAGTAATTATATACAACAAGACACAAAATCTCAAGAACTCATAACAAAAGACTCCAAGACCTGAGAGTACAGAGGACACATAGGACTGACTCTAACTACACCACATGGCAGGCTAAATCTCCACCTGAGATTTACTACTGCTCCTGGTGTTGCTGCTGCTGGGACTGGTCACCTGTAGACCTATTCCTCCGTCCTCGACGTCCACCTAAAAAGTTGAAGTCTACGGGGTGAGACAATTGTACATAATTGTCCCAGCGAGAGTTATAACTCTCCGCCAGAAGCTTTATTATAACATCAAAGAATAACTTAAGCAGTAAAAGCTTACAAAGTATTCAATAGCAGATACAGTTGTATACAAGAGCTCAACATTCATCAAGCATAAAGAACATATGCACTATTCAATATAACATCAATCAATTAGCTCATAGTTACCTTTAACAGGTATACTACGCTTGTAGATTATGTTTTTAAAACAGTCATATTATTATGCCCTGTGGAGATGAGGTTTACCACTCATACCCCAACTAATCATTGTTAAGTGCCTTAGTATCATACTAGATCATTGAAAGAGACAGATTCTCATGACCTTCACCTTCCTCAGTCAGTAAGAGGATCACTTGTAGGACATCTTGTGTCTCTACTAATATAGCTCACCAGGGTAATCTGGTCCTTCGCTATTTTAGAGTTACAGTGGCATCCTGTACTCTCTTCGTCATCAGGAGATTTCATGTTTATCTCCACTGATACAGATATCTATGTTTTCTTTGTCATCAGGAGGTTTCACGTTTACCTACTACTGATACGGTATGGAAAAGTAGTGAAGGATTGACGGATTACATATCTACATCAAATCCCTACACTAGGATGTAAGGTTCTACACATCCATGTATCCCACATACTCAATAGTATGTGATCCAGGAGTTCCCTTAGTAAAACCTGTTTCACCATCACTTGATCTCTGACAATGATGGGTCTATGATCAGGGCTCTACATTATACTTGATTAGTTAGGTACATTTCGTATTCATTTAACATCACACATTGTTCTTCAAACAATAATCAGTAGCATAACAGCTATAAAAGGAGAATACTAAATGTAACAAGCCTAACTCACATCAATCATCATTTCTCATTATACTCATCACAAGTCATCTCTAAAGCATGACCTTGATAGTATTCATGGCTCTCACAGCCCATTATTATCATAGAATGCCACTGACAAGGCATCAAGATACTTTACTTATTCATAAAGCTATCAATATGCCTTTAATGAATATAGTATCATCATCCATACCTGGATATGATTACCTCCATATCAGAACCTGCATGGTTAATTCAACTAATAAAGGTAATTCAAAACAATGATTATACTTTCCACTCTTGTCATAAGAGCTAAGTTCTTTGATTCTTATCAAGTAGAGTTTAATACTCATATAACATGTCATCACCTTTGAATTAGGGTTTACTATTCACATCACATGTCATTACCCTTGAATTAGGGTTTACTATTCACATCACATGTCATTACCCTTGAATTAGGGTTTACTATTCACATCACATGGTGAATTGAACTCATAACATCATCATGTATGAGGAACATCATCATTGATGCTCTCAGATTAGCTTAAGATTCATCATATATCATAATTAGGCTTTCCATGATCTCACATAGGTGGATCATACCCTAATCATGCACATTCATGTGTATTGAAGGTTCTTTACTTGAGTTTCCACCCTAAAAGGGTATTGTCTCTCTCTTAAGGTAATTTCTCTCTCTTAAGATACTTTCTCTCTCCTCACACTAGTAGATGGTGATAACACCACTCTAGATCAGGTTGGGTTAAGTCCTCATGGGCTAACATAAGCCAAAACATCACTATCATGTGATTAGGGTTTTATTTAAACAAGGTATTACTCAATTGAACCCCTCAAGGGTATTTTGGTAATTCACCCCATTGATAACCATCATGGGTTAATTCATTAATCACTTAGTCCCTTAATATCCTAGGTTATCATTAGGGTTTAGAGTAGAACATCACTGAACCATTTACACCTTCAATAGATTAAGTGAAATCAACCTTTGAAAACCTCAAACGGTTTCAACCTTCAACCTCCAAATGGTTTGAGACTGTTTGGATGAGTTGACCATTTGCTAGGGTTGACTCCAAGACCGTGTGACCTTCAAGGTCGTTTTCCCAAACCGTGTGAGGGTGTAGACCGTTTAACAAGTTTGACTTCAAGACCGAGAGGGCTTACACGGTTTGAGACCGTTTGGTGTCTCTCGATCTTGAGATCGTTTGAGTCCAAATGGTCTTGAGACCGTTTGGCCTCACACGGTCTTGAGACTGTGAGGCCTCACACGGTCTTGAGACCGTGTGACCTCAAACGGTCTTGAGACCGTGAGGTATCAAACGGTCTTGAGACCGTGAGGCCTCAAACGGTCTTGAGACCGTTTGGTTCACTTGGTCTCAAACCGTTTGGACCTCCAACATGGTTCAATGATTTCAATCGTTTATGATTATCAATGTTGAAGCCTCCAAATGGTCAAAGCCATGGTAACCAATTATATATTGAGTTAATTAGGGTTATTCTTAACCAATCGGTCACTCAATTGACCCTCAATTGTTATCCAATTAGGGTTGAAGTTGGTTCAATTAAGGTCCATCAACGTTCAACCATCAATACTCAACAATGTGAATCTACACAAGGTTGAACCCTTCAATTGAGCTCCAATTAGGCCCAAACTTGGCCCAAATGGTCTTGAGATCGTGTGGATGAACTCCACAGTCTTGAGACCGTTTTCCCAAGATTTCATCAAAATCTAATGTGATTTGATAGGAGTTGAACCTTGATTGAGTCTCAAATCAGTAATTTTTGATTAATTGAATAACCCCTTGCAATTGGGCCCTCAATTGATCAAATTACCTTAACCCTAGACCTCCAAACGGTCTTGGGTTGTCACCACACGGTCTTGAGACCGTTTGGATGAGTCCCAAACGGTCTTGAGACCGTTTTCCCATCCAACATTTGTATTTTAGTGTAAATTCTTCAAGGTTGGATCTATTGAGTTGATTATCATATCAAAACTTAATTGCAATGTAATTTGGTATCTTTGTACTTTCAATTGGTCAACTATACTTGACCCCAGACCTCCACACGGTCTTGGGTGATTCCCCACACGGTCTTGAGACCGTTTGGTTGATCCCCAAATGGTCTTGAGACCGTTTGGGTCAATCAACCCAAAAACACTAAGTTATTCATTGAGATTTCAGTACTGATTTCAATTAGGGTATGCCCTAGTAAACATCCTTCAACTCTTAGCTCGTTTGGAATTAGTCCATAAAATTTGGTGAGTTGTTAATCAACATTATTTTGAACAGCAATCTCATACGGTCAATGCTTGGTGAACGTTCTTACACGGTCTTGATACCGTTTGCCCAAAAAGGGCGATTTCAACAGATTGGAAATCAGGAGTAAATTCAATTAAAGTTGTTGATTAAAAAGGTCATATCTCACGATTACGTTGGAGTTATCATATCAAATTTTGTGGGTGATTAGCCTACGTAATTATGAACAGAAATATTTTATGGTCCACGCTCGGGCAACGCGGCTAAACGGTCTTGAAGACCGTTTTCCCTTATACGGTCCTGAGACCGTTTGCTCACTACACGGTTTTGCAAACCGAGAGAGCAATTTGTGGAGACCATTTAGTAAAGTGACAAGTAGTGTATTTACTTTGGAAATAACGTCTTCATCTCCTAGCTCAAGAACAGCAAGGGTTTCTCACGGATTTGCTTGCAAAATAGCAAAGGAAGGTAGAGAAGAAGAAGATCTATCATCTAAAAGCATAAACAAGATGTATATAACAAAGCATGGGTTTGGAGTTATAAAACCCGCCTAAAGCTTGCTCCTTGAGCTCCAAGCTTTTGAGCTCCAAGATTTTAATGTCGTCCTTGAGTTTCCACCGGTCGGCCAAGGTGATCCTCCCAAGGAAAGTTGAGAAGAGATGGCTAGAAAGGTAGAGCTATGTGAGCTAGCCATCAATTTGACCTTGAATCCGAGTTCTAACCATGAACTTAAGCAAAAGGGAGGATTCAAACCTACCTTGCCCTCCTTGGTCGTCCTCCTGAGCTCCACATCTCCTCTTTAGTCGGTTTGGGTGAATAGAACAGTGAAAGGAACGAAGGGAAAGTTCCCTTGCTTAGAGAGGTGGAGAGTATATATATACCTGGGGTAAGGTTTTAACATAAACTCATAAGTTCTTCATATTTTCAACTTAGTCCCTCCATCCTTCTATGCTCGTCCCTTCATATTAATTCTAAGTACAAACCTTCTTATAAGTTCAAGAAATGAAGGCAAAGAAGATCAACCTATAACTTAAGCATACACATAAAAGGCTATTGTACATACACCTTGATTAATCAATCACAAAGGTGTTTTTCATTATATGATTATTCAATTAAAGTGACCTCTTCATCATTGCTTCTCTAAATGATGACAAGAGTCTTAAAAGATATTTTAGATGATGTATTTTACAAGTTGCACCCCTCAAATTGGGTAAATTGCACTTTTCTCCAATTTAGGGTTTTCAAGCACCGGGATCGCTTCCACAGCTGCACCTTGGTGCCCAAGCTTGGGAAATCCCTCAAACCTTACCATCATCATTCTCATGATGTCTCAACAACAGAGGAACATCTCAACATGTGCAAATTGCAAGTTAACCCTTCTAACTGGGTAATTTGCACATAGGTCAATGTATTACAAAACAATGCTACAACTTTATATAAAAAGGAGCAAAAACTGAAATATATGTTTCTGAGAAACTTAATTACATGCCCAAAGTTAATCACAAGGATTTAATTACATATTTAGGCAAAACAATCTAGGGTTAACTCATAACCCAGGTCAGGGATGTTACAAATTGCATGAGCTTGTTGCCTTGGGTTCACTTCCGGTTGGCTTGGAAGAGAACTGGATTGTGGAGTCCTTTGTTGATTTAGAGCTTGTTGTGCTATTTGGTTTTCTAACATCTTGGTGTGAGTGGAAATTCCATCCACATTTGCAGAAAGATGAGGAATAGCATCTTTTAAAGGCTTGTCATTTCCCCAAAGTTCCTCATTCGGTTGCATTTGTTTAGATATAAAATTTTCCATCATAGCTTCTAGAGAAGACCCTTGGGGTTGTTGTGGCTATTGATAACCCATGTTGTTGAAACCCGGTGGATTTCCTTGACGGTTAGCATGTTGCTGTTGTTTCTATCCTTGCTGGAAGTTTTGAGTGTTGCTTGCATTCCGGTAAGAGAAATTAGGATGGTCTCTCCATCCAGGATTGTATTGGTTGGAATAAGGATTGTATTGTTTATTTCCTTGCATCCCAACTGCATTAACCTGTTCAAAGTTTCCTTCCATTGTATTAGGTGCAAAACATGAAGAAGAAGTATGTCCTGCATTACCACAAGCTTCACATGTTGCTTCGGTGGATTGAATTGGAAAAGTGGTCATCTTCTCAAATTTCTGTGTAAGCACATCTAGTTTTACAGCAATAAGATCAACAACATCAATAGTGTGTTTTCTTCCTTGTTTTTTGGTTGAAGAGCTTTCTGTAGAGGTTGATTTTGCTCCTCTATCTCCTCCCCATTGGCAATGATTGAGTGATATATCTTCAATGATATCATAAGCCTCTCTATAAGACTTGGTCATTATGCACCACCAGCTACGACATCTAAAGTCAACCAGGTATTGTAAATCAGTCCATTATAGAAAGTTTGAAGCAGAAGCCAGTTTGTCAAACCATGGTGCGGGCGAAGGCGATGAAGATCTTTGAACCATTCCCATGTGTCATATAGAGTTTCTCCTTCACTTTGAGAGGAATTCGTGAGCTGGTTCCTCAAAGGGGTTGTCTTTCTTGGCGGAAAGTACTTTGCAAGGAAAGCATTAAGTAGTTGGTCCCAACTTTTAATTGACTTCTTGGGAAGAGACAAAACCCGTGCCTTGGCTCTATCTCTTAAGGTGAAGGGAAATAACATGAGTCTAATTCCATCAACAGACACCCCATTAATCTTGAAAGTGTTCAAATATTCCAAGAATTCAGCAACATGAAGACTTGGGTCTTCATTCGCTGTACCTCCAAAATGATTCTGTTGTATCATTTCCATCATAGAAGGAGCAATTGAAAAGTTATTTGCTTCAACAGTAGGCAAGTCAATGGCTCCACAAATATTTGTAGCAACCAACATAGCGAAGTCTTTTAAAGGACGTTCGTCTTCCATGGCTGGATTGCTTGGTGTAGCTACTGCAGAAGATGAAGAAGACGATGGTGGTGATGACGGCGGTGGTGACGGTGAAGTACCTCCCAATAGTGATTTTTCCACTCTTCTTGTTCTTCTCAAACTTGAAAGAGTTCTCTCTATTTCAAGGTCTAACAAAGCGAATGTTTGAAGACCTCGTTGTGAGTGACGCATACAACCTAAAAAATAACAAGAGAAATTAAGAACACAATGAAGAGGTATATGGAAACTTGAAAATTATGAGTGATGATCTAGTCTCGAATACTAATTAGTACTTATTACTCCAATCAAATTACCGTAGCTCCCCAGCAACGGCACCAAAAACTTGTTGGTTGTTTACACGAACGAGTTTAAATCCAAATAAAGGATAGTTTACCCAACTTAACCAAACTCCGCAAGTATATAGAGGTAGTATAGTCGAGGTAGAACACAAGGAGCTTAGTTAAATTAATTGAGCACAACAGTATTAAAGTTCAACAATCTAGATCGGTTTTAAAGAGAGGGGAAAGTTTGTCTAAAACATAAAATTCATATTTTAACTACAGGAAATTTAGATTTTAACTAGCAAGAAAGAACCACAAAAAGAAGTTCGATTTCAGAATTATTAGGAATCTTGGACATTAGGATTTCATTCACATATCATAGAAATCAAAGGAACACAATAATTTAAACATACATAAGTTCTTGTATCAAGGAAAGGTTGTGTTACATTTCACCTCCCAGTGTAAATGCAACGATCGCAACTTAAAACAACACTCTCGTGTGTGAATTTCATTTTTGATCACAAATTGTTCCTCAACTCATTCCTTTCTACTCTCGTAGAAGAGGAAGAGTTGCCAAGAAGAGCACCTCCATACATTCCTACTTATCTTCTCAGATCAAGCAAGAAAGCAGAAAACATGCACATAAGGTGGCCAGCAATACATGTAAGAAAAGAGTAAACCGATACTTTCATGGTTAAGAAACAAGAAGCATACTATTTAGTACGAAATTACTTGTTCCATATATGCTATGACATTATAGCTACTCTCCCATGCCCAAGAAAAAGGAGTCTACTTGTCCATAATGATGTACAGTAGATTTGTTACAGAAATTTCAGTTCTAAACATGATTTAGAAAGGAATAGGCAAAGAGAACTAAAGATGTAACCACAAGAAGGAAGAATTCCGGCTTGAGGATGAAATTCCCCTTCTTTAGCTGCTCCAAGATGAACTAATTCCTTTCCCAAGAAGCTGCTCGAAGTTGTGGAAGCTTGGCTGCACCTTGAAGAAGACAATGGAGAAGTGGAGAAGAAGAAATGGTCTCCTTATGCAAGAAACCACCTTGGATCCCTACAAATCACCCTCCTCTTCTCTCCTCTGGCTCTGGGACAAGAGAAACTCTTCAAATGACCGAACATAACCATCCCTTGCCTTCCCTCTTTCTTTTAAAATCAAATTCTGAATTTTCGTATTTCTGAAACTGCCAGGTGCACGCCGTGCACCTGCAGTGCAATTTGCATCGGGCTGATCTGTGCATGGTGTGCGCTGAGGATATGCACACCGTGTGACTTTCCATAACATTTCTTCAGCAGTTTGCGTTCTAGGTGCACGCCGTGCATCGGTGTGCACGTCGTGCGTTCGTCCTTCTATGCACTTCTGGAAACTCGCACGTCGTGCGTTTCTCTGTGCATGTCGTGCGTTCTTCTGGCTGAACGATCCAATTTTTCTCTAGAAATGTGCATGCCATGCGTCTGTCTTGCACGTCGTGCATTCTACTGTTTGAACGAACCAATCTTTCTCTGGAATGGTGCACGCCGTGCATCTGACTTGCACGTCGTGCATTCTGCTGTTTCAGCTGAAATAACATCTGAATTCAGTTTTTTTTGTGGCAAATCTGCAATGCAAGTTATGGAATAAGTAGAATAACAAAAAGATGGAAAAAGTAATATGAAAATAGACTGAATTATATCAGAATGAACCAAATTTGTGTGTGATAACATGTGAAAATATGATATATAAATCACACAACAGGTAACAAATCAAGGCTTCGGCGAGACATCTTCTTTCAGATGCGTAGTGCATCGAGGGGTTTGAATTCAAAAGAATCAACCTCTTCCATGAAGCCAGCAAAGAAGAACGACGAGGAGGTGCAATCGGTGGTCAGGGCAGAGATGGGGGACAAGGGGACAGAGGAGGAGGCAGGCAGGAAGGCCACTGATATGATGGAGAAGGTCATGGTAGTGGGGGATACCCAGGTGGAGAAGCCTCGTCGCCAACATTACACAGTGGGAGAGATGATGCAGATGAGTAAGACTATCCCAAGTGATGTCGAGGGTAAGGCAGGGGTGATATCGGACGAAAGTAGTTGGGATGAGTTGAGAAGCGGAAAGGGGAGGGGTCGAGCAAAGCAAACCAGACGTCCAAACTTTCATCAACCGTCCAAACTTTCATCAACTGAACATCATGAAGGTCAACCCAATCATCTGGCACAAAGGGATGATATGGATCAGACTCAGCAGGGGAACAATGTACCTAAGTCGAGGTCAAAGATAGATGCTAGGACGGGCAAGGAGGTTGAGGAGGGGCCGGGATAGGAGGATTCTTCTACTGGGGTGGATCACTGCATACCGAGTAGAACGAGGAAGGAGAAGGAGGTGACGCCGATGGGTAAGGGGAAGAAGTTCACGAGGGTGTTTCAGCCTGACAATATCCCTATGTTTCCTAGGAAGGAAGGAGAGGAGAAGGAACGAGCTTGGAGGAAAGCACGAGGAGAGAACAAAAGCAAACTAAAAGAAAAAGGGGTCAAAGCAAACAAGAAGGAAACAATGTTGAGAAGTCCAAGCAATATAGAGAAAGTGATGACCAGACAATTCCTAAATAAGCGTAGGAGAGATTTGGAAGTTATGAATGATGCTACCATGAGACAAAAGGATGATATTGTGGATATGCAACCTAAGAAGTCAAAGCTGAACATGTCTAGTCAGTTAGAGGGTGCATGTGCAAACACATGTGGTTTACACCAAGTAGTGTGAGTTGGGATAGCCCAACCCCGTGAATAACAATGAAACTCATGAGTTGGAACTGCCATGGTCTGGGTCGCCTGGCAGCGGTAGAATCCCTCCGAGCATTATGTTGGAGGGAGAGACCCAACATAGTTTTCATTATGGAAACTATGCTAGATGATAAATCTCTGGAGAGGATAAAGAGGAGCTGTGGTTTTGTTGATGGTATGTGTATTTTGAGCACAGGCAGGGCAGGCAGACTGGGATTTTGGTGGCGGTAGGTAGAAGTGGAAGTAACGTGTTTTTCTACTAGACACGTGGAATGCAAAGTGGTGGACAAAACAAATGACTATGAATGGTTTGCTTGTGGTATCTATGCCTGGTCGGCACAGGCAGAGAAATACAAAACCTGGGACATGATGAGACAGATCCAAGGTAGACATGTGGAACGATTGATCTTTTTTGGGGACTTAAATGAGATCACTAATAATGGAGAGAAAAGGGGTGGCCCTATGAAACCTGACAGATTTATGAAGGCCTTTCGGGACGTGATTGATGATTGTGCTTTACTTGATATTGGATACACTGGTAATACCTTTATGTGGAGAAGGGGGCTGACAGTGGAGACACTAGTTGAAGAATGCCTAGACTGATTTCTGGTGAGTGATGATTGGAGGAACAAATATACTGGAAGCTGGGTACATCATTTACCATTCTATCAGTCAGACCATGCACCTATCATTTTATTAGTTGTAGTTGGGGAGGAAAGGAAGAGGAAGAGACATTCAAAGTTTTTCTTCGAACTAATGTGGTTGTCAGAAGAGGGGTGTATGTCAGCAGTGACAGATTCCTGGGAGTTGTGCATGGGCATGAAGCTGAAAGAGAAATTACAATGTGTTAGTGGTAATCTGACGAGATGGATTGGTTTGAAGTTTGGAGATATAAAAAAGAAGATAAAAATGACAGAGAAACGGCTTGGTGAGGAATGGAAAAAATGGCCAGATGGAAGAACTCTATAGCGTTGTGATGAGCTTTCTAGAGAGTTAGAAAAATTGCATAGGGAAGATGAAGCATTCTGGTGTGCTAGGGCTAGAATAAAGGAGTTGAAGGAAGGAGATAGCAACACCGCCAACTTCCACCATAAAGCTTCACAGCGACAAAAGAAGAATACAATTGTGGGGTTAAAGGACTCCAATGGGATCTGGAAAACTGAAGACAAAGAGATTTTGGGCATCATTGAAATTTTTTATCGTGATCTCTTCACAACAAACAACTCGGTGGAGACAGAGGCAGCAGTGGCGGGGATTTTTTGGAAGATAAATGATCCTATTTCTGAAACTCTGGAGAAGGAAATTGCTGAGGAAGAAGTTAAGGCGGCTGTATTCCAAATGCATCCTAATAAGGTACCCGGTCCGAACAGTCTAAAGCCTATTTTTTATCAGAAATTTTTGTGGTGGGAAAGGACATTACAAATTACATCAAAGGGTGGTGGAAGGGTGAATATTCATGTAAGGATTACAATGATAGCTTGGTAGTGTTGATTCTGAAGATTAAAAAGCCTAGGATGGTTGCTAATTTTAGGCCTATCGGTTTGTGCAATGTAATCTACAAGATTGCTACCAAGGTGCTTACAAATACACTAAAACCTTTCATGGACGGGATTATTTCTGAGAATCAAAGTGCTTTTATTTTGAGAAGAATGATTACCGATAATGCCTTGATTGCCTATGAATGCTTCCATGCTATGAAAAGGGGGAGGGGGGAAGAAAGAGAAGATCACTTTGAAGCTAGATATGATGAAATCATATGATAGAATAGAATGGAAGTTCCTAAAAATAGTGATGGAAAATTTTGGTTTTGGGGGAAGGTGGTGTGACAGAGTTATGGATTGTGTTTCTTCGGTCTCTCACACATTCGTAGCCAATGGGGAAAGAACAGATGCCTTCCAGCCTTCATGTGGACTTTTCCAGGGTGACCCACTCTCTCCTTATCTCTTTATTCTATGTGCTGATGCTTTCTCCACCATCTTAAACCTTGCGGTGAATGTGAATACTATTCATGGTATGAGCATTTTTCGTGCCCCCCGGATCTCACATCTATTTTTTGTAGATGACAATATTCTTTTTGCTAGAGGGACAAGGAATGAATGCCTGAAAATAGATGAAATTATCAGCCATTATGAACAAGAATCGGGTCAAAAGGTCAATCTCACCAAGTCTGAAATTGCATTCAGCAAAAAGATACCAAGAAGCAAAAAAGACAAGTTGTGAGATTTGCTGGGAGTGAAAGAGGTGGACAGATAGACATCTTATATGGGGTTGCCTACACCCATTGGGAGGTCAAAGAATTTTTTTTTGAATACATCAGGGCTAGAGTGGGAAACAAACTACAAGGATGGATGGAGTAGATGTTATCCAAGCCAGGGAAGGAGGTGCTTATAAAGGCAGTCATGAAAGCTATCCCTACATATGTCATGAGTGTGTTTCAGCTACCGATGAGACTTATTGAGGATTTAAACACTATGGTGGCCAGATTTTGGTAGGGGGTGAAAGTGTGCAAAAGGAAGATTTCTTGGTTGTGTTGGGAGGGGTTGTGCAAGTCCAAAAGAGAGGGAGGAATGGGTTTCAGAGACATGAATATTTTTAATCAAGCTCTTTTGGCACGTCAACTATGGAGGTAGTTCATGAAGCCAGATAATCTGGTGGCTAGAGTGTTGAAGGCTAAGTATTACCCAAATAACAATGTATTGAAAACCCACTGTGGGCTTATTCCAAGCTACACATGGCACAACCTTTGGGGAGCGAAATCACTCTTTCTACAGGGAGTCATGAGGAGAGTTGGAAATGGCCTGGATATTGACATATGGATTGAAAGGTGGATGCATTATGGTGATGAGGACTTCACAGTGTATAGGACGAAGGAGCTAGCTGCTACGAGCATGGTAAGTGAGCTGATGATGGAGGGTCGCAGGGAATGGAATGTTGATAGGTTGTTGGATATCTTTCCTAGGGATATTGTAGCACAAATTATGGCAGTCCCTCTACCTATTACGGAGTAGGAAGATGGGATGTTCTGGTGGCCAAGTCCAAAGGATAACTTCACAGTCTGCTCAGCATACTGGTTAGGGAAGTTGGGAGGCACAGCTATGAGGGAAAGGGACAAGGTGGTACTGCATGATCTTTGGAGGATGATATGAGGAAGGAGGTGGCCTCCAAAGTTGTCACACTTCCTTTGGTGCATTGCTACATGAGAGTTAGCTACTCAGAGTAGGCTCAGAGATAGACACATTACAGATGATGGGGTATGTCCTATCTGTTCTTTGTAGGAGGCGTCTATCCAACATATGTTGAGTCATTACTCGGGGGCGGAGATAGTGATGCGGGAAAGCTGGTTACAACCCACGAAACACCTTGGGAGTCATGGGAATCTACATGACAATCTCATGGATTTACTTGGGAACTGCACGGAGGAGGAAAAGGATGAGCTAGCTGCGGTATGGTGGACTACATGGACAATGATTGCGGACTACCGTCATTTTAAGTGGGGCACTGAGGGTGTGCAGGAAAGGATTGGAGGTGCTGGGGGAGTGGTGGCTGCTGGGCATGGTTTGTTTGGCTTGTGCGAGCTGGGAGTTGGCGAGGGAGATGATGGGTGGCTTTTTTTTGCATGTTGATGCAGTAGTGAAGGTTGATGGGTGCTGCACTTTGGGAGGGGTGTTGCGTGGGAGAGGGGTTTTTTTCATGGGGGATATGCAAAAATGTGTAAGACATTGAGGAAGCTATGGCTGCTAGAGAAGGGATACTACTTGCTCGAGATAATTTGTCACCAAAAGACCAGATTTTACTATGCAATGATTCCCTGAATGTAGTGAACGCCTAAAAGGAAATGGAAAAGCATCCTGGATATCTGGGCTTGATTGCTACAGACATACATAGTATAGCTTCCAAGTTCCGCTCTGGTAGGTTCATTCATGTAAAACGAGCTTAGAACACTCTGGCTCATTTCAATGCTCAAGATGCTTTCAATTTTGGTGGGCACACT
The DNA here is from genome assembly GCA_963693085.1 of Alisma plantago-aquatica. Classification (NCBI taxonomy): domain Eukaryota; kingdom Viridiplantae; phylum Streptophyta; class Magnoliopsida; order Alismatales; family Alismataceae; genus Alisma; species Alisma plantago-aquatica. Next base: position 1,043,224,230 of record OY856411.1, on the reverse strand, counting down.
TCTAGATGGGCAACTATGCCTATTCAATGGAGTTATGCAGTTAAGAATGATGTATTCTTTGTTTCTTGATCCACACATGAATGAAAGGTTTTGTCTTAAAAAAAAAGTCAATGCAAATACACTTTTATGGAAAATGCCATAAAACTCTTTGGACAATTTTGTAATCATTTGTATTGATGATATGACTTGTAATCAAGATGAGAAAAAAATAGAAGCACTTAAAACGAATGTTTATTCACTCAAATGGAACTTTAAAGAATTCATTACAGGGATATTTGTGGGCTAAGTTTCATCCCTGATAAACTCGACTGACACCCTTGATGGATTTTTGGAAGTGCCTAGTGCGGCTGAGTTTCCCCAGGATAAACCTGACTGACACCTTGCACTGACCAAATAAAATTTAAGCTGTCAATCGAGTTTCATCTAGGATAAACAAAACTAACACTTCAAATTTAATTTGTCGCATAGTGTTATCAGTTGAATTTTCTTTATTGAAACTCAACCTACCGCATTGTACATAATATGCAGAAAAAGTGATTGTAGTAATTGGAGTGTTTCAAACATCAAAAATAGATTTGTTAATATCAAAATGACTAGAATTCATTCCAAGTGCTTCTAGTTTCTAGTGGATATCCCCAACTATAAATAGGGACCCTTGGGCTTCATCCCAAATTTTCCTGTTATGCTCCTAGCTATAGTTGAGTGATTTTGTCCACATAAAGCTCATGTCTCTCTCTTTATTACTAATCAAAACATACTTGTGAGTGCGATAGGAATTTGTGAGAGATCTACTTCATTGTAATCATTGTAAAGCCCTCAATCTTCTCTTTCCCCAACCCCTTTCTACAAGAAAAGTTGGTGAAAGCTTCTCCAAGTTCAAGGAGAAGTTGAAGGCTGAAGATCCTTGAGAAGAGTGGGTAATTCCTTCAAGATGGAAGATTTTTTGCAAGAAGGGGAGCTTCTTGGTGAAGGTTTCCAGCTCCTTACAAAAGTGGTTAAGCCCTTGTAGAGATTCAAGACTCTTGCTCGAAGGATAGAAAAGTCCTTGTAAGGTTTATTGGCTCCTTTTAGTCCTTAAGAAGGAAGGCTAGGTGTCCTTTCCATGCAAAAGGAAGGTCTTAATGTATGTATTATAATGGGATATATGTATGCAATGGTTGCAAAATCCTAGGGCTTGACCTCTCTAGGTAGAGGACTAACTTTCTCCTAGTTTGGAGATTGGAAACAATCTACATAGCTTGTTCTTGATCTCATCCAATATCTCTCATCCTTTCTATGTATGCTTTGATTTCACATCAAATTCCATATTTGCAATAATGTCTCTTGAAGTAACTTGAAGGTCTAATTAATTTTTTTTAAGTACGTTTTGCTCAATGCAAGCCCCTATATAGCCCTTTCATCCAACAAGTGGTATCAGAGCCACGATCTTAAATGACTAGATCTGTCACTAGACGAAAAGATGGGCGACAACCTTCTAGGTTATCTCAACTTGGAGGGAGATTCTCCATGAGGAATCCAATCTTCGATGGCTTAAGCTTCCTCTATTGGAATAGGAGCATTGAGTTTTACTTTCAAGGGATGAACTGAAACATGTTGAAAGTAGTCATCCTTCTGTAAAAGGAGCCAGTCAGAGATGTATCCACTTGGGATGAAGCTACACTAAAGAAGGCACAGCTAAATGTAAAAACCATAAGCATCATTTCTGCAACCCACACTCCTTCCAAGTTCAAGTAGATCTCTTCTTTGGGTACATCCAAGGAGATATGGAACAAAATTTGCATCACCTATGAAGGGACCAAGAAAGTCAAGGAGAAAGTGGCCAAGATGTACTCACGACTCAACACCATCATCAATGGACTTTCTTCTTTGTGCCATCCTATGGATAAAGGCACCATAAACTCCAAGATCCTTAGGTCTCTTCCCAAACGGTGGGAATCCAAGGTGACTTCTATTAAAGAAATATGAATCCTTGGTGACATTGCCACTAAAGATCTCATTGGAAATCTTCAAGTCTATGAGGTTAGAGTTAGCAAGTAAGAGGAAGATTAAAAGAAAGAAGAGAAAGAGTCAAAGAAGTTCAAAGACAATGCATTGAAAGCTCAAGAGGAAGCAATTCTTCTTCAACAACTACTTGCTAGCCGACCTACTCCTCCTTCCTCAAGTGAAGATGAAGCCCCAAGTGATCATGAAGCTAACTACTCCAAGGGGAAGCACTTCAAAGGAAATCACTCCTCCTCTTCTACTCTAAGGTGTTACGAATGTGTCTAAAAAGGACAATGCAAGAATGATTGCCCCAAGAAAAATAAGTCCTACCACAAGAGCAGCTCTAAGAAGAAGGAGGACTACAAGAAGGATGGCAAGTACAAGAGAAAGGACAAGCAAGAAAGAAGAAGCAAAGATGCAGCCCATGCCACATGGGAGGAGTCATCATCTAGTGATTCCAACTCCAATGAAAGAGAGTGCCACCTTGCTCTCATGTCCTCTACTAGTGATGATATTTGTGAGATAAGTGAGGTAAGTTTAAATGAACTATATAAAGAAGCCCTCATTGATATGCTTAATACTTCTTGTTCTTCTTATTCCAAATGCAAATCTAAGAAGAAAATTTTTGGAAAGATCATTGATGAATTGTATGCTAAGCTTGATTTCTTTGAGCAAAATGAGAAAGTGCATCTTGATATCATTAATTCTTTACAAGGAAAATTTCTTTATCTTGAGCTCCAATACAATGGAGTTGAAGTAGATAATGGTACTTGTGTTAAGAACATGAATAGTCTTAAAGATGAAAACCAAACTTGCCTTGATGAGCTTGTATTAACTAAAAAAGATAGACATGTTGCCAAGTGTAATGATCTTAGACATGCTTCTGATGCTATTAAAAATGAAAATAGAATATATCTTGATGATATTATCATGCTTAGCACTAAAAATTCTAGATTTATTACTTAAGTAAATGATTTTTCTTCTAGACCTTTATTGCCTAGTGATACGTGTTGAAGAGCACACCAATTCACTAGAAAAGTATCCTAGCATGTAATCCTTTGTTACTTTCTGATTAAGGATAGTATAGAAGAATCGATCGCACATAAAAATGTTTTTAAGATCACCCAATTTATTTTTTGAAAATATTTCTTTTCAGTATTTATGAATTATTGACAAAAAATAAAGTTTGATTGAGGGGGTTGATTTATCTAATGTAAGAAAATAAATTGCAAGAAGAATAAAAAATTACACGAATGCAAGGAAGAAAAACATTTTCTAAGACAAGAAAGAGTAAAAGAGGAAATTGTTGGCACACAAGATTAACTAAACAAAATAAAGTATTGCAATTTAAAAGGTGAATCAAAAGTAAACTTTTAAGAATAGTTTTGAAATTAATAAGAAAAACATTGAGGCTTAGGGTTTCACCACGTTGGCCCATATAAAAATAAAATCAAATGAAACACAACAAATAAGAAAGAAGCAGGCATGTGATTTATTCATAAACAAAACACAAAAGAGGAACTCCACGTGAACCCATTGGTCCTAGTGTTCATGTATCCTTGTCCTTCATCCTAAAGAGGATTTTTCCACGGTCACAACAAAATCCTTGTGAAATCAGTTTAGGAATTCTAAATCCCGATTTCCACGGTCGTATCTTTCAGGATTAACAAGCGATAAAAATGATTAATTACATTGTTTAAATCTGCAATTTTTAAATCGAAAAACAATCTGTCTAAATAGTCATGTAAAAGCTTGATCCGATTAACACATGGTTAAGGGGCTATTCCCCTCACCTCGATAAAAAAACTACTCGCTACTCATGGTGAGGATGGGAGAGACAAGGAAAGAAAGTGAAAGAGTCATAGACTGTAATTTGGGATCTCTGTATAGTCCAAGGTAGTGACGATTAAATGACTCATTTGTTTTTTCTCCTGCCCCAAGAAGAAAACACAAGTAGAAGAACCAGAGAGGAAAATCTAGATATATAATAAAAGAACTAACTTTATTACTCTTGAATGTAAATTTACACTAGGAAGAAAGCAACATAAATTCTTTACAAATTGTGTATAAAAGATTGGGGGCTTCTTTTCTTAGTGGAGTCCCCCCTCCTTTTATAGAGGAAGAGGGTGTGGAAACCCTACATAAAAGATTCTCTAGAAGACTCTTGGTCGGTGACATAAAACTTTATAGATCTGGTCAATAGAGGAAACGGTTGATTGCTTTTAATTATGTTGACCATTCACATTCTTTTGATGTAGATTTCCACAACAGCAATTTCAAGCATATTTTTGGGTCAGTCATAATTTTAGAATTGATCTAAAAATATATTTTCCTCTAAGTAATTCAATTCCCTTTCCAACGCATATTTTTCCTCGGGATGTGAGAATTTTGATAATTTTGGTGCGATGTATATATTTAAATCAGGCACTGTGGGAATTTGTACAAAATATCTTCCAAGACAAATTAGTCATTGAGCTATTTTCCTACAAAAAACCAACCAAATATAATTAAAACACCAAATAAATAAAAAATTCTACACTAATACAATTAATTATAAAACTAAGAAGATAAATAACAAAACAATCCTAAAAAAATATGTAAAAGATGTAAATAAAAAGGATAAATACACATTTATCACCCAGTAATGAGGTAGGTAGCATTACTCTTGAGTGAGATTCTTCTCATACTAAAGCCCTCTATTTGGAGGCCGACCTGCTTCATGCTCAAGATGATTTATCTAGTCTTTCTTCAACTGTCATTACTCTTAGTGATGATAATCACAAGCCTAGAGTTTCCTTGCAAAAGTTCTTGAAAGGGAAGAAGCCCCTCAATGAAGTTCTAGATCACTATATCAAACAAATTGGTATAAGTGGATTGTGATAACTAGAGGGAGCTCCAAGGAGAAAGATCATGGGAAAGGGTAAGAAAAAGAGCAAGGGACCTCCTATATTCCATGCAGAGTCATCGGGCTGTAAACATTCTATTGTTTGTGTGCATTGCAAGAGTGATGATCATTACTCTATTTATTGTATTTACAAGGAAAAGGGAACCAACCCAAAGATGAAAGGGTCCCCAAGCTAACTCTAGATCCCAAGGCTTGAGTTGGGTAACTTAAATTTTCCTTTCTTGTAGGCAAAAGGCAAATGGATTGTTGATAGTGGTTGGTCCAAGCATATGACCATTAGGATAAGCCATTTCAATAATTTAACAAAGACGGAAGGAGGATCGGTGACTTTTGGTGACAAGAACAAAGGTAAAGAAAAAGGTGAGGGTGATGTGAGTGACTCACTATGCATAAAAAATGTACTTCTTGTGAATGACATACATCACAAGTTAATTAGAGTTAGTCAATTATGCGATACAATTTATCTTGTTTTATTTACCTTGCTTGAAGGCTTGCTTCTAGATTCCCTCTCCTACAATGTTATATATTAGGGAACTAGAAATGCAAACACCCTCTTCCTGGTAGATGTGATTGTTATTGATAAGAGTGATGTATATTTTTGGCATCTCAGCTTGGTCATGTAAGTATGCATTAGTTGAAGAAGATGATCAAAAAGGAATTGGTTAAGAGACTTCTTAAATTGGATTTTGAGAAGGATTAGGAATGCCAATCTTACATACAAGAAAAGTAAACCAAATCCTTCTTTAAATCCAAGTGAGTCCTTATTACCAAGACAACTCTTAAACATCTTCACACTAATTTATGCGAACGAATGAGAAATCAATTGCTTTGTGGTATCTAGTATTGCCTCATGATTTTGGATGATTTTTCTCACAATACTTGGACCTTCTTCTTAGTTTCAAAAAGTGATACTCTTGATATTTTCTCTACTTTTTGCAAACATGTTGAAAACAAAGATTCTTGTTGAATCATTTCTATCCATAGTGATCATGAAGGAGAATTTAAAAATGGCATGTTTGAAAGCTTTTGTGAGAAATCTGACTATTTACACAACTTTTCTTCCCCTTATACACCTCATAAAAATGGAGTTGTAGAAAAAACGAATAGGTCTCCGCACAAAATAGCTAAGACAATGCTTTTAGAGTATGACACTCCTAAGATGTTTTGGACCGAATCCATTAGAACCTCATGTTTTGCAAAACTTGATTTTAACTCATTCTTCTTTAAAGAAAACTCCATATGAGATATGGTGCGATAGAAATCACTCTATCGATTTCTTTCATGTTTTCTGTTGTCTTGGTTTTGTTTTGAACACCAAGGATTATCTCATAAAGTTTGATGTGAAATTGTACAAGGCTTTGTTTCTTAGTTATAGAACTACTAGCAAACCTTTTAGAGTGTTTAACATTGAATTATCTAAAGTTAAAGAATCTATCAATGTTAAATTTTTTGAAGCTAATACCTACATTTCCAAGTATATCGTAAATTATGATGTTGTGGATGAGGTGATTCCTTGCTTAAAAGTGCTCAACATTATTGACAAAGAAGAAGAGGTGATAGTAGATGAAGAAGATAAAGAAGAAGAAAAGAAGGATCCAATTACCCGATTTGCTAAAACTCATCCAAAAGAACTCATAATAGGAAATCCTTTTGAAAGGGTGAAGACGCGGGCTGCATTCAACAAAGAAAAATCCGAAAGTGCCTTCATGTCACAACTTGAAGCAAAGAACATCAAAGACGATCTCAAGGATGATAAATGGATCTCATCTATGCAAGTGGAGTTGGATCAATTCAACAAGAACAAAGTGTGGACCTTAGTGACAAGGCAAAATGATAGGAAGATCATTGGAACCAAGTGGGTGTACTGAAACATGATCGATGAAAGCGGTAAAGTGGTAAGGAACAAAGCAAGGTTAGTTTCTCAAGACTACAATCAACATGAAGGTATAGATTTTGATGAAACTTATGCTCGTGCTACCATACTTGAATCCATTAGAATATTACTTGCCTTTCCTAGCTATAAGAATTTCTTGCTTTATCAAATTGATGTTAAAAGTATGTTTCTAAATGGTTGAATAGAGGAGGAACTCTATGTGGCTTAACCTCCTGGATTTGGATATTACAAACTTCCTAACCATGTTTCTTTGTTGCAAAAATCTCTCTATGGACTCAAACAAGCTCCTAGAGCTTGGTATGAGAAATTAAATAACTTTTTGCTAAACAATGGATATATCATGGGCAAAGTAGGTTTTACTCTATTTCTTAAACACACTTATAGCAACTTTTTCATCATTCAAATATATGTTGATGATATGATGATATCATTTTTGGTGGAACTGATCTTGATCTGTGCAAGGAGTTTAGTTCTCTTATGCATAGTGAGTTCAAAATGAGTATGATGGGGGAGCTTACTTTCTTTCTTGGATTTCAAATCAAACAAACGAAGGAAGGAAATTTCATCAATCAAGGCAAGCATACAAGTGAACTCCTTAAGCACTTTGGGATGGAGAACACCATGCTGATGGACACCCTCATGTCAAACACTGCCAAACTTGACAGAGATGAGGAAGGTGAGAAGTTATATGAGAAGCTCAATAGAGGTATGACTGGTAGCTTTTTATATTTAACTACCTCTAGACCTGATATTATCTTCAATGTTGGTATGTGTGCTAGATTTCAATCAAGCCCTAGAAAATACCATCTTATAGTGGTTAAGAGGATTCTTAGGTACCTATCCAAAACCCAAAATTTTAGAATATGGTATCCCATGTCAAGGGACTTTACTCTTACTTATTATAATGATGTGCATTATGCATGGTGCTTAATTGACAGAAAGTGCACAAGTGGCACTTGCTTCCTCCTAGGACCATGCTTAGTTTCTTGGTTCTCTACGGAACAAGACATGGTGGCTCTTTCAACTACTGAGGTTGAATACATTGTAGTTGGGAGTTGTTGTGCCCAAGTCCTATGGATGAAGCAAATTTTCCAAGACTTTAATGTTCCTTATGATGCTTCTCCTATCTATTGTAATAATACTAGTGTAGTCAATATTTCTTATAATCATATATTGCATAGTAGATATAAACATATAGAGGCCCCCCATCACTTTCTTCATGATCATATTTCCAAAAAAGGATATTTATATCACACATGTGGACATGGAAAATCAACTTGTGGACATTTTCTCCAAACCACTAGCTAGAGAGAAATTTACCTTAATTATATTAAAATTTCCTATTACTGCTCTTGATGATATTGATATGCCTTCTAACAAGATGTTCTCATACATATATGTTCTTGCTCATATATTGCTCGTCTCTTACTTATTAATGTAATTTTTTCCTAGTCTATATGCCTTATTTCTGCTTCTTTTGGCTATTTTTTGTAAACACATGTTTCACTAAAAAATAATATGCAATGATGAGTGATATGTGCCTCAACATGTTAAAAATACATGATAGGCTAGAAAAATAAATTTATATAGCACTCTAGTGTCTTAGAATTAAATTTTTTATCTTTTGGACATATTTTTTTGTTGGCCAAGTTTACTCGGAAAAACTCCATGGATCAACAGGCCCAAGGACTGTACAAATAGTAGTGTCGGCCGAGTTCCCCAAATCTAAAACTCAACTGAAAACAATGTTGTGTGGAAATATATATAGAGCGTCAGCCTATTTTCTCCCTCTTAACTAGAGAAAACTTGATTGATTCCTCTCCTCTTATGTTCGTCCTTGATCCCTAGGCTCCCATTTCTCCTTTCCTAGCCCTATCAAGCCTTGATCAACCTTCCCCAACCTCAAACCCAGGTGTGGACACCCCTTGCTTGCATTCTTTTCTATGTTTGGTGCCTCTTTCATTTCTTCTTCTCTCCATGGCTTCTAATAGGAGAAAGAGGACATGTCCTCAAGGTGTACCTACATCTTCCACTACCATTAGGCATATTTCTTATGATGGTACTTCCTTCCTCACCAATCAAGCACTCAATCGCTATAGGGAGATGTTACCTAGAAAACCTTACCACTTTTGGCCCCTCTTGATTCCTATCAATGAGCTTCTCAAAGAGGTTAATAAACTCTTTTCTAATCAAAATCTTGATGCTCTCTGCTATGAATATTGGACCTATAACAACTCCTTTTCGAACAAGAAGGTGGTGCACGAGTTCTACACAAATCTAACATGGAGCTACACCACCTTAGTGCCTCCTCCTAACACCCAAGTAATGTTGTCATCCATGATAGGGGGAATCAAGCTCCCTATCTCTAAGAAATCCTTGAACAACTTTCTATCTTGCTCCTCGCCTAATTGGATGACACCCTATCCTACCTATCAAGAACTCCTTGACCCTAAATTATTCTATAAGAGTTTTTACCTTGTGTTATCTCTTTCTAATATTCACAAAACTCTTACAAACCCTAAGGTTCCATATTGTAAGAAATTCATCCTTCAATCTTCTTCTATGGATATCAAGACATGCTTGATTTCTATCCTTGTCATCTGCAACATCCATCCAAAAAAGAATCTAATTGATATTGCAGAAAACTTGATTGTGATCATTAATTGTCCTATCAAGAATGTCCACGTCAATTGGGCAAGATACATTCTTCACCACATGACTTGATTTGATACTGAGAAGAACACTAGAGACTCTCACCCACCCTATCGCAACATGATATGTGGTGTGTCTTAAGATCAGGCTGGTCAATCTATTTTCAAAGACCTTGGTTACAAAGCCAACCAAAAAGGAGTTTATATCAGTGACACCATAGTTAAGAAATCCTTTCACACCTCCACATCTATCCTTGGTTCTTGTACCTTCACCTAGGCTCCTACACCTCCTAGACCTGATTGTTCCTTGTTCTCAGTGTCAAATGAAACCTTGATGAGCTACATGATACACCAAAAAACAACAACCTCTAGGTTTAGAAGCACTTCCACCAAGATCTAGTTCAGATCATGTCGAACATGAACTTATCCTACACCCATCCCTACGCCACCTACCAACCCTACCCAGGGCTAACTATGCTTCCGATGCATATAGTTAGTTCTACCCTGACCAACACCCTCATGCTTCAATTGTAATGCATACCTCTGATGGCAGACCTGCCCTTACTGCCTCTCAGCCTCTTTATCTTCCATTTGGACATGTGGCTACCTTTCTTGTTGATTTCAATTCAGCCTCTATACCCAATTATGAGCAAGCAAAGGCTCTAGTTGAGTATGACATATCATGGGCAGATAAAAATTGTAGATGGTCTGATCCTCACTCCTTCATTCTTGATGAGGACACAAAGATGGCTAAAGAGGATGTTGAGGATGATGGTGGTGGTGATGGTGAAAAGGATGAAGGTGATGATGGTGATAGTGGAACTAATGAGGATGGAGATGATGGTGAGGCTACACATGCTGCCCCATATGCACCATCATATGGAGATGAAGACTATCATCCATATGGTGAGGATGATGAGGACCTTGACATATATCACCTAGATGTTTAGTTCTTAGTATATGGGTTCTCATATCTATATCCTTTTTGTAGACTATTAGGTAGAACATTTGGGCATTGTATCTGAAGTGTACTATTTTCATATCTTGTTGCTTTTCTTTATTGGTTTGTTGTTTTCATCTGGAGAGGACATGGAATTTTGTTGCAATCTAATATTATGCACCTTAACTCTTGTTTTGTTACATCTTATGAGTTCTTGGTATGTTCTTCCATATTTTGATTATGACTCTAGTATGCTTGTTCTCTCTGAGTTTTTCTGTTTGGTGTTTGCTATGGTGGTTTCTTGTGTAGTTTGTGCCTATGGATAAGACCTGTGTTTATAGAGATTCTACCCCCTTCCTTTTTGATATAACAAAGTGGGAGAAGTGAGCTCAATACATATTGAATTATTGTATTGTGATCCTTTTCTAGTTCATTCTCTGAAATATCATGTGACTTGCAAGATGACTCAATAATATATATGTGACCATATAGGAAAATGTAATCATGAATTGAGGGGGAGAAATTATTGTTGTTCAGTCGTGTATCCCCTTATAATTCACAAGGTAAAAGTTTAAATTCCAAATACTCTTTTAATATGTTGAGGAATGGTTTGTCATTGTCAAAAAAGGGGAAGAATGTTGACCTAACAATTATATAGTATCCATAATTTGATGATGTCTTAACTATTCCATTCATATGTATCTAATATGTTTATTTGAAATTTATTTTAGGTATTAGGTACATGAAAATGATCAATTCAATCAATCCTTAGCTTGATCAAATACAAGTCAAAGTAAATGCGAACACACTTTTTTGGAAAACACTATAAAACTCGTAGGATAATTTTTTGTAATCATTTGTATTGATGTTATGGCTTGTAATCAAGGTGAGGAAAAAATTAGGAGCACTTAAAATGAATTTTTAATCACTCAAATGACAATTTCCAAAATTCATTACATGGAATTTTGGCGACTGAGTTTCATCCCTAATAAACTCAATCAACACCCTTGATGGATTTAAGAAGTGCTAGAATTGACTGAGTTTCCCTAGGAGAAAATCAACTAACACCCTACACTGACCAAATCAAATTTAAGCCATCGGTTGAGTTTCATCAAGGATAAACTCGACCGACACTTCAAATTTTCTTTGTCACATAGTGTTATTGACTGACTTTTCTTTGTTGAAACTCGACTGACCGCACTATACAAAATGTGCAGAAAGAGTGCTCTAGCTGTTGGAGTGTTGCAAACATCAAAAATAGATTTGTTAAAACACCCCAAATGACTAGAATCTATCCAAGTGCTTCTAGTGTCTAGTGGACATCCCCAACTATAAATAGGGACCCTTGGGCTTCATCCCAAGTTTGCCTCTTATGCTCCTAGCTATAGTTGAGTGATTGTGTCCACATAGAGCCCCTATATCTCTCTTTCTTACTAATAAAAATTTCTATATGAGTGAGATAGGCATTTGTGCGAGATCTACTTCATTGTAATCATAGTGAAGCTCTCAATCTTCTCTTTCCCAACCCCTTTCTTCAAGAAACGTTGGTGAAAGATTCTCCAAGTTGAAGGAGAAGGTGCAAGGCTAAAGATCCATGAGAAGAGTGGGTAATTACTTCAAGGTGTAAGACTTGTTGTAATTAGGGGAGCTACTTGTTAAAGGTGTCCAACTCCTTGCAAAAGTGGGTAAGCCCTTGTATCAGTTGAACTCTCTTTCTTGAAGGATAGGTAAGTATGTGCAAGGTTTATTGGCTCCTTTTGGTCCTTAAAAATGAAGGCTAGTCATCCTTGCCCCACAAAAGGAAGGTCTTATTATATGTCTTATTATGGAATATAAGTATGTAATGGTCGCGAAATTCTAGGGCTTGACCTCTCTAGGTAGTGGACTGACTTTCTCCTAGTTTGGAGATTGGAACCACTATACATATATTGTTCTTGATCTCATTCAATATCTCTCATCCTTTATATGTATGCTTAGATTGCACATCAAACTCCATATTTGCAATAGTATCTCTTGAAGTAACTTGAAGGTCTAATGAATTTTGTTTAAGTGTTTTTAGCTCTATTCACCCCCTCTAGAGTCCTTTGATCCAAGGTATAGGTGTTTCAACTTTCTTACATAAACCTATTATTTATGTTGGATCAACTAATCTATTAACCAAATAAGCTATAACTACCTATTATTTAGGTTGGATCAGCAGATTTGTTAACCCAATAAGTTATAGATACCTAACTGTATAATTATGGCTGATTTTGGGTTGTTTGATAGCTATAGGGGTTAACCCAATCAGTTGCATGATTGGTTGACTATATCCAATTGTTTCCACTTAGTTTCAATGACACCACATATCACCTTGATAGTAATTAACCAGAAAATGTGGCCTCGTCATCTTACATCCTATTAAATGGATAGTTATGTTAGATGATTATTATATGAACAATTATGGATATTTGTGGTATACAACATGAAGAAAACTATAGATATAGTTTGATAATGTCTTGATGCATCAATTGACATAATTTCCTTAAAGGGTTATATTCTACCAATATTAAGTTTAACTCATACAATTCATTTATATCTAGAAGCGGCCATGTGTTTTTTTGTATCAAATAGAAATATGACTTATTTTTTCATGTGTGTTGTTTCACATTCAACTTATACTAATTTTAGAAGATAAGACACTGCGTTTTGTATGTGATTAGAAAGTACATAACATTTAATGATTAATACTATAGGCTTAGCACTTGGGTCCACTGCCTAAGGCTCTAGTAGAGTTTTAGGACCGATGACTAGCCCCACAGACCACCACTAGTCCAAATTGTGTGCTTTATCCTCACTCAAATCTGAGCCAAGATAATCTTCCTGACTAGTCACCCATCCTAGTACTACTATGGGTGGAGGACATTTAATCGTAGAGTTCTTTAGTGATGGGCTCCCTAAAAAGGAGGTGCGCCTTGGTGATATGGGAAGCCCAAACATTCCTTTGAAGATCATTTCTTTGAGGCCTCAAATCATGGTATGTTACTATCTCCCCCACATAGACACTTGACGTCCTTAAGGCTCAACTATATGGCCTCATAATATAGAGAAGACCCACAATGGCCCATGAACACCCAACTCCCGATCTTGGGATACTGACACAAGGGTCGATAAATCACCATGGACAGACCTTTCACATGCCTCAACACTGGCACACCATATGCCCATGTGAGCCCCATTACTAGAGGGGTTATGGCTCTGATATCATTTGTAACACCCGGGCCCACTACCCAAAGCTCTAATATAGTTTTAGGAATGACAACTGGCCCCACAGATTACCACTAGACTTAACTACATGCTTTGTCCTCACTCACATGAAATCCATGATAAACTTCTCGACTATTCGTCAATACTAGTACTACTCTGGGATAAGCATGCCTAACCATTGAGTTGTTTAGTGATGGCTCCCTTAAAAAGTGGTGCACCTTGGTGATATGGTAGGTCCAATCATTCCTTTTAAGATCATTTTATTAAGGCCTCAAATCTTGGGATGTTACAATAGGACCAAGGGTTTTAAAATTTATACAAAAGGAAACATTAAATAAAGGCATTATAAAATACATACTAGTCGAGCAAGAGTGAACAAGTTACATTAATCACAAAAATCAAACTAAACAATCAATTTGGAACAAATTTAAAATCTTATGTTCTCCTTCATTTACTCCCTATTATGCTTTTTCAAGAATTGTACTACCTTATATTATTTTTCCTCGTTTTCCTGAAACAAAAATGCATCTGAACAACATTGGGTTGTCAAAGTTGTCTTAACTTGTGAACTTGAATCCATCTGACTGGAAAAAACTAGTTCGATGAATTAGTTTCTTCATTCTGGATTGGTTTTCTATTCATGATTGTGTCTTGAGTAAATAAATTTGGGTCTGGGTTCATAAATTATGCATGATTTTGGATACTTTTAGATAATTCAAAATAGTCGGTTCCCTTTTACTCCTATAGATAAGAATTGTCCATAGTGACCAACCTAGACTCACATGGATTACATACTTGACTTTGAAATTTTTTATATGTTATTATAATTTTCTCGAGTAAAAGCAACTGATAGATAATATTCAGCTAGATATTTGATTTTATCTTACGAAATTCATACAAAAAGAACTTTTGGTAAAAGTAAGCTACAAATATGGATTTGGATATAGATAATTCAAATCAGGTTAGCTCCAGGTTGAGAGTTTTGGATAAATTTTAGGTTTGAATTTTGTATTAGCAACTAAAATATGTGGTGTCTTTTTAGACGTAGACCTAATTGTTTGACACCCATACCAACACTACCACTTGAACCTACACACTCAATACATATATTGAATCATTCATCTCTATCATGTTACCTCATCTATATTAAAATAGATCTTCATATTTCCTATGTGTTTCCTTTCTCTTCACTCTTGCCGGTCCAACTCCCAATTGTCATGAATTATAACCTTTATTTCCCTTATTTCCTATCTCACAAAAAATTCCAAATAGCCTCATTCACCACTTCTTCCTCTTTCACTAGTTAAAAAATGTATGATATATACAATTTAAAATCACAATGGATTTTTATGATATCCATATTCTGTATACATTATTATGAACATTATAAGTTTGATTTTTATTCATAACTCCATTTTTATTATTCCCAAAATATACTAACAAATACCATGAAATATATTGAACGTGGTCCATTTTTTTAATATTCCTCTCTTTTGTTTCCGTACTAGTTTTTGCATTTTCCTCATTAACAATTTCTCTCCCTATTTCCCATTAGTTTATTGTGATGATCATTGTTTGTAGTAAAATATGTTTTGTAGAGGTTGTTGGTCTAGGCATGCCTCTTCTAATCTATATTGTACACACATCATTAATCTCTACTAGGGGGTAGACTTTTCTGAGTATATGTATATGTATTGTTAGGAGTTTCTAAGATACACCTGGAACATCAACCTCAGGTCAACATATTTGGAGTAGATAAAAGCATGACATCAAAGAATGACCATTGAAGGAATAACACAATTGAAATGTTATATGTAAGGTAATTTTTGTATACCTATTGTTAAAAACACTACTAGACCTATATTACTCTATCTTTAGGACCATGTCATGAGTAACCCATTAACACAAACAATCAACATAGGATAGAAAAAAACTCAAATTACCTCAAACAAAGATACTCTCCCAACAAGTATCCCAATTAAAAAAATAAGGACTTATTTGGTTGGCACAATCTATTTGTAGAAAATAAGATTGGAGGGTAAAGAGATATTTTTTTACTGTTAGAAGGTAAAATATCCTTCAATATATAGGAGAGGAGGCAAGTACAAGGGAAGTGAAGTTAACCCAAATGGGCCCAGTCAATCTGGACCATATGACATAATAAACTAAATGACAATAATTTTATACTCCCCTCAAGTTGGAGTATGGTTGAAATACATATCCACCTTGGACTTACAAGAATTAATTAGATGACACGACAAATAAAAATGTCTATATACAAGAATTTCATTCCCATAAACATGAGTCTTAAAAAGTGAGATGATGATGCCACCCTTGAAGTTATGTCCTGTAGGATGAAAATACTTGAAATATTAAAAAGATCTTATGAAGTGTATAAGAAATGAAGAACATCACCATCAATTTGGAGTAGATAATCAGATCATAATGATTATCACCTTTTAATTGGAAAGAAATGCCTGATCAGATTAAATGCAATCAACACATCTAATGATTTATAAGTAAAGGTATGTTTAAACATAGATAATATGAGGTGATGATGACTGCAAAACTGGATCCATATCAAATGTGACTCATAGGGGCTTCTTGGGAATGAAAGATACCATCAAGGAAAGCCCAAGTAGATCACTACATAATACATCTCGGAACTTGAAGTTGTAACTTCTAAAACACATGAAAAAATAGCTCAGTGAAGACCAAATCTACTTGGGTTATCAACCTTTTAGATACTGAAGAAAAGAAATTGATGAGCTTCTAAGAAGTCTTATATGAAGAAGAAACCATCTCTCTCTACATATACAAACCATACATGTATAGTGACGGCATATTACAAAAAACCTCATATTGATTTACAACATCTACAAATACCCCATCTGGACCTGATAGTACAGGGACAAAACATAGGACTCTACCACAAAATACTAGCAGCATATCCAACCTTCTGCATTCACTGATCTCCTAGTTGCTCTTCCTCAACTGCACAATCTCTACCACATCGTTGATGGTCACATAAAAAGATGTGGAAAACCATAGGGTGAGACCAACGTCCTAGCGAGAGATATAACTCTCCAGCAATTACTATTTTTAGAACAAGAAGGTAATATAGAATTTTAAGCCTTATGATCAAATTTAGCTAAATAGATAAGTAAAATTGATAACACATATTAGGTAGATTAAGCAGGTACAACTCATCAACAAAATATCATATACTTTTAGAAGGAATATGAAGATAATGTATAACAAGTAACAACTGAATAGTATAAGACCATGGAAAGGGTACACATATAATGTGAATCATATTTGACCCTAAGCAATTATACTACACAATTGTATTATGTCTTTTAAGCCTCATGGAGATGAGATATACCACTCATACTCCAACTAAACACTTCTAAATCGAAATTAGTGCCAGACATGATCTAGGAGAGTCGAACTCCTATAATCTCTATCACCGTCAGTTAGTATGAGTCTTCCATAGTGACATATAGAGTCCAACTACATAACAACCTAGTCTTCCTTGGAATATAGGTCACGACAGTAGTGAACAGGGTATACAAACCCAATCGTTTCACAATTGTCCTCTTTCACATCATATATACTTAGATACGACTACAACCATTCTCCTCCCAAGGAATGACCGCAACCATCATCTAAATCATGGAATCAAGATGTCAAGGACACATGGTTACTTGGACCTCACATAATCAAAAGTATACGCTCTGAGATTCCCTTAGGAATATTCATTTAACCACCCAACAAGTTCTAACACTGGAATGGATCTATGGAATAGGGCATCTACATGATTAGGGTTTCACTTGATTAATTATTGCTAATTGGGTATCTTTTACAACATCTATCAAGTTACAACTTATAAACACTAAATAAATTCTACCAAAGATAAGTTAGGTTACAACTTCAGAAGATACAAAACATATAAAACATAAGGGAAATCACATCATCACATGTTACTATCTCACTTTCCTACACTAGGCCATCATCATAACATAACTATGGGATAACAATCCCATATTACATCATGGAGGATATCACCTCAATTAGGCACAAAACCTTTTCCAGGTCATAAGGCCTATTCACATAGTTCTTTGTAGTAAAATCATTATCTCTTCATGCCTCATCAAGACTCACAAACACCATACATGTGTCACACAAGTAACACTAGAACAATCATTATCTATGATGTTCGTTTAACTTGCAATTAGAGTTACAACATGTAGGAGAGAGAAAATAATTTATTAACATGCTAATTACAGAGTCAATTAATCATTAATCACCATGTTACTTCAAATTAGGGTTAGGATTTCTCATAGAAAATCAATTAAGAGTTTTCACAATAGCAATTAACATGGTACTATAATTATCATGATCTCAACATTCTTAGAACACATTAAGTCAACCATCATCATCATTAGGAAACAACACAAAGTATGTTGGTATGTGTGCCCTGAGAGCCAATCATAGGATGATTGGTGGGATACATTAAGATTGATTTGATAAACATCAAAAGCAAGCTTCCAATTCTTTCTGGTTCAGTCATATGAGATAATGATAGAACATATTGAATGTCTAGAGAATGAGAGTACTCAATGATGTATGCTTTCAGGTTCAAGACCTGAACGATGAGATCATACGGATGCTAAGAGTTTGTACATTCTTATTATGTCCCTAGTCGGATGTCATTGTGGAAGGTAGATAGACAACAATGACACATAAGACTAGATTGTGGTGTTGGTTGATGACAAAATCTCTTTAGTCATTATATGGAGATATCAAACCAAACACATAGGTACTTGTTAGAGAATAAGTGTACCGGACAGACCCACCATGAGTTTGGCACATGGAACCACGACATGGTAGTCACAATCAGTTCTCACAGTGATGGTGGTGAGTGTGATTCTTTGACCTGAAATCACTACACTCAACGCATGTCGTTGGGTACACTTTGACATCATCAAACGCAGTCCTGAAACATGGGTTGTTATAAAGGTGATGATTGGGTGGCTTTAACACATGGGGCTTTTGTGGGGTGAGTGATAGATATGGGATTTGTCCCTCCTAAGGGAGTTTGATATCCATGGCCACTTGACGAGTAGGATTGAGATAGGCATGCGCACGCGTGTGTGAATCAGTATGTGATATTGATGTCATACATATCTCCTCCAATCTACTCTAAGATCAAGAAAGTGAATGAACATTGACAGGATGACTGTTCCATGCCTTGAGTTGATTCGAGATATCAACGACAAAGGAATTATACATTCGCTGTAACACCATTCACAGATTGTAGGATTGAAAGTTGTTCTCCAACTTTCTATTTCATTGGGTAGCACTGATGTGTGACTAGGCACCACTCTTTGCTTGTGAAGTCATGTGTTATGGACTTTCACTGCCAATGTGAAATGGACCTGCAGGGTCACACACATAGTATTTAATATGGAAGAGGAGTTTATCCACAAATGATGTTTAGATTGATTGCTAAAGGAGTTTAGTAGTTCAATTAAACACTCAATCAATTGATAGCTCAGTATCATAGTGTTCAAGGTGTTGGACCGATTGATTAGAGTATCAGATTGATTGAAACTGCAATAGACTGATTTTTGCACATTCTGCACTCCCAACCGATTGGCTAATATGATGAACCAATCGGCTCAAGATAGGTTGAGATGACCGTTTCAAGTGTTGAACCGATCAGCTCAATAGGTCTAAACGAGCATGTTGGGAAAGTCAGGTCGGCAAGAAATTTCCTTTTGTTTCACTTATCCAATTTGATTGGAACAAGGATAGGTATTTGGATCAATTCGAAACAAAAGAGGAAAAGTCAATCGGGAACTGATCAGGACCGTGAACCGATCGGCTCAGGTGCCCCAACCGATCGGTTCAGGTGTGAATCGATGGGCTCAAGTCCCCAACCGACAGTTTCATGTTTGAAACGATCGATTCAGCTATCGCAGTTGGTTATTTTGTGGAAAATCTCGAACCCTTCTACTCCTACTTTAATCCCGCATTGCCCGGGGTAGAGAACCTTGTCCCATGACCCTCCTATATATAGGGGTATTGGGGGCTTCTCAAAAACAACAACTCAGAACACCAGTTGCTCTACAAAGTTTTCGTTCTCTCTGGTTGTGGTAATCGAGAGAGCTCGAGCAAGTGCTACCTGATAAGGGAGGCATAGTAAGGGAAAGACAACTACAGAAGGGCAACTAGTTGTAGGATAGTGTGTCGGTGACTAGTACGCTGACAGGAGGGTACGACTCCTTCCGGTGCCTTATGCGACAAGGTGATCGGAGTTCCAGGTGGTCTGTGTGGACTACTACAGAGGCGGGAGACTTCTGCCGCTCAGAGGACAATGTCAATCTCGACAGTCTCGGTGAGACCAGGAGCTGCACAGACACCGTCCAAGACCAGAGGTGAAGACCGCACAAACCGTGAGGTAACATCGTCGAGCAAGCCTCAGGATAAGGTATGTCTCTACAAACCATCCTTCCTATTGTATAGACGTTGACGTGATTCTTTTAGACTGGGTTCGGGAGGAGAAATTTTTTGTTTCTGCTGCCTTCTCTGTCTCCCTTAAAACCCAACAGTTGTATCAGAGCCACGTCAACTGCTCTATACTTTAGGATTATGGATGTGATCGATTTTGGTTTGTCGCCTTTATTTATTGCATACGATGCGAATAAAATTGGCTTTATGTGTGTCCAATCCTAAATCCACAAATCCCAATATACATATATGATATGTAATATGAATGCACTCGATACGCGTTGCCCTGAAATGAGTTTTGTGGTGGATGTATAGTGTGGTTATGTCCAATAAACCCTATGTATGTGTGCTTGGTTGAATGTGGTTGCATGCATCTCGGTCTTTGCACCGATCCCTTCCCTCCTTATTCCTGATGTAACTCGAGATTTCTTTCCTACCTTTTCTCACCCCAAATGTAACTCAGGGTTTCCCATTTTAAACGTAAATAGAATAGATCATTTTATATTTCCTATTATGTCAAAGAACATAGGACAAAATGACGACAACTGAGATGATCGGTTCATGGAGTGAACCAATTGGTTGGCGATCCATACGACCGGCTCGAGGAGCGAGACGATCGGGTGGTGACCTGAAGAGATGCACGACGACCAGGCGAACCGATCAGTTGGAGGAACCAACTGATCGACTGGTGGCACCCAACCGACTGGCCTGATGGCGAGCCGATCAATCATGGAGATGAGTGATCAAACCCAATAAAGGCAAAGCACATAGTTCATCTTGTACAGGTTGCATGTGACGTAGACCTAGATGACCGTGATTCCTCTTGGCTCGAGGAATCACATTAGGATGGCCATAATCATCGCTTTTATCATTTCACATGTTTTCGGTGGGATATAGCATGTATATGATATGTACTATGTATTATGGTGATTGGATATGTATATGTACCTATAAAACAAATTCCCTCATTAAATATTAAAGTTTTAGATGCCTTCCAAATGCGACACACATGAAAATCTTGATCGGTGAAGTGTGGGAACGCCCTAGCATGGTGCACCGTCTATCTCGTGGAAGCGTGAAGGATGGATATGTGGGTCTGCCCTAGTAGGGTGCATATTCATCCTGTTGGCTTTGGGTCAGACTTAACAAGGTGACCTAGATAGGATCTAGCACCTTGAGGCATGGAGGTGATCATAGCAAGGAGTTGCATATGACATCTTTCAAGAGTTCCATATGATGAAATTGGCAAAAGTTGCCTACCTGGAAGATCTAAGTTGTGGGTGACAACCCTAGTTGGTCCATTACTCAGAGGATTTCAGGATCTTGACCCACTAGAAGATTGTACACTGCAATCTTCTGAATTGATGGTGAGGGCTATCACTTTGAATAAAAATAGTGGGAGAGATAATTAATTAAAGTCCTAATTATATCGCCAACCTTTCAAATCAGTCAAAATAAGTCAAAATTGAGTTTTGAACTAAATTGCATGTATTTCCTTTTATAGTACAAATGACAACAAACAACAATTACTTTTCGTTGCGATCGGTCCTTGAAAAGGACAAGCTGAATGGGACTAACTTCCATGACTGGTTTAGGACATTGAGAATTGTTCTCACTCAAGAGTGAAAGCTCTATGTCCTGGATACCCAGCTCTAGAGGAACCTACTCCTACCGCACCAAAGGTAGAAAAGGATGCTTATAAGAAGCATTCTGAAGATGCCATTGATGCAAAGTGCTTGATGTTGTGCTCTATGAACCACGAGTTGCAGAGACAACATGAGAACATGGGTTTCATTGAGATGATTCCACATCTCAAGAACATGTATTAGATCAAGCATGAAAAGAGAGATATGATGTCTCCAGATAACTGTTCAAGTGTGTTATGATAGAAGGAGATCCAGTTGGTCCTCACACACTCAAAATGATTGGGTATGTGGAGAACCTGACAAGACTGGGATTTCCCCTGAGCCAAGAGTTGGCTACTAACGTGATACTACAATCGTTTCCAGAATCCTACAGTCAGTTTGTGATGAACTACAACATGAACAACTTTGACAAGTCGTTGACAGAGTTGTTGGGCATGTTGAGGACAGCCGAGGCACAGATGAAGAAGGACAAGCCTAATTCTATGATGATGACCAACAACAAGAAAGGTAATTCCAAGTGCAAGGGAAAAGGTAAGGCTAAGAAAGGTTCTGATGCTATCCAGCAGCCCAAGTCATCTTCAACTCTCAAGGCCAAGGGAGGCATGACCAAGAGAGGTAATTGCCACCATTTTCAAAAGCCAGGACATTGGAAAAGGAATTGTCCTCTCTATCTGGAAGAACTAAAGAAGGAGGCGATGTATGTCTCCACCTGAAGGTGTCATGGAATAAACTTGTAACATTTTTTGAGGTATATGATACCAAGATATAAAATGTAAAGCACTCAATAAATGGGGTAAGTGTTTCCACCATAGATAGGAGTACTTTAGTTTATTTTTAGCCTTGAAGGCATGTAATAGAGTTATGAACTTCTATTTCATATTAGCCAATGGATAGAAACACCTTAATTTTTACATATTGTATGACAATGATGGCAATTAATAAAGTTGATGTTTCAATCTTTGTGGCAATGCCTTGTTTATCTTGTGATACTTGGTATGCATAAGATAAAATGATACCTAAAGGTTATTGATAACTCAAACGATCAAATTAGCATTATCATGAGAAATTTATCTCTAGTTTCCATATGATGGATAAATCTAGACTCTTTTGGTTAGAGAACCAGTAAGAGACATGAATCTCTTAGACATGATTAATCAATCTTCACTAGTGGTAGTGGGAGAGTGATTATCCTATTAGGTATAATACATGTGATGTATTTACATACCTATTGGAGAAAATGTTAATACTTAAAATGATGTTTAGAGAAATACCAATATGAATATCTTGAAGTGTTCAAGAATATCATAGATGAAGTACGAATTTGGTAAAGTGTTAATTCTTGATGAGATCAATGAATAAAATACTTAAATCGAATGTTTGAGATCCTTATGAGTGATTATGATAGCGTATCATAGTGAACTCATGATTAAGTCATGGTGATGTATAAATCAACAAGGAGTCATACTCTAAGGAGTTAGAGGATGATCATCAAATAACTTATTTCTTCTTAAATAAAGAATACCCCACACTAATAAAGGACATTAATAATCACAATGAGTTGTGAGTTCTTATATCTTTGACAGATACACCTCGATTATCTATGTGATGAGTTGCTCATGTGATTAATCAACTATCTAGATAAATATGTGGAATCATATTTTGAGTTATGGATTATGACCATTACATCCTAAATGACTTCCATGTGAACCATAAGGCATGACCTTGATGATAGCACCCATTGGAATGAAATCCATAAGTGTGAATTAGTCTTAAGCGTTAAGACACATGGATACCATTTTGAGAAGGATGATGCTTGTTGATTGCAACTTAATGACTAAGAAATTTGGCATACGGATACTAAAACTCCATTCCTATGAGGAATAAAACAAGGATGTGTACATGACACAACCTATAAGGTTTATGAATTCATTAATGCAAATGAAGTCTACAAGTTACAATGGACTAATCAATGTGATTGATTAAGTACAAGCAACTCAAAACCAGGATCTTTACTTTGATGATGTAGTCAAAGGGTTTGACTGATATGTCAAAGATATAGAAGGGATATGTGATTTAGTGGGAGCATATTCACATTCCACATGTTGATGTGAAATAGAAATGTTCTAGAATGGTAATCCAAAGTGGAAATTATCTTTAGGAAAGATAGAGACATTTCCTATGTGATAGGAATAGAGATATATAGAGATAGTTCTTGAAAACATCTTGACCTGAAACGAGAGAGCATACATTGGCAATCTATACTGAAGAGTTCAATGTGCACAGATTCAGTGGGAGAAAACTTGTCCATATTACATGGAATTAGTATCCCAAGGCCAAGTGTCCAATTCTTATAAAGAATCAGAACACTAAGAATAAATATGGATCTATCATGTATGTAATCATCCCATTATCTTGCATGTATGGTCATAGCAAGAATAAAATGCATTCATCATCTTGTATGTAGGACATGACAATATGATGTGCTCATCCTAATAACTCATATGTGGGACATGACAAGTGGATGTCTGTCTAGTTTCAGTAAGGGTTATTGAAATACCATAAGAACTTATGAAGTACTAGTTCTATGGAGATAAGGAAGGGTTCACTGTAAAGAGTTACATTGATGCAAACTTTCGAAAAGGGCAAAAGATTAATCGCAAAATATATATGGGATATATAAAAGTGAATGTTTGTTGATAAATGGAAACGTTCCAATAAAGTCGTTTAAAAGGAAAAAGCCGAGTATCCATGTGTTAGAGAACATTAGTGGATACTATATGGATACGGAAGTTCATAGAGATGAACTTATAGATATTCCGGTCATTGATGACAAGTTAGGAGTGCTTGGTCATGCAATGTGGCTAAAGGTTAGCAAAGGAATACTAGATTGCATATTACAACAACTCCATCTTATACGTGTGGCATACATTGAAGAGATGAGAGACATGCAGTTAATACCGACTTTGGCAAGGTGTTGCCATAACTCACTACATAAGCACTAGAGCATAGTAACATGTGGGACATGTTTAAAGATCACTAAGAATATGATTCAAGGGTGATTGGCTCGCAGTGCAAGTGGGAGTCTGTTGGTATGTATGCCCTGAGAGCCAACCATAGGATGATTGGTGGGATACATTAAGATTGATTTGATAAAAATCAAAGGCAAGCTTCCAATTCTTTCTGGTTCAGTCATATGAGATAATGATAGAACAGATTGAATGTCTAGAGAATGACAGTACTCATTCATGTATGCTTTCAGGTTCAGGACCTGAACGATGAGATCATACAGATGCTAAGAGTTTGTACATTATTATTATGTCCCTAGTTGGATGTCATTGTGGAAGGTAGATAGACAACAATGATACACAATACTAGATTGTGGTGTTGGTTGGTGACAGAATCTCGTTAGTCATGATTTGGAGATATCAAACCAAACACATAGGTACTTGTTAGAGAACAAGTGTACCGAACAGACCCACCGTGAGTTAGACACATGGAACCATTACATGGTAGTTACAATCAGTTCTCACAGTGATGGTGGTGAGTGTGATTCTTTGACCTGAAATCACTACACTCAACACATGTCGTTGGGTACACTTTGACATCATCAAACGCAGTCCTAAAACATGGGTTGTTATAAAGGTGATGATTGGGTGGCTTTGACACATGGGGATTTTGAGGAGTGAGTGATAGATATGGGATTTGTCCCTCCTGAGGGAGTTTGATATCCATGGATACTTGATGAGTAGGATTGAGATAGGCGTGCGCATGCATGTGTGAATCAGTATGTGATATTGATGTCATACATATCTCCTCCAATCTACTCTAAGATCAAGAAAGTGAATAAACGTTGACAGGATGACTGTTCCATGCCTTCAGTTCATTTAGGATATCAGTGACAAAGGAATTATACATTCACTGTAACACCATTCACGGATTGTAGGATTGAAAGTTGTTCTCCAACTTTCTATTTCACATGGGTAGCACTGATGTGCGACTAGGCACCGCTCTTTTCTTGTGAAGTCATAAGTGTTATGGACTTTCACTGCCAACATGAAATGGACCTGTAGGGTCACACACATAGGATTTAATCTGGAAGAGGAGTTTATCCAAAAACGATGTTTAGATTGATTGCTATAGGAGTTTAGTAGTTCATTTAAACACTCAATCAATTGATATCTCAATATCATAGTGTTCAAGGTGTTGGACCGATTGATTAGAGTATCAGATTGATTGAAATTGCAATTGACTGATTTTTGCATAGTCTGCACTCCCAACCGATCGGCTCATATGATGAACTGATCGGCTCAGCTTGGTGAACCGATCAGCTCATGTGATGAACCGATCAGCTCAGGATAGGTTGAGACGACCGGTTTAAGGGTTGAACCGATCATCTCAACATGTACAAATGAGCAAGTTGGGAAAGTCAGGTCGGCAATAAATTTCATTTTGTTTCACTTGTCCAATTTGATTGGAACAAGGATTAATATTTGGATCAATTCGAAACAAAAGAGGAAAAGTCAATCAGGAACTGATCGGGACCATGAACCGATCGTCTCATGCTTGAACTGATTAGCTCAGGTGCCCCAAACGATCGGTTCAGGTGTGAACCGATCAGCTAAGTCCCCAATCAACCGTTTCTTGTTTGAAATGATCAGTTCAGCTGGCGCAGTTGGTTATTTTGTGGAAAATCTCGAGCCCTTCTACTCCTGCTTTAATCCTGCATTGCCTGGGGTAGAGAACCTTGTCCCATGACCCTCCTATATATAGGGGTATTGGGGGCTTCTCAAAAACAACAACTCAGAACACCAGTTGCTCTGCAAAGTTGTCATTCTCTCTGGTTGTGGTAATCGAGAGAGCTCGAGCAAGTGCTACCTGACAAGGGAGGCACAACAAGGGAAAGACAACTGCAGAAAGGCAATTGGTTGTAGGAGAGTGTGTTAGTGACTAGTACGCTGACAGGAGGGTACGACTCCTTCTGGTGCCTTGTGCGACAAGGTGATCGGAGTTCCAGGTGGACTGTGTGGACTACTATAGAGGCGAGAGACTTTTGCCGCTCGGAGGACAGCTGTCAGTCTCGACAGTCTCGGTGAGACCAGGAGCTGCACATACATCATCCAAGACCAGCGGTGAAGACCACGCAAGCTGCGTGGTAACATCACCGAGCAAGCCTCAGGACAAGGTATGTCTCTACAAACCATCCTTCCTATTGTATAGACGTTGACGTGATTCCTTTAGACTGGGTTCAGGAGGAGAAAATTTTTGTTTTCGTTGCCTTCTCTGTCTCCCCTAAAACCCAACAAAGCCAACACATGATCAGGAATTCCCATCGACCAAAGGGAATGTAAGTCACAACTCTTATGCAACGGAAGAGAAACAAGCCACCAAAGCATCCTCAACAATTGAAGACGCCATCAAACCTTACAATCCAAGATATGGATCAACTTACCTTCTACCAAAGAAACTAACATCACCACATTCGATCAAAGAGAAAACCATGTCATGCAACCAAAGAGAAGGAAGCACACCTTCCACCACAGAGATGATGTCGAAGACAAGACCTGTGACTTAAGGGACTCATACACCCTCATTGGTCGAAGGGAAAATCAACCATCAACATGCTCAAGTAACCAAAACCATGCGACCAAAGAAAAACTAGATCATCTATGCGACATTTCAAGGGATCCAGAACTTAGTGACCCAAGGATCATCAAAACCAATTGATCACCCATATCACCTCTTGAAACCATCAAGAGAGAGAAAACACAATATTCATATGATCAATAGATCGTTCCACACTAAGAGTCTGAAATATCAAGGAATCCACTATAAGAAGGAAAATAATCATCAAAAACCCTAACATTTGTCATCAACACAAGACTAAAATAAAACTACATCTAGGGAAGGGAAAACCAACGTTTCTACCCTCACATATTGTACTATAAATCTTTATCATCAAGCAAGAGGGAAAAACCATGATAATGAGAAGGAAACCAATGTTCAAGATGTGCATGAAAGAATCAACATCTCCACCATCAACAAGAGTTTGGGTACAAGAATTAGGTTTAGGAGAACGATTTAATCTATACAAGATCACCACAAAATCATAAAACCTAAATCAACATATCATCACCGCACAACTTATAATCACATTTTTGAGATAGATCATTAACATGCAAGATGAGTGCAAAAATTAATTCAGGGGAAAGTTATATAAATTGCCTTGGATTATGATGAAACAACTTCCGAGTAATGAAGATCCAAAGAAGAGAGAGAAACCTAGCATTGGTCACCTCCACATCCAATCTAGTCACCACCTCAAAAGAGAAACAACCCTAGGTCAAAGGAAAGCTCAAAGAATAGAGCAAAAGCTCCTAGGCCGAGAACAACTAGATAGAGAGAGGATATCTCCATATCACATAAGTACTACCATGGAAAACTATGAATTCAACCATTTAGATAGGAGTTCCTCGAGAAGCACCACCATGGCAACCCATGGATTCAACCAAGAGAAGAAAAAGAGTGGTAGGGTTTGCAACAAGACAAAACCAAGAGGGTAAATCACTTACTAAGATCAAAGGATCACCAAAGAATCAACAAAGGTGAGTTTCTCCAACCCTAGATCACCACATGCAAGGGTTTGGCCTCCTTGTTCCATGGTTGAGAGAGAGCAAGAGAGTGCAAAAGTGGTTACTTACATGAAAGAAGAGGGGTATAAATACCCAAGGGTAGGAGAGAGATGAGGGAGGTGAGGTGCCAAGACACTAGAGCCACGTATCCCTCCAAAAGTCAACCATGCAAGTAGTATGTACATGTATGCAACTAAGGTCACGAAAACCAAGGAAGTTCAACAACCTCACTTGGTCTAAAACAAGCACACTTATAGCATAACTAGCACAAACATCATCCGAACTGAAAGCATAAGCACATCACATGTTATTAAAGCATATCACATGATTAGATTAAGCTTTTAAGCATCTTATTATTCTAAGAAAGAAAGGTCAATCAAGAAAGGTAGGTCATGGGTCTTAGAGCTACAATAAGAACAACAAGCACTTCTTTGTCATACGTAATGTAGTACAAATGTGAAAATCTTGATGTCAGTTTACAACTGAGATCCTTCAATGCATTAAAGTGGTAGCCAAATGGAATAATAAAGCACAAATAGCTAATCTATGAGCAAATCATGATAGGAAGATGAAAAAAACACTATCATTAGGAATCAAGTGCTAATGATGCACTGTAAGAATGATGCTTAGTGGGAATTAAGTGTTGCAAAGACATCAGAAGATAGATGTGCTGAAGAACAACAAGCTCCATGGAGATCATAACATTCTATAATTGACACATATAATCATTGGTAATGTTTCTCCTTAAACTCTGTCTCCACTATTTCCCCAGCCCCCCTAAACAAATTACAAAGGGATTGAGTAGTTGATGTGAAAAAGAAACAATACCCCCTACCCATGAAACTAGTAATCACATGAGGGTGGTAGGGGGATTTTTCAATGGAGAGGAAAAGAAAAAAACAACATCTCCTTTTTTGGTTCTTTATGAATTAGAAAAAGGTCTTCTATTTGTGAGTATGTTATTTATAGTTGATTATGTGAGTCAATATATTAGATGAATGAATTAGATAAATCTAGTTTGAAAGGTAAATGGATCTTTGTGCAACCCTAATAGGAGAATTTCTTGGCTATTAAGCATTAGATTAGTAGAAGTCATATTGTGTATGGGGGAAGTAGTGGAAATTCAATGAAAAACATAGTAGATTGCTAAGTCTGGAGCTGAGGATATCAACACATAAGTCTTTAATGGTAAATCATAGGAAAACAGATTGGACTTAAGCCCAACTCCATACTTTCATTCACCGACATTGATGGACTTGTCTACCCTTGAGTTAGACCCATCAACACCGATTATCTATTTTGTGTATGAAACGCCTCCGAATTTGTTGTCGCATCTATCATTGTGGAGCATGTAAGAGTGTCTTTCTCCTTTATTTTGTCCATCTGTAGGAACATTCCATTGATGACTTTGAGTGATTCTCAGTTATGTAGTCAAAGATGTACACATTAAGGATCTCCTCACAGACCATGTTGATTCAGTGGTGTGACATTGATGTTGGAGTAGGATATCATCTTCATCTTCGTGACAATACTATCGATGACATAAAGAGGGAGGTTAAATACGTGACCATGTGGAGTGAAAACAAGGACGGTCTAGTTTTGCAATGCAAAACCATGCTACCTCCAATAAAAATGTTGTCCAAACTTTTTTAGTTTCTTCAAATAATGGGAGTAGGAAAACAATAAGGGGAAGATGGAAGAGAAAGGAGCCCAATCAAGTGATGATGGTCGGGATGAACAATATTTCCACAAAAGGTTGGATTTATATGAAAGAATGATTTTTTGATAGAGTGAGAGAGTATATGACCATGCTAGTCGAGATGATGCTATGTAGGTGTCCAAGATAAGAAGTGGCTACTTCCCGTAGGAAGAGGGTCTTTATTTTTCTTGTTAGGTCAGGATCAATATGTAGAAAAAAAGATTATAGGATAAGGAGATATTTCTAATGAATAGAAGGAAAATGTTCCTCCTATATATAGGAGAGGAGGAAAGTACAAGTAAAACAAATTTAACCCTAATGGGTCAAGAAAATCAGGACAATATGACATAATGAATTAGATAACAATAATTCTAACACTTTCCAACTGTGAACCCATTGTCTAACATCCCATACACCATGAATTCCACAACCAAGTCAAGTGAATGGAAATTATGCATCATTTTTACCCATAAAAAATTAAGGATATAGTCCTAAATGAAAGAAAATATCCATCTAAATATCAAGAGAATAGTTGAAAACATACACCTAATAAACTCAATAGAAAACAACTACAATTGAGTTATTTTGTATAGTGTTGTAGAAATTGTGAGGATTGATAAAGAGGTTAGTTTTAGGCTTCACTATCTTCCTTGCATATTTAATGTCAAGAATAGGAACATATTTGATTCCATTAACTTATGTATGTCTCTCAAGTATAGTCAACATTGCTCATCTTGAGAATGAAACTCATGTTGTAATTTGTGCACAATAACAATGTGTTACATGAAAGGTGACACATAAAATTAGATGACTATTGTTCATGGTGGAAGGAGTGGTTGTTAATCCTCCTTAACAGCTTTGATATGTTTTTTGTAGCTACAATAAAGTTTTCTTTCGGTTCAATAGAAGATATGATAACATCTTACTTATAATATGCACAAACCCGTTTGATAAACCATACAACTATATGTAAAACCCACCAATATTTCTCATTTTGTGCTTATATTATGTAAACTTTAGTTCCACTACTATTATCAAATTCAACTAGTCAATCTCATTTGGTTGTAGTCTATATTTAGGGGGGGGGGTCAGTAGGTTTTTCTTCATCTCGCCATACTCTTGCTGTAACATCCCTGACCTGGGTTATGCTTTAACCCTAGGAGTTTTTCTTAAGTAAGTCATTTAGATTCTTGTCTTTATCTTTTGAAAAGTAATTAAGACTAAAGGAGAGCTTATGTTTCAATTTTGGTCCTATTTGAATAATGTTGAAACAATATTTTACCTATTTTGGACTAAAGTGCAATTTACCCAATTTAATGGGTTACCTTGAAAATTTTACATGATAAATATTCCTCAAGTGTTATATCATCATAAGAATGAGAATGATGTTGATGCATGGCTTCCACAAGCCTAAGTTCCAAGAAGGAGCTGGTTTGAGTAATGCTTGTGTATTGAATGCTAGTTTTGGTGTAATTTGCAAATTACCCAAAATCTAGGGTTTAATATGTAAAATACCACCTCTATTATGTCCCTACTGTTTCTTGGTATCATTTAGAGAAAATAAAAAGAATGGGGCGTCTTGTTTGAATTATTTTTTAGAAGAGATAATCTTGATAATAAAATAATCAAGATTAAAGCATAAATGAAACCTTAATTTATTTTGTAGCAAAAATAAATATATTAATCGAAGTTCCCATCAACTAAAAATGTTATGGGAGAAATATTATAGTGGGTGGACGTCCAAATGCCTTGAGTGGCTCCGAAATATCCTAAGTAGGTGAAGAAACTCACTCACATTTGTTAATTAAAAAGTAATGTCCACTAAAAATGGATAATAGTCTTATAATGATTAAGGTGCTTAAGTGGTTGCTTTTAATTCAAGTATAATTGAGAGGATATTGAGGGCAAGGAAGTTGGATTCGGAGGCAAGGAAGGTAGGGGGCATGTGGGAAGAAAGTGGATGGATTTTCTTCTACTTTGTCTCTCCTAGAAAATCGATTATATGTATTCAATTTTCTCCTTACTTGAAAGGATATTTTGCAAACCACTTTATTCCCATGCTTTGGACGATGACCAAGGAGCTTATGAGCAGGAGGA
Source organism: Alisma plantago-aquatica (assembly GCA_963693085.1). NCBI lineage: Eukaryota > Viridiplantae > Streptophyta > Magnoliopsida > Alismatales > Alismataceae > Alisma > Alisma plantago-aquatica. The sequence continues at coordinate 1,043,192,024 of OY856411.1, read as the reverse complement.
AAACGTTCCCCAAGCTGAAGGTAAGCTCCATGATCATCTTCAACCTTGAATTTATGGTTGAAACCGGATTTCAACATTCATTTTCTTCTCTCTTCCACCCAATGCTCAACCTTGGCTATCTTTTGCATCCAAATAGTTGGAAACGAACTTTGGATAGTTTAAGGAGATTCTTTCACCATTAGAGACGTGAAGCTTGAATCTTTGAAGATACTTTGAAGGTGGCTTATAGAACTTGAACCCATCAATGTTATTATTGTTTTGAATTTCTCATCTTATGTTGTTCTTTTACTTCCTTCTTGAATAAATGATGAATTCATCATATATATGACAATAGAAATCGGAGGTCTGAAGCTCGATGATGATGACATCATCTTAGCACACACCTCAAGAATATCAAAACAAACAATTTCAATTTTTGTTGGTCAAACGGTTTCAAAACTGTTAGAGACCAAACGGTTTCAAAACCGTTAGAGGTCAAACGGTTTCAAAACCGTTAGAGGCTAAACGGTTTCAAGAATGTGTAAAGATCTAATAGTTTCAACTTAATCTAGTCCACATGGTCTCAGCCTTGGATGGCCAAATGATTTCAAAATGTTTAGAGGTTAATTGGTTCAAAAACCCTAGACCAATTGATGTCAAAACCCTAATTTAGGACCAAACGGTTTCAATCTTGATTGACCAAACGGTCTCAAACCGTTTGAGGGCTAAACGGTCTCAAACCATTTGAGGATCTAACAGTCTCAAACTGTTTAGGGTTAATCAATCTTCAAACCATTTGAGATGAAATGATTTATAAACCGTTTGATGGGCAAAAGGCTCAAGACCATTTGAAGGTCAAGTGACCTCAAGACCATTTGAAGGTGAAGTGACCTCAAGACCGTTTGAAGGTCAAGTGACCTCAAGACCGTTTGAAGGTCAATTGACCTCAAGACCATTTGAAGGTCAATTAACCTCATGACCGTTTGAAGGTCAAGTAACTCCAAGACCGTTTCAAGGTCAAGTAATCTCAATACCATTTGAAGGTTCAATTGGTCCAAACCGTTTGAAGGTCCAATTGATTCAAACAAGGTAAGTACTAGTAACCCCATAAGTAGTCGAAGAGTATCTCAAGGCTGATTTCAATGGAAGTACCAATAAAGTACTTAGGTGACTAGTGTAATTAGAGTGATTATCACTTCATGCCTATGAAAGAAATAAATTCAATACGCTATGATAAGCATAGGTGCATGTACTTAGTGAAAAGTTAAGTCAACCCTATAAGGTATGATGATGATGTGTGTTCCTAGTACATGGAACAATGATAAGTATGATTTAATACTTAAATAATGCTATGTGCTCTAAGATATGTGGAAGCACTGACTTAGGGTTTGGATTAATGAGGTAATCATAAAACCCTAATTAATATAAGATGTGAAACCCTAATATATTGTGATGTTATGTGAAACCCTAATGTAGGGTGATGTTTTGTGAAACCCTGATATAGGGTGATGTTATGTGAAACCCTAATATATGATGATGTTATGTGAAACCCTAATATAGGGTGATGTTATGTGAAACCCTAATGTAGGGTGATGTTATGTGAAACCCTAATGTAGGGTGATGTTATGTGAAACCCTAATTGATAAAGATGGGAAAACCCTAACCCTAATGAGGGAATAGTGATGTTATCTTTGTATTGCAAAATGTTGATATGTAATGGATATTGTTGTTATCAAGTATACTAACCATGCAGGTATCATGAGATGATGAGAATAACCAGGTATGAACTATGATGTTAATGGGCCTTGTGAGCCATTATTTTATTTGTTACCTAGTAAGAGGTGACAAGAAGTTGAATATGTCCGGTGAGCTATGTGAGATGCTTGTGTAAACAAGTATCATGAATACCTTGGTCAGATGACCTGGAGGTAATAGTTACCTGATAGTGGTAACCATGTTCAGTGATGAACTAAAGGTTTGAATAACCAGATCCAGTGAACATGATGATGGTATTGTTGAGGGATGTGAATTCCCAGTAATGAGATAAGGGATTGAGATCCTAATGTTTTATAAAGTTTTGAAGAGTACTTGATAGAAGTTTTACATATTTCTTTGTAGCATTTGTCATAATAATTCTTGTTTGAAAACTTGACTGATGCTAAAATAATATGGTAATGTACTTAAATAATCAAGTGGAATTTTATCATGTAGAGCCCTGGCCATATATCCATCATCGTCAGTAGCTAGTGATGGTGAAACAGATTCTCCTACTGGTTAATTTGGAGCATATATTTTTGAATATGCAGGGTTTATCCTAGCCGAAAATAGGAGGATTAGAGTGCAACTTCGGTTGTAGACTCAAGATATGTTTAAGAGCATGGTGAACAGGCCCATGGCTCAGTGTGATAGAGCATGAATGCGTTCATGGCTCAGAGAGCACGGTGCACTGGCCTGTGGTTCAGATTTACTAGAGACGGGACCTGTACCAAGGTGGGCTAGAGAATGGGTAGCCTATGAGAGATAACCTTGTGACTGAGGTCACTTAAGCAAGAGACTGTGGTCCTACTTGTGGTCTCGCACTGACCGAGATGGATGAGATCATAGATTTCGGCTCTTCCTTTGATCTTGTATGGCACCGGCTTTGTGTTTCGCAACCGAAGGTTGGATTTGAGCGGTACGGCTCACTTCCTCAGGGCATGAGAATGATTGTAAAATATAATCAGCCGTGTAGCATATTTACTTAAGGATGAATTACGGAAAACATTGGTTGATGTTACATTGCTTAGTGTATCCTAAATGAATAGATATTATACATATTCTTCATATTCCTTATTAAAATGAATAGATGATTCACTGCTTTATCATTTATAGTTGTAATGCTTTAAAATATGATATTGCTCTATTCTGCTTAATAATGATTAAGTCCTACTTTTCAATAAAGATTCCTCTGCTCAGTTTATTACTGATATTCTACAATAATAATATTTTTAGCGGAGAGTTATATCTCTCGTTGGGACATGGGTCTCACTCTGTTGGTCACCAACATTTTTAGGTGGACGCAGATGAGGAGGCACGAACCATACACCAGGGGAAGGACAACAGCATCAGGGACAACAGTGATATCTCAGGAGGAGATACTGACTGTCATGTTTTGTAGTTATGAGTCATATGTGTCATCTCTATACTCTCAGGTCCTAGGAGTCAGTAGTTAGTGCTTTTATGATCGATCTGAGATTTTGGCATTGAATGCCTTGAGGTCTTATGTTGCTTATGTGTAGATTTAACAAAGAAACTGTTGTATGTAATCCTCGAGAAGAGAAGGTACATGGTATGTACTTTGTGTACCATAATGTATATATAATATTTTGGTTCTTTTTATAAGAGTTTCCTAGAAATGGATCTCTTTGTAAATGGTTTTAATTTTTAGTGATTTTCGTCAATCCACTGTTTATAGTTAATTCTGCTTAATTGTAATGATTTGTTTATCAGTTTTGGAGACTATCGTCCCAAGTTTTTGGTATCAGAGCTTAAGGTTCACTGAGTCTATAGAGACATAGGATTAAGGTCGTTGAGTCTATTCTAGTGTCTTCCAGTTTATCTGATAATAACTTCTGCTCTCAGGAGAAGAAGTAAAGCTTGAAGATGGTTGGATCACATGAAGAACATACTGCTGAAAGTAGTGTTGCTGCACCAGGAGGAGGTTCAAGGGATCAGGATAGAGAAGAACTAGTACCTGAACATCCTCACCTTGACCAAGCTACACTAGAAAACCCAGCTTTCCATGTTCTATTTAGGTAGTTCATGGCGACAATGACACATATGGCGGATAGAATGCCACCACCTGCACCTAGGGCACCGACTCACAATGAGGGACATGGAGCTGGTAAGACTTTTGAACGGCTTCGCCGAGTAGGAGCCACTGAATATGCTGGTACAACCGACCCAGCAGATGCAGATTTGTGGTTGACTGAGTTGGAAAAGGCCTTTAGAATTCTTAATATCCTAGAAGCTAAGAAGGTTAGACATGCGGTGTACCTATTGAAGGGGAGTGCTGGCCATTGGTGGGCCATAGAAGAAGGCAAAATGCCAGGTGTTGAAGTCGGATGGGAAGAATTCTAACATGAATACATTAGTAGATATTTTCCCAAGACTTACATGGATGAGAAGATCTCTCAATTTGAGTGGATAAGGCAAGGACCAATGAACATTAGTGAGTATGAAGCTAAGTTCATTGAGCTTCTACGGCTCTGTCCGCACATGGCTGCTACAGATGAAGAGAGGATTCAACATTTTGAGAAGGGTTTGAACGCTGATTTAACCACACCAGTATCTGCTCTATAGAATAGAGAGAGGTTTGCCACCTTTGTGGAGTCAGTTAGGCGGATAGAAAGGTCTGTGACTAAGAAGCATCAAGGCAATAGTAAGAAAGTGTATACACAATTCCAAGGACAAAGGCCCGAAAGTTTTAAGAACCCAAGGTTTTCTACACCAACATCACCACCGAGGTTTAATTAATACTCAGACACAGTGGACATCCAGCAAGGGTAGGGGTCATAGTTTACCAACAGAGGGAGCCCACAGTTCAGCATCAATGTAAGTAACAGGACCATCTAGACCACAGTGGGAGAACAGATTCTGTTATAAATGTGGGAAGATGGGACATCTGATGAAAGATTGTCTAGCTAGAGATGAGAGTGTAACCCAACCACTGAGGCAGAGTCAACAAGGCTCTTAGAAGAGATAGTTTAGTAGTGGCACACGAGGACGTGGACATGCATCCTAAGCTGGTTCATCCACATCCAACAATAGGGTGAGTGGTCGACAACCAATAACAGCAAGATTCTATGCTATGAATCATCCAGAAGCAGTGGTCAACCCAGGAGTCGTGATAGGTCAGATGGAATTATTTCATTATGATATGTCTTCATTCTTCTTTGTATCTATTTTGATTGATCTGGGTGCTACACATTCCTTTATCACTCGAGAAGTGATTCATGACGGCAATATGACTGTCAGTCATAGAGAAGATAACTTGTTATTAGAAACTCCGTTAGTTGGATCTGCAGTGTTGCGGGAGGTATGTTCTCCATGTGTTCTTTCTTTTTCAAAACATAGCATTCAGGTGGATCTTATACCACTTGAGATGCATGGGTTCGACATAATCCTTGGGATGGACACACTACTACAGAAACATCATTCAACGTCGCTTTTAGAGGCGTCGATTTTTTTAGTAAAACCTACGCTATTAACATTAAATGTAGGTTAATAAGGACATCTGACGTCTATATTTGAAGACCAGCCAGATGCGGGTATCACTTTTCATTCAGTGTCGGTTGAAGAAACGAAACCGACGCCTAAAGCAGCCCGCGAAATCCAATTTTTTCGAGTAAAAAAAAATTGTGCCAAAGTATCAGATACAACACTGGTGTTTTACCTAATAACTGACGCTGAATGAAGATAAAATTTGTGCCAAAAGTTCCAATATGGGTGTCGGTTTTCTTAGAATAACCGACGTTATAAGGGTGCGCGCGCCGTCCCTGCCAAAAAATTAGGGTAAAGGAATGTCCAATTGACGTTGGTTGTCTTTGGATAACTGACGCTTAATAATAAATGTGTTGGTTGTTATGGATAACTGACGCCTTTTATTAACTTAATAGCCCCCACGCACAATGGACTCTTACCCTTTCTTCTGTTTCATCGATCGATTTTGCTCCGGTTCCCGACCCCTGCTACGTCGCCGATGTCTGTTGCTATTGTCGCCTCTACACCGCCACCTGCTGCTGTTGCAGCTGCTCGCCACCGCCACCGCCACCACCTGCCTCTCCTTCTCTGCTCACCGCCGGCGCCTCTACTACTGCTGCTCTCCTAGCCGATATCGTTGTTGCTGCTGCTCTCCTCATCGGCGGTCTCCTGCTCCTTCTGGTCCTCCTACTCCTCATGTCGTCGGTTGCCCTGCTCTCCTTGCCAGTTGCCCGAAGTTACCTGCTCCTTCTCTTCTTCCTCCGCCCTCAAGAAGGTACCCTACTCTGTGTGGGATTTCACCTCTTCTTCTTCCTCCTGCTCCCTCTCAGATGGTTGTTGGATTAAAGCAAGGCCACGGCCATGGCCATCCCACACGGTTGTGGCCTTGCTTTAATCCAACAACCATCTGAGAGGGAGCAAGAGGAAGAAGAAGATACATTTGCAATTGAATACTAATGCTTGACCTAATTCTGTAAATTTGATGCATGCTAAATTAAGATATTAAAACCCTAATACACATTTCACCATAATCTTGAATTAACTATATTGCTGAAATCTTGTGATCAATCTATGTAAGATATTAAAACCCTAATGTTAAATCTCTGATTTTGTAGTGATGTGTCACCCTAACATCTAAATGAATCCCTATTGTATGATATAGATTGATGATAATGCATGAGCTAGTTTGAAATTTTGAAATAAATTATAAATCTCTCCATCCCTATGTCATACTAATTTATATGTAATCTTTATCTTGATGATAAACATGCATGGACAATCGAAATGTTGAAATCAATGTTATAGAATGACAACACAAGTATTTGTTGGCCTAGAAACCCATCCAAGATTTATTCATTAGGAGTAAATCTTAGATAGTCCTCGGTTTGGCACTATACTTGAACACCTAATCTCACTTAGGATGTAAGTGTATAATGTGTATTTGGTTTTCAAGAAAATTCCGGTAGCATTTCCCCGTTTGTTCTCTAAGTACATATGTACTTGGAGAACAGCTGGGAAATGTTGCCGAAATTTTCTTGAAAACCCAATACACATTATACACTTACTAGTGAGATTAGGTGTTCAAGAATGAGATAGGTGGTGCACATTTATTATATATAAGAATGACAACACATGTATTTGTTAGCCTAGAAACCCATCCAAGATTTACTCATTAGGAGTAAATCTTGGATAGTCCCCGGTTTGGGACTATTCTTGAACACCTAATCTCATTTAGGATATAAGTGTATAATGTGTATTCGGTTTTCAAGAAAATTTCGGCAGCATTTCCCCATTTGTTCTCTAAGTACATATGTACTTGGAGAACAATGGGGAAATGTTGCCGAAATTTTCTTGAAAACCCAATACACATTATACACTTACTAGTGAGATTAGGTGTTCCAGAATGGGATAGGTGGTACACATTTATTATATATAAGAATGACAACACATGTATTTGTTGGCCTAGAAAGTCGTCCAAGATTTACTCATTAGGAGTAAATCTTGGATAGTCCCCGGTTTGGGACTGTTCTTGAACACCTAATCTCACTTAGGATGTAAGTGTATAATGTGTATTGGGTTTTGTTGGCCTAAAGTTTTAACCATGCAAAAACTCTAATCTGTTAACCCTAGACCCTAATCTTGTTGTAATATATACTTTTTTTCTCTTTGATCATAAAATGGATAGATCATGGATGTCCATTCGCAATCGTTGCACCCTAGAGTTTATATCTGGTCTTGACCAGTTTATTAGATTTGTCGAGGAACATAGGAAACAACCTGGATATAGGTTCTGCTGTCCATGTAGGCATTGCGGTAACAACTTGAAAGTCAACATTGGTGACGAAATCAAAAGTTATGTCATGTGCAACGAGATTATACAAGGCTATACATAATGGCACTGGCATGGAGAAATTTCAAACCCGAAACTAGTGGATGTCGATAGCAGTGCTTGTGTGGAAGAAGAAATTGCCTCCAATGACATAGATGTGAATGAACCAGTTCCAGTAGACATCGTTGATGCGATGCTGGATAGTTGTGGGGTAGAGCACACTGATCCACCTCCCATTTGTAGAAACATTTTGCATAATGCTGAGATATCATTATACATAGGTTGTACTAAGTTTACGAAGCTTAGTGCTGTATTGAGATTGTATAAGCTGAAAGCTAACAATAGATGGAGTGACAAAAGCTTCACGTCATTGTTTCCTTTGTTGAAAGAAATGCTTCCTAAAGGAAACGAGCTGCCAATCTCAACATACCAGGTAAAGAAATTGTTATGCCCAATGGGAATGGATGCCAAGAAGATACACGCATGCCTGAATGATTGTGTATTATTTCAAAAGGACTATGTGGATTTGAAAGATTGTCCAAAATGTGGTGTGTCACGATATAAATTGACGACTTTGGGGGAATCCAAAACTGGTTCTCCTACCAAGGTGATGTGGTATCTACCTATAATATCACGGTTTCAACGCTTGTTTTCCAATCTGATAGATGCGAAGAATTTGAGGTGGCATGCAGATGTTAAGAAAAATAATGATGGGATCCTATGACATGCGTCTGATTCCCCACAGTGGAAGAAGATTGATCTATTGTACCCTAAATTTGGTGAAGAAGTCAGGAATCTAAGACTTGGGCTTTGTACAGATGGGATGAATCCATACAGGACATTTAGCAGCCAACATAGCACTTGGCCAGTCATGCTTGTTATATACAATCTTCCTCCCTGGCTGTGTATGAAAAATAAGTACGTAATGCTGTCGTTGTTGATATTGGGCCCTAAACAACCTGGAAATGATATCGATGTTTATCTTGAACCTCTGATTGATGATTTAAGGAAACTCTAGGGTGAAGGTGTGATGACCTATGATGCTTTACGAAGAGAGACATTTTGTTTGCATGCTATGTTGTTTTGCACTATTAATGACTTTCTAGCATATGGGAATTTGTCTGGATATAGTGTCAAAGGAGCTAAAGTGTGTCCTATATGTGAAAAGAACACTGATTCAACAAGACTAAAACATGGCGGTAAGACTGTATATCTCGATCATCGAAGGTTTCTTACAAAATTCCATCTGTATCATAGGAAGTGCAAAGCATTCAATGGATTGAATGAGGAACGGAGTGCACCTAAACCTATACCAGGGGAGGTTGTTTATGAAAGAGTAAAAGACTTTGTCAATAAATTTGGTAAGATATCACAATGTACTATGGCCACACGGAGTGACAAATCTTTATTCAAGAAGAAATCAATATTTTAGGATCTTCCTTATTGGAGTTCTTTGACAGTCAAGCATTGTATCGATGTCATGCATGTTGAGAAAAATGTCTATGATAGTGTCATTGGTACTTTGTTGAATATACCAGGTAAGACTAAAGATGGGATAAAATCCAGACTGGACCTATGTGAAATGGGAATAAGGTCAAAATTAACAAAATTACATGAAATGGGAAATCGGAGAACATACTTACCTCCCGATTGTTACACATTGTCTAGAAAGGAGAAGAAAGCTTTTTGTGAATGTTTGGTAAATGTTAAGGTGCCACATGGTTACTCATCCAACATCCGTAGATTGGTATAAATGAAAGATCTGAAGTTGATAGGTCTTAAATCTCATGATTGTCACACTCTAATGTAACAAATATTTCCTGTGGCAAATCTATCTATATTTCCGAAGCATGTAAGGTTTGCAATCACCAGACTTTGTTTCTTTTTCAATAGTCTGTGCACTAAAGTTATTGACCCTGATACTCTCGATAATTTGCAAAGAGAAGTGGTTGTTACCCTATGTCATCTTGAGATGTATTTTCCTCCGTCGTTCTTTGATATCATGATACATCTTGTTGTCCACTTGACTAGGGAAGTGAAAATGTTGGGACCAGGTTTCTTGCATTGGATGTATCCCTTTGAACGATACATGAGCATTTTTAAAAGTGATGTTCGAAACCGTTATCGGCCTAAAGGGAGTATTACTGAGGGTTATGTGGTGAGAGAGGTTATGGATTTTAGCAATGACTTTCTCAGTGGTAATGACACTCCTGGTAATGACAAGAATATTGAGGAGCAATTTGTCAAAGGAATTTTGGGATCACGGGTGAAAGTAATCAGCCGTGAGCAGTTGGAACAAGGTCACTTCTATATTTTACACAACATGGACGAAGTGAGTGTTTATATCGAGGAACATACCAATTTCATCAAGAGACAATATCCTCGAGCCAATACAATGTGGCTTGCTAGAGAGCATAACAAGACATTTATTAAGTGGTTTGACGATAAAGTCTTACATCAACTATCTCAAACACCAGATGATATAACTGAAACTATCAAATGCCTCGCCTTTAAACCAAAATTGAATGTTATGTCTTATGAAGGGTATGACATTAATGGATTCACATATTACACAAAGTGCCAAGATGATAAGAGTGTCATCCAAAACAGTGGGGTCACCCTTCAAGCGTCGACTATGTTTTTTGCAATTGCAAAGGATAAGAGTCCATGTGAAGCTAAAATGTCATATTATGGTGTCATTGAAGACATATGGGAGTTTGACTACATAGATTTCAGAATTCCGCTCTTCAAATGTAATTGGGTTGATAACACCAAAGGAGTTATAGTGGATGAATTGGGTTTCACTTTAGTGAACTTGGAAAAGATTGGCGAGAAGGGTGAACCATTCATATTGGCATCACAGGCGAAACAAGTATTTTATACCGATGATCCTGCAAATGATAAATGGTCAGTTGTTCTTCATGGTAAAAGACAGTTCATTGAAGATCCTATAGATGAAGAAGAGTACTATGATAAGTATGATGACTCCAGTCCATTCTCAGTTGGGTTGCCAACACCAACAAATATTGAAGCCAATGATGACTTGTATGTGCGCGGAGATCACAATGAAGGATTGTTAATTGATAATAATCTGCAATATTAGAGGCATGTTTATATTTTTTTATATGTTTTATTTTCCTAAATGTGAACTTTACAATGTGAATTACTTTACAATGTGAATGTGAACTTTACAATGTGAATGTGAACTTTGTGAATTACTTTACAATGTGAATGTGAACTTTGTGAATTACTTTACAATGTGAATGTGAACTTTACAATGTGAGCTTTACAATGTGAATTTCTTTACAATGTGAACTTTACAATGTGAATGTCAACTTTTAGATGCCTGAGAATTCTCATGATGATCGTGTTGATGATTATTGTGAGGGTGAGGACATCAATGTGCCTCCTCACAATGTAAGTTTTAAAAATATATTATATATTTATATCTACATGTCCATTTATAGTTATATCCTGTAAGTGTGTTTATTTTGTCAAATTTTATGTTGATGATGCACGTGTACCCTCTGAAGCATTTGAGGCACTTGATGAGCAACACCAAAAAGTTGAAAAGAGAAGGGGCATCACTATGATGAAGAAGTTAATAGCGCAAAGGGGCAATGGACCCAAACTTGTTGTGGATTTTGATAATGTAGGAAATGCAATTGGAGTGAATCACAATTTGTTTGTTTCATATCTTGGGAATATTACTCGTAACCATTGTGATTGTAAGATAGATTCTTGGAATAAAGTTCCTAAGGGGAAGAAAGATGTAATATGGAAGGATTTATGCGTGACTTATTATTAATTTGCAATTCTATTTTGTAGATTACTAATTTTTTGGATACTAGTTAATAACAATTCTATTTTGCAGAGTATATTTGAATTTGATGAAAAGTTGCATCGTAAATGTGTGATGCAATGTTGTGGGAGAGTCCTAACGAACTATAGGACAAATCTCACCCGAGAATACATAAAATAAGGTGACCAGAGGAAGAAGACAGCCACTGAACAATGGAACTTCCTCGACCAAGAAGAATGGGATATGTTTGTTGCTTCAAGACAAACTGATGAATTCAAGGTATTAGGCATCACTCCCAATTTAATTAATATACATTGTATTCACCTATTCAATATTAACATTTAGTGTTACTAACCAAATCATTAATGTGCATACTAACTAGGCCCTCAGTGAGGCGTAAAAAGCAAGGCGTGCATTGAATGTGCATGACCACTCAATGGGTCCAAAGGGGTATGCAGACATTCGCCAAAGACTACATGTTGAGTCTACTACTCAGTCTGCTACTACTCAGGAGTCCTCTACTATATGTACCATACATCTGCATCGCCATGATGTTTGGATAGCTTGGAGGAAAAATAAGAAGGGATAAATAAGGAAGCCTGCAACTGCTGAGACAGATGCAAAAATGGTAAAATACAACTCTTAGAGCAATCGTTCGAATATTGATTATTTGTGGTGTTTACTTAATTACACATTTTTTTGGCGATTAGCGGGAGCTGCACGAGCTGAGGAAACAAGGCAACTTCATTCCTGAGGGCACAAGGGATGAATTGATAGTTGATCTGGGTAACCCAGAGCATCCTGGATGTGTTAGGGCTGTAGGCACTGGTGTGGGCATCAAAGCGTTCTTTGGACCATCCCAACGCCAACATGTCCCAAAAGCAGGACTTTCACAAGAAGAGGTAACCTATTCTTTCTTTATAATGTTACTGTAAAAGAGAATTCAATAATCAGAAGCTAACATTTCTTTTATCCATGTATAGGTAGATAAGTTAGTTGATAGGAAACTCGAAGAAGCAATGAGAAAGTGGCAGGCATCTCAGACTACCACTCAACAGACAGTACCTATGCCGTCCCGCTCTACTCCTACTATAGAGGTTGGGAGTAATCATGTAGACCCACCACCTAGCACATCCGCTGTAAGTATTTTTATCACATAGTAACTAGTCTTTTCAAGATGATATGTTTTCAAGATGATGTGTATATATGTATATAAAATTCTTTACACAAAAAATTGTAGGGGTTGAAGCCATGCCATTTAAAAAGTAAAGAATTTGTCGTTGCAGAGGCGTCAGCTTACCCATCCCTACCAGGGGAAATGTTTCATGGGTCTCCATTACGAGATGGTTGGGTTCGAGTGAGCCCAGTACGTATATTCCCCAATTGGATAGATCTTCCATTGCCATATGCCCACCTAGATTGTGAAACGCTTGGGGAGGCAGAAGGCAAAGTGATATTGTGGATAAAAGCGGATGTCCTCTATACTGAAACTGTATGGTAAATTTACATTACGTTAAATTTTTAGTGTGTGTGTATATGATGTCAATTGATCTGAAATTATATATATATATATATATATATATATAGGTTAAAAAGAAGACACCCAGAGCATCTAGGCCTCCACCTCCACCTCCTACATTACCAAGTTGGGTTCTAGAGGACCTACTTGTCACGTTAGGTCCTAATTGTAGAGGTATGGCAATATGGTTAGGCGAACATGATATAAATTGCCCTATAACTGTTTCTATAGATGTGGATGATGCAGGTCAGTCATACAAAAGAAACCAATTTATACAAGATATTTTGGAGTTGTTTCGATATGATTGGCTGAATACATCTATCATAGAGCTATGGATAAGGTGAGATCTTCTTTATACATCTATATACCTTGTGTAGGATCTGGTGATTTGGTTTCTTATTTATTAATGCATACGTAATACATGTTTTGCAGCTACTTAGATAAGATATGTGCAGATTTTTCATCCGAACATGTAGGGTTTTTGATTCTATCTTTGATTAGTCTAGTAGCTAAAGACCCTCCGTCTGTTGTGATGCTTTTACAAATTTTAATCAAAATAAGAAGATGGTGATAATAGCTCCATTCAATGTGGAGTAAGTTTACTTTGCTTATAATTTGGACTTAAGAAAATTACATTTTTATTGTGGATTTTGAGTTATTAATTTTTAACTTTTTTACCTCTAGCGGTATGCATTGGGAGTTACTAGTTATTATCCCCGAGACGTTCACTCTCTATTATCTAGATCCTAAGGGGACTAAATTGAATTCAAAATATGGACACAAAATGAAAATGGCATTATTCAGGTGAGAAATATTTGATTTTCATATCCATTAACATGTGTTATTACATTACTATTTAATTATGCAATGTACTGTGTTACATTAACATGTAAGGGTTTAGATGAGTTCAAAAAGGCCGGAGGAAAGGTCCCCAGGAAAAAGAACCAGCAAATAATTTGGAAAAATGTGGAAGTAAGTTGCCGACTGCAATGTATATATTATTTATGTGAACAATGCTTAATTAGTTGTATTTTTAAATATTTTGTATGTTTCAATTTATAGTGTGCTACACAAGACAACGGATGGACATGTGCATACTAAGTGATGTGATTTATGCACATGATTATCAAATATGCCGCATTGGACATCGATATCATTCCTGAGGTATTATATATAGTCTCATTAGATAATATGAAATATATCAATCTTATTTATATATTATTAATTATATATATACATCATTATATTTGTAGGTGTTTAAAACTGAACACACTACAGGAAAGGCCTTACCAGATGTACATGCTCCCTATACGACAGAAGAATTAAATGATGTAAGAGAAGAATGGGCAACATCTCTACAAGTAGTGGGGTTTTAACATATAATTGGGATACTAATAGCGAATAATGACTAAAGAATGATATTTTGTAAATGAATTTCTGAATTATAATATATGTGAATGTTTCTACATGTCTGAATGTTTCTACATGTGTCTGAATGTTTATACATGTGTGAATGTTTCTACATGTGTGAATGAAACTACTGGCTGCTATATGAATGTTTCTACATGTGTGAATGTGAAAATGAATGGAACTAAAAATTGCTACATGAATGTTTCTACATGTGTGAAAATCAAATGAAACTGCAGGTTGCTAAATGTGTGAAAATTAATGTTGTTAATTTTGTAGGTTTGTGGCCTATTGTTGGCTGATATCAATGGATGTCATAAAACCTATAGTTCATAACTAAACTACAGGTTTCTCATCCTTCGACCAACCACAATAGGCCTGCAGACTGAAAAGAAAAAAAAACATGAAATAGGCGTCGGTTATTTGTTTAAAACTTACGACAAATGATTACAACGTCGGATAAGTAATTATACCGACACCTAATGCATGTGATGTTGCGTCGGTTATCAATCATAAAATGACACTGATGGTTCTGGAATCGGTTTCCGTACTAGTAACCGACGTCGATTTTCCTAATGAGGCCAGACACCACGGTCGTGCTGGCCAGCATGGTCATGGCAGCGGGCCAGACACCACGGCCGTAGCAGCTGGCTAGACAAAATGTCTATGTTGGCCAGCACGACTGTGGCAGCAGGTGATATGGCATCGGTGTTCACTAATAAACTGACGCTGATAATGCCCCAGATGGCGCCCTTTCTGTGGCGCGAAGGTTTATGGCGTCGGTTTCAAAGCTAATAACTGACGCCTATACCCCCCTACTGGCGCGTTTTCGGTGGCACGCGAAGGGTTGTGGCATCGGTTTGAGAATCGAGGCCTAACGGCTGTCCTTTTAGCAGTGCCCACATAGGTGTCGCATTAAAACCGACACTAAAGGCCGGTTATGTACTAGTGAAACATTAGAAAAGTATAAGGTTGTCTTGGATTGTAGTTCCAAGCAGGCTATGTTCACAGACAATGGTGATACATGGATCTTTCAGGGGGACAGAAAGATTCTTCCAACCTGTCTTGTGTCGGCTATGGTAGCTGAAAAGTTGATGAGACAAGGATGCTTTGCATTCTTGGCACATGTGGTAGATACCAGAGCAGAGAGTCCTAGTCTTTCTGAAGTTTCGATTGTTAGGGAGTTTGAGGATTTGTTTCTTGAGGAACTTCCAGGTGTTCCTCCACCCCGAGAGATTGATTTTGAGATTAATCTAATCCGGGGTACACAACCAATAGCTCGAACACCTTATAGAATGGAACCTACTGAGATGGCAGAACTCAAGAAATAGTGACAGGAGCAGCTTGAAAAGGGTTTTATTCGATCGAATACTTCACCATGGGGTGCTCCGGTTCTCTTTGTGAAAAAGAACGATGCATCCATTCGATTATCCATCGACTATAGATAGTTAAACAAAGTAACCATAAAGAATAAATATCCTCTGCCAAGGATAGATGACCTATTTGACCAGTTGCGTGGTGTAACTATCTTCTCTAAAATAGATCTATGGTCAGAATACCATCAGTTATGCATCAAGGAGAGTGACATACCTAAATCAGCCTTCAGAACAAGGTATGGTAACTATGAGTTCATAGGTATGTCGTTTGGACTAACTAATGCACCAGTTGCATTCATGGAACTCATGAACAAAATCTTTTGGTCATTCATCGATCAGTTTATAGTAGTCTTTATAGATGACATCCTGATTTACAGTAAAGATGCTCGACAACATGAGCAACACCTTCGTCAGGCCCTGACCTTACTGAGAAAGCACAAGCTATATGCCAAATTCAATAAGTGTGAATTCTGGTTATCAGAAGTGTCTTTCCTAGGACATGTAATATCTGCCTCAGGTATCCGAGTTGATCCTAAAAAGGTAGAATCTGTCATGGAATGGGAACTACCAAAGACACCAACAGAGATACGCAGTTTTCTAGGACTGGTAGGCTACTATAGGAGGTTCCTTAAGAACTTCAGTTCTATAGCATTACCCCTAACCAAGTTGACTAGGAAGGAGGTTCCTTTTATCTGGAATGACAAGTGTCATCATTCTTTCCAGTCATTGAAAGAAAGGTTGACCAGTGCACCTGTGTTAGTGTTACCTGAGCAGGGAAAGGGGTATATTGTATTCTTTGATGCTTCTAAGAACGGTCTAGGATGTGTGTTGATGCAGGATAAACAAGTGATTTCTTTTGCTTCTCGACAGCTTAAGAAACATTAGGAAAATTATCCAACACATGATCTAGAATTAGCTGTAGTGGTTCATGCGTTGAAGATCTGGAGACATTATCTCTATGGAGAGACATTCCAGATTTTCACGAACCATAAGAACCTAAAATACATCTTTTCACAGCATGAGTTGAATATGAGACAACGTCGCTGGATGGAGTTAATCAAAGACTATGATTGTACAATTGATTACCATCCAGGAAAGGCTAATGTAGTGGCTGATGCACTAAGTAGAAAATCATCATCACCAAACATAGACAAAGCATAGTTGAACTCTTTAGTGTGCTTTAAACGAGACATGCTTGTCTCTTTGAGGAAAAATAATGTACAAGTTAAAGTATCCTTGTTAGATGGACTATTAGATGAGATGAACATAAAACCTACTCTGAGACAACAGATCAAAGAGGCACAACAAGCTGATACTGTGATTCAGCAGATTAGATCAGAGTATGGTAGTGAGAAACGAGATGGTTTTCATGATTCAGATGATGAGGTAGTCTGTTACCATGGTAGGATGGTAGTATGTGATGGCAATGACTTAAGGAAGTTTGTATTGGAGGAATCTCATTCATCTATGTATGCAATGCATCCAAGGAGCACCAAAATGTCTCATAATTTAAAAGATATGTATTGGTGGCTCGATTTGAAGAAAGATGTAGCTGAGTTTGTTATGTGGTGTCCAGTGTGTTAGCAGGTTAAAGCTAAACATCAGAAACCCGCAGGAACAATGCAACCTTTACCTATACCACAGTGGAAATGGGATCACGTGACCATGGACTTTGTGGTTGGTTTACCCAGAACAGCCAAAAGTCATGATTCCATTTGGGTGATAGTTGATAGGTTGAGTAAGTCAGCACATTTTCTTCCTGTCAAAACAACCTATACTCCTGAGAAACTTGCACAGATCTATATAGATGAGATAGTGCATTTACACGGGGTTCCAGCTACAATTGTTTCTGATAGAGGTCCCCAGTTCATGAATCATTTTTGGGAACAACTACATAAAGCATTGGGTACGCAGTTAAGGTTTAGTACCACCTTTCACCCCCAGATGGATGGACAATCTGAGAGGACTATACAAACTTTGGAGGATTTGCTTAGGGCATGTGTCCTTCAGTTTGTAGGAAGTTGGGATATACACTTGATCTTAATAGAATTCGGTTACAACAATAGTTATCAACACAGTATTGATATGGCACCATATGAAGCATTATATGGTAGATGTTGTAGATCTCCATTGTGTTGGCATGAAACAGGAGAATACCAACTTTTGGGTCCTGAGTTAGGGAAACAGACAACTGAGAAGATTAAAGTAATACAACAACAGTTAAAGGTTGCACAGGATAGACAAAAGTCATACGTTGATAAATGGCGAAGACCTTTAGAATTCCAAATTGGAACAGAGTATATCTCAAAGTATCACCTTGGAAAGGTGTTCTTAGATTTGGAAAGAAGGGTAAGTTAGCTCCTAGATTTATGGGGCCTTATCCAATCACTGGACGGATTGGAAAGGTAGCCTATAAGTTGGAGTTTCCACCTGAGATACACAAATTTCATCCAGTATTCCATATATCTATGCTGAGAAAATGTCACCCTGATACGGAGTTAGTATTGCAACCTATGGAGGTAGAGTTAAATGAAGATATATCCTATGTAGAGGGACCAGTGTTGATTCTTGACAGGAGAATCAAAAAGTTGAAAAAGAAAGACATAGTTCTTATGAAAGTTCTTTGGAATCATCGTGGCATTGAAGAAGCTACGTGGGAGCTGGAGGAAGAGATGAGGAGGAAGTACCCTTCTCTTTTCTCTTGATGATTTCGGGGATGAAATCCCTATTAGGGGTGGATAATTGTAACATCTCTGACCTGGGTTATGCTTTAACCCTAAGAGTTTTTCTTAAGTAAGTCATTTAGATTTTTGTCTTTATCTTTTGAAAAGTAATTAAGACTAAAGGAGAGGTTATGTTTCAATTTTGGTCCTATTTGAATAATGTTGAAACAATATTTTACCTGTTTTGGACTAAAGTGCAATTTACCCAATTTAAGGGGTTAACTTACAAATGTTACATGATAAATATTCCTCAAGTGTTATAGCATCGTAAGAATGATAATGATGATGAGGCATGGCTTCCACAAGCCTAAGTTCCAAGAAGGAGCTGGTTTGAGTAATGCTTGTGTATTGAATGCTAGTTTTGGTGTAATTTGCAAATTACCCAAAATCTAGGATTGAATATGTAAAATACCACCTCTATTATGTCCCTACTATTTCTTGGTATCATTTAGAGAAAGTAAAAAGAATGGGACGTCTTGTTTGAATTATTTTTGAGAAGAGATAATCTTGATAATAAAATAATCAAGATTAAAGCATAAATGAAACCCTAATTTATTTTGTAGCAAAAATAAATATATTAATTGAAGTTCCCATCAACTAAAAATTTTATGGGAGAAATATTATAGTGGGAGGACGTCCAAATGCCTTGAGTGGCTCCGAAATATCCTAAGTAGGTGAAGAAACCCACTCACATTTGTTAATTAAAAAGTAATGTCCACTAAAAATGGATAATATTATTGTAATGATTAAGGTGCTTAAGTGGTTGCTTTTAATTCAAGGATAATTGAGAGGATATTGAGGGCAAGGAAGTTGGCTTCATAGGCAAGGAAGGGAGGGGGCATGTGGCAAGAAAGTGGATGGATTTTCGTCTACTTTCTCTCTCCTAGAAAATCGATTATATGTATTCAATTTTCTCCTTACTTGAAAGGCTATTTTGCAAACCACTTTCTTCCCTTTCTTTTTCCGATGACCAAGGAGCTTAGGAGCAGGAGTAAAACATTCCCCAATCTGAAGTTAAGCTCCATGATCATCTTCAACCTTGAATTGTTGGTTGAAACCGGATTTCAACATTCATTTTCTTCCCTCTTCCATCCAATGCCCAACCTTGGCTATCTTTTGCATCCAAATAGTTGGAAACGAACCTTGGATAGTTTAAGGAGATTTTTTCACCATTAGAGACATGAAGCTTGAAGCTTTGAAGCTACTTTGAAGGCGGGTTATATAACTTGAACCCATCAATGTTATTCTTGTTTTCAATTTCTCATCATATGTTGATCTTTTACTTCCTTCTTGAATAATTGATGAATTCATCACATATATGACAATAGAAATCGGAGGTTTGAAGCTTTATGATGATGACATCATCTTAGCACACACCTCAATAATATGAAAACAAACGGTTTCAATTTTTGTTGGTCAAACGGTTTCAAAACCGTTAGAGACCAAACGGTTTCAAAATCGTTAGAGGTCAAACGGTTTCAAAACCATTAGAGGCTAAACGGTTTCAAGAATGTGTAAAGTTCTTATGGTTTCAACTTAATCTAGTCCACATGGTCTCAACCTTGGATGGCCAAATGATTTCAAAACGTTTAGAGTTCAATTTGTTCAAAAACCCTAGACCAATTGATGTCAAAACCCTAATTTAGGTCCAAACGGTTTCAATCCTGATTGACCAAACAGTCTCAAACCATTTGAGGACTAAATGGTCTTAAACCGTTTGAGGATCAAACAGTCTCAAACCATTTAGGGTTAATCAATCTTCAAACCATTTGAGATGAAATGGTTTCAAAACCATTTGATGAGAAAAAGGCTCAAGATCATTTGAAGGTCAAGTGGCCTTAAGACCGTTTGAAGGTGAAGTGACCTCAAGATCGTTTGAAGGTCAAGTGACCTCAAGACTGTTTGAAGGTAATTGACCTCAAGACCGTTTGAAGGTCAATTAACCTCAAGACCATTTGAAGGTCAAGTAACCCCAAGACCGTTTGAAGGTCAAGTAATCTCAAGACCGTTTGAAGGTTCAATTGGTCCAAACTGTTTGAAGGTCCAATTGATTCAAACCATGTAAGTACTAGTAACCCCATAAGTGGTTGAAGAGTATCTCAAGGCTGATTTCAATGGAAGTACCTCTAAAGTACTTAGGTGTTTAGTGTAATTAGAGTGATTATCACTTGATGCCTATGAAAGAAATAAATTCAATACGCTATGATAAGCATAGGTGCATGTATTTAGTGAAAGGTTAAGTCAACCCTATAAGGTATGATGATGATGTGTGTTACTAGTGTTGGGTTATTGAGGAGGCAGAGAAGCAGCGGAAACAAAAAAAAAATTCTCCCCAAACCCGGAACAAAAGGAATCGCGTCAACAACTATATAATAGGAAAGATGGTTTGTGAATCATACCTTATCCCGAGGCTTGCTCGGCGATAGTACCACGCGCCTTGCGCAGTCTTCACCTCCGGTCTTGGATGGTGTCTGTGCAGCTCCTGGTCGCACCGAGACTGAAGACTCCTACTACCGGACTGTCGGATGACAGTTGTCCTCCTGAGCGGCAGTGACCTCCCGCCTCTGAAGTAGTCCACACGGACCACCCGGAACTCCACTCTCCTTGTCCCACAAGGAAGTGGAAGGAGTCGCACCCTCCTGTTGACGTACTAGTCACCAACACACTCTCCTGCTGTCAATTGCAATTGCAGTTGTCCTTCCCTTGCTGCACCTCCCTTTGCGGGAAGCACTTGCTCGGGCTCTCTCTCGGTTACCAAAACCAGAGAAAACGACAACTTTGCAGAGCAATCAACTTGCACTGAGTTGTACTTTGAGAAGCCCCCAATACCCCTATATATAGGCAGGTCATGGGACAGGGTTCTCTGTGCCCGGCAATACGGGACTAAAGCAGGAGTAGAAGGGTTCGAGAAAATTTCCACAAAAAGCAACCGGTTCGCAACTTGAAATGATCAGTTCACAACTGAATCGATCGGTTCGGCCATTGAGCCCATCGGTTGGACCTGAGCCGATCGTTTGGGGCACTCCAACCGATCGGTTGGTGCCCTAAACCGATCGGTTCATAGTCCTAATCCGGCTCAAAAAGACTTTCCTTGTTTCGTTCCCAATTGGTATCGAAAACCAATGTTATTCCCAATCGAATTGAGTAATTTGAAACCAAAGGAAAATTCTTGCCGACATGACTTTTCCCAACTGGTCGGTTGCACCAGTTGAGCCAATCGGTTCAACCCTTAAACCGGTCGTTTCAACCTGGGCATGAGCCGATCGGCCTGGACACTCCAACCGACCGGTTCAGCAACCTCAGCCGACCGGTTCATCACATGAACCGATTGGTTGGGAGCACAGGTTGGGCAAAATCAGTCAATTGTGATTTCAATCAATCCGATACTCCAATCAATGCGTCCAACACCTTGAACCATACGATATTGAGCCATCGACTGATTGAGTGTTTAATTGAACTACTAAACTCCTTTAGTAATCAATCTAAACATTGCTTTGTGGACAAAACTCCTCTTCCAGGTTAAATCCTATGTGTGTGACCCTGCAGGTCCATTTCACGTTGGCAGTGAAAGTCCATAACACTTATGACTTCACAAGCAAAGAGCAGTGCCTAGTCACACATCAGTGCTACCCAAGTGAAAGTAGAAAGTTGGAGAACAACTTTCATCCTAAAATCCGTGAATGGTGTTACAGTGAATGTATAATTCCTTTGTCACTGATATCCAGAATGAACTCGAGGCATGGAACAGTCATCCTGTCAATGTTCATTCATTTCCTTGATCTCAGAGTAGATCGAGTGAGATGTGTATGACATCAATATCACATATTGATTCACACGTGCATGCGCATGCCTTTCTCAATCCTACTCATCAAGTGGCCAAGGATATCAAACTCCCTTAGGAGGGACAAATCCCATATCTATCACTCACCCCTCAAAAGCCCCATGTGTCAAAGCCACCCAATCATCACCTTTATAACAACCCATGTTTCAGGACTGCGTTTGATGATGTCAAAGTGTACCCAATGACATGTGTTGAGTGCAGTGATTTTAGGTCTAAGAATCACACTCGCCACCATCACTGTGAGAGATGACTGTGACTACCATGCCATGGTTCCATGTGTCACTCTCACGGTGGGTCTGTCCGGTACCTTATTCTCTAACAAGTACCTATGTGCTTGGTTTGATATCACCATATCATGACTAATGAGATTCTGTCATCAACCAACACACAATCTAGTCTTTAGTGTTATTGATGTCTATGGTTATTTCCACAATAACAACCGACTAGGGACTATACAAGAATGTATACTCTTAACATCCGTATGATCTCATCGTTTAGGTCCTTAACCTAAAAGCATACGTCATTGAGTAAAAAAATCTTTAGACATCTATCATGTTACACCATCATCTCAGAAACAGTTTAAACATATAGATTGGAAATTGCCTTTATTATTATTCAAATCATTTACAAAGTATCCCATTACAATCATCATATGACTTGCTCTATGGGCATACATACCAACAGACTCCCACTTGCACTTAGAGCCAGTCACCAAGGAAACGCAATCCTTGTGACCTAGCATGACCATCATGCTTCTGCTGAGAAAGGGCCTTAGTCAGTGGATCAGCTATGTTGTCTTCAGTTGGTACTTTGCAAATCTTCACATCTCCTCGCTGTACGATCTCTCGTATGAGATGGAAGTGCCGCAGTATGTGCTTGGACCGCTGATGTGATCTGGGCTCCTTAGCTTGTGTAATAGCTCCATTGTTGTCACAATAAAGCTCAATTGCATCACAGCTACTAGGAACTACACCAAGTTCAGAAATGAACTTCCTGATCCACACATCCTCCTTTGTTGCATGCGAAGCAGCAATATACTCGGCCTCTGTAGTAGAATCGGCAACTGTTTCTTGCTTGGAACTCTTCCAGCTCACAGCTCCATTATTAAGGAAAAACACAAATCCTGACTGCGATCTGTAATCATCTTTATCGGTTTGGAAGCTTGCATCGGTGTAACCCTTTACAACCAGCTCTTCCTCGCCGCCGTACACAAGAAACTGATCCTTAGTCCTTCGCAAGTACTTGAGGATGTTCTTCACGGCTGTCCAGTGAGCATCCCCGGGATCTGACTGGTACCTGCTCGTCATACTGAGAGCATACGAGACATCTGGGTGTGTGCACAACATAGCGTACATGATGGATCCAATGGTTGATGCATATGGGATCTCATTCATACGCTCCCTCTCTTCACAAGATTGGTGACATTGAGCTCTAGAGACGGTAACTCCATGTAGCACAGGAATGTTGCCTCTCTTTGAGTTCTCCATGCTGAACCGCTTCAACACCTTGTCAATGTACGTGCTCTGACTTAGTCCGAGAAGCCTTCTAGATCTATCTCTATAGATCTTAATTCCTAGAATATAGGATGCTTCTCCTAAGTCCTTCATTGAGAAAGTTTTCCCAAGCCAAGTCTTTACCTTCTCTAAGGCTAAGACATCATTCCCCATCAAAAGTATGTCATCCACATACAATATGATGAATGTGGTCGAGCTCCCACTAACCTTCTTGTACACACAAGATTCATCTTCATTTTGAATAAAGCCAAACACTTTGACTTCTTCATCAAATCGAAGATTCCAACTCTGAGATGCTTGCTTCAATCCATAGATTGACCTTTGCAGTTTACAGACTTTATTGGCATTCTTTGGATCTACAAAACCTTCAGGCTGTGTCATGTACACATCCTCATGAATATTCCCATTAAGGAATGCGGTTTTAACATCCATCTGCCAAATCTCATAGTCATAGTAGGCTGCAATAGCAAGCATGATCCTGATGGACTTAATCATGGCAACTGGAGAAAAGGTTTTGTCATAGTCAACACCTTGAATTTGTCGAAAACCCTTCGCAACCAATCTGCCTTTATAAGTTTGCACATTGCCATCCATGTCGGTCTTTTTCTTGAAGACCCACTTGCACCCTATGGGTTTTACCCCTTCGGGTGGTTCCACCAAAGTCCATACTTTGTTGGAGTACATGGATTCCATCTCGGATCTCATGGCTTCTAGCCATTTCTCAGAATCTGGTCCCTCCATAGCCTCTACGTAGGTAGTTGGATCATCATCTATGATCAACTCTCCACCTTCCTGAGTTACAAGGTATCCAAATCTCTCAGGTTCAAGGCGAGTCGTACTAGATCTACGAGGTCCTTGTGTTACCTTAGGAGACTGAGATTCCACAACACCTTGTGAATCTACATTTTCCTCTGGTACATCTACCGGTTCAATGTTTTCTTGTTGGGCTTGAACCTCTTCAAGCTCTACTTTCCTCCCACTGTTTCCTTTGGAAATAAATTCCCTCTCTCGGAATACAGCATCCCTGGCAACAAACACTTTGTTGTCAGTAGGGTGGTATAAGTAATATCCCCTCGTTTCCTTGGGGTATCCAACAAAATAACATTTATCGGATTTGGGTCCAAGCTTATCAGGAAACATTTTCCTAACGTAAGCCTCACAGCCCCAAATCTTCATAAAAGACAAAACGGGACGCTTCCCATACCATATCTCATATGGTA
This sequence comes from Alisma plantago-aquatica, assembly GCA_963693085.1. Classification (NCBI taxonomy): domain Eukaryota; kingdom Viridiplantae; phylum Streptophyta; class Magnoliopsida; order Alismatales; family Alismataceae; genus Alisma; species Alisma plantago-aquatica. Next base: position 1,043,167,073 of record OY856411.1, on the reverse strand, counting down.
TCTTTTGAACCGATTTAGATGGCACACAGTTAAGTGTAAACGCGGCGGTTTCAAGAGCATGACCCCAGAAAGAAATTGGAAGATCAGCAAAACTCATCATTGATCGCACCATATCTAACAATGTGCGATTCCTTCTTTCAGACACACCATTATGCTATGGTGTTCGAGGCGGAGTCCATTGTGATACAATACCACGGGCTCGCAGAAGGTCCTCAAACTCCTGGCTCAAGTATTCTCCACCTCGATCGGAACGAAGTGCCTTAATACTTTTACCAAGCTGGTTCTGTACTTCATTCATGAAATCCTTGAACCTTTCAAGGGTTTCTGACTTATGCTTCATCAGGTACACATAGCCATACCTACTGAAATCATCATTGAAGGTAATGAAGTACTGATACCCATTTCTGGCATTAGTTCTAAAAGGCCCACATACATCAGTATGTATGAGTCCTAATAGATCACTAGCTCTCTCACCTTTACCTGAAAAGGGAGTCTTGGTCATCTTGCCCAACAAACAAGATTCACATGTTTCTATTGATTCATAATCAAAAGAGTCTAGATAACCATCTTTATGGAGTCTAGAAATGCGCTTCTCATTTATGTGCCCTAGACGACAATGCCAGAGATATGTTTTGTTTGAGTTGTTGAGTTTTTGCCTTTTGGTGTTTACGTTGTATACACTTGTCTCCAAGTCTATCAAGTATAGACCATAAGACATAGGGGCACTGCCATAAAAGATCCCATCTTTAGAAATGGAACACTTTCCATTCTTAATAAGAAATTCAAATCCATCTTTGTCCAAACAAGAGACGGAAATGATATTCCTATTTATGGCAGGTACATAATAGCAGTTCTTCAACTCTATTATTAGCCCACTAGGTAGAGTTAACTCATAGGTTCCTACGGCACTGGCGGCAACTCTTACCCCATTAGCAACACGTAGTTCAACCTCGCCTTTCCCTAAAGGCCTACTTCTCTTAAGATCCTTCACATTTGAACAAATGTGAGATCCGCATCCGGTATCAAGTACCCATGACGAAGAAGTAGTAAAGTTAATCTCTATCACGTATACACCAGAAGTGGAGATCTCTATCTCTGACTTCTTCTTCCATTGTTCCTTCCATCCTCTCCATGTAGAAGAAATTGGTTTGGCGAGAGAACACTTCTCTCCCTTACCTACTTTCCTCTTCACCAACGCATTAAGCATACATAGAGTGGATTCTAAGGCTCCTGGTATATCTGGATTGTGCAGAACACTTCTCATAGTCCTCAACCAGTTATGGAATTTATTCTCAATTAATTTGCCCATTTTAAAAGATGATTCTTTTGCCATTATACAAGAGAAAATTTGCATTTTTCAAAACCCTTTTGATTTGATTTGAATAAAATTTGACGATAGTTAATTAGGCCTTTAATTAATTACCGCTCCCACTATTTTGACTCAAATTGATAGCGCTCACCATCAATTCGGAAGATTGCAGCGTACAATCTTCTAGTGGGTCAAGATCCTGAAATCCTCTTAGTTATGGACCAGCTAGGGCTGTCACCCACAACTCAGATCTCTCAGGTAGGCAACTTTTGCCAATTGCATCATATACAACTCTTGAAAGATGTCATATGCAACTCCTTGCCATGATCATCTCCATGCCTCAAGGTACTAGATCCCATCTAGATCACCTTGTTAAGTCTGACCCAAAGCCAACACGATGAATGTGCACCCTGCTAGGGCAGACCCACACATTCATCCTTCACGCTTCCACGAGATAGACGGTGCACCACGCTAGGGCGTGCCCACACTTGGTCAATCAAGCTTTTCATGTGTGTCGCATTTGGAAGGCATCTAAAACTTAATATTTAATGAGGGATTTGGTTTTTATATACATATACATATCCAATCACCACAATATATAGTATGTATCATATACATGTTATATCCCACACAAAACATGCATAAACGATAAAAAGCAATGATTATGGCCATCCTATTTGTGATTCCTCGAGCCACGAGGAATCACGATCATCTAGGTCTACATCACATGCAACCTGTACAAGATGAAATCTGTGCCTGCCTTTCTGGGTTAGATCAGCTCATCTCCATGACTGATCGGCTCGCCATCAGGTTGGTTGTTCGGGTGCCACCAGCCGATCAACTGGCGCCTCCAGCCGATCGGTTCACCGGTCATCGTGCATCTCCTCAGGTCACCACCTGCTCATCTTGTTCCTCGAACCGGCCGTATGGATCACCAACTGATCGGTTCACTCCTTGAACCGATCGTCTTCAGGTTGTCTGCCGTTCTTTGATATAACAGGAAATAAAATCTATCCTATTTACAATTGAATTGAGAAACCCCGAGTTACATTCGGGGGGAGCAAAGGTAGGAAAAGAATTCTCAAATTATTTCGAGTTACATCAGGAATATGAGAAACGGGATCGGTGCGCAGACCGAGATGCAAACAACCATACAAACAACCATACACAGATATAGGGTTTTATAGGCCATAATCATGCTACACATCCACCACAAAACTCGTTTAAGGGCGACGCGTATCGAGTGCATTAATATTACATATCATATATGTATATTAGGGATTTGTGGATTGGACATGTATAAAGCCGATTTTATTCGCATCTCATGCAATAAATAAAGGTGACAAACCAAAATCGATCATATCGATAATCCTAAAATATAGAGAGGTTGACCTGGCTCTGATACCACTGTTGGGTTATTGAGGAGGCAGAGAAGCAGCGGAAACAAAAAAAAATTTCTCCCCAAACCCGGAACAAAAGAAATCGTGTCAACATCTATATAATAGGAAAGATGGTTTGTGAATCATACCGCCGACAGTACCACGCGCCTTGCGCGGTCTTCACCTCCGGTCTTGGACGGTGTCTGTGCAGCTCTTGGTCGCACCGGGACTGAAGACTCCTCCTACTACCGGACTGTCGGATGACAGTTGTCCTCCTGAGCGGCAGTGACCTCCTGCCTCTGAAGTAGTCCACACGGACCACCCGGAACTCCACTCTCCTTGTCCCATAAGGAAGTGGAAGGAGTGGCACCCTCCTGTTGACGTACTAGTCGCCAACACACTCTCCTGCTGTCAATTGCAATTGCAGTTGTCCTTCCCTTGCTGCACCTCCCTTTGCAGGAAGCACTTGCTCGGGCTCTCTCTCGGTTACCAAAACCAGAGAAAACGACAACTTTGCATAGCAATCAACTTGCACTGAGTTGTACTTTGAGAAGCCCCCAATACCCCTATATATATAGGCGGGTCATGGGACAGGGTTCTCTGTGCCCGGCAATACGAGACTAAAGCAGGAGTAGAAGGGTTCGAGAAAATTTCCACAAAAAGCAACCGGTTCGCAACTTGAAATGATCGGTTCACAACTGAACCGATCGGTTTGGCCATTGAGCCCATCGGTTGGACCTAAGCCGATCGTTTGGGGCACTCCAACCGATCGGTTGGTGCCCTGAACCGATCGGTTCATAGTCCTAATCCAACTCAAAAAGACTTTCCTTGTTTCGTTCCCAATTGGTATCGAATACCAATGTTATTCCCAATCGAATTGGGTAATTTGAAACCAAAGGAAAATTCTTGCCGACATGAATTTTCCCAACTGGTCGGTTGCACCAGTTGAGCCGATCGGTTCAACCCTTGAACCGGTCATTTCAACCTGGGCATGAGCCGATCGGCCTGGACACTCCAGCCGACCGGTTCAGCAACCTCAGCCGACCGGTTCATCACATGAACTGATCAGTTGGGAGCACAGGTTGGGCAAAATCAGTCAATTGCGATTTCAATCAATCTGATACTCCAATCAATGCGTCCAACACCTTGAACCATACGATATTGAGCCATCGACTGATTGAGTTTTTAATTCAACTACTAAACTCCTTTAGTAATCAATCTAAACATTGCTTTGTGGACAAAACTCCTCTTCCAGGTTAAATCCTATGTGTGTGACCCTGCAGGTCCATTTCACGTTGGCAGTGAAAGTCCATAACACTTATGACTTCACAAGCAAAGAGTGGTGCCTAGTCACACATCAGTGCTACCCAAGTGAAAGTAGAAAGTTGGAGAACAAATTTCATCCTACAATCCGTGAATGGTGTTACAGTGAATGTATAATTCCTTTGTCACTGATATCCAGAATGAACTCGAGGCATGGAACAGTCATCCTGTCAATGTTCATTCATTTCCTTGATCTCAGAGTAGATCGAGTGAGATGTGTATGACATCAATATCACATATTGATTCACACGTGCATGCGCATGCCTTTCTCAATCCTACTCATCAAGTGGCCAAGGATATCAAACTCCCTTAGGAGGGACAAATCCCATATCTATCACTCACCCCTCAAAAGCCCCATCTGTCAAAGCCACCCAATCATCACCTTTATAACAACCCATGTTTCAGGACTGCGTTTGATGATGTCAAAGTGTACCCAACGACATGTGTTGAGTGCAGTGATTTCAAGTCTAAGAATCACACTCACCACCATCACTGTGAGAGCTGACTGTGACTACCATGCCATGGTTCCATGTGTCACTCTCACGGTGGGTCTGTCCGGTACCTTGTTCTCTAACAAGTACCTATGTGATTGGCTTGATATCACCATATCATGACTAATGAGATTCTGTCATCAACCAACACACAATCTAGTCTTTAGTGTTATTGATGTCTATGGTTATTTCCACAATAACAACCGACTAGGGACTATACACGAATGTATACTCTTAACATCTGTATGATCTCATCGTTTAGGTCCTTAACCTAAAAGCATACGTCATTGAGTAAAACAATCTTTAGACATCTATCATGTTACACCATCATCTCAGAAACAGTTTAAACATATAGATTGGAAATTGCCTTTATTATTATTCAAATCATTTACAAAGTATCCCATTACAATCATCATATGACTTGCTCTATGGGCATACATACCAACAACTAGTACATGGAACAATGATAAGTATGATTTAATACTTAAATAATTCTATGTGCTCCAAGATATGTGGAAGCACTGACTTAGGGTTTGGATTAATGAGGTAATCATAAAACCCTAATTAATATAAGATGTGAAACCCTAATATAGAGTGATGTTATGTGAAACCCTAATGTAGGGTGATGTTATGTGAAACCCTAATATAGGGTGATGTTATGTGAAACCCTAATATAGGGTGATGTTATGTGAAACCCTAATATAGGGTGATTTTATGTGAAACCCTAATGTAGGGTGATGTTATGTGAAACCCTAATGTAGGGTGATGTTATGTGAAACCCTAATTGATAAAGATGGAAAACCCTAACCCTAATGAGGGAATAGTGATGTTATCTTTGTATTGAAAAATGTTGATATGTAATGGATATGGTTGTATCAAGTATACTAACCATGCATGTATCATGACATGATGAGCATAACTAGGTATGAACTATGATGTTAATTGGGCCTTGTGAGCCATTATTTTATTTGTTGCCTAGTAAGAGGTGACAAGAAGTTGAATATGCATGGTGAGCTATGTGAGATGCTTGTGTAACAAGTATCATGAATACGTTGGTCAGATGACCTAGAGGTAATAGTTACCTGATAGTGGTAACCATGTTGAGTGATGAACTAAAGGTTTGAATAACCAAATCCAGTAAACATGATGATGGTATTGTTGAGGGATGTGAATTCCCAGTAATGAGATAAGGGATTGAGATCCCAATGTTTTATAAAGTTTTGAAGAGTACTTGATAGAAGTATTACATATTTCTTTTTAGAATTTGTCATAATAATTCTTGTTTGAAAACTTAACTGATGCTAAAAGAATATGGTAATGTACTTAAATAATCAAGTGAAATTTTATCATGTAGAGCCCTGTCCATAGATCCATCATCGTCAGTAGCTGGTGATGGTGAAATGGATTCTCCTACTGGTTAATCCGGAGCATATATTGTTGAATATGTGGGGTTTCTCCTAGCCGAAAATAGGAGGCTTAGAGTGCAACTTCGGTTGTAGACTCAAGATATGTTTAAAAGCATGGTGAATAGGCCCATGGCTCAGTGTGATAGAGCATGAATGTGTTCATGGCACAGAGAGCACGGTGAACTGGGTCGTGGTTCAGATTTACTAGCACCGGGACCTGTACCAAGGTGGGCTAGAGAATGGGTAGCCTATGAGAGCTAACCCTGTAACTGAGGTCACTTAAGCTAGAGACTGCGGTCCTACTTGTGGTCTCGCACTGACTGAGATGGATGAGATCGTGGAGTCTGAATCTTTCTTTGATCTTGTATGGCATCGACTTTGGGTTTCGCAACCGAAGGTTGGATTTGAGCGGTATGGCTCACTTCCTCAGGGCATGAGCATGATTGCAAAATATAATCAACTGTGTATCATATTTGCTTAAGGATGAATTATAAAAAAATTGGTTGATGTTACATTGCTTATTGTATCCTAAATGACTATATATTATACATATTCGTCATATTCCTTATTAAAATGAATAGATGATTCACTGCTTTATCATTTATAGCTATAATGCTTTAAAAGATGACATTGCTCTATTCTTCTTAATAATGATTAAGTCTTGCTTTTCAATAAAAATTCCTCTGCTCAGTTTATTACTGATATTCTGCAATAATAATATTTTTAGCGGAGAGTTATATCTCTCGCTGGGACATGGGTCTCACTCCATTGGTCACCAACATTTTTAGGTGGACGCAGACGAGGAGGCAGGAACCATACACCAGGAGAAGGACAACAACATCAGGGACAATAGTGATATCTCAGGTGGAGATACTGACTGTCGTGTTTTGTAGTTATGAGTCCTATGTGTCGTCTCTATACTCTCAGGTCCTTGAAGTTAGTAGTTAGTGCTTTTATGATCGATCTGGGATTTTGGCATTGAATGCCTCGAGGTCTTATGTTGCTTATGTGTAGATTTAACAAAGCAACTGTTGTATGTAATCATCGAGAAGAGAAGGTACATGGTATGTACTTTGTGGACTAGAATGTATATATAATATTTTGGTTCTTGTTATAAGAGTTTCCTGGAAATGGATCTCTTTGCAAATGGTTTTAATTTTTAGTGATTTTTGTTAATCTGCTATTTATGTTTAATTCTGCTTAATTTTAACGATTTGTTTATCAGTTTTGGAGATTGTCATCCCACTTGCAAGCCAATCTATGAGTTCATTACATGCTACATTATTTGAACATGAGCTAAATTTGGTATTGCCAATTAATGATTCAAACTTAACTAACTCTAAAGTTTCCATTGGTGGTCTTATGTAGTATTATAAGCAACTTTTGGTATCTTGGTGGTGCTTTGCTAACACAATCGGCCACTTGGTTGCCTTTTGGATGGATATTTGTGTAAATCTAGTTTTCCTTCATCTTCCCCTTAACCTTTATGACCCTTCTCACTATTTTGGTGTTTTCTTCTAGATTTTTGCAATGGCCTTTCAATTCAGTAAGGAATCCTTTTCAACAGATAGACGTTGCATGTTCTATTCTACTACCATATTGAAGGCTAGATCAATGGCCCTTAGTTTAGTCTAAAGTGCACTATCGACATTGATATTATCCCCTATACCTCTAACCCACTCACCTGCACTATTGCAGAACACATCCACAATGTAAAAACTTTGCTTCTTAAACATAGTATCAATGCTTATTTTAGATGTCCCTCAGGTGGTTTCCCCAACATATTTGTTTCCTTATCTTCATTCATATTGTAACGTACAGAAACCTAGCATCTTGACTTTAGAAAATCCAATCCCAAGGACAAGAGAGTGGTATGCTTAGTTCTTTAGATTTAACCAAACAAGGATAAAGTTATGTGTTAAAGAGAATTGTTACTGTATATAACATATTATATGACAATATGTTCTATAATCAACAACACATACCAACATACACTCATATTACCATAATAACTTTATTAATGCTCAAACATGTAAGAAAATTCACTTAAAATGTCACCTATGTCTCCTTTTCTAACTAGTGGGCACATTATGACTAAAATATATATAACAAGAAATCTAATCGGCTTACTACTCAAAGTAGAATAATTATTGATGTTTCCATGTCCATAAATATTATTAATGTACTCTTATTTAAATAAATAATCAAAATAATGTACTTGATGATATAAATAAGTAAGAAATTGAAATTGTTACAAGGAAACTCCTCCGGTATCATTTCAAAGATAATGGGACTTAATTAATGAATGATGATAACAATGCCATAACATTATGATAATGATATAACGGTTATGACCCTAAATTAAAATTGTACTAGAAATCATAAAAGGTAGTTCCAAAATTTAAATATAATTCCAAAATTAGGTTCATTGGGTCCCAATTAGCTTGGCTTTCAAGTTTCACTTTATTTAGAAAAGTATAAATATCCTAATTTTATTTAGAAAAGAAAATATGAATTTTGCTCCAAAGCATTAAATAATATATTCCGTGACTTCAAAAGTGGAAATAAATCATGAATTCGAGCTCGGCATAGAAAAATTAGTGTATGTCTTAATTTTCAAATTAATTAAACAATCTTATCAAACCTAATTTTATTTAGGAGAGAAAATATAACTTTAACTCAAAAATATTAAATAAAATAGTGAACGACCTCAAAATTACTACTTGATGCCAAAATATATTCTACATGTCCTATTTAGTCTAGGTGCCAAATTTGATATCTTTTGAACAAAGTTTGAACCCTGAAAGAAAGTAGAAAAGGAAGTATGATTAAATGTCAAATATTAGGAAAATTTAATTTGCTTTCCTAAAGCTTCTAAGATTTATTTGTTGTCATGCTAACATTGCCAGACTTAGCAAACCTAGATTTATTTCTATCTATTTGATTATGAACTAATGATTGGTCAATTTTATTCTTCCTCCACCTATACTTTTTATGTTCTTACTGGTTTCTTGTTTCCTCCAATTTTCTCTCACTCATATCTCCTTGTCTCTCATTCTTTGTCCATGTTTTTTTCCCACTCGATTCGGCTCTCTTTCCCATATTTAATAAACCCCAATTACAATGTCTTCCTCCCTTGTTTCTCCTCTATCTAGTTTCCCCTTTCGTCCCTATGCATCTTTAGGCCATCAAGCCTCTGATAAACTTTCCCCAAACCACAATAACATCACCCTACATTCCTTCTCAGAATTACATCCTCCCTTGTCTTCCTACTACCTGAATCATTTGATCACACATTTTCCCTACTGATTTCACACCCAAGGTGTCGCACCGAAGCCGTCGATGGACACACCACTCACACCTTTAGGTCCATCCTATTATCACCCCATTGTTGGCATCATAGTGGGAGAAATTGCATGTGAACCTACTATTGATCTTTAACATCATGGAGCCCTTGTACAAGCTGCAAAGATGGCATTGTGGAGAAGGTACCCCTAGTTACTGTGACATTTTCCAAGGCCACTTTTCTCCTTGTGTTGTTGGAGGCTAGAGGCACCAGGAAACACCATAGTGGCACCCTTACAACTTCTATTCTCTTTCCCAACATTCCCAAAAGTTGTAGGGCCTGTTAACGTCAACCTAGATGTATGCACTAGTTTTTCCCTTTTTCAGTTGTGTGTGGAGCCCCAATTTGGTTATGTGATTTTGACCTTGCATCTTACCTGATGTCTTTGTGATTTCATTTGCCTATAGTTGGAGGTCATCTCACAAGGGTTGATTTTTATTGGTATTGGTTTCTTCTAGTCTCTAGAAAGCTCTACTATCATGGTACATCAGAAAGGCTCTGTTGCGTGTTGGTATTTGAACCGCCACGAGTGTGGTCTTGTTAGATTCATGATGGCCTTGTGAGTTTGTTGCTATTATTCCCCAACAGAGAAGATAGATAGTGTGTGACATGACATCTCAATATCATCTTCATGGTGAATAGGATTTTCTACTCAAAATGAAGGGAAGAATCCCTCTCTTATTTTTCCTTATCTGTCCTTTGGTGTCACTTTCAACTGCCACATTGGATAGGCGGTAGATTGGTTTTTCCCCACATTACTTCACATTTTGGCACAAATGTTTGGACCCTAGTTATTTGACATGTTTATGAAATCACTTAGTGATTCATCGAATAATATACCATTTTATATCAGTAATTCATCAAAAGAATTTTGTTTAATGAATGAATAGTTTCTCTTACATTATATAATTCATAACAAATTATATATAGCTCAGAAAAATAAAATAAAATATATTTTGGAACATTGATTCATTTTCTATCCAATGATATCCATTTATTTACCTAATTCTAATCTAATAAATAAGTGTTTAATGGATTTTCGTAATTGGTTAGAAATTATTAAATTTATAACTAGTAATCTATAAGTAAAAAAAATAAAGTAAAATATGATACAAAATCAAAAAATATAATCTAAAACCAATTTCATAATCATAAAAATCTACTTTTATGATTTACACAATTAATATAAACCTAACCTTAATCTCATATTTTCTGTCTTTACTAGGTTTCTTGTAGAATGAGATGGAATGAAGGTTTTGACTTTGGACATATGTAGACTTCATGTGAGGTATGTTGCATCCTTATTCATCATATTCAGCAGTCACCCATATTTATTCCTCTCTTTCTTCATCCTTTGTACATATGCTCTATGCATTGTCATCTCTCTCCTAGAGAGGTTAACTCGTTTGAGTACTTACATTCTTTATTGATCTTGTCTACTTAGTTTGATGGATATTCTTATTGGACTCTTATTTATATCTTGTTCTTTTTATTACATGGGGAACCCTAACTTGAGTATTTGATGCTCGAACCATCCTTTGGTGGATTTTGTGATCTTATGTTGCATCTCATTTGTGGACATGATTGGATATTTAGTAATGAGTCCTCTAACCCCATGTAATAATGGTTGGATATTCTCATCTTATTGTTTCATATGACTGAACTTTCATTTGCCTCTATTTTATGAATGCTTTATGATTCAGTAGTCCTAGAGTAATGTAGTGTTTTGATTTTATTGGGTTTTATCGAGGATGCCATTTTTCTCGTATTATACACATGGGTGTTCCTTCCCACCCAGGGTGCGTCTTTCCACCTGTAATTGTATTTTTGATAGTCTAATAGTACGCCATTCTCTGTTAGGTTATGGGTTATGTGCGAAAACCACCACTGACTTTACATTTTCACTAGTTCTATGATTATCTCACATGCATGCATGTCGATATTATTGTTGATGTGATATGTGCTTTGACGTGTATTTTACTACGCGCAAAAATGCAAGTGTACACGTCGAGTAGTACAGGCCTCTGTGAGGCCCGAGTCGAACACAGGGATACTCGGAATTATTGGAGACTCCTACTAACTATTTGCGATCAGCTAAGCCGAATAACAAACTGGGGTTTATTATCAAAATTAAAAGAAAATAAAAATGAAACAAAGCAAACAATCGATTAAAGGTTAATTTAATCAATTCAAAAAGGTATCTTTAGGATTGTGGTTTCACCGTGGGTATTCATTGTATTAGATTTTATATAATGCCTCAATCTTCTCTCTCTATCCGGATAGTGGCCTGAAAACAGAATTACCCACTGTCGTGGTGCAATTCACTACTTAGGTTTAGGTCGGTTCCACCATTGTAGTAACCTATTCCCTAAACTAAGTGCATTACGAACGATCTCTCAGTTTCCACCATTAATTTTACACCACCTTTGTCAAGGGATTTATCAATTAATGTAGGTTTCGTCTCTTTTCAACCGTTAATCCTTCTGTCGAAGTGATTAAGGGCATTAGGTTATTATTATGGTGATCAAGCATAACAATATATGGAGAAAACAAAATTGTACCACGGATTTAAGAGAGAGAATATGAATTACTAAAATAAAACTGTCATACAATGAATTCTCGGGCTACTCCCGATCCTAAAGATGGAGGGGATTAGCCCCGCATGTTAATCTCACACAAGTACATGGTAGAAATAGGGGAAATCATATGAAAAACGTGAATTGAATGGGAAAACCCCTGAACGGAGAAGAACTGATTGATCCTTTGTGTAGATCACGTGCTTTCCCGCCTCTCGGTGGTGAAATCCGTCTTCGGCAGCGTCCGGATCGATAGGTATGAACTTCTGGCCTCCGTTCTCCTTTCTCCCGCTCCTCGGCACTTGTGCAATGGCTAATGAGATCCCCCCTCGTCTGGGCGGCCGTCATTAGGTATAAGTCCCTAATTAGGTCGTTAATTAACTCCAGCCGTCCGATTGAGATCAATCTGAATCCAATGCATATCTGACGGCGTCGATACCATCGACGCGAGTCGATGGTATCGACCCACTACAGTAGCGGCTGGCTGCAAACCCTTCCTTTGTTGCGCCCTTCATCATCTCGATACCATCGACTCGGGTCGATGGTATCGACTTCCTTTAGGCGTCGGTTTTGTCGTTTTGCGACGCTGTAGCCTCCGTGTGTCGATGGTATCGACTGGGTGTTGATACTATCGACTGCTTCTTCGCCAGCAATCTGAAGACGTCTTGATACCATCAACATCAGCGTCGATGGTATCGACTATCTGTTGCTCCTTTCGGCTGGCAACCTGCGGTCTTGTCGATGGTATCGACTTCCGTCGATGGTATCGACGGAAGCAAATACTTGTTTTTCCTGAAATTCAAAGACAAGATCAAATAAATCCACACAAATAATAATAATGTGATAATTAATGCTCAAAACAATGAAATAAAGGGAATTTGACATAAAATGATGGCAAAGACCAAAATGGATGAATTATGCAATATTAACCATAAAAATGACTAATAAAAGCGCAAAACACATATCAAACAGGTCTATAAATGAGACTCAAAATCATCGCATCAAACTCCCCAAAGCTTGAACATTGCTCGCCCTCGAGCAACTAATCCTTAGAAAAGAATTGCAAATGTCAACTATAAAACAACACACCAACCCAACATCCCATATGACTCCCACTGAACATTCTCAAATCGGCCTTCTCTAACCACAGAACGGTAATTACCCTAAAGGCGACAGTAATCATCCATAAAAGAGATTGACCTCCAAACCGATGAACACTATCACATAAGGGAGTTAACATAATAAAATTCGCCGGTTCAACATTGGTGCATCTTGTGATCTTCTATACTACGTTGCTCGCCCTAACTACCATCTACATGGAAGCAGTTCTCCTGATATTCATTAGTGAGGAGAAATTCACAGTGACCTACCAATCCGAGCAACTGGTGGATGAAAATGGGTGGCTCATGGAAGAACGTGGAAGTATTGTCCAGTTTCAACATGCATAAAACAAAAATGTCCTATATGATGCAAATGCACATTAGAAATGCCCTAATGCCTAAAATTGGGTGGAATGATGCATGCACTAACCATCCACCTCAAAATGATATGGATATCTAGTCAAGCTACATCATATACTCAATTATCCTGAAATGTAGGTGATATCATGTTCCTTTCTCCTTCTTATTTCACTTTCTTCTAAATTCTTTTTTTTTCTTTATATATTGCAGATTTTCAGATTTTTTTTTCCAGCCCACATATCCATAATTGCTTAAAGATAAGTTTATTGGGCTTTTTCTTCATACTCAAAAATTTTTGCACTATTTAGAAGGTATGGAACAATTAATTCACCATTAGGGAAAAATTGAGATACATGAATTACTTTATGCATGAAGATCATGAATGCAACTACATGGCATGCACCTAAAGGTAATGTGCATGAATCATTGTATTTTTTTCTTTTTATGCAAACATATGGAAAATAACAATGCAAGTCCTATCTAAATGCTATGCACACAAAAAGGAATTAAAACTGCACTTTACTTCCAATTCTTAGGTGGATTATGGAAAAATGAAGTGGAACTATCACAAGACTAGATGACTGAACCTTAGAAAGATATTATGTGTCCCTCCTTACTTACCTGTGTAGTAGTTTAGAGGGTTCTCTCTCTTACATCCAATTAAAGTCTCATTACCCTTTGGTTAGGTTAGTCTCAAACAACCATTTCCGGCCACTTTCATGATCATTAGGAGTACAGGTATGAAATGTTGTTTTAAAGTTGACATAATCAATCATTTTCATAGGATGTGTTCCCAAGGTCAAAACAAAACAAGCTATCCAAAGACACAAAAATTTTAAATTTCCCTTAAATTCCCCATGCACTAACAAACAAGATGACACACTTTTATGACATCCACAATTTACACTAGATAGCATGTGGATCCTACAAAAGCTAAAATTGCAAGAAAACAAATAACAAGAGAACAAAAGCAATAACACTAAAAACTGAAAACGATAAAAGATAGAGTTGTTCCAACTACCCCCCTAAGATTGAATTCGACTATGGCCTCATAGTCAAAAACAAACTTAAAGATTGGAACAGAGATACCCGATCACTCTTGTGGAGGTGGAGGTGGCTGCGGAGAAGTGGGGTCCCAAGACGGGAACTGCCCTTGGAAGTTCGGCTCATACTGGGGCATTGGTGGAGGCTGTGGATACCCACCAAAATAGCCATGACTCCAGTAGTGGTCGTAGAATGGCTGCTGTTGCTCCATCCTATGCATCCGATCATGGATGCTTTCTTGATTGGCGAAAAGAAGGCGTTCATTCTCGAAAATCGCCTGCTGGTTGACAAAAAGCCGGTTGGTGGTATCTTGAATATCGGCGTACGCAGCGGTGTGGCTGTGCTGCGTCTACTGAATATCTTGGAGCATGTTGTACATGCCTTGCATGGAATAGGCATCCTCACTCGGTTGCGAGGGCTGTGGTGGTGGAGGCCGATGCGGAGAAGATGAAGATGCACCTGGATGCATCCGAGGATGCTTCCGGGGTGCCACTCGGGATCGAAGAGGTGTAAACGCCTCTTCCTCCTCTTCCGCCGCCTCGTCGTCGTCGCCACCGTCGTTGCCGCTGTCTTCTTCATCGGAGTCGATGGCTATGATTGGCCACTGGAAATGATGCGCGCCGTCGATGTTGAAGACGGGGTCAGGTAGAGAACACTCCTGATATGCTTGATTTACGTGGCAGTGTGCGAACGCCACGCCATCTCAGAGAAGAATTAGGTTGGCCCGGTGAAGATGTTGCAAGTTGACCTTGCTTCTCGTAGTAAGAGGAGTCAGCTGATTGAGATTCAAGCCCAAGTAGAGGGCTATCCTGGTGACTAGCCCACCGAAATGAATCGGGGCTCTCCTCGTGCTCCTCTTCACCGCCAACACTCGGTGTAGAAAGAATGCACCCAGTTGCATTCTTGTCTCGTCAGGAGCTTGTATAGGAAGAAGAGATCAGACTCCTGGAATTTCCTCAAAGCAAGATCGCTTCGAGCAAAGATGGTTGAGCTCAGCATCCTGTGCAAGACCCGTGCAAATGGGTGCTCGAAGTCGGCTACCGCGGCGTTGTGGTAGCTCACCGACCTCCCATGCGGAACCGTCACCAACTCGGCGAAGATGGTGGCGTAGTCATACTTGGAGCTGTTCCAATTGAAGATGTCGTTGAACTGCTCCAGAGTGATGGTGTAGTCGTGGTTGTAGATCCGGAAAGACACCCGACCCTTATCCCACTCACGGTCGCTGACGGATATCTCATTGGGCACGACATTGACGTCGAGGGACGCCATGAATTCTTCCACCAGTTCCTTATATGTCGGCCACTCGCCGAAGAAAGGTTGACCGTCCTCGTGGCACTCCAGCTCGTCGTGGCCACGGCCCGTTTGGTGTGCTTGTCCTTTGAGCACGTAGTCCAAGTTTGCCTTGAAGCCAAGATCACGGAGCATCTCCGGATCCACATATCGGGTTGGCTCGATCTTGCACTTCATGATTTCGTCGAAGATCTTCTTCACCTCCGCAGAAGGGTGGACAAGGCGAGGACGTGCGATCGATGATGGCGGTGGTGGCACGAACTCGGGGATGTCAATCATATGAGCGCGCGAGGAAGAAGCTCCAGTTGGATGCACCATTGTTGCGACGAGAAAAGGATTAGAAGAAGAGCTCGGTGAAGATCGTCGCTCGGTGTTGCTGTTCTTCGGGCTTGGATGGCTCGGGGGAGTGCTCGGCGCAAAGGAAGAAGAGAGCTCTGAAGGTGTGACGTTAAATGACGTCATGAATCTCCTTATATAGACTTGGCCGGCACCACTGTTGGTTCGTCGATACCATCGACGCGGGTCGATGGTATCGACACGTCTCGATGCTATCCGGCCCCCTCGCGAGTATCGACGGCTGACGATTGCTTGATCTTGAAACCCGGATTGCTAACGTGTCGATACCATCGACATAGGTCGATAGTATCGATGCTGCACCCGAATCGATGACGTGGACACCGCGATCGCCGTCGATTTCTTTGCGCGGATCGGTGACATGGATGGTCGATACCATCGATAGATGTCGATAGTATCGACTTGGCTTCATTGCAACACCGCCACTTTGCACTTCAACCTGTAACCATGTCGATACCATCGACAAGGCCGTCGATGGTATCGAGTTGACTGAGACAAATCGGTCTGAACTTCTCCAGAGATCTCGATGGTATCGACGCCTGTGTCGATACTATCGACTGTTGTTGGGCGACCTGCCTGTATGTGTGTCGATACCATCGACGAGTCAGTCGATAGTATCGACTCAGAACGAACTCTGCAGTTGTCAACCTGAACCTATGTCGATACCATCGACCTGAGTGTCGATGGTATCTACTCTGCCTCAGCCTGCACAATGAACAAACGGATCAAGGTATCTTATTTATACTAAAAATTGAACAAAAAATACAGCAACCTACGATTATAATTAAACTATCTTAATGTACCGATGGTTGGGTTGCTTCCCAACAAGCGCCCTTATTTAACGTCTTAGGCTAGATGGTATGAAGCTCATCATCTTTTCACCTTGGGAACTGCGCTTAGAGGATCATGTGGTAACTTGAATTCAACTCGATCTCCTCCAATTCCCAAGGACGATGTACCTCTCCCTAAGGCAGTCACGACATCCGCCGTTGCTTGAAACGGTCTTCCTAGAAGAATTTCACAGCTTTGGAGCGGTGGCATATCAATGACAACAAAATCCACCGGGAATATGAATCTATCCACTTTGACGAGAACATCCTCACACACTCCATATGGTCTCACTAAAGACCCATCTGCCAATTCAATTGTCGCAGCTGACTTCTTTATCTCTTTTAACCCAAGTTTCTGAAATGTCGCCAGAGGCATGAGATTTATGCTGGCGCTGGAATCACATTGTGCTTTAGGAAAATGTCGACCACCTATTGAGCAAGGAATGTAGAAGCCTCCTGGGTCTTTCCTCTTCTTTGGTGAACTCTCGTGAATCATAGAGCTCACCATCTCATTCATCCTACAAATATCACTGTCTTTTGTCCGCCTCTTCTTATTGATGATTTCCTTGATGAACCTCCCATAGGCGGGCACTTTCTCGATCATCTCCACTAATGGAATATTGATGTGGAGTTTTTGGAATATTTCCAAGAATTTCCTAAAATGACGATGCTCTTTCTTTGACTTAGGATTGTCCAGTTTTGAAACATCTGCTGCATCAACACGCCTGTGGGGTGGCACATATGAGCTTTTCGGGGTTAACTCCCCTAAGCTTGCTTCAATCACTCCCTCTGACGTGGTCTTTGGCGAGACATCATCAACAATAATAGCTTGTTGTGGTTCCTCTCTCGCATTTGACGTTTCCACACGTGCACAAACAACCTTCAATTGTTCTTTTTCTCTAGATGGAGATACAATATTCATAACTCGCTGTGATTTTCTGAAGAAAGGGTTTCCGCCCGGCAGTCCATAATAAGTGCGTGGATACGGTATCGCCGGTGATGCATGCGTATTAAACGTCATTTTTCTTTCCTCTTTAGCTTCTTGCACCTGAGATTCCTCCTCATTGCTTACCACAAACATATACTTGACCTGATGGTGTGCTTGGGCCACGTTTGCATTCTCGGCCGATTTCTGTTGATTGGCGTGCTTGATGGCCACCACTTCACTAGAAATCTGTGCCACGGTGGTTTCTAATGCCTGCATTTGTGCTCTATGGCTTTGCAGCGTCTGCCCAAATTTGGTTAAGATATCACCTTGAGATTGTAATTGTTTACCGAACATAGCCATCATTTCCTGATTCTGCTGAACCATTTGACTCAGTAGTTCAGTGTTCTTGTCCTCCGCTCTAGGTTGTGGCTTGGCATCTGGATCCTGCAGAAAATTATTCAGATCCTTCCATGAGAACTTTTTATCTCTCCTCCATGCATAGTCATTGTTTCTGTAGCCCTTTTGTTGCATGAATTTGACTTGGGCTTCCTCTTCCTCAGATGCATCATCCTTAGCTAGCAGCTTCTTAGCTAGAAGATCTAACTTATCGTTCAGCTCCTTAACTACTCTGGATTCGCCAGTAGCTCTGACCTGCTCCACAACACCTCTGTCGCCCCATGACTGTTTCCTAGCCATGTTCTTGAGTATCTCCCAGCATCTGGTGTCTGTATTGTTCAGAAAGAATCCCGACCCGACTGAATCCAGATTACTCCTATCATGCTCGGAGAGAGCAAAATAGAAGATTTTCACCTGCGTCTCCTTGTCCAGCCCGTGATGTGGACACCTCCTCAACATAACCTGAAATTGCTCCCAGGTCTCAGAATATGTTTCACCAGCCTGTTGGGTGAAATTATGAATCTTCCGGATCATGTCGTTAGTCTTCTCGGGAGGGAAGAACCTCTCAAAGAAGACCTCCACCATATGATCCCAGGACTCCACAAATTCATCATCTAGGTTGTGTAGCCATTCTCGTGCAATTCTCGCTAGCGAGCTCGAGAAGAGCTTCAAATAAAGTGCAGTCTACGGAAATCGGTCAATTTTCACCATATCGCAGTTCTCCACGAATTGACTCAGGTGCGCAACGGGATCCTCATTTTTCAACCCGTGGAAAGCATTGGACTTAACCAAATTAATAAGAGCTGGATCAATCTTGTATGTTGGTATATTAATTGCTTGCTTCTTTATCGGCCCTTTAGAGGCAGATGTCGAAGAAGCTTTGATCTTAGCCCATATCGTTGGTTCCTCGGCCATCTCTTCTGGTTCAGATTCAGAATCTACCTCTTCTTGGTACTCTTGCTCAGAATGCTCCTCGTCCTCAGGTCCTGAAAACGAAACCTCGGGTGCGCGTTCCGCATAGTCAGTACTACGCGTCTACACCATACACAGTACCTGAAATAAGAAAACTCGACTTCAGTACTAAGCTTAGATGAGTATGAACAATTAAAGCACAATGTAAAAATATTTGAAATTGAATGAAAAAAATAAAAAAAATTTGTGGCCTAGAGTGGCCGCGCGTAGCACTCGAAGTGCCAACAATTTCGCCGTATCCCCGGCAACGGCGCCAAAAACTTGACGTGTATTTTACTACGCGCTAAAACGCAAGTGTACGCGTCGAGTAGTACAGGCCTCTGTGAGGCCCGAGTCGAACACAGGGATACTCGAAATTATTGGAGACTCCTACTAACTATTTGCGATCAGCTAAGCCGAATAACAAATTGGGGTTTGTTATCAAAATTAAAAGAAAATAAAAATGAAACAAAGCAAACAATCGATTAAAGGTTAATTTAATCAATTCAAAAAGGTATCTTTAGGATTGCAGTTTCACCGCGGGTATTCATTGTATTAGATTTTATATAATGCCTCAATCTTCTCTCTCTATCCGGATAGAGGCCTGAAAACAGAATTACCCACTGTCGTGGTACAATGCACTACTTAGGTTTAGGTCGGTTCCACCGTTGTAGTAACCTATTCCCTAAACTAAGTGCATTACGAACGATCTCTCAGTTTCCACCATTAATTTTACACCACCTTTTTCAAGGGATTTATCGATTAATGTAGGTTTCATCTCTTTTCAACCATTAATCCTTCTGTCGAAGTGATTAAGGGCATTAGGTTATTATTATGGTGATCAAGCATAACAATATATGGAGAAAATGAAACTATACCACGGATTTAAGAGAGAGAATATGAATTACTAAAATAAAACTGTCATACAATGAATTCCCGGGCTACTCCCGATCCTAAAGATGGAGGGGATTAGCCCCGCATGTTAATCTCACACAAGTACATGGTAGAAATAGGGGAAATCATATGAAAAACGTGAATTGAATGGGAAAACCCCTGAACGGAGAAGAACCGATTGATCCTTTGTGTAGAACACGTGCTTTCCCGCCTCTCAGTGGTGAAATCCGTCTTCGACAGCGTCCGGATCGATAGGTATGAACTTCTAGCCTCCGTTCTCCTTTCTCCCGCTCCTCGGAACTTGTACAATGGCTAATGAGATCCCCCCTCGTCTGGGCGGCCGTTATTAGGTATAAGTCCCTAATTAGGTCGTTAATTAACTCCAACCGTCCGATTGAGATCAATCTGAATCCAACGCATATCTGACGGCGTCGATACCATCGACGCGAGTCGATGGTATCGACCCACTACAGTAGCGGCTGGCTGCAAACCCTTCCTTTGTCGCGCCCTTCATCATCTCGATACCATCGACTCGGGTCGATGGTATCGACTTCCTTTAGGCGTCGGTTTTGTCATTTTGCGACGCTGTAGCCTCCGTGTGTCGATGGTATCGACTGGGTGTCGATACTATCGACCGCTTCTTCGCCAGCAATCTGAAGACGTCTCGATACCATCGACATCAGCGTCGATGGTATCGACTATCTGCTTCTCCTTTCAGCTGGCAACCTGCGGTCTTGTCGATGGTATCGACTTCCGTCGATGGTATCGACTTCCGTCGATGGTATCGACGGAAGCAAATACTTGTTTTTCCTGAAATTCAAAGACAAGATCAAATAAATCCACACAAATAATAGTAATGTGATAATTAATGCTCAAAACAATGAAATAAAGGGAATTTGACATAAAATGATGGCAAAGACCAAAATGGATGAATTATGCAATATTAACCATAAAATGACTAATAAAAGCACAAAACCCATATCAAACAGGTCTATAAATGCGACTCAAAATCATCGCATCATGCTTTAACTTTTTTATATGTGCTTTTGTGGCACACCTTTGTTTTATGAATAGCAAGTGTGTTTTTTATTATCATCTATTGATATTCATATCCTCTTGATATCCACTTGCATAGTACTTTTCCTCTACTATGGGAAGATTTGTTATATTTAATGTCCCTTTTTCCCTTATATTTCTCAATCTCTGATTAATGTGCTCATAGTGGTAATTATGTGGATAAATTTCCATTTTTGTCTTCTGATCTGGGGTATGCTTCCAACCCGAGGTGTAGGACATGGAGGAGATGGCATACATATGTGGACCTAGCTTGTGGAGATGACTCTTAATGGGAGATAGACTTGAGATAGCTTGATATCCCTCTACTTATATCCTGATATAGTTGCTTTCATGTAAACCCCTTAATGGGATACTATTTTTTAATATTGCATACATTAAATATACTCATGAAATATTATTCTGCTGCTATACTTTGCTCTTTCATATACCATTATTTTAGAAATAAAAAATACACCTATTCTAGCATACCTTCCTAGTGTGTTTGGAATAGATGGTTTATTCCTCAAATTTAGTGGGGAATGGATCCTCTCTCAGGTCCCACTCCTTACACATACCAACAACTTTATGCCAAACATGCTCTATAAGAATAACCTTCTCCTTGATATATATATGATCTGGTGAGTGACTTATTTTTTCAGTTTTTAAACACGTCAAGATTTCTACCCTTCCACATTTCCCAACATCCAATCGTGTACATTGATGAATGCTTAGCATCATAGTTATGTTGTTTGTCATCCAAATCCAATAGTTAGTATCGATGAAGAAGTTTCTCTACAAATGAGTCTCTAGCAACCCTTCCAAATATGTACAACATGCAGACAATATTGTGAACCATGCAATGTTGACCCCTCCTGGTCATTGCATCTTGAGTAGATTCTGTCCAAGGATATATGTCTTGCAACCCTACAACTGTTAATAAAAATGGCATTGTGCCCTTCTAACCTCATGAACATATTTACCCTAGCAGCAACCTTGGTATTTCAAATTTTCTCCCACTTGCATCAACTTTAATATTCCTATGATCTCGTATCATGCCATAGATGCTCCTAGTATTGCATTTAGCATAGTTTCTATTCTCCCAGGCCCTAATATCCCTATCAAAAGGCATGTTCAGTACAACAACCTTGATGATCCTTCTTACAAATCCACTAGGCTGCCATTCAGAAGAAATTCTTCATCCCAATTGTTTTTCATATTCACTAGCCTAAACACTTGTATGTCTATTAACTAAGTTGGGATAGCTTTCCTTGTTAGTGTATGTAGTGTAAGATCATTTCACCACCACTTATCCTCCCACACATTTATGTCTTTTCCACTAAGATGGATCATATAAGAATAATCATTGACAAACTCCTTGCAATCCTTCGCCGCCTAATCGAGTCTTGAAGAGTTAGTTGAATTGTTGCTATAGTGTATTTTGATTTTGGTACTTAGACCGGAGCACCACTAGGAGTCTCTTCCTGTACTTAGCTCCCAAGTTTCTTTAGTAATGAGGTCCGTGTTCTAATATATCATAGACTTGATGCCCAAGCCCTCATACTATTTGTTAGTTGTAACTTTCTACCATGCCATAAGAGAAAGGGGGTTTCCTTTATGATTTCCTCCCCAAAGGAAGGACCTTATGTTGTTGTCAACCATATCAGAAATGTTCATTGCGATCATTGTTGTTCGCATCATGTCATTTAGAATAGTTTTCTGGGTTGACTTAGCAAGACCAAATCATCCTTCCAGGATAAGGCATTTGGTCAACCATCCATTTCTATTGGTTGAAACTTCATTCCAAATATCGCTGTAAGTATTGTGCTTGTCCCTAGAATGGATAAGATGCACTCCTAGGGACTTCACCAAATTCTCAGTTTGGGTGAAGCCGCTAATGTTGCAAATTTATCTCCTCGTTCTCTCGAGGAACTTCTACCAAAGTGGATGCTAATTTTGTTAGTAGATATTACATGTTCAAACACCAATCTAAATTCCTTGAAGCAATTGATGATTGTCTTCATATGGATGGTGCTGGCATGAGCGAAGAGAATCATATCATCTATGAAACACATATTTGATATTAAAAGACCCTTTTGTAGATAATATGATTGGTTCCTATTTCTTATCTCAAACCATGATTTCAATCTTTTGACTTAGCCTCTATAGGCATTGAACAAATAGGTAACAACATAGAGTATCTTCCTTGAAAAGACCTCTGGATCCCTTGAAGGAACCCATCGATTTTCCATTCAATATAATAGAGGTATTACCATCAAAAATGGAATTCAATATATTAGTTATGATAGAGTTAGGAAATTCTATCTTTTCTGAGAGTGTCTTTGACAAATGGCCATGTCATTTTATCATACGCCTTGGACCAATCAATATTTATTGACATTTTTGTAGTGAACATCTTCCTCTTTGTATTGCGGATAAGTTCCTAAGCTACTATAATGTTGTCTGATATTCTCTGACCAGGAACAAAGATGCTTCAGCCGATGAAATCTAACTGGAATGGAACTTCTTTAATATCTCAAGAATTGTCTTAGATGATATTTTTAGACTAAGATTATTTAACGAGATGGGCCGAAAATATTCCCGAACTTCCGATTTTAGAATCCTTGATATATTAGAACTATTTTTGCATTACATAAGGAGTCCTTGACTACTTTGTTATAAATGTCATTAGCAACAATTTTCCCAGAAAGAGGCCTTAATTGTGTGCCAATTAGCAAGAAGAAAGGATCCATCTAAACCATATGATCCAACCACTTTTTAGGGGTTTTTTTCTTTTAAGATTTTGTATTTTCTCTTCAAATTGAGTTCGACTATGAGGGCTTGACATTGCTTCTCTATGAGGCATGTGAAATATCCTAGATATTTTGTAATTTCTTGGAAATTTATAGTATGTGGATCTATTAGCAGGTTCTTGAAGTACCAACATATCATCAAATGAATCTCAGTATCATCCATGACCCATTTTATGACAATGTCCTTCATAATTGTCTTGGTATTTTGACACCTTCTTTGATTCACGTAGGCATTGTAGAATTTGGTATTGTTGTCACCAACAGACAACCAATCTATTTGACATTTATGCTTCCAATCCCCCTCCTCTTGCTTAAATATTTTACTATATTTTTCCTTTATGAAGTAGTTTTTGAACCAACAATATCAATCGTTCTAGTTGTGTTGGTCACTATGACTGTGGCTATCAATGATAATGATATGAGTTGTTTAGTTAGAGGAAACAAGTAAAGAGACTTCTATACAAAACTACACAAACCCATGGGTAAATGAAGATGGAACATAGACTAAAACTGACCAAAATTTTCTTCTACAACCTCTATCCAAAATAAATATCCTTAGTGCTTCTACCATGTATTTGCTTAATATTTTTTTCAAACATTTTGTTAATTTCCCTAACTATAGAAATTAAAAATACTTCTTTTCTATATTATCTAAGAAGATTCTTAAAATTACAACTTCACATCATCTTCACTTGGTAGATAAAAAAACCCATTCTTCTATTGTGATGTATATTTAAATATGCATATATATATATTGATATTGATTAGATTTTTTTTAAATTCCTTTTTGTGATTTACATTTGTAACGAGAAGCAAGTTAGAATCTTATCATTAGAGTTTAACTCAATGATCATTATTTTCCTGTGTATATCTCATACCTAGAAAATCCATAATGCTAGAAAGTTATTCTAGACATGGACTTTCCTTATTACAGTTAATGTAAGGAAAATTTCACTATTATTGTAGAAGTTTCTAAAAAATTGTTTTTCATCACAATGTTATTTAATTTAAATTAACTATAGGAATTTACATATGAATGGAAAGCATGAATTTACTAGTTCTTCACAAGAGCCAATTGTAAGGACTTGAGAATTTTTGACAAGGTATTGGTCCTTAGACCAATTCCTACCAAACATATTTTTTAATGAAACATTGACAAGATATTTTCCATGGGTAGTGCTGATAGATCATTTTATTGTAGATTAACAATTTTGTTGATAGGCATAATGGCATAATGATTTTGTTTGCTTGTACATGTTGTCTATGTGAAGATTGGAGTCTTGTATAATAATATCTGAGATCCTCATATATTAGTCTTTTTAATACGCTAAATAGGTTTACACAACAAAAGATAGGAGCTTATTTCAATGTAATATAGTTTTTGGCTCCCAATACAAGTATGTATATTGGAAAATGACGATTTATTCCATAAGTGGAATACATATTGTAACTGTAAAGGTAAAAAGTCATATCATTGAAAGCAAAAACAATGGATCATTAGTGTTGTTAATGACTTCTAGTTTTCATATCATGACCCTAACAACTAAATGGTACAAAAAAAAAGTTCAATAGAAAAATTATTTTTCCAATGTAGTGAGGAGTCACCATTTTCCTTGTTATCAATTACATTTCAAGGCCTATTCCTTGGTTTTTCAGCCTCATAAGATCTTTAAGTTTCCAATTTCATGCTAATATGAGCTACTATCATGCCCTACAAAGAGGTATTCATATTTCAATAGGCACATAAATTTGATGAAATCATTGCAATCCAGTGGAAGAAAACACTTGAGGTTTGTTCTACAATTTCTTAATAATAATTGAGCATAGTTTTTGTGTCAACTTGACCTCCTTTATTTATGTGGAGAAGAATATGTGTGTTGTGTTCTTTTAATAGACAAAAGACTCTTAGGAGAGGAGGAATATACATAACCCTAATGAGCCCATGAACCTATTAACTAATAATATATGTAACATCTAAACTTTTGGTGTAACAATACACAAGTTTGTTAAGGAATAACAAATCTATGTCATAAGGAATAGAATGAATTAAAAATTGAAGGATTTGGTTTTTTTGGGCAATCAGTCTCCAAAGCTTGATTTTGGCAATCAACCAAATTAAGTGAGAAACCAAAATGTGAGATTCTTAGTGTGTGGATAAAAAACTTATGTCATATTTATTTTACAAATCCTACAAATCAAACAATAAATTTCCAATATTTCATTCCGCAATGCATATCAATGCAACTTAATATGTAAAGTGAACATTGCCCATGAGAAACTATTGCAAATGGGATGTCTATGGTAATAGAGACGTCAAAATGCATGCTTATCTTTTCCCATTACAAGGAAGTTGACCAGCCACTTCGTTTTTGCACATCCATAGTTATCGTTTTCCTAAGCATTATAATATTGGGCAACAATTATCAGTTATGCCTCAGTGATCTGAAGGAAACTCATATACCCTGGTAAAAAAACATACAAAAATGATGATATATAGAATACAGGGGTGTATCAAATCCATCTTACAACATTCGTGTTTAATAAACCAATAATAAGATGGAGGAGGAGTTGTGCTCTGAGAAATTTCACTAAAAAGATGGATTACGACATTATCTAAATAAGAGTTAATGAAGTTATGATTAACAAGTAAAAGGTAAAATCAGTAAAAAATGATGGAAGATAGCCAGAACCACTTATTATATATGTGAATAAGGTGATGAGGATCCCACCCTAGTGGGTGGCGCCTAAGAAGTCGATCCAACACAGAGATCGTTAGGCACTATGGCCTTAAGATTAGCATGTTCTTCACCCCTCCATGTGTCTATGCCAACTTTGATGCATAACACTTCTCATGAGTGTCATGAAGTACTGACCGTGTGTGGCCCACCATTTGTACTCACACATGCATCCTAAATGGAGATTATTGATGGTGTCCATCAGCTTTTAAGCCATAGAGGTGATGTTGTGAAGCTTGACTACAATGTAAAGGTGATGATCAACATGGTATGAGAGTTCTCTTTTGAAAATTAGAAGTATAGTGGATCAAAAGTACCTCTATGACATGTTGATTTCTAGTGGTATTTCTTCTCCAAGAGCAACCTGCCATCTGGTGGTGTAGAGTATTCAAGAGACAACAAAAGTGTTTATGACTACGATATCTACATCTTCCATAGAAAAAAGTGACTAATGACTACCATTGAAAAATCTAGGTTCTCCAATCTGTGCAAACTTTTTCCTTGGTTAGGTGATGATGACACTAGACATAGTAGTACACAAAGTGGACAACACATTCACGATCTAAGTAGACACCAAAGGCTATGAGATTGTGTGATTTCCACTCAAATAGGAGCATAATTTTGATGAAATCATTGCAAGCCAGTGAAAGAAAATATTTGAGGTTTGTTTTACATTTTCTAAATAACAATTCAGCATAGTTATTATGTCCAATTGACCTCCTTTCTTTATGTGGAAAAGAATGTGTGTGTTGAGATTTTTATTATTACACAAAAAGCTCCTAGGAGAGGAGGAATATATATGGAAGCATACATAACCTTAATGGGCCCATGAACCTATTAAATAATAATATAAGTAACATATAACACTTTTAAAAGGCCTTTCTTAAAAGTGTAACAATATATAAGTTTATTAAGGAACAACAATGCTATTTCATAAGGAATATAAATAATTAAAGTTTTTAGAATTTGGGATTTTTTGGTCAATCGGTCTCCAAAGTTGGATTTTGCCAATCAACCAAAATAAGTGAGAGACCAAAGTGTGAGATTCTTAGTATGTTGATAAAAATCATATGTCATCTTTGTTTTGGAAATCCTACAAACAAAACATTAAATTCCCAATCGTGCAATTCGATACAATTTAATATGGAAAGTGAAAATTTCCAATCGTTGCAAATCACAATGAAATTCAATACAATTCTAAATGGAAAGTGAACGTTGCCCATGTGAAAATACTATAAATGGGATGTCTATGGTATTAGAGACATCAAATAGAACCTTATCTCTTCCCATTACAAGGGAGCTAACCCATCCATTTGATTTTTATACTTCATTAGATGTCTTTCTCCTAAGAATTCTAATTTTGGGCAGCAACCACCAGTTATGCCTCGTGATATGAAGGAAACTCATATACTATTGTAAACTAAATAATTAAACAACAAAGAAAATATGAATATATATAGAGCACAAGTGTGTATGAAATCAAACTTACCGTATTCCAATAGGTGTTTAATAAAGCAAAAAAATGGTACAAGAATCGTACCCCAAGGAATGTCACTAAGAAGATAGATTAAAACATTATCTAAACAAGAGTGAATGAATTTATGATTATCAAGTAAATGGTACATCAATATAAAATGATGGAAGATATCCCAAACCAACCTATTATATTTGTGAATAAGGTAATTGGAACCCCACCCTGGTGGGTGGCACCTAAGAAGTTGGTCCAATGCATAGAGAGTTAGGTTCTACGTCCTCAAGATCAACATCTTCCTCACCCCACCCTATTCCTATGCCGACTTTGAACCATAACACTTCTCATGATTATCATGAAGTACTGACCGTGGATGACACACTGTAACATCCCTGGATTCTGCCATCTCGAGACTTAGAAGGCCCGAGAGGAAAAATCTAAAAACATTATGCAATTATATCAAAGTGCGTTGCAGGAGCAATTTGTGCATACATGAACATACAACAATAACATACACCATAAATATTTCTCACCATTCAACATGTATATATTACAAAGTGAATTATTACAACATGATATATAATTACATATTGAATGAAAATTCTACAGTCTATGAACATGTATGCTAACTAGGATCTACACAATAGGTAAACCTGGACAACTGTTCACCTCCCTTCTTTTGTCCCACGCTATCTCTGAACCTAAAACATATGTGAAACAACGAATCAACACATAAGGTGTTGTGTACGTGGATAGAATTATACATACTAATATGCTTGCATAATTGAAATAACTTTAGAAAGAACGAGTAAAAGAAAATATTGTTTAATTCGATAATCAAGTAAACACATCTTTTAGACATTTCATTGTATGTAGTTGTACTACAATTTCTATTAGCACCTATCATACATCCAATATGGGCAAATTACTTTATCATACATCTAGCATGGGCAATTCAACATACATCCATACTAGGTAATATATTATACATCCATAATGGGTCATTTGTGCTCTAGTAGCTACAACTCATCAACAATTCATTTATATTCCTTTAGTTTTGGCGAAGCATATACTACTAATATGCATCCAAGAATTTATATGTAAATAAAAACATCCAAAGTACATCATATCATTATGCATCCACGAAAACTAGTCATATACTAATAAAGCCCACATACCTAAGTTCAGAGATTTCTTATACAACCAAGTTTATCTACTACTCTGGTCGTCACCTGATTAATAACAATTAACCATCATTAAAATATGGAACATCATATTCTTGGTATTCGAGGTCCAGTTAAGGGTTTAGGTATCAATGTTACTGATCTAAAATATGTTTATAGTATTTTTATATTGATCAAGATTTCATTATAGGGTCTGGTTCAATTTTCATAATTTTCTAATGTTTGATCAAATTAACAAAATTTAATGACTTTAAAAGTATCTGATTATTCATTAATAATAAAGCACCTAATATCTAGGTGTAATAATCAGATCAGAATATATATATAGCTTTCACATGATATTAGGGTTCATGGTTATATTTTTCAGGTTTAATATACATTGTTTTCTAATTCTACCATTAATGAATCCTAAAAGAAGCATTATGTTTTAGATTATGAATCATCAATAAAAGTGTCTCGAGAGTCTGATCTAGGGGTTTCATGATATATAAGGTATTTTTCTGAATCTCCTAATATTTTTCTGGAGCCATATGGTTAAGGGACCTAATTATAACCAATTTTCTATAAACAAGTCTATTTCTGGGATTAAAAGATATAATTACCAGGTTTGGCTCAGCAGTAACCGGATCCTCTCAGGGATCCATGACTTTAGGAGGCCGTGGACCCAAACTGGGAACCTCGCAGACGCGAGGTCTCCTTCCTCACGCCGGAACGCAGCACCATCGCGAGAGAAAGCGCTGCCCCGACCGTCAACTATCTGGTGGTTCCTCCATCTTCGGCATACTCTGGATCTAGGAGACTCCCGAAATCACTCTGGCGGTCTGCGGACCAGAGCCATAACGGCGGTGGGTGGTGGAGATAGGTCTCCACGCCTCTGTTGTGTCATGATAATGCCCGGAAACACAGAAATCTCCACCAAGGTTTCACGCATCTCCGTAGCCTCCTTCACAATTGAGGATGAGTCTGAAGTTCATAGGATGAGAACCCGGGGTGGTGAAGCTCCTGGACCTCCATGGCAATCATAGCAGAAAAGGAGCAGGTCTGCAGATTGGGGGTTTCTTCCTCCTTTCTTGACTCAACCTCCCGCAGCCTCTAGGAGATCCCGTCGCCTCACACGAACTCCAAGAGCAGTGTCACGAGGAGCAAAAGTCTGACTGCACATTCAGGATCGCCTTCCAGGCAGCCTCATGTAACCTCTCTTTACCACAATATACCATACGAACAAGTCAAGAGGGCAAGTATGCATGAGACATCAGGCTGCGAGAGACAACTTGGAGAAAGGGACTTCTGTTCTCCCGCTTTCTACCTTCAAGGATATCTCGCAAAGGTGGTTGCTAGATCCGAAAATGTCGACGATCACAACTAAATCTATCCAAGCCTCTACGGACTACGTATTACATCGAGAGCCATCCCACTAGGGATAAGCTATAAACTCCCTCTATCCTTCTATATAATGAACAAAAAGTCACCCACTCGTGTTGTTTAATTAATTACTCCAAATATGCTCCATTACAAGGACATAGCAATAACAATAACTTACCAGACTTCTAGTAGCCTCAAATGACCATAGTTCTTCCATGATTTCATCATCAATGTTGGTACAAAGTTTATTGTCACCAATATATATCTAAACACCAGATACAAAACCTCACATGTGATCATTTGTTGACATAGATACCCATATCGATGATTACAAATATACCTTTTATGATTGAACTCAATGTTGGTCATAATTATCAATTGTATTCCCAACGACACCTTTTGAGCGAAAGGAATCCAAATATTGAATAAATTTACCTCAATCCATGATTGGTCACCAAATGAACATTAATAAAACTCAAGTGCTAGCTTGACTATCATTATCCTAATATTAGGGTCATTACACCCACCCTTTGTACTCACACATGCATCCAGAATGGACATTATCAATTGCGGCCATCAGATTTTTGGCCACAAAGGTGATGTTGTGAATCTTGGCAACAATGGAAAGGTGATGATTAAGATGGTATGAGAGAGCAGTTATGATCATTGGAAGTATAGTTGATCAAACATACCTCTATGACATGATGATTTCTAGTGTTGTTTCTTCGCCAAGAGCAACCTGTCATTTAGTGGTTCAAACTATTCAAGAGATGGCTAAAGTGCTTATGACTATGACATCCATGTCTGCAAACATTGCTAAATCATGGAAAAGAAGTGACTAATGACTACCATTGATGAATCTAGGTTCTCCAAACTATGCTAGCATTTTCCTTGGTTATGTTTGTGATGATGACACTAGACACGGTAATACATAAAGTTGCCAACACAATCAAGAGCCAAATAGACAC